>CM049307.1:60974369-63911869 GCA_026874595.1 Sipunculus nudus
CTGCTGGATTTTGAGATGAAATTAGTAAAAGCAATATCTAAATACAGACTCGAAAGCAGTAAGAAATAAGAACTGCTGATATTTACAGTTACGAGTAAAAACTATCCAATCAGCGTAGCTCAACCAGAAGGCGTTATTTTTCTGGTTCAGATTTTCCCTCATCTCGACCTTTTCGTTGCCGATATAGATGTATTTGTATCTTTCATTGGTGAAAGGTTCCCAGGTCACGTGGCCCTCCGTTTCCACGCCAGGTGCAGGGAGGGGCTCAGGTGTGGGGTTCCTACAAAAAAAAATAAAGCGTCTCAAATTTGACGACTTAGCAGTTTTAGTGTAGTAGTTTTGGCATATATACTGGAGCTGAATGTCACGTGGTTTGATCCTCGTTGCAACAAATCTGAAATTTAAAGCTGGTCAAAAGACGTGTTTTGATGCCCACATTATATTTGACCCGCAACACCTTCTCACCAAACTAGCCACACCTATCTATGAAAACTGACACTTTGTGTTCTGAAATCCTGCGAATCCTACGATCGGTCCTCCGAACATAACCCCTGCCGCCCGAGCTTTTCGGAATAAACGACCCTTTGCTGTAGTTATTATTACTTTAGCTTGCACTTACCCATATTTGGCAAAATTCGAGAAGAGGGTGATAGAATAGTTGCTGAAGCGTTTGTCTGTGTCAGTCCAAGGAAAGACGGTCATGAAGTCCAGCTTTGAATCCCGCAACACCTCTGGGTGATCTGGAGCCTGACACCAGCCCCAGTGGAATGGCAGATCTCCGATACCGTGTATCACGCCTGAATAACATCTTCGAGTTAATGAAAACGCTTATAATAACATATTTTTTAACATGCATCAAAATGTCATTCATCTATAACTTTGCGAACCAGATTCTCCATGGGTCAAAAAAGTATTTACCGAAGGATCGAAGACGCTCATTTAGAAGTTTAATTAATTTAACATTTATTAATGTTAAGTTAAAATATTTTCATTATAAGTAATCTTGTAGTTTTCATACATGTTGCCTCTGAAAAAAATCTGTATTAGAAAATTTCTTTCAGTGTCAGTAATAATGTTTTCTGTACGTGTTCTGAGAGAACACAGATATATATAAAAATAGTAAGTTTCTCTTCTTTTGAATTTTAAGTTAAAGTATAATTTTGAATTTTTTAGTAATATTGAAATTTTATTGTTTATTTGTTTTATTTGAATTATTCGTATAAACATCAAATAAAACTTTGTTTCTATCACTGTCAATAATAATTTTAACTCTATTAATTAAAATAAAAATTTTTTTACCTCTCTACAGGTAAACAAGACAGCTATGATGATTAGGAAAGCTTACCGAACCATTCGGGTAAAATTTGATAGTGCGGACAGCCAAGGTAGGCGAACAGGTATTCGTAGGTCTCATTATACTGCGCATGACTCTTCAAACTGTAGTCCAAACTGACACCATAAGCAATGTCTGTAACTGCCTACAATATTCATGAAACTGGAAACGTAAACAGATAAAAGCATACTGGACCTGTGGACCCATTTTAGGTTTTGTCATTGGCCCTCCTGGGTTGGACCCCTCCTTTTCCTGAATCGTGGATCCGTATAATGAAGATATAAAATTATAATATATTCATTTTTTGAACTTATAAACATGAAATTTCTGCGTGTGGAGCCTTTCTCTAGCACCTGATGGTATATGCTTGCTAAAAAGGATAACATAGTCAAAATTCTATGCAGCGGTTAAAACGAAGGAGATTTGGAACGATTCGAACGCGAGGAGTACATATTTGCACATGATATCTATTTTTTTTTCAATTTGACCTTGACATAGTTTTTCAAGTCGTGACATAGTTTTCAAAGTCGTGATCGTTCGGCGATTTCCGACCTCCATTCACCTGTCGTAGTTGATCCCTGTTGTGTTCCGGTTCCTCGTCGTACGGCCAGTCTGTGAAAAAGTACTGCATGGCACGGCTCATGTACTCCTGGGTACCCTGCGGGTCACGTGCCAACACCCAGCTGATCATACGGTTCCGGATAATATGATAATGTTCACTCCGATTCCACCCTCTCTCCATGGCCTCAGGTGCGACTGAAAGATAAAGCTAGGTGTGTTGGACGAGGTACGTACTTAAAGCTACCTGTTCACCTAACTTTTGAAAAATATTTTTTTTTGTGATTTCTGGCTTTCTCTGCGTATATATTAATGATCTAAGGGTAATTCTGGTTATAAAATTTTTTTAACGCCTCCGTGAATGTATGAATTTGTTTAAACCTGTTTATCAACAACTTGTGTTTAAACAAAGCAATGTTGACAAATGCCAAAAGCATGTAACCTAAGTTGATAGGCTGCATATATGCGCAGGTATAAAGAACAAATCACCATGGCTTTGTTGAATTTAATAAACACATTGATATAAAACAAAAAAAAAACAGCCTGTGTGCGGTGATATCCACGTTTTCTGGCCTATTTTATAAAAGCTCCAAGGGATTACCTTTAGTTTATAAAGGTCAGATAGGTGATTGGGCCAATTTAAATTCCAGGGAAAATGAACATGCTCTTTTCAGCAGGTTTAAACTGAATTTTCGGCTTGGTACTCGTTTTTCCCCGTTAGATTTAACATATTTTATTGTATGTGCGATTGAAAAACAGTGGTACTGCTATGTAAATGCCTCTTGCAGTAATAGTGTACAGTACATTTACACAATACAATATTAACTCAAAGAATGAGAATGAACAAAACTTTGTTGGTCACATTCTTTAAATAACCAATTAGATAATTATAATATTGAAACTGCACGATCAAGTTTTTTTTTAATTAAAACGTATTATTAAGAAAATAATGATGTCATGTGCTGTGTCCATAATGAAAGATTTTCATTCATAAATATATAGTAAATATATAGTATATATATATATATATATATATATATATATATATATATATATATATATATATATATATATGGGAATTATTTATTATTTAGAGATATTCCGGTTAAGAAAAGTGAAAGAGCATACAAAGCTTACACGGCAAGAGGTACGTAGTCCCGTCCTCTGACGTGTGGCCGGCCATGACTTTGACGTTTTTGTTGAACCTCCCCTGGTCTCTGAGTTTGTAAGGATCGTCAGGGAGGATCCCTTCTGGTCCATCAACCACAGGTGCAAATCCCAGACTGATGTAACCGGACTGCAGAGAAATAAGTAGACTACATTCTATTGGATTCTTACACGCCAGTGATTTTTTTGTTTTGTTTTTAAATCTTGATTTATTTTTTAGGCATGAAAAACACTGTATAACAACTGATATATTCAAAACGAATCTTATGGGTATCATACTGACACAAATTACACACGAGAACTGTATAGAGGAATACTTCTATCACACTATATATGCAGTATCTGTTTATATAATATATATAATATATAATATATAGACTTTATATAATAGATAGAGCTTTTTTTTTCTGGGGTGCTCAATCATGCTGCAAAAGTTGGAAAATATGGGTATGGATACCTATAATTTCAAGTTTGCAAGGAGATTTTTCATGGACCTTATAGGATGTCAAGTTGAAAGATTCTAGGTCTAGTCATTAAGATTTGTGCCCTGTTAACAGATGACAGCTACTTTTAAGGTCTCAAAATTTTTTTTAAAAATCGTAAAAAAGAAAAAAAATACAGGTGGCGTAAACAGTCTGCACAAACTGATGAACCATTCCATGATCAATATCCATGCAAAGAATCATGGTCATCAATGCATTAGTTGTTAAGATACTTGAGCTTTTGTATCGAATTTTCCATTATTCTGGGGGGTACCTCAGAGCCCAATAGCTGGAAGAATATGGGTAACAGAGACCTAGTTTTAGGTTTCCAAGGAAATCTTTCATGGACCTCTCCGGATAGTTAGAAGATTTCAGATTCAGAGGTTACGATTTGTGCCTGGTTGGTTAAAACATATTTACCTGATATTGACCTGATAGACATTTAGAAAAATATAGTTAATATAGATAATAGTTACATTACATTTCATGAAATTTTCAACATAAAAAACGTCTTGATGATTTCTGATATGTGAAGACATGATCAAGTATACATTGATTGACTATTAAAATGAAATCTGATGACCCATGTAATAAGATAGACATTAATTTATCTGTTTGTCGTCTTCATGGATTTGACATGAAAGAAGTTATTATATCAGGGATTATATTTTGTAATTGCTCCTGAAGTAGTTGTCGTGCGATTCCTTAGTATGAACACATTAACTCACAGACGGACAGCACGACAGACGGACGGACGCCGGACAAAGGGTGATCGCTATAGCTCGCACGACTTTCAGTCAGCTTAGCGAAAAAATCGTGATTCGTGAAATGGATCAGTACGGTCAGCAGGTGGCGTGCGCGCTATGTCTATGTATAGCTCAACTAATCGCGCCCGCTGCAAGCTCGTTTCTACAGAATTTCCCCAGGTTCAGGAGTTATCAAACGTTTATACACACACACACACACACACACACACACACACACACACACATATATATATATATATATATATATATATATATATATATATATATATATATCTTACCGGGTGACAGCTTTTAGAATGTGGCCATTCCACAGGTTGGC
The DNA here is from genome assembly GCA_026874595.1 of Sipunculus nudus. NCBI lineage: Eukaryota > Metazoa > Annelida > Sipuncula > Golfingiida > Sipunculidae > Sipunculus > Sipunculus nudus. The sequence continues at coordinate 60,978,996 of CM049307.1, forward strand.
GGAGACATTTAATCGTGTATCGAATCGCTGTCATACTAATAGGCGACTTTATATGGATAGTGTATCAGGAAACAGACTTTGTCAGAGCCCCGAAAGAAGAGCCTGTTTGGGTTAATTTAAATTAAATATTATGTATTTATATCGTACACGCCTTTATTGTTTTTATTGTAATGTTGTTAATAACAAAAGTTGTGCTTGCTTTATTCTTTTTTAAGTTTTCACATTTTTTAGTACGGTATAAATAAACGTGTACGACACACTTCTTTTTTAATTTACTGTCTTATTATGCAGAATTAGGCGGTAAACTAAATCAGTAATTCAAAATTATAATTAATAGCTACCTAAGTTAGCAACGTATGGCCAGACGAGCTGTTGTAAGACCCTTATAGTCAAACCTAACTTAGGGGACCACCTCGGAAATGGAACCACTTTATCTCAGTCCCGCTTGGTGATCGTAAATCGGAGGTTTTACTGTATATATAACATGTAAATATACTTACGATTAGTGTTGGGACGATATGGGTTTTTGATATCATGATAATTATTCAAATTTTATCGCGATATACCGTGATATCGCGATATTTTTAATTATATATAATGGCATTAATAAGCCATTAATAATGATATTTATAACAACCACCTTTAAAGTCTTGACTTTATACAAGGGGTTAAGTATTAATATCATTTACACCTATTGTGCCAGTACCACAGAAAGACTCATTAAGTGATGTAAGTTGCATGAAGGTCCTGCAGGTGTGCAAGCTTGAGGCGCGGGAAGTCCTGCTCCCATCGTCAAATCATGCTTGTCAGAACTTTCCATCAGTTTCCTGTAGCTACATAAAAGCCGGAGAATCCCGGCTAATTTTCGGAGAGCGTGTGATACCAATCATGGCTAAATATACCATCCAAATTTTATATGGCAAAATATGCAACCCGTATGGAATGTTCGATTCAGTTGTGACACTTTTATGTTGAAATTTTCGTTCCATGCAATAAAAGCATAAATATGTGTATTTATTGCTCTTTAATTATAATGTTATTATCTCCTGGAATTCTCAAGTTTTTGTCCTCTCTGATTCATCCTGCTACTTCCGGACATTTCCGACTAATCCCGAAGTTTGTAAGCACACGGTTCCACCCACACGCGGACATTTCAGACGAATCCCGAAGTCTGTAAGCACACGGTTCCACCCACACGCGTGTATTCAAATACATGTGGTTTATAAAAATAAATGTGATTCTTTGAAATAAATTTATTTTGAACCTCAAGGGCTTGCTTGTGAACCAAAATCGTGAACAAAAAATGATATCGTGGTATCGCGATAATAGGAAAGTTGACGGTATGATAACCGTAGCTGTCAGATATCGTGATAATACCGTATACCGGTAACCGTCCCAACCCTACTTACGATATTGTCTACATAAGCGTTCCGGATCTGGTCAAACGTTTTTCCTCTCAGACAGGTGATCATTTCTTGTGAGGGGCTGACGGGACAGCTCAGCTGGCGGGCTACCTGTCTGGTGTACTCTTCCGGCGGTACACCTGGCGGGTTGTAGGCCCACGGCGACATGTCAGTCCCGCTGATCATGAGCGCCTGGTGGAACAAACCTGAGCAGACGACAAAACGGAAGTTTTGCTACAATAGGGTGATACCCACAATTCCGTACTTTAAATAAGCACCATTTTAACATGTCAATGTTTTTATCATTCAGTTTCCTTGAAAATTACACACTTTCCGCAATAGAAAAAGAAAAATAATATTTCAAAATATTTTCATCCATGCGAGTTTCGAGTCAGTTGCAAAAACGATTTTGAATTAAAGGTAACCCATCTATATGGCACTGGAATTACACATCTTCCTATATAAAACAAAAAAAAAAAAAAAGAATTTTCAAGTTCCAGCATATAATATTGTAATCTGTACCAATATCGTACATGTATTCTTTAACGATATATCTTTCAATATGACCAAAATATTTAGATTCATGTTAAAAATTTATTGTCAGGATTTGTAAATGCTACTTTATGAAAAAAGGATAATTGTTCTGTCATAAAGATCTGTCCGTAAAGGCTTCGTTAAATCATAATACAGCTGCTGGTAAGTGGGATATTATCCTCAGGAGTTTTAATTTATGTGGTCGATGCACTCTAAATATCTAAATATCTCTAAATATCTGTAAAACTAACATTTTGCCCTAAGGGTACATTCGTTAGAAAACAACACCCTGAACAGAAAAAAAATCTTCCCAAAAAGGCTCTGATAGCCTGAACTGATCCAATATTTTCAAGTATTTGAAGACATTTTTTTTTACTTCAAGTTATTTTAAGATGACTATACGTGATCCAGCGCTCAAATTAAAACCAAGCGTGAACTAAAAAAGCACCCAGAGAGCTAAAACCCCCGCCAATGCAGCTCATTACCCCCATATGGCATTGTCAGAAATGCAGCATTTTTCCTTTTAAAAAATTCCTCGACCCAGATGATGATCTGCATCACCCCCACAATTTAATCATTCCTTGTTCCTTTTATCATTGCCGAGCTATCCTGAAAATTTCTTCAAAATCCGGGGGTATATGCTGATCAAGTCCAGGAGGATAATAGGTGCAGATAATTTAGTGGTTTATGCAGAGTCTTTATACCTTCAGACTTCGGGGACAAAATATGGAAACCGGCACTGCTGGCGCCTGCGCTCTGACCGAAGATTGTGACCTTGTTAGGGTTCCCTCCAAAAAACTTGATGTTATCTCTTACGAAAATCAGGGACTCTCGCTGGTCCCAAAGTCCCCAGTTACCCCTGGCAACGTCGTCTCCTGTGCTAGCAAAACCTGCAAATATTTACGGTTTATTTATTTATGTGCACCTTACAAAAACAAAATCCTCATCCTCCCAAAAGTCTAATTCCATTACAGGTATATAAATGACTGAATACTATGTGTATTATTTCACTCTATTACTAGTATTATTTCGTTTTACTGGAATGCAAAAGCTTCGAAGCAAAAACATCGCGGAACACGGTTTATTCCCCTTTTACAAGTAACTATTGTTCTGTATGTGAGTAAACACAGTCCATTTTTACCATAACAAGACTGCGTGACCAGAGGTCCGGCTTTGCGCATGCACGATAACTCTCCAACATTAAAAAAACATGACAGGAGAAATGCAGAAGAAATTAACGCCGGTTGGATTGTTGCGGTACAGGGAGCAGGTGGCGAGTGAGTTATGATTATGTTTTGCACCACTGGTCTCGCCAGGTGCAAGATTATTTCCACTTGTCTACAGGAGTAAGGAGATGGTTCCTGAGCAAAATATTAGCATAATATTGCAAAAAGAAAACACTATACTTCATGTATATTTATCACACCTGGTGTGTGAACAGGTCCCATTACAACTACAAATTTACGCACACACACGTATAGATTCTGCTTCTCGCACACTAATTTCTTCGCCTGGTCTACATGGCGCATGGTCCAGTAAATCGACAAAGTATTAAATTTAATGGGGAATGTTTACATTTTGTAAACAGCAGAAAAAGACACAGCCTACCTATTGCACCAACCCGGTAATTGGCCACGACAACTATAACTCCTCTGACGGCGTAGAAGTGACCAGGATACATAACATTGGAACCGCTGGCGTAAGCCCCGCCGTAATAATACACCATCACCGCGTATGTCTCGTTACCAACAGGCTTGAGAAGAAAAACCATATCGTAACTACATAAACAGAGAAAACGTTGACAGCACGTCTTTACAATCCCTTGATTTGTGTTTTATTCAGTAATAAGCCTATTATCAAATGTTCACGTTTATTATAGTACCATATAACCCCATCATGTTTCAGTGCCAGTGCCTGTTCCTTGCCTCGAGAAAAGATTTACAAACAGACAGAAAAAAAGATCATGCACCCATATACAGGTCAGGAATAATAAATAAATGTAACTGACGTTATGTTTCAACTCGAAGCTTTTAATTAAAGCCTAAATAAAATACTAGTAGTTTACATGAAACAGACGGAAGGACATATAAATGTGCAAAAACATAATATCTTTGTTAAAAACGCGGTTATGTTTCATGAACTAATTTTGTTTTACATTTCCTGTTTACCATGTTCGTGAGATTCGGACTGGAAATCTATTTACCATTATTTATTTTGGAGGATTCAAAGGTTAGGGTGCTAATTTTACGGTCATATTATAATTACTTCTCAATGTACATGTATATTGATTTATTATAATTAACCATGTGACATTCAAAAATTAAAAAAAAAAATCGGATTCCTTCCTTATTTTTTACGTGTGGTATTCAGACATATTCAGTGTATAGATGTTCATGTTTACATGTAGTGTATAAACGTTCAGACTTACGTGTTCTTTATATATGTTCAGACTAAAGTGTACTCTATAGATGTTCAGACTTACTTGTGGTGTATAGATGTTTAGACTTACGTGTGGCGTATAGATGTTTAGACTTACGTGTGGCGTATAGATGTTTAGACTTACGTGTGGTGAATAGATTTTAAGACTTACGTGTTGTGTACAGATGTGAAGACTGACATGAAGTGTATAGATGTTAATTAAGACTTACGTGTGGTGTATTAATGTTAAGACTTACGTGTGGTGTATAGATGTTTAGATGCAGACAGTCTTCCTTGATGTCATTCCAGTCGGGATGGGTATCCACTCCGCCGCCACATGACGATCGGAATTCAGTGCAGTTCAAGATGCCATTCCAATTCTCTACTGTTTCTGGTTTCTGAATTGATATAGTTATATAACAAATATGATATGATTCCGTATAGAGCAGAAAGTTTAGTGTCAACTAGTGTGTTAATCCAGGCTCAAGTGCACTTTTACATTTTACCCATATAAATACTTGTAAATATTGTTTATGCTATGGATTCAATATTGTTGAGGATGAAGCTCACTTTATGCAAGAGTGTAAATTATATCACGATTTGAGGTTAAAATATATTAGACAAGACTTGCATTATCCAAGTGAACAAAATTTTATAAAATTATTTAATTTAGATAATCCATTTGAAATATCAAAAGTTGCTGCATATGTGTTTAATTCGTTTTTGAGGAGACGGAAAATGATAGATGGTTGAATTATGTATTTTAAACAGTACTCACTGTTGACAGCACAATAGATTCATTGTGTACTTAGGTGTGCAATAATGTTACATGTGTTTATGGCACGATTGATTAGTCATTTTAAGACTGTTACTTAACATTATATTGTTGTAATTTTTGAACTGACTGTTTATTGAAATGTAATTATGTTTATCCTCACAGATGATGGCAAAACAGATTTATATGTATGTAGGTATGCAGTTCTGTTACTTGTGTTAATGGCAGTGTTTACTAGAAAATATAAGACTGCTACCTTCCATTGGATTGATGTACTTTTTAAAATTGAATATTTATTGAAATGTTTGGAACTTTGGGCCTGAGGCCTTTTTCCTGAATAAAGTTCTGTTCTGTTCTGTTCATATAAATACTATAACAGGTTCACAATTAGCCATCGTGCGCGGGTGACTCATAGATTTGGGGAGCACTGCCCACAGACCACACATGATGAGTGTGGCGTCTCTGAAATGATATTTCTGTGATTACGACAGCAGTTCTGACAGAAGATCAATCACACCACGTAGGCACGGAAGATTCACAGATTGTCGTATAAATAACATGTGCCCCAGGTATGATAAATAAGATGAAAAAAATGCATAATAAATATGATGAACTAAGTGCGTTTACAAGAAACGAAATGTGTGAAAAGGGCCAGCAGTTTTTCAGGGACATAATTAATATGCCAGCTATAGTTCGGGCAAATAATGGAAGTGAAATAACAGGGTTCGTAATACTTTCAAATGTTGACTTTTCCAACGGAAAGGCAAAAAAACTTGGTTTTGACTTCCGCAGGAAAATTTGCCTTTCCGCTATAGATGCATCCTATCATCATAATTATGAAAATATCAATCAATTCCGTTTAGATTTTTTTTGGGAGAACGGTTAACCTGCGTCCAAATGGCAACACCCGACAATCTCTTTGTTATGAATGCTGTGACTGAGTACCCAGTAACGTATTTCCCTACAAAGTAAGAATGGGGGTGGGGTTAAGACTGACTCCCGGCTCTATTATGCGTCTGCTGCTCTGCATATCACGGAGCTTTATGATTTCATCAGCAATGAGAAGCCATAATAGCGCGGGGGACCAGTCTAGCTGGGGGTTTCCAAGTTACCATTATGTGAGGGGAATTTTCGTTTTTACGTGTTTTATTATGCGTGACGCGGGGAATATTTGGAAGTTCACCATTCCCATAGATTGGTACAAAATGAAAATTAAATGCCTTTCCGGTCACGTGTTTGCATGTCTGAGACAGGCGTTATTACGACCCCTGCATAAGTAAAGCTAAATAATGGCACATTTTTTTTATGTCACTTGGCATTTGAAATAAACCGAAAATTGCGATCCTTTCTAGATCTAATAAACACAAAACCATAAAATACGCACATGCTTAAACAAAATGAAGGGCTTAATCTGTTACGAGAGTTAATTGGGAAGTCTTACTCACGGCAAAGCGGAGGTCGCCGACTGGTGGTTTGGCAAAGGGAACTCCCTTGAATGATGCGACCTGCTGGCCATCATTTAGAGTGACAACACTGCCCCGGACAGAACCATGTCTCGTGTTAACGACCACGCCTGTTGCTGGGAGGAGCAGCCCAGCACAGAGACCGAGCAGTAAACACCAAGACGCCATCTTAACTGTGAGCCCAATATGAAAGGTCCGTTGCCAAACAAAACCGAGTGTATTTATCTTTCGTTCGTTTCATCTATATGACCAATATCTCGTTATCTCTGTGATATGACGGTTTGTTACACATTAAGACTAATTGACTTCAACGCAAATACTGGTTGCTTGAGAAATATGTCCTGACAACATGGCATACGGATGTGTTTTCTTTTTGATAGTTCATATGTCATTTCTTATTCAAGAGAGCACGTTATTATCAAACAGGCATATATCCAGCCCTCGGTGAGGTAAATTTACCTTCTCACTTTAAAGGGACCTAGTCACTTATCTAACGAATAATGACTAAAAGATAATATCTTAAACATATTATAGAACTGTGCCATGCAGGAAACGCTATTTCCACCGCACATAGGGTGATTGTTTTGTTTAAATTCATGTGTTTATAACATGGTCCCTCAAAAATAATCCAATCACATTCAACAAGGACATTTGGCGGCAAATCAGAGTTTGGCAAAGGGCGTTTTACAACAAGTAAACTTTCAGGTTAAGTAAACCTATTCTACGTGCGTTTGTTGTATGAATGGAGGATTTCATCCAGATCCCAGACTTTGCCCTAATTTGATAGGATGGTACACATGTGACGTCATGGCCTGAATTTTATCAACAACTCAGATCTTGTAATGCATTTTGTTTTTATTCCCTCCTGAAAATTTTAGACTGACAGTGACAGAAATACTGCGGTTTTACTGAGATCTAGAATTTTTAGTCACAGGGGATCTCCCAGAGTGTGACGTCACTGCCGAGTTGAGAGTGCTCATAGATGTGCCAATAGTTTTTTAACATATCACACAACCTCATGTTTTTTTTGTGTGGAATAGACAGAAAAAAATGTTTTTCCACAAGGAACTGGGCTCATTTTATGTAAAATCTATATAAATATTTTTTTTTCACAGGCAATTATGTTATATGATAATATGATGAGATTTGGAGTACGTTTGCTTGACCTTCAACTTCCGCACATATGCAACCAACGACCTTATGTTGCATGGATAGTCTGTTTGTCAGCACAGGCTCATGTATACCGTGTTCACAATCAGCTTATAGAAAAACTCATACATCCGTCACAGCGGCGTTATATGAACTTTTTTTAAACAAGAATTACCTGGAGTTCATTAATATGCGCGCAGAGTAAGCCAGGAATCACATAAATTCCTCAGAAAAGGTAGGGAAATATGTGTTTAAGGGGCCCAATCACATATAAAGCATGTTGAATTAACACGAAAAATGGCTACTTCGCTTTAAAATGAATTGGTACCTGCAAAACTATTGCCCTGAAACCGTTTACTTACTCCTGTAAACAAGTGTTAAAAACAGTAGACCGGGCGCGATAACAGGTGTTAACATAAACACCGCGCGTGCATCGCCGGGCTACAACACGTGTCAATCTGGAGATGCCCTGTCTGACTTTGCCAAATAAAATGTAATACATGTTCCTGCTTGCTGAAACAACGCATGTTGCGGCTCATAATCAGACGGGGTTGTTTTATTAAAAACAAAAACAAAGTGGACTGTATGGACCTAACTAGATGCTAAACCGCCGTATGCGAGGTAATGAGACTGTGTACTGGGATGTTTTTGCGGGTAAACTTTTGTATAAAGCAAAACTGAACTGATAGTGTAGAGTATGGGCATAATAATGCTCCTGATTATGTCCCTTTGAATAATTATTTATTCTTGCCTCGTGACTAACAAATCTTATTATGCGAAATTCCGTTTACAGATACCAGACAGAGCATGGAGTTCTTTTATTTTAGGTTGGGGAGATATATACTCCGGAACTGTAGGAGCCCGGTCCGAATTCCGCCAGGGCCTCAAAGGTGAAAAAGGAATTCTCAAAAGAACCTTATAATCTATTGTCCTGTCGTTAAGACTTAATCATTAATCAATATTATAACATGTTTACCTCCATGACATTTATGAAGTCTAGGTGGTCATGCAGCCATGTATTATTACGCAGTAGTTACCGTTGGTTATACAAATCGGTTCATTCTGAATCTTCTCCGCTTTAACCTCTTCTTCCTTTTGGCAGGGTTATCCTGGTTTCGCGACCAGGCACGGGCACAAGGCCGAGAATTGCAACAATTCTTGAACGTGTTGTCCAAATCGAGATGCAAGAGTGGAAACAGGCAATCAACATCACGTGACCAGTGGATTGTCGTTAACTGTTCTGACGGCTGCGTCCTTCTAAATAGTGGCGTTTAATTTCCATAGAAACGTGGTATATATATGTATATATATATAAATGTATATATATATATTTTTATATATCAAAGAGTGTTTTATTATATATATATATATACATGTATATATATATATGTATATACATTATATATATATATATATGTGTATATATATATATATATTTGTATATATCAAAGTGTGTTTTATTTTATATATATATATACATGTATATATATATATGTATATACATTTTATATATATATGTATATATATATAAATATTTGTATATATCAAAGTGTTTTACTATATATATACATGTATATATATATGCATATACATTATATATATATATATATATATATATATATATATATATATATATATAGACACGCCAATAGACGGTGACGATTAACTTTACCATACTCACAGAAGCTATTCATACACACGTATATTATGTATAACGTGAAAGTAAGCAGTAACATTTGAAAATTGGGAAAAACACACATAGTAAATAAATACCTACCTCACACCCTACTTAAGCAACATAATAATTAGAAAAATATGAGAAATCAGTCTACATTTTACAAAATATCAGACCCACTTATGGAGTAAAGGCCATTGGTCACATGCAAAACACCCTCAAATGACAACTGCATGCTGATTGGATGATGTCATGTAAACATTTTAAAAACAAAACACAGATGGCTACTCATGCACGGAAAAATCATATCTGTCAGATTATTGTAAAGAAACTAAAATATTGTGAAACTGGGGATTTATTGTAAAATTCTAAATTGCCATATAAGGTTGTCACTTCCAAATGTAGTTGTCTAGCAAAATGTTGAAAAATATAAACTTTATAAAGTACCGACAAATACAGTTGGACAGCAGGTGGTGAAACGGACTATAGTATGGCCTATAACATTGCGCCGAAGACCTCATAGCGTAATATAACATGAATATGTATTTAACTTATTAAATTATTTTCATAAATGCGCAGTCCTTTAAACCATGAGTGAAAAATATATGTTGAGTCATAACAAATGACCTGAAGCTATAAATTTAAGCGTTTTTTTTTTTTTCTGGAACAATTTCTGTCGCAGATGTGCTTTAATGTTTTGCGATACCATATAAATGCTTTATATAATATATTTTACTTATATTATATATAATATATAATAATTTATAATAATTTATAATTAATATTATACTATTTCTCATATTTTTATCGTCGAAAAATTTTGGGAAGCGCCCACACTGCGCGTGTTCTAAATCAGCCCCTTTTAGCAGTCGACAGTGCTGATGATGAAAAAAATTTGCTACACTTGCTAATACGGTCTAAATGGCCGAAACTGCAAGTATAAAATGGCTTTCCGTCTCAAAGCTTTGTCGTCCACAGATCGGGTTCGTCTCTCGATTGGCATAGCTGGGTCTCCGCTGATGGGACCGGTGAAGGGAATGTGGGTTGCTTCTGCCTTTGTGGCTGTGGGTGCTGTAGCTTTCCTATAGGGTCGTCGGTGCGGATTGAACGATTGCGGTCTCTCGCGGCTTTTTGCTTGGCTTAGTGGCATCACGTCTGTTGGCTCTGAGAGCAATGCTTATAGACACATCCGATGTTTGCAAACAAAGCCCCCCAACTGGCGCATGCGCACTGGGCCGTAAGGCAAGAAACACAGCCCAGCTTGACTGCCAGCCATATAATCAGCACAGTTTACCTATATAATATAGCATCAATGTATGTTTGATCAGTATCAAAATAAAAGACACTGCCATGTCCCACAGTAACTTTATTATCCCAATAAATTAGTCTACACTTAACCCAGTGAAATAAAAGGGACTAGCCAAGGCTATTTACTGCAACAGATCAATTTGGTCAGTTCTGTCAGAGATGACACTTGTGAATATAAGATCGTATAGTGCAGAAATGATAAAGTAGTTTAAATCTCTAAGAAGACTTGTCTTCCAGATAGCTTATAAAACTTGAAAATATGTTAAATTTTAATGAAAAAAATCCATGGTTTATAACAGTAGCCTATAACTAGCATGAAAATACAATTAATGGTGCAGTTTCCCTCAGTAAAAAACTAATAAAGAATACTCTATTGTTAGTTCAGTCTCTTCTCTAAAACATAATAGTGCCACGTAGATTTAAATTTATATAAGTATATCAAAATCTTGCTAATCTGCAAAAATTTGGTGCTCATCATAGGCCTATACTGTATGTATATATGAGTGTCAGTAATGATGTAACAAGTGATGTCTCATACTGTACAAAAAAAAAACTGCAATCAAACTTGAATGATTCTATAAAGGATATCATGTTTTTTTTTGTGACCAACTGACTCTGAGGAAAATATATTGTCAACTTACAAAAAATGTGTTCCCTTCTTAACTGCTTCATATTTTGTATGGCTTATAACAAGGTAGAGTCTAAACTTCCCCCCCCCCCATCCCCCGGACCAATAAAAATATAGAAATATCATCAAATCCCTGCCCATAAATCACTATTCACATCTTAATGCCAATTCTTATTTCAAACAGGGCAATAATAATCCTCCCACCAGAAACTTCCATTTATTTTATATAATTAATATAGTATTACTCAAAATAAATAATTGATTTCTTCCAACACCTTGCTTTGGTTTCCACTAGTGTATGAAAAAATAAATACCACTATACAGTACTTCATATGAACCATGAATGAAAAAGGAACCTTGCAAATTTTTTATATGTTCTAATTATTACTGTTATTATAATAATTATTGCCAAAAGAGTAACTGTTAAACAATGTAAAGAATGGTTTCCTTTGAAGTATTATTGTAATCAGTTAAATAATTATTGAGGCGATGTAATCGATATATGCAACGGTATGTGTTCGTTTACAAGAGAAAGCAATTGTGTTGTGTAAGTTTTAATGTTAAATTGTGGTTAAAAATTTGTGGCGTTTGATTAGAATATAAATTTAAATAAAGTAAAATTGATTATAACTGTAAGAAACATTGAAATATATAGATTTGCTAGGGGTTGTCCTTTCCAGTAGTTTTGATATTAATGATATTCATATTATTATTAAAGTTATTATTATGATTTATTATTGATGATAATAAAATAAATAATAATAATAAAAATATAATAATACTATTATTATTATTATTATTATTATTATTATCATTATTATTATTATTATTATTATTACAAAAATAAGAAACTATATGATAAAAACATTCATTGAATATTAAGTGAAGGGTTATATCTGTTACAGATTATGAGTCTCAAATTAACTTAGGAAAATGAGTAATTAATTTTGTCATCAGATAAAGCTTCCATGGACATTCTCAACTTGGATCAGCTGATAGACAGGTCTAAAGACAAATTTATTCATATGTATTGATTTTATATTTAGAAGAAAAAAGAACAACTCTAAAATGTGATTTGTTATTGGAAATGATCCACCAAAGTGAAGGCTGTACTCCCTTTTTGGCATTTATGACATTTACTCCCGCCAACAGGGAGGTCCAGGTCTGGACAAGGAAGTCTGACATTTCTTCTGCTGATTAAGTGAATAAAATTATCCATGTACGTCACATGAATCGAACTGCACTTGTGGTTGGAAAGCATGTTACAAATATATAGAATGAAGCGTGAAAACCTAAATGTTAAAACCTCTTGATTAGCCATGACTAAATGCAAGGATGCTGAACACCAGGTGGGATTGTCAGCTGCAAGTTTAAATGTTCTGTGGAAGGCCTCCTGGAGTTAAAATGACTATTTAATTGTAGGGACACTAGAATGACATGTTTATGGTGTTGGATATAGAATATGACATTAAACAGTGAGAAAAAGGAAGGATAACTCAGACTGGTATTGTAGGGTAAATAGCTTGTCCAGTGCCTGCCGCAGCCCATGTTTTGCCTTACAGAGCACCACGTGGTCAGTGACCTAGTTTCTGTGACGTCACGATCGGATGTGTCTATAAGGAGCGCGCAGGGCTGAGGTCTTGACCACAGCAACCTGTAGCTGCTCGGCGAGCGAAACTTCTTCAGTCAGTCAGAAGTCGACGGGAGGAAGTGCAGCGTGTTATTTTTAAACTATCCGACAAATGCCCCATCTGTTTCATAAATTTCGCCGAGTCGACACACTGTCGGGCTCACAAGAGTACGATCTGCAGATTAGGGTTTGTGGGCTTAGAAACCTATATGGCCTACAGGCCACAATGCAACGGCGCTGTTAAATACACGTAGGTATAAATGTAGTGAAGAGGGTAATGTAGTCCGTTCAAGTACATATTTTGATTATGAAGTCTGTCAGTTTAGACAAGTAGTCCAGGCCGTCCCACAGTGCCTTACTGGAAGAGGTTCGCTTTGAGTTGAAACGACCCCTGGCGGAAGGGTGCACAGTACACGATGGCACTATTTAATACTTTGAGGAGTGGTGTCATCACTGTGATAGTCGCTCGAATCCTTATTTGTGGTTGTGTTTTTATCAAGAAATGGAGGAGGCTGTGCATAATATGAGTATATAGTCGTGCCTTACGTAGTTTAAGTGTCATATAATAAATAAAATATCAAAATAATTTATTGAAAGGTTAAAGTAGGATTTCACTGTAGATTTAGCTTTGGGTGCGCACGCCAATTATATTTACTTAGTTCAAGAGTCTAGGATAAAACAGGCATCCCATAAGATCAGACAGTGTGGAGCACTGGCCCGCGAATACACCTGTCAAAAGTAAGTCATATATCACAAATAACTCATCTGGTAAATTTTTTAACATGTTGAAAAATGCGGAATTTCTCTTCCTGACCTTTACCCGGACGGTCTTCTTTTCTTTACAATATGTGTAAGATACTTGTCCGTCAGCAGCCATATAGACATAACGGATGAAAAAATAAGCAGCAAATCCTGAAACCACCAAAAACCTCTGATAAAGATAGTTTCCTGGGCCTGTTCAGCCCAGTTAAGAGATAGTATTCTTTCATAACGGAGAGTTAAAAAATGTTTAGCCGTATGATCATGCACGATATGCTGATCAACCTGTTCATGGGCGCAATTTCATTCGCAATTAATGTGTGTGTGTGTGGGGGGGGGGTTGTTATTTTGGTAAGGGACGGAATAATAATATTATCTAAGCATGCGCATGTTTAATATAAAAAAGTTGTTGCCTTGAAATATGAAAAATTTTGATTTTAAAGTTTGACAATTGAGACAAGTGGCTCCGGCCGTCCCACAGAGCCTATAAGAGGTTCGTGTCTGGAAGAAACAATATCTGGCTGAAGGGTGTGAATGTGGCAGGAGGTCATATGATCGGTCGTGTTTGCGTGTGCGTGTTTGTCTGGATGATATCCCCGAAAATTTCAATGAATTTCGACATAATTTCTTGGAACGATGGGCCATGGGACAACGAAAAAAAAAACACAATACTTTATGTGTGCACCACTGACTCAGAGCTAGCATATTTACAGGCTATTTCATGAAAGTCATATCAGTTAATGTCAGGTTGGAGACATATCACTTATATGTACAGACAGTATGATATGATACTCGTTATAATGCCAGGCTTAATAATAATAATAATGATAATAATAATAATAATCATCATAATCATATTCCCTTTTTTCGATACAGGTTTAAAATGCAACCGCCATTTTAGATTCAGTGTAGTGTTTTTGTTAGGCCACGTGACATTAGGCATTTTTGTACGCAGGTACAGGGTTTCACAGGCTCACACACACACTCACCGATTCACGTGCCCTTTTCCGGCCTACACTTTTCATCGAACACCAGGAAATCCTGATATGAACTACCCGATGTAGGATATCTTTTTTATTGTTTTTACAAGATTCGGACACCCATGGACTGCCAACAAAAACAAAGCAAACATATGTCGTAAAAGATTGGAAAAAAGGAGAGAAGCAGATTATATTTATTTGTCAAGAATATTTAAAGAGCCATCGTTTTAAGGAACATTTGTTACTTAAAACTCATCATTTACTGACATATGCTGTGTATGGCGTCATTCACACCATTTCGTTTAAATTTTAAAATTTACGTTTTACTGGACATGATATACCTTACGATCATTTGGACTATAGGGTTTTACCATCGAGTTCATTAAAAAACTGCATTGTTTATGATAAAAATAAAACGAAACTATCCGATCATACTTTCACAATCTTCAACAACAGGTGTCTGCAGTGTATTTTGCGTGATTCTGAGTATATTCAGCACACACTAGCTTTTTCGCAGATAGCAAACATGGGATTTGTGTCAGGAATGTCGTTCCATATACCGGAACTTCCAAATAAGGAGAGCTCATGTTCTTTGCCCCTGTGGTTGTCCGGCTGCCCTGGAGGCCAGTTGTTGTACCTCATGGCGGACCCGGTTGCCTTCCACACCCAGCTACCCTCACTGCCTCTGTCCGACCCCGACGTCCAGTAACCAAACCACCCGGGTTTCCCTAGATGAGTCGAATACAGAAACAGCATGTTAAGTTATTATTACAAACTGCCTTCACAAGAGGAAATTAATAATAACAAGAATAAGCTTGCAAAAACAAATAAATGTCTCCCTTACCTATGGGCCTCTCATCTCAAAATTTAAGTGCAAAAAATACGGTATACTTAAAAAAATAATTTATGTTCCGGCTGATTTCACTTTGCGGATGAAGGTCACGGTCACCAGGTTTATTTTCCAGAAACATTTCACTTATCATATTTCATGAAAATATATTGTGTGGTTCAAAAGAGATAGTATAAATCAAATATTTCTATTTCTGATGGTTTTATGTTAAAGATGAAGGTCAAGGTTACCGGTTTTAGAAAAAATATATCGAGATTTTGGTAACAACATTTCACAAGTCGAAATTTATGAAAATATACTGAGTGGTTCAAAAGTTATAGCGTTCACGAATTATTTCTATTCGGGCTGATTTGACCTTGAAAATCCAGGTCAAGGTGATCAGTTTTCGAACTCGTCAGAGAACTTGGTTGAAACATTAAGTTTTTTTTTTTCAAATTTGAGGTAGAAATTTGCGATACTTAAAAGTTCTGAGGTTCACAAAAAATCTATTTCAGCCTATTTAACCTTGATGATAAAGGTCAAGGTCATGGTTTTCGAACTCTTCCGAGAAATTGATAAATAGAAACATTTTAAATTTCATATAGTTATTTCATATAAAAGTTAGTTGTTCAAATGTTATCGTGTTCAGATGAAACGACAGACGACGACCACGGACAATGACAGGCAAAGCACTATACGTCTCCCCCCAGGCATGGATATATATATATAATATATAATATATATATATATATATATATATTATATATATATATATGTTTGTGTGTATGTGTACAATATATCTTTTATGAGGCTTATTGAAATAAAATCATGATTGTAAAGCTGAAGAATTTCTCATTCAATTAAATCACTAAAGGGTAATCTATACAGTGCGGGAGGGGAAGGGGGGAGGGGGGGGGGCGGTAACCTAAAATTAGATTCAGACTAATTAGGGAGAAAGTTGAATCGATTTCAGTTTACTGGGGACGGGGAGGGGGGGGGGGGTGATAATTTGAAATAACCTGAAGTCTTAACATGAGGAGCACTTATTTACCTTTAAGTAAGGGATGGTCTTTGTTTTTCATTATGATCCGCCTCAGGAACGCGTTCTCCTCTGCTGTTTCAACGCTGACCAGGTCCGCCCCTCGTCCTTGACAGTAACTTCTTGCCTCGTTCCATGTGCGCAGAACCAGGTCAAAGGTGTAGCAGGAACCGCAGTTTCCTGGCTGGTTTTGGTAGAAGAAGCTGCCAGCCTCACAGGCAGAATCTGCAGTAAAAACACTCTCAAAACTGAGGACATGTTTCATGTTTCTATTTAAAACACCATTCTGTCCCATTTTTCGAAACATGTTTCCAGCATGTTTCATGACTCACTGATGTTTCAACTGCGAAAACATGTTTTTAGTCATCTTGAAACATGTTTATATATAAAACATGTTTCACACACAGAAAAAATTTCATGGACAGTAAGATAAAACATGACTTTGTGTTACATGTTTTTATATGAAATATGTCGCATATATGACATGTCTTAAGACATGTCTCAGTTTTCATAAAACATGTAACTATTTAAAACGTTTGTTTAGCCTAAAACATGTAGTTGTCCCATTTTTCGAAACATGTTTTAAACTTAGAGTTAAACATGCCTCAGTGTTACATGTCTTTATATGAAATATGCCACATATGAGACATGTTTTAAGACATGGTTCACTACATAAAACATGTAACTATTCAAAACGTCTGTTCAGCCTAAAACGTGTAGTTGTCCCATTTTTCGAAACATGTGTTTTCCAAAGAAACTTTGGGTTCAGCCCTAAGGGTCAACCAAATAGACTTATGCGACATTGTTTCATAAGCAACCGAACAAGTGTCACTTAAGAATAACCATTATACATAATGAACACATAATGTCATCTTTATTTCTTTATATTAATAGCTTGCTTTTACATGGCTTTATGGAAGTGTCTTATGAACCATCTATTAAAGCTTGTGATCAAACCCATGACCCTCCGATTGCCGGTCGTCTGCTCTACCACTGAGCTAACAGGGATCCCAACTTCCTCTGTGTACCAGCACACTGACATTGAAACCAGCGAAGAGACGTCACGACTGTGAATGGTATTATACATACTGCATGTGTCGACACAGGGACTTTGCACGCAGCAATATTAGCTCAGTGGTAGAGTAGACGACCGCAAAACAGAGGGTCATGTGTTCGATTACAATACGGGGAGATCCGACTTTTTCCGTGTATTCTTGTCCTAAATCTCTATGAATTGGATAAGCATGGCCATTCAAACATCTCTAAATAAAAAAAAAATGTCCTAGGTTTGTAGTTTTTGTTTTTAGTGTGTGAAACAAAAAAAAAAAATTTCCTTAAACAACAAAATATCGCCCAATGCCAACTGATAGAAAAATGTTTGCCTACACTGTCAATTGCATTTGGGTTTAAGCAGTGGTTTTTCAGTACCAAGCTTGATTGTGATCCACAACCAAGAAGAGAAATTTGCCAAACTTTCGACCTCATTTGCATGGCAATGTGACTGTACCATGAATATTACCTGCATTCTTTGACCTAAAATGCTTTCACTCACCTGATTTATTGAGGAACAGACCGAGGCTCTCGATTTCCTGTAAAAGTCGTCGGTTGTCGTCCCTGGCCTCGCTGATTGTTTTTAACAGATTAGTTTGAAGGTTTATCAGATGCTCCTGCATTATTTCCATCGACTTTCCCAGTGATCTTCCAAGCTCATGTGTCGTTCTATTGACTGCTTCAGTGATGCGGTCAGCCACCGTATCCCCATCCTCTTCATCAGCTTTCCTGAGTGCAGACTCATTCTGGTGACATACCTCCGTCATCCGTTGGTACAGTCCCGCTGTGAATGTCTCCATCTCCTGTCGGATCACCATTTTCACTTTCTCCTGTACATTTCGTCCATCTGTCTGGATTTGAGAAACGCCATGTGCATTGAATGCCTGATTCAGAGTTTGCACGAGGAATGTCATATTAATCGGTTGTGCGCCAGGTCTGATTTTAGGAGTGGATGTGACAGCAGCGCCCTCTGTTGTCATTCCCATAATCTGCAATCCGAGAGCCAACGCTCCAATAAACCCCGCAGTAACCATCATTCTGACAACAGTAAGAGTTTCTTCAGTAAGTACGAAATTTATCGCCTGCAAACTTCTGACTGACGATGGGCTTTACGCCATGCTTTATATAAGCATACGATTGTTTAGCAATCAAGCATCAATCACGTGAACGCAGATTTTTTACTAAGATTACACCACTAGCACTAGCATGTGACGAAATGTTTGAACGTAACAAGATCTATCTTTGAGGTTACAAAGAAATGACTCGCATGACAGTCTCGGCACCAGTTAATTCAGCACAGATTCATTTTACTTAGATTACGACCGACATGTGGCAATATTTTGATAATGGAGGGATAGTTCATCTGTTTTACAGTAACTCTATATTTTTATAAGGTTCGCCACATTGACTCACATGACAGTCTCGTGATCAGGATATATAAATATTCTATCTGTGTAATACTAGGAATAAAGGTAATACAGTAATATACTACAAGTCCCGGATATATGAGATACGCCTCTAAGGCTCGAACAGCGATATGTGCGGGGGGTCGGGGTAGAATACTAAACTGCAAATATATGAATATATTGCAAGCTATATTTCTTTGAACAATTTAAACAAATATATATTTATATATGTATGTTTGTATTATATACACATAAATATTTATATATTTACATGTATTTGATATATATATATATATATATATATATATATATATATATATATATGACATTGCATTCACCGTAAAGTTTGGTATTTGTGTGTGATATTTTTCATTTGAAAGAATTATATATTTGAAAATTTAAATATTGATTAAACAGGGTTACCCTTTTTGTTTAAGAAAAGTAGGGTGTTACAGGTGCCCTTTTAATTGTGTGCAGCGGTCTTGCATGTGTTTCTTTTATTGTTGCGCAGGGATGCTCTATGCGTTGTTGACATTTGGTTCGTGTGCCACGCGTAGATCGTGTTGTAGCGGCCTCGCCTGGCCGGATGTTGCAGGCTCGGTTTAATCCGCATTGGTTGAACCCTTGCGTGTAGATACACAGCGTTCTTTGTTCTAGTATGTTCTTTGAGCGTGTTTATTATGTTGGGTTCTTTTGATTGTTCGAGAAATGGAAAGTTCTCGGCTTGAGGGAAAAGTTATAAATAGGGGGCTTTGTTTTAGAGCCGAGAGAGAGGTGAGAGAATATTCGTGCGGACACAGAAGCGTGTAAGTCAGTTCGTGGGACCTTTTCCGATAAGTGCGGCAATTATAGATTTTCTTCATATTTATGACGGATTATATGTAGTCTTCAGTTTGCCTTTCGGATCACTGCCAGGATTTCAGTTTTGGATATCAGTAGATTGAATTTGTAATTACATTGGACTTTTATTCTCCGAGAAGATTGGTGTGAACTCTTCATCCGGCTTATACATTTTAAATCACATCGCTTTGAGGTGGTATCCAGCTACTGTGTACTTTGTTTATTTTACTGTGTGGTTGTATTGATTTGCTGTTATACTGCTGTTATACTGTGTAATTGTATTGATTAAGTGTATTGTAATGTTAGGGTTGTTTTAAGAATAAATTATGGTTATTTGATGACAAAAAAAAACACTTCTTTGTTCATTCCCCTAGGCGTTTCATGCTGCCTGGTGTTACAGAATCTGATTTTCCCCAATTGCAAAATTTGTGTACATCACGCATACGTGATCTGTTTATATTAGGTTCCGTAACAAAAGACATTTGTGTATTGTATTGGACTCCTGACTGATAAAAAAGAGACACAACTTCCACACTTTGTTACTGTAATTATGTTATTAATTGATAGGGGAACTGGCTAGGAAAGACCACCAAGATTTATAGCTGGGTAGTATTAACAAATGAAATATAGGCATGAAATAAATAATAGTTATAATCTGAAGCGCTCTGCGGGCTGATTGGTGTTCACCGTTTTGTAATAGGTTTTCAATATAAATTTCATCTTATTAGAGGTCAACATGATAATACGTTCTTACTTTTCTAAACAGGTAAACGCACATTATAACAGGCCTGTAGCACATTGTTGTGTTCTCTGAACTTTATATATCTTAACATTAATTACAATACAATCATAAATTATTGTTAACTTTTAAGGTTCCATTCTTCCTGTTCACATGTTTGTTAGTCAGTTTTTTTAAGCAGGAACTGCATAAACTAGACGAAGCATTCTCCGAGAAGACTTGCAAAGGTTACCATGCAAGAAGAAACATTTAAAAAGAAATTGTTATTATTTATTCAGGTATTAATATTAAATAAGAAGCAAGCATGAATAAAGTGAGGTAATTGATATAGTATGCGAATTTAAATTAATTTATATGGTTGTTAAAATTAGCATGTGAATAAATACACGAGAAAACATGCTGATTTTGCCTGTTTTCATGTTTCATCAATTATTAGCCCTTAATTCATCAAACTGTAACTTTTCCAAGAGGTAACTCAGCAAAATGAAATATGTTGTATAATGTAACTGTAATAGTTATGGACTTGGAAAATATCATATACCATGGCCAGTTAACATGTTACGAGGGCCAGCAGTTAGCTGGTTGTACAAGAAACATATTTGTTTTTTTTTTCACAGTCAAAATTTTACAGAGAGAACTAGAGGTTCAATGCTGTTCTAAAAATGTCTAATGACATTAGGATTTTATGTTTACATTGCCGAGGTAAAAGAATAAGAATTAAAAATAACTAGACAATGTTGTCCATATTCCTCGGTTGTCACATATGCGTACAATCAGTGAATATGGAATCTGAAGTTCGAAGAATTTAATGTAGACTATTTTTTTCATTGACAGCGAGACAACCCTATCGGAGAGGGATCAGTTTAAAGGAATACACAGAAACTGAGAATCCCCAAGCAGATACTGATCTCGGATATATGATGTATCTTATACATGTATTTCAACTATAGAAATCTGCATTCAAAGGATTCTCAGATATGGCTCCTAGAAAGATCAGGTCCCCTGATTAGTGAAGAAAGAGTGAAACAAAAAAATTTTTTGTTATGATAAAAATATTATCAGTTCAGGATTCCCATATGACACAACTATCATATTAACGGGAAGTGGATATGTCATGTTGTAAAATGCATTTTACGTTTTATTTCTTCAACGTTTTTCATACCGTCTCAGGGGGAAAACCCCCTCCCACACCCTTCATTACAGGCAATCGTGCTTGATGCACTCTCAAAAGCCCCCCCCCCCCCCCCAACACACACACTTTCAAAATCGCTTCAAGGCCTATAGTGTGTATATTAACAACGAAACTCACACCATCATGAACGGAATCTTATGACATGTTCATGCATAAGTGACCGTACACTCCATGATGAGGCTCCAGGATCCGGAGAAGAAACTGGTTCAACACCAGAACTAAGGGATTCTACCTTGGCCCATCCCCGAAAAGACCTGAAAATTTCATGAGATTCCGTTCATGATTGCCTGAGTTATGTTGTGAATAAACACACACACACGAACGGGAATACACGCATACCCACCCGACTAAGGCAAATGTGTACATGTGTTCAACAAGTGTTAATGTGGGTATACGACTAAGCGCTGTCATGCGCTTTAACAAGGAGGAATAAAGGTTATGAAATAGGAAATGCCCACAGACACACACGTATGTCATGTGTGTATGTGTTTATATAATACGATTTGTCTTATTTAATGGAACACAGACGTTCAGATTTCTAACATCTCTTGATTCGCTGATTTGTATTGAAGAGGCTTGTTTAAACAAGAAACTTTACCTGCCTGTTACCTATAGTTGTGTATAGATTATATCTGTAACAACTGATATGTTGATTTACGGCAATTGAGAAATTACAATGTTATTATCCTTGTTGGTTAACCATAACGTGTATTCATTAGTTTCTACAAATGCCTTTTGTAAAGACCAGTTAATCGAAAGTGTTTGCAGTTTTGGCTGACTTCTAGCATCAATGTTTTTTCCCTCTTTCGTCTGTAAAGCAGCATTCACCGTTTTATTTTATAACTACATGCCTCCGCCATGCTTGTATCCACTCAGCTCAGAACCACACGTTTCAAAAATGCTCTGCAAACACACTGGACACCATCAATCCGAACTGCTGAGCGTTCGACTGTGACCTGCACAAATGACCGGACCGCAGTGCGCAGCGCATGAGGCTAGACCGTCTGTGCATTCACTTATTTTTTTTCCATATTCTAAGGTTAATAGTGCATAAGTAACTGATTTATGAATATTAATTGATGACGCTGAATCCCGATAATTAAGATGCCATATCAACACCAAAATCTAATCGATTCTTTTATGGCAAATTCCCGAAATAGCCAGAAAATTGAGATTCCTTTCATGATTCCGTGATTTATATAGTGAACAAACACACAAACAAACACTGACACAAACGCACACACAAACACACACTCGCACAAACAAATAAATACACACGAACGGGAATGATCGCATTTTCTCCTTGCGGAGACAACAATCGAATGCCACGTCATGTGACCAAAAGACACCAAAACAACGAAATGTGTCTTTAAATATTTATATTTAATTTAATAAAAAATATTTTTCATATACCAGAACATCAGATTGCATACATTGATTTTCTTCATCCACTGGATGAATCCACTGGTGTGAATTTCTCAGTTTTATCAGGGCTGTCCATTTTACAAATATACATGACAGTATGATTAATATTTGCAAGGCACAAGATCCTTCTTGTAATTAATCCTCTCACAAACGGTCTGGTCCCCAGGAACACGCTTGGTCAATCGGGTGGTTACCATATGGTATCTTCAGCTTGCTGTGAAATAGATATATAATAATTATCATGTTCTTATAACTGATGATTCACTGTATGTATATATATATATATATATATATATATATATATATATATATATATATATATATATATATTCCAAAATCAATTTGCTTTATTCCAATGAATATTTTATCTATTTCACCTGAATTTAGTTCAAATGTGTATTTTTTATCAATCTAGTATACTATAGTTTATAATAACAGCTACCAGGAAAAAACTATTGTAATATAAGTTAAGACAGAAATTAAGTAGACCATTGTTACTGAACCTAGTATAAACAAATCACGTATGCGTGATGAACACAAATTATGAAATGGAGATAAAAACAAATCAGATTCTGTAACACTAGGCAGCGTGAAATGTCTAGGGGAATGAATAAAGAAGTCAGTGTTTTTTTGTTAACAAATAACTATAATTTATTCTTTAAACAACCCTAACATTACAATACACTAAATCAATACAATTAAACAGTAAAACAGCGGTATAACAACAAGTCAATACAATCATATAGAAAAACAATGCGCACAGTACCTGGATACCAACACCGTCACCACGATAATTCCTTTAAATGTAAACTCTCGGAGAATGACAGTCCAGTGGAGAGTTTTTGCAACAACCCAGAAAATAAACTGAAGTCTAAATGCATAAAATTCAGGAGAAAGTCTTGGAAAATCTATAATTGCCGCATTCGTCGGATAAGGTCCTGACACACGCTTCTGCGTCCGCTGGAATCTGCTCTGCTGTTCTCTCTGCCCCCTGCTTAAACACAGCCCCTTGTATACTCTTCATCCAAGCCGAGAATTTTTCCACTTCTCGAACAGTCCATAAGATCTTGCACAACACACGTTTCAGGAATTCTCTGAAAAAACAGCGCTGTGTGTATCTCCACACACCAGGCTCATCACGTGACCTACGACCAGGCGTGAAAACCCAAGGCTTACATGACAACGAGAGTTCAACCAGTACTGATTAAACATAGAGTGTAATACGCGGCCAGACACGAGTGCCACAACAGGAGTTACGCCCGTGTCACATAATAAAAAGAGCACCTGTAACAATCATGTCCTCTTTGAATGTGCCCGTATTATTCGTAATTTTATATCTTAATTGAAATAATGCTCTTCTTCCATATACAATTCTGATAAGTATATTGATAAGCCTTCGGCCGAGATCGTCAAGCATGCAATCTCTTTTTCGACGTCTGGCATTTTCAAGCAGTTAATTACTTTGAATTTCTTGATTCAACTTTTTAAATTTTACTGTGAAATCGATAGAAAGGTTCTATTTAAAAAAACATTTAGTATATGCTGCGTTCCATATAACAGATTATGATGTTATTACGCAAAAACATGCATTTATAAAATTAGCGGTATACCATAACTTCGATATGCTACAAGTAACATCCAGGTTTTATTGTATACGCAAAATGGTAGCAAAATTCGAGAAACTTGAAAAATTAAACCTGTGTGAAATTTACCTAGATTCGCTAGCCCGTTTGATCATTTTCTCCGTAATCTCCACGGCATAATTTCTTCCCAGGTCCACTTCTTCAGGATTTTTACTCACCGCCGCTGTTGGAACTGAAATGGTATTGCATGATTATTTAAAACTGTCACGTGTTTGACCAGTCGGCAATCTAATAGGTTAGCAACCGACATCACAGTTCAGTTTTTAGGTCTTCAGTTTTTATCCACGGTCCGCCTGTGCGGTTACAGAAAAAATATATTTTTTTCAATGAAGCCTTTGTTTTTATAAAAGAACTTATACCTATTCAGCTGAAACAGCAAGAATCCATAAACTTAAGTTTGACATCGAAATACGAATCCATGCTGTACTGTAATAAATTACAAGATATTTATTCTTATTACCTGGTATAACAAAGGTGTCACCGGGAAAATATGGATAAACTTCTCTCAAAGCAGCTTTTATAATATATATAATTTATTGTTTTTCAAAATTAGTCTACACAAAAAAAATGTATTGAAGCTGTATATCATATATTACATTATTTTATCAATAAAACAATAAGTGCAGAATTTAATGGTAATCCCTAGTCTTCAATGTGGCTATTATCCAGTATTTTAGAGATCAGTAAATTCTCCGCTGCATTACTACCAAGTTGCTTGGGATTTTTTTTTCCCAGGGCATTGAAGCTAATGGCCTACTCTTCCCGATACAGCAGTCGGTCATTTATTAATTATATATATATACACTATATCACGCTGGTTCCCGGGCTGTCTCTGTGAACAATACGCAGCAATACGAGGTTTTTAAATGGAGCGCCATCACTAGGCAGAAATATGAACAAACATTAAATTTCCGACGTCTGTCCGCTTAAGAGAGTCGTAATATGATACGTAATGGATACGCAAGCGGGTCGAGAAAGTTTGTCCGTTGTCCAGGATAATGAGTTGTCGGCTTTACTGAGTTTACGTTAAACATAATATATAGGGCAGTTTGTATGGACTGGGATTTAGTGTCTGCATCAGTGAGTTGTCCGCGTTACCGCATGAGTTGTCACTGTATTCCGAGTATATTTGTCCGAGCTTTTGTCCCCATTGGTGCCATCAAGAAGTCTCTGATCAAAGAGCCAGCTACTCCTGCAGGAACCAGCCTCCGGAACTAGGTCCTATGGAGACCACCCCTTTGCAGTCGCTGCACCAAAGTAATGTTGCCTATGGTCCTAAAAATGTTCAACTCATATGACGCTTTCAAGAAGAAACTAAAGACAATTTTTTTTAGCTTTGCATATAATTGGACAATCTCTCTAGTCAGTTTCACTACTTACAGACTTTTAATTATCTTAGTCAATGCTCATGCTTTCTGTATGTTACGGGGTAACATAAAAGCGGGCCGAACTGGCTTGCTAGTGTAGCTTGCTTTGCTAGCGAAGCGGTTGGTACGCCTGACTTGTGTGCCATCGACATGGGTTCGAAACAGGGATGAGCAATTTGTCTTCGTAATAAACTGGGGGCTCGTCCAACGTGACGGTAATACTTTGTGGCCCAGGCTTTGTGGCCTAATTTTTTTGTGGATAATTAGTCTTGTTTTGATAACAGAACGCT
Source organism: Sipunculus nudus (assembly GCA_026874595.1). Classification (NCBI taxonomy): domain Eukaryota; kingdom Metazoa; phylum Annelida; class Sipuncula; order Golfingiida; family Sipunculidae; genus Sipunculus; species Sipunculus nudus. The sequence goes on from CM049307.1 coordinate 61,005,538, forward strand.
CTTAAGAGGGAATGTGTTATGGGGTGACATTTTCTCCTGAAAAAATGAGCCCCCATTTCGTTACGAAGATAAATTTTTTCAGGGGAAAACATTGGGCCGATCCGGGATTCGAACCCATGTCGGTGCCGCACATGTCCGGCGTTCCAACCGCTTCGCTAGCAAAGCAAGCTTCACTAGGGAGCCAGTTCGGTCCGCTTTAATGTCATCTTGTAACATGTACTTTTATTTTTTTATTTATCTCTTATTTTAAATTTTAACTTGTATATACATGTTTTTGTAAGGCGCCCCATAGCAACACTGTGTGTTGGAAGGTGGCGCGGTATTAAGTGAATAAATTATTTTTATTATTATTAAATTATTATTATTCATTGTTTCACTGTATACACATTACACACACACGCACACACATACACACACATAAGCTCCGTACCCTCTCTCTCAAAAACGATCCAGTCGGCGTAGCTGATCCAGAAAGCGTTGTTTTTCTGATTCAGGTTTTCCCTGACCTCCACTTTGTCGTTCCCGATATACAGGTATTTGTACCTGTCTTTGGTGAAGGGCTCCCACGTGACCGGACCTTGTGTCCCCGGCCCCGGCGCTGGAACGGCCCCTGGTGTAGGGTTACTGAAACGATATGGGTGTTGATCAACTAAACGGTAACAATTGGAGGAAATGTCCATGTTTGTCAGCTTGTGATCATATATTTACATTCAATATGAATACAGCTTCTGCTCGTTAATGAAACCCGTTAGTTATTCTTTTTTTCAGATACTGCACACATATAGGCCTACCATAATTCGTTATTTTTCGTATTCTCAGTGTCGCACACAAACCATCATTCGTTAGTTTTCCTTATTTTTTCAGATGCCGCAAGCATACCATCGTTCTCATTAAATCACCCTTTTCTTTGGAAACAAATACTGACAGTTAAAAACACCAAGTAAGGCATGGAGCCGACTTGTTCCTTTCCAATGCATGTGCTGGACAACTTTATAGGATATAAATTATATTACGTATCAAGCAATCATTTGTGGATCCCACAGTGGTCGGTAGCACGATAAACCGTGTATGTTAGAGAGCCTCGCACCCTGCGCAGACTCGGACTCACAGGAGTACTAGTTTGCTGTTTATGGATTGTTGGTGTTGCCCCCTCAATGCACCGGGGCTTCTAAATACAGTAGGTATAAATGGAAGGAAGAGGACAATGTAGTCAAATCAAGTGTGTTGGATAAGAATGGTTTTTAAAGCAATTTACATAAACATGGGTGTTTTTGTGGTAAGGACTTTACGGAATAAGTATTATTTTGTAAGCATGTGTATGTGAAATGTAAACAGAAGGTGTTTCCTTGAAAAGTAACAAATTTTGATCTTGAAGTTTGCATACGACCTCTGGTGGAAGGATGGAGAGCCTCGTTCTTTGGACTTACCCATACTTGGCAAAGTTCGAAAACAATTTGATAGTATAGTTGCTGTACTCTTTGTCAGTGTCAGTCCATGGAAAGATTGTCATAGCATCAATTTGCATGTCATCCACGACTTCTGGGTGGTCTTCAACTTGGCACCATCCCCAGAAAAACGGAAGATCTCCTAAGCCGTGAATCACACCTGAAGATAAAAAAATCCCTGTTGGTACACATATACGCTTCAACAGTTTTCTATCAATTATTTAAACAGTTCCCAACCCTTTTCTAAGCACCAAACTAGTAAAAATTCTTGCCATGAACTTGTTTTTATGAAAACAAATATAAGGCCGGCATCTTCCTTTGCAACTTCATTGTATCAATTTATTGGTAGACCCGCACAACTTTTTGTCATCTTGTGATTAACTTTTAATAAGGAATTTATAGACTGGTATCTGTCTAATCACAAGGCTGCATTTCTAATATTCAAGCGTTTTTTATTCACTGTCAACAGGGCCGTTTACACCATTTATGAAGCCAAAGATTCCTATGTACGGAATGCGGCATGCGGAATGCGTGGTAAGAGAACTATATATACCAAAACGGTATTCTGCATAGTTTCTGTGTGTCGCTCCGGGATACAATATATATGCGAAACAGGCAAAAATCTCTACATTTGGCCCGACCCGTTCAAAAGGAATCTCATCTTATTTAGTCAGTCAATACTGTTTTCTTTTCAACATGCAGGACGGGTCCTTATATCACAGACCCCACTCTTCAGTATAAATAATATTGTGTAATCAATGATCGGGACAAGATTGTGCTAACTGGAAGAAAATTAAAGAGGACATTTGAAGACCAACACTCTCATATTAATGTTCTGGTAGAAACACATTTATGATTAACAACTTTAGTCAAAAGAGGTTTTGTTAGGTTGTCAGAATTTTTTTTAAGAAACCAGAGCGGGTGGGTTTTTTTTTACCTTTTCATTATCCTGAACAGGTAACAAAAGGGTGATTTATAAGATTTGCTTTCTGAAAAGGTAAACGCAAACCAAAACATAACAAAAATTTATTATTCTGTTTTCTTGAAAGAATATTCGAGCCGCTGGAGCTCGAAATGGGTAAATTTCTATCGTATATCAAAATAAAATTATTTGACGGGGGAGTGGTGTGTGTTAAAATTGACGCCATCGGTGTAAGAGAATCCAGCTTTTTTCCTCATTAAGTTGTTTGATAGTGGCCAACTTACAAAATGGATAAAAGGGTATACATGAGTTAATATCCAACACCTATTGATCCAGAATTTGAAGTATTTTGCAGAGGGACCCACTGGACAAAAAACTGACATGCATGTCAGGATTATAACCCATTTCTAATTCACGATAAATCATTCAAAGATTATTTTAGGCCTTGATTAAGTACACAAAGCAACATATATCTCCATGTCAAGTAACTGTTTGGTGACTTCAAATGAATGGTATTTTAAAGCAGATTTTTCACGGGGAACGCGAACGATTCGGGAAGTAAAGAATATTGAAAAAATAGCAAAGTCCAACATTCGTATTTTAAGCTCCATAAGTGCGCTAAATATGCGCAGGGGTTCGGATGTGTCATTTATTCGCGGGAGTCACTTTTATTTCGGCGGGAATTTAAAAAAAAACAAGTTTGAAATTTCTTACGAACGTTTCCAGCATCCCAGGTCGAGATTTGCTCTCGAAAATGTCTAAAAACCTTCGTCATATACGTACGACCTATTCATGACGTGTGCGATGTTCGCAAAACTTGGTGACTTTGGAAACATATTCAGATAATTTGGAGAATGTCTCGCGCATTGAATCAGATAGCAGCGATGTTCGTCCGACCATTTCTCGACGAATTTACGACCTGTACTTCTTCAGAAGATGTGACTTCGCCAGAGAAGCAAACTCGAGCATTTCACGTCGGTCGCAAGATAACCGCGCGACATATGCACGGCGTTCATTATTCGCTTCATCTTCAGTATCAAACGCTTCCTCTTCATACATACGTGGCCAGTCAGGACAGGTTTGTAAGCTTCTTGTCATCACTGACCTCTGAGCAAGAACTTAACCGATGCTCGCAATGCAGTTCAATGCATTTCAAGGCAATTTCTTACTCCCTAAGTGTCGGTCGGATCGGCGATCGCACGATAATCTGACTATGGCCGCTGAAGAGAAACAGTTCGATTCATTTCTAATGCTGCAGGCAGATTTTAGGTCCCAAACTATAACCAGGTTCTCTGATGTTTTTAAGGGCTTAAGATGCCTACCTAACGTAAGACACACAAAATAAAGATAGATCCAGATAGTCAACCAATTATAGAAACTTGTCGCAAATTACATTTTGCTCTCCATTGAGAAGTCAAGGCAGAACTCAAGGGGATGGAGGAAGCTGGAGTCATAACTAGAGTAACGGAGCTGACTGACTTGGCCAGTGCACTTTAAGTCGTGAGAAAGAAAAAGGGAGGTCTGAGACCATAATAATGGCCGATGCATTTTCCAGAAATTATAATGAACAAGAAACACCCATCAGTAGCACAGAAGGTAATGTGCGGGTGTTTGTTGATCAAGTGATTGCTACTGTGCCAATAGTAGACAAAAACCTACAGTTTATACGCGAGGCGACATCCAGAGATGCTGAGATGAGGCAACTAGCTGATATCATTATGTACGGCTGGTCTGAGGCAAAAAACCTTTATCAAGGCAGTACTGCAGATTGCTGGAGCTATGGAGATGAATTAACAGTGCTTAAAGGACTCCTCTGAAAAGGGACTAGATTAATCATACCTTCGTATATGCACGCCAGTAAACTGCAGAAGATACATATGAGACATTTGGGCCAGTAAAAAAGTCACCAGGGTGCCTCCAAAGTGCGGTGACCTCTGACCTCATTAAATATGAATGAATTTTGCTGAAAATCAAACTTAGGCGAGATATTTTATTGATCAACATTTGTGACGAGTTTTATCAAAATCTTCCATATTCTTCCATATTCTAATCCGGACATTCCACCCTGTATTGCTTAATATCGCTTATATTATCAGTTGTATGCTTAAACCTGAAAGGGGAAGATGTAATAATCACATATCATGTCACGGCACCCTTATAAAGAAAGTAACGTGTATAAGTAAGCCGTTTGGGCACCAGGGGGTAGAACATACATTTCCTGTATCTGGTCGGATTGAAGCACATGTGGCTAGATGTGCTGCTGTGGTTTCATCGACTGTCATTCCACAACACAAATACTATTGGTCAATTGGCATCAAGATTATGTAAATAACGTTCGAGGATCAAGATTGCGAATACCGCCCTGAGCAAGTGAAATGGTCAGTGTTTAATAAGGACCAGGAAACATGTTGCCAATCTACATCATTGCAGGTGCAGCATTGTTCCGTTTATCGAATACTGAAGTAAATTTCTGTATTTTAAAATATTCTATACTTTTTTCTGCTTCAAAGGTTGACTGGGTATATATGCTGTACTGCTATCTACCGTAAATTATTTTTGATTTAATACAACAAATTAGCTCAATTATTTGAAAAAGGATATCTTTTTAAATATTGTATAATCTTGCAACCAAGGTTGTCAATTCTAGAATGTTCCATCTGTTTATAATCAAATTACGCTGTCATATTCGGATAATTCGACGGAAGAATAACCTGGAAGCTCGATATAAAAGTTGGCTGGATATTTTTAGAAATCACTAAAACAGTAAATACAGAGGAGACAAACTTACCGAACCATTCTGGCAATATAAGATAGTGCGGACAGCCAAGGTAGGCGAACAGGTACTCGTAGGTCTCGTTGTATTCAGCATGGGATTTCAGTGTCTGGTCCAAACCAACACCAAAGCCGAAGTCTGTCACCGCCTGCAAAAACAGTAATTAATGGATACCTTCTGTGAATGCGTCCTTCATGAGGACCACATTCTTTTCTGTCTCCGTGGTGTTTTGCTTTGATTATGTTAAGAGTGCTTAACGAATATTCAAATATCTGAACTATACAATGTGGACATAAACTGATATATTGAAACACCCGTACAATATTAATTTACACTTATTGTCCCTGTGTATTGAAATTATGAGGATTTATTCATATTTTCTGGGGGACTAACCAACCCTTAATATTTTTGTTTCCGTTATCTCTTTATATTATTTAGCGCTGATGGGATTACGTCACCACACTGGACACCATGAAGGCGTTATAACAACGAAGAAGAAAAGGAACCTTGAAAGAAGGAAAACAGTTCCCTCTCAAACCGTTCTCCTGGACTGTTGTGGCGGGACAGAAACTAATTATTTGCAGAAACGCAGGTTTTGGCACAAAGATTCCATTGACTGAGGGGAAATACTTTTGGAAGAATGGAGAAAGTGTCAGAATGGCCAAAGATGACCTTGACCTCTTCGTTCTTTTTCTTATATTAACTTTTGGTAGTTTCTTTTCAGAACGATAAGCGCACACCTGTCAACTACAATTCAGTGTAAGAAACAGATGGACAGATGATTAGGAATCTCCGTTCCGACAGGCAACAAACATACATACCTGTCTGAATGCTGAATTGAAGATTCCGCCAAGCAAAATCCATCCGGAACTGATTAATATAAGTGCCGAATAGACGATTTCGGCAAGCAACAATCATGTGGAACGGACTTGTATGCCTGCCACATCGAAGATAATGGCATGCAACAAATTAAATATACAGGGGTATAACATGTAGACACATTTTTCTGCGCGCCCTCTCACACATGGTTAAGAATGTTGGTTTAATGAAGGACACACATACCTCTCTTAGTTTCCTCCTGTTGTTATTGGGCTCCTCGTCGTACGGCCAGTCCGTGAAATAGTACTGCAAGGCCCTGCTCATGTATTCCTTCCTGGCTTCCGGTTCCTTCGCAATTACCCAGCCTATCATGCGGTTCTTGATGAAATAATAATGCTCACTGCGGTTCCACCCTCTGTCAAAAGCCTCAGGCACGACTGTAAGAGAGCAGAAGTGATCCATGATTTATCACTGCTGATTGTCAGATTCATAAATATATAAATGAAATGGTAGGTAGCAACATACTTCTTGTGCATGATAAAATATCCAAGATGTTTGAACCTAAGAAATACCAGGCTAATCCATAAAGAATAATGCCTTACACATCTGGTCTTTTGTACGGATTAGATAATGAGAAACAAATTATATATGTCACCAGGCACCCCTAATTGGTAAAGCTATGCTAAGCTTTCATGCTGAGCCTTTACATGTCTTACCTTAGGGAAGATCAAAATCTTGTTTCTTTACTGACAGGCTCATACATGTATAATACGTATTTAATTAATGAATTGAATGCAGATGTTTTTACTTTTTGAATGTGTTTGCATCGTCCCATTGGTTAAAGCCTGTTGGAAAAGATCAAACATTTTTATTTGCAAGATTCTCATCAAAGTGTGTCACGTAGCAGAGGAGATTTCATTTCTAGGTGCAATGTGTTTATGTGTATGTGTGTGCGAACATGTGTGCCTTACACGGAAGAAGGTACGTGGTCCCGTCTTCTGACGTGTGACCTCCCATTACCCTGACATTCTTGTTGAAATTTCCACGTTCTCTCAGCCTGTAGGGATCATCAGGCAGGAAGTGGCCCTCTCCGTCCACGACAGGTGCGAATCCAAGACTGACGTCACCAGACTGCAAATTTTTACTTTCTTACACACCATAGCCAAGCTTGAGTGAGTATTGTTATAGAGTGCATATAATGATGGACCTTACTGTCCCGCCATTAAAGCCTGTCTTTTTGGCGTAGCGGTTGGAACGCTGGACTTGTGTGCCCCCGACATGGGTTCTGATCAGCGATCGACCCAACGTTATTTCCTATGGTTGAAAATAACCTTATATTTAAGTCTGTCCACCTAGAAATGAGGGCTCGTCCGGGATTGCTTTTTTGCGGCCCCGGGGGAAAGGTGGTCTCGTAACAATTACCGCCTCCTAGTTCACCAAAAGTGTGACTTCTTAGAAAACTAGATATTTCTTTGCACCGCAGGTGCCATAGTATCCCAAGACAGTTAACCCCCCCCCCCCCCCCCCCCCTAAGAATAGGCCCTCCATCTTCAGCAGCATATACTGACACTTGGCAAACAAATATGGTTTCTTCCATCTATCAACTTGAAAAACAATAATTTTCACCATATGGGGGCCAATACGGCGAATCACGGTGATCAATGGACATGCATAGTTTCAGCCCAATCTGTCCATTAGTATTAGACTTATTATGTTCACAGTACTGTCAAGTGGCAATGATGGGGTATTAAAAGGCGCGAAAACAAGAAAAGGACAGAAGGTGGCGCCAACTGTCTCCCGCAGAAGACCAAGCTATCAAAGATCTTCGGTCAATTTGATTTTGGACCAATCCATGCATCCGTTATTGAGATAAATATGATTTTGTGTGATTTTCATCATATATGGCAATATTTCAGGTCAAAGCTACTCTCATGGGAAAGGTCATGACTCCAATTTAAATATACATAATTCAATAACCCATATCTATGTATATGCATAATATGATAGAAATCTGTCCATTAGTTTTTGACTTATAATGCTCACAGTACCGTTTAGTGGCAATGGTGGGGGTATTATACGGCACGAAAACAAGAAAAGGATAACAGGTGGCGCCACCAGTCTCCGGTACATGACAACACTACCCAAGATCTTTGGTCAAGTCGATTTTTGGATCAATCCATACAAGGTTTCTTGAGAAAAGTAAAAAAGTAAAAGCTTTTAATAGATGTGCTCAGTAATGTCACTGTGCATCATAGTATTAAGTTTAACTGAAATGTCTTCATTAGCAAATGGAGAAATAAGCTTAATAAAAATGTTTAACCTGATTTGTTCATGAACAACGTAGGCCTGTGAGCTTGACCTTGAACATTTTCATACCTAAAATTATAGGGGGGAGGGGGGATTAATAACCATCTATACAATAAATATGTGTAATATGAAAGCAATCGGGTCAGTGGTTGCCGAGTTATAGACTAAACAATAAACTCTAACCCGGGTTGTCTACGGACGACGCCGAGGCCGACGCCGAGGGTACGAAATGGACTCTCTTGAACTTCGTTCCGGCGAGCTAAAAAGATCTTGGAGTGACGTTATTTTACCGGGAATTTCTGAGTTCACGCAGACCCTATGCGTGAAAATTGCCTTCAGATATACCCTTCTAAGAAAAAAAGGATTCGTGATGGGTTTTTTTTCCAAGAACCCTTGATTGTTCTATCTAGAACCATGGTTCCTGCTAGAACCATTTTCTCAGTGAAACGGTTCCATCCAACATTTAAACAGGGGCGGATCCAGGATTTAGGAAAAGGGGGGGGGGGGGTCCAACCCAGGAGGACTTATGAAAATCCTAAAAAAAAGGTCATCACGTCTGGAAAAGGGGGGTCCAGGCCCCAAAATTACGTCTAAAACCCCTTAAAAAAGGTTGCTTCGGGTGAAAAAGGGGGGGTCCGGACCCCCTGGACCCCCCCCCCCTGGATCCGCTTCTGTTTAAAGGTTTATGCCACATCATTTCTTATAATAGGGTTCCAGATGGAACCTTTGTTGTGACCGGATGTCTCGCTATGGGCACATGGAATCAATACAGTTACGGTACAAAATCATAGGATTGATTTCCACGCATATATTTGCATGTCTGCATATATGTATGACAACACAGATTAAAGTGTATCTTACTGAACACAGCGTCCCCATGTAACTTGTTATGCATATTGTCCTGCCTAAGTGTCAATGGATACTAAATAACCGCCTCATGTATAAGTTTTGTAGAACCCTAAATGCTACACAAACTTGCATGTCATTTTATGGAGAAATATTATGATAAATCATCAACATATTGCTATATAGTCCACCAGTAACGGCAAGCACGAATTAGGATTTTGGAATACAACTAATAACATATAAACGGAAGAAACTTACGAGTTGCTGGATACGTGCACCCCGAATTTCCTCAAAGGATTTACCCCGTAGACAGTTGATCATTGATTGAGAGTGATTTAGTGGGCAATCTAGTTGGCTGGCAATCTGCTGGGTGTAGTTTTCCGGGGGCAGAGTTCTTCGGTTGTAAGCCCAGGGTGCCATGTCAGTTCCGCTGATCATGAGAGCCTGGTGGAACAGACCTGCACAGACAAATGACAACAAAAGTTAAGGCCAGACAAAAAAATTGTTTTGTGGACTTGTCTCTACTATTTTTCACGGTTACTTTTCTATGCGTGTGAATTAAGGTGCACCATTTTTCCGCTGTTACGGTTGCTAATATATTCACTTCTCTCTTTCCATCCACCACGTGAATTAATAATGTAAAATAGTTTCATTCATTAAAAAAAATATAAATGAAAATTGAAAATGGATTCAATTTTGTGTTGTTCAAGCGCGTCATTTCATTAACTGTGGATTTTCTAGGCCGGTAATATAAAAATCAATTTTTATGGAAGCCTACACTGATTTTTTTTAATATATTATTTTTTATTTAGATACCCTAAAAGTTCTTTCTTTTAGATTTAGATTATGCAGAAGTAAAAGAGTACCTGACATATTGTAAAAAGCTTACGACTTAGGTATCTTCGTTTGCAGTAACATAGCAATTTGTCAAGGGTTCATAAATGAAATGAGATTTCAGTTTCACCTTCGCGAAAAGCGTAGTAAGGGTAATTTAAGATATTTTCATAACAGAGGAAGAAAATAGAGCAAAATAGAAACTTGTCTTATTAAAAATGAATAAAAAATATTATCTTGTGCAAAAATAAATGTTGTGGGAGTACTTTTCTCAAGAAAATGCCACAATTTCTACTGCCGTTGATTCTCTGCGGCCTTCCGTGCGGCACTGATGTTACAACAGTCACCACCAGTTCCCCGAGAGAGAGAGAGAGAGAGAGAGAGAGAGAGAGGCCTGCCGTGCTCTCATGTCTACTTTTGCCACATGACCTTGTCTTTGACCTTACGGAAATGAAAATGTTGTCCAAACATTGAATATCTCAAATAAATTATTGTAAATATTGGTTCTTTTAGCAAATTTATTACAAAAATTAATAGATATAGCCATAATGTTATATTGTTGCAATATATATTGTAGCCACATATTTTTATCAACTGTTAAGCATTATTTACGAACTAAGATGTTTTGGAATTGATTTATAAACAACAAAACTTATTTAAGTATTCTGATATTCAGGTAACAGGTAAGGATTATTGGTGACCAGAGTTCGTGTCTTGGCAATATGGCAGGGCCAGTAATCGTCTTCTAGCTCTTATCATTTTGATAAAATGCAGTTTCATCATATCTTACATGACCAGGACGCTCCCTCATGGCACCTGTGCATGGCAACTGTTAAAAAAGGATAGGTAAACATGCATAGCTTAAGCTGCATCTTAGTGTACTCTCTTACTTGCCTAATGAAACTAGCAATTTCACGTCTTCTTTAATACAGAAAGTATGTTTTTATTAATAAAAGTCGAAATATACAAGTAAAGAATAAATCTAGGATATGAACAATTCATCTGTTGCATCGTAGAAAGGATCTTTCTTTTCAATGAGCATGCGCATCAAGCGTCATGGTCGTCTGCTGAGTTCTGGGCGAATAAACAATCATCGCTTGTTTTTGTCAAGTGATCCCAATAATAGACCGGAGACTCCCACAGTAACCTCATCGCTTATGATACTGCGCAAAAAATATGACATTGCTTTGTCAATGATTCAGACCTGATCTTATTGTCAGTCTTCGCCGATAGGTGTGGCGTTGACTGGAATAAACAGATCTGAGCTTAGTTTCAGTCTTCGCCGATACTGACTGACTCAAAGTGAAGTCGGCGCTCGAGCCAGTCACACAGGTCTTCGGAAAATCTGGCCCGCACTGGCTCACTTAGCAACGACAAAGTTTGACAGACTGAGTCGGTTGAGGTTGATTCAAAATATTTAAGGCGAAAATAGAAAATACTGACAGAATTGAAGATCGTAGTGAGAGAGGTGGAGGAAGCCGGAGAACCCGGAGAGAACCACCGACCTTGGAGGGGAACTACGATCCAGTCTTCGCCGATAGGTGTCGTTAGTTAACTGGAATTGAAAGACCTGAACTTAGTGTCAGTCTTTGTCAAAAGGTGTTGCTAGTTAACTAGACAAGGTGTTATGCAGAAGACGTGCACAATTTTATTTATTGTAACTCCTTACCTTCAGACGCCGGTGAAACGAGATGGAGGCCAGCGCTGCTAGCGCCTGCACTCTGACCGAAGATGGTCACCTGATTTGGGTCTCCGCCAAAAAATTTGATGTTATCTCTAACGAAAATCAGGGACTCTCGCTGGTCCCAAAGTCCCCAATTGCCCCTGGCGGCGTCGTCTCCTGTGCTGGCCCAACCTGTCAAAGATTCAAAATAATAAAATAATACAACCAATTAGTAACTTAATATAGTTGTTTTAGCATGTGACTATTGACTTTGACCTTCAACAGTAGGGTTTAGTGGTTATAAAAAATAAACTGTTCTCAGAGATTTTGGTTTTAGATAATGAAATACTCAATTATTTGAAGATATGGTTGTGATTTCATACTAATTAATTTGGCCAATGCCCTTTTCCTTAATTCCAGCTTTCATTTTGGAACTGATCTGTCAAGTTAAGAAAATATTTTTTAAAAATTTAAGCATTATTGTGGAAAAGACTATCAGCTGTGTTGTGCTGAGTGAGAACTACTTATTAAAAGTCACTTAATTTTGAACCTAAATTGCTTGTATCCGAATGATAAGGAAACGCAGACCCGTTTATCCTTTATCACTAGCTGCGCTAACTATTAAAACACTTACCAATAGCAGCCACCCTGTAGTTTGCGACCACCATGACCACGCCCTGGGCCGCGTGGAAGTGGCCCGGATACATAACGTTAGAACCGCTGGAGTACGCCCCGCCGTAAAAGTACACCATCACGGGGTAACTCTCATTGCCGACAGGCTGAAGATATAAATGCAAGGATCGTGTACTTGGTGGATACGTAGTTAAATCGGAGTACATGCATTTTGATATATTTTTTTTAAATATTTAGCCTGTTTCAGGATCAAAGTGGTTTTCCACGTCATTATAATGGAGTTTAGTCTATCTGAGTTAGTGTTTAAAATATACAGCAGATGGCAGCAACTACCACAGAAACGCATTCAGTCAGGCCCTTCGATGAAAGCTAGAGCCAAAGGTTCCGTTTTACCAATCATTATTTGGATTAGAGATTGTAAAAAAATACAGTCTTATAATCTTCATTCTTAACCTCGTTGGGTTTTTTTTGCGCTTCAAAACACTTCTCCAATTACGCTGATCAGTATTTTCTATCTTGTTTTTAACCTCGTTAATTTTTCTGCGAAAATATATGATACATTATCATTAAAGATAACTATAGTGACTATATTCACACAAGAACGTGATCCTCTGGAATATTATACGCAAGTACAGATACATACATGTGGTGTAAAGATGTTGACGTGTAAGCAGTCCTCTTGGATGTTGTCCCACTCGGGATGGGTAGTTACACCGCCCCCACATGACGCCCGGAGTTCAGTACAGTTCAAGATGCCACTCCAGTTACCAACCGTTTGAGTTCTCTGCATGCAAGAAACCACAAAGTAAAATTGTTGTGGATAATTTTAGAATTAGAGGCGTGCGGCGGGTGGGTGGCCGCCACTTTGTCAACATTGCATTGACAACCCTCTGTATATAGGTTTGTGAAGAGAACATTAGATCGTTCATATGACGTCATCCTAAGGTATAAATGAGGCCCATACATAAGGGGCAAGGTTGATATATAGAGATTTAATTAAACTGATATGTTGTTTAAAATAATTATGTTGTAATGTATTACCGGTATCATATTTATATAGAAGTACAAAAATGGTAAAGAGAACGCTGAGAGTCTACCTCACAAATCGTTGGACGAACACAGTAGGAATTTCATTCAAATAAGGTGGGGAATATATGCAAATTAACCTATGCCCCACAAGAGCAGCTCATTTTCGAGGATATGCACTCATTATCTTAAAAAGATCCTTCGAAGCTTCCCGTCATAAATCGCAATGTTTCCAACCATACACATTCCTATTAGCTCATGCAATCGGATGATACTGAGAATAAGGAATGTCTCATTTTATTCACAGTAAGTGCCCATTATTTCGGTCATACTAATGGCTTACAGCATCTATATGGTGTCTTTATGGTACACAAGAAATTTTTGAACAAATGTATATTTTTACAGTTCTGTCCAACCAATCAATGAGGTAGACTCTCGCCGAACTGCGTTGTTTAGACAAGCGGTACTTTTTTTTTTACCTAATTGTAAGAGATAGTTTGATATGTTATGATGCTTGCAGATAGCGTTGCACGTTACCACATAGCAGTACCTGCAGACGTCGATTTTTACGATTGATTGTGCTTTAAGAGAGCACTGTCTCAGCAACACCCTTAGTTAACTAGAATATGGGTAGTCGACAAGCGACTACGTGTATCCGCCGGAATCAGAGTGGGACGGGTGAAGTGAGGCATGGATTGAGTAGCATGGGGAAATAGAGTGAGGTGTGTTGCATATAAGCATGGATGTCTGCAGCCGAAATGTGTATGTAGGTGGCGCCACCTACCACAAAATCCAGAAAGCTATCCAAATTGTATACATATGCAAAAGTTTAGGTAGATAAGTCAAACCACTACTTGTATATGAGTGATTTTATCCCATAAAAGACAAACAGAAGGACGCTGTGCAAAAATGGTTGCAGGTGGCGCCTCCTGTTTTGTGTATGATAAAGTGCTATGTGTGATCTATACACATGCCAAATTTCAAAAGGATATGTCAAACCAGTCTTGAGATATAAGCCTGTATGTCTGCAGCCTGAATGTGAATGTAGGTGGCGCCACCTGTCATAAAATCAATAAAGCTATCCAGGATGTATACACATGCCAAATTTCAGATGGATAAGTACAACCAATGCAGAGATATGAGTGATTTTATCCCAAGGCAGTTGAACAGATGGACGCTGTGCAAAAATGGTTGCAGGTGGCGCATTTTTAGTGTATGTTATAAAGCTATCCAAGGGCTACATTTGTGCAAAATTTTTAGCCTGATCGGTCAAACAGTTCCCGAGATATGTGGGTTTATGTGTGGAAACAGACGCACAACTGGACGCCGGGCAGAGACGAAAGGTCAGAGGTCAACCAAAAATAAGGGCGCAGCAGTTAACATGTGACCCGATCATAATTCTGAATTCAAAAAAAAAATTCTGCCCAATGTTTACGGTGGAGTTCGCCGGAAACCTATGCGGTGGCGGCGGCGGCGGCGGCGGCGGCGTGCAACTGGAAACATATAATCCGCAAAACTCCGTTTAGATAACTTGACTGTATCATCTATTTTGCGCTGTGAGTCAGACTATCGGAGAACTGGAGCTATAAATAAAACTATCTATTATTTTTATTATTATTATTATTATTATACCATTCCTACATATTCCATATATCTGCTAAAAATTTTCAAACAAACATCGCCGTCATTTTACATCTACACTTTAAAAAACCCTTGTGTTGACCAAACACAAGTTTGTGTTCACTGCAACATAATACTTGAGTAATATATAAAAGACACAAGCTTGTGTTCTGTTTACACAAGTACCTGTGTCAAGTCAAATGTCAACACAGGTCTTGTGTTGAAATCACATTTTAACTTGTGTTGTTAGAACACAAGTTTTGTGTCAAGTATGAACACACAAGTGTTGTGTTCCTTACCCAACTGACTTGTGCAGATTTTACAATCTACTGGTGTTATTCTTTCACACATTACTTATGTTGCAGGAACAAAATATTGTCTTCCTCATCCATTCCACTTGTGTTGATTTATCAATCTACTTGTGTTATTCTTTCACACATTACTTGTGTTGCAGGAACAAAATATTGTCTTTCTCATCCATTCCACTTGTGTTGATTTATCAATCTACTTGTGTTATTCTTTCACACATTACTTGTGTTGCAGGAACAAAATATTGTCTTTCTCATCCATTCCACTTGTGTTGATTTATCAATCTACTTGTGTTATTCATTCACTTATTACTTGTGTTGCAGGAACACAAAATTGTCTTCCTCATCCATTCCACTTGTGTTGATTTATCAATCTACTTGTGTTATTCATTCACTTATTACTTGTGTTGCAGGAACACAAAATTGTCTTCCTCATCCATTCCACGTGTGTTGACATAACAATTTACAATTCACACATTATATGGGTTGCATTAACAAAACGTAGGTGTTGTTAACCCTTTCCGTTTTTGTCGATATAATAATCTCCTTATAGGAATCTTAAAGGTTCACAAGTAACATTGAAAAAAGGGGTTCATAAAAAAAAACACTAGATCTTATTATTTTATTGTTAAGCTGGCACATTCAGCCACCCACAACTATAAAAAAATTACTAGCGATTTGATTCCCAGTGCAGAGCAAATGTATGATATTGAGATATCAGCAATATTAATGTGATATATTTATAGCCGTTGCTTGTGACGGTAGTGCCATGATGTGTCAGGAAAGTTATCTTGGCTTATAAACTCATCTGTCTACGGTAAAAATTTTACTATATATACGCAGTGCTCCTTGAACCTTCCGTACTGTAAACTGATAAACTCGGGCAGGTTTCAGGCCAAAAAAAGGTATGGTTCTCAGGCACTTTTTTTTCAGAAATCAGTGCGGGAGATTTTTTTTTTTTTTTTTACTTTTTTTGTATGTTTTGAATATAATGTCATATGATCAGGGAAAAGCGAAGGATGATAATAACATATTTGTTTTTACTAAACAGGTAAAACATAGCAAAGGAAATCTCATCAAAATTGTATTATTTTATCTTCTTGAAAGATGAAAATCAAAATAATTTTTTTATGCTGGGGGGGGGGGGGGGCTTAAAATTGACGCGGACGCTGCCTGAGAACCATAACACTTTTTTTGGCCTTAAGATAATCTTTTAACATCAAGCACTGACAATTAATCAATGATTGTATCTTATCACGGTCTGAATTATTGGGGTGCACTCTCTCTAGGACAAATTACAAGTGGAAAGACCAAGCAAACATCGCCACACCATGGTAATATACAGGTCAAGGTTTTGGATGTGCAATACAGTTAAACACACATGAATGGCCAGATAGCGGCTAGAATACGGGGAAATATTATAATATATTGTATATGTGAGATCAAATTTCAGGTTTTAACTGCCTAACCCTTATTGTGATAAATTCAATACTGGAAATAATTGTTTTTTTTTTGTAAACCGAAATACATATGTGATGAAACGGATGCATCTACGAGACCTTAGTAATAATAAACTAGTAAAATAACTTAATTCTATTTTAAAGAGTACAAGGCTTATTATATGTCAAAATATTTAAACAATTAGAGCGCAACTTTTGATTTCTTCTTCATATCTGCGCGACATTTTGTGAACATTACAAGCATATATGCGTACATACGGCACCAAAAAAAAAATGGTGATATATTGACAGGAAAAGTACACAATCTTATACAGAATCTAAAGAAAAACCTGCCAAAGTGCTTACATCAGCGTTTTGTTGAAAACTTGACCTTGCATAGTTAAGTCATTAATTGAGATCATGAGTTCAGAAACCGTAAGATATCTCGGTATACACATTTTTAACTCAGAATGCTTTAGTTGATAAAATAATCTTTACGGATTTGAAAATATCTTAAAAATTTTGAGATTTTTCTTTTGAAAAACGCGTTTGAAACATGGAACCTACATTATACTTACAAATAAAAATGAAATACCTAAAGAAGCCGCTTGATCCTTCTAGTTAAGGAAGTCTGAAACCCCCGCACTGCATGGGGGCTCCATCAGCAAACGAAATAGGTTAAGGCAAAATAATGTTTATCTTTATTAGAACCAGAGATAAGAAAACACTGTATGGAGACAGAGATGACATCGTGTAAAAGCTATAATCTGTAACTGTTGCCGCATCAAGTCCTACACATTTATTGATGTAAGTGGCTTAGGCTTAAAATTCTCATGTTCGGAATACGGGCATGCGGAATGCATGTTGATAGATTTCATATGTGCCAACAAAGTAACAAGCATATTTTCTTTGTGTAGCGATTCATTTTGCCAGATGCGCAACCGCTTTAGGAAACTCACCTTATTTATTTAGCCAATACTTATATTTATCCGCATTCCGCATGCTGGATCCGTATTCGGTAAATAAGGATAAATTAGATAAATGATAATTTAATTGCCTTCAAAATTACCGGATCACTGACACACTTCCGTCAAAGAGTCATGGGAATAGATTTTCCATCATTTTTATTATATTTCAGGTAAAGTTCGCATTCCATATCGGTTATGAATGAGTATATATATACAATATGATGGCGATCTATACTTACAGCAAATCGCAGGTTTCCGACCGGCGGTTGTGCATACGGAACACCCTTAAACGACCGGACTTGCTGCCCCGTGCTCAGATTGATCACTTTGCCCCTGACAGCTCCATGCTTCGTGTTGACGATCACGGCTGTTGCTGGAAGTAGCAGTCCAGCACAGAGGCTGAGCAGAAGACACCAAGACGCCATCTTTACTGTGGAGCCCCGTCCTCTGTACTAAATATCACGTGCCCTCTGTTCACCTCGTTGGTGTTATGATGAATGTAAGGTTTTTGTTAATTATTGTAGGCTTATCATAAAGATGACGATTTGGTATAGATATTGTACTAACGTTATCGCTAATGAGTGATTTATTCGATGCTTTACGGTGATGTATCACATGGGCTATCATTTTTAACGTGTTTATGAAAGGTTGCAAGCCGGATAGACCTACTTATAGTCGTGCTGTCAAAAATATATGTATCAACCATAGGTGTGTGTAAAGCATTGCTTTTGCTCCTGAACTAAGAAATGATAAGGAAAGTCTTCTATCTTATATGCACCTAGATACGGACTTTGGGGGGGGGGTGTTAACCCTCTTTATAATTAATAATAATCTGAACTATAACACTGACAGGTCAGGAACGGCCCCGCAAAAGGCCCGAAGCCTTCGATTGTTGACCGAGTGATGCTTAAAAATTATACTCAGGATCTGATTTTATGTCGACTCTTGGGCAGATGTTACTGATCCCTAGCGGAATTTGAGCAATAAACAAAGATTTTGGATCACTGACAGTTGTGTAAGTAAATGCAGTCATCGAAAAGTGAGGCATCCCGCCCAACAGGGGCATATTGCTCTATACGCATCAACAGTTAGCTTGGTCAGTGTGCAAATCTGTATGTTGATCCTGTGAACCTGACCTTTGAACTTCTTTCCCTATTGAAAGGTGAGCCATAAGTGAACGGTAGAAAGTTTGGGATGAAAACTTTGGCTTAAATGTGTCCACATGGTGTTAAAAGAGCAGAGTCCTGTGACCTTTGAATTTGTCACCTTAATATTTATAGGATTCTGTCCCTGTTGAAAGATAAGCCATCCGTAAACGATGGAAGATTTTGAATTAAAACGGTGGCTAAAACTGTGTCAACAAGCTCTGTAAACAAGTGGGTTCTGTGACCTTTGACCTCAATATAAATATGCTTCTGTTCCTTTTGATAGAGAAGCTATGCCTGAGAGATGGAAGTTTTGGAAAGAAAATGTTGGCTTTAAATGTGCGCACAACCGTTGTAATGATGTAGGTGCTGTGACTTTGACCTTTTAGCTTGTGACTTGAAAATCAGTGGGATTCTTCCCCAACTGGTAGATGAGCAATAAGTGAAAGATAGAGGGGTTTTGTCAAATATTTGGCTCTGCATATGACTGCAAGTTTCTTTAAAAAACAAAAATCAAAAATCAAAAAGGTTCTTACTTTAGTAGTGGGCATATATATATATGCCTAGTTTGAAACAAATCAGTCAATTCAAACTGGAGTGATCACCCGGAAAACAATTTATGGATGGACAGGGTGTTACTATAGCTCACCCGCTTAACCATGCATTGACCTAAAATAGGGCAATATACGCTTACTACCGAATAAATACGGGGGATATAAATTTTGACCCGTTCCCCCCCCCCCCCAAACTCCCCTTGAACCATTAAAGGACAAATTATTAAATTTTTTAATGACCACAACTAGTGTCGCTGCACTGTAACTTTACACCTTCAGCAATTGAGGAAACAGTTGTATCACGTAAACTATCCAAGGATGCATGTGCATAAGTTCCTGTTTAATTTACAATCCCGCCTTATAGATATTACACTGAAAACAGATCCACCGGTTAATCAATAGGTAAAATATATTTCACGGACAAATAACTTCTGTTGGTTATATTTGGAATGGATGTTGTTGATGCACACTCACTATTTGCTCCGTTCACTTTATGTTTGTAATTCATACTTCTCATGCGTTAAAGCTCTATTTCAGCGTAAAAGCGTACTGTGTGAATGGATGTGTGCAGGAGGTATATCCTTGACATTCATAGATATTCCTGCTTGTGGAGAAACCAATTCTCTGCAAAACACAAGGATAGTTGCTGAATCTGGCGAAAAATTAAAAAACTAATTATGGTTCTTTTTCATTCTCTACACAGGTTTATCTATGAACATCAAAGGATAAATGTAACCTCCTGCTTAAACTCATTCACACTTCACGCTTTTACGCCGAAATCGAGATACCGCGCCAGGAAATTATAAATTTATATAATTAAGCCAATGGAGCAAATAAAGAGCATGCAATGACAACATTTATGCAAAAATAAAACGGTTATAAAGAATAGTATTGTCATTATCGTTTGAAATTTCATAAAATCCGGGGAACTACATTGCGGCGCGATATTGGTGACGTGGCTGTGAAAATGTATACAAACGATACAACGCACCACTCGGTTTAAGCACGTGTTTTGTTAATGTGCGTGATTCTGTTGTGACGTCCGGGTCCATACATGGTCCGTCATGCTTGTATACAGTACGTGGTTTTCCCAGCAACCTAGGTCAATGTCAGTTAAGGCCGCTTAAGTACCGTGCCGGGTGAACAAGCAGGGTCCTTTCATCTTCCTGAATAAATCTTGACCCCAAGAAGATAAACAATACAAAATTTGAAGTGCTTTTATCTGTTTACGAAAAAAATTTTTATTTTCATGCTTTTCCCTGATCATATGACATTTTTATCACGACATTAAAAAAAAGGTAAAAAATAAAATACCGCCCGCCCGCACTGATTTCTGAAAAAAAGTGCCTGAGAACCAAACCTTATTTTTTTGGGCCTTACATTCTTATTTTACAACCCAGAATATAGGCTAGCTCCATGTTTCCAACAACGCGGAAGAAAATAAATAAAGGTCAGATCCTAGATCATTGCCTTAATTCGTGAATAAAGCTAACTGATAAATTTATGTCATAGCCCACCAAGCAGTTAATCGAAGTTTCCATGAAGAATAATAAAAAAATATTTCAGATGAACACGCACATTTAGGCAAGCAGTATACAAGGGCTACGCGCACGCCGCCTAGTGTAAATATGCCGTACCGCGTTTAGGATGAATCATGTAGCGTCAATAGCATTTTTTCTGAAACTGTTGATATAAAACATCCTAAAACTATTTGTGAACACAATTAATGTGCCATGCAGTTATCTGCCGTGTTTTTCTATGATTAGCGTGCGAGGGAGTTATCTCTCTATTTCGAGCAACAAGTTTCCATGACGTTAATGAATTCAACGTCAAAAAAGGAAGGCGGACAGGAAGAGCCAAGTTTCACCATCCTGCTGAACCTGGAGACTTTTCCAGTGACGTCAGAAATTATTGTGGCCTCTCTCAGAATTATACGGCTATAATCGATTGAGTCATTTTCAGTCTTGAGTCATTTTTATCAGGCGGAGCTGTGTGCTCACATATGTCCGGGTCTACATTTAGTATCAAGACCATGCCATGTCAAAAGACTAAAGCATTAGACGTCAAACATCCCGTCAGCTGTCGTAAGTATCAGTGCTGTATGACTGACTGAATATACTATAATCGCCTCACAACTTGACGGCTTGAGCGATAATAAGTAATATGGCGGGGCAAGACTCTCTGTTTGGTGACTGGGTAGAAATCGCTATACCAGTCCCTGACACAGTTAAGGAGGCATTACAGAAGGAAGGCTTTGATAACATAGGGACCCTCCTATGTATGATATTGGATGATATCACGGCCCTTGACTTTGGAAAAACAGGGCCATGTCAGATGCCTGCAGGGCGCTATCACTTACTTGCAGGCCGCTCACCAAGAACTGAAGCCTATGAATATGAAACCTGTAAACCATGAACCATCTCTAATAGGGACCAATGCCAGTGTGGATGGTACAACACCAGGTAACAGTTCACTAGATGCAGTTCTTGGAAGTATCAGCAGCCAAGTGATGATGCAAGCCCCAGTCTCAACAGCACTCGACCCCCCAGATATACCTGTCTAAAGGACCAGTAAGCACTATCTAACAATCATTGACTTTGTTAATGTTCATGGTCAGAGGATCCAGAAGTACATCTGGGGAAATGTTAACTTAAGACTGAAATCAGTAAAACCTAAGCCGGATGCAATATCCCCGTCGATGTGGATAGGCGCAAACTCAGGAATTTGTGACCAGATGTTGCAGGATGGTTCGCTTGATGGTGTATCGGTGCAAGATTATTTGTTATATACAGCAAAAATTGGTGATTTGGCCACTAGGTATAACTGGGCCTATTGTACGATGATGATTACCGCAAGCTGCAGGCGGCTTATGGTTTTAGATGGGGCTCTGATATACCCCATCTTTCTACAATTAACCTTAGGGAACATCAGGGTCAACGACAAACTTTATGCAAGGTGGCTTGGGATTACCAGGTTAAAACAAGTGGTGGTGCTAAGCTCATCTGTCGACAGTTTAACAGAGGCAACTGCACTTACGGTGACAAATGCAATTACTTGCACACATGCATAACCTGAGGAATATGTTATGAATATGTTTTAGTTAACTGTTTGTTTTAATTTCAGGGTAATTTTGTGCATATGCCAGATGTTTCATATGTAATCTCAGATAACATTTCAAGGCTACATAAGATATCACATTTTAGGAACCTGTTTAAGGCGTTGTCTCATTGGAGTCACGGATGTTTACCATATCTGGACTTTGTTAATCATATCAACATATCATCATGCATTGGTTTGCTTTCACAGGTGCTGCGGTGGCCCCCGAAGCAGACCTGACCAAGGAGCTTGCCACTTTTCGTACGGCAACCTTCTCAAGCAACACTGTCAAAACATATAAAACACATCATAGATCATATGTGGATTTCTGCAAAAAACTGGAGGTCCAACCAGTGCCAGCATAAGATTGGACAATTGCATTGTATGCAACATATTTAGCAAGGATATGCCTCTGTGCAATACTTAAATATTGTTCGTTTGTTACTGTTGAATGTGGCTATGATAACCCCATCAAGGATAGCTGGGTTATTAAGTCTACCTTATTGGGATTTCTAGGTGTCTTGGAAAGGCGATCAGTAGGAAAAAATTCCAGTTGATCCACTTCTTCTGATGCAGATGAAACAGAAACTAGATTTTGCAGTTCCACAGGACATATGTTTTTGGGCCATTTGCCTTGTTTTATTTTTTTATATGTTCAGGAAAAGCAATGTATTGCCAAATACGGCGAAGGAGTTTGATAACACAAAACAATTTGTTATGCGTAGCTTCAGGTAGAACCATGGTTCTTTGAACTTTGAAAGGTCATACCTTGTAAGATTACCTGTGATACCTGGACATCCTTTGTGCCCAGTTGAGGTCTTGTTTCACTATTTTTGGTTTGTCCAGCTGAGCCTCTGCTAATGCACCTTATAAACTATGCTTTCCTTAACTAATTTTATTATTTTATGAAATTCCATTTGACATACACTGGGCGGTATAGCACATTTGTGTCACACGCCCCCCCCCCCCTTTAACAAAAATTTCTGAAAGATATTTTCCGGTACCCAACAAAAAAACAAATGTGTACTGCTACAATATCAAACAGTGGCGTATCCAGGATTTGAAAATAGAGGGGGCGCAGGAAAGGGGGCTGTTCTGCGTCTTTTAGACATGTCATATATATATATATATATATATATATATATATATATATATATATATATATAAATACATTTTTTTCTAAATTATATTGATATTCCACAAAGCCCTACAAGTAGGAAGCAAGCATATTTAAACTTGTTTGAACACACTGCGTGACTGTTAAATTTTCTCCTACTAAACATGTCAAATATTGTTAGTTTGTGCATAATTATTATGATTATTATATGTAATTTCGTAAGGTTTCTAGTTCAAGTTGTTTATTATGTTAACCGTGGGACCCTCATCTATATATATATATATATATATATATATATATATATATATATATATATATATATATTTATATAATGCATTATTTGAGCAATAGAAAAGTACATGCATCAAAAAGTGTAGTGTTGTAACTTATTTGTAACTTTTAAGTAGAAGATGATGTGAAAAAACTGAAATGGATTAACTATTTTATGTCACTGCATCTGTCAAAGGATACTACATCCATTTTTCATGTAGAGCTTCTGATAATGAATTCCATAATATAGGTTTTCGTAGAAAAATTATTTTTGCAGAAATTAAGTTCGAACTATATCCAGTTGGAGTGAAAAAGAAATAAAGATAGTCTGACCTGAGGTATTTAAAGTACATAAACACAAGAAATGACAAAAGTAAAAAAAAAATACTCATTGACAGTTATTTGCATACCATTTTCAGGTTTATATTATTATTCAAAATGCAGCTTTCTGACATAAATCCTGGCCATCTAGCTCCAGAGACAGTAGCTTGGTATTTAGAGGTGATTTTTAATTACCCCAGAATCAAGAAACCGGAAGCTTTCATATAGTCTTTTGGTGTATTCCAGGGTAAATTTTAAAAATGAGGCATAGCAAGCGTCTAGTGAAAGTACAAATAGCTTGCATGGATTGTTTAACATTTTTTGGCCATCCACGATCATGTAACAGAACAGTAAAATGGGGGGGGGGGAGACTGGGGGTGGGGGGGGGGGGGGGGGGGTGGGAGACTTCACTTCTGCACACAAACAAAATAGAAAAGAGAGATGGTAAAAAAATGAGAGAAATGTGTAAGTATATAATCCCTCTACTGTTTAGATTTATTTTAGAAATTTTCTAAAACTCTTTACTTTTACATTACGAACAATATCTTGCTAAGCTTTTGTTCTTTCTTCACAAAATTTCAACAAATACAACAAAACTAAACTAGTTTCTCTTTAGGTCAATAGGAACCTTAAGAACTGATAATAAATATAAATTACTATATAAGATATATATATATATGTATATATCTATATTTACATTACAGACAAGATCTTTCTTGTTTTTCTTCTTTCTTTTCTGTATGGAAATAACATTACCATAACCGCGCATAGAGAAACATGAAAATATTTTTTCTACATAAAACGCCATATTTTATATTTATGTGTGTGCATACTCAAGTGAAATAACATAAAATAAATTTGAGTTAACAAACATAACACTTGCTAGAAGTTGACTGGTACAAGTGTTAGCAGAATTTTAGGGGGGCGCGTGCCCCTTTGCGCCCCCTATGAATACGCCCCTGTCAAATGCATCATCATGTAAATTACAAGCTTTCATTTACTGCACTGATGACCTTGTATTTACAGTATTTCATTGCAAACATGTGTGTACACATTCAATGGTTCTACTACTCGTCACTGCTCAACACATGCAGAACAATACACCCTCATCATATTTGAACATCATGAAACATATATACAACTCGACATTTCTTGGCACCGCAGGTGCCAGAGTATCCCGAGACATAGTATGCCCCCCCCCCCTCTTTAAGAATAGGCCCCCATTTTTAGCAGCATATACTGACCCTTGGTACATCAATAAAAGCAGGAATTATCATCCAGAAACTAATTTTTTGACAGATGGCTCCTGTGGCCTTGACCTTTGACCTGTGACCCCAAAATTGATATTGATCATCCACTTTTATATATAAATCAATAGAGGTCTAGATTAATATATGGATTTCAGGTTTGAAATCCATATATTAATCCAAGCTTGAATTATCATCTCGGGAACTAATTTTTTTGACAGATGGCTCTTGTGACCTTCACCTTTGACCTTGTGACCTCGCAATTGACAGGCGTCTTCCTCTATTGGCAAGGGAACTGTATGTGCAAGATGAAATGTCTGATATGAAATGTTTGGCTGAAAATGCATCCACAATCTTTTTAAAAATGTGTCCTGTGACCTTGACCTTTGACCTCATGACCCCAAAATCAATTCGGGTCTTGCTTTTCCAATGGGACATATACAAGTCGAGTTTGAAATCTATACATCAATAAAAGCAGGAATTATCATCCAGAAACTAATTTTTGGACAGAAGGCTCCTGTGACCTTCACCTTTGACCCTGTGACCTCAAAAATGATAGAGCTCTTCCTCTCTTGACAGGTGAACTATATGTGCAAGATGAAATGTCTGAGATGAAATGTTTGGCTGAAAATGCATCCACAATCTTTTTAAAGATGTGTCCTGTGACCTTGACCTTATGACCCCAAAATCAATTCGGGTCTTGCTTTTCCAATGGGACATATACAAGTCAAGTTTGAAATCCATACATCAATAAAAGCAGGAATTATCATCCAGAAACTAATTTTTGGACAGATAGCTCCTGTGACCTTCACCTTTGACCTTGTGACCTCAAAATTGATATGGATCATCCACTATTGGCAAGTGAGCCATATATTCAAGATGGAAGACCTGGGATGAAAGTTTGGCTTAAAATGCATCCACAGTACTTTTTAAGATGTCCAGTGACCCTGACCTTTGACCTCATGACCCTAGATCCTATAGGGTTCTTACTTTAGTGGTGGGCCATACATAAGTCCCGTTTGAAATCCATATGGCTATCAACACTGGGGATATCATAAGAGGTTTGTGATTTTCACCAAATATGGACACATTAAAGGTCAAGGCCATTCTCATGGTAAAGGTCATGACCCAAATGTAAATGGACCTCATCCCGTAACCCATCTCTCTACATGTGCATAATATGAAAGAAATCTGTCCATTAGTTTTTGACTTATAAAGCTTACAGTACTGTCAAGTGGCAATTATGGGGGTATTAAAAAGCGTAAAAACAAGAAAAGGATAATAGGTGGCGCCACCAGTTTCCGGTGTATCACAAGGCTATCCAAGATCTTAAGTCACCTTGATTTTTGGACCAGTCCATGTAAGCTTACTTGAGATATTTAAGCATTTGTGTTATTTTCAGCAAAAATGGACCTATTCAAGGTCAAGGTCACTCTCCTAGCATAGGTCATGACCCCATTTTAAATAAGCTTCGTCCCCTTACCTATATCTATACAAATGTAAAGTTTGAAAAAGATCAGTGAAATATTTTTTTAGTTATCCCGCTCACAAGGTTTTTCTGTTGCGGCGGCGGCGGCGGCGGCAACGGGACCGCCGTGAAACCATAGTATCCCGACTTTGTCTGGGGATACAATAATGCAACCTCATTTTAAAGCACATATGTTTTAAATCTACAATGCAACCATCATATCATTTCCAGTGTAACATTATTGTATGTGCATTCACATTGTTATGGAGTAGGAAAGGGCTTATTTGTAACTTGACATATATTTAAAGGAATAATTCAATATTTTATTATTTAAAATCTAAATTTACTTCAGAAACAAATGAAGATCAATTTTGGTTTTTGCCAGTTCACTTCAGTGTTCTGATATTCAGACAGAGCCAAAGAATTATAAATGGTGATCAGACGACCAAGTATCTAACAGTAATTCAGTATGTTTGTAAAGCCTTAATGTACTCTCACAAATTAGCTCTAAATTGCTTTCTATGATGAGGCAAGCATATTGTGTTTATACGAGTCTGAAAATAGGACTTCCAGGTCATCTATAACTTGATGTATGTCGGGATTTTCCGGAGAACTTTCATCAAAACGAATCCGGTAAAACTTTTAAAGCACACTTTCAACTCTGACGTAATTGTGACTACTTTGGGTCATCCAACAAGGTTTAGCTTTTATGACGAAATGCAGAAATATGGATATATATGTCTCCTATATCACATGACAGCTTTGTAACAAAACCATCTGTAGTGCGTGCTTTGAGGAGAGACTGGGCGGTTCTCTCAGCAGAGAGACTGTCCCAAAACTCTTGTATCGTGTAAGCCTCCACACCTAGACTGCGCGGTTCTGTGAGAGACGGCACAGACTGAGGGAGACTACTTCTCTGCTGTAACAACATGTCCACTGACCTAGAATAAAGTCAAGTGTCTACCAACCTAGTCTTGAGTCTCTCTCACCACCTTGTGTTACCCATTGTAACAATATCATGAGTACTATCTACAGGGTGTAACATGTTTAACCTCTGTCTGCACTATTTGTTTAAGATCTACTTACACAACACGACTTAAGAAGTCAGCGGCATTGTTTTTACTACCCTGAATTGATTTCCACATTGTATCAATTCCTGCAATATCTAACCGACCTAATAAATGGTCATCTCTTTTTCTTGGTTTTGCGTCTTATATCTGCCCCATCACTAGATCGCTGACGTGCCACTCAGGATCTATATCTTCACAAACCCCCTCAATATTTCGAATAATCAAATCGAACATGGGATCATCCAGACAAGCGGTCTCTGTTCTGCCTACATAGAATGGTGTGTCTATATGTATTATAGCCAGATCATGTACACTCTCATGTCGATTAAAACCAATGACACGTATCTCCTTATCTAACACCTGGTCTTTACCTACCAGACTAATCCTAACAATAACACTATCCCAACCGGTGTCTCCCATCACCCTTAGGCCTTACATCACTATAGCCGACTCTACCCTGGGCTACTGGTACCGGACCTTCAGACTCAACCTCCGCAGTCTCATCAAAATTTGTCTCTCTTTCTACGCTAATACATGCAACACCCGAGTGAATCACAGTCTGACTAGCTCTCTAGCTTACTTTATCTTCATCACTCTCATTATCCTGTGTCAAATTCTTGCAATCTCGTGAAAGATGACCAAAAACCACAATTATGGCACCCCTTACAATTCGGTGCTATATGACCATTTCTCTAACATTTAAATCAATTTCTACACTTCCGCGCTATATAACCAATTTCCCCACATTTGAAACAACAGATCTATTTATCCTTCGATTTACTGTCAGATATTTCTTGACTTACAATTCTAAATGCATTACAATGTAACGGCCTATTTGACACTGTCTGACCACTCGGTGGGTAACGGTTTACATTCAACTTACCAGGTTGTTGTCTACATGCAAGTTGTCTGTGTTCCTGGCAACTAAGAAATGTTCTGCCAAATCAGCCAAGTCTGACAAAGTAGCTGGGGCTTCCTGACGCAGGTGTACAGCTAAATCAACAGGACAAGAGTTTATGAACTGCACTTTTACTATCAAATCACAGAGTTCCTCAAATGTACTCTTAGTATGAGATAACTCTATTCATCTATCTAAATAACCCTGCAGTCTAACGGTAAGTTGACCCGGACTCTCTGAGTCCTCTGGCTTACACTCTCTTAACCTAACCCAGAAACCATCTTCCGTATAGCCATATCTAGTTGACAAGGCTGTTTTTACAACATCGTAATCTAAACATTGACTATTAGATAAACGCCAATAACAGTCTTAAAGCCTTAAAGTTGTCAGAAGCGCCGATGGACGAGTTGACCAGGAATCTCTTTCCACTTCGCTTGTTCGGCAAATCTTTCGAACCTCATCAAGTAGCTGTCTAGGAAATCTCTCTCGGTGATTCTGGGTAATTCGGGGCAGCGAACATCTGCTGTCATCACAGGAGTCTGGGGCTGAACTGTCCTCTCTTGCAGCTGGAGTCCTCTTTCCACCATGAGGAGTTCATGCTGCCTTTCTTTCTTTCCTGTCTTCTCTAACTGCCTGTTCAATTTCTATTTCCCTCTGTCTCTGTCTCTCTCTCTCTCTGTCTTCTCTAGCTGCTTGTTCACTCTCTCTGTCTTTCTTTTTCTCTCTCTCTTTGCCTTTCCTCCCATTTGGTGGCCTGCTGTTCCCTCACAAACACTTGCAAGGCTGGACCTTCGTATCCCAACTCTTGGCCAACCTTAATCAACTGCTGGACTGTGGTTGCCATGTTGTTACAGCACAGTCGATCTCAGTACCGTTTGATCAATTGAAAACGACCTCAGCCCCCTTGACAAATTGCTATAGTAATATACCGACTATTAGCAGTAGTACCTTCGGTTTTTAGGTATCTTGCCGAATATCGCCGAATCCACAATTCGATCTGTTGAATTTCCCCTTAATTTCTTTCGCTCTCTGTCACCGGTTGAGCCCCTACTTATATTTGTCACACAACATGCAGCGGACATATATTCCGAAAAGTCTGAAAAGTCCAAAATATCACTCCTCTGAATTGAAAAACATAACTTTATTCCGGTAACATCCAACAATTGACCTATCCACCACGGCCCAAATGCTCCGCCCTATTAACCTAATTAATATAATGAGCCCCCAAAACGCTCCATCACAGAAGGTCGTCCATGCCCATGGTATAGCGAGAGTTGCTTACAACATAATAATGACGTCACAAAGGTCGATGACGTAAGAAGTCGCATTGACTGACGTCATCAACTGGCATATAGCTGTCCTGCATTGTTGAATATATCGCAGTCATTGTGAACTGTGTTGCAGTATTTGTGGAATATTTGTCTCATACGAATCACATGCCAGGTTAGACATTGTTATTTACTCGGTAGTTAGAGGAATGGCTCCTGCAACCTATAGCCTAGAACTTTTTATACCGTCTCCTTTGTATAAAATAAATATCCCGGAAAACATGTCGATATGGGTAATGGTACAGACTACACGTGTTCTGTTTGACAGACCTCTGTCAAATTCCGAAATTTTGTTTTGTCGGATGAATGACGCTTTACAATGATTACAGTCACCTGATTGCTTGCTCGTCAGTCCAATGCGTATAATTACTGTGGTTGCCTTTTTATTCGCGAGGGTTTTAATTTGGCGATATTCGCGAATGAGAAATACTCGCGAATATGAAACCCTCGGGAATTAGATGCCCCATCAACTAAGATAGCCTCTAAAAACAACCTTATCAGCAACCTTATCTGTGCCGGTTTTCGAAACTGGCCAATGCATTTGCCGTACTGATAGGCTGTAAGGCCGTATCCGCTCTTAGTTCGCATCTAAACCGGATTATTCTAAACCGGTTTACTTTAGTCTCAAAGTATTCCGCTTTCCGTCCGAACTGTATTTCGCTTTACAAAAGCCTAACCGGTTTATACTACACAGCTTGAGTTGTTCTGTCCGCACTTGGTTCGTCATCCGATTCAGGCCTGCAAATGAGCACTACCTCGTGCAACGCATGCTGGGGCAACATCACGGGTAGCGGTCAAGGCCGTTCGCTGAAACTGGACTCATTCGGACTAGAAGCGGGTGTGCCTGTACGCACTAGAAACCGGTTTACTATAACCTGGACTTAAGTAAACCGGACTACTGTAGACCGCCTTTCAAGCGGACTACAGTAAACCGAACTGATGCGGATTAGTGGCTTAGTGCGGACAGAGTAAACCGATTCACGATCCGAATTATTTGCTAGTGCGGACACGGCCATATCGAGTGTGATACAAGTCATAATTTAATGACTGAACCAGTATACAGTTAGGTTTTGTAGGATTTTTTTTCTAAATTTTACGTCAATACACATCCTGTTGTACTTAGATTTTACAGGTCCTGCTGCATTCGCGAAAATGAAAAAACCTCGTGAAACGTTCAAAATTAAGAAATCGCGAAATTTCAGCCTCGCGAATATGAAGCCAATTAACCACATCGAATGAATATGCAATTAAGGTGACATAGAGGTCATGGATAGGTCAATTAGCCACCGCCGTCGTTGAATGGCTCCAATCTCACAATTTGTCTTCAACAAAGTACAGGTCACGTTATCTTCTAACGCACTGCTCGACTGGTACTATATGTACTGTCTCCAGGACTAATAATGTCCTCGCGGTGTTTTACAACTACATCCCGCTCGTCGTACACCTAATATGTCGTTGATATAACGACCCGTCACCAGTTGAGGCTAGCATCCAAATTCATTCACTGACTAACCGGCCTTAATTGACACCACCTATTTATATCTAGGTAGCCAAAACTTCGAGAAGTCTCTAGAGAGATCAGGTCTTCTTTACTCGTCAAGACTGGCACCTACAGGATTTTCTGGAATTTACCTATTAGAAATTACACATAGCCTGAATTCTCCAGAACCTTCTGTCATCCAATTAAAACAAATCCGGTACAGTAAGTCCATTTTTTTACATAAAAACAAAATACTGTTAAATAAACCATCAGCCTCCTCTGCACTGATGTAAACAATCCGGATGACAACAACAACATACAACTTTACCAAATACTGTGGTTGTCTTCTTATTTGCGGTGGTTTCAAATTCGCGATATTCATGGTCGCTCTCTGACCGCGAAATTGAAACCACGCAGTTTTGAATGTATATATGCCAGGCCATGATCGTTAATTTCAGAAGGTGCCATTATAATTATAGTTTGCGACAGTTGAGATTAATCTTCAGCTACGTGGTGATGTCCAACGAGCCTCGTGCATATAATTTAAGTGATTCAGGAAGAATTAAAAACAGGGCCCATTTAAAATAATATCGGTTTGCTTAGATGTAAACCGTGACCCTTTACAGGGATGTGCTGACCCGGTGGGCGCGCCTGGCAGTATTTCCTTCCGCCCGGCACAGGACTGAAGTCTGGAAAGTGTCAATGCCCCCCGGGCAGTAACATTTTAAAATTACGTGTATGTGCGCCAAGCCAGGTGACATCTACTGCCGCTTAAAATGAATATTGAGTAGTAGGTACTCTTTCATATTGTGCCGTATTAAACAATTGTTAATAAATAAAATATGACACTAAAGTAGTCAACGTAGCCGCTAAGGTAGTGCCACCTTGTAACTGTATAATGGACTAATTCTGACACTACCGAGATCATGACGCGCCAAACGATGTTTGATTGGATAGTGATGACGTGAATTTTGAATATATTTGAAAGGTCACAGTTCATTATGGGGCCAAAGTGCCATAGAACAGCGGAATGTGAGTTGTTTTGAATGAGTCTGGGCTGAACTAATTACAGCCAGCGGGGTCAAAGTTTTCCGCACGTGTCGGCTCACCCGTCCGTGACCGTTCGAACATGCGATATCCGGAAAGAGAAATAATAGACCTGGATAACCATGAAATCAGCGGTTTATGAAATAATTTTGTCATTACAGTTCATAGTTTCATATTTGATAATAAAATATACTACTAGACTAATGATAGAGCGCGAAAAAGGAACCCCGTGAAACTTTTAAAAATACAAAAAACCGCGAAAATTCAGCCCCGCCGATATAAAAGCAACCACAGTATTATCAACTCCGTCTCTCTGACTACACAACTTATGATTTGATGTTCTAAATTAATATAAACTGACCTGTTAATGCACCGTATAAACTATGTTTTCCTTAACTAATTTTATTATTTTATGAAATTCCATTTGACATACACTGGGCGGGTAGCTGATTTGTTTCAAATATGAAAAAGTAAAGGGTTATACTGAGGCCAATTTATTAATCAAAGACGAAGACAGATAGGAACATAATGGAATTTATTCATAAACCTTATGAAAATTAAGAGTGATTTAGATAATATTATCGTCTGTCTAGAAAAAGTTCTCGATCGTACTTTATTTACCCTTTTAGTCGATATTTTGCCTATCCGGAGCACCCAAATGGCAAAGGTTGTCAGTACATGGTTCTAGTGACGTCATTTTATGGGAGTGACGCCGTACGAATATGTCCGGCAACGGCAAAAAATCGCTCACAGACCGATTCGAAATATAGCTGGATAAGCGTACATAATGCCGTGCCGTGCGCAAGTGTACACTCCCACTATAGTTGCCTGATTGTCGTTGCTGGAAAAACGAATACATGTGTTCACAGCTTTACCAGCCCCAATATAAGTGCCTGCTGAGTCGTTTACTTACGGCTATAGACTAAGAACCATTGTTGGAGTGATCATCTTGGCGATGTTTTCACATATTGCACTTAATTTATTTCATGTTAGCCGCAATAAGTCATGTCATCAGATAATACGCCACGATTAATATTTTCGCAAAACAAATCATTGGTACAATGTGTGCGTGTGTGTGCGCTTAAGTCTATTTATGACTGATTTAGGCCAAGATGTATTTATATGATAAAAACCCAATCAAATATTTTTTATTCTGCATTATATGAGAAAACATATGTACAAGTGTATATCGATCATTATATTTTTTTATCGAAAATTAACTCTATATTAAGATCTCAGAAATTTCTAACATTTGTCGTTACAAAGTTTCCAATATCATATATATATATATATATATATATATATATATATATATATATATATATATTTATTTAAAAAAAACTGATTTGGCCAGTAACAAAATTTTCACACACTACACTGTAGAGAATATCTTTAGCTTTGAGAATGTGTGTATCAGTTTTCACTCAGCAAAAGTAAAGTCAATGTTAATGAAAAAAACTGTTTTCCTCAAACTAAATATATTTTTCCACATACATACACCTAAGAGAGTTCTGAGACATTAATTCATCTAGGTCCGTCCTCAAACGGCCTGTCATTTATCAGAACTTGCAAGTTGTGGTTCACCTACATTGCTGGTTACAAATAAATGTGGTATAACGGTTAATATACTGGAATTCACATTACACCCAATAAACATATACGTCGCACTGTCGTGGCTCCTCGTTCTAAAGTTTTGAACATATTCATATATCATTTTATGGTATAAGATTACCGTGAGCACTCCTCGATGAGTCCTTGCGTTGGCGGCTGCAATTTATCTTGCATTTATAATTATATTCTAATATCCTGCTTTACCAGATCTATCTGTGCGTCCGCGGATATAAGCGAAAAATACGGTGTCCCTGTCATAACTTTTCTGGTTTGTCTTGTAGCTGCTTCTCCATAATGTGAAATCCCTGAAAGATATATAATTTATAAATTGTAATACCAAATGTTAAATATTAATATATTATACCTTCATGCTATAAACATATTTTATAATTATATATGTTTATTAAATAAGATTATATATATATGTAGGCGTATGGTGCTGCATGTAAGTGTCGTATACATAACATATCTTTTGCCTTTCATTTGCCTTTCAATAGATTATTTATATAAATGATTATTAGTACACACATATATATATATATATATATATATATATATATATATATATATAAACTCTTGAAAGCCAAATGATCAAATATTGCAAATATTGAAATCATGTCATTCTTGATAAAAAAAAAGAGAATTTCGGTACCAATGAATAAGAAAGGTTCATCACGTACCCTGACACCAGCCGATCTATAGCATAGCCTCGTTTTAGTTCCTCTTTCAGTGTATCCTTGCCTCTCGTATAATCGCTTTGCTGGATTGTCAAAGGCCACATAAAGGACCATCAACTGGTGTGCATAAACATTTGATCAGTATGACAGTAGGCCCCCTTCACATGATCGTTTCTTATTTTGTTTAATACGTAAATATGAACAAGAGGTTCCTCAGTGTTAGTTTCAATAGTGACCATCCTTCATTATTAATTGAAATCCATTTAACCCAGGAATTAGATGAAGCATAAGTTATTTTTTACTGTTTCCGTTCAACACGTCTCTCTCTCTCTCTCTCTCTCTCTCTCTCTCTCTCTCTCTCTCTCTATATATATATATATATATATATATATATTCATTTATATATATATATATATATCTTATCAACCGATAACTTTATTGGAATATCGATATTCGTTACATGGACTGTCTGTATGGAACGTGGCAAATAGGGTCTTATTATGCAGTGTTTATTACCAATAATTCCTACTGGCTATTTACCATTAAGTATCGGTAGATGTAAACAGATCTTTACATTGAAGTGGCCTCAGTTAACATATATGCGAACTAATAAATACCACAAAAATCAACGCTACATTCAAGTGGAAAATGCAGATGCATTATTACTGATATTACTATTTATCCTGTGATATTCAATGTGTCTTCATCACTATTGACGTAAAACTTTACGGAAATATACACTTACAGTTTTATTTTGTTTAAGTGCAAAGTCTTCGGCGAAGTCTAACAACACTTTGCCCAGACCCTGTCCACGGTACTCTGGTAACACGCCAACCTCGTCCACCAAACACACGTGACTCTGCTTAACTTCAGTATCAAGCACTTGTCCCATTAACCACAGTCTGTATGTTAAAAGGCAGGTAGGGCAAAGAATCTTTTTCTTCATGCAATATTGGATATTTAATTCATGCTTGTGGAGAAATACGTTAGTTTTTAAACAAGTTTTCTAAATGTCGCAGCATTTTAATCAACAATCACGTAATTCATTCATAAATAAAGAAAGACACTGAAAAAGACACTGCTTTTCCATTAAATATCGATCTGATTAATTATCTATAATTCTTTATCATGTACGGAAAACTTAAATATTTAATTGCGATTTACATTTATTTTCTAATTATATATAATTCTTGTATGATCTTCTTTATTTTCACTTATTCAACTGATAGTGGGAACTGTAGGCTAGGAACCTATTCTATTGTACAAATATATACAAAAAGTATGGATATCAAGATTTAAATTACACACATATATATATATACCACCGAGGACATACCGCTCGTCATATATATATATAGTCGTTGCTAGTTACGCGAAACGACACTTCTGTAACGAAATCCTGTCCAAAAAATGCACGGGGCTTCTAAATACGCCTATGGCACAGGTATATAAATGTAAGAAGGGGGTAATGTAGTCATATTTTCCAAACATTCACATGTGCAATGTAATCAGAAGGGTTTTTTTAGGCATTGTGCATGACACATCTTAATTTTGAAGTCTGTCAATTGACACTCAGCAGTCTTTGCCGTCCCACAATCCCTAAATGAAAGAGGTTCGTTTTTAATAGAAAACCCTCTGACGAAAGTGTGAAGTATTTACATGCACAAGCACAACTTTCGGTAGCCTGGTTTCAGATTCATTTATATTTCATGATGGACTGGCATGGGCAGCCATTAAATCATGGCTGCATAGATGAAGATGCCAAAAAAGTCTGTTGACAATTAAGATATAATAATTAAGTAAGTGAAGAGAACAAATTTTATAATGATTGAATGAAAAGATTTCAGTGTGAGTGAAAAATATGAACCACTAAGTCCACGCAGAAAGCAGGAAAGAGGATTACATAAACAAATGGTTTTTAATAACCCATAAATGGTTGAACAGAAAGATGGCCTTAGATTAAAATATCTTTTTGATTTAGGAAGTCTTTTTAACATAGTTGTTGGGGGTTCAGGATTACAAGTAGTTATGTAAAACTTACCTTAGTGACCCCCACAGACCAATATTCCTGACAGCTTGCCTGGACGCCCTATTGCTGAAATACATTCTGACAGACAGAAAGAATAAAGATTCAGTCTCATACTGAAACAAGCCATATATTTTGGGTTATTTTTTTTTATCGTTAAGCAAAGTTTTGTCTTCTACAGTTTACATGTTGAACTGCCCTTTTTTATAATTCCTGTCCCCTAACTCTCAACAAAGTAGGTCGCAGAGGTCTATATTCTCATACACGTATCGGAAAATTGAAAATCAATCTTTGCCTTGGTATTGCTGACGCTTGCATTTTTACACAAAAAAAGCGGCTGGACGGCATATCCTTTGTGACAACAAAAGTAAAAAAAACAGATGGTAAATGTCAACATTTTTGACGAAGGATTACTAATGCTTGGAATATATTGGGAGCCTGTTAAAATGCAAAAATAACAATAACATGTGCTGATTAAGGTTATATAATCGACCATTCAAGACCTTACAAGGTAAACATGTCAAACAAATTTGAATGTAACCATAAAATGCAAAAAAAATACTTCGTAATAAAAAATCAAATTGCAGGTTATTTAAAAATACATGTGTGTGAAAATAAAATTTGACTACATTGGACCTCTTGACTATAAACTGTGACCTTCAAGGTCAAATGCCTCCTTGGCAAGCGGATGATTCTGCAACCTTGGACCTTGGTAATACGTTCTAGCGCGTTTGCCAGTCTTGAACAAAAGCTGCCATCTAAAGTCCTCAATAAGCACACTTCATGAGGTTGACCGGTCGGCTATCTCGTTTTCTTTACAGAAACCCAATCCTGTTAAACAATTGTAAAATGATTTATCACTCACTTGTCTCCTTGACAACGCAGGTACATGTGACCGACTAGCTTTGTTCCCTTCTCAATAACAAACCGTCTACGAAATAGTTTGGTGTCTTCCTCAACAGACGTTTTCAGCAAATCGATGAGGACCGGAAGTCTCATGAGTAAACAGAAACGCCAACATTAAAATGTATAAACTAGAGTTTACTGATAATTTATCAAACCTGTAATATTAATTAAATATTTGTAAGATTTGTGAATGAACCAATAACTGTGTGAATTGACAAATGAAAGTGAGGTTAACATTTTGCTAACATTTAATTTAATCAAATCATCAAGTTAATTTTTCGATGATATGAGCTGATTAAAAAAAAGTGTAATAACAACGTAAAGTGAATTCACTTAGCTTTATATATTAACTTACATGAACTTACACGGATGTTTAAATGTTGGGTAAAACCCAGAGTTCAACAATAGCTGTGGTAATAAATATGCCAGACGTGAGGGAACCATATGCATTGACCAATATGCAAATTATTTCTCCACAGTTTGGTAGCGATATTACGGGAATCCTTACTAAATTGCCAAATTTGCCATGGAAAGACACGAGATATCATAAATACATCCGAGTACACAAATTTTAAAAAGTTGTAATATCTTTTCCCACTTCTCAGTAGGGATGCACCATTCCATTTTTGCTTGAAATGTTTTAACCATTCTCTCGGCGAAGAACGACGCATCATCAGCCGTTATTTCTCGGATTTTCACCTCTTCCTCCACGTCATTTCCGGGTATTGAGGCACTGATCTCCCCCTCTGCCTCGTTTCCGGGCTTTGGAAGAGTTTCCGCTTCCGGTGAGGATTCTCGCTGTTCGGTTGTAGTTGCCTCTGTGTCAAGCATCATTCTCGCTTAGTCTGATTCACCTGTGTGCAGAAATTAATGAAAAATCAGTATTTCATGTAAAAAATACCTAACCCTCGGTTATATTTTATTCTAACGTACGGTCCCTTTTCGGCATGATTAAAGGAAAACTCACGCACCACCCTGAGACATGACATTTGTGTGAACAGAAATCTTTTTAGCTGCATGTATTTTGAATTTGCCACTTTTTTACCTGCTTCTTACTTCTTCGTTTCATGAATTTTTATCATCATATCGTCTGTCGATATACAAACATACCTTGTCAAGACGGTGTGTGATTCTATAGTTGCTCCTTCTTTTCTCTCGCGGTGTATTAGTTCAGGCTGTGTAATATATATATATATATGTATATAACACTGAAGAAAAACAACACTGTGAATTCACGACAGACTGTTTCACAGGATACAACCCGATCATCAGGTGAATATTGTAATATATATATTTGCGTACATATATATTGTACTTACATGTTTTATCATGTAATTTGTTCTTCCAAAACTCGGAGACATGAAAATGTATTGCCGGATGCAGGGCTTTGTGAGAGTACCAGCGAATCATGGATGTACAATCAAAATGGAATATCAAATCTTACTGGAAGTAAATACTTTTTCTGCACTGAAGTACACTTGCTAGCAACAGTTCATGGTGCCCACCAGGCTATGAAATTTTAAATGAAAAATATACAAATATATATATATATATATGTTAAATAAAGTATAATATATATATATGATTGTTTCCTCCCGTCATATTGCCAAATTCACTTAATATAAGGCTAAATAATTAACTTCCATGCCATCTTCTGCTCAACTTAGTTTACCTGAACATCATCTGCTAATTGGCTTTCCGCACATCACTTAATGTGTGGAGCTGTCAACATGTATCACTTTACCTTTCATAATGTGACTCAACCATTCATCATGACAGCCAGAGACTCATTTATTTATGCGCCTAACGGTACAATAAACATATATTGACAATATCTGTCCCGTTTCTTAAATCGGTACCGCTTGACATCGGACATCATCAGGCAATCTCCATGGTTTGTACGATCTTTATGCAAGGTAACGACCATTTTGTTCCGTATTAGCACGTTCACCAGACCAAATAGTTACTTTGGACAACGCAGTTTTAGCGTATACGTCAGAACAGGGCTCGAAATAAGTGGCCACAGCAAGTTGCCGGCAGTTCTTTTGAAGGTCAGACAAACTTTGCGCCCCCCCCCCCCCCAATCCCCTGCCGGTAATTATTGTATCCGCAAATCTTCCATGTTTTGGCCGGGTTCCGCGGCCACCGCCTCCGCTGCGTTCGTTTCCGGAGAACTCCTCTGAGACCCTTGGACCGATCTTTCCGAAACCCAGCATAAGTTATTTGCTCAGCTATGTAGTTGTGCATAACAAAGACTGGTGGCACCATTTATAATCCATTTTGTGCAGTATGAATCTGGCTGAAATTGTGCATGTCAATATATCTTGGATACCTCCATCCCGTACTTAAGACTGGTGGCGCAATCTGTAGTTCCGTACGTTAGCTTTCGGTGAAAATTGCTCATATCTCAGAAGTGGTTCAATGTATTGGGCTGAAATTTGGCATGTCCATCTATCTTGGAGAGTTTTCTCGTAGACTAGTATGGTGGCGCCACCTATCTTCCCGTTTTCGAACAATAGATTAATGCCCTTTCCGGGGTGATTCGTTGTATTGGTCTGGAATTGTGCAAGTCCATAGATCATGGATACCTTCATCTCGTACTCAAGACTTTTGGCGCCATCTGCAATCATTTTCGCGTGGCGTCCACCCGTACGTTTGCTTCGGCTGAAATTTAAATTACTCATATTTCAAGAGTGGTTCAATGTATTGGTCATAAATTTTGCATGTCCATCCATCTTTGAGAGTTATGACGTAGACCAGTTGGCGCCATCAACCTACACATATCTGTAGCATACATTGATGGCCTTTTCTCAGGAGTGGTTTGCTGTATTGACCTGAAATTGTTCATGTCCATGACTCACTTTACCAATGCCTCTGTGATTTGGCGAATACACGTTTAGTCGCTTGTCCATTGCCCGTATTCTTGTTTACACAGGGTCTGTTCAAGATATCCAAGGGATTTGCAATTATGTTATTTTCAGCGCAATAAAATATTGGTCGCCTCGTCTAGTTTATTCATTTGCCACCATATGTGCAACCCTTCGTAAATTTAGACATCACAAATTTATGTAGTAAAAAAACGTGAACACGTTTTCCGTTATAGATATTCACTGCTAGGAGGTAATGCCATTTCGTGATATTGGAAAGTGCATGGCAGCACCCGGGATTCGGTGTTGGTTTTTTTTATTGGACATTTAACACATACTAAAGAACTGTGTTTTTTAATTCGTGTCAATAAGTGTACAGCAGTAATACTCTACAATCATTATTTGTTTAGCACCGGAATAATTATTATATATTCTTCACATAGACCTTCCAATACTAAGAGGATTGGTGTTAATATACAAATAAATATTCTGTTGTGAGTACAACGATTTGTAGTTGTATATACAGCCACACAGAAATTGGCGCAGTCGGCAGGATGGCTGCTGTATGTACAACGACATGTATTTGTATATAAAACACACAACATTTTCAAAAAAAACATTTTCACACAAATTATTGAAATCGGTTAAACCTGTGTAATACATTTAAATAGTTTCAAACGCATTGCTGGAATCAGTTGAAATGTCCTACCTTGCCTATCCTGACTGACTGTTCGGTAAAAAAATTTCCATTTATGACCCAGTCAGAGCGTTATACGTATGTATAGCTCAAACCGAGCTTGGATCTAAGCAAAATTTATTATAAATAGTAGTCTGGACACAACCAGAGAGTTTGGTAAGGGACTGATCTGCAGTAGAGACATCCTGTCAGCCAACAGAAAATAGAAGGGTTTAATTTAATTCAAAGTTTAAAGGCAAAATCAAGCTAAATATTACTAAAACAGAGATGAAGGGAAGCTTATACACCTCCACATGTGGCCTCACCAAATCCATATATAACTTGTCCCAAGTAGAAAAAGCAGATTGTGCGCATTGCGCCTGTATTTCTTAGCATGTATAAATGGCCTGAGAATTTGCCATTTACCATCCTTATGGGTAAAAATCCAGGGGCGGATTTAGAGAGGGCACCAAGGCGAGCGCCCCCTCATTTACGGCATAAAATCATGTGAAAAAAGAATAAAATATGCTTATAACCACAAAGCAGCACCGGTTTCTGCGTCTATTTTCCTATATTTCTGCATGGAAAATATGTAATATAAAAATACAGTCTAGTACCACTTCCGGTACACGTGTTACCTGTGTCATGGTGTTGATCCCGTATTCGTCCCTGAATACATTGGTAACTCACAGCTGTAGTAAAAGTTCCTGAGGTTATTGTCGACACCTACACATATGCTAGTATTAAAATATTTTCAGAATAATTACGAAAATTAACTTTCTTTACCTTTCACCATGTATCCGGCATTCAAAATTAGTTCGGCTATGTTTATACAAAGGCTTTTCTTTTTACATAAGGCAAAAATCATTTGTATGTTGATGCGTGCGGGCGGCTTTTATTTTCACGTTTTTTTCTACCATGAATAAAAACGTAAAATATCGTTATTTCTCATGCACTGACACAGAATTGACAACCAGTGGTTAAAATATGACAATAAACAAAGTATGCGTCGAATTGACATTACGGCATGGACGTGTTTGCTCCGTCCACCTTGGACACTGTTGCTAGGTTTATTATGACAGGTCCAGCGAACATATGGTTCAAAGTTTACACACGAGTCAGGAAGACAGGAATGTCCGACCTGATGTCCGACCTCCACGTGAGTTTACATGGCCTCGTTTTCAGTCTGGCAATCAAGTTCGCTGATTGGCTAAAGACCTGTCGATCACGCACTCGCCGTCAGGTCAATTAGTCAACAGTTTGAAAGGCTCCTCGAAATTAGTGACATTTGTATTTCTTTTACGTGTAATATTACAAAAAAAACCAGATTATACAGGACTACGGGTTTCAAAATCTTGCGCTGAATCATGGAATTGCGGGCCCCGCAAATGGTCATTACAAAGGGGATTATCCATCGAAATGCATGAGATCATTTTTATAAAGAAAAAAACAATGGTATTTTCTTTAAATGTCATATAATATTATATTGATATTTCATATTTTAACTTTTAATTACAAAATAAGTCCACCCAAAGTTGGTAAAATGATCTCTACCGATGGCCCGAGATGGCAGACACATGTTTATTCTGACTGAACGGTCACGAAGCATGATCGAACTTGAAAGCACGCAAATATATTCTCTTTGTGGAACTAAATTTATATTTGAATACCATAACCATAAATGTTGACCAATTCTAAGTGTTTATTTAAAAAGTGGAACATAGATTTTCGTGGAAACCGATCGTATTAACGCATCGTAAGCTGTAAACACTGGCGCCGCAACAACGGCGCCGCGTTGTGGTCGCTAAAGAAAATAGTTCTCGAAGACGGTACATGACATATAATAGGCAAATAAAAGGTTTGGTGACTTACAGTCAGCTGAGCTAAAAAAATTGATGCGGGGCATGGCATTAAAAAACTGACTCGGGCTGTGCCTCGGAACCATACCCCTTTTTTTTACCATAGTCATAATTAAATGATGCTAGGTCTAACGGTCAAATGTTTTTAGAGGATTTTTCTGTGTTTTGAAATATATTAATCGGTAAAAATAGCTCAAGTATCATTAGGAGGGAAACTGACTGACGCTGTCACTTTGGCAAAAAATGTTTGACGCGGGGGGTCTAAGGTGACGCGGGCGCTGCCAGAGAAACATAAACTTTGGCCTAACAGACGACCATTGCAGATCAGTATGCGCATGCTGGTAATTACAAGTGACCCAGGGGTCATGACGCTCAGCTGATTAGGAAAACATTCACAAAATGAATTTTATATGAATGAATGCTAAATATTTTAGGTGGTATCCCCATTAAACTTTAGCATAGCTCAGAGGATGTGGGTAACAGAGACCAAATTTCAGGTTTCCAGCAGATTTTTCATGGACCTCCCTGGATGTCAAGTAAGAAGATTCTAGTTCCAATGGTTACAATTTGTGCCCTGTTAACAGATGACCGCATCTTTGAAGGTCTAAAAAATAGAGAAATATGGGTAAAATTTGAAAAAAAATTCCAGGTGGTCCCACCATTCTGCAGAGAATCACAGAGATCAATGCATTAGTTGTTCTTTTACTTTTGTATCAAATTTTCCATTATTCTGGGGGGTAGTTTGGAGCCCCATAGCTCAAAGAATATTGGTAACAGAGACCTAATTTGAGGTTTCAAAGGAGACTTTTCATGGACCTCCCTGCATCTCAAGAAAGAAGATTCTAGGTCCAGTTGTTACGATTTGTGCCTTGTTAACAGA
The DNA here is from genome assembly GCA_026874595.1 of Sipunculus nudus. Taxonomy (NCBI): domain Eukaryota; kingdom Metazoa; phylum Annelida; class Sipuncula; order Golfingiida; family Sipunculidae; genus Sipunculus; species Sipunculus nudus. The sequence goes on from CM049307.1 coordinate 61,049,684, forward strand.
TGACCGCATCTAAAGAGGTCTCAAAAATAGAAAAAAAAAATTCGTAATAATCGGAAAAAATACAGGTGGCGCCACCAGACTGCAGAAACTGATGAAACATTCCATGATCAATCTCCATGCAAGAATCATGGAGATCAATGCAATAGTTGTTCAGATACCTGAGCTATTGTATCAAATTTTCCATTATTCTGGGGGGTATTTCGGAGCCCAATAGCTCAGAGTTTATGGGTTTCAAAGACCTAATTTTAGGTTTCCAAGGAGACTTTTTCATGGGCCTCCCAGCATGTCAAGAGAGAAGATTCTAGACCAAGTTGTTATGATTTTGCCCTGTTAACAGATGACCGCATCTTAAGAGGTCTCAAAAATAGAAAAAAAAATCGTAAAAAAAAAAAAATACAAGCCACCAGTCTGCAGAAACTGATGAAACATTCCATGACCAATATCGATGCAGAGAATCATGGTGATCAATGCATTAGTTGTTCAGATACTTGACCTTATTCCAGATTTCCAAGGAGATTTTTCATGGACCTCTTTGGATGTAAAGTTAGAGGATTCCAGGTCCAGCGGTTACAATTTGTGCCCTGTTAACGGACAGACGGCCAGTCAGCTGAGCTAAAAAATTCATGCGGGGCATGGCATTAAAATTGACTCGGGCTGTGCCTCGGAACCATACCCCTTTTTTTTACCATAGTCATAATTAAACGATGCTAGGTCTAACGGTCAAATGTTTTAAGAGGATTTTTCTGAAGTATATTCATTGGTAAAAATGGCTCAAGTATCATTAGGAAGGAAACTGACTGACGCTGTCACTTGGGCAATAAAATGTTTGACGCGGTGGGTCTAAGGTGACACGGCCGCTGCCTGAGAAACATAATTTTTTTTTTTTTTTTGGGAGGGGGGGGGGGGGTCCTAACAGACGACCGTAACAGATCAGTATGCTCACTCCGGTGATAGAAATGTACACATGATTTCATCAACTCCCATGTCTTTACTCCCAAGGTTCCTCTTGCTCCATCTGATGTTACATTTACATTCAAACGACTGCAGTTTCACGTCAGACTTGGTATGTCAGTCAATAAGTCTCAATGACAGACCCTGGCAGTGGCTGGCCTGCACCTTGAGGAGCCATGTTTTTCTCATGTCTAGCTCTATGTTGGTTGTTCAACAGTTAAAAACCCCAAATGACTCTTTGTCTGTGCCCCACGCACAGGAGAACGCAAAATGTTGTTTATAAAAGAATTCTTACTTGAACTTAATGTGCACAAGTATATTATTAGTATATTTACTGTGGCTGCCTTTGTGTTCGCGAGGGTTCTAATTTTGCGATAACTGCGAATGGCAATAATCGCGAATATAAATCCCTCGGGAATAAGCTGCACTTTTAATTATCTAAGATGAAGAAGGGGATATGATACATCTGGACAAATGGATTAGTTATCATACCTCTGGAAATATGGTTAATCATAATCAACAGCATAATATGTGGATGGTATCACAACCTTCTCATGCAAACATGCAATAATAATTGTAAAAAAAAATAACTATGACACGGGTCGTAATACAATTACTGTAACGTTATTGAGATAGTGTGGGATTTATTTTCATTTTTACAATAAAGCAAATATTGTGTACTACAATTTCACATATTCTGGTGCAATCGCAAATATTAAACCCTCATGAAACGTTGAAGAAAATGAAGAAATCGCGAAATTTCAGCCTCGGGAATATTAAGCCAACCACAGTATATGCTTAGGCCAATAAGACCGTTCATTTGTATCTTGACGTCTTTTCTTATCGAAGAGCAGTCTCCACCCTTCCCCCGGGCAACGCCAGCTAACATATATAACTGTATATATATGTATGTGTGTATATATATATATATATATATATATATATATATATATATATAAGTACATCCCAAAACGCGAGATAAGCAACATTGTTGTTATTATAATTTACACACGTGCTGCATGGTGACCAGTCTAAGCCTTAGCCCATAAGAATGGACTCCTCAATTGCTCTTTTTTTAGTGACTGAAGAAACCTGAAACCTGTTGCGTCGCCGTATGCGGCTAACTAAGCCTGTGCTCTGACTGTCACGTATCCTTGCGTGAATATATATCCGGAGGTGGGGGGGGGGGGGGGGGGAGAGATATGCTGCACTTACCTTGGGACATCACTGCGGTAATCTTGGTAACGTTACACGTCAAGTTGTCTGAGGCAATGGGTCTGACAAGCTCCTGTTAGCTTTTCGCTGTATACCCATACCTACTTAAGAATGTTGCCCAACAATGATAACGAGTGACAGTCACTAACATGAGCTTCACGCGGTCATATCTATATATCTGCCTTCTTCCATATCCAAGCACCCTGCACATATGCATGCTCGATGGACTCGCCGAGCATGTGTACGCGCCGGTACTACATTGTACTTACACCAGTCCGTGCTTGTACATACACAGATGCCATATACGATATCGACGAAAAGACAGGTTATTTGGATTATAATAATATAACGTTCATACCATTTGCAGGCGATCGAAATCCCAGTCTTGGCCTCTGGTAATCTTGATACAGCAGTCCAACATGGGGATCACAATGTAGGCAACTAGGATACTTGGATTCTATATCCTCTGCTGTTGGCAGTAACTAGACGCTGTGTTTGTCTAAGGTCAGCCACAGGGTGAGCAGGGCCAGTGAGTGCTAGTGCGGAGCATTGCAGGCTGACAAACGTAGTGATAGTAAAGCAATCATATCATGTCTGTATGACCTGCGATTCTGGTTCGCAAATGTCAACATCATCACTGACTAGGTCTTCAATTAAGGTATATACATATACCGCTGTATGAATTTCTTGCCACGAGCACAGCGCCACAAAATAAATGTAAAAAATATATTTGTACATATCTTATTGAGAGAGTAACCTTCTGAAATTTTATATTTTTCTTTTGATTTAAAACAAATAACTAGACATCCCTTCTCTCAGTTAATACATCTCCTAAATCCCGGTAAAAAGCCCGGTATACCGGGTTTTTCAGCTAGTGGGTACATAAAAACGATATTCAACCAGGTTTTAAAACTGCTCACTCTGCTGCTCTAATTACAATTGATAATAAATTAAATACAAGAGGACCAAGCTTTCTGGAAATGTAATTGTAACCTATTGAATAACTCATATTATGTAAAACTTATTAAGGAAAGGATAAAGGAAACTAAATATAATAAATGTGCCACACCAGCTTTTTTTATGGGATACAATTATAAATGTAAAATAAGATGGTTTCCATAACTTATTCCTATAGACGAAATAGACAAAAAAAAGAACAAAATTACAACAACTTGAAAATAGACTAAGAATATTAGAAGAGCAATAAGCAAATAACCAAGATGATGATGTGATAGAAGAGATAGAACTAAAAAAATAGAAATTGAGATTATAGTCAAGAAAAACAACAGGAGCAATGTTAGGGTGTAAAACAAAATGGTTTAAGAAAGTCGAGAGAACTAAATATTTTATTAAATATTGAAAAACAGGTTATATAACAGAGAGACTATTACTAAACTTAAAATTAATTATCATTTTGTAACAGAACCCCTAGTGATTATAGGGGAAATAGAGAACTTTTATAAAATTTTGTATACTTCAACACAATCTATAGGTTAGATGAAAAATTATGCATATTTTTTACACATTCACAAAAAAAAAACTTACGGGAGACGAAAAAGAATTCTGTGACACCGATTTATCTGAAAATTTACTCGTAATTAGAGAGTCTGAAATCTTTTAAAATGGGAAAACCCCTGGAACAGATGGTCTTACAGTTGAATCTATAGATAATTCTGGGAAGATATTAACACGATTTGATTACTGCTTATAAATATCCTTATAGAGAAGGAAAGCTTACTATCTCACAACGTGAAGTGATTATTACATTGATTCCCAAAAAAGTCAAAAGATCCACTTAAACTGGAGAATACCAGGCCAATATCCCTACTTAATATTGATTACAAGCTGCTCACAATAAATGTATATAGCACGAAGGTTACAATTAGTCCTCCAATGAATAATTCATCATGATCAAACTGGATTTTTAAAAAATCGTTATATAGGCGAAAGCCTGAAGAAAATTTATAACTTCAATAAGTATTGCAGTAAAAATAAGAATTAAGCTATTTTAATATTGATTGATTTAAAAAAAAGCTTTTGATTTATTAGAATGGTCTTTCATTAATAATCCACTCCTATATTATTATTTTGAGCTACATTGTGTAAATGGTTTGAGATTTTATTTTTTAAACGGACATGCATATCATCTTGTGTTCATAATAATGGATGGAACTCTAGTTTCTTTCCAATATGTAGAGGAGTGCGGCAAGGCTGCCCAATGTCACCATATTTATTTATAATTTGTGCAGAAGTTTAAGCATCTAGAATTAGAAATATTGTAAATATTAAATATGTAAACATAGGTGTATAGAGATAAAGAATGCTAAACATGTAATATCCCAATATGCAGATGATACATTTTTATTCAAAAGAGGCGGAGGATCAATGATTTAAGAGACAATTAAGCAGTTTAAAAGTTTTCACAAAGTTAGTGGCTTAAAAATAAATATAGGAAAAACTGCAGTAATACCTCTTGGAAATCATGATTATACATAAGAAGAAATAATGAAGTTTACAGTGGACAGGTGGACCAATTACAATTTTCAGAATCAATACAAATAATACACTCCAAAATCTGCATGGGTGAGCTCAACTTTAGACCTTTATTAAAAAAATCGAAAGAATTCTGTTCGAATTTATATGGAACAGTAAGATATATAGAATAGAAAGTGAAACTTTAATAGCACCTTAAGATAATTGTGGACTGGATATGATAGATATCCAATCACAGTTACAAGCAACAAAAAATCATGTGGATTAATAGGTTATTAAATTCAAATATGAATGAAGGGTGGAGATATTTAATTTATAACAACCTGAATAACTTAACCAAACATTTATTTACTTGTCATATAAAAGCAGATGATCTAGAGCAGTTACATTCATTCAAAAGAAGTTAAAATCTCTTGGAAAGAAATAATACAAGAATGGTGCATATATAAATTTTTATATACTAGAAACAACAAATGAATATCTAAATCAATCACTTGGATAACTTCTTACATCAAAAGTAATGGTAAATTGTATTTAAAAAATGGTATGATGCAGGGATTCATTATATATACCATTTGGTTAAGATTATAAACAATACTTACTCATGGTGTACTTTTCAGAAAATAAAAAGGATTTATGGAATTGAAATACACCAAATGACATGCAACAGTATCATACACTCAATCCCTGTATAATGGGAAAAAGAACTAAAAGTTTGGCATTGTGACTTTACTTGTAAACAAAAATTTGAAAAGACTATTGACAAGTTATTGCAAAAAGCTAAACCATTTAAGTCGATTAACAGCGAAACTAAAAAGAAGAAAATATGGATCTCCAGTTCAAAGTATTTTAAATGGCAAAAAGATTTGGCGGAATGTAACCAAAATAGAATATTGGAAGCTTTCAGAAATATAGGTTTGATAACTAAATCAACGAAACAAATATATTATCAATTCCAAATATTGCATGCATGGAAGATAAATTGTTGCAGTTAAATTGTTAGAACAGTGTTTAACTATTGACGATGCCGTACAATTTATTTAAAGATATTATTGTGTTGAAAAAAAGTAGCTATATCAAAAGGATAGTTAAACTGTACATAAAACTCTGTGGAGTAAGTTATATAGTGTTATCGGAGAAACATTTTAAATTTTCACGGCATGATTGTGGGTATTTTTTGTCTGTTTTGTAATTTATGTTAGGGGATATAATGTTTATGTAAACACAGTATAATGATGTTATGTTATATATGTCATGCATGTTTTATTGTTTTTATAATATGTAAGATTGTTTTGTTGTGAATAAAAACTATTTTTTTTAATTCGCGAGTATTAAATCATACATTACAAGATATATGCTCTGTGCATGTTACTCCATATATTATTCTATATTGTCAAAATGGAACCTTGTGAAAAACATCAAAAAATGAAAATTGCTAAAATTTAACCCCGCCAATAAGACGGCAGCTATAGTATATCCGATAAACTTTTATATGTAACAATATTTTCAAAAACATTAACCTACATATAAGTTCCAGGTAGGATGAGTCGAGCAGCCGCGTCAACATGTGTCTCGAAAAAAGTTTCGAGTTCTCGAGATATTGGCTCACAGCTAGCTGCGTTTACTCAGGGCGCGGTATGCGATATGCGGATGCAGAACGCGGTATGCGGTTTTTTATTGCATGGAGCATTTACGTAAAGGCCATAAAAACCGTAAGTACATGAATATGTCACAGTGACCTAGTTTATTTGGTTTTTATACGACACAACAGTTAACTGGAATCTGTCTGGATAATAAGTTAAATATATTAGAAGGACCTGTTTACATAAAAGGTATGTTTAATTTCATGCATTAAATTACGTTCTCCTGACAATATTATTTTACTTTTAAAGCGTTCGGTTTCTTCTGTTCACAATTGAAAATAAGTTTGCATCCAACGTGATCAGTTGCCCCATCCATAAACATTGCGCGCCCACCATCTGGTGACCGTACCGACCAATTTCATTTATTAAGATTTTTCAAGCTCAAGACCTGTGCTTTTTCCTGTTTTTTTTTTATGTTTCTCCTAATAGATTTTGAGTTGTCGCGGAATGCTCAAGATAGGACCTCTGGTTATTCATTCTTTGTTATGGTAAACAAACATGTATACACTGTGTTTTCTCACACACAGAACCATAAAACAGGTGAACTAAGTCCGTGTGTCGGGATGGCTTGCTGGGAAACTTTTTATTTATCCAAAATGAACTTAAAACGTTAGCTAATACACGTATTATTGCAATTGATAATTCACCTTTAAGAGCTTTAAGAGGGAGGTCGTAGACAGCCCGTACGTACGTACTGGGGATATTGAACATGTCCAACAACTTCTACGAGTTCTCAGCGAACAACGAGGCTGAAAGCGTAACTTGCTCCCCCAGCAATGAGTTTTCAAGTGAGACGTACTCATTTTAAAGGGAAGAAAAGTCATGCATGGTCTTAGACGAACGTCGCACGCATTGAGGGGGCAAGTGCTGCTCGTCTGCTGAGTACGGATTGTCCAACGGTACGTGCTTACGGGCTGTCTACGACACCGTAATTTAGCAAGACGGACTTGCACGGCAGGTGAGATTCTGCACAAAATTTGGACGCAAACAGGCCATAGGACCCCGTTAGCCGTTTGTGACCAAGACATCTCCACCTCTACGACCTTCACGGCCTCCATGGCACTCACAATTCGCAGGGGACGTACGATCCCAAAATGCGCGCGTTCAGTTTGGAACCAAGGTTCTAAACAGTCTGTTACCTTTCACTTCGGGAGGGGCCCAGACATGCCCCTCGTTAAAGTTGTGTGGCTATTCATTTGGCTAGTGGTTCTTATTGCGACCAACAGGTGACGCCTACGATCAATTGCTGGCAGTCTGCGCCACGTGCCTGTTCAAACCCACCAAACGTCCTTTTGCTGCATTTCACTAACAGATGGCGTTCAAGAATATTAAAGCCACCTCAATCTTTCCATGTGATGTTGAGAAAGACGTTCATGCCAGGAATGGATTGACATAAAAAACCTAATCACTTCAATCAGGACAGTTTTTTTTTAAATTTAACGTTACAGGTGAAGGCGAGAGTAGGCGCTCTTGCAGGGGTGGGAGGGACGGGGGAGTAAAGTCGCGGCACAATACAGTCTCAAAGGGATCTTAAACTCCTTTGACTCTCTTATTTATACAATACTATTACTGGGAAACAAGCCTGTCACACAACCAGGATATTATAAATGTAGCCCGGACTGGAGTCTGGACTGGTGCTCATTATTTTATATATAGGGACTAGGGACACGGAATCGAATTAAGGTTCTGGACTCGGACTTGTAATCGGACTACTTCAGAGGTAATTATAGGACTCGAGAAATACGACCAAGTCCATCCCGACTCCAGTTGAAGAAAGCTCAGTCACATATTATTTATCTTTGAGTCTATACTTATACATGCGTGAACTATGAGTAGATTATTAGACGCACGTTATAATTAGACTATATATACTTACCAAGCCTTAGTTCGGCATTTGGATCTAAAGGTATTTTAACAGTCAAGTAAACAGCATGTATAAACTAATTAAAAATACATGTGATAATCTAAAATATCTATTTAAATTTCTTTTTAAAATGAGATTTATTTTGGACTTGACTCGAAGAAGAGGGTTCGAACTTCAATTAAGACTTAATAATTGGACTCGAGTGGCCTGGAATTGGATTTGCATTCGCACTCGGATGTCATGGACTCATCTATACATTACTGCTGGATATTACGGTCTATATTTTTCTTGCTCAATTCACTGTTAAATGACCCATAAATCCCTGTGTGTGCTGCTGAATGCCTCAAAGCCAGCTGCTGTGCTGGGTCGATGATATCCGAACTCAATCAACATCTGCTCAGTCACTCAAGACCTTCAATGTACGTTTTTAGTTTCATCATCTAATTATATGGTATATATAAGTACTGTTAAACCTTAATGTACTGAGTTTGGCTCTAGTGTTAGTTTTATAAAATTGCTGAGAGTACAGATTATTTATCTATGTGGTATATATAGTTGTTAACATTATATCGGTGGACTGCTCAATCTTTGCCAGCAGCTTACCACAGATGCTGTTTTGAGATTTATCGTCAGGGGCGCACCTTGCGGTATGTTTGCGGAACAACTTTATGAATAAATTAATAGATCTACAGAGTCAGGTGCGTTGGTTGTTTGGGATGTCCCTAGGCGGCTGATTAATGTAGTAGTTTTTATATCTGTCCGGGCGAGTAGCCAAGGTCTGGAAATGTTTGAATATTCTTGTGCGACCATGAGTAATTCGTATAACACACACACACACACACACACTCACTCACTCTCTATAGACACACATACTTACTGTTTTTATCCCCCGTCCTCCATATGCCTGTTGCACATATGTTCAGTTGCCATGTACTAAACTCCCAGTCCATTCAATAAATGACCAATTAAAAATCCAAATTACTCCTATACGGCCACAACTCCTTAATCTCACTTTGAGTATGATGTTTAAAAGATGACTGCATAAAGAACTAGAAATCTGCATTCTAATGAATGAAAGCCTCTGCCATCCTTTTTTTTGCCCATATTCCAAGTTTCTTCATTGGTCCATTCCCGAGATGCCCTGATAATGTCATGAGATTTCGTTCATAATACGCGAGTTACTCAATGAACAAACACACAAATACACAGATGAACGGGGGAGAACGCATTCCCTTCCGGCGGAAGCAATAATGCGACGGGAAATATGATACTAATTAAATCAGCTCACACTGAATGAATATTTACACTATGGCACTATATTGCCTATATCGACTGGAACAGTGTGTGAATTATTTATACTAAGAACATTTGATGACCATGACATAGATTCCTTGGGCATAGAAAACACAATCTGGCCCAGTTCTTGAATAGTTTCTCGAATTCCAATTAAAATCGGGAAAGGGGGACCTACTCAAGTGAATCGAATATTTAGTATCAATGATTCTCAGTGCATCTAAAATGTAAATCCTACAAGGTGCTTTCAAATGTGTTAGATTTTTTAAAGATTTCGTCGGGAAACTTTATTTGACATACTTGTACACGCGTCTGAACTTTTGTTACCCCTATGTAAATTAATTTACCGAGTTTCAGTGTCAGCACAACTTGTATGAAGAGTATGAAAGGAGTGGGATCTGTCCTTTTGGTTAAGATAGTTCGTTATATGGTTCGGCTACACCCCATGTCATACGACGTAAAATAAAGTCGGTAGAGGCATTTGTTCATGCACACTGCGCAGAATCGGACTCTCGGGAGAACGACTCTGCTGGTTAGGGTTTGGGAGCCTCAACATCATGCAGCCCACATTGCACCAGTTCTTTTACATAGTTATACACATATGGCATAATAGGTATACATGTAGTGAAGAGGATATTTTGGTCCGTTCAACTACGGTGGGTAAGAATTGTTTCAGGGCAAATTGCATAAAATGTGGGTAATTGTGGTAAGGACTTGATAAATAATATCTTGTATAAAAACATAAGCATCTGAAATTTAAACAGAGGGGTTATCCTTTTAATGTAAGTTTTGACATCTGAGACAAGTAATCCCGGCCGTCCAACAGTGCCCAACAGGAAGAGGTTAGTTTTTGGAGTAAAACCTTTGGAACAAGGGTATTGCCCATGAAAAATGTTGGGGACGAGGGCTACGGGGAAGTAACCGGTGCACCAGTAATTATGAGACTTCATCGTTATCCTTCCGCCAATAATTTGCGGTCATAAATACTGATCCATCATTTGGTGAGCCCTTGCCCCGGTCATTATGCCCTGCTACCTCCTATGGCTCCAAAAAATTGAAGGTTTGCAGTGCTTAACAAGATTGGTTATTAATATTGGTGTCTAAGGCAATATCTTGCTGGAAATTCACACACCGGTCATATGCAAGCCAGAACTGTGGCGTGCACACGAGGACAGGACGCTAATTTATCATTGCCCCCACCATAAGGGTGTGTTCATCCCCGTTCGTGTGTGCGTGTATGTGTTTATTCAAAACATTACTCTTGCAATCCTGAACGGAATCTCATGAAATTTTCAGGGCGTTTCTGAAATGGGCCAATAAAGAAACTAGATTTTGATGTGGATCTGGAATATAATCTGGATTCAGGAGCGTCAAGGAAAATCCACAAATGAACAGTCACTTATGCACGAGTGAAAAATGGAAATAAAGACCGAATAAGTGAATGCAAAAACAGGTTAGGGAGCATCCAACGATAGGTACCCCCCCCCCCCCCCCCACACACACACATGGCATATTTCCAGTTTTCAATGTCTTCTCTGGTTTTTTTCTATTATATAAATTTTGATTTAAAGTTTTTCTTGCCTGGCCTCCTTTACCAACACTTCAGTCCCTGGATATTTCATCATACATGAAGTCGTCTTCCTCCTCTTGGGTCTGCCACTGCCATACGGAAATTCAAAGGTCTCTTCAAGGAAGTTAAAAGACTATCGAGCTTGTAAAAATCATGGAGGTTTTCAAACGTAATTAGCCCCCAATCACACCTATTTCATTGTTTTAAACCTGAAAGCGTTGCATATATTGGCGATTTTGCTTTCTCCTTCAATCCCCCCAAAGTATATCATAATGGTACTTAGGAGTGGAGTCATTTGTGACGTTTTAATATTCGTTTTTTTTAATGGAGATCAATATACAATAATAAAAAGTCATCAAAATCATTTTGACATGTAGGGCTTCTGTAGTCAGGATGAAATTTTGAGAGGTGCATTGGATGCGAGTGGGTTGGGGGTGTTGTTGTACCCTTGAAGGGAACCCCCCCCCCCCCCACTCGGTAAGTGTATATATTTTTATATATTTCACCAATACTGTGAAACTGTGACCCCCCCTCCCCCCCCCCCCCCCCAAAAAAAAATATTCTCTGTCATACTGTGCTACTCCATAATATGAGACAGAGCTACTCTCTTCTAAAAAGTCAATGAAAACATAAGAATGGTATCAACAAATTTATTGTAAAACAGACTACTTCAAGGCCTCCCACAACATTTAAAAGACTGAACCAATAATATAATACATTACCACAAATTATGACAAAATAGAGAAAATGCTGCAAGAATGAGATCATAATCGCTCCACTAAATCTCTAGAGCAGGTTAGGAACCTTTATAAAATCATCATAAATAAAAAATATATCCTCTTTGTCATTAAGCTTCATCATCATCATTAATACATCACCAAAACAACAGATCAACCAACATGAAACTGAAAGAACAACTATGGCACCTGATGTGATTGCGATTCCAGTGCATCACAACTGAAAACGGACTTGTTGTGCAGTACACGGTACTTATCATGAAAATGCTCAATGATCAAATGATTTATTATGCATTACAAATTGTGCAAAATCTTTTGCAAAATTTGTGTTTTGATTTCAAAAGATCATAAAGTTAAAACCTGGGGAGCAAGAGCAAAATCTATAGGGTCCAAGCTAGATTTACTTAGATGTTGAAAGCGTGATTACATGCTCCATTCCAGCCTCGCTCATCTTCGTCAATACTGAGGAGTCAGGGGACCCTGGCTGATGGTAACAGGTGCACTCAATCAAAGCGTGCACAAAAAGCAACACGCCAGTCATGGCAGCGGAGATCTTAATTTAGAAGCACTTCCTGTGGACGATGGATGGTCCAGACTCATCGTACTCCTGTTTAGAGATCCACATCTGCTGGAAGGTGGACAGGGAGGCCAAGATGGAGCCACCGATCCATACAGAGTACTTGCGCTCTGGGGGAGCGATGATCTTTATCTTCATGGTGCTTGGAGCCAGGGCAGTGATTTCCTTCTGCATACGGTCAGCGATGCCAGGGTACATGGTGGTGCCACCAGACAGCACAGTGTTGGCGTACAGGTCCTTCCTGATGTCAACATCGCACTTCATGATGGAGTTGTATGTGGTCTCATGGATGCCAGCAGATTCCATACCTGTTATCAAACAACAAAAGTCAAAGAAATTTAAAGCGTAACAAAAATCCAATATAATAACAGAAAGAGGAATGTGATATTTTAGTTTACTCTCTTATGTTTTTTTTTTCATTTTAATCTTCAAAAATGAATTTTTTTAAAATAATTTATATTTGAAACTCCCGGCAACAAAAATTCATTTTATCCAAAGCAGAGGTGACAATCCACACAAATAATTCCCTATATATTTCATGAACTGAAGAACATACAGAATATTGGCAATATCGTATAGCGATGCTCAAGATTATTTTGGTACAGACACCATGTTCATGCCATTGTTTGCTTGGAGATGCTCAATAAAATGCTGATGAACTGAAAAATCCTGTTTGTTTGCTTTATTTATTAAAATCATTGGTTGAATTGTTTACCTAGGAAGGATGGCTGGAACATGGCCTCTGGGCACCTGAAGCGCTCATTGCCGATGGTGATGACCTGGCCGTCGGGCAGTTCGTAGCTCTTCTCAAGGGAGGAGGACTGGGCAGCTGTGGCCATCTCCTGCTCAAAGTCAAGCGCTACATAGCACAGCTTCTCCTTGATGTCACGGACAATCTCACGTTCGGCCGTGGTGGTGAAGCTGTAGCCACGCTCGGTCAGGATCTTCATGAGGTAGTCAGTCAGATCACGACCAGCCAAATCAAGACGGAGGATGGCGTGGGGTAAGGCATAACCCTCATAGATGGGCACAGTATGTGTGACACCATCTCCACTGTCCAGCACAATACCTGTAGTACGACCAGAGGCATACAGAGACAGCACAGCCTGGATGGCCACATACATGGCAGGAGCATTAAAGGTCTCGAACATGATCTGGGTCATCTTCTCCCTGTTGGCCTTGGGGTTGAGGGGAGCCTCGGTCAGGAGGACAGGGTGCTCCTCGGGTGCCACACGCAGTTCATTGTAGAAGGTGTGGTGCCAGATCTTCTCCATGTCATCCCAGTTGGTGACAATACCATGCTCAATGGGGTATTTGAGGGTCAAGATACCTCTCTTGCTCTGGGCCTCATCACCGACATAGCTGTCTTTCTGGCCCATGCCAACCATCACACCCTGTAAAACATCAGATGCACACTCTATAAATAAACACTTGAGACCTGCAAGATTTCCTTTCCTAATTAACATTCTAATTTAAATGTTTTGCCGAAAACTTGAAATGTTTCTCTAAATAAAATCTCTATTTAAGCATATCTGTGATGCCATGCATTAAAATAAATCATGTCCAAGTCTTGCACTTAACTAGTATTCAAACAAACATCAATTCTTAATACACACATTAACTTTACAGGATACAGATTATAAAAAAGATATCAAGGACAAAACATGGCAGTCAGTTTGAATGATTCTCAGTATCAAAGCATATACATCACACATCTCTTTATGTTTAATTTTGTTGTGCTCTAAATACAACATTTGTGGTATCTTAAGGCACATCATACTTTTTTTCATTCTCAGTGTTTTGTGTAACATCTGTGAACATGTATTGTTAAAATAATTTACCTGATGTCTTGGGCGGCCCACAATGGATGGGAACACAGCTCTCGGAGCATCATCTCCAGCAAATCCTGCTTTGCACATACCAGAGCCATTGTCAATCACGAGAGCAGCAATTTCGTCATCAGCCATCTTGTTTTACTTGTGTGTGCTGTATTCTGCAAAAGATATATCCAAAACATGTAAAGAAACAAAGCACAAGGCTGAATTTTATTTATATAGAAAAATGTATTAACAGATTTCCTTGGCACATGAAGCAAAAAAAATCAACTGAAAAACAGTAACAACTAAGAAAAACAACAATACACATAAACATTTCAAGGTCCTGTTTTATGATTTTTTAAATAGATGTTTATTTTCAACTTGACTTACAGTCCATGTTTAAAAAGACTTCGTCACTGAAAGTGGACATGGACCAGGATGCAACACTGATATAAAGAATACTTTATTACACATAACACTTCTTTGAAGGAAAGACTTATTTTTCTAAGTTCTACCCATAACATGGTCTAAGGACTGGTACAGGGCGCTGCCCTTTCCGTACACCCAGTACTTGTATATTTCAGTCATAAAATCCTGTAGAAGACCATCATTACATTTTCAAGTATAAATCCCAATTGATGCCAACAAGTAAGTTGCAACAGAACTTGAACAACTTTTAAGACCAAGAGCTTTATTTGTCCAATTTGGTCAGTTGATTTGCAGTATAAAAGCAATATTATATAATATATATATACTGTATCTGCTTACTGTATCTGCTAATTTATTACAAACCCTTCTTGCATAGAAATAATAATAATTAACAACTGAGAGAGGTTATCTGCCCGATTGCTGACCATTCCCAAGTCTGTGCTGTATCAGGCCCCTGCCTGTAAAGTTGGTGTGTAATTACTAATCAGACAACTGTGGACACAGTGCCAGCAGTCCCTCCCACCTGTTACAAAACATCAACTTGCGAGTTAAAGACGTCAAAAATTATTTTGTTGAATGAGGACAATTTTCCAACGTGTTACCAGCCAGGAATTTTACAAGTTATCTGTGTGCGTGTTTGTGGGGTGGAGGGTTTTAATATGCCATTATATTCCAATTCCTTGCCAGTATTTCAATACAGGTGTGCAGCCAGGAATAAGGGAGGGGGATGAAATATTTGGCATATATATATATATATATATATATATATATATATATATATATATATATATATATATATATATATATATACACAACACATTTTAATTCCAAGTAGAAATATCAGTTGCACAAGATGAATAAATGAAAAAATTAAATCATATTTGCAGAATCAAACCTAATGAAATGTAGAATTATCAATAACAGTTCATAAATTACTGCCTGTGCACAATGCCTTATAGTAAATCCCAAATATGCAGATACCACTACCAGTGACACGAATTTCATGATTGGGTTTTAAAAATGTAATCATTATTAGATTAAAATATATCCCAGGACAGGGACTCAATGTGCTTGGGGGGGGGGGGGGGGGGGAGGGGAGCATGGCCCCCTGTAGCACCCACTTGGCTACACCCCTGTCAGTACTATTACTGCTTCCCTGTTGTGAGCCCTTTTTCATCAGCACAGCAGAAATGCATCTTTTTATTCCCTTTTTGGTCTTCCCTTGCATTAAATGTCAACCAAATTATAAAAGCTGATAATCACCATTTGAAAAATGCATCTGGTGCTCTGCAGCAGCTAAAATCTTTTAACTTGTAACCTGCCCCTCCCCAACACAAACGCTCAGTCTCACACAAACAATATACAATTTACAAATATATAATTTTACTCATTTTTAGGTTCATGACATCTGACAGAAAACAATGCCTGTAAGTGTACATGGCCATATGATTACAGATTATACAGTCAAAATGTAAAAAAAAAAATTTCCAATTATTTTAAATGAAAACATGGGTCCCCGATTTATGGTTTTAGCACTTGAATAGTGAAGAGAAACGGAACACAGGGCAAGGTAGCATCTGTTATATGCAGGCTGAAAAAGAACAAGGACTCGTATACAATTCTGCTATATTTAAACAAATTTATTAAGACAGTTATAAGGCCTCAATCAGGCTCAAAAGGACTGGTGCTGCTGCAGTTCTTGAAGCTGGTTTGTGGTACATTGCTTTCACAAAAAAAAAATAATGCAATACAGGTGAAGAATTCCATGCTAATCTAAAATGACTATTTGACAGCTTCCAATGAACACAAAACTACTCCACAGACTCTGTGACGCTGTCGTCAGTGAAAGTCCTTGACCAGCCAATGCGAACCACTGGCACTGAAATAGATTCAGTGGCCTTGTCGCCTGGTCACAACATCACCTTTAGTTAACTGCAGGGGGAAAAAATGCATCCTGTGTGTAAATAAAATAGAGGTCTCTTCGAGAATTAGCCTCATGGTACTGGTTGGATTAATTTAATTTCTCATTGGAAATTTAACTTCGGACCATGCCAACTCGTGCACGCTGACCCGCCAAACGGCTGTCGAGCGTCGCGTCGTCAAGCCCGGCGTCTTGCCTGAGCGGCGGCGTCCAGACCTCAGCAGGTTGATATGTGGCAACATGTTGTCTGAAAACAACGTGTGCTTGTTGACATGCAAGTGCAGTGATGCATGGCTGTGCATTACATGCATGAAAGCTGCAATCTGGAAATTAAAGTACAATTCTATACTCACTGTCTCAGAGAGTGGCTTCTTCTTCCAGTGTCAAACTGCAGAGGAGACACACCTGTCAGATTTTGCAGGGTATGAGCCTAGGCGTGCTTACACCGGTGAATGGAGGGGTGTCAGGTTATGAGGTTCCATATAACGCCTCGTCCATGGGCTAGCAGAATTCAGCCCGATGCAAACATCAGCTCTGATTTTTATCCTGGCGTTAATCAATTTGGTATGCCTCGGTAAATAAGTGTGAACAATATGAATTATCGGGATTATGGCATATTTACCCCCCGTGTTATCTGTGGTCGTAACCAACAGACTGCAGCATGAAATTTCCTTATAAGGCATCTCGCCTTTTGCGGCTCAGTCATTGGTCGGCGCTGGACTCTGCCCTGCCAGGTCATAGTTCAAATATGGTGCGGTCAAATGAGTACGCGCGCTTTGTCCAAACACTGCCATGTGTACACAAATCTCTGGGTTAATTGTCACCAAAACAGTACAACTGCAAGAGCTTCAAACGGGGCTTTTTCCCCGCAACTAATAAAACTCAGCTTTATTTAACTTGAATGACTCAGCTCCCGTTTTTGAGCAACTTAGCCCGGGCCATGCAGTGTCCAGGGATGGAAGTGATGTCTGGCCATGGTTTTAGGGCGCTCTCGAAAATCGAAACTGGTTTCGGTTCCGGGAAAACCGGTTCTGTACGTATGGTTTCACCTTGTATTTTTAAGTGGATCGGTTTCGGTTTGAAAACCGAAAATATTTATTACATCGTAATTCAATTATTATTAATTAAATAAATACCTAAATGATGAAAATTTTCTCAAAAGTTATGAGTTCCATGCATTTCTGGGCATGCACTTTGAGACCAAGTGAGAGCATTATTCATTGTGACTGACAAATATATATTCAATTATGATGAAAATAGCCTGTTTCTTTGCGTCTTATAATATACACGTGTCAGACGACATTGTCGCACAGGATACGTGGGCTCATCTATAGCTCTACAAGGTTATAGTAGGGAATTTTGAATTCAAAGCACTTCCGAAAGAATGTTTATATCTCAATCAGTGCTTATTTAACTCTCTCAGTCATCAACAGTATCAATAAATAAAATAGTTAACAAAATTGCACTTCTTTGGCCCACGTCCGCCATATTGCCAGTATATAAGTAATTAACAAGTGGACGGTTTTGGCGAAACTGAAACCATCTCAGAGATGGTTTAATTCGCAGTTTCGCCAAAACAAGATTCGCTTTCGCTTTTCGATCTTAAGTGGACGGTTTCTGGGAAGTAGCCGAAACCAGATTCGAATTTTCGAGTGCGCCCTCATGCACTTCCCGAATATCGTAAAACGCATTCTACGAAAAACGACCCATTTCAGCAGGTAGGCCTATACAACATCTGAAAAATAACTTATCCTAATATTTATTTTATAATATGGAAATAAATATGTAAAATATATTAAATTAATTTTAGCAAAGCATTTTTTCATAAAAAGTTATAGTTTTGGCTAATTTAATGCCTTTTGCGTATCATCAATTTCAACACTGTTAAAGGCTTTTAAATAGTGCTTAGAAATTTCTATGAAAGACTGAGTTGGATATTTCCGTGCCACTTTCACGGTCCCACATAATTAATTTAGAAAAAAATAAGAAAGGTTCACCTGTACGATTTATTTTATTAAAAAAAAATATATATTTTAACCCTGTAAAATGCATATTTTTAATTTATGAGTTACGTTTAATCCTGAAACAAAATGCAACCGCAACCCACAGAAGGTATAATGCAATATAAATAGAAGGAACATTTAGCAATCTACCTCGGTAAATAAAAAATACGGGAGATAAAGGCATTTTCTAATATGTTTCAAGCCTTTTTTTCTTGAAATTATGTCTATTTTCAAAATATAACGGTTTTGAAGAAGGATATCGGTGCTGAATTACAATAAATGTAATCAGTGGCAAAATTATTACTGAAAGTCTGAAAGATGGCGGATTCTTTCATAAAATTTCAAGTTTAATGTATAAAAATACATAACACAGTGATCGTTATAAAAACTATGAAATTCCTGAATAACAATGCGAGATAGTAGAATTTAGATCTTACATCTTTCCTGTCACCTTATAACACCGTTCATTGACATTTAGCACAGTTAAAGGTGATAAGTAACGGTGTTAATTGGTGAATAATGGTGTTGAAAAAAAGACATGATATTTATTCAAAGAAACTTAACTGCTCCTTCAACCTTTCTACTACCCAGTATACATGTGTTGACAGTGTGAGCTATATTCCAAAACTAAGAAAAGCATATATACTTCCATCATTTTGGAGAAATAATTAACGGTGTTAAAAAAACATAAATATATACGGACTTTTTACACAGTAATGGAAATTTCCTGTTGTAAAGTGACAACATATATACCGATAATAATGGTTTTGTCCATGGAGTTATTCTGTGACGTTACATTAACTTAGATGGATTTTAAAACAAGGAGTAATCAATCAACATCGTGTCATGGCGATCAAATCGTCTTTATAACGGAATTGAAAAAAAAAATCTGGGGACACATATTTAATCGCAATAAAAGTGGAAAAATTAGAGGGATGTAAAGAAACTTGTGAAAGTTTTTAAGGAAAGATTTTATTATACATGAAGAGAGCAAAAAATTCTAGGCCTATACCATTTTTAATAAAAATAATAGGATAATCAGTTTTTTATTGTGGCCTTGAGACAGGTAATTTTTAATAACCTTTGAACCATTAAGTATAGATTTGAAGCATTTTAGGTATTATACTTTGCTAAACAAATAAGCCCAAATTAAAGAGAAAATATATAAGATACTAAAATTAAATTCCGAAAGCACAATGACAAATGATATATATATATATATATATATATATATATATATATATATATATATATATATATATATATATATACTATGACACTGTGAATGTTAGGGACATGAATTGTCATAAATTTGGTCGCTTTCTGTATAGAATGATTCCAACAGCCACAGGACTTGTCAAGATGCACTGAATGGTCAAGCAATTATAGGCCTATTACAGTTCCCTTTATAATCATTTAACACGTTCATTTGTAGAGATTAAATTTCATTAGTTTACAATTAGCAGACAATATTTTCCTGGCATGCAGTGTACATCAGAAAGGGTTTAATTTAGGCCTAATTTAATTTTTAATAAATTTTAAAGCAAGAGTGTTGTAGGCTATACAATATGACTTTTTCACAGTAAGTTGGCTTTGTGTTATGAGCATGGGCTTCGCCTTGGTTGAATGGGCGAGTGTGTGAGATGAATTAATTGAGGTAAGGCCAGCCATTAATTTAACTCTGCAGTTATATATAGTTTATCCACAAGAAATCCCTTTATGTCCCAAGATTTGTTTTATCTATATAGGGTTAATATATAGCAGATCGAGTATATAGGCCCATGAATCCCTATATACCTCGCCCCTGAATGTTCATAAAAAATTAAAAACTATGGATGTATAATACTACAGAATAATGTCATTTATAAATAAAAATCATTAATTAACTCGCGCCAGCATTAGCTATAATAGGCCTATATACGACACCAACCTGGCTACGCATATATATATATATATATATATATATATATATATATATATATATATATATATATATATATATATATATAGCTAGGCTAACTCCCTATAGCTTCCTCTATAAGAAAGAAAAAAAATGTGCAATATCACTGACGGATCCGGGGGAGGGGGGGCAGCCTTTGTTAAGGTTTTTAACCAAACTTTGTTAACTGGACCCCCTCCTTTCCGGACCAGAGAACCTATATTAAACCGGTTTTATAGTATATATATATATATATATATATATATATATATAGATATATATATATATATATTTTTTTTTTTACCGAACTTATACTACATTGTATTAAAATATAATTGTTGCACTTTTCGTCGTTTTCTTATCTAAGATTATAATGATTCTTATTTTTATTCTTATTTTATTCTTAGTTTAGTCTTAGTCCTACTATGGCACTGAATCAAATTCTCTGAATATATGGCCACACTTAGGAAACGCCGTTCGGATCATGAAGTATTAGGAACTATGCCAAGTGTGTTCCAAGGTGGAAGAATTTGACATTATTTCGCAGAGGTCTTGTCGCAGAGATATGTATGGGGCACTACGGAGATATTCACGTCAACTCGCTTCATGTCGAACCCGTCCCCGACGAACCGACCCCAACTTGCGGACCTTGCCGATTACAAGAACGGGTAATATTCTAGTATAGTACATTTAATAATAAAATAATAATAATAATAATAATAATAATAATAAAAATCATCATCATCATCATCATCATAATGATAATAATAATAATAATCATAATGATACTTTTATTTTTATGTATAAAATACTTGTAACAGACATCTATTTTTGTGAAAACTGGAAATTATGAATTATAAATTATAAATATATCACTCTTTCATGAATTTAGCCAACAAGGGTGACTATAAAATGTTAGATATATCTGAGAGCCACCAAGGGTAACTATAAAATGTTAGATATATCTGAGAGTACATTTTAACAGTCGTCCATTAACGGTGCAAGACGTTTCGTCGCTGCAGGCGGCTATCATGAATTATCAATTAATATATTACTGTAGGCCTATCATGTATCATTAACTTGAAAATTACATTTTGATACAGATATCGTTTTCATGTTACATTAATATTGATAAAACAATCAATTCAATGGTACAATGAAATACCATGAATAACAAATTTCGACCGTATCCAGTTCTATAACGGATTTTGGAAGATGAGAAATCATGCTGTATTTTTGCCCGGCTATCTCATCTATTACACTAGCTCACTACTTCCGTTTCCGGGTAAACGCATGGGCTCCTCGTGTCTTCTGTGATACCGTATTTACAGAAACTTGGAAGGCAAGTATAATTACATGCAAAGCACTCTAAATCTTTGTTATCAGTTTTGTGATCGAAACTAGTTTGTAACTCTACAACAGTCACTGTTGACTGTTTCACAGCATACAGATTACTGAAAGATGTTGGAATGAAGTTTCAAGTTCAACAACAAGTTAAAAGGCCAGCTGGGTCTCGGAAGAGAGTCGTTGTTAAAGTTGTTTACAATTAGAAATACGGCTGGTTTCTCCATTGACAGTGTGAATGGAGAAACCAGGATTAATCATGACTTAACTGCCATAGTGACAAAGGTTTACTTAGGGTAAATGTTTAGGTTCTCAACTTCATTTACTCCAAGCCAAATGAGGTGTCACGTAAAATGTTGTTTCTTTACAAATACAAATTATTTGTTAAAGTCCTTAGTGAGTCGGAGATCAGTCTTTTGGTTTAGCATACTTAACTGCATATGGAACTTTTAGTATAGCATACTGGCAAATAAATAGTATCAAGTTGGCAAGGTGTTGCTGTAGGTCCGGGTACCGATCATACAGCCTTTTACAGGCTAAAGTTCAGGTAGTCTCTTTAAAAACAAGGGAAACATATTCATGCCCACAGGTCATGAAAATGTCTAAGAATACTTTATTATCATAAAATATACCTTGAAAAATCATATATATCATGTTTGTAGGGATTCAAGCACCGGTGGATTGGGGGAAGAATTAAATTTCAGGTGCCGACAATAATTTTTCATTGTGACTTAAATTGTGTGAAAGGCTCTGCCCCATAATATTAAAAATAACTTATTAATCAGAACCTTCATTCTAAAGAAATGGAAATTTTTCTGTTGTTGGAACTAGAGTGGCTGTGACATTTAATTGTTCAATTAGAGTAGCTGGGCCTAAGTCATGGAATAAGCTGCCATGCAAAATAAAAAATAAAGACTCACTGCATGGATATTTAAGAAAAAAAGTGAAAACATTTCTCATTTTCTCTTTACTCAGTCATATGAATGATTTAATGTGCATGTTTTTATCGATTCTTATGTTTTTATGCTTCTACTTTCAACCATGTCTTATGATTCTATAATGATTGTGCAAGTTTTACTAAATTGTTTTACTATATGTGATACAGATTGTAAAGCGCTTTAGGAAAGTTTTTCACACTGTGTAAGTAGCGCTATATAAATAAATGTTAGTATCATTTCACTTTTTCACCAGGGTTTAAGTTAGCCTACAGAGCAACTAGCCTGTTGCATTGCTACACTCTTTACACAGCGCTTTACCTATAGGCCCACTACCTTTATCATAAGTAGGTACTTGCACAAAAAAAAATCTTTTTTTTTATCTTTGACATTATCTATATTATTGGATAGAGAAAAAGAAATTATGACTTATGGCACCAAGCTAAAAATATTATTATGATCACAGGTGAGATATTTAAAAGGAAAGTTTCTGAAATGTGCCCATTTTTGTTCACCTGCCTTCTTAATTAAGCCCTCCCCTAACTGTGACCACAAGAAGAGGCCAGAGGTACCCAGGGGACACACACTGACAGTTGAAACTTTCACCCTGACATACAAAGGCAGTCAAGCTTGACTTCTCCCGAAACCATACCCAAACACACCAGGAAACCACACCCACTCACATTATGCCACGCCCCCAGTCACACAACATGGAACTTTTGTTGAACAAAATGAACTTTTCATGAATAATTTTATTAGCTCAGCTGACTATAAGTCATCTGAGCTATAGTCGTGGTCCATTGTACGTCGTCCGTCCGTCTGTCCGTCCGTCCGTAGATGTGGCACGTTTTGAAACCGTAAGACCTAGGAATCCAAAATTCAGCATAATGTTAGATGTCCCCAAGATCTCTTACCAAGCCGAAAACTGGGTCTTTGCGACTTCATTCCTTTGAGAAATTAAGGAAAAACCTCAATTTTTTATTAAAAACCTATTTTCACACTTTAGGACTGCCTAATATCAAAACCACTCATCTGTTTTTCCTCATATTTCCTATAAATAATCCTCTATATAATTCCTATGTACATGCCAGAAATTAGGTCTGTATTATTTAATTTTAAAAAGTTATGGGCCCAAACATAATGCATTTTGTAAATAATCAGGAAAGAAATTTTATCACTTAACACAAAACTTGTTAAAGCTAAGCATTTTTTTCCAGTAATATTACTTTTATTAATCAAAATTAAATTGTATACCCAAAATTAGATCAAAATCTTTTAAATTTTTAAAAATATTAGCAAAAATAAAAAATTGGTACCTTAAATTTTGCCCAACTTTGACCATGGCACGTTTTTTTGCTGTAACTGCTGTGGATTTAATTTTCACAGCATGTTTTTGATAGCATTTCAACTGTTAACACCAAAAATTTGAAACCAGTTGATCAAAAACTGTAGATTTTATTCAAGTTTTCAAGCACCATGTCACATATTGCTAGTGTTATGCAGTTTGCTAGAGCTCAGCTCCCGAGCTTCAGCTCTAAGTTCCTTAAATTTGGCATACAGTTAGATTTCTCCAAAATCCCCTACCATGCCAAGAATTTGGTCACTAGGACTTAATTCCTTCGAGATATCAATGAAAAACTTCATTTTTCCATTAAAAACCCAATGTTACACTTTAAGACTGCCTAATATCAAAACCACTGATCTGACTTTGATCATATATAATATACATATTTTTCTATACATTCACTATGCACATGCCAGAAATGATGTCAGTATTGTGTATTTTTTTTAAGTTATGGGCCCAAACATAATGCACTTTGTAAAAAATCAAGAAATATATTTACTTCCTTAACAAGGGCATTGCTGAAGCTAGAGATCTAGAGTAACATTATTTAATAAAGATTCAATTGAATACCCAAAATTAGTTATGAATTTTTCAAATTTTATAAGTTATTAGTATAAATATAAAATTAGTACCTTAAATTTTGCCCAACTGTGACCATGGCACGTTTGTGTCCTGTGAGCACTGTTGATATAATTTTCATATCATGCACACATAAGGATTTCAGCTTTTTAGTTTAGAAAGCTGAAAGAAATTTGCCAAATATTGTAGCTTTTATTAATGTTTTTTATGAGACCCTGTCAGACTTTGGCTCTCTCCAGCCCCTCTTTAGTCACCTGTATGTTGACCTTGTTGACCTTTCATCAAATTATGCACGCTTGAGGCGAGGCATACAGGAATCCAGGCAGCTTATGGCCAGCCACAGTTGATCCAGGTGTCCAACCCAACTCATCTAGTAGTTTTAACCAACAACATAACAATAAACAATAAATTAATAAATTTTTATTGGTTTTTAATAACAAATTAAAGAAAAATAGAAAAGGAATTTGTTAGTTTATAATAACAGGAAATTAACTTGCAGTTACTGATGATATAAGAATCTTGTATCGATGGGTAGAATGTCACATATTCCAAATAACACCATGCAGTCACCTATGGCATTTTTCAGTTCATTTTTAATGATAAAGAAGTAAATCATATTATTCATTACTAATCATTAAGGATTATATGAAGGAAATTAATGATAGACAAAGATGCAGTTGATAATATTAATCTAGATTCCTACTGTGTCTAGTGTGTACATTAATGTGAAATTAGTCCAAAATGAATTTTTTACAGTTATTTTTTAATATAAATAAAAGCCATAAAACCAGGTACTTATGATCATTATTTAAACGTGTGATTTTTGTATATTCTGGATTCTCAACATCATTGTTTGGTGAAAACTGATTTAATACCAGACATGGTGCGAATACTTTGTAATTGTATTTAAATACGAATATGATTATGTACTCCATTATAAAATTTCTTGCATAAAGAATAGGAATTCAGGTAAAAATGAAAGTATATGAATACTTGTGCAAATACTTTCAAAATGTATTCATTAATGCATTCATGAATATATTCTTTAATATTATTTTAATAATCATATCAGTTATATTTCATTTAAAAAAATCATATGATTCTCTTATTATTTTTTATAAAAATTATATATTTTGGACAATATTTGTAATTTTTTTTAATAAATAGTTAAACTCTTATATTATATGTTCTGCTTATAAGTTATATGGCCAAGTCAAAATCTGTGTGACAATAGTACTCCATTTGTTAATAAAATAAATGAAATCAATCCTCTTCCCTGTCTCCAAAGGTACTATCAAAATCATACATAAGCTAAACAACAACAACTCATAATACAGCTTATATTTATTACCACACAAAACCAGCATGTGCCTCATTTCTAAATAATATTTTTTTATCATATATAACAGCTGAGCGTCGTGACCCATAGGTCCCTTGTTTTATCATATATAACAGCTGAGCATCGTGACCCATAGGTCCCTTGTTAACATATAAAATACATTTCATGTGAACTTTCGGCCACATGTTATTATTTGATTGTATTAGTTTACAAACAATATAAAAACATAAAATATATGTCCATATGTATGATGGAAAAATAAAGGAAATAGATGAAGTTTATTAATACTGATTTATAAATGTTCATAAATGAATGTCTGAATATGAAAAAAATATGTGTAACATAGTACAAAAATATACACAATGTTACCATGTTCATTAAATAAACACATATACAGAAAATCAAGATGATTTATTGTTGTATGTTATTCCACGGGCTGAACAGGCTTTACCTGTCCCCTGCTCAGGCATGATGTACCTGAAATGAAATACAGATAATTTAATAAAAAAAAGTAAGTATACAGGTAATACAATATCTTTCAGTGTGTGAATTATATTTATTAACCTAGCTTTGACTAAACTGGAGCAGTGGAGGAAGTTTACAATTTATTAACAACTGCTATGTTGAATGTACACAAAGTGTTATAAATATAAAATAATAATATCAGGCATATATACCATAAACTAAATACTGTTAGTAACAGAGTAACTAATAACAAAGACGCACAAGATCAACCATGGCATTACTGCCATTATTATTATTTACGTCCACTGACACTGTCAAATACACGAGGTGATCGAAGCGTCCTGCAGAGATCTCGACACGATCCGTCACAGAACTGTCAAACAGTGGGCGATTACGTAATAATCAGCTGTCATTACCAGACAGTGAAACCACACTAACCAAAAAAACTCAATTTTTAGCACCTGCGCCGACATAAATTACAATGTTTACAAATCGGAGGCGTTCTTTGTACCACATATGACTAAACAATATCAGTCTCAACAATGTATCATTCTCACAACTTTGCCTAAATCAACTTTAAAAAGTTTCAACCCCTATTTCGGTAGCTAAATATTGATATAACTTTAAAAAACTTACCAGCACAAGTTTGTCTTGCCTTTCTCTTTCGAGCGATAAACAGGAAATTAAAATCCGAGCATGCGCAAAAGCGCTATATTCCGCGCAAAACAGGTACTGCCAGCAAGGTGCCGGTCATAATTCCTTATGGCTGACCAGCGTGACAAGCATGTGTAGCGCCGCCTACCGGAAATGCAAGTCCC
Organism: Sipunculus nudus; assembly: GCA_026874595.1. Classification (NCBI taxonomy): domain Eukaryota; kingdom Metazoa; phylum Annelida; class Sipuncula; order Golfingiida; family Sipunculidae; genus Sipunculus; species Sipunculus nudus. The sequence goes on from CM049307.1 coordinate 61,076,961, forward strand.
TATCATAAGTGCTGTTTGTTTTGACCTCTTATCCTGAATCGCTACACTATAGGGGAGCACTGTATATTTGTCCAATCAGATGAGACCCTGTGCTGGAAGACAAACCTCTATTGTTGGCTAATATAGTCACATGATTAATAAATAGCAAATATAAATGCTTTTGACAAAATTTATTAATGGGTTGAAGAGGCCATTGTGTATTAGCTAGACCACAAACCTATCCTATAAATAGTTGTGGTCCTCTTGACTGCGTGTAAACAATGCCAGATATGCAACACACAACTAAAGCGACAAGGAATCTACACAATTATCAGGACCTGTTGCCAGCAAGAGGTTTACAAGCCAAGCGAGGAAAACACAGAGCAACTGTTGTAACATTTGTTTTGAGTGACAGCTCATTGCCCAGGCCACAGTCAGTGGAACAGGCTCAGAGAGAATGGCCTGACACTTGGTTTGCACTGGTCAGTGTGCACATAGGCTGGTGAGCTGTTTGGCTCCGTGCACACCTCACTGGCTGGTTTTCCTTTTGCTGGCAGATGGGTACATGGCTACGCTAACATAGTTGTAATGTCATAATTGAATCGGTTGATGATGCGAGAACGTAGAGGACATAATTAAAATTTGACTATATTTTTACTAAGAGTAACCACTTGAGTGCACTTGAAGTGCAGCTATGGGCTGAGCCATGATGCCTGTTGAGTGTTTCTTTGCTTGCATTTGGTTGGCTGCCAGACAAGACCCACAACCTTGTGTCTAAATGTATCATAAACAGTCAAACCAGGTAGCGGGAAAATCAGTAGCTTCTTTAGAAGCGCAAGATTTCCGCTGCCTCGGGAGGGTATTGCATTGCCTGCCCATCAAAAGGTTGATTTGTATTATAGCACAAAACAATCTGTGACACATAGTTCTAAAGGAAATTGAATGAAAATATTTCCTATGGTTGTAACATGCCAGTGTTCATATAACATATGAACTAAACATTATTAAATGGAAATATGTTACAAAGTTGTGTACAGTGTGTTACTGTTATAATCATTGTTAGTTGCATCGACAATCTATGGCCTTCACATTGTACCAGTCACTAAAAATAGTAATTAAAGATTCCATTCTTATGGGCTAGGTTTAGGTAAAAGACAGGGAGCATGTTCAGAATTTGGTCTACATTTTTGGAGCCTCAAAAGATAAATAAACTGTCCCTTTTTACTTTCTCTTCTTTTTTTTTACATCATGTGTATTCTGTGGAAATTCTGGTAGATGCCCCCAGTTTCAGGCAGGGTTCACAAGTTCACCACCTGACCTTGGTAAAACCCTCGGTTGTGTAAAATAGATTTTAACCAGGCTTTTTTTTCAGACACATATTCACTACTTTAAACATAGTTAGTGTAAAAAAGACAACAATTGTATTATTTAAAAAAAATTATTCTGTACAATTTAATATAATATGAATAAGTGCATCCCAGTTATAGTACCTTAAGAGTGAGAGCAGCTTAACCATTGTGTTAAAGAGAGTTATAAAAACCAAAAGGACTCTAATTGACTGAATGAAATATATATATATATATAGAAGTAGAAGGTAGTGTTACCCTCTGATGTAACCACGTGTACCCTGACCAATCCTATTTTGCACCCGAGGACAATAGGATCAGTGTCAGTCTTTCACATGCCCCCCCCCCCCCGCCCCGAATCGCACAAAGCATAATCTCGTAATCTTGTTAAGTCTCAGCTTTTCAAACCACGCCGTTAGCTTCATTCTAACCACATTCACCTGATGATCGGGGCGTGAAACAGACTGTTGTGAATTAACAGTGTTGTTTTTCTTCAGACTTATATATATATATTTATATTTATATATATATATATATATATATATATATATATATATATATATATTCTAACAAGTGGCACATATTTAATAGTCATACATTAACTTGACACATTTAATAAGCAACCTGGCACATACTTGATAGCCATTATACAAGAATTCAAGAAAATCCATTCATTTTAGAATTGAAATCTTATTTTGTTTCTTACTCAAGTAAATATTGTCATGGTACCCAAATAAATAGCCATCAAATTTGGGGGGGGGGGATCTAAGCCTTTATCTTTAGTAGATTGGAATTAAAGCTCCAGCCTTTAACAAGTGGTCAAGGGCCTAATTTTACACACAAGAAAAACGTATTTTTACAATAATACAAAGTTCCAAAAGTCATTTCTGTTTTACTATTCATTCCTGATGCATGAAACTTTGAACAGTTTATTCTAATAATTCTATACTTTTAAGTTGTCTCTGACTTGTAAATAAGACAATAAACAGTTGCTCATTCATAAAGTTATTGCTGGATTAAAATTGTGTTAACAAATTTCCTTTTACAAAAATCATTTGTCAGTACTTTGCTTTACATTTCTGCTTTTCTTAGACAAACTGTATGGAATTTGAAGAGAATCCCTGTGGTGTTTCTAGAGAATGTAACACTTTAAATTAGTCTGTTTAATTATATTATCATTTTAAACATACTTATGGCTTATGCCCATATATTTTAATATCATAAAGATTGGTTCTTGATAAAGTTCAGATATATGTGGATAAATTAATGAAATCATAAAATAAAATATGAATTATAATAAATTGATATAACATAGCTTTCTTCCATTTCCATACTGGCCTTGATTTATATGTCGAGACATTTTCAACCCATCAGTAATATTTGACTCTGTAACACCATAATTGTCCCCTGTGATACTCCCCACGGTTGAAAAAAAGATTAATAAACAAATGATAAATATTAAGTATTAAATATTCCAAGTAGATAAATATTAAGTTTATATATTCATGGCTTGCTCTTTTTATACTGTTTTTGCCCCAGGAATTCTCCACCTTTTGGTATGTATGTATTATGTAAATTAGTCCAACTATCTTCTGATTCCTCTGATTTTTTGCAACTACAGGATTTTCTCAATATAATAATTGACACATTTCCATACACACAGGTTCTCTGATGCATGCAGTTAATTATAATAGACGTTATTCTTGAAAATGACTTATTTTGAACATAAGTAGATCATAGTGATGCCATTATTTTCAGCAATTTTTCCTAAAGGCATGCTTGGAAATTAAAAACCACAGAAAAAAAAGATATCTCAAAAATAGGGAAGTTAATTTGTGATATTGCAGCTGTCAGGTGTTGTGGTTATCCTGGACATTGGTAACTGTCCCAACCCTAGTCAACATAATTGATAATTGTGATAATTGTGATAATTTTTATCAGAGCCATCAGTAATATACGCTCCCGAGGCAGCGGAAATCTTGCGCTTCTAAAGAAGCAACTGATTTTCACGCTGCCAGCTTTGACCGTTTATGATATATTTAGACACCAGGTGGCGGTTTGTTGTCCACTGAAATAAACGTGCGTACGATGTGACAAGCAGCCAATCAGATGCCAATAAACAAACACTCGACAGGCATCCTGGCACCGCCCATTGCCGCGCTTCAAGCGCCGTTGGATGAGTTTCCGGTCGCATTGCATTCTCGCATCATCGACCGATTCGATTATGACATGATGACTGTGTTAGCGTAGCCATGTATCTGTTGTCTGCAGAACTGAAACCAGCCAGCGAGGTGTGCACGCAGCCTTTGTTGTTACGTTTCGTTTGAATTACAGCTCACCGGCCGAGCATCCCATGTGCCCAAGGCCGTAAGCAAACCACGTCAGGGGCAATTCTCTCTGAGCCTGTGGCCTGTTTAGACGGTTACGCTGGGGGATGAGCTGTCACTCAAAAAGAAATGAATTTGATTGGCTCCGTATATTCCTCGCTTAGCTTTGTCTTCCAGCACAAAGTTTCATCTGATTGGACAAAAATACAGTGCTCCCCTCTGGTGTTGCAAAGCAGGATACGAGGTCATAACAAACAGCGCCTTACGATATAGGAAGTAGCCCTATAGGTAAAGCGCTGTGTAAAGAGCGTATCAGTAATAATCCTTTTCAATTAATGGCTATATCAGTGTATCTAACTGGCTCCACCTCTAGCGACCTGGGTTAGGGCCATGTACATGTACCGTACCTAGGTACATGTACTTGTGAGATGGGCAGGTACAAGATCTTCACAGAGAAGATAGGTTTAGGTCCAGGTACTTTGGCAAGCTGTATTATCTACCTTGGCACAGCTACAGGTAACTTTAGTTCCATTCAAAGACAGTATGATAATGTTATAAAATGGTACTTTATAAACTGGTAGTTAGGCCAAATAAAAAGGTACGGTTCTCAGGCACTTTTTTTTTAAAAATCTGTGCCGGGGGGGGGGGGGGGGGGGGGTGGTGGGTGGGGGTTATTACAAATATTTTTAATATTTTGATAATAATGTCATATGATCAGGGAAAAGCATGCTAATAGCATAAATTGTTTTCTAAAAAGGTAAAAGCACTTCATAACAAAGGAAAATTTATTGAAATTGTATTATTTTATCTTCTTGAATGATGAAAATAGAAATAAAAGTTTTTAATGCCATGGGGGGAGGGGGGATAAAATTGACACGGGTTGTGCATGAGAACCTTACCTTATATTTTTTTTTTGCCTTAAACAAAAAAATTGAAATTCACCCAGTGGCAGTAGACAACCTTGTATCAGTAATAGTGTGCTGGTATATTTCACTTATATACAAGTCACCATGTCAATTTCCAGTATCAAACACATACCCAGAGTATATTGTAGCAAGTAAAGGTAGTTTAAGACTGAAGTTTTTCTTTTGCAAGCATGGTGCAGGTACAACCGTTCAAGTACCTGGCCCAAATGCTGGGAGGGCCAGTAAGAGATAGCCCAATAAGCAATCACAAAGAGAATTTTAGAACAAAATCAAATTTTTATCTTTGTCCTAAGCTATGGTGTGTTTTCTTTGCAGATGTCTTTCCGTGGCAGAGGAGGAGGAAGAGGCAGAGGTGGAGGGGGTTTCAGGGGAAGAGGTGAGTGACAAGGATGATTGACATTTAAATTAAGAGATTTTTAGCTCAGCTGACTAGAAGTCATCTGAGCTATAGTTGTGGTCCATTGTCCGGCGTCCGTCTGAAGATGTGGCAAGTTTTAAAACTGTAAGACCTAGGAATCCAAAATTCAGCATAATGTTAGATGTCCCCAAGATCTCCTACCAAGCTAAAACTGGGTCTTTGCAACTTCATTCCTTTGAGAAATTAAGGAAAAACCTCGATTTTTTATTAAAAACCTATTTTCACACTTCAGGACTGCCTAATATCAAAACCACTCATCTGTTTTTCCTCATATTTACCATAATTATTCCTCTATATAGTTCCTATGTGCATGCCAGGAATTAGGTCTGTATATAATTTAAAAAAGTTATGGGCTCAAACATAATGCATTTTTGCAATAAATCAGGAAAGATATTTGATCACTTAACACAAAACTTGTTAAAGCTAAGGACTTTTTTCCAGTAATATAACTTTAATTAATCAAAATTAAATTTTATACCCCAAAATTAGATCAAAATCTTTTAAATTTTTTAAAATATTAGCAAAAATAAAAAATTGGTACCTTAAATTTTGCCCAACTTTGGCCACGGCACGTGTTTTAGCTCAGCTGACTAAAAAGTCATCTGAGTTATAGCGATCACTCTTTGTCCGTCGTCCGTCTGTCCGTCTGCTAACCAGGCACAAATCTTAACAGCTGGACCTAGAACCTTGTAACTTGGCATTCTGAGAGGTCCATGAAAAATCTCCTTGGAAACCAGAAATTAGGTCTCTGTTACCATATCCTTCAAGCTATGGGGCCCCAAAGTAACCCCCAGAAAAAGTAAAAAATTTCATACAAAAACTTCAATATCTCTTTAACTCCTTGACTGATGGTAATGATTTTTGGCATACATATTGATTATGAGATGCTCCATCAGTTCCTGCAGACTGGTGGCGCCACCTGTATTTTTCAATTTTTTACCAATTTTTTTCTCTATTTTTGAGAACTTTAAAAATGTAAACATCTGTTAACAAGGCACAAATCGTAAAGACTGGACCTAGAATCTTAATTCTTGACACACTGAGAGGTCCATGAAAAGTCTCCATGGAAACCTGAAATAAGGTCTCTGTTACCCATATCCTTATTGTATCGCCAGACATAGTCCGGAGATACAATGGTTTAGGCACGGTCGCGCCCGCTGCCGCCGCCGCCGAGATTTCTTTTGGACACTATAACTCAAAAAATATTTCACGGATCTTTACCAAACTTGGTATATATATAGATATGGGTGAGAGGACGACGCCTATTTAAAATGAGGTCATGACCTCAACTAGGAGAGTGACCTTGACCTTGAATAGGTTCAATTTTGGGGAAATCACACAAATTCTTAAATATCTCAAGAAACCTTGCATGGATTGATCCCAAAATCAAGTTGATCGAAGATCATGGATAGGGTTGTCATGTTCCAGAAACTGGTGGCGCCACCTATTATTCTTTACTTGTTTTCATGCTGTTTAATATCCCCAAAATTGCTACTTGACAGTACTGTGAGCATTATAAGTCAAAAACTAATGGACAGATTTCTTTCATATTATGCAAATACATTGATATGGGTTAAGGGATGATGTTTATTTAAATTGGGGTCATGACCTTTCCTATGAGAGTGGCCTTGACCTTGAATATTGCCATATATGGTGAAAATCACACAAAATCATTAATTTCTCAATAAGGGATGCATGCATTGGTCCAAAAATCAACTTGACCGAAGATCTTGGATAGTAATGTCATGTACCGGAAACAGGTGGCGCCACCTGTTATTCTTTTACTTGTTTTCGTGCCGTTTAATACCCCATCATTGCCACTTAACAGTATTGTGAGCATTATAAGTCAAAAACTAATGGACAGATTTCTTGCATATACATAGACATGGGTTAGGGGATGATGTATATTGAAATTTGGATCATGACCTTTTCTATGAGAATGACCTTTTCTATGAGTGTGGTCTGATATTAATTGTTGCTGAAGATGGGGGGCCTATTCTTAAAGGGGGGGGATTAATTGTCTGGGGATACTATGGCACCTGCGGTGCCAAGAAATATCTAGTTTTTTAAGCATTTTCAATAAGGACATAATATAAGTAGCATAAAAATGCTGTGCAATTGCCAGACCTATAGAAATAAGAGTGGATCTGAAATACTGTTTATTCATGTTACAAGGGGTTGCACCAAACAAAGTGGTATACAAGGTATCAAACAGTATCTGAATGATTTGAGTTTGAAATATGACTTCTGTCATTAAAGATCATGAAATGGTCTATCACCCTTCAAGATTACGTTATAAAATTGGGCCACTTTGTTGCATGTAACCCAGTGATTGTATATTATCCAATGCACTCATAAAATTACATGGTTATGCACTTATTATGATTTCATGTTTATAGTAGACACATTTTTAGAAAGGTATTATAAAAATATTAATCAAAGAACCCACCAATTTATATTTTAATATAGCTAGCTTGCTATAGTTATGAATCATATCAGTCAGTTTATCTAAGCACATGAAAAGATCACAGGATTCCAGGCACCATGAATAGGTAACTAATTAATCAGACAAAATCCAATTAATCAAGCAGAACAACTACTGGTAACAAATATATATAATACATACTATTAAGGTTTATAAAAAATATTGAATTTTTAAAAGATACATGATGGATGAAAATATAATATTTAGATGATAGCCTCAAGGTTAATTTCAAAATAATTACTTGGGATTGCATGATGACTTACATGGGCTTTGCATTTCAGTGTCTGCCTAAATTATTTTTTACCTTTTTCAACAACCAGCATTTTTTGCATGAACCTAGTTGTATTAGGCCTATAATTGTATTTAATTCAGAGAAATGGTACCATGCAAAATTAAATAAGTTGGTGAAACATCCCATGTTTCACTCCTTGATAGGAAGGAGTGAAAAGTGCCTTTTTGTATTATAAATGTATTTATTATGGGTAAATGGTACCATGCAATACCAAATAAGTTGGTAAAACATCCAATGTTTCACTCCTGTGATAGTAAGAGCATGGATCCCACTATGGGCTGGTCAAGTTAAGGATTGTAATCTAGGCTGGACAGATCTAAGATCTGTCCAGCCAAGATTGCGATCCTGAAGCAAGAGAGACAGGATCACAATCTGGCCAGACTAAACTGCGATCACAATCTGGGCTGGACAGATCTAAGATCTGGCCAGCCTGAATGGCGATCGCGGTGTAGGCTGGCCTGAACTGCGATCACATTTTTGGGCTGGACAGATCTAAGATCATATATATATATATTTTATATACAGCTGGAAATGGTGTGCTGTTTTCACATAGGTTTGGACTTGACCATATAACTTTATCTACATTGCAGTAGAATTATTTGAAAAAAAACTGTCCATTATCAGTCATGGTAATTCTGATTTTTACAAATGAGAACTTTTATTTAATAATTACTGGTTATTCCTACCCAAGAATAAAACTTAAATAATATAACTATTTATTATAAATTAAAAACAAATATTGTGTCAAATATAATTCAAATTAAAAATAATAACAGCATCATATGAAAAGATCTTTTAATAATATTATGGAAATAAATGATTATTAAAATAATATAATAGAATATATTCATGAATACATTCATGATTACATTTTGAAAGTATTTGCATTTGTATTCAAATACTTTCATTTTTACCTGTATTCCTATTTTTATGCATGAAATTATGGAGTACATATATTCATATTCGCATTCAAATATATTTGCAAAGTATTCTTATCACGTCTGGTATTTATTCAGTTTCAGCAAAACAAAGTTCTTGAGAATCCAGAATTTACAAATTTCACAAATTGATCATAAGTATGATCATAATGATCATAAGTACCTGGTTTTATGGCTTCAATTTTTATTTGAACATAAAACTATTATATTTTATTTTGGACTACTTTCACATCAATCTAAGCACTAGACATAGCAAAAGTCTTATGACAATTATCAACATTACAGAAATCATAACGAGAACTTGTCTAAGATCTGATTTTTTATCATATTTAAATATTTTTATTTAAAAAATGTAAAAAAAATTAAAAGCAATCTCAGCTATGAAACCATTATAAGAATAAAAAATAACTCAAGCATAAGAACACCCTATAAATTGTTCAAGGATAAAACTAGAGATGGGCAAGTTTAATTTTATTAACATAAATTGAGGAACCAGCAATACAGATTTTGATTATTTACATAGTCTTGTGACAGCTGATACAGCCACAAGTCTTAATATTATTTGTGAAAAATATTGACATATTTAATCAGTACTTGTCTGAGTAAAATTTTAAAATTTTGACATATTTTATTTTTTTTTAAATTTTAAAATAACTATAAATTAACAAGCTGAAACACTTGGATCGCATGGATCGCAATATGGGCTGGTCAAGTTTAGGATCGCAATCTTGACTGGACAGATCTTAGATCTGTCCAGTCCAGATTGCGATCCTGAAGCAAGAAAGACAAGATCGCAATCTGGGCCGGACTAAACTGCGATCGCAATATAGGCTGGACAGATCTAAGATCTGGCCAGCCTGGATTGCGATCGCAGTTTGGGCCGGCCTGAACTGCAATCGCAATTTGGGCTGGACAGATCTAAGATCCGTCCAGATCGCAATCTGGGCCTTGACATATATATGGGTACCAGTATAAGCAAATCACAGCCTGCACAATATATAGAGATTTGATGTTTATCAGAAAGAAGTAAAAATTCCATAAAATGAAAAAAAAAAATATTATAATCAGGCATTTTTGAAAAGCAACTATTGATTAAGTTCCCAGCTAGAGGGTTATACAGTTAAACCTGTGTTATATGACCACTTGTTGGACTGGCCAGAAGTGGTCTTATTTCACAGGCAGTCTTGATAGACAGGTAAATTATAACCAACTTACAAGCTTTTAGTTCACTCAGGGGTGGTATTAACAGACAGGTGGTCTTTCAGGTAGATTCCACAGTACATATAAATGTTTCCATTAACATTATTGCTTGTTAATAGTTTACCATCAGTCCAAATAGATTGCTCAAACCTTGACAGACATGACCACCACAATTCATATATTATAAAAAAGTGCTTATGAAACTTCTGTTCAGTATCAGAGGAATTTACACAGGGGCCAGAGTTAACAATAGGAGTGATAAAGAGGTAAAAAAAGGCAGCCTGTCTGAAGTGTATAATGAAAAGGTAGTTTATAACATAGCTGATTATGTGCTGTGGTTCACTACAGGAATCCAGATAAGGAGATATTAAGAATTCTCAATTTAGCTCACACATTCCATTGTAGCTATGCATTAGTAGGTTTTGATAAGGTCATCTGTCACAGCTGGAGGGTCACTCAAACATGACTCAGACCACTAAGGTGAAGGAAAGGTCTGGCTGAAGTACAGATAATTTACCAGTTTTAGTATCGTTAACATGTGTTCCTGACCCATTTTAAGTTAAAGGGTTTTGCATTTATTAAAAAAATCACTGAAAAGTTGCTGAAAATATATATAGTAAAATGATCCCATTCTTTTTAGAACTTTTCAGCTGTTGATTCAAGAAAGTCTTCTTTCTATTCCAGATACTATGATTGAATTGATATTAGTGTGTATTACTATCAGGGTTGGCCAAAAGCCAGCTTTTACTCATATTGACCAGGCCGGCGGCTGTAGCCGGCAGTAATTTACAATAGGTATTATGTTTATACTGTTGAACAGCATTAAATAAAAAAAAATTTTTTACCCCATGTGGAGGATGGGGGGTAAACTGGATTGGGTATTGTCTGTCCTTCCATGTAGCTATCAGGGAAGTCTGCTTGATTCCTTAAGGCCTTCCCTCCCTTAATGAGGGGAGGTTTATAAGAATGTATGAGTTTATTTCTTTTTCAGTATTTTAAAAAAGAAAGTGGATGGGCTTACTTCAGAACTGAGTGAAGGGCTGAGAATCCGCTAATTTGCAGGAATCAGTCTCAGCTGATAAAACAATTAATGAAACCTAGAAAACAGGCTAATTATGAGCATGGCGTTTGACAGCATTGTGTATATATGGCCTACTTTAGGTACTTAGATAAGTTCTCTCAGTGAACACGATCTACATATCATTTTGAGACATTAAAAATGTCCACAAATTTTTTTTTAATGAAAAAGCTTAATTAGAATATTATAATAGCAAACAGAATATAAGCAAAATAAATATTTTGCAGGGTCTAGCATTAACTTTTGACAGTACTTGCCCAGTCAGGCAAGCAACTTCTAGATATTACTGTACTTGCCTTGCATGGTGTTTTACTTGCCCTGCTAAAATCACAGACAAACACAAAGTATATTCACATGATTGTGTGTGGCGTGTTTCACTCTTTGAGAACAAACATGTTAGACAATAAACAAAGTCAAACATTTTCTTTCTCTTAAGCAGATAAAGAGTTAATACCAATATGATATCATATCTCCAAGAGTAAATGTTGAATCCACATGCCCAGCTCTTAGCCAATTTTTTGTTGCACTGCCACCATTTTCTAGAACTCTTACTTGCGCTGCGCAAATGTCAAGCCCTGTTCTGTGATCAAATGTCAGAGTCAACATATAATGTATGATTGTTACATTGACACAATGTAAAGTATTTATCTAATGTAAAAGACCATAACAGAATGATGATAACTGATTTGTGTCTACCAGTTTCTACATTAAACCATTTTAAATCACACTTGGGCTTACCTGTTTTTGCAAGGAAGTTTCCCGATATACGGAACAGATACAACATGTATGATATATAATAGATTTAAAATGAAATATGACAACCTGTGTTGTTTTGTGACATTTTTTATGTAGACTGACTGAGGGTTTTAAGTAAGATCTGTTTGGCATTACTTAAAGATAACACCATAGTGTAATTGCTAATGGTATGATGCACATTTCCAACACATTCAAGTGACCTCTGTAACACCACACAAATGTCTCTCCACTATCACAGATATAAACAAGTATAATCATTTATAAAGCATCAGTACCAGCTTGTGATACTTGTGGCCCAGTGGTGGGGACATCCCTAACCCCATCTTCATATCAATAATATAATGGCTCACCATTTTCTTTTGCTGCTCAGGACAATTTAACCTACAGTTGTGTACACTACCCAGATAGTAAGCTTTTATATCACTAGGTGGCAGCACCTAAGAACAGTGGACAAGTCATCTGGCAACAAATTACATCACACTTATTACTTCATCAGGCATGAGCCAGTGCAGAAAGTTCCAGACTCAGTTATGTCTATCCAGGCATGAAATTATACTAGTATTGTAATTACATATTTTAGTGACAGTTTGTTAAATGTATTAACTAATTATGGCCTTGTAAGTTATATGTTTACAACTGAATTTTAATTGGTTACAAGATTTGAGAGAGATTTTGAAAAGGACATTATGATTAACCAGGTGTAATTGGAAACTGAGGCAACCTTAATTGAAAAAATTGCTGATACAAGGCAACGTTTGATTGAATTAAAAATCTACCATTACAAGAAAGCACTGCTATTGATATTCTATTCATCAATACAGATCTAGTCAACTGAGCCTGTAAAAATAATTTCCAATTCAATTCCAACTCATTAGATTTTTTTTCCAATCCAATTCAGAATTGATTCCACATCTGAAAAACAGGTGATAAAGCATCACTGGCTAGATTAGGAAATGGACTTTGATGTGCATTGATGATAATTATACTCATATAGCAGATTTATTTCAGGAGGCCGTGGAGGTGGCAGAGGGGGATACCATCAGGATATGGGACCACCAGATTATGTTGTCGGTGAGTAGAATTATATGATTAATGGTATAGTTAATGATAGCCATCCATTATAACTCCTGACATAGAATGGGTTTTGGAATATGGGTTAATGCTAATGACTGCCTGCCTATAAAACTACAAACAGTCAACTAGCTCCCCCTAACGTCAAGCCTTTTCAGCCCATTCATACAACATAGCTTCATGTGCAGTTGTGCATGGAGCATAATGCTTTACATTACCTATCATCCTGATATTACCTACAAATAGATCTTCAACAACTGTTGTTAAATTGAAAAAAAACTTTTCAGGAACATGAACAGATGTGCTATAGACAAATTGATGCATTTAGCACAGGTTATATCAGAATGGAGTCGCATGAGGATTCTAGGCAAAGTAATAAATGGTCTTTTTTTTAGCGGATTAAGGGGGACATTGATTTGGGTCTGTCTGTCCATCTGTCAGGTTTTTGTTCCCATGCGATAACTTTCCTAAATATAATCCGATTTTATTTTTGAAATTTGGGTCAGTGATTGCTCTCATGTATACCTTGGTTGGGATTGGTTTGGGAGTGTCTGTCTGAAAATTTTTATCAGCAGCTAAAAAACAAAACAAAAAATTCCCCTTTTGTTCCCAAATCACAACCAAAAATTATGACTTGGTGACATCTTCAGGGGGCAATAAAAACTAAAACACAGCCACTATGACATGTGGAGACATCTTCAGAGAACAATAAAAACTTAAACATATTGATAGGGCAAGTAGGGGACAACAGAGGCAGGAGTGGGGGACATAAATTCCACAAATTTGCTTGTCAAGCTATGTCTAGAATCGTGGCAGTCACATCAGTAGGCATGTTATGTCATCCCCAATATACAGTGAAACCTTGTTGTGTCAAAGTGGAAGGGACCCTCAGAAAACTTGGTCACATCCGAGGTTTGACACAAGCAGGTTTTCTTTGGTAATAATTTAACTAGAGTTGTCTGGAATATTGAGTCTGTAACTTTGACATAAGCAGGGTCTTTGACTAAAGAGAGTTCGGCACAACAAGGTTTCACCTTATTTACACCTGGTGTCAGTGGTGTACATTGAAATCTGCATAAATCACGGAACAGAATGATGACAGAAGTGGGCTATGTTCACACATTACCATTGTTTCTTTGTGTAAAATTTATATTCAGCATATATTTCAAGTACACAAATATTATAAACATTTAAAAAAAAATTAAAATGATAATGTTACTTTCAAGTATAAAAGCATTATAAACTATTTTAAGCATGCAAACTTTACATATGAGCAAAAATTTTTTTGACAAGTTGACAAACTTGACAAACATGTAAATTCTTTTCTATGAAGTGGCCATCAGATATATTGCACTGGCTTTTTCTGTCAGGTGTGTGATGTTTTAATTTTCATTCCAGAACTTGGATCCTACATGCAGCCATCAGAAGATGACTTGGTGTGCAAGTGTACAAATGAAAAAGTACCATACTTCAACGCACCAGTATATTTAGAAAACAAACAACAGATCGGCAAAGTAGATGAAATATTTGGGCCAATCAGAGATTTTGTATCCTTTTCCTAGCGTCATATTGACCCTCTGACATTATGACCAGATAACTGGCCTGCCAGAGTGTCTTTACATCTAGGTCTGAGGAACCCATTTTAAGGCCCCATGAGGGTGCAAATATTTTTGCATGGCCTACAGGTACACTGCCAATTAATATAAATCAGACCAATTGTTAGCTTTTTTTGTGTGCTTTCTAATAACACCAAATATGAGTGAGAAAAGTTCCATTTTAATTTAGCCTTTTGGTAAACCCCTCAGCTTGTTTGTTGAATTTATGACCGCATGAACACAATTATGGCTCGCAAGGGTTACAGGATGCAGGCAACTTGCAGGCAATACAGGAAATGACTCATTACCATAGAGACAGGGTTTCAGTTTTGGTTGTGAGTTCACATGTATTCTCTTGTGTTGAATAATCATCTGTAGCATGATTTTAGGATTATGGGAGGTTTCACCACAATATGAATGCAACATGATGGGAACTACTGTGATGCATTCCTCGATATTGCTTGTATCACAACTCAAATAGACTTACCAGCCCAATTATCATTGCCTACAGAGTTGGGATGTCATGGCTATCCTTTTTATAGCTTCATCAGTGTATTTATCTGATGTAAAAATAGGCATGATGTAATAAATTTCCTTCTGTAGGTTATTTGTTTGAAAAAATGAGTAAACTCAGGACCATGGTAATCGGTTAATAAAAGTAAAAATATTTTTAGCTGTATCTTATGAAAAATCTGAAATAAGTACAACACTACATTTTCAATGAAAATAAGCATCCATTTAAATTGCCAAGTTATTAATTTCAATGTAGAATTTAGATTTACCAATATTTTATATCACATAACTTTACCTTTACCATCAAGGTGCCCTTGTGCTTATAGAATTATTATATCTCTGGATTGAGAGAAGGTAACGTCATTTTCAACCTCACCAACATTCAGTTTAAAAGATAAACTGCTTCCTCATAAAATTAAACATATTTATCATTACAGCAAAATTTGTTCTCACAGTTCACAAACTCTCTCTGACCAGCTCTGCTTAATGTGTCAGATGCTCACTAGGTGTCATTGCATGTCTGTCATTCCATTGTTAAACCGGGATGCAGTTGCTGAAGTAATTCACCAGATCAAACTACGTAAGATACATGATTCAGTTAATAGACAGTGATTTCTTCCTCCTCTGATTACGATTGTCATACAAAAATTAGGCAGGTAAACTGATTAGCATGTTGGTTTGTTATGTGCAGGGAGTATTGCATCCAGGACAGAGACCGGGCGCTGATGTGATTGGCATGTACATGTGAAGTGTGAAGTAACAGGCATTTTAGAAATGCAATACATGTTGTTTTTGTTCTTCTCTTTAAAATTTCGAACTGGCAGTGTCAGAATTACTAAACCTTTGAGGAGATCTAAAATGTTCAGTCACAGGGATGTTCCCTGTGGCTGACGTCACTCCTGTGGATGACGTCACTGTCAAGTTGACACTGCTCGTAGATGGGCCAATAGATTTGAACACATCACACAACCTCTTGTGTTTTTGTGGAAAAATAATAATTTTTTTTTTTCTGGCTGGAATTTGGTTCAGTTAATGCAAATTCTGTATGTACAATTTTTTACAGGCAAGTGTGTTATTTGATAATATAAGGAGATTTGGAATAGGTTTGCTTAACTTGAAGTTTCATTACTGTTATCATTCCTTGACAACATACAGTATTTTTCAGTTAAATTATCAGATGACATGAAAGCTGGCTCATTTAACAAAGACCAAAAGGTGAGTTGTTATAGGCCTACATTAATGTCTTGTATTGATGGCCCTACTGATATTTTGTAAAACAGAATGTTCCAAGATATCTACCCAGGAATACTTGCTACTCCATAAAAAATGGAAGAAAGTATGCACTCTTTTGTAACCACAGATCATAATTTAAGGTACCCATGTGCTTATGTCAGAAGTCTTCTTAATCATCCATACATTTATGTTTGAATATATTTATGATATATTTTTTATTTTGTTGAATTGTTATTGAAACGCATAAAAATGGAAACATTCAATTAAACTTAGAAAAAGCTTATATTTTAGTTGATCTTATTTATGAGATAAAAAAAGTGTTACTTCTAATGGTGTGCCAGTTAAAGCCTGAGTCACATTACCGGCCAAGGTCCGGTGGATTTTAAAAATCAAGCTCCTCGCCCATTTAAAAATCCAGCCGACATCTGTTGATTTTTAACAGATAAGGGTCACATTAGTATCGAGGCTTGGCCGAGTCAAAAGATTTTTTACTGTGCCTGAAATGCGAAGGGCCAAACAGGACCTTGTTGAAAGCACATCCAAACCTCCTCCGAACTCTTTCGGAACTTATCCAACGCTTTTTAACTGGACCGAGGCTCCACAGTGGTCTGCTTGACCAGTTTGGACCTGTCAGCAGATTCTGGGTGGAGTTCACGTGACTGGTAAATTTAGATGATCCAAAAAACCCATAGGGGTGCTTGCTTGGAGCCTAAGCAATCTCTTCCCAACTGCTACTGAGCAAAACTTTCACCAAATTTCCAGCGAGTCTTCTTCTCTCTTTAACTCCATGCTAAAGAGCCACAAGCTCCCCTAAGAGCTGTTAAAATACTGACAAGGCCCATCCAAGTAAACAGTATCTGACCAAGGGTCCACTTTTTGGCCCAAAACAACTCGTTGACGTGATGTGACTGGGGCTTTACGGATTATATCAGTGATTCGTCTTTTTCTTTACATAATTAATTTAATCAATTGCATATGTGCATAACCAGTCACAAATGATTATGAAAACACATCCAAAGAAGTCATATCCAAATAAAATAAAATTTTGTCAGCGATATCAGAAAATGGGACACAAAACAGCAAACAGAAGTAAAACTGGACCTTGTGTTGTCAATAAGGGTCAACAACCTGGCCATTACCGTGACCTTTCATTATGATGTACAACTTTGACTGAATTTACTTGGCCAATATCTTGGGTATAATTCTATACAGCAAATTTTATGGTAACACAGATGTTACATAAAATAATTGATAAATAATTGATGATCAGCTGTTTTTTATCTTTCACTCATTGAATATGATTTTACATATGATTCCAAATACTAGTCACTATCAAGCAAATGTTCTTCTTTTTGCAGTTTTTTATAGACCCAAATAAATTACTGCCCATGGAGAGGTTCCTTCCGGGTGGACAGAAGCGAGGTGGCAGGGGTGGAGGAGGCAGAGGTATGTGGTTATCTTTTGTATCTTTTACAAGGAAGATTATATTATACAGTTACATTATACAGAGTTTGCGAAAACTTGCAGTTGGCAGCAGGACAGTAGGTCCTGCTGCAGAGGGCTTATAGCCGGTCCTGCCAGATTTCTGCAGAACCTGCCACGAAGTATATAATTGGATATTTTAATGCCCAATTATATTTTTCTATGATTAAAAATTATCATTAATAACTTGTGTCAAGAGAATTATTCATATAATACTGAGAAGTATAAATACAAATCAACATCTTTAATATATTCAAGGGGAAATGTATGGAATTTAAAAAAAATTGAAATTTTATTTGCTCAGAGGATCTATGGGTACATGATGAAAATGCCTGGGTATTTAATTTATAATGGACAGTCAGTGAGTGTCAATACAAAAAATTATGCTTGTATCAGTTAAATCTTTTATTGCATTTCCAATCGGTTTAAACTTAAAATGTTGTTTTGTAACCATGACGTTTTGTACAATCAAATTCGCCCCCTGATGTCCTGATCGCAACGCATGCAGCACACATGTTGATTTAGGAACGACCTCTGGCGGGACAGTGGGGCACTATATTCTAAGACACCGCGCACGTCGTGTGAAATTTCTCATGCAGATAGTTCCCATCTGAGGGTCTGTTCATAAATTTTTTGACACACAAGTATACAAAACTGGCGAGTTATGGTTGATTATCTCATTTCAACTTAAAAATAATTTAGGCTCCTGGCCCCGTTGACAAGAAGTCACGAAAACGTCTGGGGCGAAACGGCACATTTGACGCTCCGAATTGGCATCTTGCGAATGTTTGAGAACTTAATTATCCAATAATAGCATCTGTTGTTTAGACTGACGGACTGAATGGCTCATAAGTAACTCTTATGGCAATTTTGATTGGCTGCGATTTTTTCTTTTTAAAGAAATTAAATGCACAGGCGAATCACGGCCATCTGTATTCTGCCTTCGCTTTGCCATCAAATTTATGACAACAAATGCTCATGGAGCAGTTTACGCAGTGACAGTAAAGCAAATTAAGGAAAGTTAGTCTCCAATTTGAATAATATGTAATGCTGGGAAACAGACAGACACCAGGTCCGGCTGGATAAGAGATTTTATCGGACCCGCAGGTTTTCAGCCGTTGTTTTGTGTCAAGAGTTTTTTCATCTTATAAAAGTTTAAATCCATCTCTATGGTAACAGTCAAATGTTGCATGGCGTACAAGTTGGCTTTCATCCAGTAACCTGTGCAGATCACACTTATGTTCATTAGGTCAAAAATTAAAAAAACATGAAGAGGGATTTGCCAATTTGCTAAATTAAAACAGAAGCGGATCCAGGGGGGGGTCCAGGGGGTCCGGACCCCCCCTTTTTCATCAGAAACAACTTTTTTTAAGGGCTTCAGACAAAATTTTGCCGCCTGGACCCCCCCTTTTTCAGACCTGAGGACCTTTTTTTTAGGGTTTTAATTTGTCCTCCTGGGTTGGACCCCCCCTTTTCCTAAATCCTGGATCAGCCCCTGCAAAACAGAATTTTCTTGCACATGTTAGGTGTTGTTAGAAAGTACACAAACATGACTGAAGATTTGTCTGGTTTATTTTAAGTCCCAGTGTACCTGTAATTCGTGAAGTGTTGTCAAAAATGACAAAAATATTGTTTTTATAAAAGTTTAAATCCATCTCTATGGTAACAGTCAAATGTTGCATGGCGTACAAGTTGGCTTTCATCCAGTAACCCGTGCAGATCACAGTTGTGTTCATTAGGTCAAAAATTAAAAAAACATGTAGAGGGATTTGCCAATATGCTATTTAATCAAAACAGAATTTTCTTGCACATGTTAGGTGTTGTTAGAAAGTACACAAACATGACTGAACATTTGTCTGGTTTATTTTAAGTCCCAATGTACCTTTAATTCATGAGGTGTTGTCAAAAATGACAAAATATTTGCATTATCATGGAGCCTTACACTTTTTATAGTGTGGCCCTCAATACAAGATGTAAAAGACTCTGAAGACAAAATGGTGCTAGTGACAGAGGCAGCATAGGTACTGCTGCTGATCCAGCTCTTATGTTAGATGTTCCTGGTGCAAGCAGTGGCAGACCAGGTCCTATTAGAGTGATAAAATAAATCCAGTAATTGTTCAGAAAGATACTGGCTTTTCTGTCATTAAATATGAAAATAAGGAGAGAGAAAGAGTATATTGTATTGGATTATGCCCAAAATATATATTTAGGTGAAACTTTTCGGGGAAAACCCTGGAGCAACTGGAGCTTTACTCACTGTTACTATTTGCCATGATAGATGACACAGCACTGGTAGGTTAAAACCTGATTTCTTTGAATAAATGCACAGTTTTTGTTCACTCATTTATTTAGACTACAGATGAATATGGATCAAAATTATGATTGATAAAAATTAACTTATACTGAAATTTTAGTTTGCAAGGGTTCCGAAGACCATGAATTTAAATTAAATAATTCATAGTTCAGTGTCAATGTTATTTTAGTTGACTTTCAGGTTATACCTAGCAATAAAGTCCCTGTCAGTAATATTTGACACCCCTGCATTTGTTTTAAGTGCAAAATGGGTGAATAAGGGATCTTTTCCAATATTTGGCATCGATTAACTAAAGATAAGTCCTTGAACCTTTTATAAAGGTAGTCTAGAAAATGCTGATCCCACTGCTCACAGGCTGTTCCTTTTGTTTATATTCACATGTTTATAGCATGTGGGGGCCCACCAAAACAACCTAAACATATTCAACAAGGACATCTGGTGGCAATTTAGCGGAATAGCTGCCCAGAGTTTGCAAAGGGCAATTTGCAAATAGTGACCTTTCAACTTCCACACATGGTCTCTGTGTTTGTAAGCATTGGCGCATGTACTGTGTTCCAAACAGCTTGTAGAAACTGAGCTCACACATCCATCACAGATTTTTTATAAGAAATTTTCATTGGATGTTCATTGATATGTACGAAGAGTTAGCCAAAAATCATATAAATTCTACAGAAAGGCCAGATGAATAGCTGACTTTAAGAAAATTCAAGTTGTTTTGTAAGCAGGTGCTTATGTCTAGTTCTGTTGTTGCAGGTGGACGAGGCGGTGGTAGAGGCGGAGGCAGAGGAGGAGGAAGAGGAGGTTTTGGAGGAGGAAGAGGAGGAGGTTTCAGAGGAGGGAGGGGTGGCTTCGGAGACAGGGGTCGTGGTGGTCGGGGTCGAGGTGGTTTTGACAGGGGTCGTGGCGGTGGTTTCAGAGGTGGTAACGGTGGTTACAGGGGAGGGGGAGGAGGTGGACCACCAAACAAGAAGATGAAATTTGATTAAAGGACAGAATAAAGCTCAAATAGTTCTTTGTAAATTGTTATCAGCAGGGACAGCTGTAGAGAATCAGGGTCCAGCAAGACACATAAAATGGTCTTGTGAAAGCAAGATAATGATGCTGCTGTTAGAGGCCACTTAAATCATGCTCAGAGTGGCAAAGTTGTCAAAAAGGATGCACAATATGTAATATAAGGACTGAGTGGTTGCTACCATCTGAGGAATTAGATGTACAGATTGTCTGTTCCAGAGTGTATGTGCAATACCTCAAGGCACACAGATCATGAACTGTTACATAGCAGCAAAGCTGTTCACCTGGCTGATTCAGATATGTCCCTAAATGTAGAAAGGGTATGGGTGACCTTTTCATCCTCAAAGAGCAAGCAAACTATAATTTTATGAAAAAAATGTCAAATAATTAGTGGGAGCCATTTGGTGGGTTGGGTGGGAGGAGTGGTTGAAGATAGTGCCTGCTCCTTTGAGTGTCTTCATTTTAGCCTAATATTTGAAGACAATACTATGTTTTAATTTAATTATTCAAATGGCAGACTTTTTCACCAGGTGTACACACAATCATATCTTTGTTTTATGTTACAAGGCTGTTTACATGATACATTTCTGTATATCTTTAATATAATACTTATTAATTAATCTGAAGAGTAAAACATTGATGTCATCTTAATACAACCTTGCTGTAACAAATACATTAATCTTAATCACTGATAAACAGATGGCATTTCCCATACTAAGACAATATTTGCAGATTGTTAAAACTTCTCATTGATACAGTGAAGTGTACACAAGTTAATAAGTTGAAGTATAAAAGAAAATTATATCAAAGGCATCAGTGGGTCCACACTGTTAAG
The DNA here is from genome assembly GCA_026874595.1 of Sipunculus nudus. NCBI lineage: Eukaryota > Metazoa > Annelida > Sipuncula > Golfingiida > Sipunculidae > Sipunculus > Sipunculus nudus. Next base: position 61,098,760 of record CM049307.1, read on the forward strand.
TGTAAGTGACCAGATATGGGAAGATGTCATTGTTAAGATTCTACCAAGTTTTGACCAATACTGTAAACTGCTGTCATAGAAACTTGCTGCTTGTTTGTAAATGTTATAATTAGTGGGTATGTGTGCAGAGATGAGAAGGAATCTGAGACCTGTACAGTTCTGTTAGTGTATATATAAAGGCCTGATGTTTCATCAGACCAACTGTACAGACACAATAAACATTTTATACAAACATCTCTGGAGTTTTGTCGTCTGTACAAATAACAGTTGTGAGTTAATATGATGGGATGAGTATATTCCAGCATGATGCAGTGTCATTAACTTGTAGAGGTTAGGGACTGTAAAGGTCTTTAGTTTCAGCCCTGGAGTCATATTGGTCAGTAATTTATCACCGCAAAAATCTAAAAGTGACAAACTGATTGTGAAAGGATTTAAAAATATTTGCCTGGCAGCTATATTGAATTTAACAGTTCTAGAAAGCAATGATCCCTTCATGTGAGTCAACGTTCTGGAAAATATTCATCAAATAAAAACCACTGATTGTGCTTTGGCAACCATCCTGGATGCCAGTAATTTGATATGACTAGAACACTCATACCAACCAAATCCTCCCATGAATTTGAGAAAGGTCAAACATCCTTTGAAATACCACACTTTAATGATTGTTGTGGCATTTTGGACTTTGGGCTAGTCTGTAATTTGATAGGGCTGTAGCTCTTGTGGATACCAGTCATCCCTGTGAATTTCAGAAAGGTCAACTATATTACCTGTGAGAGACTGCACTTGAAAGAAAATCAATTATGCTTTGGTGGCTAGGTTGGTTTCTGGAAGGGTCTGTTGTTCAATTGGACTGGACCCCTCAAAGGCACCAATGATCTTGTGAACTGGAGAAAGATGCAACCCATTCTCTTTGAGATGGTGTGCGTGAAAAAAAAATCACAAATTGTGCTCTGGTGGCCATATATGATTTCCAGTGGGTCTGTAATTTTCAGGGTATGAGCAATCATAAGCAAAAATCATCCCTGTGAATTTGTGAAAGATCAAACATCTCTAAGATATTGTGTGCAAAAGAAAATCACCAATTATGCTCTGATGGTCATATTGGAATTTGGACAGGTCAGTAATGCCATAGGTCCAGAGCCCTCCTAGATACCAATCCCTATTAATTAGAGAAAAATCAAATGTATACTTTTGGTGATAATGTGTGCAAAAGGAAGTGTCACTGACAGACAGATGGGAAGATCACCAAAGGACACTGCTTTTTAAGCGAGGCCTTAATAATGATTGTTCTCTTCCTATCAGCAGGGCATGGGGGGGGGGGGGGGGGGGGGGGCAAGGTAAGGACACAGTGAACCCTTTGATTTGTTTTCATTTTGGGGGTCTTCAGTCAGATTGTTTATGACTGTTAGTTGCCTTTCAGTTTTAACCCTACTTTATATATATTTAACCAATCTTTGGTTATTTCTGTGATACATGCACCTTGAGATGTATCATTCTTTATGGATACCACTTTGATGGTGTTTGTAGGGGACTATTATGTAAATTTTCATGATTTATTCATGAGGACCAATCAGATTAAGTTCCTATTTGAAAACAGCAAAGAGAGTTATTACAAAAACATTCAATAATTTTTATGACAACAAAAATAAGCACTCGTGAAAATTTCACATTTTATTGTACAAATTATGCATGGTCAGTCCAATTAAATGGGGGGGGGGGGGGATGTATATGAAAATAGTATATCAGCTGCAATGCAGGTTACATGAATAGGCAAAACTTGCAAACACAGTCATAATGGAAAGGCAAACTGGAAATGTACATAAATGACTGGACTATGATGTAAGGCCCAGGTTAACAAGTGTAATTGTTGACAATGTCATTTAACATAGTCTGACACTAAACAACAAGTGTAATGGTCGACCAAGTCATTTAACATAGTCTGACACTAAACAAGTGTAATGGTCGACAGTGTCATTTAACAGTCTGACACTAAACCCATTGATATTTATGCTGATGAATATTTTTACTTATTTGTTCATATTCAAAGCCTGGAAGCTGCAGCTATAATTTACACAAAATACCATACCAGAGTTTCTCAATCTTAGTATAAAATACCAAATGCCTGCAAATTGGAAGCCCTAGCTTAAATACCATGTATATGACATTTTACCCTTTTAAGCATTTATGAGACAAATTCTATGAAAGCATATCACAATTCAATCCTCAGCCTGAAATAGCACCATTTCAGTTTTTAGAATTGCCAGCAGAAATGTTAGGATATCTGTTTTAATGAAACAAAGTATCATGCAAACTTTCTTTTCAGTCTCATTTGACCCAAACAAGAAAAATGAGCAATAATGTTCCAAAAGCTCAAATTTATATAAAAAAATATATGGCATCTATTTTACTATCATAAAATAGAAAAAAAAAGTTGTGTACAGAGACATAGCACTGACTACTTGGGAGTAATAGGTTATCATACATTATGATGATTCTAAGGTGTATACTGTACTATTTGAAGCTGTAAGTGTTAAAACAGTATCATCAAATATGAAAAAGTGAAATTTGATTTAATAAAATGTTTTTATCTCTTTAATGTTACTTTAAGGGATTGCCTTTGCACAAGCGTGGCGAAATGTTAAAAATAGAAAAGGCAGATGCAGCACCATACAGCTGGTTTCATTTCATCAGAAAAGAAAACCAAAATCAGATGAAACCCATGGAATGTTTACAAGGAACTGACCAGACACAACCATGATAACTGAAGTAGCCAGTCCAAAAGAGGTATACCTGATAATGCATGAATCGTATTCTCTAGGGTCACTGATATGATCCTTAATAATATCTGTTATCTTAAAATAATATACAAAGTCTGAACCTATTGCAGATCTTGCAAGTTAGATGTTAAAATGCTAACACAAATACCTGGATATCATCTTATGTTGGTTTACATTATGACACATGTACCTTATTTTCCAAACTGGTTCCTCTTAATTATCAAATTTAAAATCTAGAACTATCTTATTTACCCAGTGTGCACAAGAACCAAATTTTTCTAAGAAAAATTGAAAAACACCTGTACAGACAAAACATTTGGTCAGCTCAAACCATGCTGGAATGCACTTTTTCCTGAGCGCAGCAATGAAACTGCCAGATTTATCATCCAAAATGAAATTATTAATACTGATTGAGACACACAAGAGGCACAGGATGGATTATATATGAATGTAACTACATTGGACCATTCATTTGTAGTCTATATGTTTTACAATTTGGAACATCAAATGATCACATTAATGTCTGCCCTTATAATGTCTGCCCTTAAAATGGCAAACAACCTTTGACAGTTCAATGATAAGGTTGCTACAGTAATGAAGTAGTAAAATGAACTGACAATATGATTTATATTTAACAATGTGTCTGCCCTGCAGTGACATCGGATGTTCAATCAAAGAACTAAGCTTCTGAGGAAGACCTGCACTCTCTTTTAATTCCTCCTGTATATCCTTCCCTCATCAAATATCAACAATGGACATGTCTGTAAAAAAGGCAGTTTTTCAGATAACCCATGCATCCCCTAGGTGACCTGTTTTAAATGCCAGATCACTCACTATACTCGCCGATTAAGATAAGTATGTTGGTTGCATAATTCAAATAATATGACATTAAAGAAATGTTCCTCAATAATATCAGTTAATACTTATACTGGTTTGAATTTTTTTTAATGACCTGTTTTATCTCAAAGATTTCACCATAAATTGATCCTCACATGTATTTCTTTCTTTCAAAACTGCACTTCCATGTCCACAAGACTTCAGTTTCAGGCGGTTTAAAATGGAAGTGTGGTTTTAAAAAGAAATATTGTAATCTATAAACACAATGAACTCTACATGATATGCTCTCAAAGCTGTGGGATATAAGTATGATTGTGAACCAGAATTGTAAATCTTCAAGCTCTGGAATACTAATGGGAGTGTCACTATACACAAATCTGCCAATATATATATATATCAGTGGTGGGTCCAGGGGGTCCTGACCCCTCCCCCCCCCCCAAACTTTGGAGCTGAAACAACTTTTATTAAAGGTTCAAACCAAATTTTATGACCCCCTCCTTCCCAGACCAGAGGACCATTTTTTTTAGGTTTTCTTTCAGTCTTCCTTGGCATTACTTTCCCTTTTCCAAAATCCTGGATCCGCCCCTGTATATATACCCTGTATATATATATATATATATATATATATATATATATATATATAAAATTAATATATGAGCAATAGAAGTAGCACCAAATATATTAACGTTTAGTTTAACCGGATAATTCGAGGAATCATATCTGTGAGCTTTAACATGGAAAACACTGAGAAAACAATATACATTCACATGTACTTATTCAATGCAGTATGCCTGTTTTCCTGCTGTCCCTGTATAAGATTTAAGATATTGGTAGTTTTTTTTTTTGGGGGGGGGGTTCTTATAAGACTTCCTTTCAGTTGGACCCTCCCCTTTCCAAATCCTGTATCTGCCCCTAACCTGGGTTATCATTGGTTGAAGTACCCAAAGATAGAGAAAATAATCTTAAGAAAGCTCGCCATAATCCAACACTGCAGAGGGGTAATAACATATTGAAAAATATGCATAAACTCAAAAAACTGTCAGGAAATCGGCTCAATATTTGTGCTGTCTAGCCTATAAATATTGATATCCAAGATATTACACAGGGTGTAACACTAGAGTTCAGCCTTTCCCATGTTATACTCTTGAAGCTTCCTAATTTTCTCCATTTTTCATCAGTGCTGATAACTCATGTTCAAGATAATTTTGTCAAGATACATGATTTGACTGCATTAATAATAAATAATATACTGGATGAAGTAAATGTATACAATAATTCCTAACTACGTTAACACTCTAACAATACATGGTCACAAATTAACTGACTGTAACTGTACATTGTGATATTGAATGAACACATGAGAGTGCACCTGTTAAGTACAGTGGGACCTATATTACCTATGCTCTCTATACAGTGTAAGTACTTAGTTCTCTTTTTAATTTTCTAACTACATAAAACAAATAATAAATGTTATAAAATAAATTCATACTATTTTTAATACACACTGTAAAAGCAATACACAAAAATCACATCATGACTTTGATTTGCGCAAAAGTCAGTACAGCTGTTACTCCTTTGTATCAGAAAATATATGAAGGCCACACTCAGAAAACAATTCTACAGAATTTCTGTGGATGAGTTTTTTTGTGAATCTGCATCAAATTTTTAGGAAGTTATTGTTGATGCTCTTGTGTCAATCCTAATTCTCAAAGGTATAATGGAAAATGAATTCAACTCTGTGTTTTTCATGTGCACATTTTATTATTATCTGCATCGCAATTGGCCAAACCACCATAGCCCTAGTGGTCTGAACGGTTTAACTAATTATTCAAATAAGCAACCAAAAGTGCTCCTATATAGAAGGCTATCCATGTCTGTAATTGCAATTGCGAGAGCTTTTTATAAGACAACAGTGACTTCACAAAGGCGTCACAAAAGTTGGTCCATACGACTTTGTACTGACGGAAGTCAACAACTGGCATTGCTTTTTTATATCTCTGTTGATGAATCTTTTTTCACAGTCATTGTGAAGTTTTTTTTCATATTTTGGATTATTTGTCTCATATGAATTATTGGGCATTGGTACAGCCTAAAGGTGTTACTTCTGATTTTGGGAGCTGAAAAATTATGCAAATTTTGTGTTTTTCTGGTGATTGTCTTTTGACATTGTCAATGGTAACCTGCCTGGTTGCTTGCAACTGCTCTGCTCATGTTTATTCATTTAATGAATATGCTATTAAGGTCACATACAGTTCATCGTTAAGTCAATTATTTTTTTTTTTATTTTTTTTTTTGGTATGGCCTGACCTTATTATCACATGTTAATGCATCACAGTTAATAAAGGAATTCCTGTAATTCCTTAAAAAAACTGGAAATCCATGGCACTGGTATACACATCACAGGTCATTTTATACAGCTGACGTAGCCGAGGACTGAGCACAAACTTCAGTTAACAGTATTTATTCAGTAACGGCGGTCGAGGGCCATACAGATTTAAATACCCAACAAATATAGGCTCTCCACTTGGAGGTTGACACTTATTAAGCAGTGTCACCAAGTTCAGAGAACTCAGCAAGTTCAGAGAAAATAGCTGTGTCGGTAAAATTGCCATAAAATATCAAAACAAAGCTGTGATCTACAGAGAGAATAAGAATAAAATCTCACTTTAAAAGTGCCCTTGGATGAGAAATGAACATGCTCCTAAGGCATAGCTTATACACTGCAGTCACCTCAGATCTCCTTTGTTTTAACTGCTGCTGTGTATAGCAAGATTCTCTGGGTTCCACCACCAGGGCTGGCACATAGCAAAGATTTGTAGTCGGACCAATGACAGCTTTGTAAAGCATTGTGCATCCAGCAATTTTATCCATGAGACCCCCTCTTGTTGGTCTGAATCTTGGCCATATGCCACACCAAGTGTTTTAAGACCAATGAGAGTGGGTGTCACATGTTTAAAATTTGGAGCTGGATGCACAATGTGTTTGTAACATAATAAGCCAGGGTCAAACTGATCAGAGTCAAAAGAAATGTGTGACACTTTTACGACAGTGTACATTTTACGGCATAATACAGTTTTTTATGTTGTACATTACAGCTCTTGGGGTTACAATACAGCGATTCCAAGCTCTCATTGGGGAGGGGTGAAAGAAAGGAATGGCTAGTCCAATGGGAATACATTCACCTGGGTAACCTTAAACAAAGAACCTGGTTTCAAACCTCAGTTCAAATCATACTTTTTTTTTCATAGGAAAAAACAGTTAAAAAATTCAATGAAAAATATTTACAAAGTTCAACCTTGGCAAATTTGATGTAAAAGGTACACTAGCACCCACCCATTCTAATGTCAAACTATCCTCTGGCTCTACTTTAGTTAACTATAGGGGTAGCCAGAAGTAGTGCAAACAGAGCACTCTAAACTGACTAAAAAATACCCTGATTCAGGATAATTCAACAGATCAACCTTATTACAACTGGTATTCAAATATTTACAGTGAAAGCTGCTGCTATGCCATGGTCCAAAAAAAAATATTATTCTGGAGATGCAGAAAAAAAGAAGGCAAATGGTTTGGATTGGTAAACTGAATAAAAAACAAAGACAAGTTAAAAAGAGTATACCCTGGTTGTTCTGATGACAGAAGGCACTGACGCCACAGGGACTTTTTACCTCATTACTGGCTTACAGTATAAGGTAACTAAGATTATATAATTTGGTTAATAAAACACACAGGACTGAAATTAATTATATATTTTTATGCATGTATTACTTACAAAATCTACTTATTTTTCTATTCTTAATTAAGTCTTTGATTTGTTTTTATGTGACATTCACTTATAGAAAAGAAATTGTTTAAGAAACATTTATACTGACATACATGTATATATATGTGTATATAATGAGATCTAAAAAAACACTTGTCAACTGTATACAGTCACAAAAGATGTTGCAATGGTAACTGTTAGTTCTGTGCCATGACAACACATGGTTATTGGCTTCAGATGTAGTGGTAGTCAACACGTAATATATTTAAAAGACTTCACTGTGGACCTTGTAAATGTCAAATTAATCTTAATTAGTTTGATTTGAACATTTGTACAATATTAGGTTTAACTTATTTCTATGTGTGTATTTTTGATTATATATTTGAAAGACAGCCTTCCAGTTTGACAAAATGACAATGTCATGATCTGAGCAAATTAAATATTTCATGTATAAAAAAGTATACAAAACAAGAATATAAACATGTGTGTGCATTTTATCTTCTGTGTATTTAAACTCTTTAACCGCCGAGTTCTCAGGAGCTGATATTTACTAAAGTCCTGCAAAATTAACAAATTTCTAAATTAAAGCTAGTCATGAAATACTGAAAACTGAAGACATTAAGAATCAGTATTATTATGCCCAAATATAAATGCACATTCTATGAAATGAGATTACATAAATTGTGCCTATTGTTTTAGGGTTATTTGATATCCTGTATCAAACCCAGTAAATCAATCCTCCTTTCCATAATGACATTAAGTAAATCAAGCAATCTTGATAAATTTCACATAACAAACATTTTCAATCTTTCAGCACTTTTTGATATGAAGCAAGTATACAAATGTTTTCACACATTTGAGCACACAATAAAAATGAACCTTTCACACAAGCTTACAAACACTGATCAACATGGACAAATTTACGCATTATTCTGAAGCTGCAACTGCATCACCCGATCTACCGCTTGGGCTGTAGCCACTTTTTCCTTCTCCAGCTTGCGAGCCATCTCAGTCATCTGGGCCTGGTGTTTCCCTTGCATCTGTGACATCACACACTGAAGCTGTTTGACAGCACCGCGATACTTATCTCTCAGTGCTGAGATTTGCTGGCACAGATCCTCTCTGTGAGAAAGCAGCTGTTCTGGCGTGAAGGATGAGACATCTTCCTGCAGAAGCACATCAAGTGCTTGGTTATCCTCCAAAAACATTTCTTTTGATTTTTCATTCTCCTCGCTTGATGTCGTTGATGCTACATCTGTTGCTGTGTCATGATTCTTTGCCTCTGTGCTTGATAATCGTTTACGAACAAGTTCATTTGAGTCTGTGTTTGTCTTTTCTGTTGATGAACTCACAACCTGCTCGCGTCCATCCTCTCCACTAGGTGATACTGCCGAGTCAGCATCCCGACTTGTAGTCTCTGCACCCGGAATAAGAGGACTCGGAAGAGCCTCAGATATTTCTTCAGCAACACTGAACACATCATGGGACATAACTCTTTCATCTATGACTTGTCCACGAGGCCTCACTAGTGAGCTTTGCTGAAGAACAGTTGCTGGCCTGTTCTGGCTTGACAAATCCAGCAGCTGGTCAGTCTGTACAGCGCAGCCTCCGTAGTTATAGTCCAGCTTAAACAGGAAGTCACAGTGGAGGATGAGAGTGTGGGTAACACTAGTACGACCATCTGCCGTTCCCATCAGCAACGACGGGTCATCCACCTCAGGTCGGATAAAACTCTGTACGAATATTGTCGCCAGATTTGTGTGGTTCATTTTATTCTTGTCCTCATAGTTGCCTACCTCATTAAGAAATTTACACAGGTACTTGAGTAGATTGTAATTGTACTCTGGCAAGTCTTCCAAACATTTGACCAGATCTTGGTAGCCCTTCTCACGATCAATGTGCAGGTCTCTAGTGACTATTCTGATGAAGGTTTCATAGTAACGAAACGGTATGACTGGTTCTGGCAGTTCCCTCAAGTATAACTTCACCAATGATGCTGCTGTGTGCACATCGATCGAATCCAAGTTGAATGGTGGGGTTTCCCCATGGTCAAAGGCTTCCCTGTATTCCCGGATCAAAAGAGCTCTTCCAGCCAACCTGAAATGATAACAAAAAGACATGTACAACTGATCCAACTGCCAATCAAAGTATATACTTTTGGCAGCATCAACTACCTAACTGCCTCTATCAGGAGGGTATGCATGCATCCCATGCATGTTTGTGTTTCTGTAGTCATGAACTCAATCTCATGAATTTTCAGAGCATTCCAAGAATGAGCCAATGAATAGCCAATTTGATTTTGGTGTGGATCTAGCACATGATCCAGATTCAGGAATGTTATCAAGGAAAATTCACAAGTATAAGGTCACTTATGAATGAATGAACCTGGATGGATGATTTTTCATTTTTGGAAAATAGCTGCTAGGGGGCACTGCATTTAAAACACTACAACATATTGTTTTTTTGCCATATCTCCAAAACTATAAACCCTAACTACATAAATTATAGCTCCATTTGTTCCTCTATGCTGTCCTCAAAGGATGGTTCAGTCAACAGTCATCTCAGATGTGTCAGTGTGTCAGTATGTCTGTATGTTTTTCAGTTGTCCTCAATTTCGCCTAGACAGGCCACAGTTTTGCAGGAATCCCTTGGAAACATGTACATCTTATGTCTTACACTAATCTCTCAAAACAGATTTTTCATTTTCTTAGAATAGCTGCCAGCAGGCACTGCATTTAAAACACTACAACATATTGTTTTTTTTTTGGCCATATCTCCAAAACTATAAACCTTAACTACGTAAATTATAGCTCAATTTGTTCCTCAATTCTATCCCCAGTTGATGGTCAAGTCAATTGTCATCTCGGATCTCTACATATCTAACATGATGAAATTGCCCTTCACATGTTTATTTTAAGCTGCAATAATAATACAGAATAATAGAAGATGTGCTAAGTAATTTTAATTAAGAATGTCCAAAAGTGTCAACTTACCAGACCAAAGGCCCTTTGAATCTGGCCAATTTTCAGTAATACACAATTTTCTTCAGGTTTGCATTTAAAGTATTTCAAACTTTGTTGCAATACAATGACCAGTCATATTTTGGATTCTATTGAAGTGGGTAGCCATTATAAAATTTAAACCTTCTTCTGGACAAAGTATAATATTATGATATAAAACAGTCTGCGGGTCAATAAATTACAGAGTGCTTGAGGTAATTTCCATCAAATATGATAAAGGCTGGAAAATATGACCCAAAAAACCTGGTATCCAAAAATTTCTCAACGTCACAAAGTTGGTGCTGCTATTCAGAGGGGGCTTTTATTTTTGTCCTTTAGTCTGTATAATCTTGTCCAATCATTCATTTAAAGACATATTCTAACTGGAATACAGGAAGTGGACAAGCGACTACGTGTATCCGCCAAAAACAGAGTAGGACAGGTTAAGTGAGGCATGGATTGAGTGGCAAGTGGAAATAGAGTTACATGTGTTCATACTGTGGTTGTCTTCTTATTTGCGGTGGTTTCAAAGTCGCGATATTCGCGGTCGCTCTCTGACTGCGAAATTGAAACCACGCAGTTTTGAATGCATATGTAGAAGACCATGATCATTAATTTCAGAAGCTGCTGAGAGTTTGGGACAGTTGAGATTTATCTTCAGCTACGTAGTGATGTTCATCGAGCCTGGTGCATTAAATGATTCAGGGAGAATGACAGGGCCCATTTAAAATAATATCGGTTGGTTTAGACACAAAAACCGTGAACCTTTGAAAAGTGCATGCTGACGCCGGCAGACGCGCTCGGCAGTTTTTCCTGTCCCCCAGCACGACTGGAAAGTGTCAGTGCCCGGTGGGCAGTAGTATTTAAAAATTACGTGTATGTGTGCGAAGTTAGATGACATCCAGTGCCGCTTAAAATGAATATTGAGTAGAAGTACTTTTTCACACTGTACCGTATTTAGTCATGTTAATGACTAAAGTTTGCCACTAAAGTAGTGAACGGAGCCGCTAGGGTTGCGCCACCTTGTAACTGCATAAAGGACTAATAATGAAATCATGACTCGTCAAACTATGTATGATTGTTTTGTGATGACATGAATTTTGAATATATTTGAAAGGTCACAGTTTATTCTGGGGCCAAAGTGCCGTAAAATAGTGGAATATTATGTTTTGCTTCAGATTCTAACTTTAAGAAACTGAATACGGTTCCTTCATCCACTTAATGGAAGTAATTATAGCAACATAAACGGCACCCAAATTAAATTAATCCGGGCACATCCCCGCTTTTGATACTGAAACAAGGGGGCTCCCTAGAGGCGTCCCTTGTTGGATGAGCAGGTGATTACGACTCAACTTTCAATTAACAGGAGTAAGATACCCTTGTCAAGACAGTTTCCCTAAACAAACTTAATATACGGCTTTGTAGTTACAGGTTGGTTTCTCGACACACCTTAATAACATGTGAGTTGTTTTTAATGAGCCTCGTCCCTAAACTAATTACAGCCAGCTGGGTCAATGCTTCCCACAGGCGTCATCTCAGCCGTCTGTGAATATTCGAACATGTGATATCCGGACAGAGAAATAGAAGACCTAGATAAAAGTGAAATCACCGGTTAATGAAATAATTTTTGATAATAAAATATACTACTAGACCAATGACAGAGCGCGAAAAAGGAACCCCATGAAACTTTTAAAATAAAAAAAACCCAAAAATTCAGCCCCGCCGATATAAAGGCAACCACAGTATTAGAATGGATGTCTGCCACGAAAACATGATTGCAGGTGGTGCTACCTGTTATTTGAATGAGAAACTATCCAAGATATATACACATGCAAAATTTCAGGTTGAAAAGTCAAACCACTGCAGAGATATGAGTGATTTTATCCCACAGCAGACAAACAGATGGAGGCTGTGCAAAAATGGCTGCAGGTGGCGCCACCATTTTTGTGTATGTCATTAAGCTATCAAAGGGGTACATTTGTGTAAAATGTTTTTCCTGATTTGTTGAACAGTTCCCAAGATATAAGCATTAATGTCTGCAGCATGAATGTGAATGAAGCTGGCGCCATCTGTCATAAAATCAAGAAAGCTATGCTGGGTGTATACGCATGCCGAATTTCAGGTAATTTGGTCAAACCACTGCAGAGATATGACTATTATGAGTGATTTTATCCCAAGGCAGACAAACAGATGGACGCTGTGCAAAAACGGCTGCAGGTGGCGCAACCATTTTTATGTATGTTATAAAGCTGTCCAAGGGCTACATTTGTGTAATTTTTTTTTCCTGATTGGTTGAACTGTTCCCAAGATATGAGCTTGGATGTCTGCAGCGTGAACATGAATTTAGGTGGCGCCACCTGTCATAAAATCAAGAAAGCTATCTAGGATGTATACGCATGCCAAATTTCAAGTGTATTAGTCAAACCACTGCGGAGATATGAGTGATTTTAACCCAAGGCAGATGAACAGATGGACACTGTGCAAAAATGGCTGCAGGTGGTGCCACCATTTTTTGTGTATGTTATAAAGCTATCCAAGGGCTACATTTGTACTGAATTTTTTCCTTGTCGGTCAAACGGTTCCCAAGATATGTGGGTTTATGTGTGGAAACAGTCGCACAAATGGACACTGGGCAGAGAGGAAAGGTCAGAGGTCAAGGCCAATTGGTTAGGCACCAGTTCACATGGACCCGATAGTTGGTGTAAGTTTTGGAAAAATCTGTCCAGTAGTCTAAGAGGAGTTCTCCGGAAACGAATGTGGCGGCAGCAGCGGCGGAACCAGTTCAAAAACATAGTATCCGCAAAACTTTGTTTTGGCGGATACAATTATACACAACAAGGGACCTATGGGTCACGGCGCTCAGCTGATATATATGATAAAAAAAATATGATTTAGAAATGAGGCACATGCTGGTTTTATATGGTAATAAAAATAAGCTGTATTATGAGTTGTTGTTGTTTAGCTTATGTATGATTTTGATAGTACCTTTGGAGACAGGAAAGAGGATTAATTTCATTTATTTCATTAACAAATGGAGTGGGATTGTCACACAGATTTTGACTTGGCCATATAACTTATAAGCAGATTATATAATATAAGAGTTTAACTATTTATTAAAAAAAACTACGAATATTGTCCTAAATATAATTTTTATTAAAAATAATAAGAGAATAGTATGATTTTTCAAATAAAATATAACTGAAATGATTATTAAAATAATATTAAAGAATATATTTATGAATGCATTCATTAATACATTTTGAAAATATTTGCACTGGTATTTATATACTTTCACTTTTACCTGAATTCCCATTCTTATGGAAGAAATTTTATAATGGAGTACATATTCATATTCGTGTTTAAATACAATTGCAAAGTATTTGCACCATGTCTGGTATTTATTCAGTTTTCACCAAACAATGATGTTGAGAATCCAGAATATACAAAATTCACACATTTAAATAATGATCATAAGTACCTGGTTTTATGGCTTTTATTTATATTAAAAAAAAATGTAATATATTCATTTTGGACTAATTTCACATCAATGTACACACTAGACACAGTAGGAATCTAGATTAATATTATCAACTGCATCTTTGTCTATCATTGATTTCCTTCATATGATCCCTAATGATTATAAATGAATAATATGATTTACTTTTTTATCATTAAAATTGAACTGAAAAATACCATAGGTGACTGCATGGTGTTATTTGGAATATGTGACATTCTATCCATCGATACAAGATTCTTATATCATCGGTAACTGCGAGTTAATTTCCTGTTATTATCAACTAACAAATTCCTTTTCTATTTTTCTTTAATTTGTTATTTAAAACCAATAAAAATTTATTAATTTATTGTTTATTGTTATGTTGTTGGTTAAAACTACTAGATGAGTTTGGTTGGACACCTGGATCAACTGTGGCTGGCCATTATATAATAAGCTGCCTGGACGCCCCAGTTTATGCCTCCTCAAGCATGCATAATTTGCTGAAAGTTCAACAAGGTCAACATACAGGTGACTCAAGAGGTGCTACAGAGAGCCAAGGTCTGACATAGTCTCATGAAAACATTAATAAAAGCTACAATTTTTGGCCAATTTCTTTCAGCTTTTCAAACTAAAAAGCTGAAATCTTTATGTGTGCATGATATGAAAATTATATCAACAGTACTCACAGGAAACAAACATGCCATGGTCAAAGTTGGGCAAAATTTAAGGTACTAATTTTATATTTAAACTAATAACTTATAAAATTTGAAAAATTCAGAACTAATTTTGGGTATTGAATCTTGATTAAATAATGTTACATCCCTGACAAAAAATCTCTAGCTTCAGCTATCCTCTTGTCAAGGGAGTAAATAAATTTCTTGATTTTTTACAAAGTACATTATGTTTGGGCCCATAACTTAAAACAATTACGCAATACTGACATCATTTCTGGCATGTGCATAGAGAATATATAGAAAAATATGTATATTATATATGATTAAAGTCAGATCAGTGGTTTTGATAGTAGGCAGTCTTGAAGTGTAACAATGGGTTTTTAATGGAAAAATGAAGTTTTTCATTAATATCTCGAAGGTATTAAGTCCTAGTGACCAAATTCTTAGCATGGTAGGGGATTTTTGAGACATCTAATTGTATGCCAAATTTTAGGAACTGAGAGCTGAAGCTGGGGAGTTGAGCACTTGCAAATTGCATGACACTAGCTAGATGTAAACAATATGTTACATGTGCTTGAAAACTTGAATAAAATCTACTGTTTTTGATCAACTGGTTTCAAATTTTTGGTGTTTACAGACAAAATGCTTAAAAAAAACATGCTGTGAAAATTAAATCTACAGTACTTACAGGAAAAAATGTGCCATGGTCAAAGTTAGGCAAAATTTAAGGTACCAATTTTTTATTTTTGTTAATATTTTAAAAAAAATTAAAAGATTTTGATCTAATTTTGGGTATACAATTTAATTTTGATTAATTAAAGTTATATTACTGGAAAAAAAGTTTATAGCTTTAACATATTTTGTGTTAAGTGATCAAATATCTTTCCTGATATTTTACACAATCCATTATGTTTGGGCCCATAACTTTTTAAATTTATACAATACAGACATTATTTCTGGCATGTACATAGGAACTATACAGAGGAATAATTATGGTAAATATGAGGAAAAAAAGAGGACTGGTTTTGATATTAGGCAGTCCTGAAGTGTAAAAATAGGTTTTTAATAAAAAATTGAGGTTTTTCGTTAATTTCTCAAAGGAACGAAGTCACAAAGACCCAGTTTTCCGCTTGGTAGGAGATCTTGGGGACATCTAACATTATGCCGAATTTTGGATTCCTAGGTCTTAAGGTTTCAAAACGTGCCACATCTACGGACAGACGGACAGACGGAAGGACAATGGACAATGGACCATGACTATAGCTCAGATGACTTATAGTCAGCTGAGCTAATAAGTTTATACAAACACCAGGAAGAAAAGCTTGGTTTATTTTTGGCAACTCTGTTGATATTTCGGTAAGCTGAGAAAAATCACCACACACCTTAATGATAATAAAAGAGGGACTTTTTCAGGGGCATTACTTTGAGGTGCTTACATGGATTTTCCCTATGGTACAATTTTTATTATATATCATTACTAACCTAAACAGTCCTTCCATCTCCATGCCATGCTCTCTGATAAATTGGATGCATATTTCAACAATTCGAGGCACCTTGCGTTTGCCATGTTTCACTTCATATTCCATGGTCTCTTTCAAACTCTGACCAAATATGGCTGAAAAGTGAAAAATGATACATATATCATGCATCTTACTAACAGGTCTTATTCAGATATATGTACCAATCAAATGCTAACAAACAAAGCAACTCTGGACAATAACAATAAAGACAGTAATGGCAATCATTTTTATATATTGTTCCACCAGAAGAATATTTCAGACAAAAGTTTTGTGTATTATTTTACTTACTTTGCTGAGGCAAATATTTTAGTTGAACATTTAGAATTTAATCAATTTCACCCTATTTCTACTACAGCTATGCCAATGTTTGATCTAAAGCCTGCTTGATGTGTGAAACATCAAATATCAATCAAACCATATACATAAGTGACCAACATTCAATTTCTCTTAAAATCAGACCATCAAAGATAGTGTGGTCCCAATACAAAATCTTATATTTGGTTTTTATATAGAGTTATAATACACAGCAGGGCTTGACATTAACAGTTAATAGCTTTCAAGAGGCAATTAAAAGTTACAGAAAATGGTGGCATGGTAGCCAAAACTCAGCTCCTACTTGTCCTACTTGGTCAAACATAAAAGGCCTGAACCTGAACTGATCTTCAGTTAGCCAATTTTTTCTTATAAACAAATTATACTGATAATACCTCTTCATCTACATGTATGTTTATCTTTACAAATAGTTTATACTGAAGAGAAATTTATTTAACAAACATTATAACTTGTCTGTTGTCTAATATAACAAGTGAGTCATGACGCTCAGCTGATTGACCAGTTGGTATTGGCAATAGTGGGATCTAGATGGATTTTTGATGGACCTCCCAGGTTGTCAAGTTAGAAGCTTCTAGGTTTAATGGTTATGATTTGTGACCTGTTAATGGATGACCGCTTTTTTGAAAGTCTAAAAAATATGGAGAATAATGCGTAAAAATTTGTAAAAAAAACAGGTGTCACCACCAATCCGCAGGAACTGATGAAACACTCCATCATCAATATGCATGCCAAGAATCATGGTGATTAATGCATTAGCTAATCAGATACATGAGCTTTTGGATCAAATTTTCCATTTTTCTGGGGACTAACTCTTGGCCCCATAGCTCAGAGGATATGGGTAACAGAGACCTAATTTCAGGTGTCTAAGGAGACTTTTCATAGACCTTCTAGCATGTCAAGTAAGATCCTAGGTCCATTGGTTAAGATTTTTGCCCTCTTTACAGAAAACTGCATCTTTCAAGAACGCAAAAATGGTGAAAAAAATGTGTAAAATTATTGAAAATATAGGGGGGCCACCAGTCTGCAGAAACTGATGAAAAACTCCATGATCAGTATGCATGCAAAGAATCATGGTGATCAACGCATTACTTGAGCTTTGTATCTAATTTCAGGTTTCCAAGGAGATTTTTAATGGACCTGGCTGCTATTCAAATAAGACAAGGTCCAGTGGTTATGATTTGTGCCTGGTTAATGATCAGACAGACAGAAGGACAGACAACAGACAAGGAGTGATGCTATAGCTCAGATGACTTTCAGTCAGCTGAGCTAAAACCAACAGAATCACGAGGAACACACTTCGTGTTTGTGGCTGTGATAAGAAGGGCAAGTCAAATATTTGAGGAGCAAGTACTTTCAAAAGACAGTCGAGCCCTGCATAGGTCTTGTTTCAATTTACTGTTAAGTCACAGCATTACTGGTACAATTTCTAAAGGCAGATTAACTAGTGGATACAAAAAATGAGTTACCACATGATCTGAAGTTATCTGTTTTGTGATCTGACTCACCTGACCCCTTATTTAATCTTGAGAGTGACCTACCTCCACCCTTGTCAGCAAACATGACCTTCCTCATGGCCTTGACCCAGTCGTTCCTTTCATCATCACTTGCAGCAGCCAGGATGAGAGAATCATATCCAGACCCATTTCTGGATTTATCAGCTGTTAAATATTCAAATATTCAAATTAATTTGCAGTATGTGTACTATTCTCATGTTATTAGCTCATTTTGGCAGAATACTAAAGTTTCCAATGAAAACCATCCCACCAGACAGGCTTAACATCTCTACTTGCCTATTTTATAAATTTTACAGCAAACTGTAGAAAAGATTTCTGTAGTAAAGTATGAATTTTATTTTTATAAAAGGGTGAACCAGAAAGTTATTAGAGTGAGACTGAGACCACATATTCACATGGACCCTAATCAAACTCTGGGGTGTGTCATGGTTCATCAACTGTATGGTTTAATCACAGGTAAGCTCTGCTCACAGAACAGTGGTGGTCCTTATAACAACGAATGTTTTTGGCCCTAATCCCAGATTAGGAACAAATTACCCTTCCTCAAAAATGGCAAAGTATCCTTTTAAAAAAATAAATATTAAAGTGATCTAGATAACCTCCACAATGTTCTATTAAAATCATTTTGTATATCTTGAGAGATTTTCCTAGAAGAAATAATAAAATAAAAAATAAACTTCCAAGAAAAAATATTACACCTCTTCATAACAGTAAAATCAAAATCAAAGCATGGTCTACCTGGTAAAATCTCAAACAGGTATCGATCAGGTTCATTGGCATTGAAAGGATGGACCTGAAGTTTGTTGCCAGGTAACAGCAGAGTCCCTGCTGGCTTAACCTCATCTTCTTTGTTGTAATAATACAACATGTCTCCTCGGATGGTGAACCATCTTCGATGCCATGACTTCATCACCCCTCCCTGCTTCCTCAGCCATCCTGACTTCAGGCTCTGCTGCTGTATCATGGATGTTGGTCGATAATGGCCAGATCGACCAAGTCCAACATTTGACATCATAGTGCCGTGTTCTAGTTATACTGAAGAAAATACAGCAATTGTTAAATGCATTTAGCACTGTATGTGTCACTGACAAGTAAAGCCCTGCAGTAATTACCAGGAATTTTACTTGGCAAGTAGTTATCACATAATGACATAAAGAATATCAGTGTAAAATACTGTGATATTATATGTGGTTCTCCTTATTCATCTTTCATATCAATGCAACAGAAAATACTGTGGCTGCCGTTTTGTCCGTGAGGGTTTCAAATTTGCAATTTTTGTGAAAGGGAATTATCATAAAAATAAAAACCTTCATGAATAAGAGTCCCATTATGATTGATATTTAACATAAATAATAAGATCTTGTATGTCCAAAGGTTGCTATTATAAATCATTTCAGATCTTTAAAATTGTCTGTCATTAATGAATAATTATTTCAACTCTTTAGATGATCAATTGTCTAAAAATTAAGATTTTGTGCACATTTAATTTTTTATAATTTATTCATTTAATAATGATTCATTTGGTGTAGGTTTTACATATGTGGATATGGAAAATGAAACACTTGAAGTTTTAGGGGAGTGCAAATTAAAATGTATTCAGAAAAGTTATATTGTATTAGTTCTTTTAAATACTTTGCATTCAATTTTGTAAGGGGGTTGGCAGGGAAGGGCAGCACAGATTTGGACCAGAAAAAGCTGATCCCACTGTTTCCATGCATCTATAAAAGAGGGGGTCCCACCATAATAATCAAAACATTCATCAAGAACATTTGGTAGCAAATCAAGATGAACCAGAGCTTTACAAAGAGCGATTTGCATCTAATGATATTTAAACTTTAGGACATGAGCAACCAACCACCTCAGGTTTTTTTCTGTTTGTCAACATAACTTTAACTTTGCTAAAAAACAATCTCTGCATTAGTCATGAGGTGTTATAAGAACTTTTC
Organism: Sipunculus nudus; assembly: GCA_026874595.1. Taxonomy (NCBI): domain Eukaryota; kingdom Metazoa; phylum Annelida; class Sipuncula; order Golfingiida; family Sipunculidae; genus Sipunculus; species Sipunculus nudus. The sequence continues at coordinate 61,118,616 of CM049307.1, forward strand.
GAATCTTAATACTAGTCACAGCTCTAGGCATTATAAAATGTAATTTTGTAAATGTAAAAGGGCATATATGTTCAGGATCTCATATCATGTTTTAATGATTCATTATTTGAGCAACACATCATTCATGTGACATTAATTTGATGACAGCACAAACTATGACCCTATTTCTAAAATTCTAGCAAGATAATGTCAGCTCCATTTTTATTACATGGAAAAATATACAAGGAATTAATGTGAATGACTGTTATAGAATATGTTACTTTCTTGTTTTAAAGTCATTACTCACACCCATTTCTCACACCTAATTTTACAATCTGTTGCACTGGGTTCAAACATATAAATCATTATGAGTAAATTGTGAACAACTCCAGGGTGTGTCATACCCTTCTAGATAACCATGCTGCTTAAATACAGCCTCCAATATTACTGTGGCAGGGCTGAGTAAGCTCACAGCCTGTGGACTTTCCAGCAACAACAGCTGACTCAATCATTACACAATAGTATTGACAATGCAGGGGAAAAATCACTGGCACTCATGTTAAGACAGATGCAGGATATATCAACAAAACTGTATGATACATATAATCAAATACTTCAAGGCTTGTCTGACGTTTCCCTTGACAGCTGTCATAACCCCAATACAAACTGGACACGCCTACTTATTCAACAAATGTTTGCTTTTGGCATCTCAGTGGGCAGACGACTTGACAAGCACGAAATATTTACAGGCAAAAGCTGCGTTTAACACAACATATCGAACAATATAGGTTTTCTGGGATGCCTGCTTCTGTTTACATACTATCGATCGGTTTGATAAGATTGACATATTCTTGTTCTTAATGTTAGTACACATACCATCTCAACTGGTGATTCACCTCCGCGCTCCCCGTCTCAAAGTTGTCTTCCTGAAATTAAGGTCACCAGGGGTCACACGCCACAAGTGATGACGAAACGACAAGTGCTTGACGGTACCAGATCCGCAGTGAAAGATCGAATAGTATATCCAAAATTTTACATGCGCTTATTAGCTCCGATCTGATTTATAATAGAACATAACAATTTTCATTATACTTATTTAGTTAAGAGATACAGTTTTTAAATACTGTATTTATTTATTTCGCCATCTACACATAATTCGCTGACGTCACCACATATGTTCTCATCTGAAGGGAAAATATATCTGTGGGAATAACAACAATCAGAGAGGATACCATTTTACAAAGTGGAATATTTGGACCGGTTCGCACAGAGTGATAAGATAATAACCATTCCAGACCATGATTTGAATGGTGAGTTGTTTATTTATCTTGATGCTGATTGCCGGCCCGTGGAACGGGTCAGATCTTTGCCAAATAACGTCCAGTGAGTTCCAATGGCATAAGCCTGATCTGTCACTTGTCAGTGTCACTCTCAGTCTCATAGACCCAAAGTGGCCAAACAGTGCGTCAGTTGGAAGCCCATTGTAGTTGCTGTTTTAATTGGCCAATTTTGTTTGCTCAGTGTTTTAAATTTTATTCCCCCTCTGTACTGTGTCATATCATTTGAGAAACAAGAATACTTGAAGAGAATGTGATATGACTTGTGTGGTATTTCTGAGTCTTAGCTATGTCAGTAAATTTATATATCGAAGCCTTTATTTATTTACACTGAACTTTATTTATTTACTCTTTTGTTTAGCATAAACAGTACTAGTTGCAGAGGCTACATGCTACAGTAATTAAAAAGGGGAGGAACTATTGCCCTTGCTGGCCATAGTCTTTGCAGGTTTTACTGATTCCATGTATAGTATACCTGATGTAAATCTATACATGTATATAACATCAGTGGTGGCAGGATGGTTATTGACTCAATCCAGTTTAAAGATATAGAATAAAGTTAATGGGTACAGACCTGATAAGTAATCCAGTAGAACTGAGAGGGTCTTGTTCAGTTTGTAAATAATCACATCTTGTTCCAATGGAATTCAAGTGGAAACTGAACAAATCTGTTGTGTTTCATCAGTTACATGATACTTACATCAGTGCATTATGAAATCTGTGACCTTTGGGAAACCCCATTCATACATTCGGTAAAACCAGACCCTACACCCATAATCAAAATTTTTATTTTCAGTGTCTTTATGTTTTTTGTGGTCTGTATATACTTAACATTTCTTTGATTAATATTTAAAATCTAGTATAAGGATACTACATGTAATTAGTAAAAGACAGACATTATTTATGAAAAGATAGACAGTTTTTGTAAGGTTTATCAGAGATATAAATATGAGAGATAATTAATCAATGAGGAAAACCCAAGGAAATACCACGTCATGAAAAAGGCACTGGTCAATCAGGTGTTGAATTAAGTTTTCCTTTCTAAACATCTATGTTCATAATGATTTAGAAAATATATACATGATGTAACACTGGATAAAGTTTCATTATTTTTTTAATGTGTCCTATTTTGCAAAACAAATTTCAGATGCTACTGGCTATCCAGGGGGGGGGGGGGCATACAGAATACAGAGCTCTCTCTCTCTCTCTCTCTCTCTCTCTATATATATATATATTTATATATAAGATAATTATAAGCTCTTTCATTTTGACAGTTTAAATGGCCATGGTACAGTAAGCTACATTTAATAAATTATTATTTGTTTCTCATCTTTACCGATTGCTTTATTGCCCAGTACTAGTAATAGGTACATTAAGTTTTGTTACATATATATATGACATGTAGATGCATGTTTGATGAAAATTAGCAAAGGCTTTTAGTTCCACATGAGTGAGCACTTCTGGGTTTAATTGTTTACTCAGCATATAATCAAGATAAGAACTGCCAAGGCTTACACACACAGCCCAGAAAGTCATTTTAGCTGTTACTGAAAGTGAAACCACCACTATACAGTGTGGTGGTATCACTTCAGTGGTGAAACTAAGGTGATTTATCAAAACTGAAACAAGCTACTGAAAAATGTATTGGACAATCTGGACTGGTTTATCAGTAAAATTTTACAGGAGACATTTAATTACATGCTTAATTCATAAAAACAGTGGACCCCAATAAAATGGCATTAAATTATAACTTAATAAGTCAATAAGTTTCTCCTGAATTTAAAACTCATTTAAAATCAGTTATTTGCAGTAGTTCTTTAAGTCCAAAACATTACATATTGTATGTATAAATTTCCACTCTATTGAACATCTGTAACAGAGTTGGGTTTTAGTCTGCCCAAAACCTGTTTTCGGCAGGGCAGTGCCTAAAGCTACATTTCCATAAGTGGGAATGCGAGAGTGAATGCAAAAGGCAAATGGGAATATGAGTGGCGACCTGTTTGCAGGCTGTGTTTCATACATGATGCCACACACGATTTCTAGTCCTTTCTGCACCATTACATTGAAGATGTTGTTTTTGTCATTTGTTAACGTTAGATGTATACAGGAGAGCATGTATATGAGCCAGTGGCTACTTTGTAATCTGTTTAAAGAAATATGTTCAAATTAAGAAATTTAGGTTTCATTTGGTGAATTTTATATATATATATAAATATCTAACCAGAGTGTGTATTTTAGAATTAAAGGCATGTTTGAAAATATTATCTGAAAATAATGAATATGTTGCTTGATTAAATAATTAAACTTGCTTTCCCTCTCCGTCTCGCATTTCTATTTTCACATGTGTGATTATTTTTAAGTCATTGTAATAGAGAGAGGGGGCATCATTTAAACAGTAAATCACCTTTCATTTATAAATTCTATCAATCTTTCAACATCACCATCAATGACCATCATCTCGGTCTTCAGAATGCTTGCTTTGCTTTATGCCCGTGCTGTGAACAAGGGGATGCCCTCCTTTCCTGATGTAATTTTAAGGAGTTCCCACGTGAATGCTGCATGACAGGCCTCTGAATCACTACCAGGCAGAAACTCGCTCTAATGCTCGCTGTCACACATATGTAATCACTAGTGATATTATCATAGAAGCAATTTTTATTGCACTCTCGTTTTCACTTATTGAAATGCAGATTAAGACATACCTTTAACTGCCTAAAATAGGTTATACCCTGCCTAAAATGCTGTTAACTGCCTAAAACCATAGTTACCCTTGAGTACATATGATTAGCAGTTTAACTATATTTTGTTACACGGCTAAATGCATTTAAGAAATAGACTCAACAAATTAAAACTTAATTATAAAGTAAAGCGAGGAACATTTATAAACACTGTTAATTAAACCATGATAAAATAATCAACAAATGAAAACAACACTACTTCAGGATGTTCATATTTCAGTCAGTTTTAGCTTGTATCCCATATCATGTTCTGAGGTATCCCACATCTGCATGCAGTCATGTCATTATGTTACTGATACTTTCATACAGGTAATATTAAGTACAAACAGATAGCACTATTGCCATTAAAAGAATGACTATTCTGTTAGCTTATAACCAGATACTGTAGTTGGCTTTTTTTTCTCTATATAAATTTTGTGATAAATGTGAAAAAAGAGTTCTCTCAGAAAGAATAAATTGGCCCATCTGCACATTTACAAATTTTGTTAAAACATCTTTTGCATATTTAAACTTAAAGTTTATTTAATAACTTAAACATTGGTACCATCACATTTGACTGTCCATTATTATCTGACAGCTGACCATTTTCACTCTTTCTGCCTTTGTTTCTAGGCAATCTGTGGTCTCGCACTAGATAGCAGAAAGGATTATTCAGATAAGCTGACTGTATCATATATATATATCACTAATCAGACACATTTTGATAAATAAATGAAACACCAGGATAGCCCAGGATATGATGCAACATTTGATAATGAAATTCCTTTTAAAAAATTATGCATTTTCATTTAGGTGTATATATGTTACACCCCGATTGTGAAATTGCCCATTTCATGTAATGGGCAAATTTTTTGCCCAGTTCATGAAATGGGCAACCACTTTGCCCATTTCATGTAATGGGTAAAATTACAAAACTCTACTTGCCCATTTTATGAAATGGGCAACTAGACAATCGACGGTTTACTCCTCGATTCTGTAAGGAATGGTAAACCATTTGAATGGATTCTTCTGATTAATTGAAAGTGTAAATGCCATTAAGTGAAACCCTACCCTATTTTGAAGGATTTGTATTGATAAAGTGAAAAAAAGAGCATATTGCAGCTTACATTGGCCTTGTATATAAATAATTTTCAATTATTTATATATTACTGTGCATAATAATAAATGAGCTGTTAAATATATTATTTATTACAGATTTTTAAGTTTCATTTGTCTAATAGTTGTGGCTCAACAATTACTTAGTTAATTAAACCTTCAAAGCACCCTTTATGTAGTTTTTAATAATTATTAATGAGAAATGTTCTTATAATAATTACTAAGCTATATATTATATGATTTCATTTATTCCCAATTACATTAAAATATATATTAATATATATTAAAATTCCTTGATAGGTGTAATTTTTTTTTAAATCTTTTATTTATATATTTTTTTTTCAACACTGGCAATAATATATCCCATAAACTGAAAATGGTTAAGACACTTCAGAAAACAGAAGTACTTAACCATTAATCAGATTATGTAAGGAATGAAAAAAATATAAAATTGGTAAATATTTTAAAAAGTATACTTTATAAATATTAAAATATATTTAATATGTAAATATAAAGATGTACTGTATTAAAGTATATCCTTACCTGATATATTGAAAATACTGCAAATGTATTTGGTGATACCATGATAACAAGTAACTTTGACCATCAAACAACCTTTGATGCACCAGCATCAAAGATGATCACAGGAACAAACAACCAACACTGCAGTTTTGACTCAGTACTCCATTTTGGATTCAGTTACTCAGTTTGGTCAGATAATGAGTAGCTCCATAATCCTTAAACAACCTTTGATGCACCAGCATCAAAGATCATCACAGGGACAAACAACCAACAATGCAGATTTGACTCAGTACTCCAGTTTGGACTCGGTTACTCAGTATGGCCAGGTAATGAGTAGCTCCATAATCCTTAAACAACCTTTGATGCACCAGAATCAAAGATCATCACAGGGACAAACAACCAACAATGCAGATTTGACTCAGTACTCCAGTTTGGACTCAGTTACTCAGTTTGGCCAGGTAACGAGTAGCTCCTTGGTTGAATGATTTCCCTAGCCCTGTAAGGTAAGCTGAAAAATATTTAAGGGCATATGGAAGGGTCCTGCACTCATATGCATGTTGTGCACTCTTACACACACCATGGATTTTGCTGCTGTAGTGGATAAATGTTCTAGTCTGTGGACTGAGGAATATGAAGAGCTTGTTATCCAAACCTTGAAAAGAGGGAAAACAGGCAGGTCATTGGCAAGACAAGACTACCACATACTAAAGAACTTCCAGCTGGCAAGTCTCGGGGGCATTGATAAAGTCATCAAGAAGAATGGAAAAATACATGATCACCAAAGATGCTGCAGTCAATGTTATACGACTAATGCACATTGAAACAGGTCATGGTGGGGACAAGAAAACCTTCAAGAAGTTGAAGGAACAGTACTCCAACATTCCAAGGTCCCTCATCCAAGAGTATATCAAGCCATGTGAACGGTGTTGTGAGAAAAGATCCAGGAAGGAGACTGCTTCTGGTGCTGTCATAAGACCACTTACAGTTGAAGATCTTAACAAAAGGGCCCAAGTTGACTTAGTGGACATGCAGACCGTGAAGGATGGAAGTTACAGATTCATCCTGCACTATGTGGAGTACCTCACGAAGTTCCATGTGATTCGCCCTCTGAAATCAAAGACAGCAGGTGAAGTTGCAAATGAACTGCTGAACTGCTAGATTTTGGAGCCCCACACCTGCTTCAGTCAGACAACGGCAGAGAGTTCACAGCTCAAGTTATACAGGAACTACGCACTATTTGGCCTGAACTTGTTCTCGTCAACGGCCGTCCTAGACATCCACAGAGCCAGGGATCCGTGGAAAGAAGCAATGGCGACATGAAGTCAAAGCTGATGGCATCAAAGCTGATGACTAAGTGGAGCTATGGTATTCGTTTTGTGCAATGGGCAATGAATACCACTTACCACGAGGTAATCAAAATGGAACCATACAAGGCTCTCACAGGTAACCAACCTCGCTGTGGACTCACAAGTAAGCTACCCGCTGCTTTCTTGGAACAGTTTACATCTGGTGTCAGTGAGGAAGAGTTAGAACAGTTGATTGCAGAGACTTGCAGCAGAGATGTGCCAGAATCAGCTGACCCGGTGCTTAATGAGGTCTACCTGAAGAAACTCATGATCATCCCAGACCAGACACTACAGATGAAAATCGATCCGAAGCACAGGTTAGTGTTGATGTCATGGATCAACAGGATATTGGAGCTGGTGATTTACCTTCTGAGGGTCAAGTGATATATGTTCTTCGAGAGCGGGACATTGTTACAAATATTCCTCAGAGGACAGTGCTGACCAAGAACTTGGTGACAAGCCTTCCTCTACTGCAGACGTGATCACCACTGTGACTCCTGAAACTGTGTGTGACAAGGCCCAGACATCAAATTGCAAAAGAGCAATCCATTGCTGAACAAGAACCTTCCTGTAGTGTGGATATTGGTACAACTGTGACTCCGGAAACTACAAGTGACAACACCGAGACATCAAATGAGACAGAACATCCAGCCAAACGAGCAAGGACTGCAGCTTCTGCTGGAATCAAACATCAAGCATCCCGCATGCTGGCTCGCAGCACACGTTCACTTAAAGCCCTAGGACTTGGAGACAATGTGGCAGTACCTGTGTCACAGTTCGACAGAAGCAAAGGTGACCCACCTGATGTTATTGGAGTTGTCCTCTCAGCTGATGAATCAGGATACACAGTTGGCACAAGGAGGGGTATTATAAGGGGAAAGATGGCCCGAAACCAGTTAGAATTTATTCAGTTCAGTGGTCTAAAAGCAGAGGATGTTCCAGCTGAGCAGCTTACTTTGCGTGAAATTGTCAGAGCACAGAGTGTTTGTGGAGGCCAGGGTTTCAAGAAATGTCACTGTAAGAAAAACTGTCTAAGTTAAACCTGCTTTAAGGCCGGAATGAGATGCAATAGTGCATGTCACACCTGTGTTTCACGTGTTGTGAAAACGTGGACAAGTAAATATTTAGATACTTGGATAATCTGGGGTGCTGTTCTTGTGTTTGTGAAGGGACATATTATGATAAACACGTGATTACATTGAGTGACTCAGTGACGCCTCAACTTTATGAAAATACTATCCAAATGTTATGAAAAGTATGGTGAAACGTTCAAAAATGCCTTTTTGTTGATGGGGCATAACATGATATATAAATGTGTGACTCAGTGACTCCGCATATTTATGAAAATGTTTTGAAAAATGGTGATATATCCAAATATGTCTAGATATAACCATGTGCTTACATTGAATGATTCAGTGACAATGATATACCAATAGTGAGTTATAGTGAATTATAGTGAATTGTTCATATGTTTATACCAAAAATAAAGTCCAGCTAATTATACCAATGTTCTGTTATCATTTGACACTGATAGGATTAACTTGACATGCATGGATGCGTCGGTATGCCTGATTTTGTGTGATCAGAATCGATGAGAGATCTGTCAGTTTTGGAGGTGCCCATTTCATGAAATGGGCAACAGTTTTCTTGCCCATTTCATGAAATGGGCAGCTGAATTTAGTCATTTTGCCCATTACATGAAATGGGCAAAGTGGTTGCCCATTTCATGAACTGGGCAAAATCATTGCCCATTACATGAAATGGGCAATTTCACAATCGGGGTGTAACATATACACGTGACAAGATGATATATGAGATTTGTTATATTGAAATTGGATATTTGATGACTGCTGTTAAAAATTTTCCTTGAGTTAAACCAGTACCATAAAATTATTATGAACAGTTGATAAAGTGTGCGGCATTCTCTGTCAGATGATTCTCAGAATTACATATGTAGTTTATTTTCTCCTTCCTATTTTGTTGTTGTTCTGATGCCCTGGTAGAGTTTGTATGCCTACAAGTATCCATCTTGTCTGTTCATGCATGCCTTACTTGAGATCCTTGATAACGTCAGAGAGTCAGAGATCATGTTTACAAACAGAAAGGAAATACAGCTGTGAGTCTGCACACCAACAATAAAGGACATTGCTGTCTAAGTCTTACAGGATGTGGGTCAATTACATCCAAACATAATTAATAACAATTACAACTACTTTCAAACTGTCAAATGACAATAACACATATTTGCAAAATTAATTGATGTCAATTACAGTGAAGAGTATTTGAATTACCTTTCAGTTACTTTAAATTACTTTTTGACAGTTAAAATACTTTGAGACTGAACACAAAATATACGATGCCTCTCTAAAATAGAAAACCCTGTCACAGCACAGCACAGGTGAAACTCAGGCATAGAGCCCACTAGGCATCAGAGTAATGATTTATTTATTGCAATATTCAAGTTGTTTGTCTTATTTCAGGCAGGACATTTGATTTAAGTGCTATTGAAAGTAATTTGAAAAGTAATTTAAATTACAGCGTATTTTTCAAAGTAATTAATTACAATTACTTGTATTTTAAAATATGTTTAATTACAAATTACTTGCCTTTACATGAATTCATGTAATTAATTACATTCAATTACAAATACATTTTTAATTACACCAGCCCTGGCCTTGATGTCTTATATGATATTGAAATGAATGTTCTTTCAAGGAACAATCTGATTGGACTATCAGGATTTTTGCCCACATTATTATTTAACATCAGTTTTGTCAATATTTTAGGTATTATATTGTACACAAGATTTTATGGCAGTTTCAAAGATGCATCTATGAATGATTGATTAATAATTGATCATCGGTGGTTCTATTTCATTCAGTCATTGAACATGATTGTATAACCAATTGAATATTCCTACCACTAATATATCTACTTATACATAATTCAAGGAAGTCCATTTTATTAAAGGTCTGGAAAATTTCACCTAGATTTGAATTCTTTTTATTCAGTGAACATGCATTTAAAGCAGTGTATATATATATCTTTTTAGTGCCAAGCATGAAATTAACAGTAGGTACCGTTACGTTTACAAACAAATAAGTAAAGAAGCCATGATGATAATGATTATTCTTTGCCACACATTGTTAGCATATGCACGCACGAAATTTATGAAACACTTCTTGTATAGTGGTACTATTTATCAGGAAGTAGACTTTCATGTGTGACAGTCTGACAGACTTTTCTTGGATGGAGGCTAGGGCTTATTGGTCACACAGATTGGACACTGCCATTACCGGTAAGTCTGACAGAGTTCACAGTAACTGAACATTTTCATTTTTATGCCAGCGAGTTGACGGAACAGACTTTTCTTTACAGAAGAGTCCTAAATGTATGTGTTAAATACTGGCATAATGAATTTGGAAACATTTGGTGGCCTGCTGACGTTCTTATTTAATAGTAAAAGCTCTTGAATATGTCCTTGAAAACTGGTACCTGTGATATGGAATGAAGTTTTATAGCCAAGCTGAGTCTGAGCTGACAGAAGATCATCGGATCTCTACTGATGCCCCTCCATTTGTTGTCATATTTTAGAACTGTTTACTTTTCAATTTTGTATAATTTTAGTCTTTGAGCAAATTATAAGTAAACATTTAAGAAAATTAACCAAATAAAACTCTGTGCTACTGCTGGTACTGAAAACAAAGTTACATAGCAGTCTCTGCCACTTGTTTTAAATTTTATAGTCCAAGGCATATCACATTATCAGTCTGTTTTTGTTTCAGAGAAATATTAGATCTCACTCCTATGCTTAGCATTCACAGGTGATTCTAAAGGTAGATCCTAATAGTACAGCAGAACATTCTGAATGTTATGTCCCTTGGAAGTATAGTGTCCTGAATCCTACTATCATTTTAGGAAACTGTTAAAGCATGGTAAACAATAAGCATTTTCCAAGTTTAAATTTTGTATTTTTTGTTGCGTCCCCAAGTTTTTCTAAACTGCTCATGGGGGCTGCCATTTTCTATACACACTAAAACCCAGATGTCTCAGGTCGAATGTTGGAATTATGGGTTTACCACTAGCATCAGTCATTTTTCTCCTTATATAAGGCCTATGCATATTTAGTGCTCTGTGCTGTCTTAATTTTTAGCTCAGTCAATGGCAGTCATATAGCAAACACCCTTCATTTGTCCCCAGTAAGTTAAAAGGGCACAAATCGTATTGATAAACTTCTAACTGAACATCCAATCTAAAAGTGCATAAAACATCTCCATGGACACCTGAAATAAGGTCACTGTGACTTATATCCTGCGAGTTATGGGGCTCTTATGTACCCCCGCCCCCCCCCCCCCCCAGAATAATTAAAAATTTGATACAAATCTCCCTTTATCTCAATTAAAATGTATGGATCGCAATGAATCTTGCTTTGCATGTTGATCATGGATAGTTTCATCAGTTCCTGGAGACTGGTGGGCCCCACCTTTACTTTTAAAATTGTTTACGCATTTTTTTTCTCTATTATGGGACAAATTGATACTGTTAGACCAAGAAACCTCTTAATTTATATCCAGGGAGGTCCTGAGCAAATCTTCTGGGAAACCTGAAATTATGTCAAGATAACATCTGAAGTTAATCTCAGTATCACTTTCAGATGACAAAATTCCTGTTATGAATGTTAGGATAAAATGACATGCTGGTCAGCTGAGCATCACGACCCATGGAAAATTTGTTAATATGTACCCAGTATTGGTATGTCACATTTTAATTACCTAGGAACAGCTTTGGATATGATGAATTGCATTGTTGAAAATTTAATCAATTTTGAATCATTTATAATTTAATTACTAAGTATATGGTATATTCTTTCATCCGGCTAGTCATTTGTGGCACAATGAATAAAATGCTATAATAATAAATTAACAAATAACATAGATCAAGTTGAGTGAATACTGAATAGCATTTGACCTAGTGGAAATAATACCAAATCTGATTTAAAAGATTCATTTTCATTTACAGAAGCTGCCATGTTTTGCATTGTCAGGGTAAAAATGGGGGTTTATATTTCACTTACGTATGATCATATAATAATTAGTAGTTTAATTATAAATTGTCTTTCTGGTGTGACATTTGTAATGGTGAAATGGACTCCTGACATTCCTTTTGTTTGTTGTCAGTAGAGCTACAGACATACATCATCTCATGATACATAAGTACATATTGTGATACACGTATAATACACAATAGAATAAGGTGTATTATAGTATAAAATCCAAGCCCATTGTTCTTACAAAGCTCCAGCTTAGTAATAGGAAGGTATATAACTTCCTGATTAAATTAATTCCAGACTTTAAATGATATTCCAATTTTGTCATTCAAACTTTCATCTTCTTCACTAATAACTGATAATGCTTTTGAAACAGTTTCTCCTATTGGTGTAATATGAAGAGTAAAATTGACCAGATGCTGTTCAACTCACTGTACCTGACTTTTAGTTATATCACCCAGAGATCTATACTAACATTATTACATCTCCCCCCCCCCCCCCATATTTTTGTCAGTGTTGTCATCTGTTGTCTGTAGGATATATTGTGAACGCAATCACTTTTGCAGGCCTCATATTTTTTTCCTGAAATTTGATATACAAAATGCTACTACCAAAGCGAATTTCAAAAAAAATAGTTACCTTGACCTTGGTCTTCAAGTCAAATCCACTGAAATGTAAAATTTTTTGTGAACCCCATAACTTTTTAAATATTGCACATTATGTCCTCAAATTTAAAAAATGACTTGTTTCAACCAAGTTCTTTGATCAGATCAATAACTTGTTAACTTGGCTAGGATCTTCAAGGTCTCATAAGCCAAATTATAGTTCATTGTCTCTGAGATTTCTTGTAAAGGCAATAATTTAGGAACTGTTACATATTTCCCCCAGATTCAGCGCACTTTGTTTCCACTGTCTTCTCAGAAATGTTTGGGTACTGATGACCTTGACCTTGATTTTTATGTTTTCTAAAACACCATAACTTTTGAGATTGTACATATTATTTCCCTCACATTTTTCAGATTACCCATTTAGGGGGAGCCATATATTTGTATAACAGTATTAATGCCAACCAAAACAAATCTGTAAAGATTGCTTTTCATCAGGTGATCAAATCACTGATCACTGTACTCATATGAAAATAATAAGGGGGGTGGGATCCATTTTGCAAATGAACATTTCATCCTGTTTGATATTCACTGCACCTTTGCTATATTTATCTATGCATCAGTTTGCAAGTACAATTAAACCTTGAAATTACTACCACCAAGGGACCCTCAAAGTGGTTTCATCTTTTGAGGTGACCATCTAAGGGAGGTCTTATATATCTTAAGAGCAAAAAGAATTGAGACTATGAATAAGGGTCATTATTTTGATGTGGTCGCTGAAGAAAAGCGGTTGTCAGGAGAGGTTTTATTGTATAAATGAACAACACTTTTCCCAAATTTATAAGTAAAGAAAGCATTGAAATTAATGTTGTCTCACATAAATTACATAGACTTTTAACCTACTGATATATTTATATTTGAAAAAGTGTTTAATGGCCGCTAGAATCACAGACCTGTCAGATTATTTGGTACATCATACCATTGGGTCCTCCTGAGTTTCATCTAGTTCTCATTTTGCCTGTTTATTGGTGCACTTTGGTTGTCCTCTATTTCCTCTTGCCTCCAGTGTCCATTATGTACAGTATAATCATTGGGCTCACCTGCAGTTTGCTTGATTCAGTATTTATTCAGGACTAACAGCTGTAGGGGCTGGTTTAAAACATTGGGCTATAAATTTTAGGTCTCAAATAGTTTCAGTTCATGAATTGTTAATTTTTTCATTGATGCATGAGTTAAAATAAAAACTGTATATTATGCACCATATTTCATTAACTGTGATTCAGAGCAGATATACAGGATATCATCCATACATGATTTTGCTATTTCCAGAAAAGGCAATTCGGGTAATATTACTAAAATACCAGTTATAATATACTGTCACTATAAATAATACTAAATAAAGAAACAGTTATAATTATCTAATTGCGCCAGCTTTATATCTGATTGATTGAAGTAGATGTATAAACCTCCTGTCATCATTGTATCCCAAGACAAAATTTGGGGATACTGTGGTTTTACTTAGCATAGTCTCATCGCCACTAAAGAAAATTTGTGCGCGGGAACTTCACAGACCTTATCAAACTTGAAATGTGCATAGATATAGGTGAGAGGACAAAGCCTGTTTAAAATGGGGTCATGACCTTTAATAACAGAGTGACCTTGACCTTTAAAAGGTCAATTTTTGGTGAAAAACACACTCTTAAATAAATCAATTAAGGTTGCATGGATTAATCCCAAAATGAGGTTGACTGAAGATCTTGGCTACTTTTGTCCTCTTTCTGTCTTCTTGGGATGATTGTTTTTTACTGTCAAATAGGTGTTAGGATGGAGTTTATTTTATTTTAAAATTAACAAAAAGTTAGAGGGAAGGGGCAAGAATAAGGCCCTAAAAAGGGGTTAGAATAAGAGGGAAGGGGCAAGAAAAAGGCCCTAAAAAGGGGTTACAATTAGAGGGAAGGGGCAAGAATAAGGCCCTGAAAAGGTGTTAGAATGATCCTCTCAGAGCAAAATGTTGCAGTGTACCTGAGCCAAGCCATGTGTAGCAAAGCCACACCTTGTAGTGTACCAGAGCCTCAACTTGAAGTGTACCAAAGCCACACCTTTTAGTGTACCTAAGCCACACCTTACAGTTAACCAAAGCCATACCTTACCGAGTACCAAAGCGACACCTCTTAATGTACAAAAGCCACACCTTAGAGTACCAAAGAGTCACCTCTTTATGTGCAAAAGCCACACCTTACAGTATACAAAAGCCACACCCTATAATGTACTAAAGCCACACCCTACAGTGTACCAAAGCCTCACCTTGTAATGTACCAAAGCCACACCTTGTAGTGTACCAAAGCCACACCTTGTAGTGTACCAAAAACCTCACCTTGTAATGTCAGAAACCACACTTTGCAGTGAACCACAACCACACCTTACAGTTTACCAAAGTCACACAGGTTCTTGTAGTGTACCAAAACCACACCTTACAGTTTACCAAAGTCACACAGGCTCCTGTAGTGTACCAAAACCACACCTTACAGTTTACCAAAGTCACACAGGCTCTTGTAGTGTACCAAAACCACACCTTGCAGTTTACCAAAGTCACACAGGCTCTTGTAGTGTACCAAAACCACACCTTACAGTTTACCAAAGTCACACAGGCTCTTGTAGTGTACCAAATCCACACCTTACAGTTTACCAAAGTCACACAGGCTCCTGTAGTGTACCAAAACCACACCTTACTGTTTACCAAAGTCACACAGGCTCTTGTAGTGTACCAAAACCACACCTTACAGTTTACCAAAGTCACACAGGCTCTTGTAGTGTACCAAATCCACACCTTACAGTTTACCAAAGTCACACAGGCTCCTGTAGTGTACCAAAACCACACTTTACAGTTTACCAAAGTCACACAGGCTCTTGTAGTGTACCAAAACCACACCTTACAGTTTACCAAAGTCACACAGGCCCTTGTAGTGTACCAAAACCACACCTTACAGTTTACCAAAGTCACACAGGCTCTTGTAGTGTACCAAAACCACACCTTACAGTTTACCAATGTCACACAGGCTCTTGTAGTGTACCAAATCCACACCTTACAGTTTACCAAAGTCACACAGGCTCTTGTAGTGTACCAAAACCACACCTTACAGTTTACCAAAGTCACACAGGCTCCTGTAGTGTACCAAAACCACACCTTGCAGTTTACCAAAGTCACACAGGCTCTTGTAGTGTACCAAAACCACACCTTACAGTGTACCAAAGTCACACAGGCTCCTGTAGTGTACCAAAACCACACCTTACAGTTTACCAAAGTCACACAGGCTCTTGTAGTGTACCAAAACCACACCTTACAGTGTACCACTTCTGACTGTTATGCAATCCTATATCCTTTTAAGTTCTGTGAGTACACATCAGTTGATGGCAGCTTACATTTTCTTTATTAACTGTATTTATAAAGACTTGTATACCATGCTGTTATGGTTTTTAGGACTGCAAACATATTATTGTGTCCTGCCATCCTTATATTTCTAGTTAGATTTGAGAGGTTTTTCTCAAATACATGTCTTTTTTGTATATGCTTATATAATTTTTTATGATAGATAACATGAAAACACAATCAATTTAATTGATTTTAAAGAAAAACAACCAATGAACATATAAATTGATTAATTAGCACAGCATTAATATCCTGATAAGTTTAGGAGCCAAGACATCGCTTATGAAACAGTATACATTCAGCACTAAAGCTGCAGTGACATGGGAAAGTCCTGGTTTAAATTCTCAAGCCCTCGCTGTAATGAACATCCTAATAAAGCAACATTTCCCTTTTTATGTTGATTATATTCTAGTCTTTGCTTCAGGGGTTAGAGAATTGGTTCATTAATGAAACATGCTTTTGAAGAAATGGTAATTGGGATGCAGTGTATTTAGCATAAACCCATTTTCAGGTCCCTGGGTGTTGGCAGTTAAGAGCAGCCTGGAGAGAGTCATTTAGCATTGAAGGTTACGTATGGGGTTACGTATGAATTCACATGTATTTCAGTTTGACATGCGATATGCATGTCATTTGCCATACAAGGTACATCATAAAGTTATTGACAGATACCAAATTATCAGTAAACTTTAGGAATTGATCAGGTTGTGGGTACAGGTCCACACGTCTGTATACAGAGTGTCATTCTTAGGGTGTGGGATTTCTATCAATTATTGTAGATCAATACTCTCATGTACCTTAAGTTGATGATATACCACCCTCACCTCCACTAATAATTGTATCCACCAAAGCAGAGTCTTGCAGATACTATATTTTCAGCTGGCCGCCGCTGGCTCCACAGCCTGCCTCGCTGCTGCCGCATATTTTTCTGGAGAACTCCTTGTTAACCACTGGACAGAATTTTACGAAACCCAGAATTATGATCGGGGCATATGTGAGCTGCTGCGCCCTCATTTTGGGTTGATATTGCTAAAATGATGTGAACGCAATAACTCGAAGAGAATTTGATGTACAGTCACCAATTTTGCAGCCTTGATGTATCTAATCAAGGGCTAGGCCAGGTTGGAACAAGGTTGACCTTGATCTATTTTTCAAGGTCACAGCAGAGATGATGCTAAAATGATGTTAACGCAATAACTTGAGAAGAATTTGAGGTACAGTCACCAAACTTGCACCATTTATGCACCTTGTGAAGCACGAGGTGGAGTTGGAATACAGATGACCTTGAAGCATTTTCCAAGGTCACAGCAGCAATAACACTAAAATGATGTTAACGCAATAACTCAAAAAGTATCTCGGCAGTGGTTTGACTGACCTGCCTGGAATTTAGCATGTGTATACATCTTAGATAGTTTTCTTGTTAAAATGACAGGTGCCGCAACCTACAGTCATGTTAATGTGGCAGACATCCAAGCTAATATCCAACAAATCTCACACAATTTCCCCTTACCACTAAATCCATGCTTCACTTCACCCGTACCACTCTGATTTAGGCAGATACACGCTTGTCGACTACCTGTATTCTAGTTGTTGTTGTCCTTATGTAGAGCTGTGAGCTTAAGGTTACCCTGGCCTGCTCAATGTCACTGAAGGTATTTATTTTCAAAATATAAAATATAGAATGATAATATGTGCAATTAAGATAAAGAATAATTGTTCACATTAATTCAGTATTTGTATTTGATTATGAATCTAAATATTTATTCCTAAAGTCATATCTTACACTATGGCTCTACATGTTATTCCACACCATCTGTGCCAATTTATGACATAATATTATCAGATTTAACAGAATACTGAAGTCTCCAGTATCACCCAGATCAAGATGGAGTCATAAAAACCCTGCCATCTATCAGATGGTTAAAATGAAGTTAACTGGCATATTGAACTAGCTGTGGATAAAACTAACAACCTTGAAGCTGAGTTTGTAAGACAACCTGTAGAGAGCAGCATTAAACATGATAATCCGTGATCTATATAGACAGCCCTTCCTGCCTGTGCTAGGAGCTGTCCTGTTTTTCAGGTCCGTGTCAGGTAATTATTCAGTGCACAATGACAAAGTGCCCAAAAGAAACATTTTGAGTAAAACATAGTAATGGCTTTTCATAATTGCTGCTTATTAAAGGTTGTAGGTTAAGTTTTAGTATTTCTGGAGTCTTCAGCCTTTGTATTACAGAGGCAGTTGCTGCAGGCATTAGCGTTATTATATTTATATTCAAGCTGTCTTTGTTTTCATTTCAGAATGTGGTTGTTCTCTAGCCTGAAGTAGAAGGCGACAAGAAAGGCCCCAACTGGAGGGTGAATTGTTGCCCCACTGAGGGCGCGGGGCATGAGGGGTGTGGGACAACCATGAGTAAACATCCAAGTCAGTTTTATACAGTGGAGGTGGGCGACTCCACCTTCACAATTCTAAAGCGTTACCAAAACCTGAAGCCAATCGGCTCGGGAGCACAAGGCATTGTATGGTGAGTACTGAATTAAAATAAGAGAGAAATTGTAATTTTATTGAGGTGAGTGCTGGATTAAATTTAATGAGACATTGTAATTTTATTTTGGTGAGTACTGAATAAAACTGAGTGAGAAATTGTAATTGTTGTGAGTAACATTTCCTCAGAAATCAGGGGTAAAATTTCATAAAATCTAGCTGATCCAACCAACTGAGGATATGGTATGGTGTTTTTTAGCTGGCATGAATCAACTGTCAAACTCTTTTCTTACCAGATAACATCATCTAAATCTTTGCTGCAAGTTATGCATTTTCCATGGGAAACACCTTTTTGCAAATCTATGGTTTGTCTGCCTTGTCATCAGACATTTAAAGTGTTTGGATTATTTTGGCGGGCCTGCACATGTTATAACATGTTGGTATAAACAAATCAAACAGGCTGTGCAACTAAATCAGCGTTTTATGGGTCAATGGTTTATCTTTATTTTTAATAGACATCAGATATCTGATCAGAATAGGCTCCTTTAACAAAAAAGTTGGTGTAAACAAATTTTAAGGATGTCCAGTGATGGCAATGGGAACATCAACAAACATTGAATCCATACAAGGAAGTAACCCATGCTTGTACAGTGGTAGTTTATTGCTACTCTCTTCTGGTCTGACACTATGTTCACCTTTGGTGCATTTTACAGAAAATGTTATAGAAAAACAGTATGTACATGGATGGTGGAACAGAGTGTTATCTCACTAATATCTAAATCAAATCACTATTGTCTTTAAATTTCTTTTTTCTCATCTTTAACATGCTTTCAATTGTTCATGGTTAAAGCCAATATTGTATTTGATGGAGTGATGCAGTCATTACAGACAGAACTTTCTGATGGAGTTTCATCATCTATTGCTCACTTCACAGTACAGGTGTTTAATTGTCTGACTTTGTGTTGGACATTTGAACAGTATGACAGGCCATTCTTTTATACAGGAGCTGAGCCAGATCTTGGCAGAGCTAGTTTTATCTGCTGCAGGTATTCTGATCCTTAAGCCTGTCACAGACAGTTTCATGAGGCATCAGGTAGCACAATACCAGCCGCTGACAGCACAGCCAATTCACTGTATGTTGGAGTATACTGCATGGGCTGTATGTACAGTCTCAGAGGATATTGGTTGGCATATATTTTAATATCACTGTAAAAAAAACATGGGCAGTTTTCATGAAAAGAATATTTGAAATTTATCTCATCTATGGGATCATGTCATGCTTGAGCATTTAATGTGCTACCAAATATTTGTGTCACTGAAGTTATGATTTACATTAAGGAAAGGCATGATATGTCATTATATAAGTATGACAAATATCAGTATACCAAGTTGACTAATATGATCATTGATAGCCTTGAAAAGTAACAGTTGTGTTAATTTATAGATCTGATCAATAAGAATTAATTGGATGATTGATTTCTCTGACAAGAAGCAGTATGAAAAATAAGGTACAGGCACAATCTCAATTGACCTATCCACCACAGCCCAAATGCTCCGCCCTTTTAACTTATTATTATAATGAGCCCCCAAAAGGCTCCTTCACATATTGACTTCCATGCCCATGGTAGCGATAGCCGCTTATAACATAATAATGACGTTACAAAGGGCGATGGGGCATGACGTCGTATTGACTGACGTCATCAACTGGTATCACCTGACCATTGATTACTATATCGCAGTCATATATGAACTGTGTTGCAATATATATTGGATTATTTGTCTCATACAAATTATGTGGCAGGTAAGACATTATTATTCACTCGGTAGTCGGAGGAATGGCTCCCGCAACCTATAGCCTAGAAACTTTTTATACTGTCTCCTTCATATAATAAAATATCCCGAAAAACATGCCGACATGGGTACTGATAGTATTTACAGACTACACATGTTCTGTTTGACAGAGCTCTGTCAAATTATGCAAAATTTTGTTTTTGTCAGATGATTGATCCCATGCTTATGTTTATTCATTGAATGATTATGTGATTAAGGTCTCATAGAGTTCATGGATAGGTCAATTAACTGGTTATAAGCAACAAATCAAGTTACAGATTATTCTTAAATTTTATGGCCTGAAAAACATTGCTTCATAGATTTATGATACTGTAAGTTATTTCATGGGAAATCATGTGCACCTGAATCTTACAAAACTGAGATTTCTCTAGAATGGTTAAATGGATTGTCCTGAAATTTGTCAAGACCTTGGATAGTTTTATTTTGTACATATTGAAGACTAAAAGACATTGAAGACAAACCTTTCTCCAGTTTGTGTATTGTACCAAAAAGTTCAACTAAAATAATATCAGTTATACATCTAATAAAAGTTTGAAGAATTCTTCAAAATTTTGCTTACAAGTACATCTGAAAGGTAAGATTGCTAGTTAACTGCTTTATCAGTTTTTCCAAATAATAAGTTTAATCGGAATATTTGTGTGTAAGTATATAAGTATTGTGGGATAGAAAGTTTCAGGAGCAAACACAGGCCTGAAATAATTTACTTATTAGGCCTGCCAGCCTTAATATATGCAGTCAGTTTAGATTCATACAATTGAACATTGTAACCAAAGAACGCCAATGCATTATATATATTTGATTTAATACTTAATTCAGACTGTGCCTGTGAAAGATCCTGGTACCACTGCTGTGTGAAAAGGACTGCAGTCCTTCTAAAGAGGAGTGACTCATGGTAGCGCAGAATCTTTTGCATAATTAATAGGCTGTGATACACTGATGTATGGAGGGTGGTGTTCATTTACTGTGTATTTAGATTGTTCTATGCCAAACACAAGTGCAGTTTAATGTCTATTGGCCTCTGTGGAAATCCATTTGTGATTAAGGTGCTATGTTAACATGCTTTTTAAAACACCCGCAAGACTGAGTGGTGCCTGTATATCACAAAATGTCACCTGCCTTCCGCTGGGGACAGCACCAATTTAGCATTTAATCCCAGACATTACCTTGTTATGGAAGTGTGTAGAACAGGATTTGCTACATATGTACACTTTTTATATCTGAATGAAACAGTATCAACTAGGAGAGAAGACTATGGTGTGTAAAGCCAATCAATGTGGCAACTGTTCACCAACTTAGATTTTAGCTTCTTGTAGTGACATATTGTTTAGACGGCAATCTAGGGGTAGACATTTTAGAACTTGTCATATCTATAGATCTTCTATTTCCTGGTGTACATAGCTTGTTACACATGTCCAAGAACCAGTCCAGAATGTGGCCTTCCTGGCATGGCCTGGTTCTAGGACTATCAGTTCCTGAAGGTCACCTTAACTGGCTTGCTTGTTCTGTAGGAGGCTCTGTTCTTCACATACTTTAAATAATCCATTTTGTATGTTCAGCCCTAAAGATCTATTTGTGTTTTTGTGAGAGTTTCTTTGTGCTTTGTTTTATATGCACAACTGGTGTTAGTAGATCATTGTAGGAAGCCTGGAGCTACATAGACCCAAGTGACTGATCATGCATTGCTGAGTTACCTTTTTTTCATGATGTTTAAGAATCAGGTTAGGTTAAATCAGGCTTATATATAACAGGGCCTGATCAACTATTTATTCATACAGTGCAGAAAGGCAACACCATGATGCTCTCTGTGAATTTTAAATGCTTGTTTTCCTGTGATCTTTAAATAAGTATTCCCATGTTTTGCATATATTCAGATCCAAAATACTTTACTATGTAGATTATTATGTAGAGCTTTAATGTATTCTTTACATAAGATAAAGCCTTTAAAGGTTATAATATTGGCAAAATTATTTGTACAAAAAAAACCCAGTAAAGTTGGGGGTTTATAGTCTGATATTACTGATAAAGTCAGTCTCATCCGATTTTATACTTTGCCTTCCTGGTGTTTAGGGCCTGTTCATTCTTGTAGCTTCCCTGGGGAGCATACAACCCAAGCAGCTGTAATAAGCACTAGAGGGTTATTTGTTCTGCATTCACCTGCCATCCATGACCAGTACCCATTCCTGGGTGAAGAGAGCATGTCCTTTGGGTAAAGGACATGGCCAGGAATTTGAGTACATCCAGCATTCAGAACGGGACACGAACCCACAACCTTACAAGTCCAGCACCCTGTCTATTACAGCACCGGGCTCCACTAGTTGTGCTTAAGTCATAATTCTAGTGATAAGTGCAAACTATCCTATCCCCAGGAAATTTTATGTGTATTAATTTGTTGCTGAAGTCCATGTTTTTGCCTTGATCAGTGACACCAAATTTTACAAAAAGATGAAAAATAGAAATTTTTTAATGAAAAATGCACATGTATGGACTTTTCTTTGCAGTGCCTGCAGATACTGGCCTGATTTTTGGTGTGTGGGCAGATAATGACCAGTTACAGATCGAGATCACGTTTCATCATGGTTGACCTACTTTTGACTGTTTGACAGCCCCCTAACATTGAAAATTTCATGAAAAATATAAATTTTTGTGACAAGTGCACATGTAAGAACTTACAGAGGCTGATGGGCTATTGTCGTCACCTAAGCTGTCCGTCCGTCAGTTCGTCTGTCCGGCTTCCCTCCGTCTGGTGTCCGTTAACTTTTACCTTGTGAGCAGGATATTTCTTAAAGGATTTGCCATAGGAATTTTTATTTCTTCAGTGAAGATGTCAACAAAATCTTGGTCAAGTTTGAAGATGGGTGACCTTGACCTATTTTTCTTTGTTTAAGTGCTGATTATAGAAAAACACTTAGAAGCTTATATGTCAGGAATCAAGACTTACTATGGTCATTGGGACTGATGGTCTGTATGTGCTGCACAATTTTAGTGGCGCCACCTACAATTTCTGATTTGTTAATGAATTTTTATCGGATATTTCAATTTTGGCCTTTCATGCAGGATATCTCCAAAGGTATTCAACACAGGAACTTCATTTCTTCAGTGCTATTGCATATTTACAAAATCTTGGTCAAGTTCAAAGATGAGTGATCTTGACCTACTTTTCAAGGTCATAGAGCTTAGAATAGAAAAAAAACTTAGGAGCTTATTTCTCAGAAAGCATTTGGTGGATTGTTATGAAACATGGTACATACCTCTCCAATTTAAATTTATAACTGATTATCAGCTTTTGCTAATATTCTAGTTTCGCAGTGCAATGCTTACAGATACTGGCCTATTTTTGGTCTATTGGCACATAATGACCACTTACAAATCAAGTTCACGCTTCGTCCCAGTTGACCTATTTTTGACCATATGACAGATCCTGAACATAGAAAATTTCATGAAAAAATAGAAATTTTTATGAAAAATGCACATGTGTGGACTTTTTCTCTCAATGCCTGCAGATACTGGCCTGATTTTTGGTATGTTGCTTGATAATGACCCGTTACAGATCGAGTTTGCATTTTGTCCTGGTTCATCTACTTTTGACCATATGACAGCTCCTGAACTTAAAAAAAAATTAACAAATATTTCTAATTTGCTCCAGGAGGGGGCATTCATGTCGTTTCAACACATCTAGTACTAAACTCTAGTGAAATGCAGTAGATCAACCAGTCATTGAGTGCTGTAAGGAACAGCCCAGTATGGACAATGCATAATGGGACCTACAAGAAATAAATTTGTGAGGTTTTAGCTCTTTTAGTTCATGAGGGAATAGTAATATACATTGTAAATTAATTTTGAACAAAATTGTAAAGTTTCCATTTGTTCCTTGATAGAGTTTTAAATTTTATCATAATGTCTTTGTTGTTGTATCTTTTGTTGTGTTTGTAGATGCACTTCGTCAGATGAAAATGAGACTCAGAACCAATACATTTCTGGATCCATTGCAGTTATGAGATTTTATCATTGATTATTAATTAATTGAAAATTTGCCAAAAGAGCTATGGTCTTTAATCATTCGAACAGCAATTAAGGGTACTTTTATCCTGTTAAGCAAACAGTACTGTCATCTGTTGCTTTCACCATCCTTATGTGAATAGTTGGTTGCGTTTGTGAATGAGATTGTGTTTCCCATTTGTCTTGAATCAGGAACAGAACCCTGGAAAAAATGACACATTTCTTTTTTACACAATGAGCAGTGAACCAGGATACATGAGGAGAAACGCAACATGTGTTCATGATTAGCTGCAGGGAACTATTAAGATACTGTTCTCCGACACTGACACTTTAGAAAGGCCAGACCTGCCTGGCATTATGAAACTATATAACCTCCTGAATACACTCCTCACACAGCGGTTATACACTGCAATCGTTCAAGATCTCCTATGTTTTAACCACTGCTTTGTATTGTAAGATTCTCAAGTTCTCACCACCAGGGCTTGCACAGGGCAAACAATTGTAATCAGACTAATGAGAGAGTTGTATTGCATTGTGTATTCAGCTCCAAGTTTCAAACCTGCGATATCCAGCTTTTGTTGGTCTAATTCTTGGTCCTTTGCCAGTCCTGGTGTCGGTACCCCAAAAAACTTGATAAACGAAGCAGCGGTTAAAATCGAGGAGATCTGGAACACTGCAATGTATAACCACTGCATTACATGAGGAGAGTATCTCCTGCATGACACTGACAGAGGTTCCTATATTGGTTTTTCTTTTTTAAAGGATCTGATTTTGATGTACTATATCATGAACTCTTTCTACATTGATTTGAATGCTGTTTATTTAATAATTACACTGTATACCTCATTACCTGATGGGTAATGCATGACACATTTGCAAGTGTGTATCATTATCACAGGTATGGTTTTTTTTTTTGCAGTGTCTGTGTTTGCAAGGATGTGACTGGCATGAACTGAAATTGATTAATAAATATAAAGAAAAATGTGGGTGAGGTACAGGGGTGCATTGATAATTAGACAGATGAATTGGGTGGTGTCACATTTTAAGATTATCCGTGATCCCAAATTGATTTAATCTGAGGCACATCATCGTTACCATATCCAAATTAAGACATGATTCACTGGAACAGCATTCCTGAAGCTTGCAAAGATAATTGACGGAAAAATCAATAAATGTTGGTTACATGAGGTAGTCAGTCCTATTTATAGCACTGCACCAAGTGGCAGTACTTGGCAGAGGGGCTTTCTTTTGGGCGCAGACTTATATGGTCACTTAATTAGGTGTCAGGCATCAGTAGCTGTTGAAGGTGCTAGGTGTTGCTGAACATACACCAGGTACTTGGAGGTACCAGTAGGTGTTCTATTGTGCCAGTAGGTGTTTTGACCATTTTGGTACCACATTGGTTAGGTGTCATATATTAGATTATCAGGATGTCTGATATCAGTTGGTTCAGAAAGTATCAATTTGTAAGCCTAGGGTTGTGCCGGTATCGGTTCACCATTCTGTGGGGGTTTAAAGTACCATGCTGTGGGGTAGTCAGTTGTTGCTGAAGAAGGGCTTAATATATTAAATTTTCCACTGAGCATTCCTGTATGACAGGGTGAGGTATTCTTGCCTGTCCATATAAAAAGCTGAGCATCCAAAATGAGATTTACCAAACTTTCATTGGCTACATGGAAAGTATTTTAGAATGTGTAAGATTGAAAAAGCATATAGGTTTTGAAGGTGCCAGCTGTCAGTAGGTGTTTTGGGTACATGTAGCCAGTAGGTATTGAAGGTGCCCATAGCCAGTTGGTGTTGAAGGTGCTAACAGCCAGTTGGCCTTTAAGGTACCAGCAGCCAGTGTATATTAAAGGTTTCAGCAGCCAGCAGGCATTGAAGGTGCCCTTAGCCAGATGGCATTTTAGGTACCAATAACCAGTAGGTGTTGAAGGCCAAAGTAGCTTGTAAGTGTTCACCTGGGTATCATGAACAGGGAGTGGGGCTATTTCGAGGCCTATAACCTCTAAGGCTTTAGGGCACTTCCATATTTGGAGAAAATGCCGTGTCAGTGTCTGTAACTTTGAGGGTCCTGTTGGTTTCATAATGCAAAAAAATTATCCAGGTTACAAATGAAACACTCAGCTTGTAGGCTGATTAATTACAGGCCATGAACTTAGTTTTGCCAGTCATGTACAGTGGCTTGGGACTGGAGACATAGCAGTGAGATGCTAAGCAGTTAGCATCAGAGGTCAGATGCTGCAAGATGAGCCCTTCAGCCACTGTCTGCTGATGGTTCTTACGAATCCCAGACTCCAGTGCTGTTTGGTTCTATTTGAAGCTGGCTCAGAAGCCCAGAATCAGTTTCATTTCTGACAGTCCAATTCAGGAATCATTGCTGATCCTCTGATGTCATTATCCTCGGATCGTTCCCTGGAGACTTATCTTGGAACTAATGCTAGTGACCTCCACCACAGTCAGGCTTTTACCATGGTAATAGAAGCATTGAGCTCAAAGTTCATGGTCTTTGCTTTGAACCCCACTGAAGGGACAAAAGTTAATGGCAAAATTACAGACATTGATTCCATTGCTTAAATGCTGGGGAATATTAAGATACAGAGACTTTCCATGTACAGTTGACCCTCAGATTTCCGGTATATCTTTTCATATTCATTCTCCAAAATTTAGAGTAGAGAAATGATTCAAAGTTTACCTCTTTTTAAATGCTTTGTTGCTTTTGAAAGGAAAATAGGAAAAAAATACTTCTTGAAAAATGTCTGACCCCGCATATCCGTAACCTCAGTTATCCAAACAACTTTTATGTCCCCCAAACTTTAGGGTATTTGAGGATCTACTGTAATTTGGAAATACGTGTATTCAAAGCACCTCTCTATTACAGACACTTGAAGCATTGCTGCAATCCAGTCAAAAGACTCTTAGGTCTATTAATACTCTTCTGTCGACAATTGTATTTACAGGCAAAAACTGAGGTCCTTCCAGTGTAGGACTATGATATTTCACTATTTCTCTTAAATGCATTTGCTGTACATGGAAAGTAGAATAAAACAAACATTCTAGTGCCTGGTCCAGAAATTTAGTCTTATTTATTGCATGAAAAGTTGTCAGGTTTTCTTTGTTCTCTGGTGCTAGTGCCAGTAGACCATTAGCATTTGCAGTTCGTGCATTAAGTATTCCATGTATAATGATGTCTAAACATCTATTTGGAAAAGGGTCACTTGTGTCTTAGTTCAAGGGGAATTCCCTCAAGCATATATATTCATAAATTGTCCAGTGATAATGTGAGGAATTCCACGTTGATTATCATAAAATATCGTAAAATTATCGAAAGGTCTTCTTAAATTATTTTAGATTTCACGAACTGTCAGACAATATTAAATTTTGTTTGACAATTTGCTACCATCATGCATTTTGAAGGTGAATCAGAAATAGAATCAGTTCAGTCTTCAGTTTATGTCTTCTGGTTGTACTTAAATGTCAACAGGATATATTAAATCTTGTTTGGAATCAAATCCAGGCCATTATGATGGTGTTTTTATTAGCCTGGGGCCACAGGGTGAGTGTTAATGTTAGGCCCTGGAGAAACTTGTTTACAGGCAGGTTACAAAGTAGATAAGATGATATATAGATGGTCCATTCAGTATGTCATACATGTCCAAGCAATGGAAATACATGATGCAATTAAGAAAGCGGCAGTGCTGCAGATACACTGTGTAGTAATTTTTGTAATTGAACATCTGATGTAATTTTCTCACTAGAAATACCTGTAAATGCAAGCAAGTCCTGAGGAAAAAAGTTCCTTGTAATAACAAGCTGAGAACCTCCACAAAGGTCAGCGGAAATGCAGGAATTTACAGATCGCAAAACATGCTACATCCTGCTGAATTGAATATTTAAAGTTGATCATTAACTTGTTACTGGAGATCTGTGGTACATACCAAGTATTTGCCCTTTTCAGAAGATGTCTGTAATTGCCATTTTTCTGGGAACTTTCCCAGGCCAACTGCAGTAAAGTCATCATTACAACATATTTTTAAGGTCATGAATACATCACCTTCCCAAACACCCCACGCATCAAACATTTAGCGCAATCCTTCCCAACCAATGTGTTTTAGCATGGTCGGCCTTATTGATTTGTTGCAGGTTGTCCAAATAGAAATCCCCGTAATGCAGCAATGAAGCTGCGATAGACCTTTAATGTGTACTTGGCAGTTATTTTACAGACTGCAGTGAATAGAATTTGGCACTAGTGCAAAAAGAGCTTGCGATGTCAACAACAGCAGCACTTGGGCGCAGAGCTTAAGAGATAATAGGGCCAGATTTGATGAGATCAGAAGAAGATATATCATGGCCAGTTGAATGTATGTAAATCCCAGGACTGCAGGATGTCCATTGTTTCTGTTTAGGTTCCAACCACTGCTAGAACAATAATTAATTTAAGGCGAGTTCAGCAGACTTGAGTATTGTTATTGACTGACTTGGTAGTCTTTCTTGCTGCCCGGTAAGGTCGGCTGCCTGTGGATCATTCACTAATCCCCTGGGCTGATGGAAATTGGCTGCAGTAGTGCGAGATAATGTCCCCGTGGGACAAAAAGAGTAAAAGTTCTAAATGTTTATTGCAGAACATTAAATAGATTTGTTCGTGTGAGATTTTTTTTTAAAGATATATATAATAATACAGGGAAACCTCTCTGTGTTGTGATCCCCCTACTACAGGCACTTCTGAATACGCGACGCCAGAGATTCCTGATCTTCTGTAGTGGAGGCGCATAAGTGCAGACTTGCGGGCAAAAACAAATATGTCCGACAGTATTATTACAGCGAACGGATTGTAACTACATTGTGCAACAGATTTGAGCATTAAGACCATTGAGAGCAATTGAGAGAATTTCTCACTGCTACAGGAGTTCAGACTTCGGGTTATAGAACAGTCAAACTTATTGGGCTTGCCCAGCAGAGAGAGCATTTGGACATCATCGGCCATCTTTGTTTATGCCCCCAGTGACTCTCGCAACAGGGGCGCACCTGCCGGCGATAGAGAGCAAACAGGGTGACATTTTGCCTCTAGCACAGGAGATCGAGGATCTCCAGCGTCGCGTATTAAAAACACTTACAGGGGGTCTCATGAATTGCACATATAGTCTATACTAATAGGGTTTATAGTCTCCCTGAAATGCATGTGCAGTACAAATACCATTAGAAAACATGTCCGTGGTTTCATCAATACAAACCCATATTCATTTCGTATGCAGCAAAACTGTGGATATAGTAAAGTGGGTAAGTGCTGCAGGAGCAGAGAAGTCTTCTACCAAAGAGATATCCGGTCACTGACGTCAGTGATGAATTCTCCCATCTGTTACTTTGTGTATAGGTTTATAGTGAACTGTCAAAATATGCTGCATATGCATGGCTATGCATAGTTAGACACTGGTGGATCAGTGGAATCACTGGTGTTTATATGTATATGTTCCTTAGTACAGACCGACCTGTAAGATGTAGTGAACAATGATATTTGTTAGCTCTCCACAAAAAGTTTCCAAATGTATCTTTATCCATCGGACAAAAAAGTATTATTCTATTCTATAACTGTAACATAACTAATAATTTGATTGTAATATAACTGTAACATAACAAATAATTTGACCGTAATATAACTGCAATAAAAACTTATAATTTGACTGTAATATAACTGTAATATAACATAGTTTGACTGTAATATAACTGTAACATACCTAATAATTTGACTGTAATATAAGTAACATAACAAATAATTTGACTGTTATCTAACTGCAATATAACTAATAATTTGACTGTAATATAACTGGAATATAACTAATAATTTGACTGTAATATAACTAACATAACTAATAATTTGACTGTAATATAAGTAACATAACAAATAATTTGACTGTTATCTAACTGCAATATAACATAGTTTGACTGTAATATAACTGTAACATAACTAATAATTTGACTGTAATATAAGTAACATAACAAATAATTTGACTGTTATCTAACTGCAATATAACTAATAATTTGACTGTAATATAACTGTAACATAACTAATAATTTGATTGTAATATAACTGTTACATAACAAATAATTTGACCATAATATAACTGCAATATAACTTATAATTTGACTGTAATATAACTGTAATATAACATAGTTTGACTGTAATATAACTAACATAACTAATAATTTGACTGTAATATAAGTAACATAACAAATAATTTGACTGTTATCTAACTGCAATATAACTAATAATTTGACTGTAGTATAACTGCAATATAACTTATAATTTGACTGTAATATAACTGCAATATAACTAATAATTTGACTGTAATATAACTGCAATATAACTGCAATATAACTAATAATTTGACTGCAATATAACTTACATAACAAATAATTTGACTGTTATATTACTGCAATATAACTTATAGTTTGACTGTAATATAACTGTAATATAACTTATAGTTTGACTGTAATATAACTGTAACATAACTTATAATTTGACTGTAATGTAACTGTAAAATAACTAATAATTTGATTGTAATATAACTAACATTACTAATAATTTGACTGAAATATAACTGCAATATAACAGATAATTTGACTGCAATATAACTGTAATATAACTAATAATTTGACTATAATATAACTGTAAAATATATAATAATTTGACTGTAATAACTATTAAATGACTAATAATTTTACTAATATAACTGCAATATATAACTAATCATTTGACTGTAATATAAATGTAAATGTAATATAACTGGACAACTGCCACTAGAAATGTATATCCTGTCATTATGTCCATCCTGAAATTACAGCAGTGCATTATAGGTTGAAAATGCTTCCATAATAACTCATGATTACTGAACTGGATGTTGCCAGATAAAGAGTAGCTTGACCATAGATGTAATTCTTGGTCAAATTAGACTAAGGGGGACAGGGTTCAGAGGTTGAAGGGCAAGGAATCGCTAGCAGTCATGCTTTCTTAAAAACTGTACGCAGACTGTATGATCATGTACATTTAACTGCAAAGCATAAAAAGGTTAAGTTTCCATTGAATATTTAATATGAGTATCATGTATAAAAATTCAAGGAAATAAAAAAGTAAAATTGGTATGGATCCACATAGTTCAATTTGCTGTAATTTTTCTTTATTAAAAGGCAAGCTGAGAGTGGTACTGGTAGATTACAGTATATACTTTTACGAGTACTCTTACACATGTGATAAATACAAAATATATTTAACATTCCTTCCTGAAATAGTTCAGTGGATGTCATGACGCATGAAACAAAGTAAAGAAACAAGACATTTCGCCAACTAATAAATCTTAGATGTTAGAAACTGTCAGTTCTGATGTGCACATATCATTAAATTTTACCACAGATGTTAAACTGCTCCCTCCAGGTAATCTAGTACTGTTGTGGTAGGTGTAAAAGGTAGTGTGGTTATGGATGCAGGTCAGGCTCAGTTCCTGCAAACTCTCCACAAAGCATGTAGCTAATGAAGTGACATTACACAGTATAAGAAAAATATTTAGAATGTACTGTAAAACCTCAAAATAATGACCACCATCAGGACCATGATTAAGTGGTCATTGTTTTGAGGTGGTCGCTTAACTGAGATGGTCATTAAGTGAGGTTTTATTGTATTATTGTAGTATTTATTAAATGCATTTATGTATAGAATTTTTTGTCTTGTAGGTTAGTCATGTAAGACAGTCATGTGAATTGCATGACACTAATGTATTTTTTTTGTGTCATATATTATAATTAATAACAGGGTCTATTGGGAGAGGTGCCTCATTTTCTACCAGACAATCAAGACAAAAAAGTGATCTTGATTATACTGAGTGTGAGCGCCAAGCATTTCAATTTACTGTTTTAGATATACACTTGACCTTAAACATTAAGGCCAAAATCATAACATATTGATCCTCATTCCAGGAACAATATCAACAGCAGATTCAGGTGTTTAGGTCTAACAAAAACCCAGAGGGAAAAATGAACACCTGTTCTTGTTAAATTTATTTATATAGTACAAGAATTTGAGAATAAGCCTTTGAATATGACCTTATTAAAGTTAGTAGTTGATTCATATCACTTTTAGATGTGATCAAGATCCTGGCGTGATTATACAAGATCTTTTTACCTATGGATGGCCTCTCTGGATCCCCTTTTATCACTTCAAAAGCAAGCAAGTGTACTCTCAGTGAAATATTAAGTGAAATAAAGTATGAATGGTCAGTTACTGTAGTAACAGGACCCTGGTCCACAAACAGGAAGACTTGTTTCACCTCTCCTGTTCTGTAACATGATCCTAAATGTCCAGCCGTAGCAGAGGTATAGGTGCTAAAGTGGTAGGAATTGGTTAAGTTTTAATGCTGTAGGCTGTTTTGAGCCCTGTCTTTTTCATATCTCTTAACAGAATAAGAATATTTTATCAGCATAATATGACTTCTTTGGATGTGCATACATAATCGTTTATGATCAATTATGCAAAACATGCAAATGATTTATTTGATTACGAAAGAAAACAACCAATCATAGATATATAATGGATTAATTGGCACACAACTAATATGCTCAGTTCACAGTGCTCCTCCAGTGTACACATGTAACATCATGCAAGTCTGTGGGGACTGGGAATCACTCCTGTGCCTGAGTTATTATTCACCATGCTAATTAATACAGCAGTGGGGATGAATCCAGTACACAGGCAATTCCAGCATGGTGACAAGGGAACTAGCTTCTAAGGAACAGCATCAACTTGGGCATCACTAATGGCCAAGAGTTGACCAGTGCTGGTCACTGGCTGTGAAACAGAATGTCCACATTTTCTAATGTGGCATGATCTGTTAATTCTGTGTTTGGTCAGGTATATGTATCAAGTTCAATGCTGACCTTGTCTTCACACTTGAATAGGGTGGTTGCATAATCGTTAGTGGGCTGGACTTGTGGTGGCAAGGTTATGGGTTCTCATCAAGATCTGACTACCTTCTGCGCTAAAGCCCCTGGCCAAAGTCTTTACCACAAGGGTGTGCCCTCTCCACCCAGGGGTTAATGTGTACTGGTCAAGCATAGGCAGCAAGCAAAACGTAGAGTGAAATAAACTTTGAGTGCAGTGTGTAGCTGCTGGGTTGTTTGCTCCTCAGCAGTTGAAAAGTTGCAAGAATGAACAGGCCCAAAAGACCAGGAAGGCAAAGTGTCAAGTCAGATGAGAGTGATGTCACTGATATCAGAGTGACTATAAACCCCCACCTTTTCCTTTTCTTCACCTTTACTCTGGGTCCTGCCTTTGCTGGTTGGATAAGGATGCAGCAAACTGACGTGTATGTGTCATTGGTTAAATTTGTATAATGAAACCCCAACTAATGACCACCCCCTTTTCAAAGACTTGTGTTACTTTTGATGTTTTGCTTTATCAATTAGATTAACTGAAGATAAAATTATGATCCTAGATGGCCATTTGTTTAAGGATTCATTGCAGAGTTAAATATCTCATTAAATTAATTCTAATTATTTCATTTGATCACATTTAACATTTAAGCAAGTTTTATGAAAATTGTTTGCCCACCTTAATATCATAATCCTGTTAACAAACTAAATTGTAGGTAAAGGGACCTACTGCTGTTCATGGTAGACATCATTATGCATATCCATAGAACTGACATGTATGGCTTTAAATTGAATCTGTCAGGCATTGTAACCAGTAGTAATGTTCAAAATGATCATTAAATTTTAATATAAAAAAAATTAAGCATGACCTTGGTTAAAAGTTTCTCCATTTGATATTTTCATTGTTCATTAAGTAAAAATGATATCAGTTACTTCAGAAGCCCTGCTTTACTCAATTGTTTACTATTAATGCTATTGGCCAGCACTAATCTGTGTAACTGTGTGTTTATTCATTATATGTTTTTATAATTGAAATGAAAACAAATTAAGGAAGGAAATTTTAATGTCACTTGGTTCATCTAAAGCTATTCCTTATGTAAGGAAGGAATGTGGAATGGGTGTTAAGAGATTTCGTAAGTATCAGCACAGCAACATGCATATTTTCTATGTGTCACTCCTGGATACCGTGCCTTACGGGAAAAAATTGCTGCATGTAGCGATTAGTTTTGGTGGATACACGTTCTGCATGCCTGCTCCATGCAAAAGAAATCCCACCTTATTGCTTGCCGGAATCAAAGATTTCGGCAAGCATATTACTCAGTTGCGTATGTCTGTTTGTCTGTTTGTTTGTCTGCACTCTCCTGGCCACAATTTTGCCACAATCACCTTGAAACTTACAGGGATGATGAAAAACATA
Organism: Sipunculus nudus; assembly: GCA_026874595.1. Classification (NCBI taxonomy): domain Eukaryota; kingdom Metazoa; phylum Annelida; class Sipuncula; order Golfingiida; family Sipunculidae; genus Sipunculus; species Sipunculus nudus. The sequence goes on from CM049307.1 coordinate 61,153,371, forward strand.
ATTTCTAGGTGCCCTATGTTTTTGGTTAAAATAGGTCAAAGGTCAAGGTCAAGGTCGTCAAAACTTCTCAAAACGGTTTTTTCTTCATATCTTTGTGACTATTAGTCATATCTACTTCAACAATAGCTTATTTTAATCGTCATTCCAAGGCCTGTCATCTGGTGTGTAGCTGACTCAAATTTGCCGTAACCATGGTTACAAATTTTCGGGGAAAAGTCATGATATTCGAAAATAAGGGGCCTTATTTTTGTAACTTTGTCAGTTTTAAAGCTAGAGTGATCTAATTTTTTGCATCAGGAAGCATTCAACTAGTACTACAAGATTTTATTACAAGTCTTGCAGTATCTCGTAAAATATCTCGTGAATAGAGATATTTCGAGACTTAATTCATCTTGCGCCAAAGGCCACATTATTGTAGGAATCTTTTTGAAACTGACATATTATAAGTCCTACACTAGTATCTCGAAATTGTTTTTTCATTTTTTGAATAAGGCCGCTAGGTCTGGATGCGAACCTCCCAAACATATCATATTTTGGCCATATCTAAAAAATTATAAGCCTCAATTACATAAACTATAGCTTATTTTCTTCCTCTGAGTCTTCTCCATAACCTAGTGTAGTCATATGGTCACAATTTTGTGACACTTTGTCAGTGTGTCTGTCTGTTTGTCAGTTGTCCTCAAATTCGCCTTCTTGCTCTTGCGTCTCACATATAGCATTCTACAGGCCACAGTTTTGAAAGAATCCTTTTGAAACTATTACATCTTAAGTCTTACCTTATTATCTCGAAACCAATTGTTCATTTTCCGGATATGGCCGCTAGGGGGCGCTGAACTCGAACCTCTCCCAACATATATCATGCTTTGGCAATATCTCCAAAACTATAAACCTCAGTTACATAAACTGTAGCTTTTTTCTTTCTTTGAGTCTTCTCCATAACCTGGATTAGTCATCTGGACTCAATCTTGAGTCACTTTGTCAGTGTTTCGTCTGTTTGTCAGTTGTCCTCAAATTCGCCTGCTTAATTGTTGGCTCTTGCGTCTCACATATAGCATTCTATAGACCATAGTTTTGACGGAATCCTTTTGAAACTATTACATCTTATGTCTTACACTAATATCTAGAAATAAATTTTTCATTTTCCGGATATGGCCACTAGTGGGCGCTGCACACGACCCTCACACACATACCATTGTATTGGCCATATCTCCACACCAAAAGCCTCTGTTATACAAACTATAGCTTATTTTCTTCCTTTGAGTCTTCTCCATAACCTGATTAAGGCATCTGGTTTCAATCTTCTGTCACTTTTCAGTTTGTCCATCTGTTTGACCGTTATCCTCAAAGTCGCCTGCTTGCTGGTTCTTACGCCTTACATATAGCATTCTACAGGCCACAGCTTTGACGGAATCCTTTTAAAACTGGGACATCTCATGTCATACACTAATAATACGAAACGCATTTGTCGTCTTCGGAATATGTCTGCTAGAGGGCGCTACAGTCGAGCCTCCCAAGTATATCATTAATTCGCCATACCTCCAAAACTATAAATTTAAATTACATAAATTATAACTCATTTTCTTCCTTTGAATCTTCTCAATCACTAGGTTATGTCATCTGGTGTCAATCTTGTCTCACAAAGTCACTATGTCTGTCTGTTCGTCTTTTGTTGTTAGTTTTGTCTGCTTGCCTGTTCTTTTGTCTCATATGTCATTCTACAGGCCACATATTCTCAGCAATGTCCCTGAGAGTCATTCCATTAATAGAAAAACGACAATATGTTCTGTCTGTCCGTCTGTGTTTCACTTCCGATTTCCGGCAAGCGTTCGACCTATGGTCGTCTAGTTTATTTAGTAAATATACCAATTTTTATCCACATTCTGCATGCTGAATCTGCATTAGGTACACATGTGGTATATGTGTGGATGCTGTTATCATGCCTCAAATAAGAATTTACTATTGGCCACAGGGTACCTCTTCCTGTGTCATATTAATACAGCTTGTTATGAAGAATATTTATAGAAAAAGGTCCTGATCAGAAATATTATTAATTGTTATGGCAGGTAGTTTACTTTATTTTCTTACATCACCTAAAATGTCACCATGGTGACAGACCCGTGCCTGTGGAAATGCAGCATGCATGGGACCTTTTTATCAGAAAAATGTATAACAAGTATTCCTTTACACATGTACATACATGTTAAGATAAATACTGATTAATGACAGAACATGTGAGTGACAACGCAAGGACATAGAGAGTCAGTTGATCAAGTTATTATTGTTGGACATGTCTGTTGGGGATATCTAGGACTGTTTGTCACCTCCCCTGGTTGATGCAGCAACAGGGGTGAGGTATCCATTAATGAACTACTGCTGAATCAGACGCGGTGGCCAAGAACTGGGGCAGCGTGTAATGGCTCACTGTTTCCATTGATCCTTCTGCGGTCTATTGGGAACCCACCAAATCAATATGTATTTATTTTCATGCATATTCACGAGCTCAGGTGCACATGTGCATGCTGTAATGTTGGCCAGCATGGGTTGCTATGGTAACTAGATTTGATGAATGGATAAGTGTGCACTGAGGAATTTGATGAATGGATTAGTGCTGGTAAACTGAAAGCATGGTTAGACAGATTTGGCACTAATGAAATTGGCCCTTGCAACTGCTGCACCCTGCGAACCTGACACAGTTTCTCAAGACATAGCATCTTATCAGTGTACCGTAAAAAGCTCAAAGTTCCTAAGAAGCTCACAAATCATCTCATGTTGATCGATCAGTATTTGACAGTGGCAGTTTCTGCACCCTGTGACCCTAGCCACTCTGTTGCCATGGACACAGGTGTTTCAGATTTGCCTGGTGATTATCTGATTTTGGCTTTGTAAAATCAGGAATGGACAATAAATCAGAAATAGAAATTATGACCAGATGGGCTATTGGAATGTCACACTGCTCCTGTGGCCTGGTTCACCCCAGCTGTCACTGGTTAGAAATTTAATTATATTTGTTTTGATCGATAGCATGGTCCCAGAACATCAATAGTGCTGGTTATTCCAGAAATACCCCATCTATGTGAAAAATGGTCGCTGACTAAAATTTATTGATAAATTTTATATACTTGTGAATTATGTCCTCAATGCAGTGATTTGAGAATTAATCATGGGAAATGCTGCCCTTGTTGATGTAAATTCAAAAAGTATCTGCCATTGATGAAAAAATTCATGAAAAGGATTTAACTTTTGTCAGGACCCACCTTACTTCAGAAATAAAAATAAAACAATAATGTGTTTTATAATTCTTTTAAACTCAAAAGCAAACAGAGAAACATACAAACAGATACACAGGACAGCCATAAGTGATAACATAACCTACACCAGGCTGTATCTGTGGTGGAATTTTCAGTTATGGTTTGTTTTTAATAGGGTTTAGATCAAAATTAAGATGTTTTATATTTGCCTGATGCTTGCTTCATTAATGAATCACAAATATATAGCTATATACAGAATTCATAGCTTACTTCTCAGATCACTCAGGCCAGTAATGAGGAAGAATTATATTTAATTTTAAGTAAAAAGTTATCATAAGATTTATCATACATAATTCATAAATTTTTGTGGAGACCATAAAAGAGATACGCTCCTGAGGCAGCAGAAATCTTGCACTTCTGAAGAAGCTACTGATTTTCCTGCTGCCTTGTTTGACCGTTTATGATACACTTAGACACCAGGTGGTGGGTCTGTCTGCTGAAAAAACTGCCGTCAGCAAAACTGAAACCAGCCAGCCAGGTGTGCACGGGCCTACATGTATGTTGTTACATTTCGTTTGAATTACAGCTCACCGGCTGGACATCCTTTGAACACAAGGACCTGTGCAAACCACGTGTAGGGCCATTCTCTCTGAGCCTGTGGCCTGTTCAAACAGTTGCCTGGGCAATGAGCTGTCACTCAAAACGAAATGAACAACATAGGCTCCGTGTATTCCTCGCTTGGCTGGTAAACTGTTTGGTCTTCCAACACAGGGTCTCATCTGATTGGACCAAAATACAATGCTCCCCTCTGGTGTAGTGATTCAGTGTACGAGGTCAAAACAAACAGCGCTTACGATATAGGTAGTAGGCCTAAAGGTAAAGCACTGTGTAAAGAGCTTATTAAAGAGAAAGATAAAAGTATATATAAATATAAATAAAGTAATAAGAATAATAATAATATTATTATTATTATTATTATTGTTATTATTATTATTAGTAATGCCAAATTATTTTTTCAGACATGCAAATTCATAAAAAAAAATAGTCCTGAATTATAGAATTAACAATTATGTCGAGAAGAAAGGAAGAGAAGTATATTTTATCAGCTGTAATATAGTTGACTAGTCTTAAAAAAAACACCACTACAGTGACTAAACAGATTTAACAGCAGCCTAGCAGAAGTCCTAAAATGGTTATATCAGGTTAACACAGAGTGTACACCATTGATTTAGGGCAATCAAATCAGTAGTGATCCCTATAGTGTAGGTCTGTCAGCACTTACTGCCAGTCACAGTAGTCCCTGCAGAGCTTATCAACAGGTCACACACAAGCTGAACAGTGCTGGTTAATTACACATAACCTGGCTGTGTCAGTCTTTATGTGTTTCTAGTCTGTGGTACTGACACAGAGCTGGTGGAAGTGAGCTGTATAATAGTCATGATATACAGTGAAATGATGGTGTGTCAAACCATCTTGATATGTAATAACTCAGAATCTGCCAGTATGTACACCCAAGGTTTTCATGTCTTATTATATACAATATATGTATAATGAAACTGTCGCAGCAAGAGTGACAGTTAATTACCAGACTGTCACTGAATGAAAATACTCTTTTTTGTTTCATCTCACAGGAGAGTTCTTATCTTACCTTTGAAGAATTGTAAAGTAGTTGAAATATATTTTCTTTTTACTTTGTGCACTGGTGACTTCCACAAATAGCATTGCCATAATTGGACTGCAGGGCACAAGGTCTTGATTTTTGATATCTTTAAACTTGGTGGTCTCATGACTGATGCTGAAATCTGACCTTTTCCTCTGGTGGATATTGAAAAGTTTTAGACATTGTGGACAGCAGCTTGTTCACAATTTCATCTCCTAGTTATTATAGGAAACTTAAAGGAAGAATATTGGCAAACAGTTACTGATTTACATTTGATGCTGATTAATTAGATGAAGAGAGAGCATACCTCAACGAAGGATAAATGATCATACTGAATGTGACCCTTCATCTTCAAGTTTAAAACCAGCCATACACCTACCTTTTCTGTAGAATTCATGTGATTTATGGCCTACTCTGCACAAATAGATATGTCAAGGCCCAGATCCCAATCTGGACCAATCGGCGATTGGTCTGGACCAAATCTAAATCGGGATCTGGTCAGGACGAGTTCCTGATTTAGATTCCATGGCAGGCTAGAGCAGACTTTTGGTATAAACATTATATTCCATAAGGTTAAAACATGAAAATAATAAACCAAGTTGTGTGAAAAATTTTATTTTATATATTAATATATGTAATAAAATTATGAATATATACATATATATTCTGTGGTTGGCTTGTCATTCGTGATGGTTTCAAATTCGCGATATTCGCAGTAGGGGAAAAGCCGCAAAATTTAAACCACGCATGAAACCTAGACTGGTACCCCGCTCTATTATGGCACCGCTGCTCTAGGCCAATCATAGAGACGGGCGTACAACGCCATCTTTTGTACTCCAAGCAGACTTGTTCCAACTCCAGTATGTATTATATATGATAAAAATAAGCATTTCTTTTGCTCAGAGAAGTTACAAAAAGTTAGCTGTACATTAAGTGTGACATTAATGATTAGATTAATAGATATTAATAATAAATCACTGTTACGTACAGTGGAATATCAAAGATTCATTATATCGTATTATCTATACATCACCCAATCAATTTTTGTGCAACAACTCATGATTCAATATTTTAAAACTAGAAATAACTAAAGAAAGTTATTTTATAAGAAATCTTCACGGATAATCAACCATGATCGCTTAAACGTCCATGACAACCGGTATGAGCGTGCAAACTGGAGTTGGAACCAGTCTTTAGGTAAGTCAGGAGTTGCAACTGGGAGTACTTAAGATGGCGTTGTACGCCTGTCTCTATGCTTGGCTGAGGGCCATAATAGAGCAGGGTACCAGTCTGGCATGAAACCTTGCTGTCATGGGAAAATAGTCTCTGTAGTTGCCACCAGGTGGCAATAATGGGCATTAGTGGAAAATAAATATAATCCAAATGACGATCATGTTGATCACAGCGTGCAACGTATCCACGATCTAGTTAAATGTAAAAAAAATGCTTAGTTCTCACCGGCAGTTCAGCAAGTCTGATTTTATTTATTAAATTGCAATCGCAAGCCTTTTGCTCGAACTGCTTGAACTCTCCCTGCTTACGCTTTGTTGGCTGTCGGCCGATCTGATCATTCGCCGCTTAGAGTTACTTTGCTCTTTCTTCACATTCACACTTGCAGGTATCAGGCAGACCTTCCGTGCGTGGCCACTTCAGGGATATGACCGCTTCTGGTACCGACTTGTTATATCCATGGAACGATGTTTATATGACGTAATCTGAACATGATATGATCAGGGCAGAGCAGAGGGCCCTATTTGTATTGTTATGTAATGGCCAAGCTGTGAAACCAATGCCCCTTTGAAGCGGCATCGCCAGGTTCCGGCATTGACAGTCATTTTTGTTTGAGCAAAACAACTTCGTACCTATTTTGGTGTTTTTTAAAATATTGATATAAGCCCCATCGCAAAAATGGAACCCCTTGAAACTATGAAAAATTGCCTGAGCGCGAAAATTGAGCCAACCACAGTAGTTGAAAATGTTGATAAGAGAAGTTATAAATTGTTGGTTTTCATGAAATCAGGATTTTTCACGGGAATGTAAGCTGATCGTGGGTTGATACAAGTTAAGAATATCCATATTTGAAAACTGGGGACTGAAAACTTCATATGATACTTAAATTATTATATATGTTGTCCATCTAACAATTCATTCTACTTACAAAACACATCAAATATATACACTTATTTACACAGTGAGTCAGCTTAAACTAGATAGTTTCATAAAAAATTGAATAATTCAAATAAATATAATCACTCAATTCATTCAAGCTTAAATGTTAGTTAGGTTATTAAGGCAGAATAATTAACATTGACAACAAACTAAATTAAGAGTTGTCATAAATTATAAGTGGTGGGCCAATCATCGAGTTTTATCGAAAGTCAGTCGGTTTGCTGCCACTTTCAAGCGCTCAATTACCAAAGGCAACTATCGATTACATCATAATCATGATTTTTTTTTTTTTAATTCCAGAATACCTTTGTTTAGGCTAAAATTATTCTCCCATATTTTACAACATTCCGCGCTCCATAAAATTAGTCTGTGTTCCCAAATAACTTCTATATGTAACTGAGTATAACACGGTATAGATGCGAGAACGGAGTTCATAATAAACCTATGTTAACTGGCATGGAGTTGCAGAATTGGCAGAGAGTTTTGTTTTGAGATGTACATTGCACAATATGGGCGGTATGGCGTTAAAATGCTCCATAAGTTTTCCAGGTTTATGCCAAATTTGCAAGATTCTCTAAGAAATAATCTCTTCAACTGATGCCAGGTGCCGCTGTTTAGGTCATCCTTTAAAAAAATTCTTTGTTGGGGCCAACCCGGCTGGTTGAGTATTTGGGTTACGGCTGAATTTTTTTTGGACTAGTCTGCAAATTATAATATATTTTGTATGATCTGCCGCAAACGCACCTGGGCCTGTAAAAAGGATTGTGATTTAATTTTTAATTATTATAAATAATTAAAATGAAACTTTAAAAAGCATTTCTTACTTATAATAGGAAATTATTATAAAGGGCAAAAACTTCTTTTCTTAAGGTAGAATTACTAAGACATGGGGGCTGAGTAAAGAAAGTACAGTTTCACAGATAAATATAAACTTTAAATATAAACTTTATTTATTTTACATGGATTGTACAACTAGTTATATTAACAAATACGAGGCACTCTCCATGGCACGGATGTTTGCGCTCGGTAGTCGGTAAGGGTGGAGGAAACCGGAGGACCTGGAGAAAACCACCGACCTTGGACAGGCCACTACAACCCACTCTCATAACCACACCGGGAATGGAACCTGGGTCGCCAGCTGAGAAGGCTGAGCGTTTTACCACTCAGCTGTCCAGGTCCCAATTGCATATTTCTTTATATTTGTCTGAACCGATTAATAATCGATCATCGATCGGTTTGTTCAAACCAATGATCGATTATGAAAAAGGAACCGACTCCCACCACTATTACTTATCAAGTTATAATTTCAGACATCCTGTATATATATAAATTAATGAAATCAAGGTGTTTCCTGTAAAGGAAAGTTCTTATAATGCCTCTGTGATGGATGTATGAGCTTGTTTATCTACAAGCTGTTAGTAAACAAAGCAGTGTTGACACTTGACAATATGAAAAACCATGTAATCTAAGGCTGTACCTTGCATATGTGTGGAAGCTGAAAAGTATCTATTGCAAAATAGCATTTGCAAAAATCTGGTTCGTCTAACTTGTCGATATATGTCTTTATTGAATGTGTTCAGATTATTTTGGCCGACCTTCCACTTGTTATAAACACATAGATATAAACAAAACGAACAGCCTATGTGCAGTGAAATCTGAGTTTTCAGGCCTGTTTCTGCTAGGGGTTATCTTTAGTGAAAAGACATCAGATATCTGAGTAGGAGCCTTTAATAGGGACTTCCCTGGAACATTTTGTTTGATGTCATGTAAAAATCCAAGATATAAAATGCCATGCCTAATCAGACTTGTTTATGTGCACAGGAACATTGCCATATAAACACACTGTTAAATTTGCTACTAGTACAGTGTTGTGGCTACCAACTGTCTTTAATTTTATACTGACTTTTTACTTGGGGATCTCTTTCAGTTTGAGGCTCACGGATGAGAATTCTTTACCATACAATCCAGGCAAGATGTATCCCATGCCTCCAAAAAATTCCATTGTAATTAATTAAACAGCATTTCATAATTTTGCTAACAAACAAAGGTGAAAATGCAACCTCCTTGGGGAAAAAATTTTTATCCTGCGGATTAAAATCAACAGTATACAGCAAGCATACAGAGGCAAGTTCACATACCAGGACAGGTGTGGCTAGCACATGCTTTATTGATTGGAGTCATAGAAGTGGCTACCTGGCCCTTCTCTAAACCACACCTATTCAGCATGACCTTTATACTTACCAGGTAAACACATCCCTCTTCAATATTGAGAGAGGGCTTGGCCATAGATTTGTTTCATAATTTATGCTGCCACAATAAAGACCCCCCACTGTGACCAATATGCATGTTTCTGGCTGAAACTGGAATTCCCTTGCCTCAAAAGGTTGAAATTTTCCAACTTGATAAAATATAGCTAGTACTTGTATAATTAGAACCAGATGTTGGTCCTTATCTGAAGAAACACTTCCTGTGTTCAAGTCCAAAAACTCTCTTCACATTTCCACTGATTGCAGTTTCTCTTTTCAGATTACTTATTATCTGTTTAAAATGTTCACTAATAATATGAAATTTCAAGCCAACAAACCATGAGGAATGAGTTGGTTATGAGTTATTTCCTATCAAAATGCATTCACAGGATTATTTTTGCTCTTGTACTTTCACTTAAAGCACCTGTATATATCAGCGAAAGAGTAAGTTAGAAAGTTAAACAGTAAACTAGATTTGTAGTTGGAGCCTACACACCTCCACCAGAATCCTAACAAAAAAAACCTGTGTTGTTGTATACTCAGTGTCATGGTTCATGAACCTAGTTCACAGAAGAGCTCTAGAGTAAAGCCCCCTGTAATACCTTCAGTTACTATGGCTCAGTCAAAGAAATACCTGTGTGTGATAATCCCACATTGGTATAGAATACTTTGAATGAAAAACATGATTGTGGTCCAGATTTTCCTCAAAACTTTTTATGGACAGTGTATTAAGTTGTCTGCAAAATTTCATCTAAATCTGTTTATAAGTTTTTGGAACCAGCATTCATCACCTTCTGGCAGAGGTATGATTAGATCAAGCAGTTCATGTGACTGCTACGTACATACATATGTTCCTGGAGTCAATGACCACAGCGTGTGCTCTCACTTTAGCAAAGATCAGTGCATGAACCATGTTACTCACAGGCTGTTCTGCTATGATTAATTTGCTTGTTTCAGGATAAGTAAAATAATCAATAACATTTTATTCAGTGTACATGAACCTGTAATTAACAGTAGGTGGCCCAGCAGAGTGATTTATCTGTCCTGGCACTATGATTTTCTAATCCATTGTCTGTTTGATTGGTTCATCATATATAATATCTTAGACACTTATTGCATATTGTGCCCATTTATAACTAGCAATGGTATGTTTGGTAGCAGTTTATCAAAACCTCACAAGCAGGACCAGCTCTGAAATCAACAAAAGTATATCCTTGATGTGCCTACCCTCTACCAGGAGGCCAGTTATTGTCACCCACTTCATTGATTTGGACTTGTCTGTCCATCTGTCTGTCCGTCCATCAGGTTTCATTTCTGTGCAATAACTATCCTAAATATTATCTGATTCATTCAGATCTGGGTCACTGATTCCTGTCATGCATATACCTTGGTATGGATTGGTTTTGGAGTGTCTGTCTGAAAATTTATTATCACCAGCTCCAAAACAAACAAAAATATACTGTTATGTTCCCAATTCACAAAAAAAATTATTACATGTGGAGACATCTTGGGAGGACAATGAAAACTAAAACAGAGGCACTAGGGCATGTGGAGACATCTTCAGGGGAAAATAAAAACTAAAACCTATTGAAACTAAAATAACAACAGGTGGAAGCAGGGGACATAAATTCCATGAATTTGCTTTTTATATCCTCTATTTGGTTTGTATGTTAGTAACTTAACTCAAACCTTTATTGTCAATTTCATTGTCCAGGTTGAGCCCATTCATAGGTATTAGGGCCTGCATTTGTCCTGGAGCTCACCTGTGAATCATGTTAGTGAAGTTGACACAGGAAAATTTTATTGCACTCCTGATGGAGGGTTCAATGTAGGCTCTGACTACACATATAATTAAAGGTGTCCTTTCTTCTACGATAGGTATACTGAAAATATAATAGTATCCCTTAAGATTTCACTCTGAAATCATTTCCTTTTGTCACATATTCTTTTTACACATTAGAAATAAACTTGCACTGGATGTAGTCAGTGGCACAATAGAAATCATAAACATAAAGTCCTGCACTGCCATAAAAAAATCAGGATGACAACCATCTGTAAAAAATTTTAATTTATTTGCGATTTCTGACAAGTACTTCTTCCTCAGTTACAAGTTTTTGCATTAGTGGGATGTTGCACCTTTATCCACAATGACATGGTCATATAGTAAACAAACACACCTGGATTGTATGTATTATATGAACACACAGAATCAATAAAATATATAAAACGGATGAAAAAGAGGCTGGAATGTGTGAGCTGGGGTGGTTCAGCTAGGAAACTTATGTATTCAGCCCTAATGAACTAATAGCAGAAGAAGATAATACACATTGTGGCAAGTGACATTAAAGCCCCCTTTAATGAACTGGTCATGTTGGACAGGTCACCAAGTGCTTGGTTGGGACCTCACAGTGGTAATGGCAGTAGGGTGGTCATCAAATCAGGCTTCACTGTACACAAAACATACATCACTCAGGACTGTTAAACCAGTAATATTATGCCTGTCAATATGTTTGTTGATTAATGAACTTCTTAATAAGCAGAACATGTTCATTAGTATGTTGGTGCAGCTTATAGCACTCTGTTCATCAAGTGCCACTTTATTGTTGCTGTATACTTGTAATAAGCTGTCAAAACTGATTATTTAGTGAACTAAACACATTATTAGATTAAAATTTTTGAATTTGATGAACTTCATGAAATTTAAACCATATGAAAAATTATGTTTGAGTAAATAATGTGCAAGTTAATTACATTTAATCAACTCATGGTGTGTTTAGCTTGATATTGCATTTAATAAGTGTCCTTTAAACTACAGCAGCTGCCTTATCTCTTAACTAGTGTAAAACTGATCAATATTTACTCTGTTTCATTAGTTAGTTAAAGACCTTGTCATTGGAGTGGTTTATGTTTATTAAAGAACTGACTTAATACCATGTTTTCATATCGCCAGCCTTATCTTGAAAAATAGGATATTAGATTATAACACATAACAAATGTTTAATATTGCTAGCATTGTATGAAAAATGCTAAATATTATTGCAGAATTGTTTCAAAACAATGGTCTAATACTGCCAGTTCTTAGTGTGTAAACAATGACAGTGCTTATCTAAGGAACATAATTTCAACATATCCAAGTCAAAGATTTAATATTGCCAGCTTTGTGTCAGAATTCCTGTATTGTTAAGAACTGACTTAATATAATGGTTTTAACACCCTTTTTCTATTTAAATTAATTTAGATTTCACACCAATTCTGACACTCTTTACATATAAAGTAAAACCTTGCCTAACAACCATTTTGGTTTAGCGACTACTTCAAATTAACAACCACTTTTTCACTGGTCCAGTTCTTAGTTGCTCTTAATATCAGAGAAGACCTGGCTTAGGTACCAATCTTAAAAGTGGTTTAGTGGCCCTCTTGGCAGTTAAGGGTAAATATTGTCAGCCATTTAAATAATTAACTGTTAAGGCATTAACTGAAAAATAGTTGTTTGGTTTGGCAAATGGTGTGTTGAGATGCTTAACTATTAAGGAATTGACTCAAGACAATGACAGTGTGAAAAAGTCAAGTAGTTTTTATAAGACCATGAAGCAGTGTCTTCAAAATATTTCACTATAAAGGAATTGCCTCAAGATAAAGGTTTAATATTGTCAGGCTTGTTTAGTATGGGCAATTGGTTTATAGACAGTGGGTTCAATATGGCCAGCAGTGTGTGAAAATGTGTGATTATTACAGAATTGACTTGAGACAAAGGTTTAATATGGCGAGCCACTCCAGTGCTGTGCATGATGCTGGCTTCGGAGACTGGCAGTCCACTAATAGGTAAACAGGTCATATAACCAGGACAGTGAGACTGATGTTTGAATTATGACACGAGAGGCCTCAGGTACCGCTGAGCCTGCCAGGCAATCCACAAGTCATACTTAACTCACAAGTCACACAGCTGAACTCAGATAAACATAACATGCCAGACCAGAGGCTGCAGTAATTCCCCAGACACTTGTATGCCCTGCCCCTAACAGCTCTGAGTGATCACAACACTGGAATATGGAACCAAAGGCTACCTTGTTTATACCGAAGTCTAAATAAATTATTATGGTAACCTACTGCATGCCTGTCCTACTGTTTGGAATTTTTAACAAATCATTTTCACAAATTAGTGATTGCATTATTTTAAAAATTTCCACTTGTGAAATGTTGACAGCTTGAGCTCATTAAACTATGAATGAAAAATGTTGTCATATGTAAAACCAACAGCATGACATCATTACAATTCTAACATTATGCAAATTAGAAATTAACAGTGCCTTTGTTGTTCTAAGCCATTCATTAAGTCATGGTTACCTCCCATTACCTTAGCAGACATTAAATCATCTGAGCCATCGTGATCATGCTTTGTCCCTTGTCCGCCCTATGGTCTGGTCACCAGAACTGGGACACAATTTGATAGCAGCTTGAATGTTCACACAATCTGACACTCTGGAGCCTATAAAAAAGGTCACATAAAAGGGTTGGTCAAGAAAGGGGGTTGAACTCAGCTAGTGATTATAAATTGGAATAGGGCCTACTTTGAGTGGTGATCCCAGTCATATAGACAACTGCACTGCAATGCCCATCCATCCTTTTGCAACAATATGGCAATTTAGGCCGTGAGATAAGAATTATAACAAGAAACACATGTAAATACAAAGTGTAAATCTTATCTCTATGGCAACTATCATAATTTCCAGCACCTAGCCTGATTTGGCTGTCATTCATATAAACCCATAGGAGATATACTTGTACATGGTCAGTAGTCATAACTGGATCTTTTTTTCACCTGGTAGGTGTTGTTAGAAAGTAAATGAACATATGAAACAGTTGAACATGTACTTGTAAGCCTAAGGTGTTGTTGAAATTGACAAAAATATTGCATTCTCATCAAGTTTAACAGTGTGGTTCTAGACATTGGAAGGCATGCCACTGGCAACTCCATCGACTCACTCGCTTATTCAAGAAGAGCACACTGCTGTTAGTTAGACTTTGGAGTTGAAGTTCGCTGTTGGTATCCCCCTATGCATTCGGTGATACCTTCATGACAAAATGATGAAATTGCCACAGAATCTTTAAGATTCCCTCTGATGTCTTAAAGGGGCCTTTACTAGTGGTTGGAGTTGGTTCCTTTTCCATAATCGATCATCGGTTTCAGCAAACTGATTGATGATTGATTATTAATCGGTTCAGACGAATATAAAAAAAATATGCAATTATCAGTTAAACTGTACTTCTTAACCCAGCCTGCATGTCTTAGTTATTCTACCTTAAGAAAAGAAGTTTTTGCTTTTTTTATATTTTCCTATTATTACTAAGAAATGCTTTTCAAAGTTTCATTTTAATTAATTATAATAATCAAGATTTGAACCACACTTCAGGACATCTACTTGCTGGCCCTCATGAATACTCCCGCTTATTATTTTTAAATTCGCCACCAGCAAGGACTTTAATTGTATAATAATTATCACGACTGCCAACATGAATACATGATATATGATGTAATTGATAGTTGCCTTTGGTAATCGAGCGCTTAAAAATTGCAGCAAAGCGACTGACTTTCCAAAAAAATCAATGATCAGCCCACCACTATCCTATACCAATGTGATAATCATTTAAAATTTTCATATAAAAAGGCCACAGAATTTTGATTCCATGATATACATGCTGTTTGTTATGTTTATACCTAAATGTTTAAAATATGTGGAGGGCCCGTCATAATAATCCAGACGCATTCTACAAGGACATGTGGCGCCAATTCAGACAAATCATAGTTCTTGCAAACGGCTTTTATCAGCAAGTGACCTTTGAACTTTCATGCACATGTACAACCCTCCACCTTCATTGACAGGGTTTTTCAGTTTATCAGTATGGGCGTGGGTACTGTGTTTACTAACAGCTTTAAGATAAAGAGGTCATTCATCCATCACAAAAACATTATTAGAATCTTCTTAGCTGGAAATTCCTACAGTCCATTAAAGGGACATTATCAGGATCAATGTTATGCCTATTCTTTCACATTGTCAGTTCAGTTTTGCTTTATACAAAGGTTTCCCAGCAGAACCATACCAGCACACAGTCTCATTTCCTCGCATTCAGCTTTTAAACACCTTGTTATGACTGTGGGTGTCGGTAAACACAGTCCACTTGTGTCTGTTTACCATAACAAGGCCACGTGACCGGAGGTTCGACTAAGAGGAGCAACAGGCGGTGTTTCAGCTAGCAGGAACATGTATTATATTTTTTTGGCCAAGACAGTCAGGGCATCTCCTGATTGACACATGTTGTGGCTCCACGTTGAACATTGCCCCACGCACTGTGTTTATGTTGACACCTGCCATTGCGCCAAGTCCACTGTTTTCAACACTCTTTTACAGGAGTAAGCAAATGTTTTCAAGTCAATGTTTTAGCAAGTACAGATTTATTCTAAAGGGAAGAAGCTATTTTTGTGATAACTCAACATGCTTTATAGGTTATTGGGCCCATTTAATATGTAAGCAGAGTAAGCCAGAAATCACATACATTCTACAGATAAGGCCAATGAATAGCTGGCTTTACTGACAGATAATGACTTCTGGATTATACCTGTCCCCTTCTTACAAAGGTTGATATATACAGAAGAAGTTTATAATATTACATCATATTTATCATGTACTTTATCACCTTTTTTTAGAGACATATTCAAGCTGTGAGGGTATTGTTAGAAAAAATGATATACAAGATGCATTATTAAAAGAAAGAAGAAGCCTCAACTAGAAAATTATTCAGAAAAACTTACACTACTCATCTTTGATTTGTTATATTTGAAATGTCTTATTAAAGTATGTTCTCTTTCTTTTCAGTGCTGCCTATGACAATGTCACGAGCAACAATGTTGCAATCAAAAAATTAAGCAGACCCTTCCAAAATGTTACTCATGCCAAGAGGGCGTATAGAGAATTTGTTCTAATGAAACTTGTTAGTCACAAAAATGTAAGTATCAGCCACCCCTTTTTCATCCTTTTTATATGTTTTCTTTGTGTTTAAATATTTACATTTGAAAATATGTTCATCTCATTGTACTTAAAGTAAAATTACAGTAATCAGTGATATTAAAGACTGTACACGTGATGAATATGAAAAATAAATTAAATTTAAATGGGAATGCAAATTTAACTTTAGATTTTGAACTTGAATACAAGTAAATCTTTAAAATCTTACTGATGTATTACAGTTTAATGATTATATGGTTTTGCTGTCTGGTTCAAGAATTTTCACATACATTATACATGGAGATAACTTGTATAGAAAAGCTAAATTTCTAGCTCCGTCTTGAATTGCTTTGTCTTTCAGTGATGAAAAGAAGTTCGTATGGTTATCACAGTGTTATTATTAATTTATTTTACTTTTTGCAGATTATAGGGTTGTTAAATGCTTTCACGCCACAGAGGTCGTTGGAAGAATTCCAAGATGTGTAAGTACTCCTTGAACAGTGTAGTAATATATAGTAATAAAAGATCCCCAGGGACAATCCAGTATATAGATATTACTCCTGAGTATGCCCCAGGCTGTAACATTGTATAGACTGTGTGAAGCCTTGACTTTATGGTGATTTAAAAGGACGATGATCCCCAGGGACAATACAGTATTATTTTATAGCTACTGTGTCTGTATTTAGTGGATGTGCTGTTCAGACCTAATGTTTCTAGGTGTTATTTTGTCTGGTCCACCATCCACCTGTTTTAGGGGAATTATTATTCAAATGGGATGTTCATTGTGAACCTGTGAATGTTCATGACCCATGAGTCACTTGTTGTGTAATCTTACTAACAAACAAACATACAAACAGGAGTGACAACATACCCTCCTTGTAAGCGGTAAATATGGTATGTGTATAAACAAATTGTTTCCCCGCAGTTCTTGGCATTTCAAGTGTGTGGACCAAAGTAAGTCAGAGGTTTAAAATATTAACACTTCTGTACAATAAAACTGAATGACTGCTCCTTTGAAATGTCACCAACCAGTTCATTTTCGCATTAACAGAGGTGATCCCATTTCCTTTTCAATGATGCAGACTAAAATAGAGCAAAACAACGTTTTGTACTCAGGATTTGACATTTTACATGAACCCTACTTTCACAGTGAATGGCGATAACAAAGGGGAAGAGAGTGGCCCCCACTCTGGGGCACATCTAAAATCAATGACACACTCCCTTGATCTTAATAAACACATAATGAGTAAATTTACTGTTTGAGTTGGAACAATTAAACCTTAGATGGTAATTCTTTTTATGTTTTAGGCAGGCGGGAGTAGGGAAACACACTTGGGGAAACTATTAATTGAAGCTTTACAGCATGCTGTATTGACTGGCAGCCACTGTAACAGCGCAGTCTTGCTCATTTGCACTCAGTTCACCATCAGTCTTACAGTAGGGGTATAATATCTATAGGAAGAGGAGGGCCCAAGGGATCCTCAGTATAATGTAACAGCAAGATAGTGGAAGCCCGGGACCCCACAGGACAAGTGATCCATTCAGCATTTGAAGTGCCGCAATTAGAACATATATGTAGTGCACAAAGTGGTCGGGAAGATGGTTGCAGTTTTCCCAATCCTTGAGCTTCGTTGCTGTGCTTTCACCATGAAACACTCAGCGTGACCTTGAGGTCATGCAGCTGTATTTTATTTTGCCGTTTATCCATTAAAATACACATGCTTCAAGGGTTTTCGTTCAACTTGGAGCTGGACAAGTTTTTTTCCTGAAACCTAATGGTTTTTCAATGAAAAGACCCCATGGATGTTTTTTTTGTTTATCAGTTAATATGACCATAGGCTTACATACTACACCCTCTGTCTTACATTTCAGTATACAGTGTTGTTTAAAAAAAATTGATGCTTGTTTTTCCTGTACTGCAGTAAATTAGTTGAGTGTTCAGTTATTCTAGCAGTTCTGTTAAAATATGAATGAATTCTGTTCAACTGATCACATGAAAAAAATGTTAAAATGATTTGATATTCAAGATGATGCATCAGATGATATCTACCATTAGCAAAATGAAAAGTTTGCTGCTGCTTTGCTGCAACCGTGCTGCAAAGCAGCAGAAACCAAAAAAGGCTGCAAGAAGAGTGTGCAGGAAGGCTGCGGCTAGTTGCATGCTTCCCGCTGCCTGGAAAAGGCTGCAGGAAAGTGTGCAGCAAATCTGAATTGTGTGCTGGAAGGTTGCGGGAGGGTTGCGGCTAGCCGCAGTCCTATAGAGTATTTTAATACTGTGTGCTGGAAGGTTGCGGGAGGGTTGCGGCTAGCCGCAGCCTCATAGAGTTAACTGGATGCTGTGCGCAGGAAGGCTGCGGGAGGATTGCGGCTAGCCGCAGTCTAATAGAGTTAACTGGATGCTGTGCGCAGGAAGGCTGCAGGAGGGTTGCGGCTAGCCGCAGTCTTTTACAGTTTTATTTGCTCTACTATTTCCTGTCTTACCCTGCTGTGATTGGCTAAACTGATTTTGGAGGGAAAGGCAGCCATTTTTGCAAAATTAGTAAAAGACAGTGCTTTGTTAGCTCTTCTAAAAATATGAAGATCTGTGCCAAATAGCTCAAGTAAGAGTAACATTCAACAGATCCAGCATGTTCAGAGGACTCATTGGATTAATTAGAACATACAATTAGTTGATGGGAGGAACAAAGAGAGGGTGTTATGTTACTACCACCAGTAAGTTTGAACTACATATTTGTACCCTAAGGGATGCCGCAGCAAGCATTGATGAAGGGCTGCCCAGCACTGATAAGATTGATTTTTCCTCAAGTAATTTTATACACAGAAAGTGTAGTATTAAATTTTATTTTGTGGAAAAGTAAAAACTAAGTCTAAGATTAATGGTGGGATTGAAAGATGTTTTCAAGCTGGAAGGCAGATATATCAAAGGCAGCATGAAAACAACTCTGTGGTTAACGTGTATATCATGCATTTATTGAACTCCAATGCATTTTGAGTTTTATTGATTTGAATATGAAACAGTAACTTTAAATAAGGTTTTGTTTTCATCTTCACACAAACTTTAAAATTCCCAGGCTAAGCTTCATTTAAAGTTGATTTGCTAAATTCTGTTTGACTTATGTCTATAGATGTCACCCTAAGTAAACGGGAAATTCCTAACAATATTGAAGTAACCCAATGTAACTTTGTGGTTCATGTTTCCAGTCCTTGGCCTGACAATATACTCACCCAGAACTTTTATTCAGCTATGTAGCTACACAACTTCATGCAGGATTCGTGTGACTGCATGTGTAGTGTGTACTCTGATTCATATTCATCAAGGTGTAATTTCTAACAAAGCTTGATTAAGTTTGGTTTATATTTAAAAGCCATTATGGATTAAGGTTTAATTGTATGTGCAAATTAAATGGAGTTTCATGAGAGCTTGTTCTGTTGAGTACCTGCATTCATATTTGGAGCAGAGACAGTCACTGACTAATGACATGGCATGTCTGCTTGTACACAATAACTTAGCCCACGTGCTATTGTTTATACATATCATGGCTGCTATCTAATTGGCCCCTGCTGCAGGAAAGTGTGCGAGAAGGCTGCAGGAAAGTGTGCGAGAAGCTGCAGAAAGTGTGCAAGGCTGCAGGAAGTGTGCAAGAAGGCTGCGGGAAAGTATGCAAGAAGGCTGCGGGAAAGTGTGCGAGAAGGCTGCAGGAAAGTGTGCGAGGCTGCGGGAAGTGTGCGAGAAGGCTGCGGGAAAGTGTGTGAGAAGGCTGCAGGAAAAGGGCTGCGGGAACATTGGTTGCAGCAAGCCTGCAGCAAGGTTGCCGCAAACTTATTTGCATGGCAAATTGTGACCTTGCTGCAAGGTTGCTGCAAAGCTGCAGGAAAGTGTGCGAGAAGCTGCAGAAAGTGTGCAAGGCTGCAGGAAGTGTGCGAGAAGGCTGCGGGAAAGTGTGCAAGAAGGCTGCGGGAAAGTGTGCGAGAAGGCTGCGGGAAAGTGTGCGAGAAGCTGCAGGAAGTGTGCAAGGCTGCAGGAAGTGTGCGAGAAGGCTGCGGGAAAGTGTGCGAGAAGGCTGCAGGAAAAGGGCTGCGGGAACATTGGTTGCAGCAAGCCTGCACCAAGGTTGCCGCAAACTAATTTGCATGGCAAATTGTGACCTTGCTGCAAGGTTGCTGCAAAGCTGCAGCAAGTTTGCAGCAACAGTGCGCGGCAAGCTTGTTTTTTGCTAAGGGTAACAGAAGCACTGATTCATAGTGAGCATTTTCATCCCAGGCCAAATTAATACAGACCTTCAACATAAGAGTGATTATAATACACATCACTAGAGCTGTAATCCAAGCTGATAAGTTATTTTAAAATTTTTCATAGAAAACAGAACTTCTATCAAAACCAACAAATGTTCATAAAATTTCAGTGATTAAGAAAATTCCATTGTGTGTCCTTCTCTTGACTGTGTGATTGTAAAAAGTTTGGCAAGGTTGATGAACAGACTTAGCAGTTAATATGATCACATGCATGGAACATGACATCTGATTGCAGTTTTCTTATGTCTCATCTGTTAAACTTGATATGAGAGTTTGCTATGTGAAACTGAGAGGTGGCTTGTATTCTGAGCACACAGTTCAAATATTGTATGGTCAGCACTGCTGGCTATTATGGTCACCTGGTAAATAGAGGACCCGTTGTGCATTGTGTGACCTCATAAATATTTATTACATGCAAATGAACAGCTCCTGAGAATGATATTATGTGAAGGAACAGATGGTAGGATTATTCTGTGCCAGTGATTTATTAATAATGTCTTAGTAAAGCACCAGTACATACATAAAAGCAAGACAGAATCCATGTTTGTCCACAATAAAACCTTAAAGTTTCATCTGTCTTAAAATGCAGGTACATCAAGTCATTAGTCTAATGGCCTCTGTAAGAAAGGTATGCATTCTTCCCCATTTGTGTGTGTTTGTGTATATTTGTTCCCAACATAAATCACACAATCATGAATGGAATCTTATGAAATTTTCATGCTATTTCGGGAATAGGCCAATGAAGAATCAGTTAGATTTTGGTGTGGATCTGATACATGTTCCGGATTCAGAAAGTCATCAAGGAATATTCACAAATGTGCATACACTTATGCACAAATGAACCTGGGAATATGGGCAGAATGAGTGAATTCATGCAAACACAAGTTGGGAAGCATTCTACAATAGGGACCCCCCCCCCCCCCCATCGCAGAGGCTTGCATTTATTGGAATGTAGATTTCCTGTGTCTATATTATTTTTGGCCTATGGATAAAAAAACTTAAATCCAAAAGTTTTCAGACGTATGGTGACCTTTGCACACAATCAATAGACAATGCCCATGGGCCTATCTTTTATAAAAATATCCTTGTTTGTCATCGGGGATGAGAGTCGTCTAATTGTATATAGTCAGGCTGGTTAATTGCCTCGTTTTATAAAACAGGATACACGTTAAATATTCAAGGGTCTAGTTAAGGCAGGCTTGCTAGAAGTTTAGCTTTTTTATTGGTTTGTTTTATCTGACATTTAAAGCCATTGATATGTTGAATCAGCCTGGGAGGCCATGGAACACAATTTTCTCTCGGCATCTGGTGGTTTTATTATGAGGACAGGAGGTGATGGCATCTCTACAGAGAAGGCTGTTAAAAGTCAGTGTACAAGAGACTGGCCGAATCTATGTTGACTGTTCCTCTGCCAGCTCTGTTTGTTTATCAAGAGCAAGGCCAACCAGGCTGCCAGCTCTAGTCTCAGCTCTGGCAGCCAGCACCTCACAGCACCCAAAGACTGAACGTCGCAGCTGCTGTTTTAAACACAGCCCTTAAGGAACCCACTTCTTAAATTTTTTTAAATACATCACCAGCTAGTGTTTCTTTTTGTCTGTAGACTAAGTTATACACAGGTTCATACACATACATTCTTGACTACCAGTATTGCTCATCAGAAGTTGCTCATGTCTTAAAGGGGCCTATTCCAATATCTGATGTCTATAAACTATAGATAACCCCTTGATTCTTTCACAGAATTTCCAAAATATCTTGGAATAAAAGTTAATGCATTTCCTACACCTGAGAACCCATTTAGGTGGTTTAAAAACTGTACATACTGATCAAACAACTATTAATCTGTCCATTTCTTGTCTATTTTCAATGGCTATTTTGTCTTTTTCAAGTGTGTTTGTATGAGCCATGACACATCTGATCCTGAGGTGCTGCTGTGTGTGTAAACAACATATTACTTGCCTCCAACCCACAGAAGTACTACACTTATGCATTATTTGGCCAGTTGAGCACCTGGGGCCCAAAGAGGCTTGGTGAAGGGATTATTTCGTAGATCTCAAGCGTTTTGTGACAGTTTCGTATGTTAGTAAATCTGTACCCAACTAGATTTATCTTCTTAAAGTTATTAATTAGATTGGTTTTGAAGGAAGAGGCTATATAACCAAGGTTGCTACCTTAAATGAGCTTGGGCAACACCCACTTGTACAGAGGAGTGAGTGATAAAATTTATTACATGATGTCATTACCAGTCACAGCAGACCCATCTCCCCCAGGTAACCTGTGCTGTCTGTATAGATGTGACACCCACGCATACTGGGCTCACAGGCTATGATTTCAACATATTGTCATATTGTCCCCTCTCATTGATTATAAATCTCTGACTCACAGCAGCAGCCCACATGCTGTGGAGCTGTGGAAATTTTGCGCACCTGGGAATTCCTATAACGATAGGTGTTTTTTATGCATGAAATGGATGCATATATAAAAGAAATAGTTGATGCTATGACAGCTTTACCAATACCTGATGTACAAGCTGGTGATGAATAAAGTAGAATTTGAATTAACAACCTCAGGACATTTTTGCCTGAGAAAATATCTATTATTATTATGATATTAATATTTAGGTATCTATATTTATGTGACAGCATTGATGCAGTTACTGTAGATAGTTGAAAGACAAGTAATGATCAGATTTGTATAATAGCGTACATATGGTTGTCCCTTGAGCAATGCAAGATTTTGTGGGTGGGTCTCATCTGTGTGATAATTGTGTCTCAGGAGAAATTTAATTTTTTGTGCAGAAATTTTGTCTGTTTGAAATTTAATTTAAGATGATCTGATTGGAGGACCTGCTACTTCATTGTGGTTTTGGAGGACAGTACCTGAGATGAGGTACCCAGTTAAAATTCCATTTGGGGCACAAATGATGAAAATTTCAACAGAAATTTTAGAGATTCATTCTAATCCCATAATGACTGCATTGACTTCTGAATCATTTTTGTACCCATGCACATAAAAATCATCATCCACATGGTTTAAACATTACAATCATTACGCATGGTATTGTTATTTTCATTCACATTAAATATATAGATATGTAGTCCTAACCTTTAAAAAGATCAAAAGATAAATAATTCATTATAAGGCTAATGGGCCTACATTATGGTACAATGTCAAATATTGTGTCTCCAAATATTGTTTTGGTATTATCGGATGCCCTTCGATTTATATGATGATATTTGATTATCTGCAAAGTACATATATGCATACAAGTGAATCCTCTTGAATCACAGCAGTTAATCATTTTTATACATTTCATCATAAACAGATTGATATTTTACATAAACTTTAGTCCTGCACCTCATCAGTTTGGTGTGGAAACTTGGCGAACTAGTTATTGTCCATCAGCTCAAGTTCTAGTGCTTGTTTAACACATCAGCAAGCTGGAAGGCTGATGTATGACTGTCCTCAGAGCTGTGACAGGGTGTGTGCCCGTCATATTGATACATAACTTAGCTGTCCTTGCTGCACATATCCTGTGACAGGTGAAACTGCGTAACTGACGGAACTGATCTGCTCACGCTGAAGTGACTGAGCATGTGATCAGTGGACTTCTTACTCGTGATTGGTGTACTGACTTGGGCGATAAAAATCTGATGCAATGACAAGTCTCATAGATACACAGGCACAATATGTGATTTATTCACTCCTGCACTGCGCTGTGATGTTTTGAATTACCAGACCTTGTTTCATGCATTCCACTTTCAGGTGTCAACAGAATCTACTGATTCTAAGCCCTTGTGAACCTGGATTAATTGAGCTATGGTTATAAACTACCATACATAGTCATAGTCCATCCTGTACTCCCTGGTTTCAGTAAATATTGCATCCTAAAAATACGTACCTAATATGAATAACAGTGAAAACTGTCTGAAAGACCACCTATCTTATGAGACCTCTTGTCCATTAAGACCACCCTTGAGTGAACTGAAAGCATTTCCATTGGTTATAACGGACCTGTCTAATAAGACCACTTGTGAATTAAGACCTCTTTTGGCCAGTCCCACAGGTGGTCTTATTACAATGTTTTCCATGTAATTTGGAAATGCTTTTTGTTGGCATAATACCATACGGCCAATCACAGATACAGTTTTTGCATCTATTGTCTATTACAAATTGAAAGTTATACTGTTAAAGTAGGTGTTATTTTGCCAGTAATTATTCAGTCTTTTAAGACAGGGGCCATTTTTGGCTGAATGGGGATGCATTTCTATGAACTGTTTAATTAGTCCAAGGGAAATTTTAAGTGATGAAGGCAGAAGTTTAAGTAAAAACAACAAATTTTCATGGGCTTGCATGGGACTAGGGGAGAGGGGCAGATATAAGGCTCCTAGAAAGGCCCAGGATAATCCCTGGTTTTGCTTGGCTGAAATGATGACCAGCCAATCTACTAACTAGCCAAGTAATTAAATACAAAACACATAGCATCTTTAGAGTGGAAGTATAAAAACTTTTTCTGCTACTCTCAAGGATATGCAAAGCGTAGAAACATATTTCGATGACTGACTATCCCTACCAGCACAAAGTTGTATTCTCACCACCGCTCACGACATATAACACAATGCAAAATCACCGTGTACGAGGCACCAATCATACAACAAATCTGGCTAATATAATGAATAGTTTTTATTTTAAGTAAAAGCCTCATAACAGCAAAATTCAAGCATACACCTTTGCATTTTTTTTTATAAATAAATCAAGTAATGTTAAACTGAAAACATAACAGCACACTGGCAACCGGCTGGCTAATGAAGAAAAAACTTCCTTAAACGGTCTAAATAGCCAAAACTGCAAGTATAAAATGGTTTTCGGTCTTGAAACACCGTTGTTCAAAGATTGGGTTCGGCTCTTGAATGGCATGGCTGGGTCTCTGCTGCTGGGATTGGTAGAGGGAAAGTAGGCTGCTTCTGCCTTTGGGGCTGTGGGTGCTGTGGCTTTCCTATAAGATAACTGGTTCGGGATGTACAGTGGCGGTCTCTCACGGCTCTCTGCTTGGCTTGGTGTGGCATCGCGTCTGCTGGCTTGGAGAACATCCTTAAGGAGCACGCAGGGCTAAGGTCTTGACCACAGCAACCTGTAGCTGCTTGATGAGTGAAAACTTCTGCTGCTGCTGCTTCTGCAACTGTTTCTGCATACCATGCTAGATTAATCAAAGGTTAGTATATTCTTTTAGTTGTCACATCAAATACAGCCTCTGTCACAGAGCTTAGTGCTGTCAAGTAAACTGCCACAGGTGCTGTTTGGGAGTTCCTGCATGACTGCAGGTTCAGGGGCTTGACCCCTTTAGCACTTGTCCTTCTCAGTGCTGGCAGCAGTAATGCATGATTTAAACAAATAGTCCCATTCACCATATCCCTGAGTACGAATTCAGAGAGCCTATTTGCGGGATGACCAGCTGGCCAATAACCAGTGACTCGGCAGGCTTATGGCTACAGTTGTTTAGGTCAGGCCAGAATATGGGCACTGGTACCCATGAAGATATATGGATCATTGGGGGAACAAAAGACCAATCAATTCTTGATATCGCAGCAATGTGGACCTGGTGCTGATAGGCTTCTTTAGGCATCGTCATGGAAACACAGACATTTATGGATGGCTTCTAGGGTGGCCCGGTAAATCAGATCCTGAGAACACCTAGGTCACGGGCGGGTGTAGCGTAGAATGTTGCCTTCTCCACATTTTGATAATTAAATCTGATAGGTTCTATCAATTGCGTGCCGCCTTAATCAGCCTGTATGGAGCTGATTGATATTCTTCATAACTATTGATCCACCTTGGGACATGGAATGTGGCTCCGTTCAGCAACTAGAGGGGTTTGTTTACAAATTTTCTACTCCAGTGTGAAGAAAGAAAAACCCAGATTGATCAGCAAACAAGGAGTCTGTGAGTGGATTCCTCCACTGGTGGTCTCTGTGATGCTCAGCAATAACTGTTTGCTGTCCAGGAAATATGACACCTTTATGAGATATTACTACATATTATGCTCTTTTCCAACACCCCTGTACACTTGTTTTTTTTAAGTGATATTTTTATTCAAACAATTTGCTGGCTTCTTGATCTATACTCTGTTCCACCAACCTGTGTCCACCTGTTTTTTTAGAGATCATTTATTTAAAAGTTTGTATTTTTTTCAGTACTTTACTAGAAAGCTGTTTATATTATTGACAACCTAATATTCTAATAAAGAATTCTTAAATAAATCATGACTTTATGTTTCACAACTTTTAGGACTTTCTCCCATCTGTCTGATCAGATTTCTCGCTGCATGAGCAGCCATCTTTGATTTAGCTGGTGGTATTTTTTTAGAGTGTTTACATGACATCATCCAATCAGGATGATTTGTTTTTGCATGTTACCAGTGACCTTTATCACAATAAATACAACTGATGTAGCTCTGGACCAAATAGAAAGTCAGTTTAAACAGTAGAATTTTGAGGTACAATATATACATTACCTTGACTAACCACATTAACCAACCTCCAGTATAAACTTATACAAAACTTTCTAAGCAACACTAGCCATCCACCATTTGATGGGTACTTATTGTGGGATGCTCCCAAAACTGTGTTATGCATTCACTTATTGGACCCATATTCCCAGGTACATTCATGCATAAGTGTTTTTACATTTGTGAATATTTATGGCCTGCCATGTCACACTTTTTTTAAAGAGTCCCTTTTTTTTAAGGATTTCCTGAAAATAATGCCAATTTTTTTTTCACTCATTTTTTTCTGCCGCACTCTTTTTCCTCTTTTTTCAGTGAAAGAATTCAGATATATAATAATTCTTTCCTGCTTTCATAGTGCAGATAGAACAAGAATGAGACATTTCACAATTTTCTGTGTGCAACATGTGTCACAACATGTGGGAAATGCCCTTATCTTCATCCAGGGGATGTGTGCCATGTAGGTTTCTGAATATGGGAACAATATCCTCGAAATATATACACAATTGTGCTGTGTGAAGCACATCTTTATTTAGCCTGTGATAAAAATGGAGAAATGCCACTCTCTGTTTCAAAGGAGTCCTCTCTTTTTTTCTGGATCACCTACTCTTTTTATCGGTCATTTACCTTTGGCAGGCCTGTATTCACCTACTCTTTTTATCGGTCATTTACCTTTGGCAGGCCTGTATTCACCTACTCTTTTTATCGGTCATTTACCTTTGGCAGGCCTGTATTCACCTACTCTTTTTATCGGTCATTTACCTTTGGCAGGCCTGTATTCACCTACTCTTTTTATCGGTCATTTACCTTTGGCAGGCCTGTATTCACCTACTCTTTTTATCGGTCATTTACCTTTGGCAGGCCTGTATTCCTTGATGATGTTCCTGAATTTGGATCATGTGCCAGATCCATACCAAAATCTTATTGATTCTTCACTCCCAAAATGCTCTAAAATGTCATGAGATTGGATTCATGATTGTGGGAATTATGTTGTGAACAAACATACACACACACAAACGGGGATGAACACATGTCCTCCTTATATTCATATTTAAGAAGTCATTTTGTGTCATTAAAACAATGATACAGCATGTGAAATAAATCATGAACTGGGTCAAGGTATTTTTATAAACTTCAATGATTAGTAACGATGTACCCATATTTTAATCCAGTTGCATTATCATACCCATATTTTAATCCAGTTGCATTATTCATATGATAAAGCTGGTATCACTGTCAGCCTTAAGTAATTCATAAAAATGAAACTTCATTCACAGAAAAAAAATTCTGGTATCCAAAAGGAACTGTATGAACTGCATGCACTATGGTTAGAGAACACTACAGGTAATGATGCAGCCCTTAACAGAGTCAGTAAAAGGCAAGTGTATTGATTAGATAGCCATATCCTGATGAATAGTATTAAGTATAGGGGTGTCATTATTTATTGATACCTTACAATATTTATCGATATTTTTTCATGGTCTAAGAGGGTACCGGCATCTGCATGTTTGTGTAACGTCTAGATATATCCTGTGAGCCACGTTAGGCCATCATTACCATACAAAAGTTGCTTATAATGTGTTCATAAAATATTCATCGTTCATTCATGGTATTCTTTATACTAACCATTGGCCCAGGATACAGTATATATCCACTGGACTTGTACCTATTTAATTATTTATTAACTTGAAACCATTGAATAAACAATGTTGTTTAGAAAAGACCATAATGTCTAAAAAAAGGCATGAAGAACCAGAACTGCATGCAGGACATTTCCTTTTGGATCTGAGCCAAAGAAGTCCTGAGCAAATTTTGTATAGTTTCAAATGGTAATATGTAGAGGGACCATCTTTTATTCTAGAGCATATACCCTTGCCAAGGCAAAACAGTCCCACTGTATCTACTCATTAATCTGAATCTGCTCATTTATCCGGATCTGCTTATTTATCTAAATCTGCTCATTTATCCGGATCTGCTTAAATTTATCTAAATCTGCTCATTTATCTGGATCTGCTTATTTATCTAAATCTCCTCATTTATCCGGATCTGCTTATTTATCTAAATCTGCTCATTTATCTGGATCTGCTTATTTATCTAAATCTGCTCATTTATCCGGATCTGCTTATTTATCTAAATCTGCTCATTTATCCGGATCTGCTTATTTATCTTAATCTGCTCATGTATCCGCATCTGCTTATTTATCTAAATCTGCTCATTTATCTGGATCTGCTCTTTTATCTGGATCTGGTCATTTATCTTGATCTGGTTATCTATCTGGATCTGCTCATATTGGATCAGCTCATTTATCTGGATCTGCATTTTATCAGATCTGGTCATCTATCTGAATCCGCTCATATTGGATCTGCTCATTTATCTGGATCTGCTTATTTATCTAAATCTGCTCATTTATCTGGATCTGCTTATTTATCTAAATCTGCTCATTTATCCGGATCTGCTTATTTATCTAAATCTGCTCATTTATCCGGATCTGCTTATTTATCTTAATCTGCTCATGTATCCGCATCTGCTTATTTATCTAAATCTGCTCCTTTATCTGTATCTGCTCATACTGGATCTGCTCCTTTATCTGTATCTGCTCATACTAGATCTGCTCCTTTATCTGTATCTGCTCATACTGGATCTGCTCCTTTATCTGTATCTGCTCATACTGGATCTGCTCCTTTATCTGTATCTGCTCATACTGGATCTGCTCCTTTATCTGTATCTGCTCATACTGGATCTGCTCCTTTATCTGTATCTGCTCATACTGGATCTGCTCCTTTATCTGTATCTGCTCATACTGGATCTGCTCCTTTATCTGTATCTGCTCATACTGGATCTGCTCCTTTATCTGTATCTGCTCATACTGGATCTGCTCCTTTATCTGGATCTGCTCATACTGGATCTGCTCCTTTATCTGTATCTGCTCATACTGGATCTGCTCCTTTATCTGTATCTGCTCATACTGGATCTGCTCCTTTATCTGTATCTGCTCATACTGGATCTGCTCCTTTATCTGTATCTGCTCATACTGGATCTGCTCCTTTATCTGTATCTGCTCATACTGGATCTGCTCCTTTATCTGTATCTGCTCATACTGGATCTGCTCCTTTATCTGTATCTGCTCATACTGGATCTGCTCCTTTATCTGTATCTGCTCATACTGGATCTGCTCTTTATCTGTATCTGCTCATACTGGATCTGCTCCTTTATCTGGATCTGCTCATACTGGATCTGCTCCTTTATCAGGATCCACACCAAAACTTAATGTGGGCTCCCCTTGACCATCTTTCTTTTGACATTGTTTCAGTAGTATATGCATGAGCAAGCTAACTAACAAACATACTAAGAAAAATAAACATACAGAAAGTTGAAAACATAACCTCCTTGGCAGATATAACAAATGAGACTTTAATAAAATAAAGTTACTTAAATTTCCAGGAATTATTTGAAAATTATACTTGAGACAGTTTAATTTTCAAAGGCAGTTGGTCCAGTGATGCTGCAACACATCAAAGACATCATAGCACTAACCGTTACTCTTGTAATCAAGGCTTACACTTAAACTACAGATATGACATGGTTAGTTACCTGAAATTGCCTTCTTAACTGGGGACATTGTCACTGCCCTGAACATCATTAAATAATGTATGGGTATGCCAAATGTAAAATCAATGGTAATGGTATAGATAATGGCACCTTCAGAGAGTGCGGTGGTCAGCTGTCCACCAGACAGACACAAAGGGCTGCATTAGACTGCTGACTCATCATTTTGGGATAAACGGACTAAATATTAAATATAACAGAAGTATTGTGAACCAGCAGTGTAGCAGATGGTCATTTGAACAAAGATTTAGCATTTCAGTGTGAACACATAGTATGCATTAGAGACTGTAGAATTAAGAATTCAGAAGTTAATGAATGTACTGATTCATTGTGTTTGATTATATTTGACCTTCAAGCTCAGCTGACACCCAGTCATGTTCTATAGCCATGTGCCCTTGCCATATTTGTATTGTTTGGTGGTTTTAGCTAATAATAACTGTTGGACCAAGAAAGTTCCAACATGACACCCAAAAATTACCTACTTAACCTTCCACGTAAACATGTTATATTGTTATAAGGCCATAGTCCCTTTAAATTTGCAATCTACAGGATAAAACAATTTTTCGCATCTTGAAAGTCAGACACTGTTTACTGTTCAAGGTTGCTAAATAATTAATACCCATGGGGTAATAAAATGTAACTATAATTTTAATGTGCCTCATTTGTACATGACATATCCCCATAAGGCCATCGATCAGCCCTACCAGGTCTTCAAATATGTTACTTACATTGGTGAATGTCCATGTGCAGGGTTTGAAATTTTTAAAGCTGCAGGCCAGTCAGAAAATGTATAAGCCATCTATTTTTGACACAACAATGGATACTGCAGAAACTGAAAATAATCTGTAATATGGTAGGTGCATTTTAAGAAATTACAAGTTAATGAAACTTGTAGGTTGTATGAATATTTATTGAAACAACATTAATTTTGTTTTGTCCAAATTCATGATCCATTTTAGTATATAGAGTACTTTTACTCTTTTCATATTTCATTGCATATGTATCATAATTATCCAATAATCTGATTGATCAACTTGACTCTTAAAGATACAGAGGCTTTCTTAACACCATCTCTGTCACCAGTCATTTATTACATGTTTTGTCTTAGAGATATATAGTACAAAATCTGCAGATATTGTTTCCATAGAAAAGTAAAAGTCATCCAGTTGTGAAATAAAAGAGGCTTTAAACTATGGGCATAGGATGCCATTTGTAGATTAAAAGTTCAAAATGAATATTAATTATTGTATTGTGTATAATGCTTAGAGGGGATGCTATAAATTAATTTTCTTAGCTGATAATACCAGGATATAATGAAACCACATCAGGGCCAGAATTTTACAGGCCTCTTTGAGCCTTCTTTGATATAAAATACTGGCTCAGCTAACAGCTGTGTGAATATGAGCTCCAAACCAATATAAAAAGACTAAAAATTATTATCTTACTTAATAAAAATATAAATACATATGTATAATTGTAGGGATAAGCATAATAGCTAGGACACTATCTTTTGGAATTCAAATCTAAAACAGTAAAAGACTTCCCTTGGAATAAACAGAAGAGATGTGAGAAGACAGGTCTCGTTTAGTGAGCATAGTATGTCTTAAATGTTAAATATTTGCAGTTACCTAGAAATATTGAAACACTGGAGTTCAAGTTTTTAGGCCAGATCCCAATCAGGAAAAATGCCTAGAGAGAACTCTTTATTACCCAGTGTCAATGGTAGAATGTATCTCAACACCCAGACCTTTCACTGGTAGTATCGTCCCACTCTACAAGCAATTTCGGTGTTTGCTGGGTACATTTTCAGACCTGTATGTGTAATAATTTGCTTCTGTAGTGACGTTTTCATTGGACTGGAGTAGGGATTGGTCTCCAGGGACCACGGAATACAGCTTTATAAGGATGTTTGAAATAAATATGATGCCTGGATGTCAGTGGGAGGGACAGAAACGTCTTCCGCATGAGCGACGGCTCTTCACAATGATGCTACTCAACCTGGATACATCACTGATGTTTTATAGGTTTAATCTGCCACAGCTTCAGAGATAGATACTGAAATAGCAATATTTATCTGGAACAAGATTTTATATTATTAAAGAAAAACTAAATTCAAATGGTGTTTTGCCATACACAAAGACATGTATGTGCTGTATGGTGGAATAATTGTTCAAATGGCATCCTGAGGTCTCTTTAACCATCATTTGATCGCTCAGATCTGTCAGAGTTTATTAGCTAAAAAAGCAAAATCAGAAGGAGAAAGTTCATACAAGAAAAAATCAGTTTGAATGATAAGTAAAATTGATGATGCCTGGTCACCCACATGGACCAGATCATGTTTAACTGCTCAGAATGACTGCTCACACAGACATGCCGGGGCCTACATAACTGGCATTTGCTACCACATATCCATCACAGTTTTGTTGTTAAAAAATTTTAGTATCTTAACAAGAGTTTATAAATAAAAATAGTATTGATAGTGTTTGGCATTTACATGGGCAGGAATGTAAATCAGTGGAATACCTACTCTGACTTTTGACAGTTTTAGGATCTTCCTGTAACTATCATTTAATTACTCAGTTCTGTGTCAGTCATTGAGAAAAATTATATTCAGTGTAATGGCCAGAAAGTTTACAAAAGCATAAAAGTGAATTTAATGATGCAAGATGGAACCAAAGTCAACTAGTTTGACTGCACAGATGATATGCTTATTATATGAGCATTATCAGTATAACTGATATGATACTGTTTTAAAGCAATGTTGGAACAATATATAAAAGCATAAAAATGAATTTATGATAAAGTGCCATCAAAAAAGGCCAGGATCTCAGACCAGCAGAGCAACTGCTCAGTTGAGTAGCTTCAGCTAGCTTTAAAGGTGATATCCAAGGGACTACGTAACTACCGTTTGATTACTCAGATCTGTCAGAGATCCTAAGGTTAAATAGCGAGTGTTGTGGTAAGATCCCTGCAGATCCTGTGAGGCAGCGTTCCAGCGTTCCAGTAAGATGCTCTTGATATATGAAACAAACAAAGGTTCGCTGCCAAATCCAGAGCTTATTTGGCAACACCAAGTCAGGGCCCATTGATTTCCCATTAGTGTCAATTGATTAGTCATGCCAGGACTGATTCTAAAATCGCTTTACTGGCAGGCTCTGGCTCATGCTTCCTGCCTGCTGTTGGCAGTGGCTGCATTGGAAGAGCTACCTCCAGGGAGAGGTGTGCTTTTTCTTACAATTTGTAAAACAATCCAACTTGCACAGATCCATTGATTCCCAAGAAATTGGCTGTGAATTTTGCTGATATTGGATCATCAGGTCTGAGAGGAATATATATTGCAATGCAAGCAAAGAACACTGCCATATTGAGAGCTTGTTTGTTAGGCTATGGGTGTTTTGATCATGAAGGGTTTTTTACAGAGGACTGGATGGTTACAAAAAATATCTTTCTTCTGCTGATTAAAGCACTGTGCAGGCTGCGTCCCCAGAAAATGCATTCTGCAGGGTCAGATCATTACCATAGAATTCATTCTAATCCTAATTAGGACCAGGAATCCAAATGACTTCTTAATTTAAAGCTTACAAATTGAACAATTTGATGTACTGTTCCCTTTGCCAAACGGCATGTATCCTTACAGTCTAACATTCAAATAAATCCATTTTCTTTTATTTTCAACTGTTTTCCTTGAAAGTGTGTTCCTGTATTTAACTGGTCATGATCAAAGTGCCCCATCCATAATTTAGAAACTAGTTTATTATGTCCTATGACTACCTGGATAGAACCACCAGTATCCCATAACCAAGCTTTCACATGTTGCAGTGTGTGGTCATGCTTCAGTAACATGGGTTCACATGTTCAGTTGCTTAACAATTACTGCCCCTAATATTGAATTCCCTATGAATGGGGCAGTCACCCTGTGGGCAAAGAAATCACCCTCTGTCAAAATAGTACATTTTCCTTTGATTTAAAAATATATTATGGTGATCCAGATAAAGTCCAAAATTTATTTGATTTTCCCTTGGGTGTGACCCTAACCCTCCAAACAATTTCATCAAAATCTGTTCATAAATGCTTACATAAAGTTTTTAACAGACAAACCAACCAACCAACCAAGGGAAAGGTATAATACCTTCCATTGGTGGTATAATAATCTAGAATAAGTTTAACCAACAAAATTTGTACTTTAGATTGTCTAAGGGTATTTTTTTCATTGATTCACACTGATGATGATGTTTGTGTTGTTAATAGGGAAGTTGGTGCAGGAACATATGTTTATTACCTCGTTCAGTCAAGTATTGACCAGGATGAATTGGTTTGCGGGGGAGCGGATGATAGGTTAACAAGAACTGTAAATGGTGCCAGCTTTGTAGTTGGCTGGCTCAAGGATTGAAGCCTTTTATATTGATGCTGTAAACATAATGAAAATGTCAACATCCAGGAAAAGATGAAAGTGAAATGAATATTTGAAAGATGTTTCTGAGGGAAGATTGAATGGCACAGTGAATCTTTTTTTTATGCGCCAAGTTCACTTTTCAAATAAATAGTCACCAAGTATTTTTTATCAGTCCTTCTTCTTGTGTATTGATATTGGGGCTGAAGGGAAAATCATCAAGTTCATTTCCTCTAAGTTTGTCATGTAACAGGCACTTACATGAAATATGGCTTTATGTTCCAACGAATTAATGATTTTGTTTGATTTTGAGGAAAATTATTATCTATACCAGGGGCAAAGCTTCCATCCATCATCTGCCTGTTAACTGGATTCAACAGCAATGGTTTGATGGATTTACATGGTAAAAAAATTAAATAAATAAATTGTCTTTTGTAAATCTGGATTTCCAATTTTATGTACCTTATTGTCCATTTTCTGTTTTTTTAGGCATTGCATTACCCTGTCATCAAAATATGTTTTACTAAAAAAAATGCTTACCATTCTAGTGAATATCTATATTAGTTATTACTTTGCACATTTTGAACAAAAATTTCAAACTGTTTTCTCACGGCTGTTATGCTTTTCTTCCCTTATTTTTATTAATGGATATGTTAACTTGTAGGTCATACATTCTCTATTCGGCTACTTTTGAAATGAATACACTTTTCTTTAAATTGTAAGGATAAGAAATAATGGTTTCTTATGTAAAAAATATATAGTAATTTTATTCTTTGTAATTTGCACAGTATTTGTGTCCTTTATTTGATCCTATGTGTACAGCTTGTACCTTAGAAAAAAAATTAATGGTAGATAATCTTATCTGTGTATCATATGTATTGGAGTTGTATAACATGCCAGTAATTTGCTACATGAATAGTAAGTCAGGAAGTGCTTTAACTGAGGCTATTGCAACATCCAGAGTTGGTCATATGAATCAGGGAACCCACAAGGGTGTTGTTCAAGATGGAAATGTAAAAAAAAAAAAAAAAAATGGATTGATGGATGAAATACAGACACATTAAGATGTATTTGGATATACTGGTTGGTATTCCATATCAAGACAAACTTATGCATGCCCAACCAATGAATATTCCAAAGTCCCACAGCTATCTGTACACTGTGTATGTATGTGTGTGTGCCAAAAAGAAAGAAAGAAAGGTACCAATGGCCAATGTTTATCAATCGAGGCACAAATCCTGCCAAGCACTAATGCTTTTGTTGCATAGTACATAATGTATGTCACCTGCAGGATAGAATAGCTGTGGTGGTTAATATTGAGAAATGGTTTGAATTACAAACCTGCCATTCACTGAACACCAGTGTTAGTACATATCATTGCTTTTACTTCATATGTTACTTAATTATATCACAGTCAGTTCTGTTGTAACAGAAATGAGATTTAGTTGTGTCTGAAATGGGTTGATGTATTTTATTCTGTGATTGACGATACTTGGTGAAGGAGTTAATGGATGCCAACCTGTGCCAAGTGATCCAGATGGATCTGACATTGATTGATGTGTATTTTACTGTGATTGGCAGGTTCCTGGTGATGGAATTAATGGATCCGAATGGATCTGACATTGACTGATGTGTATTATTCTGTGATTGACGATACTTGGTGAAGGAGTTAATGGATCCCAACCTTTGCCCAGTGATCCAGATGGATCTGACATTGATTGATGTGTATTATACTGTGATTGACAGGTACCTGGTGATGGAGTTAATGGATGCCAACCTGTGCCAAGTGATCCAGATGGATCTGGACCATGAGCGCATGTCCTACCTCCTGTACCAAATGCTCTGTGGCATCAAACATCTACACTCTGCAGGGATCATTCACAGGGTCAGTACATGCAGTAACTAAGTATATTATGACAACATGTATGTGTCAGGGGAGGCATGAGAATCTGGGAACATCAAGAATTGCCCAGTTAAGAATCAGAATTCCAGTTTTTCCCAGGAAAAAATGAGAATTCCCATTCTTCCCAAGAAAATCAGAATTCAATTCATACTATCTCTTGATTCTTCTTTTCTCAGGAAAAAACTGAGAATTCTGTTTTGCCTGGGAACAACAGGAATTTTCTGGTTTAGTGATTACCTTTGGTAGGTAGGCGAGGTTTGTAAAATAAAAATAAACCCATAAACAGCTAATGAAAATTCTAAATTTTCCCAGGTTCCAATTTATAAAAATTTCAGTCTCTCCCAGAAACAATGGGAATTCTCAATTTCTCCCTAGAGAGACGGCAATTCACATTTATCCTGGGAAGAAAAGGAATCTTTTCATATCATCTCTTGATTCTCATTTTTACCAGGAAGAATGAGAATTCCTATTCTTCCCAGGATGATTCACGATCCTCCCAGGTTCTGATGCTTCCCCTATATATACACCTCCATATATGCATACATTAACACAGACCAGATTACTTTCAATTTACCTTTATTTTAATTAGAGCCAAACCTTTCATTCTCTGTGTATTGCCCATACATTTGCCAAAGTAAGTGGACTTGTTAGGTTGTGGACTAAACTTCCATTTCTCTAATTAGAAGCTAAAGTTTGGCTTTAGTAAGGGGACTTCGTAAATTGTGTATATTTCATATGTAAATGAGTGGGCAAATTATTCCATAGATTTATTCAGGTATACAGGTTGGTGTAAAACATATCATTCTGGTAAGTTTATGTGTAATTTTCTTATAACGTTTTATTATAATGACTAAAAAAAAAAAAACAATGCAAATGACAATACAGGTCTACCTAAGATTCTGTCCTGTTTTCCTGTCCCTTCCTAAATTGCAATAAAATTGGATTTAATTAAGCTAATTAGTAACTATCATTTTTGGGTCCCCTTTGAAGGCAGGATTACTTGTAGCCAAGAGGGCCAGTGCTTATCAGTAATGGTTGCAGATATATAGATATTCCTATTAGGTGTTAATAAAACTGGTAACAGGTCTGTGTCAGTAAAACTATTTGACTGCAGTAACTTATGATATAGAAAGTACCAACGTCTCAGAATAATTCTGCTTCTTGCCCGTAATTAATTCTTGTCTGTTTCATTTGGTACAAATATATCATGTTCCTCATGATACCATAAATAGTGGTGCAACTGTTATCAATTTCACATTTATTTTATCATCATTATCAGCACTATGAATAACATATATATCTTGTTTATATCCCAGCATATATATCATTATTTGTTTACATTTTCAATAAATTTACACTTGCTAATGAACATACAGTCTAGCATCTTTCATAATTACTTATCAGTGAGATGATTTCTTTCTTTGGTTAGAATAATTATTTTCTCAACTGCATTCAGTATATGTTGCAAGCTGAAAATGTGACCTTTTTTTTCCAGGACCTCAAGCCAAGTAATATAGTAGTGAAGTCAGACTGCACATTGAAGATCTTGGACTTTGGGTTGGCGCGAACCCAAGGTACCAGCTTCATGATGACACCATATGTGGTCACACGCTACTACCGGGCTCCGGAGGTCATCCTGGGCATGGGATATAAAGAAAATGGTTGGTATCTGAAAATTTGAGCTGAGTTATATCCAAATAAGACTAAGAAACACAAGTGTTAGAAACGATTAAAGGAATAAAGTGTTTTCTGGCCTGATGGATACCCAGCCAACTTTATTGGTCCAGATGGTCATTCATCAGGTATTGCACAGCTGCCATGTTGATGCAACCTCCAAAAAAGTGTCTGGCACATTAGCATTGCTGATACAACATCGTAAAATGGTGTCTGTCACAACAGCCATGCTATCATATTCTCCCTCAAAAAAGAGTGTCACAATCACCATGCTGATACAAACTGCCATATAATAGTATATGTCATAACTGCCATGTTGATACAAACTCCTGTAACAGTATATGTCACAACCACCATTAAAAAAAAATCTTCCAAAAAGTGTTTGGCACAACAATGATGCTGATACATTACTAAAAAATTG
The DNA here is from genome assembly GCA_026874595.1 of Sipunculus nudus. Lineage (NCBI taxonomy): Eukaryota > Metazoa > Annelida > Sipuncula > Golfingiida > Sipunculidae > Sipunculus > Sipunculus nudus. Next base: position 61,192,481 of record CM049307.1, read on the forward strand.
TCTGGCAAATTAACTGTGCTTATACAATCCTTGATAAAAGTGACTGATGCCAACACAATCCTCAAAAAGTGACTCGCACATCCACCATGCCAACACAATCCTCAAAATATGACTGGCATATCTACCATGCCAACACAATCCTCAAAATGTGACTTGCACAGCCAACATGTCAACACAATCCTTAAAATGTGACTGGCACATCCACCATGCCAACACAATCCTCAAAATGAGACTGGCACATCCACCATGCCAACACAATCCTCAAAATGTGACTGGCACATCCACCATGCCAACACAATCCTCAAAATGTGACTGGCACATCCACCATGCCAACACAATCCTCAAAATGTGACTGGCACAGCCATTATGCCAACAAAATCCTCAAAATGTGACTGGCACATCCATTATGCCAACACAATCCTCAAAAAGTAACTGGCATAGCCATTTTGCCAACATGATCCTCAAAAAGTGACTGGCACATCCACCATGCCAATACAATCCTCAAAAGGTGACTGGCACATCCACCATGCCAACACAATCCTCAAAATGTGATTGGCACAGCCATCATGCCAACACAATCCTCAAAAAGGGACTGGCTAAGCCATCATGTCAACACAATTCTCAACAAATGACTGGCACAGCAATCCTGCTCTCATTCTCTCATAAGGTTGTCCACCTTGCTGCTAAAATCACTCAAAGTGTCTTGCAAATTGACCATGCAGATAAAATCCACAAAAACGTGTTTTGCACTTCTACCTTACTGCTGAAGTCCCCTAAAGAGTCTGGCAAGTCCACCATGCTGACATTGTTTTTGTCTAGGTGTCTTGTCCTTAGTGTCCAGCATGTTCATGAAGGTGGTAAAAACAATTCTGTTAGAGCCAGCAGGAATTCATTTCACATAATACAATTGAGTAATGATTTGATATTACCTTCTTTCTCAGCCACTACTGGCTGTTGCTGCCTGAAAGAAGAACCATCAAAGGTCAAAGGGAGGTCAAACAGACTTTACACAAGTATGGTCTTCTCCATAATGATAATTTGTTAATGTTGAACAGCAGCAGTTTATATGTGACTGACTTTCAGGATACTTTCTCTCTTCCCGGACTAAGCTTAAATTCTTATTTCCATTTAGGTACATTTTATGATGCAGTAATTAAAATTAATACACATTTTATATTTATTGTTTTGACGTAGGGATGGTAGATTTTGATGTAGCCCCTGTCTAGACTTACCACATCCCGTAATGTGCACATTATCTTAATGAGTGGAATAACTATTAAAGAATGGAGCATTTGCCCTCTGAATTGATCATTAGGAAGACTCTGATCTTATTATCCACACAAGTTAATTTGTTGATTGTAAATCAGCCGTGCCTGCAAAAGTCCAAAGGTCATCCTGAATATGGTCAAATTGTCTGGAGTTATGAAATCTGTGTGTATTCATGTAAATTAAGCAGAGAAAACCACATTACAACCATATTATAGCACGATATGTTAATTTCTTCTTGTTAAAGTAAGACTTCTTGTCATTTTCATCAGTCTGTAGGAAACAGATTATGTAATATCAACATCACCCAGCAGATTTTACAATTTTCTCTGCTCAAACTTAAAAAAAAATTAATTATTTTTATTTTGGTTCCATTTGCGAAATTATTTATAGATACAGTTCTTAGAAGTGGTAAATTCTTAGGTAGCTAAGATTAAATGTTACAGGTTATGTGAAATAATATCATCTCATTAGAGCACAAATTGAGTAGTATTATATATCATGATTTCAACAGTGCACCAATTTTCTTTTATTCTCTCCTTTTATATTTTTATATTTCAGATGCTACTTTTGCGGTGTCTTGTCTGTCAGGGCATTTGTTTTTCTCTAATTGCTGTTGATATCTGGTCAATAGGTTGTTTTATAAGAGAGATTTGATTACCATGTTATCTTCTACAGGTATTTCTGTGGCCATCTGGTCAATAGATTGTGCCAAGAGAGAGATTTGTTAACCATGTTTTTATGTATTTCATTGGTATGATTAATAGATAGTGTAATGATTAAGATTTGTTTACCATGTTTTCTTCTGTATTTCAGTGGATATCTGGTCAGTAGGTTGTATCATGGGAGAGATGATTCGGGGAGGAGTCATGTTTCCTGGCTCTGATCGTATCCTTGCTACCATACATAACAACAACTGTCAGTTGTCAACTGTATAAAGGCTCCCAGTAGAGCGCACACCTCTGCCAAGGCTAAACAATACTGCTGTACCTGTCCCTCTTTCCCTCTGCTCTAAAATTAAAAGGGTCTTCTCTGACTCATGTCCCTTCTTTACAGTTTTAGTTTTTGTTGAAATAGTACTCTTTGCATAATCCTGCTAATAGGCAAACACATCCACAAACAAATAGGAAGGTGAAAACAGTATCCTTGGCAGAGGTCTGATTTCCCTGTTAGAATGTCATATTTATGTAGTAAATTTGACATGGCATAATTTTGGATTCTAGAAAAAAATTCACAGGAAAAAATTCACAGCTCTGTTTCCCACCCAAATTTGTGACTTTTTTCTGTCTTTATTTCCTACCTAAAATTGTGACATTATTTCCTGTGACTTTTTTACCTGTAACTTTTTTTCTGGTAACCTAGTATTGAATATTACTTTATTAAACATAAGCCACATTACACTCGTCACACAGCAGTTATACACTGCAGTTGTCTCAGATCTCCTTTGTTTTAACCGCTGCTTTGTATGGAAAGATTCTCTGGGTCTCACCACCAGGGCTAGTGCAGAGCAAGCAATTTTAATCAGACCAATATTGCATTGTGCATCCAACTCTTTGAAGTTTTAAATCTATTACACCCTGCTCTCATTGGTCTGATTCTTGGCCCTGATCCAGCCCGGGTGTTGAGGGAAAAAAAAAGACTTGTTGAACGTAACAGCAGTTAAAACTCAGGAGATCTGGAACCACTGCAGAGAATAACTGCTAACTGAGGAGTGTATGGCCACATGTGCTGTTTATTTCATAGTCCAACTTTATTCAGTTTGGGTTCAGCTGTGCCATTTGTTCTTTCAGCATCTTCTCTCTGTTAATGTTCCACCATGGACGCCCATCAAAATGTGGCTGTATATTGTAAATGTGGAGTCCAAAAGAGAGCTGTATTAAAGGAATGAGACCAGATACTGCATTCCAGGAGGATATGATTGCCGAAAGGACCCAAGACATTACACTTTCAGTAATACTTGTGCAGGACACAAAATAATACACATTCATGGCTCAGATATTACAATTCTAAGAAAGACAGCATTTACCTGTTCAACAAAATCATTACACCTGTTAAGCACACCATACACGGTATTACCAGTACACCCATTACGAGTAAAATATTGCATTTGCAAAGCACCAAGTATTTCACCAACTTGACATGAAGTGAAATACCCACAGGAGATCAAAATTTCACTCAAACCTTAAGTATTACCAACCTAAATATTTGTCATTTTGCCAGTGCTATTCTAAAGGTAAAATGCTAAATAATATTTATGGCTCACTGTGCATTACGCTCTTTACACAGCGCTTTAACTATAGGCCTACTGCCTGTATGGTAAGCGCTGTTTGTTATGACCTCATATCCTGAATTGCTTCACCAGAGGGGAGCACTGTATTTTTGTCCAATCAGATAAGACCTTGTGCTGGAAGACACGGCCAAGCGAGGAATACACAGAGCCAATCATGTTCATTTCGATTTGAGTGACAGCTCATCATCCCGGTAACCGTCTGAACAGGCCACAGGCTCGGAGAGAATTGCCGCAGACATGGTTTGCTAAGGGCCTTGGGCACATAGGATGCCCGGCCGGTGAGCTGAAATTCAAACTAAACGTAAAAACAAAGGCTGCGTGCACACCTCACTGGCTGGTTTCAGTTCTGCAGACAACATATACATGGCTACACTAACACAGTCATACTGTCAGAATCGAATCGGTTGATGATGTGAGAATGCAGAGGGAGCAGTTAAAATTCGACTGTTAACTGTCTTCAAACGACGCTTGAAGCGCAGCTATGGGTGGAACCAGGATGCCTGTGGAGTGTTTGTTTATTGGCATCTGGTTGACTGCTTGTCACATCATACACACGTGTTTTTCAGCGGACAAGAGCCGCCACCTGGTGTCTAAATATATCATAAAAGGTCAAAGCTGGCAGTGTGAAAATCTACGCTTCTTTAGAAGCGTAAGATGTCTGCTGCCTCTGGAGCATAACTGTGCATCTTAATACAAGGGTCCCTTTGCTTTGAGCCAGGCTGTTTCATTGTGTCTTACATGACCTGTATTGACATATTGTCCAGCACAAACCTGCTGCCCTGTCAGATGACATTGCACGGGATTTGAGAGATCGAAGTATGGAAAAGAACAGTGATATTAAAGGGATCATTTGAGCCAGGCTGTTTCATTGTGTCTTACATGACCTGTATTGACATATTGTCCAGCACAAACCTGCTGCCCTGTCAGATGACATTGCACGGGATTTGAGAGATCGAAGTATGGAAAAGAACAGTGATATTAAAGGGATCATTTATTTTATAGAATGCATGGAAAGAGACTAAAAATCAGAGTAACGGAAGAGCAGTTAAAGGGATCCAATCACCGACCTTTATAATCTAAAGGTTATCCTATATAAATAGGCCTGAAATGTGGATATTACCACTCACAGGCTGCTTGTTTTTTTTATATCAACTTGTTTATTAAATGTGGGGGCCCAAAAAAAATAATAAAAACAAATTCAACAAGTGCATCTGGGGGCAAGTCAGATAAAGTAGAGCTTTTCAAATGGCTTTTTAGCCCTCAGCCTAAGGTCTGATGGGCTATTGTCGTCACCCAAGCTGTCCGTCTGGCCGGCTGGCGTCCATTAACTTTTACCTTATGAGCGGGATATCTGGAAAAGGATTCACTGTCAGAATTTTATTTCCTCGGTAAAGATATATATCGACAAAATCTCGGTCAAGTTCGAAGATGGGTGACCTTGACCTATTTTTCTGCATTTTAGAGCTGAATATAGAAAAACACTTAGATGCTTATTACTCAGGAACCATTTGGTGGATTTTCACAAAACTTACCATGATTATTGGGACTGAAAGTCTGTACCTGCTACACAAGTTTGGTGGCGCCACCTACAATATCTGATTTTTAATGAATTTTTCTTGGATTTTCAATTTTGGCCTTGTGAGCGGGATATCTCTAAAAGGATTCACAATAGGAATTTTATTTTTTTGGTGAAGATGTATATCAACAAAATCTCAGTCTGGTTTGAAAAATGGGTGACCTTGACCTACTTTTCAAGGTCACAAAGCTTATAATAGAATAAAACTTAAAAGCTTATTTTTCAGGAAGCATTTGGTGGATTGTTATGAATCTGGTACATACCTCTCCATTTTAAATTTATAACTGAGACATGTACAGATATACATCCATTTGAGAAAGTACTGTTACCACCTTTAAACACTGTTCTTTTGGCTGAGGGCTTTTGTCAGCTTCTGCTGATATTCTAGTTACAACAAGTGACCTTCCTACCTCCACATATATGCAACCTACCACCTTAGGTTACATGTTTTTCCCATTTGTCAACAAAGCTGGGTTTACAAACACGTTGATAAATAAGTTCATACATCCTTCACAGAAGTGGTATTATAAGAACTTTTTGTAACCAGAATTACCCGTAGAGCATTCATATATACACAGAGGAAGCCAGAAATCGCAGGAATTCTATTTCAATTGGTAGATGAATAAGCAGCTTTAAAGGGATGAATGTATAAATTTACATATATATTTGTACATATGGTGTATGATTATTCATTACACTTAATTTGTATTCAAGTCAACATGTTCATTTTATTTCTTAACTGCCAATCAGACATTGATCAGTGGAACAAAATAATTGAACAGTTAGGCACACCGTCACATGACTTTATGCAGAGGCTGCAGCCTACAGTTAGGAACTACGTAGAAAACAGGCCGCGGTACGCGGGATATCCCTTCGAGAAGCTATTCCCTGATGTTCTCTTTCCGCCGGACAGCACGGAACACAGTGGGCTCAAAGCAAGCATGTCACGTGACCTGCTGTCCAAAATGTTGGTGATTGATCCTGAACGTCGTATCTCAGTGGATGACGCCCTCATGCACCCGTACATTAATGTATGGTATGACGAGGGTGAAGTCAATGCTGTAAGATTATTCTTTCAAATCTTTTCTAACCCCATATTAAGTAACAGTGTCAGTATCATTATTGTAACATTTTTTCTGTTAACTTCTGACTCATATATCTTATACTATCATATCTGTGGCTATGTTTTCACAAACCTTGATCATATTTTCTCATTTTCTCATGATCATGTACTCATTGTACCTGTATATTCTTGTCTCCCAGTCTATTGCATACTCTCTGACAGTCTCTCTTACATATGCTGATGGACTTTCGCTTTCTCTCACTCATACTCATCCTGTCTTTTCTCTTTCACAAATCCTAAATTTCTAAAAAAGATCTCTCTCTTTCTCTCTCTCTCTGCAAGAAAATGATGCACAAAGTGGATACAACTATGAACTTTGCAAATGACATTTTTAAAACAGTTTATATTTGACATAAACATAACACTGTGGTTGTATTTATTTGTAAGGCTTTGACAATTATTATGTTACCAAAATTTTTAATTCATTATTTTGGTATAAACAGTTTTGAATTATCTTTATGGCTGTACTATTTACAAGAAGAATTCTGTGAGTTTGAGTGTCTTTTTCCCATCATTCATTCATGTATGTATAAGTTTCAAATAATTAAAATCTCATGGATGTATTGTTGATCATATATCTGTAAATATGCCCCACATTCCCTGTATTCATTCTGTACCTAACCGTAGTTATTTCAAATTATAATGATGCATTATTTTGTGTGCTTGCAGCCCCCACCTTCCCAATATGACCACTCAGTAGATGAGAGAGAACACACAGTAGATCAGTGGAAAGGTAAGCTGTCAGCATGAAATGCTGCTAGTTGTATGACATGTTGTGGAATAGGGGCCTGCACAGTCGACCCAGGTTTTATAAATCCCTGGCATGGCTGTGAGAGTTGGTTGTAGTAGCCCGTCCAAGCAGGTTCTCTGGTTTCCCCACCTCAAGAGACCACCGAACACCACCATCTACCACGTACCATGGACAGTGCCTGGTATTAGTTATCACAGCTATTTTTAGCGAACCTGTGAGCTTATGCGATGGTGCAGTGTTGTCCATCGTGTGATGTGTGTCATGCGTCGTCTGTACTTTACCAAAGCTATCTGAAAAACGGCAGAAGCTAGCATCACCAAATTTTTGCAAATAAACAGTCATCTGAAAAACACTCGGATTTTTTTTTTTTTTTCTAACTGCATTTTCTGAGATTTTATAGGGAAAAAGCTAAAACAAATTTAAAAAACTTCTTCTTCGAAATTGTCCATCCAAATTTCTCCAATATTTCACAGAAATGATCCCTGGAACAATCTTCTCAAGTTTTTTCCTGTTCGGAGATTTAAGGCTGAGTTACAGGATTTTGAACTTAGTCAACTCTAACATTAAAATCTCAGAAACAGCTCGGGCTATAATCACCAAATTTTATACCAACATTTGTCACATGTTATATTTTAAATTGAGGTATTGGTTGCACCACCTGTATTGATCTGTTTTTTTTTTTTCAAGCGAAAATATAATTTTAGACTCTTCTAGCTGATACACTGTTTTAAGATGAAACTGTTAAGCTGATTGGTGTAAACTTTACAAGAATTATTCTATGATAGGGTTCTGCCAGTTTTAAAAAAATAGATTGGGTAAATGCAGCTTTAAAAAAAGCAGTGTAGCCAATTGAAAAAGGCTTTCTGTGTTTGAAAACAGATTTGACAAAATGCTGAGTTTCAGCAGCCATATCAAGAGGTCACTCAGTACAACCAGGTGGGGGTCCAGACATCATCATGGCAACTGACCTGGCTCTGTCTGGTGTCTAGAATTCCCAGATTATTGGAACTCTTTCAGCTGTTTGATAAAACTTGGTTTGCATTTTTAGCGAATCTGTGAGCCTATGCAATGGTGTGGCGTCATTCGTCTTCCGTTGTGGGTCTTAGCTATCTCAAAAAGGGCAGGAAATAGCATCACCATTCCATTTATAGCTTGCTCACTTCATCAGATTTGGCACCAAAGTTCAGCCTGGATCTATTTATAGTTTTGGCAGACTGCCAACTGTGTCAGATTATGCTACAGGTCAAGAGTTCACTCAGTGCAGCCATGTACATGTCAAAAGTTTACTCAGTCTAGCCAGGTGCAGGTCAAGAGTTCACTCAGTGCAGTAGCTTGAGGCAGCAATTTGTCACAGTTCACTTGGGGGCAACTGCCTTACTCACCTAAGCCTGGTCAGCCCAGTGCATCAAACTCAAGGGAAGTTTGATGTATTGGCCTGATATTTAGACCTGTCTATGTGTCTTTGATTGCACAGTGTATGTCCCTGCTTATTTTGTATGTTTAGTACTTGCATTATTTATATACATGTCACACATGTTCTTGAAAAGTAATGGTCCAACATTGAAGCATTATACCTGGTGTAATCCCATTGCACAGGTTCGCATTAGGCCTGTAGGCCTTCTTATGTATTATATTAATACACTTAAATGACTTCATACTAGTTTATCTTTTGAGCATTAAGACCATTAAGACATGTATTCGAAGGCCAACAAAAATAAATTTACATTTCTCAGGACCACCATTATCACTTTAACTCCACCCCATCCACCCCCCCCCCCCCCTCAAATGTTTTATTGCCCAAGTGTCATGTGGTAATCTGTAATCAGCCTGATCGCTACTCAAAAAACTCTGTGACCCCCCTGCAGTTTTGGTTAGTTTCCCTCCTTATTGACCTTATTGACTTATTATATAAATTGACCATTTTTAACTTCAAAATTTTAATGGTTGGTTGTCATAACTATGTCAATGCATTTGAAATAATGATAATATTCAATGCTATTTCAATGATAAAAAATAAAAAACCACGTGCCCACATAGTTTTCCCATAAAAAGGGCCTGAGAACATGTAATTAATTTTTTTTAGCCTAATTTTGTTTTACCAACATTAATGACATGATTATAAAGCTGTAGAGTGGTGGACAAATGTGTATGTGTTATTAAGTCCTCATGGGTCTTACATAAACTTTCTACATGCGAAAAAAACACATTTTCCGGCATGCATGTACCAGAATGAGATGGTTAAAGTTCACTCCTGGCATATTTATGTCCCTAAATTGTAACCTGAATGTATACCACGTGAGGACAGTTCAACACATAAAAACAACTCTTTAATTGAAACACCAGTCCATATGTACTCATTGGTCACATGTAAAATTGATGAACTAATTGCTAACAAGTTACCTAAAAAAAAAAAAAGATTTGCTCCAGTGCCTTCATATCATGTTTATTGTTATGACTTTTGAGTTATTTGTTTCGTTGTGTCTGTGAAGCGGAAACCTGAAATCAAGAAGGCTTAATCATGACAGATCATTCTTATTGTATGTTTACCTTCCCCCTCAAGTAATACACGATGCCGCAAAGAGGCCATGGACATATCCTTTAAAAAAAGAGAAAAGAAAAAAGGTCCCTACAAGAATTTTTTCCTAAACTAAAATTTAACATTTTTTTGTATTATTCCAGAGTTGATATACAAGGAGGTCTTAGAATATGAGAGCAGACATAGGCAACATGTAGGAAATGCTATGCACAACCACAACCCAGGTACTGTATCAGTTAATATACATGTACACAGGTACTCACTGTAAATCACAAATACTAGATATTGGCATGGAGAAAATATGCATTATATTAAAACCCAAATCAGTTAAAGCTTGCTAAAGGTAGATGGCCCAGAGGAAGATTTTAATTGTTAGCACTTAGCACCCATGCTGAAACAATACATTGGTGAATCGATATCCTAGGACACAAAGTCAGATATCAGTATGGTCAGATGTCCCTGTATCAGAGCTATAAATTATGAAATGCATTATACAATGTATTTTTTCAAGGTGATATGTGGCTAATATTGTATTTCATTTTTTATAGATAATGTAAAATTTTTTACTTCAGTTATTTTAATAATAAGATGAGAAAGATAATGACAGGTTTGGAAGTGTTTTCACCCTGATAGACCTTTGCCCGTACATGATTACTTGCATTTGACTAAACAGTTGTGAACTTTATGATTGTGTTTATTTTAATTTTTTATTATATTTTCAGGTGGTGCAGCTGTAAATGATGTGGGCACCACCGATGGCGTAGCGTCTAATTCAACGCGAAGACACTGATCCGTGTACATAGCCTGTGTATAGAGCTCGCCCTAATTTATTGTATACCAGTACACACTTTGTCTGTCACAAACTGTAGTCTGTATACTGATCTGTAGGGGGCGCCAGAGTGTTACCTCGTGTAATTTGTCGGGGCATAAGGCATTCACATTTTGGCATCATCAGAGGTCTAGGTGAAGGTTGTTTGGATAATTTTTTGTGTATGTATGGTACAGGGTGTCTCAGAAGTAAATGTTTCCTGCAGGATTTGGCTGACAGCACAATCTGCCCTGTATCAGATGAGTGTGCTGTACATAACATTAATGTCTGTGGTCAGTAGGTAGTTGTACTTGTGGTCACAATCTTCCAGTTGATCTCTAATTATCTGTAAACTAGGCACCCCCTAACTGATTTGACTTGGCAGATCTATTACAGGCCAGCTGAATACAAATATGTGATAGATGCAAGGGCTACATTGTCTCATCAATTATTTGATCTTTTGAAGTCGGCTGAGGTTTATTTGAGCACATGGCCGACTGCTGTTTGAAACAATGTGTGTGAGCATTGAAAAAAGAAGGCTGGCTGTCAGTGAATTAACATATGTAAATATTTAATGACCTTTGACCTTGTAATGGAAATTGGCATTCCACAGTTATTGAATTGGGTTGTATTTTGTGCACAACCAGAACCTATGTCGCACAGATCCATTAGTTGACAAACACACTCCTGTTAAATATATCTCATATATCCCAGACTTGTTCATATTTTTCTTAACAGATTTTCCAAATTTGCAGTCATTATGCTGACAAATGCTTTTTTTTTTTGTTTCTAAAACATGTCTATATGCCAATGGCAGCTGATTGGTTCTAAGGCTGGGGACTGAACTCAAGAAGTTCAGAAGCAGTCCTCATTATAATACATCTTATGGTTACCTCACAGTATAATCTTGCGGTAGAACAGTGGATCGTCCTCATTATTGTGAGACAGGAATTGCAGAATGGTTGTTTGTTCATGCATAATCATTATTGTTATACACATGTATTCATTTTGCCTCATTCTACCAATCATGAGACATGCTACAGTACAGGTGCTTGCTCTTTTATTAGAGTGGTAAGTTAGATTTCTAATAGCTGTATGAAAATCATGTATTACTTAAACACTGCTGGCTTTATGATCTGAGGGAGCTTATTTCTCACTATAATTACATGTCTTTTTCTAGTCTATTCTTTGGTTTAAGAGTATGAAACAAGCAAAGGTAAACATGTTTGCAACATAGTCATGGTATACTTCCAGCCAGCATAAAATAGCATACATGTTTCCCCATGTATCGTTCAACCCCTTACCTGTACTGTTTTTGACAAGGTGTTTTTAATATAAGGTTTTGGTACACAGTTAATAGAGACCTAGGAAATTCAACTGATTATAAAAGAAAAATACATTGATTATAAGGTCAATCCTACCATTTCTTTGTGACTGGTCAGTAAACATATCTGATTATAATTCTGCATTCTGGTTGCTAAAAATAGTCCAAGGGCATAGTTACAAGCAGTCATAGGTTGGCAGCATGACTAGCTTTCACATCTCTGCTGAAAAACCCAAAATCTTAAACACACATGGGGTTGCAAAATGTGCCATGTCTTTTTGTTGCCCATTTTAACACAGGGATGTAATCTTCGAAAACTGACGATTGTTTTTTACTTGCCAGAAAAGGCAGTCAAAACCTTTGAGCTGAAGATTTTGAAAGGTACCATGCACTTGAGTTATTTGCCTTTAAGCTGGAGATGTATTTGGATTGAGATCAAGGGAGTAACCTGGCAGGGCCACCATACCAAAACAGAATCTAAGGTCAGAAGTCCATGATGAATGACTGAAATTGGATTGTTACACTAAATCGGTATCAGAATTGTTTCTCTAAATGTATACAAAAACACATTTGCAATGGTATTTGGCTTTACTGGTCTCGTAGTTTCTGCCTGCAAGGCAGTGTGTGATGATAATGACATTTGCTTAGATTTAGTGATGGTTCTTCTAAAAATGTCACACAACAGGTTCACAAATGTTTAAATTAAATGTTGTGTTTTATTGTTTATTACTAGGCATCCTCAGCAAACTAACCCCTCATTTGCGAAACCCCTTTAGTGCACAAGTGAAAAAATGCTAACGTTGCTGCTGATCACAAAATGTTATTACGTAAAAGAAAATAATAATATTACACAATGAGAACATGCATGTACTTTGGTCACTTACAGATAAGTGTAAAATGTTTCAGAGGCCTCTGTTACAGGACTATTGATATTGTAAGTTTGTTCTATGTATTGTTTATGTAGATTTTATATATGTAATAAGTTTTAACAGCTGAAACCAGTGCTCCGGTGTTTTCTTTATTTTTTATTCCACAATATCTTTGTGATATTTTCTGCTGACAGCAGCATCAAAGATGGATTTTATTTACATGTGTGCGGTATGTGAGCATACTCAACATAGACCCAGGTATAGCTGAAACACCCCAGGACATCTTTTATCCTATGTATATATACTCCAGTTGCAGTTTGCAGTCACCCAGGAAAACCAATATGACTACACTTCCTTCATTCACCTTCACTTATTATTGACTTTTCTTCCATGACCTTCACCTGTCCTGAACCTTTGTGAAATTTGATTCTTAAAAAAAATGAGAAATAATTTTGGTGATTTCTGATGCATGCTTCTTCTGTGTATTTCAACTGCCACCTTGTAACAGTTAGCTGAACTACACTTTCCTCAATGAGGTCCATGTTATTAGCATTGTCCTATCCTCTGATCTCTATAGAATCTTGCTGGTATTAAACTTTTATTCCATCATAACTCTCCTTCTTTGTCCTGTTAAAGAATAAAATTTTGGCACTCTCTGATGTTGAAATTAAAAGGTAATTGTTTTCCTTGTTGATTACATTGAAACCACATTCGGCTTTAAATTTTATGATTGATACTCAAAGTTGACTTAAATCCTGCTTCTGACCGTGAGCCAGGAGGGCAATCTGTTCTTATTTCTTAATTAAGGTTAACTAATTTTTGCTCAATTTTAAGATGAGTAAAAGCGTAACTCTAGGCTGGCTTGCAACAGTTGTATGATAAAGTATAACAAGTATATAAAATATGTGGACAGTTTGTACATTTCTGAGTGTTACTTTGATGTAGTGTAACCATAGAGTCTGTGTTGGTCATTTCAAATAAATATTCATTATAAAAAAAGCATATCATAACCTACACCGTGATGTCCTGTATGTTCTGTCATATAACTGCTTAGTTCAGGTGTCAAAGATTTTATCATGCTTAGTTTAAAGGTTGCTGCTGTAATAGTTTTCACATGCGCAATAATTGTCACTAATAACCAAATATTAAATAGCCTCAACCTTATCTTTGAGAGGGTTATATGTTCAGTATGCTTGGTTTGAGTCAGGAGTTGCTAAACCAGCAAAATGCTCATTAAAAACACCTGTGTTTTAGTTTATTAATTGGAGAAAAAAGGAACAGTTCACTACTGGCAATTTTTACCCCTCTCTCTCCCCCCAGTTATAACGTTATATTGTATTTCCTCAAATTAATTAATGCTAAGCTGCCTTTCCCCAAGTAGATTCATGCTAAATTAAATCTGATCTATGCATTCACTGGAACCTGTGGAATTGTGCCATAACTGCTATTGTGAAAATAATACATCCTGTCAATATTATCCTTACAAAATTTCTATCTCTAATTGACAATTTCTCTGATGAACATCAAACCAATTTCTATGCAGACTAATTGAAAAATATATGATACAAAAAGTCACGGAAACTTAATGTCAAAACAATATGCACACCTTTTAAACACTTATAATCTTTGTCATCAGAAATGTAATTGTTTCAATAAGACTGAAAGCACAATAAAACTCTCTTTGGTTAAGATGGAATACCATGGATCGGAGAGACCATCGGCTGGTCCAGATAAATTAGAGTAAACTAAAACCTCCTGAAAAGTCCATAAACACTCAGATAAATTCAGGCAAAAAAAGAGATAAACAAAACCTTCATAATAGTCAACATAAAAGACCATGAACACAGAGAGTTTACAAGACCAGGGGTTAAGGAGCTTGACTTAGAGTTGAAGGTCCTGCTTGTGATAAAGACAAACAGCGGCATCTCTATAGAGCATTGGTGGTTTGCTGTGTCTTAAAAGAGACTATGGCTTCTGGGTTTTTCCAAGCACTGTGCATATAAAACCTGAAACCTGAAAGACTCGATAATAATAGATCAATCTTTCTTCTGTAGGGTTCCCTTCATCCACATCCTGTAGAGAGTAAGACCTAAAGGCCATGAACCTTGTATAAAAATATATGTATAAAAAGAAACCATGAACAAAGGACGAGATATTCAGTACATTTAAAAATATGAGATAATGTTATATTGCATTGATAGTTCGGACATCGAGTAAGATCATAATTGCATTACAACATTCTTTATTTTACACCCTCCTAATTGTATCAATAAAATACATTTTCAGGAAGAAACATTTACTAAGCGAGCATCAAGCCAAGTTGGCTGTCAGTTTCCATAAAGAATGTAAACTTCAATCTATATAATACATTGTTCAAACTTACGACAGTCATGGACTGTTGAGGCTTATTTGATAGCACCATTATGTTGCCATTACAGGGGAAAAAGCCTGAATATTTTTTTAATGTTCCAGCCAGCTTCAGAATGTCCCATCAGTTTTGTAATAAATTATTTAAGTCCACTGAATGTTAATAATCACACCCAGAACTGGATAGTTCATAAATATGTTGAACTGCATGAATTTTAATTGGCTTCAGAATTGGCTGCTGCTAAGTTCTGTTTGACAATACCCACCAGGACACCTTTGGTATTATGGTGTCTGCTCCAAGGTGATGTTCATAAATGGAGACTCATTACATAGCTTTTGCCAGACACAGAATTTGGAATCTTCTCCCCTTGATGTAGAAGATTAGATCTAGACTATATGGAGAATACTAGTATATATACACACAATTTAATGTCTTCCAAGGCCAATCTTCAGGGTCAAGGACATGTGACCTCGCCAAACAGTGACCTTGAGGCAGCAATGATGTGCTGAATAACCAGTAACCCTCTTCTGGCTAGCATGCACTGGGTGTTCCCTTCTACATGGAAAAAAAGTATCTTGTAAAGGTGAAGTCAGCAGTGTGATGATTCTTAATTTTCCTTAAATCAGGGTGGTTTATTTAAGAAAAAAAATCAGACATTTTATCTTTTCACCTGAAAACAATGACACATGTTCAAGGGAGCCATGCATTATTTAAATATTTTTTTCTCCAGGGTTTTGAGAATAAATTATTGGTCATACCATTGATAACATAAGCACAGGTGGTTTCAAAATAATAAACATATGGCTAAATAAAGTGAAGCCCCCCTGGCATTTTCCCTCAAGTATTTGCCAGGATGTTTTCAAGAAGTATGTGCCATTTAAAAAAAAGTAATAGTTTACATGAAACGAAGCTTACTCAAAATGTATCAAACAAAGAGTTGTCACTGGTTATGTTGATTATAATGATGAAGTCAGTGTGTGTAATTAAATGTAATTTTTAAAGATTGTACATTCCCATATGTGCAAATGGTACATATATTTTGTTGTACAGTGGTGAGTACATAAAACACATCAGCACTCCAATCATATACTTCACTTGGTTCATGTAACTTGTGATACACCAGGCACATGCAATGGATATAAATCAACAACCAAGCCACTCGTTAACCTGTAAAGTCAGATATTTCATGTTTAATATTATTCTGCGTGATTTAATTAAGCACAAAGATTGTACCACTAATTTGCCTGTGTCATGTTTTTGTTTCTGCAGCTGGTGTCAACATATCTCGTCTGTATGAGTGTGTTTGGTTGTCCTTTTTTTCATATTTTATTTAGTCCCCTATTCATACTGTACATAATATTTAACCAGATCAAATATGTAAATGAGGTCTACAGAACCAGACACCACAAACTTATTCCTTTCAGACACCAGCCAGCTTTAAACTTGGGACAGTTTCAGATGTTATACAAATGAGGTCTACAGGGGTGAACACCATGAAATTTTTCTTAATTTCTCTAACAGCTGTGTTACAGAAATAAACTGAGAAATGTTGTCATACTATATTCTAACTGAATACAGAGGAGTAGTCATTACAAATTGTGTTATCATTTAATAATTTTTGCCTTAATCATTTAGAACTGGACACCACCAGCTCATTTGAAAAAATATTAGGAACAAGTATATGTTATTATTGGTACCTTTAATATTCAGTTTTTTTTGCTGCTCATCACTATGTAGTAACCAAAGTTCAAATTTATATGCTGGAAAAATGGGGTTATAACAAAACAAATTCAAATATGGCATCGTTACCTTCAATTTATCATGTTTTGATAGGCTGACTAGTTAAGGCAATAATTCCACATATTCACTGTTCCCATTTTTCATGGAATAATTTTTTTTTTGCAAATGAAGACTAGGTTCTTGGTAATGTTGCTAATTTGTGTTATGGCCCAAATCCCCTTAAAGAAAATTTCTTAAAGGTATGGAAAATGGACTTATTTTTAAATTAATCATATACACCATTTCAATAACTGAAACAAAAATGTGTATGTTTCAGGCAAGCTGCAAAATTCCATATATTGTATCTCAACCTTATGAAAATAAAGAAAACCATTTGCTTGCTCCAACCATATTTTTTTTTGTTTCGGGAGTCTTTAGAACAGTAAACTTTGTGTGTGTGGCCTAGTTTGGAAACAAATTTGACAGGAAGTTTGGTAGTCTTTTATGAACAAGGAAGCAAATCAGTTTTGGATCTGAACTAGGCTATATATATATAACACACAGTGTATCATAGTCATGAGTGAAGTATCCTGTTACTTATTGCAGCATGAAAAAATGTAACATTAAAGCCCTAGGAATAATATGTTCTACACTTAGGGTGTGCAGGATTTTTTTTGTTGTAAAACCAAAAGGACAAAATTAATTCATAATTGTATCACACAAGGTACTGTGCATATGTTAAAAGAAATGTGAAATGATCCATATTTGAAGAATTGGCCAAGCATTCCTGTTTGGTGAAGAAAAAAGTATAACAAATTTTCCGCAGTATATATGCACCTACAGTGGGAGCATTTGAACAGACTGATGTATTCAAATATGATGTGTACATCTAACCATGTAACTTTCTGACTAAGTAACCAGTGATCTTTTCTTGTAATAATGGCAACTTGTTTATATTTAACTCTGCATTGCATTTTTGTCAGAGTATAAGGTTTTATCTTCAGATAGATGAATATAATGGAGGAGACCTACATGTATATACAAATATTTCCATAGAGGTGGGGTCTGGTTGGAATACACATACATGTAACCAGGAAATGAATTATATAAAATATTGCAAGTCATTAGATTATGACAGTGAGAGTACTACACAGCAGATATGTGGTCTTCACACTGAGTGGTGGTTTTGTTTAAAACAGTTCACCTTTGGAAGGTCTGGAATACACTATGCCTCTGTCAGCAGAAAGATTGATTTTGGCATCATGTTGAATGCTATATTTTATTGTATAGGCCATAAATCCAAGTATAGCTGTTACACAGCTTTTGTTACCAGGGGAATTTAATAACACTTTTGACAAAATAGCAATTGGTTATTTCTAAGTTTAAGGGTCTTCTCAAGACCCTTAAATAGTCAGCATTTGAAAGTGGTAGGCTCTTGTAGCCTTAAAGATTGTGTTATTATTAATGTGGAATATGTGTATAATTATCTTTGATTTGAGTCAAAATGGCGCAACTACTTTCAATATTTGATTTAATAACTGCAAGTTGGATTAGCATCACTGGTATTTTAGTCCATTATTTGCTTGCTGAATGTTCAGGTACCCAGGAATTTGTGAATTTAAATATTGGACATATGCACAGCCAAAGAGGGTAATTCAGCCAGTGGATGTGAATTTCAGAAAATTTAAAGTCACTCTGAAGAAAATATTCTTTATGGAATATGAAGACCAGCATGTATCAGGATAGATGCTTTTCAATTTATTTTAAACGCTGAATATGAACAGATATAGAATATGACACCATTGTTCCAGCAAGTTTATGCAAGAATTTTTGTAAAATGAAGTTCATGGGTTTCTTTTATTGCTGGACAAGCGCTGCTGCCCAAGACTGGACAGCGGCTGATGAACTGTGGTCCACAGTCCTGAATGTTAGCAGGGGGATGTTGTGTATGCTTGTGTTTCGTGCAGTCCTCTCACCAACAGACTGGAAAGTCACTCATTTTTATTAGGGGATACAAAATCCAGTATTTTTCTTTGCATATATTGAATAAAAGCTTAGTTGTGATATTTTGACTTCTTCATTCAGTGTGTATTTGGAATGTTCATTTTAATGCTTTACCGATTTTTCCAAATTGCACACACCCTCTCTAATGCTTGAAAGCCCTGTATTAATCTACTGTGGTTGCTTTTTTGCGATATTCTGGAAAGTGTCGTGAATTATCTCAAAAATAAAACCTTAGTGAATAGGAGGTCCCATCGTCGAAGGCAAAGTTGAAAAGTATAAAGATTGGCTTTATGAATAAAAATAGTGTCTGTTCAAAGATATTTTAAAAGATATCCGATGTATCTAATTGTCTATTGTTAATGAACAATATTTTTGTTGATATTTTTTGCACATAATATTTGATGTAATTAATTCACACAAAAATGGTTATCCTCTGTGTATAAGTCTTTTTTACTGTATTGTGAGATGGTGAAAACGGAACCCTCACAAAAATTGTGAAAAAGCGAAAATCACAAAATTTTACCCCGAGAACATTTAGTCAACCACAGTATTATTAACGGTAGCGACCACTTAAAGGTAAATATTGTATTTGTCATAGCCTGCTGAGACGAGGTCACAGGACACCCCTACACCTGTTCGAATATATCGAGTTAGGAGTTTCTGGATCCAGTGACCATTGTGTGACTTTTCTAGGTGCCATCTTTCCATCAAACAGTTGTTAGAGATAAATTTTCAAGCAAGGCTGTAATGACCAGACATATTAGTAAAAGTTCTTGCATGTTTAATTTCAGACTGCATATACAAGCAGGTCTCCTGTGCTTTCTGATTGATGGCCAAATGATGCAGAGGCAAGGAATTGACAACGCTCATCAGAGATGGGATTTATACTTTGGGTTTCTTTTGTGTTAGTTCTTCACTTGTAGCCTTCTATTAACATAACCTGCTGGGTACAGCAATATTAATGCAATGGAATAGATGGCATTTCAGTGGTTTTCCTCATGATTAGGGTAATATAAATGACTAACATGTATTCACAGTCATAGGAGACATCCTTGTAGACAAAGAACAAAGGTGCTTGAACTAACACTGGCAGCCTGGACTGCCACAATGTTTCCAGCAATTGAGAAAAATTAGCATCCCTTTATCAATTCCGCGAGTATAGGAAAAAGAGAAAGCGGTCAGTTACATTTTTTTTCAAGCTATTGGAGCAAACACTGCACATCTGCCGGCCATAATGGTTTATATACAAGTGCAACTGGAGAGTTCCAGGTGTCAATGGTGTAAAGCTCACAGGATTGTTGTCAAACACTATGATTAATAAAGTTGCAAAAGTGTAATTTATAACTAGACATTTCTTGGCACCGCAGGTGCCAGAGTATCCCCGGACATAGTACGGCCCCCCTCCTTTAAGAATAGGCCCCCATTTTTAGCAGCATATACTGACACTTGGCAAGCAATTATTGTTTCTTCCATCTATCAATCCACAATCTTTTTGCAGATGTTGGTCCTGTGACCTTGACCTTTGACCTCATGACCCCAAAATCAATTGGGGTCTTGTTTTTTCAATGGGACATATATGTCAAGTTTGAAATGTATACATCAATAAAAGCAGGAATTATCATCCAGAAACTAATTTTTTGACAGATGGCTCCTGTGGCCTTGACCTTTGACCTTGTGTCACCCCTAACTTAACTTGAAAACTTTACAACGGATATATCCTATAAAACAATAGGATGGGTTAACGCTCGCCACTTGATTTCATTAATCAAGAAATTAGATTCAGGTCATTACAGGTGACATTTCCAGGTTCTTTTAAGGATGTGTATTAAAATACCAGACAATCATACACCCAGATCAATAGAAACTATGAGACATCAGGTTAAATTCACAAATATAATTCAAGACAATACTTACAGAGACACAAATGTGAGTGTGTGCGTTGATGTGTCAATACGACAGTCCTTCACATTAAAAATACAGGATATTTACTGAGTCCGTGGTTTGTATAAAAAACAATAAAGTCCAGTTCCTTCAGAGATCTCCGGTTACTGTTTTGTGTAGAATCTAGCGTATGGTTAGCAGCATATAGTCTTTCTGAGTTTAGCGATCTTCAACTGATCTTGCTTGTCAGCGACCCGGGTATGATTACGTTCACATGAATGCAATAGCGCTCTTTGTTTACGCAGAGCTTAGAGTCCTTGACCTTGCTCGTGTAGCAATGGTTTCACAGCTTACGGCGGTTATGTATCTAGGTCAAGCTGAACTAGGCCGGCAGGTGACGAGCGCGCTCTCTCTATATCGCCAATACGAAGCTCTTTCGGCAGCACGGCTGAGTTCTCATGAGCTGGGTCCTTGCCTCATGCAGAAGCTTGCTTCTATGCCGTTTCTGGCGTTTCAATGTTCCTACTCCCGTGCATGCGTGCTGCCACCTCAAGCTTCAGGACCCAACTGAAGGCAGCTTCCAGCGTCTCTCCCTGAACTCTGACGTCACAATCGTCGTCACAATACGGCGATCCGGTTCTCTGATTGGCTTATTTCTCAAGTGTCCCATATAAGGATATATGTGACCTAGTTTGACTGTTAGCGTCACCATGGCGACCCACATACCAAATGTAATAATTACACACGATGCGTGACACGGATAAATCAGCTGATAGCCGATGGGATTCCATACAAGAATACACAATATATATATATACAATCAAGACCTGTCAACGCTTTAGGATGACGCTTCACGTCAATATCAATAGAGAACAGACTTCGTTAAACTATGATACAAAACACCGTACATATTGTCACCTATTGTCTGGTGACATCACCCCCTCCTTTTAAAGAAAATACACGGTATTTTCTCGATACATCGTATCGTTCTATCTCACAGGGTCCAGCTAAACATATTTACATATAGAAATACATAAAAGTCATGTAACAAGTTGTCATTAGTACATGCCCACGGTCTATGACACAGGGCAAAATCCTGTACATGTTTAGACTCACCTGGCTAGACATTAAGCTCATTACATCCTAACACTCAGGCAGTCTGCTAAGAAAATCAGGTCCATGGTTTAGTTTACCTGACACTGCTTCAATATCAAATCTAAACTCTTGTAGAACCAGTGCCCATCTCATTACTCTCTTATTAGCACATTTTGATTTGCTAATACACTTTAATGGTTTGTGGTCGGTCTGAATGGTGAACGGTCTACAAGCCAGGTACATCTCAAATTTCTGTACAGACCATACAATTGCTAATGACTCTTTCTCGATGGTGGAGTAATTTCTCTCCCTGGGCAATAGTTTACGACTGGCATAAGCTACTGGGTGCATGATCCCCTCGTGTCTTTGCATCAGGATACAGCCAATACCCACATCAGATGCATCACATTTCAAATAAAATCGTTTACTGAAATCAGGTAGCTTCAGTATGGGAGGGTCTGACAGTTTAGCCTTTAGAGAACAGTACGCGTTCTCGTGTACGGGTTTCCAGTCTAGTTTGTTAGGTTGACCTTTACGCGTTAGATCAGTCAAGGGCACCGCTATTTCCGCATAGTTTGGCACGAATTTTCGATAGTACCCTGTAAGACCTAGGAATGCTCGCAAAGCCTTCTTTGTCTTAGGTCTATCAGTGCTCTGTATTCTCTTGAGCAAAACTGGATTAGTGGCCAAGTTGCCCGTGCCTACAAGGTGTCCCAAAAACTCTAGGCTCTGGTAGCCTATGAAGGTTTTAGCTGGTTTAGCTGCTAAGTTTGCACATTCTAGTCTAACTAGCACTTCTCTAAGAGTTCTTAAGTGCTCGTCCCAAGTCTCTGCGTGTATTAACACGTCATCTACATAACATACTACATTCGGCATGTCGCTGAACATTTTCCGCATCATGCGGGTGAAAACCGCTCCGGCAAATACCAGGCCGAATGGCATAACCCTAAATTGGTAATGGCCATCGGGTGTAACAAAGGCCGTCTTATCCCTGGATTCCTCAGAAACAGGGATCTGCCAGTAACCTTTCGTCAGGTCAAGCTTTGTAAAATACTGGCTTTTCGCGACTTCGACAAAAAGTGTTTCTGGATCCGGCATGGGTTCAGGATCGAACACGACTGATTGGTTCAGCTTTCGGTAGTCTATCACGAATCTAGTCTTACCGTCAGGTTTCCTAAGCAGGATACAGGGGGACGCATAGCTAGAATCTGACTGTTCAATAATGCCTAAGTTTAACATTTCCTGGATTTCTGTTCGCATTGTCTCTCGCAGTTCAAAAGGCACCCTATAGGGCCTAGTTTTTACAGGTACATCAGATGAGAGTTTAATGCTACATTCTACAACGTTGGTAAGCTTGGGTACATCTGTGAATACATCCCCATATTGCCTAAGCAGACTGAGTATTTCACGGCGCTGACACTTGCCTAGGTCAGCATTTACCTGAACATCTCGCTCAGTCTGGCGGCGCGCATACGACGGTAACGACATGTGGGCATCCTCATCAATCCCTTCTGGGTTTAACTCTCCGAACACGGGAGGCTCTGTTTCCCCGTCTACACCGTCAGGATCATGTATAGAATCAGGTGCGCCCTTGGCTACCGCTGTCAGAATATGCTGGGGCTCGTTTCTAGCATGGTACCGTTTCAGCATATTCACGTGGAAGGTTTTAACCTTATCGCCGATCTTAATCCGATAGTCTAAGTCCCCAACCCTGTTTACAATAGTATAGGGGCCTTTCCACTGTACCATTAATTTGTTCCGCTCCGTCGGGAGTAACAACAAAACTTCGTCTCCGGCCTCAAACCTGCGCGTGCATTTACCTCTATCATATAACAGTTTGTGTCTGTTCGCTGATTTGTTCAACGCCTCTCTAGCTAACGCGCATGTGTCGCTTAGTTTGTCTTGTAGGTCCAGGACGTATTGGTACGTGGTTTTAGTCTCGACGCTAGTATCTCGCTTGGTCCACAGATCCCTTAGAATCCGCATCGGTCCTCTAACGATCCTACCATAGAGCAACTAAAAGGGTGAGAACCCTGTGCTCTCATGTGGCGCTTCTCGGTACGCAAAAAGCACGGCGCTGAGGTACCGATCCCAATCTCGCGGTCTTTCCTCGCACATCCGTTTCAACATTAACTTTAACGTTCCATTGAATCTCTCCACCATTCCGTTGCACATAGGATGGTAAGGAGTAGTGGTGAGCTGTCTTACAGACAAAACACGGCTAACTTCTCGCATGAGGTCTGACGTAAATTGTGTTCCCATGTCAGTAAGCACCTCTGACGGCACTCCTAACCGCGCATAAATATCAACTAGCGCATCAGCCACAGAGACTGTATCTATGTTCTTTAAAGCAACAGCCTCCGGATATCTAGTGGCATAATCCATAACGGTCAGAATATACCTGTGACCTCTCTCAGACGCTGGATGGATCGGCCCAACCAGATCCATCGAAATTCTACGCCAGGGCTCATCAATTAATGGCATCTGGCCTAACGTAGCTCCAGGCACCTTGCCTTTCGGTATGGTTTTCTGGCAAATGGGACAGGACTTGCAAAACTCAGCAATGTCATTATACATCCCTTTCCAGAAAAACTGAGTTCTCACGCGGTCGTGCGTTTTGTCTATGCCCTGATGGCCCGCCATAACCGCTTCGTGGCCCATCCTCATTACGTCGTACCGTAACGTCTGAGGTACCACCACTCGAGATCCATCTTGATCTCCCCGTTTGTCACTCACAACCCGAACTAAATATCCGTCCTCAATTCTAAACGGACTATCATTTCTAGCCTCTCTAGCTAGCCTCCAATACGGCGCTAAAGACCCATCCTCCTCCTGCGCCTTCAAAAATTCGGCCGGACTCACATCGGCAACTGGGCTTGCAACATTCAAGCTACGCGTCGGTATCTGTTTCTCTCGTGCAGCGCTCCGTGTCTCCACCGCGGACGACACCTCCTTTTGTGACTCTACACCGTCACACACTATGCCTGAGGACCGCTCAGACTTCCACGTCGGGTCCGGATCATACGGATCACGCGCTCCCGCTACGTTACCTAGCGCTAAATCACATACAGCATCCCCGACCACCATTGCCTCGATAGTACCGACAAAGTACGCACAGTCCACATTAATCCTAGCCGTAGGAAATCGTCTTACAGACCCGTCGAACAACCTACACTCGACCTGGTGTCCGGTGAACTGATTCGGCTCCACGTACGACTCACGTATTCCTGCCGAGGAACATCCCGAATCCCGCAGCACCCTCGCTGACTTACCATTCACCAGCCCTTCACACACAGGTAACGAGATTCCGCCTTCTGTCTGGGCAGCAAATCCTAACGACTGACTCGGACTCTCTACTTCCGGTTTCACCGCACCGACTGTCTCCGTTTCCGCCTCGACTACTGCCATTGACATAGTCTCCGGTTTCTGTTTTGGGTTATACGGGGGGCTAAAATTAGTCCTATACCTCTGCTGATCGCCAGCAGCACGCCCTACTTGAGGGGAAGACCTAGGCCTCGACCGGGCACTAGTCTTACATTCCCGCGCCTTATGTCCCAGTTCATTACATAAATAACATCTGATGCCTCCTGATGGCTTAAATGTCTGACCGCCCGGACTGCGCTCAACCTCTCGCTCCTCTCTAGGCTGAGATACCGGTTGCGCTGGACGCGGCACATTATTGCCATAACGAGGACCTGCTGTAAGGCTGTATACACCGTGAGCCTCCGTATAACTCTCGGCTAAGTCTACCATACTATCAAAGTCACGACACCGTCTCTCTTTCAAAAACATAGAGAGATCCCTACTACAGCAGTTTACGAACTGCTCACACATCAACAGGTTAACTACCCCGTCGTAGTCACCTCCGACCCCTGCCATCCCTATCCAATGGTCTAGGTATCCACTCAGTCTCACCGCAAACTGACTCGGCGTTTCGCCTCGCTCAGGCCTACAAGTCCGAAACTTGTGTCGATAACCCTCTTCGGTCATTTGGTATCGCTTTAACAAGGCTATCTTTAACTTATCGTAATCCATGGCCTCACTAACCGATAACTGTGTGTAAGTCCCTAGCGCCTTACCCCGCAGTAACGGACTCAGGTGTAACGCCCAATTCTCCCTATCATAGCCTTGACATACAGCTAATCGTTCAAATCGCTCAAGAAACGCATCTAGCTGATCGTGAGCCTCATCAAAAGGTGGAAGCTGGATTTTCGGGAATACATCCCTACTTCTCTCTTCTTTAACCCCAGAGTCAGACTTTAACCTTAGAACCTCTAATTCGTGGGCTCTAGCCTCTCGCTCGCGCTCTAATTCCCGCTGCCTAGCTCTTTCCTCACGTTCCTCATCCGCACGCCGTCTAGCCTCAACATAATCTTTAAAGCCTGGTCCTTAAGTCCCAAGGCCTGTCCGCATCTAACAAGTGACTCTAACGTCTCCATGGTAACGCTCTATCCTAGTAAGATTCCAGTATCTAGTAATATCCGCTCTTAAAAATCCGTAAATACGTACTGTTAAAGCCAACCTAACGAACCGGCGGTATCCGTACAATTACACCACGGTAGCTCTACGCATCAAAATCTACTTATACCGACGGAAGGTCGGACGAAGGGTCAGACGGATGGACGGATGGATATCAAGATATCAATAAACACCATGCACCTATGATTACCATGCCAATCGGGAGGGGTAAACTTACCTGTCAAGAGACCCTACCACGTGACCAATCACAAACTAGTGTAGAAAAAATTATACCAGGGCGTATCTAACAACCTCAAAAATTTTCACTCTAATCTGGGTTTATATCAACCCAATAATGATGTCCAGGTATCACTGAACTAGCATTACTCACAAAACATGCATGTGTTCTAGCCAAATCTACAAGGTATATACCGATCTTGAAACAATGTTGTGCTTCAGGTAATATTCTCACTGAATAAATATTAACTCCTAACAGTGGGGTAATTTCATTGTGCAAGTATACACTACAACATCAGTTTGGTGTCATTTCCAATTATTAATTCAGATCAACTCTAGTTTGAGTATATGAATGTCTGGTTTCAGTACTGTTTTCTCAGTTCAAAATTTCTGAAACTTACTGTAATTAGCCAGTTTTTTTAAGGCTAATTATATCCTGGCACGCTCGCCATACAATGTCACCCCTAACTTAACTTGAAAACTTTACAACGGATATATCCTATAAAACAATAGGATGGGTTAACGCTCGCCACTTGATTTCATTAATCAAGAAATTAGATTCAGGTCATTACAGGTGACATTTCCAGGTTCTTTTAAGGACGTGTATTAAAATACCAGACAATCATACACCCAGATCAATAGAAACTATGAGACATCAGGTTAAATTCACAAATATAATTCAAGACAATACTTACAGAGACACAAATGTGAGTGTGTGCGTTGATGTGTCAATACGACAGTCCTTCACATTAAAAATACAGGATATTTACTGAGTCCGTGGTTTGTATAAAAAACAATAAAGTCCAGTTCCTTCAGAGATCTCTGGTTACTGTTTTGTGTAGAATCTAGCGTATGGTTAGCAGCATATAGTCTTTCTGAGTTTAGCGATCTTCAACTGATCTTGCTTGTCAGCGACCCGGGTATGATTACGTTCACATGAATGCAATAGCGCTCTTTGTTTACGCAGAGCTTAGAGTCCTTGACCTTGCTCGTGTAGCAATGGTTTCACAGCTTACGGCGGTTATGTATCTAGGTCAAGCTGAACTAGGCCGGCAGGTGACGAGCGCGCTCTCTCTATATCGCCAATACGAAGCTCTTTCGGCAGCACGGCTGAGTTCTCATGAGCTGGGTCCTTGCCTCATGCAGAAGCTTGCTTCTATGCCGTTTCTGGCGTTTCAATGTTCCTACTCCCGTGCATGCGTGCTGCCACCTCAAGCTTCAGGACCCAACTGAAGGCAGCTTCCAGCGTCTCTCCCTGAACTCTGACGTCACAATCGTCGTCACAATACGGCGATCCGGTTCTCTGATTGGCTTATTTCTCAAGTGTCCCATATAAGGATATATGTGACCTAGTTTGACTGTTAGCGTCACCATGGCGACCCACATACCAAATGTAATAATTACACACGATGCGTGACACGGATAAATCAGCTGATAGCCGATGGGATTCCATACAAGAATACACAATATATATATATACAATCAAGACCTGTCAACGCTTTAGGATGACGCTTCACGTCAATATCAATAGAGAACAGACTTCGTTAAACTATGATACAAAACACCGTACATATTGTCACCTATTGTCTGGTGACACCTTGTGACCCCAAAATTGATATTGATCATCCACTTTTATATATAAATCAATAGAGGTCTAGATTTATTGATGGGCCATATATGTCAGGTTTGAAATCCATATATTAATCCAAGCTTGAATTATCAATTTGGGGAACTAATTTTTGGAAAGATGGCTCCTGTGACCTTCACCTTTGACCTTGTGACCTCACAATTGACAGGCATCTTCCTCTATTGGCAGGGGAACTGTATGTGCAAGATGAAATGTCTGAGATGAAATGTTTGGCTGAATATGCATCCACAATCTTTTTAAAGATGTCCTGTGACCTTGACCTTTGACCTCATGACCCCAAAATCAATAGGGGTCTTGCTTTTCCAATGGGACATTTACAAGTCAAGTTTGAAATCTATACATCAATAAAAGCAGGAATTAAGATCCAGAAACTAATATTTGGACAGATTGCTTCTGTGACCTTTGACCTTGTGACCTTAAAATTGATATGGATCATACACTATTGGCAAGTGAGCTATATATTCAAGATGGAAGATCTGAGATGAAATGTTTGGCTGAAAATGCATCCACATCTTTTTTAAAGATGTGTCCTGTGACCTTGACCTTTGACCTCATGACCCCAAAATCAATTCAGGTCTTGCTTTTCCAATGGGACATATACAAGTCAAGTTTGAAATCCATATATCAATAAAAGCAGGAATTATCATCCAGAAACTAATTTTTGGACAGATGGCTCCAGTGACCTTCACCTTTGACCTTGTGACCTCAGAATTGATAGGGGTCTTCCTCTATTGGCAGATGAACTATATGTGCAAGATGAAAGGTCTGAGATGAAATGTTTGGCTGAAAATGCATCCACAATCTTTTTAAAGATGTCCTGTGACCTTGACCTTTGACCTCATGACCCCAAAATCAATTGGAGTCTTGCTTTTTCAATGGGACATATATAATCAAGTTTGAAATCAATACATCAATAAAAGCAGGAATTATCAGCCAGAAACTAATTTTTTTACAGATAGCTCCTGTGGCCTTGACCTTTGACCTTGTGACCCCAAAATTAATATGGATCATCCACTATTGGCAAGTGAGCTATATATTCAAGATGGAAGACCTGGGATGAAAATTTGGCTTAAAATGCATCCACAATATCTTTTAAGATGCCAGTCCAGTGACCTTGACCTTTGACCTCATGCCCCTAGAACCTATTGGGTTCTTAATTTAGTGGCGGACCATACATAAGTCACGTTTGAAATCCATATGGCTATCAACACTGGAGATATCAAAAGAGGTGTGTGATTTTCACCAAATATGGACACATTAAAGGTCAAGGCCACTCATGGTAAAGGTCATGACCCAAATGTAAATAGACCTCATCCTATAACCCATCTCTCTACATGTGCATAATATGAAAGAAATCTATCCATTAGTTTTTGACTTATAATGCTTACAGTATTGTCAAGTGGCAATTATGGGGGTATTAAAAGGCGTAAAAACAAGAAAAGGATAATAGGTGGCGCCACCTGTTTCCGGTATATCACAAGGCTATCCAAGATCTTCAGTCACCTTGATTTTTGAACCAGTCCATGCAAGCTTACTTGAGATATTTAAGAATTTGTGTTATTTTCAGCAAAAATGGACCTATTCAAGGTCAAGGTCACTCTCCTAGCATAGGTCATGACCCCATTTTAAATAGGCTTCATCCCCTTACCTATATCTATACAAATGTAAAGTTCGAAAAAGATCAGTGAAATATTTTTTGAGTTATCCCACTCACAAGGTTTTTTCTGTGGCGGCGGCAGCGGCGGCGGGACCGTCATGAAACCATAGTATCCCGACTTTGTCTGGGGATACAATTATCTAACCCTTCATACAATTTCAACTTATTTAAATTTATTAATTTTCTTGGTTAAGCCTGGTTAAAGTTCCTTCCTGGGCTAAAATTTCTGGGCCATTTTAAATTATCAGGAAATCTAATTTATGTCTTCTGGATAGCTTATCATTTTGCATTAGCATAAATAAAAACAAACACACTTGGATTTTGTGACACAAATTGTACAAAATGGCTTTATTTCCATGATTACACAGGTATTTCAGATTATTTGTATAGTAAAATACTACTAAGTCACATGCTGAAGGGGACAGCCAGAAAACTTGGATACATCCAAGGTTTCACACAAAAGGGGTTTTCCTTAGTAATCATTTAACAAAAATTTGAAATGACTTGTTACTTATTACATCAACACATGGGGGGGGGGGCTTTAGGCTTGAGTCAGCACAACATAATAAGGTTTAATACTAAATCTCTTAACTCCTCAGATAAAAGCAAACATTAACTAAAGCATGTCAATTTGACACAGCTTGTTCTAACTCTGGCTCCTTTTCAACAGGATTAAAGACACCATGAATTAGGTGTGTGTGTATGTGTTTGTAAGTCCTGATCTGGCTTACAAAAGGTCTGAAGCACCTACACATATACTCCTGTAAAATGTTTAATTAACTAGTATGTCTAGAATAGGTCAGTAACAGAAGTAAGCCACATCAGGACATTCAGGTCTGTGTGGGTATGTGTGTGTGGAATATGTATATGTGGAACATGTTGAGTATATTTAACATAAGTATGCAATACTGTAGCATTCATAACAAATAATTTAGCATATATCTACAAGACACTGAGAGCAGTCACATGGCCTTAAGCAGCTGACTTGTAGAAAACCCATTAAATACAACTGATGGCCACTTTCCTTCCACTTTATATTTCAGTCCTACATATCTTTTTAACGGTCTCTGATAGAGGTCTCTATAACATGTTCAAGTTTCAATTCAGTCAAAGTCTATCTCACCATGCAAGAGCAATGGAAAATACAGGCTGAGGAAAATGACCAAAATGAAGAGTGCATAACTGACACCGGAGGATAAGGGATTCACTCCTTGGGCAGTGGAAAAACAGCATATTTTCAGCAAATTTTACTCTGTTTGTATATACTGCCTGTTTTTATAGGAAGGGGTGCATCTCCCTCTAACAAGGTATGGAAATTTGTTATCTGAAGGTCTTTTCCCTTGTAATTTCACTGCAGTGGTTAAAACTGTAAAATATATGGTTGGAAATAAGTAGAACACTATATAAGTATACTAGATCAAATGTTTCTTTTGTATAAATAAGTTTGTGCGATATCAAATGATTGTGAATGCTGATATTCTGGGACTCCTCTGGGTCTCGTCCCACTGGGTCCGCAGCCTATGTATAATCTACTGGCAGCATTCACCAATATGCAGAGAACAACATACAGTTAAATACACAGTATATTCTAGAGAACAACATAAAGTTAAATACCCAGTATGTATCAAATTTTGCCAGATTGGGGGCAAGAATACATGAATCAGTTTCTTATCAAAATCAAAGGAAACTGAAGATTCTCCAAAAAAAAATAACTAGTGTAATTAACAGGGAAATAAAAAATATTATTAAAAAAAGTTTCAGGACTATATTTTAGCATACAGTGGAGACCCCAGTTTTGGAACTTTCATTCTACTTTTAGATGCAATTATTAGCTGCTTTCTTAGAGTAAAGTCACTATTACAACCCTGCTTACACAAACATGCTGAAACTATCCTAGCAAGAGACAATGACCCAGCGAGCAATGTGCCTTTTCAGCAAATGAATTATTAAAAGATATTTTTAACATTTTATGATGGGCATGCTGCACAAAAGCAAGAAAAAAAAGAAGTTTCCACATAGCCTTTATGATAAGTTTCAGAAATGTTAAAGTGATTAGGCCAAAATAAAAAAGTATGGTTCTCAGGCACTGCCTGTGTAAATTTTAACCCCCTGCATCAAAAAATTTTTATTTTTATCTTTTAAGAGGATAAAATAATACAATTTTGATAAGATTTCCTTTACTATGTAGTGCTTTTACCTGTTTAGCAAAGAAATTCTGTTATTATCATGCTTTTCCCTGATCGTATGACATTTTTAACGAAACATACAAACAAAAAGTTAAAGGAAGTTCGCCCGCCTGCCTGATTTTTTTAAAACATACCATTTCTTTTCCTTAATACTGGTAAGAATCATTTGTAAAATCAAATTGGATGATTGATTATTACCTGAAGTCTGCTGTATAGAATTAAACCTAAAATATTGACGGATTATTTTCAGTCTAACTTGTACAGCATGCTTAAAAGTCAAGGTAATGGCCGGATTGTTGACACTTATCCTGTTACACAAGGTTACATTTAAATGCTGTTCACTGTTTTGTGCCCATTCTTTCTTTAATCTCTGACAGAATAAGATTATTTTATCAGGGTAATATGACTTCTTTGGATGTGCATACATAATTGTTTGTGATGGATTATGTGAATTTTGAACCAATAAAATAAATTTTCAAGGGAAACAACTAGTCTTAGTGGGTGGGAAGGATATAAATGCTCTTCACAGATTAAAACCGTTTCATATACCATCAAAAATCTGAATAGTGTTCAAAACCTCAAAAAGAAAGAGCTAGTAGGAAGCCAGATTCCTTTTAGGGAATGGATTCAGACTAGAGATTATAAACGTCTAATCAAATCTACAGGCCTGGCAGAGTTATCTATGTAGCTCTCATAGTGCTCTCCTTTTTAACCATAGTTTCAGCTAAATCACAGTGTCTCTCACTGGAATCATATAAATTAAACACTCACAGCTCCTATATAGTTTTTATGCCAGGCTATTGTAGGTTATGTTTACAACAGATATTTTCTGGCTGTTTCAAGGACAATGCCCATCAATGCATCATGGAATTTGCAACGTTGGTCCATGAGATCAAAGCACACATTCAGATGGCTGGCTTCAGAAACTAATCGCACTGACACATCGCTACGGAAACGGGATAATGCTTCTCCGTATTTGACTGAGGAAGAGGATGGCACTGTCGTGTCACTTGTGCCATGAACCAAAACTGTCGGTGGCAACCTGAAATAAAATAAAATGTTAATTTATAATGAATGCTAAACTGGTCTAGAAGAATGATTATATATAATAAATGTTTTACTTAAGGAGAGGGATGATTATAAATAATAAATGTCATACTTATTGAGAAGAATGATTATGAATAATAAAAATTATACTGCATGACTAAGTAAACTGATTATGAATAATAAATGTTCTACTAACTAAGAAGAACAAGAATATGGGTAGTCCACAAGCAACTACATGTATCTGCAACAGAGGCAAAGGTAAAATAAGGCATGACATGACTAGAAATTTGTGGCACCAGTGATGCCAATTAAAATCCTCATAAATGTGCAATTTTCACCAAAATCAGATCTACAGATGGATACACCATGCAAGATTTCAGGCCAAGACACCAATCCACTACTGAGAAAAAGTGCATTAATGTATTCTAAAAAAAAACAGCAGGTGGCGCCACCTGTCTGGTCTACAACAAAGCTATCCAAGATGGATAAACATGCCAAAATTTCAGGCCAATACATCCATCTACTCCTCAGATATAAGCAACTTTTACCCAAAGCAAATAGATGGATGGACACCACCAAAAGACAACTGTAGATGGCGCCATTAGTCTTAAATACAAGATGGAGGTATCCAAGATCTATGGACATGCACAATTTCAGACCAATACAGCAAATCACTCCTGAGAAAAGGGCATTTCTTGATTCTATGAAAATGGGAAAGTAGGTTGTTCCACCTGTCAGATCTATGAGAAAACTCACCAAGATGTCTGTACATGTCAAAGTTCAGACCAATAGATTGATGCACTCCTGAGATATGAGCAATTTTCACCTAAAGCAAACGTACAGATGGACACCACACAAAAGATTGCAGATGGCACAACCAGTCTTGAATACAAGATGGAGGCATCCAAGATCTATGGACAAGCTCAATTTAAGGCCTATACAGCAAATCACTCCTGAGAAAAGGAGATTAATTTATACTATGAACAAGGCCTACAGGCCTAATGCAAACCTGTGCAAAGACTAGGAGTATGAATGGAGGTTTATTTTTTAAAATTTAATATTGATCCTCTTAAGTCCTGCATATCTACCTTAGTCATTATGATTTCAGCAAATTGGACGTTTCCGACCTGCAAATTTCAGACTAGGACATTTTAAAACCAGAATATGGGTAGTTGACAAGTGACTATGTGTATCCGCATAAATCAGAGTGGGACGGGTAAGTAAGGCATGGATTAAGTGGCAAGGGGAATAGAGTGAGGTGTGTTGCATATTAGCATGGATGTCTGCAGCTTAAACAGGAATGTAGGTGGTGCCACCTGTCATAAAATTGAGAAAATTGTCCAGGATGTGTAAACCTGCAAAAATTTCAGGTGGATAAGTCAAACCACTGCTGAGATATGAGTGATTTTATCCCAAGGCAGATGAACAGATGGATGCTGTACATAAGTGGTTGCAGGTGGCACCACCAGTTTTGCCTATGATGAAGAGCTATGTGAGATCTATACACAAGCAAAATTTTGGCCCAATCGGTCAAACTGTTCCAGAGATATGAGCTTGGATGTCTGCAGAGTAAACTTGAATGTAGGTGGCGCCACCTGTCATAAAATCGAGAAAGCTTTTCAGGATGTATAAACCTGCAAAATTTCAGGTGGATAAGTCAAACCACTTCTGAGATATGACTGATTTTATCCCAAGGCAGATGAACAGATGGAAGGTGTGCATAAGTGGTTGCAGGTGGTGCCACCAGTTTTGCCTATGATGAAGAGCTATGTGAGATCTATACACAAGCAAAATTTTGGCCCAATCGGTCAAACGGTAACCCGAGATATGAGCTTGGATGTCTGCAGAGTAAACGTGAATGTAGGTGGCTCCACCTGTCATAAAATTGCGAAAGCTTTTCAGGATGTATAAACCTGCAAAATTTCAGGTGGATAAGTCAAACCACTTCTGAGATATGACTGATTTTATCCCAAGGCAGATGAACAGATGGAAGGTGTGCATAAGTGGTTGCAGGTGGTGCCACCAGTTTTGCCTATGATGAAGAGCTATGTGAGATCTATACACAAGCAAAATTTTGGCCCATCGGTCAAACGGTAACCCGAGATATGAGCTTGGATGTCTGCAGAGTAAACGTGAATGTAGGTGGCTCCACCTGTCATAAAATTGCAAAAGCTGTCCAGGATGTATAACCTGCAAAATTTCAGGTGGAAAAGTCAAACCACTGCTGAGATATGAGTGATATTATCCCAAGGCAGATGAACAGATGGAGGCTGTGCAAAAATGGTTGCAGGTGGCGCCACCATTTTTAGTGTATGTTATAAAGCTATCAAAGGACTACATTTGTGCAAAATTTTTAGCCTGATCGGTCAAACGGTTCCAAAGAAGTGTGGGTTTATGTGTGGTAACACACGCACAAATGGACGCTGGGCAGAGAGGAAAGGTCAGAGGTCAACCAAAAATGAGGGCGCAGCAGTTCACATGTGACCGATCATAATTCCAAATTTAAAAAATTCTGCCCAGTGGTTATGGAGGAGTTCTCTGGAAACCTATGCGGCGATGGCGGCAGCGTCGGCATCCGACTGAAAACATAGTATCAGCAAAACTCTGTTTTGGCGGATACAATGATTGTAGCTGGAACCACCAGTCTTATATACAACAAAGAGATATATAAATATGCCCAATGTCAGACTGATATGTCAAACCCCTCCTGTGAAATAAGCAGGGCCATACACTGTGCAAAAATTACTGTAGGTGGCGCCACCAGTCTTGTACACTATAAAGCTACCTGATATGTATAAACATGCCCAATTTTAGGCTGATGTATCAAATTCCTCTGTAGAAATAAGCAGGCGCATACACTGCAAAAGTCAATGTAGTTGGCACCACCTGTCTTGTAAAAGAGAATACCATCAAAGACGCATAGACAGGTCAAAATATCAGTCCAATACATCAAACTTCCCCAGAGTTTGACGCACTGGGCTGACAAGGCTTAGGTGAGTAAGGCAGTTGCCCCTGAGTGACCTGTGACAAATTTCTGCCTAAAGCTACTGCACTGAGTGAACTCTTGACCTGCACCTGGCTAGACTTAGTGAACTTTTTACCTGTACCTTGCTGCACTGAGTGAACTCTTGACCTGTTGCATAGTCTGACACAGTTGGCAGTCTGCCAAAGCTATAAATAGATTCAAGCTGAACTTTGGTGCCAAATATGATGCAATGAGCAGTCTGCTAAAGCTATAAATAGAATGCAGCTACTGCACTGAGTGAACTCTTGACCTATACCTGGCTGCACTTCTTCCAATCCTGGCACTGTGCCAAAACTATTTATAGAGCTGACATCATCTTGGCTAATGGCCAACATCAAGGCACTGGCAATCTGCTAATGGTTAACCAAGTGCTGCCATCTGAACACAAAAGTGGTCCCTACTTGAAATAACTTTGAAATTTATTTTCCCCAATACAAATTGCTTTGCAGCTGACTATTTATAAAAAAGAAATCAGGAATATATGCAAAAATTATTACAGATGCATACTGAATGCAAAATTAAAATACAGATATATCTCAATGATGGCAAATTCTTGAATTAAGTTGAGTAGGGATACCAATAATTTATAATCCACGTACAGTTGTCTTTATATAGCCACAGAGAGCTGATTATCCATGATTGTAACACTGCCTGGTATGATGAATAACTTAAATCATATATCTAATTTTTTTAAAAGCTTTTAAAAAAACTTTCTTGTCAATATTAACCAAAGATAACCTGAAATGTCTATTGGCATGATGTAATAGATGCTGATAAACTGGTGCCAGGCTAGATGTAACAGCATAGCACAGCTAACATATATGGTAAAATGACTCAATTCAATCTCCATAATTCAGCCAAAATCATTCATATGAAACCATTAATGACAATTATTATAAGAATTATTGTAGGGCATTATTCTTGTAAAATATTTAACAAACTGGCTTCAGTGGCATCAGTCAAAAAACGTTTCGCAGGTTTATAACTCATATAGGAAGATACAGCTTCTGTACAACTTCTGGCCAAGTTCAGCTTCCCGTAACTCAGCCAAAAAGCACTGAACCAAAAGCATTTGAACCAACTTCAACTATCAACGTCTGAGGATAATTAATGTGTGAAATTTAAGAATTTGGCCCAGTAGTTTTTGAAAAGAAGATCTTTGTAGCCACTGAGCTAAAATGGGCTGTTATGGCATATGACTAAATTCAGCTTCCCATAACATAGCCAAAAGTCACTGAACTGAGACCATTCGAACAAACTTCAGAAAGCACTATACCCTATGATCATTTCTGTTCGATATTAAACAATTTGGCCAATTCGTTTCAGAGAAGAAGTTATTTGTAGCTGTCAGTATGATACAGGCACTGATGACCCCTGAAAAAAAGGCCGATGCAGGCGGCGCCACCAATACCTCAATTTTAGATATGACTCATGTGACCAACATTGGCATAAAATTTAGTGATGATAGCTCAAGCCATTTCTGAGATTGTAATTTTAGTATGCTTTTTTGGACATATGACTAAGTTCAACTTCCTGTAACTCGGCCAAAAATCACCGAACTTAAACCATTCGAACAAACTTGAGAGAGATTGTTCCAGGAATCATTTCTGTAAAATATTGGACAATTTGGATGAACAGATTCAGAGAAGAAGATTTTTTAAGCTTTTTTAGCTTTTTCCCTATAAAATCTAAGAAAATGCAGTTAGCCAAAAAATAAGCAAAATCCGATAGAGTTTTTTAGATGACTAATTTTATGCATAAAATTTCGTGATGCTAATTCTTGCCGTTTTCAAGATAGTATGGGTTAATGTACAGACGATGGACGACGGACGATGCCACACCATCGCATAAGCTCACAGGTTCGCTAAAAAATTAGATAATTTCTTCTTATATTTGAATATATTCCAAAGTTTTTCCTCATTTAATAAAATGACAAAAATTACACTGAACAGAATAAATAAGTTTTCCTAAAGTGATGCTAACCAAGCATGCAAGATCTACAGATTATCTTGAGTGCAATAATAAATCTGATTGTTAATCTGCTGAGGGAAAGTACATCAACTATTACTAAGGACTGCATTTCTGATTGGTCTGAAATTCCTAGAGCACATATCATCTCATGGGTCTCAATCTTCAGTCGAATTTTCATGGAAACTGTTACAATGGTTCTTGAGATAAAGCATGAAAGAATGCAACAGGCTGAAGGACAGAAAACCCTTATAACTACGGAGCATCCCCCTAGGTAGGGCCCTAAAAATCCTGTAGTTGGTTAAGGGGCATCCAGTATTGAATGGACCATGTCTGACCAAGTCAAATATATTGGTCAGATTGATTAATACAAGAGAAAAAGGGTTATTCTTCTCCTGCAGTTGGCAGGCTTACTGCCAGCAGATTTAGCATGGAATCCACCCCTGAGTCTGAGCACAAATACCCAATGATGTATTCAAGTTTTAACAGGACAGCGAAAAGACTGGCAATGAAGGACAGAAGACATACATTGACTTTTTATAATTTCTTTCTATAATTTTATATGGACAGTAGTGCCTCCATTTTTTTAATGCTAAACAAGCGAATCTCTACCTGCATGTACATCTGTAAAATTCCATTTCAGTATTGGGACTAAATGACAGGGGGAGCACATGCTCCTTGTAATTATCTCATTGTTGGATGCTGCTTGTGAAATAATCCCCATTACTGGGTCATAACACCAAGGAACTCCCATAATTTGCACTTATTTATGAGTGATACATAGCTGTGGGGCACAGCCTCCCAATACATTTTTCAGATAAACCACCTTGGTAGAGCTGACTGTAATGAATCTCAACGCTCATTGGCTGAGACTGGAATTTATGGTCTCTAACTTTGAGTCATGCACCTTATACCTATACCACAGTACTTTTGAAGTACTATCTCCTGTTTTTAACCTCCTTGATCCCAGCAATTTGTTGTCAATGACCTCTTCCCCCAGAGGCTTATTTCAATGGTGTTAACTAACTCTGTAGGATCAAAGACCTTGCTGTCATCATACATCAATTAATTATTTCTTGATGTATATTTTCATGGGCTTAAACTGATAACAATATGTACTGGTTAAAGTCATTATATTAGTGCTACACAGCACTGCTTACCTAACAGTGTCTGGTATATTGTTGGCTATGACTGTTGGAGAGAACCTATCAAAGTGCTCAGGACCATACATCGCTCGGCACATCTTAGAGATGTCTTCCACACCTCTCCATGACTCGTGCTTGTAGTGGTCCCCTATGTGAAACACACCAGCAAACCCTGAAACAATACATGAATATATATATAATTTTTTTTTCATATGCTAGGGATATATTAATTAACAATTACAAATGAAGGTAAATGAATTCAGAGCAAAATATGAACATTAACACAGCAGAAAAATTAGATTTACTAACTCATTTGGGGGGCTCTAGGAGAGGACTAGGTAGTGTCACTTTTCACCTAACTTGCCAATAACTTTTACAGCATTTTATATATTATATGAATCATTTTATCATTTAAAACCCCATTAAAATGCTTGGCATCAAATTTTAAAGTAACAGGAGGTGCATATCCCTTACAGTCTTGGATTTTCACTACACGTTAGGGCAAGCTCTATAATATGCAATCTTAACTGAAGCGAAACATTTGTAATTAACAAGAGATCTTGTACGAGCAAATGAACAACTGCATATTACCACATCCTAGGATTAATGTGATCATTATTATGATTTAATTCTAGATACAAGGGACCCATGGGTCATGGCACTCAGCTGAATTTTAATTTTATAGAAAATGCAAAATATAGCTGAATATTTTTTAATTCTAGCAAATGCAAAATTTTCTTATTTCTATTGAGCTTTTATATAAATTAGCACTTGAAAAGCTAAGAGGAAATGGCCATGATTTATGGTGATAATCAAACACTAAATTTATGTTTGCCAAACTAATACTGTGTACTTTAATGGACTATATCAAAGATGCAGGAAAAATTATCATGTTAAGTAAGTAAATATCTATCCTGATTTTTACAAAGTGCATTATGTTCGGGACCATAATTCGAAGAATTACACAATACTACCCAATTTCTGGCTTGTACATGGGAAACATAAAAAGGAATATTAATGCCAAAGAGGAACAAAACAGCTCTTGCGGTTTTGATATTAGGGAGTCTTAAGGTGTGACAATACTTTTAATCGAAATTTAAGGTTTTTCCTCAATTTCCTCAGGAAACAAAATCACAGTGACCCAGTTTTGGGTTTGGTAGGAGAACTTAGTGACATCTAATTGTATGTTGAATAACAGATTCATAGGTCCAATGCTTTCAAAACTTGCCCTGTTAAAGAATGGACCACCGGATGGCTGACGGACAAAGGACCATAGCTATAGCTCAGTTAGCTAAAAATACATGCAGAAATGAGTTGACAGGATCAAACATTACAGGATAAAAGAATACAGAGGGTGCTTTACCAATCACAGCTTTAATTGACCCCAGCAGTTCTCTCAGTTCTTGTAGGTGTGGGGCCAACTGACTCTCTTTATCCTGATCAGTAGGTAGGTCTGTCACTGGCTTTAACTCTACTGGTTCTTCTTCATGACTTTGACCTTCAGTTCTATGACCTTGACCCACTTCCTTAGTGTCTCTGACACCACTCTCAGTCTCTTTGTCATCTTGTGATTCGACCATCTGATAAGATGATTCGTTTTCATCACCTGTCGGTGGCGATTCTGACTCTGTCACATCAGCATCTTTATCATCCTGTTTTACTACACAATATGACCCTTCCATCTCTCCATTTTCAGCATTGTTGCCATTGAAGTGCTTATCCTCAAACCTGATGGATTCTGCCAGATCGTACTTTTCTGTACCGTAATCTGGGTCTTGCTGCAGTCTCTTGACTACAAGTTCAAGTGTTGCCTTGGCGCACAGGTGTCCACCAGCCGAATGGCCCACTAGCAAAACTTTTGACTAAAAATGAAAATTTACATTAAACAGTACCAGCAAAATTTGTTTTATACACTCAACAAGGAAGTTTATATCATATTTTTATTCATGTCTGACTGTCTCTCCTTCTGTCTGTATGTTTGCTTGTTTGACTCCAAAGTGACTTTGATTTATCTAGTTTGTCTGATTAAAGATTACAATGTTGAGTTAGTGCTTCATAGTTTGCAAAGATTATCAATGCACATATCTAGTGTTCTATTCATAGAAGTTGTCTGTTTTCACTCTTACATTAGACAAAGTATTGAGAAAAGTAAACTTAATAACCACAAAATAAGATCTCTCACAGACTTTTTTTCAGAAAAATTATCTCCTTATATATGATAACATGCCTTTCACCTCTGCAATACCAGGAAAATGTAAAAAACAGATGCCCTGAAATTTTTTATAGAATCACTATAACATAAAGCAGTTAGTACCTTATCGCCCCCATAGAGGGCAGCATTTTTCTGTAGCCATGACAAACAGTCAACAATATCTTGGATCATATCATCTACATAGCC
This sequence comes from Sipunculus nudus, assembly GCA_026874595.1. Taxonomy (NCBI): domain Eukaryota; kingdom Metazoa; phylum Annelida; class Sipuncula; order Golfingiida; family Sipunculidae; genus Sipunculus; species Sipunculus nudus. The sequence continues at coordinate 61,233,860 of CM049307.1, forward strand.
CTGTAAAAATAAATAAATAAAAATGAAAAATATCATACTCCAAGATTAACTTATTGCATAATAAAATTTCAAGGACATTAAATAAACAAGAAACCAAATACATTAACCAAACATAAACACATGAAATTCACTTTGATTATTACATATCCTGCACTTCGGAAATAGACCAACCTCAATTCAATCAGAATGTTTGATTTTCACAATTATGCAGGAAAGGCTGCTTTTTCTGTTTAAGGGGGACAAGCAGTTTATATAATTCAAACAAAAATTGTTGATCTAATTAATATTCTAAATTTTTGCATATACAGATAATTTTAAGGACAATAAATATAACAAGTAGGAGTTAACAGTAACCAAAAACTTCAAGATTTTATGTACCACGTAAATACATTCAGTTTACTGTGATCCTTTCATATCCTGCAGTCACCAATTAAATTACCATCAATTCAAACTGAATGTTTTGCTTTTCACAATTATGCATTACAAGTTGCTTTATAGGGGACAAGCAGTTCATACAACACACACAATATTATATGTGATACATAATATATATAATTAATATTATGCTTGTAGACTGATTAAATTACCATTATAAAGAACCTTTAAGCAGAGGGTCATACCTCAACATTTACTTCAGGTGCTATTTAGAGATATTAACCATCTTAGGACATATTTATATCTAAGTGTCAAGAGCTCCAGACCCAAACACATTGCCCCAGAGCTGAAGGTCCAGACTATTTCCGGTTCAAACTTATGCAATTCAGTGAAGAGCTATAAATACATGCATACATTGGTAATAAGAGTAATACTCTCAAATTCTGGATAAACTTTAAAGTTATAGACCTACATGAAAAGAGAAAATTATTATAAAAGCCCATTTATAACATGTTGAGAAATTAATGAAAATTTATTAATATTATAATGGCATTATAATATTACACAATTTTCATTAATTTCTTAACATGTTAAATAACTAGGGAGTCGACTTAAGAATATTTTCATTAAAAAGCATATGAGAACTTCATCTGAAACCTATAAAAAATGAACATATATGTATATAGGTCTTTTGTTTAGACATTAATTTGTGAGTACATATATTTTAAACTTGCTTAGGTCCTGGTCAATATAAAATCATGCAGTTCTCTTCTGTCACATTTTATGAAAATTCTTTGGTAATTTTGCGGATCTCTGGTTCTATGCATATTCTCCCAGAAAGTCCTACATATAGTGTTACAAATAACAAGTGACCCATGGGTCATGACGCTCAGCTGACTGGGAAGAGATTCGCAAAAGGAAATTTTATCATCAGAATGGTAGTATATACCCATTCAACTGAAGCATCAAACAGATTAACCAACAGGCCAAGATTTAGTCTGTATTTATATATCTCAAAATAGAGAAAAATGTGTTAAATTTTAAAAATAGAATACAGGTAACCGACAAGTGACTACATGTATCTGCCAAAATCGGATAGTGAGGCATGGATTGAGTGGCAAGGGGAAATAGAGTGAGGTATGTTGCATATTAGCATGGATGTCTTCAGCCTAAATGTGTATGTAGGTTGTGCCACCTACCACAAATCCAGAAAGCTGTCCAAGTTGTATACACCTGCAAAATTTTAGGCAGAAAAGTCAAACCACTACATGTATATGAGCGATTTTTGCCCATGGCAGACAAACAGACAAACACTGTGCAAAAATCTTTGCAGGTAACCCCTCCAGTTTTGTGTATGATAAAGACCTATGTGAGATCTAAACACATGCACAATTTTTTTGACAGCGTTCGTTTCCAGAGAGCTCCTCGGAGACTAATGGACCGATTTTTCCCAAACTTACACCTATTATCGGGTCACATGTGAACTGGTGCCTAACCAATTTGCATTGACCTCTGTTGACAGATAACCACATCTTTAAAGGTCTCAAAAAAAAAAAAATTCGTAAAAATTTGAAAAAAAAATAGAGGTGGCACACCCAGTCTGCAGAAACTGATGGAACAGCTCATGATCAATATGTATGCCGAAAATCATGACAATCAGTGTTGTAGTTATTGAAATACTGCAGTTTTTGTATAAAATTTTCCATTATTCTGGGGGGGGGGGGGGGGGATTTTGGACCCATACAGCTTAAAGAATATGGGTAACAGAGACCTAATTTCAAGTTTCCATGGAGACTTTTCATGGGTCTCCCTGTGAGTCAAGAATGAAGATTCTTGGTCCAGTTTTTATGATTTGTGCCCTGTTAACAGATGGTCATATCTTTAAAGGTCTCAAAAATACAGAAAAATTTCGTAAAAAAAAACGAACAACTAGAATACGGGTAGTCGACAAGCGACTACTTGTATCCGCCTAAATCAGAGTGGAACGGGTGAAGTGTTGCATATTAGCATGGATGTCTGCAGCCAAATTGTGTATGTAGGTTGCGCTACCTACGAAAAAATCCAGAAAGCTCTATACACATGCAAAACTTTGGCCCAATCGGTCAAACTGTTCCAAAGATATGAGCTTGGATATCTGCTGCATAAACTAGAATGCAGGTGGCGCCACCTGTCAAAAAATCACGAGAGCTGTCGGGGATGTATAAACTTGCAAAATTTTAGGCAGATATGTCAAACCACTGCCGAGATATGAGTGATTTTATCCCATGGCAGACAAACAGATGGGAGCTGTGCAAACATGGCTGCAGGTGGCGCCACCAGTTTTGCATATGATAAAGAGCTATGTGAGATTTATACACATGCAAAATTTTGGCCCAATCGGTCAAACGGTTCCCTAGATATGAGCTTGGATGTCTGCAGCGTAAACTTGATTGTAGGTGGTGCCACCTGTCATAAAATCAGAAAAGCTATCCAGGATGATTAAGCATGCCGAATTTCAGGTGAATTAGTCAAACCACTGCAGAGATATGAGTGATTTTAACCCAAGGCAGACGAACAGATGGACACTGTGCAAACATGGTTGCAGGTGGTGCCACCATTTTCGGTGTATGTTATAAAGCTCTCCAAGGGCTACATTTGTGCAAAAAAATTTTCCTGATCGGTCAAACGGTTCCTGAGATATGAGCTTGGATGTCTGCAGCGTAAACGTGAAAGTAGGTGGCGCCACCTGTCATAAAAATCAGAAAAGCTATCCAGGATGTATACGCATGCCAAATTTCAGGTGAATTAGTCAAGTCACTGCAGAGATATGAGTGATTTTAACCCAAGGCAGACAAACAGATGGACACTGTGCAAACATGGTTGCAGGTAGCGCCACCATTTTTGGTGTATGTTATAAAGCTCTCCAAGGGCTACATTTGTGCAAAAGAATTTTCCTGATCGGTCAAACGGTTCCCGAGATATGAGCTTGGATGTCTGCAGCGTAAACGTGAATGTAGGTGGTGCCACCTGTCATAAAATCAGAAAAGCTATCCAGGATGTATACGCATGCCCAATTTCAGGTGAATCAGTCAAGTCACTGCAGAGATATGAGTGATTTTAACCCAAGGCAGACGAACAGATGGACACTGTGCAAACATGGTTGCAGGTGGCGCCACCATTTTTGGTGTATGTTATAAAGCTCTCCAAGGGCTACATTTGTGCAAAAGAATTTTCCTGATCGGTCAAACGGTTCCCGAGATATGAGCTTGGATGTCTGCAGCGTAAACGTGATTGTAGGTTGCGCCACCTGTCATAAAATCAGAAAAGCTATCCAGGATGTTTACGCATGCCCAATTTCAGGTGAATTAGTCAAGTCACTGCAGAGATATGAGTGATTTTAACCCAAGGCAGACGAACAGATGGACACTGTGCAAACATGGTTGCAGGTGGCGCCACCATTTTTGGTGTATGTTATAAAGCTCTCCAAGGGCTACATTTGTGCAAAAAAATTTTCCTGATCGGTCAAACGGTTCCCGAGATATGTGGGTTTATGTGTGGAAACAGACGCACAAACGGACGCAGAGCGCAAAGGAAAGGTCAGAGGTAAAAAAAAAATCGGGGCGCAGCAGTTCACATGTGACCCGAACATAATCCCGGGTTTCGGAAAATTCCGCCCAGTGGTTACGGAGGAGTTCTCCGGACACCTACGTGGCCGCGGCGGCGGCGGCGGCGGCGTGCAGCTGAAAACATAGTATCCGCAAAACTCTGTTTTGGCGGATACAAATACAGGTGGTGCCACCAGTCTGCAGAAACTTATGAAACACTCCATGATCAATATCCATGCAAACAATTATGGTTATCTCTGCATTAGTTGTTCAGATACTTTAGCTTTTGTATCAAATTTTCCATTATTCTGAGCTGTACTTTGGAGTGCCATAGCTCAAAGGATATGGGTAACAGAGACCAAATTTCAGGTTTCCATGGAGACTTATCATGGGTCTCCCTGTGTGTCAAGAACGAAGATTCTAGGCCCAGTCGTTACGATTTGTACCCTGTTGACAGATAACTACATCCTTAAAGGTCTCAAAAATGGAGAAAACAATTCGTGAACATTGAAAAATACAGGTGGCGCCACCAGTCTACACAAACTGATGAAACATCTCATGATCAATATGTATGTTGAAAATCATGACCATCAGTGATGTAGTTAATGAGATATTGAAGTTTTTGTATGAAATTTTTGACTATTCTGGGGGGTAATTTTGGGCCCCATAGCTCCAAGGATATGGGTAACAGAGACCTAATTTCTGGTTTCCATGGAGATTTTGCATAGGTCTCTCAGTCTGTCGAAAATGAAGATTCTAGGTCCAGTCGTTACGATTTGTGCCACGCTAACAGATGACAGCATCCTCAAAGGTCTCAAAAATAGAGGAAAAAATCGTAAAAAATCAAACAGTACAGGTGGCGCCACCAGTCTGCAGGAACTGATCGAACATCTCATGATCAATATGTATGCCAAAAATCATGACCATCAGTCATGTAGTTAATGAGATATTGAAGTTTTTGTATGAAATTTTTGACTTTTCTGGGGGGTACTTTGGGGCCACATAGCTTGAAGGATATGGGTAACAGAGACCAAATTTCAGGTTTCCAAGGAGACTTATCATGGGTCTCCCTGTGTGTCAAGAACGAAGATTCTAGGTCCAGTCGTTACGATTTGTACCCTGTTGACAGATAACTACATCCTTAAAGGTCTCAAAAATGGAGAAAACAATTCGTGAACATTGAAAAATACAGGTGGCGCCACCAGTCTGCACAAACTGATGAAACATCTCATGATCAATATGTATGTCGAAAATCATGACCATCAGTGATGTAGTTAATGAGATATTGAAGTTTTTGTATGAAATTTTTGACTATTCTGGGGGGGTAATTTTGGGCCCCATAGCTCGAAGGATATGGGTAACAGAGACCTAATTTCTGGTTTCCATGGAGACTTTTCATAGGTCTCTCAGTGTGTTGAAAATGAAGATTCTAGGTCCAGTCGTTACGATTTGTGCCACGCTAACAGATGACAGCATCCTCAAAGGTCTCAAAAATAGAGGAAAAAATCGTAAAAAATCAAACAGTACAGGTGGCGCCACCAGTCTGCAGGAACTGATCAAACATCTCATGATCAATATGTATGCCAAAAATGAAGACCATCAGTGATGTAGTTATTGAGATATTGAAGTTTTTGTATGAAATTTTTTACTATTCTGGGGGGTACTTTGGGGCCCGATAGCTCAAAGGATATGGGTAACAGAGACCTAATTTCTGGTTTCCAAGGAGATTTTTCATGGACCTCTCAGTGTGTCAAGAATTAAGATTCTAAGTCCAGTCTTTATGATTTGTGCCTTGTTAACAATTGTTCACATTTTTAAAGGTCTCAAAAATAGAGAAAAAAATTCGTAAAAAATCGAAAAATACAGGTGGCGCCACCAGTCTGCAGGAAGTGATGTAACATCTCATGATCAATATGTATGCCAAAAATCATGACCATCAGTCAAGTAGTTAATGAGATATTGAAGTTTTTGTATGAAATTTTTGACTTTTCTGGGGGGTACTTTGGGGCCCCATAGCTCGAAGGATATGGGTAACAGAGACCTAATTTCTGGTTTCCACGGAGATTTTTTATGGACCTCTCAGAATCCCAAGTTACAAGGTTCTAGGTCCAGCGGTTACGATTTGTGCCTGGTTAACGGACGGACAGACGGACAGACGGACGACGGACAAAGAGTGATCGCTATAGCTCAGATGACTTTCAGTCAGCTGAGCTAAAAATGAGATAAAATCAATATTTATTACTCAATGCTGGAACAATAGCAAATGTTCTGGTAGGTCTATCAGTCGGTACCAGAGAAATAGCTCCCATTAATGTGTCTGGCAGTGTCAGTGCCCATGCTCATAGGAAGTGCAGGAACTTTTGCCTGTATGATTAGTGTCCGGGTCGGGACCTGTAGCAACAGCCTATTAATATTATAACACACCAAGAACAATAATTACTAATCTATATTGACCATGATTATCATGAAATTATGACTGCACCAAAAATATCAAAAACATAATTACCTGCCAGTTCTTACCTTAGGATATATTGAATAATTTGGACAGCACACCACTGCTCCTAGCTTATCCGCCAGCTGACAACACAACAGGCCATAGTAATTCTTGTCCCCAGAGCCCCACGCTCCACCGTACACAAATATAACAATTGGACGTGAACCTTGACCACTGCCTCCCTCGGGGAAGTAGAGATCTAGCAAACACTGGTTTGTCCCATACGAAATATCCTGCAACGATTAAGAAATAATGTGCTTTATTTTCAAAAAACTTAAAGCTCACCACTTCAAATAAGCATGTATCTGAACTGTATTTTAGTACCACCCTTGCTGACAGGTGGCAGCACCTCCTTGTGTTAGCTGGAGAGCTGGCTAAACAAAATGTTAAGATTCCAGGTTTTAAGTTTGATGCATGTGGTGCGAACTAGTCTTCAATCAAGCCAATATTGGTATTAATTATATATACATGGAGTTCCTATAAAGTTACTTAAGCTTGTTATTATATAACAGTTAGTGTTTATGCTGAGGTCTGGATTTGTGCGTCATAATCTGTTGTCTACAAAATACAAATTCATGAAATTCCTTCTGATTCAGCCATCAACTCATTTAGCACCATGGCATGTGGTTTAACCAAATAAATATACACACTATATTTCTTTCTAAGAAAGGATGTTTTGTCTGTGTCTGCAAAATAACCCTGTAGCAGTCAAAAGAGCTCTTAAGCTGAAGAACATATATTCCTTTTGAAATATCTAAACTTAAGAAAATGAGTCAAGCAGCATGGATTCAGGTTTTAAAATTAAGCTACTGCACAGTGAGAAATGGGGTAGATCATGTTCAAGAATCACCTTCATTTAAAAATCCTAGACCAGTTTAAGTTCATACTTTACCATGGTAATTATCTGATACCTTCTCCTGACGATCCATACCTGTTAAGGTGCAAACATGACCAATCAAATGATAGACTGAAACTGAGAAAATGTTCCCAATACACTATGTTTATTGATGAGTATATTATTTCCTTGGAGGCCTGGTCATTCATTTAAAAATCGATTTAACACATCCATTGACATTTATCCATTAAATATTTCGTCTCTGTTTATTACAAAAAGGATATATATGGAACACCATACAAGAAGGGACTCTGAGAGAGACCTGATAATAAAAAGCCTATATTCTTAAACTAGATAGTAGTAAGAAAAAGATGTATTATTCTAAACACTAAACACTCAGGGGTGGATCCAGGATGGGGGGGGGGGGGGCAATCCAGGAGGACAAATGAAAAACCCCAAAAAAGGTCTCCAGGTCCAGAAAAGGGTCGTCCAGGCCATATAATTTAGTCTGAAACCCTTGAAAAGGTTGCTTCATTTGAAAAAGGGGGGTCCGGACCCCCTTGACCCCCCCCCCCTGAATCTGCTTCCGATACTGAATATCAGAGAGCAAGGGAAAAGAAAAAGACATGATGTTACTTGAAGTGTAAAAGCAATGTACACTATTTACCTTAATAAGTCTTTTCCTGTCTGCAGTAGCATAAAAATAATTCCACTGAATATAAAGCCTGGTGAGACTCAGGTATTTCAGTTGTTGAAGTATTGCATAGTTCAAGGCATACACTTTGCGTGGATGGAATGCTCGCTTAAGTTTATCACGTCTCATTGGCCAGCCATGCAGCAAGTTGACGACGAACGCTACTGTATATGGAACCCCAACAACCGAGACAGCTATCAGGGCCGCTGTCTTCACAACTCGTCGCAGCATCCTGATTGAAAATGTCTGTTGTCTTCTGAATTGTGACACACCTGCAAGATCAAAGTTTTTATTTTTCAAGAAGAGTCAGTGACTGGTGGAGTCAATAAACATCTGATATTTCTGCACTTTCTTTATTTTACACCAAGGTGCCTTGACTTTTGACCTTTTGACCTAACAATCAACAGGATTCTTCCACTATTGGTAGGTAATCTATCTGTGTAAGATGAGAGGTTTGAGGCAAAGTGTTTGCATCTACAAGCTTTTCTAGGATGTCCTATGACCCTGAACTTCTGACCTCAAATAAACAGGGCAAGGTCAAGCAGACAGGCAGTAGCATTTTATCTTTTAAATGATCAATATGCATGCAAAGAATCATGGTGATCAATGCATGAGCTGTTCAGATATTGGCGCTTTAGCATCAAATTTTTAATTATTCTGGGGGGTACTTACAAGCACGTTAGCTCAGATATTGGTAACAGAATGCTCATTTCAGACTTCTGCAGAGAAATCTTGAGGAACTCTCAGGACAGAAGATTCTAAATCCAATGGTGAATTTTTGTGCCCTGCTTTCTTTTCAAATTTTCAATTATTCTAGGGGGTACTGATACGCCACATAGCTCATGGGATATGATAACTTGGATGATAATTTTGTTATTCATTTATAGTCTGTTCTAGCACCCCTGTCCACCTGTTTTTTCATGATTATATTTTTGCGAATCAAAGAACACCAAAACTTTTTGACCTTAGGGCAGAAAGAGGAAAAAGCATGATTAACTTTTATGGAAATAACAGCCTACCTTATGTCATTTTCCTGTAAACAATTTAAAACGATTTTATGAGTAACTAGTATATTCTGTAGCGAAATCTTGCCACTAATATGTGAAAGGGGCATATCAGGAAATAGTGATCACGTCATAATAGATGTAACGTACTAAAGAGGCACCAACATTCACAGGACCAATAATTAAGAGCTGCCAACCCCTGTTTACAGCGTTACTTGTATTCTCCGCCTGCATGCACTTCACTGTTACATCGCATTACTTTATATCCATATCCAAGAGGATAAACAATGGCCACTAATTAGGGACGCCTTGAACCAGGGACTGAGACATGTCAACCAGGCCGTAAAGTAAATAATATTTATATCATGAGAAGGTAAGGTACCAAAAATGACGCTTTTGCCTCTTTATGCCATTGGTGCAAATTTTGTTTGGCAAGTTTGTCTAATGTAGAAATAATCGCGAAATATCAGGTGGACAGGGGTTGTGGAACAGAAACAGAATATAGAAATAAGAAGACTACGTGTACCACCGACGACAGGAACTTTAACATTTTCTTTACATCTGTCACATAGTACATGTGTATGTAACTATTTTGTTGATGACCCGAACCGCATGTTAGGCTCTGGCTTCCTGTGACTGTGTGCACCTGTACGCTGTGGCCCAACACCGGTCGCCAAAGCCCTCACCGATTCCTGAGACCTAGTACATGTGCTCTCAAGCATAATTGTCAGGTCATGTTAGGGGGCTGCAGAAGGAGCCCTCTTTGTATGACCCCTGATGGCAGGAAGGCTGCCAAAATAAAAATTTTGGTTTACTAGTGGAGCGTCTCTTGCACTAGTATTAGGCACTGAACCCCCAGTTTCCTGCATACAAATGTGGGTTCACTTGTTGTTTTAGCCCGCTGAAGTTCAGCACCGTACAATGCACCTATACCCTTATATCAGTAATAGGGGTGTTTTATCGGTATTAGTAATGGAAAATGTGGAACTTAATTTTGGGGTCCAGGATCCGTTGGGTCCGGGTTTTACACACTGCCCTGACCAAATCAACGTCAACCCATAACAGAACTTGTGTTGTCATTTGGACACCATTTGGTTTCAAACCCGCGAATGTTTGAAGAGATCAGCAAATGAAAAATCATTTCTTGTAATTAAACAAAGAGACCAGCATCCTGTGGGACATGTGACATCATACTTACGTAAATAACTGCGGGTTATCTAACAATCTTCTTTTTACATATCGACTTTGGAGGGCGCAGCCATATTGAAACCGTGAGTAAAAGAAAATATTAGCTTTCTACCTTTTTCATGGTCACGTAGGATAATAACTTGATGCGACCAGCTAATCCCTAAAAAGAAAAATCCAACCCTTTTTGGGAGTTTATTTTAAGATTCTCAAAGCCCTTACAATTTTAAAGACGCAGGCGCAGATGTAGGCTGGTTTTAATTTTCTGTAATTTAAAATGAAAGTTTTTTAATTTTATTTTACATTTTAACTTTATTCCTTCTAATGGCACACAATATTAAATAATATTAACACATATTTATCAATATCATTCATGAAATTACCATAATGGACTTAAAAGTAAGTTAACAGATCGATATTTATGCCTAAAATTAAGACGATTTGACATATTTAAATTATTACAATAGCAATTTACATTGATTTATATGACTCAAAACACTGCATCCTAATGAATTAATTTACTTTAAGAGTTACAAAATAAAATTACTGAGACAAAAAGTTACCTAATAAACCTAGAGTGCCTATAAGAGCTACATAATACATTTATTTTGAATAAGAGTTACATTTCACACACACACACACACACACACACACACACACACACAGACACTCTATCTCTAGCTCTCTCTCTCTCTCTCTCTCTCTCTCTCTCTCTCTCTCTCTCTCTCTCTCTGTCTCTCTGTCTCTCTGTCTCTCTGTCTCAAAGCACAAAGCCACATGATTAAGTAAAATACGCGTTCACTTTTTTAAGGCATTATACTTCACCGTTGTCATCACTATTGCAGCCACTGACAGTAGTAATAATATATAATATTAATGTTGAATATAATATAATATAATATAATATAATATAATATAATATAATATAATATAATATAATATAATGTTAATTATCTCTCTCTCAACATATTAATAACAGGTTTTAAGTACACAGGAAATTTCCCCTTGAAAATAACATTGAATGGTTGTAGGTCATTTATATGTCGATCAAAGCACATTTTCAGCCACGTGCTTTAGTAAAATACGCCTTCACTTGAAAAAGGCATTACACTTCAGCGTTGTCATCATTATTGCAGCCATTGACGGTAGTAATAATATATAATATCAATGTTAAATATAATATAATATAATATAATTATTTCTCTCTCTCTCTCTCTCGTTCACAAATTTAATTATCTTTTAACTCAACAGAGGACAGCAGCACTATCTGTGATATGGGTGAAGGGGAAAAAAGGGGGGGGGGGGGGGGATGGGGTGGGGGATGGGTCATCATATAGAGGGAATTTTCCCTTGAAAATAACATTGAAAGGTTGTAGGTCATCTTTGTGTCGATCAAAGGACACTTTTCGGCCACATGTTAAATAGTAAAATACGCGTTCACTTGAAAAAGGCATTAATAGAAGTAATAATGGACTTGGCCAATAGGTGGCGGAATAACCGGTTTTTTTTGTACCTTACTGATATTTTTTTTACTGATCGTGCCTGTTGTTGGACGACTTGGTCACAAATAAATTTTAACAAATCAAAATATCATAAGCTCACTTAGTTTATTTTTTCTTTTTTTTCATCCCTTTTTTATGAAGCAATAACAGGACATTTTAAATGGAGAATCATTTTTTAATTTGTCATTTTTAAGACCATGTTATTGTTTAATGCATGTATTTTTGCCAAATGTTTTAGATAAGAAAAATATCATGTATAATCATGTTTCATTCAGATTGATCCAACGTCATGTGTATATGAACATATACAGAACATTTTAGTAACAGCTAGAGCAGAATTTATGGGCTTTAATGCTGTTAATAATACTGTATCTTAGAGTACATTACAATAATACTATTGTCAGTATTGATATATTTGTTAACCTTGTAGGTAGGTCTCTGGGTGCACCGACGTCATCGGTCACCCAGTACAGCTGGTGCTTCAAGGCACGTAACCTGGGTGACGTGACGTTATTTCGTACACACGTTACAGACAGTTATCATTTTAAACCAATTAGTTAATAGTTTAATGACGTCATTTTATTTTTATGTCAAGTAAAACGGACTTATAATAATGTTTTAATATGGTATAAAATAGGGAGTCGGAAAAGATATGTTTGTGGAATTAAAGCCGTTAGTTTGAACACGTCTACAGTACTAACGTAATAGTAAATTGATAATACTAATAAAAAAATTAAATATAAATTAATGTCAATATTAATATAATTATATGAACGATAATGATAATAATAATGAAATAACAATAACAGTATCTTAATATAAAATATTTTGAAAGTAATGTAAATTGTAAATATAACAGTAAGTGCAATCATTATATATATAAATATATATATATATATATGTTAATATATATGTTAATATATATGTTTATATATATATATATATATATATATACACTATAGTAGGCATAGATATGTACACAAATAATAGTACTTCACGTACAGACGCCTAAGTCGTTCTTCATGTTTTTCCGCTCCAGTAGGTCACATGGTGCATGCCCTGTTCACCCAGTATGATCATAAACATATCAATTAAGAAAGTCTTTCTGAACAGTTTAGATGTACCTTTGTGAGAAAACAGATCGAGACTTGTCAGAATAAAGGCTGGATGCATGTATGTGCATAAATCCTTGACAGTGGGGGACCGCTTTACCTACACTGAGAACTTACATATGACAAAGAAAATTAATATATTTGTGAGTGAAAGTCACCTTGCATGATATAAACTTGATTAATTATATGTACAGTTTTCTAGTTTTATACGTATCCATGCATAAGGCTATTTTTGGTATTTTCCTAAAGGCAATTTTAAATGCGTTGGTTTAAAAGAATAATTGTTTTGCACATTTGCAAGATTAATAACCACTTTATACTCTCTTTTAGAAATATAGTTATACAACCAGACCGCTAACACAAATATACTGGACCGCTCATCCTTGAACCGGACTGGTCCGAACCGTCCTGGGTCTTAATTAATTAATTTAAAGTTTGTGCTACATAAATGAATTTGTTTTATTTGATTAGTTTCAACTGGTAATATTGCTCTTATTATGGGCAATCTGTCTGTATTATGAAGTTAGTTTCTCTAAAAAATACTCTTTAAACACAATAGATGTGTTCTGAAACAACGGGCACAAATTTTGTTTCAACCCGTCAGCTTAGACTTTCCTTGCGCCCATGCATGCAGTAAAATGCTTAAATTAGAAAGACATACTAGTATTACTAGTGTAAGCTATTACTGTGTGTATCGGTATTAATCATTGGGTGACACGAAAGCTCTGGGAGTATAACGGACAGAATATATGCATGATAATGTATAAAGTCTTGAATGCATTTATCGTTTAATTATTTCAATCAGTATAATCAAATAAACTTTATTCATAATTGACAAAATTTAATTCATAATATGCATATGATTATTTGCATGTAACTCATTGAAACAAAAAATACTCAATTATTAATGGTTGTTACTTTTCACATTCTGCATGGTATGACATGTACATGCATTAAAAAAAGACGTATACCGTTTGGTCTGGTTCACCTTAATAGTATACCGGACCGCCCATAGCTAGACCGGACCAGGACCGGACCGCTCTCATACTGGACCGGACATGCAGCCATGCATGCAGGTACCAATTAACCGTTTTTTTTTCTTTAAAAATGCTTTCATTGATTTGTACGAACACATATGTACAATTTAATTTCTTCACAACTTAATCATCTGTTTTCCTATGAAGAGAATAACACACAAACGCACGAACTTGGGCGTCAAGACGCGGGGGGGGGGGGGGGGGTATATATCCCCCACGTTTTACCGGGGGGGGGGGGGGGTTAGTGTAATCACTGATATTCAGAGAAAAATATTAAAGTATTAGAAATGGAATATATTAATAATTAGAATTAAAGACGTCGGTTCGATTCCTACGGTGGCTGATTTAGGACACAGAAAAAATATTAACTCGAGATCTCGACTTAACATCTCGAGATCTCGACTTGACATCTCGAGATCTCGAAATAAAATTTCACCAAAAATAATATTTGTTTCAGAAAAAATATTTATCTCGAGATCTCGAGATGTCAAGTTGAGATCTCGAGATATTATTCCTGTCACACAAACAGGAAAAAGTGCTTCTAAGTTGGTCAAAAAACATTAAATATTTCAATTTCTAGTAAATACAGATATTCTGAATTGATTGAATAGAGAAGGTTGTCTTGACAACTGTATATAATATAATACTATTTCAGCGACCGCATAATATTTTGATAACCAGATCATTACAGTTACCAGGATCAAAATTTCATCAATCATTCGTGCATGCTATACTTAAAGGGGCTATTCATTTGGAATAATGTGTGTATAAACTCAATTTATTACTTAATTTTGGCTGAAGTTCCAGCAACACCAACCCAGCACACGGACTTACTTTATCTCAAATTCAAATGTTTTATACGTTGTAATGGTTCTGTGTGTGATAAACACATATTCCTTATAAACCCGTTTGCTACAATAAAACTGCGAATGCGAAGGTGCAATCTTGCGCATACGCAACAACTCTCAAACAAAGAAAAGAAACAAATAAGAAGAAACACTGGTTTAAATTTTAAAATCCTGATTTGTCAGTTAATAATTGCTCTACGTTGATCTTTTGAACCACTAAACGCGATATACAAGTACAAAACAGATGACGGATATTGAACAGATACCATAATATTATGTAGAGGAAACCATATAATTCAAGATAATCTCACATGCCTGGTATGTGAATAGATAACTTTAAACACAGGAGAAACGTGTAACGATTATTAAGTTTGCTATCTTGCTGGTTGCAACACCTGTGCAGGGAAAGTCAGAACTGCCCTCTAGAAAAAAGTAGCTCAAACTAGACGACACCTTTGCACATTACGGGTGTTGGGAACTTTCAGCATGTTCGGAAATTTACCGTTAACGTTTCTCCTGATATTATTGGACGACGACGGTATGGAATGCCCTATGATAAAAAATCTAATAAACAGACACATATTATGATGATCCATGCGGGTATATTCATCAAAATCTATTTGTAACTTTTTGTGTAAATTTGCTAACAAGCAAACCACCCATATGTGCCTGGTCCTCAGAAAAATTATTTTTATTATATTTCATGGATTTTCAGGTTGCTCAAAATGATCGTACGTAAACCATATACCTATATTTTTGCCGGTCGATATTTTACAAATCTTGCCGGCCGGCGAGTGTTCGCACACCTACCAATTTTTCAATTTTTTTTTGGTCACTTCTGATTTCGTTTCCAGGATTATTATTGGCGTCAGGATTGACTTAAAGAAGGAAAGGTAGGTTGAAACTCAGCCGATTTTTTTTCTGTTCCGTCTTCAAAGCTAGGGAATTTCCCGGCCGGATGAAAACAAAAAGTGTCGTAGTAGATTCCACGCTAAACTACATAGTCCAAGTTCAAGTCCGGGTCCAGGCCAGTTGAGAAAAGGTTTAAGACCGAGTCCTTAAGGTTTAAGTTAAGTCCACCTTCTTCGAGTCTGAGCCTTTGGAAAAATATATAGAGTCCAAATCGAGTCCAACTGAATAATTAATTTGGTTAAATTCACTCTGGACAGGACTTCGAGATATTCATTTGCTTTTTTTTTGTTGGTTCAGTCAATTCAAATAGTTTTTTTAGCCCCGATACAGAGAGAAATCAGTTGTCATTTGTAGGTTTTAAAATAGGGATTTAATTACAAGACAGCTTTCCTCTGAGAAGTTTTTTCTCCTAATGATGAAAGAAGTATTAGAAACTTGCAGACTGCCACTGAAAAGAAAGTCTAAATATTATTGCAATGTGAAGTCCTATTGGAAGACTGATAAATTAAATTAGTACCTGATTGACGCATTATTGAATGGTGAGAACCTGCAGGAAATGTATCTTATTCAGACTTCACAAAGACATTAGGAGTTTAGAAAATTATACAATACGTGCACACTCTGAAACCTCTAAATATCTGCCAATAACAGCTGAACAAGAGAGTACACACTAATTGATACAGGTAATATAAGGACGAAACAAAGATAAGATCTTTAAGTCTAAAAAATGTAAGTCCCCAAGTTGAGTGTTTTTACTCACATTAAGCCGTGAAATATCTGTAACCTTTTTTTTTTTAACTTACTCTTGTGATAATAAACATTAGATGTATTTTGTTTGTGTGTTTTCCAATAATAAATTAGACATTACGTATGAGGACTGGGCTCGACCTGCACCCCTAGTCCAATCCCTGTACTGTCGATTCGAGGCCCCTGAATAAGTGAGGATAAAGACCCAACCCTATATATGGCTCTCACGCAGGCAAGTCACTTTGATATTCGTTAGGATCCCAGCAAAATAAGGAGGTGGATGAATTTAACCACTGGCGAAGCTGGGTAGCTATAGCTACTCTCCATATATATTTAGTGAAACGCTTACCCCAGTGACTGTCAGAATGATCATGTTTTGGCATATTAATTATAATCCTTCAAAATTCGGACAGATCTTTCGGCTATTCTGTTAATTTTAAACTATGTTTTGGTGTAGCTGTATTTTATCCGTGGAAGAAATGCTTTATACTACATCACTAAAGAAAAATGCTCAAGCATACTCTATATAAACGCTTTTACACACACAGCTGATACGGACGGTTTTTTTTTTTTTTTGGCAAGTGCACACACATCTGAGAGGTTCTGCTATATTGTTTTAAGCTATAAATTTGCCTGCCGACTTAGTAACGTGAAACTGTACACATGTCAGTCAGAGCTGCTAAGCGGGTCAAATAGATTTCAAGTTTTATTATCACATACATTTTTAATCTATTTATTAGAGCGAGTTGTCTAGACAATTGTATATATATATATATATATATATATATATATATATATATATATTCTACTGCTATAGAATACATTGTTGTAGCTCATTGTTGAGAATCTTCGAGAAGGATCTTATTATATTTGAAAGCAGGTCTGTGTATGTCTGCCCCTCAGTCCACTGGCTGCAAGAAGACTTATATTTTCATATTTTTTCTCTCTTTTTTTTTTTGTTCCCATCTCCTGCCGTTGTTTGCACTGTATATCAAGTACGACCTGTTTTCAATAAAAAAAAAAAAAAATGCCTCTGCTCTGGGTGATAGTCACATACAGGTGACAGATTTACAAGTGATATTCATCTTATACCATGACCTAATTCCCAAAGTACACACACTGTACATTGCCCGTTTGAAACAGGTTAGGCTTCCTTCTATATAGCTTGACTTTTTATAATGCTAGCTTAATGAAGTATATGTACATCTACAGAATTTCACTTCCCGTTGTGGATTACTTGACAGGGCATTTTATATCCTGGTGTTAACCAGGCCCAGTAACTACGGCAACTGCGGCCCCTGTGTGCGTATTCTTCCCCATTGCTGAGTCATACCACTAAGGAACCCCCGAAATTCGCACTCGTTTGTGAGCACGGCCGTTGGGCACGACCTGCAGGGCGTTCACCCTAGGTGGGGTCATACCGTGAAAAATCTCACCGCGTCGGCTTAGATTCGAACTCACGAAATCCAGGCTTTGAGTCCTGGATGTATTCTGCCACAGAGCCACAGAAGTCGGTTCTTTACGTTTGCAAATCCTCTGCATAGTTATTTGGTTGTATAAAACGATGGACGAGCGCTGGTTGATACCTGGTCTAACTTATGAGTTATGACTGCCGTGTATTTATATAAACTGGACAAGGTTTAGTGCAGAAAGCTTACAGGTGTAATTTCACGTAAACTTTCAACAACTGGATAATGGGCGCTTCATGGTGTTTTTGAAAATGATTTGAGCAAATACCGGTTTGTTTATTATATTTTTATCAATTTATTTTCTCACAGCACAGTTCTAATATCATTATTTAAAATTATGAAATGGTTCTGATTTAATGGAAGTAATCCATTCCTAACCGGTTATAAAATAGATTTCAAGATTTCCTTTGTTTTATCTCCTGGTTTGTATAATATGGTTCTCCGAGTTTCACCACCAGGGTTCGCACAGGGCAAACAAATTGTAATCAGACCAATTAGACCGTGGTATCGCATTTGAGCATCTAACTGTATATGTTTTTAATCCGCGACACTCGTTGGTCTGATTGAGACCCGAAAAGCGTGCTAATCAAGCAGCGGTTACTACGAAGGAGCTATGAAACGACTGCAATGTATAACCGCTGTGTGAGGAGTCTGTGGAAGTAATGGCATGGAATCTTTATAATGTGCAGGTGAATGAAATCCCAAAATATGGAAAATAAAAAAATATTCGGGAGGGGGCTCATTTTAACAAAAATATGTGTGAAGTTCCGTGTAAAATTAATGGACAAAAAATCCTATCACAACAATTAATGTAAGAATAAAAGATAATTAAAAGATCAGACCATGTTTATGTAATTTTATTCGACCTGTTATAGTCAAGGGGATTAAGTCGTGCTGTATGACATGAATGTATTTATAATATTCTGGTGTTACAGAGGGGCTTTTTGTGCAAGTCCTTTCTTTCAAATGTTATGAAAACTCCACAATACACTCTATTGCCGTTCGTGCGTGTGTTTGTTCGCAGCATAGCTCACCCAACCATGGACTGAATATCGTGAAAATTTCCGGACATGGGCCAATGAAGAAGTTATTACAATTTTTTGTTTGGGTCTGGCACATGATCTGATGTCAGGAACGTCACCAAGGAATATTCACAAATGTATGGTCACCTATCCACGAATGAACCTTGGAATATGGGCCGAATAAGTGAATGCAAACACGGGTTGGGGCATCCCACAATACGGACCCCCCCCCCCCCCCAAGGCGATTTCTAGTCATATTGTTTTCCCTTTCTGTTTTTGTTCTTGTATCCATTTGTAATATTGGACCTTTTAAATTATTTTATAGAAAAGAGTAGCTTTATCGATACGCACTGGTTATAAGGTGAAACATAAATGTATACATGTTTATACTTATCATGCAAATATATTTAAAAAAAAAAAAACAGCCAAGGCCCACCACTTACTACGACAAAATGACCTCTCCGTTAAAACGCAAGATTTGGATGATAAATTCAACATACCAGTTCTATTTATTCGGACATATATTTGATTACTTGCCCCTGTTTCTTTGAGAGATAAGCAGTTTGACCTTTTTCCTTTTTGTTCTGCACACTTTCTAGCTGCAATATGTTATGCTTTCATTTGTGTACCTACACCTTTCATACAGAAAGACTTGGGGTGCCAGAATTATCTCCCCTAAATAAAAACCTATAACATTTTATTAAATGTTTACCAATTTTCAAAAATAAATGTATGTCAAACATGAGGGCAAACTGATACTCATTACCAACAAACTTATAATATATTTATGTCGAAACAGCCGACCGCCCACGCCCATCGGTCTGTAACTGTAAAAAATGATGAACTATAAGGCAAAAAATTATCATCAGTTTTTATTTTCATTTTCAATAGATATTTACCGATTTTGGGCTCTAGTGGCTCAGACATTTCTTTCAAGAAAAAAATATAATATAGTTTCGTATGAATCTCCATTTTTTTTGTGTTGTGCATGCTCATACCTGATTTACAAAGCGATTCATTATTAAAATGTTGTCCCCTGGTCATATGAATTTTTTATTGTTAACATATAATAAAAAGGTAAAAATATCTCGCATGCTCGGACTAAGGCGCCCGAGAAACCAACCTTGCTTAATTGGGTGAATTGATACTCTAGTTAAGGAGTTCTTTGTTGTTAATTACAAGCGTGAGAAGTATATGAGGACACATGCACTTGCTTTTGTGTATGTACATGTACTTTTTATGTATGTTTACGCTATAGGTATCCTCGTATTTAACATTTTACACATACCGCAGTTTTAGTAAACACAATAGTGATTTATATACACAAAGTAGTTACTACTTATATGTATCATATTTGGGAATATCGCATTGGTATATGATGCAGCCTTTCCTTTATAATTAATACCTTGTCGACCAGGCGCACCGATTGCCCGCGGTATATAATGATATATACTGAATGTGTTCGTCAGATTCTTGAATAGAGGCCATCAGTGTGTACTTTTAAGATTGTATATAATGGATATATGGAATTACCCGAAAAGCGTAAAGGTTATGGCTTGTTTACTTGATTAAAACCCTTTGTTCATTCTTCATATGCATCTTAGCCTCATAAACACATGGAAAAAATGCCATGGAACTCTGCAATGCTCCCTGAAAACTTGTGTGTACTGAAAGACACTATTTGCTACGAGAACATTCTTTCTCTCTTTAATTGCGTCTCAAACTGCATGGTAGCCTCAGTCGTCCCATTTGAGCTGTCGCTCAATTATTTTTTGTTTTTTCTTTATCACAAATATTTGTGTAGGACTTTAAAGGCTTGTAATTTACAATTTATGCATAGGTAAAGGGAGAGTTTTCCCATTCATACTAAAGAAAAAAAATCTGTCACTCTTAAAATCGAAAAAAAACTGTTTTATATTTATTTGTTTTATTTAGTGAACAAGCTAAAAGCTTCTGAACATTATTTATATTTTTCCAGTGGCGGATTCAGGATTTAGGAAAAGAAGGGGTCAATCCCAATGACAAACTATAAAAAAAAGTCCCCAGGTCCCGTAGGGAGGGGGTTCAGGCTGCGAAAATTGGTCTGAAACCCTTAGAAAAGGTTGCTGCGGCTTTAAAAAGAGGAAGGGGGAATTACTGAAACCGAAAGAATTGGAGAGAGATTATAATAGCCCTCGTGACGTCAGATCTATAGAGCGATTTTTATGTCGCTATGACATACTTGCATTTGAAATTATAGCCGAAGATACAGTGAATACTGTAACACAGGGGGGGGGGGGGGGGGGGGGCTCATGCAATTTCCAGAGAGAAAAGGGGATCTAGAAGACTAATAAATTAAAATTTTACCTGATTCATGTATTATTGAAAGACTAAGACCTGCAGGAAATGAATCTTATTCAGACATGACATGGGAATTTGGAGTTAAGAAAATTATACAACACATGCACAGTCTTAAACCTTTAGATATCTGCCAAAAACAGCTGAACAAGAGAGAACACACTTTATTTGATACATAAAGATAAGATCTTTATGTCTTAAAATTTTAAGTCCCCGAGTTGAGAGTTTTTGCTTACGTTAAGCCGTGAAATATCTGTAACGTTTTTTTCTTTAACTTGAAAATTACGAGTGAGGACTTGACTTCTAGTCCAAACCCTGCACTGTCGATTCGAAGCCGCTGAAAAAGTTGGGAAAAGGACCCAACCCTTTGGCTCTCATGCAGGCAAGTGATTTGGATAGTAGTTTGGATCCCAGTAAAATTAAGAACGTTGTTGAAGTTGAAGCTGGGTAGCTATAAAGCAACTCTCCACATCTTCAGTGAAACGCTTAACCCAATGACTGGCAGTATATTCATGTTTTGTTTGTCATACTAATTATAATCCTTCAAATTCGGACAGATCTTTCGGCTATACTGGTGATTTTTAACTATGTTCTGGTGTAGCTGTATTTGATCCGTGGAACAAATCCTACACTACATCACTGAAGAAAGTGCTCAAGCGTACTCTATATAAACGCTTTTACACACAGAGCTGATACGGACGTTTTTTTTTGTTTTTTTTTTGGCCGGGTGCACACACACCTGAGAGGTTCTGCTATATTGTATTAAGCCATAAATTTGCCTGCCGACTTAGTAACGTGAAACTGTTCACATGTCAGTCAGAGCGAGTTGTCTAGACAATTATATGAATATATACTGCTATAGAATATATTGTTGTGGCCCATTGTTGAGAATCTTCGAGAAAGATCTTAATATATTTTAATGCAGGTCTGAGTATGTCTGCCCCTCAGTCCACTGGCTGCAAGAGGTGTTATATTTTTTATATTTATTTTTCTCTTTTTTATTGTTCCCTTCTCCTGCCGTTGTTTGCACAAAATCTCAAGTACGACTTGTTTTCCAAAACCGGCCTCTGGTCAGGGTGATAGTCACAGTCAGGTGACAGATTTACCGGTGATATCCATATTATACTATGACCTAATTCCCGAAGTACATGCACTTAACATTGCCTGTTCGAAATGGGCTAGGCTTCCTTTTATAGCTTGACTTTTTTTTTAAATAATTTTTTAATGCTAGCTTAATTAAGTATATGCACATCTGCAGAAATTCACTTCCGGTTGCAGACTACTTGACAGAACAGTATGACACGCTTCCTCTCATTTTATATCCTAGTGTTAACCAGGCCCAGTAACTACTGCACCTGCGGGCCCTGGGTGTGTGATCTTCCCCATTGCTGATTCATACCACTAAGCAACCCCCGAATTTTGCACTCGTTTATGAGCATGGCTGTTGGGCACGACCTTCAGAGCGTTCACCCTGGCTGGGGTCCAATCGTGTAAAATCTCACCGCTTCGGCTGAGATTGAAACTCACGATCTTCCGGCTTTGAGTCCTGCATGTGCCCAACCCCTGACCCATAGAAGTCGGTTCTTTACGTTTGCAAATCCCCTGGATAGTAATTGGGTTGTATAGAACGATGGACGAGCTCTGGTTCATACCTGGTGCAGCTTATGACTGCCGTGTCATTATATAAGCTAAAAAAGGTTTTTTTAGGCTTACAGGTGTGATTTCACGTAAACGTTCAACAACTGGATAATGGGCGCTTTATGGTGTTTTTGAAAATGGTTTGAGCAAATATCGGTTTTGTTTATTATATTTTTATCAATTTATTTTCTCACAGCACAGTTCTAATATCATTATTTAAAATTATTAAATGGTTCTGATTTAATGGAACTAATGCATTCCTAACCGGTTTTAAAATAGATTTAAAGATTTCCATCGTTTTAACTCCTGGTTTGTATAATATGGTTCTTCGGGTTTCACCACCAGGGTTCGCACAGGGCAAACAAATTGTAATCAGACCAATTAGACTGTGATATCCCATTAGAGCCTCTAACTTTATAAGTTTCAAATCCGCGACACCCGTTGGTCTGATTGAGACCCCGAAAAGCGTGCTTATCAAAGAGCGGTTAAAACGAAGGAGATCTGGAACGACTGCAGTGTATAACCGCTGTGTGAGGAGTGCATGGAAGTAATGGCATGGAATCTTTTTAATGTGCACGTGTATGAAATCCTTAAATATGGAAAATAAAAAATATTCGGGAGGGGGCTCATTTGAACAAAAATGTGTGAAGTTCCGTATAAAATTAATAGACAAAAAATCCTATAACAACAAGTAATGTAAGAATAAATGATAATTAAAATATCAGATCATGTTTATGTAATTTTAGTCGACCCGTTAGTCAAGGAGATTAAATCGTGTTGTATGACGTGACTGTATTTATAATACTATGGTGTCACAGAAGGGCTGACTTTTTGTGATCCATGCCAAGAGGATCCTTTCTTTGAAATGTTAAGAAAACTCTACAATACACTCTATTGCCGTTCGTGCGTGTGTTTGTTCGCAGCATAGCTCACTCAAACATGGGCTGAATATCGTGATATTTTCCGGACATTTCGGAAATGGGCCAATGAAGAAGTTATTACAATTTTTTGCTTGGGTCAGGCACATGATCTGGTGTCAGGAACGTCATCAAGGAATATTCACAAATGTATGGTCACCTATGCATGAATGAACCTGGGCATATGGGCCGAATAAGTGAATGCAAACACGGGTTGGGGCATCCCACAATAATCCCCCCCCCCCCCCCCCCCACCCCCATCCAAGGCGATTTCTAGTCATATTGTTTTCCCTTTCTGTTTTTGTTCTTGTATCCATTTGTACTATTGGACCTTTTAAATTATTTTATAGAAAAGATTAGCAGTTTGACCTTTTTCCTTTTTGTTCTGCACACTTTCTTGCTGCAACATGTTATGCTTTCATTTGTGTACATACACCTTTCATACAGAAAGACTTGGGGTGCCAGAATTTTCTCCGGTAAATAAATACCTATTACATTTTTCAAATTTTTACCAATTTTACAAAAATAAATGTTGATCAAACACATGAGGGCAAACTGATTCTCTTTACCAACACCTTATAATATATTTATGTCGAAACAGCAGACCGCCAATGTCCATCGGTCTGTAACTGAAAAAAATTATGAACTATCAGGCAAAAAAATTATCATCAGTTTTTATTTTCATTTTCAATAAATATTTACCGATTTTGGGCTCCAGTGGCTCAGACATTTCTTTCAAGAAAATAATATAATATAGTTTTGCATGAATCTCCATTTTTTTGTGTTGTGCTCATACCTGATTTACATAGCGATTCGTTATTAAAATGTTGTCCCCTGGTCATATGAATTTTTTATTGTTAACATATAATAAAAAGGTATAAATAATTCGCCCGCTCGGACTGAAGCGCCTGAGAAACCAACCTTTCCTAGGTGAATTGATACTTCAGTTAAGGAATTCTTAGTTAATTACAAGCGTGAGAAGTATATGAGGACACATGCACTTGCTTTTGTGTATGTACATATACTTTTTATGTATGTTTACGCTATAGGTATCCTCGTATTGAACATTTTACACATACCGCAGTTTTAGTAAACACAATAGTGATTTATATACAGAAAATAATTACTACTTATATGTATCCTATGATGGGAAAAATCGCATTGATATATGATATCGCCTCTCCTTTAATTAATACCTTGTCGACCAGACGCACCGATTGCCCGCGGTATAAATGATATATGCTAAATGTGTTCGTCAGATTCTTGAATAGAGGCCATCAGCGTGTACTTTTGAGATTGTATATAATCATATATGGAATTACCAGAATAGCGTAAAGGTTATGGCTTGTTTACTTGATTAAAACCCTTCGTTCATTCTTAATATGCATCTGAGCCTCATAAACACATTAAAAAAATGGAACTCTACAATGCCCCCTGAAAACTTGTGTGTACTGACAGACATTATTTTCTAAGAGAACATTCTTTCTCTCTTTAATTGCGGCTCAGACTGCATGGTAGCCTCAATCGTCCCATTTAAGCTGTCGCTCAATTATTTTTTGTTTATGTTTTTGTTTTTCTTTATCACAAATATTTGTGTACGACTTTAAAGGCTTGTAATTTACAATGGATGCAAAGGTAAAGGGAAAGTTTTCCCATTCATAGTAAAGAATTAAAAAATCTGTCACTCTTAAAATAGAAAAAAAAATGTTTTATATTTATTTGTTTTATTTTATGAACAATCTAAAAGCTTCTGAACATTATTTATATTTTTCCAGTGGCGGATTCAGGATTTAGGAAAAGAAGGGGTCAATCCCAATGACAAACTATAAAAAAAAGTTCCCAGGTCCCGTAGGGAGGGGTTCAGGCTGCGAAAATTGGTCTGAACCCTTAAATAAGTTTGCTGCCGTTTTAAAAAGAGGGGGTGGGCTTAAATCTACCCTTCCAGAATTACTGAAACCGAGAGAATCGGTGAGGTTGATAATATATAGCCTCTGGACGTCAGATCTAAGAGCGATTCATGTCGCTATGACAAACTTGCATTTGAAAATATAGCCCAAGATTACAGTGAATACTGTAACACAGGGGGACTCATGCAATTTCCAGAGAGGATAGGAGATCTGGAAGACAAATAAATAAAAATTGTACCTGATTCATGAATTAGTGAAAGATGAGGACCTGCAGGAAATGTATCTTACTCAGACATGACATGGACATTTGGAGTTTATAAAGTGATACAACACATGCACAGTCTTAAACCTCTAGATATCTGCCAAAAACAGCTGAACAAGCTAATTGATACAGGTAATATAAGGGCGAAACAAAGTTAGGATCTTTAAGTCCCCAAGTTGAGAGTTTTTACTTACGTTTAGCATAGAAAAATCTGTAACATTTTTTAACGTAGTCTTGCGGTAAACTTAAATATATCTTGTTGTGTGTTTTCCAATAATACATTGAAAATTACGAGTGAGGACTGGACTCTTAGTCCAATCCCTGCACTGAAGATTCGAAGCCCCGGAAAAAGTGGGAAAAAGGACCCAACCCTATGACTCTCATGCAGACAAGTCATTTGGATATTGGTTAGTATCCCAGTAAAATTAAGAATGTGGTTGAAGGTAATTACTCACGAAGCTGGGTAGCTATCAAAGAGCGGTTAACCTGGCTGGGGTCCAATTGTGTAAAATCTCACCGCTTCGGCTGAGAATCAAACTCACGATCTTTCGGCTGTGAGTCCTGCATGTGCCCTACCCCTGAGCCACAGAAGTCGGTTCTTTACGTTTGCAAATCCTCTGGATAGTAGTTGGGTTGTATAGAACGATGGACGAGCTCTGGTTCATACCTGGTGCAGCTTATGACTGCCGTGTCATTATATAAGCTAAAAAAGTTTTTTTTTAGGCTTACAGGTGTGATTTCACGTAAACTTTAAACAACTGGATAATGGGCGCTTCATGGTGTTTTTGAAAATAATTTGAGCAAATATCGGTTTTGTTTATTATATTTTTATCAATTTATTTTCTCACAGCATAGTTCTAATATCATCATTTAAAATTATTAAATGGTTCTGATTTATTACACTCCTCAACAGTTATAAACTAGAGTCATTCCAGATTTCCTTTGTTTTAACTCCTGGTTTGTATAATAAGATTCTCCGAGTTTCACCACCAGGGTTCGCACAGGGCAAACAAATTGTAATCAGACCAATTAGACCGTGGTATCGCATTTGAGCATCTAACTGTATATGTTTTTAATCCGCGACACTCGTTGGTCTGATTGAGACCCGAAAAGCGTGCTAATCAAGCAGCGGTTAAAACGAAGGAGATATGGAATGACTCCAGTGTATACCCGCTGCGTGAGGAGTCTGTGGAAGTAATGGCATGGAATCTTTGAAATGTGCATGTGAAAAAAATCCAGAAATATCGACAATAAAAATAAGGGGGAGAGGGGCCTATTTTTTCAAAAATATGTTTGAAGTTCCGTGTAAAACTAATGGACAAAAAAATCCTATAACAACAAGTAATGTAAGAATAAATGTAAAATAAAAGATCAGATCATGCATAAATCCAAGTTATATAAATTAAGTCGACCCCTTAGTCAAAGTCGTGTTGTATGACATGAATGTATTTATAATACTAATTGTTACAGAAGGCCTTTTTGTGATCCTTGCCAAGCAGGGCCTTTCTTTGAAATTTCATAGAAACTCCACAATTCACTCTATAACCGTTTATCCCCGTTCGTGCGTGTGTATGTTCGCAGCATAACTCATACAACCATGGACTTAATATCGTAAAATTTCCGGACAGTTCGGGAAAGGGCCAATGAAAAATTTATTTAATTTTTGTGTGGATTTGGCACATGAACTGGAATCACGAACGTGATCTAGGAATATTCACAAATGTATAGTCAACAATGTAAGAATGAACCTATGAATATGGGCCGAATAAGTAAATGCAAACACGGGTATGGGCATCCCACAATACGGACCCCCCCCCCCCCCCCCAAAGCGATTTCTAGTCATAGTGTTTTACCTTTCTGTTTTTGTTCTTGTGTCCGTCCATTTGTAATATTGGTCCTTTTGAATTATTTGATAGAAAAGTGTAGCTTTATCGATACGTACTGGTTTTAAGTTGAAACATAAATGTATACATGTTTATACTTTTCATAAAAAAAAACAGCCAGGGCCCACCACTTTCCTCAAATGGGAGAGTTTATAGTAATAATATAATTAATACGACTAAATGACCTCTTCGTTAAAACGCAAGATTTGGATGATAAATTCAATATACCATTTCTTTTTATTCGGACAGATATTTGATAACTTGCCCCTGTTTCTTTGAGAGATAAGCAATTTGTTCTTTGTTCTTTTCGTTCTGCACACTTTCTAGCTGCAACATGTTATGCTTACTTTTGTGTACCTAAACCTTTCATATTGTAAGATTTGGGGCGCCAAAATTATCTCAGAAAATAAATAATTGTTTTTCTTATTTTTACCTATTTTCAAAAATAAATGTATGTCATAAACTTCAGGGCAAACTGATACTCATTACCAACAAACTTATATATAAACTTATACAAATATATATATATATATATATATATATATATATATATATATATATATACTTAAGTGTACTAACAGACACTATTTGCTACGAGAACATTCTTTCTCTCTGGAATTGCGCCCAAGACTGCATGGTGGCCTCGAACTTCCCACTTGAGCTGTTGCTCAATTAATTTTTCTTTTTCTTTTTTTTTATCACAACATTTTGTGAAGGCCTTTAAAGGCTTTTAATTTACAATTTATGCATAAGGAAAGATTTCACATTCACACTAAAGAGTTAATAATCTTATTTCTTCATGAATTTTCATTCAGAAAATAGAATAAAATGCTTTATATTTGTTTGTTTTGTTTTATGAACGATCTATAAGCTTCTTAATAAATATATATATATATCTATATATATATAAATATATATATATATATAAATTTATATATATATATTATATGTCATATATATATATATTTCTCCAGATGCGGATCAAGGATTTAGGAAAAGAAGGGGTCCATTCCAATTACAAAAAAAAAAAGGATTCTTAGGTCCCGAAGGGGGGGGGGGGGGACAGGACCCCCTTTTTCAGTTGTCACATCTTTGCTGCTTTCAAATTATAGATTCCTTTTCCTGGCTCGAGGATCCTTTTATTATTTCTCATTTGTCCTCCTGGGTTCGAATCCCACTTTTTCCAAAGTTATGGATCCTCCCTTGTACTAGCATACAAACGCAGTGAGAAGCTTACGTAAGCGGCTCAATGACACTGCGGTAAAAGGTGAAAGGTCATCATAAAGTAGATCAAGCAGTACTAGCTGATGTTTTTGCATATATCACTCGACCGTATCTTCAATTTAGACTTTCATGCTTGGTAACTTCACAATTAAGCCTGCCAACAAGCAGAAAGTTCATCAGAGCAGTTCGAATGTATTTGGTGTGTACATGTCTCGCGGTGGTGGCTCTAAGGACAAAGTATAAACAAAAGTGCACTGAAATATTCTGGAAATATACTGAATTCTGGAATTTTATTACAAGGATATCTGTAAATACAAGGGTATCGTCGTTTCCCCGACGCCTGCAGAAGAGAACGTGTATTTCAGGGTTGTTTTGGCCAAAGAAATGCCAGTTATACCAAATATAACAGTGTTGCCAGAGGCAACGGCAGGTATAGTTACGACAACGTCAGATTCGTCTACTTTTGGGAATCTGACAAGCAACTCTAGTTTTGAATCATCTACCGATGATGAGTATAACAGTGTTGGGGCTGCATGGTTCCTCGTCGCCGTGATTCTGGTATATGCGGCGGCTATAATTTTCTTGCTCGGTTCCCTCTCACGGCGAAGCGATCACAAGGACACAGAAGAAAAGGTCCACGAGTATATGGACAAACTTGAGGACTTCAGGTATAATGTATGTAAGGATAACCTAAAGATAATGAAGATGAAATTCATTGACATCCCGGGGCCTTCTCGTGAGAATAACGAATCGTCAAGTGAGTCATCGAGTGATAATGACAAATTCTGGACCAAAACAAGATCTGCTAGAGACAGGCAGAGGCCTAGGCAGGAGGCATTACGGAGCAAGACGGTAAGAGGATCACAAAAGTTACCTTTCAGCAGCTTCCATTCCTCTTTAACAAGTACAAAAGGAGCCACTGGTCTTCCAAAATATTCCGATTGCGTGTCCAACCCCGGTCGCTTCACCAATTCAAATAGCAATTTTGGAAGGAACGATTTAGGACTTCAGCCAGGGTTGGAATTAAACATTCAACAACTAACAGAGGCTTTAAATACGATCCAAAAGCTTGAACCTGCCCTTCTAGAATTATTGAAGCTGAAAGAGTTGGTGAGAGATGATAATAGCCCCCGTGATATCAGATATAAGAGCGATTCATGTCGCTATGACAACCTTGCATTTGAAAATAAAGCCGAAGATACAGTGAGTACTGTAACGCAGGGAGACTCAGTTTCCAGAGAGGAAAGGTCTGAGAGCTTTTTTGAGACAGGGCTCGATGATGAAGTGATTCATGTGTGAGCAGTATTAAGCTATAGTCACTCTACCCGGTATATATATGTTACACATTACATTTGAGTCCAACAAGTAATGAAAAAAGGAAAGGGAGACTTTTGTTTCTGTGCTGACTTCAGTGACCACATAGAAACTCCAAGTGCCTATATCTCTATACCGATTGTTTTTTATGAAAAGCTTATGTATGGATCAATGTACTGGTATATATGTGGTTTAAAGGGATCCATTCACAAACCAGGTTTGTAATGTATACATGAATTATTGTGTTTTCAAATTGAAATATTACGGAATATGCCAATATTTCGTTCTAAAACCGTTTGCTTACTCCTCAACATAGTGAGCACGCGCCACCTGGTAGCCGTACCGTGCAACTTAAAAAATCATGATTGTATTCAAGCTTTCAACTCGTTTTTAAATTTGTTCTATATTGGTTCCTTAATTTTCTTCTCCTTGTTTGGGAGTTGAAAGAGCACATTTTTCGGGGGAACTTCAGGCATAATGAACAAATAGCCTGAGACAATACACTTGCAAATGTTCATGTACTTTTAATGTTGCATCTATATATTTTTATTGATACCAATATGGGACTTTGCCTATTTATCTTAAATGTAAGAAATCTTGATTAGAATATGAACAGAAAGGCCAGATTCTGTTTTTAGAATACGGGTCGTTTTTATTGTTAAATACCATCGTTAAAGATGGGAAAACATAATTTTGTTTAATATTCGTAACTAAACATTTTGGTATATCATACGTTTAATTAATGTATGTATACATTTCAGTGGTATCATTTTGTTTGTTCAGTACATTGCCACGCAAAAGTTTATTTCTTCATGCTGTTGACTATTGCTTCTCCCTCCCCCACCGCCCTCCCCCCCCCCCCCCTCGCTCTCTCTCTCTCCGTTCATGAAACAAATAGGGATATCATAAAACTAAATAAAAATTCTTGAATCTCCTATTTTAATTTTATAATATACTTAGTGCTTTACCATCCCATTCATTTCTTTTATATTATTAGTATTAATGTTCACACCTAAAGAAGTGCACAATATATGTACTTATGTTCGGACACATGATATGACTTCTCCCATATTATATATAAGTATATGTAAACAAGAAGACCCACTGAAATGTCCTAATAGTGGATAAATCGTTAACAATGTGCATGCAATGCTGTGACTTATCTCGTAGACCTTATATCAGGTGAGGACAGGAAACATGTCCCTCTCACTTGTTCAGGCGATAGGGGACCCATCAAGTTTTAAGAGGAATAAACAATCTCTGTTTACATATCAGTTTCAAGATAACATCGTTATCCGGATTATAATTCTTCATGTTTTCCTGGACAACCTTTCAATATTGCATTTCATATTGAGATGGTGTGCGATTAAGATGCGTATATTGCCTCGCTGAACTAGCATTAATGTAAGTATATACTGTGTGTTGTTAAATGTTTGTAAATGAGACGATTTAAATCAAATTGAAATTGTTTGATAAATTAGCAAAAATTATTTTTGGATAACAAAATATATATCCCGAATATGTGATGAGACTACACAAAATACAAAATATATTTGGGGGGTCGGGGGGGATTTTGTTGCCCTGAAGAAATTATAAGCGGGTCTTTTTTCAAGGGGCGGGTGCTTGTGTCCATATACTGCATAAATTAAATCCCCCCCCACACAAACACATACACATATACACACATTTTCTCTACCAAGACCAGCGTGAAAGCATGTAATTCAAAGTGAGGTCAAATAACAAGGGTATATAACAAGATGCAAATATCTAAAACCTGTCATTTACCATCCCCCCCCCCCCCCAGCACCTCCCCTCCGGATACCAATCCAACTTTTGAAGCTGAACTGTTTCTGTATCATATACGTATCATTATGGTTTATAATTGGGTGTATATAATGTACGTTTTCTTGAGAATCGAATTTCGTCAGTTAGTAGCCACAGAACGACGCAGAGGGCGAGTGACGCACGCTAGATTTTCGTATGCGTGTTTGTGTGTGTTTTAAGGCGCGAATATATTTTGCCCGAAAGATGTAGCCTTCGGAAAGGACGCTCCGTGCCAATTAAGGTTTGGAAAATATAAGGTATTGGGCTGATATAGGGCCGAGCTCTAGCGCTTTTCATATATTATTAGAATATAATGATTGAAAATGTGAGAAAATATTTAATTTGAGCAGAGAGAAGTCTGAAGCATTTGATAAATAATGTAAATTAAATGATGGATTATGTGAGTATTATATATCG
Source organism: Sipunculus nudus (assembly GCA_026874595.1). Taxonomy (NCBI): domain Eukaryota; kingdom Metazoa; phylum Annelida; class Sipuncula; order Golfingiida; family Sipunculidae; genus Sipunculus; species Sipunculus nudus. Next base: position 61,266,403 of record CM049307.1, read on the forward strand.
AAAATATTTTTGTGCTCCGACCCCTTAAGCCTCTAAAATGTGATGGTACTTGCTTGATTAAGCATAGAAACCTTTATAACCAGGTCACCTAAAAATCTGTATGCTCTAAGTGGTAGTTGAAGCAGTCTAACGCTTGAACTTACCAGGGGCGGATCCAGGATTTAGGAAAGGGGGGGGGGGTCCAACCGAGCAAGACTTATGAAAACCCTTAAAAAAAGGTCCCCAGGTCTGGTACAGGGAAGGGGGGGGGGGGGCGGTCCAGGTGGCAAATTTTAGCCTGAAGTCCCCCTGGACCCTCCCCCCCCCCCCCCCCGGATCCGCTTCTGCTTACAAGAAGAATCACCTCCATGTTGAAGAGAGAGACTGATGAAATGAATGGGAATAAAAATGGAGTGGTGCGAAATCATGCCGTCAGATGTCGCGCTGTACGACAGTAGCAGAAAGGAGAGGGGAGAGAGAGTACCGCGTCTCTGGTTTATTCTAAAAATATGGACTCCTTCTGGACAGCAGGAGCATTCGCATATGTTATTTTTAGGGTACAGCTCGAGAGGATGAAAATTCAAGAAAAGAGGCCTCCTCCTCATATTAAAAGACCTGATTTGAAGATTATTGCAAAAAACATATCGAGCGTAACCCTGATCATTTTCATGATAAAAATTAAATATACACTCGCCCGTGTAAGACTGTTTTATGTGTTTACAAGCGTGACTTTAACAAGCTGAAACTGATTTTCACACCAGAATTCTGTATGTTGGTATGCCGCGATAGCATTGTGACGTATGCCCTGTAGCGGACAACTTCCAACCAATCAGTGCGCGAGAAATTTACACACATGCGTACCCGCCTGTTTTCCGTCCAGTCCCGTGAGCAGACGACAGCAGACGGTCCAGATTATTAACAACAAACCTACCTCCCACCTAACAAGCTCACGTTGATCACGTATATGCTACTGGCGACCATGTACTGTGACCGCAAAGTGTAAACAATATATGTATATAGGCCTAACCGCCCGGGACTAGTCACGTTTGGTGACGCAAAGGTACTTCACACAGCCACACCGTTTGATATCTGAGTAGTAGTAAGTTGTGGAACTGCTAAACAACAACAACTGTCATTATGAAGTAAAGCAGCCGCTATGTGTGAACATCAAACACAGTTGACAACAGTTGTGGCTATACACGTATTCCTTACAAGGTAAGTAAACTGATTGATTAAATTAATTGTAAACAATTAGACGAACAATATACTGTGGAAGTGGTTAATATGGCATGTCTGAATTTTCGCGCTTTTTTCATTTTACAGCATTAGCGCAGTTCGAATTTTCGCGCAAACCAGTATGTATTGTATAGGTGATTTATTTTGAATCAAATTATAACAATATTTCAACGAATATATAACAGATAGGTTTGAAGCGCAACCTACCTCCCACCTAACAAGCTTGCGTTGATCACGTATATGCTACGGGCGACCATATACTGTGACCGCAAGGTGTAAACAACATGTAGATAGGCCTAACCTCCCGGGACTGATCACGTTTGGTGACGCAATGGTACAGCCACACCGTTTGACATCTGAGTAGTAGTAAGTTGAAGAACTGCTAATCAACAACTGTCATTATTAAGTAGAAGCAGCCGCTATATGTGTAACATCAAACACAGTTGACAACAGTTGTGGCTTGCTTTCCGTCGTACTTCAAAGCCCCGCAGGGTTGGGATCGGGGGTTTTTAATCGGTTATTAATCCGTGACAATAACTGCTGTACAGTCGGTCTCATTGAAGGACGATACAGTTGATGCACTCTGCTGCTCTGTGTGATTATTTAACAGTTGTTGCTTCCGAAACAAATCTATTTAGTCGTATTCATTGCCTCCGCCAAGAAGATATGCGTTCATAAATATATCCATTCGTATCATTGACAACTCGTATTGTTTTTCTTTGTATATTACTATTACATTAACAATGCCAACACAATTTTTCCCCAGACATCTTTCTAGAATAGCAACGGATTTTCATTAGAGTTTAATATATCAAAATTCAAGAAGCTCAGCTAAAAGAAACAATGAATGTATTATAAGTATGACACACGGGAGAATGGAATGGCTTTATTGTATATATATTCAAGTATATATGTCATCAAATGATTTTTATGGAGGAGAGGTGGTTCTGTTATTCATATTTTTCAAATACGCATCAATCTCATCTTTAAAGGCCAGAATTCCCAGGTGGTACTGCGAGGCCTCGGTTATTGCTTTGGTGGCGAGGCAGGAGCGGAGTTGCTCTTTTGATAATTTTTTATCACACACTTTCTCGTGCCATAAATGAAATATCCCGGGGTCCACAGCTCTAATAATCATCATGTTACTTTTAATATATTTTCTGTACAACAACACGTCCTCCTTTCCCCAGCCAACAACTTGTTTGTCAAAGCCACCGATATTGAAAAAATCGGAGCGGTACAGGCAAGCCATTCCATATCCAAAATCTCTCCAGAAACCGGTAAATTTTGTGATCTTTAGTTGCGCGTCCTCTGGTGGAATAGCCTGCCCTTGTTCCCCATATATGATTGAAGGATTATACAAGCTAAACACAATGGGATAATACACACGTTTACCCTTCTTAGCATTTAGTCGGCATCGCTCCAAAACTTCCGGTTTGAAGGCAATGTCTACGTCACAGAAGAACATCAGTACATCCCCCTCTGACCACTTCTCGGCACCCACTTGTAAACCTCGTCCACGTGAGAAAGTCTCGTTTAAAGGGATGATTTTCCATTGTGAAAAACTATGCTTTTTAGAAACCGCTTCCAGTGTTCGCTTCACAGCGCCGAATCCCTTTTGACCAAAGTATACCACGGTCAGAAACACGTGTTTGTCCTCCACAATGCAAACATGGATGAATCGTTTCATAAAGTTTCCGAATGTTTGAATTTTTCCAGACAATGGCACAATTAAGTTGATTAATTTAGTCTTAACAGGCTGGGTTTCACTCAAAATAAGATTCAGCGGCCCATAGGGCCTCAAAGTAGTGACTTTTCTGTATGTATTATATACTCCTGGTTCTTTGAAATATAACTCATATTGGTTACCGTATGTTGGGACCGAACGGAAATACCCCTCCACGAAATTTTTGGCACTAAAACGTATCTTTCCTTTTGGAACGTTTTTATTCAGTTCAGAGGCTGCAAACTCCACCACGCCCAGGAGATCGGTTTTGGTGCTACCAAACATATTTGCCACTGGGTTTTTACCGTTAGGCGTGTTCGCTTTGCTTAATTTATTTGCTGTAAAATGAGAGAAGGAAATCTGTTCAAACTCATTTTGGTACTTCTTTCCTGCTGTGAGCTCAGCCTCTTTTTGTATACGCATGAAGTGTGTCTCAAAAGTCCGCAGCCGCTCCATGCAATCGTGGCCGGTGGTGCCCGGGTGTGCCAGCTGTTTCCTTAGTTGTAAAACCTGCGATAAAATGATTTATCATCATTTAACAACAGCTGTATATCAACAAGAAATAAAAGAAAAGCCTGATTATTGTAACATTAATATAAATTTTAAAAGCAGATTGGTAATATTGGTGATATATAGGCCCACAATTCAACACACTTTGTAACTTTCTACCAGAAACCCCATGCAAAGCAGAGAAACCAGGGAGTCCGTATATGGACCTTTACAAATTTAAACAATTCACTGGTAAGGTGTATCGGTTTGTGATTCGGTATATGCATAACATTACGATTTTAAATTAGCCGCATGAGAGAGAGAGAGAGAGAGAGAGACTATTCTTAACTTGTTGGAGCAATACAAATCACTCAGACTCAATTACATCGTCAGGAACCCAACCAATGAATTGACGGACAAATAATAATCCTGATTGATGATCAATACATTTAGCCTAAATGATTTATTACACACTTGCCAATAAAAAATAATGCACCTCTAAAGCTCATTCTTTATACATGTAAAGCAATTTGTTTAAACAAATATATTGTTCATTCTTGTAGTTCAGTCGCATAATTCATTGAAGGCAATACAAGTGAATTTCTGGTCATTTGTTATTGAAAAAAATACATTTTCATCTTTGGGAAACGTCTTGCTTCATTCAAATTATATTTTACATGCAAGGTGGTGTCCCATTGTGTTATGTCTCAAGCGATTCCATATGTTAACACTGGAGCCTCCCACCTGCTGTCGTAAACGCGCCAGTTCTTTGTGTGTTGGTGATTCTCCGACAGATGACGCCATCCACCACCTGTGGGACGAGACCTCGCAGTGGAGTAGAAGGACCCCCAAACTGACGCAGAGAAGCGACAACAAGAACACGAGGCGAGAGGAGGCCACCCTGCGGTTCAGGCATGAGCCCATGGCATACCAGCCTATCTGTAAGGAAGCGATAATAAAATGCAACTAATTAAACATTACGCTTGTTAAGATGGGTTCACTTCAATTATATCACAACCTCATAAATGTCAAATCCATTCTTTTCCTAATATCAGTATTTATTTCTCACACTCTTGCTAAACTCGCATTGCCTGAGAATATTTATTTTGTAAACAGCGCATCGGCCAAAAAACTGAAATTCCATCATTGCTGTGTTGAACGTGCCCTTCAAAACAAGGTACATTGATCCAACTGGAAGAAACACCTGTAATATTTTAAGCAATATACAGAACCGCAGACTTGCTCGAATTTGCGGCCTCCATTCCTCCTGAGGTTGGATATAAATTTGATATGCAAATTTGATGGAATGCCAAAATAAAATGCTTTACCATGCAGTTGCAGCTTCCCCTAATGGCACGCACTATCCTGAGACTCGTCACTCACAGAGTTATACTAAATGTATTGTGTCGGTTTAAAATTAATAACCGCAAGTTGCCGTTCGAATCTGTGGGAATCAGCCTGATGTTGTGTTTGTAACGTTAAGGTACATGCATATGCAATATTTCATTTTCACTAATATATGCTAATGAATGGGGCTAGCCAGAAATTTCCATATCGATTACGGTCCATGACCTTTTACAGAGAAGCTGTAAACATTGGTGGATCCATGATTTAGGACACCAAAGGTATCCAGCTCCTTAAAGGGGCCTATTCGCTTACCAGGTGTGTTGTATACACATATAATATGGTGTTTTTTCCTTAAAATATTATGGATTTAGCCAATAGTTCGTGCTTAAACCGTTTGCTTACTCCTGTACCCAAGTAGAAACAAGATAGAAGAAATAAGCTCGCACCGGTCGCGATTAATGGAAATTAACTTAAACATAGAGCGCACGCTTAAATGGTGGCCGTATTGTGCAACATAAAATAATCAATTTTTTTCAAGCTTCAAACAGAACAGGTATTTGTTCCTTGCTTCTTTCTTAATGTTTCTCCTTGTTTCTGTGCTGTCGCACATGTCAATGATTGAACCTCTGACAACTTGGTCTTGTTATGGTAAATTATCACTCGTGGACTGTGTTTATCCATACATTTATGTGTGGCGCGGAGTACGGTCCATGTCAGCCTGCTCATGTAGTGCATGGTAAGTACGATACGTTCACATAAAATGTACCGGGTGCCGTTTTGAAATGTTAAAAAAACACGAAAATGCACAAGAACGTGTCAGCATCCGCATTCGCATGCATCCCCAAAAGTGAACACACAGACTGAAATACAGATTCAAATGCTACAGTAAAAGCGATACATGCATGCAGACAAAGCACAGTTTACCACAGCGTTATAGCGATTCATAGATGAAATCTGTATTTATAGCCATGGTATATACACAAAAAGTTTTAATCAGATACCAATAAGATCATATCTATACGCTTACAGAATGACTATAACATCATGGGAAAGATTGCCTTATCAAACTGGAACGTATTTGGCTATATACAAGGTTTGGTGGTCATTAGGCCAAAAAAATAAAAGGTATGGTTCTCAGGCACCGCCCGCGTCAATTTTAACCCCGCATCAAAAATTTTTCTTTTGAATTTTATCTTTCAAGAAGAGAATAACACAATTTATGTAGTGCTTTTACCTGTTTAAAAAAAAAATGTTATTGTCAGGGGCGTGTTTAAAGGGGGGCGCAACAGGCGCGCCCCCCCCTAAAATATCTTCAATAAATTTTTTGGGGGCACCCAATTTCGTAAATTGTCAGGGCGTGCCTAAACCTTTTGCAAAATCAGCTCGCAAAATTGTATTTGTAAGGCTCAGGGCATAGTTTAAACTGTTTCGATTTAGTAACAGTATAGGATGACACCCTCTAGTAGGTATGATTGACTAAACAAAATCCTCATTTGAAGCCGCTGCTCATGCATAGGCCATAGACACGACAGTCTTGGCGGTTATCCATTAAATACCGGTTCTGTGATTGTTTCAGGTAACGTCAGTGGGGGAGGTTCAATCCCCGCCGCGATTTTTTCTAATTTAAAGCGGGCCTTTGAGCGGTTAAGTCAGCAGGTAACGGGGGCACGACGGGCCCAAGGGGTGCCCGGTCGACCAGGAATTTCAAATAGAGTAGAATAATATGTTTGAAAATGTAGGTCTCATTTATAGTTTTTTATTTTAGCTTAATCAAATTTTAGTAAGGAGACCCCGCGAGGGTCCGATATAGGGTGACAGAAATGTGCATCCCGTTTCTAATTTGAAAAAAAAAATTTTATTGGATTTTTTAATCCAAATTGAGGGGTCTAAATTAAGGGACCATGCAGTACCGGCCAGGAATTTCCTATAGGGTCCAATGAAATGTTTGAAAACGTAGAAGTCTCACTTTATTATATTTTAGCCTAGGAATTTCCAATTAGGCGCAAGGAAAAAGCTCGAAAATGATGATGTCACGTTTTTTACGAAATGTAAATAGTGAGTGACCAAAGGGGCCCAGGCCTGTCAGGAGTTTCCTATGTGAAAAACACCAGAAAATACTTGAAAATTAGAAAATCTCTTTGGCTTCTATGTTAACTGGCATTTATTTAGCTGTATTCAGGACGACTCAAAGGAGCCCGGCTAAACGCTTGTTAATGCGGATCTTTGTTTTTTCTCTTTGGTTTTAGCTTATATAAATAGTTTTAATCGGAAGCGATCGGAAGGGACTCTGCATGGCCCAGGAGTTTACTAGGGCACAAGAACAGGCTTGACGATGAAGTCTCAAATTTAAGGCTCTCATTTGTCTTAAATAGCACATTAGCTAGGTTATATATATATATAGGTTTTAACGCATCGGGCAAAAATGGCCGGGATGGGCCAGGAGTTCTTAAGGCCCAATAAAATGCATGGAAATGTAGAAATATACTGAGTATCAGGGCACAATAGTTACGGTATAATAGAACGGCAGGTCTTATATTTAGTACAACAGATCCTTATACATGGAAGAAATTAACCAAAATAAATATTTATTTCCATTCATTTAACACGGTCCGGATGTACATGCCGTTTGATTTCATTTTACTCTTTTACTCTCTTTTAAGTCTAGATCAGGTATATATAAAATGTAGGGAGAACTGCTTTTGTTTTGTGTTCGTAAATATAATTATTCAAGGAACCAAATTTATTTATTTCTTGCTTCACGCGGTATATAAAACGATTCAGTGGAGAGCCCCTTTTCATTTTTTTATCTATCAGGGTGCTTTTCTGTGTGTGTGGGTCGCTTTCATTTTGATAATAAATCCCGGGATCCCTATATATGCGTGCTATATATATCTTGTCGGTTATCATCTTATCAGGAACCCATATAGCGTCCTATTATTGTGAAAGACGATGTATGGATGCAGAATCACAGTAGTCATCGACACTGCTTCCACTGCTGATCTAACACCTGTCAATGTATGTAACAATCTGACGCATATATGCACTCGACTTGTTGATTTATCAAACTATTTATCCCCTTATTATGTTCCTGTAAATATTTTTTTTTTATTCTTCCAAGTCTTAATTGGTTTTGTTGTTATTTTGATAGTATTGTTGTTGATAGTATATATAGTGCATGAGAAGCACATACTGTAGTGTGGGTAACCTCTTGTACAATAGGTTGCTTGCCTTGAGCCTGAGGTTATAGGGATGCCTGCTAAGACCTCCATATAATTTCAGTTTAATATTTCAGTTAGCATGGTGGATAAAGTATATATCTGATAATATGCGTAGCATTATATGGAGAAAAATATGCATCCCTCTGTTACAGTCAATTCTTTAGTATACTGCTTTAATAAGTATAGCCTTGGATTTAAATCGAATAAATAGTTTATTACATCCGTAAAAATAACGAGAAAATATGACGAAGAAAAAGGAGGGGACCGGAAACCTTTTGTATCGCCTCGAAATATTTCTCTCGGAGGCCCTCCTAAGTCTCATTAAGAGTGTTAACATATTATCTAAAAAAAACTGAATGAAATTATTGAAACATCGAGTTTTGATTAATCTTAATAATTTGATCGAATATACACAACACCAATCGTCAGTGAGTGTCATTCCCCGACGCGAAGGTGGGGGCAGGGGTGTCCCTTCAGACTTTTTGCGGTCGTGAGCCCCCCTATGCTGAAATCCTGCGTACGCCCTTGATTGTCATGCTTTTCTTAAAATTATGAAATTTTTATCGAAAAAGGTCAATAATAAAATACCGCCTGCCCGCACTGATTTCTGAAAAAAAAGTGCCTGAGAACCTTTTTCTGGCCTAAGAGAGATTTTTTTTATAAAAGTACAAAATCATGTAAAAAAGGGTAAATAAATGCTTCAGTGTCAATTTTCAGTAGCATATTATTGTATGTGATACTGGAAAACAAAATTCAGTAATGATTACTGCTGTCACGCGAAGATTTCAACTTAAGGAATAGTATTATTTCTTGATTGGTGCCAAGTTCTGTCCATATACGTATACCGTATGGTTAACCTGAAGAATGCTACTTGCATATACATTTGCCGTATATACGTTACACCTGACAGAATTGTGTATAAAATATCCATCTGACATGTTCGATCAGCAAACCACAACTACAAATTCCATCACCTCAATACGGGTTGTAAAAAAAGTTTAATTTTCATTACTTATTTAACATTCAGCTGCGGTTTAATTGTGGGTCTGTTGCCACGATGAACTATATTATATTTAATTTGCACAATAAAAATGTGAAAGATACGTTTTGTACGACTCCGCCGAAACCAAGTTAAATGGAGGTACATTAAAATAAAAACGGCTCACACGTGTAGGAATGAAGGGAGGCGTTTCCCCGGACTAAATTACTTCACATCAAATGTTATTTATCCTTCAGTACTGATTAACCCACGAGTCAAATGATTTTCAGAGCCGTGGCACCACCTTGTTTGTATATACGTACCTTACAGATAATTCGAGTTGTATAAAACACAAACATCTGCCGACTTGTCTGGGAAGGTCTGGTACGTATCTTATTAACAAAGGTTCCGAATGTCTGTGAGAGTATCATAAAAAGGTAAGTAACGGTTCTAAACTTGGGAACCAAAGAAGCCCCTCACATGTGTTGCATGAAGGTCTCCCGTGCTGGTTTCTTTCACCAGCACGCAGCGTGTGATAATGGAACATCAACACCTGACTTAACACTTTATGAAGAAGACTCCTTAACACCGCATTCTGCTGCTATCCACGGAAACCGTCAATCCAAATACATATACATGTATATGTATGAGACTTAATTTCATAGAACCTTTGTCATATGTCTGTACAAAATCCGTGTGAAAAAAAAGCTAATCAACTGGCACCCCCGTGCATATAAGTAAGGTTTATTCGGTCTCTGATACAGCTCTCCTGTTTTATCTGGTTGACATAGCAACAGGTATCACCTCTCGCGTAGACAACATCTTCTCTGAACAGAGACCCTCGTCCATACGCTACAGTATTCGAGAGTGAAATTGATCATCGCTGATTGTACAATAAACTACAAAGAAAAGATATAACCACTTACCCAGCTGTCGGTCTGTGTTGTTTTGAATGAGACGAGACTGGTGTCAGTTAGACCACGCAGCCTGTTCAGCTGTGAATATGGAAACTTTGGCCTGTTTTTACTTAAATTTATGTGCAAGTAATAAACCCTTGTCTGGTCTCTCGACAAATACGTTTTCACGCACGCTCGGCTTATAAACCGCAGCCATGACTTGCCGGAGTGAATCTCTCGTATACTACTGGGACACAAGGAGAACATGTCTAGCATACGCCCTTTCAAAGCCCGACCTATCTTACAAAACGGGGTGTTTATTCTTTACCCATTACGCACAGCGCTGGAAGAAACGACATAAATATTATGCACGGCTGAACGGTTCTGACTAAAGTTAACCCCCGGCTTTACGCTCACAGTGCAGGCATTACATGTGTGTGATCAAACCGAAGGCTAGTGGGCAATATGTTCATAACCCAAAAAACATATATAACATAGGTGCAGTTCTGTACTTCCTGCATCTGCTTTTCAAATACTAAAACGGATCGTACTTCAGACTCTCAAAGAAATACGCTGAATACTTTAGGCGGAGTTACCATCTGTATACGTTGTTATCTGCGCTACATATGATGGTTATAAGTACATTACCCGCCAGATGGCGACAAAGTCGACACAGCTGTCTTCAGTCAGAGCCGGAAAATTACCCCAAATCATTTTAGGGCTCAGTGTTGCTTTTTGATTTTGAATCTTTTCATGTAATTATGCCTATAAATTCGTTTGGAACTTACGGAAATATTAAAATTAACGGATCAGCGCAGTCACTTTGTGGAGATTCCAGAACTTCTCTTAGCAAATGGTGAAGACAGCTCCAGCGAACTTTATTAATAGTTTATTAAGAAGGGCGATTGCAGTTATGTAGGGACCTCTTTACATTTCAATATATATGAAAAGACAGGAGGCCATCTTCCCAACTCATTCCTGTGTCCCAAATAAAATTAACATGCTATTAATCTAACATAGTTTACATGCAGCTGATGCACCTGACGCAAGAGACGTTTATACATAAGTTATAATAATAAAACTTACATCGTACTTACATCAATCAGATGCAGATATTACCACAACAGGCGAAGTCTTCAGTAGCTGACACACGAGTGATATATATTTATTAACCGATATTTATATTTAATTGCGTGTTCTGTTGTTTACCATTTATAATTCCGTGAAATGTAAACTAAGTAAAAATACTAGGTGCAAGTTAAATTGGCATTTTTAGGTAAGCCAATGAAAAATAAGGTCAACAAAATATGCATGTTAACTTAGACTTTCAAAGATGCAATGCCATGTAAGACAATTAAACTTATATACTAAATTGCTAATTACTAATGTCTGAAAGGTTTTCAAAACGAGCTAGAAACGTTGCCCTGAAATTGAAAAATAATGTTTAGTCGTAATTTAGTAATTCAAAAAGTGTTTCAATATTTTGCATATATTTGCATATAAACGTTCATATAAACTTTAAACATTAGATTTGCTTGAATTTTGTGGACGGTCAGGCTAACAACCAAGTTACAATCTGTTGTATTTTGGGGGTAATCTGAATCTCTATAATGTTCTTCATTCGTAAGGTTCTTTACCATTGTGACGGCTATTTCTTTGCCTGGCCCGAGCGCCAGAGCAGTTCATTGGTATTAAGAAGTGGCTTTGTTCTAGACGTGACGCGTGACCGGCAAGTGGTTGTTGAATCGTAACAAACATTTTGCTCATTTACTATGCTTGGGCCTTTCGAAATCAGTTTGGCTAAGTCTAGCTCTACACACCTTGGCGGAGGTAGCAATGCAGGCTTCGATTGCAGCCTCATAGTGTTTAGATCTGTTTTCCTTCATTGTGTCATCTTATTTTAAAATGTGTCACATAATTTACCATATAGTCCTTTTGTGATAAATGTTTAAAGCAAATCCACAGATGTTTGCACTGTGATTCGAACTAAGGGAATTCATTAAACCAAAACTATTTTATACAATTAAAAACAATGGTCTTCTCTGTAACATGCAACACCTACCTCACGTAATGAATTTATTCAGAGGGCCAGAGCGGTATATTGGTTACAGTTTATTTATATATGTACAAAAGTATTTCTAACACCATGCTCCTGTGTACTCACAACTTGGCACGACTGCGGAGCAACATTTAAGGACCTTTCCCAGTGAAAATATACATGTGCGTGGTTCCTTGAAAGTCCTGAAATACTGTGCAAGGCCTATGCGCGCTGATAACCATGACCTAAACTATAAATACAGGAATGCATGCCTGCAAGCACAGAGTAAATTGTATTGGGTTTATACATGCAGATTTAAATATCCCCCCCCCCCCCAAAAAAAATAAAATCTAGGACGTACCTTTCTTGTAAAGTATAATGTATTAAAATGCATTATATAATTATTCATTTATTCGGTCACCTTGATACTATAAGGAGGAGTCGTTTTAACAAATGTTATCAACATGCATTCACTGACCAAAATCTGCGAGATACAGACAGCTTTATAATCCTCATATAACTATCAAACAACTATACGTCTCCGCCCTGATATTTATTCTTGAGAGAAACGTGCAATTTTATTCTGGAAAACGCGTTATACTTTTTCAGTGACTCTGTGTCAAGTTTCAGAGTAAATTTATGTTTTCGTATACTTATACGTATATACAACAACGTGGCATGCACGAATCGAATAACACACTTTCTTACCCTGCGGAAAAGTAACACACTCCATACATATGGTGATAACATCAACTTGCATCTCATTAGACACCCATCCAGCATCTCTATAAGCATGGTTTTGAAACAAGCCTTTTAGCAACCAGGGTATTGATATTCTAAAATCATCCTACTTAAAGTTCATGACCGATTGTGTTTGGTAGATTTTGCATGTATATATATATATATATATATATATATATATATATATGTGTGTGTGTGGTGTGTCAATTTTAGCGACTGCATTTTTGCATTATCGATTTAAAATCGATTATATATATGCACATACAGAGAATCTAATCCTGTCAGAGATATACGAACACAAAGTAACAAACAACATATAAACGAAACATGCGCAGCCAACAATCGTCTGACGGCAAGTCGGCCTTGGATGCGGGTGGATTGGTTTCATTATGAATACCGATGTACATGTCAGAATAATAACCAGGGTCAATAGTTTAGGTACTAGTATACAGAAGATTTCAAGGTAATATAGAAAGTACATAAAATAGTGGATTAATAATCGATCATCGCTTGTTTTTATTTTTTAGTCATCAACTAGAAAACTGACAGGTCAGTCAGGAAGGGCCCCGCAAAAGATGCAGTCGTTAAAAAATTGAAGTACCGTGATGTACTTTGGTAGCATTGGTTGATAGAGTGATATTTGAAAATTAAAGAACCTGTAAAGAACAGCTGACATGTATAAACTGGAAGAAAAGATATGGTTAAGTGAAAATGTTCAAAGCTATCAAAATAATGATATAATAGAACTGCATGCATTTTAAGTTTCTGTATTTGTGTATAACCTGTGCCAATCATTCTTGGTTGAAGTCTTGGCTGGGCTGTGTCAAATATTTTTCCAGTATTTGTATGTTGAATTGGCCTTATTATATGTGAGGCTTGAGTCTGTACATGAAACTTGTGGTATTAGAGACAATCAGCTGCTGGTTAGTAGTGATAAAATGATCATTCTCTTGAACTGAGATTCAGCTGTTGTTGGGCTTGAGTCTACAGATGCGCTGTGTTGTGTAGAATGATTACATATGAATATCAATGTAAATTTGTTGATGGTCACTATAATAGGTCCAAACTCCTTGAGATGTTGGAAGTGGAGATAGATTTGTCCAGACATGGTCTGAATGATAGCCATTGTGGTGCGTTGGGCCAGTGTATCCTTTTCTCGGGAATCTTCAAATTGTCTGTACAAAATATGCTGTGAAAATGTAATGCCGCTGTACAGGAGTGACTCGAAAAAGATTCATTCATTTCAGGCCTTCTGAAGGAGACACCAGCAACTGAACACCAAACTGTGTATTACTTTTTTTTCCCTTCTGACCCAAATATCAATAAGCTTCTCCCTTAGGCCATGGGTGATACATATTATTTTTGAATCCTATCCATCATATGTTATAGGGGAGTTATTATTGCAGAAACGAATTTGATTGTTCATCAAATTCGTTGCGAGTTATTGCATTAACATCATTTGAGAATTTTCACGTCTGTCAAGGTCATCCATCTTCGACTTTGACCTAGCCCTTCATAACAAACATTACTGGTGCAAGTTCAGTGAGTGTTAGTCAAATTGTTTGCGAACTATTTGGTTAACATTATTTTAGCATTATCACGGCTGTGACCTTGAAAATCCATCAAGGTCACCCATCTTCAAACATGATGTAGCCCATCAAAAGGTCTATCACTGCCGTGAGTCTGGGGACCTTATATGAAACACTTTTTACGAGTTATTGTGTTAACAATGTGTGTCCTTTTGCATGCATATTTGCTAAGAGAGCGCAACATTACTGGGTGTTCAGTAATGGTTTTTACCGCATAACTTACAGAAAAATGGCTGACTATGAACATATATCATGCCTCGTTGCTGTTGACATGAGGACCTGTCCTACTGTAAAGGTGGAACAAACAATTATGATTTCTGCCCTGCTGAAAGAGGGACCAAAAATTAAACACCAAACTGTGAATAACTTTTTTAACCTTTGACCTCCGGACCCCAAAATCGATAGGAATCTTCCATAATGGATGGTTAATACATATTTCAGGTTAAAACTCAATCTGTCAATCCTAACTGGAGTTATCATCCGGAAAAGAATTTGTGGACGGACGGACGGACAGACGGACGGCAAGACGGACGGACGGACAGACGGACGGACCGCAAGACAGACAGACGGACAGGTCGATTACTATAGGGCACCCGCTTTTCAAGCGGGGCCCTAATTATGATTTAAAAACCAATACCTACCACTTATATTGTGTACATACACTCTACATCAGTTCAGTTCGAAAATTAAATCGTAGTCTAAGTTGGGCCAGTTTTAAATTTTATTTTGCACCTTATATATATATATATTGATCACCTGACATGTTCAGAACCTAATCAACCACACCAGCTTGCCCTTCAGAATGTATATGAAAATAACTGCGCTAACTGGATGTCCAAGTAAAAAGTCACAAAGGTAATGGCACCAACAGCATACTTGTTGTCAGGGTAATAGAAGTGTCATTGCGCATTCTTCTACACACATTTTTGCACTTTGAACTTATTTTTTTTTTAGAAAAAGTTTGGATAGCCAGGTGCATGACAATCACTAACAAATCAGCAAGTAAATACTGTGACGTTTCTGATCAAACTATCAAACATTTAACAAGGGTTTGAACCACTTGGTAAGCAGACCTGCTGACTTGTATAACACTGAATGTACCGGTAAACACTTTCTAACTCTCCGTTCACATTTTTTAGTATTTTTGTATATACGAGCTGGGTTTCCTGGCAAATGCATGCATCCTTTAACACCCAAACTTTGCATCCGATCTCTTATTTTATACATTACTTTCTTATCCATTTGGAGCATCTGGTCGCTTTTGACGTTCCAGATGTCAGTTTGCGATAAAGGGAACAGTTGTCTTGCTGAAGGTTTTCTTGTGTCGTGTTCACGGATCACGTAATCACAGGACAGACAGGATATTACCTATGACCCACAGCAGTTAATTACATCATGTATTTGACAACCAGGTTTTATTGCCCTTTGAAACATGCGCTTCTGTTTATTCTCAAGGATACCATTATCTGATATCATTGACAGCCCGTCTCTGAACAACCTTGAGCTTAACACACAACGTATGTAGAAGGTTTATATTAAATACGCAGGGGCGGATCCTGGATTTTGGGGTGGGGTTTACCGTTTACCCTAAATGACTAAAAAACAAGTCAAGGAAAGAAAGATTATTGTTTATGATTCGGTAAAACAGCTAAAAAGCTAAAGAGGAAATTTCTTTCAACGCAAACGGGGGACAGCTTTTTTCCCCTCTGGATCCGCACCCATTATGTTAACAACATTAAACATTCTAAGTCAATACTCACAGGACATCCAGGGTTCTCTCAGACTCAAATTGGCCAGGATTATGCATCAGTTTTACGAGGTAAAGCTTGCTACATCCATGGCTAGGCTCTCAACACAATTTATGATACAGACTTTGCATGGCATATCTAGGGCGCACCGCCCATTACATTACAGTGACACCATGTACCTCCTCATACAATATCCTGTCAAACACTTACCCGTTTCACCAGAGAGGAATTAACACTGGAGCACCAATGTGTTTTGATTGTTAGTGAATTCCTCAGTCTTTATCATGACTACTGCAGGTTGCGCTAAGACTGAGGTGCTATCCCACGACTAGCGATTGGCACGTGCTACCAAATTGAAAACAACGTACTGCTTCAAGACTGCGGGGGCTGTTTGCACATAAGATTACGTTTCTCGTTTTTACAGATCGTGAGCTGTGTGTTAACAGGGTAACAACACGTTTTACCCACCTTTCTCACTAATAATGCAACCTGTCAAAAAAACAGCGAGGTTTACATATTAAATGAATTCAACTTGTTTTCATGCACAGGACTTGCTCATTGGTCCGAAAGCTCATAGGTCCAACATCTCATAGGTCTGACACCCCATAGGTCCGACAGCTCGTTGGTTCGACAGCCCATTACACAGTCGTCAGACTTATAGGCTGTTGGACTACAGGCCCTAGAAGCCCTAAACTGTAATCAGGATTTCTGTCTATCCATTCGTGTGGGTGTCTTATGGTGATCAGTTTTTTTTTCATCTGCTCGTCCGCCTTCCATGCTTATTATCTTAATTATCTCAAGAACCGTTTGAGATATTGTCTTGTCTTGATTTATTTATTAAGATTGACTAACTGTCGGGCCAATAACAGGCTAGCTGACTACATATCCTGGACCACCATGGCCAACATGGAGATCATTTGCACACGAGAAGCATATCTTAACATATGAGCAAAATGAGGCACAGCACAGCTCTAACAATAAAGCAAATATATATAGTAATTCCATTTTTCTCTAATAAGCCTGAAAATGCAACACGCATGGTGATCAGCAGCTTTAGCAAGCTGAACTCGGACCCTGTTACTTAAACATTCAACTTCAACCATGAGCAAATCAGTAATTTATATTTTTAAAATTGACGCCTGTAGTGCATATACACACAGCTGATCTAGTTTTACAGGTACAATACGACATATCAATGTTCTAATTTAACTATATAATAACTCTGTGTTCTGCATCATTCAGATTAAATATAAAACAGTTTCCATTCTATTAAATTAACAGTCATGCAAGACTAATATAAAAATGCATGCTTCACTTTAATATTGTAACTGCCTCTCTCTCTCTCTCTCTCTCTCTCTCTCTCTCTCTCTATATATATATATATATATATATATATATATATATATATATATATATATATATATAGTGGGGGAAACCACAGTGACGAATGATATATAATGGTACCGATAGGTGGCAGCACAAACTAATAGGGCAGATATTTGTGAGGCAGTGATTGCAGACGATCCAAAAACATTTGACCTTTAATGTTAATTTATGAAAAGGGTCTGAAGTCCAGTCGTCAAACGTCACTCAAACATCTCGGTATTAGCTTGTGTAGCCCTATATAGTAAGTGCGCCAAATTTGCTTTGAGCACAGAATATTACCAAGTGACCCATGGGCATGACTCTCACCTGAAATTGACATTTATACAGGTGAAGCATGTGTTAGTTATTGATGTTATGATCCGGTAAAAAAAAAAATATTTGTTCAGGAACCTTGAACTATGGGTAGAATGACTTCAAGAGTGCTCAAAATCATGTTTTTGTGCCCAAAGTCCTTAGAAAATAGGTAAGAGCAAGTAGATTTTACTACATCTTCATGATTTTTTTTGCATGTCAGATCTCCACTTCTGATAAAATCTATGAATAGCTTGCCCTTCTTGCCCTGGTTTATGATTTTCTGACTCGGTTAAGATTAAAAACGAATTGGTAACATTGTCATGACAGGCAGGTAAAACACAAACCGGGTTATGCTGGAAATTGTTTAAACTGTGGTAGGTTTCATATTTGTGGGGTTTATATTTCGCGATTTTACTTTTTTTTCAGTATTTCGCAAGCGTTTATTTTTTGTGATCTCACAATACAAAAGACCTACCAAAAGTACAACTCTTATTAAATGAATTAATTGTCTCAAATAATATATGTGTAAAATCATACCATTTGCACAGGGGAACATCAACTGATTGGAAATTATTATTCATTAAGTGCAGAAAATTTGAAAGATCTGATATCGGTTATAATTGGAATCTTTGAACATCAAGATCGATCTATTATTATTCATAATATCAGTCTTTTTACCTTTCAACTTGCCTTTGATAGGTTTATCAGATATCGCTAGAGGGCATCGCGGTTCGTGCGTGGACGGATTTTGCCTCATTTCCTGTGACCGTTCCTGGCTGTCCCTCCGTGAATCGACGTATTTTGACTCGTCAGTCATATGCATGCTGGCATTTTGTGTGGCTTTGATAATGGGACGTCTTACTCATGAGGGTTTTATTTTAGTGATAATTCCCCTTTTGAAAATTAAGCTTTTATGTCAGCCATGCAGTTTGTCACTTTCTGCTAATTCTATACTACCAGTTCTGAAAAGTATACATTATGTGATCAAAACAATACGTTTTTATGGGCAAATGAAGAATTTGTACGGTAGTGTGTTGTGAAATTCGACTTATAATATCCCATAAATATTATGTGTTCACCAAATGAATTTAATTATCAGAATGGTAATGACTGCGAAAATATCCTTCAACCAAACTTGTGTCCCTCATATATATATAATGCATGGTTAAATTTATTCACCTAAATCTATTATGTTAAACATGCACATTTAATTAATCTTGAAATTATGATACTAACTCTAGAAACCTGGCTATGAAAATGGATACAGGAATTCCTTTTATGCAAATTAATTATACACTTGATTTTGATTATGCACTGCATTTGTATTCGAGGCATTAACAAAATTGAAATTATCAGCAAGAGTAAGCAATTTATATAAAATGTAGCAGACTATTCCCACAAATACATCATTTAAATTATATGGACCAGTTTTCTATTCAAAGAAATATGCATCTACACCAACTGACCATGTTTTTAATAATACAAGATACAAGAACATGTGATCAAAGATTAACTGTCAGGAACAAAGGGTTGATTATAATTCTTGACAAAACCAACAGAAAGATATCCAGTTTAAACTAATTTAAAGCATTTTATAAATTGCAGCTAGAAAGGTTCCTTGGTGATATTATACATTATAAATGTTTAAAATACAACTGTAATAAATGAGTATTAAATCATGAATCAGTATAAAAACTTATTAGGCTTATTCATTACAGACCTATTTGACATAATCCTGTGGCAAATAAACATAAGCATGCATAAAAACGTATGCGAAACTGTTTGTCGATATCTCTCAGTATTGCTATGTGACCAGGAACACTTTGTTTGAAATCAGACCAGACAAGGCGATGGCCTAAAATACATGTAGTTCCACTTTGGTAATTAAAGATAGAGGTGTTCGGCAGAGACGCAGTTAGGACGAGAGCATGGCGGAAAACTAGGTAGGATCTTGAAGAGTGAGACGTAAATCTAATTACAGAGCCGGATAAGGTGTTGACAGCTGCCAGAATCCTTGCCGCCGTTCGGTAAATGTCATTACTATTTTGTAGGACAGCAGTTTTAGTGTAATGCTCTCGTTTATTGACCGTTAGAACAGATTTTTGCTATCTCGTTAGAAAGCATATGGTCGGTAGAGCCTTACTGACGTCAGCATTCCATTCAAGGTACACATGAGAGACCATCTGTAATTTTATCGTGATAGGGAGTTGTAATGTGTATTCGACTAAGACTGTTGTCGTTAGGTAACTACATTAGACATCTGTGGATGTTAAGCGAGCTGAATGTATTCTGCTTGTAAGCCGGATAACAAGTAAATTGAAACTGATGATTATAGCTTAACTTGGCTTTATGCATAAACCGAGGTTTATACACTGTATTTTAGACTGCGAGACGAGGTGATAGTTCATGCCGTACAGACAGAACAATCCCAGGCGTGGTCAGTATATATTTTATGGTATTTAATAAGTACTGCAGTGACTTGTATATGACTCAACGTTATGCTGATAGCAGTGAAACTTTTACGTTATATTTTCAGGTTGTGTCGTTGATGTGATGTATAGTAACTTTAAACTTGTCTTATACTTTGTATTTTGTAAGTATTTATACCAGCTGTTGGGGACTAACAGATGGGTGTAATATATCATTGATATTATGTTAGTATTTGTATAAAGCTACATGTGCATTAGGATGGTTAATCTTGTACAACAAGCCATTTTTTTAATTTCTGGATATAAAGTTAAAGATATGTTGTCTTATCATTTTATTTTTTTTTTTTGTATTTTTTTTTATTATTTCTTAGACCGACAGATGAAGCAGTGCGTCCGTTAGCAGTGCACAAACCGTAACCGTTAGAAGTTGATGATTTTTATTACCCAAACAGACAGACCACAAAACCTTACTGATGCACATAGAATCCCCTAATGTGACATCCAGGGAAAACTTTGGCAAATCTTTAACGGAACTCTGAAATTAGGTCATGGTAACCTATATTCCGCAAGAGATGTGAAAGAACATGATTTGAGCACCCTATATATATATATATATATATATATATATATATATATATATATATATATATATATATATATATATATATATGAATGATGGGTTACAAATTGGCCAAGAAACTTCTAATATTATAAAGATCAAGGAGGTTCCTGTAATAATTTCTTGGAATCCTGAAATAATTTCACTGTGACCTATATTCTGCGAGCTGTGTGAAAGAACATTATGTTGGCGTACTATTAGTCCGATAGGCCCAAATTGTATACATTTGGCCTGAAATCTTCTAACCTGACATTCAGAGGTCCACATAAAATCTCCATTGAAACTGAAATCAAGTCACTGTGACACCTATCCTCCGGGCTATCGGGCTCGTAAGTACCCCCCCAAAAATTAAAACTTTGATACAAAGCTCCAGTATCTGAATTACTAATTCATTAATTGTCATGATACTTTTCAAGCATATTGATCTCAACAGTTCCTGCAGAATGATGGCACCTCCTGTATTCTTTCTATTTTTTTACCCATTTTGTTCTATATTTTTGAAAAATTTAAATGAACTGGTCTGGCTTTTATTAGGGCAGAAACCGGAACTGTTAGATCTAGACATTTGTAACTTTACATCCAGGGGTTCCTTGGCAAATCTGCCTGGAAACATTTGCCATGGATCGTTATGACCTATATTTTGCTAATTACCGGAGAAACATGATTTTAAAGCACTTATTGCGTCAGATTGGGCACAAATTGTATCCATTTGGCCTAGAATCATCTTCCATGACTTTCAGGAAGGTTAAAAAAGTCTCCTTGCAAGCTGTGTTAAGGAAAATGATTTTAACACCCTATTGGTCCTATATTGGTAGAATAAGTAACTGTAATCTATATCTAAGGTCTATTGTTGAAATGCATGATTTTTAGCACTCTGAGAGTAATTTTACACATTATTCAAGGCTCGAGATCATTGGATTCAGCTGAGCGTCATGGTCTATCGGCCACTTGTTTAGGGTATGTACATGTGGTATATACCCACGTAACCGGGACACTCTGGCTCTGTTTCAGCCCGACACCAATGTTGCTGGATAAGTTATAGCTGCATCTAAATGCCAAATATGATGACTGCCAGCCGGTCAGTGACAGGTTACGATCATCTACCAAACCGGGTCTGATGGGTTGCCTGTTGTCACAGGCTTAATAACCATAATACATATCCCAAAGCGAAACTAGGCTGTTTCTGAATATGATCATTAGATATACCCTTGAATGACACATAAGTGGAATTGCAATGTAAGCATGTTTTACATGAACTCTAAGGTCAGCGTTTGCTTCATTATGTGCAGGCTCACTATTAATGATAGCCGACTAAATTACCAAAAGCTGAAAGACCATATCCAGACAGAATGACAACAGCAGTCATTTTGGCTTGATCTCCCAAATAAAAACCATTTTGTGTTTTGTACATGCTAGTCCTAAAGGACTAGCTAGTGATAATTTTTTGTTTTATGGCTTTTGCGGTTAATATGTGGCTCTTGAATAGAGACGAGGAATAAAGTGAACACCTGCGGCCCATTTTCTCTTTACCCGATGAGAATTAATTTAGCCAACTTAATTGCTTTTGAAAAAAGGCAGCCAGCAAATATCATGACATGGTTCTGTAATGTCTGTTTATTTCATCATATATAAACAATATTAACAATTTTTAAGTGAAGAAAAACGCTCAAAACTAGAAAATGTATTCAGTATATGTCACTGTTCATACAGGCCCGGCGGAAGCATGCATTTCGATATTGGACAGGATCTTTTAAGTAACAGATGTATAAACGCTGAACATGAAACCGTCCAAGGGGTGTCTTAGTCAATCCCTCCCAACCTCGAATTTATTTATAATATAATTGCCATCATTATTTACCATAACGCCAGAAAATTTGCTCCCTTTGAAAAACTCCGAATAAAAACAAACAAACTGAGGGCATATACAATTTCCCTAACAATTATTATCTGTGTGATTGCATACATATATTTGAAATTATCATAAGGCTGAACACGTAATCAGATTAAACAGAAAAAAAAAGACGGCTATTTCACAAAATCAAACTGCTGAACGACGACGGAGATAAAACTGCTCTGAATGAACTGCTCTGATGCCTAATAATAATGGTAAAGTATTGCTGTTGATATAGCAACGAGAAGGTTTCTGAAGATCTGATGCAGCAGTAGCGGATACATGCAGGATATTGTTACGGGGGATATTATTATTTATTATAATTTGTTTCCGTAAATAATAAATTACTCGCCGTACTTTGGTATTTGTTTTTCCCAACAACAGTTAATACAAAAGCTATAGCATGGTGTGGGTTTAAGTATGCATGTTCTGTTGGGATTTCTTTACCCTTTAAAACTTTGATTGCTATCCACATAGGGGACGGTGTGGATACTTTCACTTTTAACTTGCCATAACCCTTCAATGGATTGCTGACTTTCAGTGACTGTATTCATGTTTGTTAACATTGAAATTTTTTTAGACAGAACACTTTTTTACATGATAGTATTCAGGTTGTTAATACATTTGTGTCTGATTATATTTGTCTAATATTTGTGTATTTTGGGTAAAATGTGATTAATTATCTGATATTGAAATTTGAACGAATACCGGCGTACCACTATAACCATGTGCTGAATTACACGTTATGTTAGGTTATATCGAGCTTTGTAAAATTATAACAAAATAATCGATTTGGGTAAATTTGATACATGTTTTAAAAGGAATGCATGCATGTTCAGCTATCTGTATGACCATATTGCACCAGGGAAACATTCACATTGTCCGTTATGGAGATTTAACAAAAGTAAGTGAAAGTATAATCTTTTTATTTTTTATTTATGGGTTGATTGCTGCAATAATTATAGTAAGCAGTTGGGAGAAATTGATTATCCCAAAGAGATTTAGTTAAACATATCTGCGACATCATAGATATACATGTAGGAATCATATAGGCTTACTTATCTTCTACCCAATTCTTAAGAGCGTTCTGAAATTGTTCATAAACTGTCCTGATGACCCCACTTATTACTTGCTCACACATTTCAACATTATTGTCCGTTATCTGAGAGGTCATTCTTAATTAAGGAAGTGCTAGCTGTTCCCTTCGGCTAGTCTTACTGCTTGCAGCAGATGAGGTATCTGTTAACATCCGTGGAACATTTTTCATGCAATAATACTTTATCAATCGTATAGGCTGTAAAAAGCAGCAAAAAAAAAAAAATCGAAAAGTCATATAGGGGCACTATATTCTGCCCGATGTAGCTGCCTATATGTGATGACATTATATGGTTAACATATTATACATATATGATGCAAAATGCATTATAGACAATGGGGTGCTTTGCAGTTTGTGCTTTGTTCTGGCAGCTACTTATTTGTTGTGCAAAACATTCGCGAGGCTCTTGCCTGTCCAGCCTCACCGCTCAGGCCGGCTCTGTCATATGTAAAAAATAACTTGCCTAACACATGGCTAAGGATAAACACAAATGACCACAAACACACACACATATATACATCGGAGGAAGAATGAGAATCTGGGAAGATCCAGAATCTTCCCAGGAAGAATGAGAATTCCCATTTTTCCCGGGAAAATCAAGACTCTTCTTACATTTTTATTCTTCCCTCGACTTTAATATATATATATATATATATATATATATATATCTTTCACTGGACTTATGATTAATTCAGCGTTCATAGTCACAGAGGCTGGCTTCATTTGTTGCCAGGCATGCAGAATTGATTACTTTGTGACAAGGCCATGTTTCCCATTCCAGGGGTTAATCGCAACACCGTTCTTTGTTTACAACAAAACCATAACTTGATTCATCCTCACTGTGCCCCTAGTTTCAACCGAATTTATTGTGCTCGAATGCTAGTTATTTAAACGCTCATAGACTTTTCACCGTGCTTTTTACATGCCTCTTCAGTAATTTCTTTTATTTCATATACCATTATAAGTACTGACAATAATTATTATTTCTCAGTATTGAAATTTATAGAGTTGTTTATTTGGTGTCGTTTGTTCAGAGTTTATGAAATTATTAGATTGATAGTTGTCTTGGCTGCTGGCTCATGTAAGCGATAGACCGCCTGGTATAAGTGATATAGAACGTAAGTGCACTATCTTGTTAGCATATTATTAAAATTAAATATGGTCTGATTATTGTCACCATTCATGATGATCTTGTTCATTGTATACTCAACAAGAGAATTCAACTTAATGTATGGTTTATGGGTACATTAACTAATTTTTATACGCCAGTTTATGAGGGGAGTATTATGGTATAGCCACCGTCCGTCTGTCCGTCTGTCCGTTAACTTTAAGTATCGCCGCGATAAATTGCGGGGTTTCGAAGGATTTTCACGAAACTCACCATATAACTACTAACCATTAGATTATCTCGCCCAAGTTCGATTATGAACAAAATACACTCATATTAATAAGAACAGAGGTCACCAGGCTACGTTGCTGTATCCCCACGACTTATAAGTTACGTGGAATATGCATGGATTTTGATAAAACTGAACAGAAATGTTAATCATAAAATATTTCGACTTCTAGCAAAATCAACGCATACTTAATGAGGTCAGAGCAACTACAGTTTTCCTGAATGTTTTTTTTTATACGCCACAGACATCAAGGTAACCTATTTGCATAGTTATGATTTTTTAAATAAATGTTTCTCTGATAAGTAAATGAAAGAGATTATTTCATACTGTTACAAATGTTAATACTGTACCCACATAAAATTCAAATAGGTTGATAAATTTGCAAAACTAAGTATTCATTATGTATTCAATGAATACAAATATATTTGCTATGTTTACGAATGCGAATACGAATACGTTTGACATTCTATAAAAGTATTTGAACACGAATACGAACATGCCAAACCTTGTATTCGAATACATTCAAATACGAATACTGAACACGAATACCCCATGTCTGTTCAGAGCTCACCACACTGAGTTACATACCGAAAATCCTATGGATTTTCATGAACCTCATTATACATATTTACCCAAAATTAGATTATTTTGTAATTTCTTGAAGTTATGGGCCCAATCATAATGCACTTTGAAAAAAAAAATCAGGAAAGATATTTAATCGACATTGGAATTGTTGACGCTAAGGCTTTTTTTCAGGGATATAACTTTAGTTAATCAAGATTAAATTGTATACCCAAAATTAGGTCTGAATTTTGCAAGTTTTGTAAGTTATAAGCATAAATTTAAAATCAGTAACTTAAATTTTGTCCAACTTTGGCCACGGCACGATTTTAGCTCAGCTTACTGTAAGTCATGAGAGCTATAGTTATGGTCTTTTTCCGTAGTCCGTCAATCCGGGCGTCCGTCCGATAACAGGGCACGTTTGAAAACCTAAGAGACCTACGTAAGACCTACGAATAAAAAATTCAGTGAACATTTAGATGTCCCCAAAATCTCCTATACCATACCGAAAATTGGGTCACTTGGACTTCGTTCCTTTGAGATAATGAGAAAAAAAAACTCAATTTTCAATTAAAATCCCATTGTTAAAGTTCAAGACTGCCTAATATAAAAACCATTGATATGTTTCTGATCATATTTAATATACATATTAACACATAGCTACACAGTGGTGTGTAGTGGATGATGCTATGTAATCCCTCCCCATCCCAGGCATAAATACGTATTCCTCTATACATTTGCTGTATTAATACTAGAATTTTGGTCAGTATTGCCTTATTTCTTGAAATTATGAGCTTTGTAAAAAATCAGGAAATATGTTTACTCACCTAACATGAGAACTACTGAAGCTAGAGACTTTTTTTCAGGGATATAATTTTATTTAATTAAGATTTGTATACCCAAAATTAGATCTGAATTTTTTAAATTTTCTTAGTTATAAGCATAAATATAAAATCAGTACAGAGAAGTCTCGTTATAACGGGGTCTGTTAAAACGGAAAACTCGAGTTACGGACAAATCTCTAGGGAACGAACGAGTGAAAGTTAAAATTGGCTTCGATATAACGGAAAAACTCCTGTTCCGGATCCGAACGGACTTACATGAAACAAAATGAACCTCGCCGATATATTCAGAATCGTTATAGCGAACTTGAGTCGCGGCAGTCAGGTCCAAGTTTCCCCAGTCGTTTGATCTTTGTTAAACCCAGCCGACAATGACAGGCTAATTATACACGACAGGGCAGGTTTTCACACCCATTCAATAGACGAGTGGTTATGTCACCACTGTTTCCTCCCTGTCTCTGTACCTTAAATTTTACCCTTTTTGACCATGGCACGTTTGAACTGCTGTGGATATGATTTTCACAGTCTATTTTTCAAGTACAGAAGCAGAAAATAAAAAGAGAGCTATATGAACGTCACGTGGGTAGCCATGAACCGAACCTTACAGTAGTGAACTACTTGCCAGAAAGAAAGCCTGGATGGATGCCGATACAATAAAGCTACACATTCACTCTTTATGTGAACACTGAAACACACTCGGACAGAAACCTGTCCACATTGTAAGAGTAATCAGTCGTAAAACTTCTGCAGACAAATACAAGTATCACAAAATACACCACCACTTGGTTTTTAATAAATGTATGTTATACTTGAAATTTATTACATATAATATATATATATATATGTGTGTGTATATATATATTCAACCCGTGGAAACAGAGCTGTCGAACACAGGTAAGTGTCAGTGCCCTGATATATATGTATATGTATATGTATGTATATATATATATATATATATATATATATATATATATATATATATATATATATATATGACGGAGCATAACAGGCACACACTATTCATGGAGAATTAAGCAGCCCGGGACAGTACGTTACATGGCTTTATTCTGCATGAAAAAGGTTTCAAAAGCACAATTGAGGGACGTGCTGTCCTCAAAGTTCGAATGCAAGAGTCTTAAATTGGTGCAATATTATGAACTAAACATGCAATAAAAATATTCGGTCCATGCGACATGGCAAAAAGATACAGAAATATGCATGACATTATATTGTTATATTTATTAATATCGTGGCCCCATGGCCTAACTGCGCATATATAATAACAACGTGGCCCCATGGCCTCATCAGGCACTAATACCAACAACGTGGCGCCATGGCCGAACTGGTCATTATATATTACCAATTATGTGGCCTTATTATTACTTATAAGGTGGAGCCACGGCCGAACTGCACATGTGCATATAGAACGTACCTCTCGTTCCTATAATTATAACCAGTATACCGAGAATTACTATTTATACTATACTATATTTACTTGGTGAACAAAATATGAACAATAAACACGCTCACCTGAAAAAAAAAAAAGGTTACAAAAGCACAGCTGAGGGACGTGCTGTCCTCAAAGTTCGAATGCGAGAGTGGCGTCACCTGACATTCGAACGCTAATATATCCGACTACAGGTGGCGCTGTAACACTTAAAGAAAAATAACCAATAAAAAGAGGTTGCTGACCTATGATAAAGCAGATTACAGGCTCTCGTTACATTATATATATATATATATATATATATATATATATATATATATATATATATATATATATATATATAAGGGCCCTTGTAGTCAAGAGAGCTTGAGAGGGTCCGAGGTCTGCATTGAGTGTTCTACAGTGCTCACGAAAATGCCGAAGTCTCGTTGTTGAATAAGCTTATGCATAATCTTTTCACTAGGAGTTATCCGAAGGGCATATAAAGAGGCCCGGACTGGTCAAGAGTTTTCAGTGCATAAAGGGCACGAGAAACTGCATTGAAAATTAGGAAATGTCTTTGGCTTTTTGTCAACTTACATAAAACAGCTTTTAATCTGGAAGGCTCAACGGGCCCGTGCAACCTTTGGCTTTTCTTAGGGGCAATTAAATGCTCGAATTTGCCAAAATTTCATTCGTCTCAGTTGTGAGCTTATGTTGTTTTAATAGGAAGTGATAGGATGGTCCTATTGTGACTCAGGCCCGGGATTTTCCAAGGACACAAAAACGTTGAACATGGTTTAAGATGCATTTGAAAAGATGGTCCTATTGTGACTCAGGCCCGGGAGTTTCCAAAGACACAAGAACGTTGAACATGGTTGAAGATGCATTTGTCCTAAATTGTATTAGCTAATTTATATATATATATATATATATATATATATATATATATATATATATATATATATATATATATATATATTTACTCTTATGGGCCAAAAGGGGCCGGGCGGCCCGGCAGCTTCCTAGGGCTCAATAAAATAACTGTAAATGCGGACAAAATACGGGAATTTTTTTATATCAATATTGCCAGACCAATCTATCGGCCCAGCAGGGGCGCAGTTTCCTTTGTGAAATTGAGGGGGGGGGGGGGGTGAACAGTGATCATATTTTTATGAGAAAAAAATACATTATCTTAATTGTCAAAGTGTATGGCAGGGGGATTTAGTGTCCTATGTCCCCTCTGGTTTAAAAAGTGTGTGTGTGTGTGTGTGTATGGGGGGGGGGGGGGGCATGTGCCCCTTGTACCCACCAAATGGCGTGGTTACATATATAAAATAAATAACCAGACTAATATTTATTTGCGAACTTCCTGCATTTAAATTTGAATATATTCTTTTGCTCTTTCTTTTTAAGTATAAACCAAAACATGGATGATGTGTGCGTGTGTGTGGGTGTGAGGAGGACGGTGGCTTGTTTTCATTTTGTTAATTAATCCTGTGTTCCTAAATAGGCCTAAGCCTGCTTTAATATCGACCCCCAATTTGTCACGGACGCACAAAGCTTTTTATTATTATGTCAAGTCAATTATTGATACGTCTGAGATGCCAACTATATATGAAATATTCAACATACAAGCTACTGCAGGCTTGTTTATATTTATTATTAAACGTTATATCACATATGGTGCATGGGTGCATGTTGGCGCAGATACCTACCTTGAGAGTACCGAAGGCGAACAAAACATAACCAAGGATCTTACGATATATTATCTTTTTTTATCACAAACTGGGGTCTCAGGATATTAGCAATTTCCAATTAAGTGATTACACTGATAACGTATTCACAATGATTTTTTAAGATTTACAGCTGTTTGCTTTGTTATTATATCTCTCTCAGAATAAAAATACTTGCGGGATAATACGGAATAATATGACTTCTTTGGATGTGCATATACATAATCATTTATGATCGATTGTACAAAAAGGCAGTCGGTTTAATCCATTACGAGATAAAATAACCAATCATCGATATTATAGATTAATTGGCATATACATACATATATATATATATATATATATATATATATATATATATATATATATATATGTATATTCTGATGAGATGATTTTATATGAGAATACAGAGCACTCTGATATAAAGACGCGATCACTTTGATAATATATTTGATCAATATGTCTTTTTGTTCTGATATTTCAGATGCTGTCCGACGTGCCCAAATGTATGCATAATACGATACTTTCAACCATTCATTTTTATTTGAGAAGAAATTAAAGTATATTTTCATAATATGATATAATATGTATGTGTGTGTTTGTTAAATTTCCTTAGTAATAAGCATATATTCCCAGGCAAAGGGAATTCCCGTGATTTATTTATTTTTTTTTCAATTCAATTGATAATTCAAAAAAAAATTTCATATTACGAAGATATTGCATTGTTACATAAGTATATAAAAGGGACTTCAGAGGACCAATTAAGCAGTCAAACAGTTTTAATCTTTCATCATCCAGAAACGACCACCTGCATGCTCATGTAATTTCGGCCTACATATATGGATATTTGTTATTTGTGCACCCTCATATGTGTGCAGGTTCACAAAGAATATCAGCTCTATAATGACAAAATTTGCTTAACATCGATACAATTATCCACAGTTACCACTGCCAAATGACACTACATGAGCCCATTTAATCATCATTATTTATTTATCATTGCAATCAACTCATCTTCCTGACGTCAGGCATGTTTTGCTGTTTCATAGTGATCACGAGCTGAAAACGACTCATATGCAGGTTGAACATTCCTATACCACCTTTTGAACCTGTTCTTTGAATAAAAAAATTGCATAAAACTAACATTTAATGGATAAAATAAAATAACTTGTTAAAGGGGGCTCTCATTCTATATAGTTCTGAATATTTTCTTTCGCGTTTCAAAAATAAATGTAAATTTACGAGCATATGGCCACTTCAATCTGAGGGACACTTGACCACATGCCCATTCACACACATCTCAAAGGGCATTAACACACGGTCAGTACAGACTTTCACTCGCACACTCGGTATAGGTTTTACCATGTATCATATGCCTGCATCTAAATGTCCCACAATATCTGTAAATGCGGAAGCAAATGAGCATTGTATGTCTTGGTATATATGAAAATTAGAAATATGAAATACAGTTAAATAGGTTGTGTTTCACACAATTTTGATATCTGATAAAACATACAATGCTCACGTTTCCACCCACACACTGCTCAAATGAAGGACATGAATATGTCATATATATCTATATTGGTAAAGAAACTTGAAAATAGATAAAAAATACACTGTTTTAACACTTCCTTGATCTCTGGTACATCCAAGAAAACATGAGCTAATCGGGCATTCACACATTCATTATGCGACACATAAAGCGTTATGAAGCGTAGCAGCTTAGTTCTAGAGAATCGAAAGAATGCTTACTGATGCGTAGCTAGTCGTATGTGTTCGGTATATATTGTTTCGAATGCCTTTGTTGTTCGTAGCAAAAGGTCGTGTTCCCTGTAATTCCCAGTAATAAATAGCTCTTACGACACAGACTGCAGATATATCGTGACGAAATCATATTAGCTATAAGTAATGTTTCATGTCTGTAGCTAAGTAGCATCGTCGGACTTTTTAGCGGCTAATTCATTGTCATGTCATCAGGGCCGAATCGCGCGGAATTTCCTAACCTTCAATATATTTCCTGTTCGTTGCGCATCGGAAGATCAATTCGTGGAAATGAGAACGCCCTTTAAAAGTTAAATTACCTGACAGAACCTGGCCCCTTGTTTCGCAAAATATTGGTGAGGCTCTTGCCTGTCCTGTATATATGTTTATATATATATATATATATATATATATATATATATATATATATATATATATATATATATATATATGTGTGTGTGTGTGTGTGTGTTTTAAAATATATAATATTCCATTATGATTTAATATTATATCATTTTATATATCTCTATATTTATTTATGTTTTATTATTTATAAATATGACATAAGGTATGATAAGACAAAATGAAACACAAATACGATATAATATGAGAAAAGATGAGTTAAATAAGATAAGATAATGACATTATTTATCACACAAAGTCAGTGAATACTGATTCATAGTGCGGCTTGGGACAGTGACTCACCAACGTAATGGTACTGTAGGGTTCTATCTCTCTTCGGGCTAAACACACGAAGAACCTGAAGTGGACTATCTTGAACCCTTGGATATAAAACGGTTCTAAGTTGAACCATGGCTCAATATGTTCTGCATGGAACCCCCAAGAACCCTTTTTTCTTAGAGTGTATAAACACTTGTAATCTCCTTCCACGTTTGTGGTTAATATCGCACAGATGTTTTTGTGTGCATGAAAAGCTGCAATTGGTTATGTGCAATCGTGTTTTTTTTCAGCAGAAGTTGTTCTTTGTGAATATGTGTACTGATGATTTTGTGTTTTTTTTTATAAAAGTTTTCTCTTGAATATACTTCTTTTGTCGATTCTATCAGTCTCATTACTTCAACTTGTCTTTCTATTTTAGCTGATCCAAAATAACTGTCATTTATAGAAATCCAAATTTAAAGTATATATATATATATATATATATATATATATATATATATATATATATATATATATATATATATATATAGTCTTACCTATCTGAAGTTTAAAGTATAGTATAAATATAAAATGTAATAGTCATTGTATAATAATACCGAAAATACATTAATAATAGAATATCAATATTGACCACATATTGCAGGGATAAATGTACGAAATACCGGTAAATCTTGCACTGGATATTAATTTATTATACGATACACATCTAGTAAAACATCGCTGTGTCGAAGTCGAAGGGACTGGTGAATTTACTTTGACACAACCGGAGTACGATACAACAGATATTCATTATATTCAACCTTCTTCAGCCTTGATTATTATCTAGAAATACTGCACATGTATAGGGCTTATATTATATAGTTCTCGGAAATGTTTGCGTTTATAAGAACAACACAATTTTTTATAATAAATGTATTTATTAATAACAAAAACCATACAAGTACCGCTAAAAATAGAATTAGGTACATCAAGAAAGTGAAAGAAGAGCACATACATCAAGAAGAGCACATACATGTATTAAAGCACAAAAATCATTAAATGATTGGCTCGGATCATTTTCTTAAAATATACGGCAGTAACAGTCCATTGCTTAACACGAGAACGCTCAGTTTTCAATTCCCGTCAGGAAATGGTCACACAGGTTATCAATGGACCAGGTGAGTAAACCACCGCGCTTGATGAGTAAGATCTTTGCCGGTATTAATTATGTAACTGGTCATCACGGCCGTAGGTATGAATGATTGAACGTGCACAAGTGTTATCCAAACATTAATAAAAGCTGCATGACCTCGAGTCGAGCGACAGAGCCATCTCGCTTGATGAGTAAGAGCCTTGCCGATATTAATTTAGTACATGTCCTAGCAACACCCGTGGAAAATCCACGGTTCTATGAGATAAAAAATTTGTAATGAGCTGCTGCAGCGACAGAATGTCGCTAGGACTCTTTTCATGTGATACACTCACAAAATAGGAAATTACTTGTGCTAAAATTCTCCAGGACCCCCCCTTTTCCCCAAAAAGTCCGTAAAGAATGGCAAATTAACAACATGGGTATAACACCATAACTGCTAAAGTGATAACAATAAAATCATTATAACGATTGTATTGACGCCATCTATTGTGAAAATCATTTGAAGGTGTTAATTGACATTTGAGATAATTATGAGATTTTTTTTCTCTATCTTGAAATATTGGAACTTGCTGTTCAGCATTTATTGATAAGAGTTTTACCGTTTAAGTTTATGTGTAATTGCATACAACATTCTTTACGGTTAAATACTCGCAGATTGATTGTTTTGTAAATGTCATCATAGTTGTCTCCTCTTTGCACTTTGACATGTATTGTGTTTTTCTTTATATAATATAAAATCATTTTTGGGGAATTACATGACAATAGCCATGTGAAAGTTTATAATTGATACTTTGTATACATTTCGGCTCAGATGACATTACGAAAAACGATATTTAAGCTGCCATTTGCGGATAGTCTCAGGCATACTAACAGAAACATATATGACGATAAAAGCACGCGTTAATGCAACGTATACGCTGCCCTACTGAAAAAACAGGCTTAAGTAAATAGATTCCAAGAGTAATAAATGTTTGTCCTAAACTTTGTTGATTTATTTGAACAACCTTGCAACTGGCAAAACTATCAAAACCTTGGTTTATATGAAAGAAAATTAAGGAATGCAAAGACACATATAATTACGCCCGGAACTCGTGTACTTGTGTATCAATGGCGGTCTATCGTGTCTGCGATCTCGGTTCCTTGTGTTGACTCAGGCGCTCGCATTATTGAAAACAGATCAATTTGTTCATGTGTTTAGCGCTTGAATTCTAAACCTTTACTTCCTTAAGAGGTGATATAAAAGATATGGGAAGATCAATGGGAATTATAGTGGACTCACATGACCGCGGATTGCACAAAAACGCCCTTTGGGCCGGACATGCTCTCTGGCCATTGTTTCAACGGACCAGTGAGCTCGGGTTGCATGAAAATCCCTGAGGCGCCTCCGGAAAAAGCGTGACTGGCGCGGTTGACCTTGTGGCACAACAGAATTTGGGGCACCTTATTGGAAATATTAAACATATTAATAATTCAGCTTAATAAAAAAAATAATCAAGCAAAAGAAAACAAACTTATCCTATAAGGGCTAACCGACGATTCGTGTGCCGAATATATCAGAGCGGAAGTAGGTAAACGGTCGGCTAGAAAAAATCCCAACTGCGTATTAATTATATAGATAACGTCCCAATTACGATTGACGGATGTGCACAACTGTTATCCAAACATTCAAGCGAGTTAAACAATAGATAAACCAGCTGGGGACCAACAAAACACCTCGACACATAAGGTTTTTTGACACATCCAAGTTCGACACAAAAGGAGTAAAAGAAGTAAGGTTTTAGAAACTCAACATTATACTTCGAAACATGTGTGAATTCGACTTAATCGATTTAGACGAAACGAGGTTTCACGGTAACTGGTCCTTAGTGTGCAAGGTTTCCAAAAAAGGTTGAAGGACATTTTTCTGTTGATATTCAAAGTCATTATATGAAAATGTAAAATTTTGCAAGTAGTGTAATCTTTCTAAAAAAAAATGATACACAGAAAAGCGTTTAATTTGCGAGTGAATTAGTAATTATGTGACATTTTCCTTTAACATTTATTATTTATTGGTTAGAAAGATATATAGAGAACAGTTCAAGGTCATTTGAAAAAATGACATCTAATCATTGATGCGTCATATGGAGGTCTAGGTCATGATCAATACAGATGACCTTGAAGCATGTTATGGTAACAGAGGCGATCTTGGTAAAATGAATCCAGCTCAGTAACCTTTAAGTAATTTGAGGCACAGTCACTATACTCACGACATTGATGGAGGGTTTGGAGAAATTTCAGTATGGATGACCTTGAAGAATTTTTCAAGGTCAAAGAGGCGATATTGCTTAAATGATATTAGTGCAATAACTTGTAAGGAATTCGAGACAAAGGTAACAGACAAGCACAATTGATGCACTATATATAAAGGGCTAGTTAAAGTTTGACACATTATTCAAGATCACAGAGGCGTTCAGGAAAAAGTGATGTTAGGTCTATAGCTTAAATAGAATTTAAGGTACAAATAACAAACTTTTTTACGATTGATGGACCATATCATGGGCCAGCTAAAGTATGATATTGAATGACCTTGACGCATATTAATATGTAACAGGGGCGATTACGCTAAACGATGTTTGCTAAATTATTTAAATAGAATTT
Source organism: Sipunculus nudus (assembly GCA_026874595.1). Taxonomy (NCBI): domain Eukaryota; kingdom Metazoa; phylum Annelida; class Sipuncula; order Golfingiida; family Sipunculidae; genus Sipunculus; species Sipunculus nudus. Next base: position 61,302,277 of record CM049307.1, read on the forward strand.
AAGGCACAGTAGATATACACGATTGATGCATCATATAAAGGGCTAGCTAAAGTCTGAATATGGTTGACGTTGACGCATTTTTCAAGGACAAAAGGAGATCTTGCTAAAATGATTTTAGGGCAATAACTTGTGTTGAGTTAGAGGCGCAGTCAACATAGTGGCACGATCGATGCACTGTTTAAAGGGCAGGTAAACTTTGAATGCGGATAATCTTCACACATTTATGTAGGTCACAGAGGCACAGTCAAGGCTCACAGCATTTACGCATTACACCACACTATACACATATTTGTATATACTCCTAAGTGTATAAGGTTTCTGAAAAATCTTTGATGAACATTTGTTTATTATATAATCAAGGTAACTTGAAGGTCATTTAAAATGTGCCAGTTTCAACAATTAGCGTAATCATGTATAGAAAATTAACATCCTGTGCCAGATTTTTTTCATTTGCCCCTCTACTAAAAGTACTATTATAGAGAACACCGTAAAAATACGATAGCGACGGATGCCGGTAGTCTACCGTGATCGTATACGGCGCGTGTCTAATGGGGCACTGTCAACGACGAGTCGCTATTAGAACAACTTCTCGATACCTAATGCACCTGTTAAAAAATTACTTATTTTTACACAATGGTGACTCGTATAAAGTACAAATGACGAGTCGTCTTTGACCACTCGACGAGCATGTAGTATTTAGGAGTTAGGAGTTACATGGTAACTCGTATTTGCATCTTGATGACTGGTTACGACTCATTTTGCACGTTCGCGACTCGTATTTGACCACTCAACGGGTCGCAAATCACAGGTCAAGGGGACAAAAACTGAGAAATCCTATATATGTCTTTACAAACACATTTAACGGCGATTGCAAGGAACACAATGAGTAAAACTGTGACTGATATCACAAAAGATAAGATAAAAATAAAGGCGTCTTCTTCCCCATGTAAATCCCCGGTAGGGGGTGGTGACTTTGGAATAAATGGAATCGATTTATCAAACACAATGTAAAGACTTGTTTTTACACTATGTTGCTGGGGCGACCCATTCAACCCATTGTCTTTAACTTGGATATTGAGTTTAACCTTTTTACTGGTACCTTGAAAGTTAAGCTTTTCATTCAGTGCGATGACCCCAGTCCATTGATCAATGGTAAATATCCCTTCCTTAGACTGGTCTATTATATAGAATGACAATTTCTTATAATCACTAAAGTCATCATCGTGTGCCTTTACCTGCATGATCTCGTAGCCTTCTGGGATAACTGCAGATACTGTCACACTTTTGTTTGCGGGGTTAGGGAAGTCTATAATGGGGCTGTTGTCATTCTTATCGCCGACATGAACGGTCACGCTAACGGAGCCGCTCATTGGAGTGTCCCCATTGTCTATTGCAATAGCCTCTAAATAATAAACATGCTGTCTCTCTCTGTCCAGCATACGTTTAGTTCTAATAATGCCCGTTTTAGAATCTATGTAGAAAGAACTGGGCTCTGTGATACCGATTTCCTTGATTGCGAAACCAAATTCGTTGAACGGAGGTGCATCAGAGTCGGAGGCAGAGACTTGCCCCACTTCTGTGTTCACCGGTTCGTTCTCCGTTACACTGAAATAATAGGTCGCTTGTGCAAACACTGGGGGCTCATCATTGACATTCAAAATATCTATAGTCACAGATGTTGAAACAGATCTAGAAGGAATACCCAGGTCATATGCAATGACCTCAAAAGCAATGTGTTGTATTTGTTCATAATCAAACACAGTTGCAGCCCGAATCAAACCATTTTTTGTAATTTCCACCATCTTTTCCTTGACCCCGTCAAGTCTGAATAGGACAAATCCATTAGTATCCAGGTCAGGGTCATTCGCAGTGATCTGTAAAATAGAGTCTCCAAAATCGTTATTTTCAGACAAACCAACAAAATATGGTGAGTTTTCAAACTGTGGGTAGTTGTCATTTTCATCAAGAACCAGCACAACGATACTGGCTGTCGACGTCAACTGGAGTGAACCCCAGTCCCTACATGCGACTCTGACATTATATCGTGACTGCATCTCACGATCAAACGTACCTGCAGTAAGGAGCTGGAATTCATTCCTTCTGTTGAGAGTAAGTTTAAAATGCCAATCATTCACCGAACATGAGAACTGTCCATTTTTACCACTATCAAGGTCTTTAATTGCTAAATGTGCCACAAACTGACCAACACTAGTCCTCTCCGATACTGTTGCCATCCCAGTGCTGGTTAAAGTGTTAACGCTGATCTCTGGTGCATGGTCATTCACATCGGTCACCGTTATCACAACATCAGCATCAATGGACAAAGTATCCCGACTTTGATCTTTCGCTACCACTATTAAATGGTAAACAGGTACTTTTTCATAATCCAACTCTGCTTTCAAATAAATTTCACCACTGAAATTATTCATACCAAAAAGACTTCCGAGTGAAGCGTAGGTGCGTTGTGAAAATCCGTACAGTACCTTTCCGTTCAAGCCTGCATCAGGGTCTGTAGCAGACACTTTTAACAGTACACTTCCGATTGGCAAATTCTCCCGTACAGTGACCCTGTAAGTGGAGTTCATAAACATCGGAATATTATCATTGATATCCTGGACAATAATATTAACCACCAGACTACCAGTGCGAGCAGGTACACCTCCATCTGTTGCAGTTACACGTACTTGGTACGTATCTTGCACTTCTCGATCTAATCTCCCCTTCAACACTAACTGTAGATTTGTTTCACCTGCAGGGTTTGTACTTACTTTGAGGTCAAACTTTCCGGGGCCCGACGTTAGCTCATACCTTTGAATGCTGTTCCTTGGACTGTCTGGATCATCCGCCGCTGGGATCGAAAATCCAGTTCCTGGTCCTGACGCTTCGGAGAGTGACTTACTGACCTCCGGAGCAGGAAAATTGGGCGAGTTGTCATTAATATCCAGAACATTGATATTCACTTTAATGATCTCAAAATACTGGAAAGGCTGAACTTTAATGTTAAGTTTGAGCACACACGTGACCTTGTAGGCACAAATACTTTCTCGGTCAATCCTTTTCGCTATCTGTAAAATACCAGAATCATGGTTCACCGTGAAGAATGTATAATGTTGGGCACTAGGTTGTAGGAATTCATACTGAAGCATATCTACAACAGAGGGTTCCCATTTTGACGCTAATCCCGCCTCAAGAGCCAGATCTGCTACTTGAGTGTGTGGTTCCAGTTCCTCAGGAACATTGAGCTCTATGCTGCCATGTTGAGTAGCAGAGGGGCTACCCCATATGCATACAAATATAGCGATACAGAAACATTTGGCTTTACACAAACGCACCATAATGATAGTGTGTTGTGAATCCTGGTACACAGAAGAGAAAAATATTCCCGAGACGCTAGACTTTATACCACAATTGGCTTGAAGTAAAAAATGTCACCGGGTCCCGGAAGCCATCATCTGGAGGGTGTGTTTTTCCTGGTGGTGGTTGCTGCAAAGCCAAGTGCTCTATCCTTGTTTTCCATCGATCCCGTTCTCGTTTTATATTTTGTGAGTCATCGCAGGGGGATGAATCACCCGTTTGCTGGCATCAGTATATACGGTAGCTTTTCCTAAATGACATTTGGTACACGCCCATAGAAAGGGCCTTTAATATCCTCAGATCTTACTTTTGGTAGTCTGTCCAGCAGGCCTTGTTCTTGTTTACAGGCTTCATCCAGTGTGTGGCGGGCCGGTGTCTGCATGCAGGCTGCAAAGGTACCTACGACGGTTATGCATGCTATCACCTGATTGTGAATACAGACCAGCTCTGTAGGTAATATATAGTCATGCTCAGTCTGTTTTTTTGCAAAATATTCAGGAAACATAATGTCAGCATGGGCATGCTGTCACCAACCTGCCCTATAAGCCTCCTCCAGAGAACCACTGGCAGCGAGACATCTAGTTAGAGGAAACGGTCATAGCCGAATGGCCAAATGCTGTTATGTTACATGTTATGTGCGGCTGTTTCACAGTGAATTGTCCATTTCTGATCAAGATTTTCACCCCTGCCTTACGATACAAGCAGGTCGCCTGCCCAAGCCAAATGGCCTTGAAGCTATATCATGGTGGTGCTACCCAGCTGTATGGTGCTCATGTGATCAATACATCACTCTGGATATGATAAGCAGTACAAGCAATGCTTGCTTACTCTCTCCCCTTCAACGAAGAGAGATTCCGAGGTTCTTGGGGATTTGCTAGCATACTTTATGACCAATTTTTCTGTATTTACAATAACTGAAGCGTGTCTGTCAGGGTGTGTGTACATGTCTGTTTTTGATAAGACAGCCTGGTATTTTAACCAGTTCCTGCAATGTTTATACCATAGTATTCTTATAAAATAATAGGTCGAATATTTTATCGTAGCCATGTGTCAGTTGCCAGAAAAAAACAGAAGCCAGCCGAGCGTGGAGTGCACAGAGCCAATGTGGTTAAAGTTCGTATTTGAGTGACAGCTCGCCGGCCCAGCAGGTTAGATATTCCCAACCCCTTGCTGGCACAGAGCCTTGTGATGCACCCGGCATTGTTCTTCTTAACTATATACTGATCTCTGGTACCTATGTTTTAGGGTCCTTCATACCAGGGTTTGTACATATATGGCCACATTTTCCACATATGGCTCCTTAGATTATGTAAATGTTTACTAGATTTCCAATCTATTATAAATGCTTTTGTCTAACATTTTAAGAAGCTAAACTGGAGATATTTACAGTTGGAAAGAACAATGTGTTTTGTGTTTACCATTTAAATACATATCCCTGTCATTATCACAGCTGGTTTCAGTTAAAAAAAACACGTATCTTTACATTCGAAAGATTTTGGTCCTGTTTACTATGGAATATTCAAACAAATTGACATTCATACACAATACAAATCACGTGGTAATCCATCCAAGAATCATGAATCTTGGGATGTGATAAAATAAAACAATCTGAATTAATTCGTCAAAACATTACAAAGGTAAAATGATGCACAGACAATTTATTTAATTCGTAATTTATCCTTTGACCACTGCTCCTTTTTTCAAAAATATACTATTCCCCATACTCTGACAACATTGTAACATTGCCTTGTTATCTACAGATACAAATGAATTGTGACAAAACACATCTGTGCAATTAAGCTGGTCATGCATAGAGTTAATTAATATAAATAAACATACAGTCCTGTTATAAACTTTCCTAATCTCAACACTATCAATGCTCTTCAAATAAAACATCATGGTAAATGAACTGGCAAAGACTAAAATCTATATTTCAGCATTTTTATTTTTGGCAGGAGAATAATTATTTATTTAATGATTAAATTTTTTCATTATTAAACAATTAAATTGGAAATATAAACAATCTAAAAATGTAAGTTATTTCAGAATTACCTAATTCATATTTATTCCTTAGTTTTTCATATATCATATCAACTTATTCATGCATATATATATATTTTAATATTTTTTAAAGATAAAATCACTGGAAATAAATGATACCACTACTTCGCATCTTCTAGATTATTCCTTTCTTCACTATTCAAAAATGTTTTGTGCATTAGACTTCTCAATTTAATGTATATACATGCATAGTTTACTTTGTTTACTAAAGTAAAAGATTTAGTAAAATTTATTTAATATGCCATTTTCAAATCAGTTATACAAACGGTTGGTGGATGAGGGAGATAAAAAAATATCATTTTAATAACTTTTCACTATTCCAGAAATGTTTTGTACATAAGACTTCTGAGTTTAATGTATAAACATGGTTAACTTTATTCACTAAAATAAAAGATTCAGTAAAACTGATTAAATATGGTATTTTCAATTCAGTTATACAAACGGTTGGTTAGGAGAGAAAGAAACAATATCACTATGCTAATTTTTTAAAGTTCATCACATTTAATTAAATACTGAAATTAATATCCAGTGAATTAAACATATTTGCAATAACATTCAACTTTTGTGTATGCGTGGAGGTAAAGGGGCAGAGGGGAAACCAACACAGTTAAACAGAGTGAGCTGCCCGGAGTGAAGCGTAACAACTTGACAAATAGAGGGCTGCAGCACTCACTTCACACCACTGTACTGGGTTGACTTGACGTGAACAATACTTGACATGATTTTTGAAAACTTGAATAAAAGCTACACTTTTGGACAAATTACTTTCAAATTAGTTGGTCAAAATTTAAGGTACTGATTTTACATTTATGCAAATAACTGAAAAAAATATAAAAAATTCCGATCACTTTACAAGTAATCATTTTGTGAGACAAGCCATAGGAAAAACACGTCTAAAGATAATTTGTAAATTAATAAGTATCAGATCAGACAAAGGTTAATTCCAAACAATACGTACCACATTTTATAAAGAGAATTAAATCGTATTTGTCGATGCTCTCGGAAAAACTGATTATTTTATAATATCTTATTCGTAGGAAATGTAAAGACAACACCAAAACAAACAAATATTGTCTATGACCCAAGGCTTGAATTAAATTTGTCACTGCTTTCTGCTTTGGTTCTCTACCTTGGATGCCGACCGATGGCGCTGTGATACTGTCTTCGAACAATAATTAAAAAAAATATGTGGAATTATGGAGAAATAAGGAAAATGACACAATTTGCATCATTCGCGACAGTTCAAGACCAAAACATGCATATCCGAGGCATCGTCACAGGGGAGTTAAGTGGCAAAAGTCCAGTGCGACCACCGTCAGTTACAATATATAGATGTCTTGGAATATTTGCCGGGACTAACACCATGTCGTACGCAAAGTAGGCAATTTTATAGAGCATACCAGTCGGAAAACTAAACGTAAAAATAATAATCAAGTACTACATATGCTTTTTCCTGGACAACTTTAAACCACAGCACTTTTCACGAAAATAAACTCGCTCCCAACACATATAGACGATGAAATCTCCGACATGTAGAACGTAAACGTCTCTTGGAACTTATTTCCGAACGGGTACCAAGCTAACGGACCAAGAAAAAAGCATGGAAGTATTCAACAAGTGTCAATATTAAACTACTGGTGCTACTCTGCATTTAGTTGATTTGACTTACAATAACCCGCTTGTACCACATATTCAGGTAAATGTGGGTGTAAAAGTAAACAACTTAACGCATACGGTTTTCTTTAGATTTGGTTGAATTTTGTGGACAGTCAGGCTAACAACCAAGTTACAATCTGTTATATTTTTGGAGTAATCTGAATCGCCATAATGATCTTCATTCGTAAGATTCTATACCTTTGTGACGGCTATTTCTATGCCCGTGCCGAGCGCTAGCCGTGACAACCCGACTTCGTAGGCAAAGAAAATTGTTCTGGTAAGCCTACTTGAGTTGTGATACAAGCAATATCGAGGAATGCATCGCAGTGGTCTTCCATCATTAATATTATTGTAAACAGCCAACAATCTTAGCATTATGTTACGAATGATGCATTAATGCAAGAGAATATATGTGAACTTACAACCAAAACTGAAACACCGTATCTATGGTAACGAGCCATTTCCTATATCGTGTACAAGTTGGCTGCACCCAGTAACCCGTGCGAGCCATGCTTGTATTCATGCTGTCAGAAATTCAACAAACATGCGGAGGGATTTGCCAATATGCTGAGTAACAAAGGAACTTTTCTCGTTCATGTTTGGTGTTTTAAGAAAGTGCACAATAAATACAAACGATTAGCCCGGTGTATGTCGATCGACAGTGTATCTTAAGGCCATGAGCCTGGGGTGTTGTCAGAAATGACGAAAATATGTGCATCCTCATGCAGCCTTATAATACGTTCCTCAGACCTAGATGTAAAGGCACAATGGCAGGTCAGTTATCTGGTCGTGATGTCAGAGGGCCGATATGGCGCTAGCAAAGCGCCAGAGCCATTCATTAGTATTAAGTGATGGCTTTGTTCTAGACGTGACGCGTGACCAGCGATGAGTTGTTGAATCGAGACAAACATCTTACTCATTCACTACTCTTCGGCTTTTTCAAATCAATTCGGCTGTGTCAAATTAATTTGACTAGGCCGAACTGATTTCAAAAGGCCGAAGCGTAGTGAATGACATCTAGCTCTGTACCATGTCTAACATGTCTAAATGGCCCCTATATATAGCCTTATTTTACCCATAGTAATATTACACACAAGGTTATATACAAAAATGACGGAGGACCCCAGCGACCTGCAATATAAACTATCCATTTCCAACCTACCGACGGAGTGGCACGAACTTATCTCTTACATACACATAAAAGTGACCCAAATGGTTCCGTCAAACCCAGAACTAACTCGCGTTACGGTCCCTAGCCGCGTATAATTAGCTGTTTAATCAGTCTCGAGATCAGCGGAGCACTGTGTACCGGTCTTCACAGCAATTACAGTGGACGAGGCCCGAGAGGATTCCGACAGATCGGCCGCGCTCTCATTGGTCGGCTTTGATAAACAATCCCACGATTGTGCTCGGAAGCCGCTTTATTGTGGACAAACTGGTTAAACAATCTTCTTCAAGATATCATTTCAAACTTTAAACTTTTAAAGATTGTGCACCGGACAGACGGCTGTGTAAATTGACTGTGGTTAAGGAATACATAATAGAACTGTAAATATAAGAAAGAGTAAAAACAAATTTTTATTAGTTTTGTTTCACCTCACGACCCAGTAACGAAGGATACTGTAGCCAGATGGCTTAAAGCAGTAATGAGGGAGGCAGGCATTGACACTAGCATTTATAAAGCTCACAGTACTAGATTAGCCTCCACTTCCAACGCATAAAGAGCTTTGCCAATATAGGATATTTTGTCAGCATGAGGTTGGAAAGAAGAATCCACTTTTAGGAAATATTATCAGTTACATGTTACGAAGTCCGACAGTTTTGGAAGGCAGTATTAATTATACGGGTAATGGCGAGACTTTTGGACTAATTCTGAATTGCCATAACTAATTTGTTTTGATGCATCATTCTTTTTCTTATAATATAAATTTAGAAGTACAGAAAAGTAGAATGCACAGCATTCTTTTGTTTTGTTTTCATAAAAATAAACACTCTAGAGTCTCATATGGTCTCTAAGTACCAGTGGAGTGAAATATAATTATGAAATTAAATGAGCCTCACCTGTAAGGTGAAATTTGATAAGGATTCTATTTCACACCACTGATGCGAGGGGAACATATGCCCACGCATTCAGGGCCGATTCCCCACCCTGATGTTTTCATAATTATCTGTCCGTATATGTTTATTCAACGCTGAAGTATGACCAGAGATATATGATTACCATCTCATACAGGTCAGGCTCATTTGATTTCTTAAAGGGGCCCGATTACCTATAAAGCATGCTGAATTAACAATAGAAATAGCTTCTTCTATATAATACAAATTTATACCTGCAAAAATATTGTCCTGAAACCGTTTGCTTACTCCTGTAATCGAGTGTTAAAAACAGTGGACTGGGCGCGATCAACATAAGCACAGCGCGTGGGACACTGTGCATCGCTGACCCAAAACACCTGCCAATCATATGATACCCTGACTGACTTGGCCCCAAAAATGTAATACATGTTCCCGCTAGCTTAAACATCACATGTTCCGGCTCATAATCGTACCTCCAGTCATGCGGCCTTATAAGGGTAAACAGACACGCGGACTGTGTTTACAAACATGCAGAGCCATAACAAGGTGTGAAACAGCCGCATTCGAGAAAGTGAGCCTGTGTGCTGGAATGGTAATGCTGGGAAACTTTTGTATAAAGCAAAACTGAAATGATAGTGTGAAAAAATAAGCATAATATTTCTCTTGATTATGTCCCTTGAATAATTATCAATGGTCTTATATCTGGAACATGCAACACATACCGCACGTAACGAATTAATTCAGAAGATCACAGCAGTATATGGGGTACAGTTTATTCAAATGCACAACAATATTTGTAAAACCATGTTTTCGTGTACTTTGAACTTGGCACGACTGCAGAACCAGCTGAAAGTTGACGCTCCTGAAATTGTGAGCAATATTAAGAACCCTTCCAAGTGAAAATATACATGTGCATGGTTAATTGAAAGTCGTTAAATATTGTGCATTATGTGCGCTTATAACTATAAATACAAGTGTGCATGCCTGAAGGCACAGAGTATATTGTATGGGTTCATATAACAAATTAAAACATTTCCCCCAAAAATCTAGGACGTACCTTTCTTGAATGTAAAATTCACACTGCTATAATTTATTATAATGCATTATCTAATTATTCATTTATCCGTTCATCTTGTTACTAAAATGAGGAGTATTTTGAACATACATTATCAACATGCATTCGCTGACCAAATGTGTGAGATACAGACATCACTATAATCCTCATATAACTGCCAACAACTATATACGTCTCAGTCCTGATATTTATTCTTGAGAGAAACGTGCAATTTTATATTCTGGAAAATGCACTGTACTTTTTCAGTGATCGAGTCAATTTTCAGAGTAATACTCTTTCTAACCCTGCGGAAAAGTAACACACCCCATATAGATATGGTGATAACTGGTATATCGTTAGACAACACCTATTTAGCAGCTCTCAGTATGGTTTTGAACAAACCGTTTAGCAACCAGCGTAGGACGTATGTTTATTGATATTCTAAAAACATCCTACTCAAAGTACTTGACCAATTGTGCTAGTAGCTAATGCATATATATATATATGTGTGTGTGTGTGTGTGTGGTGCCGTTAAATCGATTTAGTCGATGACTGGTAGTTTTCTTTCAAAATCGATTAAATCGATTTCATTTTTGAATGACCGATTAAAACCGATTATGTATGCATATGTTAAGAATCTAATCCTGTCAGAAATATACGAACAGAAAGTAAGGAACATCTTCAAAACGAAACCTTGCGCAGCCAACAATCGTCTGACGGCAAGTCGGCCTTGGATGCGGGTGGATTGGTTTCATTATGAATACCGATGTACATGTCAGAATATTTACCGGGGACAATAGTTTTGGTTCCAGTACAGCGGATATCAAGGTAATATAGAGAGAACATAATATAAACGATTGATAATCGATCATCGCTCGTTTTTATTTTCAATCATCAATTATGATTTGAAAACTAATTCCTACATATACTAGTATATGTAAAAGTGTGACACATTTATGCGGAAAGTGGTATATATGATCCATCTCTGCACATACATTATATCAGTTCCATTCGAAAATTAAATCATAGTCTAAGTTGGGTGAGTTTTACATTTTATTTAGTTCATTATATATATATATATATATATATATATATATATATATATATATATATATATATGATATTAAGAATCTATTGCTGGTCCTTAATTCAGATTGTATATGAAAATTACTGGACCAAATGGAAGTCAAAGTAAAGGTGATAAAACAAGTTTTATGTAGATCACAAAGGAAACTGTCATCACGAAGGTAATGGTACTAACACCATACTTGTTGTCAAAGTAATATAAGTACCAATGCGCATTTTTCTACACACATTATCTACGCACTATGATCGGAACTCCTCGAACTCATCTTTTTAGCAAAGTTTGGATATCCAGGTGCGTGACAGCCATTAATTAATCAGCAGGTGAATACTGTGACATTTGTGACCAAACATTTAACAAGGGTTTGAACCACTTGGTAAACAGACCTGCTGACTTGTATAACACTGAACGTACCGGTGAACAATTTCTAACTCTCCGTCCATATTTTGTAGTATGTTTGCTTTATCTCTGCTTATAAAGCTCTAAGAGCTGCATGCATCCTTTAACACCCAAACTTTGCATCCGATCTCTTTATTTTAAACATTACTCTCTTATCCGTTTGGAGCATCGGTAGCATAATTTGGAGCGTGTTGCTGAAGGTTTTCTTGTGTCGTGGTCCCGATCACGTGATAAAAGGACAGACAGGATATTACCTTTAACCCACAGCATTTAGATAATATGTTTGACAACGAAGATTTATTGCACAGATGAAACATGCGCTTTTTTTTTAAATAATTTTTTTGGTGGAGGTAATCGCCTCCATTTTTTTAATACTGACTTAACTAAGTCTTAACTAAGTATGTACACCTGCAGAGTTTCCATTTTGGTTTGGGACTACTTGAAAGGGCGGTAGCACTCGCTTCCTATCATTTTTATATCCTGGTGTCACCCAGGCCCGGTGTCTACCGCACCTGCGGGTCCTGGGTGTGTAATCATCCCCATTTCTGGGTAATAACACCGAGGAACCCCCCAAAGACGTGTGATACACAGCTGTAGGGCACAGCATACCCATTAAGCCTGCAGAGCGCTCACCCTTGGTGGGGGCCGACCGTGAAAAACCTCGACGCCTCTGCTGAGATTCGAACCCACGATCTCCCGGCTTTGAGTCCTTCGCTCTACCCCTAAGCCACAGAAGCCGGTCGCTTCATGCGCTTCTGTTCATTCCCAAGGATACAATTATCGGATAGGATAATTACAGCCCATCGCTGAACACCCACAACTTAACATTTATGTTGAAGGTTAATATTATGGATTTTGGTAAGGCAGGAGTCTTGCTTTTATCCCAAATGACATACCCTAAAAATCCACAAACCACAGATGAGGAGTTTGTTGTCAAAGTTTCGGTAAAACAGCTTAAAAGTCAAAAGGGAAATCTCTTTCATGGGGGTGGGGGTGGGGGGGGGGGGGCAGTCAGCTTTTCCTTCTCTGGATGCGCACCTGACATGTTTACAACATTAAACATTCTAAGTCAATATTCACAGGACATCCAGGGTTCTCTCAGACTCAAGTTGGCCATGGTTATGCATCCACTTAACGAGGTAAAGCTTGCTACACCCAAAGCACTCTACACACTTTTATGATACATGTCAGACCTTGCATGGCATATGCAGGGTGCACTGCCCATTACATTAGTGACACCATTTACCTCCTCATACAATATCCTGTCAAACACTTACCCGTTTCACCAGAGAGGAATTAACACTGGAGCACCAACGTGTTTTGATTGTTAGTGAATTCCTCAGTCTTTATCATGACTATTGCATGTTGCGCCGAGACTGAGGAGCTATCCCACGACCAGACATTGGGCACGTGCTACCAATTTGAAAACAACTGCTTCAAGACTGCGGGGGCTGTGTGCACATAAGATTACGTTTCTCGTTTTTACAGATCTCCTTGTTGTCATAGGTCCTACAGCTCTATGTTCAGACATCCCAATACACAGTCGATGGACCGATAGGCTGTTGGACTACAGGCCTGAAAGCCCTACACAGTTATCAGGATTTCTGTGTGTCCATTCGTGCGGGTGCTTTAGGATGACCGAATTTTTTCATCTGTCCGTCCGTCCCCGATGCTTAATGTCTCAATTATCTTATTAACCGTTTAAGACATTGTCTTGATTTATGTATTAAGATAAATTGGCTGTCGGGCCAAGAAAGGCTGTCGAAATACAGATCCTGGACCACCATTGCCACCGTGGAGATCATCTGCTCACGAGAAGCATATCATTTATGGGGCTGTCCCACTTCGGCGACTCTACGGGTGACTACAGGCGACCAGGCTGTCGTCTCTTGGTCGCGTGGCCTCTTACCTGTCGCCGCTGGATTTTCAACATGTTCTACATTCTCAGGCGACAGCTTTTCTGACGCCAGTGTGCGTAGCCTGTCTTCTACTGGCGTAGGTGCGGTCGTAGGCTGTCGCCAGGTGACGTGGGTTGTCGTAGGTCTTGTTGTAGGCTATCGCCAGGTGACGCGGGTTGTCGTACGTCCTGTCGTGGGCTAGTGTACTTGAAACAGGGCCCATCCTTGTCTCCGGCTCCTCACATAGCACAGGATAGAGACTCATCGAAGCTTGTCGCGAGTGGACGTAGCATGAATTCTGGTGTCGTAGGTTGTCGCTAGTGTAGTCGTCATTGTCGTAGATGTGGTAGTAGGTTGTCGTAGGTGATTATCCTTTGTCGCGGCGATTGTGTCGCCGGTTATCAGCAGCTTGTCGTCAGACAGTCGTCAATCTGTTGTAGCTTGATCGCCTGTAGTCGCCTGTAATGTCCCTAAGTGGGACAGCCCCATAACAAGTGAGCAAAACTGATGTTCTAAATTCTATTGAGCTACAAGGCACAACACGTGTTCTAATCAAGCAAAATGAAATGACTTTTCGCAGATTGTACATGTATTTAAGTAAAAAGAGGCACTCTTACACATAAATGCATTTCATTTGTTCTGTGGCGTATATATACAAGTGACCCTTGGGTCATGACGCTCAGCCGACTGACATGGTTACAGACATGTCCTTGCACAGACAATTAATTAAGATAATGTAGGTGGCATCATTGTTCATGCATATTAGCTTAGGTTCATCAAGACCCATAAGCACAACAAATCTGATGACAAACCAACCGGCCTTTCTTGAGGATTCTGGCAATTTATTGAGATAAAGATTATTCAGATAATTGAGCTTTTGTATCAAATTTTTCATTATTCTGTGGGGTACTTCGGAGCCCCATAGCTTGAAGAATATGGGTAACAGAGACCTAATTACAGGTTTCAAAGGCGATTTTTCATGGGCCTCTCTGGATGTAAAGTAAGAAGATTCCAGGTCCAGAAGTTACGATTCGTGCCTTGTTAATGGACCAAACAGCCAACATACAAAGAGTGATCACTATAGCTCAGACGACTTACAGTCAGCTGAGCTAAACACAAGGTGGCGCCACCAGTCTGCAGGAACTGATAAAACACTTCATGCAAGAAACTAGATGTGTCGGAACGAAACATTTGTTAAATTTTGTAAAAATTGTTTAAGTTCAGGAGGTGTCCTATGGTCAAAAGTAGGTCAACAAGGGCAAAATGCAAACTGGATCTGTAATGGGTCATCATCAAGCAACACACCAAAAATCAGGCCAGAATCTGCAGGCATTGTGAAAAAAAGTCCATACATGTGCATTTTTCATAAAAATTTCTGTCTTTCATGTAATTTTCTATGTTCAGGATCTGTCATATGGTCAAAAATAGGTCCATTGGGACGAAACGCGAACTCGATCTGTAAGTGGTCATTATGTGCCCACAGACCAAACATTAGGCCAGTATCTGTAAGCATTGCATTGCAAAACTAGAATATTAGCAAAAGCTGATAATCAGTAATAAGTTTAAATTGGAGCGGTATGTACCATGTTTCATAACAATCCACCAAATGGTTCCTGAGATATAAGCTTCTGAGTGTTTTTGTATAATCAGCTCTAAAACAAAGAAAAATAGTTCAAGGTCACCCATCTTTGCACTTGACCAAGATTTTGTTGATATACATCTTCACTGATGAAATAAAATTCAAACGGTGAATCCTTTTAGAGATATCCCAATCACAAGGCAAAAATTGAAAAATCCGATAAAAATTGATTAAAAAATCAGAAATTGCAGGTGGTGCCACCAAAATTGTGCAGCACGTACAGACCATTAGTCCCAATGATCATAGTAAGTTTTGTGAAAACCACACAATGGTTCCTGAGATATATGCTTCTGAGTGTTTTTCTGTAATCAGCTCTAAAATGTAGAAAAATAGGTCAAGGTCACCCATCTTCGAATTTGACCGAGATTTTATCGATATACATCTTCACTGATGAAATATAATTCCAACGGTGAATCCTTTAGAGATATCCCGCTCACAAGGTAAAAGTTAACAGACGCGGGCAGGACGGACGCCGGACAGACAGACAGACGGACGGACAGCTTGGGTGACGACATTAGCCCATCAGCCTATGAGCTGAGGACTAAAAACGGCTGTTAATGTACATTTGTCATGAAAATTTATATTTTTAATGAAATTTTTAAAAGTAGGTCAACTGGGACAAAACGCGAACTCGATCTGTAACTGGTCATTATCTGGCCAAACACAAAAAATCAGGGTGGTATCTGCAGGCATTGCGGAAAAAAGTCCATACATATGCATTTGTTATGAAAATTTCTATTTTTCATGAAACTTTCTATGTAAAGGAGCAGTCAAATGGTCAAAAGTAGCTCAACTGGGACAAAACAAGAACTCGATCTGTAACTGGTCAATATCTGCCCACACACCAAAAATAAGGCCCGTATCTGCAGGCATTGAGAAAAAAGTCCGTACATGTGCACTTGTCATGAAAATTTATATTTTTTTATGAAATTTTCTATGTGAGGGCACCGTCAAACGGTCAAAAGTAGGTCAATTGGGACAAAACATGAACTCGATCTGTAACTGGTCATTATCTGCCCACATACCAAAAATCAGGACAATATCTGCAGCCATTGCAAAATAAAGTCTGTACGTGTGTACTTGTCATGAAAATTTCTATTTTTCATGAAATTTTCTATGTTCATGAGCCGTAAAACGGTCAAAAATAGGTCAACTGGGACTAAACGCGAACTCGATCTGTAACTGGTCAATATCTGCCCACACACCAAAAATAAGGCCCGTATCTGCAGGCATTGAGAAAAAAGTCCGTACATGTGTATTTGTCATGAAAATTTCTATTTTTCATGGAATTTTCTAAGTTGTGGAGTCGTAAAACGGTCAAAAATAGGTCAACCGAGACAAAACGCGAACTCGATCTGTAACTGGTCATTATCTGCACACACACCAAAGATAAGGCCAATATCTGGAGGCACTGCGAAAAAAAGTCCGTACATGTGTATTTGACATGAAAATTTCTATTTTTCATGAAATTTTCTAAGTTTAGAAGCCGTTAAACGGTCAAAAGTAGGTCAACCGGGACGAAACGCGAACTCGGTCTGTAACTGGTCATTATCTGCCCACACACCAAAAATCAGGCCAATATCTGCAGGCATTGCGAAAAAAAGTCCGTACAACTGTTTGATTTCAGAATGACGGAATGACGGACATGGGTAAAACTATATGCCCCCGCCACTTTGTGGCGGAGGCATAAAAAGGGTTATAATACATTCGTTGTTCAGATACTAGAGCTTTTATATCAATTTTTTTAATATTTGGGGAGAACTTCTGAGCCCCATAGCTCAAAGGATATGGGTAACAGAGACCTACATTCAGGTTTCCAAGCAGACTTTTCATGGACCTCCCTGCATGTCAAGAAAGAAGATTCTAGGTTCAGTCTTTACGATTTGTAACCTGTTAACATTTGATCGCATCTTTAAAAGTCTCTGAATATAGAAAAAACAAGGGACCTATGGGTCACGACGCTCAGCTGTTATATATGATAAAAAAATATTATTTAGAAATGAGGCACATGCTGGTTTTGTGTGGTAATAAATATAAGCTGTATTATGAGTTGTTGTTGTTTAGCTTATGTATGATTTTGATAGTACCTTTGGAGACAGGGAAGAGGATTGATTTCATTTATTTTATTAACAAATGGAGTACTACTGTCACACAGATTTTGACTTGGCCATATAACTTATAAGCAGAACATATAATATAAGAGTTTAACTATTTATTAAAAAAATTACAAATATTGTCCCAAATATAATTTTTATTAAAAATAATAAGAGAATCATATGATTTTTTAAAAAGAAATATAATTGATATGATTATTAAAATAATATTAAAGAATATATTCATGAATGCATTCATGAATACATTTTGAAAGTATTTGCACGAGTATTCATATACTTTCATTTTTACCTGAATTCCCATTCTTTATGCAAGAAATTTTATAATGTAGTACATAATCATATTCATATTTAAATACAATCACAAAGTATGTCTGGTATTTATTCAGTTTTCACCAAACAATGATGTTGAGAATCCAGAATATACAAAATTCACACATTTAAATAATGATCATAAGTACCTGGTTTTATGGCTTTTATTTATATTAAAAAATAACTGTAAAAAATTCATTTTGGACTAATTTCACATCAATGTACACACTAGACACAGTAGGAATCTAGATTAATATTATCAACTGCATCTTTGTCTATCATTAATTTCCTTCATATAATCCTTAATGATTAGTAATGAATAATATGATTTACTTCTTTATCATTAAAAATGAACTGAAAAATGCCATAGGTGACTGCATGGTGTTATTTGGAATATGTGACATTCTACCCATCGATACAAGATTCTTATATCATCAGTAACTGCAAGTTAATTTCCTGTTATTATAAACTAACAAATTCCTTTTCTATTTTTCTTTAATTTGTTATTAAAAACCAATAAAAATTTATTAATTTATTGTTTATTGTTATGTTGTTGGTTAAAACTACTAGATGAGTTGGGTTGAACACCTGGATCATCTGTGGCTGGCCATCAGCTGCCTGGATTCTCCCCTCAAGCGTGCATAATTTGATGAAAGGTCAACAAGGTCAACATACAGGTGACTCAAGAGGGGCTGGAAAGAGCCAAAGTCTGACAGGGTCTCATAAAAAACATTAATAAAAGCTACAATATTTGGCAAATTTCTTTCAGCTTTCTAAACTAAAAAGCTGAAATCCTTATGTGTGCATGATATGAAAATTATATCAACAGTGCTCACGGGAAACAAACGTGCCATGGTCACAGTTGGGCAAAATTTAAGGTACTAATTTTATATTTATACTAATAACTTATAAAATTTGAAAAATTCAGAACTAATTTTGGATATTCCATTGAATCATGATATGTTACATCCCTGACAAAAAATCTCTAGCTACAGCAATCCTCTTGTTAAGGGAGTAAATATATTTCTTGATTTTTTACAAAGTGCATTATGTTTGGGCCCATAACTTGAAAAAAATACACAATACTGACATCATTTCTGGCATGTGCATAGTGAATGTATAGAAAAATATGTATATTATATATGATCAAAGTCAGATCAGTGGTTTTGATATTAGGCAGTCTTAAAGTGTAACATTGGGTTTTCAATGGAAAAAATTAAGTTTTTCACTGATATCTCGAAGGAATTAAGTCCTAGTGACCAAATTCTTGGCATGGTAGGGGATTTTGGAGAAATCTAACTGTATGCCAAATTTAAGGAACTTAGAGCTGAAGCTCGGGAGCTGAGCTCTAGCAAACTGCATAACACTAGCAATATGTGACATGGTGCTTGAAAACTTGAAAAAAATCTACAGTTTTTGATCAACTGGTTTCAAATTTTTGGTGTTAACAGTTGAAATGCTAACAAAAACATGCTGTGAAAATTAAATCCACAGCAGTTACAGCAAAAAAACGTGCCATGGTCAAAGTTGGGCAAAATTTAAGGTACCAATTTTTTATTTTTGCTAATATTTTTAAAAATTTAAAAGATTTTGATCTAATTTTGGGTATACAATTTAATTTTGATTAATAAAAGTAATATTACTGGAAAAAAAGTGCTTAGCTTTAACAAGTTTTGTGTTAAGTGATAAAATTTCTTTCCTGATTATTTAAAAAATGCATTATGTTTGGGCCCATAACTTTTTTAAATTAAATAATACAGACCTTATTTCTGGCATGTACTTAGGAATTATATAGAGGATTATTTATAGGAAATATGAGGAAAAACAGATGAGTGGTTTTGATATTAGGCAGTCCTAAAGTGTGAAAATAGGTTTTTAATAAAAAAATTGAGGTTTTTCCTTAATTTCTCAAAGGAATGAAGTCGCAAAGACCCAGTTTTTGTCTTGGTAGGAGATCTTGGGGACATCTAATATTATGCGAATTTTGGATTCCTAGGTCTTACGGTTTCAAAACGTGCCACATCTACGGACGGACGGACGGACGGACGGACAGACGGACGGACGACGGACAATGGACCACGACTATAGCTCAGATGACTTATAGTCAGCTGAGCTAAAAATCGTAAAAAATAAAAAAAAATACAGGTGGCGCCACCAGTCTGCAATAACTGATGAAACACTCCATGATCAATATCCATGCAAAGAATCATGGTGATCAATGCATTAGTTGTTCAGATACTTGAGCTTTTGAATCAAATTTTTCATTATTCTGGGGGATACTTCGGAGCCCAAAACCTTGAAGTATATGGGTATCAGAGACCTAATTCTATGTTTCCAAGGAGACTTTTCATGGGCCTCCCTGAATGTTAAGAAAGAAGATTCTAGGTTCAGTCGTTACGATTTGTGCCCTGTTAACAGATGATGGCATCTTTCAAGGTCTCTAAAATAGAGAAAAAAAAATTAGAAAAAATCGAGAAAATACAGGTGGAGCCACCAGTCTGCAAAAACTGATGTACCGGTAACACTCCATGATCAATATCTATGCAAAGCATCATGGTGATCAATGCATAAGTTGTTCAGATACTTGAGCTTTTGTATAAACTTTTTCATTATTCTGGGAGATACTTCGGAGCCCCATAGCTTGAAGAATATGGGTAACAGAGACCTAATTTTAGGTTTCCAAGGAGACTTTTCATGGACCTCTCTGGATGTAGAGTTAGAAGATTCATGGTCCAGCGGTTACGATTTGTGCCTTGTTAACGGCCAGACGGACGGAAGGACGACGGACAAAGAGTGATCGCTATAGCTCAGAAGACTTACAGTCAGCTGAGTTAATAATGATTGTGTCTGCAAATATTTATAGTTACTTCTTTTTTGTCTTAACAAGCCTGACAATGCAAGATCAAGTCTATAACTTTTTATGAATTAACTATAAAACAGTGTCCTTTCAATTAAATCAACAACAATGCAAAACTAATGTCAAAGTGCACGTTTTACTTTAGCATAATAACTGCTTCTCTCGTCCTCTCAATATATACCTTATCCATATATGATCCATATATTAACATTTACATTCCCAATCAATATGATCCTCCAATCTTGAGTGTGTAAACCCATTAAACTATGTAAAGTAGCATTATCACCTCAACTCTGTATTTAATAATATGCCAAGATGAGAGTCCAGTTGTTCCATAACCAAACAGGTTTTAAAATAATACACAGAACCAATGTCACTAAGGGTGTTGCTACCACAATAACTGTCCAACAGGCGTCTCCATAGTTGGGGAAACCACAGTGCCGAATGAATTAAAATGGTGCCGATAGATGGCAGCACAAACTAAAAGGGCAGCTTTAAGCAGTGATTGCAAAAACACTTGAACTCATGACCTTCTTGTTTTCATAAATTAACTTTAAAGTCCATCTGTCAAAGATCACTAAAACATCTCTGCATGAGCTTATGTTCCCTATATACTATATATATATATATATATATATATATATATATATATATATATTAATTAAAGAAATAATAGCACTGGTAAAATAAGATAAATTACAACTCTCACACACAAGTATATACATATGTACATGTACATGGTCCCAAGTGAGAATTAAAGTGAGGGCAGAGAGCCAGTCACTAACACTTTGGCTGAGAACAAGGATTGATTTGGCAAACAAAACAGTCAAATATATTAGCAGAGGCTACCGTATTGATCCAGAAGAATAAATTGGTGCTGCCCCCTAGTGAGGCGTTTATAAACTAGATGAATTCATGTTCTTATTTCATTATATCATAGGCCATATACTAGTATGTTGGACATATATCCTGATTTGAGCAAAAAAGTCATCCTTACTGATATCAGCTCTTTTCCCTATGTTAAATGCTAATTTGAGATGGGGTGTGTGGGTGTTCTTGGCAGAACTTCTTGATCATTCTTACTATGTCAAATAATTATCTACTTGGAAGGTCACTTCTTACCTTAGCTAGGCTGATGTTAAGGTTCTTCTTAACCATTTACTGATCTTTTGTACCATGTTTGAGGGTCCCTTAATCTTCATATTCATACCAGTGTGTATATATATGGAAACATTTTCGACATAGGACTCCCTTAAATGATGTGAATGTTTCCTAAATTTCCACCCTATAACAAATGTTTATGTCTAACATTTTAAGAAGCTAAACTGGAGATATTTACAGTTAGAAAAAACACCTTACGTTATAATATGTTAACCATTTACATACATATCCCTGTCATTATCACAGCTGGTTTCAGTAAAAAAAATCCAGATATCTGTACAGTCTAGAAATTTTGATCATGTTTTACTAAAATATATTCAGACAAATTGACATACATACTCAATACAAATCATGCCCTCATCCATCCAAGAATCATGAATACTGAGATGTGACAAAATAAAGTGATCCAAAATTAATGTATTGTATCAAAACATTACTCATGCATTGCAATGCACATATTATTCATATCATTTATAAGTTATCATCTGTTCACAATATAAAATTCCACATATTCAGCTGAAATTGTAACATCACTAGATTATCTACAGACATAAATAAATTATGACTAAACACAACTGTGTGATTATCCTGGTCATGCATTTAGTGCCCTGCCCATATTGCACTAAGATAATTAATATAAACATACAAAAAATCACTAAGTCCTATTGTCAACTTTTCTAACCTCAACACTATAAATGCTCCTTAAATAACAACATTATGGTTAACGAACTGGCAAAGGGTAAAACTTCAATCCTATTTAGTACACTTAACTATATTAACTAGAAGGTTCCCTGTGGTTATCACAAATATCAATGGTGACTATATTGTTATAGCAAACTCTTAAAATGGATTTAGATGGAAATATAAAAACACTGATGGGTGATTACTGGTACAGAAACAATGAAAATGCCACCAGATGATTTTCACTTATAGTTAGTAATTTTTGTCCTGAAAAGAGCCAAAAACACTTATGGTAACAATATTACCATACCCGTATTCAACTAGCTCTGTCTAGCGAACAGAGCTATTAAACACTGCAGTGAATGCTTACCCGACTAGACTATAAACAGTATTTGTAGTAAAATATTGGTTTCATTACAAATTAATGATTGTTAAAAATGGACTGACTGATATCATACCATCTAAAACTGTTCCAGTTTCTATCTGATCAAGCAATGCATATTTGTGGTGAATGCTGATACAAGGTTGTGTGTGTTTGTATTTCACTGAACAGCAATGCCAGTATAGGCAGCAGGCTGTACTCTGTATAGTGGCTACTGTTATCATTAATAATCATCATATCTTACAATAATACAACTAGAATTAATGGCTGGTCATGGTCCTATTACCCTATAATCAAACACTGTTTATCTTTACAAGATGACACCAAAATTAATGGTTATGTTTTAGACAATCAACAAATTATAGGATTCATCAAAATCTGAAAATAAATAATTATAGCAATTTACTACCCCCCCCCCCCCCCCCTCTCTCTTTTCCTGCACAGTTATCAAAATAGCATGAAACTAAACCTATTGTTTGTTCTGTAGGGTTAAATAATCAGAATATAAATGAAATGCTTGGTAAGAAAATATAACAGTTTAGATTCATACAAAGAAAATGGATTTGTTTGGTTATACTGATAAATTTGATGAAGAGTTAATACAGTTAATAAATAAACAAAACCTGTATAAAACAAAGACAAGGAAATATAAATCTTGTTGGTGGAGTTTCACATGTGGTGTGTGAGTGAGAAATTCCATTTAGCCTGGCCCCCCTCTCAACTTTTTTGGTTCCAAAAAGGCAATTTTACTGATTCCTTTGCATAGAATTTGCCTGTTTTGAGTACCCAGTAAATCAAATTAATGCAGCAGGACCCTGAATGGATGTCAGCTTGAAAAGCTTAGGCTACATGTGCAGTAGCTAATATTTCAAAAAAGGAAATTTTCTACAGCAAATGTATAACAGAAAGCCCATCTTCTAGTGTTATGCAAATTTATGATTTTTAAACTGATTGCCCATTATTTGCCTGACTGTCTTTAAACTGAAAAGTTCTGCTTGAAGAGACTTGTGTAGGAATTCCCTAATGATGTCTATTTTCCATGGGATTCTGCCTTTTTCTTGTAGGCTTCCAGCTCTTCTTTAAACACTAACATGCCTAGATGGGCATGGGAGGCTTCGTTCAATGCTTTTGATCGTATACAGCTTGTGTACTGATCAAACGGGAGGTTGTTGTCACAGTATTTTGTATGCCATAAGTGAAAGATACCTGGATCTGTAGCTCTCATTACCATATAGTTACTCTTTACATATTTCCTGTACAATAACACATCTTCCATACCCCACCCAATTATCTGCTCCTCAAAACCCCCGATCTTCATGAAGTCTGACCGGTACTGGCACGTCATACCATAACCAAAGTCCCGCCAGAAACCCGTGTCCTTTGATATGACAGTTTGTTCATCTTCTGGGGGCACTGGGACATCTTGTAAACCATATACTACAGTAGGGTTGTATAAACTGAACACAATAGGATAGTAGACTCTCACCGATTTCTGAACGTTCAATCTGCATCTCTCTAAGAAATCAACTGAAAATACTATGTCCACATCACATAAAAACATAAGCACATCACCTTTATTCCATGCTTGTGCTCCTACCTGTAGACCCCTCCCACGAGAAAATCTCTAATTTAACGTCAATAATTTTATATTAGAAAATTTGTACTTTTTGGACACAGCAGCTAACGTCTTTTTGACTTCCTCGAGGCCTTCGGCCCCGAAATACACTACTGTGAGAAAAACTTTTTTTGTCCTCTTTGATGCAGATATAAACAAAACGTTTCATGAAACTATGGAATGTGTCTGTCCTCCCTGATAAGGGCAAGATTAAATTGATAAGTTCTTTTCTGGATTCTTCAACCTGGTTGACTAGTAGATGTAGTGGTCCATAGGGTCTGGTCATGACCAACTTCTTGTACTTCTTACCTTTCCCGAGTTCTCGGAAATACAGCTCGTAGTGGGTCCCTATGGATGGTTCAGTCCGGTATATACCTTCTAAAAAGTCATTGGTTGTGTAATGCCTTTTCTGTGTTTGTGGTTTTTGCTCATTTAGGTGGGACACGGCAAAACCTATGACTTCCAAGATTTCTTTTTTCTTAAACCCAATTGGTTTTTCAACCACTCGTTTACCCAATCCAGGTTCGATGAGGTATATACGGGTCAGGGTGAACCTTGTAAAGGAAAACTGCTCAAATTCATTATTGTAGGGTTTGCCTTTGGTGATTTCAGAATCTTTAATGATCTGCTTGAAGTAGTTTTCATAGAACTGGGCCTTCTATTTGCATTCTGTGTTGGCTGTGACTTGAGCTTGGTTGTCTGCTGCTTTACGAGAGCTCTCAAGTTCTGCTTGCAGTGCCTCTACCTGAAATCAAATAATATAGTGTATACATATGTATGATAAGGTTCATTTCAAGTGGTTTATGTGTCACTCATTGTTTGTCATGTGCATCATTTGATTGATTTACTAAAGGAAACCCTGACATTAGGTTTTGTCAAATGGTGCCAGCTTTCATTTATGTTAATTTAAAACAATTATGGTAATTGTTTTTTAAACTTTGGATTACTGTGGTATGTGAGTTTCACCATGAGGTTGTTTTGTAAAGGAATAAAGCTATCAAATGAAAATTTCAAATGTTAAATAGAGTAGGGATTTCATTCTGCACAAAGTGCTCTTGCTAGTACATGTTATTATTGCTTTGTTGTTATAAACTTGTGAAGCAGGCAGGTGATCTGGCTTTTATCATGAATCGAAGCACCCACTTCCATCCAGCTAGATTGGGCAGCTCTTTCATAACAGTTTTATTGAAGCTTCCATTTATATCCTAGTGTTAATTTGATCCACATCTACGGTCAGACAACAGATGGAAATAATCCCTAATGTATCTACGTTCCTCCAGGCCCTAATGGTTCAATACATGGCACCTTTCATTTGGATGAAATCTATGGACTTCAAGCAATAATGAGACTGGGAAATTGTTACCCATCATCAATTTGGACCAGAGCTAGCTTACAGCATCTGGACACTTATCTGTCCCTGCGGTATGGAATATAATATCACAACTCTGCAGTAGGGGAAATAATATCACAGCTCTTTATAAAGGCCTTCCAAAATTATACCCAGAAAAGTACCACAAGTAGTATTCTTTATAGATTTTTAGGGAGAAATTTCCTGGGTGAACTAATCTAAGTAAGAAGCATCCAAGGAACACTGGGAATCCATCTGTGGTCACAAAAATGCTTTAAAATTTAAAGCAGAAGCTTAATATTTAAAGAAAAAGCTTGCAGATGACAAAATTGGATATATAGGAAAGGACACAATGAGCATTTGTGGGATGGATTATTTTTTAACTACAAAAACACAGCATTGATAGAAGAGATAAAATCAGATATCTGGAACTTGTCAGACAGATTATTCCACAATCCATGGATTCAAAGATTTATGGTTTTTCTTAGGCTGATCATATATATTATAACGGACCATGGTGGCAGATAAACCAGGGTTTCTGCACCTCTTGGCAAAGCAAATTTAAGACCTTTATAAAACTTTTTAAGACCAGCTGACAGAAAATTTAAGACCCTTTTATACATAGATATCTTTAATAGCCCTAACGTCCTTTAAAAACTACTGAAGATTCCAACCTTGCGTCTGTTGGAGAACCTTATACTCCTGACATTTGTAGAGCCTTCATTTATTAGGGGAGGAGTCCTGAGAATCAACGAAGATCTTTCTTCAACAAGTAACCGAGGCAACTTCTCCTTACCTGTAACAAGCTTACGTTCGACCACTGAACTGTTTGTGCACATTCATTAAATCAGGATGGGTAAAATCAAATTTGAGACCTTTTCAAGACCTATGTCAGGATTCCTGGCATTTTTAAGACCTTTTCAAGGCCCAGCATGAACCCTGTAAATGTTTTTGTAAGCAACAGGGTCCAAGCCTCTAAAATGCATGTTTTTGGTCTTAAACTGTTTGGATTGATGCCACGTGGATCCTGAGAGGGCTCATTTTCCTTATTTCCCAATAAATCATGAGATATGTGACATTATTTTCTCAAGGGGCAACTGCAGCACCATCTACAAGAGATTATGCCCTTGTATAGAGAGGGTGAACTTGCAGCCTCATCTATCAAATTTGGAGTGAAACTAAACTGATCTATAAGTGCAAAATAATGACCAGGTACCAACTTGATGAGATACAATATGTCTTTAACTGTGCTGCTAGGGTTATCACTGGATTAGGCCAGAGTGAACAGTACAATGATTAGTCTTCACTGGGTACTAGTGAAAAAAACAGCTGGAATATAAAATTTTATTATTGGTCTTTAAATCACTATATGATCTAGCACCAGATTATTTCCAAAATATGCTTAAGGTGTATACCTCTCTATGTAACTTGCGATCTGTCCGTAGTTGTACATTTATAATACCAAGAACCATGCTGATATACTATGGGGATAGAGCTTTAGTCACAGTGCACTTGTATTATTGAATAGATTGCCTGCACATTTGAGATCTCAAACAGATTTAAATATTTTAAAGAAGATGCTAAAGTTTTTTTCTTTTTAAGAGAGCTTATGTACTGCAGTGTGTGTGCCATTGCATGTCTTGTGTAGTTTTATAGTCATTTATCAGTCTGGAAATGCATATTAGCCATATTTAGGAATGTTTTAGTTTCATAGATTTAGATATGTGTTGTATATGCATGCATGTATTTACTGGCACAATTTAAATAAGATTTTCAAGGGTTTACTTGTTTTTATTGTAAAACGCCATTCATGAGCAATTGTACGTTTTGGTATGGCGCTATATAAATTTACATTATCATTAATATTAACAGGTAAGATGCTGGTGTCAATAAACAGAAATGGGTCAACATTACCTGCTGCTTGAGTTCTTGGATTTCCTGCTGCGCTTTGGCGCTATCATCAAGTGCATCATTACTGTCAACTGGCTCGCCAGGGACGTGCTGGTAGCCATTTTCTCGGCGCCTGACAGATGGCTCTGGCAGTAGGCCGCATCGTGTCACGAACATCATCGTGAATGCACATAGTGCAAACAGTAGAAGAAGCAGGCGGGGCATGGTTCTGTGCATGATAGTCAATCATTGTGACCTAGCAGGCAGCGCCACCTGTGGGAAAATTGAAACAACAACATGAAATAATGTAATGCAGTTAATCTCTTTATATTAATTATGAAGTGATTAGTACTGAACACTGCACACAGCAAGCTGGTTTCCACTTTTCATCGGTAGGGACACTTGCTATATTAAACAGTAGGTCTAACATGTCAAATGGCAATATACAATCAAAATAATATAAATAATCAGTCTTTGTCAAAACAAGTATCAGCTAGACTATATAAAACAATGAATATTTATTATGTAGGTGTCATCATTCCTTCAACCTTACAGAAACTCACAATAACGTGAGTAATTCAAGGCTCAGCATTAACTTTTGAAAGTACACTCCGACTGAAAGTACTTGCCCAGTCGGGCAAGTTACATCTGGCTTTTACTTGCCCTACATGAATTCTTACTCAAGCCCTGTAATTCTTAGAGAAAAAGAAACTGATGATTAAAAAGGAAAGCAAACAGGTTTAAAAAATGAATATGCAAATACCAATGTCTTTATATAAAATAAGCTTTTCTACATTTTTTTCTATATATTAAGCAATCCTTATACACACACGCATACACATTCACACAACTCCTGTCTATACTCCCTAAACATACATACCCAATCTTTCACAGCTAGGCCTTACTGTTCTCATACAATATCCATTACAGGCAAACACCAGAGTTACCAAACTTCTAATTTCAGGGTAACTTGCCATACTATCACATTCTATTTACACTCCAATGCAAGTTATTTTCTGCCTTGGGTAAGATGTCACCGAAAGGTCACATCATATTTAGTGTAAAAAGCTGGTCACAGTTACTTCATATTAACTTATTCAATTGCTTCCTTGTGCACGAATCATGGTAATATATAATGATAAATATTGCTACTTTGTCATAAAAACATGATTAATTTTAGGAAAATATCTTTCTTTCAGAAATATAGCAATTACATGACAAATACAAGG
Organism: Sipunculus nudus; assembly: GCA_026874595.1. Lineage (NCBI taxonomy): Eukaryota > Metazoa > Annelida > Sipuncula > Golfingiida > Sipunculidae > Sipunculus > Sipunculus nudus. The sequence goes on from CM049307.1 coordinate 61,331,084, forward strand.
TGTGACCCATTGCCCATGATGCTCAGCTAAACATGTTGGCTACATGACACACCTCTTTTCCTATATACCACCCACCTGTCTGGAAGTTTGTATTGGCTTTTCCATCAAAGGCCAAACCACACTGGTGTACCCTAAGAGATTTGGATTTGTTATATTCAAACAGCAAGTTATTGTTATAGATAGACTTAGATGAGCTCTGCCAAATTAATGTACAAGTATGGGATAAACATATCTAAAACAGTATTTTAAATGCACACACAACATTATATCTTTTCCAGATAGCATCTACATTGGCGACACAGATTTCTTGGTATTTAAACTGAGAAGGGATTGGAGGTATATATATCTATACACATTAAAGTTTAACAGAAACACAACATTTCACATCTATACTGGCTATAGAAATTTGTGAAACCAGCATGAAACCCTGCATGGATGTGAAAAGGTAGTTTCAATATGGCGTACAGGCTGCCCCGATGAGGCCATTGTTGAGCAGAGATCCAGTCTACAAAAATATTCTTTCATCAAAATGAGTCAGAATTATTAATTGTAGTGAAGAATGGAATATATGACAACCACTGAGGATCTCATTTCCACATATCTGTTCTGATTATAAGTAAGTATATTAAAAAGGAGCCCCTCCCCTGATCAAAACCACATTTTGACGTGTTTAGGAGACCTTATCTGAATCAGCTGTTTGCTGTAAAAACCTTAACACATGTTTTGTAATCTGTGAGCACTGTACTGAACTTCGACAGATTACTTGTGAGGAAATAACAGATGACAGGAGTGTAAATCAGCCATGATAAACATGTCAGGCTGGGTCTGATAACTGCTGGATGTGTTTTCCTCCAGATAAATCGAGCTTACTTCCCATTCCTTAAACATGTTTTTGAAACATTACACCATATAACATTACAAATATTCATGTACAAATATGAGCAGCTGAGACTTGGTGAATCAAAAACAAGGGTACAAATGGGATAGTAATAAAGGATTCTTTTGATATTTTCTGTTTCCTAATTTTCTATTGTTTAGCACCCTGAAGTAACACAGGTCAGTTTTGTTCACAATGCTTGTATATTCCCTATAATGGTCTATCAAATGTCTTGAATAAGTCCTCACTGCCACAATCATACTGGATTGACTTACTGTTACACCCATGCATGATCTGTTCACTCAAAAGCATATATACAGGAAAACCTCGCCTATGACCACTTCAGTCTGGCAACCACCTCAAAACAACGACCACTTCTCAGGGGTCTTAATTTTTTTCCGCTGTTTAAATAAGACCATGCTTAGATGTCCACCTAGCGAATGTGACCACTTAATTAAGGTTACAATGGTAGTTGTATTTCTTGGTTTTACTGTATCATTCTCTTTATCGCCAATATCAATATCTCTGGATTCTCTGTTCAGTATCTCTGCTTTAATTTAGAGATCAGGAACACTGTTGTGGGACCCATTACAAAGATCAAGGAAAGGCTATCAGGAGATTTCAAAATTCTTAATTAAATATTATCAAAAATAATTAATAAAAGTATTCAATTTTAATTATTCAGCAATATATTATCATGGCCAAATACTTGGCAAAATGTTGAAACCAGTTACTGGTATTAGTAGGATTAATAGTAATATCCCAACATATTTATGGACAACAGAGTGGGTAAATTTGATCTAGATGACTATAAAATAGCTGTGGCTAAGCAGTAAGGGAACAATACTGCAGTGTCTGTATAAAGCTGACAAAAAGGCTACATGTGTTAAGTGCACTAAATCTGTATCGAAATATAATCCTTGTTATGTTCTGGTTGTAACAGGATATATATACAAAAACACGGCAATATTACGACATCCAGACCCTGACAATAAAGACAGAGAAATGCTAGGATTTATCAGAGCACCTTACCTGGAGCTGTCCCAGCCATATCTGCTACACATTACAGGGGACACCAAGCCTGGCACAGTGTGACATCACCAGTGTGCCTGAATACCAGGTATAGCCCATACAAAGCACAGTGCTGTAGGGCTTAATATGCAGAGGACAGAAATAATGTCCCAGATGAGGACTTTTTGCCCACAAGGACTGGCTGTTATGGACCTGAGCGAGGATTTCTTCTGCCTGTACCAGAGGAGACCCTGATTTATCATGAGTATATGATGTATCACAACATCTTCAGCTTTCTGCCCCCTCTTGAAGACAAGTACCAGGTAAATGGAGAGCTAGAGATGAATGCACCCCCTTCTCTTAACCAGGAACAGAACATTTCAGTGCACATATCAGGCCATCCTTAAAAATTTCTGTGTTGGGGCTAACATTGGTCCAAAAATAGTCATCAGGTAGGGAGGAAAAAAATATTTTTTTTAAAGGAGGATCTGGAGTTTACTACACCTTTTTTACCGGATATTAGCATATGCGAGGTTTATGTCAAATTACATACCTGTACTCCATTCATTCCTTGCCTCGATACCATTGAAACATTCACAACAAGGTATCTCTGAACAGATTTTGTGTTTTATTACAGGCTTAAAATCCTGTACTTGGGTTTAAAATGTTTTAGTACATGCTTTGAACATGTACATGTCAAACATTCACGTATTTGAAAAGTTATCAAGTACTTTTCCAATAATGGTCATGCATGTTATCATGGAAGCATTATAACTGATGTATAGGCCATTGCACAGGTTCGCATTAGGCCTGTAAGCCTTGTTCTGGATCTCACATGAATTTGCAGACAATTTTATTTTGTGTTGTATGTGAGTGCCAGCATTGTAGGAATGAGTGCAGTTTGAGATTTCCTTTGCAAGTGAAGAGGTATAATTAAGAAGGACGGTAATAAATGAACTCTTTAGTAATAGTCAATGCCTAATAAGGTAGTAGAATATATAAAATGTTTATATAAATATATGTAAAACTGTACTTTTTGAAAGATGAAACCATATATTGGATGTCGGTACCCTGATTAGGAATTTTATTTCTTCGGTGTTGATGTATATACAAACAAAATCTTGGTCAAGTTCGAAGATGGGTGACCTTGACTTATTTCTCGACGTTTTAGAGCGAATTATAGAAAATAACCGGCGTGTGTTAACATTTACCATGTGAGGAGGATATCTCCAAAAGTATTCAACACAGAAATTTCATTTCTTTGGTGCTGATACATATCAACAAAATCTCGGTCAAGTTCCAAGATGGATGACCTAAGGTCACAGAGCTTATAATAGAAAAAAACTTATTTCTAAAAAAGCTTATTTCTAAGAAACCACTGGATGGATTGTTTTGGAATATGGAATGGTCATTGGCCTTGATGATCTCGTAAGTGCTGCATGACTCACAAAGACTGGGGCCAGACTTACAAAGTTCATACCTCTCTAGTTCCAATTCACAACTTGAACAAAAGACATATGTACAGATATACATCCATGTGAGAACAAATATTACATGAATACTTGTTACTGTTACCACCCATAAATACTGCTCTTTTGGCTGAGGGCGTTTGTCAGCTTTTGCTGATATTCTAGTATTTTTCTGTAATTAATGACTGAGCGAGCAATGTTGATCTCTATCTCGTCTACGTCTAAACAAGAAATGCCGTACGGTCAGGAAATATCTGTTTATTATAAAAGCTATTAATAAAATAAAATAAATTTACAAAGGCAGTTAAAAAGAAACACAACAAAAAAAAAAAAGACAGTCGCTTATATGTTAGGCCTGTTCTGATCAGCTGTGGCCGGTAGAAACGATGCGTCAGACACCTCGCAAAACCCTGTCATGATCGCCACAGAACTGACGAAATCACGCAATTCTTGTAATACCAAACATCCGATTTTTGGAGATCATGCGTTACACTCGCAGTTGCAGATTCCATTAAATAGGCCCACTTCATTTGCTTGATATAGGCCTACTCACGGTGCCACCGTGAGTGTTGCTGAAAAATTATAACCAGCGTAAGCGACACGATGTCAGTGAACATTTTCCCGCCAAAATAGTGATGAATGAAGTCATATGGGGTGAACTTTTACTACGGACCTCTTATTGGCTCTCTGGCTATGACGTGTGACCGCTCCACCAATCACAAGAACGTTTGCGTCGGCCAGGCACGTGTTTATGCAAATCAACGTCTCACATGTTTAAATGCCAACATTAGTCAGTTGACAGTATGAATGTCGAGAGAACTTTCATTTAATCAGTTAATGCGACAGCAGTAAGCTTCCGCTTTATTTGAAATCAAATAAGAACCATTTCTAATTGCTCAGTATTTTTTTTTCAGCCTGTTTCGCCAGAACAACGAAATTTGATGGCGGTTTCCCGGCAGTTTTTCTACTCTCGCGCACGAGTGTAGCGATCGTTTCACGTGTATATATATAGGCACAACCTGACTAATTGTTAGGGCTCAAATTAAACGATCGGCGACGTTGGGTAATAAGCTTATGCATAATCTTTTCACTAGGAGTGTATGGCAGGGGGATTTAGTGTCCTATGTCCCCTCTGGTTTAAAAAGTGTGTGTGTGTGTGTATGGGGGGGGGGGGGGGGGCATGTGCCCCTTGTACCCACCAAATGGCGTGGTTACATATATAAAATTAATAACCAGACTAATATTTATTTGCGAAGTTCCTGCATTTAAATTTGAATATATTCTTTTGCTCTTTCTTTTTAAGTATAAACCAAAACATGGATGATGTGTGCGTGTGTGTGTGTGTGTGAGGAGGACGGTGGCTTGTTTTCATTTTGTTAATTAATCCTGTGTTCCTAAATAGGCCTAAGCCTGCTTTAATATCGACCCCCAATTTGTCACGGACGCACAAAGCTTTTTATTATTATGTCAAGTCAATTATTGATACGTTTGAGATGCCAACTATATGAAATATTCAACATACAAGCTACTGCAGGCTTGTTTTTATTTATTATTAAACATTATATCACATATGGTGCATGGGTGCATGTTGGCGCAGATACCTACCTTGAGAGTACCGAAGGCGAACAAAACATAACCAAGGATCTTACGATATATTATCTTTTTTTATCACAAACTGGGGTCTCAGGATATTAGCAATTTCCAATTAAGTGATTACACTGATAACGTATTCACCATGATTTTTTTAAGATTTACAGCTGTTTGCTTTGTTATTATATCTCTCTCAGAATAAAAATACTTACGGGATAATACGGGATAATATGACTTCTTTTGATGTGCATATACATAATCATTTATGATCGATTGTACAAAAAGGCAGTCGGTTTAATCGATTACGAGATAAAATAACCAATCATCGATATTATTGATTAATTGGCATATATATATATATATATATATATATATATATATATATATATTCTGATTAGATGATTTTATATGATAATACAGAGCACTCTGATATAAAGACGCGATCACTTTGATAATATATTTGATCAATATGTCTTTTTGTTCCGATATTTCAGATGCTGTCGGACGTGCCCAAATGTATGCATAATACGATACTTTCAACCATTCATTTTTATTTGAGAAGAAATTAAAGTATATTTTCATAATATGATATAATATGTATGTGTGTGTTTGTTAAATTTCCTTAGTAATAAGCATATATTCCATGGCAAAGAGAATTCCCGTGATTTATTTTTTTTTCAATTCAATTGATAATTCAAAAAAAATTTCATATTACGAAGATATTGCATTGTTACATAAGTATATAAAAGGGACTTCAGAGAAACCAATTAAGCAGTCAAACAGTTTTTATCTTTCATCATCCAGAAAAGACCACCTGCATGCTCATGTAATTTCGGCCTACATGTATGGATATTTGTTATTTGTGCACCCTCATATGTGTGCAGGTTCACAAAGAATATCAGCTCTATAATGACAAAATTTGCTTAACATCGATACAATTATCCACAGTTACCACTGCCAAATGACACTACATGAGCCCATTTAATCATCATTATTTATTTATCATTGCAATCAACTCATCTTCCTGACGTCAGGCAAGTTTTGCTGTTTCATAGTGATCACGAGCTAGCTCCTGCGAAACAAAAACGACTCATATGCAGGTTGAACATTCCTATACCACCTTTTGAACATGTTCTTTGAATAAAAAAATTGCATAAAACTAACATTTAATGGATAAAATAAAATAACTTGTTAAAGGGGGCTCTCATTCTATATAGTTCTGAATATTTTCTTTCGCGTTTCAAAAATAAATGTAAATTTACGAGCATATGGCCACTTCAATCTGAGGGACACTTGACCACATGCCCATTCACACACATCTCAAAGGGCATTAACACACGGTCATTACAGACTTTCACTCGCACACTCGGTATAGGTTTTACCATGTATCATATGCCTGCATCTAAATGTCCCACAATATCTGTAAATGCGGAAGCAAATGAGCATTGTATGTCTTGGTATATATGAAAATTAGAAATATGAAATACAGTTAAATAGGTTGTGTTTTCACACAATTTTGATATCTGATAAAACATACAATGCTCACATGTTTCCACCCACACACTGCTCAAATGAAGGACATGAATATGTCATATATATCTATATTGGTAAAGAAACTTGAAAATAGATAAAAAATACACTGTTTTAACACTTCCTTGATCTCTGGTACATCCAAGAAAACATGAGCTTATCGGGCATTCACACATTCATTATGCGACACATAAAGCGTTATGAAGCGTAGCAGCTTAGTTCTAGAGAATCGAAAGAATGCTTACTGATGCGTAGCTAGTCGTTTGTGTTCGGTATATATTGTTTCGAATGCCTTTGTTGTTCGTAGCAAAAGGTCGTGTTCCCTGTAATTCCCAGTAATAAATAGCTCATACGACACAGACTGCAGATATATCGTGACGAAATCGTATTAGCTATAAGTAATGCTTCATGTCTGATGCTAAGTAGCATCGTCGGACTTTTTAGCGGCTAATTCATTGTCATGTCATCAGGGGCCGAATCGCGCGGAATTTCCTAACCTTCAATATATTTCCTGTTCGTTGCGCATCGGAAGATCAATTCGTGGAAATGAGAACGCCCTTTAAAAGTTAAATTACCTGACAGAACCTGGCCCCTTGTTTCGCAAAATATTGGTGAGGCTCTTGTCTGTCCTGTATATATGTTTATATATATATATATATATATATATGTGTGTGTGTGTGTGTGTATTTTATAATATATAGTATTCCATTATGATTTAATATTATATCATTTTATATATCTCTATATTTATTTATGTTTTATTATTTATAAATATGACATAAGGTATGATAAGACAAAATGAAACACTAATACGATATAATATGAGAAAAGATGAGTTAAATAAGATAAGATAATGACATTATTTATCACACAAAGTCAGTGAATACAGATTCATAGTGCTGCTGGGGACAGTGACTCACCAACGTAATGGTACTGTAGGGTTCTATCTCTCTTCGGGCTAAACACACGAAGAACCTTAAGTGGGCTATCTTGAACCCTTGGATATAAAACGGTTCTAAGTTGAACCATGGCTCCACATGTTCTGCATGGAACCCCCAAGAACCCTTTTTTCTTAGAGTGTATAAACACTTGTAATCTCCTTCCACGTTTGTGGTAAATATCGCACAGATGTTTTTGTGTGTATGAAAAGCTGCAATGGTAATGTGCAATCGTGTTTTTTTCAGCAGAAGTTGTTCTTTGTGAATATGTGTAAAGATGATTTTTTGTTTTATAATAAAAGTTTTCTCTTGAATATACTTCTTTTGTCGATTCTATCAGTATCATTACTTCAACTTGTCTTTCTATTTTAGCTGATCCAAAATAACTGTCATTTATAGAAATCCAAATTTAAAGTATATGTATATATATATATATATATATATATATATATATATATATATATAGTCTGAAGTTTAAAGTATAGTATTAATATAAAATGTAATAGTCATTGTATAATAATACCGGAAATACATTAATAATAGAATATTAATATTGACCACATATTGCAGGGACAAATGTACGAAATACCGGTAAATCTTGCACTGGATATTAATTTAATATACGATACACATATAGTAAAACATCGCTGTGTCGAAGTCGAAGGGACTGGTGAATTTACTTTGACACAACCGGAGTACGATACAACAGATATTCATTATATTCAACCTTCTTCAGCCTTGATTATTATCTAGAAATACTGCACATGTATAGGGCTTATATTATATAGTTCTCGGAAATGTTTGCGTTTATAAGAACAACACAATTTTTTATAATAAATGTATTTATTAATAACAAAAACCATACAAGTACCGCTAAAAATAGAATTAGGTACATCAAGAAAGTGAAAGAAGAGCACATACATCAAGAAGAACACATACATGTATTAAAGCACAAAAATCATTAAATGATTGGCTCGGATCATTTTCTTAAAATATACGGCAGTAACAGTCCATTGCTTAACACTAGAACGCTCAGTTTTCAATTCCCGTCAGGAAATGGCCACACAGGTTATCAACGGACCAGGTGAGTAAACCACCGCGCTTGATGAGTAAGATCTTTGCCGGTATTAATTATGTAACTGGTCATCACGGCCGTAGGTATGAATGATTGAACGTGCACAAGTGTTATCCAAACATTAATAAAAGCTGCATGACCTCGAGTCGAGCGACAGAGCCATCACGCTTGATGAGTAAGAGCCTTGCCGATATTAATTAAGTACATGTACTAGTAACACCCGTGGAAAATCCACGGCTGTATGAGATAAAAAATTTGTAATGAGCTGCTGCAGGGACATAATGTCGCTAGGACTCTTTTCATGTGATACACTCACATAATAGGAAATTACTTGTGCTAAAATTCTCCAGGAACCCCCCTTTCCCCCAAAAGTCCGTAAAGAATGGCAAATTAAGACGTTCAAGAAATCACACAATGGAATACTTTTTCGAAAAAGATCTATAGAGTGTGCGAATTTTGAGTGAGATCCCCCCCCCCCCCCATTAAACAACATGGGTATAACACCATAACTGCTAAAGTGATAACAATAAAATCATTTTAACGATTGTATTGACGCCATCTACTGTGAAAATCATTTGAAGGTGTTAATTGACATCTGAGATAATTATGAGAATTTGTTTTCTCTATCTTGAAATATTGGAACTTGCTGTTCAGCATTTATTGATAAGAGTTTTACCGTTTAAGTTTATGTGTAATTGCATACAACATTCTTTACGGTTAAATACTCGCAGATAGATTGTTTTGTTAATGTCATCATAGTTGTCTCCTCTTTGCACTTTGACATGTATTGTGCTTTTCTTTATATAATATAAAATCATTTTTAGGAATTACATGACAATAGCCATGTGAAAGTTTATAATTGATACTTTGTATACATTTCGGCACAGATGACATTACGAAAAACGATATTTTAGCTGCCATTTGCGGATAGTCTCAGGCAAACTAACAGACACATGTATGACGATAAAAGCACGCGAAAAATGCAACGTATAGCTGCCCTAGTGAAAAAAAACAGGCTTAAGTAAATAGATTCCAAGAGTAATAAATGTTTGTACTAAGCTTTGTTGATTTATTTGAACAACCTTGCAACTGGCAAAACTATCAAAACCTTGGTTTACATGAAAGAAAATTAAGGAATGCAAAGACACATATAATTAAGCCCGGAACTCGTGTACTTGTGTATCAAGGCGGTCTATCGTGTCTGCGATCTCAGTTCTTGTGTTGACTCAGGCGCTCGCATTATTGAAAACAGATCAATTTGTTCATGTGTTTAGCGCTTGAATTCTAAATCTTTACTTCCTTAAGAGGTGATATAAAAGATATGGGAAGATCAATGGAAATCATAGTGGACTCACATAACTGCGAATTGCACAAAAACGCCCTTTGGGCCGGACATGCTCTCTGGCCATTGTTTCAACGGACCAGTGAGCTCGGGTTGCATGAAAATCCCTGAGGCGCCTCCGGAAAAGGCGTGACTGGCGCGGTTGACCTTGTGGCACAACAGAATTTGGGGCACCTTATTGGAACTATTAAACATATTAATAATTCAGCTTAATAAAAAAATAATCAAGCAAAAGAAAACAAACTTATCCTATAAGGGCCAACCGACGATTCGTGTGCCGAATTTGGAAGTCCATATATCAGAGCGGAAGTAGGTAAACGGTGGGCTAGAAAAATCCCAACTGCGTATTTATTATATAGATAACGTCCCAATTACGATTGACGGGTGTGCACAACTGTTATCCAAACATTCAAGCGAGTTAAACAATAGATAAACCAGCTGGGGACCAACAAAACATATCGAGGTATATACATATAAGGTTTTTCGACACATCCAAGTTCGACACAAAAGGAGTAAAAGAAGTAAGGTTTTAACTGATGTTTGCAGGAACTCAACATTATACTTCGAAACATGTGTGAATTCGACTTGATCGATTAAGACGAAACGAGGTTTCACGGTAACTGGTCCTTAGTGTGCAAGGTTTCCAAAAAAGGTTGAAGGACATTTTTCTGTTGATATTCAAAGTCATTATATGAAAATGCCAAATTTTGCAAGTAGTGTAATCTTTCTTAAAAAAATGATACACAGAAAAGCTTTTAATTTGCGAGTGAATTAGTAATTATGTGACATTTTCCTTTTACATTTATTATTTATTGGTTTGAAAGATATATAGAGAACAGTTCAAGGTCATTTGAAAAAATGACATCTAATCATTGATGCGTCATATGAAGGTCTAGGTCATGATCAATACAGATGACCTTGAGGCATGTTATGGTAACAGAGGCGATCTTGGTAAAATGAATCCAGCTCAGTAACCTTTAAGTAATTTGAGGCACAGTCACCATACTCACAACATTGATGGAGGGTTTGGAGAAATTTCAGTATGGATGACCTTGAAGAATTTTTCAAGGTCAAAGAGGCGATATTGCTTAAATGATATTAGTGCATTAACTTGTAAGGAATTCGAGACAAAGGTAACAGACAAGCACAATTGATGCACTATATATAAAGGGCTAGTTAAAGTTTGACACATTATTCAAGGTCACAGAGTCGTTTAGGAAAAAGTGATGTTAGGTCTATAGCTTAAATAGAATTTAAGGTACAAATAACAAACTTTTTTTACGATTGATGGACCATATCATGGGCCAGCTAAAGTATGATATTGAATGACCTTGACGCATATTAATATGTAACAGGGGCGATTACGCTAAACGATGTTTGCTAAATTATTTAAATAGAATTTAAGGCACAGTAGATATACACGATTGATGCACCATATAAAGGGCTAGCTAAAGTCTGAATATGGTTGACGTTGACGCATTTTTCAAGGACACAAAGGAGATCTTGCTAAAATGATTTTAGGGCAATAACTTGTGTTGAGTTAGAGGCGCAGTCAACATAGTGGCACGATCGATGCACTGTTTAAAGGGCAGGTAAACTTTGAATGCGGATAATCTTCACACATTTATGTAGGTCACAGAGGCACAGTCAAGGCTCACAGCATTTACGCATTACACCACACTATACACATATTTGTATATACTCCTAAGTGTATAAGGTTTCTGAAAAATCTTTGATGAACATTTGTCTATTATATAATCAAGGTAACTTGAAGGTCATTTAAAATGTGCCAGTTTCAACAATTAGCGTAATCATGTATAGAAAATTAACATCCTGTGCCAGATTTTTTTCATTTGCCCCTCTACTAACAGTACTATTATAGAGAACACCGAAAAAATACGATAGCGACGGATGCCGGTAGTCTACCGTAATCGTATACGGCGCGTGTCTAAGGGGGCACTGTCAACGACGAGTCGCTATTAGAACCTCTTCTCGATACCTAATGCACCTGTTAAAAAATTACTTATTTTAACACAATGGCGACTCGTATAAAGTACAAATGACGAGTCGTCTTTGACCACTCGACGAGCAGGTAGTATTTAGGAGTTAGGAGTTACATGGTAACTCGTATTTGCATCTTGATGTCTGGTTACGACTCATTTGGCACGTTCGCGACTCGTATTTGACCACTCAACGGGTCGCAAATCACAGGTCAAGGGGACAAAAACTGAGAAATCCTATATATGTCTTTACGAACACATTTAACGGCGATTGCAAGGATCACAATGAGTAAAACTGTGACTGATATCACACAAGATAAGATAAAAATAAAGGCATCTTCTTCCCCATGTAAATCCCCGGTAGAGGGTGGTGACTTTGGAATAAATGGAATCGATTCATCAAACACAATGTAAAAGCTTGTTTCTACACTATGCTGCTGGGGCGACCCATTGTCTTTAACTTTGATATGGAGTTTAACCTTTTTACTGGTACCTTGAAAGTTAAGCTTTTCATTCAGTGCGATGACCCCAGTCCATTGATCAATGGTAAATATCCCTTCCTTAGACTGGTGTATTATATAGAATGACAATTTCTTATTATCACCAAAGTCATCATCGTGTGCCTTTACCTGCATGATCTCATAGCCTTCTGGGATAACTGCAGATACTGTCACACTTTTGTTTGCAGGGTTAGGGAAGTCTATAATGGGGCTGTTGTCATTCTTATCGCCGACATGAACGGTCACGCTAACGGAGCCGCTCATTGGAGTGTCCCCATTGTCTATTGCAATAGCCTCAAAATAATAAACATGCTGTCTCTCTCTGTCTAGCATACGTTTAGTTCTAATAATGCCCGTTTCAGAATCGATGTAGAAAGAACTGGGCTCTGTGATACCGATTTCCTTGATTTTGAAACCAAATTCGTTGAACGGAGGTGCATCAGAGTCGGAGGCAGAGACTTGCCCCACTTCTGCGTTCACCAGTTCGTTCTCCGTTACACTGAAATAATAGTTCGCTTGTGCAAACACTGGGGGCTCATCATTGACATTCAAAATATCTATATGCACAGATGTTGAAACAGATCTAGAAGGAATACCCAGGTCATATGCAATGACCTCAAAAGCAATGTGTTGTATTTGTTCATAATCAAACACAGCTGTAGCCCGAATCAAACCATTTTTTGTAATTTCCACCATATTTTCCTTGACCCCGTCAAGTCTGAATAGGACAAATCCATTAGTATCCAGGTCAGGGTCATTCGCAGTGATCTGTAAAATAGAGTCTCCAAAATCGGTATTTTCAGACAAACCAACAACATATGGTGAGTTTTCAAACTGTGGGTAGTTGTCATTTTCATCAAGAACCAGCACAACGATACTGACTGTCGACGTCAACTGGGGTGAATCCCAGTCCCTACATGTGACTGTGACATTATATCGTGACTGCATCTCACGATCAAACGTACCTGCAGTAAGGAGCTGGAATTCATTCCTACTGTTGAGAGTAAGTTTAAAATGCCAATCATTCACCGAACATGAGAACTGTCCATTTTTACCACTATCAAGGTCTTCAATTGCTAAATGTGCCACAAACTGACCAACTTTAGTCCACTCCGATACTGTTGCCATCCCAGTGCTGGTGAAAGTGTTAACGCTGATCTTTGGTGCATGGTCATTCACATCGGTCACCGTTATCACAACATCAGCATCAATGCACAAAGTATCCCGACTTTGATATTTCGCTACCACTATTAAATGGTAAACAGGTACTTTTTCATAATACAACTCTGCTTTCAAATAAATTTCACCACTGAAATTATTCATCCCAAAAAGACTTCCGAGTGAAGCGTAGGTGCGTTTTGAAAATCCGTACAGTACCTTTCCGTTCAAGCCTGCATCAGGGTCTGTAGCAGACACTTTTAACAGTACACTTCCGACTGGCAAATTCTCCCGTACAGTGACCCTGTAAGTGGAGTTCATAAACATCGGAATATTATCATTGATATCCTGGACAATAATATTAACCACCAGACTACCAGTGCGAGCAGGTACACCTCCATCTGTTGCAGTTAGACGTACTTGGTACGTATCTTGCACTTCTCGATCTAATCGCCCCTTCAACACTAACTGTAGCTTTGTTTCACCTGCAGGGTTTGTACTTACTTTGAGGTCAAACTTTCCGGGGCCCGACGTTAGCTCATACCTTTGAATGCTGTTCCTTGGACTGTCTGGATCATCCGCCGCTGGGATCGAAAATCCAGTTCCTGGTCCTGACGCTTCGGTGAGTGACTTACTGACCTCCGGAGCAGGAAAATTGGGCGAGTTGTCATTAATATCCAGAACACTGATATTCACTTTAATGATCTCAAAATACTGGAAAGGCTGAACTAAAATGTTAAGTATGAGCACACACGTGACCTTGTAGGCGCAAATACTTTCTCGGTCAATCCTTTTCGCTATCTGTAAAATACCAGAATCATGGTTCACCGTGAAGAATGTATAATGTTGGGCACTAGGTTGTAGGAATTCATACTGAAGCATATCTACAACAGAGGGTTCCCATTTTGACGCTAACCCCGCCTCAAGAGCCAGATCTGCTACTTGAGTGTTTGGTTCCAGTTCCTCAGGAACATTGAGCTCTATGCTGCCATGTTGAGTAGCAGAGGGGCTACTCCATATGCATACAAATATAGCGATACAGAAACATTTGGCTTTACACAAACGCACCATAATGATAGTGTGTTGTGAATCCTGGTACACAGAAGAGAAAAATATTCCCGAGACGCTAGACTTTATACCACAATTGGCTTGAAGTAAAAAATGTCACCGGGTCCCGGAAGCCATCATCTGGAGGGTGTGTTTTTCCTGGTGGTGGTTGCTGCAAAGCCGAGTGCTCCATCCTTGTTTTCCATTGATCTCGTTCTCGTTTTATATTTTGTGAGTCATCGCAGGGGGATGAATCACCCGTTTGCTGGCATCAGTATATACGGTAGCTTTTCCTAAATGACATTTGGTACACGCCCATAGAAAGGGCCTTTAATATCCTCAGATCTTACTTTTGGTAGTCTGTCCAGCAGGCCTTGTTCTTGTTTACAGGCTTCATCCAGTGTGTGGCGGGCCGGTGTCTGCATGCAGGCTGCAAAGGTACCTACGACGGTTATGCATGCTATCACCTGATTGTGAATACAGACCAGCTCTGTAGGTAATATATAGTCATGCTCAGTCTGTTATTTTGCAAAATATTCAGGAAACATAATGTCAGCATGGGCATGCTGTGACCAACCTGCCCTATAAGCCTCCTCCAGAGAACCACTGGCAGCGAGACATCTAGTTAGAAGAAACGGCCATAGCCGAACAGCCACATGCTGTTTTATTACATGTTATGTGCGGCTGTTTCACAGTCAATTGTCCATTTCTGATCAAGATATGCACCCCTGCCTTACGATACAAGCAGGTCGCCTGTCCAAGCCACATGGCCTTGAAGCTATATCATAGTGGTGCTACCCAGCTGTATGGTGCTCATGTGATCAAAACATCACTCTGAATATGATAAGTAGTACAAGCAATGCTTGCTTGCTCTCTCCCCTTCAACGAAGAGAGATTCCGAGGTTCTTGGGGATTTGCTAGCATACCTTATGACCAATTTTTCTGTATTTACAATAACTGAAGCGTGTCTGTCAGGGTGTGTGTACATGTCTGTTTTTGATAAGACAGCCTGGTATTTTAACCAGTTCCTGCAATGTTTATACCATAGTATTCTTATAAAATAATAGGTCGAATATTTTATCGTAGCCATGTGTCAGTTGCCAGAAAAAAACAGAAGCCAGCCGAGCGTGGAGTGCACAGAGCCAATGTGGTTAAAGTTCGTATTTGAGTGACAGCTCGCCGGCCCAGCAGGTTAGATATTCCCAACCCCTTGCTGGCACAGAGCCTTGTGATGCACCCGGCATTGTTCTTCTTAACTATATACTGATCTCTGGTACCTATGTTTTAGGGTCCTTCATACCAGGGTTTGTACATATATGGCCACATTTTCCATATATGGCTCCTTAGATTATGTAAATGTTTACTAGATTTCCAATCTATTATAAATGCTTTTGTCTAACATTTTAAGAAGCTAAACTGGAGATATTTACAGTTGGAAAGAACAATGTGTTTTGTGTTTACCATTTAAATACATATCCCTGTCATTATCACAGCTGGTTTCAGTTAAAAAAAACACGTGTCTTTACATTCGAAAGATTTTGGTCCTGTTTACTATGGAATATTCAAACAAATTGACATTCATACACAATACAAATCACGTGGTAATCCATCCAAGAATCATGAATCTTGGGATGTGATAAAATAAAACAATCTGAATTAATTTGTCAAAACATTACTAAGGGAAAATGATGCACAGACAATTTATTTAATTCGTAATTTATCCTTTGACCACCGCTCCTTTTTAAAAAATATACTATTCCCCATACTCTGACAACATTGTAACATTGCCTTACAGATACAAATGAATTGTGACAAAACACATCTGTGCAATTAAGCTGGTCATGCATAGAGTTAATTAATATAAATAAACATTCAGTCCTGTTATAAACTTTCCTAATCTCAACACTATCAATGCTCTTCAAATAAAACATCATGGTAAATGAACTGGCAAAGACTAAAATCTATATTTCAGCATTTTTATTTTTGGCAGGAGAATAATTATTTATTTAATGATTAATTTTTTTTTCATTATTAAACAATTAAATTGGAAATATAAACAATCTGAAAATATAAGTTAATTCAGAATTACCTAATTCATATTTATTCCTTAGTTTTTCATATATCATATCAACTTATTCATACATATATATATATTTTAATATTTTAAATAATTAAATGTTATAATTGAATTTAAAAGAAAATAATTTTTTAAAGATAAAATCACTGGAAATACATGATACTACTACTTCGCATCTTCTAGATTATTCCTTTCTTCACTATTCAAAAATGTTTTGTGCATTAGACTTCTCAATTTAATGTATATACATGCATGGTTTACTTTGTTTACTAAAGTAAAAGATTTAGTAAAATTTATTTAATATGCCATTTTCAAATCAGTTATACAAACAGTTGGTGGATGAGGGAGATAAAAAAATATCATTATGATAACTTTCACTATTCCAGAAATGTTTTGTACATAAGACTTCAGAGTTTAATGTATAAACATGGTTAACTTTATTCACTAAAATAAAAGATTCAGTAAAACTGATTAAATATGGTATTTTCAATTCAGTTATACAAACGGTTGGTTAGGAGAGGAAGAAACAATATCACTATGCTAATTTTTTAAAGTTCATCAACTTTAATTAAATACTGAAATTAATATCGAGTGAATTAAACATATTTTCAATAACATTCAACTTTTGTGTATGCGTGGAGGTAAAAGGGGCAGAGGGGAAACCAACACAGTTGAACAGAGTGAGCTGCCCGGAGTGAAGCGTAACAACTAGACAAATTGAGGGCTGCAGCACTCACTTCATACCACTGTACTGGGTTGACTTGACGTGAACAATACTTGACTTTATGTTTGAAAACTTGAATAAAAGCTACACGTTTTGACAAATTACCTTTAGATTTGTTGGTCAAAATTTAAGGTACTGATTTTACATTTATGCAAATAACTGAAAAAAAATATACAAAATTCCGATCACTTGACAGGTTATCATTTTGTAAGACAAGCCATAGGAAAAACACGTCTAAAGATAATTTGTAAATTAATAAGTATCAAATCAGACAAAGGTTAATTCCAAACAATACGTACCACATTTTATAAAGAGAATTAAATCGTATTTGTCGATGCTCTAGGAAAAACTGATCATTTTATAATATCTTATTCGTAGGAAATGTAAAGACAACACCAAAACAAACAAATATTGTCTATGACCCAAGGCTTGAATTAAATTTGTCACTGCTTTCTGCTTTGGTTCTTTACCTTGGATGCCGACCGATGGCGCTGTGATACTGTCTTCGAGCAATAATTTAAAAAAAAATATGTGGAATTATGGAGAAATAAGGAAAATGACACAATTTGCATCATTCGCGACAGTTCAAGACCAAAACATGCATATCCGAAGCATCGTCACAGAGGAGTTAAGTGGCAAAAGTCCGGTGCGACCACCGTCAGTTACAATATATAGATGTCTTGGAATATTTGCCGGAACTAACACCATGTCGTACGCAAAGTAGGCAATTTTATAGAGCAAACCAGTCGGAAAACTAAACGTAAAAATAATAATCAATACTACATATGCTTTTTCCTGGACAACTTTAAACCACAGCACTTATCACGAAAATTAACTCGCTCCCAACACATATAGACGATGAAATCTCCGACATGTAGAACGTAAACGTCTCTTGGAACTTATTTCCGAACGGGTACCAAGCTAACGGACCAAGAAAAAAAGCATGGAAGTATTCAACAAGTGTCAATATTAAACTACTGGTGCTACTCTGCATTTAGTTGATTTGACTTACAATAACCCGCTTGTACCACATATTCAGGTAAATGTGGGTGTAAATGTAAACAATTTAACGCATACGGTTTTCTTTAGATTTGGTTGAATTTTGTGGACAGTCAGGCTAACAACCAAGTTACAATCTGTTATATTTTTGGAGTAATCTGAATCGCCATAATGATCTTCATTCGTAAGATTCTATACCTTTGTGACGGCTATTTCTATGCCCGTGCCGAGCGCTAGCCGTGACAACCCGACTTCGTAGGCAAAGAAAATTGTTCTGGTAAGCCTACTTGAGTTGTGATACAAGCAATATCGAGGAATGCATCGCAGTGGTCTTCCATCATTAATATTATTGTAAACAGCCAACAATCTTAGCATTATATTACGAATGATGCATTAATGCAAGAGAATATATGTGAACTTACAACCAAAACTGAAACACCGTATCTATGGTAACGAGCCATTTCCTATATCGTGTACAAGTTGGCTGCACCCAGTAACCCGTGCGAGCCATGCTTGTATTCATGCTGTCAGAAATTCAAGAAACATGCGGAGGGATTTGCCAATATGCTGAGTAACAAAGGAACTTTTCTCGTTCATGTTTGGTGTTTTAAGAAAGTGCACAATAAATACAAACGATTAGCCCGGTGTATGTCGACCGACAGTGTATCTTAAGGCCATGAGCCTGGGGTGTTGTCAGAAATGACGAAAATATGTGCATCCTCATGCAGCCTTATAATACGTTCCTCAGACCTAGATGTAAAGGCACAATGGCAGGTCGGTTATCTGGTCGTGATGTCAGAGGGCCGATATGGCGCTAGCAAAGCGCCAGAGCCATTCATTAGTATTAAGTGATGGCTTTGTTCTAGACGTGACGCGTGACCAGCGATGAGTTGTTGAATCGAGACAAACATCTAACTCATTCACTACTCTTCGGCTTTTTCAAATCAATTCGGCTGTGTCAAATTAATTTGACTAGGCCGAACTGATTTCAAAAGGCCGAAGCGTAGTGAATGACATCTAGCTCTGTACCATGTCTAACATGTCTAAATGGCCCCTATATATAGCCTTATTTTACCCATAGTAATATTACACACAAGGTTATATACAAAAATGACGGAGGACCCCAGCGACCTGCAATATAAACTATCCATTTCCAACCTACCGACGGAGTGGCACGAACTTATCTCTTACATACACATAAAAGTGACCCAAATGGTTCCGTCAAACCCAGAACTAACTCGCGTTACGGTCCCTAGCCGCGTATAATTAGCTGTTTAATCAGTCTCGAGATCAGCGGAGCACTGTGTACCGGTCTTAACAGCAATTACAGTGGACGAGGCCCGAGAGGATTCCGACAGATCGGCCGCGCTCTCATTGGTCGGCTTTGATAAACAATCCCACGATTGTGCTCGGAAGCCGCTTTATTGTGGACAAACTGGTTAAACAATCTTCTTCAAGATATCATTTCAAACTTTAAACTTTTAAAGATTGTGCACCGGACAGACGGCTGTGTATATTGACTGTGGTTAAGGAATACATAATAGAACTGTAAATATAAGAAAGAGTAAAAACAAATTTTTATTAGTTTTGTTTCACCTCACGACCCAGTAACGAAGGATACTGTAGCCAGATGGCTTAAAGCAGTAATGAGGGAGGCAGGCATTGACACTAGCATTTATAAAGCTCACAGTACTAGATTAGCCTCCACTTCCAACGCATAAAGAGCTTTGCCAATATAGGATATTTTGTCAGAATGAGGTTGGAAAGAAGAATCCACTTTTAGGAAATATTATCAGTTACATGTTACGAAGTCCGACAGTTTTGGAAGGCAGTATTAATTATACGGGTAATGGCGAGACTTTTGGACTAATTCTGAACTGCCATAACTAATTTGTTTTGATGCATCATTCTTTTTCTTATAATATAAATTTAGAAGTACAGAAAAGTAGAATGCACAGCATTCTTTTGTTTTGTTTTCATAAAAATAAACACTCTAGAGTCTCATATGGTCTCTAAGTACCAGTGGAGTGAAATATAATTATGAAATTAAATGAGCCTCACCTGTAAGGTGAAATTTGATAAGGATTCTATTTCACACCACTGATGCGAGGGGAACATATGCCCACGCATTCAGGGCCGATTCCCCACCCTGATGTTTTCATAATTATCTGTCCGTATATGTTTATTCAACGCTGAAGTATGACCAGAGATATATGATTACCATCTCATACAGGTCAGGCTCATTTGATTTCTTAAAGGTGCCCGATTACCTATAACGCATGCTGAATTAACAATAGAAATAGCTTCTTCTCTATAATACAAATTTATACCTGCAAAAATATTGTCCTGAAACCGTTTGCTTACTCCTGTAATCGAGTGTTAAAAACAGTGGACTGGGCGCGATCAACATAAGCACAGCGCGTGGGACACTGTGCATCGCTGACCCAAAACACCTGCCAATCATATGATACCCTGACTGACTTGGCCCCAAAAATGTAATACATGTTCCCGCTAGCTGAAACATCACATGTTCCGGCTCATAATCGTACCTCCAGTCATGCGGCCTTATTAGGGTAAACAGACACGCGGACTGTGTTTACAAACATGCAGAGCCATAACAAGGTGTGAAACAGCCGCATTCGAGAAAGTGAGCCTGTGTGCTGGAATGGTAATGCTGGGAAACTTTTGTATAAAGCAAAACTGAAATGA
Organism: Sipunculus nudus; assembly: GCA_026874595.1. Lineage (NCBI taxonomy): Eukaryota > Metazoa > Annelida > Sipuncula > Golfingiida > Sipunculidae > Sipunculus > Sipunculus nudus. The sequence continues at coordinate 61,352,130 of CM049307.1, forward strand.
TAGTGTGAAAAAATAAGCATTATATTTCTCTTGATTATGTCCCTTGAATAATTATCAATGGTCTTATATCTGGAACATGCAACACATACCGCACGTAACGAATTAATTCAGAAGATCACAGCAGTATATGGGGTACAGTTTATTCAAATGCACAACAATATTTGTAAAACCATGTTTTCGTGTACTTTGAACTTGGCACGACTGCAGAACCAGCTGAAAGTTGACGCTCCTGAAATTGTGAGCAATATTAAGAACCCTTCCAAGTGAAAATATACATGTGCATGGTTAATTGAAAGTCGTTAAATATTGTGCATTATGTGCGCTTATAACTTTAAATACAAGTGTGCATGCCTTAAGGCACAGAGTATATTGTATGGGTTCATATAACAAATTAAAACATTTCCCCCAAAAATCTAGGACGTACCTTTCTTGAATGTAAAATTCACACTGCTATAATTTATTATAATGCATTATCTAATTATTCATTTATCCGTTCATCTTGTTACTAAAATGAGGAGTATTTTGAACATACATTATCAACATGCATTCGCTGACCAAATGTGTGAGATACAGACATCACTATAATCCTCATATAACTGCCAACAACTATATACGTCTCAGTCCTGATATTTATTCTTGAGAGAAACGTGCAATTTTATATTCTGGAAAATGCACTGTACTTTTTCAGTGATCGAGTCAATTTTCAGAGTAATACTCTTTCTAACCCTGCGGAAAAGTAACAAACCCCATATAGATATGGTGATAACTGGTATATCGTTAGACAACACCTATTTAGCAGCTCTCAGCATGGTTTTGAACAAACCGTTTAGCAACCAGCGTAGGACGTATGTTTATTGATATTCTAAAAACATCCTACTCAAAGTACTTGACCAATTGTGCTAGTAGCTAATGCAAATATATATATATATGTGTGTGTGTGTGTGTGTGTGTGTGGTGCCGTTAAATCGATTTAGTCGATGACTGGTAGTTTTCTTTCAAAATCGATTAAATCGATTTCATTTTTGAATGACCGATTAAAACCGATTATGTATGCATATGTTAAGAATCTAATCCTGTCAGAAATATACGAACAGAAAGTAAGGAACATCTTCAAAACGAAACCTTGCGCAGCCCAAAATCGTCTGACGGCAAGTCGGCCTTGGATGCGGGTGGATTGGTTTCATTATGAATACCGATGTACATGTCAGAATATTTACCGGGGACAATAGTTTAGGTTCCAGTACAGCGGATATCAAGGTAATATAGAGAGAACATAATATAAACGATTGATAATCGATCATCGCTCGTTTTTATTTTCAATCATCAATTATGATTTGAAAACTAATTCCTACATATACTAGTATATGTAAAAGTGTGACACATTTATGCGGAAAGTGGTATATATGATCCATCTCTGCACATACATTATATCAGTTCCATTCGAAAATTAAATCATAGTCTAAGTTGGGTGAGTTTTACATTTTATTTAGTTCATTATATATATATATATATATATATATATATATATATATATATGATATTAAGAATCTATTGCTGGTCCTTAATTCAGATTGTATATGAAAATTACTGGACCAAATGGAAGTCAAAGTAAAGGTGATAAAACAAGTTTTATGTAGATCACAAAGGAAACTGTCATCACGAAGGTAATGGTACTAACACCATACTTGTTGTCAAAGTAATATAAGTACCAATGCGCATTTTTCTACACACATTATCTACGCACTATGATCGGAACTCCTCGAACTCATCTTTTTAGCAAAGTTTGGATAGCCAGGTGCGTGACAGCCATTAATTAATCAGCAGGTGAATACTGTGACATTTGTGACCAAACATTTAACAAGGGTTTGAACCACTTGGTAAACAGACCTGCTGACTTGTATAACACTAAACGTTCCGGTGAACAATTTCTAACTCTCCGTCCATATTTTGTAGTATGTTTGCTTTATCTCTGCTTATAAAGCTCTAAGAGCTGCATGCATCCTTTAACACCCAAACTTTGCATCCGATCTCTTTATTTTAAACATTACTCTCTTATCCGTTTGGAGCATCGGTAGCATAATTTGGAGCGTGTTGCTGAAGGTTTTCTTGTGTCGTGGTCCCGATCACGTGATAAAAGGACAGATAGGATATTCCCTTTAACCCACAGCATTTAGATAATATGTTTGACAACGAAGATTTATTGCACAGATGAAACATGCGCTTTTTTTTTAAATAATTTTTTTGGTGGAGGTAATCGCCTCCATTTTTTTAATACTGACTTAACTAAGTCTTAACTAAGTATGTACACCTGCAGAGTTTCCATTTTGGTTTGGGACTACTTGAAATGGCGGTAGCACTCGCTTCCTATCATTTTTATATCCTGGTGTCACCCAGGCCCGGTGTCTACCGCACCTGCGGGTCCTGGGTGTAATCATCCCCATTTCTGGGTAATAACACCGAGGAACCCCCCAAAGACGTGTGATACACAGCTGTAGGGCACAGCATACCCATTAAGCCTGCAGAGCGCTCACCCTTGGTGGGGGCCGACCGTGAAAAACCTCGACGCCTCTGCTGAGATTCGAACCCGCGATCTCCCGGCTTTGAGTCCTGCGCTCTACCCCTAAGCCACAGAAGCCGGTCGCTTCATGCGCTTCTGTTCATTCCCAAGGATACAATTATCGGATAGGATAATTACAGCCCATCGCTGAACACCCACAACTTAACATTTATGTTGAAGGTTAATATTATGGATTTTGGTAAGGCAGGAGTCTTGCTTTTATCCCAAATGACATACCCTAAAAATCCACAAACCACAGATGAGGAGTTTGTTGTCAAAGTTTCGGTAAAACAGCTTAAAAGTCAAAAGGGAAATCTCTTTCATGGGGGTGGGGGGGGGGGGGGGGCAGTCAGCTTTTCCTTCTCTGGATGCGCACCTGACATGTTTACAACATTAAACATTCTAAGTCAATATTCACAGGACATCCAGGGTTCTCTCAGACTCAAGTTGGCCATGGTTATGCATCCACTTAACGAGGTAAAGCTTGCTACACCCAAAGCACTCTACACACTTTTATGATACATGTCAGACCTTGCATGGCATATGCAGGGTGCACTGCCCATTACATTAGTGACACCATTTACCTCCTCATACAATATCCTGTCAAACACTTACCCGTTTCACCAGAGAGGAATTAACACTGGAGCACCAACGTGTTTTGAATGTTAGTGAATTCCTCAGTCTTTATCATGACTATTGCATGTTGCGCCGAGACTGAGGAGCTATCCCACGACCAGACATTGGGCACGTGCTACCAATTTGAAAACAACTGCTTCAAGACTGCGGGGGCTGTGTGCACATAAGATTACGTTTCTCGTTTTTACAGATCTCCTTGTTGTCATAGGTCCTACAGCTCTATGTTCAGACATCCCAATACACAGTCGATGGACCGATAAGCTGTTGGACTACAGGCCTGAAAGCCCTACACAGTTATCAGGATTTCTGTGTGTCCATTCGTGCGGGTGCTTTAGGATGACCGAATTTTTTCATCTGTCCGTCCGTCCCCGATGCTTAATGTCTCAATTATCTTATTAACCGTTTAAGACATTGTCTTGATTTATTTATTAAGATAAATTGGCTGTCGGGCCAAGAAAGGCTGTCGAAATACAGATCCTGGACCACCATTGCCACCGTGGAGATCATCTGCTCACGAGAAGCATATCATTTATGGGGCTGTCCCACTTCGGCGACTGTACGGGTGACTACAGGCGACCAGGCTGTCGTCTCTTGGTCGCGTGGCCTCTTACCTGTCGCCGCTGGATTTTCAACATGTTCTACATTCTCAGGCGACAGCTTTTCTGACGCCAGTGTGCGTAGCCTGTCTTCTACTGGCGTAGGTGCGGTCGTAGGCTGTCGCCAGGTGACGTGGGTTGTCGTAGGTCTTGTTGTAGGCTATCGCCAGGTGACGCGGGTTGTCGTACGTCCTGTCGTCGGCTAGTGTACTTGAAACAGGGCCCATCCTTGTCTCCGGCTCCTCACATAGCACAGGATAGAGACTCATCGAAGCTTGTCGCGAGTGGACGTAGCATGAATTCTGGTGTCGTAGGTTGTCGCTAGTGTAGTCGTCATTGTCGTAGATGTGGTAGTAGGTTGTCGTAGGTGATTATCCTTTGTCGCGGCGATTGTGTCGCCGGTTATCAGCAGCTTGTCGTCAGACAGTCGTCAATCTGTTGTAGCTTGATCGCCTGTAGTCGCCTGTAATGTCCCTAAGTGGGACAGCCCCATAACAAGTGAGCAAAACTGATGTTCTAAATTCTATTGAGCTACAAGGCACAACACGTGTTCTAATCAAGCAAAATGAAATGACTTTTCGCAGATTGTACATGTATTTAAGTAAAAAGAGGCACTCTTACACATAAATGCATTTCATTTGTTCTGTGGCGTATATATACAAGTGACCCTTGGGTCATGACGCTCAGCCGACTGACATGGTTACAGACATGTCCTTGCACAGACAACTAATTAAGATAATGTAGGTGGCATCATTGTTCATGCATATTAGCTTAGGTTCATCAAGACCCATAAGCACAACAAATCTGATGACAAACCAACCGGCCTTTCTTGAGGATTCTGGCAATTTATTGAGATAAAGATTATTCAGATAATTGAGCTTTTGTATCAAATTTTTCATTATTCTGTGGGGTACTTCGGAGCCCCATAGCTTGAAGAATATGGGTAACAGAGACCTAATTACAGGTTTCAAAGGCGATTTTTCATGGGTCTCTCTGGATGTAAAGTAAGAAGATTCCAGGTCCAGAAGTTACGATTCGTGCCTTGTTAATGGACCAAACAGCCAACATACAAAGAGTGATCATATAGCTCAGACGACTTACAGTCAGCTGAGCTAAACACAAGGTGGCGCCACCAGTCTGCAGGAACTGATAAAACACTTCATGCAAGAAACTAGATGTGTCGGAACGAAACATTTGTTAAATTTTGTAAAAATTGTTTAAGTTCAGGAGGTGTCCTATGGTCAAAAGTAGGTCAACAAGGGCAAAATGCAAACTGGATCTGTAATGGGTCATCATCAAGCAACACACCAAAAATCAGGCCAGAATCTGCAGGCATTGTGAAAATAAGTCCATACATGTGCATTTTTCATAAAAATTTCTGTCTTTCATGTAATTTTCTATGTTCAGGATCTGTCATATGGTCAAAAATAGGTCCATTGGGACGAAACGCGAACTCGATCTGTAAGTGGTCATTATGTGCCCACAGACCAAACATTAGGCCAGTATCTGTAAGCATTGCATTGCAAAACTAGAATATTAGCAAAAGCTGATAATCAGTTATAAGTTTAAATTGGAGCGGTATGTACCATGTTTCATAACAATCCACCAAATGGTTCCTGAGATATAAGCTTCTGAGTGTTTTTGTATAATCAGCTCTAAAACAAAGAAAAATAGTTCAAGGTCACCCATCTTTGCACTTGACCAAGATTTTGTTGATATACATCTTCACTGATGAAATAAAATTCAAACGGTGAATCCTTTTAGAGATATCCCAATCACAAGGCAAAAATTGAAAAATCCGATAAAAATTGATTAAAAAATCAGAAATTGCAGGTGGTGCCACCAAAATTGTGCAGCACGTACAGACCATTAGTCCCAATGATCATAGTAAGTTTTGTGAAAACCACACAATGGTTCCTGAGATATATGCTTCTGAGTGTTTTTCTGTAATCAGCTCTAAAATGTAGAAAAATAGGTCAAGGTCACCCATCTTCGAATTTGACCGAGATTTTATCGATATACATCTTCACTGATGAAATATAATTCCAACGGTGAATCCTTTAGAGATATCCCGCTCACAAGGTAAAAGTTAACAGACGCGGGCAGGACGGACGCCGGACAGACAGACAGACGGACGGACAGCTTGGGTGACGACATTAGCCCATCAGCCTATGAGCTGAGGGCTAAAAACGGCTGTAAATGTACATTTGTCATGAAAATTTATATTTTTAATGAAATTTTCAAAAGGAGGTCAACTGGGACAAAACGCGAACTCGATCTGTAACTGGTCATTATCTGGCCAAACACAAAAAATCAGGGTGGTATCTGCAGGCATTGCGGAAAAAAAGTCCATACATATGCATTTGTTATGAAAATTTCTATTTTTCATGAAACTTTCTATGTAAAGGAGCAGTCAAATGGTCAAAAGTAGCTCAACTGGGACAAAACAAGAACTCGATCTGTAACTGGTCAATATCTGCCCACACACCAAAAATAAGGCCCGTATCTGCAGGCATTGAGAAAAAAGTCCGTACATGTGCACTTGTCATGAAAATTTATATTTTTTTATGAAATTTTCTATGTGAGGGCACCGTCAAACGGTCAAAAGTAGGTCAATTGGGACAAAACATGAACTCGATCTGTAACTGGTCATTATCTGCCCACATACCAAAAATCAGGCCAATATCTGCAGCCATTGCAAAATAAAGTCTGTACGTGTGTACTTGTCATGAAAATTTCTATTTTTCATGAAATTTTCTATGTTCATGAGCCGTAAAACGGTCAAAAGTAGGTCAACTGGGACTAAACGCGAACTCGATCTGTAACTGGTCAATATCTGCCCACACACCAAAAATAAGGCCCCTATCTGCAGGCATTGAGAAAAAAGTCCGTACATGTGTATTTGTCATGAAAATTTCTATTTTTCATGGAATTTTCTAAGTTGTGGAGTCGTAAAACGGTCAAAAATAGGTCAACCGAGACAAAACGCGAACTCGATCTGTAACTGGTCATTATCTGCACACACACCAAAGATAAGGCCAATATCTGGAGGCACTGCGAAAAAAAGTCCGTACATGTGTATTTGACATGAAAATTTATATTTTTCATGAAATTTTCTAAATTTAGGAGCCGTTAAACGGTCAAAAGTAGGTCAACCGGGACGAACGCGAACTCGGTCTGTAACTGGTCATTATCTGCCCACACACCAAAAATCAGGCCAATATCTGCAGGCATTGCGAAGAAAAGTCCGTACAACTGTTTGATTTCAGAATGACGGAATGACGGACATGGGTAAAACTATATGCCCCCGCCACTTTGTGGCGGAGGCATAAAAAGGGTTATAATACATTCGTTGTTCAGATACTGGAGCTTTTATATCAATTTTTTTAATATTTGGGGAGAACTTCTGAGCCCCATAGCTCAAAGGATATGGGTAACAGAGACCTACATTCAGGTTTCCAAGCAGACTTTTCATGGACCTCCCTGCATGTCAAGAAAGAAGATTCTAGGTTCAGTCTTTACGATTTGTAACCTGTTAACATTTGATCGCATCTTTAAAAGTCTCTGAATATAGAAAAAACAAGGGACCTATGGGTCACGACGCTCAGCTGTTATATATGATAAAAAATATTATTTAGAAATGAGGCACATGCTGGTTTTGTGTGGTAATAAATATAAGCTGTATTATGAGTTGTTGTTGTTTAGCTTATGTATGATTTTGATAGTACCTTTGGAGACAGGGAAGAGGATTGATTTCATTTATTTTATTAACAAATGGAGTACTACTGTCACACAGATTTTGACTTGGCCATATAACTTATAAGCAGAACATATAATATAAGAGTTTAACTATTTATTAAAAAAATTACAAATATTGTCCCAAATATAATTTTTATTAAAAATAATAAGAGAATCATATGATTTTTTAAAAAGAAATATAATTGATATGATTATTAAAATAATATTAAAGAATATATTCATGAATGCATTCATGAATACATTTTGAAAGTATTTGCACGAGTATTCATATACTTTCATTTTTACCTGAATTCCCATTCTTTATGCAAGAAATTTTATAATGGAGTACATAATCATATTCATATTTAAATACAATCACAAAGTATGTCTGGTATTTATTCAGTTTTCACCAAACAATGATGTTGAGAATCCAGAATATACAAAATTCACACATTTAAATAATGATCATAAGTACCTGGTTTTATGGCTTTTATTTATATTAAAAAATAACTGTAAAAAATTCATTTTGGACTAATTTCACATCAATGTACACACTAGACACAGTAGGAATCTAGATTAATATTATCAACTGCATCTTTGTCTATCATTAATTTCCTTCATATAATCCTTAATGATTAGTAATGAATAATATGATTTACTTCTTTATCATTAAAAATGAACTGAAAAATGCCATAGGTGACTGCATGGTGTTATTTGGAATATGTGACATTCTACCCATCGATACAAGATTCTTATATCATCAGTAACTGCAAGTTAATTTCCTGTTATTATAAACTAACAAATTCCTTTTCTATTTTTCTTTAATTTGTTATTAAAAACCAATAAAAATTTATTAATTTATTGTTTATTGTTATGTTGTTGGTTAAAACTACTAGATGAGTTGGGTTGAACACCTGGATCATCTGTGGCTGGCCATCAGCTGCCTGGATTCTCCCCTCAAGCGTGCATAATTTGATGAAAGGTCAACAAGGTCAACATACAGGTGACTCAAGAGGGGCTGGAGAGAGCCAAAGTCTGACAGGGTCTCATAAAAAACATTAATAAAAGCTACAATATTTGGCAAATTTCTTTCAGCTTTCTAAACTAAAAAGCTGAAATCCTTATGTGTGCATGATATGAAAATTATATCAACAGTGCTCACGGGAAACAAACGTGCCATGGTCACAGTTGGGCAAAATTTAAGGTACTTATTTTATATTTATACTAATAACTTATAAAATTTGAAAAATTCAGAACTAATTTTGGATATTCCATTGAATCATGATATGTTACATCCCTGACAAAAAATCTCTAGCTACAGCAATCCTCTTGTTAAGGGAGTAAATATATTTCTTGATTTTTTACAAAGTGCATTATGTTTGGGCCCATAACTTGAAAAAAATACACAATACTGACATAATTTCTGGCATGTGCATAGTGAATGTATAGAAAAATATGTATATTATATATGATCAAAGTCAGATCAGTGGTTTTGATATTAGGCAGTCTTAAAGTGTAACATTGGGTTTTTAATGGAAAAAAATAAGTTTTTCACTGATATCTCGAAGGAATTAAGTCCTAGTGACCAAATTCTTGGCATGGTAGGGGATTTTGGAGAAATCTAACTGTATGCCAAATTTAAGGAACTTAGAGCTGAAGCTCGGGAGCTGAGCTCTAGCAAACTGCATAACACTAGCAATATGTGACATGGTGCTTGAAAACTTGAATAAAATCTACAGTTTTTGATCAACTGGTTTCAAATTTTTGGTGTTAACAGTTGAAATGCTAACAAAAACATGCTGTGAAAATTAAATCCACAGCAGTTACAGCAAAAAAACGTGCCATGGTCAAAGTTGGGCAAAATTTAAGGTACCAATTTTTTATTTTTGCTAATATTTTTAAAAATTTAAAAGACTTTGATCTAATTTTGGGTATACAATTTAATTTTGATTAATAATAGTAATATTACTGGAAAAAAAGTGCTTAGCTTTAACAAGTTTTGTGTTAAGTGATAAAATTTCTTTCCTGATTATTTAAAAAATGCATTATGTTTGGGCCCATAACTTTTTTAAATTAAATAATACAGACCTAATTTCTGGCATGTACTTAGGAATTATATAGAGGATTATTTATAGGAAATATGAGGAAAAACAGATGAGTGGTTTTGATATTAGGCAGTCCTAAAGTGTGAAAATAGGTTTTTAATAAAAAATTGAGGTTTTTCCTTAAATTCTCAAAGGAATGAAGTCGCAAAGACCCAGTTTTTGTCTTGGTAGGAGATCTTGGGGACATCTAATATTATGCTGAATTTTGGATTCCTAGGTCTTACGGTTTCAAAACGTGCCACATCTACGGACGGACGGACGGACGGACAGACGGACGGACGACGGACAATGGACCACGACTATAGCTCAGATGACTTATAGTCAGCTGAGCTAAAAATCGTAAAAAATAAAAAAAATACAGGTGGCGCCACCAGTCTGCAATAACTGATGAAACACTCCATGATCAATATCCATGCAAAGAATCATGGTGATCAATGCATTAGTTGTTCAGATACTTGAGCTTTTGAATCAAATTTTTCATTATTCTGGGGGATACTTCGGAGCCCAAAACCTTGAAGTATATGGGTATCAGAGACCTAATTCCATGTTTCCAAGGAGACTTTTCATGGGCCTCCCTGAATGTTAAGAAAGAAGATTCTAGGTTCAGTCGTTACGATTTGTGCCCTGTTAACAGATGATGGCATCTTTCAAGGTCTCTAAAATAGAGAAAAAAAAAATTAGAAAAAATCGAGAAAATACAGGTGGAGCCACCAGTCTGCAAAAACTGATGTACCGGTAACACTCCATGATCAATATCTATGCAAAGCATCATGGTGATCAATGCATAAGTTGTTCAGATACTTGAGCTTTTGTATAAACTTTTTCATTATTCTGGGAGATACTTCGGAGCCCCATAGCTTGAAGAATATGGGTAACAGAGACCTAATTTTAGGTTTCCAAGGAGACTTTTCATGGACCTCTCTGGATGTAGTGTTAGAAGATTCATGGTCCAGCGGTTACGATTTGTGCCTTGTTAACGGCCAGACGGACGGAAGGACGACGGACAAAGAGTGATCGCTATAGCTCAGAAGACTTACAGTCAGCTGAGTTAATAATGATTGTGTCTGCAAATATTTATAGTTACTTCTTTTTTGTCTTAACAAGCCTGACAATGCAAGATCAAGTCTATAACTTTTTATGAATTAACTATAAAACAGTGTCCTTTCAATTAAATCAACAACAATGCAAAACTAATGTCAAAGTGCACGTTTTACTTTAGCATAATAACTGCTTCTCTCGTCCTCTCAATATATACCTTATCCATATATGATCCATATATTAACATTTACATTCCCAATCAATATGATCCTCCAATCTTGAGTGTGTAAACCCATTAAACTATGTAAAGTAGCATTATCACCTCAACTCTGTATTTAATAATATGCCAAGATGAGAGTCCAGTTGTTCCATAACCAAACAGGTTTTAAAATAATACACAGAACCAATGTCACTAAGGGTGTTGCTACCACAATAACTGTCCAACAGGCGTCTCCATAGTTGGGGAAACCACAGTGCCGAATGAATTAAAATGGTGCCGATAGATGGCAGCACAAACTAAAAGGGCAGCTTTAAGCAGTGATTGCAAAAACACTTGAACTCATGACCTTCTTGTTTTCATAAATTAACTTTAAAGTCCATCTGTCAAAGATCACTAAAACATCTCTGCATGAGCTTATGTTCCCTATATACTATATATATATATATATATATATATATATATATATATATATATATATATATTAATTAAAGAAATAATAGCACTGGTACAATAAGATAAATTACAACTCTCACACACAAGTATATACATATGTACATGTACATGGTCCCAAGTGAGAATTAAAGTGAGGGCAGAGAGCCAGTCACTAACACTTTGGCTGAGAACAAGGATTGATTTGGCAAACAAAACAGTCAAATATATTAGCAGAGGCTACCGTATTGATCCAGGAGAATAAATTGGTGCTGCCCCCTAGTGAGGCGTTTATAAACTAGATGAATTCATGTTCTTATTTCATTATATTATAGGCCATATACTAGTATGTTGGACATATATCCTGATTTGAGCAAAAAAGTCATCCTTACTGATATCAGCTCTTTTTCCTATGTTAAATGCTAATTTGAGATGGGGTGTGTGGGTGTTCTTGGCAGAACTTCTTGATCATTCTTACTATGTCAAATAATTATCTACTTGGAAGGTCACTTCTTACCTTAGCTAGGCTGATGTTAAGGTTCTTCTTAACCATTTACTGATCTTTTGTACCATGTTTGAGGGTCCCTTAATCTTCATATTCATACCAGTGTGTATATATATGGAAACATTTTCGACATAGGACTCCCTTAAATGATGTGAATGTTTCCTAAATTTCCACCCTATAACAAATGTTTATGTCTAACATTTTAAGAAGCTAAACTGGAGATATTTACAGTTAGAAAAAACACCTTACGTTATAATATGTTAACCATTTACATACATATCCCTGTCATTATCACAGCTGGTTTCAGTAAAAAAAATCCAGATATCTGTACAGTCTAGAAATTTTGATCATGTTTTACTAAAATATATTCAGACAAATTGACATACATACTCAATACAAATCATGCCCTCATCCATCAAAGAATCATGAATACTGAGATGTGACAAAATAAAGTGATCCAAAATTAATGTATTGTATCAAAACATTACTCATGCATTGCAATGCACATATTATTCATATCATTTATAAGTTATCATCTGTTCACAATATAAAATTCCACATATTCAGCTGAAATTGTAACATCACTAGATTATCTACAGACATAAATAAATTATGACTAAACACAACTGTGTGATTATCCTGGTCATGCATTTAGTGCCCTGCCCATATTGCACTAAGATAATTAATATAAACATACAAAAAATCACTAAGTCCTATTGTCAACTTTTCTAACCTCAACACTATAAATGCTCCTTAAATAACAACATTATGGTTAACGAACTGGCAAAGGGTAAAACTTCAATCCTATTTAGTACACTTAACTATATTAACTAGAAGGTTCCCTGTGGTTATCACAAATATCAATGGTGACTATATTGTTATAGCAAACTCTTAAAATGGATTTAGATGGAAATATAAAAACACTGATGGGTGATTACTGGTACAGAAACAATGAAAATGCCACCAGATGATTTTCACTTATAGTTAGTAATTTTTGTCCTGAAAAGAGCCAAAAACACTTATGGTAACAATATTACCATACCCGTATTCAACTAGCTCTGTCTAGCGAACAGAGCTATTAAACACTGCAGTGAATGCTTACCCGACTAGACTATTAACAGTATTTGTAGTAAAATATTGGTTTCATTACAAATTAATGATTGTTAAAAATGGACTGACTGATATCATACCATCTAAAACTGTTCCAGTTTCTATCTGATCAAGCAATGCATATTTGTGGTGAATGCTGATACAAGGTTGTGTGTGTTTGTATTTCACTGAACAGCAATGCCAGTATAGGCAGCAGGCTGTACTCTGTATAGTGGCTACTGTTATCATTAATAATCATCATATCCTACAATAATACAACTAGAATTAATGGCTGGTCATGGTCCTATTACCCTATAATCAAACACTGTTTATCTTTACAAGATGACACCAAAATTAATGGTTATGTTTTAGACAATCAACAAATTATAGGATTCATCAAAATCTGAAAATAAATAATTATAGCAATTTACTACCCCCCCCCCCCCCCTCTCTCTTTTCCTGCACAGTTATCAAAATAGCATGAAACTAAACCTATTGTTTGTTCTGTAGGGTTAAATAATCAGAATATAAATGAAATGCTTGGTAAAAAAATATAACAGTTTAGATTCATACAAAGAAAATGGATTTGTTTGGTTATACTGATAAATTTGATGAAGAGTTAATACAGTTAATAAATAAACAAAACCTGTATAAAACAAAGACAAGGAAATATAAATCTTGTTGGTGGAGTTTCACATGTGGTGTGTGAGTGAGAAATTCCATTTAGCCTGGCCCCCCTCTCAACTTTTTTGGTTCCAAAAAGGCAATTTTACTGATTCCTTTGCATAGAATTTGCCTGTTTTGAGTACCCAGTAAATCAAATTAATGCAGCAGGACCCTGAATGGATGTCAGCTTGAAAAGCTTAGGCTACATGTGCAGTAGCTAATATTTCAAAAAAGGAAATTTTCTACAGCAAATGTATAACAGAAAGCCCATCTTCTAGTGTTATGCAAATTTATGATTTTTAAACTGATTGCCCATTATTTGCCTGACTGTCTTTAAACTGAAAAGTTCTGCTTGAAGAGACTTGTGTAGGAATTCCCTAATGATGTCTATTTTCCATGGGATTCTGCCTTTTTCTTGTAGGCTTCCAGCTCTTCTTTAAACACTAACATGCCTAGATGGGCATGGGAGGCTTCGTTCAATGCTTTTGATCGTATACAGCTTGTGTACTGATCAAACGGGAGGTTGTTGTCACAGTATTTTGTATGCCATAAGTGAAAGATACCTGGATCTGTAGCTCTCATTACCATATAGTTACTCTTTACATATTTCCTGTACAATAACACATCTTCCATACCCCACCCAATTATCTGCTCCTCAAAACCCCCGATCTTCATGAAGTCTGACCGGTACTGGCACGTCATACCATAACCAAAGTCCCGCCAGAAACCCGTGTCCTTTGATATGACAGTTTGTTCATCTTCTGGGGGCACTGGGACATCTTGTAAACCATATACTACAGTAGGGTTGTATAAACTGAACACAATAGGATAGTAGACTCTCACCGATTTCTGAACGTTCAATCTGCATCTCTCTAAGAAATCAACTGAAAATACTATGTCCACATCACATAAAAACATAAGCACATCACCTTTATTCCATGCTTGTGCTCCTACCTGTAGACCCCTCCCACGAGAAAATCTCTCATTTAACGTCAATAATTTTATATTAGAAAATTTGTACTTTTTGGACACAGCAGCTAACGTCTTTTTGACTTCCTCGAGGCCTTCGGCCCCGAAATACACTACTGTGAGAAAAACTTTTTTGTCCTCTTTGATGCAGATATAAACAAAACGTTTCATGAAACTATGGAATGTGTCTGTCCTCCCTGATAAGGGCAAGATTAAATTGATAAGTTCTTTTCTGGATTCTTCAACCTGGTTGACTAGTAGATGTAGTGGTCCATAGGGTCTGGTCATGACCAACTTCTTGTACTTCTTACCTTTCCCGAGTTCTCGGAAATACAGCTCGTAGTGGGTCCCTATGGATGGTTCAGTCCGGTATATACCTTCTAAAAAGTCATTGGTTGTGTAATGCCTTTTCTGTGTTTGTGGTTTTTGCTCATTTAGGTGGGACACGGCAAAACCTATGACTTCCAAGATTTCTTTTTTCTTAAACCCAATTGGTTTTTCAACCACTCGTTTACCCAATCCAGGTTCGATGAGGTATATACGGGTCAGGGTGAACCTTGTAAAGGAAAACTGCTCAAATTCATTATTGTAGGGTTTGCCTTTGGTGATTTCAGAATCTTTAATGATCTGCTTGAAGTAGTTTTCATAGAACTGGGCCTTCTGTTTGCATTCTGTGTTGGCTGTGACTTGAGCTTGGTTGTCTGCTGCTTTACGAGAGCTCTCAAGTTCTGCTTGCAGTGCCTCTACCTGAAATCAAATAATATAGTGTATACATATGTATGATAAGGTTCATTTCAAGTGGTTTATGTGTCACTCATTGTTTGTCATGTGCATCATTTGATTGATTTACTAAAGAAACCCTGACATTAGGTTTTGTCAAATGGTGCCAGCTTTCATTTATGTTAATTTAAAACAATTATGGTAATTGTTTTTTAAACTTTGGATTACTGTGGTATGTGAGTTTCACCATGAGGTTGTTTTGTAAAGGAATAAAGCTATCAAATGAAAATTTCAAATGTTAAATAGAGTAGGGATTTTATTCTGCACAAAGTGCTCTTGCTAGTACATGTTATTATTGCTTTGTTGTTATAAACTTGTGAAGCAGGCAGGTGATCTGGCTTTTATCATGAATTGAAGCACCCACTGCCATCCAGCTAGATTGGGCAGCTCTTTCATAACAGTTTTATTGAAGCTTCCATTTATATCCTAGTGTTAATTTGATCCACATCTACGGTCAGACAACAGATGGAAATAATCCCTAATGTATCTACGTTCCTCCAGGCCCTAATGGTTCAATACATGGCACCTTTCATTTGGATGAAATCTATGGACTTCAAGCAATAATGAGACTGGGAAATTGTTACCCATCATCAATTTGGACCAGAGCTAGCTTACAGCATCTGGACACTTATCTGTCCCTGCGATATGGAATATAATATCACAACTCTGCAGTAGGGGAAATAATATCACAGCTCTTTATAAAGGCCTTCCAAAATTATACCCAGAAATGTACCACAAGTAGTATTCTTTATAGATTTTTAGGGAGAAATTTCCTGGGTGAACTAATCTAAGTAAGAAGCATCCAAGGAACACTGGGAATCCATCTGTGGTCACAAAAATGCTTTAAAATTTAAAGCAGAAGCTTGATATTTAAAAAAAAAGCTTGCAGATGACAAAATTGGATATATAGGAAAGGACACAATGAGCATTTGTGGGATTGATTATTTTTTAACTACAAAAACACAGCATTGATAGAAGAGATAAAATCAGATATCTGGAACTTGTCAGACAGATTATTCCACAATCCATGGATTCAAAGATTTATGGTTTTTCTTAGGCTGATCATATATATTATAACGGACCATGGTGGCAGATAAACCAGGGTTTCTGCGCCTCTTGGCAAAGCAAATTTAAGACCTTTATAAAACTTTTTAAGACCAGCTGACAGAAAATTTAAGACCCTTTTATACATAGATATCTTTAATGGCCCTAACGTCCTTTAAAAACTACTGAAGATTCCAACCTTGCGTCTGTTGGAGAACCTTATACTCCTGACATTTGTAGAGCCTTCATTTATTAGGGGAGGAGTCCTGAGAATCAACGAAGATCTTTCTTCAACAAGTAACCGAAGCAACTTCTCCTTACCTGTAACAAGCTTACGTTCGACCACTGAACTGTTTGTGCACATTCATTAAATCAGGATGGGTAAAATCAAATTTGAGACCTTTTCAAGACCTATGTCAGGATTCCTGGCATTTTTAAGACCTTTTCAAGGCCCAGCATGAACCCTGTAAATGTTTTTGTAAGCAACTGGGTCCAAGCCTCTAAAATGCATGTTTTTGGTCTTAAACTGTTTGGATTGATGCCACGTGGATCCTGAGAGGGCTCATTTTCCTTATTTCCCAATAAATCATGAGATATGTGACATTATTTTCTCAAGGGGCAACTGCAGCACCATTTACAAGAGATTATGCCCTTGTATAGAGAGGGTGAACTTGCAGCCTCATCTATCAAATTTGGAGTGAAACTAAACTGATCTATAAGTGCAAAATAATGACCAGGTACCAACTTGATGAGATACAATATGTCTTTAACTGTGCTGCTAGGGTTATCACTGGATTAGGCCAGAGTGAACAGTACAATGATTAGTCTTCACTGGGTACTAGTGAAAAAAACAGCTGGAATATAAAATTTTATTATTGGTCTTTAAATCACTATATGATCTAGCACCAGATTATTTCCAAAATATGCTTAAGGTGTATACCTCTCTATGTAACTTGCGATCTGTCCGTAGTTGTACATTTATAATACAAAGAACCATGCTGATATACTATGGGGATAGAGCTTTAGTCACAGTGCACTTGTATTATTGAATAGATTGCCTGCACATTTGAGATCTCAAACAGATTTAAATATTTTAAAGAAGATGCTAAAGTTTTTTTCTTTTTAAGAGAGCTTATGTACTGCAGTGTGTGTGCCATTGCATGTCTTGTGTAGTTTTATAGTCATTTATCAGTCTGGAAATGCATATTAGCCATATTTAGGAATGTTTTAGTTTCATAGATTTAGATATGTGTTGTATATGCATGCATGTATTTACTGGCACAATTTAAATAAGATTTTCAAGGGTTTACTTGTTTTTATTGTAAAAAGCCATTCATGAGCAATTGTACGTTTTGGTA
Organism: Sipunculus nudus; assembly: GCA_026874595.1. NCBI lineage: Eukaryota > Metazoa > Annelida > Sipuncula > Golfingiida > Sipunculidae > Sipunculus > Sipunculus nudus. The sequence goes on from CM049307.1 coordinate 61,369,860, forward strand.
TGGCGCTATATAAATTTACATTATCATTAATATTAACAGGTAAGATGCTGGTGTCAATAAACAGAAATGGGTCAACATTACCTGCTGCTTGAGTTCTTGGATTTCCTGCTGCGCTTTTGCGCTATCATCCAGTGCATCATTACTGTCACCTGGCTCGCCAGGGACGTGCTGGTAGCCATTTTCTCGGCGCCTGACAGATGGCTCTGGCAGTAGGCCGCATCGTGTCACGAACATCATCGTGAATGCACATAGTGCAAACAGTAGAAGAAGCAGGCGGGGCATGGTTCTGTGCATGATAGTCAACCATTGTGACCTAGCAGGCAGCGCCACCTGTGGGAAAATTGAAACAACAACATGAAATAATGTAATGCAATTAATCTCTTTATATTAATTATGAAGTGATTAGTACTGAACACTGCACACAGCAAGCTGGTTTCCACTTTTCATCGGTAGGGACACTTACCGGTACTATATTAAACAGTAGGTCTAACATGTCAAATGGCAATATACAATCAAAATAATATAAATAATCAGTCTTTGTCAAAACAAGTATCAGCTAGACTATATAAAACAATGAATATTTATTATGTAGGTGTCATCATTCCTTCAACCTTACAGAAACTCACAATAACGTGAGTAATTCAAGGCTCAGCATTAACTTTTGAAAGTACACTCCGACTGAAAGTATTTGCCCAGTCGGGCAAGTTACATCTGGCTTTTACTTGCCCTACATGAATTCTTACTCAAGCCCTGTAATTCTTAGAGAAAAAGAAACTGATGATTAAAATGGAAAGCAAACAGGTTTAAAAAATGAATATGCAAATACCAATGTCTTTATATAAAATAAGCTTTTCTACATTTTTTTCTACATATTAAGCAATCCTTATACACACACGCATACACATTCACACAACTCCTGTCTATACTCCCTAAACATACATACCCAATCTTTCACAGCTAGGCCTTACTGTTCTCATACAATATCCATTACAGGCAATCACCAGAGTTACCAAACTTCTAATTTCAGGGTAACTTGCCATACTATCACATTCTATTTACACTCCAATGCAAGTTATTTTCTGCCTTGGGTAAGATGTCACCAAAAGGTCACATCATATTTAGTGTAAAAGCTGGTCACAGTAACTTCATATTAACTTATTCCATTGCTTCCTTGTGCACGAATCATGGTAATATATAATGATAAATATTGCTACTTTGTCATAAAAACATGATTAATTTTAGGAAAATTTCTTTCTTTCAGAAATATAGCAATTACATGACAAATACAAGGTGTGACCCATTGCCCATGATGCTCAGCTAAACATGTTGGCTACATGACACACCTCTTTTCCTATATACCACCCACCTGTCTGGAAGTTTGTATTGGCTTTTCCATCAAAGGCCAAACCACACTGGTGTACCCTAAGAGATATGGATTTGTTATATTCAAACAGCAAGTTATTGTTATAGATAGACTTAGATGAGCTCTGCCAAATTAATGTACAAGTATGGGATAAACATATCTAAAACAGTATTTTAAATGCACACACAACATTATATCTTTTCCAGATAGTATCTACATTGGCGACACAGATTTCTTGGTATTTAAACTGAGAAGGGATTGGAGGTATATATATCTATACATATTAAAGTTTAACAGAAACACAACATTTCACATCTATACTGGCTATAGAAATTTGTGAAACCAGCATGAAACCCTGCATGGATGTGAAAAGGTAGTTTCAATATGGCGTACAGGCTGCCCAAATGAGGCCATTGTTGAGCAGAGATCCAGTCTACAAAAATATTCTTTCATCAAAATGAGACAGAATTATTAATTGTAGTGAAGAATGGAATATATGACAACCACTGAGGATCTCATTTCCACATATCTGTTCTGATTATAAGTAAGTATATTAAAAAGGAGCCCCTCCCCTGATCAAAACCACATTTTGATGTGTTTAGGAGACCTTATCTGAATCAGCTGTTTGCTGTAAAAACCTTAACACATGTTTTGTAATCTGTGAGCACTGTACTGAACTTCGACAGATTACTTGTGAGGAAATAACAGATGACAGGAGTGTAAATCAGCCATGATAAACATGTCAGGCTGGGTCTGATAACTGCTGGATGTGTTTTCCTCCAGATAAATCGAGCTTACTTCCCATTCCTGAAACATGTTTTTGAAACATTACACCATATAACATTACAAATATTCATGTACAAATATGAGCAGCTGAGACTTGGTGAATCAAAAACAAGGGTACAAATGGGAAAGTAATAAAGGATTCTTTTGATATTTTCTGTTTCCTAATTTTCTATTGTTTAGCACCCTGAAGTAACACAGGTCAGTTTTGTTCACAATGCTTGTATATTCCCTATAATGGTATATCAAATGTCTTGAATAAGTCCTCACTGCCACAATCATACTGGATTGACTTACTGTTACACCCATGCATGATCTGTTCACTCAAAAGCATATATACAGGAAAACCTCGCCTATGACCACTTCAGTCTGGCAACCACCTCAAAACAACGACCACTTCTCAGGGGTCTTAATTTTTTTCCGCTGTTTAAATAAGACCATGCTTAGATGTCCACCTAGTGAATGTGACCACTTAATTAAGGTTACAATGGTAGTTGTATTTCTTGGTTTAATGTATCATTCTCTTTATCGCCAATATCAATATCTCTGGATTCTCTGTTCAGTATCTCTGCTTTAATTTAGAGATCAGGAACACTGTTGTGTGACCCATTACAAAGATCAAGGAAAAGCTATCAGGAGATTTCAAAATTCTTATATAATATTATCAAAAATAATTAACAAAAGTATTCAATTTTAATTATTCAGCAATATATTATCATGGCCAAATACTTGGCAAAATGTTGAAACCAGTTACTGGTATTAGTAGGATTAATAGTAATATCCCAACATATTTATCGACAACAGAGTGGGTAAATTTGATCTAGATGACTATAAAATAGCTCTGGCTAAGCAGTAAGGGAACAATACTGCAGTGTCTGTATGAAGCTGACAAAAAGGCTACATGTGTTAAGTGCACTAAATCTGCATCGAAATATAATCCTTGTTGTGTTCTGGTTGTAACAGGATATATATACAAAAACACAGCAATATTACGACATCCAGACCCTGACAATAAAGACAGAGAAATGCTAGGATTTATCAGAGCACCTTACCTGGAGCTGTCCCAGCCATATCTGCTACACATTACAGGAGACACCAAGCCTGGCACAGTGTGACATCACCAGTGTGCCTGAGTACCAGGTATAGCCCATACAAAGCACAGTGCTGTAGGGCTTAATATGCAGAGGACAGAAATAATGTCCCAGATGAGGACTTTTTGCCCACAAGGACTGGCTGTTATGGACCTGAGCGAGGATTTCTTCTGCCTGTACCAGAGGAGACCCTGATTTATCATGAGTATATGATGTATCACAACATCTACAGCTTTCTGCCCCCTCTTGAAGACAAGTACCAGGTATATGGAGAGCTAGAGATGAATGCGACCCCTTCTCTTAACCAGGAACAGAGCATTTCAGTGCACATATCATCTGCTGCACTTAGTATCAATATCAATGATACTTGCACCAGGATTAAGTAACATGACATTCTTTAATTTTATTTCCTCTGTCAGGAGAATACATTCATTCAACCACATTCATGTATGTGTGTTTGTGTGTGTGTTTGTAGGATTTGTTCACAGCTTAACTCTAGAAATCATGAACAAAACATGAAGTTTTCAGGCATTTCGGGAATGGGACAGTGAAAAATTGATTATATTGATGTGGATCCAGAAAATGATACGGATTCAGAAACATCATAGAGGAATATTCACAAATGTAGAGTCACTTGTGTGTAACTGGTAATATGTCCCTAATAAGTGAATGCAAACACTGTTTTGGGAACATCCGACAATCGAAACTCCCCACATCATGTCATGGTGGTGGATTGCATTCCTATGAATGCAAATTTCTAGTTTTTTTTCTTTCATAGGGTACCACATTTTCATGTCAGCTTTGTCAGAATGTGACCTTCTACTAGATATTTTTTCTTTTTTTATCACAGGTGACTCAAACAGATGACTTGGAATTCAAGATATATTTTCCTTTTATTCACATAGTTATATCAAGTGCAAATATTATAATTAGTTATTCTGCAATTTCAAGCTAATCAATGGTAGCCTCTTTAATGACCTATTTCTAAAAAAAAAACTACTTACTGGTCTATCTAGAAGTGTCATGAGATACAAAAAAACATCATCAGCTCAGTCCTGGGGGGTTGGCTATACCTGGTAAGTACACATATGAATAGTGTTCTGGGCTTGGTCAAACTTGAGCACTGCAGTAAGCATTAATCATACTTCAAATACTGTGTGACTGTTGGTTAACCTGTATCCCTAATGATAACCATATGGAACATGGGGACGGAAATTAAGAGATACAGGGTTGATATACAGGAATTATAAAAAATTTGTATCAAATGAGAGCTGATATGTTACATCAAAATTAAGAAACTTAAGCAATAACATTTATATGCTCTTTACACAGTGCTTAACCTATAGGCCTACTACCTATATCGTAAGCGCTGATTGTTATGACCTCGTATCCTGAATCTCTACACCAGAGGGGAGCACTGAATTTTGGTACAATCAGATGAGACTCTGTGCTGAAGACAAAACGGTTTACCAGCCAAGCGAGGAATACACGGAGCTAATGTTGTTCATTTCGTTTTGAGTGACTGCTCATGGCCCTGGCAACCGTTTGAACAGGCAATAGACTCAGAGAGAATGGCCCAACACATGGTTTCTAGGTGGAGCCTGATGCCTGAGGAGTGTTTGTTAACTGGCATTTGGTTGACTGTTAGTCACATCAGCAGTTTTTTCAGCAGACAAGCCACCTGGTGTCTAAGTGCATCATAAATGGTCAAAGCAGGCAGCAGGAAAATCAGTAGCTTCTTTAGCAATACAGCAATACCACCATTTTTTCAGCACCATCCAGCCCTCATGTATATGAATTTCAAATTCTGAATTGTTCCAACTGACATGAAATTTATACTGAATCATATTGCTGCGTAGTACATGTCAAACATCTGTCTCTGTAAACAAGCACACCAGCTTGCTGACGATGACTGTGTGATATGGTCGAAAGCTACAGCTACGTACAATGTAAGTCCCTGAGTTGAGAATTTACTAACCTTTATTGAATGTCCAGGGACAGAATCCAACATACAAAGTTTGATCTCTCTCTGTAATTCATTTACTATAATACTATACATATACTACAATACTAATAATGGTATATGAGCATGATAAATCAAACTAGGCATCATGTACTGTCATCAAATAATTATGATTATATGACTTGGTTCAGCACCAAATCATAAGTCATAAAAATGATGATGATAACACCAATAATAATAATATTTTGTTCCCTAATACTATCTATTGATGAAGCAATGTCAATGATACATTCATTCAGTAAGAACAGGACAGGAATTAATGGTTATGTCATGATGTCAGATATGAGATATCCTTGAAGATTTGGTGCAGACAAGGATATTTCACATTTATCATAGCTGCACAGAGCCAAAGTGTCACTTTACATATACAAAACTAAATTAATCCTATTTTAATCATGCAAAAACACAGCAGTTGGTTGCATTTGAAATATACTTCCAGCCTGCACTGAGACACCAGCCTTTTGTCATCCCCTTTACTAATAAGAGGTCCCCTGTTCCACAGATCATTTTACCAAATCATATTAAAATAGGTTAGCTTTTTTGTTTGGTTTAATCTAACTCTGCATCAAGCCAGCTGCATGAAAGAAACCTGATGAGAAAGGGCAAATAAGGTTGCAAGTTGTCATAAGAAATCAGTGTAAAATTATTGTTAACAGGTGCATTTATATGGCTCACAGGAGCGCTATCTGTGAGTGTGACAAGAGAATGATGGCCGTAAAAATCCTTTACACTTTCCCCTGTACTATTACTACTATAGCATGTGTTGCGTCCTTTACAAAAGGGAAAACCACAATTATAAGAAACAGTCTGAAGAATGAAGACCTGCCTTGCCAAAGGAATACAAATTCTTAGTTGTTATTGTTACTGGTATATCACATAAATTGTAATACGGTAAAAAAAATATAAAACGTAATGGATCAATTAAAATTTTTTTTGCAAGAAAAAGAGTATCATTCTAGCCAACAGTTTTCAGGGCCAAAAAAGAGTTTAGACTTATGGATATTTGCACTCCAAGTTTAACCATAATTCATATAATGGTTGCTTGCAAACTGTATTAACCACACATTATGATTGAATACAATTAGTCTGCACAAAAAGTAATATAATTAGTAAAATTTTCAGAAAAAAAACTCTGCAAACAAGCTACACATGAATATATAATACACTGACATCTATCAGCACTATATGTAAATAGTACTAGCATTATTAATTTACTACTTCTGAGAGCTTAGCTGGCCACTTTGCTGGTGTGATTTCATGTACATGTCGTGCCACATGTATATCACTGAAGGGTAAACCCATGGGAACACAAGATAATGTTTAAACACTATATGCACAAGTCACATATGAATGCATGGTAAATATGATAATAGTATAAAAAGAACATAATAAGCACCTACAGGAACAATATTACATGAAGAAAAATAAAAATACAGACATATCAAATCTGGCATGAAGTTAACATTTATTTCACTCATTGATACTGTTCGTTCATGCAATCTCAACAGTGACTTCACAAATTTGCCGAAAACGCAGATAAAGGTGTTTAATCTTTTTCTATGAAAGTGAGAAAAAAAATCCATGTGCAGGCCTTAGGGAATTGAGGGAAGCAACTTCATAGAGTTATGACAATGAATATTCCTGAAATATTTATCACTGATGTGTAGTTGTGTAAAATTAGACAATTAAATGAAATTCAAGTCTTGGTTTTCACATAAGTTAAGGGTTTGCATATTTAGATGAAAACTGAACATTGAAGCAGTGTGACACTTTATTGTAACCAAAAAAAAATACCTAATCTGATAATATTTGTAGGTTTTATAACATTTATTAATCCTATTTACATGGTACAAAAGCTAAATAGAAATATCAGTATCCATTTCATATTTCTTTACTCCCTGCAATCCCTGGTTATTGATGTACAGTAATAATATATATGACCCTTGGTGCCAGAGCACTTGAGTAATATAGGCAATATATGAGGTCATCTATCAACAGGTCCCATTTACCAGATCCTTAAGCGTGTAATGGAGCAACAAAACAGCCGAGACCCTGGTGACCTCTTGGTGTTGTATCTAGGGACAGCTCTATACCCATCACCCATGTATCCCTGATAAAAAATATGACCTGAGACAACCCAGGCACACAAATGATGGATATAAAATGGCAGATCCACTTAAGAGGCCCGGGGCACTGGTATCTGCTGCTCCTGGAAATACTGGGCAGGGATATTCCAGTGGTTTCTCATGCAAAATAATCTTCCAATGTTTGACCCCTGACTGCCCGCCCATATCTTGACATACAATACAATTAAAGCTTACCTTTTCCTAGTTGCTGGCAATAACTCATCTCACTTAAGTGTTAATATCTCTGTCACTAAAGCTGAAACCTTTTAGCCTTGGCAGCCTTATCTCAGTCAATAAGTTGAAACCCTGACCTAAGGCAGTCTTATATTTTTTTTAAGCTGAACTTCCTGTATTTTATAAGTCAGTCTTATCCCCCGTCAGGGAGCAGTGAATTTTTGGCACTATCTCTATCTTATACAGTTATTTCTCTCAGAAAATTTGCTGCCTTTTTCTCTTGAGCCCTTTTTTATCTCTGTCACCTAAACTGTAATCTCTCTGCTAATACAGACACAGTCTCATTTCTGTCATTAAAGCTGCATTATCTGTATCTTCATCCTTATATCTCTATTACTAATGTTTCAACTTCTATGGCCAATGATTCCATTAAATTTAGCATGAAACAAGCAACTGTGTATTATAGTATTTATCACTACATTAATGTGTACATATGTTTTATCAATAAACAACAACATATATATAAATTTAAATCCAAGATGATCCAAAGGTATTATATATATATGAAATATTAATAAATTTAAATGAAACAGAATAACTGCCTTATTCACTGACCAAGGGGATGTGTTTTAACCAAAGGAACATATAGTCTATAACCAGAGACAGGACCACAACAAGTACACAAGATACAGCTATAGAGAATACTTACCTACACACTGCCCATTGTGCTGCTGCTGTATATGGAAGAACAGTTACAGCTTTATAGGGCTTCCCTGGTAGACAGACTGGCAGTACATCCGCCCAGCAGCACAGTGGCAGACAGCATCAAAGTAGCCAGGATGCTGGCCCATTACATCCACCAGTGCCATCTGTCTTTTTCATAAAGTGACAATTACCCAGCGTTAAGCTACCTGCATATTGCTCATCCCATGAACTCAGATTATAAGAAACTGTTGTATTGCAGAACCATATGTAATCCCCCTAAGTTTACTGATGGCTCTGGCATGTCCCATCCTGTCCGAGCAGGTAACATCAGACAGCCCATGCTGACAGCAATCAACATTCAGATACAGGGAATGGCATGCAGTCTCTTTAGACTTACAGGGACTGGGACAGCCTCAGCCCTTGGCCAGTGAGCTACACCTGTGACAGCGGCTGAGCTGGTACTGACAGGGATGTGACCTGATCTAGGGCTACTCTTGCTGTTGAAGCAATCATGCTTTACCTAATGGCTGTTGATTTGCTTGCACCATGACCATAATGACTGTCTGACTAAACACAAGTCAAGATTTATTAATGTCTGGCTACCAAACTACTTGTGACCACACCTGGTGTGGAGCAACCTGTTACAGAGTACAAGGACTACCCAAGGTAGTTGAAGTAGATCTAAAGCCACCAATATAGTCATTCTCATTTAGAACTCAAGTTTCTCATTCATATTAACAATTAACAGCATGATTATACCTCTACTAGGAAGTCTGTTTTTCCCTTGGTTATTTGGTTTGTTTGACAGTTGGCAACTTTACGAAAAAAGTTATAAACAGATTTGGATGAAAATTTGTGGAAGGTTCAAGGGACACCCACTGAACTACCCACACAATTTTAGAGGTAATCTGAATAATCATATTTTTCATTTCAAGTGTATCCTTAACCACTATAAAATGGGAAATTTCTTTATGCTGAATAAAGGCCGAGGCCATTCACTGGTATTGGGGATTATCTTTGTTCTGGGGTTGACCTGTGAACCAACTCTGCATTATGCTATTGAACCAACACACATAATGTATGTGTAGCACACAGCAAAGTTTGATTTGATCTTGGCAAAGTTTCTAACTTGCCTCTGACTACTTGTTAGTTCAAATTATGACACTAATCTTAACGTTCAGTATCATGGTCGTGGGTACTGTCTTGACAACAGGTATAGTCAACATACTAGTATAGCAATGAGCAAGTAGCCTGGTTTGTACATTGAGTATCCAGCTCCACAAAGAAGACCCAGCCATGACATGATTGCTGCCTGAAGTGTGATATCACAGGCTGCCTGAATGTTTGAATAAAGTCTTATCATAAATGTCCATCAGCTCTGGTGGTGATGGAATAGGATATACCATATCTGATTGAAATCCATATACTTCCCACACACTTTTTTGAGCACTATTATTATCAAACATTATGGGGATAAAATATAATTACCTGCTGGCAGAAAATGTAGTATGTTGGCTGTACCAAGACCAATTATACACTGTGGAAACTTATCATGCTGAATCTCAGTCCACACAAGATTGGTGAGAAAGCAACACAGAACATCATGTTTATATCTTATCACAACTGGTTTGGGTATAGCTTATCACAATTCTCTGTGACAAATGCACATACAGGCACATATCAAAATCAAATTCAGTTCATTTGGGAAAAAATTATGAAATTATTATAAAGGACATATGACTTGCTACACTGTATGACTGCCTTTCCTTTGGCATTGAATTCAATGTGCTGGCAGACCTTTTCACTGACACAATTTTTTTTTAAAGATTTTTTGGTGGATTTTATAATGCTAACTTATCTACTTCTCAAGCTTAGTATGTACTTCTGCAGAGTTTCCATTTCGGTTTAGGATTTCTTCACAAGGCAGTAGCACTTACAATTCCCATTGCAACACTGAGGAAACCCCAAAGACACACTTGTTTGTGAGTGATACGCATCTGTGGGGCACAGCCTTTCCATGAAGCCTACAGTGTGCTCACCCTGAATGGGGGCAAACCGTGAAAATCTCACCACTCTTTGGCTGCATTTTGAACTCATGCCCATCTGCTTTGGGTCCTGTGCTTTACCCCTGAGCCATAGAAGTGATTTTTTCTGCAGGGCAATGGCTTAAAATTTATCATAACTGAATGACATTATACTAGATGACACCCTAAACTGGGTAATATATTGGTATCATAGCTTTTCCTTGATATTTAAAAACTAAAGATACTTATTATGAAAAATATCATGTGACATTTTCCAATTTAAAAACCTTCAGTAAATGATAATACTTTGCTCCATATAAACCGTTTAAACCTGAAACCTGAAACTGAAAACAAAGGAATTTGGAGATATTTTCTGAAACAATAAAGAAACATACCTGTACCTTAATTAAAGGGACATAATCAGGAGCTTACTCTTGCACACTAACAGTTCGGTTTCACTTTATTTAAAAGTTTACCAGCAAACACATCCCAGCACACAGGTTCAGTACCTTGCATACAGTGGTTTAGCAGTCCATGTGTTTGTTTACCAAAACAATCCAGGGTGACCGAAGGTCTGATTGTGAGCCCCAACATGTGATGTTTCAGCCAGCATGGACATGTATTTCATTTCCTGGGCCAAGTCAGTCAGGGAATCTCCAGATTGACATGTGTTGTAGCCCAGCGATGCATGTGCTGTGTTTATGTTTACACCTATGATCGTGCCTGGTCTACTGCATGTTTTTAACACTCGTTTACTTGAGTAAGCAAACGGTTTCAGGGCATTAGTTTGGCAGGTACCAATTCATTTTAAAGGTAAGAGACTATTTTTCATGTTAATTCAACATGTTTTATAGGTGATTGGGCCCCTTTAATCTTCTTACTGATCATCTAACATTAAAGAAAATTAATGACATTTTAAAAGCATACAACAACCAAGAGGTTTCTCAACAGCCACAAGGATAAGATAAATTTTCTAAAATTTCTTATATAGACTGAGCCCAATTTTAAAACATCATGAAACACATAAAAAATCTGGACCTAGGTGTATATATATATATAGATGTATGAAAAGCCATGCTGGTTCAAGGTATATAACCATGCTGGTTTATATATACATATAAATATATATACCCTACTATCAAACTATACCTTCATCCATTTGCTTGGACCTCAGGGTGAAATGTCTTGTTAAATACCAGCTGATGTGTGACTGTTTGTCCTCAAACAATGTGACTGACTCTTCTTCTCAAAGCAAAGTCACGCTCTGGTACATATTAGACACCAACCATCATGTGAATGGTCTTTTAATACTGACCCTCAATACGGACATCAAGTGCAACATGTCACATCAGTTATGAGCTTATAACCATACTTCTCTGCAAGGCATTCTGGCCAATGTACACAGACCTCTTGTTAAACATTTTTCATTTACATTTGTATCACATCCACAAGTCTGTCTAATACAAAATAGTTGATGCACTTAGTCTACTATTTACCTAAAGAATGACACTCTCTCAATATTCTTTTAGTTATCATTACTTGTATACAAGATGTCATAACTAAGAAAGAGTTACAACACACAACATATTCTTAGCCTTAAAAAGTGTTTGAGTAAAGATGTAATGAAAGTATTTAACTTAAAGAACAAATGATGATGGTAATAAGTTTACAGTAAAATTCCAAATACAAGTCGCACACTTATTAAAAGTTGTACCCTGACTTTTAGGTTCTGCCAGGGGAATGTTTTGTTTCAGGTAAAGTCCATTATATAACACACCCAGACTTCAGAGGTGTCCAAACTACCTGGTACCAATTGACTTTGAGACAGTAGTACCAACATGCATGCTTTATAAACTAGATAGATAAACGGTTTAAAACATAAAAATAGATTAAATAGTTTAAATACAATTTCTATATATTTAAGAAATACTGGTACCAACTGTAACCTAACATATAAAGTAAATCTAAATTATGGTAATTAAAAATAATGGATGTCGGTCTTATCTTCTACGATTCCTATGAACTACAGTAGCCAAAACCTTCTTACCAGTATGTCAGAGTTTATGTACGGTATAAATGATGTTCTCTTATATCTTCTCACCACCATGACCTGGTGTGATTAATCCTTTCCAGCTAGCAGCACTTCATACAGAGCAACAAGATGAGCTCACCATGTGCTGCGACAGAATGTGAACATACTGGTACATACTTGGATGGCACGCCACAGCAAGGACATCTGGAGTTTTCTGGTGATATTTGAGGAAACAGACCTTGTGCCTGCAGACATCTGATTTCCCCATTTCCAAACTGATCACCAAATTACTGGCCAATCCAGAGACACGCTAGGCAAGTATAAGCTGTTTCCTTCATCATCAAAACTATCAATTACCAAACCATCATTAACAATGCCAGGAATGCAAACATAATCATACCAGCATACCCAGAATGAAAACCAATCAATTTTATGACAATGTATATGTCATGTCCTCCCAAAGGCTGCAGCCTATGCCTGTTATATACCCTTATTTACAGGATATTAACATTACCAGCGACCAACTAATTGTTCCATCACCATATGGATATGTAGATTGTCTCATGTCATTGTACACTGACCTTTCCATAATAGATAACTGTTGCAATAACTTTCCTCTTTTCATTTCTAAGTATATGAAAGTATATGAAAATTATCGTCTTCAGTTTCCTATAAATGTTTTGTATTTGTTTCCCAAAGATAAAAGGTTAGAATGAATGTGATGCCAGCTTTATAAGACTGTGGTTAGGTGCAACAACTGCAGTTGGGTTTATCAGTAATTGCTACCATTTTTATATATTATAATAACTGTATTGTAAACAGTTCTGCATAATTCTGGAAAATTTAAGAGATGACCATAAAAGCACACCCATGTTTCCAACATTATAATACTAAACTGTCACATGCTTTATGGCAGGATTCATTTTCCGATTATCACCACCCATGCTGGGCTTGCAAATAATACCAACAATAATAAACAATAAGGTTTCTGACCTGCAGCAAAACATTGCACAAAACATGCTGGCAGAACTAATAGAAAAATAAACTGTTATGTTATTCAAGAAAGGGACATATGTAATCACCTGCCAAAAAAAGATATGTTTAGACAAAAAGATACCTGAAGGTCTTATACCATTGGTGAAGACAGGAGGCCCCAGCTGTCAGATGTGTCCCTGCAGAATCTGACCCAGTCTAGATATAAACAGTAAAGCACTGGTTGGCTGTCCCAGCGGGGCCAGACAGAGCACCTGTCAGTGATAACTGTCCCTCAGTCCACCAGCCTCAATAAATAAACAAGTGCTGCCACAGAGCCATCCAGCTGCTAAACCTAATGTCCCCAGAATCAGTTAAGGACCACCACAGACCCCGTGTCCTGCTAAGCGTTTACACTGTGGAGACTCATGAAAACGCTAACTTTATTATTCTGATAAACAGAGATAAAGGCATAAAGCTGGGATTTGTCACAATAATTATAGGATTTTCATTGATTTTCTGTGAGGAAAGCTCTAGTTTCAGCTTCAGCAAACAAAATGGTAAGTTCTGTATCAAGTGGAAGAACTTTTGTACACATGTCTGCAATGAGATCCTGACAAGTACATTTTCTTTTTTAAAAGAACAAATGTAATACTTAATTATATTATTGCCTGCACCAAGAAGTATGCGTTCATCCCCATTTTGCATATGGGCCAATGAAGAATCAATTAGATTTTGGTGTGGATCCGGTACAATTTCCAGATTCAGGAACTTAATCAAGGATTATTCACAAACTTATGTAAAGTCACTTATTCACACATAAAACTGGGAATAGGGGCCAAATATGTGAATGCAAACATGGTGGAAAGTACCATTTCTTGGAATGCCAATTTCTAGTCTCTTAATTTGATTAATTATGTCAACTATCCTTGAAGTAGGTATAAAACATTCCTTTAGTTCAGTATTAATAATGACTAAAAGTAAAAACAACTTGCAATCTGACATGCCATCATGTCCTGTAATCCATTTGATGAACATCAATGATAGCAATGTGTTATTCAAAGTGAAATTTATTGGATTTCTTGTTCTTTGAAGGAATCAATGTTTTGCCCTACAGAGTGCATTAAGAACCAAATAAAGCTCTCTCGCCCATTACTGAAGTAAGGTGATTTCCATAATCAAGCAGGGTTGCTTAATCAATCAGCAAAACTAGAGATGGAGTTTGAAAGCAGGGACTTCCCCTTAATTCATATCCAATCATTGAAATTCTTTCTTTCCAGATAAATCATCCATTTTCTGGTCACAGCTGACAGCATGTCACTTCACTTGACGTGTGGTAACAAGGTGGAGGCATTATTTCATAGGCAGATAGGAATGCATCAAATTATTACAGGAAGTCAGCAGTATCTAGCCGCCTACACATCAGACCCAATAACAATGCAGTTCTTGCAGACATATTCCCATACATATGAAATAATCCTTTGATGGCTTCCTGGGGGCTACTTTTTCTGAATCCCTTTAGTTTCCACAAAAGTGCTGGCTGGAGTTATCATCACTGGATCACTAATGATCTGAATGAGCAGTCCTGAGTTAACTATCAGTCAAAGTCCTGCTGCCAGGTTCATCCAGTAGAGGAAATTGATAGTCCCCTGCTTCATTAAACCATTACTCCTGATAATGCATCCCATTTCTGTCTATATTAACTGGAAGCCCATATTACTGCTGACTAAGCATCATAACTTAGCCAATGTCCAATGGCTGCATTTTGATATCCCAGTTGGCACCTGCCAGGGTTGTAACATTCTGTCCAAAGGGAAGGGAAGGGAAGGGAAGGGAAGAAATACTTTCTTCCCAACCATGCCATCTGCTGTGAGTGTATCTCTATCATTCTCTTAGTCAGTTTTCATAACTTGTATATACATGTAAGTGAAATTTTAAGATACACCAAACATCTGTCATTCCTATCATTTTCACTGCTAAAATTTAGAAAAATATATATTTCATTGGTAAAACTTTTTCCAATTGACTGATTTTTGTTTTACAGATGCAAGCAGGAACAAGGGACCTATGGGTCACGACGCTCAGCTGTTATATATAATAAAAAAATATTATTTAGAAATGAGGCACATGCTGGTTTTGTGTGGTAATAAATATAAGCTGTATCATGAGTTGTTGTTGTTTAGCTTATGTATGATTTTGATAGTACCTTTGGAGACAGGGAAGAGGATTGATTTCATTTATTTTATTAACAAATGGAGTACTACTGTCACACAGATTTTGACTTGGCCATATAACTTATAAGCAGAACATATAATATAAGAGTTTAACTATTTATTAAAAAAATTACAAATATTGTCCCAAATATAATTTTTATTAAAAATAATAAGAGAATCATATGATTTTTTAAAATGAAATATAACTGATATGATTATTAAAATAATATTAAAGAATATATTCATGAATGCATTCATGAATACATTTTGAAAGTATTTGCACGAGTATTCATATACTTTCATTTTTACCTGAATTCCCATTCTTTATGCAAGAAATTTTATAATGGAGTACATAATCATATTCGTATTTAAATACAATTACAAAGTATTCGCACCACGTCTGGTATTTATTCAGTTTTCACCAAACAATGATGTTGAGAATCCAGAATATACAAAATTCACACATTTAAATAATGATCATAAGTACCTGGTTTTATGGCTTTTATTTATATTAAAAAATAACTGTAAAAAATTCATTTTGGACTAATTTCACATCAATGTACACACTAGACACAGTAGGAATCTAGATTAATATTATCAACTGCATCTTTGTCTATCATTAATTTCCTTCATATAATCCTTAATGATTAGTAATGAATAATATGATTTACTTCTTTATCATTAAAAATGAACTGAAAAATGCCATAGGTGACTGCATGGTGTTATTTGGAATATGTGACATTCTACCCATCGATACAAGATTCTTATATCATCAGTAACTGCAAGTTAATTTCCTGTTATTATAAACTAACAAATTCCTTTTCTATTTTTCTTTAATTTGTTATTAAAAACCAATAAAAATTTATTAATTTATTGTTTATTGTTATGTTGTTGGTTAAAACTACTAGATGAGTTGGGTTGAACACCTGGATCAACTGTGGCTGGCCATCAGCTGCCTGGATTCTCCCCTCAAGCGTGCATAATTTGATGAAAGGTCAACAAGGTCAACATACAGGCGACTCAAGAGGGGCTTGAGAGAGCCAAAGTCTGACAGGGTCTCATAAAAAACATTAATAAAAGCTACAATATTTGGCAAATTTCTTTCAGCTTTCTAAACTAAAAAGCTGAAATCCTTATGTGTGCAAGATATGAAAATTATATCAACAGTGCTCACGGGAAACAAACGTGCCATGGTCACAGTTGGGCAAAATTTAAGGTACTAATTTTATATTTATACTAATAACTTATAAAATTTGAAAAATTCAGAACTAATTTTGAGTATTCAATTGAATCTTGATTAAATAATGTTACATCCCTGACAAAAAAAATCTCTAGCTTCAGCAATGCCCTTGTTAAGGGAGTAAATATATTTCTTATTTTTTCCAAAGTGCAATATGTTTGGGCCCATAACTTAAAAAAAATACACAATACTGACATCATTTCTGGCATGTGCATAGTGAATGTATAGAAAAATATGTATATTATATATGATCAAAGTCAGATCAGTGGTTTTGATATTAGGCAGTCTTAAAGTGTAACATTGGGTTTTTAATGGATAAATTAAGTTTTTCATTGATATCTTGAAGGAATTAAGTCCTAGTGACCAAATTCTTGGCATGGTAGGGGATTTTGGAGAAATCTAACTGTATGCCAAATTTAAGGAACTTAGAGCTGAAGCTCGGGAGCTGAGCTCTAGCAAACTGCATAACACTAGCAATATGTGACATGGTGCTTGAAAACTTGAATAAAATCTACAGTTTTTGATCAACTGGTTTCAAATTTTTGGTGTTAACAGTTAAAATGCTAACAAAAACATGCTGTGAAAATTAAATCCACAGCAGTTACAGCAAAAAAACGTGCCATGGTCAAAGTTGGGCAAAATTTAAGGTACCAATTTATTATTTTTGCTAATATTTTTAAAAATTTAAAAGATTTTGATCTAATTTTGGGTATACAATTTAATTTTGATTAATAAAAGTAATATTACTGGAAAAAAAGTGCTTAGCTTTAACAAGTTTTGTGTTAAGTGATAAAATTTCTTTCCTGATTATTTAAAAAATGCATTATGTTTGGGCCCATAACTTTTTTAAATTAAATAATACAGACCTAATTTCTGGCATGTACATAGGAATTATATAGAGGATTATTTATAGGAAATATGAGGAAAAACAGATGAGTGGTTTTGATATTAGGCAGTCCTAAAGTGTGAAAATAGGTTTTTAATAAAAAATTGAGGTTTTTCCTTAATTTCTCAAAGGAATGAAGTCGCAAAGACCCAGTTTTTGGCTTGGTAGGAGATCTTGGGGACATCTAACATTATGCTGAATTTTGGATTCCTAGGTCTTACGGTTTCAAAACGTGCCACATCTACGGACGGACGGACGGACGGACGGACAGACGGACGGACGACGGACAATGGACCACGACTATAGCTCAGATGACTTATAGTCAGCTGAGCTAAAAACACTTGGAAATAGTAAAAGGTACATACAAATGATAGGACTACCAGAACTGTAGTTCCAGGTACATGCTCACAGTGGGATGGGTGTCCATCAATCATTACTTGGTTTCCTACCTTCCAAAAGAGAAATTATCTCTTTCAATAAAATCGATGTGACATTTTCATTGGCATTTACATTTTCAGATGACCTGAGGTCATGTACCCCCCCACCCCCTGCTCTCTGCTGGGAAAGTGAGCTCAGGTGCCTACTCTTAGATTTGTTAACAAGAACATACCACCAGAGACCTCTTACATATCTTTATATGCTGGTGCTGGGGCAGATAGGTTATGCCTGCTGCTACAAGGACATATGTTAACACTGTCCATGTGGGAGGCTGGATTCAGTGCTGCTGGTTTCTGGTGCCAGCAGCATCTCCAGAACTGAGATGAGACAAGCGGGTTTAGCTGTTTTATTTGTGTCTGGTAAAGGTGTTTCTGTTTGCCCAGGAGTTGTTTCTTCTGGAACATTAACCTGGTAGGGCCTGCTGGTCATGTCCCTCCATGGCTGGAGCAGCCTTGCAATGCTGGAACAGCACAATCTACTTACAATGTAGACAGCTGACTATATCCTGCAGTCCCCTGGGATAGCTTCATCCAGCTGCTCTCAGAGACTCCTACATGACCACTCCCTTATATCTGTAAACCTGAATTAATTCAGGTCCTGCCCACTCTCTGAACATTCCTTTTATTTTCTCTGTACATCATGGTAAAGGCAACACACAAACCCCTGGATTCCAGTGCCATAATGAGGTCACTTCTCCCATTACACATACTGTCGCTCCAATCCAAAACTATAATCATGACATAGCTGGTCTTCCGCTCCTGATTCCATGCATCAGTCACGCACAAAATAGAATACTGATGAGGTCACATGGAGCTCTGGGGTCTGACTGCTCTTAGTTCAGTGGTAAGGCCAAAATAAAAAAAAGGTATGGTTCTCAGGCACATTTTTTCAGAAATCAATGCGGGCGGGCGCTTTTTTTATTTTAAATTTTTTGGTTTGTTTAATAAAAATGTCAAATGATAAGGGAAAAGCATGAAAAAAAAACCAGTTTTATTTTACTAAATAAGTAAAAGCACTACAAAACAAAGGAAATTGTATGGTTTTATCTTCTTGAAAGAAATGTCGGAGAGGCAGCAGCTCAAAATTGGAAAGTTTTCATTGAAAATTAAAATAAAAAATTTTGATGCGGGGGTTTAAAATTGATGCGGGGGCGCCTGAGAACCTTAACTTAAATTTTTTTTGGCCTAACAGGGGTAGTTTATTTTTTGTTATCTCACAGGCCAGAATGGCCTACTTTAAAGGAAAATCCCCTATACCCTACAAGAAAACCACAGGCAATGTCTTTTACTTCCTTTAACAAAATAATATGGTATTATTTACTCACTATTTTTAAAGACAATTGGTATTCATGTTTTCAATTTCTTTTACTATTTACATTAGGTGTAGTTCCCAAAAACTGAGATTTTAACATGATATAATTCACCTGACCATGGCAAATTTTCTTCAAACCAGCTGTTACTACAAATATTTAACAGTACCAGGCCCTCATATATATACAGGTATCTGGCCTGTGGGCCATAAATGCTTTGATTCCTAGATTGAACCTGAACACTACCAATATATATCCTTGTCAGAACAGTTAAAACTAAATTGCTATACCAGCAGAATGGCAGTGTGAACTGTTTATGTGCTTTTTTATTTTAACTGTTCATTGTACATGTTCTTTACTTTGTTTACGCTACTATTACTCATGAGAAAACTTATGGAATATTTATATACTAATGAGAATATTGCCAACACCAAAAAACAAGACTATCAAGTATACAAAATGAAACATGACAAAATGTCCTCTGACAAAATGTAACAAAATAATCAGCCATTAACATGATGTCACAGGATTAAATGTACATACATACACACCACCAAATAAACATCTGAGAAAAAAATGCCACAGAACTGTTCTTGAAACAAACTCTCAACTAAGCAAAATGTCCACAGAGTGAAGAACCCACTAGGCTAAACAAAATACCGTAAACGTAAAGTTCTGCCCATTACCACTTACAGTGAAACCCAGTTTTGCCACTGACTTTAAGTATACCATAAGAAAGATCACTGTATCAGGGTTAAAACAATGTACAGTGGAACCCAAAAATTACAACCACCTTTGGGACTGACCAAAGTGGTTATAATTTTGGGGTAGTTGTATTTATGAAATTCTAAGTTATGTGAGTCATATATTCAGGACCAGGAAAGGTGGACATAATTGCGGTGGTGGTCACAATTGTGGGATGGTCACAAGGCAGGGTTCCACTGTATACTTTATGGAGTCTTATATGAATATAAACAACTGTTGTGATTTTAGATATAGGGGTTTTGGAAGATAATGATACCTGAAGTCTTATACACTGGGTGTGTCAAAGTATAAACTACAGGTTCCTGCTAGAAATAATTTAAATTATTACTTGAACCTTGAACCTTGGATGTTTTTCTGCCAGTCACTTTGTTTGTTTTCTGTTGGATCCTTTGATTTTGAGATCAGGTTTAGAGTGGTTGTTACAAATAATAGTGGTAATTATTAAAGGCATAAAAAACACTTATGATGAATGCTAAAACTGGTAAGTTACATTCTTAACAAATCACACACTGTCATTCAAACATTTTATACACATTGTCAAGTGGTACTACACATCAGACAATCAATATACAATAAAACATGCTAAACAATGTACATCAATGAATGTTCATATGGACATGAGGCATGGGAACTGCAAGATTCCATTACCTTAGCATAGCCATGATTTCTTCTGTGGAGCATAATTGCGAAAGCCAAAGTACACCGTCACACTACATGTGACAGTGCTGACATTTTCAGCAGGCAGGTATGTTATCAGTAACATTTAAGCACATGTGTCATTCTGGCCAGCCACTGTGAGAAGTACACTTACATATATAAAGCATCTAAGTATGCCAGTATCTATACCTGTATCTTACACGAACATTTTGACTTTTTCTGCTTGGCTGGCCATGTGAATATAGGTGTGGGTATCCCTTACAGGGGCCACAAGGATGCTGTTCTATTTTCTATATATATGCATGTATGACAGAGAAAAGATGATAAAGCTCAATATCTTGGTTAATGTGATACATAATCTATTTCCCTGTGCAAAACTGGCTGATTTAACACTGATTTACTGTGAAAATGGGCAGCTACCAACACATATATACAGACTAGAATCCTCTTTTTCACACAGGTCAATAATTAACCATCATTCTCAGTTCCATTTAATTAATGGCCCTGGGCCCATCCTATCAATTTCTGTATCCTTATGACATAGTAGCCAGATAATAAGCATTCACAAAAAAGGGGGAAAATTTAATTGGAACCCATTGATTTGTGATCATATGTGTAAACACTGGCTGTCTGTGTACCTAATATAAACAATTATTAACTTATATTTTTCTGGAAAGACAAAACAGTAAGCTGGGTAGACTGGGGCACCATACCATGGAATTTTGTTTAATTCTATAATTTTTTTGGTGAGAGCTGGAATCATTAAGGATATAGGTCAGGATGACAGTTAGGAGAGCCCATGAGTGATCACCACCCATCCAAAAAAACTGCACATCCAACAAAGGGTATGTCATAGATCTGTCAAAATGATTTACTTAATGTATTTATCTTACTTTTTTCACATTTGTGACATCTACTATGTACCATGTTCACATGCTTCTTAATACCATCTGAATGAGTTCCTTTTGAATACATTATATGATCTAGATTTCTTATATATATACACCACTTGTAAATTCAAGTGGTGTATTTTAAAGTAAGCTTGTAGTCCGTACACAGACTTCATTTCAGGGTTCATGGCCTTGGTTCAAAGACAACAAGCCTGGCAGACTCTACCAGCAGATGACATTTAAGTTAATGGAAAATTTGTACTCCACATGCTTATATATGAGTGATATATGTACAGGTAATCTTTATAAAGCATGTGACAGCTGTCATCTTACTGTATATGTTTTGCATATGAACCCTTGGTGATAAAACCAAGATCTTGCTAACAGAAGAATAAACAAACATTAAGCTTTACCTATACAATAATTTAAGAAGTGAATGTGCGGTACAGCTGAGCTAGATGTATAAAAAAATTAAGTGTACCATACAGTTGAGCTTCATGTATGAAATAAAAATATATATTATTCCAGGATATATATCATATTAATTATACACTGAAACATTACAAAAGAATAACCAACACTGGTGTATTCTGGGCTTTTTCCTGGAAGGGAGATTAACAACCCCAAGTCTGCAACAGTAATTATACTGGGACCATTTCAGTTATAGAGAGATGCCATTTATAAAGAGGTGTTCTTAAGGAGTGGTTTCCCTGTATATCATAATATTTTATCTCAAGACCAAACATAAAATTAACATACCCAGGTATATATTAGGGTTCCTCCATGGGAGAAAATGTATCCTTTTTCCTGGAGGCAAAGCCATGAGGGCAAAGACTCTGAAGTGGCTAGGTGTGGGAGGTGTCCCAAAGATTTGGACTAACCCATGTTGCAACTTTAGAATGATTCCAAAGTACTTTTCAAGCACATGTATATTCAGAAGACTACTGGGGCTCGCTCACTCTGGAGCAAATTTTATATGATCCTGGCAAGAAAATACATCTGTTTAACAGCCTAAATGATGGGGTCATGGAAAAACTAAACACACAAAAGAAATATTAATTTAATGAAGAATTTGTATTTGATCTTTTGTCTTTATGCAATAAACTAACTGATTATGAAGATTAGGTACCCTCTACAGTTTTAATTTACTTGTGAAACCTTTGTTTATTGTCCATTATTCTGCTGACTTCATTAGCATGCAGCCATAAAGATCTCACAATCACAATGAAAACTTGGTATTACTGGTAAACATTGTATTTCATGACTATCTTTAATTTTCTTCTGGGAAATCACTTCAGTGCTTGGCAAGTGGCATTTAGATTTGTATTCACAATGTGACAATAAGATCTAGGGTTGCTGACTTGCCAGCATCTGAAAGTGATTGTCTTTAGGATAGAAAAACACCTTTTTGACTCAGCTGTAAGTTAACAAGGCACCAAAACTGGCAAACTCCATTTGTGATTTCCAAGGCTCCCATCACATGCCAACATCCTTTCCATATAAATACAAACTATTGTGTACATAGCTGGCAAGGATCTGACAAACTTGGAGTTTATCCAATATTTGTTCAAGGTTTTTTTAGCACCCGCCCTAAAATATTGAATAGCTTTGACATTTCTCCTGGCTCGTGAATGGCATGTGATTTTCTCAGCCATCAAACATTGTTTATCAAGATCAGGAACCTTCAGCTAAACAAGGGCCATCTAGGGAATTGTGGTCGGTGGAACATGAATAAAATATATATACAGTCAGTCACAAACCACAGCAAACAAAAAATAATAATAAGCAACATAAAACGTCTTTATTTTACAAGTATAATCTCTGATTAGTCCGATCAGTCATGTTTATGTTATTATAATTGTATTCTCCAGGAAAATTATTGTTATTTATAGCATTTTTCCCTGGCACCTGGTAAATTTGTCACAATTACAGCTGTGCCCCCCAAACAGAGCTGCCACTCCTGGGGCTCAATAGGCCATATCAAATATCCAATTTCTTTAGGAAACAGAGAAAGACTTGAAGAACGAGAATTTAGTTTTTTTAAACAAGAATGGGGGAAAGATATTTTTTTGCTATCTGATAACTCTCAACAGTAATTAATCATGCTTTAAAGCCCATAATCCCCCGGCTTTGAGTCCTGTGCTCTACCCTAGACCTCAGAAGCCAGTATATGATGAGATGAAGGTAAGTAACTGGCTCGTTCAGCACACAGGTGCAGGTTAGAGTAGCAGGTAACGCTCATATTGTCAAACACTTTACATTTATTAAAGATAAATTATAACATCTAAAACGCCCTTCCAAACTACTCACTAAACACATGTGAACAGTGTTTGAATCAATAAACATCTTCCCCTGAATTTACAAGTGGCTGTGACACCCAAATGTCTTGATTATTCAGCCCTTGGCACTGAAGGAGTCTCAGTGACCAACTCTCATTGATTTACTGATTTTGTAAGACAGCTCCATGCCAACATGAGACACAATGTCAAGCACTTGGAACAACACAATTTTAGTCGATTATATGTAAATATTTAACATGATGAATGTCACAGTTTTTTTCTTGTGTTTATGCAAATCAATGCTCTAAACGGCAAAAGTATAATTAATACTCTATAACAATTGCATGGTTCAAAACAGATATTTTTATGGTAGGTTTGATGATAGCCATTGAGCTAAGCTTAGTGTGAGCAAAGCTCAATGTCTGAGCAAACACATGAAGATTAAGTTAATGAAACACATAATTCTGAAGCAAAATAAGTAACCAGTTTTTTATTATGGCCATAAAGTTGATGCCCATTTTGCCTCAGTTATTGTATCATATTATAGTAAGGAATATATGTAACAATAAAAGAGTGAAGGAAAACCTAACAGACATCCACATATGCAGAGAATGACATAAAATGAAAGAATCAGAGATAACTAGACAGCATTAACAAAGCACAAAGCATGGCCAAGAACAGATTTTCATCAAGATCATCTCCTAAATTATATAACACACTGTCTTTGTAGTACCAAATGCTTCCACCAGATGTTACCACTTGTTGTAACATTAGGAACAACTAACAAGGGACCCATGGGTCACGGCGCTCAGCTGATCGTGATTGGACTATAAATGTTTCTCCACTGTGATACTATATCGAGTCGATAAAGCTTATGAATATCATGTACATGTTGGGCTATTATAAAGGAATGTAATGTAATATGTGAGTAAATGATAAATGAAATTACCTGACTGATGGATTAATAGAGTCAAATAAAGTGGTTTATTTTTTATTTATTTAGGAGGAGTTGAAAATTGTGATATATTTGAGCAAATATGAATGCAATGACAGCAGTAATAAGCAGTAGTAGATGATAAGGCTATTTGTTGAAGGATCTAAAGTGTATGGTAGTCTGCAAGCGTTCAATTTGACAGATATGATGTTATGATTAACTATGCTGATGAAGTGATTTATGAATATGTGACTGTATGACACAATATCTCTTTAGTCTTGACAAGGTACATTATTGTGATGCCCACTATGTCTACATATTACACAATATTGACATAGGTACCTATGGACGAATAGTTATACAAAATATTAAAGTATGAATATATCTGATTCATCTTGTTCTTGCTTACTGAGGCTGACTTTGGGATGGGGTTCGGAGAAGGGAAAAGTGAGGGCAGCACGAAGGTGGATGTAGAAATATTCTATTGTAATGTTTTTCATTTATATAAGAATATGAAAAGCTAAGAGGAAAGGGGCCCTCCTACTTGGTTATAGTAAAGTTATAAATATATGATTGCAAACTAATACTCTGACAAGACTGTCATGAAGAAAAACAGTAAAAGTTTTGAGATACTGTGTTGCATACGAAAATTTACAGATGGACAGGCAAGTGGACAGAATGGACTAATACCTTGATTTCACTTTCAAGAGAATAATGCATTTAAGTTTATATATAATCCTATTTTTTTAAGCAGATCCACTTTTTCCATTAAGAAGTTTTTATCTGTATCATTTTTTTATTTACAGGTTTGTAAATTTTTAATTAAAAAACCTGAAAATATAAGTTAAAATATTAGAATTGTTGCAAAAGTTGCAATCATTATATATACAGAGTAAAAAACATTGGGTCATATTATGCATACACATATATTTTATTATTTTTAAATCATAAATGTTTTAACTGATTTTAAAAGAAAATAATGCCACAACATGGCATCTACAAGAATATTCCTTGAATCACTATTAAAAAGTTTTGCATATTGGAGTTTTCAGGACATGCTTAATTTTATTCACCAAAATAAAATAAAAGTAAATTTGACAAAATAAAACATCTTTTCAAATAAAAAATACACACTGTTGGTTGAATGAGGGACAAACAATATCATTGGCTAATTACTATCCCAGTTTTAATTAATTACTGGAATTAATAGTCAATTTCACACCTGGTGAAGTTTTAAGGAATTACTTATCTCATGAACATCCAGACTTTCACAGCAATACACCACTTTGTGGACACAATTAAATGTACACTTTAATCATTGTAACCCTGGTGGTTCAATACAAAATCTAAAATGTAGCATGTCCAAGAATAAAATAAAATACAGAAAAATTATAATATTCATCTAGTTTATGCACCAGCTAGGGGGGGGGGGGTGAGTGCAGGGCGAGGGGAAGCCTGCTAGTAGTGGCCAAGCTGGGCCAAGGTAAGCTGCCTGGGGTGGGTTACATAATGCAAGTGAAGGCTGTACTACTAGGTGGGCTAGATGTAAACAACACTTGACATGGTGTGTGAAAACATGAATAAAAGCTATTCATTCCAATCAATTTCTTTTGAAAGTTCAGATTTTAAAAGATTAAATCCTTATGCATATATGCTGGGAAAATTAAATCAACAGTGCCAAAGTTGGACAAAATTTAAGGTATTGTTTTTTATTTATGCTAATAACTTGAAAAATTTGCAAAATTCAGATCTAATTTTGGGTAAACAATTGAATTTCGATTAAATAAAGTTATATTCCTGAAAAAAGGTCTCTAGGTTCAGCAATTCTCATGTGAGTAAATATATTTCCTGATTTTTTAAAAAATTGCATTATGTTTTGGCCAATAACTTCAAAATAATACTCAATACTGACCTAATTTTTGGTATGTTCATAGAAAATGTATAATAGAATGTGAATACTAAATACGATCAAAAACAGATCAGTGGTTTTGATATTAACAATCCAGCATCCACAAACCTGTAAAGCAAATAAACATATCTTCCTTGCTTATTACACCAAATTACCTGCTGTTATCAAACAACAATTTTTGTGGACATTTAATATACATAACCACAGACTAAGAAACTAACTGATATTGATGGAAGCACAAGTTCTGTCAAGCTTCCATGCTGGAGGTATAATGATAGAGGAAGGTGGATAAACAGCACATGAAAGAGAGGCATGTATTGTATGAAAAAAGAAGTGTCTGACAGATGTGAACAGAGAAAGATACAGACCACATAAATTTGTGCAAAAGATGAACAGGCAGACAGAGAGGACAATGGTCTATTATAATGGTTTTCTATTCTAGGACAGCACATACCAACATGAATGCAAATCTGGAGTCTATTCTCATGATTACTGAAAAAACAAACATGGCAGCCATAGGTAAGTTACTTTGGCATAAGCAGCCAAATGGTGGAACTGAAGCAATGTATATTATTTTTCTGTTATCAGTCACATCCTTCCCTGTATAAAAAGTTATACAAGGAACCATATATTTAATACAAAGAGATGGGAGGATACTGTATAGCAGAGATTTTCAGGTTGTCTGCCTGGCCAAGAAAGGAGACTAAGAAAGTATATAACGGATGCTGAATGTGATTTAGATTTGATTTTTTATCAGCAGCGCTGTGACAGGCCATCCTGCTGGCATGTGACTGTAACAGCACCTGGTTCTGGTCACACTAGTCCTATAATTATCACCAGCTGTTATCCTGCCATGTCTGGTGTCACAAACAACCAGCGCACCTTGAGGAAGAACCACAGGAATAAACAACCAAGAGTGCTTCCTCTAAAAAATCAAAATGACCCTAGTTTTATTACTGTGCAGTGACTTGAGGATGCTGCAGTCATTCAACATCTTGAATCATAATCTAAGTTGATAATCACAGGTCTTCACTCAGCTACAAAGAAAATCTTAGTTGACACTGTAAAACTGACTCTGTGAAATGTTTAGATCAATTGTTATTAAAAGTCTGATTTTCGGAAAAAATGGTTAAAGAGACATAATTAGGAGCGACATTATGCCTATTAATTATTTCACATCATCAGTTCAGTTTTTTTATACAAAAGTTTCCATGAAAAACTTTTCCAGCACATGGTCTCAGTACCTCCCTTTGAGCTGCTTAACACCTTGTTATGGCGTTGCATGTTGTTAATCACAGTCCATGTGTGTCTGTTTACCATAACATGGCCGCGTGACCAGAGGTCTGAGTAAGAGCAGCAACACCTGATGTTTCAGCCAGTGGGAATATGCATTACATTTTTTGGGCCAAGTCAGTCAGGGTATCTCCTGATCGACACATGTAAGGCAGGTAAATCAATGTCAAGGTTCTAGTGTTACTAGACTTTAATGATATATATTTGTGTACAGGCTGGGTTTATGCAGGGGGGAACCTTTTATTTCTTCTGTCAGGGACACTGAGTGCCTATAGAAAAGGTGTCCTTATTAAATGACCATCGAGTCTAACTTTTTAATGGCTGTAACAGATAAATGCCACAAAAACTCAGAATCAATAATATCACATAATGCTTACATATATGATGACCCCAGTTGAGTGAAAATTTTATACCCTTTTCATCTGTAACACAGGACATATATTGTTGAACCTCCCAAGTGAGGGCAATGACTTGACCTGGACTTTTGCCCAAATTATTCATGAGTACCCATAATATAAATAGAGGGCACAAGAACCTCGGTGTAATTTTTCACAGAATCACCACACAGTTTTGTTAAAGAGAGGTGTATTGTCATGAAGAGTGCCCATGCACTGGAAGAGAGGTTCCCTGCACTAAAAAACATACACGAAACAGTTATAAGGAAAGGCCAAACCTGGTAAAATAACACAATTGGTATGTATATATACATAACTGTTACATATTTGCCCCTGGAAATGTCATCAACCAGGAAAGTGGTGCAGATATACTGCAATATGATTTAATACCTGGCTTTTTTCCAGAATGAGAAATGATAAGTCCATTATTTCTATAGGACTGGAAATGTTGTGTTAATGTGTGTGGAGATGACATCAATGATGAATCATGATCTGTTATATATGTTCAGATTGTCATGTACCTTGGCTTAATAATTTCCACTATGGTCAGGCTTTTATCATTATTATTATTATTAATATTATCTATCTTCTATATAACACTAAAATTGTCCTCTCTATATGGTTGTTTGTTTGTTTGTCCAAGATCTTCCGCAAAAACTGGCCATGATATGTGGCCAGTTTTGCTATCAGTGTCAGTCATACAGAATGCACACCAATTTGACCCTTTCATTTGCAAACAATTGATTTCCTGGTGGCATGATCACATCGCAGGTCTGTCACACAAGATCACACTGCTCGCCCTTACTGACCTTCATCATGGCCCTTTATCACAAAGAAGTATATAGACTGGTTCCGTATCGACCACCAGACTTTGCTACCTTACAGGTCTAGGGAGTTCCGAGTTCGCTACCTGGTCTGGCCACACAAAACGCGGCAATATACCCTTCCTGTGCACAAGGCCCAAACAGGGCCCTATTTACTGGTAATTTTTATTTTTATTATTATTGTTATATACGTGTTATATGTGTCAGGGCCAGGATCCTGATCTGGCCCAATGCCTGATGGGATCCAGACCAGATCCTGAATGGGATTCAGTCTGGCCTATATCCTGATCTCCAGTTAATGACAAAGAGAACTAGAATAAGTTACACATGTATGTCTACCCTCCTAATGGGCCCCCATCCCCAAATCATATATTTTAACAGTTCTGAACTTAAAGATCAAGTTCAAGTTAAGAAGCCTCCAAGCACTAGATTAAAATATTTGGTGTATCAAATTGGAGAAAAAAAACAGGTCGTCAGTTTTCCAACTTGTTCAGGAAGTTTGAAACAACTTTTGTATCAAATTACATAAAAGAATATTCAGTGCTACAAAAATTATCACATTCACAAGAAATCCTAGAAACGATGAGCTAAATTTGGCTGATTTGACCTTGAAGATTCAAGTCAAGATCACCAATTTTTATAACAATCTGAGAAATTGTTTGGAACATCTTGAGTATCAAATTTGAGAAAAAAGTATGCAATTCTTCAAATGTTATGGGGTTCAAAACATTTTTACATTTTTGATCATTTGACATTGAAGATGAAGGTAAAGATCACTGGTTTTCAAACTCATCTGAGATATTGGTACAAACAATTCAAATTTGAAATTTCATGTAAAATACTGAGTGGTTCAAAAGTTACCCCTTTTACAAGAAATGACACAGATGACTTTGGATACTGACACCAATGAAGTCGGACCAAACACAAAAGATATGTCTCCACCCATGGGAGTGGACACATTATGATTTTCTGTATAATCAATTTAAGGTTATGGCTAACTAAATCCACAAGGATCTTTTATTATCAATATGTAAAACTGTTTAAATTTATTAACAAAGGACCCATGGATCATGGCGCTCGGCTGTTATATATGATAAAAAATATGATTTGGGAATGAGGCACATGCTGGTTTTGTGTGGTAATAAATATAAGCTTTATTACGAGTTGTTGGTGTTTAGCTTATGTATGATTTTGATAGTATCTTTGGAGACAGGGATGAGGATTGATTTTATTTATTTTATTAACAAATGGAGTGCTATTGTCACACAGATTTCGACTTGGCCTTATGACTTATAAGCAGCACATATAATAAAAGAGTTTAACTATTTATTAAAATTTAATAACAAATATTGTGCCAATATAATTTTTATTAAAAAAATAATAAGAAAATCATATGATTTTTTAAAATAAAATATAACTGAAATGATAATTAAAATAATATCATAGAACATATTCATGAATGCATTCATGACTACATTTTGAAAGTATCTGCACTGGTATTCAAATACTTTCATTTTAACCTGAATTCTTATGCAATAAATTTTTTAATGCAGTACATATTCATATTTGTATTCAAATACATTTGCAAAGCATTCGCACCGTGTCTAGTATTTATTCAGTTTTAGCCAAACAATGATGTTGAGAATCCAGAATATACAAAATCCACAAATTTAAATAATGATCATAAGAACCTGGTTTTATGGCTTTTATTTATAAAAAATAAATGTAATATATTCACTTTGGACTACTTTCACATCAATCTACACACTAGACACAGTAGGAAACTAGATTAATATTATCAACGGCATCTTTGTCTATCATTAATTTCCTTCATAAGATCCCTAATGATCAGTAATGAATAATATGATTTAATTTTTTATCATTATCATTTAAGGAACTTAGAGCTAAAGCTAGGCAGCTGAGCTCTAGCAAACTGCATAACACTAGCTTGATGTAAACAAGATAAATGCAAGATAAATGAATGGTATTTTTAATTTCCATTATCAAGTTTAACATATTTCAATGTGTAGGAAGTTGTGTCATGACAATTTTTGTTCAACAGCATCTGCACCGACTGCATGAGAAAGAGGCACCATGCCATCACGTCCAAGTCAGTAAGACAGACCACTCAGGAGGCTGTATTATGCACATTAGAAACTGTTATTCAACACCCAAAGTATAAATTATAATATAATTTAATATGACATGTGCTGGTAATATATAGCTTCCTGGTAACACAGTCTTGAGATTTAAGGGATTAACAGCATCTGCCTTATCTGAAGATTTCTATCTTTCTGTTCTGGTAAAATACCTGACACCTGGGAAATCTGCCCTGGGGAGATTTCAACCAAATCCAATAATGGGAAAGAAAATGGTTTCTGTTATTGGCCAGACTGTATCTTGATCAGGAAGGCAGGTGATCACATTTTCCCAGACAGGAGACAGTCTAGCAGCCCCCCTTGCTATTGTCATGCTGAACCAGGGAATGTCAGTGGTTTAAAACTCTGTTATTGGCTTTTTCATGGATAGAGGAAGCTCTTCAGCTGTCAGCCTGACCACCTGTGAGGAGGACTTAACCTTGTGTACTTAACCCCCCCCCCCCCCCCATTAATTATATATATGACACATTAATCATTGTTGCAGTTCCTGAAGGTTGCATATTATATGTATAAATGTCTATATATATATATATATAATATATATATATATATATATATATATATATATATATATATATATATATATATATATATATGTACAATTTTTATGTTCCCTTATTAGATTTTTTCATTTCTCCTCACTCAGCACAGTTGAGAATATTTAACAATAAGTAACCAGTTGAAGATGACACTGAGAAGTAATAACTACATAGTAATATACCTGAGCCAAAGATGAGGGAAAGACAGACACCATAGTGTGGTATAGTCCTTGTCGCTGATTGACAATTCAGGGTATCTAACCTAGAATGTTTAATCCAATGATTGATGTCCATGTCAAATTTCATATGATATGTATTATGGGAAAATATGGAAAATGGACCCCACTATGACACACTATACATCATTCCCAAGTAATCCAGATAAAAAACTGGCATTATTGAGGTATAGCCACAGAGGAGTTGTGTGACAACTGTTGAATGCCACCACCGTCCAATTATTATATAAATTACAAAATACAAGGAAAATATTTTCAATGTTGAAGTTCTCTTAGGGAAGAAGAACATGAGGTACCATATTCTTGTAAATATACTTGCATATATTCATGTGAATGTATTTGCATTAGTTAAGTACAGATAATCTCAATTGATGTTCACCTCAGAGACTACATTTCTGTTATATACTAAAAAGGGAAAATGCAGTATGTTTAATGCAGGTCATTGATTTTGCATGCTTTTGGGACATTATACTGGGGTGGTCCACTATGTAAAGTGGCCCTAGACAAAGGTTTGACAGTGGTGATGAGACAGTTCACCAGCATAAAACCATTGATTTATGACCGTGTTGCCTTGCCCTGGTGACACTGAATACCAGACACAATGAGTATAATCAACACATTATAAACATGAGGATCAGGGCAGTTATGTTTATTGAGGAGCCTGTGGGAGACAAAGAGGTTCCTCTTCACTCTGTGCTTGAAGGGGCCATCAGCATTATAAATAAATAGGAGGCACAGTTTTTAATGATGAAATGCTCTTGGAAACAAGGGACCTATGGGTCACGACGCTCAGCTGTTATATATGATAAAAAAATATTATTTAGAAATGAGGCACATGCTGGTTTTGTGTGGTAATAAATATAAGCTGCATTATGAGTTGTTGTTGTTTAGCTTATTTATGATTTTGATAGTACCTTAGAGACAGGGCAGAGGATTGATTTCATTTATTTTATTAACAAATGGAGTACTATTGTCACACAGATTTTGACTTGGCCATATAACTTATAAGCAGAACATATAATATAAGAGTTCAACTATTTATTAAAAACAATTACAAATATTGTCCCAAATATAATTTTTATAAAAAATAATAAGAGAATCATATGATTTTTTGAATGAAATATAACTGATATGATTATTAAAATAATATTAAAGAATATATTCATGAATGCATTCATGAATACATTTTGAAAGTATTTGCATGAGTATTCATATACTTTCATTTTTACCTGAATTCCTATTCTTTATGCAAGAAATTTTATAATGGAGTACATAATCATATTCGTATTTAAATACAATTACAAAGTATTCGCACCATGTCTGGTATTTATTCAGTTTCACCAACCAATGATGTTGAGAATCCAGAATATACAAAATTCACACATTTAAATAATGATCATAAGTACCTGGTTTTATGGCTTTTATTTATATTAAAAAATAACTGTAAAAAATTCATTTTGGACTAATTTCACATCAATGTACACACTAGACACAGTAGGAATCTAGATTAATATTATCAACTGCATCTTTGTCTATCATTAATTTCCTTCATATAATCCTTAATGATTAGTAATGAATAATATGATTTACTTCTTTATCATTAAAAATGAACTGAAAAATGCCATAGGTTACTGCATGGTGTTATTTGGAATATGTGACATTCTACCCATCGATACAAGATTCTTATATCATCAGTAACTGCAAGTTAATTTCCTGTTATTATAAACTAACAAATTCCTTTTCTATTTTTCTTTAATTTGTTATTAAAAACCAATAAAAATTTATTAATTTATTGTTTATTGTTATGTTGTTGGTTAAAACTACTAGATGAGTTGGGTTGGACACCTGAATCAACTGTGGCTGGCCATAAGCTGCCTGGATTCCTGTATGCCTCGCCTCAAGCGTGCATAATCTGATGAAAGGTCAACAAGGTCAACATACAGGTGACTCAAGAGGGGCTGGAGAGAGCCAAAGTATGACAGGGTCTCATAAAAAACATTAATAAAAGCTACAATTTTTGGCCTATTTCTTTCAGCTTTCTAAACTAAAAAGCTGAAATCCTAATGTGTGCATGATATGAAAATTATATCAACAGTGCTCACAGGACACAAACGTGCCATGGTCACAGTTGGGCAAAATTTAAGGTACTAATTTTATATTTATACTAATAACTTATAAAATTTGAAAAACTCAGAACTAATTTTGGGTATTCAATTGAATCTTGATTAAATAATGTTACATCCCTGACAAAAAAATCTCTAGCTTCAGCAATGCGCTTGTTAAGGGAGTAAATATATTTCTTGATTTTTTACAAAGTGCATTATGTTTGGGCCCATAACTTTAAACAATTACGCAATACTGACATCTTTCTGGCATGTGCATAGAGAATGAAAAATATGTATATTATTTATGATTAAAGTCAGATCAGTGGTTTTGATATTAGGCAAGTCTTGAAGTGTAACAATGGGTTTTTAATGGAAAAATGAAGTTTTTCATTAATATCTCGAAGGTATTAAGTCCTAGTGACCAAATTCTTGGCATGGTAGGGGATTTTGGAGACATCTAACTGTATGCCGAATTTAAGGAACTAAGAGCTGAAGCTGGGGAGCTGAGCTCTTGCAAACTGCATAACACTAGCTTGTGTAAACAATATGTTACATGGTGCTTGAAAACTTATTAAAATCTACAGTTTTTGATCAACTGGTTTCAAATTTTTGGTGTTAACAGTTGAAATGCTAACAAAAACATGCTGTGAAAATTAAATCCACAGTACTTACAGGAAAAAAACGTGCCATGGTCAAAGTTGGGCAAAATTTAAGGTACCAATTTTTTATTTTTATTAATATTTTAGAAAATTTAAAAGATTTTCATCTAATTTTGGGTATACAATTTAATTTTGATTGATTAAAGTTATATTACTGGAAAAAAGGTCGATAGCTTTAACATTTTTTGTGTTAAGTGATCAAATATCTTTCCTGATTTTTTACAAAATGCATTATGTTTGGGCCCAAAACTTTTTTAAATTAAATAATACAGACATAATTTCTGGCATGTACATAGGAACTATATAGAGGAATATTTATGGTAAATATGAGGAAAAACAGATGATTGGTTTTGATATTAGGCAGTCCTGAAGTGTGAAAATAGGTTTTTAATAAAAAATTGAGGTTTTTCCTTAATTTCTCAAAGGAACGAAGTTGCAAAGACCCAGTTTTCGGCTTGGTAGGAGATCTTGGGGACATCTAACACTATGCCAAATTTTGGATTCCTAGGTCTTACGGTTTCAAAACGTGCCACATCTACGGACGGACGGACGGACGGACGGACAGACGGACGGACGGACGGACGGACAGACGGACAAAGGACCACGACTATAGCTCAGATGACTTATAGTCAGCTGAGCTAAAAAAGACAGCTACGATATATTTGCATATGCAGTGGAACCTGTTTGAAAGACAATCTGTCTTATTTGGACCACCTGTCTAGTAAGACCACCTTTGAGTGAACCAAAATCATTCACATTGGTTATAAGTAACCTGTCTAAAAAAGTTGGCCAGTCAAATGGGTCATGGATGGTCTCATAAAACTGGTTTAACTGTACATGTTACCAAATGTTCAAGTGATTTCTGAGAATAAATTTGTTTTAAATACTGGAGATCATGAAAGGAAATGTATTATAATCACTGCTATCATTAATCTGAATGAATCTGGGATGTTTATGATTCTGATGGTAGTCAGATACATTAAGTGGCCCTAAACACAGGTTTCATGATAGGGATAACTCCAACAATATGACAGCTCACAAACAAAACCACTAATTTACAACTCCATCCCCTTGCCCAAGTGTCGATGAATTCCTAACATAATGAGTATGATCACCCAAATATAAACACTGTTACAGCCAAAGCAGGTTGGTGATATTTACAGGGAAGTCAGCAGGAGGCAAGAAGTTCCACTTCACTCTGTACTTGAAGGAGCCATCAGCACCAGCCTTCAGATGGAGTAGCATCAGTTAATATGGGGCAGCATTCATCCAATCAGAGTGTGCAAGCTACCAAATTACTTATCATTCCCACACTACTGCAGGGAGTGACAGATTCCTCATGTTGGCTACTTAGTACTCCCCGACAGATAACACTTGTGTGGGTGTACTTGAGATGCCAGCCACAAGCGTGAGATAGGGGGCCTCTGTTGCACTCCTGTATCTAACCAGGCCATATAGGGATCTATTTCTATTACACTTGAGCTCTGGGGACAGGGGGGTCTGTGTTTCAAAGCTTCTATAATCTGGTAACAGCCCATTATTGGCACTTTGCTACAGATGTTTTTGTTCCCAATAATGCTACCCTCAGGAAAGTACACAGATGTTAAAATTAGTACAGTTGTTCTCTGGACCACAGTTTAAGTACAGGTACATGAATATGCGCTATTTAAGGACCATTTTATTTATTTTTTTCTTACTTATGAATTAATTCTCAAAATCATGCATACTTTTATCTCCAAATTCATTTATTCCCTTTGTTTAAATCTGAAAAATTTATTTACCTATTCTTTAAATGATATACATTTAATAATTACAGGGAATTTTTGATTATGCTTGTAACACTTGGTACGGGGGACTTCATAAAAAACTGAAGACTAGGCTTCAGACGGCTCAAAATAAAATGGTACGTTTTGTCAGAAATTATTCAAATAGACAAAGCCTAAGAGTAAGTGACTTTAAAAAGCTGAAATGGTTGGATGTTTCACATAGGGTTGAATATTTAACACTGGGTCTAATGTATAATACTCATGTTCATCATGCTCCGGCATACCTTAGTGATATGGAACCTGTTAGACATTGTTATAACACACGAAGAAGTAATCAAGCTTATGTTGTACCTCAAGTCAAAACTCAGGGTAAATATAGTTTTAAATTTAATGGAATAAAATTATGGAATGAATTGCCATCTAGTATTAAAACTTTAAACAGTAAGAGATTATTTTTGAAGAACTGCAAAGACTACTTATTTAGGAAAATGAAGGAACTGGAAAATGGAATTTTTATTACATAATTATTAATCATGGTCACTTTTTATCCTTGAATCTATTAGGCCAAAAAAATAAAAGGGTATGGTTCTCAGGCACTTTTTTTGAGAAATCAGTGCGGGCGGGCGGAATTTTATTTTTGACCTTTTTTTGTATGTTTCGATAAAATTTCATATGATCAGGGAAAAGCATGTAAATGACAGGTTTTTTTCTTGCTAAACAGGTAAAAGCACTACATACCAAAGGAAATGGTATCGAAATTGTATTATTTTATCATTTTGAATGATGAAATCAAAATAAAAATGTTTGATGCGGGGGGTTAAAATTGACGCGGGCGGTGCCTGAGAACCATACCTTTAATTTTTTTTGGCCTTAGTCACAGTATTTAATAGATGTAACTCACAGTTACATGAATGTCTTAGTCACTCTTAGTTTTTTTTTTTTTTTTTTAATTATGAACACTCAGTCGTTTTAAACTATACATGTAACTATTATTATCACTGTAATTTTAAAATACTGTAGTCAATAGTTTTACATATATGTAACTGACTGACATATGTACATGAATAAGTGTTTCCATGTTCGATAGTCTCAGTCAGCTTTTTGAAATCAACTAATATGATAAATTATCTAAATTGTATGCATGGTCTGCCATCTTGTTAAATGTGTTTCAAGGTCCACTATGGAAATAAGTATACCTCACAAATGTAAGGTTACTTTTTAGTGCTCCTTTTTCATGGCTTTTAACACTTGCAGATTTTATGAATATAAATTTGATAGATATATGTATATTTTATATTTATCCATTTAATTGTGATCTGTATGTGTTTGTTGTTGTGAATAAAATATATCTATCTATCTAGTAAACCATATGTTGGTTCAGCTATTTTATAAAAACTACTGTCATAATTCGAATAATATTAATTCTCTGAAAAAATATTTAATTATGACATTTATCATTATATAATTGTACATTTATGACTTAACAACCACTGAAACTCTGAGACATGTTGAATTAAATCATGAAGTTTTTGTTAACTGTTCAACATTAGAAATAATACCTTACACTGTTTCATATTCTTGCCAGTATGACACTCAAAATCAGAAATTTTAGTGAAATAACAAAGGAATGAACTGTTTCTGCAAACAAAAATACAAGGCAGCAGGGCTTGATATTGCTAAAGACTTTGTTAAGCCAAATACTATGGAAATGTTTAGTTAGCAGGTTTTTTATTTTTGTGCTCTTTAGCACGAGCTAAATTAAGAACACATAATTTCATACAACCTAGACAACTTTACAGACCTCCCCCCCCCCCCCCCCAAAAAAAAAAAAATGGCTCTTATGTACGATGGAAAGCCTCCCGCTATTGTTGTCAGCCCTGTTTCTTGTTCATATATCTTGTTTAGTAATCCTACAACTTACTCTAATGTCAAACAAGGTGGCTGCACATACCTTTGCACCATCAAGTTTATGTGATTACTGTTGGTTAATTAGGTGCATTGTTTACACCTTGCGGTGACGGTACTCTGTCGCCATTCGCCAGTAGCATTTGCATGGTCACCCTGAGCTTGTTAGCCGTCTTTTATATATTAGTTCAAAATTTTTAACAATTTGATACAAAATAAATGACCTACACAT
The DNA here is from genome assembly GCA_026874595.1 of Sipunculus nudus. NCBI lineage: Eukaryota > Metazoa > Annelida > Sipuncula > Golfingiida > Sipunculidae > Sipunculus > Sipunculus nudus. The sequence goes on from CM049307.1 coordinate 61,408,786, forward strand.
ACTGACTTGCATGAAAATTTGAACTGCACTAATGCTGTAAAATGAAAAAAGCACAACAATTCAGACACGGCAAATTAAGCACTTCTACAGTAATCATCCTAACTGGAAATAAATTATGAACTTAATTGATTATGAAAGAAAACAACCAAACAATATAATCAATTTACTGGCACAACACTAAATGACACTACTTTAATACCATGATCAAGTGTGACTTTTTATCTGTGTTGGCAGTACCTTATTTGCATAAGCACACATTACAGAAAAGGCTTAGTAATCAATGATTCAACATGCCACAGGAAAAAAGTTCAAATCATGCGATGCTTCCAAAGCCTCCCAATCTGGTTGAAACTAGAATTGGGTGAAGATTTTGATACATTTTATGACATGAATTAATTAGTTCAATAGTTTTTATTAAAATTAATCCTGTTTTAAAATAACAACATTTACAGCATGAAATCAAACCAATGCATTGCTTGAAACTTTATGTGAATAATGGTTTAACGTTTTCCTAAAAAAATGGGAAAGTTGTGGGAGTGAATGTTAGCTTCAAATCACTATAAAGGGGTTGGTCCGGTCCCCCTAAACACCAGAAACACCGGTGTTTTGGGTATCTGTGACGAAACACCACGAAACACCCACTTAACTTCAAACCTGAACCCAAAACATAACACAAATCAATAAATAATCATCATAAGGATATATATCTGCAATATTGTTTCATAAATTTATGACATAAAGATAAAAATGACTGTTTCATGCTGTGGTTGGTTCACTGGCACCCACAGCAGCCATTTATGCTCAGCTATGACCCTGTCCCCTAGTGGCGCATGTCGCAATCAAGCAGCGCACTTATCAGTTGTACAAAACACTATTGCTTTCTTTTATTTTACAGAATAGTGGCACAATTCTGCATTTTCATATTCAACATATGATGATTTCTTAACTGATACCAGTGTTTTGCTTCAAATTTGAACTTAAAAGGGTGTTTTGTTGTGTTTCGTCATACATACAAAAAATACTTGTGTTTAGGCGGACCCAGTTGGTCTTTTTAACGAGTCACACCAAGTCATACTAAATATTTCAGTTAAAAAAATGAATTATTTTAAATACAATGGGAATTAAAAGCATATACTAATATATTAGGCTGTTGACACAACTTTCTGACTTGAAATAAAGTTTGATAAGTTTAAGTTTTGGAGCATTTCAAAACCAAATTATTTTAATGGTCCAAATTCAACCCTTGCTGGAAGAACAAGATTTGAACGGGTGTTCCATATGGAACTGATACACAGTCAGTTGGTGGTCGTTCTCTTGCCAGTCTTGGACTAAGCCTGGACATCCTGTTATTATAGCGGCTGATTGTTACGGCAGGGTCTGTTCCAGCAGGGAGCCAGCCCTCGGTTCGCTCAAAGCATCATCATCAGCCCGCCTAGTAACGGCACAACAGCTTGTCGTTCTTAGATCTGGAGTCACCGTCTGAGACCAAACTTTACGGCCACACTGTCTAATATGGGCGACGTTTACATGAGTACCCTGTTTCTGAACTAAATAGATATGAGATGAGTAAACCTTACCTCTGTAAACACCGTCACCCCGTCCGCTCCTCTACGTGTACATGGGCCCAGCCACAGCCGCTTACATCCTCCACCTGCAGGGCCGCTTACGGCTGCTTTAATTACTAACATTTTCATTCATTATGCTCATATTATCATATATTTAATGAAGTTGTCACATGTTCATTAATTTTATATTTGTTAAAAATGTATCAACTGTTCAAACATGTGTATAAAACATGTTTTATTGTAGTTTTATTAAATGAAAATAAATGAAACCAGAGAACACTGCGTGGGTGGCAGTAGGATATAGTCTAGATTATTGCCAACAGATGGCAGTAACGATCATCGAACCATTCCACATCAACGTTCCCTAAACCTTAGCAACGAGTCAAACCGGAGAGAACCAAATACATTTTTTGAAAGAATGTTTGAGGGCTGATAATTTTCCTACCATATATTTCGTTGAACTGTACGAGCTTCACGAAGTTTCAGTCATTAATGACTGGAATATAAAAATGATTCGGACGTTTCGTGAGGCGTACAAAAGAATAGTAACCGTTCTATATTGGGTTCCTTTTCTGAACTGTAGACTATAAACAGTCGACAAGCGACTACAGGTATCCGCCGAAGATCTCCTGATGTGACAGTCCTCCAAATTTGTGGCATCAGATTAATCAGAGATGACCAAGTATCCAAAGGATGGACAAAACTAAAAATAAAATATTATAGGTAGCACCACCAGTCATGCATACAAGATAAGGCCATCCTAGATGTATGAACATACAAAATTTCAGGCCGATGCGTCAAACCACTCATAGCTACGGCGGCTGATTTATGAAACAGAAGTTATCTCGAGATAATATCTCAAGAATGCGAGATAAATTACACAGAAAGTCTTTAAGTCACTGTTGGAGTTTCAATAACCATTTGATGCTTAGCTCGTGCTTAGTTAAACGGATGGATGGTTGGATGTTATGATAAAATATATGTTGATTTTAATTTGTAAAAAAATAATAATTAAATTTTTTATTACTACAAGAACATAGTATAGATGCTTGAGAATCTCATGCACTTGTGTTTCTCTTTTACTGAATGGCTATGATAATTGTTTTTTTTAATATATTATGATATTTTGCTTGTGATACTTGACAAGCATTTTTATTGCTGTATTAATATGGCTTAACATTTATATATATACACGGAGATATGAAGTAAAACAAAATATGTTGCTGTTACTATACGTGTATGAAAAAGGGTAGCAAAATATAAAGGTACACTTGGGTACCACAAGAGTGAGACCATGTAATAGGAAAATAAAAAATTACCTCTCGCGTGCACACTAATTAGACAACTGTTCCTTCAGAGAATGGGTTTTAAACATCTAAACGGGTCGATTGGTAGGTCGTTTAAAAAAAGCATTTAAAATCTGAAAGCCCGTGTAAACTATACGTTGGAATTCTAGAAATTCCTTCGCATATGACGGCACGTTCAGGATTTCCTTCAGCACTCTTTTCCCGTTTCCCCATAAAATTGGCCCCAGAGGGTTTTGTTGGGACGATGTAACTGCATGGTGCGGGCGGGGAACTGGACAAGTGTGAAGGCACCATGCGTTTTAAATTGACCCGATTTTTACAGACGACGGAGGCGGACATTAAGAACTGACAGGTCTGACCGTGCCTTAACTGGTGCCATGGATTGATATCGCGGAAAATATTTTTTAAGCCACCGACGCGTTTCCAGAGAACTAATAGATAACCGACTGATAGAATTTCCGGAAACTTGCCTCCATTCTGCTACAGGGTTACATGTAACTATTGTTCTGGTTTGAATCTGACCTTTCATCTATCGTCTTCTCGTCCATTCTTGTGTCTGTCTCTAGGTGAAAAATATACAGTAACGGTTGAATGTAATTGCATGAAATTGTTCATGTCCATATATCTTGGATAGTTTTATCCGTACACATAAAGCTTGTGGCGCCGACTACAACGGTTTCCGTGCGTTAATTCGGGGGGGGAGGGGGGGGGGGGGGGGGAGGTTGCACATATTTCAGAGGTTATTAAATGTATTGTGTGTAATTTTGCACGTCCATAGATCGTGGAGAGCTCCATCTCGTACATAATAATGGTGGCGACACCTAAAATTGTTTATGCAAGGCCATGAAAGTCACAAATAAGTCATATCTCAGGAGTAGTTGGATGTATTGGCCTTAAATTTTGAACATCCGTTATGCGTAGACACTTCTCCATTTTTAGCAGTTTTTCTTATCCAAGGAGCGGTTGAATGTATTTGTCTGAAATTTTGCATGTTCTTTGATCTTGGATAGCTTTATTTCACCTACAATCGCGCCAACTACAATCGTTTGTATCGTGTACATCCATTCCGAGCCACCTATACAATATTTACTTCCAGCGCAGTTCAAATCCCCATGAATGGCATTATAACAACAATATAAGCCTTAAACGCCAAATCTTCACGACGGATTTCTTTCAAATTGTGCATTTTCTTAAATGTATGGCCTATGTATGAGGTCAGTGCCTTTGCTCATTTGTGTCATGACTGTGATAAGGAAAGTAATCTTAAGATCATATTGTTCAATTTTAATAGTTCCACTTGAGTTGTTTCATTGATCATCGAGAAAAAAAATTCTTTATAAGTCTTTTAGTTTCCTTATTTCATTGCACATGATTTCGATGCCACCTAAAAATTATTTTTAAAACCCGTTGAACTATGTATCATGTCAATATATGAGTAACAAGCCAAGGTCCATTTAAGAGTTGATATTGCAAAGTCTGGGAATATTTCGGCAATGACGATGACAGATATTTTTTAGATCTTTCTAACTTCAGGAGACAAACCATGGCTACTTTGATCAAAACCCTAACTGATTTTGCGGATAAACAAGGGCTGCTTAGCGACTGGCCATATTCTAGTATAAAATTGCCTTGGGTTAATTTTGAATTATCGGAATTTTGCCAGAGAGGCTATAACACAGGCGACCTGAAGGTTATTAGGGCTTCTGTTAGTCCATGAGCCAGAGAGGGTCACTGGTACCACATGAGGTGGCATTTTTAATGTTATCATGAGCAGCCTAATATTATGTGGTTTTGACTTTTGTATGATAACAGTGTCAAATGAGTAGCGTCATATCGACCGTTTGGCATTACGACCAGATTACTGGCGCCAGAGTGTCTTCACATCTAAGTCTGAGGAACGAATTATAAGGCCTAGGCCTTATGAAGATTCTTTTGTTCCCTGACGCTTCATGGGCTACACATACACTGTCAATCATTATAAACCAGACCAATTGTTAGCATTTTTTGTGTACTTCCTAACAAGACCATACATGAACGAGAAAAGTTTTGTTTTAACCCAGCACGTTAGTAAACCCCGCGGCATGTTTGTTGAATTTATTACCGCATGAACACAAACATGGCTCGCACGGGTTACAGGACAAGGCAGCTTGCAGGCGATACAGGAAATGACCCGTGTCCATGGAGACGGTGTTTCAGTTTGTGTTGTGAGCTCACATGTATTCTATTGTGTTAATTCTTTATTCTTAGAATAATATTGAGATTATGGTCCGTTTACCACAATATGAATGCAGCCTGATGCAAGATCACTGCGATGCATTCCTCGATATAACTTGTATCACGACTCGAGAAGGCCGTCGTACTACGTGCGAGCCCAATTATCCGATTGCCTACTGAGTCGGGTTGTCACGGCTATCAAATGAGCAGCTTTGAGATAACACACACATGTAAATATGGGTACCTACTCAAGAAAAAACAGCGTGTTTATTTGTAGGTCCTCGCTACGACACGAAGACTTGACAAAGAAGACTTGACACGAAACTGAACGTCCTCGCAAGTTGTCCTCGCATGTAATGTCAGTCAACGCATCGTTCTCACGTCTAAGCAGCCTTTATCTTAAAAAACGTGTGCGATGATACATCCGTCTTTTACTGTTTTTTATCTCAGTAGCACTTCTTCCTCACTGTAGCGGAACTGCTGGTCCTCGGAAGTGCGTTGTTAAAGCTAGGATTTTGCGGGGTTGTTTATCCGCGTATGGGAGTGTGCGTGTGTATGTCCGGTTGATATCTGGAGACGGTATAACGAATGCTAGTGAAATTTATCATATAGGCTGGTATTTTGAAAGTTTTGATGAATTTCAAGTTTGGTGTAAATCCAAGCGTTAAAAAAACCAGGAACATGAGTTTTATGGGTTTTTGTAGAACATTTTACCACTTGCTGCATGTGATCATACGGCCATCTGTCGAGTGTGATCCGTCACTTCACAGGCAACAATGCCGTCACGCCTCGTGCCTTTTCCCTGAAAGGTTTCCGTAAACCAACGTAGATCATGGGGGAGGGGGCATGGTTGTTCACAGGCGCCTGAATGGCTTTTATTGTACATTTCGGTTAAATTTGTTATTTTTCTTAGTAATTTCCTTAAAACTATTACTTATCTGTCATTTTCCTAGCGTTTTTCCACATTATATGGTCCATCTCTGTATTACAATAATAAGCTGGACCAAATATAGTGTACGCTCTTTACACAGCGCTTTAACTATAGGCCTATTCCCTATATCGTAAGCGCTGTTTGTTATGACCCCGTATCCTGAATTGCTACACCAGAGGGGAGCACTGTATTTTTGTCCAATCAGATGAGACCTTGCGCTAGGAGACACGGTCAAGCAAGGAATACACGGAGCCAATCATGTTCATTTCGTTTTGAGTGATGCGAGAATACAGAGGGAGCAATTAAAATTCGACCGTTAACACTCATCAAGCGGCGCTTGAAGCGCCGCTATGGGCGGAGCCAGGATGCTTGTCGAGTGTTTGTTTATTGGCATCTGGTTGGCTGCTTGTCACATTATACGCACTTGTTTTCAGCGGACAACGAACCGCCATCTGGTGTCTAAATATATCATAAACGGTCAAAGCTGGCAGCGTGAAAATCAGTAGCTTCTTTAGAAGCGCAAGATTTCCGCTGCCTCGGGAGCGTAAATATAGTGTGAATATATATTCACATTCGAAGATGATTCTTGAGTGTGTCGGGAATGAGAGTATATCTAGAAATTAATAAATATAGAAATATATAGTTTATATTCATTTTGGAATATTTTAGTGAAGTCACTGCAGAGTTGAAACAGAGTGTCCATCTGGGCCATATCATATGGTATTCACACGCGACGCATAATTAAGTATTATTTTGGGCCATATAATTTTTTCGCCCGGGCCATATAACATGGCAGTCATCGGCCCCGTATAACAAGGTATCTATCCGGGCCATATAGCAAGGTCTCTATTCGACCAGGTGTTATGAAATGTCGGACTACTCCGTATAATAATGTCGGAACTGAAGATATCAGGAAGTTCTTGCTTGTCTGCCAATAGATGTAGAATCCCGAAGTATATATAAAATCTTTCCATAAAATTAAACAAATAAATAGAGAAATGACTGCCAGCACAAACTTTCGAGTGTGTGTTTGTGTGCGTTTGTATAAAACGCATTATCATAAAATGTAAGCTGAATTTAACAAACCGTAGTCCAAGATCTTCCTTATTACTTAGTGATTCCATACACGAATGGATCCTACAACTTGAAAGTCCATGATCGGCTTCTTCTTGCTGATACTGAGACAAGAAAGGCCGAGTTGCTAACGTGACGAAAATGGCAACATCCCTGATTCAATAACGTCATACCGTTTTAATCTTCAAACGTTATTTTTGGGTTTTAAATGATGTTTTTAATTAAACTTGCGAAGTGAATGTGTTTCGGGGTTCATTGGCTGCGTAGTTACAAGCTCAGAATAAACTGAAATGAACATGTGACTTGTGATTACAATATTATAATTACGTGTTAAGGGGGATTTCTTTTTGGAGGGGGGGGGGGGGAATGGATGTTGGGGGGGGGGGGGGGGTCCCGAGACCTTAAAACGGGATGTCCTGGCATCAGGTGGTGGCCTGAACGTAAATTAAAGAATGAATGGAAAATGTGATATCGTGTCCCGGCTTCCTTACAATATAATAAAATATTCGTCTGCACAATAGGACACAGACAGAAAGTCGGAGTATCTCGTTTTGTGTGTATGCATAATATAAGGATAAAGAAAACTTACCCAAGTTTCTCTTGCACCACGCGAGTCAATTTTAGTACCCGAATAAAATAATTGTTTCCCCGTCATATCACATTAAAATCAAAACCTTATCATGAAAAATTCATATAAGAAGCGGGTCCGCAATAATTTCTAGAGAAAGAGCCCAAGAAACGTAACTCTCTTGGACTTATGGTAAAATTAAAACATCGAGAATATTTAAAAAAAAAAAAATATAATTTAAATACATATAATATATATATTTTGTATAAAGGACATGTATCATACAATATATTTAGAAATTTAATATTAAAAATTTATATTAGAACAGCGGCATTCTCATGATGATTCCGGAGCGTTGAACGTGCATTTCATGAGTAATTATCCGCCCCATTCGGTATGATGAGGCTGGATGTTGTTAACAGCATCCTCCTAGCACCTATACCGTCACTCACAGTCCTCTCCGGCCAGGGGGTAAGCGTATTACCCCAAGCCACTGCGGAGACCCGACCGGACGATTGTTCAGGACCGAGAGCCTCCAGGTATAACCCAGTGCCCTATTTACGGCTCAGAACCGCTGAATACCATATGTCCCTGATTACGCTCCTCACTCACCTTTCAACAATCAAGCACAAGAAGAGAAAATAAAAATATTGCGGTTTTATTCATTTCTTGGTTTTGTGTATCTGTACAATTTGAGTGTGTGTTTGTCTTCGTGTGTATAAAAAGCGTTATCATAAAATTTTATGCTAAATTTTACTAACCGTAGTACATGATCTTCCTTATTACTTTTAGATTCCACGAAGAGATTCGTAAAAACACCGTAAAGACGGGCTTCATATACAACTTAAAAGTCCATGATCGCCTTCTTCTTACTGATACTGAGACAAGAATGACCGGGTTGCTAACGTGACGACAATAGCAACATCCCCGATTCAATGACGTCATGCCGTTTAATCTTCAAACGTTCGGCTGGAAACAGGTAATACTGAGTGTTTAATATTGTTTTTAATTTACTTTGCAAAGTGAATGTGTTTCGGGGTTCATAGAGTGCGTAGTTAGGAGCCCAGACCGCAGATGGCGACACCTGACGTAAACAGCAAGTTTGTGACGTATTTTTCATCGGCATAGATAACTTATTACGGCGCGGGTGTGTTATGTGATGAGAGCATTTCATCCAGAACAGAGACTGCCCGCTGTTGTGATTAGCTGGAGCAATATGTATTGTTTATATTCATTTTGGAATATTTTAGTGAAGTCACTGCAGAGTTGAGACTGAACATATGTGCTGACAGATTTAATAACAAATCAAACTATCTCGTGTATTTCGTGGACATAATAATGAGATCAATATATTTAAAACAATGATACATAATGAGATTTGTAATCCATTTGGTTCAAAGGAACTTCGTAAAAATAAACTTTAAATGCAATATATTGTTTTATCTGGAATAAACTGAAATGAACACGTGACTTGTGATTACAATATTGTAACGAAACGGCATTTGTAGGATCGTTTCTGTAGAAAACTAGTACATTAACCAAGTCAGCTTTTTACATATAAGGGAAAGGAGGTCGATTTGCAGTGTCACCGTCATATATTCATGGCATGTATAATTGTACTGAATTATAAGTTTTTGACCGACGATCGGTCATTATTCTTGTACGTGTGGGACTAGAAGGCGTTGTGAGCACACGTGCTCATGTCAAAGTGTCAGTCGGGTGATGCCGCTAGGACATATGTATTATGGGGATTTAAAGCTTGTACCGCATGTACCAAGGGAATTGTTATATTTTTCTTACCTTTATATGGCCGAAATGACCATAACTTAGCGGTAAAATAACAGGAGTTAGGTAAATTCCACAGATCTAACCGAGTATAACTTGTTTACATTTGAAGCTTAGCGCCGGTGTCAGAAAGTGTAATAGTCATGCGTGCTGACCCAGTTGCGGGAAACTGTGTCATCTCGCGTTAGCAACGCTTAGCAACGGGGACCTATAAAAGGCCAGGCCGAGCGCTGATTGGCGGCATTTTCTTGGTCCGCTTTCAAGGCTACACAGGTCGGACTTCGCCCTCAATAACCGGTGGGTGTCGCCTTCCCAGGGGGGGTAAACGCCCCGACGGACGGCTAGTTGTTCTCCTGGAGAACGACGGGTATTACCAGTCCGCCCGTCGAGTGGAAAACCCCCTGGGAATGCTCTAAAAATAGATTGTTAGCTTGGGAAAATGTGTATAAATTTGACCGCTGTCATAAATTTGACCACGGTTTTTGGATTAGTAGCACGGGATCATAGGGGTGGGCACATTACGTTCAATATGACGTCACGGCAATGGTCTGAAATTGGCCGTTGTCCTAGAGAACGGTGGTCCTACGAACGAAGGTCCAGATTTGCCCATTGGTAAAAATTTGCCCGTCGTCATAAATTGACAGCTGGCATAAATTTGACCACGGTTTTGGATAAGCAGTCGCACGTGAACACAGGGAGTGTCGAGACGACAACGTGTTACCGTGTTATGATTCAATTGAATGCCGGGGTTGGTATTTAGCGTCAGTTAGGAAATTTTGACTTGAGTCGGGGGATAGACTTTTGTAGCCATGGGTTATCAGGGTTGACAATAGTCATGGATGACCACGGGTGCAGTGGACTATCCACCGCGCTGGTACTGTACGGTTGTGCCAGCTCTCTTTTAGCTTGTATGTAATAGGAACCGGGGCTGTTAATAGAGGGAATCAGAGTAAACGTAGTGCTAGTCAGCTGGGTTTTAGTGGGGTATTTAGGTAGCAGGAAATAGATTTTGACAGAGAAGTTTATAAGTTCTTGTTGGAATTTTAAGTACAATTTAGTTGGAAAGTTATAACTTTGTGGATACAATTCAGACTTTATCAAATTCGACTGATGTTTCCACCTGAGGAGTTTGTGCTACCTCGGGGTTGATGAGGGAATTCCTCATTGTTTGTCAACTGTATAATGGTTGTACATTAAATGTATTAAACTTTATTTTTGTCTCGGATTTTATTGGAGAGACATTGCGTAATGACAGAGATTGTGTCGCGAATGGGCATGAATGCGCAGATTTCACTTTTATTTTCCATTTTCTAAAATCGGACGGTTTAACAATTAACATTCTCCATGCATGCCTTTATTTCTTTAGTTAGTTTAATAATTTACCCTTAGGTTTAGTTTGTACTGGGAGAGGGTTGGTTTTTTTTTTAACCGAAGTTGTCGTGTTTTTCAGGGGGCCATCTTCGACAACCCCCCTCTCTTGTGCGCCCGCCGTCCGGACCCCAGCCGGTCCGGGGGCGTTACGGCCACTCCGCCGCTCGGTGGCCCGACTTGTCTGTCGGCCTCCGGGGCCGGGTGAAAACGGCGCGCGTAACAATTGGTGTCAGAAGTGGGATAGTTATATTAAAATAGGAAGGATAGATTTAAATAGGATAGATAGACTAAAATGGGATAATATAAACAGGATAGATTGACACAGTGGGATAGGTTGGCTAATACGGGGATCGGTATAGTTATGAGTAGGATAGATAACAGAGGAGAGTTTAAAGCAGGACAGTTACTGTGGATAGATTAACAGTAAATGGGAATTACAAATTTATGGATTAGGCTTATATATTAGCTGGGAGGACCTTAGCAGATCAATAGATGATCTGGACTTAGTATGTCTGTCTAGCATTAGAGAAACTGAATTAACCTTATATATATATATATACATATATATGATGGAAATGAAAACCTAATTGGTTACTGAAAAGAAGTCAAGTGTCAACTGTAGTATAGTAGTTGACCAGTTCATAGGATATAACCTATTGGTTAATGTAGTGTGTTAGAGTAATAAGAGAAGCCATAAGGCTCAATTAGGAAGCTCAAGTGGGAGAGCTGTGGTATTGAGCAGAGGTATGTCTTATAGGAACGACCACACTTTAACCTGATATGGACAATTATAGTGATTAGCAGTGGACGGAAATGAAATGGTAGCACTTTAATAATTTAAATAAATGTGATGGAGTAACTTCAGTGGGAATTTAGATTGGTATATAATTTTGATCTCACTGTAAATAAAATCGATAAATTAGGTGTAATGTTAATAAAAGGTAGATAAAGTGGGTGAATCTGCCTGTGCCTTGTTGGACTATCAGAAAATACAAATTGTGCGGCTATTTCTTGCTGATATTTTAAGAAATACCTGGATTATCCGTATCTTCATTACAACATGGCTGATCAAGGCATGGAACAAGACCATACAGGGGTTTCTGCTGCAATCCCCCGTTGTGATTCTGATGTGTCAATGGTTCAAGAGAGGGAGTTACGGGAATTAGTTAACATGGACATGTTAAATGATCACAAAACTGAAAGCAACCATGTTCATTTGCCTGCTCTTGGTGAAGATGATCGGACTGATAACACATTTGAACAAGATTATCAGCAATTTGTTCAGCCAATAGCGAATTCACCATATCTCTATAACATTCCCACATTCAACGGGTCAGGGAAGTGGCTGTCTTTTATTAAGCAGTTTGAGGCAATTTCCTTTAACCTTGCCTGGTCGCAAACGGAGATGCTTACTTACTTGCTCACTTCACTGCGAGGTGAAGCTGCGGACTTCGCATTTGAGTTAGAATCAGCTGTACTGTCAGATTACAAGATGTTAGTTTCTGAACTGCACTCTCGCTTTACTGTTCACACAAGTAGAGAAATCAGTCAGCATTTATTTTATAATCGACATTTAAGAAGAAATGAAACGCCAATGGAGTATGCAGCGGTTCTTAAAAACTTAATCCATCAAGCATACCCCCTTGGACTCTCTGCTGAGGTCAGAAATGATATACTCCTTAGACAATTCTTTGATGGGATAGACGATCAGGATGCCTGTTATCAGTTACAGTGTGTACAAAGACCAAGAAACATTGATCAGGCAGCGGAAAAATTACAGGAATATTACAATTACCAGTTGCTCATTCAAGGTAATCAGCAAACAACAGTAATAAGGACTGCGACTAATGTACCCTGCCAAAAACGGAGCCCTGACAAGAGAAGGGTATTCATCAGTGGTCAAGTTAGATTGGCAGCCGATGTGCGCCAAGATGAAGAAAGAGTGACTTCTACTTCTCCTAGGCTACTGCAGGGCCAGACAGGTGGAGGTCAGGTATCTGTTCACATCCCCAAGTTTGAGGAGCTCAGGTGCTTCAACTGTGGTCTAATGGGACATTATGCCAGAGTTTGTCATGTAAAGAAACTGGACAGTGAAAACCATTTTTGTGAAAACTAACCTGGGTTGATTTAGGCAGCTAGGCCAACCATATATACAACTAGCAGAGAAGCAGAAACTGTTAGCAGATGTTTAAAATACACGGATTAATATATCTCTGGGTTAATTAATCTGCATTTGGATTAGCATTTAAAGAATTTCATTGGATTAAATTCCTGTGGACTGACCAGAGCTGAGATTCTAAGGACTCTTTGCACCTAGAAATTTATAATATGTTAATTAGTGTGATAACATTTGAATAAGGATATACATTAATTACTTTATGGGGTTGAGAGTTAATTGTCATGGGACAATGTAAGTAGTTTTACAGATGGATAATTGATGTAAATTTAATGTAGCTTTAATGGAATGTGGCGACTAGTACTTTTGCCAAGTTACGGGAGGGTCGATTTTGTTTGGCACTGGGTGGAGAAAGGTCTCCCGGTAACCCGGAAGTGTTGCTGGGCAACACTAGTGCTGTTTAAAGTATTACTAGTATGCCAATTAGAGGCACTAGTATGGTCTGTGTCATGACGCAGGTTTATTTTAAGTTTGTCTTTATAGTATGGAACAGACCGCGGACTGTCCCAGAGTTATGATAGGGGTCATAACTTACCAATAGGACGCTACTGGTTGCTATACTGACAAGTGGCGGAGGGCGGTCACTTTAAAAAGTTTATGGCTTTTATAAATTCCCTTGAGCTCCGGGAAGAGCCATAATGGGCCTGGGAACCCGTAGAAATTGTAACTTGACAAAGATATAATTCGTACTGTTTCAAAAAAAAAAAAAAAAAAAAAAAATCTAATAAGAAATAACCTATAAAGATGCACAAGGATTCTTTATATAACTTACGAAATTTTGGCCAGGATAAAATCAAAACATTTCTCTAACCTTGATCACAGGGTTAATTTGATCGCTGCAATAATATAAACAAGAAAGGAAAATCTATGGGGACATTAGATTTTTTAGGAGGGGGTAGTGTAACGAAACGGCATTTGTAGGATCGTTTCTGTAGAAAACTAGTACATTAACCAAGTCAGCTTTTTACATATTAGGGAAAGGAGGTCGATTTGCAGTGTCACCGTCATATATTCATGGCATGTATAATTGTACTGAATTATAAGTTTTTGACCGACGATCGGTCATTATTCTTGTACGTGTGGGACTAGAAGGCGTTGTGAGCACACGTGCTCATGTCAAAGTGTCAGTCGGGTGATGCCGCTAGGACATATGTATTATGGGGATTTAAAGCTTGTACCGCATGTACCAAGGGAATTGTTATATTTTTCTTACCTTTATATGGCCGAAATGACCATGACTTAGCGGTAAAATAACAGGAGTTAGGTAAATTCCACAGATCTAACCGAGTATAACTTGTTTACATTTGAAGCTTAGCGCTGGTGTCAGAAAGTGTAATAGTCATGCGTGCTGACCCAGTTGCGGGAAACTGTGTCATCTCGCGTTAGCAACGCTTAGCAACGGGGACCTATAAAAGGCCAGGCCGAGCGCTGATTGGCGGCATTTTCTTGGTCCGCTTTCAAGGCTACACAGGTCGGACTTCGCCCTCAATAACCGGTGGGTGTCGCCTTCCCAGGGGGGGTAAACGCCCCGACGGACGGCTAGTTGTTCTCCTGGAGAACGACGGGTATTACCAGTCCGCCCGTCGAGTGGAAAACCCCCTGGGAATGCTCTAAAAATAGATTGTTAGCTTGGGAAAATGTGTATAAATTTGACCGCTGTCATAAATTTGACCACGGTTTTTGGATTAGTAGCACGGGATCATAGGGGTGGGCACATTACGTTCAATATGACGTCACGGCAATGGTCTGAAATTGGCCGTTGTCCTAGAGAACGGTGGTCCTACGAACGAAGGTCCAGATTTGCCCATTGGTAAAAATTTGCCTGTCGTCATAAATTGACAGCTGGCATAAATTTGACCACGGTTTTGGATAAGCAGTCGCACGTGAACACAGGGAGTGTCGAGACGACAACGTGTTACCGTGTTATGATTCAATTGAATGCCGGGGTTGGTATTTAGCGTCAGTTAGGAAATTTTGACTTGAGTCGGGGGATAGACTTTTGTAGCCATGGGTTATCAGGGTTGACAATAGTCATGGATGACCACGGGTGCAGTGGACTATCCACCGCGCTGGTACTGTACGGTTGTGCCAGCTCTCTTTTAGCTTGTATGTAATAGGAACCGGGGCTGTTAATAGAGGGAATCAGAGTAAACGTAGTGCTAGTCAGCTGGGTTTTAGTGGGGTATTTAGGTAGCAGGAAATAGATTTTGACAGAGAAGTTTATAAGTTCTTGTTGGAATTTTAAGTACAATTTAGTTGGAAAGTTATAACTTTGTGGATACAATTCAGACTTTATCAAATTCGACTGATGTTTCCACCTGAGGAGTTTGTGCTACCTCGGGGTTGATGAGGGAATTCCTCATTGTTTGTCAACTGTATAATGGTTGTACATTAAATGTATTAAACTTTATTTTTGTCTCGGATTTTATTGGAGAGACATTGCGTAATGACAGAGATTGTGTCGCGAATGGGCATGAATGCGCAGATTTCACTTTTATTTTCCATTTTCTAAAATCGGACGGTTTAACAATTAACATTCTCCATGCATGCCTTTATTTCTTTAGTTAGTTTAATAATTTACCCTTAGGTTTAGTTTGTACTGGGAGAGGGTTGGTTTTTTTTTTAACCGAAGTTGTCGTGTTTTTCAGGGGGCCATCCTCGACAACCCCCCTCTCTTGTGCGCCCGCCGTCCGGACCCCAGCCGGTCCGGGGGCGTTACGGCCACTCCGCCGCTCGGTGGCCCGACTTGTCTGTCGGCCTCCCGGGCCGGGTGAAAACGGCGCGCGTAACAATATTATAATTACGTGTTATGGATGTTTCAATACACTTTTTCACAGAGATGAAATGGGGATTTTTTTTTTTTTTTTTTTTTTTTGGGGGGGGGGGGGGTCCCGAGACCTTAAAACAGGATGTCCTGTCATCAGATAGTGGCCTGGACGTAAATTAAAGAATTAATGGAAAATCTGATATCGTGTCCCGACTTCCTTACAATATAATACAATATTCGTCTGCACAATAGAACACAGACAGAAAGTCGGAGTATCTCGTTTTGTGTGTATGCATAATATAAGGATAAAGAAAACTTACCCAAGTTTCTCTTGCACCACGCGCGTCAGTTTTAGTACCCGAATAAAATAATTGTTTCCCCGTCATATCACATTAAAATCAAAACCTTATCATGAAAAATTCATATAAGAAGCGGGTCCGCAATAATTTCTAGAGAAAGAGCCCAAGAAACGTAACTCTCTTGGACTTATGTTAAAATTTAAACAGTGTAGAATATTTCAAAAAATAAAAATATAATTTAAATACATATAATATATATATTTTGTATAAAGGACATGTATCATACTGAGTCGTGTGATGGTTTTTTTTGTATTTATTGGGCCCGTAAAACACAACTGTCCTGTCACAACTGGAACGAACGGCTGATGTACGACCTAGACATAAATAAGGGGCCGTATAAGAAGAAGCCGTCTACCAGATCATATTACAATATATTTATAAAATTTAATATTAAAAATTTATATTAGAACAGCGGCATTCTCATAAGATTCCGGAGCGTTGAACGTGCATTTCATGAGTAATTATCCGCCCCATTCGGTATGATGAGGCTTGATGTTGTCAACAGCATCCTCCTAGCACGTATACCATCACTCACAGCCTTCCGTCCTCTCCGGCCAGGGGGTAAGCGTATTACCCCAACCCACTGCGGAGACCCGACCGGACGATTGTTCAGGACCGTGAGCCTCCAGGTATAACCCAGTGCCCTATTTACGGCTCAGAACCGCTGAATACCATATGTCCCTGATTGCGCTCCTCACTCACCTTTCAAACAATCAAGAACAGGAAGAGAAAATAAAAATATTGCGGTTTTATTCATGTCTAGGTTATAATATGTATCTGTACAATTCGAGTGTGTGTTTGTCTTCGTGTGTATAAAAAGCGTTATCATAAAATTTTATGCCGAAGTTTACTAACCGTAGTACATGATCTTCCTTATTACTTTTAGATTCCACGAAGAGATTCGTAAAAACACCGTAAAGACGGGCTTCCTACAATTTACAAGTCCATGATCGCCTTCTTCTTACTGATACTGAGACAAGAATGGCCGGGTTGCTAACGTGACGACAATAGCAACATCCCCGATTCAATGACGTCATGCCGTTTTAATCTTCAAACGTTCGGCTGGAAACACGTAATGCTGAGTGTTTAATATTGTTTTTATTTTACTTTGCGAAGTGAATGTATTTCGGAGTTCATAGAGTGCGTAGTTAGGAGCCCAGACCGCAGATGGCGACACCTGACGTAAACAGCAAGTTTGTGACGTATTTTTCATCGGCATAGATAACTTATTACCACGCGGGTGTGTTATGTGATGAGAGCATTGCATCCAGAACAGAGACTGCCCGCTGTTATGATTGCTGGAGCAATATGTATTGTTTATATTCATTTTGGAATATTTTAGTGAAGTCACTGCAGAGTTGAGACTGAACATATGTGCTGACAGATTTAATAACAAATCAAACTATCTCGTGCATTTCGTGGACATAATAATGAGATCAATATATTTAAAACAATGATACATAATGAGATTTGTAATCCATTTGGTTCAAAGGAACTTCGTAAAAATAAACTTTAAATGCAATATATTGTTTTATCTGGAATAAACTGAAATGAACACGTGACTTGTGATTACAATATTATAATTACGTGTTATGGATGTTTCAATACACTTTTCCACAGAGATGAAAGGGGTTTTTTTTTTTTGGGGGGGGGGGGGGGGTTCCCGAGACCTTAAAACAGGATGTCCTGTCATCAGATAGTGGCCTGGACGTAAATTAAAGAATGAATGGAAAATCTGATATCGTGTCCCGACTTCCTTACAATATAATAAAATATTCATCTGCACAGTAGAACACAGACAGAGAGTCGGAGTATCTCGTTTTGTATGTATGTATAATATAAGGATAAAGAAAACATACCCAAGTTTCTCTTGCACTGCGCGCGTCAATTTTAGTACCCGAATAAAATAATTGTTTCCCCGTCAAATCACATTAAAATCAAAACCCTATCATGAAAAATTCATATAAGAAGCGGTTCCGCAATAATTCCTAGTGAAAGAGCCCAATAAAACGTAAACCTCTTTGACTTATGTTAAAATTAAAACAGTGTAGAATATTTCAAATAATAAAAATATAATTTAAATACATATAATATATTAATTTTGTATAAAGAACATGAATCGTACTGAGTCGTGTGATGGGTTGTTTTTATGTATTTATTGTGCCCGTAAAACACAACTGTCTTGTCACAACTGGACCGAACGGCTGATGTACGACCTAGACATAAATAAGGGGCCGTATAAGAAGAAGCCGTCTACCAGATCATATTACAATATATTTAGAAATTTAATATTTAAAATTTTTATTAAAACAGCGGCATTCTCATGATGATTCCGGAGCGTTGAACGTGCATTTCATGAGTGATTATCCGCCCCCTGCGGTATGATGAGGCTTGATGTTGTCAACAGCATCCTCCTAGCACCTATACCGTCACTCACAGCCTTCCGTCCTCTCCGGCCAGGTGGTTAGCGTATTACCCCAACCCACTGCGGAGACCCGACCGGACGATTGTTCAAGACCGTGAGCCTCCAGGTATAACCCAGTGCCCTATTTACGGCTCAGAACCGCTGAATACCATATGTCCCTGATTGCGCTCCTCACTCACCTTTCAAAGAATCAAGCACAGGAAGAGAAAGTAAAAATATTGCGGTTTTATTCATTTCTTGGTTTTATGTATCTGTACAATTTGAGTGTGTGTTTGTCTTCGTGTGTATAAAAAGCGTTATCATAAAATTTTATGCTAAAGTTTACTAACCGTAGTACATGATCTTTCTTATTACTTTTAGATTCCACAAAGAGATTCGTAAAAACACCGTAAAGACGGGCTTCCTACAACTTACAAGTCCATGATCGCCTTCTTCTTACTGATACTGAGACAAGAATGGCCGGGTTGCTAACGTGACGACAATAGCAACATCCCCGATTCAATGACGTCATGCCGTTTAATCTTCAAACGTTCGGCTGGAAACACGTAATACTGAGTGTTTAATATTGTTTTGAATTTACCTTGCGAAGTGAATGTGTTTCGGAGTTCATAGAGTGCGTAGTTAGGAGCCCAGACCGCAGATGGCGACACCTGACGTAAACAGCAAGTTTGTGACGTATTTTTCATCGGCATAGATAACTTATTACGGCGCGGGTGTGTTATGTGATGAGAGCATTTCATCCAGAACAGAGACTGCCCGCTGTTGTGATTAGCTGGAGCAATATGTATTGTTTATATTCATTTTGGAATATTTTAGTGAAGTCACTGCAGAGTTGAGACTGAACATATGTGCTGACAGATTTAATAACAAATCAAACTATCTCGTGTATTTCGTGGACATAATAATGAGATCAATATATTTAAAACAATGATACATAATGAGATTTGTAATCCATTTGGTTCAAAGGAACTTCGTAAAAATAAACTTTAAATGCAATATATTGTTTTATCTGGAATAAACTGAAATGAACACGTGACTTGTGATTACAATATTATAATTACGTGTTATGGATGTTTCAATACACTTTTTCACAGAGATGAAAGGGGAATTTTTTTTTTGGGGGGGGGGGGGGGGTTCCCGAGACCTTAAAACAGGATGTCCTGTCATCAGGTAGTGGCCTGGACGTAAATTAAAGAATTAATGGAAAATCTGATATCGTGTCCCGACTTCCTTACAATATAATAAAATATTCGTCTGCACAGTAGAACACAGACAGAGAGTCGGAGTATCTCGTTTTGTGTGTATGTATAATATAAGGATAAAGAAAACATACCCAAGTTTCTCTTGCACCGCGCGCGTCAATTTTAGTACCCGAATAAAATAATTGTTTCCCCGTCATATCACATTAAAATCAAAACCCTATCATGGAAAATTTATATAAGAAGCGGTTCCGCAATAATTCCTAGTGAAAGAGCCCAATAAAACGTATACCTCTTGGACTTATGTTAAAATTAAAAACAGTGTGGAATATTTCAAATAATAAAAATATAATTTAAATACATATAATATATAAATTTTGTATAAAGAACATGAATCGTACTGAGTCGTGTGATGGGTTGTTTTTATGTATTTATTGTGCCCGTAAAACACAACTGTCCGGTCACAACTGGACCGAACGGTTGATGTACGAACTAGACATAATAACGAGTCGTATAAGAAGAAGCCGTCTACCAGATCATATTACAATATATTTAGAAATTTAATATTTAAAATTTTTATTAGAACAGCGGCATTCTCATGATGATTCCGGAGCGTTGAACGTGCATTTCATGATTGATTATCCGCCCCCTGCGGTATGATGAGGCTTGATGTTGTCAACAGCATCCTCCTAGCACGTATACCATCACTCACAGCCTTCCGTCCTCTCCGGCCAGGGGGTAAGCGTATTACCCCAACCCACTGCGGAGACCCGACCGGACGATTGTTCAGGACCGTGAGCCTCCAGGTATAACCCAGTGCCCTATTTACGGCTCAGAACCGCTGAATACCATATCTCCCTGATTACGCTCCTCACTCACCTTTCAAACAATCAAGAACAGGAAGAGAAAATAAAAATATTGCGGTTTTATTCATGTCTAGGTTATAATATGTATCTGTACAATTCGAGTGTGTGTTTGTCTTCGTGTGTATAAAAAGCGTTATCATAAAATTTTATGCCGAAGTTTACTAACCGTGGTACATGATCTTCCTTATTACTTTTAGATTCCACGAAGAGATTCGTAAAAACACCGTAAAGACGGGCTTCCTACAACTTACAAGTCCATGATCGCCTTCTTCTTACTGATACTGAGACAAGAATGGCCGGGTTGCTAACGTGACGACAATAGCAACATCCCCGATTCAATGACGTCATGCCGTTTAATCTTCAAACGTTCGGCTGGAAACACGTAATACTGAGTGTTTAATATTGTTTTTATTTTACTTTGCGAAGTGAATGTGTTTCGGGGTTCATAGAGTGCGTTGTTAGGAGCCCAGACCGCAGATGGCGACACCTGACGTAAACAGCAAGTTTGTGACGTATTTTTCATCGGCATAGATAACTTATTACGGCGCGGGTGTTTTATGTGATGAGAGCATTTCATCCAGAACAGAGACTGCCCGCTGTTGTGATTAGCTGGAGCAATATGTATTGTTTATATTCATTTTGGAATATTTTAGTGAAGTCACTGCAAAGTTGAGACTGAACATATGTGCTGACAGATTTAATAACAAATCAAACTATTTCGTGTATTTCGTGGACATAATAATGAGATCAATATATTTAAAACAATGATACATAATGAGATTTGTAATCCATTTGGTTCAAAGGAACTTCGTAAAAATAAACTTTAAATGCAATATATTGTTTTATCTGGAATAAACTGAAATGAACACGTGACTTGTGATTACAATATTATAATAACGTGTTATGGATGTTTCAATACACTTTTTCACAGAAATGAAAGGGGGATTTTTTTGGGGGGGGGGGGGGGGGGGTTCCCGAGACCTTAAAACAGGATGTCCTGTCATCAGGTAGTGGCCTGGACGTAAATTAAAGAATGAATGGAAAATCTGAAATCGTGTCCCGACTTCCTTACAATATAATAAAATATTCGTCTGCACAGTTGAACACAGAGAGTAAGTCGGAGTATCTCGTTTTGTGTGTATGTATAATATAAGGATAAAGAAAACATACCCAAGTTTCTCTTGCACCGCGCGCGTCAATTTTAGTACCCGAATAAAATAATTGTTTCCTCGTCATATCACATTAAAATCAAAACCCCATCATGAAAAATTCATATAGGAAGCGGGTCCGAAATAATTCCTAGAGAAAGAGCCCAATAAAACGTAATCCTCTTGGCCTTATGTTAAAAGTAAAAACAGTGTAGAATATTTCAAAAAATAAAAATATAATTTAAATACATATAATACATAAATTTTGTATAAAGAACATGAATCGTACTGAGTCGTGTGATGGGTTGTTTTTATGTATTTATTTTGCCCGTAAAGCACAACTGTCCTGTCACAACTGGACCGAACGGCTGATGTACGACCTAGACATAAATAAGGGGCCGTATAAGAAGAAGCCGTCTACCAGATCATATTACAATATATTTAGAAATTTAATATTTAAAATTTATATTAAACAGCGGCATTCTCATGATGATTCCGGAGCGTTGAACGTGCATTTCATGAGTAAGTAACCGCCCCCTTCGGTATGATGAGGCTTGATGTTGTCAACAGCATCCTCCTAGCACCTATACCGTCACTCACAGCCTTCCGTCCTCTCCAGCCAGGGGGTAAGCGTATTACCCCAACCCACTGCGGAGACCTGACCGGACGATTGTTCAAGACCGTGAGCCTCCAGGTATAACCCAGTGCCCTATTTACGGCTCAGAACCGCTGAATACCATGTCTCCCTGATTGCGCTCCTCACTCACCTTTCAAAGAATCAAGCACAGGAAGAGAAAGTAAAAATATTGCGGTTTTATTCATGTCTTGGTTTTATGTATTTGTACAATTTGAGTGTGTGTTTGTCTTCGTGTGTATAAAAAGCGTTATCATAAAATTTTATGCTAAAGTTTACTAACCGTAGTACATGATCTTCCTTATTACTTTTAGATTCCACGAAGAGATTCGTAAAAACACCGTAAAGACGGGCTTCCTACAACTTAAAAGTCCATGATCGCCTTCTTCTTACTGATACTGAGACAAGAATGGCCGGGTTGCTAACGTGACGACAATAGCAACATCCCCGATTCAATGACGTCATGCCGTTTTAATCTTCAAACGTTCCGCTGGAAACACGTAATGCTGAGTGTTTAATATTGTTTTTATTTTACTTTGCGAAGTGAATGTATTTCGGAGTTCATAGAGTGCGTAGTTAGGAGCCCAGACCGCAGATGGCGACACCTGACGTAAACAGCAAGTTTGTGACGTATTTTTCATCGGCATAGATAACTTATTACGGCGCGGGCGTGTTATGTGATGAGAGCATTGCATCCAGAACAGAGACTGCCCGCTGTTATGATTGCTGGAGCAATATGTATTGTTTATATTCATTTTGGAATATTTTAGTGAAGTCACTGCAGAGTTGAGACTGAACATATGTGCTGACATATTTAATAACAAATCAAACTATCTCGTGTATTTCGTGGACATAATAATGAGATCAATATATTTAAAACAAGGATACATAATGAGATTTGTAATCCGTTTGGTTCAAAGGAACTTCGTAAAAATAAACTTTAAAAGCAATATATTGTTTTATCTGGAATAAACTGAAATGAACACGTGACTTGTGATTACAATATTATAATTATGTGTTATGGATGTTTCAATACACTTTTTCACAGAGATGAAAGGGGGTTTTATTTTTTTTTTGGGGGGGGGGGGGGGTGGTTCCCGAGACCTTAAAACGGGATGTCCTGACATCAGGTGGTGGCCTCAACGTAAATTAAAGAATGAATGGAAAATCTGATATCGTGTCCCGGCTTCCTTACAATATAATAAAATATTCGTCTGCACAATAGAACACAGACAGAAAGTCGGAGTATCTCGTTTTGTGTGTATGTATAATATAAGGATAAAGAAAACATACCAAAGTTTCTCTTGCACTGCGCGCGTCAATTTTAGTAACCGAATAAAATAAATGTTTCCCCGTCATATCACATTAAAATCAAAACCCTATCATGAAAAATTCATATAAGAAGCGGTTCCGCAATGATTCCTAGTGAAAGAGCCCAATAAAACGTAAACCTCTTTGACTTATGTTAAAATTAAAAACAGTGTGGAATATTTCAAATAATTAAAGTATAATTTAAATACATATAATATATAAATTTTGTATAAAGAACATGAATCGTACTGAGTCGTGTGATGGGTTGTTTTTATGTATTTATTTTGCCCGTAAAACACAACTGTCTTGTCACAACTGGACCGAACGGCTGATGTACGACCTAGACATAAATAAGGGGCCGTATAAGAAGAAGCCGTCTACCAGATCATATTACAATATATTTAGAAATTTAATATTTAAAATTTTTATTAAAACAGCGGCATTCTCATGATGATTCCGGAGCGTTGAACGTGCATTTCATGAGTGATTATCCGCCCCCTGCGGTATGATGAGGCTTGATGTTGTCAACAGCATCCTGCTAGCACCTGTACCGTCACTCACAGCCTTCCGTCCTCTCCGGCCAGGTGGTTAGCGTATTACCCCAACCCACTGCGGAGACCCGACCGGACGATTGTTCAGGACCTTGAGCCTCCAGGTATAACCCAGTGCCCTATTTACGGCTCAGAACCGCTGAATACCATATCTCCCTGATTGCGCTCCTCACTCACCTTTCAACAATCAAGCACAAGAAGAGAAAATAAAAATATTGCGGTTTTATTCATTTCTTGGTTTTATGTATCTGTACAATTTGAGTGTGTGTTTGTCTTCGTGTGTATAAAAAGCGTTATCATAAAATTTTATGCTAAATTTTACTAACCGTAGTACATGATCTTCCTTATTACTTTTAGATTCCACGAAGAGATTCGTAAAAACACCGTAAAGACGGGCTTCCTACAACTTAAAAGTCCATGATCGCCTTCTTCTTACTGATACTGAGACAGGAATGACCGGGTTGCTAACGTGACGACAATAGCAACATCCCCGGTTCAATGACGTCATGCCGTTTTAATCTTCAAACGTTCGGCTGGAAACACGTTATACTGAGTGTTTAATATCGTTTTTATTTTACTTTGCGAAGTGAATGTGTTTCAGGGTTCATAGAGTGCGTAGTTAGGAGCCCAGACCGCAGATGGCGACACCTGATGTAAACAGCAAGTTTGTGACGTATTTTTCATCGGCATGGGCGTAGATAACTTATTACCACGCGGGTGTGTTATGTGATGAGAGCATTGCATCCAGAACAGAGACTGCCCGCTGTTATGATTGCTGGATCAGTATGTATTGTTTATATTCATTTTGGAATATTTTAGTGAAGTCACTGCAGAGTTGAGACTGAACATATGTGCTGACAGATTTAATAACAAATCAAACTATCTTGTGTATTTCGTGGAAATAATAATGAGATCAATATATTTAAAACAAGGATACATAATAAGATTTGCAATCCATTTGGTTCAAAGGAACTTCGTGAAAATCAACTTTAAATGCAATATTTTGTTTTATCTGGAATAAACTGAAATGAACACGTGACTTGTGATTACAATATTATAATTACGTGTTATGGATGTTTCAATACACTTTTTCACAGAAATGAAAGGGGGATTTTATTTGGGGGGGGGGGGGGGGTTGGGTTCCCGAGACCTTAAAACAGGATGTCCTGTCATCAGGTAGTGGCCTGGACGTAAATTAAAGAATGAATGGAAAATCTGATATCGTGTCCCGACTTCTTTACAATATAATAAAATATTCGTCTGCACAGTAGAACACAGACAGTAAGTCGGAGTATCTCGTTTTGTGTGTATGTATAATATAAGGATAAAGAAAACATACCCAAGTTTCTCTTGCACCGCGCGCGTCAATTTTAGTACCCGAATAAAATAATTGTTTCCCCGTCATATCACATTAAAATCAAAACCCCATCATGAAAAATTCATATAGGAAGCGGGTCCGAAATAATTCCTAGAGAAAGAGCCCAATAAAACGTAATCCTCTTGGCCTTATGTTAAAAGTAAAAACAGTGTAGAATATTTCAAATAATGAAAATATAATTTAAATACATATAATACATAAATTTTGTATAAAGAACATGAATCGTACTGAGTCGTGTGATGGGTTGTTTTTATGTATTTATTTTGCCCGTAAAGCACAACTGTCCTGTCACAACTGGACCGAACGGCTGATGTACGACCTAGACATAAATAAGGGGCCGTATAAGAAGAAGCCGTCTACCAGATCATATTACAATATATTTAGAAATTTAATATTTAAAATTTATATTAGAACAGCGGCATTCTCATGATGATTCCGGAGCGTTGAACGTGCATTTCATGAGTAAGTAACCGCCCCCTGCGGTATGATGAGGCTTGATGTTGTCAACAGCATCCTCATAGCACCTATACCGTCACTCACAGCCTTCCGTCCTCTCCGGCCAGGGGGTAAGCGTATTACCCCAACCCACTGCGGAGAACTGACCGGACGATTGTTCAAGACCGTGAGCCTCCAGGTATAACCCAGTGCCCTATTTACGGCTCAGAACCGCTGAATACCATATCTCCCTGATTGCGCTCCTCACTCACCTTTCAAACAATCAAGCACAGGAAGAGAAAGTAAAAATATTGCGGTTTTATTCATGTCTTGGTTTTATGTATCTGTACAATTTGAGTGTGTGTTTGTCTTCGTGTGTATAAAAAGCGTTATCATAAAATTTTATGCTAAATTTTACTAACCGTAGTACATGATCTTCCTTATTACTTTTAGATTCCACGAAGAGATTCGTAAAAACACCGTAAAGACGGGCTTCCTACAACTTAAAAGTCCATGATCGCCTTCTTTTTACTGATACTGAGACAAGAATGACCGGGTTGCTAACGTGACGACAATAGCAACATCCCCGATTCAATGACGTCATGCCGTTTAATCTTCAAACGTTCGGCTGGAAACACGTAATACTGAGTGTTTAATATTGTTTTTAATTTACTTTGCGAAGTGAATGTGTTTCGGGGTTCATAGAGTGCGTAGTTAGGAGCCCAGACCGCAGATGGCGACACCTGACGTAAACAGCAAGTTTGTGACGTACTTTTCATCGGCATAGATAACTTATTACGGCGCGGGTGTGTTATGTGATGAGAGCATTTCATCCAGAACAGAGACTGCCCGCTGTTGTGATTAGCTGGAGCAATATGTATTGTTTATATTCATTTTGGAATATTTTAGTGAAGTCACTGCAAAGTTGAGACTGAACATATGTGCTGACAGATTTAATAACAAATCAAACTATCTCGTGTATTTCGTGGACATAATAATGAGATCAATATATTTAAAACAATGATACATAATGAGATTTGTAATCCATTTGGTTCAACGGAACTTCGTAAAAATAAACTTTAAATGCAATATATTGTTTTATCTGGAATAAACTGAAATGAACACGTGACTTGTGATTACAATATTATAATAACGTGTTATGGATGTTTCAATACACTTTTTCACAGAAATGAAAGGGGGATTTTTTTTTTTTTGGGGGGGGGGGGGGGGGGTTCCCGAGACCTTAAAACAGGATGTCCTGTCATCAGGTAGTGGCCTGGACGTAAATTAAAGAATGAATGGAAAATCTGATATCGTGTCCCGACTTCCTTACAATATAATAAAATATTCGTCTGCACAGTAGAACACAGACAGTAAGTCGGAGTATCTCGTTTTGTGTGTATGTATAATATAAGGATAAAGAAAACATACCCAAGTTTCTCTTGCACCGCGCGCGTCAATTTTAGTACCCGAATAAAATAATTGTTTCCCCGTCATATCACATTAAAATCAAAACCCCATCATGAAAAATTCATATAGGAAGCGGGTCCGAAATAATTCCTAGAGAAAGAGCCCAATAAAACGTAATCCTCTTGGCCTTATGTTAAAAGTAAAACAGTGTAGAATATTTCAAATAATAAAAATATAATTTAAATACATATAATACATAAATTTTGTATAAAGAACATGAATCGTACTGAGTCGTGTGATGGGTTGTTTTTATGTATTTATTGCGCCCGTAAAGAACAACTGTCCTGTCACAACTGGACCGAACGGCTGATGTACGACCTAGACATAAATAAGGGGCCATATAAGAAGAAGCCGTCTACCAGATCATATTACAATATATTTAGAAATTTAATATTTAAAATTTATATTAGAACTGCGGCATTCTCATGATGATTCCGGAGCGTTGAACGTGCATTTCATGAGTAAGTAACCGCCCCCTGCGGTATGATGAGGCTTGATGTTGTCAACAGCATCCTCCTAGCACCTATACCGTCACCTACAGCTTTCCGTCCTCTCCGGCCAGGGGGTAAGCGTATTACCCCAACCCACTGCGGAGAGCAGACCGGACGATTGTTCAAGACCGTGAGCCTCCAGGTATAACCCAGTGCCCTATTTACGGCTCAGAACCGCTGAATACCATATCTCTCTGATTGCGCTCCTCACTCACCTTTCAACAATCAAGCACAAGAAGAGAAAATAAAAATATTGCGGTTTTATTCATTTCTTGGTTTTATGTATCTGTACAATTTGAGTGTGTGTTTGTCTTCGTGTGTATAAAAAGCGTTATCATAAAATTTTATGCTAAATTTTACTAACCGTAGTACATGATCTTCCTTATTACTTTTAGATTCCACGAAGAGATTCGTAAAAACACCGTAAAGACGGGCTTCCTACAACTTAAAAGTCCATGATCGCCTTCTTCTTACTGATACTGAGACAAGAATGGCCGGGTTGCTAACGTGACGACAATAGCAACATCCCCGATTCAATGACGTCATGCCGTTTTAATCTTCAAACGTTCGGCTGGAAACACGTTATACTGAGTGTTTAATATTGTTTTATTTTACTTTGCGAAGTGAATGTGTTTCAGGGTTCATAGAGTGCGTAGTTAGGAGCCCAGACCGCAGATGGCGACACCTGATGTTAACAGCAAGTTTGTGACGTATTTTTCATCGGCATGGGCGTAGATAACTTATTACCACGCGGGTGTGTTATGTGATGAGAGCATTGCATCCAGAACAGAGACTGCCCGCTGTTATGATTGCTGGAGCAATATGTATTGTTTATATTCATTTTGGAATATTTTAGTGAAGTCACTGCAGAGTTGAGACTGAACATATGTGCTGACAGATTTAATAACAAATCAAACTATCTCGTGTATTTCGTGGAAATAATAATGAGATCAATATATTTAAAACAAGGATACATAATAAGATTTGCAATCCATTTGGTTCAAAGGAACTTCGTAAAAATCAACTTTAAATGCAATATTTTGTTTTATCTGGAATAAACTGAAATGAACACGTGACTTGTGATTACAATATTATAATTACGTGTTATGGATGTTTCAATACACTTTTTCACAGAAATGAAAGGGGGATTTTATTTTGGGGGGGGGGGGGGGTTCCCGAGACCTTAAAACAGGATGTCCTGTCATCAGGTAGTGGCCTGGACGTAAATTAAAGAATGAATGGAAAATCTGATATCGTGTCCCGACTTCCTTACAATATAATAAAATATTCGTCTGCACAGTAGAACACAGACAGTAAGTCGGAGTATCTCGTTTTGTGTGTATGTATAATATAAGGATAAAGAAAACATACCCAAGTTTCTCTTGCACCGCGCGCGTCAATTTTAGTACCCGAATAAAATAATTGTTTCCCCGTCATATCACATTAAAATCAAAACCCCATCATGAAAAATTCATATAGGAAGCGGGTCCGAAATAATTCCTAGAGAAAGAGCCCAATAAAACGTAATCCTCTTGGCCTTATGTTAAAAGTAAAAACAGTGTAGAATATTTCAAATAATAAAAATATAATTTAAATACATATAATACATAAATTTTGTAGAAAGAACATGAATCGTACTGAGTCGTGTGATGGGTTGTTTTTATGTATTTATTGCGCCCGTAAAGCACAACTGTCCTGTCACAACTGGACCGAACGGCTGATGTACGACCTAGACATAAATAAGGGGCCGTATAAGAAGAAGCCGTCTACCAGATCATATTACAATATATTTAGAAATTTAATATTTAAAATTTATATTAGAACAGCGGCATTCTCATGATGATTCCGGAGCGTTGAACGTGCATTTCATGAGTAAGTAACCGCCCCCTGCGGTATGATGAGGCTTGATGTTGTCAACAGCATCCTCCTAGCACCTATACCGTCACTCACAGCCTTCCGTCCTCTCCGGCCAGGGGGTAAGCGTATTACCCCAACCCACTGCGGAGACCTGACCGGACGATTGTTCAAGACCGTAAGCCTCCAGGTATAACCCAGTGCCCTATTTACGGCTCAGAACCGCTGAATACCATATCTCCCTGATTGCGCTCCTCACTCACCTTTCAAACAATCAAGCACAGGAAGAGAAAGTAAAAATATTGCGGTTTTATTCATGTCTTGGTTTTATGTATCTGTACAATTTGAGTGTGTGTTTGTCTTCGTGTGTATAAAAAGCGTTATCATAAAATTTTATGCCGAAGTTTACTAACCGTAGTACATGATCTTCCTAATTACTTTTAGATTCCACGAAGAGATTCTTAAAAACACCGTAAAGACGGGCTTCCTACAACTTACAAGATCATGATCGCCTTCTTCTTACTGATACTGAGACAAGAATGGCCGGGTTGCTAACGTGACGACAATAGCAACATCCCCGATTCAATGACGTCATGCCGTTTTAATCTTCAAACGTTCGGCTGGAAACACGTAATGCTGAGTGTTTAATATTGTTTTTATTTTACTTTGCGAAGTGAATGTATTTCGGAGTTCATAGAGTGCGTAGTTAGGAGCCCAGACCGCAGATGGCGACACCTGACGTAAACAGCAAGTTTGTGACGTATTTTTCATCGGCATAGATAACTTATTACCACGCGGGTGTGTTATGTGATGAGAGCATTGCATCCAGAACAGAGACTGCCCGCTGTTATGATTGCTGGAGCAATATGTATTGTTTATATTCATTTTTGAATATTTTAGTGAAGTCACTGCAGAGTTGAGACTGAACATATGTGCTGACAGATTTAATAACAAATCAAACTATCTCGTGTATTTCGTGGACATAATAATGAGATCAATATATTTAAAACAAGAATACATAATGAGATTTGTAATCCGTTTGGTTCAAAGGAACTTCGTAAAAATCAACTTTAAATGCAATATATTGTTTTATCTGGAATAAACTGAAATGAACACGTGACTTGTGATTACAATATTATAATAACGTGTTATGGATGTTTCAATACACTTTTTCACAGAAATCAAAGGGGGATTTTTTTTTTTTGGGGGGGGGGGGGTTCCCGAGACCTTAAAACAGGATGTCCTGTCATCAGGTAGTGGCCTGGACGTAAATTAAAGAATGAATGGAAAATCTGATATCGTGTCCCGACTTCCTTACAATATAATAAAATATTCGTCTGCACAGTAGAACACAGACAGTAAGTCGGAGTATCTCGTTTTGTGTGTATGTATAATATAAGGATAAAGAAACATACCCAAGTTTCTCTTGCACCGCGCGCGTCAATTTTAGTACCCGAATAAAATAATTGTTTCCCCGTCATATCACATTAAAATCAAAACCCCATCATGAAAAATTCATATAGGAAGCGGGTCCGAAATAATTCCTAGAGAAAGAGCCCAATAAAACGTAATCCTCTTGGGCTTATGTTAAAAGTAAAAACAGTGTAGAATATTTCAAATAATAAAAATATAATTTAAATACATATAATACATAAATTTTGTATAAAGAACATGAATCGTACTGAGTCGTGTGATGGGTTGTTTTTATGTATTTATTGCGCCCGTAAAGCACAACTGTCCTGTCACAACTGGACCGAATGGCTGATGTACGACCTTGACATAAATAAGGGGCCGTATAAGAAGAAGCCGTCTACCAGATCATATTACAATATATTTAGAAATTTAATATTTAAAATTTATATTAGAACAGCGGCATTCTCATGATGATTCCGGAGCGTTGAACGTGCATTTCATGAGTAAGTAACCGCCCCCTGCGGTATGATGAGGCTTGATGTTGTCAACAGCATCCTCCTAGCACCTATACCGTCACTCACAGCCTTCCGTCCTCTCCGGCCAGGGGGTAAGCGTATTACCCCAACCCACTGCGACGACCAGACCGGACGATTGTTCAAGACCGTGAGCCTCCAGGTATAACCCAGTGCCCTATTTACGGCTCAGAACCGCTGAATACCATATCTCCCTGATTGCGCTCCTCACTCACCTGTCAAACAATCAAGCACAGGAAGAGAAAGTAAAAATATTGCGGTTTTATTCATGTCTTGGTTTTATGTATCTGTACAATTTGAGTGTGTGTTTGTCTTCGTGTGTATTAAAAGCGTTATCATAAAATTTTATGCCGAAGTTTACTAACCGTAGTACATGATCTTCCTAATTACTTTTAGATTCCACGAAGAGATTCGTAAAAACACCGTAAAGACGGGCTTCCTACAACTTACAAGTCCATGATCGCCTTCTTCTTACTGATACTGAGACAAAAATGGCCGGGTTGCTAACGTGACGACAATAGCAACATCCCCGATTCAATGACGTCATGCCGTTTTAATCTTCAAACGTTCGGCTGGAAACACGTAATGCTGAGTGTTTAATATTGTTTTTATTTTACTTTGCGAAGTGAATGTATTTCGGAGTTCATAGAGTGCGTAGTTAGGAGCCCAGACCGCAGATGGCGACACCTGACGTAAACAGCAAGTTTGTGACGTATTTTTCATCGGCATAGATAACTTATTACGGCGCGGGTGTGTTATGTGATGAGAGCATTGCATCCAGAACAGAGACTGCCCGCTGTTGTGATTAGCTGGAGCAATATGTATTGTTTATATTCATTTTGGAATATTTTAGTGAAGTCACTGCAAAGTTGAGACTGAACATATGTGCTGACAGATTTAATAACAAATCAAACTATCTCGTGTATTTCGTGGACATAATAATGAGATCAATATATTTAAAACAATGATACATAATGAGATTTGTAATCCATTTGTTTCTAAGGAACTTCGTAAAAATAAACTTTAAATGCAATATATTGTTTTATCTGGAATAAACTGAAATGAACACGTGACTTGTGATTACAATATTATAATAACGTGTTATGGATGTTTCAATACACTTTTTCACAGAAATGAAAGGGGGATTTTTTTTTTTGGGGGGGGGGGGGTTCCCGAGACCTTAAAACAGGATGTCCTGTCATCAGGTAGTGGCCTGGACGTAAATTAAAGAATGAATGGAAAATCTGATATCGTGTCCCGACTTCCTTACAATATAATAAAATATTCGTCTGCACAGTAGAACACAGACAGTAAGTCGGAGTATCTCGTTTTGTGTGTATGTATAATATAAGAATAAAGAAAACATACCCAAGTTTCTCTTGCACCGCGCGCGTCAATTTTAGTACCCGAATAAAATAATTGTTTCCCCGTCATATCACATTAAAATCAAAACCCCATCATGAAAAATTCATATAGGAAGCGGGTCCGAAATAATTCCTAGAGAAAGAGCCCAATAAAACGTAATCCTCTTGGGCTTATGTTAAAAGTAAAAACAGTGTAGAATATTTCAAATAATAAAAATATAATTTAAATACATATTGTCACCAGAAATCGGTGACAATATGTACGGTGTTTTGTATCATAGTTTAACGAAGTCTGTTCTCTATTGATATTGACGTGAAACGTCATCCTAAAGCGTTGACAGGTCTTGATTGTATATATATATATTGTGTATTCTTGTATGGAATCCCATCGGCTATCAGCTGATTTATCCGTGTCACGCATCGTGTGTAATTATTTCTGGTATGTGGGTCTATAAGGTGACGCTAACAGTCAAACTAGGTCACATATATCCTTATATGGGACACTTGAGAAATAAGCCAATCAGAGAACCGGATCGCCGTATTGTGACGACGATTGTGACGTCAGAGTTCAGGGAGAGACGCTGGAAGCTGCCTTCAGTTGGGTCTTGAAGCTTGAGGTGGCAGCACGCACGCACGAACATTGAAACGCCAGGAACGGCATAGAAGCAAGCTTCTACATGAGGCAAAGACCCAGCTCATGAGAACTCAGCCGTGCTGCCGACAGAGCTTCGTTTTGGCGATAAAGTGAGAGAGCGTTTGTCACCTGCCGGCCTAGTTCAGCTTGACCTAGAAACATAACCGCCGTAAGCCGTGAACCCATTGCTACACGAGCAAGGTCAAGGACTCTAAGCTCAACGTAAACAAAGGGCGCTATTGCATTCATGTGATCGTAAACCTACCCGGGTCGCTGACAAGCAAGATCAGTTGAAGATCGCTAAACTCAGAAAGACTATATGCTGCTAACCATACGCTAGATTCTACACAAAACAGTAACCAGAGATCTCTGAAGGAACTGGACTTTATTGGTTTTTATACAAACCACGGACTCAGTAAATATCCTGTATTTTTAATGTGAAGGACTATCGTATTGACACATCAACGCACACACACATCTACATCTTTGTAAGTATTGTCTTGAATTATATTGTGAATTTAACCTGATGTCTCATAGTTTCTATTGATCTGGGTGTATGATTGTCTGGTATTTTTATACACGTCCTTAAAAGAACCTGGAAATGTCACCTGTAATGACCGGGATCTAATTTCTTGATTAATGAAATCAAGTGGCGAGCGTTAACCCATCGTATGGTTTTATAGGATATATCCGTTGTAAAGTTATCACGTTAAGTTAGGGGTGACATTGTATGGCGAGCGTGCCAGGATATAATTAGCCTTAAAAAACTGGCTAATTACAGTAAGTTTCAGAAGTTTTGAACTGAGAAAACAGTACTGAAACCAGACATTCATATACTCAAACTAGAGTTGATCTGAATTAATAATTGGAAATGACACCAAACTGATGTTGTAGTGTATACTTGCACAATGAAATTACCCCACTGTTAGGAGTTAATATTTATTCAGTGAGAATATTACCTGAAGCACAACATTGTTTCAAGATCGGCATATACCTTGTAGATTTGGCTAGAACACATGCATGTTTTGTGAGAAATGCTAGTTCAGTGATACCTGGACATCATTATTGGGTTGATATAAACCCAGATTAGAGTGAAAATTTTTGATGTTGTTAGATACGCCCTGGTATAATTTTTTCTACACTAGTTTGTGATTGGTCACGTGGTAGGGTCTCTTGACAGGTAAGTTTACCCCTCCCGATTGGCATGGTAATCATAGGTGCATGGTGTTTATTGATATCTTGATATCCATCCGTCCATCCGTCTGACCCTTCGTCCGACCTTCCGTCCGTCCGTCCGTATAAGTAGATTTTGATGCGTAGAGCTACCGTGGTGTAATTGTACGGATACCGCCGGTTCGTTAGGTTGGCTTTAACAGTACGTATTTACGGATTTTTAAGAGCGGATATTACTAGATACTGGAATCTTACTAGGTTAGAGCGTTACCATGGAGACGTTAGAGTCACTTGTTAGATGCGGACAGGCCTTGGGACTTAAGGACCAGGCTTTACAAGATTATGTTGAGGCTAGACGGCGTGCGGATGAGGAACGTGAGGAAAGAGCTAGGCAGCGGGAATTAGAGCGCGAGCGAGAGGCTAGAGCCCACGAACTAGAGGTTCTAAGGTTAAAGTCTGACTCTGGGGTTAAAGAAGAGAGAAGTAGGGATGTATTCCCGAAAATCCAGCTTCCACCTTTTGATGAGGCTCACGATCAGCTAGATGCGTTTCTTGAGCGATTTGAACGATTAGCTGTATGTCAAGGCTATGATAGGGAGAACTGGGCGTTACACCTGAGTCCGTTACTGCGGGGTAAGGCGCTAGGGACTTACACACAGTTATCGGTTAGTGAGGCCATGGATTACGATAAGTTAAAGATAGCCTTGTTAAAGCGATACCAAATGACCGAAGAGTGTTATCGACACGAGTTTCGGACTTGTAGGCCTGAGCGAGGCGAAACGCCGAGTCAGTTTGCGGTGAGACTGAGTGGATACCTAGACCATTGGATAGGGATGGCAGGGGTCGGAGGTGACTACGACGGGGTAGTTAACCTGTTGATGTGTGAGCAGTTCGTAAACTGCTGTAGTAGGGATCTCTCTATGTTTTTGAAAGAGAGACGGTGTCGTGACTTTGATAGTATGGTAGACTTAGCCGAGAGTTATACGGAGGCTCACGGTGTACACAGCCTTACAGCAGGTCCTCGTTATGGCAATAATGTGCCGCGTCCAGCGCAACCGGTATCTCAGCCTAGAGAGAAGCGAGAGGTTGAGCGCAGTCCGGACGGTCAGACATTTAAGCCATCAGGAGGCATCAGATGTTATTTATGTAATGAACTGGGACATAAGGCGCGGGAATGTAAGACTAGTGCCCGGTCGAGGCCTAGGTCTTCCCCTCAAGTAGGGCGTGCTGCTGGCGATCAGCAGAGGTATAGGACTAATTTTAGCCCCCCGTATAACCCAAAACAGAAACCGGAGACTATGTCAATGGCAGTAGTCGAGGCGGAAACGGAGACAGTCGGTGCGGTGAAACCGGAAGTAGAGAGTCCGAGTCAGTCGTTAGGATTTGCTGCCCAGACAGAAGGCGGAATCTCGTTACCTGTGTGTGAAGGGCTGGTGAATGGTAAGTCAGCGAGGGTGCTGCGGGATTCGGGATGTTCCTCGGCAGGAATACGTGAGTCGTACGTGGAGCCGAATCAGTTCACCGGACACCAGGTCGAGTGTAGGTTGTTCGACGGGTCTGTAAGACAATTTCCTACGGCTAGGATTGATGTGGACTGTGCGTACTTTGTCGGTACTATCGAGGCAATGGTGGTCGGGGATGCTGTATGTGATTTAGCGCTAGGTAACGTAGCGGGAGCGCGTGATCCGTATGATCCGGACCCGACGTGGAAGTCTGAGCGGTCCTCAGGCATAGTGTGTGACGGTGTAGAGTCACAAAAGGAGGTGTCGTCCGCGGTGGAGACACGGAGCGCTGCACGAGAGAAACAGATACCGACGCGTAGCTTGAATGTTGCAAGCCCAGTTGCCGATGTGAGTCCGGCCGAATTTTTGAAGGCGCAGGAGGAGGATGGGTCTTTAGCGCCGTATTGGAGGCTAGCTAGAGAGGCTAGAAATGATAGTCCATTTAGAATTGAGGACGGATATTTAGTTCGGGTTGTGAGTGATAAACGGGGAGATCAAGATGGATCTCGAGTGGTGGTACCTCAGACGTTACGGTACGACGTAATGAGGATGGGCCACGAAGCGGTTATGGCGGGCCATCAGGGCATAGACAAAACGCACGACCGCGTGAGAACTCAGTTTTTCTGGAAAGGGATGTATAATGACATTGCTGAGTTTTGCAA
Organism: Sipunculus nudus; assembly: GCA_026874595.1. Lineage (NCBI taxonomy): Eukaryota > Metazoa > Annelida > Sipuncula > Golfingiida > Sipunculidae > Sipunculus > Sipunculus nudus. The sequence continues at coordinate 61,445,946 of CM049307.1, forward strand.
GTCCTGTCCCATTTGCCAGAAAACCATACCGAAAGGCAAGGTGCCTGGAGCTACGTTAGGCCAGATGCCATTAATTGATGAGCCCTGGCGTAGAATTTCGATGGATCTGGTTGGGCCGATCCATCCAGCGTCTGAGAGAGGTCACAGGTATATTCTGACCGTTATGGATTATGCCACTAGATATCCGGAGGCTGTTGCTTTAAAGAACATAGATACAGTCTCTGTGGCTGATGCGCTAGTTGATATTTATGCGCGGTTAGGAGTGCCGTCAGAGGTGCTTACTGACATGGGAACACAATTTACGTCAGACCTCATGCGAGAAGTTAGCCGTGTTTTGTCTGTAAGACAGCTCACCACTACTCCTTACCATCCTATGTGCAACGGAATGGTGGAGAGATTCAATGGAACGTTAAAGTTAATGTTAAAACGGATGTGCGAGGAAAGACCGCGAGATTGGGATCGGTACCTCAGCGCCGTGCTTTTTGCGTACCGAGAAGCGCCACATGAGAGCACAGGGTTCTCACCCTTTGAGTTGCTCTATGGTAGGATCGTTAGAGGACCGATGCGGATTCTAAGGGATCTGTGGACCAAGCGAGATACTAGCGTTGAGACTAAAACCACGTACCAATACGTCCTGGACCTACAAGACAAACTAAGCGACACATGCGCGTTAGCTAGAGAGGCGTTGAACAAATCAGCGAACAGACACAGACTGTTATATGATAGAGGTAAATGCACGCGCAGGTTTGAGGCCGGAGAAGAAGTTTTGTTGTTACTCCCGACGGAGCGGAACAAATTAATGGTACAGTGGAAAGGCCCCTATACTATTGTAAACAGGGTTGGGGACTTAGACTATCGGATTAAGATTGGCGATAAGGTTAAAACCTTCCACGTGAATATGCTGAAACGGTACCATGCTAGAAACGAGCCCCAGCATATTCTGGCAGCGGTAGCCAAGGGCGCACCTGATTCTATACATGATCCTGACGGTGTAGACGGGGAAACTGAGCACTGATAGACCTAAGACAAAGAAGGCTTTGCGAGCATTCCTAGGTCTTACAGGGTACTATCGAAAATTCGTGCCAAACTATGCGGAAATAGCGGTGCCCTTGACTGATCTAACGCGTAAAGGTCAACCTAACAAACTAGACTGGAAACCCGTACACGAGAACGCGTACTGTTCTCTAAAGGCTAAACTGTCAGACCCTCCCATACTGAAGCTACCTGATTTCAGTAAACAATTTTATTTGAAATGTGATGCATCTGATGTGGGTATTGGCTGTATCCTGATGCAAAGACACGAGGGGATCATGCACCCAGTAGCTTATGCCAGTCGTAAACTATTGCCCAGGGAGAGAAATTACTCCACCATTGAGAAAGAGTCATTAGCAATTGTATGGTCTGTACAGAAATTTGAGATGTACCTGGCTTGTAGACCGTTCACCATTCAGACCGACCACAAACCATTAAAGTGTATTAGCAAATCAAAATGTGCTAATAAGAGAGTAATGAGATGGGCACTGGTTCTACAAGAGTTTAGATTTGATATTGAAGCAGTGTCAGGTAAACTAAACCATGGACCTGATTTTCTTAGCAGACTGCCTGAGTGTTAGGATGTAATGAGCTATAATGTTTAGCCAGTTAAGTCTAAACATGTACAAGATTTTTGCCCTGTGTCATAGACCGTGGGCATGTACTAATGACAACTTGTTACATGACCCTTATGTATTGCTATGTATTGCTACATGTAAATATGTTTAGCTGGACCCTGTAAGATAGAACGATACGATGTATCGAGAAAATACTGTGTATTTTCCTTAAAAGGAGGGGGTGATGTCACCAGAAATCGATGACAATATGTACGGTGTTTTGTATCATAGTTTAACGAAGTCTGTTCTCTATTGATATTGACGTGAAACGTCATCCTAAAGCGTTGACAGGTCTTGATTGTATATATATATATTGTGTATTCTTGTATGGAATCCCATCGGCTATCAGCTGATTTATCCGTGTCACGCATCGTGTGTAATTATTTCTGGTATGTGGGTCGCCAAGGTGACGCTAACAGTCAAACTAGGTCACATATATCCTTATATGGGACACTTGAGAAATAAGCCAATCAGAGAACCGGATCGCCGTATTGTGACGACGATTGTGACGTCAGAGTTCAGGGAGAGACGCTGGAAGCTGCCTTCAGTTGGGTCTTGAAGCTTGAGGTGGCAGCACGCACGCACGAACATTGAAACGCCAGGAACGGCATAGAAGCAAGCTTCTACATGAGGCAAAGACCCAGCTCATGAGAACTCAGCCGTGCTGCCGACAGAGCTTCGTATTGGCGATAAACTGAGAGAGCGTTTGTCACCTGCCGGCCTAGTTCAGCTTGACCTAGAAACATAACCGCCGTAAGCCGTGAACCCATTGCTACACGAGCAAGGTCAAGGACTCTAAGCTCAACGTAAACAAAGGGCGCTATTGCATTCATGTGATCGTAAACCTACCCGGGTCGCTGACAAGCAAGATCAGTTGAAGATCGCTAAACTCAGAAAGACTATATACTGCTAACCATACGCTAGATTCTACACAAAACAGTAACCAGAGATCTCTGAAGGAACTGGACTTTATTGGTTTTTATACAAACCACGGACTCAGTAAATATCCTGTATTTTTAATGTGAAGGACTATCGTATTGACACATCAACGCACACACACATCTACATCTTTGTAAGTATTGTCTTGAATTATATTGTGAATTTAACCTGATGTCTAATAGTTTCTATTGATCTGGGTGTATGATTGTCTGGTATTTTTATACACGTCCTTAAAAGAACCTGGAAATGTCACCTGTAATGACCGGGATCTAATTTCTTGATTAATGAAATCAAGTGGCGAGCGTTAACCCATCGTATGGTTTTATAGGATATATCCGTTGTAAAGTTATCACGTTAAGTTAGGGGTGACACATATAATACATAAATTTTGTATAAAGAACATGAATCGTACTGAGTCGTGTGATGGGTTGTTTTTATGTATTTATTGCGCCCGTAAAACACAACTGTCCTGTCACAACTGGACCGAACGGCTGATGTACGACCTAGACATAAATTAGGGGCCGTATAAGAAGAAGCCGTCTACCAGATCATATTACAATATATTTAGAAATTTAATATTTAAAATTTATATTAGAACAGCGGCATTCTCATGATGATTCCGGAGCGTTGAACGTGCATTTCATGAGTAAGTAACCGCCCCCTGCGGTATGATGAGGCTTGATGTTGTCAACAGCATCCTCCTAGCACCTATACCGTCACTCACAGCCTTCCGTCCTCTCCGGCCAGGGGGTAAGCGTATTACCCCAACCCACTGCGGAGACCAGACCGGACGATTGTTCAAGACCGTGAGCCTCCAGGTATAACCCAGTGCCCTATTTACGGCTCAGAACCGCTGAATACCATATCTCCCTGATTGCGCTCCTCACTCACCTTTAAAAGAATCAAGCACAGGAAGAGAAAGTAAAAATATTGCGGTTTTATTCATGTCTTGGTTTTATGTATCTGTACAATTTGAGTGTGTGTTTGTCTTCGTGTGTATAAAAAGCGTTATCATAAAATTTTATGCTAAAGTTTACTAACCGTAGTACATGATCTTCCTAATTACTTTTAGATTCCACGAAGAGATTCGTAAAAACACCGTAAAGACGGGCTTCCTATAACTTACAAGTCCATGATCGCCTTCTTCTTACTGATACTGAGACAAGAATGACCGGGTTGCTAACGTGACGACAATAGCAACATCCCCGATTCAATGACGTCATGCCGTTTTAATCTTCAAACGTTCGGCTGGAAACACGTAATGCTGAGTGTTTAATATTGTTTTTATTTTACTTTGCGAAGTGAATGTATTTCGGAGTTCATAGAGTGCGTAGTTAGGAGCCCAGACCGCAGATGGCGACACCTGACGTAAACAGCAAGTTTGTGACGTATTTTTCATCGGCATAGATAACTTATTACCACGCGGGTGTGTTATGTGATGAAAGCATTGCATCCAGAACAGAGACTGCCCGCTGTTATGATTGCTGGAGCAATATGTATTGTTTATATTCATTTTGGAATATTTTAGTGAAGTCACTGCAGAGTTGAGACTGAACATATGTGCTGACAGATTTAATAACAAATCAAACTATCTCGTGTATTTCGTGGACATAATAATGAGATCAATATATTTAAAACAAGGATACATAATGAGATTTGTAATCCGTTTGGTTCAAAGGAACTTCGTAAAAATAAACTTTAAATGCAATATATTGTTTTATCTGGAATAAACTGAAATGAACACGTGACTTGTGATTACAATATTATAATTATGTGTTATGGATGTTTCAATACACTTTTTCACAGAGATGAAAGGAGGTTTTATTTTGGGGGGGTGGGGGGGTGGGGTGGTTCCCGAGACCTTAAAACGGGATGTCCTGGCATCAGGTGGTGGCCTCAACGTAAATTAAAGAATGAATGGAAAATGTGATATCGTGTCCCGGCTTCCTTACGATATAATAAAATATTCGTCTGCACAGTAGAACACAGACAGTAAGTCGGAGTATCTCGTTTTGTGTGTATGTATAATATAAGGATAAAGAAAACATACCCAAGTTTCTCTTGCACCGCGCGCGTCAATTTTAGTACCCGAATAAAATAATTGTTTCCCCGTCATATCACATTAAAATCAAAACCCCATCATGAAAAATTCATATAGCAAGCGGGTCCGAAATAATTCCTAGAGAAAGAGCCCAATAAAACGTAATCCTCTTGGGCTTATGTTAAAAGTAAAAACAGTGTAGAATATTTCAAATAATAAAAATATAATTTAAATACATATAATACATAAATTTTGTATAAAGAACATGAATCGTACTGAGTCGTGTGATGGGTTGTTTTTATGTATTTATTGCGCCCGTAAAACACAACTGTCCTGTCACAACTGGACCGAACGGCTGATGTACGACCTAGACATAAATTAGGGGCCGTATAAGAAGAAGCCGTCTACCAGATCATATTACAATATATTTAGAAATTTAATATTTAAAATTTATATTAGAACAGCGGCATTCTCATGATGATTCCGGAGCGTTGAACGTGCATTTCATGAGTAAGTAACCGCCCCCTGCGGTATGATGATGCTTGATGTTGTCAACAGCATCCTCCTAGCACCTATACCGTCACTCACAGCCTTCCGTCCTCTCCGGCCAGGGGGTAAGCGTATTACCCCAACCCACTGCGGAGACCAGACCGGACGATTGTTCAAGACCGTGAGCCTCCAGGTATAACCCAGTGCCCTATTTACGGCTCAGAGCCGCTGAATACCATATCTCCCTGATTGCGCTCCTCAATCACCTTTAAAAGAATCAAGCACAGGAAGAGAAAGTAAAAATATTGCGGTTTTATTCATGTCTTGGTTTTATGTATCTGTACAATTTGAGTGTGTGTTTGTCTTCGTGTGTATAAAAAGCGTTATCATAAAATTTTATGCTAAAGTTTACTAACCGTAGTACATGATCTTCCTAATTATTTTAGATTCCACGAAGAGATTCGTAAAAACACCGTAAAGACGGGCTTCCTATAACTTACAAGTCCATGATCGCCTTCTTCTTACTGATATTGAGACAAGAATGACCGGGTTGCTAACGTGACGACAATAGCAACATCCCCGATTCAATGACGTCATGCCGTTTTAATCTTCAAACGTTCGGCTGGAAACACGTAATGCTGAGTGTTTAATATTGTTTTAATTTACTTTGCGAAGTGAATGTATTTCGGAGTTCATAGAGTGCGTAGTTAGGAGCCCAGACCGCAGATGGCGACACCTGACGTAAACAGCAAGTTTGTGACGTATTTTTCATCGGCATAGATAACTTATTACCACGCGGGTGTGTTATGTGATGAGAGCATTGCATCCAGAACAGAGACTGCCCGCTGTTATGATTGCTGGAGCAATATGTATTGTTTATATTCATTTTGGAATATTTTAGTGAAGTCACTGCAGAGTTGAGACTGAACATATGTGCTGACAGATTTAATAACAAATCAAACTATCTCGTGTATTTCGTGGACACAATAATGAGATCAATATATTTAAAACAAGGATACATAATGAGATTTGTAATCCGTTTGGTTCAAAGGAACTTCGTAAAAATAAACTTTAAATGCAATATATTGTTTTATCTGGAATAAACTGAAATGAACACGTGACTTGTGATTACAATATTATAATTATGTGTTATGGATGTTTCAATACACTTTTTCACAGAGATGAAAGGGGGTTTTATTTTTTTTTTTTGGGGGGGGGGGGGGGGTGGTGGCTCCCGAGACCTTAAAACGGGATGTCCTGGCATCAGGTGGTGGCCTCAACGTAAATTAAAGAATGAATGGAAAATGTGATATCGTGTCCCGGCTTCCTTACAATATAATAAAATATTCGTCTGCACAATAGAACACAGACAAAAAGTCGGAGTATCTCGTTTTGTGTGTATGTATAATATAAGGATAAAGAAAACATACCCAAGTTTCTCTTGCACTGCGCGCGTCAATTTTAGTACCCGAATAAAATAATTGTTTCCCCGTCATATCACATCAAAATCAAAACCCTCTCATGAAAAATTCATATAAGAAGCGGTTCCGCAATAATTCCTAGTGAAAGAGCCCAATAAAACGTAAACCTCTTGGACTTATGTTAAAATTAAAAACAGTGTGGAATATTTCAAATAATAAAAGTATAATTTAAATACATATAATATATAAATTTTGTATAAAGAACATGAGTCGTACTGAGTCGTGTGATGGGTTGTTTTTATGTATTTATTTTGCCCGTAAAACACAACTGTCTTGTCACAACTTGACCGAACGGCTGATGTACGACCTAGACATAAATAAGGGGTCGTATAAGAAGAAGCCGTCTACCAGATCATATTACAATATATTTAGAAATTTAATATTTAAAATTTATATAAGAACAGCGGCATTCTCATGATGATTCCGGAGCGTTGAACGTGCATTTCATGAGTAAGTAACCGCCCCCTGCGGTATGATGAGGCTTGATGTTGTCAACAGCATCCTCCTAGCACCTATACCGTCACTCACAGCCTTCCGTCCTCTCCGGCCAGGGGGTAAGCGTATTACCCCAACCCACTGCGGAGACCTGACCGGACGATTGTTCAAGACCGTGAGCCTCCAGGTATAACCCAGTGCCCTATTTACGGCTCAGAACCGCTGAATACCATATCTCCCTGATTGCGCTCCTCACTCACCTTTCAAACAATCAAGCACAGGAAGAGAAAGTAAAAATATTGCGGTTTTATTCATTTCTTGGTTTTATGTATCTGTACAATTTGAGTGTGTGTTTGTCTTCGTGTGTATAAAAAGCGTTATCATAAAATTTTATGCTAAAGTTTACTAACCGTAGTACATGATCTTCCTTATTACTTTTAGATTCCACGAAGAGATTCGTAAAAACACCGTAAAGACGGGCTTCCTACAACTTACAAGTCCATGATCGCCTTCTTCTTACAGATACTGAGACAAGAATGACCGGGTTGCTAACGTGACGACAATAGCAACATCCCCGATTCAATGACGTCATGCAGTTTAATCTTCAAACGTTCGGCTGGAAACACGTAATACTGAGTGTTTAATATTGTTTTTAATTTACTTTGCGAAGTGAATGTGGTTCGGGGTTCATAGAGTGCGTAGTTAGGAGCCCAGACCGCAGATGGCGACACCTGACGTAAACAGCAAGTTTGTGACGTATTTTCATCGGCATAGATAACTTATTACGGCGCGGGCGTGTTATGTGATGAGAGCATTTCATCCAGAACAGAGACTGCCCGCTGTTGTGATTAGCTGGAGCAATATGTATTGTTTATATTCATTTTGGAATATTTTAGTGAAGTCACTGCAAAGTTGAGACTGAACATATGTGCTGACAGATTTAATAACAAATCAAACTATCTCGTGTATTTCTTGGACATAATAATGAGATCAATATATTTAAAACAATGATACATAATGAGATTTGTAATCCATTTGGTTCAAAGGAACTTCGTAAAAATAAACTTTAAATGCAATATATTGTTTTATCTGGAATAAACTGAAATGAACACGTGACTTGTGATTACAATATTATAATAACGTGTTATGGATGTTTCAATACACTTTTTCACAGAAATGAAAGGGGGATTTTTTTTGGGGGGGGGTTCCCGAGACCTTAAAACAGGATGTCCTGTCATCAGGTAGTGGCCTGGACGTAAATTAAAGAATGAATGGAAAATCTGATATCGTGTCCCGACTTCCTTACAATATAATAAAATATTCGTCTGCACAGTAGAACACAGACAGTAAGTCGGAGTATCTCGTTTTGTGTGTATGTATAATATAAGGATAAAGAAAACATACCCAAGTTTCTCTTGCACCGCGCGCTACAATTTTAGTACCCAAATAAAATAATTGTTTCCCCGTCATAACACATTAAAATCAAAACCCCATCATGAAAAATTCATATAGCAAGCGGGTCCGAAATAATTCCTAGAGAAAGAGCTCAATAAAACGTAATCCTCTTGGGCTTATGTTAAAAGTAAAAACAGTGTAGAATATTTCAAATAATAAAAAATATAATTTAAATACATATAATACATAAATTTTGTATAAAGAACATGAATCGTACTGAGTCGTGTGATGGGTTGTTTTTATGTATTTATTTTGCCCGTGAAAAAACAACTGTCCTGTCACAACTGGACCGAACGGCTGATGTACGACCTAGACATAAATTAGGGGCGGTATAAGAAGAAGCCGTCTACCAGATCATATTACAATATATTTAGAAATTTAATATTTAAAATTTATATTAGAACAGCGGCATTCTCATGATGATTCCGGAGCGTTGAACGTGCATTTCATGAGTAAGTAACCGCCCCCTGCGGTATGATGAGGCTTGATGTTGTCAACAGCATCCTCCTAGCACCTATACCGTCACTCACAGCCTTCCGTCCTCTCCGGCCAGGGGGTAAGCGTATTACCCCAACCCACTGCGGAGACCAGACCGGACGATTGTTCAAGACCGTGAGCCTCCAGGTATAACCCAGTGCCCTATTTACGGCTCAGAACCGCTGAATACCATATCTCCCTGATTGCGCTCCTCACTCACCTTTAAAAGAATCAAGCACAGGAAGAGAAAGTAAAAATATTGCGGTTTTATTCATGTCTTGGTTTTATGTATCTGTACAATTTGAGTGTGTGTTTGTCTTCGTGTGTATAAAAAGCGTTATCATAAAATTTTATGCTAAAGTTTACGAACCGTAGTACATGATCTTCCTTATTACTTTTAGATTCCACGAAGAGATTCGTAAAAACACCGTAAAGACGGGCTTCCTACAATTTACAAGTCCATGATCGCCTTCTTCTTACAGATACTGAGACAAGAATGACCGAGTTTCTAACGTGACGACAATAGGGAGCGTAAGTCTCGTTCACCAAGTGCGTGAACTTGCGTGAGCTGGAGACATGTTCTACTTCCGGTCGCCAGACGTGACGTTCTCATGACTGATTATTGTGCGCGCTTCAGGCACTCATTCGCAAAGGCTTTGTTTTTATTGAACTGAAGCGATATGACACTAAAAGCATTTATATGAGTAACAGCCTCTGAAGCCCTCTGATCTTACATTATAACGTGAGGATCTTCTGAAATATATTTGACAGCGATCTTACATGAAGCAATATTTCTGGAGCTCTGGGGCTGACTCGCACTCTGATAATATTGTTAAATATTTTAATCAAACCAGTCAAAATAATATATAATATTTTTCATGGCATGTATAAAATATATTACCGTATATATATATATATATATATATATATATATATTTAAAATATATAAAATATTAAAAAATATATATATAATATTATATATATACCAAAATATTAACTTATATAATATAAAATATATTATAAATATTACATAAAATATGGAAAATATTTAGCCTTAAATATAAAATATATAATATATATTATACATATATATATATGTAATGTAATATATAAAATATAAATATATAATAAAAAATAAACAAAACTAAAATATGTATATATATAATAATTAAATATATTTATAAATAAAATATATAATATATATGATATAAAAATATATATATATGTAAGTAATATATGTATATATATAATATATATGAATACATACATACATGCAAGCATGTATATACTGTTTACACATATTTATAGATTAATATAAAATGGATATACGTAATGCCCAAATTATGCTATTTTTAATATGTATGTTTGAAAGAAAATATTTTATTAACACGTAAATACATTTTCCAACACGCACGCACACACACACACATATATAAGGGATGGGGTAATAGTAACGTGTAATAATAAAAATAAAATTAAGGTTTTCAAAATAATAGTAATATTAATAGTAATAGACAAGAAATTTTAACCTGCTATAGTAACAGTAATCTTTATAGAACACTTAGTTATAAGAATAATAGAAATTACTTGAACTATTACAACCTCTTGACCAAAACATATTAGGGATGGATTGTTTGATTACATTGAAACACATGAAAGGGCTAAAAATGTAGTGTGATTTGTTCATGCTAGATGCTATCATGGTCCAGCGCACAGGGGGCATCAGCCATTGGCTGTAGGTGATTACAAATAAGATAAACCCTGCCGTGGGCTTAATTGCAGATCCATTAACTAGGCTTGGTCAGTAGGCCAAAACAATGCAGCTGTGCTTGGTAAGTTTACACATGCATTGTGAGGGGCAAGTTATTGTCAACTGAAGCTATAGACAGTGCTACTGCAGTGTGCTGCTGTTTGAGTACTTCAGAGGTAGACACTCTGATAGTTGATAACCTCTGAAGAGTTACTATATATTAATTAGTGGTGCCACAGACAGTGAATAAGGTCCTGTTTGTACTCATCAGCACTGCAGTCCAAGTACAATGGCTTGTAGAAATCTTAACGATTGTGTTTCTCATGTGTAATGAAACACCTGCTCAAGAAAAATTAAAATGTGCTAATCTAAGGAGATGAAGTAAATAAGTGGTAGCCACTTAATTCACAGACTTCTGTGTTTTGATGAATAGGTTGAATTTGAATGCTGCAAGCAAGATGAACTATGTGCACATTGTATATTCTATGATTAAAAGCTACACAGATATACATATAAATATTACTGGGTTTATGTTGTGTTGAACTGGTACTAATAGTATTTAATTATACTAAATAGCACCAAACAGTACTTTAGTACTTCTTTCATGATTATTCAACCTCACTCTTTCTTTTAAAACTGTACTTAACATGAAGTTTTTTCTTATTTTACTTTCCTGTTGAACATTGTGTGAAATGAATAATTATATGTAAAAAACTGTCTTTAACCGTGGTGAATATGAACATACCGGAACTGGGTTGGACTGACCATCAACTGGCTAGAAATAATGCTGAACTGAGCCGAATTACGCGCATTATACTGCAGGATTTAAAACTAATTAATTTCATTTTTAATGGAGAACAAAAATTGCTAAAATTGCAATTTAAATATACGAACATATATTAAAGTATCACCAACTGCATGGGGGTTGGTCAGCATATTTCCATATCACTGTTTGAAAGTAAAGTAATAGTAATAGTAACAGAAGCCAAGTATTAGTAATACTAATAGTAATAAATGAAAAATGTTGTAATAGTAATTATAATAGATGGATTAAGAACTAATAGTAACAGGAATAGAACCTATGTAATAGGACCCATCTCTGATATATAAATATATATTAGACAATTTCCATACTTTTATATAATATATATTAAAATAATGATTTTAAAATCGTTTTATCATATTTCCAACATAATATATATATATATATATATATATATATATACATATATATATATTTATATATATATATATATTTATATACCGGGTATAATAGTTAATTGAACAAATGTAACATAAACGTATATTTATTAATTTAAATTGATATATTTTTTAAAATATTTAAATTATGATGTGTATATATTTATCGAATATAATTAATTGTATGTGATTACTTACCCATAGAATTTCTGGGTTTTTTTTTTACAAATTTAATATCAATTGGCTAACACATTTCGAATCGTTTGATTATAATTTTACTTTATTATTATCTATTTCTGTTCCTAAAAAATATAGGAACAATTTAACAAATATAATAACAATAACAATTTATTTATAATCATTATTATAATTGTTATAATTATTATTATTACTATCATTATCGAATATAGCCGAGGCCTAGGCTATATGCATGCTGGCTAACTGGCTTGTACCGGAATCCAAGGACTGCGCAGTTATTTTTACCAAATATATGTAGTTTTACCAATCCGTCATTAAGGAGTTTGAATCTCTGTAATCAATAATTACACAAAAATATAATTTTCCATTCATAAAGCGCGATAAAAGCATATGTTCAGGCCTACATACTTTAACCGATAGTTTGTTTACATTCGCAACGTCACCTCAATGCGGGCGTAGCCTCAGTGAAACCGGGATCAAGCTAAACGAAGCATCGACAGGAGAACGTATTGATAATTTGTATCCAAAAGTTATACTATAACCGTTCTCTTTATGTGACAGCAAGCTCAAACGTTTGGAATCGCTTTGTTCTGTGAAAAGCTGACCCACAACACGTGAAGCGATGTCCGCATGGCGTATGTTGTCATGAGGGTGTCTCCGGAAGTACTCTGGAACCGGCCTTTACTACCTCCTTTCAATAGAGATAAAACGAGACTTACGCTCCCTATAGCAACATCCCCGATTCAATGACGTCATGCCGTTTAATCTTCAAACGTTCGGCTGGAAACACGTAATACTGAGTGTTTAATATTGTTTTTAATTTACTTTGCGAAGTGAATGTGGTTCGGGGTTCATAGAGTGCGTAGTTAGGAGCCCAGACCGCAGATGGCGACACCTGACGTAAACAGCAAGTTTGTGACGTATTTTTCATCGGCATAGATAACTTATTACCACGCGGGTGTGTTATGTGATGAGAGCATTGCATCCAGAACAGAGACTGCCCGCTGTTATGATTGCTGGAGCAATATGTATTGTTTATATTCATTTTGGAATATTTTAGTGAAGTCACTGCAGAGTTGAGACTGAACATATGTGCTGACAGATTTAATAACAAATCAAACTATCTCGTGTATTTCGTGGACACAATAATGAGATCAATATATTTAAAACAAGGATACATAATGAGATTTGTAATCCGTTTGGTTCAAAGGAACTTCGTAAAAATAAACTTTAAATGCAATATATTGTTTTATCTGGAATAAACTGAAATGAACACGTGACTTGTGATTACAATATTATAATTATGTGTTATGGATGTTTCAATACACTTTTTCACAGAGATGAAAGGGGGTTTTATTTTTTTTTTGGGGGGGGGGGGGGATGGTGGCTCCCGAGACCTTAAAACGGGATGTCCTGGCATCAGGTGGTGGCCTCAACGTAAATTAAAGAATGAATGGAAAATGTGATATCGTGTCCCGGCTTCCTTACAATATAATAAAATATTCGTCTGCACAATAGAACACAGACAGAAAGTCGGAGTATCTCGTTTTGTGTGTATGTATAATATAAGGATAAAGAAAACATACCCAAGTTTCTCTTGCACTGCGCGCGTCAATTTTAGTACCCGAATAAAATAATTGTTTCCCCGTCATATCACATCAAAATCAAAACCCTCTCATGAAAAATTCATATAAGAAGCCGTTCCGCAATAATTCCTAGTGAAAGAGCCCAATAAAACGTAAACCTCTTGGACTTATGTTAAAATTAAAAACAGTGTGGAATATTTCAAATAATAAAAGTATAATTTAAATACATATAATACATAAATTTTGTATAAAGAACATGAGTCGTACTGAGTCGTGTGATGGGTTGTTTTTATGTATTTATTTTGCCCGTAAAACACAACTGTCTTGTCACAACTGGACCGAAAGGCTGATGTACAACCTAGACATAAATAAGGGGCCGTATAAGAAGAAGCCGTCTACCAGATCATATTACAATATATTTAGAAATTTAATATTTAAAATTTATATAAGAACAGCGGCATTCTCATGATGATTCCGGAGCGTTGAACGTGCATTTCATGAGTAAGTAACCGCCCCCTGCGGTATGATGAGGCTTGATGTTGTCAACAGCATCCTCCTAGCACCTATACCGTCACTCACAGCCTTCCGTCCTCTCCGGCCAGGGGGTAAGCGTATTACCCCAACCCACTGCGGAGACCTGACCGGACGATTGTTCAAGACCGTGAGCCTCCAGGTATAACCCAGTGCCCTATTTACGGCTCAGAACCGCTGAATACCATATCTCCCTGATTGCGCTCCTCACTCACCTTTCAAACAATCAAGCACAGGAAGAGAAAGTAAAAATATTGCGGTTTTATTCATTTCTTGGTTTTATGTATCTGTACAATTTGAGTGTGTGTTTGTCTTCGTGTGTATAAAAAGCGTTATCATCAAATTTTATGCTAAAGTTTACGAACCGTAGTACATGATCTTCCTTATTACTTTTAGATTCCACGAAGAGATTCGTAAAAACACCGTAAAGACGGGCTTCCTACAATTTACAAGTCCATGATCGCCTTCTTCTTACAGATACTGAGACAAGAATGACCGAGTTTCTAACGTGACGACAATAGCAACATCCCCGATTCAATGACGTCATGCCGTTTAATCTTCAAACGTTCGGCTGGAATCACGTAATACTGAGTGTTTAATATTGTTTTTAATTTTATTTGCGAAGTGAATGTGGTTCGGGGTTCATAGAGTGCGTAGTTAGGAGCCCAGACCGCAGATGGCGACACCTGACGTAAACAGCAAGTTTCTGACGTATTTTCATCGGCATAGATAACTTATTACCACGCGGGTGTGTTATTTGATGAGAGCATAGCATCCAGAACAGAGACTGCCCGCTGTTATGATTGCTGGAGCAATATGTATTGTTTATATTCATTTTGGAATATTTTAGTGAAGTCACTGCAGAGTTGAGACTGAACATATGTGCTGACAGATTTAATAACAAATCAAACTATCTCGTGTGTTTCGTGGACACAATAATGAGATCAATATATTTAAAACAAGGATACATAATGAGATTTGTAATCCGTTTGGTTCAAAGGAACTTCGTAAAAATAAACTTTAAATGCAATATATTGTTTTATCTGGAATAAACTGAAATGAACACGTGACTTGTGATTACAATATTATAATTATGTGTTATGGATGTTTCAATACACTTTTTCACAGAGATGAAAGGGGGTTTTATTTTTTTTTTGGGGGGGGGGGGGGGGGGTGGTGGCTCCCGAGACCTTAAAACGGGATGTCCTGGCATCAGGTGGTGGCCTCAACGTAAATTAAAGAATGAATGGAAAATGTGATATCGTGTCCCGGCTTCCTTACAATATAATAAAATATTCGTCTGCACAATAGAACACAGACAAAAAGTCGGAGTATCTCGTTTTGTGTGTATGTATAATATAAGGATAAAGAAAACATACCCAAGTTTCTCTTGCACTGCGCGCGTCAATTTTAGTACCCGAATAAAATAATTGTTTCCCCGTCATATCACATCAAAATCAAAACCCCATCATGAAAAATTCATATAAGAAGCGGTTCCGCAATAATTCCTAGTGAAAGAGCCCAATAAAACGTAAACCTCTTGGACTTATGTTAAAATTAAAAACAGTGTGGAATATTTCAAATAATAAAAGTATAATTTAAATACATATAATATATAAATTTTGTATAAAGAACATGAGTCGTACTGAGTCGTGTGATGGGTTGTTTTTATGTATTTGTTTTGCCCGTAAAACACAACTGTCTTGTCACAACTGGACCGAACGGCTGATGTACGACCTAGACATAAATAAGGGGTCGTATAAGAAGAAGCCGTCTACCAGATCATATTACAATATATTTAGAAATTTAATATTTAAAATTTATATAAGAACAGCGGCATTCTCATGATGATTCCGGAGCGTTGAACGTGCATTTCATGAGTAAGTAACCGCCCCCTGCGGTATGATGAGGCTTGATGTTGTCAACAGCATCCTCCTAGCACCTATACCGTCACTCACAGCCTTCCGTCCTCTCCGGCCAGGGGGTAAGCGTATTACCCCAACCCACTGCGGAGACCTGACCGGACGATTGTTCAAGACCGTGAGCCTCCAGGTATAACCCAGTGCCCTATTTACGGCTCAGAACCGCTGAATACCATATCTCCCTGATTGCGCTCCTCACTCACCTTTCAAACAATCAAGCACAGGAAGAGAAAGTAAAAATATTGCGGTTTTATTCATTTCTTGGTTTTATGTATCTGTACAATTTGAGTGTGTGTTTGTCTTCGTGTGTATAAAAAGCGTTATCATAAAATTTTATGCTAAAGTTTACTAACCGTAGTACATGATCTTCCTTATTACTTTTAGATTCCACGAAGAGATTCGTAAAAACACCGTAAAGACGGGCTTCCTACAACTTACAAGTCCATGATCGCCTTCTTCTTACAGATACTGAGACAAGAATGACCGGGTTGCTAACGTGACGACAATAGCAACATCCCCGATTCAATGACGTCATGCCGTTTAATCTTCAAACGTTCGGCTGGAAACACGTAATACTGAGTGTTTAATATTGTTTTTAATTTACTTTGCGAAGTGAATGTGGTTCGGGGTTCATAGAGTGCGTAGTTAGGAGCCCAGACCGCAGATGGCGACACCTGACGTAAACAGCAAGTTTGTGACGTATTTTCATCGGCATAGATAACTTATTACGGCGCGGGCGTGTTATGTGATGAGAGCATTGCATCCAGAACAGAGACTGCCCGCTGTTATGATTGCTGGAGCAATATGTATTGTTTATATTCATTTTGGAATATTTTAGTGAAGTCACTGCAGAGTTGAGACTGAACATATGTGCTGACAGATTTAATAACAAATCAAACTATCTCGTGTATTTCGTGGACACAATAATGAGATCAATATATTTAAAACAAGGATACATAATGAGATTTGTAATCCGTTTGGTTCAAAGGAACTTCGTAAAAATAAACTTTAAATGCAATATATTGTTTTATCTGGAATAAACTGAAATGAACACGTGACTTGTGATTACAATATTATAATTATGTGTTATGGATGTTTCAATACACTTTTTCACAGAGATGAAAGGGGGTTTTATTTTTTTTTTGGGGGGGGGGGGTGGCTCCCGAGACCTTAAAACGGGATGTCCTGGCATCAGGTGGTGGCCTCAACGTAAATTAAAGAATGAATGGAAAATGTGATATCGTGTCCCGGCTTCCTTACAATATAATAAAATATTCGTCTGCACAATAGAACACAGACAAAAAGTCGGAGTATCTCGTTTTGTGTGTATGTATAATATAAGGATAAAGAAAACATACCCAAGTTTCTCTTGCACTGCGCGCGTCAATTTTAGTACCCGAATAAAATAATTGTTTCCCCGTCATATCACATCAAAATCAAAACCCTATCATGAAAAATTCATATAAGAAGCGGTTCCGCAATAATTCCTAGTGAAAGAGCCCAATAAAACGTAAACCTCTTGGACTTATGTTAAAATTAAAAACAGTGTGGAATATTTCAAATAATAAAAGTATAATTTAAATACATATAATATATAAATTTTGTATAAAGAACATGAGTCGTACTGAGTCGTGTGATGGGTTGTTTTTATGTATTTATTTTGCCCGTAAAACACAACTGTTTTGTCACAACTGGACCGAACGGCTGATGTACGACCTAGACATAAATAAGGGGTCGTATAAGAAGAAGCCGTCTACCAGATCATATTACAATATATTTAGAAATTTAATATTTAAAATTTATATAAGAACAGCGGCATTCTCATGATGATTCCGGAGCGTTGAACGTGCATTTCATGAGTAAGTAACCGCCCCCTGCGGTATGATGAGGCTTGATGTTGTCAACAGCATCCTCCTAGCACCTATACCGTCACTCACAGCCTTCCGTCCTCTCCGGCCAGGGGGTAAGCGTATTACCCCAACCCACTGCGGAGACCTGACCGGACGATTGTTCAAGACCGTGAGCCTCCAGGTATAACCCAGTGCCCTATTTACGGCTCAGAACCGCTGAATACCATATCTCCCTGATTGCGCTCCTCACTCACCTTTCAAACAATCAAGCACAGGAAGAGAAAGTAAAAATATTGCGGTTTTATTCATTTCTTGGTTTTATGTATCTGTACAATTTGAGTGTGTGTTTGTCTTCGTGTGTATAAAAAGCGTTATCATAAAATTTTATGCTAAAGTTTACTAACCGTAGTACATGATCTTCCTTATTACTTTTAGATTCCACGAAGAGATTCGTAAAAACACCGTAAAGACGGGCTTCCTACAACTTACAAGTCCATGATCGCCTTCTTCTTACAGATACTGAGACAAGAATGACCGGGTTGCTAACGTGACGACAATAGCAACATCCCCGATTCAATGACGTCATGCCGTTTAATCTTCAAACTTTGGCTGAAAATACGTAATACTGAGTGTTTAATATTGTTTTTAATTTACTTTGCGAAGTGAATGTGGTTCGGGGTTCATAGAGTGCGTAGTTAGGAGCCCAGACCGCAGATGGCGACACCTGACGTAAACAGCAAGTTTGTGACGTATTTTCATCGGCATAGATAACTTATTACGGCGCGGGCGTGTTATGTGATGAGAGCATTTCATCCAGAACAGAGACTGCCCGCTGTTGTGATTAGCTGGAGCAATATGTATTGTTTATATTCATTTTGGAATATTTTAGTGAAGTCACTGCAAAGTTGAGACTGAACATATGTGCTGACAGATTTAATAACAAATCAAACTATCTCGTGTATTTCTTGGACATAATAATGAGATCAATATATTTAAAACAATGATATATAATGAGATTTGTAATCCATTTGGTTCAAAGGAACTTCGTAAAAATAAACTTTAAATGCAATATATTGTTTTATCTGGAATAAACTGAAATGAACACGTGACTTGTGATTACAATATTATAATAACGTGTTATGGATGTTTCAATACACTTTTTCACAGAAATGAAAGGGGGATTTTTTTTTGGGGGGGGGGGGGGGGTTCCCGAGACCTTAAAACAGGATGTCCTGTCATCAGGTAGTGGCCTGGACATAAATTAAAGAATGAATGGAAAATCTGATATCGTGTCCCGACTTCCTTACAATATAATAAAATATTCGTCTGCACAGTAGAACACAGACAGTAAGTCGGAGTATCTCGTTTTGTGTGTATGTATAATATAAGGATAAAGAAAACATACCCAAATTTCTCTTGCACCGCGCGCGTCAATTTTAGTACCCGAATAAAATAATTGTTTCCCCGTCATATCACATTAAAATCAAAACCCCATCATGAAAAATTCATATAGCAAGCGGGTCCGAAATAATTCCCAGAGAAAGAGCTCAATAAAACGTAATCCTCTTGGGCTTATGTTAAAAGTAAAAACAGTGTAGAATATTTCAAATAATAAAAATATAATTTAAATACATATAATACATAAATTTTGTATAAAGAACATGAATCGTACTGAGTCGTGTGATGGGTTGTTTTTATGTATTTATTGCGCCCGTAAAACACAACTGTCCTGTCACAACTGGACCGAACGGCTGATGTACGACCTAGACATAAATTAGGGGCGGTATAAGAAGAAGCCGTCTACCAGATCATATTACAATATATTTAGAAATTTAATATTTAAAATTTATATTAGAACAGCGGTATTCTCATGATGATTCCGGAGCGTTGAACGTGCATTTCATGAGTAAGTAACCGCCCCCTGCGGTATGATGATGCTTGATGTTGTCAACAGCATCCTCCTAGCACCTATACCGTCACTCACAGCCTTCCGTCCTCTCCGGCCAGGGGGTAAGCGTATTACCCCAACCCACTGCGGAGACCAGACCGGACGATTGTTCAAGACCGTGAGCCTCCAGGTATAACCCAGTGCCCTATTTACGGCTCAGAACCGCTGAATACCATATCTCCCTGATTGCGCTCCTCACTCACCTTTAAAAGAATCAAGCACAGGAAGAGAAAGTAAAAATATTGCGGTTTTATTCATGTCTTGGTTTTATGTATCTGTACAATTTGAGTGTGTGTTTGTCTTCGTGTGTATAAAAAGAGTTATCATAAAATTTTATGCTAAAGTTTACTAACCGTAGTACATGATCTTCCAAATTACTTTTAGATTCCACGAAGAGATTCGTAAAAACACCGTAAAGACGGGCTTCCTATAACTTACAAGTCCATGATCGCCTTCTTCTTACTGATACTGAGACAAGAATGACCGGGTTGCTAACGTGACGACAATAGCAACATCCCCGATTCAATGACGTCATGCCGTTTTAATCTTCAAACGTTCGGCTGGAAACACGTAATGCTGAGTGTTTAATATTGTTTTAATTTACTTTGCGAAGTGAATGTATTTCGGAGTTCATAGAGTGCGTAGTTAGGAGCCCAGACCGCAGATGGCGACACCTGACGTAAACAGCAAGTTTGTGACGTATTTTTCATCGGCATAGATAACTTATTACCACGCGGGTGTGTTATGTGATGAGAGCATTGCATCCAGAACAGAGACTGCCCGCTGTTATGATTGCTGGAGCAATATGTATTGTTTATATTCATTTTGGAATATTTTAGTGAAGTCACTGCAGAGTTGAGACTGAACATATGTGCTGACAGATTTAATAACAAATCAAACTATCTCGTGTATTTCGTGGACACAATAATGAGATCAATATATTTAAAACAAGGATACATAATGAGATTTGTAATCCGTTTGGTTCAAAGGAACTTCGTAAAAATAAACTTTAAATGCAATATATTGTTTTATCTGGAATAAACTGAAATGAACACGTGACTTGTGATTACAATATTATAATTATGTGTTATGGATGTTTCAATACACTTTTTCACAGAGATGAAAGGGGGTTTTATTTTTTGGGGGGGGGGGGGGTGGTGGCTCCCGAGACCTTAAAACGGGATGTCCTGGCATCAGGTGGTGGCCTCAACGTAAATTAAAGAATGAATGGAAAATGTGATATCGTGTCCCGGCTTCCTTACAATATAATAAAATATTCGTCTGCACAATAGAACACAGACAGAAAGTCGGAGTATCTCGTTTTGTGTGTATGTATAATATAAGGATAAAGAAAACATACCCAAGTTTCTCTTGCACTGCGCGCGTCAATTTTAGTACCCGAATAAAATAATTGTTTCCCCGTCATATCACATCAAAATCAAAACCCTCTCATGAAAAATTCATATAAGAAGCCGTTCCGCAATAATTCCTAGTGAAAGAGCCCAATAAAACGTAAACCTCTTGGACTTATGTTAAAATTAAAAACAGTGTGGAATATTTCAAATAATAAAAGTATAATTTAAATACATATAATATATAAATTTTGTATAAAGAACATGAGTCGTACTGAGTCGTGTGATGGGTTGTTTTTATGTATTTATTTTGCCCGTAAAACACAACTGTCTTGTCACAACTGGAACGAAAGGCTGATGTACGACCTAGACATAAATAAGGGGCCGTATAAGAAGAAGCCGTCTACCAGATCATATTACAATATATTTAGAAATTTAATATTTAAAATTTATATAAGAACAGCGGCATTCTCATGATGATTCCGGAGCGTTGAACGTGCATTTCATGAGTAAGTAACCGCCCCCTGCGGTATGATGAGGCTTGATGTTGTCAACAGCATCCTCCTAGCACCTATACCGTCACTCACAGCCTTCCGTCCTCTCCGGCCAGGGGGTAAGCGTATTACCCCAACCCACTGCGGAGACCAGACCGGACGATTGTTCAAGACCGTGAGCTTCCAGGTATAACCCAGTGCCCTATTTACGGCTCAGAACCGCTGAATACCATATCTCCCTGATTGCGCTCCTCACTCACCTTTAAAAGAATCAAGCACAGGAAGAGAAAGTAAAAATATTGCGGTTTTATTCATGTCTTGGTTTTATGTATCTGTACAATTTGAGTGTGTGTTTGTCTTCGTGTGTATAAAAAGAGTTATCATAAAATTTTATGCTAAAGTTTACTAACCGTAGTACATGATCTTCCAAATTACTTTTAGATTCCACGAAGAGATTCGTAAAAACACCGTAAAGACGGGCTTCCTATAACTTACAAGTCCATGATCGCCTTCTTCTTACTGATACTGAGACAAGAATGACCGGGTTGCTAACGTGACGACAATAGCAACATCCCCGATTCAATGACGTCATGCCGTTTTAATCTTCAAACGTTCGGCTGGAAACACGTAATGCTGAGTGTTTAATATTGTTTTAATTTACTTTGCGAAGTGAATGTATTTCGGAGTTCATAGAGTGCGTAGTTAGGAGCCCAGACCGCAGATGGCGACACCTGACGTAAACAGCAAGTTTGTGACGTATTTTTCATCGGCATAGATAACTTATTACCACGCGGGTGTGTTATGTGATGAGAGCATTGCATCCAGAACAGAGACTGCTCGCTGTTATGATTGCTGGAGCAATATGTATTGTTTATATTCATTTTGGAATATTTTAGTGAAGTCACTGCAGAGTTGAGACTGAACATATGTGCTGACAGATTTAATAACAAATCAAACTATCTCGTGTATTTCGTGGACACAATAATGAGATCAATATATTTAAAACAAGGATACATAATGAGATTTGTAATCCGTTTGGTTCAAAGGAACTTCGTAAAAATAAACTTTAAATGCAATATATTGTTTTATCTGGAATAAACTGAAATGAACACGTGACTTGTGATTACAATATTATAATTATGTGTTATGGATGTTTCAATACACTTTTTCACAGAGATGAAAGGGGGTTTTATTTTTTTGGGGGGGGGGGGGGGGGTGGTGGCTCCCGAGACCTTAAAACGGGATGTCCTGGCATCAGGTGGTGGCCTCAACGTAAATTAAAGAATGAATGGAAAATGTGATATCGTGTCCCGGCTTCCTTACAATATAATAAAATATTCGTCTGCACAATAGAACACAGACAGAAAGTCGGAGTATCTCGTTTTGTGTGTATGTATAATATAAGGATAAAGAAAACATACCCAAGTTTCTCTTGCACTGCGCGCGTCAATTTTAGTACCCGAATAAAATAATTGTTTCCCCGTCATATCACATCAAAATCAAAACCCTCTCATGAAAAATTCATATAAGAAGCCGTTCCGCAATAATTCCTAGTGAAAGAGCCCAATAAAACGTAAACCTCTTGGACTTATGTTAAAATTAAAAACAGTGTGGAATATTTCAAATAATAAAAGTATAATTTAAATACATATAATATATAAATTTTGTATAAAGAACATGAGTCGTACTGAGTCGTGTGATGGGTTGTTTTTATGTATTTATTTTGCCCGTAAAACACAACTGTCTTGTCACAACTGGACCGAAAGGCTGATGTACGACCTAGACATAAATAAGGGGCCGCATAAGAAGAAGCCGTCTACCAGATCATATTACAATATATTTAGAAATTTAATATTTAAAATTTATATAAGAACAGCGGCATTCTCATGATGATTCCGGAGCGTTGAACGTGCATTTCATGAGTAAGTAACCGCCCCCTGCGGTATGATGAGGCTTGATGTTGTCAACAGCATCCTCCTAGCACCTATACCGTCACTCACAGCCTTCCGTCCTCTCCGGCCAGGGGGTAAGCGTATTACCCCAACCCACTGCGGAGACCTGACCGGACGATTGTTCAAGACCGTGAGCCTCCAGGTATAACCCAGTGCCCTATTTACGGCTCAGAACCGCTGAATACCATATCTCCCTGATTGCGCTCCTCACTCACCTTTCAAACAATCAAGCACAGGAAGAGAAAGTAAAAATATTGCGGTTTTATTCATTTCTTGGTTTTATGTATCTGTACAATTTGAGTGTGTGTTTGTCTTCGTGTGTATAAAAAGCGTGATCATAAAATTTTATGCTAAAGTTTACGAACCGTAGTACATGATCTTCCTTATTACTTTTAGATTCCACGAAGAGATTCGTAAAAACACCGTAAAGACGGGCTTCCTACAATTTACAAGTCCATGATCGCCTTCTTCTTACAGATACTGAGACAAGAATGACCGAGTTTCTAACGTGACGACAATAGCAACATCCCCGATTCAATGACGTCATGCCGTTTAATCTTCAAACGTTCGGCTGGAAACACGTAATACTGAGTGTTTAATATTGTTTTTAATTTACTTTGCGAAGTGAATGTGGTTCGGGGTTCATAGAGTGCGTAGTTAGGAGCCCAGACCGCAGATGGCGACACCTGACGTAAACAGCAAGTTTCTGACGTATTTTCATCGGCATAGATAACTTATTACGGCGCGGGTGTGTTATGTGATGAGAGCATTTCATCCAGAACAGAGACTGCCCGCTCTTGTGATTTGCTGGAGCAATATGTATTGTTTATATTCATTTTGGAATATTTTAGTGAAGTCACTGCAAAGTTGAGACTGAACATATGTGCTGACAGATTTAATAACAAATCAAACTATCTCGTGTATTTCTTGGACATAATAATGAGATCAATATATTTAAAACAATGATACATAATGAGATTTGTAATCCGTTTGGTTCAAAGGAACTTCGTAAAAATAAACTTTAAATGCAAGATATTGTTTTATCTGGAATAAACTGAAATGAACACGTGACTTGTGATTACAATATTATAATTATGTGTTATGGATGTTTCAATACACTTTTTCACAGAGATGAAAGGGGGTTTTATTTTGGGGGGGGGGGGGGGGTGGTTTCCGAGACCTTAAAACGGGATGTCCTGTCATCAGGTGGTGGCCTCAACGTAAATTTAAGAATGAATGGAAAATGTGATATCGTGTCCCGGCTTCCTTACAATATAATAAAATATTCGTCTGCACAATAGAACACAGACAGAAAGTCGGAATATCTCGTTTTGTGTGTATGTATAATATAAGGATAAAGAAAACATACCCAAGTTTCTCTTGCACCGCGCGCGTCAATTTTAGTACCCGAATAAAATAATTGTTTCCCCGTCATATCACATTAAAATCAAAACCCCATCCTGAAAAATTCATATAGGAAGCGGGTCCGAAATAATTCCTAGAGAAAGAGCCCAATAAAACGTAATCCTCTTGGGCTTATGTTAAAAGTAAAAACAGTGTAGAATATTTCAAATAATAAAAATATAATTTAAATACATATAATACATAAATTTTGTATAAAGAACATGAATCGTACTGAGTCGTGTGATGGGTTGTTTTTATGTATTTATTGCGCCCGTAAAGCACAACTGTCCTGTCACAACTGGACCGAACGGCTGATGTACGACCTAGACATAAATAAGGGGCCGTATAAGAAGAAGCCGTCTACCAGATCATATTACAATATATTTAGAAATTTAATATTTAAAACTTATATTAGAACAGCGGCATTCTCATGATGATTCCGGAGCGTTGAACGTGCATTTCATGAGTAAGTAACCGCCCCCTGCGGTATGATGAGGCTTGATGTTGTCAACAGCATCCTCCTAGCACCTATACCGTCACTCACAGCCTTCCGTCCTCTCCGGCCAGGGGGTAAGCGTATTACCCCAACCCACTGAGGAGACCTGACCGGACGATTGTTCAAGACCGTGAGCCTCCAGGTATAACCCAGTGCCCTATTTACGGCTCAGAACCGCTGAATACCATATCTCCCTGATTGCGCTCCTCACTCACCTTTCAAACAATCAAGCATAGGAAGAGAAAGTAAAAATATTGCGGTTTTATTCATGTCTTGGTTTTATGTATCTGTACAATTTGAGTGTGTGTTTGTCTTCGTGTGTTAAAAAAGCGTTATCATAAAATTTATTGCCGAAGTTTACTAACCGTAGTTCATGATCTTCCTAATTACTTTTAGATTCCACGAAGAGATTCGTAAAAACACCGTAAAGACGGGCTTCCTACAACTTACAAGTCCATGATCGCCTTCTTCTTACTGATACTGAGACAAGAATGGCCGGGTTGCTAACGTGACGACAATAGCAACATCCCCGATTCAATGACATCATGCCGTTTTAATCTTCAAACGTTCGGCTGGAAACACGTAATGCTGAGTGTTTAATATTGTTTTAATTTACTTTGCGAAGTGAATGTATTTCGGAGTTCATAGAGTGCGTAGTTAGGAGCCCAGACCGCAGATGGCGACACCTGACGTAAACAGCAAGTTTGTGACGTATTTTTCATCGGCATAGATAACTTATTACCACGCGGGTGTGTTATGTGATGAGAGCATTGCATCCAGAACAGAGACTGCCCGCTGTTATGATTGCTGGAGCAATATGTATTGTTTATATTCATTTTGGAATATTTTAGTGAAGTCACTGCAGAGTTGAGACTGAACATATGTGCTGACAGATTTAATAACAAATCAAACTATCTCGTGTATTTCGTGGACACAATAATGAGATCAATATATTTAAAACAAGGATACATAATGAGATTTGTAATCCGTTTGGTTCAAAGGAACTTCGTAAAAATAAACTTTAAATGCAATATATTGTTTTATCTGGAATAAACTGAAATGAACACGTGACTTGTGATTACAATATTATAATTATGTGTTATGGATGTTTCAATACACTTTTTCACAGAGATGAAAGGGGGTTTTATTTTTTTGGGGGGGGGGGGTGGTGGCTCCCGAGACCTTAAAACGGGATGTCCTGGCATCAGGTGGTGGCCTCAACGTAAATTAAAGAATGAATGGAAAATGTGATATCGTGTCCCGGCTTCCTTACAATATAATAAAATATTCGTCTGCACAATAGAACACAGACAGAAAGTCGGAGTATCTCGTTTTGTGTGTATGTATAATATAAGGATAAAGAAAACATACCCAAGTTTCTCTTGCACTGCGCGCGTCAATTTTAGTACCCGAATAAAATAATTGTTTCCCCGTCATATCACATCAAAATCAAAACCCTCTCATGAAAAATTCATATAAGAAGCCGTTCCGCAATAATTCCTAGTGAAAGAGCCCAATAAAACGTAAACCTCTTGGACTTATGTTAAAATTAAAAACAGCGTGGAATATTTCAAATAATAAAAGTATAATTTAAATACATATAATATATAAATTTTGTATAAAGAACATGAGTCGTACTGAGTCGTGTGATGGGTTGTTTTTATGTATTTATTTTGCCCGTAAAACACAACTGTCTTGTCACAACTGGACCGAAAGGCTGATGTACAACCTAGACATAAATAAGGGGCCGTATAAGAAGAAGCCGTCTACAAGATCATATTACAATATATTTAGAAATTTAATATTTAAAATTTATATAAGAACAGCGGCATTCTCATGATGATTCCGGAGCGTTGAACGTGCATTTCATGAGTAAGTAACCGCCCCCTGCGGTATGATGAGGCTTGATGTTGTCAACAGCATCCTCCTAGCACCTATACCGTCACTCACAGCCTTCCGTCCTCTCCGGCCAGGGGGTAAGCGTATTACCCCAACCCACTGCGGAGACCTGACCGGACGATTGTTCAAGACCGTGAGCCTCCAGGTATAACCCAGTGCCCTATTTACGGCTCAGAACCGCTGAATACCATATCTCCCTGATTGCGCTCCTCACTCACCTTTCAAACAATCAAGCACAGGAAGAGAAAGTAAAAATATTGCGGTTTTATTCATTTCTTGGTTTTATGTATCTGTACAATTTGAGTGTGTGTTTGTCTTCGTGTGTATAAAAAGCGTTATCATCAAATTTTATGCTAAAGTTTACGAACCGTAGTACATGATCTTCCTTATTACTTTTAGATTCCACGAAGAGATTCGTAAAAACACCGTAAAGACGGGCTTCCTACAATTTACAAGTCCATGATCGCCTTCTTCTTACAGATACTGAGACAAGAATGACCGAGTTTCTAACGTGACGACAATAGCAACATCCCCGATTCAATGACGTCATGCCGTTTAATCTTCAAACGTTCGGCTGGAATCACGTAATACTGAGTGTTTAATATTGTTTTTAATTTACTTTGCGAAGTGAATGTGGTTCGGGGTTCATAGAGTGCGTAGTTAGGAGCCCAGACCGCAGATAGCGACACCTGACGTAAACAGCAAGTTTCTGACGTATTTTCATCGGCATAGATAACTTATTACGGCGCGGGTGTGTTATGTGATGAGAGCATTTCATCCAGAACAGAGACTGCCCGCTCTTGTGATTTGCTGGAGCAATATGTATTGTTTATATTCATTTTGGAATATTTTAGTGAAGTCACTGCAAAGTTGAGACTGAACATATGTGCTGACAGATTTAATAACAAATCAAACTATCTCGTGTATTTCTTGGACATAATAATGAGATCAATATATTTAAAACAATGATACATAATGAGATTTGTAATCCGTTTGGTTCAAAGGAACTTCGTAAAAATAAACTTTAAATGCAAGATATTGTTTTATCTGGAATAAACTGAAATGAACACGTGACTTGTGATTACAATATTATAATTATGTGTTATGGATGTTTCAATACACTTTTTCACAGAGATGAAAGGGGGTTTTATTTTTTTGGGGGGGGGGGGTGGTTTCCGAGACCTTAAAACGGGATGTCCTGTCATCAGGTGGTGGCCTCAACGTAAATTTAAGAATGAATGGAAAATGTGATATCGTGTCCCGGCTTCCTTACAATATAATAAAATATTCGTCTGCACAATAGAACACAGACAGAAAGTCGGAATATCTCGTTTTGTGTGTATGTATAATATAAGGATAAAGAAAACATACCCAAGTTTCTCTTGCACCGCGCGCGTCAATTTTAGTACCCGAATAAAATAATTGTTTCCCCGTCAAATCACATTAAAATCAAAACCCCATCCTGAAAAATTCATATAGGAAGCGGGTCCGAAATAATTCCTAGAGAAAGAGCCCAATAAAACGTAATCCTCTTGGGCTTATGTTCAAAGTAAAAACAGTGTAGAATATTTCAAATAATAAAAATATAATTTAAATACATATAATACATAAATTTTGTATAAAGAACATGAATCGTACTGAGTCGTGTGATGGGTTGTTTTTATGTATTTATTGCGCCCGTAAAGCACAACTGTCCTGTCACAACTGGACCGAACGGCTGATGTACGACCTAGACATAAATAAGGGGCCGTATAAGAAGAAGCCGTCTACCAGATCATATTACAATATATTTAGAAATTTAATATTTAAAACTTATATTAGAACAGCGGCATTCTCATGATGATTCCGGAGCGTTGAACGTGCATTTCATGAGTAAGTAACCGCCCCCTGCGGTATGATGAGGCTTGATGTTGTCAACAGCATCCTCCTAGCACCTATACCGTCACTCACAGCCTTCCGTCCTCTCCGGCCAGGGGGTAAGCGTATTACCCCAACCCACTGCGGAGACCTGACCGGACGATTGTTCAAGACCGTGAGCCTCCAGGTATAACCCAGTGCCCTATTTACGGCCCAGAACCGCTGAATACCATATCTCCCTGATTGCGCTCCTCACTCACCTTTCAAACAATCAAGCATAGGAAGAGAAAGTAAAAATATTGCGGTTTTATTCATGTCTTGGTTTTATGTATCTGTACAATTTGAGTGTGTGTTTGTCTTCGTGTGTATAAAAAGCGTTATCATAAAATTTATTGCCGAAGTTTACTAACCGTAGTTCATGATCTTCCTAATTACTTTTAGATTCCACGAAGAGATTCGTAAAAACACCGTAAAGACGGGCTTCCTACAACTTACAAGTCCATGATCGCCTTCTTCTTACTGATACTGAGACAAGAATGGCCGGGTTGCTAACGTGACGACAATAGCAACATCCCCGATTCAATGACATCATGCCGTTTTAATCTTCAAACGTTCGGCTGGAAACACGTAATGCTGAGTGTTTAATATTGTTTTAATTTACTTTGCGAAGTGAATGTATTTCGGAGTTCATAGAGTGCGTAGTTAGGAGCCCAGACCGCAGATGGCGACACCTGACGTAAACAGCAAGTTTGTGACGTATTTTTCATCGGCATAGATAACTTATTACCACGCGGGTGTGTTATGTGATGAGAGCATTGCATCCAGAACAGAGACTGCCCGCTGTTATGATTGCTGGAGCAATATGTATTGTTTATATTCATTTTGGAATATTTTAGTGAAGTCACTGCAGAGTTGAGACTGAACATATGTGCTGACAGATTTAATAACAAATCAAACTATCTCGTGTATTTCGTGGACACAATAATGAGATCAATATATTTAAAACAAGGATACATAATGAGATTTGTAATCCGTTTGGTTCAAAGGAACTTCGTAAAAATAAACTTTAAATGCAATATATTGTTTTATCTGGAATAAACTGAAATGAACACGTGACTTGTGATTACAATATTATAATTATGTGTTATGGATGTTTCAATACACTTTTTCACAGAGATGAAAGGGGGTTTTATTTTTTTTTTTGGGGGGGGGGGGGGATGGTGGCTCCCGAGACCTTAAAACGGGATGTCCTGGCATCAGGTGGTGGCCTGAACGTAAATTAAAGAATGAATGGAAAATGTGATATCGTGTCCCGGCTTCCTTACAATATAATAAAATATTCGTCTGCACAATAGAACACAGACAGAAAGTCGGAGTATCTCGTTTTGTGTGTATGTATAATATAAGGATAAAGAAAACATACCCAAGTTTCTCTTGCACTGCGCGCGTCAATTTTAGTACCCGAATAAAATAATTGTTTCCCCGTCATATCACATCAAAATCAAAACCCTCTCATGAAAAATTCATATAAGAAGCCGTTCCGCAATAATTCCTAGTGAAAGAGCCCAATAAAACGTAAACCTCTTGGACTTATGTTAAAATTAAAAACAGTGTGGAATATTTCAAATAATAAAAGTATAATTTAAATACATATAATATATAAATTTTGTATAAAGAACATGAGTCGTACTGAGTCGTGTGATGGGTTGTTTTTATGTATTTATTTTGCCCGTAAAACACAACTGTCTTGTCACAACTGGACCGAAAGGCTGATGTACGACCTAGACATAAATAAGGGGTCGTATAAGAAGAAGCCGTCTACCAGATCATATTACAATATATTTAGAAATTTAATATTTAAAATTTATATAAGAACAGCGGCATTCTCATGATGATTCCGGAGCGTTGAACGTGCATTTCATGAGTAAGTAACCGCCCCCTGCGGTATGATGAGGCTTGATGTTGTCAACAGCATCCTCCTAGCACCTATACCGTCACTCACAGCCTTCCGTCCTCTCCGGCCAGGGGGTAAGCGTATTACCCCAACCCACTGCGGAGACCTGACCGGACGATTGTTCAAGACCGTGAGCCTCCAGGTATAACCCAGTGCCCTATTTACGGCTCAGAACCGCTGAATACCATATCTCCCTGATTGCGCTCCTCACTCACCTTTCAAACAATCAAGCACAGGAAGAGAAAGTAAAAATATTGCGGTTTTATTCATTTCTTGGTTTTATGTATCTGTACAATTTGAGTGTGTGTTTGTCTTCGTGTGTATAAAAAGCGTTATCATAAAATTTTATGCTAAAGTTTACGAACCGTAGTACATGATCTTCCTTATTACTTTTAGATTCCACGAAGAGATTCGTAAAAACACCGTAAAGACGGGCTTCCTACAATTTACAAGTCCATGATCGCCTTCTTCTTACAGATACTGAGACAAGAATGACCGAGTTTCTAACGTGACGACAATAGGGAGCGTAAGTCTCGTTCACCAAGTGCGTGAACTTGCGTGAGCTGGAGACATGTTCTACTTCCGGTCGCCAGACGTGACGTTCTCATGACTGATTATTGTGCGCGCTTCAGGCACTCATTCGCAAAGGCTTTGTTTTTATTGAACTGAAGCGATATGACACTAAAAGCATTTATATGAGTAACAGCCTCTGAAGCCCTCTGATCTTACATTATAACGTGAGGATCTTCTGAAATATATTTGACAGCGATCTTACATGAAGCAATATTTCTGGAGCTCTGGGGCTGACTCGCACTCTGATAATATTGTTAAATATTTTAATCAAACCAGTCAAAATAATATATAATATTTTTCATGGCATGTATAAAATATATTACCGTATATATATATATATATATATATATATATATATATATATATATATTTAAAATATATAAAATATTAAAAAATATATATATAATATTATATATATACCAAAATATTAACTTATATAATATAAATTATATTATAAATATTACATAAAATATGGAAAATATTTAGCCTTAAATATAAAATATATAATATATATTATACATATATATATATGTAATGTAATATATAAAATATAAATATATAATAAAAAATAAACAAAACTAAAATATGTATATATATAATAATTAAATATATTTATAAATAAAATATATAATATATATAATATAAAAATATATATATATGTAAGTAATATATGTATATATATAATATATATGAATACATACATACATGCAAGCATGTATATACTGTTTACACATATTTATAGATTAATATAAAATGGATATACGTAATGCCCAAATTATGCTATTTTTAATATGTATGTTTGAAAGAAAATATTTTATTAACACGTAAATACATTTTCCAACACGCACGCACACACACACACATATATAAGGGATGGGGTAATAGTAACGTGTAATAATAAAAATAAAATTAAGGTTTTCAAAATAATAGTAATATTAATAGTAATAGACAAGAAATTTTAACCTGCTATAGTAACAGTAATCTTTATAGAACACTTAGTTATAAGAATAATAGAAATTACTTGAACTATTACAACCTCTTGACCAAAACATATTAGGGATGGATTGTTTGATTACATTGAAACACATGAAAGGGCTAAAAATGTAGTGTGATTTGTTCATGCTAGATGCTATCATGGTCCAGCGCACAGGGGGCATCAGCCATTGGCTGTAGGTGATTACAAATAAGATAAACCCTGCCGTGGGCTTAATTGCAGATCCATTAACTAGGCTTGGTCAGTAGGCCAAAACAATGCAGCTGTGCTTGGTAAGTTTACACATGCATTGTGAGGGGCAAGTTATTGTCAACTGAAGCTATAGACAGTGCTACTGCAGTGTGCTGCTGTTTGAGTACTTCAGAGGTAGACACTCTGATAGTTGATAACCTCTGAAGAGTTACTATATATTAATTAGTGGTGCCACAGACAGTGAATAAGGTCCTGTTTGTACTCATCAGCACTGCAGTCCAAGTACAATGGCTTGTAGAAATCTTAACGATTGTGTTTCTCATGTGTAATGAAACACCTGCTCAAGAAAAATTAAAATGTGCTAATCTAAGGAGATGAAGTAAATAAGTGGTAGCCACTTAATTCACAGACTTCTGTGTTTTGATGAATAGGTTGAATTTGAATGCTGCAAGCAAGATGAACTATGTGCACATTGTATATTCTATGATTAAAAGCTACACAGATATACATATAAATATTACTGGGTTTATGTTGTGTTGAACTGGTACTAATAGTATTTAATTATACTAAATAGCACCAAACAGTACTTTAGTACTTCTTTCATGATTATTCAACCTCACTCTTTCTTTTAAAACTGTACTTAACATGAAGTTTTTTCTTATTTTACTTTCCTGTTGAACATTGTGTGAAATGAATAATTATATGTAAAAAACTGTCTTTAACCGTGGTGAATATGAACATACCGGAACTGGGTTGGACTGACCATCAACTGGCTAGAAATAATGCTGAACTGAGCCGAATTACGCGCATTATACTGCAGGATTTAAAACTAATTAATTTCATTTTTAATGGAGAACAAAAATTGCTAAAATTGCAATTTAAATATACGAACATATATTAAAGTATCACCAACTGCATGGGGGTTGGTCAGCATATTTCCATATCACTGTTTGAAAGTAAAGTAATAGTAATAGTAACAGAAGCCAAGTATTAGTAATACTAATAGTAATAAATGAAAAATGTTGTAATAGTAATTATAATAGATGGATTAAGAACTAATAGTAACAGGAATAGAACCTATGTAATAGGACCCATCTCTGATATATAAATATATATTAGACAATTTCCATACTTTTATATAATATATATTAAAATAATGATTTTAAAATCGTTTTATCATATTTCCAACATAATATATATATATATATATATATATATATATATATATATATATATACATATATATATATTTATATATATATATATATTTATATACCGGGTATAATAGTTAATTGAACAAATGTAACATAAACGTATATTTATTAATTTAAATTGATATATTTTTTAAAATATTTAAATTATGATGTGTATATATTTATCGAATATAATTAATTGTATGTGATTACTTACCCATAGAATTTCTGGGTTTTTTTTTTACAAATTTAATATCAATTGGCTAACACATTTCGAATCGTTTGATTATAATTTTACTTTATTATTATCTATTTCTGTTCCTAAAAAATATAGGAACAATTTAACAAATATAATAACAATAACAATTTATTTATAATCATTATTATAATTGTTATAATTATTATTATTACTATCATTATCGAATATAGCCGAGGCCTAGGCTATATGCATGCTGGCTAACTGGCTTGTACCGGAATCCAAGGACTGCGCAGTTATTTTTACCAAATATATGTAGTTTTACCAATCCGTCATTAAGGAGTTTGAATCTCTGTAATCAATAATTACACAAAAATATAATTTTCCATTCATAAAGCGCGATAAAAGCATATGTTCAGGCCTACATACTTTAACCGATAGTTTGTTTACATTCGCAACGTCACCTCAATGCGGGCGTAGCCTCAGTGAAACCGGGATCAAGCTAAACGAAGCATCGACAGGAGAACGTATTGATAATTTGTATCCAAAAGTTATACTATAACCGTTCTCTTTATGTGACAGCAAGCTCAAACGTTTGGAATCGCTTTGTTCTGTGAAAAGCTGACCCACAACACGTGAAGCGATGTCCGCATGGCGTATGTTGTCATGAGGGTGTCTCCGGAAGTACTCTGGAACCGGCCTTTACTACCTCCTTTCAATAGAGATAAAACGAGACTTACGCTCCCTATAGCAACATCCCCGATTCAATGACGTCATGCCGTTTAATCTTCAAACGTTCGGCTGGAAACACGTAATACTGAGTGTTTAATATTGTTTTTAATTTACTTTGCGAAGTGAATGTGGTTCGGGGTTCATAGAGTGCGTAGTTAGGAGCCCAGACCGCAGATGGCGACACCTGACGTAAACAGCAAGTTTCTGACGTATTTTTCATCGGCATAGATAACTTATTACCACGCGGGTGTGTTATGTGATGAGAGCATTGCATCCAGAACAGAGACTGCCCGCTGTTATGATTGCTGGAGCAATATGTATTGTTTATATTCATTTTGGAATATTTTAGTGAAGTCACTGCAGAGTTGAGACTGAACATATGTGCTGACAGATTTAATAACAAATCAAACTATCTCGTGTATTTCGTGGACACAATAATGAGATCAATATATTTAAAACAAGGATACATAATGAGATTTGTAATCCGTTTGGTTCAAAGGAACTTCGTAAAAATAAACTTTAAATGCAATATATTGTTTTATCTGGAATAAACTGAAATGAACACGTGACTTGTGATTACAATATTATAATTATGTGTTATGGATGTTTCAATACACTTTTTCACAGAGATGAAAGGGGGTTTTATTTTTTTTTTGGGGGGGGGGGGGGGATGGTGGCTCCCGAGACCTTAAAACGGGATGTCCTGGCATCAGGTGGTGGCCTCAACGTAAATTAAAGAATGAATGGAAAATGTGATATCGTGTCCCGGCTTCCTTACAATATAATAAAATATTCGTCTGCACAATAGAACACAGACAGAAAGTCGGAGTATCTCGTTTTGTGTGTATGTATAATATAAGGATAAAGAAAACATACCCAAGTTTCTCTTGCACTGCGCGCGTCAATTTTAGTACCCGAATAAAATAATTGTTTCCCCGTCATATCACATCAAAATCAAAACCCTCTCATGAAAAATTCATATAAGAAGCCGTTCCGCAATAATTCCTAGTGAAAGAGCCCAATAAAACGTAAACCTCTTGGACTTATGTTAAAATTAAAAACAGTGTGGAATATTTCAAATAATAAAAGTATAATTTAAATACATATAATACATAAATTTTGTATAAAGAACATGAGTCGTACTGAGTCGTGTGATGGGTTGTTTTTATGTATTTATTTTGCCCGTAAAACACAACTGTCTTGTCACAACTGGACCGAAAGGCTGATGTACAACCTAGACATAAATAAGGGGCCGTATAAGAAGAAGCCGTCTACCAGATCATATTACAATATATTTAGAAATTTAATATTTAAAATTTATATAAGAACAGCGGCATTCTCATGATGATTCCGGAGCGTTGAACGTGCATTTCATGAGTAAGTAACCGCCCCCTGCGGTATGATGAGGCTTGATGTTGTCAACAGCATCCTCCTAGCACCTATACCGTCACTCACAGCCTTCCGTCCTCTCCGGCCAGGGGGTAAGCGTATTACCCCAACCCACTGCGGAGACCTGACCGGACGATTGTTCAAGACCGTGAGCCTCCAGGTATAACCCAGTGCCCTATTTACGGCTCAGAACCGCTGAATACCATATCTCCCTGATTGCGCTCCTCACTCACCTTTCAAACAATCAAGCACAGGAAGAGAAAGTAAAAATATTGCGGTTTTATTCATTTCTTGGTTTTATGTATCTGTACAATTTGAGTGTGTGTTTGTCTTCGTGTGTATAAAAAGCGTTATCATCAAATTTTATGCTAAAGTTTACGAACCGTAGTACATGATCTTCCTTATTACTTTTAGATTCCACGAAGAGATTCGTAAAAACACCGTAAAGACGGGCTTCCTACAATTTACAAGTCCATGATCGCCTTCTTCTTACAGATACTGAGACAAGAATGACCGAGTTTCTAACGTGACGACAATAGCAACATCCCCGATTCAATGACGTCATGCCGTTTAATCTTCAAACGTTCGGCTGGAATCACGTAATACTGAGTGTTTAATATTGTTTTTAATTTTATTTGCGAAGTGAATGTGGTTCGGGGTTCATAGAGTGCGTAGTTAGGAGCCCAGACCGCAGATGGCGACACCTGACGTAAACAGCA
Organism: Sipunculus nudus; assembly: GCA_026874595.1. Lineage (NCBI taxonomy): Eukaryota > Metazoa > Annelida > Sipuncula > Golfingiida > Sipunculidae > Sipunculus > Sipunculus nudus. The sequence goes on from CM049307.1 coordinate 61,483,293, forward strand.
AGTTTCTGACGTATTTTCATCGGCATAGATAACTTATTACCACGCGGGTGTGTTATTTGATGAGAGCATAGCATCCAGAACAGAGACTGCCCGCTGTTATGATTGCTGGAGCAATATGTATTGTTTATATTCATTTTGGAATATTTTAGTGAAGTCACTGCAGAGTTGAGACTGAACATATGTGCTGACAGATTTAATAACAAATCAAACTATCTCGTGTGTTTCGTGGACACAATAATGAGATCAATATATTTAAAACAAGGATACATAATGAGATTTGTAATCCGTTTGGTTCAAAGGAACTTCGTAAAAATAAACTTTAAATGCAATATATTGTTTTATCTGGAATAAACTGAAATGAACACGTGACTTGTGATTACAATATTATAATTATGTGTTATGGATGTTTCAATACACTTTTTCACAGAGATGAAAGGGGGTTTTATTTTTTTTTTGGGGGGGGGGGGGGGGGGGTGGTGGCTCCCGAGACCTTAAAACGGGATGTCCTGGCATCAGGTGGTGGCCTCAACGTAAATTAAAGAATGAATGGAAAATGTGATATCGTGTCCCGGCTTCCTTACAATATAATAAAATATTCGTCTGCACAATAGAACACAGACAAAAAGTCGGAGTATCTCGTTTTGTGTGTATGTATAATATAAGGATAAAGAAAACATACCCAAGTTTCTCTTGCACTGCGCGCGTCAATTTTAGTACCCGAATAAAATAATTGTTTCCCCGTCATATCACATCAAAATCAAAACCCCATCATGAAAAATTCATATAAGAAGCGGTTCCGCAATAATTCCTAGTGAAAGAGCCCAATAAAACGTAAACCTCTTGGACTTATGTTAAAATTAAAAACAGTGTGGAATATTTCAAATAATAAAAGTATAATTTAAATACATATAATATATAAATTTTGTATAAAGAACATGAGTCGTACTGAGTCGTGTGATGGGTTGTTTTTATGTATTTGTTTTGCCCGTAAAACACAACTGTCTTGTCACAACTGGACCGAACGGCTGATGTACGACCTAGACATAAATAAGGGGTCGTATAAGAAGAAGCCGTCTACCAGATCATATTACAATATATTTAGAAATTTAATATTTAAAATTTATATAAGAACAGCGGCATTCTCATGATGATTCCGGAGCGTTGAACGTGCATTTCATGAGTAAGTAACCGCCCCCTGCGGTATGATGAGGCTTGATGTTGTCAACAGCATCCTCCTAGCACCTATACCGTCACTCACAGCCTTCCGTCCTCTCCGGCCAGGGGGTAAGCGTATTACCCCAACCCACTGCGGAGACCTGACCGGACGATTGTTCAAGACCGTGAGCCTCCAGGTATAACCCAGTGCCCTATTTACGGCTCAGAACCGCTGAATACCATATCTCCCTGATTGCGCTCCTCACTCACCTTTCAAACAATCAAGCACAGGAAGAGAAAGTAAAAATATTGCGGTTTTATTCATTTCTTGGTTTTATGTATCTGTACAATTTGAGTGTGTGTTTGTCTTCGTGTGTATAAAAAGCGTTATCATAAAATTTTATGCTAAAGTTTACTAACCGTAGTACATGATCTTCCTTATTACTTTTAGATTCCACGAAGAGATTCGTAAAAACACCGTAAAGACGGGCTTCCTACAACTTACAAGTCCATGATCGCCTTCTTCTTACAGATACTGAGACAAGAATGACCGGGTTGCTAACGTGACGACAATAGCAACATCCCCGATTCAATGACGTCATGCCGTTTAATCTTCAAACGTTCGGCTGGAAACACGTAATACTGAGTGTTTAATATTGTTTTTAATTTACTTTGCGAAGTGAATGTGGTTCGGGGTTCATAGAGTGCGTAGTTAGGAGCCCAGACCGCAGATGGCGACACCTGACGTAAACAGCAAGTTTGTGACGTATTTTCATCGGCATAGATAACTTATTACGGCGCGGGCGTGTTATGTGATGAGAGCATTGCATCCAGAACAGAGACTGCCCGCTGTTATGATTGCTGGAGCAATATGTATTGTTTATATTCATTTTGGAATATTTTAGTGAAGTCACTGCAGAGTTGAGACTGAACATATGTGCTGACAGATTTAATAACAAATCAAACTATCTCGTGTATTTCGTGGACACAATAATGAGATCAATATATTTAAAACAAGGATACATAATGAGATTTGTAATCCGTTTGGTTCAAAGGAACTTCGTAAAAATAAACTTTAAATGCAATATATTGTTTTATCTGGAATAAACTGAAATGAACACGTGACTTGTGATTACAATATTATAATTATGTGTTATGGATGTTTCAATACACTTTTTCACAGAGATGAAAGGGGGTTTTATTTTTTTTTTGGGGGGGGGGGGTGGCTCCCGAGACCTTAAAACGGGATGTCCTGGCATCAGGTGGTGGCCTCAACGTAAATTAAAGAATGAATGGAAAATGTGATATCGTGTCCCGGCTTCCTTACAATATAATAAAATATTCGTCTGCACAATAGAACACAGACAAAAAGTCGGAGTATCTCGTTTTGTGTGTATGTATAATATAAGGATAAAGAAAACATACCCAAGTTTCTCTTGCACTGCGCGCGTCAATTTTAGTACCCGAATAAAATAATTGTTTCCCCGTCATATCACATCAAAATCAAAACCCTATCATGAAAAATTCATATAAGAAGCGGTTCCGCAATAATTCCTAGTGAAAGAGCCCAATAAAACGTAAACCTCTTGGACTTATGTTAAAATTAAAAACAGTGTGGAATATTTCAAATAATAAAAGTATAATTTAAATACATATAATATATAAATTTTGTATAAAGAACATGAGTCGTACTGAGTCGTGTGATGGGTTGTTTTTATGTATTTATTTTGCCCGTAAAACACAACTGTTTTGTCACAACTGGACCGAACGGCTGATGTACGACCTAGACATAAATAAGGGGTCGTATAAGAAGAAGCCGTCTACCAGATCATATTACAATATATTTAGAAATTTAATATTTAAAATTTATATAAGAACAGCGGCATTCTCATGATGATTCCGGAGCGTTGAACGTGCATTTCATGAGTAAGTAACCGCCCCCTGCGGTATGATGAGGCTTGATGTTGTCAACAGCATCCTCCTAGCACCTATACCGTCACTCACAGCCTTCCGTCCTCTCCGGCCAGGGGGTAAGCGTATTACCCCAACCCACTGCGGAGACCTGACCGGACGATTGTTCAAGACCGTGAGCCTCCAGGTATAACCCAGTGCCCTATTTACGGCTCAGAACCGCTGAATACCATATCTCCCTGATTGCGCTCCTCACTCACCTTTCAAACAATCAAGCACAGGAAGAGAAAGTAAAAATATTGCGGTTTTATTCATTTCTTGGTTTTATGTATCTGTACAATTTGAGTGTGTGTTTGTCTTCGTGTGTATAAAAAGCGTTATCATAAAATTTTATGCTAAAGTTTACTAACCGTAGTACATGATCTTCCTTATTACTTTTAGATTCCACGAAGAGATTCGTAAAAACACCGTAAAGACGGGCTTCCTACAACTTACAAGTCCATGATCGCCTTCTTCTTACAGATACTGAGACAAGAATGACCGGGTTGCTAACGTGACGACAATAGCAACATCCCCGATTCAATGACGTCATGCCGTTTAATCTTCAAACGTTCGGCTGGAAACACGTAATACTGAGTGTTTAATATTGTTTTTAATTTACTTTGCGAAGTGAATGTGGTTCGGGGTTCATAGAGTGCGTAGTTAGGAGCCCAGACCGCAGATGGCGACACCTGACGTAAACAGCAAGTTTGTGACGTATTTTCATCGGCATAGATAACTTATTACGGCGCGGGCGTGTTATGTGATGAGAGCATTTCATCCAGAACAGAGACTGCCCGCTGTTGTGATTAGCTGGAGCAATATGTATTGTTTATATTCATTTTGGAATATTTTAGTGAAGTCACTGCAAAGTTGAGACTGAACATATGTGCTGACAGATTTAATAACAAATCAAACTATCTCGTGTATTTCTTGGACATAATAATGAGATCAATATATTTAAAACAATGATATATAATGAGATTTGTAATCCATTTGGTTCAAAGGAACTTCGTAAAAATAAACTTTAAATGCAATATATTGTTTTATCTGGAATAAACTGAAATGAACACGTGACTTGTGATTACAATATTATAATAACGTGTTATGGATGTTTCAATACACTTTTTCACAGAAATGAAAGGGGGATTTTTTTTTTGGGGGGGGGGGGGGGGTTCCCGAGACCTTAAAACAGGATGTCCTGTCATCAGGTAGTGGCCTGGACGTAAATTAAAGAATGAATGGAAAATCTGATATCGTGTCCCGACTTCCTTACAATATAATAAAATATTCGTCTGCACAGTAGAACACAGACAGTAAGTCGGAGTATCTCGTTTTGTGTGTATGTATAATATAAGGATAAAGAAAACATACCCAAGTTTCTCTTGCACCGCGCGCGTCAATTTTAGTACCCGAATAAAATAATTGTTTCCCCGTCATATCACATTAAAATCAAAACCCCATCATGAAAAATTCATATAGCAAGCGGGTCCGAAATAATTCCTAGAGAAAGAGCTCAATAAAACGTAATCCTCTTGGGCTTATGTTAAAAGTAAAAACAGTGTAGAATATTTCAAATAATAAAAATATAATTTAAATACATATAATACATAAATTTTGTATAAAGAACATGAATCGTACTGAGTCGTGTGATGGGTTGTTTTTATGTATTTATTGCGCCCGTAAAACACAACTGTCCTGTCACAACTGGACCGAACGGCTGATGTACGACCTAGACATAAATTAGGGGCGGTATAAGAAGAAGCCGTCTACCAGATCATATTACAATATATTTAGAAATTTAATATTTAAAATTTATATTAGAACAGCGGTATTCTCATGATGATTCCGGAGCGTTGAACGTGCATTTCATGAGTAAGTAACCGCCCCCTGCGGTATGATGATGCTTGATGTTGTCAACAGCATCCTCCTAGCACCTATACCGTCACTCCCAGCCTTCCGTCCTCTCCGGCCAGGGGGTAAGCGTATTACCCCAACCCACTGCGGAGACCAGACCGGACGATTGTTCAAGACCGTGAGCCTCCAGGTATAACCCAGTGCCCTATTTACGGCTCAGAACCGCTGAATACCATATCTCCCTGATTGCGCTCCTCACTCACCTTTAAAAGAATCAAGCACAGGAAGAGAAAGTAAAAATATTGCGGTTTTATTCATGTCTTGGTTTTATGTATCTGTACAATTTGAGTGTGTGTTTGTCTTCGTGTGTATAAAAAGAGTTATCATAAAATTTTATGCTAAAGTTTACTAACCGTAGTACATGATCTTCCAAATTACTTTTAGATTCCACGAAGAGATTCGTAAAAACACCGTAAAGACGGGCTTCCTATAACTTACAAGTCCATGATCGCCTTCTTCTTACTGATACTGAGACAAGAATGACCGGGTTGCTAACGTGACGACAATAGCAACATCCCCGATTCAATGACGTCATGCCGTTTTAATCTTCAAATGTTCGGCTGGAAACACGTAATGCTGAGTGTTTAATATTGTTTTAATTTACTTTGCGAAGTGAATGTATTTCGGAGTTCATAGAGTGCGTAGTTAGGAGCCCAGACCGCAGATGGCGACACCTGACGTAAACAGCAAGTTTGTGACGTATTTTTCATCGGCATAGATAACTTATTACCACGCGGGTGTGTTATGTGATGAGAGCATTGCATCCAGAACAGAGACTGCCCGCTGTTATGATTGCTGGAGCAATATGTATTGTTTATATTCATTTTGGAATATTTTAGTGAAGTCACTGCAGAGTTGAGACTGAACATATGTGCTGACAGATTTAATAACAAATCAAACTATCTCGTGTATTTCGTGGACACAATAATGAGATCAATATATTTAAAACAAGGATACATAATGAGATTTGTAATCCGTTTGGTTCAAAGGAACTTCGTAAAAATAAACTTTAAATGCAATATATTGTTTTATCTGGAATAAACTGAAATGAACACGTGACTTGTGATTACAATATTATAATTATGTGTTATGGATGTTTCAATACACTTTTTCACAGAGATGAAAGGGGGTTTTATTTTTTTTGGGGGGGGGGGGGGGGTTGGTGGCTCCCGAGACCTTAAAACGGGATGTCCTGGCATCAGGTGGTGGCCTCAACGTAAATTAAAGAATGAATGGAAAATGTGATATCGTGTCCCGGCTTCCTTACAATATAATAAAATATTCGTCTGCACAATAGAACACAGACAGAAAGTCGGAGTATCTCGTTTTGTGTGTATGTATAATATAAGGATAAAGAAAACATACCCAAGTTTCTCTTGCACTGCGCGCGTCAATTTTAGTACCCGAATAAAATAATTGTTTCCCCGTCATATCACATCAAAATCAAAACCCTCTCATGAAAAATTCATATAAGAAGCCGTTCCGCAATAATTCCTAGTGAAAGAGCCCAATAAAACGTAAACCTCTTGGACTTATGTTAAAATTAAAAACAGTGTGGAATATTTCAAATAATAAAAGTATAATTTAAATACATATAATATATAAATTTTGTATAAAGAACATGAGTCGTACTGAGTCGTGTGATGGGTTGTTTTTATGTATTTATTTTGCCCGTAAAACACAACTGTCTTGTCACAACTGGACCGAAAGGCTGATGTACGACCTAGACATAAATAAGGGGCCGTATAAGAAGAAGCCGTCTACCAGATCATATTACAATATATTTAGAAATTTAATATTTAAAATTTATATAAGAACAGCGGCATTCTCATGATGATTCCGGAGCGTTGAACGTGCATTTCATGAGTAAGTAACCGCCCCCTGCGGTATGATGAGGCTTGATGTTGTCAACAGCATCCTCCTAGCACCTATACCGTCACTCACAGCCTTCCGTCCTCTCCGGCCAGGGGGTAAGCGTATTACCCCAACCCACTGCGGAGACCAGACCGGACGATTGTTCAAGACCGTGAGCCTCCAGGTATAACCCAGTGCCCTATTTACGGCTCAGAACCGCTGAATACCATATCTCCCTGATTGCGCTCCTCACTCACCTTTAAAAGAATCAAGCACAGGAAGAGAAAGTAAAAATATTGCGGTTTTATTCATGTCTTGGTTTTATGTATCTGTACAATTTGAGTGTGTGTTTGTGTTCGTGTGTATAAAAAGCGTGATCATAAAATTTTATGCTAAAGTTTACGAACCGTAGTACATGATCTTCCAAATTACTTTCAGATTCCACGAAGAGATTCGTAAAAACACCGTAAAGACGGGCTTCCTATAACTTACAAGTCCATGATCGCCTTCTTCTTACTGATACTGAGACAAGAATGACCGGGTTGCTAACGTGACGACAATAGCAACATCCCCGATTCAATGACGTCATGCCGTTTAATCTTCAAACGTTCGGCTGGAAACACGTAATACTGAGTGTTTAATATTGTTTTTAATTTACTTTGCGAAGTGAATGTGGTTCGGGGTTCATAGAGTGCGTAGTTAGGAGCCCAGACCGCAGATGGCGACACCTGACGTAAACAGCAAGTTTCTGACGTATTTTCATCGGCATAGATAACTTATTACGGCGCGGGTGTGTTATGTGATGAGAGCATTTCATCCAGAACAGAGACTGCCCGCTCTTGTGATTTGCTGGAGCAATATGTATTGTTTATATTCATTTTGGAATATTTTAGTGAAGTCACTGCAAAGTTGAGACTGAACATATGTGCTGACAGATTTAATAACAAATCAAACTATCTCGTGTATTTCTTGGACATAATAATGAGATCAATATATTTAAAACAATGATACATAATGAGATTTGTAATCCGTTTGGTTCAAAGGAACTTCGTAAAAATAAACTTTAAATGCAAGATATTGTTTTATCTGGAATAAACTGAAATGAACACGTGACTTGTGATTACAATATTATAATTATGTGTTATGGATGTTTCAATACACTTTTTCACAGAGATGAAAGGGGGTTTTATTTTGGGGGGGGGTGGGTGGTTTCCGAGACCTTAAAACGGGATGTCCTGTCATCAGGTGGTGGCCTCAACGTAAATTTAAGAATGAATGGAAAATGTGATATCGTGTCCCGGCTTCCTTACAATATAATAAAATATTCGTCTGCACAATAGAACACAGACAGAAAGTCGGAATATCTCGTTTTGTGTGTATGTATAATATAAGGATAAAGAAAACATACCCAAGTTTCTCTTGCACCGCGCGCGTCAATTTTAGTACCCGAATAAAATAATTGTTTCCCCGTCATATCACATTAAAATCAAAACCCCATCCTGAAAAATTCATATAGGAAGCGGGTCCGAAATAATTCCTAGAGAAAGAGCCCAATAAAACGTAATCCTCTTGGGCTTATGTTAAAAGTAAAAACAGTGTAGAATATTTCAAATAATAAAAATATAATTTAAATACATATAATACATAAATTTTGTATAAAGAACATGAATCGTACTGAGTCGTGTGATGGGTTGTTTTTATGTATTTATTGCGCCCGTAAAGCACAACTGTCCTGTCACAACTGGACCGAACGGCTGATGTACGACCTAGACATAAATAAGGGGCCGTATAAGAAGAAGCCGTCTACCAGATCATATTACAATATATTTAGAAATTTAATATTTAAAACTTATATTAGAACAGCGGCATTCTCATGATGATTCCGGAGCGTTGAACGTGCATTTCATGAGTAAGTAACCGCCCCCTGCGGTATGATGAGGCTTGATGTTGTCAACAGCATCCTCCTAGCACCTATACCGTCACTCACAGCCTTCCGTCCTCTCCGGCCAGGGGGTAAGCGTATTACCCCAACCCACTGAGGAGACCTGACCGGACGATTGTTCAGGACCGTGAGCCTCCAGGTATAACCCAGTGCCCTATTTACGGCCCAGAACCGCTGAATACCATATCTCCCTGATTGCGCTCCTCACTCACCTTTCAAACAATCAAGCATAGGAAGAGAAAGTAAAAATATTGCGGTTTTATTCATGTCTTGGTTTTATGTATCTGTACAATTTGAGTGTGTGTTTGTCTTCGTGTGTATAAAAAGCGTTATCATAAAATTTATTGCCGAAGTTTACTAACCGTAGTTCATGATCTTCCTAATTACTTTTAGATTCCACGAAGAGATTCGTAAAAACACCGTAAAGACGGGCTTCCTACAACTTACAAGTCCATGATCGCCTTCTTCTTACTGATACTGAGACAAGAATGGCCGGGTTGCTAACGTGACGACAATAGCAACATCCCCGATTCAATGACATCATGCCGTTTTAATCTTCAAACGTTCGGCTGGAAACACGTAATGCTGGTAACACGTAATTTTTCATCGGCATAGATAACTTATTACCACGCGGGTGTGTTATGTGATGAGAGCATTGCATCCAGAACAGAGACTGCCCGCTGTTATGATTGCTGGAGCAATATGTATTGTTTATATTCATTTTGGAATATTTTAGTGAAGTCACTGCAGAGTTGAGACTGAACATATGTGCTGACAGATTTAATAACAAATCAAACTATCTCGTGTATTTCGTGGACACAATAATGAGATCAATATATTTAAAACAAGGATACATAATGAGATTTGTAATCCGTTTGGTTCAAAGGAACTTCGTAAAAATAAACTTTAAATGCAATATATTGTTTTATCTGGAATAAACTGAAATGAACACGTGACTTGTGATTACAATATTATAATTATGTGTTATGGATGTTTCAATACACTTTTTCACAGAGATGAAAGGGGGTTTTATTTTTTTTTTTGGGGGGGGGGGGATGGTGGCTCCCGAGACCTTAAAACGGGATGTCCTGGCATCAGGTGGTGGCCTGAACGTAAATTAAAGAATGAATGGAAAATGTGATATCGTGTCCCGGCTTCCTTACAATATAATAAAATATTCGTCTGCACAATAGAACACAGACAGAAAGTCGGAGTATCTCGTTTTGTGTGTATGTATAATATAAGGATAAAGAAAACATACCCAAGTTTCTCTTGCACTGCGCGCGTCAATTTTAGTACCCGAATAAAATATTTGTTTCCCCGTCATATCACATCAAAATCAAAACCCTCTCATGAAAAATTCATATAAGAAGCCGTTCCGCAATAATTCCTAGTGAAAGAGCCCAATAAAACGTAAACCTCTTGGACTTATGTTAAAATTAAAAACAGTGTGGAATATTTCAAATTATAAAAGTATAATTTAAATACATATAATATATAAATTTTGTATAAAGAACATGAGTCGTACTGAGTCGTGTGATGGGTTGTTTTTATGTATTTATTTTGCCCGTAAAACACAACTGTCTTGTCACAACTGGACCGAAAGGCTGATGTACAACCTAGACATAAATAAGGGGCCGTATAAGAAGAAGCCGTCTACAAGATCATATTACAATATATTTAGAAATTTAATATTTAAAATTTATATAAGAACAGCGGCATTCTCATGATGATTCCGGAGCGTTGAACGTGCATTTCATGAGTAAGTAACCGCCCCCTGCGGTATGATGAGGCTTGATGTTGTCAACAGCATCCTCCTAGCACCTATACCGTCACTCACAGCCTTCCGTCCTCTCCGGCAAGGGGGTAAGCGTATTACCCCAACCCACTGCGGAGACCTGACCGGACGATTGTTCAAGACCGTGAGCCTCCAGGTATAACCCAGTGCCCTATTTACGGCTCAGAACCGCTGAATACCATATCTCCCTGATTGCGCTCCTCACTCACCTTTCAAACAATCAAGCACAGGAAGAGAAAGTAAAAATATTGCGGTTTTATTCATTTCTTGGTTTTATGTATCTGTACAATTTGAGTGTGTGTTTGTCTTCGTGTGTATAAAAAGCGTGATCATAAAATTTTATGCTAAAGTTTACGAACCGTAGTACATGATCTTCCTTATTACTTTTAGATTCCACGAAGAGATTCGTAAAAACACCGTAAAGACGGGCTTCCTACAATTTACAAGTCCATGATCGCCTTCTTCTTACAGATACTGAGACAAGAATGACCGAGTTTCTAACGTGACGACAATAGCAACATCCCCGATTCAATGACGTCATGCCGTTTAATCTTCAAACGTTCGGCTGGAATCACGTAATACTGAGTGTTTAATATTGTTTTTAATTTACTTTGCGAAGTGAATGTGGTTCGGGGTTCATAGAGTGCGTAGTTAGGAGCCCAGACCGCAGATGTCGACACCTGACGTAAACAGCAAGTTTCTGACGTATTTTCATCGGCATAGATAACTTATTACGGCGCGGGTGTGTTATGTGATGAGAGCATTTCATCCAGAACAGAGACTGCCCGCTGTTGTGATTAGCTGGAGCAATATGTATTGTTTATATTCATTTTGGAATATTTTAGTGAAGTCACTGCAAAGTTGAGACTGAACATATGTGCTGACAGATTTAATAACAAATCAAACTATCTCGTGTATTTCTTGGACATAATAATGAGATCAATATATTTAAAACAATGATACATAATGAGATTTGTAATCCGTTTGGTTCAAAGGAACTTCGTAAAAATAAACTTTAAATGCAATATATTGTTTTATCTGGAATAAACTGAAATGATACGTGACTTGTGATTACAATATTATAATTATGTGTTATGGATGTTTCAATACACTTTTTCACAGAGATGAAAGGGGGTTTTATTTTGGGGGGGGGGGGGGGGTGGTTTCCGAGACCTTAAAACGGGATGTCCTGTCATCAGGTGGTGGCCTCAACGTAAATTTAAGAATGAATGGAAAATGTGATATCGTGTCCCGGCTTCCTTACAATATAATAAAATATTCGTCTGCACAATAGAACACAGACAGAAAGTCGGAATATCTCGTTTTGTGTGTATGTATAATATAAGGATAAAGAAAACATACCCAAGTTTCTCTTGCACCGCGCGCGTCAATTTTAGTACCCGAATAAAATAATTGTTTCCCCGTCATATCACATTAAAATCAAAACCCCATCCTGAAAAATTCATATAGGAAGCGGGTCCGAAATAATTCCTAGAGAAAGAGCCCAATAAAACGTAATCCTCTTGGGCTTATGTTAAAAGTAAAAACAGTGTAGAATATTTCAAATAATAAAAATATAATTTAAATACATATAATACATAAATTTTGTATAAAGAACATGAATCGTACTGAGTCGTGTGATGGGTTGTTTTTATGTATTTATTGCGCCCGTAAAGCACAACTGTCCTGTCACAACTGGACCGAACGGCTGATGTACGACCTAGACATAAATAAGGGGCCGTATAAGAAGAAGCCGTCTACCAGATCATATTACAATATATTTAGAAATTTAATATTTAAAACTTATATTAGAACAGCGGCATTCTCATGATGATTCCGGAGCGTTGAACGTGCATTTCATGAGTAAGTAACCGCCCCCTGCGGTATGATGAGGCTTGATGTTGTCAACAGCATCCTCCTAGCACCTATACCGTCACTCACAGCCTTCCGTCCTCTCCGGCCAGGGGGTAAGCGTATTACCCCAACCCACTGCGGAGACCTGACCGGACGATTGTTCAAGACCGTGAGCCTCCAGGTATAACCCAGTGCCCTATTTACGGCTCAGAACCGCTGAATACCATATCTCCCTGATTGCGCTCCTCACTCACCTTTCAAACAATCAAGCATAGGAAGAGAAAGTAAAAATATTGCGGTTTTATTCATGTCTTGGTTTTATGTATCTGTACAATTTGAGTGTGTGTTTGTCTTCGTGTGTATAAAAAGCGTTATCATAAAATTTTATGCCGAAGTTTACTAACCGTAGTTCATGATCTTCCTAATTACTTTTAGATTCCACGAAGAGATTCGTAAAAACACCGTAAAGACGGGCTTCCTACAACTTACAAGTCCATGATCGCCTTCTTCTTACTGATACTGAGACAAGAATGGCCGGGTTGCTAACGTGACGACAATAGCAACATCCCCGATTCAATGACATCATGCCGTTTTAATCTTCAAACGTTCGGCTGGAAACACGTTATGCTGAGTGTTTAATATTGTTTTCATTTTACTTTGCGAAGTGAATGTATTTTGGAGTTCATAGAGTGCGTAGTTAGGAGCCCAGACCGCAGATGGCGACACCTGACGTAAACAGCAAGTTTGTGACGTATTTTTCATCGGCATAGATAACTTATTACCACGCGGGTGTGTTATGTGATGAGAGCATTGCATCCAGAACAGAGACTGCCCGCTGTTATGATTGCTGGAGCAATATGTATTGTTTATATTCATTTTGGAATATTTTAGTGAAGTCACTGCAGAGTTGAGACTGAACATATGTGCTGACAGATTTAATAACAAATCAAACTATCTCGTGTATTTCGTGGACATAATAATGAGATCAATATATTTAAAACAAGAATACATAATGAGATTTGTAATCCGTTTGGTTCAAAGGAACTTCGTAAAAATAAACTTTAAATGCAATATATTGTTTTATCTGGAATAAACTGAAATGAACACGTGACTTGTGATTACAATATTATAATTATGTGTTATGGATGTTTCAATACACTTTTTCACAGAGATGAAAGGGGGTTTTATTTTTTTGGGGGGGGGGGGATGGTTTCCGAGACCTTAAAACGGGATGTCCTGTCATCAGGTGGTGGCCTCAACGTAAATTTAAGAATGAATGGAAAATGTGATATCGTGTCCCGGCTTCCTTACAATATAATAAAATATTCGTCTGCACAATAGAACACAGACAGAAAGTCGGAGTATCTCTTTTTGTGTGTATGTATAATATAAGGATAAAGAAAACATACCCAAGTTTCTCTTGCACTGCGCGCGTCAATTTTAGTACCGGAATAAAATAATTGTTTCCCCGTCATATCACATTAAAATCAAAACCCTATCATGAAAAATTCATATAAGAAGCGGTTCCGCAATAATTCCTAGTGAAAGAGCCCAATAAAACGTAAACCTCTTGGACTTATGTTAAAATTAAAAACAGTGTGGAATATTTCAAATAATAAAAGTATAATTTAAATACATATAATATATAAATTTTGTATAAAGAACATGAATCGTACTGAGTCGTGTGATGGGTTGTTTTTATGTATTTATTTTGCCCGTAAAACACAACTGTCTTGTCACAACTGGACCGAACGGCTGATGTACGACCTAGACATAAATAAGGGGCCGTATAAGAAGAAGCCGTCTACCAGATCATATTACAATATATTTAGAAATTTAATATATAAAATTTTTATTAAAACAGCGGCATTCTCATGATGATTCCGGAGCGTTGAACGTGCATTTCATGAGTGATTATCCGCTCCCTGCGGTATGATGAGGCTTGATGTTGTCAACAGCATCCTCCCAGCACCTATACCGTCACTCACAGCCTTCCGTCCTCTCCGGCCAGGTGGTTAGCGTATTACCCCAACCCACTGCGGAGACCCGACCGGACGATTGTTCAGGACCGTGAGCTTCCAGGTATAACCCAGTGCCCTATTTACGGCTCAGAACCGCTGAATACCATATGTCCCTGATTGCGCTCCTCACTCACCTTTCAACAATCAAGCACAAGAAGAGAAAATAAAAATATTGCGGTTTTATTCATTTCTTGGTTTTATGTATCTGTACAATTTGAGTGTGTGTTTGTCTTCATGTGTATAAAAAGCGTTATAATAAAATTTTATGCTAATTTTACTGACCGTAGTACATGATCTTCCTTATTACTTTTAGATTCCACGAAGAGATTCGTAAAAACACCGTAAAGACGGGCTTTCTACAACTTACAAGTCCATGATCGCCTTCTTCTTACTGATACTGAGACAAGAATGACCGGGTTGCTAACGTGACGACAATAGCAACATCCCCGATTCAATGACGTCATGCCGTTTAATCTTCAAACGTTCGGCTGGAAACACGTAATACTGAGTGTTTAATATTGTTTTTAATTTACTTTGCGAAGTGAATGTGTTTCGGGGTTCATAGAGTGCGTAGTTAGGAGCCCAGACCGCAGATGGCGACACCTGACGTAAACAGCAAGTTTGTGACGTATTTTTCATCGGCATAGATAACTTATTACGGCGCGGGTGTGTTATGTGATGAGAGCATTTCATCCAGAACAGAGACTGCCCGCTGTTGTGATTAGCTGGAGCAATATGTATTGTTTATATTCATTTTGGAATATTTTAGTGAAGTCACTGCAAAGTTGAGACTGAACATATGTGCTGACAGATTTAATAACAAATCAAACTATCTCGTGTATTTCGTGGACATAATAATGAGATCAATATATTTAAAACAATGATACATAATGAGATTTGTAATCCATTTGGTTCAAAGGAACTTCGTAAAAATAAACTTTAAATGCAATATATTGTTTTATCTGGAATAAACTGAAATGAACACGTGACTTGTGATTACAATATTATAATAACGTGTTATGGATGTTTCAATAAACTTTTTCACAGAAATGAAAGGGGGATTTTTTTTTGGGGGGGGGGGGGTTCCCGAGACCTCAAAACAGGATGTCCTGTCATCAGGTAGTGGCCTGGACGTAAATTAAAGAATGAATGGAAAATCTGATATCGTGTCCCGACTTCCTTACAATATAATAAAATATTCGTCTGCACAGTAGAACACAGACAGTAAGTCGCAATATCTCGTTTTGTGTGTATGTATAATATAAGGATAAAGAAAACATACCCAAGTTTCTCTTGCACCGCGCGCGTCAATTTTAGTACCCGAATAAAATAATTGTTTCCCCGTCATATCACATTAAAATCAAAACCCCATCATGAAAAATTCATATAGGAAGCGGGTCCGAAATAATTCCTAGAGAAAGAGCCCAATAAAACGTAATCCTCTTGGCCTTATGTTAAAAGTAAAAACAGTGTAGAATATTTCAAATAATAAAAATATAATTTAAATACATATAATACATAAATTTTGTATAAAGAACATGAATCGTACTGAGTCGTGTGATGGGTTGTTTTTATGTATTTATTGCGCCCGTAAAGCACAACTGTCCTGTCACAACTGGACCGAATGGCTGATGTACGAAATAGACATAAATAAGGGGCCGTATAAGAAGAAGCCGTCTACCAGATCATATTACAATATATTTAGAAATTTAATATTTAAAATTTATATTAGAACAGCGTCATTCTCATGATGATTCCGGAGCGTTGAACGTGCATTTCATGAGTAAGTAACCGCCCCCTGCGGTATGATGAGGCTTGATGTTGTCAACAGCATCCTCCTAGCACCTATACCGTCACTCACAGCCTTCCGTCCTCTCCGGCCAGGGGGTAAGCGTATTACCCCAACCCACTGCGGAGACCTGACCGGACGATTGTTCAAGACCAAGAGCCTCCAGGTATAACCCAGTGCCCTATTTACGGCTCAGAACCGCTGAATACCATATCTCCCTGATTGCGCTCCTCACTCACCTTTCAAACAATCAAGCACAGGAAGAGAAAGTAAAAATATTGCGGTTTTATTCATGTCTTGGTTTTATGTATCTGTACAATTTGAGTGTGTGTTTGTCTTCGTGTGTATAAAAAGCGTTATCATCAAATTTTATGCCGAAGATTAACCGTAGTACATGATCTTCCTAATTACTTTTAGATTCCACGAAGAGATTCGTAAAAACACCGTAAAGACGGGCTTCCTACAACTTACAAGTCCATGATCGCCTTCTTCTTACTGATACTGAGACAAGAATGGCCGGGTTGCTAACGTGACGACAATAGCAACATCCCCGATTCAATGACGTCATGCCGTTTTAATCTTCAAACGTTCGGCTGGAAACACGTAATGCTGAGTGTTTAATATTGTTTTTATTTTACTTTGCGAAGTGAATGTATTTCGGAGTTCATAGAGTGCGTAGTTTGGAGTCCAGACCGCAGATGGCGACACCTGACGTAAACAGCAAGTTTGTGACGTATTTTTCATCGGCATAGATAACTTATTACCACGCGGGTGTGTTATGTGATGAGAGCATTGCATCCAGAACAGAGACTGCCCGCTGTTATGATATTGCTGGAGCAATATGTATTGTTTATATTCATTTTGGAATATTTTAGTGAAGTCACTGCAGAGTTGAGACTGAACATATGTGCTGACAGATTTAATAACAAATCAAACTGTCACGTGTATTTCGTGGACATAATAATGAGATCAATATATTTAAAACAAGAATACATAATGAGATTTGTAATCCGTTTGGTTCAAAGGAACTTCGTAAGAATAAACTTTAAATGCAATATATTGTTTTATCTGGAATAAACTGAAATGAACACGTGACTTGTGATTACAATATTATAATTATGTGTTATGGATGTTTCAATACACTTTTTCACAGAGATGAAAGGGGGTTTTATTTGGGGGGGGGGGGGGGGTGGTTCCCGAGACCTTAAAACGGGATGTCCTGGCATCAGGTGGTGGCCTCAACGTAAATTAAAGAATGAATGGAAAATGTGATATCGTGTCCCGGCTTCCTTACAATATAATAAAATATTCGTCTGCACAATAGAACACAGACAGTAAGTCGGAGTATCTCGATTTGTGTGTATGCATAATATAAGGATAAAGAAAACATACCCAAGTTTCTCTTGCACCGCGCGCGTCAATTTTAGTACCCGAATAAAATAATTGTTTCCCCGTCATATCACATTAAAATCAAAACCCCATCATGAAAAATTCATATAGGAAGCGGGTCCGAAATAATTCCTAGAGAAAGAGCCCAATAAAACGTAATCCTCTTGGCCTTATGTTAAAAGTAAAAACAGTGTAGAATATTTCAAATAATAAAAATATAATTTAAATACATATAATACATAAATTTTGTATAAAGAACATGAATCGTACTGAGTCGTGTGATGGGTTGTTTTTATGTATTTATTGCGCCCGTAAAGCACAACTGTCCTGTCACAATTGGACCGAACGGCTGATGTACGACCTAGACATAAATAAGGGGCCGTATAAGAAGAAGCCGTCTACCAGATCATATTACAATATATTTAGAAATTTAATATTTAAAATTTATATTAGAACAGCGGCATTCTCATGATGATTCCGGAGCGTTGAACGTGCATTTCATGAGTAAGTAACCGCCCCCTGCGGTATGATGAGGCTTGATGTTGTCAACAGCATCCTCCTAGCACCTATACCGTCACTCACAGCCTTCACTCTAAAAATGGATCGGTTAAATTCAACCAAAAAAATTGGTTGAAATCAACCAGTCTTCTCGGTTGATATGTGTCCAACCAATTAACCGGTTGATTTCAACCGATCCCTATTGGTTGATTTTTCAACCAATTTTTTTGGTTGAAATCAACCATGTGACTGGTTGAAATCAACCATGTGATTGGTTGAAATCAACCAACAATAATGGTTGAAAACAACCAATACTGAATCCCCCCCATTCCCTCCCTGTGAATGGTGGTTTTGTTAGTAAACTGTTGTGAGCTTTTCTGTATTAATGAGAATTTTCTCTGTTAAAGTTTATACGCCAGAGTAAGCCAACCGAAAATTTTCCCTTATTGGGCCTATTATCGCCCATTCCGCCTCGTTCCCGTGTATCTAGGTCACACTTCCGTTACCCATAATCACATTTTCGAAGGCGTAAGGAAGAGGACTGGGAGGGAGCGATGTTTGTAATACAGAAAAGCTCACAACAGTTTACTAACAAAACCACCATTCACAGGGAGGGAATGGGGGGGTTTTATTACGTAAACATAATTGTGAGCTGTTTCTGTATTAATGAGAAAAAACAGACATGCCTTGGGGAGGGAGCACCTACATGTAACGCTGGAACGAGGAATCACAATGCGGTGAAGGAGCAGCAGACGACGTCGGTGGCGGAACCGACGAAGAGGAATAAGATGGCCTGGAAAATTGTAGGACCTCACCCGACGCGAACACAGGGCCCATGGAGGAGAGGCCCGAAGCCGGGAGCGGACCAACAGTCAGATAGAAGCGTGTGAACGGAGATGGGGATATCCAGTAACCCATCTTGACCAATTGATGAGGTGAGATCCCGGAGAATTGGGCCAAGGAAGTCGAATTAGCTCGAATGTCATGGGCCTTGAAGTGAAGTTGGTCTAATGTGGAATGAGAAGCTGATTCATATGCGGCGACGATAGTAGTTTTGAGTCACGCACTAATGGTGAAAGGGCTAATCACCGAATTTGAAGATGTGACTTTTGTAGAAATAAACAACTTCATGCGCCCCCCCCCCCCCCCCCCCGTAAAGAAGGAGGAGCGTGTAGATAATAACGCAACGCACGAACCGGGCAAGGGGTATCCCCAGAATGGTACGGACCGGCAGGGAGTGCCGGAACGGCCAAGCAGATGGAGGATCCCCGAAATTGCGATTTTCCTATAAAAGCCCGCAGGAAAATGTAGGGTGGCCGACGAAGGGGCGGCCGCAAATTGCGGGAATTTCGAAACAGCCACGAGGGCATGAAGCTCAGAACGGCGACCTGCCGAGGCAAGAGCTAGGAGGAAAACCGGTTACCGAGACAAAGGTAGAAGATGGGCTGAACGCAACGGCGCATGAGGGGGTCCCGGAGGGGACGGAAGACGACGTCCAGGCGCCAGGAAGGCGCAACATACTGAGGACGAGACGCACGGGCATGAACCCCCTTGAGAAAGACCGACACAAACGGGCGATGAAGGACACGATCGTGACCCAGCGGACGGAGCACCAACAGCAAGGCGGCGCGATAGCCACGCAGAGAGGGACAGGATAAATGTGTATCCTGCAGTAAGAACAGGAAAAAATCCAAAACAGCCGCAAGCGACGGATCTAAGGGGAGATTCCGCGGGAAGACGCCCACTCCGGGAAGAGACGCCACCAGGAGGCATAGATGCGGTCCGAAGAACGGCGACGGGGAGCCAAGGCAAGGAGAGCAGCCGGACTGGAAATGCCCTGATCCATGAGGAGTCCGATGAGAGCACACCTGCGCATAGAGGGCACAACCGAAACAGGCAACGCGCTAGAGGGAACGACGGGAGCCCGAGGCGGAGCGGTAGTATAAGCGGGGGGCGAGAGAGAAGCGAGCGCCACAGAGGAAACCATGGAACCGCAGGTTGAAACGGAAGGATGAGAAGCAAGAGGAGAGGAGGCGCCGGAAACGCAAGAGACACCGGTGAGACCACCCGGATGGCGGCGCGTCGGGGAGACGGTCGCGAGGGGACGTAGACGCGTCTCGGAAGGCACGAGAACGGGGGGGACGGAAAATCGAACAGATTGAATTCCGGCCGCCCCAGGCGAGCGAAAACACTCCGAATAACCGGGAGCGGAAGGAGCGGCAGGGAAGGAAGAGACGCCGGATGACGGGAAGGGGCGTCCGCTAGGATGTTTGACACGCCCGGAAGATGGGATGCACGAACTGATGTCCGGAGAGAGAGGCAGAGATCGAACAAAAGGTAAGTCGCCTGCATGAGCGAGGGAGACCGAGTACCGCCCGGCATGTTGATATATGCCACAACCGTGGGATTGTCCGTCCGGATGAGAATGTGACGGCCTATCAAGCGAGGAGACCAGTGGGAGATCGCGCGACGGACGGTACGCAGGGCGAGGAAATTTACATGGAGCATACAGCCCGACGGGGACCATATCCCGGAAGCGCGAAGATCGGTGAGATTGGCCCCCCAACCGAGGAGAGACGCATCGGTATAGATGGTGCAAGCGACATCCCCGGAAAAAGGACGAACTGAGGTTAACCGGAGAAGGCCGTGACAGCGCAAGATAGACTGAATCGGACGGAGGTACAGGCGGCCGAACAAAATGAAAGACGTGGCCCAGTTGAGCACCGTGGAGAGAAGCAGCGGGGCACGAGTCGACACGGCGCCGCGTGAGAAGGAACGAATTAGGCGGTGGAGCTGGAGAGCAAAATCGCGCGGGAGCGACGCAGTGCCGGACGCAATCGAGCGTGACACCCAGAAATTGGAGGGACTGGGTGGGAGTGAGAAGAGATTTCGCCGCAATGACCAGGAAGCCGAGGTTCCGAAGTAAGTTGAGAACCTGGGAGCAATGCGATGCGATGCGGCCGCAAGGACAAGCCATCATCCAGATAAGGGAGCACAGAAAGGCCCGGTGAACGGAGAGAACTCGGGACCGCGTGAACAAGGACGGTAAATTCCAGGGGGCCACGTGGATCCCGAACGGATGGACCCGGAATGGAAACGTGAAAGTAGGCATCCGTAAGGGCTACATTTGAACGCCTAATCCATCCGCCGAACAATGCGGAGTACAGCATGGATAACAAACATCCGAAACGGGGGCGGACGGAGGAATGAATGGAGGGGCTTCAGGTCCATGATCGGGCGCCAACGGCCGTGCGGTTCGGGAACAAGAAAAGGCCAGAGGGAAACCCCACGGGGGATGGGGAAACCCCGTGAATGCCTGATTGTCTAACATAGATTGAAGGGCCACTGCCAAGCGAGGCGTTTTGCCGGATTGGACGGAGGCGGAGTGTGCTAAACGTAAGACAGAACCCGAACGGTAGGGCGCTGAGAATTAACCGCTGGGAGGTGAAACCCGCCCACGCGGGAAAACGGTCGCTGAGCCGAGCGCCGACCGGAGCTAGAGAGGCATTTCTCGGTCGAACCTCGTTGGGAGGAGCGACCACAAAAGGCGGAGAACGGTTGGAACGTCCTGAAGGACGTGACGAAGCAGCAAATGCGCGACGCCGAAGGCGGGGAACGCAGAAGGAAGGCCGAGGCGCAAGGGAGGTCGAGCAGAGGCGGGCCTGACGATCCGAGCGCGCCAAGGCGCGGTCCAAGAGAGGCCGTAACTGGCCGCCAAACAGCAGGGAACCAGGAAAGGCGGAGAATAAAGCTCGGTGAACCCTGCCGGAGAAGCCGCGGCCGTAAGTGCATAAATGACTGAATGCAAGCCGGGCGGCGTAACAAGATGCAATTTTACAACCCAGCGCCAACGACCTGAATGGAACACAGCGCCAGTATGGGCAGAAGCCCGCCATATGTCGGGGAGAGGGAGCGTGTCCGGAAACGGCGAGCAAGCAAGGGACCGCCAAGTCGTAAACCATACCGGCCGCTTGCCGGCCGAGCCCCGCCAGATCCGACAGGTGACGATCGGAAAACTGGACAGAGGATGGAATTAAAGACGGACCGTCCGCAACGGCTGTGCCAGGCCGGACACGAGGCGCAGCGGAGCAGACTGAACATCCGGGAGCTCAGGAGAAGGGAGCAAGCGAACGAACAGGTAGCCCGGGAGCCCGGAACCCAAGGGAACTCCCGAGGGTACCGGGGGACCAAGGTGTATCCGAACCCGGCGGAAGCAGGGCCCCAGTAGAGCGAGACCCCGAGATCACCGCGGGGCGCCCACGGAAGAGATCCCCCATGCGGTCAGTAATACCAGATACACGGCGTGCGCGGCGGAGGGCGAATGAAGGGGCCAGGATTCAAAGAAGAACCGGCCGCCGACGCCGAGGAAGTCCGAGGTTGTACCTACGGAACTTCGGACCACTAGGGTAGCCTCCTGGGCGGAGGGAGCCTGCAGGTCCATAAGCTCAGATTTGCGCGGACGCCAAGCCTGGCGGCGCAGCGCAATCGCCGACCACTGGTCTGGTGCCAGGGCGGGATCGGCTGACGGAGCAGATTTGCGCGGACGCCAAGCCTGGCAGCGCAGCGCGATCGCCGACCACTGGTCTGATGCCAGGGCGGGATCGGCAGACTGAGCAGTCGGGGACCCTGGAGAACCCCGTGGAGGGGGAGCCAGAGAGACCCGCTGAGCCGGAGCCACGGGAGGCTGGAAACAGGAAGCCGGGGAACGAGCAGCAGCAGGAACCACCCGGGAAGGCACAGGAACCGGAGCCGCAGGCCGCACAGCAGATGGTAACTGAAAAAAGAGCCGGCCGGCCGTTAAGTAACGACGGCAGACGGAGGAACCGGAGGCGAGGCCGGCAGCCCCGAAAGGAGGCAGTAGGGACCGACGCACTTACCTGCACACCAGGAAGGGCCGGGCGAGCCAGCGGGACGGCTCCAGCCGGCCCCGGGGAGAAGTAAGGAAACCGGCGAGGAGCCGGCGACGAGAACGGCCAGGGAGAAGGTACCGGGGCGCCGGCGAGGGCCCCGGGCGGACAGAATCGGGTCTAGACGAATTGTCTAGATCCGACATAAGTGAATAACAAACCCGGGACAAGAAATGTAATATGGAAGAGGTAGATGTGCTGGCAGAACGGGAGGCCGCGGGAAAGGGGAAAAATTCCGTTTCCGTGAATGAGAATTCAATGATATAACTTGCTAAACCACTGGAGAGGTGACAGGACCGGCGGGAACGGACGGTGAACGCAGCACTGCCGTGGTGCGGTCAACCAGGGTAGGCCCCCCCCCACCGGGGACAACCCCGGGGTCAGACAATGGAATACCGGAGGGGAAACCCCCAAGTACCGGGGAATGAGCCCAATCCGGGAAAGGGCCCACTGGTCAGACGTCCAAGTCTGGCAGTGAAAACAAGGATCAGCCGGAACACGGCAGTAGTCATTGTTGGAGCGGCAACGAAAACAAGGGGGGTGGGAGTCCCAACCGGGATTAAAGAACCACAAGAGCCACAAGTGGGGTACTCCAGGGCGGGCAAGGGAAAAAAAGACAACTTACAGTTCAGTTGGCAAACTCATTAGTACAAACCCAACAGTGGACGAATCTCGCAGAGCGGGATCACACGTCCATCAGGCGTACGCCAGAAGAAAATGTGATTATGGGTAACAGAAGTGTGACCTAGATACATGGGAACGAGGCGGAATGGGCGATAATAGGCCCAATAAGGGAAAATTTTCGGTTGGCTTACTCTGGCGTATAAACTTTAACAGAGAAAATTCTCATTAATACAGAAACAGCTCACAATTATGTTTACGTAATAAAACAACCAATTTGATTCAGATGACCATATTGGTTAAAATCAACCAAGAAAATTGGTTAAGAAGGAACCAACTGAATACCCTAGCAAAATATGAAATGGTTACAAAATGCAGTTGAATTCAGCCACAATTGCCTGAAAACAACTAACATAAAAAAAATTTGCATAAAATTGTGATGCAGTGTGCTCAAATATCATGGTGAAAAAAAATTAAATATACCTTTGTACCAAGTAATGTCAAGGAATATTCCTCAGCCAGTCAAATGAACAAAATAAAACACAATTTGCACTTTGCATGATACTGCTGTTCCTCTGATTGTAGAAATGTAATGAAATTGGAAATATCACTGTGTGGCAGTACAGTTGCTCTGATAACCAGCTTGCATTCATACATCAATCTTTTGTCTGAAATGGTAGACACAAAACAAGAGCATTATATTTATAAAAATAATTGTTTAATAAGTCCAGTAAAATAACAATGTAACATATAATTAAATCATGCATGCAGTACACAACTTGTAACTGCACAACTGGCGACACAAGCCTTCATTTAAAAACATATATATACAAGTAAGATATTCTAGAGTCCAATGCTAAAAATTGAATTTCAGGAAATTGAATTCACAATTACTGATAATTTAAAAATGGACAGATAGACAGGTAGACAAACAGAGTTAATCACTTTATCTCCCTTTCTGCTGAAGCTGGAAAATGATTAACATATGTTTGAAGTACATTGGAAGTGCAGTGTCATGGATACCTGACTTATAAAATGATGAAACAAGAGTCTACAGTCAATACTGTTCCCTGATGACTGTCTTCATTCCATATGCCTGCATGCATCATGGTGTCTGAGAAACACAGCAACACTGAACTCAGTCACTGTTGATCTTCATCAAACATTCAGAAACTGAATTTCTAGATCTGAAAATACATAAAATTTCACATTAATAATAAAAGATGAAAATATGTGTTGGTGTTAATACTGTTCAAATTATATATATATATATATATATATATATATATATATATATATATATATATATAATTACACACACACAATTTTAATCCAACCCCTTATAACTGCTTGTGATATAGGCATACTTCATGCACAAGGAAGTACAAGAGGGCGAGACCTAAACAGTGACAAAACATGCAATTACATGTTAACAGTTTGTCATGATGATGATAGACTACCTATCATCAATGGATATTAAATTAGTCTGAACGAGGTAGGCCTACAAGGATAAATGTACTCATTATTGATTAAATATGTACTGTAACAGAATTCGATCTGTGCATATCTTGCAATTGTACAATAATACAAGAAGAAATACAACAGAATATGGGTCATCATAACATGATTTCAGGTGATGGAGATTTGCCCAATTTCCAAAATTTCAAAGTTAGAAAGTTCCACACATTTGTTTTGCTTATCTGAATTTCAATGCTAAAACCATGTACTTTCTTAGAGTTCACAGAACATTAGTCATAGTGTCCATACTTCAGGATTCAAAGGAGACCTCCCTAGATATTGAGTATGAATGGCCTAATGGTTAAATATATGCCCTGTCAGTCTTTCAGGCTGCTCAAAATTATGTTTTCGGCCCGTATCTCACAGAATAAAGTTCACAATGTCCTACAGTTTTTGACAAATTGCTATCGAATTTTCATATTATAATAGTTTTAATCTTTGCATTTTGTACATACAAAATGTCAACAGTGCTGACAGGAAAGCAAATGTGCAATGGTCAAGGTTGGACAAAATTTAAAGTTCTGATTTTACCTTTATGACAATAACTTAAAAAGATTATAAAAATCTGTTATATGCTAGAAAAAAATATATAAATCTGTTATATGCTTGAACAAAATTTAAAAAAAAAATCTGTTATATGCTTGAAAATTTTTTTTATAAAAAAATCTGTTATATGTTTGAAAATTTTTTTATAAAAAAATCTGTTATACGCTCTTATACGCTATAACGACTCTTATCTTCAACATCTATCATGTAAAGTAAGTCAATATCTTTCCTGATGTTTTCACAAGATACATTTTATTTGGGTAAATAACTGCTACAAATTGTACAATTTTGACCCAATCTTTGACACTAAAGTGCAACAATTGGCTTTTACTGAAAAATGGAGGTTTCTCCTTAAATTAATATTCAGATTTGTTAGAAAATAAGGACATCTACCTGGATGTCAAATTTTGGATTCACTGGTCCAGTGGTTTTGAAACGTGGCATGTAAACGGAGATCGAGCTGGACAACCAGACCGATAATGGACAAATGACCATAGCTATATCTGACATAACGTATATACAGGTAGTCATCTGAGCTAAAAATGGTGCTACATAAATATTCCCTTTAACACAATATTGATTATTCTCAATTGAATGATAGCTCTTATTTCTAGAATTGTAAGAAATCTAAAAGCCTAAATCAGTATATACCTTCTGAATATCAATAAATGCTGCCTTTGCTTCTGCTATGGTGGGCTTGGCATTTCTTCCTCTGCGCTGGAATCAGTTTTGGCAGTAAACGAAGCATCATAGCACTAATGGCACCTGAAAGAAACCAGGAATATAACAGAATGTCAACTTGTAGGACAATAACAGATTTACTGTTTACTCGACCAATAAACAAATTTCATGGAATGTCCACAGGCATTATGAAAATCATGATCCTGCTGATCATGCAGTGGTCAAGATTTTGAAGCAAGCTGGTTTGATAACCTTCCTTGTAGATATATATACCATAACACATGAGTGGTCATATGGAGTGATTGATAAAGGGACTATTTAAAAGTTAAATGTGTCCATTAGTCATTTTTCTCCATGAAATGCATTTAAAACTGTTTAAAATGTTAATGATGAGTCAGAAACAGGTTTAAAAGAGACCATTACATCAGCTTTATTATACATATATAAAGATGTAAGAGGGCAGATTTATAAAAAGTCACATACATGTCACTCTCAAAATCTATCTGGAACCTCTGTATAAACAACAAGGGATCCATCAGTCACAGTGCTCAGCTGAAGTTGACCTTGAGGTAAATATCTGAAAATGGAGGTAATGTCTGATAAGAAGAGGTAATATAGACCATGGCTGGATGATATGATTGGTTTGTATTGATGAGTAAGAAATTGTTGCAAATAATATTTTGTGACCTGACCATGTGTTTTCTAATGTTAAAATTAAAGCATGTGAGCAGTTTGTGAACATAAGATGTATATTATTACCATAATCATTGGTTGGCTTTTTGATAAATTGATGACAGTACAGTAGTTTACACATTTGTTCGAGTGGGTCTATTTTTTATTAATATTTTTTATATTATTAAATATATTTATTTTTTATTTTATAAAATGTATACAGTTGAAATATAACTTATGTTCCCAGTCCACAGGTGTAAGGACTTGGTGGTGGTGTGGGGGTGGTATGACCGGAGTAACAACAACTCTGTATTATCAAAGTGTATATACATAGGATTTTCACTTAATTCAACAAAGCTTACAGAATAAAAAAGTTCATTCACAATTACTTATATTTTAAAAAAGGACAGACAGACTAGTAGACAAACAAAGCTGATAATATATGTTTCAATTATTTCTTAATTTTTTTATTATATCTTTTTTTTTTTAAAGTTTAACATCTGAAATATTACACAATTGAGTATATAAGTTGTTTTCAAATTTCAGACTTTAATAGCTTAAATCCATACACATACAGCATATGAAAGTTATTTCAACAGTGCTTATAGGAAAAATATCATAATAAATATATATTTAATGATAAGAGAGATGATGGACAGACAGAGCTGATCACTTTATGTTCCATTCTCCTGAAGCAAGAATTTGTTTCAATTAGATCTTAATTTTTTCTAATCCAATTGTTTTTTAAATGAAATAAATTTTACACACTTGCACAGGTGCAAAGGAATCAATGGTAGCGGGGGGGGGGGGGGGGGGGGGGGGGGGGATTAACAACACTTCTGCATATACATACAGGGCAAACAAAGCCTGATCTCCAATTCTGCTGAGGCAGGAAAATAATGAACAAATGTTTGTATTCGATCCTCATTTTTTTTATCACATCAATTTTTTTTAATTTTAAGTATATATTTCTATACATTTCCAATATAACATATATATCTGAATATAAAAGTTAATTCATAATTCTAAATTGCATCATCATATATCTCAATCTTGTCAGATAATCCCACATCATGCATACAAATGCATATTTATTTTTTTACCACACAAATATATCTTTTAAATTTGCAAAACAATAAAAATCTAAAAATAATACTTGAATCAGATTTCACAATTTTTAATTGTGCCTTTATTTATCTGTAATTTGCTTCATATTTTATAAATTTATGCATACTGATGGGTTTAATTTTAATATTTTAAAATCATTTAAAAGGAAATTGATTTCTATAAAAAGGCTACATTAACCCAAATGGTTTCTTCTGGATTACTCAATGAATTACTCATTCAAGGAAAGTTTTGTGTATTGGAGTGGAGACAGCATTACAGTTGAGGAAATACAGGGCAAACAATAACAATTACTGCATAACACTTGGTGGGTAGGGTTGGGGGGGGGGGGTGGAGGGTGGAGTTTATATGAGAATAACTGTACACCTGTCACAGCAAGGGATCTCCCCCAGTGACCTGTAACAAATGAGGAACCCTGGCATAGCTAACTTAACTTAAGTGACCAGGAGTGGGCTGCCTGCATCTGGACAAAGCATGTGACTATAATAAGAGGCTGAACAAAAAAAATTCAATTATTAGCCTAATTTTTTAGCTTTTATTTTCTAATTTCAGGTTTAAACAAATAGTACTTTATTAATACTTAAGTTTACATGCTGTGAAAATTTAATCAACAGTACTCACAGGAAAAAAAAAAACGTGCCATGGTCAAAATTGAAGGTACTGATTCTATTTTTATGCTAAAAAAACAACACTTCTGCATATACATACAGGGCAAACAAAGCCTGATCTCCAATTCTGCTGAGGCAGGAAAATAGTGAACAAATGTTTGTATTAGATCCTCATTTTTTTTATCACATCAATTTTTTTTAATTTTAAGTATATATTTCTATACATTTCCAATATAACATATATATCTGAATATAAAAGTTAATTCATAATTCTAAATTGCATCATCATATATCTCAATCTTGTCAGATAACCCCACATCATGCATACAAATGCATATTTATTTTTTTACCACACAAATATATCTTTTAAATTTGCAAAACAATAAAAATCTAAAAATAATACTTGAATCAGATTTCACAATTTTTAATTGTGCCTTTATTTATCTGTAATTTGCTTCATATTTTATAAATTTATGCATACTGATGGGTTTAATTTTAATATTTTAAAATCATTTAAAAGGAAATTGATTTCTATAAAAAGGCTACATTAACCCAAATGGTTTCTTCTGGATTACTCAATGAATTACTCATTCAAGGAAAGTTTTGTATATTGGAGTGGAGACAGCATTACAGTTGAGGAAATACAGGGCAAACAATAACAATTACTGCATAACACTTGGTGGGTAGGGTTGGGGGTGGGGGGTGGAGGGTGGAGTTTATATGAGAATAACTGTACACCTGT
Source organism: Sipunculus nudus (assembly GCA_026874595.1). Taxonomy (NCBI): domain Eukaryota; kingdom Metazoa; phylum Annelida; class Sipuncula; order Golfingiida; family Sipunculidae; genus Sipunculus; species Sipunculus nudus. Next base: position 61,512,880 of record CM049307.1, read on the forward strand.
CACAGCAAGGGATCTCCCCCAGTGACCTGTAACAAATGAGGAACCCTGGCATAGCTAACTTAACTTTAGTGACCAGGAGTGGGCTGCCTGCATCTGGACAAAGCATGTGACTATTATAAGAGGCTGAACAAAAAAAATTCAATTATTAGCCTAATTTTTTAGCTTTTATTTTCTAATTTCAGGTTTAAACAAATAGTACTTTATTAATACTTAAGTTTACATGCTGTGAAAATTTAATCAACAGTACTCACAGGAAAAAAAAAAACGTGCCATGGTCAAAATTGAAGGTACTGATTCTATTTTTATGCTAATAATTTTAAAAAATTTAATAATTCAGATCTAATCTTGGGTATACAATTTAATCTTAATTTAAACAAAGTTATATACTTGAACGAAAGGTCTCTACCTTCCAAAATTTTCATGTCAGGTGAGTAAATTTCCTGAATTTGTAATTTACAAAGTCCATTATATTCGGGCCCACAACTTGAAGAAATTACACTAAAAGACTTAATTTCCAGCATGTATATGGAAAATATATAGGAGAATACCAGTACTTCTGGTAAATATTAAGAAAGAAAAACAGACAGACCAGTGGTTTTGATATTAGGCAGTCCTGAAGTGTGAAAGTAGGTTTTTAATGGAAACCGGAGGTTTTTCCTTAATTTCTCGAAGGAATGAAGTCGCAGTGACCAAGTTTCCGGTTTGGTAGGAGATTTTGGGGACATCTAACAGTATGCCAAATTTTGAATTCATAGGTCTAATGATTTCAAAACGTGCCAATCTAACAGACGGACAGACGACAGACAATGGACAATGACTATAGCTCAGATAACGTATAGTCAGCTGAGCTAAAAAAAATTTAGGCAGCTTCTGTAGTCTAACAGGTAGAACACATGATTTATACCTGGGAGGTGGACAGTTAAAATCATAGCCTAGAAGTAGTGTGCTTGTCTTGGACAGGCCATGAAAGCCATTATTGTTACAGAAGATGGACAAGATACTGAAACTTGTACCACCGTACTCAACTGGTTAGCAGACAGATTAAAATCATGTACAATATTTCAAAAAGAACTATACAGCTACTTACAAGGTGGTCCAAGATTACCTGCTGATGGCTCAGATGAATTCAAACCAGCTAACATCTTCATGCTGTCTGGGTATTTCACTGCCACCTGGTTCTTATCCTTCAGGATGGCTGCCATGTCATCTCATTTAGCCAACTCCATCATGCCTCCTCATCCAGATATATTCCAAAGAAGTCTCCCTCTACCTATGAATGTCAAGTTAGCCAAATCAAGAATCAGTTTGCTTGGAATAGTTTACTGATAGATCAGGTATTATATAAAACCTTGAATTCACCTACACAAAGTAAAATAATGAAATCATTTACATGATGAAAAAGATTGGGTGCCTCTGGCTTTTCATATTATTATTGTAGGAGACTTGTTATTCTCAGGTTGAAGAATCTGTACATTGTAAACAGGATCATGCATGCAACACTTCACTAGTAACTTGTTTACCTTTAGCCTAAAGATCCATTGGGATTATAGTATCATCTGAAAGAGTATTTTCACTGGTAGGACTGGTGATTGTAATATAGATTCTTTTAATAGAAAATCAGGAAGTAATTACCCATATACAGGGGCGGATCCAGGATTTAGAAAATGTGTCATACAGACCCTTATGTGTGTGTCTGTGACTCCCCCCCCCCCCCCCCTCCCCCAGTCCTGGAACTTAAAGATAAATTGACGCCACTGGCTGTCAGGATTAGCAAACCTTAGATATCTCATTTACTTTATATCCAAACATGGGCCTTCTCCTCCACAAATCCAGGGTAACCTCGACACCCTGTCTCTGCCATGTACTCATGCATCCTCTCTTTCAGTTTCTGATATTAATGCTGGAGCCACTTGGTCTCGAGCTTGATGGAGGCAGTGTCTGGATCTGTAACATAAAATTACCGGTACTCAGAAATACTATATATACCGTATGAATCTGTATTAAGCAGGCCCCAGGCAGAGCTGATTCATTGGGATTCAATTTGCATTTTTTTTTGCAGGAAAACAAGTCAGAATAACTACTTATTAAAACTACTTCTACTAAAATAATAGTTTCCACTTTACCAGTGAAATGTTCTGTTTTAATACTTACTACCAAGAGTTATTCTATTTTTCAAGAAATGGAACATTTTTTCTTTAAAGGGGAAAACAATTTTGTACTGTTTAATAGAAGAAGGGGAACCTTTTATTTTTTATCACATTGTGCACACATGGAAAACAACTTGGCTTCATGTCATATTGCACCAACTTGTAATTTAAGTGATTATATATATAATTATATATATATATATATATATATATATATATAATACACATGCACACACATATATATATATATATCAAATACACATACCGGTATATTTTTAATACCGTTGTAAGTTTCCTTATTTGAATTGCCCTACCTATGTTTGATAATTTATGAAAAAAAACATGACGGTGCATGCATGTCCAGCACTTCAGCCCCTGCTCAGTTATGCGTGACATGCTCTTTCAGACCAAACATGTACGCTCGCACTTGGTATTCTCTGCACCAAAGGTGTGTTGGCCCATGTAACTATTTAACTAGTCTTATGCCACTGCAATGATGTTCAAGTTTCACTGATAAAGAATGAAAGGAATAAATTGTATGGCACTGAGAAGCTGACAAGTTGGTATTCTCACTGCAATTGGATTAAATCCTGTTGGGTCTCCAATAAAATATAGGCAAAACCTGCCTCCTCTTACCTTGATCATGTTCTAGGTAAATAAATCAATATTCCTGTAAGTCGTTTGAGTCAGGTTTACATTTGCACTGAAAAAGACATGATTTGGGTTTTATCTGACACATGACTTCTTGGCCTTGACCCTTTTATTCCAAGCGGCCAGGGTCTTCCTGCACACAGAACACAGAGTGACCCGAAAGAAATGAACATGCTGTGTAAAATGATGAAACTTAAATTGGACCACACCAACAATTAATAAGAAAGCCTGTGAAAAGACACTATATATGACAATATAAACATATATAAACACACATATCAATATTATATATACACTATAATATATATATGTAAGTATATATATATATATATATACTTATTTAGTATATACTTATAAAGCATATATATATATAAATATATATTCTTTAAAATATCTTTTGAAGATGTTACTGTTTTAATGTTATTTTATAAAGGAATATATTTGTTTTATATTCCTGTGATGTCACACAAACATGTTTTTAATATTTCATTTTATTTGTACTTAATTTCTATTCATATTAAACATTTAAATATTTATTGGAAGGGGCATATGACATATTAAAGGCATTGGAACTGAAGCCCCCCCCCCCACACACACACAGACACACCCCACACATAAATTGAAAGTTGGGGTGGAGGCAATTTAATGGAATAGTTTTGCCCATATGCCTGATATATATATATATATATATGTATATATATATATATATATATATAAATATATATATACATAAATATATATATATATATATATGTCTTAAATTTTAATTGTGTAAAATTACCTGAAATCTCTATATTTTTTCTTAAACATTTTGTATGGGCCAACTTGGCCCAAGGTTAGTGTCCTTCTGTAAAGATTTCCTATAGGATTTTTGTCACCAATATATATTATATTTATAATATATATATATATATATATATATTTTATATATATATTTTAAAGAAATGATGTTCCCACGGGCCACGCCTATGTTTCTTCTAACATCTGTCAAACAAATAAATTTAGTCTGCGCATGCGCACTATTTGACAGTATGCATGGTTTCCCTTCGTATCGTGCTCCCTGTGGCAGAACAGTCAGCCATTAATTTTTATTTACACCAAAACACTGCTTCATATTCATAAGAAAAATTAAGAAGGGTACAAAAAATTAAAAGAACATTTTCTCTTTGGAATAAGAACATTTTTAGAATCGGATGACATAGAATATGCAAGATGTTATTGGATTCTAATGAAGTGATCTAATGTTTTTTACATCATCAATCGATCATGACGGCAATGAATTTAGCGTGTCGGTTTAAACTAAATGCACTGGTTAAAGTCAGTTCTAAAAATACTTTACAGCCAAATTAAATACCAAAGCCAGTGAAATCTAACCAGAAAAATAAGCCTTACCCTTTATATGACCTGTGAAAAACACCCAGGTCCCTTGCTCCTGCTTCAACTTCAACTTTTCAAGTATCTTCTTCACAAATTTGTCAATGTTGAACTAGAAGACGCTACAAAACACGTGGACAAACACGCAGCTCCTATGCAGCGTCCAATAAGGAAAGGCAATCGCGCACGTGCCCCCGTGTCAGAAACAAATCTAAGGGCGTGTTTTGGCGCTCTGACCAAAGTTTGGTTGTACGTTTGGTTACGACCAAATGCGTTTTGGCGCTCCGGTTCAGGGCTTTGGTTGAACCAGTGGTCGGACCAAGCTGAACCGAGAATGACTGTGGTTCTGCAGAGACAGAGGATGGTATATAAAGCCCTAATACAAAATCAAAGTACCGGGGCTTATACATCTCTACACGTGGCCCCGGAACAAGCATAAGTATTATTAGGTATTGAGTGCAAACGGGTCGAAACCCAGTCGCTTCAGGATCATTTTGCCCTGAAAAACACGAAACCACAACAAGCTGAATACAGACATTCGGATAAACCATCTCATTGTGGATCTAAAAAATCTGTTTACCATTTTTATCTTAAAAACACCCGCCTGTTTTTAAGAAAGGCGGCAAATATTGACTCTTGATTTCGTCATTTCAGAGACGCCATTTTTGTTCTTGACCAAACGCGTTTTAGTGCAATCCAGCAACCAGCTTCTGTTCACAACCAACCTAACAACTCGCCAAAACGCACCCTAAATGTTACTTTGTATCAGATTATTAGTTTGCGGGCAACCAATTGGCCGCGGTCGGTGTTAACCAATATTCTGGGCTCTACTCAAACAATATTTGGTTGATTTTAACCAATATCTGCTTCAACCAATTAAATTGGTAGCTGTTTCAACCAATCCGTTTTTAGAGTGTTCGGTCCTCTCCGGCCAGGGGGTAAGCGTATTACCCAAACCCACTGCGGAGACCTGACCGGACGATTGTTCAAGACCGTGAGCCTCCAAGTATAACCCAGTGCCCTATTTACGGCTCAGAACCGCTGAATACCATATCTCCCTGATTGCACTCCTCACTCACTTTTCAAACAATCAAGCACAGGAAGAGAAAATAAAAATATTGCGGTTTCATTCATGTCTTGGCTTTATGTATCTGTACAATTTGAGTGTGTGTTTGTATTCGTGTGTATAAAAAGCGTTATCATAAAATTTTATGCTAAAGTTTACTAACCTAGTACATGATCTTCCTTATTACTTTTAGATTCCACGAAGAGATTCGTAAAAACACCGTAAAGACGGGTTTCCTACAACTTACAAGTCCATGATCGCCTTCTTCTTACTGATACTGAGACAAGAATGGCCGGGTTGCTAACGTGACGACAATAGCAACATCCCCGATTCAATGACGTCATGCCGTTTTAATCTTCAAACGTTCGGCTGGAAACACGTTATACTGAGTGTTTAATATTGTTTTTATTTTACTTTGCGAAGTGAATGTGTTTCGGGGTTCATAGAGTGCGTAGTTAGGAGCCCAGACCGCAGATGGCGACACCTGACGTAAACAGCAAGTTTGTGACGTAATTTTCATCGGCATGGGCGTAGATAACTTATTACCACGCGGGTGTGTTATGTGATGAGAGCATTGCATCCAGAACAGAGACTGCCCGCTGTTATGATTGCTGGAGCAATATGTATTGTTTATATTCATTTTCGAATATTTTAGTGAAGTCACTGCAGAGTTGAGACTGAACATATGTGGTGACAGATTTAATAACAAATCAAACTATCTCGTGTATTTCGTGGACATAATAATGAGATCAATATATTTAAAACAAGGACACATAATAAGATTTGCAATCCGTTTGCTTCAAAGGAACTTCGTAAAAATCAACTTTAAATGCAATATTTTGTTTTATCTGGAATAAACTGAAATGAACACGTGACTTGTGATTACAATATTATAATTACGTGTTATGGATGTTTCAATACAATTTTACTCAGAGATGAAAGGGGGATTTTTTTTTTTTTGGGGGGGGGGGGTCCCTAACTTAAAACAGGATGTCCTGTCATCAGGTAGTGGCCTGGACGTAAATTAAAGAATGAATGGAAAATCTGATATCGTGTCCCGACTTCCTTACAATATAATAAAATATTCGTCTGCACAGTAGAACACAGACAGTAAGTCGGAGTATCTCGTTTTGTGTGTATGTATAATATAAGGATAAAGAAAACATACCCAAGTTTCTCTTGCACCGCGCGCGTCAATTTTAGTACCCTTATAAAATAATTTTTCCCCGTCATATCACATTAAAATCAAAACCCCATCATGAAAAATTCATATAGGAAGCGGGTCCGAAATAATTCCTAGAGAAAGAGCCCAATAAAACGTAATCCTCTTGGCCTTATGTTAAAAGTAAAAACAGTGTAGAATATTTCAAATAATAAAAATATAATTTAAATTCATATAATATATAAATTTTGTATAAAGAACATGAATCGTACTGAGTCGTGTGATGGGTTGTTTTTATGTATTTATTGCGCCCGTAAAGCACAACTGTCCTGTCACAACTGGACCGAACGGCTGATGTACGACCTAGACATAAATAAGGGGCCGTATAAGAAGAAGCCGTCTACCAGATCATATTACAATATATTTAGAAATTTAATATTAAAAATTTATATTAGAACAGCGGCATTCTCATGATGATTCCGGAGCGTTGAACGTGCATTTCATGAGTAAGTAACCGCCCCCTGCGGTATGATGAGGCTTGATGTTGTCAACAGCATCCTCCTAGCACCTATACCGTCACTCACAGCCTTCCGTCCTCTCCGGCCAGGTGGTTAGCGTATTACCCCAACCCACTGCGGAGACCTGACCGGACGATTGTTCAATACCGTGAGCCTCCAGGTATAACCCAGTGCCCTATTTACGGCTCAGAACCGCTGAATACCATATCTCCCTGATTGCGCTCCTCACTCACCTTTCAACAATCAAGCACAAGAAGAGAAAATAAAAATATTGCGGTTTTATTCATGTCTTGGTTTTATGTATCTGTACAATTTGAGTGTGTGTTTGTCTTCGTGTGTATAAAAAGCGTTATCATAAAATTTTATGCTAAATTTTACTAACCGTAGTACATGATCTTCCTTATTACTTTTAGATTCCACGAAGAGATTCGTAAAAACACCGTAAAGACGGGCTTCCTACAACTTACAAGTCCATGATCGCCTTCTTCTTACTGATACTGAGACAAGAATGGCCGGGTTGCTAACGTGACGACAATAGCAACATCCCCGATTCAATGACGTCATGCCGTTTTAATCTTCAAACGTTCGGCTGGAAACACGTAATACTGAGTGTTTAATATTGTTTTTATTTTACTTTGCGAAGTGAATGTGTTTCGGGATTCATAGAGTGCGTAGTTGGGAGCCCAGACCGCAGATGGCGACACCTGACGTAAACAGCAAGTTTGTGACGTATTTTTTTTTCGGCATTGATAACTTATTACCACGCGGGTGTGTTATGTTATGAGAGCGTTGCATCCAGAACAAAGACTGCCCGCTGTTATGATTGCTGGAGCAATATGTATTGTTTATATTCATTTTGGAATATTTTAGTGAAGTCACTGCAGAGTTGAGACTGAACATATGTGCTGACAGATTTAATAACAAATCAAACAATCTCGTGTATTTCGTGGAAATAATAATGAGATGAGATCAAAATATTTAAAACAAGGATACATAATGAGATTTGCAATCCGTTTGGTTCAAAGGAACTTCGTAAAAATAAACTTTAAATGCAATATATTGTTTTATCTGGAATAAACTGAAATGAACACGTGACTTGTGATTACAATATTATAATTACGTGTTATGGATGTTTCAATACACGTTTTCACAGAGATGAAAGGGGGTTTTATTTGGGGGGGGGGGGGTGGTTCCCGAGACCTTAAAACGGGATGTCCGGCATCAGGTGGTGGCCTGAACGTAAATTAAAGAATGAATGGAAATGTGATATCGTGTCCCGGCTTCCTTACAATATAATAAAATATTCGTCTGCACAATAGAACACAGACAGAAAGTCGGAGTATCTCGTTTTGTGTGTATGTATAATATAAGGATAACGAAACCATACCCAAGTTTCTCTTGCACCGCGCGCGTCAATTTTAGTACCCGAATAAAATAATTGTTTCCCCATCATATCACATTAAAATCAAAACCCTATCATGAAAAATTCATATAAGAAGCGGTACCGCAATAATTCCTAGTGAAAGAGCCAAATAAAACGTAAACCTCTTGGACTTATGTTAAAATTAAAAACAGTGTAGAATATTTCAAATAATAAAAATATAATTTAAATTCATATAATATATAAATTTTGTATAAAGAACATGAATCGTACTGAGTCGTGTGATGGGTTGTTTTTATGTATTTATTGCGCCCGTAAAGCACAACTGTCCTGTCACAACTGGACCGAACGGCTGATGTACGACCGAGACATAAATAAGGGGCCGTATAAGAAGAAGCCGTCTACCAGATCATATTACAATATATTTAGAAATTTAATATTAAAAATTTATATTAGAACAGCGGCATTCTCATGATGATTCCGGAGCGTTGAACGTGCATTTCATGAGTAAGTAACCGCCCCCTGCGGTATGATGAGGCTTGATGTTGTCAACAGCATCCTCCTAGCACCTATACCGTCACTCACAGCCTTCCGTCCTCTCCGGCCAGGTGGTTAGCGTATTACCCCAACCCACTGCGGAGACCTGACCGGACGATTGTTCAATACCGTGAGCCTCCAGGTATAACCCAGTGCCCTATTTACGGCTCAGAACCGCTGAATACCATATCTCCCTGATTGCGCTCCTCACTCACCTTTCAACAATCAAGCACAAGAAGAGAAAATAAAAATATTGCGGTTTTATTCATGTCTTGGTTTTATGTATCTGTACAATTTGAGTGTGTGTTTGTCTTCGTGTGTATAAAAAGCGTTATCATAAAATTTTATGCTAAATTTTACTAACCGTAGTACATGATCTTCCTTATTACTTTTAGATTCCACGAAGAGATTCGTAAAAACACCGTAAAGACGGGCTTCCTACAACTTACAAGTCCATGATCGCCTTCTTCTTACTGATACTGAGACAAGAATGGCCGGGTTGCTAACGTGACGACAATAGCAACATCCCCGATTCAATGACGTCATGCCGTTTTAATCTTCAAACGTTCGGCTGGAAACACGTAATACTGAGTGTTTAATATTGTTTTTATTTTACTTTGCGAAGTGAATGTGTTTCGGGATTCATAGAGTGCGTAGTTGGGAGCCCAGACCGCAGATGGCGACACCTGACGTAAACAGCAAGTTTGTGACGTATTTTTTTTTCGGCATTGATAACTTATTACCACGCGGGTGTGTTATGTTATGAGAGCGTTGCATCCAGAACAAAGACTGCCCGCTGTTATGATTGCTGGAGCAATATGTATTGTTTATATTCATTTTGGAATATTTTAGTGAAGTCACTGCAGAGTTGAGACTGAACATATGTGCTGACAGATTTAATAACAAATCAAACAATCTCGTGTATTTCGTGGAAATAATAATGAGATGAGATCAAAATATTTAAAACAAGGATACATAATGAGATTTGCAATCCGTTTGGTTCAAAGGAACTTCGTAAAAATAAACTTTAAATGCAATATATTGTTTTATCTGGAATAAACTGAAATGAACACGTGACTTGTGATTACAATATTATAATTACGTGTTATGGATGTTTCAATACACGTTTTCACAGAGATGAAAGGGGGTTTTATTTGGGGGGGGGGGGGTGGTTCCCGAGACCTTAAAACGGGATGTCCGGCATCAGGTGGTGGCCTGAACGTAAATTAAAGAATGAATGGAAATGTGATATCGTGTCCCGGCTTCCTTACAATATAATAAAATATTCGTCTGCACAATAGAACACAGACAGAAAGTCGGAGTATCTCGTTTTGTGTGTATGTATAATATAAGGATAACGAAACCATACCCAAGTTTCTCTTGCACCGCGCGCGTCAATTTTAGTACCCGAATAAAATAATTGTTTCCCCATCATATCACATTAAAATCAAAACCCTATCATGAAAAATTCATATAAGAAGCGGTACCGCAATAATTCCTAGTGAAAGAGCCAAATAAAACGTAAACCTCTTGGACTTATGTTAAAATTAAAAACAGTGTAGAATATTTCAAATAATAAAAATATAATTTAAATTCATATAATATATAAATTTTGTATAAAGAACATGAATCGTACTGAGTCGTGTGATGGGTTGTTTTTATGTATTTATTGCGCCCGTAAAGCACAACTGTCCTGTCACAACTGGACCGAACGGCTGATGTACGACCGAGACATAAATAAGGGGCCGTATAAGAAGAAGCCGTCTACCAGATCATATTACAATATATTTAGAAATTTAATATTAAAAATTTATATTAGAACAGCGGCATTCTCATGATGATTCCGGAGCGTTGAACGTGCATTTCATGAGTAAGTAACCGCCCCCTGCGGTATGATGAGGCTTGATGTTGTCAACAGCATCCTCCTAGCACCTATACCGTCACTCACAGCCTTCCGTCCTCTCCGGCCAGGTGGTTAGCGTATTACCCCAACCCACTGCGGAGACCTGACCGGACGATTGTTCAATACCGTGAGCCTCCAGGTATAACCCAGTGCCCTATTTACGGCTCAGAACCGCTGAATACCATATCTCCCTGATTGCGCTCCTCACTCACCTTTCAACAATCAAGCACAAGAAGAGAAAATAAAAATATTGCGGTTTTATTCATGTCTTGGTTTTATGTATCTGTACAATTTGAGTGTGTGTTTGTCTTCGTGTGTATAAAAAGCGTTATCATAAAATTTTATGCTAAATTTTACTAACCGTAGTACATGATCTTCCTTATTACTTTTAGATTCCACGAAGAGATTCGTAAAAACACCGTAAAGACGGGCTTCCTACAACTTACAAGTCCATGATCGCCTTCTTCTTACTGATACTGAGACAAGAATGGCCGGGTTGCTAACGTGACGACAATAGCAACATCCCCGATTCAATGACGTCATGCCGTTTTAATCTTCAAACGTTCGGCTGGAAACACGTAATACTGAGTGTTTAATATTGTTTTTATTTTACTTTGCGAAGTGAATGTGTTTCGGGATTCATAGAGTGCGTAGTTGGGAGCCCAGACCGCAGATGGCGACACCTGACGTAAACAGCAAGTTTGTGACGTATTTTTTTTTCGGCATTGATAACTTATTACCACGCGGGTGTGTTATGTGATGAGAGCGTTGCATCCAGAACAAAGACTGCCCGCTGTTATGATTGCTGGAGCAATATGTATTGTTTATATTCATTTTGGAATATTTTAGTGAAGTCACTGCAGAGTTGAGACTGAACATATGTGCTGACAGATTTAATAACAAATCAAACAATCTCGTGTATTTCGTGGAAATAATAATGAGATGAGATCAAAATATTTAAAACAAGGATACATAATGAGATTTGCAATCCGTTTGGTTCAAAGGAACTTCGTAAAAATAAACTTTAAATGCAATATATTGTTTTATCTGGAATAAACTGAAATGAACACGTGACTTGTGATTACAATATTATAATTACGTGTTATGGATGTTTCAATACACGTTTTCACAGAGATGAAAGGGGGTTTTATTTGGGGGGGGGGTGGTTCCCGAGACCTTAAAACGGGATGTCCGGCATCAGGTGGTGGCCTGAACGTAAATTAAAGAATGAATGGAAATGTGATATCGTGTCCCGGCTTCCTTACAATATAATAAAATATTCGTCTGCACAATAGAACACAGACAGAAAGTCGGAGTATCTCGTTTTGTGTGTATGTATAATATAAGGATAACGAAACCATACCCAAGTTTCTCTTGCACCGCGCGCGTCAATTTTAGTACCCGAATAAAATAATTGTTTCCCCATCATATCACATTAAAATCAAAACCCTATCATGAAAAATTCATATAAGAAGCGGTACCGCAATAATTCCTAGTGAAAGAGCCAAATAAAACGTAAACCTCTTGGACTTATGTTAAAATTAAAAACAGTGTGGAATATTTCAAATAATAAAAATGTAATTTAAATACATATAATATATAAATTTTGTATAAAGAACATGAATCGTACTGTGTCGTTTGATGGGTTGTTTTTATGTATTTATTGTGCCCGTAAAACACAACTGTCCTGTTACAACTGGACCGAACGGCTGATGTACGACCTAGACATAATAACGAGTCGTATAAGAAGAAGCCGTCTACCAGATCATATTACAATATTTAATTTTTAATATTTAAAATTTTTATTAGAACAGCGGCATTCTCATGATGATTCCGGAGCGTTGAACGTGCATTTCATGAGTGATTATCCGCCCCCTTGCGGTATGATGAGGCTTGATGTTGTCAACAGCATCCTCCCAGCACGTATACCATCACTCACAGCCTTCCGTCCTCTCCGGCCAGGGGGTAAGCGTATTACCCCAACCCACTGCGGAGACCCGACCGGACGATTGTTCAGGACCGTGAGCCTCCAGGTATAACCCAGTGCCCTATTTACGGCTCAGAACCGCTGAATACCATATCTCCCTGATTGCGCTCCTCACTCACCTTTCAAACAATCAAGAACAGGAAGAGAAAATAAAAATATTGCGGTTTTATTCATGTCTAGGTTATTATATGTATTTGTACAATTCGAATGTGTGTTTGTCTTCGTGTGTATAAAAAGCGTTATCATAAAATTTTATGCCGAAGTTTACTAACCGTAGTACATGATCTTCCTTATTACTTTTAGATTCCACGAAGAGATTCGTAAAAACACCGTAAAGACGGGTTTCCTACAACTTACAAGTCCATGATCGCCTTCTTCTTACTGATACTGAGACAAGAATGGCCGGGTTGCTAACGTGACGACAATAGCAACATCCCCGATTCAATGACGTCATGCCGTTTTAATCTTCAAACGTTCGGCTGGAAACACGTAATACTGAGTGTTTAATATTGTTTTTAATTTACTTTGCGAAGTGAATGTGTTTCGGGGTTCATAGAGTGCGTAGTTAGGAGCCCAGACCGCAGATGTCGGCACCTGACGTAAACAGCAAGTTTGTGACGTATTTTTCATCGGCATAGATAACTTATTACCACGCGGGTGTGTTATGTGATGAGAGCATTGCATCCAGAACAGAGACTGCCCGCTGTTATGATTGCAGGAGCAATATGTATTGTTTATATTCATTTTGGAATATTTTAGTGAAGTCACTGCAGAGTTGAGACTGAACATATGTGCTGACAGATTTAATAACAAATCAAACTATCTCGTGTATTTCGTGGACATAATAATGAGATCAATATATTTAAAACAAGGATACATAATGAGATTTGTAATCCGTTTGGTTCAAAGGAACTTCGTAAAAAAAAACTTTAAATGCAATATATTGTTTTATCTGGAATAAACTGAAATGAACACGTGACTTGTGATTACAATATTATAATAACGTGTTATGGATGTTTCAATACACTTTTTCACAGAGATGAAAGGGGGATTTATTTGGGGGGGGGGGGTGGTTCCCCAGACCTTAAAATGGGATGTCCTGGCATCAGGTGGTGGCCTGAACGTAAATTAAAGAATGAATGGAAAATGTGATATCGTGTCCCGGCTTCCTTACAATATAATAAAATATTCGTCTGCACTATAGAACACAGACAGAATGTCGGAGTATCTCGTTTTGTGTGTATGTATAATATAACGATAAAGAAAACATACCCAAGTTTCTCTTGCACCGCGCGCGTCAATTTTAGTACCCGAATAAAATAATTGTTTCCCCGTCATATCACATTAAAATCAAAACCCTATCATGAAAAATTCATATAAGAAGCGGTTCCGCAATATTTCCTAGTGAAAGAGCCCAATAAAACGTAAACCTCTTGGACTTATGTTAAAATTAAAAACAGTGTGGAATATTTCAAATAATAAAAGTATAATTTAAATACATATAATATATAAATTTTGTATAAAGAACATGAATCGTACTGAGTCGTGTGATGGGTTGTTTTTATGTATTTATTGTGCCCGTAAAACACAACTGTCTTGTCACAACTGGACCGAACGGCTGATGTACGACCTAGACATCATTATAAGGGGCCGTATAAGAAGAAGCCGTCTACCAGATCATATTACAATATATTTAGAAATTTAATATTTAAAATTTTTATTAAAACAGCGGCATTCTCATGATGATTCCGGAGCGTTGAACGTGCATTTCATGAGTGATTATCCGCCCCCTGCGGTATGATGAGGCTTGATGTTGTCAACAGCATCCTCCTAGCACCTATACCGTCACTCACAGCCTTCCGTCCTCTCCGGCCAGGTGGTTAGCGTATTACCCCAACCCACTGCGGAGACCCGACCGGACGATTGTTCAGGACCGTGAGCCTCCAGGTATAACCCAGTGCCCTATTTACGGCTCAGAACCGCTGAATACCATATGTCCCTGATAACGCTCCTCACTCACCTTTCAACAATCAAGCACAAGAAGGGAAAATAAAAATATTGCGGTTTTATTCATTTCTTGGTTTTATGTATCTGTACAATTTGAGTGTGTGTTTGTATTCGTGTGTATAAAAAGCGTTATCATAAAATTTTATGCTAAATTTTACTAACCTAGTACATGATCTTCCTTATTACTTTTAGATTCCACGAAGAGATTCGTAAAAACACCGTAAAGACGGGTTTCCTACAGCTTACAAGTCCATGATCGCCTTCTTCTTACTGATACTGAGACAAGAATGGCCGAGTTGCTAACGTGACGACAATAGCAACATCCCCGATTCAATGACGTCATGCCGTTTTAATCTTCAAACGTTCGGCTGGAAACACGTTATACTGAGTGTTTAATATTGTTTTTATTTTACTTTGCGAAGTGAATGTGTTTCGGGGTTCATAGAGTGCGTAGTTAGGAGCCCAGACCGCAGATGGCGACACCTGACGTAAACAGCAAGTTTGTGACGTATTTTTCATCGGCATGGGCATAGATAACTTGTTACCACGCGGGTGTGTTATGTGATGAGAGCATTGCATCCAGAACAGAGACTGCCCGCTATTATGATTGCTGGAGCAATATGTATTGTTTATATTCATTTTGGAATATTTTAGTGAAGTCACTGCAGAGTTGAGACTGAACATATGTGGTGACAGATTTAATAACAAATCAAACTATCTCGTGTATTTCGTGGAAATAATAATGAGATCAATATATTTAAAACAAGGATACATAATAAGATTTGCAATCCGTTTGGTTCAAAGGAACTTCGTAAAAATAAACTTTAAATGCAATATATTGTTTTATCTGGAATAAACTGAAATGAACTCGTGACTTGTGATTACAATATTATAATTACGTGTTATGGATGTTTCAATACACTTTTTCACAGAGATGAAAGGGGGTTTTATTTTTTTTGGGGGGGGGGGGGGGAGGTTCCCGAGACCTTAAAACGGGATGTCCGGCATCAGGTGGTGGCCTGAACGTAAATTAAAGAATGAATGGAAAATGTGATATCGTGTCCCGGCTTCCTTACAATATAATAAAATATTCGTCTGCACAATAGAACACAGACAGAAAGTCGGAGTATCTCGTTTTGTGTGTATGTATAATATAAGGATAACGAAACCATACCCAAGTTTCTCTTGCACCGCGCGCGTCAATTTTAGTACCCGAATAAAATAATTGTTTCCCCATCATATCACATTAAAATCAAAACCCTATCATGAAAAATTCATATAAGAAGCGGTACCGCAATAATTCCTAGTGAAAGAGCCCAATAAAACGTAAACCTCTTGGACTTATGTTAAAATTAAAAACAGTGTGGAATATTTCAAATAATAAAAGTATAATTTAAATACATATAATATATAAATTTTGTATAAAGAACATGAATCGTACTGAGTCGTGTGATGGGTTGTTTTTATGTATTTATTGTGCCCGCAAAACACAACTGTCTTGTCACAACTGGACCGAACGGCTGATGTACGACCTAGACATCATTATAAGGGGCCGTATAAGAAGAAGCCGTCTACCAGATCATATTACAATATATTTAGAAATTTAATATTTAAAATTTTTATTAAAACAGCGGCATTCTCATGATGATTCCGGAGCGTTGAACGTGCATTTCATGAGTGATTATCCGCCCCCTGCGGTATGATGAGGCTTGATGTTGTCAACAGCATCCTCCTAGCACCTATACCGTCACTCACAGCCTTCCGTCCTCTCCGGCCAGGTGGTTAGCGTATTACCCCAACCCACTGCGGAGACCCGACCGGACGATTGTTCAGGACCGTGAGCCTCCAGGTATAACCCAGTGCCCTATTTACGGCTCAGAACCGCTGAATACCATATGTCCCTGATAACGCTCCTCACTCACCTTTCAACAATCAAGCACAAGAAGAGAAAATAAAAATATTGCGGTTTTATTCATTTCTTGGTTTTATGTATCTGTACAATTTGAGTGTGTGTTTGTATTCGTGTGTATAAAAAGCGTTATCATAAAATTTTATGCTAAATTTTACTAACCTAGTACATGATCTTCCTTATTACTTTTAGGTTCCACGAAGAGATTCGTAAAAACACCGTAAAGACGGGTTTCCTACAGCTTACAAGTCCATGATCGCCTTCTTCTTACTGATACTGAGACAAGAATGGCCGAGTTGCTAACGTGACGACAATAGCAACATCCCCAATTCAATGACGTCATGCCGTTTTAATCTTCAAACGTTCGGCTGGAAACACGTTATACTGAGTGTTTAATATTGTTTTTTTATTTTACTTTGCGAAGTGAATGTGTTTCGGGGTTCATAGAGTGCGTAGTTAGGAGCCCAGACCGCAGATGGCGACACCTGACGTAAACAGCAAGTTTGTGACGTATTTTTCATCGGCATGGGCATAGACAACTTATTACCACGCGGGTGTGTTATGTGATGAGAGCATTGCATCCAGAACAGAGACTGCCCGCTATTATGATTGCTGGAGCAATATGTATTGTTTATATTCATTTTGGAATATTTTAGTGAAGTCACTGCAGAGTTGAGACTGAACATATGTGGTGACAGATTTAATAACAAATCAAACTATCTCGTGTATTTCGTGGAAATAATAATGAGATCAATATATTTAAAACAAGGATACATAATAAGATTTGCAATCCGTTTGGTTCAAAGGAACTTCGTAAAAATAAACTTTAAATGCAATATATTGTTTTATCTGGAATAAACTGAAATGAACTCGTGACTTGTGATTACAATATTATAATTACGTGTTATGGATGTTTCAATACACGTTTTCACAGAGATGAAAGGGGGTTTTATTTTTTTTTGGGGGGGGGGGGGGGGGAGGTTCCCGAGACCTTAAAACGGGATGTCCGGCATCAGGTGGTGGCCTGAACGTAAATTAAAGAATGAATGGAAAATGTGATATCGTGTCCCGGCTTCCTTACAATATAATAAAATATTCGTCTGCACAATAGAACACAGACAGAAAGTCGGAGTATCTCGTTTTGTGTGTATGTATAATATAAGGATAACGAAACCATACCCAAGTTTCTCTTGCACCGCGCGCGTCAATTTTAGTACCCGAATAAAATAATTGTTTCCCCGTCATATCACATTAAAATCAAAACCCTATCATGAAAAATTCATATAAGAAGCGGTACCGCAATAATTCCTAGTGAAAGAGCCCAATAAAACGTAAACCTCTTGGACTTATGTTAAAATTAAAAACAGTGTGGAATATTTCAAATAATAAAAGTATAATTTAAATACATATAATATATAAATTTTGTATAAAGAACATGAATCGTACTGAGTCGTGTGATGGGTTGTTTTTATGTATTTATTGTGCCCGCAAAACACAACTGTCTTGTCACAACTGGACCGAACGGCTGATGTACGACCTAGACATCATTATAAGGGGCCGTATAAGAAGAAGCCGTCTACCAGATCATATTACAATATATTTAGAAATTTAATATTTAAAATTTTTATTAAAACAGCGGCATTCTCATGATGATTCCGGAGCGTTGAACGTGCATTTCATGAGTGATTATCCGCCCCCTGCGGTATGATGAGGCTTGATGTTGTCAACAGCATCCTCCTAGCACCTATACCGTCACTCACAGCCTTCCGTCCTCTCCGGCCAGGTGGTTAGCGTATTACCCCAACCCACTGCGGAGACCCGACCGGACGATTGTTCAGGACCGTGAGCCTCCAGGTATAACCCAGTGCCCTATTTACGGCTCAGAACCGCTGAATACCATATGTCCCTGATAACGCTCCTCACTCACCTTTCAACAATCAAGCACAAGAAGAGAAAATAAAAATATTGCGGTTTTATTCATTTCTTGGTTTTTTGTATCTGTACAATTTGAGTGTGTGGTTGTATTCGTGTGTATAAAAAGCGTTATCATAAAATTTTATGCTAAATTTTACTAACCTAGTACATGATCTTCCTTATTACTTTTAGATTCCACGAAGAGATTCGTAAAAACACCGTAAAGACGGGTTTCCTACAGCTTACAAGTCCATGATCGCCTTCTTCTTACTGATACTGAGACAAGAATGGCCGAGTTGCTAACGTGACGACAATAGCAACATCCCCGATTCAATGACGTCATGCCGTTTTAATCTTCAAACGTTCGGCTGGAAACACGTTATACTGAGTGTTTAATATTGTTTTTATTTTACTTTGCGAAGTGAATGTGTTTCGGGGTTCATAGAGTGCGTAGTTAGGAGCCCAGACCGCAGATGGCGACACCTGACGTAAACAGCAAGTTTGTGACGTATTTTTCATCGGCATGGGCATAGATAACTTATTACCACGCGGGTGTGTTATGTGATGAGAGCATTGCATCCAGAACAGAGACTGCCCGCTATTATGATTGCTGGAGCAATATGTATTGTTTATATTCATTTTGGAATATTTTAGTGAAGTCACTGCAGAGTTGAGACTGAACATATGTGGTGACAGATTTAATAACAAATCAAACTATCTCGTGTATTTCGTGGAAATAATAATGAGATCAATATATTTAAAACAAGGATACATAATAAGATTTGCAATCCGTTTGGTTCAAAGGAACTTCGTAAAAATAAACTTTAAATGCAATATATTGTTTTATCTGGAATAAACTGAAATGAACTCGTGACTTGTGATTACAATATTATAATTACGTGTTATGGATGTTTCAATACACTTTTTCACAGAGATGAAAGGGGGTTTTATTTTTTTTGGGGGGGGGGGGGGGGGGGAGGTTCCCGAGACCTTAAAACGGGATGTCCGGCATCAGGTGGTGGCCTGAACGTAAATTAAAGAATGAATGGAAAATGTGATATCGTGTCCCGGCTTCCTTACAATATAATTAAATATTCGTCTGCACAATAGAACACAGACAGAAAGTCGGAGTATCTCGTTTTGTGTGTATGTATAATATAAGGATAACGAAACCATACCCAAGTTTCTCTTGCACCGCGCGCGTCAATTTTAGTACCCGAATAAAATAATTGTTTCCCCGTCATATCACATTAAAATCAAAACCCTATCATGAAAAATTCATATAAGAAGCGGTACCGCAATAATTCCTAGTGAAAGAGCCCAATAAAACGTTAACCTCTTGGACTTATGTTAAAATTAAAAACAGTGTGGAATATTTCAAATAATAAAAATGTAATTTAAATACATATAATATATAAATTTTGTGTAAAGAACATATATCGTACTGTGTCATGTGATGGGTTGTTTTTATGTATTTATTGTGCCCGTAAAACACAACTGTCCTGTCACAACTGGACCGAACGGCTGATGTACGACCTAGACATAATAACGAGTCGTATAAGAAGAAGCCGTCTACCAGATCATATTACAATATATTTAGAAATTTAATATTTAAAATTTTTATTAGAACAGCGGCATTCTCATGATGATTCCGGAGCGTTGAACGTGCATTTCATGAGTGATTATCCGCCCCCCGCGGTATGATGAGGCTTGATGTTGTCAACAGCATCCTCCTAGCACGTATACCATCACTCACAGCCTTCCGTCCTCTCCGGCCAGGTGGTTAGCGTATTACCCCAACCCACTGCGGAGACCCGACCGGACGATTGTTCAGGACCGTGAGCCTCCAGGTATAACCCAGTGCCCTATTTACGGCTCAGAACCGCTGAATACCATATGTCCCTGATAACGCTCCTCACTCACCTTTCAACAATCAAGCACAAGAAGAGAAAATAAAAATATTGCGGTTTTATTCATTTCTTGGTTTTATGTATCTGTACAATTTGAGTGTGTGTTTGTATTCGTGTGTATAAAAAGCGTTATCATAAAATTTTATGCTAAATTTTACTAACCGTAGTACATGATCTTCCTTATTACTTTTAGGTTCCACGAAGAGATTCGTAAAAACACCGTAAAGACGAGCTTCCTAAAACTTACAAGTCCATGATCGCCATCTTCCTACTGATACTGAGACAAGAATGGCCGGGTTGCTAAGGTGACGACAATAGCAACATCCCCGATTCAATGACGTCATGCCGTTTTAATCTTCAAACGTTCGGCTGGAAACACGTTATACTGAGTGTTTAATATTGTTTTTATTTTACTTTGCGAAGTGAATGTGTTTCGGGGTTCATAGAGTGCGTAGTTAGGAGCCCAGACCGCAGATGGCGACACCTGACGTAAACAGCAAGTTTGTGACGTATTTTTCATCGGCATGGGCGTAGATAACTTATTACCAGGCGGGTGTGTTATGTGATGAGAGCATTGCATCCAGAACAGAGACTGCCCGCTATTATGATTGCTGGAGCAATATGTATTGTTTATATTCATTTTGGAATATTTTAGTGAAGTCACTACAGAGTTGAGACTGAACATATGTGCTGACAGATTTAATAACAAATCAATCGATCTCGTGTATTTCGTAGAAATAATAATGAGATTAATATATTAAAAACAAGGATACATAATGAGATCTGTAATCCGTTTGGTTCAAATGAACTTCGTAAAAATAAACTTTAAATGCAATATATTGTTTTATCTGGAATAAACTGAAATGAACACGTGACTTGTGATTTCAATATTATAATTACGTGTTATTGATGTTTAAATATACTTTTTTCACAGAGATGAAAGAGGGATTTTTTTTGGGGGGGGGGGAGGGACTCTATGTTTATGGGGGTGGGGTTCCCGAGACCTCAAAACGGGATGTTCTGGCATCAGGTGGTGGCCTGAACGTAAATTAAAGAATGAATGGAAAATGTGATATCGTGTCCCGGCTTCCTTACAATATAAAACAAAATTCGTCTGCACAATAGAACACAGACAGAAATTCGGAGTATCTCGTTTTGTGTGTATGCGTAATATAAGGATAAAGAAAACGTACGTTAGTTTCTCATGCATCGCGCGCGTCAATTTTAGTACCCGAATAAAATAATTGTTTCCCCGTCATATCACATTAAAATCAAAACCTTATCATGAAAAATTCATAAAAGAAGCGGGTCCGCAATAATTTGTAGAGAAAGAGCCCAAGAAACGTAACTCTCTTGGACTTATGTTAAAATTAAAAACCCGTAAAACACAACTGTCCTGTCACAACTAGACCGAACGGCTGATGTACGACCTGGACATAAATAAGGGGCCGTATGAGAAGAAGCCGTCTACCAGATCATATTACAATATATTTAGAAATTTAATATGCGAAATATTTATTAGAACAGCGGCATTCTCATGATGATTATGGAGCGTTAAACGTGCATTTTATCAGTGATTATCGGGCCCGTCCGGTATGATGACGCTCATGTGGTCAACAGCATCCTCCTAGCACCTATACCGTCACTCACAGCCTTCAGTCCTCTCCGGCCAGGGGGTAAGCGTATTACCCCAACCCACTGCGGAGACCCGACCGGACGATTGTTCAGGACCGTGAGCCCCCATGCAGGTATAACCCAGTGCCCTATTTACGGCTCAGAACCGCTGAATACCATATCTCCCTGATTGCACTCCTCACTCACTTTTCAAACAATCAAGCACAGGAAGAGAAAATAAAAATATTGCGGTTTCATTCATGTCTTGGTTTTATGTATCTGTAAAATTCGAGTGTGTGTTTGTCTTCGTGTGTATAAAAAGCGTTATCATAAAATTTTATGCTAAATTTTATTAACCGTAGGACATGATCTTCCTCATTACTTTTAGATTCCACGAAGAGATTCGTAAAAACACCGTAAAGACGGGCTTTCTTCAATTTACAAGTCCATGATCGCCTTCTTCTTACTGATACTGAGACAAGAATGGCCGGGTTGCTAACGTGACGACAAGCAACATCCCCGATTCAATGACGTCATGCCGTTTTAATCTTCAAACGTTCGGCTGGAAACACGTAATACTGAGTGTTTAATATTGTTTTTATTTTACTTTGCGAAGTGAATGTGTTTCGGGGTTCATGGAGTGCGTAGTTAGTAGCCCAGACCGCAGATGGCGACACCTGACGTAAACAGCAAGTTTGTGACGTATTTTTCATCGGCATGGGCGTAGATAACTTATTACCACGCGGGTGTGTAATGTGATGAGAGCATTGCATCCAGAACAGAGACTGCCCGCTGTTGTGATTTGCTGGAGCAATATGTATTGTTTATATTTATTTTGGAATATTTTAGTGAAGTCACTGCAGAGTTCAGAATGAACATATGTGCTGACAGATTTAATAATAAATCAAACGATCTCGTGTATTTCGTGGAAATAATAATGAGATCAATATATTTAAAACAATGATACATAATGAGATCTGTAATCCGTTTGGTTCAAAGGAACTTCGTAAAAGTAAACTTTAAATGCAATATATTGTTTTATCTGGAATAAACTGAAATGAACACGTGACTTGTGATTATAATATTATAATTACGTGCATGTTATAGATGTTTCAATACACTTTTTCACAGATATGAAAGGGGGATTTTTTTTTTGGGGGGGGGGACTGGATTTTAGGAGGGGGGGGGGGTTTCGAGACCTTAAAAGGGGATGTCCTGGCATCAGGTGGTGGCCTGAACGTAAATTAAAGAATGAATGGAAAATGTGATTTCGTGTCCCGGTTTCCTTACAATATAAAACAAAATTCGTTTGCACAATAGAACACAGACAGAAGGTCGGAACATCTCGTTTTGAGTGTATGCATAATATAAGGATAAAGAAAACATACCTTAGTTTCTCATTCACCATGCGCGTCAATTTTAGTACCCGAATAAAATAATTGTTACCCCGTAATATCACATTAAAATCAAAACACTTTCATGAAAAATTCATATAAGAAGCGGGTCCGCAATAATTTCTAGAGAAAGAGCCCAAGAAACGTTACTCTCTTGGACTTATGTTAAAATTAAAAACGGTGTAGAATATTTCACAAAATAAAAATATAATTTAAATACATATAATATATAAAATTTGTATAAAGAACATGTATCGTACTGAGTCGTGAGATGGGTTGTTTTTATGTATTTATTGTGCCCGTAAAACATAACTGTCCTGTCACAACTGGACCGAACGGCTGATGTACGACCTGGACATAAATAAGGGGCCGTATAAGAAGAAGCCGTCTACCCGATCATATTACATTATATTTAGAAATTTAATATTTAAAATATTTATTAAAACAGCGTCATTCACAAGATGATTACGGTGCGTTGAACGTGCATTTTATCAGTAATTATCAGCCCCGTCCGGTATGATGAGGCTCATGTTGTCAACAGCATCCTCCTAGCACCTATACCGTCACTCACAGCCTTCAGTCCTCTCCGGCCAGGGGGTAAGCGTATTACCCCAACCCACTGCGGAGACCCGACCGGACGATTGTTTAGGACCGTGAGCCCCCATGCAGGTATAACCCAGTGCCCTATTTACGGCTCAGAACCGCTGAATACCATATCTCCCTGATTGCGCTCCTCACTCACCTTTCAAACAATCAAGCACAGGAAGAGAAAATAAAAATATTGCGGTTTCATTCATGTCTTGGTTTTATGTATATGTACAATTCGAGTGTGTGTTTGTCTTCGTGTGTATAAAAAGCGTTATCATAAAATTTTATGTTAAATTTTACTAACCGTAGTACATGATCTTCCTTATTACTTTTAGATTCCACGAAGAGATTCGTAAAAACACCGTAAAGACGGGCTTCCTACAACATACAAGTCCATGATCGCCTTATTCTTACTGACACTGAGACGAGAATGGCCGGGTTGCTAACGTGACGACAATAGCAACATCCCCGATTCAATGACGTCATGCCGTTTTAATCTTCAAACGTTCGGTTGTGAACACGTAATACTGAGTGTTTAATATTGTTTTTATTTCATCTTACGAAGTGAATGTGTTTCGGGGTTCATAGAGTGCGTAGTTAGGAGCCCAGACCGCAGATGGCGAAACCTGACGTAAACAGCAAGTTTGTGACGTATTTTTCATCGGCATGGGCGTAGATAACTTATTACCTCGCGGGTGTGTTATGTGATGAGAGCATTGCATCCAGAACAGAGACTGCCCGTTGTTGTGATTTGCTGGAGCAATATGTATTGTTTTTATTCATTTTGGAATATTTTAGAGAAGTCACTGCAGAGTTGAGAATGAACATATGTGCTGACAGATTTAATAACAAATCAAACGATCTCGTGTATTCCGTGGAAATAATAATGAGATCAATATATTTAAAACAAGGATACATAATGAGATTTGTAATCCGTTTGGTTCAAAGGAACTTCGTAAAAATAAACTTTAAATGCAATATATTGTTTTATCTGGAATAAACTGAAATGAACACGTGACTTGTGATTACAATATTATAATTACGTGTTATTGATGTTTCAATACACTTTTTCACAGAGATGAAAGGGGCATTTTTTTTTGGGGGGGGGGGGGGACTGGATATTGGGGGGGGGGGGGGGGTTTTGGGACCATAAAAGGGGATGTCCTGGCATCAGGTGGTGGCCTGAACGTAAATTAAAGAATGAATGGAAAATGTGATTTCGTGTCCCGGCTTCCTTACAATATAAAACAAAATTCGTTTGCACAATAGAAAACAGACAGAAGGTCGGAACATCTCGTTTTGAGTGTATGCATAATATAAGGATAAAGAAAACATACCTTAGTTTCTCATGCACCGCGCGCGTCAATTTTAGTACCCGAATAAAATAATTGTTACCCCGTCATATCACATTAAAATCAAAACACTTTCATAAAAAATTCATATAAGAAGCGGGTCCGCAATAATTTCTAGAGAAAGAGCCCAAGAAACGTTACTTTCTTGGACTTATGTTAAAATTAAAAACAGTGTAGAATATTTCAAATAATAAAAATATAATTTAAATACATAAAATATATAAAATTTGTATAAAGAACATGTATCGTACTGAGTCGTGAGATGGGTTGTTTATATGTATTTATTGCGCCCGCAAAACACAACTGTCCTGTCACAACTGGACCGAACGGCTGATGTACGACCTGGACATAAATAAGAGGCCGTATAAATAGAAGCCGTCTACCAGATCATATTACAATATATTTAGAAATTTAATATTTTAAATATTTATTAGAACAGCGGCATTTTCATGATGATTATGGAGCGTTGAACGTGCATTTTATCAGTAATTATCCGCCCCCTGCGGTATGATGAGGCTGAATGTTGTCAACAGCATCCTCCTAGCACCTATACCGTCACTCACAGCCTTCAGTCCTCTCCGGCCAGGGGGTAAGCGTATTACCCCAACCGACTGCGGAGACCCGACCGGATGATTGTTCAGGACCGTGAGCCCCCAGGTATAACCCAGTGCCCTATTTACGGTTCAGAAGCGCTGAATACCGTATCTGCCTGATTGCGCTCCTCGCTCACCTTTCAAACAATCAAGCACAGGAAGAGAAAATAAAAATATTGCGGTTTCATTCATGTCTTGGTTTTATGTATCTGTAAAATTCGAGTGTGTGTTTGTCTTCGTGTGTATAAAAAGCGTTATCATAAAATTTTATGCTAAATTTTTTTAACCGTAGGACATGATCTTCGTTATTACTTTTAGGTTCTACGAAGAGATTCGTAAAAACACCGTAAAGACGGGCTTCCTACAATTTACAAGTCCATGATCGCCTTCTTCTTACTGATACTGAGACAAGAATGGCCGGGTTGCTAACGTGACGACAATAGCAACATCCCCGATTCAATGACGTCATGCCATTTTAATCTTCAAACGTTCGGCTGGAAACACGTAATACTGAGTGTTTAATATTGTTTTTATTTTACTTTGCGAAGTGAATGTGTTTCGGGGTTCATAGAGTGCGTAGTTAGGAGTCCAGACCGCAGATGGCGACACCTGACGTAAACAGCAAGTTTGTGACGTATTTTTCATCGGCATGGGCGTAGATAACTTATTACCACGCGGGTGTGTTCTGTGATGAGAGCATTGCATCCAGAGCAGAGACTGCCCGCTGTTGTGATTTGCCGGAGCAATATGTATTGTTTATATTCATTTTGGAATATTTTAGTGAAGTCACTGCAGAGTTGAGACTGAACATATGTGCTGACAGATTCAATAACAAATCAAACGATCTCGTGTATTTCTTGGAAATAATAATAAGATCAATATATTTAAAACAAGGTATGAGATTTGTAATTCGTTTGGTTCAAAGGAACTTCGTAAAAATAAACTTTAAATGCAATATATTGTTTTATCTGGAATAAACTGAAATGAACACGTGACTTGTGATTATAATATTATAATTACGTGCATGTTATAGATGTTTCAATACACTTTTTCACATTTATGAAAGGGTTTTTTTTTTTGGGGGGGGGGGGGCACTGGATTTTAGGAGGGGGGGGGGTCCCGAGACCTTAAAAGTGGATGTCCTGGCATCAGGTGGTGGCCTGAACGTAAATTAAAGAATGAATGGAAAATGTGATATCGTGTCCCGGCTTCCTTACAATATAGTACAATATTCGTCTGCACAATAGAACACAGACAGAAAGTCGGAGCATCTCGTTTTGTGTGTATGCATAATATAAGGATAAAGAAAACATACCTTAGTTTCTCATGCACCGCGCGCGTCAATTTTAGTACCCGAATAAAATAATTGTTACCCCGTAATATCACATTAAAATCAAAACACTTTCATGAAAAATTCATATAAGAAGCGGGTCCGCAATAATTTCTAGAGAAAGAGCCCAAGAAACGTTACTTTCTTGGACTTATGTTAAAATTAAAAACAGTGTAGAATATTTCAAAAATTGAAAATATAATTTAAATACATAAAATATATAAAATTTGTATAAAGAACATGTATCGTACTGAGTCGTGAGATGGGTTGTTTATATGTATTTATTGCGCCCGCAAAACACAACTGTCCTGTCACAACTGGACCGAACGGCTGATGTACGACCTGGACATAAATAAGGGGCCGTATAAGAAGAAGCCGTCTACCCGATCATATTACATTATATTTAGAAATTTAATTTTTAAAATATTTATTAGAAGAGCGGCATTCTCATGATGATTATAGAGCGTTAAACGTGCATTTTATGAGTAATTATCAGCCCCGTCCGGTATGATGAGGCTCATGTTGTCAACAGCATCCTCCTAGCACCTATACCGTCACTCACAGCCTTCAGTCCTCTCTGGCCAGGGGGTAAGCGTATTACCCCAACCCACAGCGGAGACCCGACCGGACGATTGTTCAGGACATTGAGCCCCCATGCAGGTATAACCCGGTGCCCTATTTACGGCTCAGAACCGCTGAATACCATATCTCCCTGATTGCGCTCCTCACTCACCTTTCAAACAATCAAGCACAGGAAGAGAAATAAAAATATTGCGGTTTTATTCATGCCTTGATTTTATGTATCTGTACAATTCGAGTGTGTGTTTGTCTTCGTGTGTATAAAAAGCGTTATCATAAAAGGTTATGCTAAATTTTACTAACCGTAGTACATGATCTTCGTTATTACTTTTAGGTTCTACGAAGAGATTCGTAAAAACACCGTAAAGACGGGCTTCCTACAACTTACAAATCCATGATCGCCTTCTTCTTACTGATACTGAGACAAGAATGGCCGGGTTGCTAACGTGACGACAATAGCAACATCCCCGATTCAATGACGTCATGCCGTTTTAATCTTCAAACGTTCGGCTGGAAACACGTAATACTGAGTGTTTAATATTGTTTTTATTTTACTTTGCGAAGTGAATGTGTTTCGGGGTTCATAGAGTGCGTAGTTAGGAGTCCAGACCGCAGATGGCGACACCTGACGTAAACAGCAAGTTTGTGACGTATTTTTCATCGGCATGGGCGTAGATAACTTATTACCACGCGGGTGTGTTCTGTGATGAGAGCATTGCATCCAGAGCAGAGACTGCCCGCTGTTGTGATTTGCTGGAGCAATATGTATTGTTTATATTCATTTTGGAATATTTTAGTGAAGTCACTGCAGAGTTGAGACTGAACATATGTGCTGACAGATTCAATAACAAATCAAACGATCTCGTGTATTTCTTGGAAATAATAATAAGATCAATATATTTAAAACAAGGTATGAGATTTGTAATCCGTTTGGTTCAAAGGAACTTCGTAAAAATAAACTTTAAATGCAATATATTGTTTTATCTGGAATAAACTGAAATGAACACGTGACTTGTGATTATAATATTATAATTACGTGCATGTTATAGATGTTTCAATACACTTTTTCACATTTATGAAAGGGGTTTTTTTTTTTGGGGGGGGGGCACTGGATTTTAGGAGGGGGGGGGGTCCCGAGACCTTAAAAGTGGATGTCCTGGCATCAGGTGGTGGCCTGAACGTAAATTAAAGAATGAATGGAAAATGTGATATCGTGTCCCGGCTTCCTTACAATATAGTACAATATTCGTCTGCACAATAGAACACAGACAGAAAGTCGGAGCATCTCGTTTTGTGTGTATGCATAATATAAGGATAAAGAAAACATACCTTAGTTTCTCATGCACCGCGCGCGTCAATTTTAGTACCCGAATAAAATAATTGTTACCCCGTAATATCACATTAAAATCAAAACACTTTCATGAAAAATTCATATAAGAAGCGGGTCCGCAATAATTTCTAGAGAAAGAGCCCAAGAAACGTTACTTTCTTGGACTTATGTTAAAATTAAAAACAGTGTAGAATATTTCAAAAATTGAAAATATAATTTAAATACATAAAATATATAAAATTTGTATAAAGAACATGTATCGTACTGAGTCGTGAGATGGGTTGTTTATATGTATTTATTGCGCCCGCAAAACACAACTGTCCTGTCACAACTGGACCGAACGGCTGATGTACGACCTGGACATAAATAAGGGGCCGTATAAGAAGAAGCCGTCTACCAGATCATATTACAATATATTTAGAAATTTAATATTTTAAATATTTATTAGAACAGCGGCATTTTCATGATGATTATGGAGCGTTGAACGTGCATTTTATCAGTAATTATCCGCCCCGTGCGGTATGATGAGGCTGAATGTTGTCAACAGCATCCTCCTAGCACCTATACCGTCACTCACAGCCTTCAGTCCTCTCCGGCCAGGGGGTAAGCGTATTACCCCAACCCACTGCGGAGACCCGACCGGACGATTGTTCAGGACCGTTAGCCCCCAGGTAAAACCCAGTGCCCTATTTATGGGTCAGAGCCGCTGAATACCATATCTCCCTGACTGCGCTGCTCACTCACCTTTCAAACAATCAAGCACAGGAAGAGGAAATAAAAATATTGCGATTTTATTGATGCCTTGATTTTATGTATCTGTACAATTCGAGTGTGTGTTTGTCTTCGTGTGTATAAAAAGCGTTATCATAAAAGGTTATGCTAAATTTTACTAACCGTAGTACATGATCTTCCTTATTACTTTTAGGTTCCACGAAGAGATTCGAAAAAACACCGTAAAGACGGGCTTCCTACAAATTACAAGTCCATGATCGCATTCTTCTTACTGATACTGAGACAAGAATGGCCGGGTTGCTAACGTGACGACGATAGCAACATCCCCGATTCAATGACGTCATGCCGTTTTAATCTTCAAACGTTCGGCTGGAAACACGTAATACTGAGTGTTTAATATTGTTTTTATTTTACTTTGAGAAGTGAATGTGTTTCGGGGTTCATAGTGTGTAGTTAGGAGCCCAGACCGCAGATAGCGACACCTGACGTAAACAGCAAGTTTGTGACGTATTTTTCATCGGCATGGGCGTAGATAACTTATTACCACGCGGGTGTGTTATGTGATGAGAGCATTGCATCCAGAACAGAGACGGCCCGCTGTTGTGATCTGCTGGAGCAGTATGTATTGTTTATATTCATTTTGGAATATTTTAGTGAAGTCACTGCAGAGTTGAGACTGAACATATGTGCTGACAGATTTAATATCAAATCAAATGATCTCGTCTATATCATGGAAATAATAATGAGATGAATATATTTAAAACAAGGATACATAATGAGATCTGTAATCCGTTTGGTTCAAAGGAACTTCGTAAAAATAAACTTTAAATGCAATATATTGTTTTATCTAGAATAAACTGAAATGAACACGTGACTTGTGATTCCAATATTATAATTACGTGTTATTGATGTTTAAATATACTTTTTTCACAGAGATGAAAGGGGGATTTTTTTGGGGGGGGGGACTCTATGTTTGGGGGGGGGGGGGGGGGTTCCCGAGACCTCAAAACGGGATGTCCTGGCCTCAGGTGGTGGCCTGAACGTAAATTAAAGAATGAATGGAAAATGTGATATCGTGTCCCGGCTTCCTTACAAAATAAAACAAAATTTGTCTGCACAATAGAACACAGACAGAAATTCGGAGTATCTCGTTTTGTGTGTATGCGTAATATAAGGATAAAGAAAACGTACGTTAGTTTCTCATGCATCGAGCGCGTCAATTTTAGTACCCGAATAAAATAATTGTTTCCCCGTCATATCACATTAAAATCAAAACCTTATCATGAAAAATTCATATAAGAGGCGGGTCCGCAATAATTTCTAGAGAAAGAGCCCAAGAAACGTAACTCCCTTGGACTTATGTTAAAATTAAAAACCCTTGAAACACAACTGTCCTGTCACAACTGGACCGAACGGCTGATGTACGACCTGGACATAAATAAGGGGCCGTATGAGAAGAAGCCGTCTACCAGATCATATTACAATATATTTAGAAATTTAATATTCGAAATATTTATTAGAACCGCGGCATTCTCATGATGATTATGGAGCGTTGAACGTGCATTTTATCAGTAATTATCGGGCCCATCCGGTATGATGAGGCTCATGTTGTCAACAGCATCCTCCTAGCACCTATACCGTCACTCACAGCCTTCAGTCATCTCCGGCCAGGGGGTATGCGTATTACCCCAACCCACTGCGGAGACCCGACCGGACGATTGTTCAGGACCGTGAGCCCCCATGCAGGTATAACTTGGTGCCCTATTTACGGCTCAGAACCGCTGAATACCATATCTCCCTGATTGCGCTCCTCACTCACCTTTCAAACAATCAAGCACAGGAAGAGAAAATAAAAATATTGCGGTTTTATTCATGTCTTGGTTTTATGTATATGTACAATTCGAGTGTGTGTTTGTCTTCGTGTGTATAAAAAGCGTTATCATAAAATTTTATGCTAAATTTTACTAACCGTAGTACATGATCTTCCTTATTACTTTTAGATTCCACGAAGAGGTTCGTAAAAACACCGTAAAGACGGGCTTCCTACAACTTACAAGTCCATGATCGCCTTCTTCTTACTGATACTGAGACAAGAATGGCCGGGTTGCTAAGGTGACGACATTAGCAACATCCCCGATTCAATGACGTCATGCCGTTTTAATCTTCAAACGTTCGGCTGGAAACACGTAATACTGAGTGTTTAATATTGTTTTTATTTTACTTTGGGAAGTGAATGTGTTTCGGGGTTCATAGAGTGCGTAGTTAGGAGTCCAGACCGCAGATGGCGACACCTGACGTAAACAGCAAGTTTGTGACGTATTTTTCATCGGCATGGGCGTAGATAACTTATTACCACGCGGGTGTGTTATGTGATGAGAGCATTGCATCCAGAACAGAGATTGCCCGCTGTTGTGATCTGCTGGAGCAGTATGTATTGTTTATATTCATTTTGGAATATTTTAGTGAAGTCACTGCAGAGTTGAGAATGAACATATGTGCTGACAGATTTAATAACAAATCAAACGATCTCGTGTATTTCGTGGAAATAATAATGAGATCAATATATTTAAAACAAGGATACGTAATAAGATCTGTAATCCGTTTGGTTCAAAGGAACTTCGTAAAAATAAACTTTAAATGCAATATATTGTTTTATCTGGAATAAACTGAAATGAACACGTGACTTGTGATTCCAATATTATAATTACGTGTTATTGATGTTTGAATATACTTTTTTCACAGAGATGAAAGGGGGATTTTTTTTTTGGGGGGGGGGCCACTGGATTTTAGGAGGGGGGGGGGGGGGGGTCCCGAGACCTTAAAAAGGGATGTCCTGGCATCAGGTGGTGGCCTGAACGTAAATTAAAGAATGAATGGAAAATGTGATATCGTGTCTCGGCTTCTTTACAATATAGTACAATATTCGTCTGCACAATAGAACACAGACAGAAAGTGGGAGGATCTCGTTTTGTGTGTATGCATAATATAAGGATAAAGAAAACATACCTTAATTTCTCATGCACCGCGCGCGTCAATTTTAGTACCCGAATAAAATAATTGTTACCCCGTAATATCACATTAAAATCAAAACACTTTCATGGAAATTTCATATAAGAAGCGGGTCCGCAATAATTTCTAGAGAAATAGCCCAAGAAACGTTACTTTCTTAGACTTATGTTAAAATTAAAAACAGTGTAGAATATTTTAAAAAATTAAAATATAATTTAAATACATATAATATATAAAATTTGTATAAAGAACATGTATCGTACTGAGTCGTGAGATGGGTTGTTTATATGTATTTATTGCGCCCGCATAACACAACTGTCCTGTCACAACTGGACCGAACGGCTGATGTACGACCTGGACATAAATAAGGGGCCGTATAAGAAGAAGCCGTCTACCAAATCTTATTACAATATATATTTAGAAATTTAATATTTAAAATATTTATAAGAACAGCGGCATTCTCATGATGATTCCGGAGCGTTGAACGTGCATTTTATCAGTAATTATCCGCCCCCTGCGGTATGATGAGGCTGAATGTTGTCAACAGCATCCTCCTAGCACCTATACCGTCACTCACAGCCTTCAGTCCTCTCCGGCCAGGGGGTAAGCGTATTACCCCAACCCACTGCGGAGACCCGACCGGACGATTGTTCAGGACCGTTAGCCCCCAGGTATAACCCAGTGCCCTATTTATGGGTCAGAGCCGCTGAATACCATATTTCCCTGACTGCGCTCCTCACTCACCTTTCAAACAATCAAGCACAGGAAGAGAAAATAAAAATATTGCGGTTTTATTCATGCCTTGATTTTATGTATCTGTACAATTCGAGTGTGTGTTGTCTTCGTGTGTATAAAAAGCGTTATCATAAAAGGTTATGCTAAATTTTACTAACCGTAGTACATGATCTTCCTTATTACTTTTAGGTTCCACGAAGAGATTCGAAAAAACACCGTAAAGACGGGCTTCCTACAAATTACAAGTCCATGATCGCATTCTTCTTACTGATAGTGATACTGAGACAAGAATGGCCGGGTTGCTAACGTGACGACGATAGCAACATCCCCGATTCAATGACGTCATGCCGTTTTAATCTTCAAACGTTCGGCTGGAAACACGTAATACTGAGTGTTTAATATTGTTTTTATTTTACTTTGCGAAGTGAATGTGTTTCGGGGTTCATAGAGTGCGTAGTTAGGAGCCCAGACCGCAGATGGCGACCCCTGACGTAAACAGCAAGTTTGTGACGTTTTTTTTATCGGCATGGGCGTAGATAACTTATTACCACGCGGGTGTGTTATGTGATGAGAGCATTGCATCCAGAACAGAGACTGCCCGCTGTTGTGACTTGCTGGAGCAATATGTATTGTTTATATTCATTTTGGAATATTTTAGTGAAGTCACTGCAGAGTTGAGAATGAACATATGTGCTGACAGATTAAATAACAAATCAAACGATCTCGTGTATTTCGTGGAAATAATAATGAGATCAATATATTTAAAACAAGGATACATAATGAGATTTCTAATCCGTTTGGTTCAAAGGAACTTCGTAAAAGTAAACTTTAAATGCAATATATTGTTTTATCTGGAATAAACTGAAATGAACACGTGACTTTTGATTACAATATTATAATTACGTTTTATTGATGTTTCAATACACTTTTTCACAGAGATGAAAGGGGCATTTTTTTTGGGGGGGGGACTGGATGTTGGGGGGGGGGGGGGGGTTCGAGACCTTAAAAGGGGATGTCCTGGCATCAGGTGGTGGCCTGAACGTAAATTAAAGAATGAATGGAAAATGTGATATCGTGTCCCGGCTTCCTTACAATATAGTACAATATTCGTCTGCACAATAGAACACAGACAGATAGTCGGAGCATCTCGTTTTGTGTATGCATAATATAAGGATAAAAAAAACATACCTTAGTTTTTCATGCACCGCACGTTAATTTTAGTAGCCGAATAAAATAATTGTTTCCCCGTCATATCACATTAAAATCAAAACACTTTCATGAAAAATTCACATAAGAAGCGGGTCCGCAATAATTTCTAGAGAAAGAGCCCAAGAAACGTTACTTTCTTGGACTTATGTTAAAATTAAAAACAGTGTAGAATATTTTAAAAAATAAAAATATAATTTAAAAACAAATAATATATAAAATTTGTATAAAGAACATGTATCGTACTGAGTGGTGAGATGGGTTGTTTATATGTATTTATTGCGCCCGCAAAACACAACTGTCCTGTCACAACTGGACCGAACGGCTGATGTACGACCTGGACATAAATAAGGGGCCGTATAAGAAGAAGCCGTCTACCAGATCATATTACATTATATTTAGAAATTTAATATTTAAAATATTTATAAGAACAGCGGCATTCTCATGATGATTATGGAGCGTTGAACGTGCATTTTATCAGTAATTATCCGCCCCCTGCGGTATGATGAGGCTGAATGTTGTCAACAGCATCCTCCTAGCACCTATACCGTCACTCACAGCCTTCAGTCCTCTCCGGCCAGGGGGTAAGCGTATTACCCCAACCCACTGCGGAGACCCGACCGGACGATTGTTCAGGACCATGAGTCGCCAAGCAGGTATAACCCAGTGCCCTATTTACGGCTCAGAACCGCTGAATACCATATCTCCCTGATTGCGCTCCTCACTCACCTTTCAAACAGTCAAGCACAGGAAGAGAAAATAAAAATATTGCGGTTTTATTCATGTCTTGGTTTTATGTATATGTACAATTCGAGTGTGTGTTTGTCTTCGTGTGTATAAAAAGCGTTATCATAAAATTTTATGCTAAATTTTACTAACCGTAGTACATGATCTTCCTTATTACTTTTAGATTCCACGAAAAGGTTCGTAAAAACACCGTAAAGACGGGCTTCCTACAACTTACAAGTCCATGATCGCCTTCTTCTTACTGAAACTGAGACAAGAATGGCCGGGTTGCTAACGTGACGGCAATAGCAACATCCCCGATTCAATGACGTCATGCCGTTTTAATCTTCAAACGTTCGGCTGGATACACGTAATACTGAGTGTTTAATATTGTTTTTATTTTACTTTGGGAAGTGAATGTGTTTCGGGGTTCATAGAGTGCGTAGTAAGGAGCCCAGACTGCAGATGGCGACATCTGACGTAAACAGCAAGTTTGTGACGTATTTTTCATCGGCATGGGCGTAGATAACTTATTACCACGCGGGTGTGTTATGTGATGAGAGCATTGCATCCAGAACAGAGACTGCCCGCTGTTGTGATCTGCTGGAGCAGTATGTATTGTTTATATTCATTTTGGAATATTTTAGTGAAGTCACTGCAGAGTTGAGACTAAACATGTGTGCTGACAGATTTCATAACAAATCAAACGACCTCGTGTATTTCGTGGAAAAATAATGAGATAAATATATTAAAAACAAGGATACATAATGAGATTTGTAATCCATTTGGTCAAAGGAACTTCGTAAAAATAAACTTTAAATGCAATATATTGTTTTATCTGGAATAAACTAAAATGAACACGTGACTTGTGATTACAATATTATAATTACGTATTATGGATGTTTCAATACACTTTTTCAAAGAGATGAAAGGGGGATTTATTTTTTTTTGGGGGGGGGACTTGATGTTAAGGGGGGGGGGGTTCCGGAGACCTTAAAACGGGATGTCCTGGCATCAGGTCGTGGCCGGAACGTAAATTAAAGAATGAATGGAAAATGTGATATCGTGCTTCCTCACAATATAATACAATATTCGTCTGCACAATAGAACACAGACAGAAAGTCGGAGTATCTCATTTTGTGTGTATGCGTAATACAAGGATAAAGAAAACATACGTTAGTTTCTCATGCACCGGGCGCGTCAATTTTAGTACCCGAATAAAATAATTGTTTCCCCGTCATATCACATTAAAATCAAAACCCTATCATGAAAAAATCACATAAGAAGCGGGTCCGCAATAATTTCTAGAGAAAGTGCCAAAGAAACGTAACTCTCTTGGACTTATGTTAAAATAAAAAACAGTGTAGAATATTTCAAATAATAAAAATATAATTTAAATACATATAATATATAAAATTTGTATCAAGAACATGTATCGTACTGAGTCGTGTGATGGGTTGTTTTTATGTATTTATTGTGCCCGTAAAACACAAATGTCCTGTCACAACTGGACCGAACGGCTGATGTACGACCTGAACATAAATAAGGGGCCGTATATAAGAAGAAGCCGTCCACCAGATCATATTACAATATATTTAGAAATTTAATATTAAAAATATTTATTAGAACAGCGGCATTCTCATGATGATTCCGGAGCGTTGAAGGTGCATTTTATCAGTAATTATCCGCCCCCTACGGTATGATGAGGCTGAATGTTGTCAACAGTATCCTCCTAGCACCTATACCGTCACTCACAGCCTTCAGTCCTCTCCGGCCAGGGGGTAAGCGTATTACCCAAACCCACTGCGGAGACCCGACCGGACGATTGTTCAGCACCGTGAGCCCCCAGCGATATCCCAGTGACCTATTTACGGCTCAGAACCACTGAATGCCATATCTCCTTATATTCATTTTGGAATATTTTAGTGAAGTCACTGCAGTGTTGAGACTGAACATATGTGCTGACAGATTTAATAACAAATCAAACAATCTCGTGTATTTCGTGGAAATAATAATGAGATCAATATATTTAAAACAAGGATACATAATGAGATTTGTAATCCGTTTGGTTCAAAGGAACTTCGTAAAAATAAACTTTAAATGCAATATATTGTTTTATCTGGAATAAACTGAAATGAACACGTGACTTGTGATTACAATATTATAATTACGTGTTATTGATGTTTCAATACACCTTTTCACAGAGATGAAAGGGGAATTTTTTTTTTTTGGGGGGGGGGGGGGGGACTGAATGTTAGGGGGGGGGTTCCCGAGACCTTAAAACGGGATGTCTTGGCATCAGGTGGTTGCCTGAACGTAAATTAAAGAATGAATGGAAAATGTGATATCGTGTCCCGGCTTCCTTACAATATAATACAATATTCGTCTTCACAATAGAACACAGACAGAAAGTAGTCGGAGTATTTCGTTTTGTGTGTATGCGTAATATAAGGATAAAGAAAACATACGTTAGTTTCTCATGCACTGCGCGCGTCAATTTTAGTACCCGAATAAAATAATTATTTCCCCGTCATATCACATTAAAATCAAAACCCTATCATGAAAAATTCATATAAGAAGCGGTTCCGCAATAATTTCTAGAGAAATAGCCCAAGAAACGTAACTCTCTTGGACTTATGTTAAAATTAAAAACAGTATGGAATATTTCAAATAATAAAAATATAATTTAAATACATATAATATATAAAATTTGTATAAAGAACATGTATCGTACTGAGTCGTTTGATGGGTTGTTTTTATGTATTTATTGTGCCCGTGAAACACAAATGTCCTGGTCTCAACTGGACCGAACGGCTGATGTACGACCTGGACATAAATAAGGGGCCGTTTAAGAGGAAGCCTTCTACCAGATCATATATTACAATATACTTAGAAATTTAATATTTAAAATATTTATTAGAACAGCGGCATTCTCATGATGATTCCGGAGCGTTGAAGGTGCATTTTATCAGTAATTATCCGCCCCCTACGGTATGATGAGGCTGAATGTTGTCAACAGCATCCTCCTAGCACCTATACCGTCACTCACAGCCTTCAGTCCTCTCCGGCCAGCGGGTAAGCGTATTACCCCAACCCATTGCGGAGACCCGACCGGACGATTGCTCAGCACCGTGAGCCCCCAGCGATATCCCAGTGCACTATTTACGGCTCAGAACCACTGAATGCCATATCTCCCTGATTGCGCTCCTCACTCACCTTTCAAACAATCAAGCACAGGAAGAGAAAATTAAAATATTGCAGTTTAATTCGTTTCTTGATTTTATGTATCTGTACAATTTCGAGAGTGTCTTTGTGTGCGAGTTTATATAACGCATTATCATAAAATTTAACCTAAATTTTACTAACCGTAGTCTATGATCTTCCCTATTGCTTTTTGATTCCTCGAAGAGATTCGTAAAATCACGGTAAAGACGGGCTTCCTACAACTTCCAAGTCCCATATCTCCCTGATTGCGCTCCACACTCACCTTTTAAACAATCAAGCACAGGAAGAGAAACTAGAAATA
Organism: Sipunculus nudus; assembly: GCA_026874595.1. Lineage (NCBI taxonomy): Eukaryota > Metazoa > Annelida > Sipuncula > Golfingiida > Sipunculidae > Sipunculus > Sipunculus nudus. The sequence goes on from CM049307.1 coordinate 61,552,060, forward strand.
TTGCGGTTTTATTCGTGTCTTGTTTAATATTGTTTTTATTTTACTATGCGAAGTGAATGTGTTTCGGGGTTCATAGAGTGCGTAGTTAGGAGCCCAGACCGCAGATGTCGACACCTGACGAAAAGAGCAAGTTTTTGACGAATTTTTCATCGGCATGGGCGTAGATAACTTATTGCCAGGCGTGTTTTTTATGTGCATTGCATCCAGAACAGGGACTGCATGAGTCCTGTTGTGATTCGCCGGTGCAAGCGTGTTGTGAAGCAGGGAATATTTAAAAATTAATAAATATAGCAATTCATTTCGGATTATTTTAGTGAAGTCACTGCAGTGTTGAGACTAAACATGTGTGCTGACAGATTTCATCACAAATCAAACGACCTCGTGTATTTCGTGGAAAAATAATGAGATAAATATGTTTAAAACAAGATTACATAATGAGATTTGTAATCCGTTTGGTTCAAAGGAACTTCGTAAAAATAAACTTTAAATGCAATATATTGTTTTATCTGGAATAAACTGAAATGAACACATGACTTGTGATTACAATATTATAATTACGTGTTATTGATGTTTCAATACACTTTTTCACAGAGATGAAAGGGGGATTTTTTTTTTTGGGGGGGGGGGGACTGGATGTTAGGGGGGGGGGGGTTCCCGAGACCTTAAAACGGGATGTCCTGGCATCAGGTGGTGGCCTGAACGTAAATTAAAGAATGAATGGAAAATGTGATATCGTGTCCCGGCTTCCTTACAATATAATACAATATTTGTTTGCACAATAGAACACAGACAGAAAGTCGGAGTATCTCGTTTTGTGTGTATGCATAATATAAGGATAAAGAAAACATACGTTTCTCATGCACGGCCCCCGTCAATTTTAGTACCCGAAAATAATAATTGTTTCCCCGTCATATCACATTAAAATCAAAACCCTATCATGAAAAATTCATATAAGAAGCGGGTCCGCAATAATTTCTAGAGAAAGAGCCCAAGAAACGAAACTCTCTTGGACTTATGTTAAAATTAAAAACGGTATAGAATATTTCAAATAATAAAAATATAATTTAAATACATATAATATATAAAATTTGTATAAAGAACATGTATCGTACTGAGTCGTTTGATGGGTTGTTTTTATGTATTTATTGTGCCCGTGAAACACAAATGTCCTGGTCTCAACTGGACCGAACGGCTGATGTACGACCTGGACATAAATAAGGGGCCGTATAAGAAGAAGCCTTCTACCAGATCATATATTACAATATACTTAGAAATTTAATATTTAAAATATTTATTAGAACAGCGGCATTCATAAAATGTTGTCAACAGCATCCTCCTAGCAACTATACCGTCACTCACAGCCTTCAGTCCTCTCCGGCCACGGGGTAAGCGTATATTACCCCAACCCACTGCGGAGACCCGACCGGACGATTGTTCAGCACCGTGAGCCCCCAGCGATATCCCAGTGCACTATTTACGGCTCAGAACCACTGAATGCCATATCTCCCTGATTGCGCTCCTCACTCACCTTTCAAACAATCAAGTACAGGAAGAGAAAATTAAAATATTGCAGTTTAATTCGTTTCTTGAGTTTATGTATCTGTACAATTTCGAGAGTGTCTTTGTGTGCGAGTTTATATAACGCATTATCATAAAATTTAACCTAAATTTTACTAACCGTAGTCTATGATCTTCCCTATTGCTTTTTGATTCCTCGAAGAGATTCGTAAAATCACGGTAAAGACGGGCTTCCTACAACTTCCAAGTCCCATATCTCCCTGATTGCGCTCCACACTCACCTTTCAAACAATCAAGCACAGGAAGAGAAACTAAAAATATTGCGGTTTTATTCATGTCTTGATTTAATGTATCTGTACAATTTCGTGAGTGTGTTTGTGTTCGTGTGTATAAAAAGCGTTATCATAAAATGTTATGCTAAATTTTACTAACCGTAGTACATGATCTTCACTGTTAAAAGTTGCACGTAAAATAACGGTGCTTTGCACCGGCAGCAAAGTTGACAGTGCAATGCACCGTTATTTTACGTGCAAAGAAATAACGCAGTGCGTTAAATAACGCCGCATTGCACCGTAATTTTACAGCGCTTTGGGACGTAAATTAACGGTGCTTAGCCACGGGAAATAACGGGCATCTGTTATTTTACGGGACAATATGCCGTTATTTTACAGTGCTAAGAGACGTGAATTAACAGTGATTTAAACTGGAATCAGGGCATTGCACCGTTATTTCACGGTGCGTTGATATGTAGAATAACAAAACATTTTTACTTTATAATAAATTACAGTGCTTTGCACTTGGAGCTATACACTGTTACAGGTTTCCATAATCTTTCTCAAATTGTTTCTGTCTTGTCACTCCGGACGAACCCTTTATTTGTATCCGTGTACTTCAGGTTTCTCATAACATGTTTTTTTAGATTTTACCAGTAAATATATTACGAACGAAGTCAGACCTCCTTATGATGATAGAGTTGTAAGTTTCTGTTTGACTGTCAAGTGTCCCGAAAATCAAATCAGGATATCCACAGAGGGAAATGCATCTTGGCTAATTTGGGAAATGGCATTAAAAATGCATGCTCACACATAATATCACACCACTTCTTTATTGTATGAAATATTCAACAGATCATCGACATGTACAACACGTGTACTTAATGTATATAGTTATTCAGATTATACTGATCTTTCAAAAGGCATCATTAGGAAGCAAACATATTTAAACATTTTGACCACACTGCATGGCAGTTAAATCGTCTCCAACTAAACATATAAAATTTGGCAATTAGTGCAATATTATTATGATTACTATTATGAATGCTGTGTGTTATCTCATTAAGGTTGCTGATCTTTTTAACAATGGGGCCCAAAAATCTATTTATTATGTATCTTTGAAAAATAGATAAAAGTGCATCAATAAATTTATAGTGTTGTAAATTAATGGTATCTTTAAAGTAAAAGATGGTCAGAACACAAGTCAAACAATTGAAATGGATTTAACTTATATGTCACCGAATCTTTCTACAGTAAAGGCATCTACTTTGTGTGGAGCTTCTGATAATGAATTCCAAAATAAAGGTCCTTAGTAAATAAATGATTTTTGCATCAATTAAATTCGAACTGGAGGGAGTTGAAGAGAATGCCTACACTGTAACAAGGGTGCAAATGTAAACGTTTTTCCATAAAAATAATAAGATAATTACCTGATTTAATTAAGGTACTTAAACACAAGAATATTAAAAGTGAAATAGTCGTTAAATGATATTTCCTATATTATTGATATATTATAGAGGAAAATGCAGCATTAAAACATTAAATCTGACCAACCAGCTCTATTGACAGTGGGAGGGCAGTTAGAGGTGCATTCAATTACCCCCAAAATCAAGAAACCTGAAGGTCTTTTTAGTCCCTTGGGATACTCCAGGGTAAATATCCAAAATGACGCATAGCAAGCCTCCAGTGGAAGTAGAAATAACTTGCATGGGTTGACAGTTTCTGGCCATCCACCATATGTTACAGTGATGTTACAGTCCCCATCTTTAACATTCACAGGTGTTGGAGATCTCATTCCCTGCATACAAAATAATAAACAGAAAAGAGAGATTGTAAATGTAAGAAACATGAGAGAAATATGCAAGAATATAGTTCAGTCCAATTATTCCTTTAATTTTTATATTTTTTTTAGATTTTTTTCAAAGTCTGACGCTCTATCAATTTACATTACAGAAAATAAACTTTTGTTCTTTCTTCACAAAATTTAAACAATAACTACAAAAAATAGTTTTCTTATGGTCAATGGGAACCTTTAGAAGTGAAAATAATTATACATTATTATATCCAATATATCTTTACATTTACATTACAGACATTAACTGGCCAATGTTTTGTTCTATCTCAGCACCGTGAGCCCCCAGCGATATCCCAGTGCCCTATTTACGGCTCAGAACCGCTGAATACCATATCTCCCTGACTGCGCTCCACACTCACCCTCCAAACAATCAAGCACAGGAAGAGAAAATAAAAATATTGCGGTTTTATTCATGTCTTGGTTTTATGTATATGTACAATTCGAGTGTGTGTTTGTGTTCGTGTGTATAAAAAGCGTTATCATAAAATGTTATGCTAAATTTTACTAACCATAGTACATGATCTTCCTTATTACTTTTAGATTCCACGAAGAGATTCGTAAAAACACCGTAAAGACGGGCTTCCTACAACTTACAAGTCCATGATCGCCTTCTTCTTACTGATACTGAGACAAAAATGGCCGGGTTGCTAACGTGACGACAATAGCAACATCCCCGATTCAATGACGTCATGCCGTTTTAATCTTCAAACGTTCGGCTGGAAACACGTAATACTGAGTGTTTAATATTGTTTTTTATTTTACTTTGCGAAGTGAATGTGTTTCGGGGTTCATAGAGTGCGTAGTTAGGAGCCCAGACCGCACATGGCGAAACCTGACATAAACAGCAAGTTTGTGATGTATTTTTGATCGGCATGGGCGTAGATAACTTATTGCCACGCGGGTTTGTTATGTGCACTGCATCCAAAACAGGGACTGCATGAGTCTTGTTATGATTTGCTGGTGCAAGCGTGTTGTGAAGCAGAGAATATTTAAAAATTAATAAATATAGCAACATGTATTGTTTATATTCATTTCGGAATATTTTAGTAAAGCCACTAAAGTGTTGAGACTAAACATATGTGCTGACAGATTTTATAACAAATCAAACGACCAATATTTCGTGGAAAAATAATGAGATAAATATATTTAAAACAAGGATACATAATGGGATTTGTATTCGTTTGGTTCAAACGAACTTCGTAAAAAAACCTTAAAACGCAATAAATTGTTTTATCTGAAAAAAAAACTAAAATGAACAGGTGACTTTTGATTACTTCATTATAATTACGTGTCATAGAGGATGTTTGAATACACTTTTTCACAGTGATGAAAGCTGGATTTTTTTTTGGGGGGGGGGGGGGCTCCAGGGACCTTTATTAAGGCCTCTCCTGGCATCTGGTGGTGGCCTGAATGTAAATTAAAGAATGACTGAGAATATGGTATTGTGTCTCGGCTACCAAACAATATAATACAATAAACGTCTGCACAATAGAACACAGACAGATAGTGGGAGTATCACGTTGTGTTTATTCATAATATAAGGATAAAGCAAAAAATAGCTTAGTTTCTCATGCACTGCGCGCCTTGAAATTTATAAAACCGAATAAAAAATTGTTCCCCGATCATATCAAATTTAAGGCAAATCCCTATAATGAAATTAATAAAAAGAGCGGGCCAGGAAAAATGTTTAGAGAAAGAGCCTAAGAAACCAACCTCTCTTGGCCTGATGTTAAAATTAAAAAACAGTGTTGAATATTTCAAATAATAAAAAATATAAAAAAATAAATAAATATATATATATATTTTTTAAAGAACATGTTCCTTAACGAATCGTGTGATGGGTTGTGTTTATTTATTTTTTGTGCCGCAAAACACAACTGTCCTGTCACAACTGGACCGAACGGCTGATGTACGACCTGGACATAAATAAGGGGCCGAATAAGAAGAAGCGGTCTACCAGATCATATTATGATATACAAGGAATTCACTACGGTCGGTATGTTAAAGTTTGCGTTTGTGCCATTTACTAGGTTATTAACAGGATGGCCGACTAGGTGTTATATGAGATGTTGGACCACTCCGTTTAAAAGTGTCGGAACTGAAGATATCAGGAAGGAAGTTCTTGCTTGGCTACCATAAGATGTCCGCAGCATCTTATCACAGTTGTGGATTGCACAACAAATAAAAGGAAGTTGGTCTACATTTAACCTTAATGTTCTCTGAAACCGCATAGCGCATGACCTCATTTTAAAAGTTATTGTTGATATGACAATAAATAATTTTTAATGTACGGCATACACTTTTTTGGTTGATTTAATCTTCGTTTTGAAAATGTGTGGAGGTTACAACCGAAAAGTGCCCAATTAAATGCTTTCGGCAAAGACCGGAATGCCTTCGTGGTTGCGGTTATTCACAACACAGGTATGTGACACAACCTCCATATCAGGATTAAGGTCCATTCAGCACATGAATGCCCCCTGCCGTCAGTGACGGATTTAAGCATGTTTGGTCTGACACTTGTCCGAGACACTGACCCACTTGCATGGATAGTAAATGTGAAAAAAACACGTGACTCCCGGTCCCGTGGAACACATTCTTATGTCAGCACGCAATAATGGTTTATCTCCTAATTCACCAAGGACCAGGCCCGTAGGCTAGGGGGGTTCGGTGGGTTCGGACGAACCCCCCCCCCCCCCGCCCCCCCCCCCCCCCCCCGTTGAGCATCTGAGTTCCACCTGACAAATACTGATATGCTATGATTAGGAAAATTATACAGAACTTTATGTTTAACCATTTTTTCCGGTTCCATGCATACCCTCATAGGGAGAGACCATATTTCTGTATAAATATTGTTTATAGCGGCCTCTTTGTTTAGCTCTGTCAGGGCTGTAGATTGCAAGTACAGTTTAAAAATGTTTAATTTCACCTCTGAAAGAAGCTTTAAATAACCTGTTCAATGCTAGCTTCTGATTATAACCCAAAACTGGATGATTGTTGCCGTGTGAGAGGGTATAAAGAGAAAAATGTTGATTGACCCCTCTCATGCAAAGAGGGCAGTATAGCACACTCTTGTTTCCGGGGCAAAGGATGTAACTAAACCTAAATAAACGGGTACCCCATCAAGATCGCTGCACTGTCACCTTGCATTTACATCTTCAACATTTCAGAAAACAGCAGTATCACCTAAACTATCAAAGGAAGCACGTGCATAATATTCTGTTTATATTCACAATACAGCGTCACGGATAATATACACCGCAAAATAGATCCATAGGTTTAACAATTGGCCTGAGACCCTCAAAGAAGGTTGCGGCGGCTGAAAAAAGGCGGGGGTTCAGGACCCTCCCCCCTCCACCCTCGGGGGGGGGGGGTTCCGCTTCTGCTACTTACGAGGTATGCATATTTCCGTTTCACTCTTTATTATCAGCTTCCCTGTCATAAAACAGACGTTTAATTCATCTTTCACGTCTTGCTTACATCAATCTATCATTTATAAGTCTTTTAATTATGAAATCTATCAAATCCATCTTCAAAATCCGAATGCCCCCGCGTCCCAATCCGCTTTGCAAATGTAAGCAACATCACTGACCAGGTCTTCAAGGTAAGTAAATCGATGTATGAATTTCTTGTCACGATCAAAGCGCCATGAAATAAATGTAGAAATATTTATACATATCTTATTAAGAGAGTATCCGACTGAAAATCTATATTTTAATTTAACCTTTAGAATAAAAAAAAAAATATAAAAAGCCAATATTCCTCATCTTATATAATACTTCCCCGAACCCCGATAAAATGCCCGGTTATTACCTGGTTTATCAACCAGTATTATACTTTATTTTATATATAGTATAAAAACATAAATTGGTCTTGTCCCTTCGACGTGAGATGGCGCTAGCGACCGTGCAAGAAACTACTTGTATCTTTAAGAAAATAGCATCTTGGTTTATCATACCGTGATACCAAATAGAGAATCAATAGTTTCCGCCCTAACATTTACTATTAATTCCATGTAGTATCACAATAGTAAAATGCTAATAACCACAAACAAAAATGAAAATGATCGAATCTCTTGTTAAGTTGGTTTGCATAATAATCCAAGTCAAAACTGTGTCAGTTCTACAGTTTGCGTGACACTCACAATAACAACAACACACGGAAGCTTTCTGATGACAGGAGGCTTCACGGTGAAAGAAGACACAAGTCAAACATTGATCATTACGTGGCCACGTCGCTATGATTCAAATCTGAACTAACGTGTGGCAGAGGAAACACAGAAAAAAGTACGTGATATTTACGCGCGAGTGGTCTGTAATAGCTGTTAGCATGAACTAGAGTACAAATTTCACAATGTGAACCGGGTGCATGTTTATTAACTATTTATCATTACTCTGGGCGGTTGCTTTTGAGACTGAGTGGTGTGGTTTCAACACCAACTGCTCATCACACCTAACAGTTATATAACGTCTGTCCGTTAGTGTGTCTTAATTCTGTTAACCAGTGACGGCTATCTTTTTATTGCTTGGGCATAAACAATCATTTGTTATTAATTGCCTTAATCATATAACCATTAAACAATATTACAATAACAACTTTGGAGTGATTATGGAATATGTGCCACCAAAATATTTATATGTATGAAGGAAATAGATTTCATGCTAAAGAGGGTGGATTATTTGAAGGGGCTAGAATTAAAATGAATGGTGATAATTAAACTGATATGTAAACCATTAAGTCTCAATTTGTTTGTCATCATCCAAAATAGAATATTAGCATATATATCAATTGCATTGCATGTACTCTATTGTTTTGATTTCAGATAAGTGGCCATTATTAACTAGTGACCAGTTAATAATGGCCACTCATTTAAAACCAAACAAACCCGGGCTCACTATAGATAATAATGGCCACTCATTTGAAATCCAACCAAACCTTTATCCCAATGATTTAGGTAGTTTACCTGTTCTTAAGGAACAATTGCCCAGTAAAACTTGTACAAGACTAAAACCTGTCTGGCTGCTATGCCTTACCACTTGAAATGGTAAAACTGGTAATTACTTACCCTTATTTTAGTTTTGGAGCAAATTCAATCGATTCTGAACAAAAGTTTAAATTGTGTACTTGCGTAAAGACCTGTGATAACACTTGTTATACACCAATGAAATGTATTCAAATGATTGCAATTTTTTTAACTGAGAATTGAATTCGAATTGAATAAAAATTATTTGAATTGAATTGGATTAATTGATTATTTTCTCCAGGACACTGAATTGAATTGAATTGGAATTGAAGTTTCATAAAAGTTCTTAAATTGGAATTGAAAATTTTGAATGGACCCTCGGTCTTGAATCCGTTTTAATTTCAATATCAGTCATTGGTACAAATCATTTAACCTCTACTGACTGATAATCCAAATTAATCAGTTGTTTAGGAGTATGAAATTTCTAACCATATATACAGATCTATGCATTCTCTCAATTAATATGTAGCTGACGTTTGCTAATATATGTAATAATTCTATAGCCTCTATGTGTGTTTAATAACCTTGGGTATGAAGTTATTAGTAAACAGAATTTTCTAGAGTTTGCTTGCATTAATTAAATGTAAGCATAAATTTCCTCCATACAAAGCCTATGCCAATTGCGAAACCTTGTAATTGACTATGGCACTGCAAGATCAATGATCAGATCATTCTGCACAATCATCAGCCAATCACAGTGAGTGAGGAAAACATTTGCCACCTATAGCCTTTGTTGTTATGTAATTTATTTTTAACTTTTTACAGATGCCTCTGTACCAGAATGGGGCGAAGCTTGAGAGTTATACAGATTTAGACCTGGAATTTTACAAGGTAAGCATTGTAAGGAAAGAAATATTGCAAAAATTAAATCAGGGAGCATTTCTATCACAAGGGATGCATAAGAATTGAGAAAAAATAAGGAGGAAATATTTGGTCCATAATATATTGTCACACAAAATATATTACACCATATCGAGCACAGAGAATGTAACTCGTTTAGTTTCAGAAATATGTGTAATATTTTAAACTATGGGACAAAAACTTTTTTATAGAAATCTTGCAAATACTCTGACCCCAGCTTTGTGAAAGTAACAAGTACCTGGTACTTGTGAAAATTAGTCAAGATATAAAATGGTGATGGTTGTTGTTGTTGCAGGCAGGTGCCCTGGCTGTGACAGATGCTGACATTAAGGAGATAGAACCAGAGGGACTTCTGTACCTGTGTCAGAGAGAGTATGCTGTTATAGCTGCTGGTGATGGTAAGTAAAACCAGAAATATCACAGACCCATACCCCCCCCCCCCCCCACACACACACACATACACATGATAAAGAGGTAGAACCAGAGGTACTGCTGTATCTGTGTCAGAGAGAGTATGCTGTTATAGCTGCTGGTGATGGTAAGTACAACCAGAAATAACACATGAGAAGTATTCTGATTTGATTCATGTCTGACCTGTAGTTGATCTAGTGGTACATGATTCAGTCAAGTATATTATGCTCTGCACAGCCACAGATGCAGTATGTGTCTCATTATATTTATTACCAGCTTGTAAAGCTGTTTCATATTAATCGCCTTGTCTCCTAGTGGGTCCTGGCTAGGCTTTAACTTAAGCTTTTAAGTACAGCCTTGTAATCTGTAGTGAATTCCTGTTGAAATAAACTTATAATACTTTATCATTAAATCATATGTTTAAATTACATTTAATTAGATTTATTTAATTTTTCATCCAGCTCCAAAGTACAGGTTTGAGTGGAAATACAAGTATATCCCTATTTAGTTGAATCTTTTTTGTGTTATTTCAGAAAATGTGAAAATTATAGGAACTGATGATGCCACGACCTGCCACATGTTTGTTCTCAGACACTCAGGTAGGTGAATATCCAGAGAAAGTATTATGTGAACTTATGGCAGGTAAGCCATATTTTTGGGGGTACTTTGAATCACCTCTGACAAATTGTAAGTCTTTCTGTGATGTTTACAATTATTTACATTCACATATAGATGAAATTCAGTCATAGAGGCAGTTACTATTTTTATAAGCCCATTTGATGACAGGAGTATTATGGTTTACGCAACGTCCGTCTGTTTACTTTTAGTGTCGCTTCGATAACTTAAACGCCTCTGATGGATTTTCACTAAACTCATCATGAATGCTTACCAACAGATTTTGGGGCCTGCTATTTTGCATACACACTCAGCCCAGATGTCGCAGGTCACACTAGTATGATAAATATACATACCATCAGTATGGTAAATGCACCAAAGACTAAAAAGATGAAGATTTTATTTTAAGTAATGTATTTACCAGGTAGTGGTGTGACAGCCGTGGCTCACCTGGACGGCATGGAAACAAGAATGGCAATAGCAGCTATGAAGAAAAAGGTGTTAAAAATGACAGCTGACCAGGAGTCTGGGAGGTAAAGTCTACTGACCACTACACATCTCACACAGCACTGCTGCCATCTGATTACACTGGTTCTGGCACAGAGTCAGTAATTAGGCAAATGGGAGGGGTTGTTGAATGTTAAAAATTCAGGAAAGATATTTGGTCACTTAAGAGAAAAGTGTGAAAGCTAGGGACTTTTTATCAGTAATACAACTTTAATTAATAAAAATTTACTTTAATAAAAAAAAAACAGATCAAAATCTGTTAAATTTTTTCAATTATTGGCAAAAATGTAAAATTGGTACCTTAAATTTTGCCCAAGTTCGACCATGGCATGTTCGTTCTTGTAAGAACATTTGAACTACTTTTACATTCCTTATATATATAGATTTATCTGTTAAATTCTGAAATTTGAAAGTAAAAGCTTAAAAAATTATTATAGTTATTGAAGTTTTTCTGAGGCTCTAATGTATTTACATTTTGAACCTCCAGGCCAGCAATGTCTGGTCCTTACAGCCTTGTCTGGGTAAACGTATTAGTGATGCAACACTGCTTTTACAAATGTAGGATAAGATGTGGCAACCCTGCCTGCCTCCCCCCCCCCCCACCCCATCCCCCTCGCCCACCCAACAAGATATGTTGCATTACTTACATTCTGATTGCTGTTTACTATCCAATGTATACAACTTTTCCAATCCTGAATCAAGTGTTATTTTCAGATATTTATTATTTTGCAAATTTAAAAAATATATTTTTAGAAAAAATAAATACATCTGTGTTTCTATAAAAAAATTATTTTCATACTTCAGGACTGCCTAATATCAAAACCACTCATCTAGTTTTCTTCATATTTACCATAAATATTCCTCTATATAATTCCTATGTACATGCCAGAAATTAAGTCTGTATTATATAATTTAAAAAAGTAATGTGCCCAAACATAATGGACTTTGTAAAAAATCAGGGAAGATATTTGGTCACTTAAGACCAAAAATGTTAAACCTAGGGACTTTTTTTCAGTAATAAAACTTAAGTTAATCAAAATTTAATTGTATACCAGAAATTATATTCAAAATCTGTTATTTTTTTGTAAATATTAGCAAAAATATTAAGTTTGTACTTTAAATTTTGCCCTAGTGTGACCATGGAATGTTTCTTTCTGGTAAGAACATTTGCTTTACTTTTCACAGTCAGTATATATATAGATTTAATCTTCAGTCCTCTGCAATTTGCAACATCTGGTCATTCCCAATGCAATATTTTAGACACAATTCTTGTCATATTTGAAATACTGATACTTCTTTATTACTATTCAACTCAACTATATAATTAATACAAAAAATTACATCTGCCAAAATGAAATCTTACAGACCTACTTACAACAATGATGATACAATTATATCTGTTACATTCAGCTGAGCGCCGTGACCCATGGGTCCCTTGTTCACTTAACAATCTTCTATCTGATATAACTGTTAGTTCTGAATGATTATTGTTATTTAGACTAGCTGTATTTGAACACATTTAGCTCTTTTGTAAAATTGTCCAAGTAAGGGTTGCAGTTATACATGTTCTGCCCTCTAAACCAATGAAATGCTGCTTGGAAAATTGATTGTCATGGAAAGCAACCAAGAAAACACAATTGCAAGGAAAATTCCTATACTTTGGGATGAAAACTCCTATAAGTTTTAGATTCAAGTGCTCCTATAAAATTCCTTTATTTCTTCAGGAGCCTGAAGGGAGCCCTGCTTATGACAGTCATGATAATCAAAGGATTTGATATATCAGCCTGTAATTGTGCATATTTATACATATCGGATAGCGTTGTGGTATACAAGACTGGTGGCGCCACCTACAATAATTTATGCAAAGTGTTTGTTCCAGCTTTTTCTCAGGAGGAGTGGGTTTAATATATCAGCCTAAAACTGAGCATATGTATACATCTTGGATAGCTTTGTCATATACAAGACTGGATACACCATCTACAATCATTTTTGTGTTGTATGCACCCATGCCAGTATTTCAGCAATGATGTTTGTGTAATTGGTTCTTGTTCGAAATGTTTACTACTTGTATTGTTCATGTACATGTTACACATGTACTTGAAAAGAAATGGTTCAACATTGCACAGGTTTGCATTAGGCCTGTAGGCCTTGTTAAATTTTTGTTGTGTTCAGGCTGTCTTACTTGCTGCTGATATGACATCAGCACTATGCTGATCGATGATTTTTATCAGGGATACTTCTGGAGTTGTCAATTTATTGAAGCTTATGGATTCAATTAAATCAGTGTAAATGTTGAAGGAAACTTTTTATCAAAACACTTTTGGTTTCCCAATCCTGCACATTTCAAATATTACCTTTTGAAAGCAATGCATATGCATTTGTTGGTAATAATTCAGTAAAGTGCAATCTATGGTCAATAAAATTTTAGGCCCAGTTAATTGTTGAGAAATTCAAGTAATTGAAAATGCAAACATTTAATTGATGGCAGTTTTTTACCCCTCAACTTTGCAGACTGTTAACTTCATTTTACATAGATACTATAAACATCTGGAGGCTTGTATAGAGGTTCTTTATTGTCTCATTAAAATTGCTATCAGTGTGTCTATGTTATTTACAGATTAGAAGTACACATTGTCGGTGGGTTTTTAGACGATAGAGGTGAATCTAAAAAAATAACTCAGGAAGTCCTAGGTGAGTCAATACTACATTCACCTTTATTAGCTCAGCTGACTATAAGTCATCTGAGCAATAGTCATGGTCCTTTGTCTGTCGTCCAATAAAAAAAATATATTAATGGAAAAAGCGGATATGCAAAAAAAGACGGCTTTGATATAAAATGCATTTTTCCCTTGAATGTGAATTAAATGTATCAGTCCATTCTATCCACTTGCCTGCCCATCTGTAAATTTTTCATATGCATCACAGTATCTCAAAACTTTTACTGTTTTTCTTCATTACAGTCTTGTTAGATTATTATTTTTGCAATCATATATTAAGAACTGGAATTAGGTCTCTGGTACCCATATTCTTCAAGCTATGTGGCTCCGAGGCACCCCCCGGAATAATGAAAAATTTGATACTAAAGCTAAAGTATCTGAACAACTGATGCATTGATCACCATGATTCCTTGCATTGATATTGATCATGGAGAGTACCATCAGTTTCTGCAGACTGGTGGTGCCACCTGTATTTTTTCAATTTTTTACGATTTTTTTCTCTATTTTTGAGACCTTAAAAGATGTGGTGATCTGTTAACAGGGCACAAATCATAACTGCTGGACCTGGAATCTTCTCACTTTACACCCAAAGAGGTCCCAGCTATTGGGCTCCAAAGTACCCCCCAGAATAATGAAAATTAAATTTGATACAAAAGCTCAGGTATCTGAACAACTAAAGCACTGATCACCATGATTCTTTGCATGGATATAAATCATGAGGTGTTACATCAGTTTCTGCAGACTGGTGGCACCATCTGTATTTTTTCAATTTTTTTTCAATTTCTTTTACTATTTTGAGACCTTAAAAGATGCCTTCATCTGTTAACAGGGCACATATCATAACAGCTGGACCTGGAACTTCTAACTTTATATCCAAATAGGTCCATGAAAAGTCTCCTTGAAAACTTAGAATTAAGTCTCTGTTACCCATATTCTTCAAGCTATGGGGCTCTGAAGTACCCCCCAGAATAATGAAAAATTTTATACAAAAGCTCAAGTATCTGAACAATCAATGCATTGATCACCATGATTCTTTGCATGGATATTGATCATGGGGTGTTACATCAGTTTCTGAAGACTGGTGGCGCCACCTGTATTTTTTTATTTTTTACGATTTTTTCCTCTATTTTTGAGACCTTAAAAGATGCCTTCATCTGATAATAGGGTACAAATCGTAATGACTGGACCTAGAATCTTCTTTCTTGACATCCAGAGAGGTACATAAAAAGTCTCCATGGAAACCTGAAATTACTCTGTTACCCATATTTTCTGAGCTATGGGGCTCATAAGCACCCCTCAGAATAATTGAAAATTCGATACCAAAGTAGGGCACAAATCATAACCTTTGGGCCCAGAATCTTCTAACTTGACATCCTGAGATTTCCTCAAAAGTTCTCCCCAGAAACCTGAAATTGGGTCACAATGAACTGTTTTCTCAGAGTTTTGGGGTATGTTTGAGCACCCTAGAAATAATGCAAAATACACACAAATTGCCAGATTCCTCATGAAAGGCCGGTTGGTTTCTCATCAGATTTGTTGTGCTTATAGGTCTTGATGAACTTAAGTTAATATGCATGAACAATGATGCCACCTACATTATCTTAATTAGTTGTCTGTGCAAGGACATATTGTCAACATGTCAGTCAGTGAGTTGAGCGTCATGACCCACGGGTCACTTGTTATAAGAACCTTGTCTTCATCATGAAAAAAATATAAATTAATCTAGTTGTTTGCAATAGTTTTCTTGTGAAGAATTAAGCAGCATTGTAATTTGGGAATCATTGCAATTTTATGTTTTCATATCACAGCCGTTAAATAAGCAGCTTGTGATAATCTTACCCAAACTCAGAATTTCTTACTGTGTTTAGCTGTGACTGTTTGCAGACGAGCCAAGTCTCACACATTGGGCGTGAGACTGAAGCATTTAACCCTCGTCTCATGCTCTCATGCCAAGGGACATAAATCTCACGCTTTCTGTTACTTGGACCCATCAACCACAGCTTTTAAATTAAAACCGAACGTCTTATCCCATTTGTTCTGTCAAGACTGGAATTGGAACAAAGTTGTGCCAAATCGACCCATTTGACAATGTCCGGCATCTTGCCCAGAGGCTCTAAATTTGGGATACCCCATGCCATCTTGCCTGAAGGACCTGTATGCCAGCCAGGATTCATCTGATTGGTAGAAAGAATTTTTCAGTGGTTTCCTGTAAACAGTCGATATCTCTTACAGGAATGGCAGTTCTTGACTGCCACGAATTTGAAATCTCATGCATTGTGATTCTGCCAACATGGCATCTCTATGTTGGTGGATTGAATATGTCTTTGTTTTTTTTGTAGATATCTTGATAGCTGCTGAAGAGCCTCTCCATTTAATGACATATGCTGCTGTAGGTAGGTTAGAAGTATATATTTTACAAGTATTAAATGTCAGGAAGAAACACCATCAGTGCAAGTAGTAAAGGGAACCTGAAACTAGCGACAACTGTTTGACCATCGCACATACAACAGCGGCTGACAATAGCGCGTTTAGTTGATCACACTTCCAAAGTTGATAGGTGTCAGCCTCCGGTTTTCCTTCATGAGTAAGAGATGCCGTCATCTGACGATTCATCGTCGCTGGCCATCAGTTTGATCATGGAAGTAGGTTCGGCCCGCTGAGACTTCTTGATATCATTCAACTGCTGCAGTTTTTCAAGTGGCATTCGGGATTTGCCTCGTCAGCCCATCGTACTGAGTTTCGTTTGGTAGTGGCGTAATATTTATTTGTTGCGGTGTTGACAGTATGAATATCATAGACGTTATGGTTGGGATATGAAGCAGCTTTTTATAAAGTAATTTTACGTATCTGTCGATAGGCTTACGATATAGCAGAAATAACATGATGTCAAGTGAAAATTTGTGTTTCGACGTAACATACCGAAAAAAGACAGAAAGGCCAATGACACTAACAGATCATTCACAAAGACGGGTTTGTTTGCACACTCATTAGCTAGAGTTAGGGTTGCTCTCCAACGCTTATCAGTTGTATGCTCAGCCAATTAAATTGGGCTATCAAACGTCGACCGTCAGTTCTTGCCACGGAGGTACTTGGCCAATGCATTAATTAAACACTTGCACCTCGCGATTGGCTGAATGACCCAGGTGATGGCTGGGGGCATGGTGATTGACAGGCCTTTGGCAGGGCTGTAGTTAGTTAACAAACACCCTGTCATAACATCTTGGTGTTTACTGAATAGAAATCACCCTTTTCCGCAAAATTCACCAGTCGACACAAAATGTGTTCAGCTGCATTAAATCCGCCCAGTATTCAATATTACGTATACCTTTTATTGAAAAAACACCAATTTTTAGGATTTTGACCAGTCGTGCCACCTTAACTCAGATATAATTTTTACTAATTTTCTGTAAAGGCTCTCTAACATCACATATGTATAGTTAAACAAATCCTAAAAGAAATCCCTCAATAGTGTCAGAAACCCATGTGTTAATGAACTATTTTTGAAGTGAAAACAACAATTCATTTTGGTCACTGTGAACTAAATTTCTTTCCTTTAATTACATTTCATTAAATTGTTTATCACTAAGTGCGGCTGATCAGCCGATATATTACCATTAAATTTTGTATTTTATAGTTATAATGAAACTGTGTTTATAAGAGTACAGACAGGATTTACCAAGAATGAGTATTCTTTAATATATGACTGATACACCAGATTATCATATAATGCAAGGTCTTGCACTGGACCATTTGATTCACAGTACTCTTGAATTATTTGATTCTTCCACATGCATGTGTATTTCAAAATGATGAACTTACTTTTGTTGTTTTATCCAAGAATTGAATGATGAGTTACGGGATGATGTGCACTTTCCAAAAGTATATGGCATTGGTGAGTATTCTTTTCATCTCCCCAGATAATCACCAAATCATTATAATTTTTTTATATACAATGTATTTATGATGCATAAAGACACTGGCTTATATTTAAAGACCAATGTGTTGAACCAGTCATTAATTAACTTATGATAAGAATTTTAATCTTTCAACTTTTTAAAGATATTGTTTTTAAGTAATTTGACACATTTGTAAATTGCTATGACTTCCTCTGCTAGACCCTGTTATGAAACTGCTCATTTATGCATTTATTGAAAAAAAATCTTATTCTTGTATCAGATCTATTGCTTGGGTGCCCTACATGTTGATAAACCATACTTAACTACTTAACCAGACTTCCTACACTGGCTTTGTACTCAGAATGTTACAGACAATAACACTGTGCAAGTGTATGTAAGGAAACATAGATGCAGCTTTTGGATAGGACTATAAGAAAAGTTCAGATCTCATGGACAAAAAAAACTAAAGCAAACAGGCATTAGCCAAAAATGAAATATCTGCATTGGACATATTTCCTTATCACAAACTCGTAACTCATGTATTCTTACATTTTACTGGTAGCTGTGGATATCAAAACAGGGGTGTTGCACAAAGCAAGTTTTAAAGAAAAAGGACCATGCTTCAGTTTAAGACACACTGCCTTCATTGCTCATATAAAGGTTAGTCAGTTTATGAGTTTTTGTATGCTTTATGTACATGTACATTTATTCAATAACCATTGATTAGAATGATACATTTGATAAAGGAGAGATCATCTCGATACTACCAAGTCTGTGACATGACCACATATTCACAAATCTTGATTCTATGACCCTCTCCAGCATCTATTTAATGGGCATATTATGCTCTTGTTTAATTATTTTATATACAATATGGTAAAATATATATGAAAAGTGAACATAGAACTAAATTGTTATGCTAAAGGAGGTTATTACCACACAGCCAACAAATGAGGCAAACCACAATTAAGAGTTGATGTTCACAGATCCTTATCTCTCAGAACCTTAATAATAGCAGGCCTTGACAGCTTTAACCAGCAAATATCTAAAAATGTGGTTTGTTCCGCAGCCTCAGGATATTTACCGCAACGAAGATGGACATCTTTTGATAGGACCCTATTTATGGACCATGGAGGACGTGGTCAATATGGGACCTTTCCTATCTATGCCAGATGCATTTATGCGCAAGGTAAGAAATTCTGGTTAAAAAAAGTCAACAGTCAAATTACATTTCAAAGTCATCAAGCATTGTGTATCAAACTTTGTTTCTATGATATTCAAGTTTAAAGCTCCTTTCACACGGGGCCTACATAGAGGTGCATATTGCTGCATACTGAGTGTGCCAAAATAATGGTTGCGTACTCACGAAAAAAGTGTTGCTATGTGCAGGATCAGCCTAGTCCCTGCATTGGTTATGCAAGGGCTGGTTTATGATGTCGTATTTCGTCAGACTGACATAGGGTAGTGTACTCTTGCTTAGGCATGGTGCACAGTAGCATAGCGTTACGTAAACTTGGGTAAAAAGTGCGAATTTATGAGTCCAGTTTTTCTTTGCTCTGTGCCAAATGTAAGGGATAAAAATAGACAGGTTTAATTTTTTGTGTCACTCTCACGTACCCCTTTGCATCCCTCAGCGTATTACCACTTAGGCCAGCTTAGGCCAGCGTAAGTTCATTGTAGTCAGGATGCCGCACTACGCACAAGTAATACTGACTTCTGAAATTTAATTTATAAAGATGCATTGTTTGTTGTTTCTTCATTCTATTTCTGTACACAGTGCAAAGCTATAGGTCTGAAGTTTTGCATACAGTTAGATAGAGATAAAATCTGAGAACATGCCTTAAACTAAGTCACTGTGATCCTGTTTCATGTTGCAGTTCCAGGAAAGGTAGCCTGGCCTTCTCAAATTTTTGTAGGAAACTGTTTACATGATCTGCTTTAGATTTATAAATGAAAATAAGCAATATCATCATTGCCCCTGCTTAATTGGTTTATACGAAATGTCTGAGCAATTTAATATCATTAAAAAATGATATGGTATATATATAAAAAAACTCTGTTAGTAAATTGTTTATTAAAAAGAATTTATAACATTTCAGGTAAATCTTATCACAAAGAACTTGTGAAATCATCTTGAAACATTCAAATGGAACAGTATTCTCAAAATAATTTAAGGCATTTTCAGAGAAACCTTGTTGTTGTAATGGGAACTATATTTAGGGGATGGGGATTGAATATGTTGCATCAGTACATTAAATGAGTTTTATCATAATATGATCTGTTTCTTTTTTATTAATTTTCAGTTCTTATCCACTTCCCCTGCCCAAGAGCCTCCAGACTTTGAGGCCAACATGAAAGCCACCATACAGATTGTAGTATCTCACCCCATTCCTGAAGAGTCTCTTTTTCCCGACAACCAGCCTTGGGTATTCAAGAGGAATGGCCCTGACCAATGGGTTGCTGTGGAAACATGAAGCCACAATCTCAAACCTCAGGTGCTTCCTTATAATGTGACTTTGTTTTGTTTTTCAGATGGTTGGAGGTTATGTTCTGACCCATGTCTGTGATTGTTTAGTTTTTTGACAGGATATCTGTAAAAGATGGAGTTTTTTTTTTATTACAGATTGATTAGTTTTTAATGTAGGATATTTTGTAAAACTGTATATAGTTGGCACATGGTATGCAGATTGTGGTATGCAAAAAGTTTCTTTTTTTTTTTTTTGCTTCAGTTATTTTCCACCATCCACTAACGTGGCCAATGGTATGTTGAATGTGGAAAAAGATACCCAGATAAATGGTATTCTCAGTGGAGAGTTTGATCTGCTTACTGTAGTACTGCCATACCATCTGGATTTAATCTGACAGTTTATGAAAATATTACCAAATTTCAATGGCAACCCTACTGTGGAACAGAAAATAGTACGCAGAGGGTTTGGGGATCTCTGTCAGCTTAGTGATAGAGAAATAGAGCAAACAACCAGCAATCAGAAGGTCATGGGTTCAATTCCCATATGGAGTGAACCATCTTTTCGTTGTGTTCATGTACTATCTCTCTATACCATGAAACAGCATGACTATTCATATATCTCCCTGGATTAAAAATATGGTGGCCTAGTTTGTGAAATGATAGGTAGAATTGTTTCTGTACCTCTTATAGAGTGTTAAGCTTCCAGTTAACTTTAATTTGCTGATATAGACAAGAATGTTGTATTTTTTATGGCCCAAGGGCTGTGAAATTTTATTTTCTGTTTGAAAAAGACTTATAAAAATTACTTTGCATGTGTGTATTCAGCTCAGTGTGATTCTTCTAATTTTAGACCGTAACTTAAACTTCAAAACTTAAAATTTAACCACTTATGCTTGATAAGAGAGAAATGGCTGTGATCTGTCAGTAACCCTCATGAAATGTCATGGCTGATCTGTAAATGTGAAACGCATAAATATAATATTACAACCAGCAGTACTTAGAATTACAGCCCTTATATGCAGTGCTTTCAGGGGCATCAATATAGGGGGGAGTATATATCCCCCAACTTTCTAGCAAATTGGGAGGGGCAGGGTGGGGGTGGATGAATGTAATCACCCCCCCCCCCCCCAATTCCAGCTCTTCAGAAAATAACATTAAAATATTGGAAATTTAAATAATTAGAAGTTAATATGAAATATGTAATTAATAGGAAATATACAAATAAATAGAATGGTAGACTGGCTCCCTTGTTGCCTTTCATATGTATATTTTAAGTGACCTCAGCCATACATCATACACATCATATTTATAAGTTTATTAAAATAATGCCCAAACCTACTTCTTTGTATTCCCCCTACCCCCCCCCCCCCTTATCCCCCCCCCCCCCCCCCCCCCGCCCCCTTGAAGTTAAATTGCCACCACATAATGCATTTTATGGCTTGTGTGTATCAGATCAAAAATGTTTGGAAACTCTTTTTTCTTTATTATTTTTGTTCAGTCAAACAAGTTGAGGAAAAATAAAGGTTAAATTCCCAGAAACTTTTCTTTTATATTCTGATATTTCATTTTATTTTTACTGATATTATTTTATTTATTAATTTTACCTTTGATATTACCATGTGGTTTCTTCAGGTTTTATTCCCTAATGGTTTGGTTACATTATTCATTGAGGGTTCTGTTTGATAAAGCCCTTAAAGTAATAATATGATTAACCTTTGGTATTGGTTTTCATATAAATAAATATTTCACACAAGAAAATTAGTCAGATTTTATATATTTAAGCTGTAATTTACATTTGTTTGATCAATTTGTTCAGAGAAAATATGTATATATGTATCATGGGAGGTCATAAGTTCCATTCAATGAATATCTGTTTTTATCACCATTCCTAAACACCCATATATTTACAGTACTTATTGTTAATAAGTATTTATAAAAGTTCTCCAGATGTGTACACATTAATTGAGGAAACAATAATTGTAATACAGTTAAACCTCGATATTATGACCACCAACAGGACCTCGATGAAGTGGTCGTATTTTTGAGGTGGTCTTCTCAGGGAGGTTTATATAAAGAGTAAAAAAATCTGGAATGTAAATGAATGGTCATTTTTTTTAAGTGGTTGCTAAACTGAGGTGGTTGTTAGGCGGTGTTTTACTGTATATGTCATCTGTATGATGTGCAGCAACTTGTTAAAATAATATTTTTACCATTCTAGGTGTTTCACTGAGAGACTCATTTTATGTATGTGCTTATGTAGTGTATATTTGTTATCAGTATGTTTGTTATAGACTTCTCATATGTGTCATTCACAGAGAGCTGGCTCCTCTCAGTATCAAGGATACATGATATAAATATTTTTCATGAAATTATGGAGAGTCATTGTAACAGTTATCAAGTAACAAGATTAACTGTTATCATTTGTATATAACTGAACCTGTTTTGCAGCACCAATTTTTAACTAGAAGATGATAGTTAAATATTATTATTTTATGGTTATTTTCAGTATATGTATTGCACTACAAAGTGGTGATAAGACGTAATTCATAGTATGTGGATCATTGGTGGGTTAAGTTACCTGTAATTATGGTAACATAAGTTCCATTTGACAAATGGTGATATATCTAATTATCTATATATTACACACAATAATTAAATCAAAATTCATGTTTGAATTGAAGTTAATTTTCCAAAAAAATGCCAGGCTTTGGTTCAAATGCAATTGCATTTGTATTTGAATCCAGAGTTACAAGAAACTTGCATTTAAATACAAAGCTGAAAAAAAAATTTAATGTTCAAATGCTAATGCGAATTTGGTCCTGAGATATTATCTCAGAAAAGTGACCTCATAAAATTTTACATTAAGAACTTTGTAATAATGTTTGATCATATATTTCACTGGTTTAGTGTTGGATTTGACCCAACCCTTAAAATCACCCGATTCTTTTTCTCATTAGTGTGAATTTTCCCATTGTGTTCACCAATAACTTTTTTCTACAAATTATTGTAATTTTCAATCATTGAGAATCAAGAGTGATAAATAAAACCTTGTTAAAACTAACATGCTCTTTCTTCATGTATCTCTGGTAAAACACTATTCTCAATGTTTACGGTGTGACAAAAATATGCCCGCTTGTCTCTGTTTCATAATTTTCAATTTTATGTACATCATAATAATAATAATAATAATAATAAGTAAATAACTGAAAATGTCCTGTATTGGACAAGCCTGATTTTAAAGAGTATCCATTAAAGTTGATTTCAAATACTCCTTCCTTTTCTTTATTATCATCAGTGTGACCTTATATATATATATATATCATTTGGATATGGGCAGCTCTTTTGTAGAAAATGTACCTCAGATGTATAAATCTACAATGTATACCGGAATCATGGTTATGTTGTTGATGCATGGGACTGCATGAAGTACTCTCTAATTGGATGTTTGTGTGAGTAACTGTTAGGTTTTATTACGTAAACATAATTGTGAGCTGTTTCTGTATTAATGAGAATTTTCTCTGTTAAAGTTTATACGCCAGAGTAAGCCAACCGAAAATTTTCCCTTATTGGGCCTATTATCGCCCATCCCGCCTCGATCCCGTGTATCTAGGTCACACTTCTGCTACCTGTAATCACATTTTTCTTCTGGCGTCAGCCATGATGGACGTGTGATCCCGCGCTGCGAGATTCGTCCACTGTTGGGTTTGTACGGTCGAGTTTGCCAACTGACTGTAAGTTGTGTTTCTTTTCCCTTGCCTGACATGGAGAACCCCACTTACTGTGTCTCTTGTGGTTCAGTAATCCCGGTTTGGGATTCCCACCCCACTTGTTTCCATTGCCGCACCAACAATGACTCCTTCCGTGGTCCGGTGGATCCTTGTTTTTATTGCCAAACCTGGACTTCAGACAAGTGGGCTTTGTTCCAGGATTGGACTCATTCCCCTGTAGTTGGGGGTTCCCCCTCCACGATTCCTTTGTCTGGCCCTGTGGTTGTCTCCGGGGGGGGAGGGGGGGGGGGAGCCTACCCTGGGTGACCGCAACACGGCCGTGTTGCATTCCCCGTCCGTTCCCGCCGGTCCTGTTTCCTCACCAGTAGTTTTGACAGTTAGGTCGTTGCTTTCTCATACCTGCAAACAGAAATCTTCCCCCGTTCCTGCGGCCTCCCGTTCTGCTTATTCCATATTATATAAATTGTCTCGTTTTTGCTCGTCACTTATGTCGGATCTAGACGATTCGTCTAGACCCGAATCCGTCCGCCCGGCGCCCTCACCGGCGCCCCCGGTGCTTTCAACCCGGCCGTTATCTTCGCCCCCGGCTCCTCGCCGGCTTCCTTCCTTATCCCCGGGGCCGGCCGGGGCCGTCCCGCTGGTTCGCCCGGACCTTCCTGGTGTGCAGGTAAGTGCGTCAGTCCCTCTTGCCTCCGTTTCGGTGAAGCCGGCCTCACCTCTGGTTACTCCGTCTGCCGCCGTTCCTGCCCGGCCGGCCGGCTCTTTATTTCAGTTACCCTCTGCTGTGCAGCCTGCGGCTCCGGTTCCTGTGCCTTCCCGGATGGTCCCTGCTGCTGCCCGATCCCCTGCTTCCTGTTTCCAGCCTCCTGTCGTTCCGGCTTAGCGGGTCTCTCTGGATCCCCCTTCCCGGGTTCTCCAGCATCCCCGTCTTCTCATTCTGCGGATCCCCCCTGGCACAAGATCAGTGGTCGGAGATCGTGCTGCAACGCCAGGCTTGGCGTACGCGCAAATCTGCGCTTCTGGACCTCGTGGCTACCTCCACCCAGGAGGCCCACCCTAGTGGTCCAAAGTGCCGTAGGTTACAACCTCGGTCTTCCTCGGCGTCGGCGGCCGGTTCATATTTGAATCCTGCCGCCCTTCAATCGCCCTCCTCCGCGCCCGCTGTGTGTATGGAATTTACAGACCACACGGTGGATCTCTTACGTGAGCACCACGCTGTGGTCTCGGGGTCTCTACTACTACTGGGGCCCCGCTTCCGCCGGGTTCTGATAAACCATGGTCCCCCGGTACCCTCTGGAATTCACGTGGGTACCGGGCTACCTGCTTTGATCGCCTGCTACCTTTTCCTGATCACCCAGATATTCCATCTGCTCTGATGTGGCTCAAGTCCGGCCTTGAACAGCCTTTCGCGGACGGTAAGTCTTTATTTCCATCGTCTGTCCAGTTTTACGATTGTCACCTGTCGGATCTGGAGGGGCTCGGCCGGCAAGCGGCCGGTATGGTTAACGACTTGCAGGCTGTTACTAGCCTGCTCGCCGTATCTCTGGACTCGCTCACGCTTAACGACATCTGGCAGGCTTCTGCCGATACTTGCGCTGAGTTGCAACAGGTCGTTTGGCGCCTGGTTGAAAATTGTATCTTGTTACGCCGCACGGCTTGCATTCAGTCCTTAAAGCACTTAAAGCCGGAGCTTACTCAGGTGGAGTTGACCGAGCTGTATTCTCAGCCTTTTACCAGTTCCTTGCTGTTTGGCGGCCATTTATGGCCTCTTTTTGAACGCGCCTTGGAGCGCTCGGATCGTCAGGCCCGCCTCCGCTCGGCCTCTATTTCGCCTTGGCCGTCCTTCCGCGTCCCGCGCCCTCGGCCTTCGGTTGCGGCTCCTGCTCCGCTGCGTCGCGCTCCTGCTCCGTCTTCTCGTCCTTCCGGCTGTTCCTGCCGTTCTCAGCCTTTTCGTGGTCGTTCCTCCAAACGAGGTTCAACCAAGAAATTACTCATTCGTTCCGGTCGGCGCTCGTCTAAGCGCCCATTTTCCCGCGTGGGCGGGTATCACCTCACATCAGTTAATTCTCAGCACCATAAAGTTCGGGTTCCGTCTTATGTTTTTGCACGCACCTCCCGTCACCCTGCACCCGTTCTTCACTCCGCCTCAGTCCGATCCCGCCAAGTGCCTCGCATTGGAGGAGGCCATTCAATCTATGATAGACAAACGGGCGATTTTCGAGGTTTCCCCGTCCACCGTGGGGTTTTACTCTCGACTTTTTCTTGTTCCCAAACCGCACGGGCGCTGGCGCCCCATCATAGACCTGAAGCGTCTCAATTCGTTCATCCGTCAGCCCCCGTTTCGGATGTTCAATATCCATGCTGTGCTCCACATTGTTCGGAGGATGGATTGGGCGTTCAAAATCGACCTTACGGATGCATACTTTCACGTTCCAATCCATCCATCGTCTCAACCGTTTCTTCGCTTCGCATATCAGAACCGCGTTTTTCAATTCCAGGCCCTCCTGTTCGGGATCAACGCGGCCCCCTGGATTTTTACCATGCTGGTTCATACAGTCACGCGATATCTCCGTTTCCATGGCATTTCTGTGCTCCCTTATCTGGACGATTGGCTTGTCCATGCGGCCGATCGCTCCCTATTACTGTCTCATCCTTGGCTTTCTCGTCAATGCGGAGAAATCTCTTCTCACTCCCACCCAGTCCCTCCAATTTCTGGGTGTCACGCTCGATTTTGCGTCCGGCACAGAGTCGCTCCCGCGAGATTTTGCTCTCAAGCACCGCCGGCAGATTTGTTTATTTCTCACGCTGCACCGTGTCACTCTCGCACGGCGGCTTCTCTCCACGGCGCTCTCAACTGGGCCGCGTCTTTTATCCCGTTCGGCTGACAGTACCTGCGTCCCATTCAGTCTCTCCTGCGCCGTCACGGCCTTCTCCGTTTTACCTCGGTTCGTCCTACGGTCCTCCCGTTTCGGCTCACCTGGAGGTCCCTTCGTCCCTGGCTGGACCTTCCATTTCTCCTGCGCGGCGTTCCTTTTTCCCAAGATGTCGATTGCACCATCTATACCGATGCGTCTCTCCTCGGTTGGGGGGCCCATCTTGCCGATCTTCGCACTTAGGGATATGGTCCCCGTCGGAACGTCTGCTCCATATCAATATCCTCGAACTGCGTGCCGTCCGTCGCGCGATCTCCCGCTGTTCCCCCCGCTTGATCGGCCTTCACATTCTCGTCTGGACCGACAATACCAAGGTTGTGGCATTTATCAACAGGCAGGGCGGTACTTGGTCTCCCTCTCTCATGCAGGAGACCTACCTTTTGTTCTATCTATGCATCTCTCTCCGGGCATCGGTTCGTGCGTCACATCTTCCGGGCATGACGAACATCCTCGCGGACGCCCTTTCCCGTTGTCCTGCATCTCCTCCTCCCCTGATGCTCCTTCCGCTCCCGGTTGTTCGGAGTGTTTTTGCTCGCCTGGGGCGGCCAGAATTTGATCTGTTCGATTTTCCGCCCCCCCCCCCCCCGTTCTCATACCTACCGTGACGCGTCTACCTCACCATCGCAACCGTCTCCCCGACACGCCACCATCAGGGTGGTCTCACCGGTTTCTCTTTGCGTTTCCGGCACCTCATCTCATCCGCCGTGTCCTTCTCCGCTTGTCCCGCGCGGACCAGACGACCCTCCTCATACTACCGTTTCATCCTGCGGCTCCCTGGTTACCTCTGTGGCCCGCTGCTCTCTCGCCCCCCGCTTCTACTACCGCTCCGCCTTGCACTCCGGTCGTTACCTCGAGCGCGTCGCCCATTTCGGTCGTGCCCTCTATGCGCATGCGTGCTCTCCTCGGACACCTCAAGGATCAGGGCATTTCAAGTCCGGCTGCTCTCCTTGCCTCGGCTCCCCGTCGCCGTTCTTCGGACCGCATCTATGACTCCCGGTGGCGTCTCTTTACCGAGTGGGCGTCTTCCCGTGGAATCTCCCCATTAGATCCGTCGCTTGCGGCGGTTTTGGACTTTTTTGTGTTCTTACTGCAGGATAAACATTTATCCTATCCCTCTCTGTGTGGCTATCGGGCCGCCCTGCTGTCTGTGCTCCGTCCGCTGGGTCACGATCGTGTCCTTCATCATCCGTTGGTGTCGGATTTTCTCAAGGGGGTTCATGCCCGTGCGTCTCGTCCTAGGTATGTTGCGCCTTCCTGGCGCCTGGATGTCGTCTTACGTCACCTCCGGGAACCCCCTTATGAGCCACTGCGTTCAGCCCATCTTCTCCATTTATCTAGGAAAACGGTTTTCCTCCTCGCTCTTGCCTCTGCCGGTCGCCGCTCTGAGCTTCATGCCCTCGTGGCTGATTCGAAATTCACGCAAATTGCGGCCACCCTACATTTTCCTCCGGATTTTTATAGAAAGAACCAAAATTTCGATGATCCTCCGTCTGCTTGGCACGTTCCGGCCCTCCCTAACGGTCAGTACCGTAATGGGGCTACCAATTACCGGGGGGGGGGGGGGGGGGGGGGGGCGCAAGAAGTTGTTTATTTCTACCAAAGTCACCACTTCCAATAAGGAGATTAGCCCTATCACCATTACTGCGTGGCTCAAAGCTACTATCGTCGCCGCCTATGAATCAGCTTCTCCATCCACCTTAGAACAACTTCACATCAAGGCTCATGACATTCGAGCTCTTTCTACTTCCTTGGGCCATTTCTCCGGGATCTCATCCAATCAATTGGTCAAGAAGGGCTACTGGAAATCCCCATCTACGTTCCCACGCTTTTATATAAAGGATGTTCAGCTCCAGGCTTCGGGCCTTTACTCCCTGGGCCCTGTGATAGCGGCGGGTGAGGTCCTCCAATTTTCCAGGCCGTCTTCTTCCTCTCCGTCTGTTCCACCGCCGACGTCGTCTGCTGCGCCGTCCCAGCACTGAGATTCTCCTCGTTCCATCGTTACAGGTAGGTGCTCCCTCCCCAAGTTCTTTTCTCATTAATACAGAAACAGCTCACAATTATGTTTACGTAATAAACCCCCCCCCCCCCCCCCATTCCCTCCCTGTGAATGGTGGTTTTGTTAGTAAACTGTTGTGAGCTTTTCTGTATTACAAACATCGCTCCCTCCCAGTCCACTTCCTTCCGCCTTCGAAAAATGTGATTACAGGTAGCGGAAGTGTGACCTAGATACACGGGAACGAGGCGGGATGGGCGATAATAGGCCCAATAAGGGAAAATTTTCGGTTGGCTTACTCTGGCGTATAAACTTTAACAGAGAAAATTCTCATTAATACAGAAAAGCTCACAACAGTTTACTAACAAAACCACCATTCACAGGGACGGAATGGGGGAGTTCAAATATCTCTGCCTTACCTGACATATGTTGTTTCTATATCCTATTGTCAATACAGTGGTTTGCAGATAACCATATTTTCATAAGGATATAATGTAAAAAAAAACTCTGTAGTATGAATATATTAAATCATAAGCAGGTGCCCTATAGTAATCACACTGTCTGTCCGTCTGTCTCTCCGTTCGTTCATCCACAAATTTGTTCATGATGATAACTCTAGTTTAAATTGACATATGTATTTCAAACTTGACTTATGTATGGCCCATCACTAAAGTAAGAATCTATTGAATTTTTGGGGTCATAAGGTCAGAAGTCAAGGTCAGAAGTCATATTTCTTTAAAAATATTGCGGATGCATCTTCAAAATATTGCTCACCTGCTAATAGCTGAAGATTCTGTTCGATTTTAGGGGCCAAAGATAAAATGGTCAAGGTCACAGGACCCATTCATTCATAAGTTAGTTTATGTAAGATAACTCTGGTTTGGATATACAGATTGGCTTCAAACTTGATTTATTAATGACCTATAACTAAAGTAAGAATCATTTTGATTTCAGGGTCCCGAGGTCAAAGATGAAAGTCTCAGAACACAATAGACAAAAAGGTTTTGGATGCATTGTAAATTAAACTTTCCATCCAAGGTCCAGGTCACATGACCCAAATTTGGAAAAAGCTCATAATAAATATCCTTATAGTCAAATTCAGCTGCCGTCGAGACCCATTGGTCCCTAGTTTTTCTGTATTTCGTCTTTCATGTGATTAATCTTTGGGATTGTCGCGCAGGTTCAAGATGTTCCTCTTTTCAAGCAGTCTTGTAATGGCAAACAAACACACGTGGACTTATTTTACACACACACAGAATCATAACAACGAATAAAGTATGAATTGGTAGCAGTAAGTATATGTGCAGTGATAGATTTGCTTTAAAACTTTTATATTTAGACAAAAATAAACCAGTACCGTGAGATAATATGCATATTGCAAATTGTATGTACCCTTAATGTACGAAGTTGTCCATGGTTGAATGATGTCACAGTAAGTGTTACCCCCAGGTGAAACTGCCTACAAATGCAAAATACACCAATAATTTTGTGTGGTGTGCATCCATGCCAATATTTCAGCAGTGACGTTTGTGTAATTTGTGCTTGTACTCGGGTTTTAAAATGTTTAGTATTTGCATTGTACATGTAGATATCACACATGTACACATGTATCGCATTGCACAGATTGGCATTAGGCCTGTAGGCCTTGTTTACATTCAAGTTTGTATGCCCTTGTGCGTCCTGAATGGTAGCTCAGAGTTCGAAACCCCAAACGCGTTCAGTACAGCTTCCATGCTGTATTCAGAAAATGAATAAGAACGCCTCCTGTGAATGCTTGGCAAATTTTAAAATTATAAGTAGCAGCTTTTTGTCGAATCCAGCAGCCACACTTCATGAATCGCCTTATCTGACTGTTTCTCATTGCACATCCAACCGATGGTTGAATCACGCCCACACGAAGAAACGTTTTAGATCATAGTCTAATTTTTTTTCACGAAATGCGCTTAAGGCTTACAGGAGCTTTAAGGCCAAACAAAATAATAAGGTATGGTTCTCAGGCACCGCCCGCATCAATTTTAAACCCCCGCATCAAACATTTTTATTTTGATTTTCAATAGAAACTTAACAATTTTGAGCTGCAGCCGCTTGGACATTTCTTTCAAGAAGATAAAATCATAGTTTCCTTTGTTATGCAGTGTTTTTACTTGTTTAGCAAAATAAATCTTTTATTGTCATGCTTTTTCCTTATCATTTGATATTTTTTATCGAAACATACCAAAAAAATAAAAATTAAAAAACCGTCCGCCCGCATTGATTTCTGAAAAAAGTGCCTGAGAACCATACATTTTTAGCTCAGCTGACTATAAGTCATCTGAGCTATAGTCGTGGTCCATTGTCCGTCGTCCGTCCGTCTGTCCGTCCGTCCGTCCGTCCGTCCGTAGATGTGGCACGTTTTGAAACCGTAAGACCTAGGAATCCAAAATTGGGCATAATGTTAGATGTCCCCAAGATCTCCTACCAAGCCGAAAACTGGGTCTTTGCAACTTCGTTCCTTTGAGAAATTAAGGAAAAACCTCAATTTTTTATTAAAAACCTATTTTCACACTTCAGGACTGCCTAATATCAAAACCACTTATCTGTTTTTCCTCATATTTACCATAAATATTCCTCTATATAGTTCCTATGTACATGCCAGAAATTATGTCTGTATTATTTAATTTAAAAAAGTTATGGGCCCAAACATAATGCATTTTGTAAAAAATCAGGAAAGATATTTGATCACTTAACACAAAAAATGTTAAAGCTATCGACCTTTTTTCCAGTAATATAACTTTAATTAATCAAAAATAAATTGTATACCCAAAATTAGATGAAAATCTTTTAAATTTTCTAAAATATTAATAAAAATAAAAAATTGGTACCTTAAATTTTGCCCAACTTTGACCATGGCACGTTTTTTTTCCTGTAAGTACTGTGGATTTAATTTTCACAGCATGTTTTTGTTAGCATTTCAACTGTTAACACCAAAAATTTGAAACCAGTTGATCAAAAACTGTAGATTTTAATAAGTTTTCAAGCACCATGTAACATATTGTTTACATCAAGCTAGTGTTATGCAGTTTGCAAGAGCTCAGCTCCCCAGCTTCAGCTCTTAGTTCCTTAAATTCGGCATACAGTTAGATGTCTCCAAAATCCCCTACCATGCCAAGAATTTGGTCACTAGGACTTAATACCTTTGAGATATTAATGAAAAACTTAATTTTTCCATTAAAAACCCATTGTTACACTTCAAGACTGCCTAATATCAAAACCACTGATCTGACTTTAATCATAAATAATATACATATTTTTCATTCTCTATGCACATGCCAGAATGATGTCAGTATTGCGTAATTGTTTTAAGTTATGGGCCCAAACATAATGCACTTTGTAAAAAATCAAGATATATATTTACTCCCTTAACAAGGGCATTGCTGAAGCTAGAGATTTTTTTGTCAGGGATGTAACATTATTTAATCAAGATTCAATTGAATACCCAAAATTAGTTCTGAATTTTTCAAATTTTATAAGTTATTAGTATAAATATAAAATTAGTACCTTAAATTTTGCCCAACTGTGACCATGGCACGTTTGTGTCCTGTGAGCACTGTTGATATAATTTTCATATCATGCACACATTAGGATTTCAGCTTTTTAGTTTAGAAAGCTGAAAGAAATTGGCCAAAAATTGTAGCTTTTATTAATGTTTTTTATGAGACCCTGTCAGACTTTGGCTCTCTCTAGCCCCTCTTGAGTCACCTGTATGTTGACCTTGTTGACCTTTCCTCAAATTATGCACGCTTGAGGCGAGGCATACAGGAATCCAGGCAGCTTATGGCCAGCCACAGTTGATCCAGGTGTCCAACCCAACTCATCTAGTAGTTTTAACCAACAACATAACAATAAACAATAAATTAATAAATTTTTATTGGTTTTTAATAACAAATTAAAGAAAAATAGAAAAGGAATTTGTTAGTTTATAATAACAGGAAATTAACTTGCAGTTACTGATGATATAAGAATCTTGTATCGATGGGTAGAATGTCACAATATTCCAAATAACACCATGCAGTCACCTATGGCATTTTACAGTTCAATTTTAATAATAAAGAAGTAAATCATATTATTCATTACTAATCATTAGGGATCATATGAAGGAAATTAATGATAGACAAAGATGCAGTTGATAATATTAATCTAGATTCCTACTGTGTCTAGTGTGTACATTGATGTGAAATTGTCCAAAATGAATTTTTTACAGTTATTTTTTAATATAAATAAAAGCCATAAAACCAGGTACTTATGATCATTATTTAAATGTGTGAATTTTGTATATTCTGGATTCTCAACATCATTGGTTGGTGAAACTGAATAAATACCAGACATGGTGCGAATACTTTGTAATTGTATTTAAATACGAATATGATTATGTACTCCATTATAAAATTTCTTGCATAAAGAAT
The DNA here is from genome assembly GCA_026874595.1 of Sipunculus nudus. Taxonomy (NCBI): domain Eukaryota; kingdom Metazoa; phylum Annelida; class Sipuncula; order Golfingiida; family Sipunculidae; genus Sipunculus; species Sipunculus nudus. The sequence continues at coordinate 61,585,295 of CM049307.1, forward strand.
AGGAATTCAGGTAAAAATGAAAGTATATAAATACTCGTGCAAATACTTTGAAAATGTATTCATGAATGCATTCATGAATATATTCTTTAATATTATTTTAATAATCATATCAGTTATATTTCATTTAAAAAAATCATATGATTCTTTTTATTTTTTATAAAAATTATTTTTGGGACAATATTTGTAATTTTTTTAATAAATAGTTAAACTCTTATATTATATGTTCTGCATATAAGTTATATGGCCAAGTCAAAATCTGTGTGACAATAGTACTCCATTTGTTAATAAAATAAATGAAATCAATCCTCTTCCCTGTCTCCAAAGGTACTATCAAAATCATAGATGAGCTAAACAACAACAACTCATAATACAGCTTATATTTATTACCACACAAAACCAGCTTGTGCCTCATTTCTAAATAATATTTTTTTATCATATATAAAAGCTGAGCGTCGTGACCCATAGGTCCCTTGTTTTTTATTTTGGCCTTAGACGGGAGAGGTCCGGATCCGTTAGGGAAACTTAATCACGGAGTTTGCTTCAGCGACGGTCTTGAACCGGGATCGGTATTCAATGCTTCGACAAGAACGCGAGCGGGCGAACCTGAGAATGATAACCACTGTGTATTGCAGAAGATTGTACCTTTGACGTGGCATTGACAGAGGTCAGTTTCATGACCAGCATTTCAACGTGATCACATCGCGGCTTCATTTACTGCTTGAACACCTCGCACAAATCCCCAAGTAAGGACATCGCTATTTACCGTCGCAAATGGGACGCAGCGTGTAACGCAGCACAGCCAGGCAGGAATTCCTCTGTAAGCGACAGATGCAGTGTGTCTGAAATATGCAGTGGCGTCAATTTATCTTTAAGGGGAGGGGGGTCATAGGCTAGGTCACCTTTTATAATAAACCCACGAATATTGAAATACCCTTTTCTACTCAAAAAGAACCTCTTCCAGTTAGGCAGTGTGAGACGGCCGGGACTACTTGTCTCAACTGTCAAACGTATTCTAGAGAATCGACAAAGGACTTTATGAAAAAAACAAGAAAGTTTCCGCTGAAAGGGACCACAGCAATTGTTACAGATGTCTGTTTTATTGTGCGCAGGGGTGTTCAGTGCGAGTTGACATTTGGTTCGTGTGGCTAGCGTGGCTCGTTGCTGTAGCAACCTCGCCTGGCCGGGTGCGGCCCACGTGTGAACTCTACACAGCGCTCGGTTTAATCCGTGCTGGGTGAACCGTGGCGTGTAAAGACACAGCGCTCATCTGAAATATTCTGGGCTGGTCGCGCTGTATGAGCGCGCGTCTTGTAATTTTCTTTGGGCGTGTGTATAATCTGTTCTTTAGAGTGTTCGTGAAATAGAAGTTTCTAGAATTTTCGGATGAAAAGTTATAAATAGGGGGCTGTGTTTCGAGCCGAGGGGGAGGTCCATGAAAAATCTCCTTGGAAACCAGAAATTAGGTCTCTGTTACCCATATCCTTCGAGCTATGGGGCCCCAAAGTACCCCCAAGAAAAGTCAAAAATTTCATACAAAAACTTCAATATCTCATGAACTACTTGACTGATGGTCATGATTTTTGGCATACATATTGATCATGAGAGGTTCCATCAGTTCCTGAAGACTGGTGGCGCCACCTGTATTTTTCGATTTTTTACGAATTTTTTTCTCTATTGTTGAGACCTTTAAAAATGTTAACATTTGTTAACAAGGCACAAATCGTAATGACTGGACTTAGAATCTTCATTCTCGACACACTTAGAGACCTATGAAAAGTCTCCATGGAAACCAGAAATTAGGTCTCTGTTACCCATATCCTTCCAGCTATGGGGCCCCAAACTACCCCCCAGAAAAGTAAAAAATTTCAAACATAAACTTCAATATCTCATTAAATACTTGACTGATGGTCATGATTTGTGGCATAACTATTGATCATGAGATGTGTCATCACTTCCTGCAGACTGGTGGTGCCACCTTTATTGTTCGATTTTTTACGATTTTTTCCTCTATTTTTGAGACCTTTAAGGATGCTGTCATCTGTTAGCATGGCACAAATCGTAACGACTGGACCTAGAATCTTCATTCTTGACACACTGAGAGGTCCATGAAAAATATCCTTTGAAACCAGAAATTAGGTCTCTGTTAACCATATCCTTCGAGCTATGGGGCCCCAAAGTAACCCCCCCCCCCCCCCAGAGTAGTCAAAAATTTCATACAAAAACTTCAATATCTCAATAACTACATCACTGATGGTCATGATTTTGGGCATACATATTGATTATGAAATGTTCTATCAGTTCCTGCAGACTTGTGGCACCACCTGTATTGTTTGATTTTTTACGATTTTTTCCTCTATTTTTGAGACCTTTAAGGATGCTGTCATCTGTTTACGTGGCACAAATCATAACGACTGGACCTAGAATCTTCATTCTCGACACACTGAGAGACCTATGAAAAGTCTCCATGGAAACCAAAATTAAGTCTCTGTTACCCATATTCTTCGAGCTATGGAGCCCTGAAGTACCCCCAAGAAAAGTAAAAAATTTCATACAAAAACTTAAATATCTCATTAACTACTTGAATGATGGTCATGATTTATGGCATAACTATTGATCATGAGATGTGTCATCTGTTCCTGCAGACTGGTGGCGCCACCTGTATCGTTCGATTTTTTACGATTTTTTCCTCTATTTTTGAGACCTTTAAGGATGCTGTCATCTGTTAACGTGGCACAAATCATAACGACTGGTTCTAGAATCTTCATTCTCGACACACTGAGAGACCTATGAAAAGTCTCCATGGAAACCAAAATTAGGTCTCTGTTACTCATATCCTTCGAGCTATGGGGCCCCAAAGTACCCCCCAGAGTAGTCAAAAATTTCATACAAAAAACTTCAATATCTCAATAACTACATCACTGATGGTCATGATTTTTCTCATACATATTGATTATGAGATGTTCCATCATTTCCTGCAGACTGGTGGCGCCACCTATATTGTTTGATTTTTTTACGATTTCTTCCTCTATTTTTGAGACCTTTAAGGATGCTGTCATCTGTTAGCATGGCACAAATCGTAACGACTGGACCTAGAATCTTCATTCTCAATACACTGAGAGACCTATGAAGAGTCTCCATGGAAACCAGAAATTAGGTCTCTGTTACCCATATCCTTTGAGCTATGGGGCCCCAAAGTACCCCTCAGAGTAGTCAAAAATTTCATACAAAAACTTCAATATCTCAATAACTACATCACTGATGGTCATGATTTGTTGCATAACTATTGATCAAGAGGTATTTGTTCGGGGTTTTTTTACAAATGTTTTATCTATTTTTGAGACCTTTAAAGATATGAACATCTGTTAACAGGGCACAAATCATAAAAACTGGACCTAGAATCTTCATTCTTGACACACAGGGAGACCCATGAAAATTCTCCATGGAAACCTGGAATTAGGTATCTGTTACCCATATTCTTTAGGCTGTATGGCTCCAAAATACCCCCCAGAATAATGGAAAATTTGATACAAAAAGAGCAGTATCTCAATAACTACAACACTGATGGATATGATTTTTGGCATACATATTGATCATGAGCTGTTCCATCAGTTTCTGCAGAGAGGGTGCGCGACCTCTATTTTTTTCAAATTTTTACGATTTTTTATTCTCTTTTTTCGAGACCTTTGAAAATGTGGTTATCTATCAAGAGGGTACAAATTGCAACAACTGGACCTAGAAACTTCGTTCTTCTCATGCAAGGAGGCCCATGAAGAGTGCCTGTGGAAACTTGAAATTAGGTCTCTGTTACCCATATCCTTCAAGCTACAGGACTGAAGTATCCCTCAGAATAATGGACAATTTGATACAAAAGCTGAAGTATCTGAACAACTAATACGGAGATCATCATGATTCTGTGCATGGATATTGACCATTAAGTGTTTTTAGCTCAGCTGACTGTAAGTCATCTGAAGTATCCCTCAGAATAATGGACAATTTGATACAAAAGCTCAAGTATCTAAACAACTATTGCAGTGATCACCATGATTCTTTGCATGGATATTGATCATGGAATGTATCATCAGTTTCTGCAGTATGGTGGCGCCACCTGTATTTTTTTTATTTTTACGAATTTTTTTTTCTATTTTTGAGACCTCATAAGATGCGGTCATCTGTTAACATGGCACAAATCGTAAAAACTGGACCTAGAATCTTCTCTCTTGACATGCTGAGAGGCCCATGAAAAGTTTCCCTAAAAACTTGAAATTAGGTCTCTGTTACCCATAATCTCTGAGCTATGGGGCTCCGAAGTACCCCCCAGAATAATGGAAAATTTGATACAAAAGCTCAAGTATCTGAACAATTATTATATTGATCACCATGATTCTTTGCATGGATATTGATCATGAAATGTTTGATCAGTTTCTGCATTCTTGTGGCGCCACCTGTATTTTTTCAATTTTTAGCTCAGCTGACTGAAAGTCATCTGAGCTGTAGGGATCACCTTTTGTCCGTCTTCCGTCCGGCCATCCAGGCGTCTGTCTGTTAACAGGGCACAAATCGTAACCGCTAGACCGGGAATCTTTTTACTTGAAATCCTGGGAGGTCTATGGAAATTTTCCTTGTAAACCTGAAATTAGGTCACTGTGACCTATATTCTTCGAGCTATGGGGTTCTGAAGTACCCCCCAGAATAATGCAAAATTTAATACAAAAGCTCAAGTATCTGAACAACTAATGCATTAATCACCATGATTCTTTGCATGGATATTGATCATAGAGTGTTTCATCAATTTCTGGAGATTGGTGGCGCCACCTATATTTTTTTTTATTTTTTACGATTTTTTTTCTCTACTTTTGTGATCTTTAAACATTTGGTCATCTGTAAACAGGGCACAAATCATAATGACTGGACCTAGAATCTTCAGTCCTCACCTCCAGGGAAGCCCATAAAAGGTCTACATGGAAACCCGAAATAAGGTCCCTGTTACCCATATTCTGTGAGCTATGGGGCTCTGAAGTACCCCCCAGAATAAAGATTTGGTCATATATTAACAGGGCACAACTCATAATGACTGGACCTAGAATCTTCTGTCCTCACCTCCAGGGAAGCCCATAAAAGGTCTACATGGAAACCCGAAATAAGGACCCTGTTACCCATATCCTTCATGCTCTGGGGCTCCGAAGTACTCCCCAGAATAAAGATTTGGTCATCTGTTAACAGAGCACAAATTATAATGACTTGACCTAGAATCTCCTTTCTTGATATGCTGGGAGGCCCCTGAAAAGTCTCCTTGTGCACCTGAAATTACATCTCTGTTACCCATATCCTTCATCCTATGCGGCTTTGAAATACCCCCAGAATAAACATTTGGATTTGTTAACAGGGCACAAATCATGATAACTGGACCTAGAATTTTATTTTTTGACATGCTGGGAGACCCCTGAAAAGTCATCTTGTAAACCTCATGCTACAGAGCTCCATAGTACCCCAATGAATATTGGATGATTTTATACAAAAGGTCAAGTTTGGAAAAAGTATTTCATTCAAATTTGACATTCAGATGATAAAATTACTTTTGTCAATGTCTTCCTGGTCAGCTGAACGTCATGACCCCTGGGTCACATGTTTTTGTTATTGTTTTAACATCTTAACATGAAAGATTTCAAACCTGAGACATTTGTTGAAGATCCCGACCCTGATCAACTTGAACAGTTGACAAAAGATCAGTTGTTGCGTTTCGAACAACTCTTAGGGCTAAGTGTGAAAAAAAAAAGCTTTGAGAAAGCCTCATATCATTGCTAAAATCATGCAAGATCTAGTTAGCAAAGGTTTAATTGAAGAGGCTGAAGTGGAAACATAAAAAATGACAGCCTTGCTATGCAGTTGGAATGAAAACAGTTAGAAATCAAACATGAGCTAGCATTAAAAGAGAGGGAAGAGCATGAAAGGTTGGAAAAAGAAAGACTAGGAAAAGAAAAAAGAATTTGAGTTAAACGACTGTGGTTAGAAAAAGACTTAAACTAGAACAGAGTCTACGTGCTACCCCAACTCACAGTTTTGATGTTACTAAACACATTAGACTTGTCCCACCTTTACAAGAAAAAAGAGGTTGATAAATATTTCTTACAGTTTGAGATGGTAGCTGAAAATTTAAAAAAGGCCTAAGGAAAATTGGACTATGCTATTACAAAGTATATTGACTGGCAAGGCCAGAGAAATTTATACAGAGCTTTCAGTAGAAGCCGCTGCTGACTATGACCAGGTTAAACGGTTAATCCTTAAAGGTTATGAGTTAGTTCCGGAGGCTTACCGCCAGAAATTCAGAAATTGGGAAAACCGCAAAGAACAGACTAATGAAGAATTTGCTAGAACAAAAGAGCAGTTGTTTGATCGCTGGTGTAGTTCTAAAAATGTAATGAAAGATTTTGACAATATGCGACAGTTGATTTTGCTCAAAGAATTAAGGCGCTGCATTAACGCAGATGTTAAAACTTTTCTTGATGAGAAAAGTCCTGAAACACTTGACATTGCTGCTCAATTAGCTGATGATTATTCATTAACACATATAAATGTCCTTTGCTAGCAAATCAAACCTGTCATTCACAGACAAAAATGTAAATCAGTATGGTCAAAAGAAGTTTAAGGCGCAGTCACCCAGTACTAGTAGTCCTGATAGTTCAGCAAAGTCCATTGTTACACCTCAGTCCACGTCCAGTGTCTGAATCCAACCAAGTCCAGTCATTTTCAAAGAAAATCTGTGATTACTGCAAAAAGGAAGGTCATCTAATATCTGACTGCTGGAAACTTGCAAATAAACCAAAGGTTAAACCTTCTGGTTTTGTTTCAAAGGCTATGCATAGCATAGAACAAGAGCCAGGCTCTTTTCATATAAATAAGGAGTACAACTCCTTTATTGACTCTAATAAAGTGTTTGATGCTAAGGAGGCCAACGTGCCGTCTGACTCCAAAGAAGAAACCGTAGCTTGAGGGGTAAAACCCTCATTTGATTCGTGCGGGGAATTTAATAAGGCTAGGCCCTTCAAGACTCCTGCGAGGAGTATCCATAAAATAAGGCTAAGTCCTTTTATGACTCTTGCGAGAGTATTTCCAATGAGGCCAGGCCTCTTATGACAAACAGAAGATTGTTTCTGCCGAGGAAAATTCCTCTGTTGAATCCCCTGAGGAGTTTGATTGTAATAAGGATGTAGATTCCTTTAATGACTCTGAAAAAGAGTTTATGACTGACACTGTCAATGTCAGTTCTTTGTTTGATGAAACTGAGGTAGTAGATTCCTCTCCGGACTCTTAAATGGAGTTATTTGAGCCATTCATACATGATGGGTTTGTATCACTTTCAAGTGATTTTTCATATTCTACCCCTATTAGAATTTTGAGGGACACTGTTTCAGGCCAGACTGTCATTTTAGCAAACACTTTGCCATTTTCTAATAAGTCTTATACTGGTGCACATGCACTTGTTAATGATGTTTTTTTCAGACAAGCACATTTCAGTTCCGCTTCACAGTATACTTTTAAATCAGATTTGATTTCTGGGTATATTACTGTGGACATAAGAACTACTTTACCCTTTAAAGGAATTCAGTTGCTGCTAGGCAGTGATGTTGTAGGTGACAAAGTATAGCCTTTACCAATAGTGACAGAAAAGCCGTCACTTGATCAGGACACTGATCCTGAAAGTAACGAAATTCATGGTATGTATCCTTCATGTGCTGTAACTAGATATATGGCCAAGAAAATCACACATGAGGATAATGGTTCAGATAATAACACTCTGGGAGTCATTAGTGACTCGTCTAACGACTCGCCCGTACAGGATGCAGCATTTTCAAGGTCAGAACTTATCGCAGAACAGCATAAGGACCCTGATATTTCATGTTTGTTCCCCACGGCAGTTTCAAAAGATGAACTGTCACAGAACCCAGTTTATTTCTATGTTAAAAATGGAATGCTTGTGCGTAAATGGCGACCACCAGAGGTATGCGCTGATGATGAGTGGGCCATCAAAAATCAAATAGTAATGCCCAAAAGCTATCGCAATGAAATTCTAAGCATGGTACATGAGGCTTCCTGATCTGGCCATTAAGGTATAAATAAAACTTATCAGAAAGTTAGTACACACTTCTATTGGCCTAACCTCAGGACTGATGTACAATATTGTAAATCATGCCATACATACCAGATGGTAGGCAAGCCCAATCAGAATCCTCCTCAAGCCCCACTTAGGCCTATTTCTGCTTTCGAGGAAACATTTAGTAGGATTTTTGTTGATTGTGACCACTGCCCAAAGCAAAATCTGGACATGAATACTTGCTGACAATTATGTGCGCATCTACCAGGTTCCCTGAGGTAATACCATTGCGCAAAATTAATGCCAAAAGGCTCTGACCAACTTAATTTCAACTTTTGGATTACAAAAATCCGTCCAGTCTGACCAAGGGTCTAATTTTATGTCTGGCTTATTCCAGCAAGTTATGCTTGTGCTAGATATAAAACAGTACAGCTCTTCGCCATACAATCCTGAAAGTCAGGGCGCCCTCGAGCGTTTTCACCAGACATTAAAAAAACATGATCAGGACTTATTGTAATGACACACAGAAAGACTGGAATGAAGGAATCCACCTATTGTAGTTTGCTGTCAGAGAATCATTTCAAGAGTCCTTGGGTTTCAGTCCCTTTGAACTAGTTTTTGGACACTCAGTTCGCGGTCCATTAAAACTGCTTAAGGAAAAACTCTTGTGTGTAAATCTTGATTGTCTTAGTTTGTTGCAGTATGTCTCAGACTTTTGCACTAAACTACATAATGCTTGTGAGATTGCAAAGTCAAATCTAAAATCTGCACAAAGTAAAATGAAAACAAAGTATGACAAGCACAGTGTAAGTAGGACGTTTGAGCCTGGTGAAAAGGTCCTTGCCTTACTACCCATCCCTGGCAGACTTCTGCAAGCTAGGTATTTTGGTCCTTACATTGTTGACAAGAAAGTCAGTGATTTAAATTACATACTGTTGACGCCAGATAGGCGTAAGAAAAAACAACTGTGCCATTTTAAAAAAAATGTTGAACCCATATTATGACAGAAATAAAACATCAGATGTTGTACATAATGTTACTGCTGTTAATTGTGTAAATACTGACCCTGACCCAGTTAAAGTAGATACTGATTGTAAGTATGATGTAGACATGCAGTGTGGAACAGTACCAACAGTAAAAAACTCATACGTGCTTAACAACCTGGATGCCAAACTGTCACACCTTGTTTCATTGAACTTAGTAACAGTAACTGGATTTCACCATGCATTCTTTTGCCAAAACCTGATGGAAGTTACCGTTTGTGCACAGATTATCGAAAACTGAACTCTGTCACCAAGACTGACAAGTTCCCGACTCCGAGGATCGATGATTCTATTGATAGAGTAGGTAGCCCCAGATATGTTTCCAAGTTTGACTTGCTAAAGGTTCCGCTGACAGAACGAGCGAAAGAAATGTCCGCATTTGACACGCCGCAAGGACTGTACCAGTATAAAGTTATGCCGTTTGGCATGAAGAACTCGCCAGCCACGTTCCAGCGCCTCATCCATATGGTTGTCAAGGACAAGGACATTCAGGGATGCGACGCATATATTGATGACCTCATCGTGGTCAGCGACACCTGGGAGAAACCTCTGCAAATTCTTTGCGACCTCTTCGAAAGACCCAGTGAAGCACGTCTGACCATCAACTTAGTGAAATCTGAGTTTTGTCTTGCACAAGCAACATTTTTGGGTCATATTGTAGGACAGGGTCAAGTAAAACCTGTTGATGCTAAAATAAGTACTATTTCTGCATTTCCTAGACCAGAAAACAAAAAGCAAATAATGCGTTTTCTTGGTATGGTTGGATACTGGATGGATAGTAAGATTGTTGAGATGGAGTTTGTTTTTACAGGATTACACTCTTGAAATCAGACACATTAAAGGGAAAGATAATGTGCTTGCTGATCGCTTATCGAGATGTTTATAAAATGTTGTAAACGAGGTGTTTATATTATGTTGTCAATAAGATGATTTTTGAGATGTTGTAAAAATTAAGTGATTGTGATCGCAAAAAGAAAGTTTTCAGAAATCTTTCTTTTTTCTTACAGGAGGGGGAGTGTTACAGGTGTCTGTTTTATTGTGCGCAGGGGTATTATATGTGTTGGTTACATTTGGTTCGTGTGGCACGCGTGGCTCGTTGCTGTTGGAACCTCGCCAGGCCGGGTACGGCCCACGTGTGAATTCTACACAATGCTTGGTTTAATCTGTGCTGGGTGAACCTTGGCGTGTAAAGACACAGCGCTCATTTGAAATATTCTGGGCCCATCGCGCAGTATGAGCGCGTGTCTTGTAATATTCTTTGGGCGTGTGTATAATGGGTTCTTTAGATTGTTCGTGAAAAAGAATTTTTGGATGAAAAGTTATAAATAGGGGGCTGTGTTTAGAACCGAGGGGGAGGAGAGAGAAATATTCCAGCGGACACAGAAGAGTGTGAGTCAATTTGTGGACCTTTCCGATAAATGCAACAATTATAGATCTTCTTCCAATTTGTAACGGATTTTATATATCCTTCAGTTTGCTTTCGGGATTATAACAAGAACTTCACTTTGGATTACAGCAGATTGATTTGTGATTGAATAGGACTATTATTCTCTGAGAACTGTTCATCTGGAATATACATTTTAAAGGACTTGATGTCGCTGTTACAGTGGTCACATCCAGGATATGTACACTTTATTTATTATACTGTGTAATTGTATTGATTTGCTGTTGTACTGTTGTTATACTGAGAAATTGTATTGATTTAGTGTATTGTAATGTTTGGGTTGTTTTAAGAATAAATTATAATTATTTGTTAACAAAAAAAAAACACTGACTTCTTTATTCATTCCACTAGACATTTCACGCTGTCTAGTGTTACAGAATCTGATTTTTTATATATCTCCATCACAGAATTTGTGCTCGTCACGACTACGTGATCTGTTGATATTAGGTTCCGTAACACAGCATAAGTTATAGCCTCTTGGTCGCCTGAAGCTTCGGTTGACCTATTGTAATGATTTTTTTATTCGCTCACTGGATTCGGCATAAAAAGTTACCCAGAGAAGCCAAATGATAGTTTATTTAAGTGAAGGTAACAGGAATTAGCCTTAATATGATTCATGCTACGACTCCGCTTCAGGTGATGACGTCATAGTTTCCTAAAAAAGCAAAACACATGTCTACGTCATTGTCACGTCTGAGATTTTCCTTAGTGCTCGGCTGTGCCTATTCTTTCTTCAAACATCCGCTCTTCGTGGTCTGTGTAATTATCAAACTACTGCGACTGTTTGTACGAGAATCTCATACTTCTAAATGGAATTCGGTCCACCTTTGTTCGCAGTGTTCTCTGAAACCAGTGTTCGCAGGGACATCGCCGGTAAGAGAATCAATAATTTTAAATATCGAATCATTTTGAGTGATTGTTCGTGGTTTCTACCTTGCGTGGAGGCTACCATGCATCGAGAACAGCCGAACTGCCTGCGGCAATGACCGGATTATCACCTGACACAAAAACCTCCAAAACGAGGTTTATGGACTATTGTGCACATGAACAGCCTCTCCTGTCGGTGACGGATTAAGCATGTTTGGCCTGACTTTTGACCAAATCATTGACCCACGTGTATGGTCCTAATTCCTTGCCACTCAATTCTTATGTCAAACAAAATTGTTAATCTCACAATCCATCCAGGTAATCCTTTTGCTTTATGTTGAAATGAATGCAACAGGAATCGCTGCACTATCAGATTCACTTTGCATTTACTTATTTAACACAAGTGACCCATGGGTCACGACGCTCAGCTGACTGGGAAAAGATTCCCAAATTTTATCATCAGAATGGTAGTATATACTCATTCAACCGAAGCATCAAACAGATTAACCAACAGGCCAAGATTTAGTCTGTATTTATATATCTCAAAAATAGAGAAAAAATGAATGAAATAAAAAAATGTGTAAACTTTAAAAACTAGAATACGGGTAGCCGACAAGTGACTACGTGTATCTGAGAAAATCAGAGTGGAACGGGTGAAGTGAGGCATGGATTGAGTGGCAAGGGGAAATAGAATGAGGTATGTTGCATATTAGCATGGATGTCTGCAGCCTTAATGTGTATGTAGGTTGTACCAACTACCACAAATCCAGAAAGCTGTCCAAGTTGTATACATATGCGAAATTTTAGGCAGAAAAGTCAAACCACTAGATGTATATGAGTGGTTTTAGCCCACGGCAGACAAACAGACAGACGCTGTGCAAAAATGGTTGCAGGTGGCCCCTCCAGTTTTGTGTATAGAGACCCATGTGAGATCTAAACACATGCACAATCGGTCAAATGGCTCCTGAAATATGAGCTTGGATGTGTGCAGCGTTAACTAATATTTTGGTGGCGCCACCTGTCATAAAACCAAAAAAGCTGTCCAGGATGTGTAAACCTGCAAAATTTTAGGCAACTATGTCAAACCACTACAGAGAAATGAGTGATTTTAGGCCACGGCAGACAAACAGCCAGACGCTGTGCAAAATGTGCAAAAATGGTTGCAGGTGGCCCCTCCAGTTTTGTGTATGATAAAGACCTATGTGAGATCTATACACATGCAAAATGTTGGCCCAATCGTTCAAACGGTTCCCGACATATGAGCTTCGATGTCTGCAGCGTAAACTAGAATGTAGGTGGCACCACCTGTCATAAAATCAAGAAAGCTATCCAGGATGTATAAAGCTGCAAAATTTTAGGCAGATATGTCAAACCACTGCCAAGATATGAGTGACATTATCCCACGGCAGACAAACTGACGGACGCTGTGCAAAAATGGTTGCAGTAGGCGCCACCAGTTTTGCGTATGATAAAGAGCTATGTGAGATCTATACACATGCAAAATTTTGGCCCAATCGGTCGAACGGTTCCCGAGATATGAGCTTGGATGTCATCAGCGTTAACGTGAATGTAGGTGGCGCCACCTGTCATAAAATCAAGAAAGCTGTCCAGGATGTATACGCACGCCGAATTTCAGGTGAATTAGTCAATTCACTGCAGAGATATGAGTGATTTTAACCCAAGGCAGATGAACAGATGGACACTGTGCAAACATGGTTACAGGTGGCGCCACCATTTTTTGTGTATGTTATAAAGCTATCCATGGGGTACATTTGTAAAAATTTTATTTCCTGATCGGTCAAACGGTTCCCGAGATATGAGGGTTTATGTGTGGAAACAGACGCACAAATGGACGCTTGACAGACAGAAAAGGTCAGAGGTCAACGCAAATTGGTTAGGCACCAGTTCACATATGACCCGATAATTTCGGAAAAATCGGTCAATTAGTCTCAGATTAGTCTCTAAAAACGAACGCTGGGAGGAACTCGATCAAAAACATAGTATCCGCAAAACTTCGTTTTGGCGAATATAAAAATACAGGTGGCTCCACCAGTCTGCAGAAACTAATAAAAACACTTAATGGTCAATATCCTTGCAAAGAATCATGGTGATCCCGCATAAGTTGTTCAGATACTTCAGCTTTTGTATCAAATTGTCCATTATTCTGAGGGATACTTCGGAGTCCTATAGCTTTAAGGATATGGGTAACAGAGACCTAATTTCAAGTTTCCACAGGCACTTTTCATGGGCCTCCTTGCATGACAAGAATGAAGATTCTAGGTCCAGTTGTTGCGATTTGTACCCTGTTGACAGATAACCATATCTTTAAAGGTCTAAAAAAAGAGAAAAAAAAATCGTAAAAATTTGAAAAAAAATAGAGGTGGCGCACGCAGTATGCAGAAACTGATGGAACAGCTCATGATCAATATGTATGCCGAAAATCATGACCATCAGTGTTGTAGTTTTTGAGATACTGCAGTTTTTGTATCAATTTTTCCATAATTCTTGGGGGTATTTTGGAGCCATACAGCTTGTAGAATATGGGTAACAGAGACCTAATTTCAGTTTTCCATGGAGACTTTTCATGGATCTGCCTGTGTGTCAAGAATGAAGATTCTAGGTCCAGTTTTTATGATTTGTGCCCTGTTAACAGATGTTCATATCTTAAAAGGTATCAAAAATAGAGAAAAAAATCGTAAAAAAACCCGAACAAATACAGGTGGTGCCACCAGTCTGCAGAAACTGATGAAACACTCCATGATCAATATCCATGCAAACAATTATGGTGATCAGATACTTTTGTATGAAATTTTCCATTATTCTGAGCTGTACTTTTGGGTGCCATAGCTCAAATGATATGGGTAACAGAGACCTAATTCCAGGTTTCCATGGAGACTTTTCATGGGTCTCCCTGTGTGTCAAGAATGAAGATTCTAGGTCCAGTCGTTACGATTTGTACCCTGTTGACAGATAAATACACCCTTAAAGGTCTCAAAAATAGAGAAAAAAGAATTGTGAAAATTTGAAAAAATACATGTGGCGCCACCAGTCTGCAGGAACTGAAGGAACACCTCTTGATCAATATGTATGCCAAAAATCATGACCATCAGTGTTGTAGTTTTTGAGATGTTGCATTTGTTTTCATCAAATTTTCCATTATTCTTGGGGGTAATTGGGAGCCCCCCACAGCTCAAAGGATATGGGAAACAGAGACCTTATTTCAGGTTTCCATGGAGACTTTTCATGGACCTCTCAGTGTGTCAAGAATGAAGATTCTAGGTCCAGTCTTAATGATTTGTGCTCTGTTAACAGCTGTTCACATTTAAAGGTCTCCAAAATAGAGAAAACAATTCGTAAAAATTGAAAAATACAGGTGGCGCCACCAGTCTGCAGAAACTGATGGAACATTTCATGATCAATACGTTTGCCTAAAATCATGACCATCAGTGATGTAGTTAATGAGATATTGAAGTTTTTGTATGAAATTTTTGACTATTTTGTGGGGTAATTTGGGGCCCCATAGCTCAAAGGATATGGGTAACAGAGACCCTAATTTCTGGTTTCCATGGAGACTTTTCTTAGGTCTCTCAGTGTGTCGAGAATAAAGATTCTAGGTCCAGTCGTTACGATTTGTGCCACATTAATAGATGACAGCATCCTTAAAGGTCTCAAAAATAGAGGTAAAAATCGTTAAAAAAAATCGAACAATACAGGTGGCGCCACCAGTCTGCAGGAACTGATGGAACATCTCATGATCAATATGTATGCCAAAAATCATGACCATCAGTGATGTAGTTATTGAGATATTGAAGTTTTTGTATGAAATTTTTGACTATTCTGGGGGGTACTTAGGGGCCCCATAGCTCGAAGGATATGGGTAACAGAGACCTAATTTCTGATTTCAAAGGAGATTCTTCATGGACCTTTAGCTCGAAGGATATGGGTAACAGAGACCTAATTTCTGGTTTCAAAGGAGATTTTTCATGGACCTCTAAGAATCTCAAGTTACAAGGTTCTAGGTCCAGCTGTTACGATTTGTGCCTGGTTAACGGACGGACAGACGGACGACGGACAAAGAGTGATCGCTATAGCTCAGATGACTTTCAGTCAGCTGAGCTAAAAACACTCCTAAGGTGTTCGGCTAAAAGCGAGCTGTTTGAATTAATGTGGGCTGGAAGTTTATCGTTGACATTCATATTGATAGAATGTGACATAAAGTTAACAAGGACATTACCAAGCCCACAGCTAAGGAACACAGTGCTTCATACAGCTAATCAATGCTCCCCCACGCAACCGTCCATCAAGACCTCGATAGCTGAACTTTGTCCCACATGCGGCGTATTTTCCTTTGTTCTAACTGTACTTTCAAATCTACATACATCACCCAAAACTCACCATGCAAGTCAGGTTACAAGCGACTTTTAAAATAACGGATACACGCGGTGTGTTGCCCCCCGCTTCATGAGGACGGGGAACATTGATTTGGGTGTCTTTTTTTTTTCCTTTTGTCTGTATGTCTGCATGTCTGTCTGTCCGTCCGTCCGTCAGGATTTCGTTTCCGTTCGATAACTTTCCTAAATATTATTTGATTTCATTCAAATTTGGCTCAGTGATTGCTCTTATACGTAATCTGGTTCGGACTGGTTTAAGAGTGTCTGTCTGGTTCGGCAGGGTTTTTACATATCGTTTGATAAACACTGCTAAGTGGTGATTAGCTGCAAAAAGTATCTGCCCCGTGTTCTCCCCAAGTCAACTCGGGCCAGCAGCCTCTGCGGTAAACTTGTTACAATGCATCACTTTCCGACAGTCCGTCACTTTTAGAAAGGCCATGCAAATAATCGTTTCTGACCAGGAGAGGTTTCAAGCATAGCGGTTGCCAAAATATTATAAGCGAGTTCTGTTTTCATTCTTAAACATTATCTAAAGTCATTCGAGTACATTTCTATTTGAGCCCCATATTACATGTTTCCCTCTCATAAACACCATATTTGATTTTATACGATTTTTTTTCTCGGCAAGCAATGCAAGTTTTTTAATTCTTCTTATACTACGCCGCGTATATGCAGTTAAGCGTAAGCTAGACCAAGTTAGGGCTCGATTATGTCCGAGTATATTACAATAGAACAGCTGACCTCGGCGTGTGTCAATCATGGCATTAGCTCGGCTTCGCCTTGTGATTGCCATGCATGACACACTCCTCGAAAAAACCTTACATGATGCATAACATTTCACTGGGCTATAACAATACTTGTATCCTTACTTTTAGCGGTTTTCCACTTAAATACATCATACATAGTCTCTACAAGTCACCTTGTTCCTTACTTTGAATGGTTTCCCACGAACACATCATTTAGTCCCTACAGACCTCAGAAAGGCCCAAAGGTAAGTCAGGAAAAGGTGAGTCCAGGCGGGGGTGGGGGGGTCTACAAATTAGTCTGATACCCTTCAAAAAGGTCCCGGCTGTTGAAAAAAAGGGATGGGGCCGGGCCCCCTTGATTCCGCTTATGCAAGTAACAAAGTATGCATATTCCGATATATATATATATATATGTATGTATGTATCTTTATATATGTACATGTATATGTATATGTATATATATAGATACATGGCCACACATCATGTTGCCTGAAATATTCAAAAGATCATGAACGCGTATAAATTAAAACTGCATGAACAATGTTTGTTCTGGTATATAGTTACTTTATATATATATATATATATATATATATATATAATATATAATTTATATATATATATATACTAATAAATAATTACTCAGATTATACTGATCTTTCACAAAGCCCTAATAGAAAGCAAGCATATTTAAACTTGTTTGAACACACTGCGTGGCAGTAAAAATAGTCTCCAACTAAACATATCCAATATTGTTAGTTCGTGCATTATTATTATGATATTAGTATGATTATTGTATGGTATCCAATTCAAGTTGTTAATTATGTTTATTGTTGGGCCCTCATCTATATATAATGCATTTTTTGAAAAACAGAAAAATAAATGCATCAATAAGTTTAGTGTTGTAACTTGATTGTAATTTTAAAGTAAAAGATGGTCAGCGCACATACAAAAGAACTGAAATGGGTTTACCATTATGTCACTGAACCTGTCAAAGGTAACGGCATTTATTTTGTATGAATCTTCTGATCATGAATTCCATAGTATAGGTCTTTGGTAGATAAATTATTTTTTCATCACTTCAGTTCGAACTGGAGCCAGTTGGTATTGAAAAATAATAAAGATAGTCTCACCTGACGTAATTGAAGTAGTTAAACACAAAAATATTAGAACTGAAAAATAGTTGTTAATTGATATTTGCCGTTTTCAGGTTTATATTATTGTGGAAAATGCAGCATTCAAACATCAAACCTGGTCATCCAGCTCCAGTCAGAGTGGCTGGCAGTTTAATGACCCAAGAATCAAGAAACCTACAGTCCCTCTGGGTATTCTAAGGTCAATGTCCAAAATGAGGCATAGCAAGTCTCCAGTGAGTGCAAATTTGCATGGATTGTTACAAAACAATCACAGGGGTTGGAGACTTCATTTTCTGCACATAAACATAATAGAAAAGAGAGATTGTAAAAAAAAAATGAGTGAAATGAGTAAATATATAATTCCTTCTCTGTTTGGATTTATTTCAGAAATTTTCAAAGTCTGACACTCTTTACATTTGCATTACAATTACAACAAGTTTCGTTCTTTCTATGAATATCTGTTTACTTTAAAATGATAATAACTATCTTTATTACTTGCTGACTGTTATCACATAAACATAATAGCCATTACCAATTACTTTTAGTGAATCTACAATCCAATAATCCTCTCATTCTTTAAACAAATTGGCCCGCCTTTTTACAAAAATAAACGGCCCTTTATCCGAATACATGTTGCAATTTACAGTGGCACTAACATTGCCACATCCATGCACGCATAGAGAATTCATATTTTATAATCGAACATAAAATAAAGTGAGTTTACAAACATAACACTTGCCAGAAGTTGACTAGCATAAGTGGTAGCAGAATAATGGGGGGGGGGGGGGGGGGCGCCCCTTTGCGCCCCCTATGAAAACGTCCCCGAGCTTCCTTGTCTTGAAATATACCTTTAATTTATTTTTCACATCTTCCTTACATCAATCTCATCTAAAAAATAAATATTAATATTTGTAATCAGTCATAGATCCTCGAAAATCAATATGCCCTCGCGTCCCATTATTGGTCGCAAACGTAAATATCGTAACTGACAAGGTCTTCAAGGTAAACATATCGATGTATGAATTTCTTGCTACAGCGCCACAAAATAAATATAAAGATATTTGTACATATCTTATTGAGACAGCATCCCACTAAAAATCTATATTTTCTTAAAACTTTTAGAAAACAAAAAAAATGAACCAACATTCCTCATCTCCGTTAATACATCTTCTCAACCCCGGTAAAAAGCCCGGTATACCAAGTTTATCAGCTAGTTATACATAATTTGAAGATTAATAGCCAGACAAAAATTCATTAAAGCAATTTTGTATTTGATAAACAACAGAAACGATAATTTGGTGGAGAGAACAAATAAATATATAAGTCTTGGTTTCATGCAAAGGCATATACTCACAGCTTTTACAAACTACTGATAATTGTAAAAATAACAAAAAAAAATTATTAATGATCACACCTCAGACTGTACATCATAATTTGCGCAATAGGGCCTAATTAATTAAATGAGAATGATGAGATGCCGGATGGCTTTTGAAATTCGGTTGTCATGAGCCTAGTGAGTAAACTGGTCTAGCATCACAAAACACAAGACTGAATATGCTCTCCGTTTTTCGGATTGTGTTGAATTGTGCAATAAATTAGACAAACTATAGACTCGAAATCAAATTATACAAAAATATACTAGTTTATACAAAATAATGTACGGTTTTCAGGATAGGCCAACATCACAAATACACACGAGGGTTTTTCAGGAGTGTACTGGTTCACCTCAGTTGTTCATTTCAGGTGCCAATGTTTGACGTGTAGTTTTTGTGACAGGAGGCTTCCTACATAAAAAAATAACGTGTTTTCACTTTCGTCGTCTTTCCTAATCAATCATCCAGTTAATATCTTAATTTAATTGTATGCAGGCTTTATCAACATTGAATTGAAAACAAAGGCACATTCAGAAAGTGCGCGGTTACCACCAGAAAACAGGAAGTAGAAGTAGGCTCTTAGTTACAAAGATAACTGCTCATATCCGATTTCCTCTCGTCCCTATCCCCCCCCCCCCCAAAAAAAAAAAATATTATTTCGATTTACAAACTGCAAAGATGGTGTGGTGACCAAATGCTGGAAATGGTCCCTTTTCACCGTGTACCTCCATATTTTTAAAGACATCCTGATGGATTGCGCAACAGCCTTATTCGTCTTCATGTTGGCCATGGCTGCAGGTGATGTACTAATAAGCTTTAATTTACACTCTTACCTATTTGTGTTCATGTTAATATACAAAATTACATTATAAACAGTCCAGATATTTGACAGAATTTGAATGTATTTACTATTTTACACTACTTCTTAATAAGCAAAAGTATGGAAGACAAAAGACATGTAAGTGTACATTATTTAAAAGAGTTATTCATAAGCAATATTTTTTTACTGAACTGTTGAATATCACCAAAGAACATTAAATAATTAATCCTCGTCTAACGACCACCTCAGTTTAGCGACCTCCTCAAAATGATGACTACTTTTTCACGGTCCTTATTATTTTGTGCTCTCTGTAACTTACCTTGCTTTGACGACCACCTTGAAAATGCCACTACTTAATCAAGGCTCTGCTGATGGTCGTAACTTTGAGGTTTTACCATATGTATTAAATAGTCAATTGATAAAGAGTATATTGAACAATATGTTGTAGGTGTAGATATAGAAGAAACGAAGCAGAAGTTATGCATGTGTTGCGAAGGATGTTTTCTGCGTTGCAGCAAGCCATCCATAATCATCATGGAGGAACTGTACACTGGCATGGTTCCCATGGCATACAAAACCAAAGAAAACCAGGGGACAATCCATTCAGACAAAGACAGATTCAGAAACGTAACGATGATATGCAATGAGAACCAAACCTGTAACGCTAGATTACTGGAGACCGCCACACCCGGGAAGACTGGACAGTGCGCGGCCCTTGAGTTCCAGATATTGACATACAAGTGTGTGCCGCACGATGAAATCATGAAATCATGTAATATTACAAAAGAAAACAAACACCAGACTCTCTATGTGAACTTTAGTGGATGCAAGACAGCCAGGATTGATTTAACAGATAAAAAGGGAGATGGCGTCATTCAGTTTTTGCAGATGGAGCCGGACAGCTGTGAACTGACGGTCACACCTGGTCCTAAAACCACGTTCAGTAGGAGTTTGAAGGTGACGGGTAAGATGATTCCCTTTATCGAATACGTTGATGCTAGATGGGTAAAAATTGACGTCCATTGTCCTAGTGGTACCAGCAGCAAACTCCTGCTGCGTGAGAAAGGTGAGAATATATACTAAGGATGATATATATAAATATAAATAAATATATATATACTGTGGTTGCCATTTTGTTCACCATGCAGGTTTTCAAATTCGCGATATTCGCGATATGTGAATTATCGCGGAAATAAAACCTTAATAAGAGGTCCCCTCATTGAAAGCACGTCGAAAGGCTACAGATAAATATTTAATATAAATAATTATAAATCCTGTATGTTCAAATATTGGTATTATAAATTATATCAGATCTTTCAAATTTCAAGTCGTTCTATGTTCGCAGATTTTGCGCACATATATCATATGATATTATTTATTCATATAATAATAGTTTACTTTGTGTAGGTTTTTAATATGGTGAGACCGCGAAAATTGAACCCTCGCGAAATCCTGAAAACGTGAAAATTGCGAAATTTGAACACCGGGAACATGAAGCCAACCACAGTATATATATATATATATATATATATATATATATATATATATATATATATATATATATATATATATATATACTATAACTATTATTGTTATTAATCATATTATTAATCATGTTAAATATTATGAGACGATAAAGAATCATTCAGATCAGTTTATTTCAAACACAAATTATGGCAATATTACTTACAATAATGTACTTTCATAGTACTTACATTTTGCTGACATTACGCAGAGAAACTTTTAAAATTAAAGTTCTCTTTAGGCCTTATTAATATGTGTAAATAACTTGTCAATTAATGATTTGTTGACTGTGGTTTACCAGAGAGCGGTATAGGTGTTGTGTACCATGCCAGCCGTATACCACATCGCAAGGCTGCCGCTCTTGCAATGGTACTGTTAACTTGACACTTGATCTTCATGCAGTTATCATAAGATGTGAGGAAAGAATATTATTGAATGATTAAATATTATGACTTGTTCAGCATTTCTTTCTTCTTGATGTATTGAAATATTTCTACCATACCAAATAAGTTATTAAAGAAGACACGTAAGTTTCCTAGGACGGAATTTTGATCAGTGGTATGCCTGGCCTATTCTTAAATATTTCTGACTAAAAACACATTAGCGGCGTTTATCTTAAGCCTGTCATTAAAGCCAATCCATTATGAAGTCTTACTTTGGAACAGAAATATATTATTTCTTATAAAAATATAGGTTTCATGCACGTTTTACAAAATATCGAAAAATATCGATATTATTAAAAAGTATGTTCCAGCTTTTACTTTTACGGGAAAGAATTAAACACTTTTTTCAATATAGAAATAACCTAGAAAAAAAGGATCTTACTGCTAAAATCATATAACTATCATACCCCATTTTTTCTTGAAAATGTGGACAGTTTTGGTAAACGTATGATATACAGTGCAGTTACACAGGTATGAAAGGTACTGCCCTGTATTACTTAATAAATGACCCATCGGTCATGACGCTCAGCCGACTGACATGTTGACAATTATCCTTGCACAGGGAACTAATTAAGATAATGTAGGTGTGCATCATTGTTCATGCATATTAGCCTAATTTCATCAAGACCCATAAGCACACCAAATTCGATGACAATCCAACCAGCCTTTCCTGAAAAATCTGGCAACTTGTGTGTATTTTGCATTATATCTGGGGAGCTCAAACATACCCCAAAAGAATATAGGTCACAGTGACATAATTTCAGGTTTCTGGGGGAGACCTTTTAAGGAACTCTCAGGATATCAAGTTAGAAGATTCTGGGTCAAATGGTTATGATTTGTTCCCTACTTTGGTATCCAATTTTCAATTTTTTTTTTGGGAGGGGATGCTTTTAAGCCCCATAGCTCAGAGGATGTGGGTAACAGAGACCTCATGTCACGTTTCCAAGGAGACTTTTCATTGACCTCCCTGGACTTTAAGTTAAAAGATTCTTAGTCCAATGGTTATGTTTTGTGCCCTGCTTTGGTATTATATTTTCATAAAGGCGGGGGGGGTGCCTATAAGCCCCATAACTCAGAGAATATGAGTAACAGAGACCTAATTTCAGGTTTCCAAGGAAATTTTTCACGAACTTCCTTGGATGTAAAGTTAGAAGATTCTAGGACCAAAGGTTACGATTTGTGCCCTGTTGAAAGACGACTGCATCTTTATAGGTCTCAAAAATAGAGAAAAAAATGTATTAAAATTCAAAAAAAAAAAAACAGATTGCGCCACCAGTCTGCAGGAAATGTCCAAACACTTCTTGAACAATATGCATGCAAAGAATCATGGTGATCAATGCTTTGGTTGTTCAGATACTAGAGCTTTTGTATCAAATTTTCCATTATATTGGGGGGTACTTCATAGCTCAGAGGTTATGGGTAACAGAGAATTAATTTCATATTTCCAAGGAGACTTTTCATGGGCCTCCCTGCATGTCAAGATACAAGATTCTAGGTCCAGTCATTACGATTTGTGCCCTGTTAAAAGATGACCACATCTTTAAAGGTCTCAAAAACAGAGACAAAAAATCGTAAAAAAATCGAAAAATTACAGGTGGCGCCACCTCTATGATCACTCTATGATCAATATCCTTGCAAAGAATCATGGGGATCAATGCATTAGTTGTTCAGATAGTTGAGCTTTTGTATCAAATTTTCCTTAATTCCTGGGGATATTTCGGAGCCCCATAGCTCGAAGAGTATGGGTAACAGAGACCTGATTTCAGGTTTCGAAGGAGATCTTTATGGACTTCTCTGGATGTCAAGTTAAATGATTCCAGGTGCAGCGGTTCCGATTTGTGCCTGGTTAACGGATGGACAGACGGATGGACGGACGACGGACAATAAGTGACTGCTAAAGCTCAGATGACTTACAGTCAGCTGAGTTAAATATGGTTTACAGACACTTTTTCCATAGATTATATTTGCTTTGTTTGCAATTTCTCTCGTTTTACACAGGAATGCTCAAATAAGTTGTGATAAGTAACTTTGAATATGCATTTCAAATGACAACGCCTGTAAATTCAAAACATGATAATAATAGTACTACTACTACTAATACTACTACTACTACTACTATTAATAATAATAATAATAATCAATAAATCAAACAGTCTAACAATAACAGTAAAAACGTGCTTCAGTATATATTAATTTTGTTATCAAAAATATTAGAAATTTATTTTTTCATAATTTACTACCCCGCATAAATTGTATGATATTAATGGATGTTGTACCTACTGGTGATATTCTGTATCTGCAGGTATCGGATGCCGTCATGCCGAGCTGGATAAAAGCTTGAACTCTGAGCACCATTACAGATGGGGGGCTGTTTACCAGACATGTAAACGACACACCATACCCTCTCGGCAATGGTGCGGGAAAATGATCTGCGAAGACCAGGAGGGTATTTGGAAAGGGGGCGTCTGCTCCTGTAGCCTTAAATCAGGTAGAATTTTATCAAAACCAATATTAAAAAAGAGACATGGTTAGTAAAGCTAATAGAATTTTAACATGTCAGATCATTTAAGGGATTGTTACAAAACGTCATAAGAATTTTTTTAATTGATAAAATTGTTCATGTTATGTTTATGTCGCCACTACTTGAAGCTCCATGTGAGGTATTGGAGAACAACAAAAACAAATAAGTTAAACAGAGGCACCTGATAAGATATAAGCATATATATTGATTCTACGAGCGCCACGTATCCAATGTTTGATGTACAGACACCGTTTGCTGCCTCATTTATTGGAACCTAAGTTATACTTCAAAAAAAAAAAGTTTTTAAATTGAAAAAAAATGGGATTAATATTCTATCATTCAGGGTTCCTACACTTCCAGAAGATCCTATTTTCATGATTTTTTCATGAATTTTTTCAATAAATCATGACCTATTTTCGCTATGACGTAATTCAAAGCGAATTGAGTTGCTTCGATTAATTAAATCATTCGATTAATTAAATCATTACTTTTTTACCGACAGAAAAGAGCATAGATGAGACATTCTAGACAGCCTGCATAAAACAATCTAAAAATAAAATCTCATGACATTTAATGAATTTTAGAAAATTTCCGAAAAATTTTGAATTGTCTAGTACCGGTACTGAATTTCAAAATGTCAAAATCCATGACTTTCTTCAGGGCGTAAAGACCCTGTCAGTTATATCTATACCATCTGAACAGTCCGTAAGTTGCCGAACAGAAAAACTATCCCCTGCTTTAAATCCAGATGCAAAAAAAGAACATTTTAGGAAATGCCTCTTGATTTTGGCCCTCTTCGATTAGGGCCCATGTGACATTGTAGGATATTCCATAAACCGGTACCCTTAAATATATACACCTCTGATACACTATAAGTGGACTCGCCCATTAATGTCCGGATAGTAAAGTAGCCACCCGGTGGGTCAGAGTGTAGGAAACAATCACTTATCAAGGTAGCGGGCCTAGGGTGTAGACCCCATCCTATATGGCTTCTAGGCAAGTCATTTAGTAGCTAGAGTATCCGTGTATAAGAAGATGGAAGTGAAGATGGTGTATAAGGAGATGACCAGCAAAGCTGTGTAGCCCGCAAGCCTACATATCTGTAGTAAAGCGTATACCCCCATAGACTGGCAGTATGGCCATGCTTTTGCTTAGTAATAACAGCATTCCAAATTTGGACAGATATTTTGTTTTTTTAATAAGTAATTTCCGGTGTTATTTTATTTATCCGCTTAGAAAATCTTACAACACAACCCTACGACCAACTAAAATGATCTACGACTTCATGTTCACGACTACTTATTGTCGATCTCTTCCGACTTTTCGCAGAGATTAGTCATATACAGTCACACAGGGGGCCACGTTACGAGTGGTCGTTACCAGTCGGTGAGATTTTTAAGGGTTTTGTCTGACTGCATATCATGCAACCAAATGACTAATAGTGCAAATACTACCGACCGAACTTTGAATGAAAAGATGTGTTTTGCGATAACCACCAAGTGGTCGTACGATAAATACCGAAGGGTCGTGCATAGTTAAATACGAGTCCTCGAACTTTTCTGGGCGAGCGGTCGTAGGACCACACAGAACCACTTACAAGTATATAGGAGTAGGTGCGACAGCACTTACAACTTGTCGTAATGTGTAAAAATTGCGAGTTTACGTCATGATCTATCAAATGATTGGCTTATCCTTGCTAGCACCACGGAAGTTTTGAACATTTCAAAACCTCTGTTGAGTTTTACGGTCCAAGAGCAGTCAGCAGGGATCATGGAGGATGACGACGGACAAAGCTACGGATTCTCCACGATTCCCTATGGATCTCTAGGAATTATTAACGGATCACCACAGATGGTCCTTAGCGGCCCTTTCGTGGTGATCCGTGGTGGGATCCGTAATGTTCAGTGTTACCTAGTTTTATAAAGACAACCTACGAGTTCTTGCGAGTCGTTAGGATTTGTCGTGTGACCATTCAAAGACTACCTGCAATTGTCAGGTCGTAGGTGGTCGCAAAGCTAAGTCACAAACAACCAACGATTATGACTGTCGTAGGATTTCAACTGGACTACGACAGATGGAACCGTCCTAGGGTTTGGAGAGGGTTTTTTTTAGCTCAGCTGACTTTCAGTCATGCTCAGCTATAGCGATCACTCTTTGTCCGTCGTCCATCTGTCCAGCTGTCCGTCTGTCCATCCGTTAACCAGGCACAAATCGTAACCGCTGGACCTAGAATCTTGTAACTTGAAATTCTGAGAAGACGAAGAAATATCTCTTTGGAAACCAGAAATTAGGTCTCTGTTACCCATATCCTTTGAGCTATGGGGCCCCAAAGTACCCCCCAGAATAGTATAAAATTTCATACAAAAACTTCAATATCTCATTAACTACATCACTGATGGTCATGATTTTGGCATACATATTGATCATGAGATGTTCCATTAGTTCCTGCAGACTGGTGGCGCCACCTGTATTTTTCGATCTTTTACGATTTTTTTCTCTCTATTTTTGAGACCTTTAAAAATGTGAACATCTGCTAACATTGCACAAATCGTATAGACTGGTCCTAGAATCTTCATTCTTAACACAGTGAGAGACCTATGAAAAGTTTCCATGGAAACCAGAAATTAGGTCTCTGTTACCCATATCCTTTGAGCTATGGGGCCCCAAAGTACCCCCAGAATAGTAAAAAATTTTTATACAAAAACTTCAATATCTCATTAACTACATCACTGGTGGTCATGATTTTTGGCATACATATTGATCAAGAGATGTTCCATCAATTCCTGCAGACTGGTGGCGCCACATGTATTTTTTTCTCTATTTTGGAGACCTTTAAGGATGTATTTATCTGTCAACAGGGTACAAATCGTAATGACTGGACCTAGAAACTTTGTTCTTGACACATATGGACACCCATGAAAAGTCTCCATGGAAACCTGGAATTAGGTCTCTGTTACCCATATCCTTTGAGCAATGGTACTCCAGTACAGCTCAGAATAATGGAAAATTTATACGAAAGCTGAAGTATCTGAACAATTAATGCAGAGATCACCATAATTGTTTGCATGGATATTGACCATGGAGTGTTTCATAAGTTTCTGCAGACTGGTGGCACCACCTGTATTTGTTCGGGTTTTTTAACGAATTTGTTTCTCTAGTTGTGAGACCTTTGAAGATATTATTATCTGTTAACAGGGCGCAAATCGTGACAACTGGACCTAGAATCTTTATTCTTGACACACAGGGAGACCCATGAAAAGTCTCTTTGGAAACCTAAAATTAGGTCTCTGTTGCCCATATCCTTTGAGCAGTATGGCTCCAAAATACCCCCCCCCCCCCTCCCCCGGAATAATGAAAAATTTGATACAAAAACTGCAGTATCTCAATAACTACATCACTGATGGTCATGATTTTTGGCATACATATTGATCATGAGGTGTTCCATTAGTTTCTGCAGACTTGGTGCGCCACCTCTATTATATTCAAATTTATACGATTTTTTTTTCTCTATTTTTGAGACCTTTAAAGATGTGGTTATCTGTCAACAGGATAAAAATCGTAACAACTGGACCTAGAATCTTCATTCTTGTCATGCAAGGAGGCCCATGAAAAGTGTCTGTGGAAACCTGAAATTAGGTCTCTGTTTCCCATATCCCTCAAGAAATAGGACTCCGCAGTATCCCTCAGAATAATGGACAATTTGAGATAAATAAATACAGACACAATCTTGGCCTGTTGGTTAATCTGTTTGATGCTTCAGTTGAATGGGTATATACTACCATTCAGATGATAAAATTTCCTTTTGCGAATCTCTTCCCAGTCAGCTGAGCGTCATGACCCATGGGTCACTTGTTTTATAAGTTCATCACCTATAAAATATATGTTGTACGCCGATCGAAATTGGTCAGGGTTGTCAAAGTCTAATCGTAAGTTCTTCCTACGACATTCGTATGAGATCAAAACGAGGTTCGTTATACATTAGAAAAATTTCCCCAATTTGTGTTGTTTGATGAATGTGACTATAGATTAAGGCCAATCCACGGCGGTCGCAGGAATGACCTACAACGGAAGAACATTCGTAGGACCGTCATAGGTAGAACCTGCGACAATCCTTTGGATGTCACAGGAAAGTCCTGCGATGCGTAGGGCTTCAGAAAACCAAAATATCGTACGAAAGTCGTAGGATTATCGTGACACAGTCGTACGGCTTCGCATAAGAGACCTACAAAATCGGCCTGACATAAAGAATAACATAAAGGACGCTGAAAAAAATTGGAATATGTTCAAAATTCTACGACAAGAGTGGGCGACAGATTTTCGTCGCCAAACACCTGAATTTCGAATGTGACATCCTGGTGTGGTGTATGTGACTTAGGCTTAACCTATCGCTGCCATTCTTTGTGTGACTGTAAAAAAACACCTTTTTCATCACTTAAATTTTTATTTGAGATATTCGTAGATTATGTTTAGAAATAATCGTGGACGATTTTTACAAGTGGATTAACAGTATTATATGCGTGTGTGTTTGTATGTGTGTGTGAGAGAGAGAGAGACAGAGCGAGAGAGTGATAAGGGCAAAGAGAAAAACTACTATTGATCCTTTAAAGTCACTTTTATTTATCTAAATTCGGCAGTTTCATATAACATAACGTTTAGAAAAAGGCAATAAAGAGTTGTGACATCTAAAATTAAAGGGAGGTGCCACCCTTGCTACTGCGTATCGCGGACGCGCAGCTACTTTACTGGTGCACTTGGTATTTTGACACACTGAAAGCAGCGCCCAGAATGAGAAATCAGGGCCTTATTAAACACATGAAAAAAGACCCTTACGTAATAGAATCGATCTTGATACTGAGTTAATCATTAAGATTTGGTCTATCCCTTTCCTATGACATAAAAAATTAGCTGATAATTCGTATTTTTAATGGTAATTTATTAATCTTAACAATGGTTAAAATGCCTTTATTTAGGGCCGTCAGAAACCCCAGGCCCACAGAAAACAGCTGTATCATACTAATTTTATGCGTATTTTACACTTTTTAGAATTGATTATAATAGATTGGACAGTAATCTAACCATAGACACCAGAAAGATAACTAAAATTTGGAAAATCAAGACGGTCAATTTTCCCGGACATACGTCTCCCGGGCCCTAATCAAAATGCATTTACACTCCATTACAAAATATATATTTCTCATTTTACTGGTAACGTTAGATTAAACAATCATATAACTGTGTACACGATTTAAAACGAAAAATATTCCGATTTTCAAGCGTTTATTACGGATTTTGGGATGGTCTCATAAACGGCTATATAATGAACGTACCGTAGACGATGACCTGACCTAAATCGTCATGCATTTTACGGGTATACAGAGGTCCAATTTTCAACATGTTTCGATTTTAATAGCCCTAATGTTTACTCCTGCTACTGTTTAAATGTTTAATTTTTATTTGAACTGGTAAAACCATAATCTTCAAATAAATTTCAATTTTATGTTTTAGGTATTAGTTAGGACCACAGATTAATGTAGCACTATATCATACAATCACTACTTTACTTAGTGAAAAAATAGGAAATAATTGGAGGTGGCAAATCTATAATTAATTGGCTTCTGCTGCTTAATTTATTGCCCTCCACACAACTCTGTATACAATACCACTCCTGCTTACAGACATGGGGTCTATTACAGTCGTTCTATTACTATTACTATTACTATTACTTTAAATTTCTGATATTACTATTACTATTACAACATTTTATCTTCTATTACTATTACTATTACTATTACCTGGGTATCTATTACTATAACTATTACTA
The DNA here is from genome assembly GCA_026874595.1 of Sipunculus nudus. NCBI lineage: Eukaryota > Metazoa > Annelida > Sipuncula > Golfingiida > Sipunculidae > Sipunculus > Sipunculus nudus. The sequence goes on from CM049307.1 coordinate 61,615,510, forward strand.
TTACTTAAACTGATGGGAGGATTCTAGACCTTGCGCAGCCATGAGTGCTATAAACTAGCACTACATTCACATGTTTAAATAATATTAAAAGCAACTATATCATCCAGTTACTTACACAATTTTCTTATACTGTGTCTGTCATTTACAAGAAGCCTAATGATACTTGAGATCTTAATTATTTCAGCTTCTTTTATTCTGTTTTTTTTTATATTTTGAAACCTCAGTGATCGTTATTGGGATGTATCAAGTCGAAATTAAAAGATAATTGTATGAACTCTTGAATACATGTAATTTAAAAGCAACCTATTGTAAAGGCCCTGGCATATGTAAAATATTGATTTATAATTATATATGCATACTTGTATATTTTATATTGTTTTCATATACATTTCACATAAATTTATTTTATAGTACATACTTCCGTTTAGATATAATCTTGTTCTCATAGCCAATAAATAAAGATTTTCAGTGTAACTAAAAATTTTCTCCAGAGGAATTATTCATGATTATTGCATAATATTATTTAGAATCAAAGCTGACAATTCAGTCCTTTATGTATTTATCAGGAGAGGAATTTATATAGGGCTGTGTCCTGTTTCCCAATCCTTATAAATATATCCAATAAAAATACTGTTTTCGTCAAGATTCTGGACAGAACCAAACTGGAGACTAAAGTATCCCATCTTCTCAGGTGTATATGTTCATTTGGATGTGATGCCATGTTTTATTCCATCACCTAGTACATCTTGAGAGTGAACAGAGAGGTGGTAAACTTTACAATAGCATGCATGGCGTTTATTCTTCAGGCATGCCTTTCTTCATTGCAGCAAAACAAGCATAGGATAATTTAGGAATATGGAGAGTGATTTAAACTTACATCAATTTTACAATACAAATAAAATATTATTTAAATCACTTTCATAATAAATTTGATATTAAACAATCTTGTACTTTAAATTTTGTACATAACAGGATCTAATTATTTGATATCAAAATTTCAGATATAAAATAATAAAATATTAACATTTACTTATATTCTCATATTATATAATCAAATGAATTAATATCGTGAAAAAAATGGTTCATTTAATTTTCAAAATATAAATTAACATAATTTTAAATACTGAAGGTCTGCAAAATTGGAACTATGAATTAATAGACAAGTATTAAAAGAATAGTTTTAAAAGAATATGTGTATAAATTAACTAGATAATACATGTGCCTGCAGTATGAATTTATCCAAGTGATTGTAGTACTGGTATGAGTTTATAGCATTATGGGCTTCAATACATTATGGGTAGTGAAAACACCATAAGCTTATCATGAACAATCTGGTTCCATATTATATTTTTTCTTGAATGTGTGTTATTGCAATCTGTATGATTAAAATGCAAACTGGCTTGTGAAAACAAATCTAGGTACATTTCAGAATATGCATATGGATTGATGGATGTGAGATAAGATGTACATGTCACAATAATAATACACTATTTACTAGTATCTGTCTCTTAACATTAAACATGCGTCTGTTTATCCATGGTTTACTAATCAAAGGTCAGATTGTGCCAGGTAACTTATTGGCTGTGACCTACTCTTTCCAGTACTCTTATGTAATTAGCACCAGTGGTCACCAGCAATGTGGCAGCTGGCCCATGCTTGCCTCAACAATAGGCACATCCTGGGCAATTACTGGACATGAACTGAGTCTGTTCAGCATTATTTGCTGATATGCTTCATGATCAAGGGGCTCACAAGAAGTAAAAGAAAGTAATATGTATTACTCTATTACTTTGCCTTCTGTTTCTATTACTATTACTATTACAGCTAAATTTTTTGAGTCTATTACTATTACTATTACTATAACATGGAAAAAGCTGTAATAGTCTATTACTATTACTATTACTTATTATTATTACCCCATGTCTGCCTGCTTAGTCACTTATCTCAGAATTTCATGTCATCATGCTAAAGATAACTACTTTTATAGATATATGCATCATTTTTATGCAATTTTCTATATTCTTGAAATACAGAAACTAGTGTTTGACTGCCCTAGATCTGTGGTGACCCCATATTTTTGGGGGATGAAAATTTATCATATAGTGATATAAGTGATTCATAGGCCAAAGTAAAATAAGAAATCAATTCTAGTTTTTGTAAATTTTATTTTATTCCTGCAAGGGAATGATGTATTCTGGTCATTTCCGCCAGGTATTTATTTTTATTATATATGAAATTTGGCAATATATTTTTCTGCTTTTTTTATGATAAAATGTCTTTATTTCATCAAAAAATGATTTTGTTCACTTCTTTTATTAAAAAAAAATTAAATAACACTTTATTGCAATTCTGTAGCTTATCATATTCTTTAACTGATTTTTCTTCATTCCATCATAAAATCCAGTTGACCACCGTCTTCTTTAATGGTCATATCTTACCAAAATGCATGGTGACCACACTTGATCAGTTTGATTTCCAACATGAATCAACCTTAGGCACAAAGTATAAAAGTTTCAGTTGATTATCAGTTCCAAAAATAATAGTGGCACTTCACTTTATGTGAAATTGAGCGCTCGAAATTATCCAATAAAATTGTCATAGCATTCATCCTTCAACCACGAAGAGTTAGACACTTCATTGCTTCACAGGTCTTTTCGTAACCACCTACATAAGGTTTAAGGATTATCGTGAAAATAACAGATCTTATTTGGTGGCCATTGGGGATTTTATGATTTTACAAAAGAAATGGCAGTGTGTGTACAAAGTAATGGTTTTACATGTACACACAATTTACCATAATTGGTAAATCATTATTTACTACAGTTGCAACAAGACAGCCATTGAAACATAATTAAGCATAGTGGTGGCCTATGTCATGATAAGTGGTTACCATAACAAAACCGATTAATAATAAATTATATTATAATACGTGGACAATAACGAGAATACTGGGTTTCCTATATAAATATCCAGTGCAGTGGCATAATATGAGTATAATATATTAGCCCACGTTGTAGAAGTAGAGATGACAGCTGCGAATCGAGTGCTATGAAATTAACAAGCAAAGAAGTGAAGCGATCACTTTTTCAGGGGGAACTCTCGGTGTAAAATTTTATCAAAGTGGCCGGGGCATATTGTTTTACCCATGTCCGTCATTCCGTCATTCCGTCATTCCGAAATCAAACAGTTGTATGGACTATTTTTTTCGCAATGCCTGCAGATATTGGCCTGATTTTTGGTGTGAAGGCAGATAATGAACAGTTACAGATCGAGTTCGCGTTTCGTCCCGATTTACCCACTTTTGACTGTTTTACGGCTCCTTAACTTAGAAAATTTCATGAAAAATAGAGATTTTCATGACAAATACACATGTACGGACTTTTTTTCGCAATGCCTGCAGATATTGGCCTGATTTTTGGTGTGTGGGCAGATATTGACCAGTTACAGATCGAGTTCGCGTTTCGTCCCGGTTGACCTACTTTTGACCGTTTTACGGCTCTTGAACATAGAAATTTTCATGAAAAATATAAATGTTCATGACAAATACACATGGACGGACTTTATTTCGCAATGTCTGCAGATATTGGCCCGGTTTTTCGTGTGTGGGCAGATAATGACCAGTTACAGATCGAGTTCGGGTTTTGTCCCGGTTGACCTACTTTTGTCCGTTTTACGGCTCCTAAACTTAGAAAATTCATGAAAAATATAAATTTTCATGAGAAATACACATGTACAGACTTTTTTTCGCAATGCCTGCAGATATTGGCCTGATTTTTGGTGTGTGGGCAGATAATGACTAGTTACAGATCGAGTTCTCGTTTCATCCCAGTTGAACTATTTTTGACCATATGACAGAGATCCTGAACATAGGAAATTTCATGAAAGACAGAAATTTTTATGAAAAATGCACATGTATTTACTTTTTTTCACAATGCCTGCAGATACTGGCCTGATTTTTGGTGTGTCGCTTGATAATGACCCGTTACAGATCAAGTTTGCATTTTGCCCTTGTTGACCTACTTTTGACCATACGACACCTCCCGAACTTAAAAAAAAATTTACAAAATTTAACAAATGTTTCTAATTTGCCCCAGGCGGGGGCATTCGTGTCGTTCCGACACATCTAGTCTTAACATTTGCATTGTTCTTAGACTGAAACTGGATGATTTATAAATGCATATTTTAAAATTAAAATGATTTAATAAAAATTGTTGTAAGCAAAGATAACCCTAAAAGTTTGAAAGTCCGTATAGTAGAATTAATTTTGTGTGTAACTCGATTAAATTTATGTCTGACAGATTAAATTATAAATTTAATGTAGGTTACACTTCCTGGGTGTATCCCACTGTAGCGACGGCGACCGTGTTGTTGATCTTGGCGGGTGTAATCATCGGAGGGGTTTGCTGCAAAAGGTTAGTTGCAGTCACGTAGTATGAGTCATATTGACTGGTTAATTTCAGAGCCGTTTAGTTCACCATGGTATCCATTATGACATCACATTATTACATTAGGCGTGTTTGGCCGGTTCCCTGCCCTATTTCTCTCCCTATACGTCTCGTCTTATGACACGGGAACTACTGGGGTCCCACTACTAACTCTAGTGCATCAGTCCAAAGAACTCAATACTATAGAACATCTGACAGTGAATTTTGGAAGAACAACAGTTATGGCAAGAAATATATCCACCCATTTTAGCTATTGAGACTATTTAATTAAGAAAACTAAATATGATGTAAAATGAAAGCATGTTTTTTTTCATTACAATAACTAGAAACCCATTACAAAGGTTATTGTTGCAGTTCATTGCTGCCAACTTCTGTTGATTATTCCCGTTGACTTCCCAATTTTCACTTGGTATTCTGGTGACCTGCTTGATCCCTTCTAAAAAATCTCATCTTTACCAAAGAATAAATGTATAAACATTAAAAAAAAATCCTCTAAAACTTTGACCAATTAGACCCCTTACATCATTATTTTTGTGATTATCTCATATTTACGTCTATGTGGACTATTTTCTTTAATGGCCGCTACGGGGCACCAGTGTTGATAGCAAACGACATATATGTAGGCCTAGGTTATTACCTGACTACATTTGGGCTTAATTTGTTGGGAGAAAATATGGTTCAAGCGGTAGCATGGCAGGTTGGGTGCTATATGTCTGCTAGTTGGTTATATGTGCGGAGAGTGTAAATTAAAATATAGGTGGAATTCACTTATTTAGTGATTTACAATTCACTCAAGATTTGAACCTTATGAATTTTAGCCTGCATACATGAGATACCTATTCCAACTCTTGTATTTTTGCAAAAGGCATAGGAAGCAAGCACGTGCGGCCCCTCCGGACTTCACTAGAGAACGCTACAGCTTTGAAGAAAACTCGGCAGTTATTGCTGGCGTGCCATGTGGGGGCGGGGAGCACTTTCATTTTAACACACTCCCGGTTCGTTCCCCGTTCACCGAAATCGACATGGGCAGTCCCCGGGACCCGCCGAATGTCGACGAGGGTAACAAAATGATCTTCTCAAGGAACTATAAGAATGCCGCCTCCAGCTTCCAGGACATTGCAGATTTAAGGGACCAGCCAAGTCGTCCAGCCAGAAAGGAGCGCCGCCAAGCGGATACAAATCAAATTTATGGCAACTTACCCGATTTCCGCATCTGCACTTAACCACAAATCCAGCACTTTTTCATATGGTGATATAGAGTGAAAGTTCGTAAGAAAGACTTCGTTTAGATAGTTTGAATGATCTATATATTTCTATATATTTCACACATTTTGAAACCAGGATGGTCTATTCAGTGCATTTAGCTGATTTTCAACAGGCTCCTGGGCACAGTGTACATCCCAATCTTATATGTATATTTTAATTATTTCTAATCATTTATATTAACCCTTATCAAAGTACAAAACTCTTTGGAAAAATTTGTGATGCCATTTGATTAGGTGTCTGCTGTGATTAGGTTTCTGCTGTGACCTGTTGTCTCACTGGCATAAATATGGACAGACGTACATGGATATCGGAACAGGACTATATGTAGTAGCATGAATCTGACCTAAACATTTAGTGTCCGTCTTTGCAAATAAAGGTGTTGCGAGGGTTTTATGGGGCGATCTATTGCGAACTTTGTTTTCTTCATAGTAAACACCTGCTCAGGTCTTTCACACTAGAGAGCAGGGCCATGACTCAGGGATTCGTGGTAAAATTACGTCACTCGCCAAGTTTTTAGTTGAAGACCTGATAGATCCACTGTACAAACATATACGTCTGCCAGTTCACGCACATAAGCATATACTCGTACATGGAAACACTGGGTTTTTTTTCATGCAAATACGCACATACGCATATATGCGCACTGGGAAACGCAGCATAAAACAGTATAATTGGCTGTCCGATCATTTTTTTTATTGTTTTTTTTTTCTCCAGTGTTATAAAAACAGCGGGTCTGTACCTGTGATACAACCTTTTTTGTTCCTTTCTGCAGAGGAATATGTCTTAATGTTTTTTTTTTTTTTGATAAATCGAGAGAATTTCAAATTATTTTCTACGGAGCTATTGCAGCGCCATCTGTCGGTATCTACGATTGCGTACATAGGCCTAATTTTGTCCGACCAACCAACCCCCCCCCCCCCCCATATGGGGGGAGTTATAAAGTATTTGGTCTGGCGCCGTCGTCCGTTGCCCTCGTCTGTGTCATTTCTTGTGAACGCGAAACCTTTTGAACGACTCAATATAATTTTCCTACCAATATCTCAGAAGAGTACGAAAACCGGTGACCTTGACTTTCATTAGCAAAGTCAAATAGGCCTTAAACGAATTTTTTTGTAAACCCCATAACTCAAGGTCAAATCAGGCGGAAGAGAAACTATTTGTGAAAGCCATAACTTTTAAATCACTCAGTATATTTTCCTGATATTCAACTCGCGAAATGTTTCTACCAAAATCTTGGAGGTGTTCAAACACCGGTGACCTTGACCTTCAACTTCAAGGTGAAACAACCGGAATGGAATTTTTTTGCAAATGTTGTGACATTTGAAGTAGTCCTTATTTTTTTTCTAAAATTTGGGGATGGGGAGCTCATAGGAAGGGGAGACATGTCTTCATTTGCATTGCAAAAACAACCTCATTCTAGTTGTTAAACTGTTGTTATAACTATTGCTTGTTAATTCACGAATGATCTTAAAGCATGTGTACACTTGTCACATGTGAGGTGTTGCCTTATCTATTAATATTATAATATTCTAACCAGTGTTCTTTATATTAAAGAAGGGGAGACATGTCTTCTTTTGCATTGCAAAAACAACCTCATTCTAGTTGTTAAACTGTTGTTATAACTATTGCTTGTTAATTCACGAATGATCTTTATGCATGTGTTCACTTGTCACATGTGAGGTGTTGCCTTATCTATTAATATTATAATATTCTAACCAGTGTTCATTATACTAAAGAAGGGGAGACATGTCTTCTTTTGCATTGCAAAAACAACCTCATTCTAGTTGTTAAACTGTTGTTATAACTATTGCTTGTTAATTCACGAATGATCTTTAAGCATGTGTTCACTTGTCACATGTGAGATGTCGCCATATCTATTAATATTATAATATTCTAACCAGTGTTCTTTATATTAAAGAAGGAGAGACATGTCTTATTTTGCATTGCAAAAACAACCTCATTCCAGTTGTTAAACTGTTGTTATAACTATTGCTCGTTAATTCACGAATGATCTTTAGACATGTGCTCACTTGTCACATGTGAGGTGTTGCCTTATCTATTAATATTATAATATTCTAACCAGCGTTCTAAAGTTATATTAAAGAGCCGCGTGTCATATTTAGACTGAAACTAAAACTGGTACTCAACGGTGCAACCTTTTGCATTTATCCGTGCATAAGATTTTTTTTGTTGTTGATTAAATGGCAGAGAACCATTTGCATTACTTTGGATATTGTCTCACGCTATTTCATGTTAGATAATCACAAAAGTTTCGAAGAAAACAAACCTGGCACACGGACAAGCACAGTAGTTAGCACAGTTTTACGTGTATCTATTTACCATAACTAGACTGCGTGACATGAAGTCCATTGATCATGCGAACTGCTTCTAACTGTAGTAGCAAGAGTATCTTATGGGTCTCCATTTTGGTTACACTTGGTTGATTTTTTTGGATTTTTTATAAACAATTTTATTCAAAATTTTTACATTTCATATGCGACGCGATATCTCAAAAGTTTTACTCTTTACTCAGATCTACTTCACATTGTAGTGGCAGGTACATCTTATGGGCCTCCAGAGCTTATTAGGTTTTGGACATACCTGAATTATTTTTTTATTTTTTATGATTTTGTTTATACAAAATTTTTACATTTGATATGCGACACGATTTCTCAGAATGTTTGCTGGGATCTACTTCTAATTGTTGTAGCAGGTACATCTTATGGGTCTCCAGAGCTGTTTAGGATTTGTTCAAACTTGGTTCCTTCAAAGGTTTTTTTAATGAATTCTTAATTAATTGCATTTTTTATGAATTTTTATATCCTAAACATTTCATATGCAATAAAAGATTTTAAAATCTATCACTCAAATGCATGTCTCCTTAAGATGGCGGGCATATCTTAAAGATCTCCTTACCTTAACAGGTTTAGGTCACAGGTTAATGGATTGTGGGATTTATTTATGAATTGTTATACTAAATGTCAAACATTTATATGCAATGCAGTATCTTAAACATGTGTTTATTAAAATTAATTTCTAATTAACAAGGCAGGTATATTTTATTAATATCCTCACTTGATAAGGTGCACTCTTAGTTTATTTTTATGATTTTTTTTACATGCGGTATATTTGTCACGTTTCATAATAGGCATACAAGGCAAAGTGCACATTTTTAATGTGTACACAGTACACAGTACAAATCATGTTCCGTATTGGCAGCAGATTAGGTTCTCTGACTGATAAAGCCTGCACGAAATGGACCGTTATTGCTTTCGCTCAACCCGTGAGGGTGTGTGTCCACAACACAGCTGTAAATTTTAATGATATGTGACATATAGGGTTGTAGTATGCACATCTAGAAATGATTAATTATTTGTATAAACCCCTGCGCAAGTAACCCCTGGATGAGCATTTTATGGGTATTGGCAACGGTCTTTACATCTGCTATCTTTGGGATGATATCATACGGCCATTTATGTAGCAGCTAGGACTGGTGACATAACAGAGATCAATATCATCACGCTATGTGCAGTTTGGTGAAAGGTGGCAGAAAGGCAACATATACATGCAGCATGGATGATTTCTTGTGTTTTTATTCTAAACTTTACATTTCATATGCAACACGATATCTCAAAAACTTACTGAAATCCACTTCTAATTTATGAAGTAACTGATCCGTTTTGGTATCCTGACCTGATTAGGATTCTGTCACACCTGAATGATTTCTTTTTAATTTTTTTATTTGTTTTCAAGTTTGACTTTCATATTTCATATGTCATGCAATATCTCAATAGGCGTTGTTAGGATCGATCTCTAATTAATAACTCATGTGTATCTTGTGATTAACCTCGCCTGATTCGATTTATATGCATTCTCAGGTTATTTCATAGGACTGCTCAAGCTATTAAACAGCCGAATTTCACATTTCTCACATTCCCGTTTTGCGGGGGATCAAGTCCTTTGGACATTTTGTAGGTTTTTTTTAATATTATAAAACCCGGGGAACTACACTTCGGCGTGATATCGGTGACATGGCGGTGTAAATGTACACAAACCAATGGCATGTGCCACACGGTTTTAACGCGTGCTTGGTAAACCCGGGTGACGTCAAGGTCCCACTCGGAACACCTCGCCTCATCTTCGGGAGGTCTCGGGAGTATACGAATTGGGCCGAGGAGTTCTGATTGGTCCGGATCCATGAGGTCCGTCATGTTTGCATACAGTGGTGGCCTCGAGGCCGCTGAAGTAGCGTTCCGGTTGAACGGTAATTGCAGGGTCCTAACATTTCCTCAATAGATCTTGACCCTGTGCTGAGGTTGCACAGGGGACCGCCATGGAAAGTATTCCGGCAAGGCAAGGTCAAGGCCAGGTCAACTGCACATCTGTTGTGTGCTTTGTAAAAGCAAAACAATGTATTTTGTGTACAGGTACTGCTTAGCCTCACATATTTTACCTTTTTTTTCATTAATTTCTAAATTAAATAATGTATATTATTGTAAGGCGCCTCTGAGCAACACTGAGTGCTATAGAAGGTGGCGCGGTTGTCTATACGCTCTCTGTTATAAGGATCGAGCCCTCTACATATATTGATATGTAAGCCACCTCCATCCCGTCAAGCACTCTTCCACTTTCGTCAAAGATGAACCGAGTCAACTTCCACTATTCGATGACATCATACCTGTTCCTACCAACAACAAATACTTCGAGATTAATAAAAAAAACCCGTAAAACGTGATAAAGAAAATGCGCTTGAATGCCTTTTTTCATGAACATCTAGCTAGATCATTGTAAAGGAAACCTTCGGTTTCAAGTCCAGAAATAAAACCACCACGGGTACCAGAAATGGACAGCTTTGAGGAGCACCTACTGAAAATAAACCAGAATAATCAGAATATATTGCAGTATGTTGAAAAAATAATAAAATCCCAGTCCGTATACGTGACAGCAGATAAAACAACCAATTAATACAAGCCAGGAAAGGAAATATATTCCAAACTTCCCACCCAACACACTCCCGCAAAATAAAAAAAAAAAAATGATTTGACGAGAAAAATATAGCAATAACCCCCCCCCCCCCCCCCCCCCCAAAAAAATCGCTGAAAGCCTGGACTGGGCAGACCGAATCGAAAAACTGGCCACCAAACCGCATTCCTAACCATTAAGGGTCACAAGGAGAACTTTCCGAGCAACATCAGTGCAGACTAATTAACCCTTCCAAGTCAGAAATTGGAATCATAAGCAACAACATTCTGGACCGCATCAATATTGATAAGATCAAGGCCACGCATATCCACCGATGGGGAAAAAAATCTGTCATCAAGTGGTTCGAGGACATTCAAGATAAGCAAGAAATTGTGAATTGTGAGAAACATTGAGAATCAGTTATATGCTCTCGAACTGTTTGATATATATTGTCTATGCTCTCTGTTTATGGATCGAGTCCTCTGTTGACGCAAAGTAACGAACTAATATTGAATTATATATATATGCAATAGTTTCTCTTGGTGTTTAATTATTAGAAAATGGAATCTAGTTGGCGTTTAATGTAAAAGATGGCCTCATAAGCATGAGATGACGTTCAGTTGGTGCCTGGGGATATGTCGATTTCAGGGCCCGGTCTCGGTGCAACCACCTGTGTTCACATGACGCTTTGCCATACCAGGGGCTTTTATACATACCTGTTTCTGCCCGTAGAAGTCTGCACATTTTGTTGGGAATGAAAAAGATATAAGAAGAATTCCGACTTTTTACCCAACTGTGATCAGAGGTCGCGGATGAGTCCAAAAAGAGTAAGTGAAGAAGTGTTGCTAGGTATTATTAACTAGAGTGGAACCAAATTTATAATATTGTAACACTGCAATAAAATCAATATTTATAATAATTGTATTTTTAACAGATCAGCCCTAATAAAGGTCAAGGTCACCGGTCACATGGTAACAAATAAAAGCTGCTGATGTGTTGTTTCGTGTCATAAACTTACCAAAAAAATCAACAAAGTGAGACTGGCAACACATTATAGACACCAAGTCACCTGGCAACAATATTCAGGAAAAATATAAATACTGGTTTGTTCCTATATATGGTGCTTAGTTCCTCGTCAGCTTTAGTGTCACACTGTGTGATTACATTTACATTTAAAAGAATACTCGCCAAGTTTCGATGGGCACCTATCTTTGGAATAGACGGAAAAGACCAGAGTGTCTCCGTACTAAATCTGAATTACAGACGATCGTCGGTTTCACCAAGGGAATCCCGCCCTTTTTCGGAGATTTAATGTACAATGTTAATACCAAAAAAAGAACTATGAGATCGTCATCTTTACAACTAAACCAGAAAGACGTTATGGTGATTATTTTAATTCGTAGCCGCGATAAATAATTCCAATTAGGAGAATTACGAATTACAAACACATGCGCACAAATTAACATATACTATTACCAACCAGTCATTCGTGCGTATAAATTTTACTACATGTGAAACACATAAATATTAACTCAAAAATGTTTCAAACAATAATAATTGCATTTTATTTTTGACCCAAAAGGAAACCATACCAAGGTCAAAATAATGCGTCGGCACAAATCCACTATTTTTTTTGCTCTCATGATTTCCTGCATTTAAGATAGTAACTGTAAGTTACTAATTCTTATGACATACTCTGAAAGTTTATATAAGAAATTTGAAAGTAACTTACCTGGATCTGTAATACTTTTTTTTGTGGAGGTAACCGCCTATATTTTTAATGCTAACTTAACTACGAATATATACATCTGCAGAATTCCATTCCGGTTCGGACTACGTGACAGGGCAGTATCACAACCTTTCTCTCATTTTATATCCTGGCTTCAACAAGGCCCGGTGACCACTGCACCTGCGAGCTCTTGGTGCCTAATCGTCCCCATTGCTGGGTGAGACCACAGAGGAACCCCAAAAGCGCAATCGTTTGTGAGTGAAACACGGACGTTGGACACGCCCTTGCCATTGGGCCTGCAGAGCGCTCAACCTGTGAAGGGGCCGACCGTGAAAATTCTCTCCGCCTCGGCTTAGATTCGAACTCTTGGTCTCCCGGCTTTGAGTCCTGCGCTCTACCCCGAAGTCACAGAAGCCGGTCTGTATGATGTTGTTATAACACGTCAGCTAAAAGATGTAACCCTTCGCAGCTCATCACGAAGAAAACGTCGTATGTAAAATGTTTATACCATCAAATCAAATGTGATCATATTGTTCTGTCAATGCATACTAAACATGAAAATAGACATTGATAATTACCACCAATAATCGATGCTCACTCATATGTAGAACAGACGCATTACCATCACCCTGTGTCCACCTGTGTTTGTAGTATATTTTGTGTTAAATGTAATTTCTAAGAAAAACCTAAAATACATTTACCTAATTTACAAAGAGGGAAAACCCTGCCAACTTTCTGCAATATTAAAGAAATCAAATCTGGTGAATATCATACTTTATAAGACAATATCAGTCTATGCAGCACAACATATCGGACTCGGCATATAACAGCAAGATCTGGTAACTCGAAGAAATAGTCATATGTGACAGGTGCGGATTGGACGATTTGACATTTCGAAAAATATTACCATGCAAGCAATAAAAAAGCAGGTTACTCATGCCGGGAAAAATTGGAGTGTTGTCTGTCAGAGTATTAAAAAATAAAAAAAAATAAAATATCAACTTTTTGTTAATTTAAAAATCTTTTTATGACATATTATTTACATGCGGTAGCATTTCTCGTTTTCAATAAATTAAACAAAATTATAAACATAATAACACCAAAAGGTGGTGGACAGGTGCTGGTAGACTACTTGTGATAAGTCATGTCCGCATGAACATTTTGGTCAAATTCACACCCAATTAGGCAAAAAAAAAAAAAAAAGTATGTTTCTCAGGCACCGCCCACGTCAATTTTAACCCCTGCATCAAAAATGTTTATTTTGATTTTTATCTTTCAAGAAGATAAAATAATACAATTTCGATAATTTTTGTAATGTTTACCTGTTTGAAAAAAAAATTATGTTATTATCATGCTTTTACCTGATCATATACATTTTTATCGAAAAATACAAAAAAAGTTAATAAAAAAACCCGCCCGCCAGCACTTATTTCTGTAAAAAAAAGTGTCTGAGAACCAAACCTTTTTTTTGCCTTAAATATCACACTTTGTTAATAAAAGCAAGATTCTCGTAATAGGTGGTATTAATCCCATGCTTTGATTCTGTTCTATTTCTGAGCCATTCCTCCATGCAGTCTAAAGCTAAAGGTTGAAAATCCGAGTAGAACTTGTTGGCGAAGAGTTCATGGCGTGACACGAGAGTTGGGAGATCCTTGATGCCAAGAATACAGACTGAACGCACCCAGGTCTTGCTGTAGCATGGCTCCACTCCTTCCCAGGAAACATAGGCCGCAAGAAATTGCTTTTTACCTGGATCACCTGCAGTATAGAAAATATATTTTAACATATTTTTCTAGAAAAATAGCTCATCTACGAATATATGAAGAGTTAACTATATTTTATCAACGTATCTTGTTAAAACGTACTGCAATATTTTATTCTATCTAAAAAAAGGAAAAATAATAAAAAAAAGTCAACTCAGGAAAAAGTATTCAGAATTTCGTTGAGTACAAAATTAAAATTTATGGATAAAAATCAGATATGTGCATACCGTTCTTTCCTCCTCAAATGATGTTAAAAAGTAAAGATATTTTCTGTTGCAAAATTTGTTTTGTGGCACTCATTTATAACGAATGCACAGTATAATCAAGAATTCATAAGTTCTTGTATAGAACCCTATGGATAATGAACAGGGAGAATTGCCCGTGCAAAAGCATAATAATACCTCATGGAATTACAGTTATGGTTTTTAAGATTTGTGTGAGAATGAAAGAGCTGTTCGTGATAATTTCGGTGTAGGTATAATTGTCATAAAAATATTAGTTTCACTTGTTGACGGATTATTTTCCAAACTTTTTATCATGAATTGTCTCTTTGATATTTTTATAAAACATTTTCATGAAAATAAATTGCAACCTCTTCTGTTAGGATCGATCAGTAAATAAATAATTTGAGAAAAAGCATGACCGTACCTTGTGGAATATTTCAGTCAATGAATAACCGTATGCATAAACAGTATTCCCCACTCACGCAATATTGGTATTTACACCAGTGGGCTAGTGTTAATTATGTATTGGAATAACAAACATAAAAACTTTAAAAGCTCAAAAACACGGTTAACATAACCAAGTCCTGACATAACTACAGTTACACTCGAAATATCGTGCGCAGTACGCTGTATGGCAGTACGTCTACATTTTTGTATCCGCCAAAACGAAGTTTTGCGGATACTATGTTTTTGACCAGGTTCCGCCGCCGCCGCCGCCACCGCCGCGTTCGTTTCCGGAGAACTCCTCTGAGACTACTGGACAGATTTTTCCGAAACTTACACAAATTATCGGGTCACATGTGAACTGGTGCCTAACCAAGTGACCTTGACCTCTGACCTTTCGTCTCTGCCCAGCGTCCGTTTGTGCGTCTGTTTCCACACATAAACCCATATATCTCGGGAACCGTTTGACCGATCCAGAAAAAAATTTTACACAAATGTAGCCCTGGGAAAGCTTTATAACATAATCAACAAAAGGTGGCGCCACCTGCAACCATGTTTGCACAGTGTCCATCTGTTCATCTGCCTGGGGTTAAAATCACTCATATCTCTGCAGTGATTTGACTAATTCACCTAAAATTCGGCATGCATATACATCCTATATAGCTTTCTCGATTTTGTGACAGGTGGCGCCACCTACATTCACGTTACCGCTCCACACATAATCCCATATATCTCGGGAACCGTTTGACCGATCCGGAAAAATTTTTTACACAAATGTAGCCCTGGGATAGCTTTATAACATACACAACAAAAGGTGGCGCCACCTGCAACCATGTTTGCACAGTGTCCATTTGTTCATCTGCCTGGGGTTAAAATCACTCATATCTCTGCAGTGGTTTGACTAATTCACCTAAAATTCGGCATGTGTATACATCCTAGATAGCTTTCTTGATTTTATGACAGGTGGCGCCACCTACATTCACGTTAACACTCCACACATAAATCCATATATCTCAGGAACCGTTTGACCGATCCGGAAAATTTTTTTACACAAATGTAGCCCTGGGATAGCTTTATAACATACACAACAAAAGGTGGCGCCACCTGCAACCATGTTTGCACAGTGTCCATTTGTTAATCTGCCTGGGGTTAAAATCACTCATATCTCTGCAGTGGTTTGACTAATTCACCTAAAATTCAGCATGTGTATACATCCTGGATAGCTTTCTTGATTTTATGACAGGTGGCGCCACCTACATTCACGTTTATGCTGCAGACATCCAAGCTCATATCTCGGGAACCGTTTGACCTATCAGGAAAAAAAACTTTACACAAATGTAGCCCTTGGATAGCTTTATAACATGAACAAAAATGGTGGCGCCACCTGCAGCCATTTTTGCACAGCGTCCATCTG
Organism: Sipunculus nudus; assembly: GCA_026874595.1. NCBI lineage: Eukaryota > Metazoa > Annelida > Sipuncula > Golfingiida > Sipunculidae > Sipunculus > Sipunculus nudus. The sequence continues at coordinate 61,631,757 of CM049307.1, forward strand.
TTTGTCTGCTGTGGGATAAAATTACTCATATCTCTGCAGTGGTTTGACTTTTCCACATGAAATTTTGCATGTGTATATATCTTGGATAGTTTCTCGTTCAAATAACAGGTGGCGCCACCTACAATCATGTTTATGTGGCAGAGATCCATTCTAATATTTAACACATGTAACTCTATATCCCCTTGCCACTCAATCAATGCCTCACTTCACCCGTCCTTCTCTGATTTTGGCGGATACACGTAGTCGCTTGTCGACTACCCGTATTCTAGTTTTAGGGAGTTCTTGCAAGAGATTCCACACACAAGTTTCTGATGTCCCAACATTCACTGACGTGACCGTGGTTAAAGCTACTAAATCGGCTAAAGATATTATTATACTTGAAAACGGATTTGTCCATTATTGATCTGCAGTGCGCTTACGATACGAGTGCAGTTGTTATGCGACGTTAAGTCACCAGTTTTCGACTTTTTCTAAGACCCTGTTTGAAACAACTGTTATCTCAAATTTGAGGACAAATATACATACTTCAAATGTTATTGGGTTCAACAAAAAAAAAACATTTTAGCAGATTTGACCTTGATGGTGAAGGTCACCTGTTTTCGAACTCATCGGAGATTTTGACATTAACAACTTGTGTTTCTAATTTTAGGACAAAACCTTAATTATATCTAAGTTATGACATTTTAATCCTAGAATTACACAATTTTTTCCCCTTAAAGATTAAGGTCAAGGTCCGAGAGCTTGATGGTAACAATCTGTTTCAAATTTCAGGGAAACAGATGCAGCGTTCACAAGAAATCCTACAGAAGACGACTGACGACGACAACGACAAGACTGAAAACAAAATGTCTCCTCAGGAGGGGGAGGGAGAGATATATATAATGATGTCCATCACACTTTCAAATATCTTCAGTCTTTGCATGGCGTGAAAGGTATACATAAGCATAATCAACATTCTTTTTCTGTCTTTCGTATGTATCTCTTATCATTAGCCTATGTGTCACAGCTGAAGGTATTTACACGGACAAAATCCTATAAAATATGTAGGTGGTCCCAGAGGAATGACCATACAACTCACTTTTACCTATAAAGGTGTTTAATCATGCATTTCTTTTTAATTTGGGGAAATCATGATAATAAAAAATAATAAAACTTAAAAATAACGAATTTCAATTACATGTAAACCATACTGACCGAGCGACCTAATTGTATCCAGAAAAAAAAAAACAAATGCACTTAATTTAGTGAGATAGTGCTTAAACCCGAGATGGTTTAAAACTTACCATGAAATCCGCCAGGTGTGTTTAGGTGCGGGTTAAAACTCAGATGATTTAATGTAGCCCATATATGCTCGTCTGGAGAATAGGTGTCACGTGACCATTCTAGAAGGTCCAGAGCATATCTGTTTGTGAACACAAAATGGATGAAAGCACGACTGAAAACTCCATATCCGCTTCCCTTTAGTAACTGAATCCGATGAGGCGGAGGGCGTTTCCATACCCATGAATAGTCCATCCTGATCTCGCCGTTCCATCGGGTTCGAGGCGTCCATTTATACTTGAACCGTTCCTCGGGGACTTGCTCCAGACCTTCAATATCGTTAGCACCATTATATATTTTGAGTATCTGGACCATTTCCCTGTTGGTCTTCAGCGGAAATGCCTGACTAGCAACATTAATGTAATATTTCCACGGTTTTGAAAATCGCAGGGCATCGGACATACAGTTCAGTTCCGCCTGAACTCTGCTATAGCCGCCATATATTATGCGTTCAAGTTTTGAAGCAACAAAAACATTGGGAAAACAATTAGCTAAGGTTTTAATGGATTCCAATATTACAGGGGCGGTTTTCTGGTCAACGTGGATACAATATACATTTTGAGGCTGATACAGTGCCCGTAGTAAACGCTCTGTTTGTTCTACGTTTCTGTGCATTATTATACTAAAAGCAATAGGAAACTGTTCCTCTTCTTTGGAAGATGGCGCCTGTCTGTACCTAAATCTGGCCCTAAAATCTGTACAATTGTTTGCGGCATGTAAAAAGAACGCGTCCGGAATTCTCCTTGGCCTGTGTAACGACATGTGTTTGAGCCCGCGTTTAAACTCTTGTTTTTCGCCTTTAATGATTTTATCGCAACTCACGGAAGTTACATGCCTAGGTGGAGAGTAGAAGAGTAGGGACTCTGAGAGAAGAGTAGAAATGAGGGGCGTTGAATGTCGGGTATGGTCGGCAAACCTCGAACTCTCAATCAAATGTCTTCTGTAGTTCATGACGATTACCAATCCAAGGAAGGCGCATGTAGCACAATAGCCATTCCATTTGTTGTAACGCATGTCTGCAAAAAAAATAAAAATAAAAAAGTTATGAAACACATGCCTTGGGCTAGGGTATATTTTAACGTTCAGTTGACCCCTAATTGTATCTCATATATTAAGGAAACAGTGCAGTTGTAATTCTTGACTTTTGGGGTTCAAATGTCTATAGTCACCGTTTGAGAATCCTACTTTCTGCCCATGAGTAAATCGATCATCCTGCTCAGATTAAGGCTATACCACTGGTATGCGTCTGCAAACATTATGTTGTATTTCTGCAAGGATTAATCCAGTTGTAACTGGATGGTTTTTTTATATAAAATACTGGGGGAATGTTTTTTTGATCGCAGTGTTATCTTCAAAGTGATCACAAGGTTTAATGCTACCTCATACATAAAAGCAACTCCGCCTGGACACCCCCTTGTGGGAACTGACCTCCACATGTAATCACAAGGCCAACCACCTGCTTCGTAACGTTAAGTAATCACACAAATCCCCACGGATCAATAGCCACCTGGGCCCCAACAACCCCCCCTCCCCCACCGAACCGAATAACCCCAGATTAACCCTACCTATTATGGCGAACTTCATCCACATATCTGATCAGTTCAGTTTGTACCTGAAGAGTGAGCCGGCTAGTCAGCTGTACTCACGAAACAGTTCTAAAGTGCATGAAGTAAAACTAACTGTAAATGATACATTATTAATGCTCCCCTGCATGGTTGAGCACTTTCACTATGATGTATTGAATTTCTATGTGTACTACTTTGATTATATATATATATATATATATATATATATATATATATTGTTACATGTGCCCTTTTTATTGTGTGCAGCGGTCTTGCATGTGTTTCTTTTGTTAAGCGCAGGGGTGTTCCATGCGTTGTTGACATTTGGTTCGTGTTTTACGCGTAGCACATGTTGTAGCGGCCTGGCTGGGTGTTGCAGGCTCGGTTTAATCCGCATTGGTTGAACCCTGGCGTATAGATACACAGCGTTCTTTGTTCTAGTATGTTCTTTGAACGTGTGTACTGTGTTAAATTCTTTAGATTGTTCGAGCAATGGAAGGTTCTCGGCTGGAGGTGAGAAGTTATAAATAGGGGGCTGAATTCTAAAGCCGAGAGAGAGGTAAGCGAATATTCCAGCGGACACAGAAGCGTGTATGTCAGTTTGTGGGACCTATTCCGATAAGTGCGGCAATTATAAATTTTCTTCAGATTTTCTTCTGGATTTGTGACGAATCTTATTAAGTCTTCAGTTTACTTTCTGGATTGTTACAAGAGCTTTACATTGGACTGTTATTCTCCGAGAGAATTTGTGTGAACTGTTCGTCAGGTTTATACATTTTAAAGGATTTGTCGCTGTGATAGTGGTGGTATCCATGTACTGTGCACTTTGTTTATTTTACTGTGTGATTATATTGATTTGCTGTTATACTGTTTTTGTACTGTGTGATTGTATTGATTTAGTGTACTGTAATTTTAATGTTGTTTTAAGAATATATTATAGTTATTTGTTAACAAAAAAGACTTCTTTATTCATTCCCCTAGACATTTCACGCTGCCTAGTGTTACAGAATCTGATTTTTTTTCTCCATTACAAAATTTATGTTCATCACGCATACGTGATCTGTTGATATAAGGTTCCGTAACAATATATATATATATATATATATATATATATATATATATATATATATATATATTTAGTGGATCTTCTATAATGTGGGCACCCTTTGGGCTGGGCCAAACTGCCCACTCTTTAGAGGTGCTCACTATATGGAGGTAACAGCTGTCACTTTCATTGCTGCCACCTTCTATGAAATATTTCTATAGTTACTGCTGTTTTAAGAGTACTTAATTAACTTATTGAATGTATTTGCTACATATTTTAAACATAAAGGTTAATAAGTTGAAATAAATAAGTTTATTTATGTGTTTGTGGGCTAGCTGTAACATATATCGATGGGTATAACCTACAGGCGTTGGTCCTGTTATTTAAATCTGTCTAATATTGATATCAGTTACCCAGTGCACTTTTAGGTGTACCATACAGTCCCAGAAACTGGCCTGCATGTTTCATTATTATTTACCAAGTACATAAAAAATAAAAACAGATTGGTGTAGATTCATTTTTTATTTAAATTAGCCACATCAATTCGTCTGTAGGTTTGACAAAAGGTTGAAAGGTATGATGTCATTAATATTGCTGCAACAACAATACATAATGCTTTGCTTATACGTACAGCTGCTGATATACTCTACTAGAAATGAAATGTAACTTACCGCGAATGTTACTGAACTCAAAGTAGATACTAAATTGTATCATGAAAACCTGGTTTTATCAATATATTATACCATAAATACATAATGTTACACTATAAATCGAAATATACTATACACAAGTACCACATTTTATGGGCTATGATGTCCCTTCTCATAATAACCTTATAGATCTAGTTACAACAATTAGACCCCGATTCTTCGGATATCTATTGAAGGTAGGATTATTTTAACACAGGGTCGTAACATTGTTGCCATTTCTATTATATAACTGCACTCCAGTCTTTTTGAAATTTTGCCGTAGTTTGTCTTTCGCTTGTGCACAATGCCCAGCTATTTCTGATAGGACACTTTTGCAAACGTGCCCTCCGAATGTTTACGGCATGATTGTCGAAGCCATTAAACACATAAATTGAAAATTTAACTTGTAAGTTTGACTTACAAATGGCATTCTCTTTATTATTAAAATATAAGGTGAGGGTATATTTTTATCTTCCTCCCTTACGAAAAGAAGTCCACAAGCAAATCTAGCCGATTGCTATTGTCCCCCCCCCCCCCAACTGATTACAGTGGCGTCAATTTATCTTCAAGGGTGGGGAGAATGACCCCCGGGGGAGAGTAATCTAAGGTTGGTGGCTAAATTTGGTAAAAAAAAGTATGCATATAAATATGTGTCTGTGTGAGTGTGTTTGTGTAAAAATAATTGTCACACCAGTGTTGTTTGCCGCACATACGTCTTTCAAGCCAACCACGAACACAACATGTGCTTTACACGTTTAATAATGGAACGAAAGAACCTGAACCGTACAGTTCAAGATTTGTCTACCAAGTCATATCAACAATTAAAAACGCAACACCAACGTACAATATGAAATACTGGGCATACATAATTATACAGAATTTACAGAATATACAGAATTTACAGTTAACTCTCGTCAACACGGTGTGCTTCGCTTGCACCTAAAGTACATGAAAATTTATTACTGAACGGACGACTACTTTTGGCCGTAAACTAGTCTAACTTCCGGACCACATTCATATTACCATTATTATGATAATAGAATGACTAACATACTCTACTGAATAGGACAGTGTTACAGACGATCACATTTGGCCATATATAGAATAGTTTACCTTTCAGACCACATTTAGCAAAATAATAAAGTTTATAACAACATTACCAATACTATGATAAGATAATGACTGACATACTCTAATATATTAATCTTTATACAAAAATTAAATCAGGAAATTCACTAGAAATTACGTACCTAGAACGAGAGAACATGAACCGTACAGTTCAAGGTTTGTCTGCCAAGTGACGTGCATCGGCAAACTTGGCGGCAAAACCAGGTTCCCTTTTTAAATGATTGCGTGATTATCAGAGCAAGTGTCACAATAACATACAGGAACTGGGTCGTGTTTCCAATATTAAATATAACGCTTACTGTCACATCATATATATAATTATACCTTGTTACCGCACACAAATCATAAATCAGCGAAATTTGATTACCAGGTCAAAGCTTACAACCCAGGTGCTTTGCACCGAGAGGGATTGCGACAGCATGAGAACACGTGTTAATGTGTAACTGAACATTTTCGTTATAAATTCGCTAATAGAGCACTGTTGGATTCGTTCAGCAATATATATATATATATATATATATATATATATATATATATATACATTTCAAATATATTACAATGAAGGAGAAGGCTTTTAAAAAATAAAGTATATTTCCGATAACGGTTAATTCTAAATCAAGTCTAGATTTGTAATATTTCAGAGTAACCTCAGAACTGGAACCAAAGTCTATAATTCTAATCATTATTATATTCCATCTCCAATATATAAATATTATTCTCTGAACAGCAGAGTTGATGATTACATTGACCAGGTATACCATGGATATATAACCCCCACCCCCACCATGCACCACCACCCATACTGACGCCATTGCAAGACTGCAACACGAAACCGCAGCCGTGCAGGACTTCAGATGTTAACTTTGGTGAAGGCAACATACCTGAAGTGTCGGGTAAAAGTGCTGTGTACAAGAACATTACAGCTGTAGTTGATACTGGGCAGCTTCTCTTCTGATGTGAAATTGTGAGCTCTTAGTGTAGCTCAGACCATGTTCATCACATCACAATTTCTGAGGGTCTTCTGGTCAACATATTCCAACAATTTTTATTATCAATTTTTTAAATCATTGATAATAAATACTTCAGTGCATGCGGTTGGCAACATCTGGATGGGTGTTGTTTTATATATGAACTCCCGCCCTGTAAATGCGCGGCTCGACGACACGATATACTTGAGAAATGGCTTCACATCAGGATAGGTATTGATTCAGCAATAGGAATACATAATACATGTACTGGATCTGATGGATCCATGGTTACACCCACTGAGCCAAGACCAAATACAGGGGCGGTTCCAGAGGGGAGGGGGGCTTTGGGGGCTTAAGCTCACTGTTAGTTATCTGACCTATTGTGGTGGTCCTTTGTCCGTCCCTTCGTCCGTAAACAGAGCACGTTTTGAAACTGTTGGTCCTACAAATGCGAAATTCTACATAGAGTTACATGTTCAAAAGTTCTCGAAAACTATTCATGTGACCTCATTTCTATGAGAAACAAAGGTAAAACCTCCATTTTCCATTAAAATATTTTGTTCATATATGGAAAAACTATTCTATTAAATGTTTCCTCATATTGTACATGGTGACATATTAGCATACAATCAGATCAATTTTGTAATTTATGGAAAATAAAAGCATTAATTTAAAAACAACAAAAAATTACCTCGAGAAGTTGGCTTAATTCTCTCCTTTTGATTTGATAATCATTTTCTATAATCACATAGAGTTAGGGTTACAGATTCTGAATTTTGATATTAATTGCTCCAAAACTGAGCAAGAGTCAAAAGTTCAAAGAAGCCATACAATAATTAACTGTATCACCTGCTGGTCACTGAGGGTCAAGAATGCACTCCAGACAAGCTTCACTTTGAAGCCCACCTGCTGGGCGATAAGTGCTTGACTACAGAAATAAGCCAGAAACACCCCACCCCCTCCCCAGTTGATAGCAGATTGTGTATATAACAACAGATGCAATAGCTTTAAGAGTTGTATTCATATATTCTAGTTTGACTCGTTCACTCATTCGTCTTCCACTGAGTGATATGTTGCTTGAGTTGTATAAATCACAGTATTGTTATCACCAGTAGTGCAGATACTGCAGATGATTTGAAAAAGGAACAAGTTTTCTTTTATTTGTTGAAATTTGTTTAATTGATTATTGATTAAAAAATTAAAATTAAAAGTGTAGATTCAGTTAAATTTGATGAAAATCAAGACCTTTAATTTCTAAAAAAAAAATCATGTTTACCCATTGTAAATCATTTAACTCTGTTCACGATTTTAGTTATAATAGGCCAACTTTTTCTGAAATGAAATTTATAATTCCTCGCAAGAAAAAATTCAGCTTGAAGGAACATATTATTTGCATGCTTACACAAGTGAAATTAATAGAGCTGTTTTATAAATAGATATAATGACATATCGGGAGTGATAACAATTCTATAGGTTATTTATTGCACTGAAAAAAATTTGCTTTTTAAATGTTTTATTTAATGGCTTTGACTTCTGTTATACACATTATGATTAATTACTAATATTATGTAATTTATTTTAAAGAATACCGGGTTAATACTTTTTTCAAGTGTAACGACCATTTTTGGACTGGCTGATAACATTCATAGCTCTGTGTTTGCTCACCATTAAATAATATAGGCATTGAATCAACAAACTGTTAATGTTGGTTTCTTTCAGACCTGTATTATAATCATTTTGCAATTTTTTATTAAAGTTAGAATAACAATTTCTTGTGACCCATTGGTCCCTTGTTCGTTCATATATATATATATATATATATATATATATATATATATATATATTGTAAATTTTTCGGTTCATGTGTATGCATTGGCCTATTATGTGTAATATTACCCAACCGATTATCATAATTTACACATGCATATTTACAGATAGCCCTGCCTGGGTTTTAGTATTTGCGTTTACCAATAAAAAATGTTTAATATACAACGTGATTGCATGTACCGATAGACTTAACTCAGTGCTAGCTCTTATAACTAAATCTGTAAGTTCAAGGAATTATGTTTAAACCATTCCATCGACTAGGCTAATCTAATGAATACTGTTCGCATTGAAACATCCATATGGTTTTGTAATAGGAAGCATGTACATGTAATATCTCTGTTTGAAATCTGCTGTTTGCCCAAGGTTGTTATATTTAGGAAGCGGGAGCGCCTGTCTCTCAGAACTTCCTGTTTTAGTTAAATAATGTAATGTTATTATCCGCCCGGCTGTAACGTCTGGTGTTTAATTTACACTCCATCAAAATATTTTACAGTACAGGCCTCAGAATTCACAATTAACACTTGTATTACATGTGTCATGGTTATATGTGTTTTTGTAAAAAAAAATTAGGAATCCAATGCAATTTTTAACGCATTTTTATATGTCTAATTGACTTTTCTGCTGGTATTCTCATCATTTATGTTTATGTTTGCCTAATTAAAGACACGATGTGGCATTATTTCATTGTTAGAACTTATATAAACGTAGTATTTTGATTGTTTATCATGCTCATGTTTTATTTAGAAAATGACACAGTGGCGTTAATTTTTCTTCCAGGGTGGGGGGGGGATGACTTTGTATATATATACACATACATATAATATATACCTTTTTCAGTGTCTCTGAGTGACATATTCAAATATATATATATATATATATATATATATATATATATTATATATATATATATATATATATATATATATATATATATATATATACGATTATATATATATATATATTTATATATTTATACTTAATTATATTTCAAATAATTATAATATTATAATTGAAAACAAGTTATTTTGTGAATTCTAAGCAAGGTTTAGATATAACATTTTTTAGTAAATGGATTCAAACTTTTTAATTCTATTTTTTAATTTATTTCATTTGCAATAATATAATATTATTCTCTGAAAAGTGGGGGGCATGATTACATTTGCCATCCCCCCCCCCTTGCCGAAAAGTGGGGGTATATATCCCCCATCTCCCTATATTGACGCCCCTGCTTTATACTTATTATAGCTTTAACATCCAAGTTCTAATGGCTATACCATTTGCCCCCTGCAAAGTAACGAATTGATAGTTGTTGTCTTTCATCCTCAACAAGACCGCCAGGGGGTTTCATTCACTGTGTGCACACTACAAAATATACTCCAAGAGAATTAGTGCTACTTTTATCCTAAATGTGCATACCATTGAGAAAAAAGTGAAATATATCAATTTAGCTAACAGGAAATAGGTCAAAATAAGTGGCGCTACCTCATGTTCACATACACACGTCATATGGTCAGTATTTTCGGTAACGGTCAATGCATCGTATAAAAACACAGAATTCAAACACTGCAATGAGGGAAGAAGTAAAAAAAAAAACAGGTAATATCTGGTGTCACGCAATTCCTGTGATAAGCAATTGCAGATAAAAATACACTTGAAATCATCAATATTTTTGATAAGAGAAAGGTAAGGGTTCCGTAAAGAAAACCGTTTTTTTTTTTTTAAATTCAACACAATTATACTGTTTGAGCTAAATATATATGTTTAAAAGTACATGCATATGCCCCTAACCCCCAGCCCCCCCCCCCCCCCCCCCCATTTAACGTTCTGGTTTCTACAGTTACAAGTTACAACAGGGCTTGTTCACGAATAAACCATGGCTTTCGCTCAGTAACTCATAAAATATATTCATATTTATATACATCTTTTAGTCAACAAAGAACCTTCCTGTGCCAGTTAGCATGTGCAGTAAATATTTCTTAGGCCTCGCTGTTATGATATGTGCCCTGTAATTTCAGACAGACGGCTGGAGTATTAGCTCAGTAAAATATAGAGTATAGGTTACATATGAAGTTCGAATTTCCTGGGTCTTGCAGTTACGATCTGAGCCTTGTTAATAAATGAATATGGCTTTTGAATTTTTCACTCCATAACTCATGGAATATACAGGTCATACTGACCTACCTTTTGGTTTCAATTGAGGAACTGTCTGGACAAGATATAGCCGTGACAACATGACTCAGTAGGCACATATACTGGGTTGGTAGGCTATATCGAGGAACACATTGCATTGTTAAACAGCCCACAATCTTAACATTGGGCTAGGAATGATGAATTTCCACAAAGGAATTCAATGCCTGAACTCACAAACCAAACTGACACTCCGTCTCTATGGTAACGAGTCATTTCCTGTATCGTGTACAAGTTGGCTGTCGTCCAGTGACCAGTGCGAGCCATAATTTTCGCCCCCCCCCCCCCACCCCCCACGGTGATGTGAAACATCTCTCATTTATCTATTTCTTTTCCCATATATTCGTAATTAATTTTCATTTTCCAGATTTCTTTTTTCCCTAGCAATCAGATTATTTAATTATCCGTAGTTGATTATCTGTTGATGTGAACAGCTTTGTGATTTACTCTATATAAAGATAGCATTTTAATATATATCTTAACAAGGGAAGGGGTCTTTCCGTTATAAAACTCATAACACCGAGCGACCCCCCCCCCCCCCCTTCCCCTCCCCCCCCCCCCCCCCCCAAAAGTTTGCATTTGCCTTTGAGGGAGACACGGCCTTCCCGTTAGCTAAATAACCGTGAAAATTTTACAGCTCCTCGGCTGATACTTGAACTCACGAACTGTGCTCTGCTGGGTCCGGTTTGCTGTATAGGCCATCGAAGCCGGTACAATATTTGACCTACGACTTTAATTTTTAACATCGATTTTATAAGAAGAATTACTTTTGCAAGTTTTAAACAAAGATGCATTTTCACTATTGACATCAACATATTACTTTCCAGTTTATATTCAAATTTTTGAGAAATATAAATATTTAAGCCGAGCACTCGTTAATATACCACCACCTCACCATAGTTTGACTATGCTATGCAAAATCATCTAAGGAAACAGAAAATCCTCATATTTTATGTGAAAGGTGTCTAAAAATGTCACCTGTACATTGCATATTAAAAACATATCCAAATATGGGACACCCTCTTATACCCTCCCCCATGTACCAATCGTTCAATTTAAGGAACACTGAAATAGGTGAAAAAAAAAACCAAATTTTTCTATTTTTCATAGACTGAAATGTTACGTTATATATATGTTTATATATATTGAATTTGCAAAACAAAATTTTAAGTGCTTAGATTTGATAATACATATCAGCCGAAACCAAGTATGAGCGCCCCCTGTTCTCGAATTTGTAGATCCGCCATTGATGGTTGCATTCATGCGGTCAGAAATTCAACAATCATTCGGAGAGATCTACCAATAAGCTGAGTTCAAACGGAATATTTCTCGCTCATGTTGGGTGTTGTTAGAAAGTATACTAAAAATGCTAACGATAAGTCTGGTTTATGTCAAGTGACAGCCTGCTAGTAGGCCATGAGACCTTGTCAGAAATTACAAAAATATATGCATCGTCAAAGTGCGTTCCTCGCTGAAGGATGTGATGGCACTCCTACAGCTAGTACGATGGACACCCCTGTGTTAGAGGTCCGAAATAGGGCTAGACCAGTTAGCATATCAAGTTTGAAGCTCCAGGTTCTTTCGTTAAGGAGTTGCGCAAAATAAACAGACTGATGGATGTATTCTGATGTTTTCGCTGCGTAACTGATAAGTCATATATATATATATATATATATATATATATATATATATATATATATATATATATATGAAGCTTGAACTCACGGTTTAGATTTGTGTCATGTTTCAATTACATGAGCTTAAAATTATTGCGGTCTGTGGCCTAGGACAGCATGTGATCGAGCAATGTTCGAGCACCGCAGCTAAATAATAACTTCAAATATCTTCAAAAAAGTAAGCTTCATCCGGCTTCCATTGTTACTATCATCTCTCAAATAGACAATCTTCGTGTGCATTTTTTATAAAGCTTAAGCATGAGTGAAAATTTGTAAATACATAAAAATAAATCACACATGAAAACTCCCGTTCGCTAGGCAGCTGTGAAAATAATCGTGATATCATATTTCAAACACATACCCGTACTGTAACACGTTGTTTTCCTTTGTGCTGGGATAACCTCACGCTTGGCAAGCCAGAAGAAGACCAGCTATCACCACCACGATCATTAATAAAGAGATGTCGCAAGCAGCAGCGTGCGTCACTATATATAGATAATTATTTCTGCCCACTGCTGCAGCCGCAGGTATACCACATTACACTATACAGGAAGCTAAGCATACAGCCTATATTTGTACATTTGTGTGCGCACAATTTTAAGGATAATAATCCCCTTGCCAAAAGGCCTGTAATCTGCCAATATTAGTTTATCCTAACGGGAAACAAATGTTTCCCAGCGTATAACCACTCTTGTCATGAGGGTTATTTTTCCTTCCTTTTTATGCATTGTTTGTTTTTTATATGTTAGTGTAAACAATCAGCGTGTGCCTACTTAATATAACAAGACTGTCAGGCCAAAGGTATCATAATGCACACAAAAAATACTGTCAAGGATAATTACTTACAAGCAACATTTGTACTTGTAAAGTATCATAAGGAAATGTGATTTTTGCACTATTGGTCGCTATATTGATTCATGATAGTGGTAAAGAACACTGTTGTTTGCAATAACCGGATTGAAATTTGAACAATATGCAGCCATTAATAATCGAATTGAATAGAGGACTTCTTAACAAATGCATCCCTTCTATATATTTGGGCATTTCGGTGTAACTTGTTGTTGTTTTTTCAGGTTGCATGCCTAATACATAATGACGCATTTCAATATAAATTGTTTTTTTTTCTACAAGTTGCACTATATATAGTATATATAAATGATTTTTATCTGCTTTGTTTAAACTCGCATAAAACCTACTTGAACTTGTATAAATGTGATGTGTTACTCTTTAGGACCTCTCTGCATGCCGGTGGGAACGAGAAGCGCTGGTCCCAGGCCGGGGTTACATCCTAGTTTGGCAGTAGTGAGTTGGCATGACTTCCGCTCATCTCGTATTCCCCTCGGCTGTGTGTATGTAAGAGCTGGCTATCAGCCAGGGTTATATCCTTAGTTAATCCTTAGTTAATGGATATAAATATGTTGATTACACCAGACTTTGGTCCCTATGTGACGTCTCCATGGAAACATGGATGCGTTCAAAGCGCGGTATATTTGGTGGTATAGCATTGTCTCTATATACTGAGGGTCCTTGATAGACCTATAAAGCTTATTATATTATAAGGTAGTAAAAGTTGGAAAACTAACACCTCTTTGTGTTCGATTTAAGCAAGATCGACACAACAATTTTCATATATATATATATATATATATATATATATATATATATATATATATATATATATACACACACTGAAACCTCTTTGTTTCGAAGTCGAAGGGACCCTCAGAAAACATCGACATATCTGAGGTTCGACACAAGCGGGTTTTGTTTGGTAATAATTTAACTAGAGTTTTCCGGAATATAGAATCTGTAACTTCGACATAAGCGGGGTATACGACCTAGGCGAATTCGACACAACGAGGTTTCAATATATATATGTGTGTGTGTGTGTGTGTGTGTGTGTGTGTGTGTGTGTGTGTGTGAGGGTGTGTGTGTGTGTGTATAGTCAAGTAATACATATAGAAGTTCAAAATTTAATTACATCACAATGAAAGTGCTCAACCTTGCAGGGGAGCATTAATATGTAAAGTTAGTATGACTTCATGATACTTTAGGGACAGCTTATAGCTTATAGCTTCGTAAAGACAGCTTATAGCTGTGCTCACTCCTCAGGTACACACAGGAGTGATCAAAAATTTTTTAAAGTTCGCCTGAATAGGTTGGATTCAGAGTGGGTTACTTGGTCCGTTGTGGTTGCTTTCGGAGTCCAGGTGGCTATTGTATTGTGATGGTTCCATGGGACTACTTGTCACATTATATATATATATATATATATATATATATATATATATATATATATATTTATATATATCAAGGCCCAGATCCCGATTCGGACTAATCGGCGATTGGTCCAGACCAAATACCTACCAGGGATTTATATCCGGCCTAAATCCCGATCTTCAATTTAAAAAGAAGAGAACCAGTTAAAGGTTTTGGCTACCCATACCCCTGATCCAGCTCAAAACTGTATTAACTTCCTTACTTCATATCCTCAAGGCTCTTCTTAATTATCAAATCAATTAAAAATGATTTATATTCATAAAATGTTTTTGTTTATTTTAGATACAGAATTTAATTATCTTAATTCATACATACATGATGCATGTAGGAAATACAAGCCAGTAAAAATATGTATTCATCAAGTTCAACATATTTCTAGGATTAAGATGTGCCACAAGTGTAGTATTCTTTAATTCCATTAATTAATTAATGTCTGTTATCAGTCCTAAAAACATCGACTTGTTCAACTAAGTATTTATTTGAAGTTTGGCAAGACATAAATTGTCACCGGAGAATTATGACTTAGTTATTTTATTGTACATTCAAGTAAGGATAGTATAACCAGATGATTGTTCCTATAATGTTTAGTAAATTAATATGTAGTATCATGAATCGATGTTAGCGTGGGATTTTAGTTTAGAGAACCCAGGTGTCTTATTTGATGTTGATTTCAGCACGGTTATAATTCCGTGGGAACCGGTTCATGCCGTTTTAGACTAGACGGTTCCTGCAGAAGCATTGTTTAGCATGGTGTCTGGAGGCATGCCCATTTCATTATTCATGCAATTAATGACAGGCCGAATATTATTGTGGGCGATAGGCCAAAGGTGGTCAGGAAGTGTGACATAGGCAGGCGTATATAAGCTGAAGAAACAAACGAAAACGACACAAACTCCTGGGTCAGCTCGAAAGATTTTGTGGTCTGACTCTTTGTTATCTGTCCAGAGAAGGGTCCGGTATGGTCCGATCAGCTGAGGAACGATTTCCTGTGTATAGAACGTTAGTGTCTGCGGAATACCAACGTATATCTCTCTAACAGACTGGAGAGTGCAGTCGTTCTGACAGAACGACTTGTAAATCGTCGATGTGTTTCTGCCGTGGTGAAGTAAAGCGAACAGACCGGGACAATTGATACACTGATCGTGTGTGGTACGGAATATCGTCGTGTGCGATGGCATGTTCAGGTACAGAGTGCTGGATACATCCAGAATTATTCTGCAGTAGCAGACATTGCCTAAATTTTGTTACAGAGAAGGCAGTGATCCTGGATTTTCACCATTTTTAATGGAGAGCACGTACTTCAATGGAGAACTGTGTCAACCTAGTTTTGTTTAGCGGCAAGAATCGCTAATGAGTGCCTGTGTATACACCGTGATAAGCGGCCTGGACAACTTTGTAGTGCTTTCTAATGTCACGTGCGCGACGGTCATGCGACCAGCAGCTGTGTTGTCAAAATGAAGTTTCGTGTGTAGTGTACATTCAGGATTAAACAGGACTCAGTGATTTTGTGTCTGTATGGTCTCTAGGGATCTTCACAACACGTGTGTGGAACGCCTGTCCAGAGGAGTGTTAGTTTACATTTTATATACTTATTTATATATATTGTTTTGTTACTCACGCCTTTTTCATTTTTTTGGGTGTATGTATGAGTTTCAGCCGGTTTAGTTCACCATTTAAAAGAACCTTGAACGCACATTTCTTCGGGGATGTGACAAAAATCATTTTTTAAAAACGAAATTAAATTTCAATATATGAGTAGGCTGTAAAAAGGTTAATATTTCTTAACTTAATTGAAAACTATATGCTGAAGGAGTTATTTAGTTTTATGTCAACTCACTTATGTCAATGGAGCAAATATATTGCATGCATTGACTACATTAATTCCAAATACAACGATTTAAAAGAATATTATGGTCTTTTTTGTTTGATATTTTGTTAAACCCGGAGAATTTCATTGCGGTGCAATATCGGTGACGAAGCGGTGTAAATGTATACAAACAATTTAAATACCATGTGAAACCAGGTTGAAGCACGGTTTTAGCAAAGGGGCGTGATTTGCCAAATGGGCGTGCCTCATATACGGGTGGTCTTGGGAGAATAGGTCCGAGTGGTCCGGGTCCATGTGGTCCGCCAAGTTTGTGTACAGTGGTTGCCTCAAGGCCACTGAAGTAGCGTATTGGGTGAAAAAGCAATTGCAGGAGCCTATCATCTGTCTCAATAAATCTTGACCCTGAACGGAAGATGGAAATTGGGTACCTTAACATATGTCTTTATCATTTTTTATGGTAAACCGCTATTGCATCTCAGCGCAATTTTGTGTCCATTTAGTGAAACTTAAAGTTTGAGGAAGGCATTAAAACTGGATAATTCCTGTGTATATTCTTATACACTTTAGTAGAATGCCAACGAAAATACATAAGGTTTCATTGTGTTGAACTAAAATAGGTTAAAGCTAACGATTAAACAGATAGATATTCAAAATCATAAATCGTTCAACGTTTGAATAAGATGGCGCTGAGAAGCAAAAGCGATAAATACCGTAAATAACAATAATCTTATTTTCAGGTATACCCCATTATCTTTGACGCTACGTGACCTTGCTCGATGAACATAACACAAAAGACAATCAAATGCTATAATGTGAACCGCTGAGGTATTGGTGTCGCGGCGATGGACACTTCGCATGTTACATAGTCCGGTGTGGTACCACATTTTGGTATCCATGATTTACGGCTGAAAAACAGACATGTACAGATAAGAGCGGTTCTCTTTTCCCTTCGTGCTTGAACAGAGTCGGCATCTTTTTTGCCGGTGGCGTAGTCAGAACTGTTTCATGAGTCTAGTAAAACATTATTTCAGTTTTTCCTTCATATATACTTCAATTTCCTTAATATTAAAGTAACTGTTGCTCTGGGTGAACTTGACCTGTACGTATTCTGAAAGGTTAACATATTCTCTACAATGTATTATTTAAAAACTTCCGGATTTCCTAAAATTGGTCGAATTTTGGGCCTAAGCTTTAAAAATTATTTTTTATAGAATTTAACTTTGATTCGGTATTGCTAAGCCATTTATGATTAAAAGATTCAAATTTCAACATAAGGAGTTGTACACATATTGTCTCAAACGTTAATTTTTCTGTATGCTTGACATTAGTGGAATGCCTTTTTATATATGGAAATTTTTTAAAAAATGTATTCATTTATTAAAATTTAAATACCAATACAATTTCAAAAGGTACCAACCCAAATAATAAATAAAAACGTCGAAGGGGTTACTTGTATTTCAACAAGATGCTTAGAGTTATTCTGTATATATGTTACAGACATGCTGGAATAAAGTAGAACAAAGTCATTTGAATGTCATTAAAATAAAACAAATAAAATCTTGATAAAACAAATATCAGAAAACCAATTTTTTTCATGTACCAAAATTGTAGAGCATATTCCTAACGTTCAGAATATCCACATGTCAAAGGAACTGAGACCAGATGATAAAGAATATTTCATTTAAATTGTAAAAAAAATTCCCTAGAGTGTGAGAGGGACATATTCTTCCAACCCACAACTCTCTTGGCTTTGCCACTCGCATGTCAGCGTGCCAATTCCACTTGGCTTCCGACGCCGCTGTGGAATGTACATGAGCAGACCACAAAACGATGTCATCTGACCCATAATTATCATAACTGTTTGTACAATACATAACAATAAAAATTGTTTAACCTAATTTAAATATTTAAATACACACAGAAAAATTATTTATCACCCATTTAACAGGTAGCTGTTTACCTATATTCATTATAAAAAAAAATAGTATCTCATCGACAGTTACATGTGTCATCAAGTTTTAAGCCGGGACATTTACTTGTTATTCCCTAAAAAAACTGCCAATAGCCTTGATGTGTGACATTTACTTTTAATTGTTCGAATGTAAACGTTTTGTAAGATCATAGGCACACAATGCGTACATAAGGTTGATGATATCATACAATCACCATAGACCCCTCCCTTATTACACGTCTAATTAAACTCGGATTCCTTAGTCTTACTCATCCATTTTACGGTTGACTTCATTTTCACGGGGTTCAAATTTTGTGATTATCACGTCTTCAGAATTTTGCATTTTTTCGATCACACCAAAGTAAACGACTACTATATGAATCATTGACAAGTGTGTTTGCAACAGTCCTTATACTGCATTGCTGCCATGATTTTCATGTGCGGCCATATGGGCTGAAGTGTAAATAAATAGAAACGTATCATGACCATAAAATGATATATTTCTGCATGTCAGATCAATATGTAAAATTGAATTCTTCATGCACTATATGTATATTATGTGCATTATTTTGTGCAGTCAGTAAAGTATATTAAACTTTTAAATACACTATGGTGACTGCTCAGCAGCCTAAGGTTATTAAAGTATGAGCACACATTTTTGGTTCCGACTTCTGTGGCTCAGGGGTACAGCACACGATTCAACGCCAGGAGATCGTGAGTTCGAATCTCAGCCGAGGCGGTGAGATTTTTCGCGGTCGAACCCCACCCAGGGTGAGCGCTTTTCGGGGGCTGCTCGGTGTCATGACCCAGTAATGGGGATGACACACACCAAGGAACCGCAGGAGTAGTACATCGAGCCTGGTTGAGACCAGGATATTTGAGTAGAAAACCCCTGTCAGGTAGTCCGAAACCGAAATGGAACTCGGCAGACGTACATAGTTCACAGTTAAGTAATGAAAAAATTAAGTCCACAATTAAGTAATAAAACAATTATCTGCCAGGACGGTCTGCCATGCTGAATGGATAAGATCAGTTAGGTATGTGTTGCTGTCTTGAAGCTATCATTTTCCCGACAGTGACACTGGGGAAGGCTAATGACTTAGGCCGAATGTTATTACTCGCAATAGGAAGCTGTCGCATTGCGGAGCTGCATTTATTTTGGGATCAGAAAATATGCCCGTTATTGTGAATTCTGCGGTGGGGGCAATTCCAAATCACGTATCATAAAATAACCCTAAGAAATATTGGGGACCAAGAAAAGTGGTCGTGATTTTAGGGTGGTCGCAAGACGGGGTCCCACTGTATATATGCGATCCCTCAACGCATGAAATTACAACTACATAAAAGAATTTATAATGATATAACATTTAAAGTGGGAAAGCGTGTGCAAGCACACATTATTTTTACTGCCCAGAAAAAGAATAACAGGCACATTTAGTGACTACATGAGTATATGCTTAATTGTATAAAGTTTAATCTCATACGAGTATAGATTCCTGAATTGAGAATGTGCACTCAGTTAGAATAACTCAGACTTCAGTACTCCATTCCACACTGATTTCTACAAAACTTTTTACTCTGTCCGAAGACACATTTCTCCAATATTTCAAATGTCATATATTTTAGTATTTATATCTTGAACTTATACCGAAATGTTTTTCAATCAAACATGTTATCTCTAATATAAATGCGTGCTTCATAGTCACGCGATTCTTTCATTCTCGTGCACCCTGAGCCAATGATTCAACAAATTGCCTTCATTCCATAATGCTTTGGATGCAAATCATGGTTATAATATCAAAATTAAATTCATAAGGCCATTGATAATATGGATAAAACCTAAAGTTGTTTTCTGTTCTTACAAATTCGGACACATTGACTTAAGTTCTGAACTAAAAGCAAATCCTACATAGTAAAGTCCAACGAAATAAGCAAAAATATAACTTAAATAGGAATTTGGGCCACACACATATAACGTTTATCAAATATTCTAATATTCATTACCGTTGGCCTCACGGGCTTGTGCATGTAAATATTTGTATGGACACTACAAACTTAGCACTATTTTGCATGTTTTGGACTTCCCAATATGACATATTTAACTATTTAAACAGAAAACTATTGCAAAATATTATTATACTGCGGAAGAGTATCACTTTATTGATGCAGTAACAGGTTGCATGATTCCTTTAATCATAATTATATGGTTGATATGTATCATTTTCTTTGCCAATTTTGTCAAATTCCCCTTTCTAGATTCACGTAGAACTTTGGTATGTTATACTGAAGACCTTACGACAAGCGAATCCAGTGAAAATGATTCTGTTGCAAGTTGTTGCGGGTTTGATAGATATATCCAAAGATTGCCTGGACTATATCGGGTCATCAGAGGCACTGTTCTGACATAACCCACACGCTTAGTGTATATTAATAATAACATGCACGTAATGGGTTCTGTCATAAAAAATAATATCAAGTTGCAAAAAGGAGTTGAACTAAAACGTAAAGTGACTGCACATATGAACACTGATATCAGAAATGAAATGTATCGATGGCATTAATATGCCAGCTCTCGATTATTGGTAAAGCCTTTTAGTACGCAAAGGCCTGCAGAAGTCTATCCTACACTTTCACGTTGCACCGATTATCTAATTCAAGCGCGTATCTGATATAAAAATGTTGAACACAAAATCAGGAAGCAGCTTAACATGCAGAGATGAAATATATGTAAAATAAAAAACATACCTGTAACAGCCCATCACGTAGAGACACCATTAGGTTTCGGTCGCGGCGATAACAAAACAAAGATTTGAAACTTTGGGCTCGGGATAAGTCTCCTGACGAGATCTCGCGCGATCACCTCTTCCCGTCTGCCCCACTTGATCGACACGTGGAAAGTATACCCAGAATTAATATGTGTTTTTTAAAAAGTTCAACTTTTGACAGAAAGGAATTGCTTTAGGTGAATGGGAATCTTTAGAACTGAACAAAAATACGCAATATATTTCACCTCTGAGTTGCTGCACATACAGTGGTCAGCTGAGCGTCATGTCCCTTGTCTCATATTATTTTGTAAACGATTATCTAAAATTAAACACGCTGTCTTTGGGTCTTCAGATTCAGGAAACACCAATAAGAGGTGCGGACTGGATCGGGCCATTCCCTGGAGGCCCGGTCCATCACATATGGATCGGGCCATACCCCTGGAGGCCCGGTCCATCACATATGGATCGGGCCATTCCCTGGAGGCCCGGTCCATCACATATGGATCGGGCCATTCCCTGGAGGCCCGGTCGATCACATGCGCGGTCCGCTCTTGTTGTAGGTTGTCCGGTCTAGTAGGTTATAAAATATCATTAAAGAACAATTAATTTTTTAATTTTTTTATTCTGCTCTTATTCTACATTTTCTAATTTCAAATATTTAACAAAACCGTATCCATATACACCGTAAACTGTACAATAAATGTAATATTTTAATCCATACGTGAATAGCAAGAGCTGTGTTTGATTTTTAATGACAAAACTGGAATATTTAGTGTAACTGTTAGGAGCATGGTGGTTAGAATGTAAACCAAATTTTGCAGGGTGCGGAAAGCTGATTCAAAGAATTTGTTTGGCGGGGATGGAAGCGGGTTGACATTAGCTGAAAAGTCATGTATTGGTTTGAGTACGATTTGAAATAAAAAAACTAATTAATCTAATGTTAATGATTTGATATATATATATAGAGTAAAAGTTAGCATATGTATTTAATGTAATTAAAATATTGAAATTCTTTTTGTTATACGATGATATGATACACAGTGATACGGAGCATCAGCATTGAGGAACACAGCAGGGGACAATGATTCTAATTCTAGCTGAACCTGTCACTTCAGTCATAAATTATTAAGAAAAACTCACCTTTTACTCTTTCCCTAGAGTTTTGCGATACGATGTTTTTGACTGGGTTCCGCCGCCGTCGCCGCAGCCGCCGCGTTTGTTTCCGGAGAGCTCCTGGACCGTTTTTTTTTTCCCGAAACTTTACCCTACTATCGGGTCACATGTGAACTGGTGATATGTGAACTGGTGCCTAACCATTTTGCGTTGACCTCCGACCTTTCCTCTCTACAGTGCGTCTATCTGTGCGTCTTTTTTACACAATAAACCACATATCTTCGGACTCGCACGTTTTACCAATCAGGCTGAAATTTTGCACAAGTGTGGCTTTTTGGTAGCGTTTTATACATTAAACTGGTGGCACCACCTGCTTGTCTGACGTGGGGAAAAAATCACTCATATCTATGCAGTTGTTGACTTATCTCCCTGCAATTGTGAATGTGTGTACAACTTAGATAGCTTTCTCGATTTAATGACAGGTTTCGCCAACTACATTTATGTTTACGCTGCAGACATCCAGCTTATATCTCCAGACTGGTTTGACGTATCTTCCTGAAATTTTGCATGTATATATATCTCACATAGCTCTTTATCATACGCACGAACTGGTGGTGGCGCCACCTGCAAGCATTTTTTTCAGCTTCCTTCTGTCTGTCTGCTACGGGATAATATCCTCATATCTCAGCACTGGTTTGACTTATCTTCCTACAAATCTGCATATTTATACATCTTGGATAGCTTACTCGGTTTGTGACAGGTAGTGCCACCTACGTTCACATTTACGAAGCAGACCTCCATACTAATATCACAGGACTGGTTTGACGTACAGGCCTGAAATTTTGCATGACTATAGATCTTAAATAGCTCTACAGCTTATATGAATTTGGTAGCCCAACTAACAACCATTTTGCATGGGGTCAATCTGTTCATCTGCCCAGGGTAAAAATCACTCATATCTCAGCAGTGGTTTAACTTATCCCACCTGAAATTTTGCATAGTTATACATCTATGGTAGTTTTTTTTCTTTCAAATAACAAGTGGTGTCACCTACAATCAGGTTTACGTGGCACAGATCCATGCTAATATGCAACACATCTCACTCTTTTTACCCTTGCCACTCAATCCAAGCCTCACTTCACCCGTCCTACTCTGTTTTCGGCGGATACACGTAGTCGCTTGTCGACTACCCGTATTCTAGTTTTCACTTTGTTATTACATCCTGTGTTCCTATAGGCCAATCAATCCGCCGGGTCTGAGAGCAATAGATTCGCGTGCGTCGTATTATATCATATTCTGTAGCAGCATCTCCAGAGACTAATGAAAGGTATTAGATCTACAGTTGAAGCTTCATTGATGAGTGCTATGATTCTGTGAAAATCTCCGTTTCTTTTTTTTACATAAAAATCTCACGGTCTACATAGATAAATCCTATTTTTACACACAACAGGTGGAAGCAACCCTCAAACCTGTTGCTTACTTTTCAAGGACACCCAACATGTGTGAGAACAATGTTTAATAATAAATAAGACCAAGACTACAGCAGCTTGTATGCTGAATATTTCATAGTTGGCATCTCAAACCCATGATAATTGACTTTACATAATGAAAAAATAAGCTATATGTGTCCGGGAAAAAAAAACGGTGGTCGACATTATAGCAGGCATAGACCTATAGGAACACAGGATTTAATAACAAAGTGAAAATGAGCGATCACCCTCCTCTCACACACACACACACGCACTTGTCGTTCATATTTATGTTTATGCTTTAAAAGAAAGAACAAAAGACTTCGAGGCAAAGGGAACTTCAGGTAGTCAGCAATTAAAATTTAGATTGGTTATTTATTAAAATGGTTGTGCCTCGCATGCACCCCCCCCCCCCCCCAACACACACACACTTCAATTTAACAAGGAAATTGCGCCCCTGCATGCTGACTCGTGCTAAATATCAGTCCGGACAAATAAATCTTCAAGCATGTTCAACATTCTTGTGTCCTTTGGAAACTCCTGGGCCCGGGCTACAATATACAGGCAATATATCACTTCCGATTACCTAGGCACGTTGAGCCCTACTGATTAAAAGTTGTATTGACATAAAGCCAAGGACATTTCCTGATTTTTCAAGCAGTTTCTTGTGCCCTTCGTATCACTACTGATGAATATTTCTATATAAGCTTATACACCAACGAGACATTTTCTCAAATATTTCTTGTGCACTGTAGAACACTCCACCCCTCGGACCCTCTCAAGCTCTCCTGACCTCAAGTTTTCACAAGCTAAAGCAAAATATAAGTAAGCGTGGCTTCTGCATTATAAACATTTCAGTGGGCCCAATATAAAATGCTTGTCCGGCCCAGGACCCCCTCAGGCCCTTCGGCTGACCCTCCACTTCCCTCTCATATGGCCTGACCGTATTAGGAATGTTTCCAGGCATTATTAAAGAGACTGAACCAGGCATGCTCAGTGCATCAAGCAGTCAAATAACAAGAAACCACGTTACATTGGATAATCATGAAATAAAATAGTGAAACTGAAAAATGCATTTCAGCGGTAGCTCAGCATTGTTAGTACCATCAATATCTTATATTTACATATCGCTCACCAATCACGTAATTCTTCAGATATTTGCTGTGACAGTCATTTCACTATTTATGCAATCATTTGAAATTGGAAAATTTAGATTTCTGTGAGGACATTATTTTGAAAATAATTAAACTCGGTTCTTAATCATTCAGTTATAATTCGAATGAAACCATATAAATGCATGCAAGAGACTGCTTCAGCAACCTCAACTTTATTTATATGATAGTTTTTTTAATTTATATCTTCAGATATAATAAAAACAATGTTATGTTTACATAACGGATAATTACAGTATAGGTAGGCTCCGCGCTTAGTCCCCTTGTATATGGCCGCATTGTTCTGATATGTATATGGTCGTCATGTTCCCAACTACCTTAGTACGCTTTCGTGCGTATATCTATAAAAAAAACACCCCTTGTTATAGGTATGTTACGACTAGACCGTTACAGCGGTTGTACACAGTTATGGACGTATTCTATCACGTCATCCGGGCACTCGTCAAGGCGGCCCCGTGCCATGTTGCTGTATCACGATGTCAATAAAACTTGTTCAGCTTGCTCGTCTGCTCTGTTAACGTATCGAACCCATACAAACACCCGTCACTTGAGAATCGAGCAAGCTGGGTCTTTGTGAGCCACCACATCCTTTTCTAGTGCTTCAAAGGAAAATCTTCAACCAACCCCATCTCTTCCGAAACAGATAGCTTTCTTTTAAGTTCGCTTATTGCGCTTCCGCGGTTGGACCATCCTCTTTTAAAATTCCTGGATCAAGCAAGAACGAGGCATGTAATATAAGCAACGGTTGCTGCAAGTCGGACGGGGGCCGTTTGGAGTATTCAAGGAATACTCAATAGACAGATGTTACTTAAGATACTTGTGGATTCAGTAAAGCCATAGCACGGGACATTTAAAAAACATTCCAATCATTACGATATTTCGGCTAAAAAGTGCCGTGTTCATTCAGCGGCGTACTTAGATTTTTTTGCCGCCCGGGCCGGTAGTATAGGAATTGCCGCTTCTCTAATAAAACATTACCAAACTTGACAACTTATGAAAACAAATCACGTCAAATATCCCTGTTATAGGGTTTTAGTTGACATGAACGCAGTGAATTTTATGCCACACACTACAGAGATCTCACCACTCTGCTAATATAAATCAAAAGATCGCTCTGATTTCAGACAAGTATGTATCATTATGAAGTGCACAGAAAAGAATAAATTGTAACTAGATGAAAACGTGACAATGCAGGATACACATTTAATGTGGTAACGTAGTTTTTCATGTCCACACAATTTATGATTGGCTTAAACCCAACATGAGAAAGCCTCTTTGCTGACTGTTATTTAATTCTCAACGTAAATTTGTAGATGTTGTTGAGATGTTTTGTAACAGAAGCACTGCACCAAATGTCTTCCATATGAACTATAGTGGCTTATACTATAGTATACTATAATAATGGGCAGGAGGCAATGGGGTGGGTGGGAAGGTTTTCCCCTTTAACAAAACCTTTGGTTATAGCGGGGCAATATGGGTTAGTTTCGGTGCTCTTAAGCGTGTGTTGTCCTTTTTCTCACATTTCAGGTAAGGAAAAAGATACGCCCCCACCTTTCTATCAAAATGTTTATTTCATGTGGTGAAATGTATATCAAACCATGAAGAAAAAGTGGGGTATTTGGATTTACATGTCATTTATAGCTTCTATATCTGTATACATCGGATTTTTAAAAATACTTAATTGTCTATATATTGTATTTCCCCACAAAGAGTACATGTAATATAATTTCTAATGGAATTATTTATTCTCCGATTTGCCTGAATACTGGAAGTTATTACAACACTGCACTCATGACATTAATTGAAATTAATGTCGTATTGGGGACTGTAATGCCATCTTATATCTGTTTGATAAGACTAAGATGTTTTACAAATTCAACAACCATATCAAGCCCCGTGTGATACCATTTTTCGGTCTGTTTGTAGCGCCATCTATTGAGTTTCGACGAAAACAGTCATCTGGTCAGAGTGCAATGTCATTATGTTTGTGAACATTGTATTGTATGCATGAGTCCAGCAATAAACATAAAGTTGCTGTCTGTGGTTAAGGCATTAGAAGAGGGTTTATAAGGTTCTTCTGGGATATCATTTTTGACCTGGAGGTTGGGATCGACACTCAGCTCAAAGTCCTTAAGACGACAGCCCATATGTATTGAAAGACTATCCACCGCTATCTGATATGGGTAGTATATAGACCTTTCCATTCACATTGGCGACCTCATGCAGTTGGTGACGACTGGTACTAAATGTTCGGGTCCGTTATATTGTCAAGGAAAGATCGTATATGTCATTTTTCAATTGTTGAAAGTAAAAAACAAAACAATATGCTATCCTGTGGGGTTCCCGAAGGTGTATCTTGCGTGCACATTTTTAACCGGAAACAGCACATGAAAGTTACGCGCAGTGCACATGCCAGTGGATAAGGTATGTTGCATGGCGCGTATCCTCTCTGAAATTTAGATTTACAACATTTGCCTTTATATGTTAATCCTCTCCTGTGCGTACTTCTTGAATATTTTTTCTAGCACAGAAATAGTCAGGAATCTAGGATGAACCTTTTACTTGAATTTATCCTTATGTTTGTCTCTTTACTTGTGTCATTGAGTGCAGGCACCATTACGAAACCATATTAAACCAAAAACTAGTCATCAATCCTTAAAATGATGTAATCTGCAAATATGTCGTTCAAAAGCGTTTGTTCACACCTACACACATATCGAAATAAGCCTACACCTGGCTTGATCAGAGGCTCGAAAAATAAATGACACCACCTGGTGTCCGTACTGCGCAGGTTCAGAAATCAAGGATTTTTCAGGCTTCTAACTTGTATTTCTTCTGTGTTTCTTAATCCAAGAAGTTTCTCATTGTTTGAGAAAATGTCGCAAATGCACAAGGTCCAACCTCTAGTCACTTGGTCTTAATTTTTATGGTAAATAAACAAACATGGACTGTGTTTACTCACATATAAAAAAAAACATAACAACGTATTTAACAAATGAATCGTAGAGAGTAAATCCGTATGCCGTGATTGTTTTTCTTGGAAACTTTTATTCAGCTAAAGTTAATAGCATGAGATAATATACATATTTTTGCAAATATATGTTTATGTAGGCCCACCGTTAAACGATACATGGTAAAAACTACAAGTAACACAATGTTGAGACTCCAAAATGTACTTCATCATACCTCCACCGGGCTGCGAGATGTTTTACCCTTGGTTAATTTGGTTTGTCTGTTTGCAATTTTGCGCAAAATGTTACAAACAGATTTTGATTGAATTTTGTGGAAGGTTCGGACAATACCCAATTATTTATCATTCTTGTTGTTTTTTTTTTTCATTTGCTGAGAAAATCTGAGGAGGACACTCCATAATGGTACCCCCACCCCCCGGCAATAGCTCCAAGAATATAAAACTTTCCTTGACTTCCAATTCATATTGCGGAATTCATGAATATATTTCATCATGGAAGTAATTTTTGCTCAGTTTTCAATACTATTTCAATCATGATTAACATTTGATTTTAACATTCGAGAACAATATAAAATCTAAATATTATGACTATTCAGTAAGGCCACTAAAGCATGCTATATCCCAAATTTTCATATCGATTGGGTGCATAATTGAAGGAATATTGAGGGAAATATGTTATAAAATGAATGACAGAATAATCTCAAAGAAGTTATGTCCAAATTTCTGCTTTTTCCTTGTAGAGAGTGAGGTAGATGAATTCGGAAATTAGTGATGGTATCTCGATGAAGAAAAATATTCTAGGTCATATCTAGAAAATTATGACTCTTTCACAGACATTCTAACAAAACTCTAGATGCAGACATGATCAAAGCAACAATGAAACTATTTATTTAAGATGCAAAACAGGTAAGTAATTAATCTGGGGGTCAATATAGGGAGGATTCGGACTATATCCCCCGCCCGTCTTGAGCAAGTGGGATGATCAATGTAATCATCCCCACCCCCCTGAAATTCAGATAATAATATTTATATATTGGAAATGAAATATATTGATAATTAGAATTATAGAATTTCGTTCCATTTATGAGTTTACTATGAAATATTAGATATCTAAACCTGGTTTAGATACCAGGGTTTAGATACTGGAAACATAATAACCTTACTTTTTAAAATCTCAACTTAATTAAACTTTATGTGAAAAGTGCCATACAGACGCTAAAAGGTAGGTATATATATATGTGTGTGTATGTGTGTATAAGTTCATTTTACAGATAACAGTTATCGCATCATTAATGAAAGAGGGTACATGTATATACATATGTGAACAAACGTCAGAGCTCCATGAGCTCCATTTGATCTTTTTGATAACTAAAAAATCCTTCAGATTCTCTTAGATAAATCACAATTATCTGTACGTGCATGGGATTTTCAAGAGTTTTTTAAAGGTTTCTTCCAAAGATTCCCTTTCTAAGAACTTAACCGCATGCATCCGTGCCGAAGCGGAAAGGTCAGAAAGAACGTTGATGTTTGGATCAAAGTAATGTGGCAAATAACCCGCTTCCAGATACATTACCAAATATTTTACAAGAAGGATGAAGTGGAATGACAAACATTCTTCTGTCCAAAAACCGCGTTCTTTATTCACCACATGCAGCCATGCCGTTTTCAACATGTAAGAACTCAACATGCCAAGCTCTGCATGGCGGTACACTCGCACGGCTTTCAAAATCTTCAGGCATTTTATTTTACAGTCGCCATGAGCAGAAATTTTAGAGACCTCTCCCGCCTCCATATTAGAATATGAAACCCTCCAGAGTAAAGCATGTTCTTTTGAAAAACGAGTCGAGGGGTGTGGTTTGGCTACTAGCACTGTGTCATCAAACTTATACGCAAACACGAAGTCGATTGATAATTGTTTTATTTGGCCTTCAGAAATATAATCCACTTCAAGCATCACCGAGGGTCCTTGTTCCTTACGTCTTATTTTATATTTGTTAAAACACTGGAAAGCACGATCCATCTGACTTTTGAAAGAAGTGCGTGCCTCATCAGGTGAAAGGTATTCTTCCGCAATGCATTCGGAGACTGGATCTCTCCACCTTGACGCTGTCAATGCTGATTGGGGTTCTATCATAAGTTGACGACGAACCCGATAGAAACCAGCAGCGTCAGAGAGATCTGAAGGTGTCTCCAAGTAATACGTATAGCTACGTGAAAGGAAGTTTTCTTTTGCATCCAGAACAACCATGACATCAAATTCATCAAGACTCACGACCTTCAGGCCTTCCGATACGCTACCTGTGTTCCAAAACTCGATCGCTTTGTCGTATTGTTTCAAAACTGCCCTGAAGTGGCCCACTACATCTCTGGCTACCAGCATTGGTGACTTTTCCTCCCCAGGGGAAATATCCACGTGGTTGTTATAATATTTCTGAAGTCTTAAATTAAGACTATTGATCTTTGAACTTGAAAAAGAAACAATTTTATCATGCTTACTGTCATCACAGGATTTAAAATCTTCTGGAGATTTTGCAGAATCACTCCAGAAGTCTGTGTAATATTCATACTGCAGGCTGTCGTAATTAAAGAGATATTTATAGTAGTGTGAAAAACTATTATCGGTGCTTTGAGGAACAATGTTTTCTGACAAAAAATGCGGTCTCATCAGCTTTACCGGTTTTTTTTCTTCGATTTGATGGCTTCCTTTGAAGAGAGTAATTTGATTGTACAAAGTTGTGACCAGGAGAGATATAAATATGTATGTTCTATAGGCTAAGAAGGTGAACAACTTGCACAGTTGATAAATCAGAAATACTGCAGTACACAGGACGGCTGCAGCAATCAACCAGTCATCACGCATGTCGCGCATTCCTTCGTATCCACCCGAAATCATCCTGGAAATATATAATTAAGTAGGTAGATATGTTGACAAGCACATTTTAGAGCACGCTAAAAGCTAACCATTCTGAGGATTTTATAAGGTCGTGGAACACTTCTAAAATTTCTCAATTTTAAGTGCAAATTGACATATGTGTTTAGGAAAATATGGATTTAACATCCGTATGTTAAAAGTTATACATTTTATTTCCTTAAAGACTGTTAAGGACAACAAGTGAGTGGTATAAAATATACATCTTTCAAAACCTAGAACGGTGCTTTTCATTTTTATGTACTGATTGAATTTTCATATACGGCTTAAAGTTGAAATTTTTAATGTGTGTTAATAAAAGTCAAAAGTAACTGTTAAAAGAAAAAGAAACCAAATAGATTAGATACAATGAATTTGTTTTTGCAACTGTGAAAACAGCTGTATGTAAATAAATTGGTACAATGTCAAATTCAAATGTTAAATTTCATGAAAAAATATTGAGTTGACGAAGAAGACAGATCAAAAAGTGTAATGGGAAGGAAGACAAAAAATCACACTATCAATATATTGTCTTGTAATTTAATAATCTCAATTATCCCGAGTTCGAAAACTGGTGAACTTATCCTTATTTTCAAAGTCTGTCGATATGTAATTGTTTTGTTAACCCCATAACTTTTGTAAGTTTTTGCACATTTTGTCCTAATACGACTTGTTTCAACCATGTGACCATTTTCCAGGCTCTATAGGGTCAAATAAGCCGAAATATAGTTCATCGTTTCTTGTGAACGTGATAACTTACGAAGTGTTGCATATTTTTATCTCAGATTCCGCACACAAATTGTTTCCACCGAGTTCCTGAAAGAGTTTTCGTTCGGGTGATCTTGACCTTCATGTTCAAAGTAAAATCTGCGCAATTTTAAGATTATTGTGGCCCCTAACTTTCGGAGTTCTTAAGATATATTCTTCAAATTTTACACACCAGTTTCCTGTCGTGTTCTCTCAGGAGGTTGCAATTTTGTTACCTTGGCTTGATTTTCAAGGTCAAATCTACCAAATGTAAAATTATCAACAACCCAATAATTTTGGAAGAATTACACATTTTGACACCAGAAGCAGAACCATCTACCGTAACCTCTTTCAAGGGTTAAATAAATTTTTACGCCCTTGAACCCCTTTTTTCGGAACCGGGGACCTATTTTAGGCTTTGTCATTAGTCCTCATAGGTTGGACCCCTCCTTTTCCTAAATCCAGGATCCGCAGCTGGACACAACTTGTTTTAACCAGGTTACTGGAAGAGTTAGAAAATTGTTGATCTTGGTCAAGATGTTGAAGGTCTTTTCCGCCGAAATGTAAAAGTTTTATAAAACGATTAACTTGTGAAATATTGCATATTTTCTCCTTAGTAAAGGTTACTTTGAATTTGAACATCAATGTCATATCTGCCGGATTCTAGGATTATTGATTTTCAAGGTCAAATATACCGAAACCTAGTCCTGTCCTCATAGAATGTTTGTTTCCCCTATAACATAATAAGTACCGTATATTTTCTCTTCTAATTTCCCACAAAAAAATTCATTCCATCACATTCTTAAGAAGTTTGAAAACTTGTGACCTCACATTTTGGGATGACTCATGGGGGGGGGGGGGGAATAGTATCTATTTTTGCTCCTGCAAAACAAAGTCATTCTAGTAATTCTATGGTTATCGGTAAGAATGGTAAAAATACCACTAACACTTTAATTTTGTATCTTACACGCTATATCACAATCATTTGCCTATATGCAACAAAGTTTCAGTTTGAATGACAGGGAGAGATTCTGTGGGTGAGTATAATAATCCATATGCATTGAGTCTATATAAAAGTGAAACATATATCAACTGGCTCACACAAATATATACTTCGGAATCAATTCATTATCGCAGTTTGGACCTCGGCCTTCTTGGACATATTGCCATTGAACGTGTTGATATATATTAGTGTTCACACCATGTAGTCATATTAATTACTGCGATCATGTGAATACTTGCTGGCTGCTGTCTTGACATGTACAGCATCATCAAACCATGTGCCGCTTCAAAAAAACCAAATCATAGTTCCCTGTACCATATACCGTATGCTTCCGCAGACTTACCTGACGCTGACTATGAGGCCCTTACAGCCTGTATCGTGCTCTGACCTTCTAAGTTTACCTTTGTCACGATATGATACTCTCCAACCGGGTTGCCTGTTATCAGCAAAGCATTGATTGATATGCACTGAAGACCCATAAAATATCCATACTAATATATATATATATATATATATATATATATATATATATATATATTTAATATATATCAAATGTGACAAAATCCGGAGTTAAATCCAGCATGGGTGTCGTCCTTACACAGACCAGGCAGACCGGTAAACAACACTGTTGTTTGTGTGGCAAAAACAATCCACTTTTGCTGGCCTGTGCAGGGACTACATCCATGCTGGATTTACCTCCGGATGCTAGGGGGATTCTTTGCGCATACTTAACGATACTTCCGTTTTTCAAGATTCTTTGGAAAAAAATAGCATCCAGTAACAGCGTACTGTACTGGTTCAGAGCAGTAGCGGCACCTGGCATGTATTGGAGAGACTACAATAACACCGATTTTCTTCATTCATGTAGCCTACTAGTATACAAAAGGAAGCACTGAGTCAGCTTAACAGTGTATGCATAGATGTTTTAATATCTTTAATATAATCAATATGATATTAGTTATTGGCAGCTTGCAAATGAAAACATTTCAATGTTGATATGTTTTTGGAATATTTAGAATGTTAGACCAAGATATAGATATATTTAAACAATTCTTGGTCGAATTTTGATATGAACGTTATATCTTGTTTTCAAGTAAATTTCCGTAGATGTGACAAAATTTTGGATTTTGTCACATCTACGGAAATTTCCGTAGATCCTTCCTCTATTTTAAAGTACGAGTTCCAGGTCTGATGATGTACGACCTGTACCCTGTTAACGGACGGAAGAGCATCAACAACGATTTGTTTTTTTTTTACGGTTATGAAGGCTAAACCTTGATTTTTCTGCCGTACATTAATACATATTAGCCGTACATGAAAACACGATTCAGTGGGCACTTAATTTATGTTGGACGGATGTAGGACCTACTCAGATATACTCTCTTATATCAGAGGGACAAAATGACGTTAATAGTCGGTTTGTTTCACGAAATCGTCAGGCATCCATTTAGTAACTGCCTTTGCAAGAATTATTTCCAAAACCATTTTAACAATAGAATCACATTTGTTTTAAGATTCGTCATCATGAGAGGATGTTCCCTATATATGTTCGGAATTGTGGGGAAACCAATATGGTTACCAGGCAGTCATCTTGAAATTCCTCTCGAGTTTTTATCTCCCGGGCAAAAAAAGAAATGGGTCTGACGTTTTTTTAATCGGTACCTGTGACGAAGGTAGGTCTGCTATAAAAAAATATCCGATATAGCCGTCCAGTAGACTTCTTGGAATTCCTTTCGCTTGCATTATCTCCAAACTCGCTCGAACTAACGCCTATTCCTCAAGAGGAAGTGCGGTGTCGTTAGAAAATAAATATGGCTGCCGGGAAACCATCTTAGGAACAGGGCATAGTGGGGCCCTGATTATGGACCTCTGACGACCAAATGATTTATATTTTCTATGTTAGAGTGCTCGTGCATCCAAAAATAAATTTGCATATTTAAAGTGTCACCATTGTTCAATTGCAAGATTAAAAGTCTGAAATGAAGATAACACTCTTGGCATTGCACTTGAATTCCACATACATTCCGACACAAACACCTAGAACAGAGCAAGAGTAGTACAGAACCAACTATGAATTACAACATGGATGTTCATTTTGTTCGGTGAATCCGACACAACGTGACATGAAGGTTGATTTTGTCTACAGTTCATTATTCGGTTCTTTTGTCTTTTACGTTTTTTGAAGGACTTTAAACAGTTCATGCCCAACTTTTCATAATCATTTCCCGTTTATATAGTACATAATGTATGGTGGGTCAGTCTTCAGGTTTTCTTTCAGCTGGAGTGAACATGTTTGGACTATGTACTGCTGCGGGCAGAGTGTCAAGTCATATGGCCGGAGGCTACGTGACTAAGTGTGTATATGAGTGTGTGTGTTCGTTTGGGGAAGTTTCACCGTTCAGGCGTCACGTCAATCCAATGAATGTCTGCAGGTCTAAACAGGTCTTAAACTCCATGTTAACTTAAACAGCTAGCCAGCTTATGATTTAAGTCGTATTCTATGATTAAAAAAGGACAATGCTATTATCTATAATATTTTATAATTGTGTTCTTGTTATTTTTTTTAATAATTATAACCCCGAAAGTTGCCATTATTCGTAAGCTTATATTATTTAAACATTATGTGTATAAATGTATAAAAACTCGTACACCTGAATCCCAAAACGCATTAATACCTTACTTTTTTTCATTTTACCACGTTTACTGATAAATAAATTCTGCATGAATCTGTACATGTATGTTAGTTTTACGCAAGAACAGTCCGCGCCAGGAATAAAATCCTTTTTGAAGGGATATACTTTGCATACATATATTATTTAATTAAGTAAAAGAAAGCAAATGTGGACGGAATCCCGAACACGTAGCGTGTACATGCCGACGATGGTACCTGTAAATGTTTTCATTTCTATTGGAGCAATCCCAGAACATATAAATAACATATACGCTGCGGTCGGAAGTCAGGCCAAGTAGCATTCTGATCACAATGTATGCACCGACATATGTACCTCCCGATATATGGGAGATGTTCAAATTAGTTAATTTGCAAGATAATTCATCAACAGGTTGTGTCAATGATTAACTATAAAGCTCCCAGTTAAGTTCCAACAACGACAAATCTTGTTTATAAAACTAGATGTGCACTGAAGGAGAGGTTCGACAGGGCTACTTGGATCGGACCGTCAGGATATTTTCAAATGTCCCTTTTCTTATTTCCTTGTACAGGTAATCCCATGCGTGTAAGAGCTCTGACTCAGAAACATACACACAAGGAAAAAGGTCGACGCTGGGGTGGAAATAGTGTGGCAAACGGCGAGTACCTAGGTATTCTTTAAGTTGTTTCAGGAGACCGATAAAGCACTCAGACAAGGTTTCCTCTTTCATATCTTTTTGTTTCCCATTAACCAAGTGAAGCCAAACTGTCTTCAGTGTGTAGGAACTCAGCATGCCAAAATCTGCGGGACGGTAAACTCGAATAGCTTTCAAAATCTTCAGAGAGTTCACCTTATCTTCTTATTTGATATGCAATTCCAAGGACTTCATATTTCTCCTCTGGAGAATATGAAACCCTCCAGAGACGTTCATATTCTTTTGCATGATGGGCTGATGAGAGTTTAGGGTGAGGTTTCGCCACTAATGCTCTCTTGCCGAATTTGTATGCAGGCACGAAGTTGATGAATAAGCGTTTTGTTTGACCTTCAGAAGTGTAAGTCACTTCAAGCGTCACCGATGGTCCCCGTTCCTTACGGCGTATTTCACATTTACTGAAACCCATGAAGACATGATCTATCATACTTTTGGAAGATCTCCGTACCAGTTCCGGAGACAGATACCCGTCGACATTGCACTCTCTGGCGGGGCATAACCATTTTCGTGCTGTGCGACCCGACTCTGGGGGAAAAAAAGCGCAACTTCAAAGAAACCGGAAGTGTAAGGGAGATCACGTGGTTCCCTTACAATACAATGGCAACCATTCATAACTTCCCCTGTCGGATCAAGAACCACCATGACATCAAATTCGTCAGAACTAATAACTTTAAGGCCTTCTGCTGTGCTGCCCGTGTCACAGAATTCAACTCGTGGTGCGTATTTGTCACGTAGGATCTAACATGTTTTTTTACATTATCAGCAACTCGTTTTTCGGTTCTTATTTCAAAGTCGGGAATATCAAAGTAATTATGATAATAATACTCCAGCCTGCCATCAAGAGTTTGCTTGCCAAGTTTTTTTAATAAAACGACTTGGGGGGGGGGGCGTCCATAACATTCTAAGTGTACATTACTTTTGAGATTTCCGAAGGTTTTTATTATCCGTGTTCCGCCTAAATATTGTCAGCGCTCTCGATTTCCACATTTTAAACTTTTTAAATATCATTATAAATCTTTTCAAAAATAAACTCGTATGAAAATCGTATGAAAACTGTATGAAAACTATATACCCAGACATTATACTTATAGTTCTTTTGTTTTGTAACCAAATATATATCTCCCGTCTTTTCTTTTTATTTCTAATACGTTAAAGTTGGCAATAGAGAATTTTAACACAGGTCGGTTTTCTTAAGAAAAACAAAATAGATAAAAACTGATCTCCCTTTTTTACAGCATCTAAATAATTTTTAATATGCCCGTGTAATTAATTTAAGATACAGAAGGATCTCTTTTTCCCCGTTATAGACACTGCCTATTCCATTGTCAATGTTCATGAGGTACAACAGAAGATAACAAAATGGAGGCATGTAAATACCTGAATGAATTTAACAAAATAATAATAAAGATAAATGAAAAGAATATGTGTATAAGTGATATAAGAATGCGCCTTTCGGGCGGACAGATCGGTAAATTATCCTGAATATTCGCGAAATTCTGAAAAGAAGGATTAATTGAATGAGAAAAATCAATCTTATTACTGCTGCAAAATCAAGGTTCAGATCGAAAAACTCAATCTGAAAGAAGCCGAAAAGAATATATGAAAGAGAGACAGGACGACCGGCTCCTTCCATTTTAGCTCAGCCGACTGTAAATCATCTGAGCTATAGCGATCAACCTTTGTCCTTCGTCCGCCGGGCCGTCTGTCCGTTTACAGGGCACAAATCGTAACCGTTAGACCTACAAACATCTAACTGTTTATCCAGGGAAATCCTAGGCAAATCCCCTTAGGTCATGATGACCTTTATTTTGTGACCTACGGGCCGAAAACATGATTTTGAGCACCCAGACTGTCGGGGCACAAATTGTATCCATATGTCCTAGGATCCTCTAACGTTACATTTAGGGAATTCCTAGGTACATGTACTTAAAAACCTGAAATTGGGTCACTGTGACCTGTATTCTGCGACCTATAGGAAAAAGATTTCATATAAGCACCCTGACTGTCAGAAGGGCACAAATCCTATCTGCCAGACCTAAAATCTTCTAACGCTACATCCTGGGAAGATCTAGGCAAATCTTTCTGGAAACCTGAAATTATGTCATGGTTACCCATATCCTGTGACCTGTGGCAGAAAAAATTGTTTTGAGCATCCTGATAGTCAGACGTGGCACAAATTGTATCTATTAGGCCTAGAATCTTCTGAAGTATTATTCTGTGACAACCAGGGCTAATGTGATTGGAAACCTGAAATTAGGTCATCTTGACCAATATTCTTTGACCTATAGGAAAAGTATGTCATATGAGCAACATGAATGACAGATAGGCACAAATCGTGTATGTTAAGCCCAGAATCTTCTAAAGCATCAGCTAGGGAGGTTATAGGCAAATCTTTTTGGAAACCAGAAATTAAGTCATGGTGTAAAGTAATAAGTCATAGTGTTATATTCATAAAGTTACTACTAAGTAACAATAAGGTATCCCTTAATTATGTTGAGTATGAATATCTTATTATTCACTGGAACAGTATGTTATATTCATAAAGTACTATCATTAACAATAAGGTATCACTTAATGATGTTGAGTATGATATTTTATTAGTCACAGGAATAGTCAGGTCAATAGTGCTAACCAGGTAGTATATAGGTTTTAATTATTGTTACATATTTAAAGGTTAACATGTCACTGCATTACATATATATTATTGTAATATAGTTCTTAAATAATTATACAAAGTAAGAATGGTGTGGACAGATATAGTCATTTTATTCATCAGAATCAGCACATGGGCCAGAGCTCTAGTTGCCAGTTAGGAGTGGCCCCTTCACATAGTTATGTAATGTCACTGGAGGTGTCAAGGTCCACAGGGGGCAAAGAGCCAGTAGTGTCCTGTACCTGGTAGGGATTAGCTTGCACACCTGCATCTAGTAGATAAGGGGAGACACCTTATAGATTATAGTTAAGCCGTATTAAGGCATCAAGGTAATGTTTGTATTGCATCTGGGATTTCTGCAGCCTGTCATATTGACTTAATGAATTGTTGTTATTAATGGTACAGCAGCGGCCTATGTATCCTATACCCTTATTTGTATAAATCCCTCAGTAATAAGATGCTGTCCATTAGATGGGTAACCCCGCCTTAGTAAGCCCTGATTGGCCAAAGGATAAATCTGTAGCTATAATGTTAAAGTGAGGAAAAGCATCAGTCAGTTGTATCTGGGTAGTGAAGCTGAGCGCACGCCAGCCTCCTGCTGTAATATACAATAAAGTTAATTGTGATTTACACTACTTGCCGTGTGAGACCACTGCTTGTGCGCCAACTGGTGTGTTTTGGAGAGTGAACGTGAGAGACCCCTTCAATGGTGCACAGGCAATATTCGCTGCGCTATGAGCCAAAAAATATGAATGTGAGCACCCTTTCAGACAAGGTGCAAATGGTTTCTATTTTCCTTGTAACCTTCTATTGTAAAGTCTAGAGAGGTCGTTAGCAAGTCTCCTTTGAATCCTTACTTAATTCCTAACTTAATTCTTATAATATAGTCATATAGGGCACAAATTGTAACCTAAAGCCCTAAAATCTTCCAACACAACATGCAGGGATATCTTGACAAATCCCACTGGACACCTGCACGTGACAGGCCAAAAAACATGATTTGATCACCTTTAACGTCAGATGGGTACTAATTGAATGCATTAGGACCAGGTCCTGGGCAAATCAAATTTCAAATTTAAAATGTGTCATGGTGACCTAATTCTGCAAGCTACTGGTCAGACGGGCACGGATTTTATCCATTAGCCCTAGACTTTTCTTACATAACATTCATGGAGATCCTTGGCAAATCTCCTTGGAAACCTGAATTGGGTCACGGTGCCATATATCCTGCGAGATATGGACCAGAAACATGATTTTGAGCAGCAAGATAGACAGGGTACAAATTGTATACTTTTTCCTTGTAGCCTTCTATTGTGAAATCCAGGGGGCGGGGGGTTTCTTGGCAAGTCCCTTTGAATCCTGAAATTTTTATTTTCCGTCCATTTTTCAAAAAATTAACAATAGGCATAGGCTTTTCTCACAGACAATATATTTATAACATTAATAAAAGAATTAAGCACCCAGTCAAATTAAGCTGAGTGTCATGGCCGATGGGCCTCTTCTTATATTTCAGGTAAAAGTCGATTAATTAAAACTATTAAATGAGACTTTACGCCGACGTAATTAGATAGTAATCTCAAAGTGAAACAGACTATCTAAAGTGGAATGGATAAACCTATTAATATTTCTCGACATACGGTAAAACATTTTGATAGATTGCTGATAAACAGCCGAGGTCTCTTGCAGAGTAGACGTGAGTAAGGGTTAACACGTGTTGAACATCCGGGGACCGAGCAAACGTAATGGGTGGATTACGTCTCAACTCCTCTAGCAAAACATAACATTTTGTGCCGGCATTGAATCGCAGCACATTTGTTGAGCGAACTCACAAGAAAACACACGAGTGTGTCAGGCTTTATGCTCAGAGCCGAACGGAGCATATTCAGTCTTGTCTTTCTGAGATTTTTTTTTAACTGGCATAGATACACTTTTATATCTATACGCAGCATGCAGACAACCACCTTAAAAAGTTATAACACCTGCACCTTTTTTACAACAGCAGCTTTAACCCTGTAAAAATTTAATTCTTTATAGAGCCAATCTTACATGGCTTTACTCAAAAAACGTCATTTAGTGATATATGGGAGTGCTGTTGTTTGCACATTAACTATTTACTTTTTCTTAGTTTCGAGTTAAGCACAGCTAATCAACCTGTATACGGTTATACATGAATGATGGAAAGCCTGTTATGGTCTCTATTAGTAACAATGGACTTATAAATGTATTGTGAAGTCCAAAGTTTTTCTCCAGCTACCGTCGTCTCGCACTTTCTGCCATGTTCTAAAACCTGTTGAAGTTACCTGAAGCCGGAGTACCCTAATGTTTTTGGAAAATGTTATTTATTCGAACATTATCATAATAAAACATATATATGTATTCCCATATATTTTTGATATTGTAATTAACAATTTCATACATACAGATACACAAATGCTTGCGGTTAACTGAAATAAATTATATTCTTGAAAATAATTGTTCTTCTGATTGAGTACAGACACTGTAAAAGCTATTAAATTTGAAGTAATCCCAAAAAGACACTTTTGTGAACCCAAACAGTGTACAAAAATATATCTCGTGATAACACGATAATAATCAAAGTATGATTATCGCAGTTTTAAAATAAATAGATTATTAGCCCAGCAAGATATTGTATCTCGTCTTTGTTTAGGCCATATTAATGTAGTCGAGTAAAGAGCTCTTCCGAGCTCGTTGCCTTTTTGACCTGTAATGCATTTCCCTTAAAATACAATTTACTTATTGTCCCATGCTTCCGCGGGTCGGAGGCATTGATTCGGGTTTGCCTGTCTGTCTCTCCGGCTGTCTGCCTGTCCGTCAGTCTGCCTGTTTGTCTCTCCGTCATGTTTTCGATTCCGTGTGATAACTTTCCTAAATATTATCCGATTTCATTTAAATTTTGCTCAGTGATTGCTCTA
The DNA here is from genome assembly GCA_026874595.1 of Sipunculus nudus. Taxonomy (NCBI): domain Eukaryota; kingdom Metazoa; phylum Annelida; class Sipuncula; order Golfingiida; family Sipunculidae; genus Sipunculus; species Sipunculus nudus. Next base: position 61,673,318 of record CM049307.1, read on the forward strand.
ATGCATACCTTGGCTGGGATTGGTTTTGGAGTGTCTGTCTCTATAATCACCAGCTCCAAAACAAAACAAAAATTCAACTTTTCTTTCCAATTCACAACAAAACTTATGACACGTGGAGACATCTTCAGGAGACTATGAAAACTTGAACAGTCACTATGACATGCAGAGACGTCTTTAGGGGAAATAAAAATTAAAGCATATTGACAAGACAAGCTGGGGACAACAACAGTCGGAAGCGGGGGACATCGATTCCATGAATTTGCTTGTTTATTTACTAACTCACCAGCCCTACCTACAGAGTTAATGTGTCATTAGTGCCATTTCGGCCCTCCGACATTAGATAGTCTACGACCAGCGTACTGCCTGTCACAGTGCCTTTACATACTTCAACGAGGAAAACACTTCAAAACTCTTTGAGGATACAAATATTTTCATCATTTTGACAACGCCTCATGGTCTATAGGTTTCTCTCTCATTTGATATAAACCAAACAAATCGTAAGATTTTTTTAGTATACTTTCTAACATCATCTACCATAAGGGAGATAAAATTCCGTTTTACTGTAGCATATCGCTAAATCTCTCTGTATGTTTGTTGAATTCCTGACCGCACTTCTTTTGTATTAATTCATCATTCGTTGCATCATGTTAAGAGTGGGGGCTGTTTACCACGATATTCATGCTTCCGTATGGCTTGTATCAAGACTCAAGTTAGGCTTATCACACCCATTATAAGTGCCTCTTATGTGACGCAAAAAAAAAAAACTGGCTGCACAACGCTGTAAAATACCTGCTGAAAATTATGAAGACCCTTATTTAAAGGTCTGATGAGTGTAACAAGCATAACACCTGGACGAATTTCCCTCGTCTATTTGTAGAGTAGAAGCATATTCTACCTTGCTCAGTCTTTTGATGGTGCACCAGTGCTTTGAGTATGGTGACTGTATGTCAATTTGCTTACAAGTTATTGCTTAAACATCAGTTTAGCAAGGTTGTCTTTGTGACCTTGCAAACTGCGACAAGGTCGTCCACGGTCGAATGTGATCTAGCCCTTCAAATAGTGCATCAATTGGATTACTGCGAAAACATAATTTTGTTGCAAGATATGCCCCTTTCACCTTGAAATTGTCTTATGAGTGTAACAAACATGAGTGTTCAACAAATGTTACCAAAATGTTCCTTTTATAACTCATCTGCCGTTGGGTTATCTTTTCTGAGAGTGTTTATATGAACCGTGGACTTTGCTCAGTTGCAAATGGGGTCAACCTCTTGTTATATCAGACCATACCAAAATGTATCAACAGTCTTAGAATATATGAATTCCATTACACCTCTTGTATTTATACACAATGTAAGGCTAAATATTCATCCACTCTATAATCATCACTGGCAGGTGCGTTAAATGAGATATGACCTTCTTTTATAACTACTGAAACCTGTCCATGTTTAGACCTTACATTTTCAAATTTCTGTAAGAATCGGTAAGCTTAAATCATAAACTAAATCCATATGTATGTGTATATGATATGAATATAGCAAAACGGAAAGATTGGTTACCAGTTCTATAAATTGGAGGTAATTTTTGTTGATGTTTTTTAAAATTTCTATACTGATGTCTAGTGTATAACAATAACAATAATAATAATAATAATAATAATAATAATAATAATAATAATAATTTATCATTTATAAAGCGCAATAATACATATGTTTTAATGCGGTGTACAACACAAAAAGATCAAACAGTTCATAATAAAAATGCTAATCAGCTAAATGAACTAATGCTGACAAAATGGTAAAATGAATGACTGAATATATGCTTCTTTAAAAAGGAATGTCTTAAGCTTCTTTTACAAAATGTCATGACTCATTGGCCTTCCGATGTCGGCAGGCAATGTGTTCCATAGATTACAGAGAAAGAACGTATGATCCCCATATTGGCGTGATACTCAGGGTACAGCCAGTTTCAACTGATCTGAGGATGATCCGAGTCCTCTTCCAGGTTGATACCTAGTTATAATGTCTTGCATATAACGCGGGGCATTCGTTGTTAGCAGGGAATTTCGTACAGTGTTAAAAAAAATGTATTCTATGTTCTGTTTCACGGGCAACCAGTGGCGTTGGTACAGCACTGGGGTGATGTGATAGCTTTGTTTTGTGTGCCATGCATTTAGCAGACGAGCAGCATTGTTTTGAGCTATTTGAAGACGATGTAATGCCTTGTCAGTTACATTAATAAGAAGTCCATCGTGAAAGTATAAACGAGACGAAAATGTTGCATGGATGGCATTCTTGCACACACTTTCTGTCAGACGTGGTCTAATCTTTGCAATGCGTCGAAGGTGATAGTATACACTGCGAGTCATCAAGCTGTATACTTTAATATAAAATAAAACTGGATATATTCTCAAAATTAAATTATTACTTTAACAGATAAAGGAAAACTTTGTACAACTCCAACGTACAACTACATACTGGTTGGTTTGATGATCTTCTGCTCTCAAATTTCATAAATGATAAGCTGAAATTTTTATGTGTGTATAATATAATAAAAAATATAATATCTACAGGGCAAAAATATCCCATTGTTAGAGTGAGTATTAATTAATTTTAGAATAAAAAAAATCACCTTTAAAACCAGTGTTCTATCTACCCGAGTTTACAAGCATTTCGGAGTTGCAGTGAGGTCAGAATTTCTACAGATTCAAACCAATTCTTGCATCTGGATTGAGATGGACTACTCCACACTTTTTGTCGTTTAGCAATTGCTAAAATTGCCGTTGTGTTCATGCCTGGAAATTGCATTTTTGTTACAGAAACAAAAAAAAATCAATGATCATGAACATTCCATGTTTATGATATACATGTTTGGATGGCTAAATGATCTTGGATACCTTGCTCCGTTAGGTTAACCTGAAGGGCCAAACATGTTTTACAAATGGCCATCTTGATTTTTATTTTAATTTTAAACTCGAACGATATTTGTAAAAAAAAGACATATTATAAAAGATGGTATGGTAATCGATTATATCATCATTGGTCGTTTTCTTTCATAATCGATAAATCGATCGCATTTTTGCATGATCTATCAAAAACGATTATGCATGCATATCCGAAGAAGTCAGATTATCCCAGTAAAATAGCCTAAGGCCCGTTGTCCATGATCGCGTTTCCGTGCACGGGAAATATCGCTCAAGTGTAAAACCATGTAAATCATATCCCCGATCGCGTTTCCGATCAATCGCTCGAAAACAGTTAATTGAATACGAATTTTCCACTTTTTGCCCTAGGGACAAAAAGTTTTTGCATTCTTTGAATCGTAAAAATATAATCGCGAAAAAACAGGTGGACAGGGGTGGTGGAAAGGACAAATGGTATAATTCTTTACAGTGTATTTCACCGCAATATAGATGGTACATAAAATCGGTTAATCATCGGTCGTTTTCTATCTTTCAATCATCGAATACGATTTTATAATCGATTCCTACCACAAATAAGTAATCATAACATATATCTCTGCCATGATTTCATTATTAAAGAACAAAATTGAATCTTGTCATAATTGAACACTTAGATATATTTATTAAATATTAAGGTAATATTTCAAAACTGATCACTATCCAACAGTCAAGAAGCATTTGAAGTTGCCTTCAATTGTGTATAAACCTGGTTTCTCAGTTCAAAGTACTCCCATGAAAAATGAATATATAATTCAATTACACACATATTCTATACGTTACCCATATAAACCGGTTGAGTAATTGTTATTTTGCTATATAAGAACCAGAAAGAACCATCATTACGTCACTCCGCAAAACGTAGGAGTCAAGGACATCGTAAAAAGAACATTGCAACTATCAAATGGCACAGGACGTAAAATAAAAAAAAAACATTCAGTTCAAGAGACCTGACATTCACGATCATGTTGTATGTTAACATAGCCACACAACACCTAAACTTGACGATCATGTTGAATGTTAACAGAGCCACACAACACCTAACATCCAGAACATGTTGTATGTTAACATAGACACACAACACCTAACATCCAGAACATGTTGTATGTTAACATAGACACACAACACCTAACATTCACGATCATGTTGTATGTTAACAGAACCACACAACACCTAACATTCAAGATCATGTTGTATGTTAACAGAACCACACAACACCTAACATTCAAGATCATGTCGTATGATAAGATATCCGAACAACACCTAACGTTCACGATCATGTTGTATGTTAACAGAGCCACAAAAAATCTGACCTAGACGAACATGTTGTATATTAACAGAACCACACATGCAGCACCTAATATCCCCGATTATATTTTTACGGAGTCTCACATGCGATGCTTCAGCTAGCGGGAACATGTTTTACATTTTTGGGACCAAGTCAGGGTATCTCCTGATGGATAGGTGTTATGGCCAAGGTGATGCACGAAGTCCCACGTGCTGTGTTTATATCGGCGCCTGTAATCCCGGTCCACTGTTTTAAACACTCCTGTACAGGAATAAGCAAAATGTTTGATTGGCAATATTTGGCAGTAACAATTTATTTCAAAGAGAAGATACTATTTTTCGTGTTAATTCAACATGCTATATGGGTGAGAAGGCCCCTTTAACCGTGTGTGAAAGGTCGACAATCAATGCTTATATATATCATCGCTTGTCCATTACATCCCCACACATATAAAGAGTAATACCAAACATATGCAAACACATCTTTAAATAAGTTTTACCCAGGCTTGTACTTATAAAAAAGACGCACATCATTGTACTGATCAAATATTTCTTTGTATCAATATAGATGAATATAACTTTGGGAATGCGAACATTCAGCGTTCACAGTACCATATTACTCAAATAGGTAAGACACCACTGATAAAATATAAACATGAAATCAAAATATAAAGTTGAATATATACTTTAAAAGTAATGTTCAATGAAAACGTTTTGGTTGGTACTTAGTCAAATATTTGTGTTCTAAGGTATTTCTCCTTGGATTTACGAGTCAATATGATGAAAAACATATGCGGGAAAAAATATCAAATGACCTGCTTATCTTTATCTGCAACCACACAACTAAACTCAAACAGCACAACTTGAAAACCTAAGTATATAATATAAATCTGAAACCTGAAAGCTCAACTGTGACCTGTTGTCTCTCAAATCCAAATATGCAGCCTATAACCCCATATACTACTCTCACATTACTGTTTAATATTTAACATAACTACTCAGATGACTATTCAAAGCCTTCTCGTAACTGGTCAATACACAAAACACATCTATTAAAAAAAATGTTCATTCACATCTCACTTGGTTAAAAATGGCAGATATTAACTACCCAGAACACGCTTTTCACCTGTAGGAGTGACTACGCCATTATATACAGAAACATCCACAACTTCACCTAGAAGTATACAGCATGCAAACTACTTATCGCAAATGACGGATGTCAACATGAAATAAGGCTGTTGCCTTGTCGGATTCTTTAGTCAGCTATACATATGTACAATCTAAACAGTATAGATATGCAAATTTTAATGGGTGGTGAGCTCTCCACTCAGTCAAGATGTTGAATATTAATACATGTATGTTCAGAACAAAACTAGATGTGTGTTCAGAACAAAACTAGATGCAACCAGTAACGCCATCTTTCGCAAATTTGGTGACAACCTACCAGGTACCTACCTACTCTATTCAATAAACATGGCAATACCAAAATATATTAGATCTTCACTTACACATAGGTCCATGTGCGAATAACACAGGCTTATCTTACTCCGGCGAGGTATTAAAACTCAAGTTCTTCATTGGGATACATATGTTACAGAATATATTTCTGGGACAAGCCAAGGCTTACCCGGCATATATGAAAAAAAATACACATGCTACATTCCCCTGATATCACCATTATCACTTATCTAAATGCCGAAGTGCCACCATGGTTAAAGTACAGTTTAAGGCAAGAAACATTAATCGGTAGATATTTTTTTTAATCTTGCATTCCTGCATTAAAACACACTAAAGTCTCGTCTGAAGTTTAATTGAGGTCAATGGTTCTGGTAATAGATTGACTAATTGTAATTTACCGTGTTGATCCAGCTGCAGAATTCGCAGGATATTTGTTCAAACAGATACGCTCTTGTCAAGACTGATCGAGCTGTCCTATTGGACCCCTTGAAAAGACGGGCAAATCCCTCATCGGTTTGGTTGGAATTAATTTGTTTTCATGTGTGTTTTTTTCTGTATAATATTTTTTAAATTTATTTTTCATTTCAAAGATAGTTTACCAGGATAGCCTTTTCAGCACAATATCCTGATGTTCAATAGGGTCCTGGGCCCAGTTAACATTTCAATTGTTTACACATAAATGGCAAATTTATGTAAAAAAATGTTAAATGCTTAACATATAGCATGACGATAACTACATGAATAGTACGCGAATACCCTCATAGAAGTCTAAGATAATTGTTCATTCTAGGAGAGAGTATATCTTAACGTTTCTTCTCCACAACGGTTTACTTGCTTACAGTTGCATTTGAACCCCCCCCCCCCCCCCCCCCCCCACCAAACAACCCCAGTTTTGGTTACACATGATTCTTCTGAAACAAGTTGGCTTTCTTTACTGTGCTTTAACAATATTTGAAAATAAATTTAACCCGAAAAAGGTAAACCGTTTTAGAAAGAAACGCAAATCAGAATCACATTGTAGATTTTCAACCAAGGAGTGTAGATAGGGAAAATATAGACCGAACACTCAAAATAATGTTCTCAAAATACCACACAGTGTATTTTAAACAATAATTCGCCCTCCGAAGTGCATTCATTCAACTCCATTCATTTGCTAAAGACAAAGTTTCATTGTACACGTTACTGTATCACTACCATCTGTAAATTTTCAAAAGATTTTCAAAACTTCCTTTTGAAATTTCTTTGTTTAAGAACCTGACTGCATGAGTCCTCTCCGACTCAGAGAGACCCGATAGGACATTGACATTTGAATCAAAGTAATGTGGCAAATCACCACTTTCCAGATACATTTTCAGGCGTTTTAGGAGAAGAGAAAAGTAGTGCGGCAGGTCATCCTCTCTCCAATATTCGTTATCCACAAGATGCAGCCATGCCGTTTTCAAGACGTAAGAACTCAACATACCAAACTCTGCATGGCGGTTCACTCGCACGGCTTTCAAAATCTTTAGACATTTCACCTTACAGTCGCCGTGGTCAGCATATCGCTGGACCTCGGTTCTCTCCTCTCTTGAGTATGAAACCCTCCAGAGATTTGAATAATCATTTGAGTAAAAAGACATTGGGTGTGGTTTAGCGACAAGTACCTTTTCATCAAACTTGTACGCAGGGACGAAGTCGATGGACAGACGTTTTCTCTGGCCCTGATCAAAATAAGCGACTTCGAGCATGACCGATGGCCCTTGTTCCTTGCGTCTGACGTCATAATTAGTAAACCCCCGGAAAGCGTGATCCATCATGCTTTTAAAAGATCTACGGACCTCTTCAGGTGAAAGATAACCGTCCACCATGCATCGTGCTCCTGGGTCTGTCCACTTTGTTGCTGTACTCATCGCCTCATTCACAACCCACCTCTCACGACGGCGCACGTTGTAGAAACCTGCCGCACCAGAAAGATATTTAGGCTGCTCTATCACATACTTATAATAATCACCCACTTCGGCATCAACCACCACCATGACATCAAATTCGTCAGGACTGATGACTTTAAGGCCCTCTGTTGTGCTGCCTGTGTCCCAAAATTGCACTGTTGACGCGTGCTGTCTCACAAAATCTCTCAAATGTCCCTTTATATCATCAGCTACTTGCCTTGGTTTTCTCATTTCCCATCCGGGGATGTCCACATGATCTTTGTAATAACCTTGCAGTCTACCAAGAAGGACCTCATCGGTACGCGCTGTACCCCAAATGAAGCCCGCTAGTTTTTTTATTATATAGATTAAAAAGGTTACCAGCTTGTATGCAAGAAAAACCGAGAGAAGCACTATCAGGATAGCAACAAACACAGCCAGCAGTTCGAAGAAGTTTCTGGAATAAAAATGAAACATGATCGTGAATACCTTATGACACATGTGCACGGGTGTATGGAATGTTATGGCTCGGTTTATCAACAACTATGAATGTGTCCTCTGCCAAGTTATTGTGTCCCTTCAGGCATAGAGTAAACATCTGTTATGAGACTAAAAAACGCTAATAACCGCAGTGGCGGATCCAGAGGGATTTTTCATATATCTTTTTTATTCCCTAGCAACAAGATTATTAAGTTATCCATAGTTTATTATTTTCTTATTCATAAATTGAGCATAATAATGAATAGCTCTGTGATTTGCTCCATTTATTTTGATAACACCCAAATATTACTGTACTAAGAGAGGCGGTCATTACACATAAGAGTTCGTCATTACAGCAGCCTATTTTTCATAGGCTAAATATATAACGTAATAATAATATAATATTAAAATAATAATAATATAATAATATTAGATATATATATATATATATGATATTGCAGATCTAATATACAATGTAGGGACATACATATATAGATACAAAAAACATGCACAGTTTAAGAATTTATTTTTTTCTTAATACCATTAACCGCTAATCTGCAGTATTAGCGCCCCCCTGTTCTAGATCCGCCTCTGAACCACTTTATTTATGAACTAGGTATGTTCTGCGTGGAAACCGATAGATTTCATACACGCAGCCATATTTACCGTTTACATATAAAATGGCAGCTGGTTCTGGGAAGCTTTACGTATATGGTATCGAACCCGCTAATAACAAACGTTTACCCGTTTAGACCACTTTTATTCATGTAACCTTACTGTGGATAAATCATTGTAACATATTGAGTGTATACCGTCTTTTGATACAACCGTTTTTGTGAGAAAGTTCTTCATTTTGGCGTGGTCCAGCGTAAAAATTCGTCTGATTTTTTGTGCGATAGTTTTATTCTCACCCAGATATCGGGCAGAAAACGCCTGAGGCATTGTTAGTTTTAAATGGACCTAAATAAGGAACCATAAGTAACAATGAAAATACAACGTGTAATAGTAAAATTACCGCTAGTTAAACAATTTTGCTAGTAAAACCTCTGAATCCAGGAGACGTACAACCAAATCGTCAGCGTTTATCACGCCTTCTGGTGGCAGAACAAGGTACCTCTATATCGTGCACAGGCAAGTGTAAACAGATGTTAAATTAATGTGCTGGGCCTGGTAGTCAAACGCATTGACAATAAATTAATACTATGCTTGTGAGCCGAGTTACTGTCACTTTTCGTTTCGCACTCTATAACCACTGCTGAACATCGGAGTAACCAAGGGCAGATTTGAAGCATCCACAAAAAATGCTCTTCACTTCACTTAATTATAATCTCTATTGGTAACATATTTTCCCCGCGTACGAAGACCACACTCGAAAATACGAATTTAACCAGTTTCGGTTACAAGAAAACCGCTTCTGTGTAAATATGGATTCATTTTGTGTTTATCAGAGGACGGTATCGGTTTTAATGGACAAATTATGCTAACATGGTAAATTATTTTATGTAATTAAATGAATTTATGAAGAAAGTATTACCACAGGCTAGAGATCCATACCTGGGCTCTTTAAGACCTAGTGAGAGCATTATTAATTGTGACTTGCCAATTTATATTGCAAATATGATGAAAACGGACTGTCTCTCTGTGTCCTGTAAGGCCAAAATAAAAAAAAGGTATGGTTCTCAGGCACTTTTTTTTCAGAAATCAATGCGGGCGTGGGCCTTTTTTAAATTTTTTGTATTTTCGATAAAAATGTCAAATGATAAGGGAAAAGCATGAAAATAACAGTTTTATTTTGATAAACAAGTAAAAGCACTACAAAATAAAAGAAATTGTATGGTCTTATCTTCTTGAAAGAAATGTTGGAGCGGCAGCAGCTCAAAATTGAAAAGTTTCTATTGAAAATCAAAATAAAAATTTTTGATCCGGGGGTTTAAAATTAATGCGGGCGGTGCCTGAGAAACATACCTTTTTTTTTTGGCCTAACATACCCATGAGTCAAACGACATGGACATGCAGGATACAAACGTATCCTCTCAATCTTTGCAGGACTAAAGTAGGGGATATTGATTTCAAAACACTTCCGAATGACCGTTAATTCCAAAAATTATTGTCCACTTAACTCTAACAGGCATCAACAGGACCAATTAATAAAATAATTAACAGAACTGTACTACTCTGGTCCATCTCCGGAGATGCTTTCGCCGAAACTAATTTTAGTTTCGCAATTATAAATTGAACTTTTTCCCGGAAATGAAATGTTTCAAATGGGCCCCAAGTATTTAATGCTCAAAAATCATGATTAATCAGGCAGAGACACCAAACGGGAGTGTTGTTATTTGCATCTATTCAAAGACCAGTGAAAATGCACCATGGAGAAGTGAATATACTTATTCCACTATATTTATTTATTTGTATATTTATTTCATACGTATCTAACTTATCATAAAACGCATTGTTACCCTGTTTTTTTTTTTGTCCGAGTTTTAGTTCCCAATAAAATAAATTAACACAAAAACACGTGAAGAGGGATGTTAGATCGAAGAATTATTATAAAAATCTGCCCGTTAACTGCTTTATCTCTGTCCCTCCACAACACGACCTACATTGTCACATACATAGAATCATGTTGTAACAAACCCAGGTACTCCACTGTCACCACAGTAGAGGACAACCCCTATTAGAAAATAGGCTGCACTAAGAATCAGCCAATGAGAGCCATTCCTCACATACCATCGAGCACAGGTTGAGCGAGATCACTTGGTCCACTTATGTATCCATAGGGAGGGAAGCTCGGCCGTATAGTATGTCAATGGGCGAGTCACTTTGACGGTAACTTTGCCCCGAGTATACCTTAGATTAGGTAGCCGCTGTCTAGACGCCGGTGATTGCTTCACTGGATAAGCTTGCACATTATGACATTTATCTCATTGAGTTAGATAAGTTAATTATAAGGTTTAGCTAAAGGATTTGCTGTATAGTTGATGATTTAAACTATACTTATATGTTCTTTTATCTTTTTTAATAGACATACCTTTCAGACATGGCTATACGGGTAGTAGTATCAAACGTAATAGTATGATGGAAATTGCACCCAGACGATATACGCCTATGCGATATGGTCACTCGAAAGATAACATTAGATTCATTATGGCCTGTTCTATCAAACATTAACCCCATTTGCATAAAGTGCCAACCAAATGGTGTGTCATATGATGTAGGTCTCGGAATAATATACTGAACGAATTTTATATGATATCAATTCCAATTTGTTTTCATTTTAGAAATATTTTTATCACTAAATTTTTTTTTACTGATCCGTTAATTAAAATTTAAAAGACATTATTGCCAGGGCGGATTCGATGTACATATGCAAACATTTTCCACGTTGAATGTAAGGAGTCCTGTTACGCCACTACACCTGAAAGGTGATTGCACTAAATGCACACTCGAGAATTTCCCCGAAGTACACGTGTTACCTTTTGACAAACCACACTTCCCAGAATCATAACCAGACAGAGCACACAGATATCCAGGTGTGCAGTGATAAATGGTTCAATAACTGTGGGATCGTGTGCAGCAATATTTGTTATGTAAGGCCAAAAATAATAAAAGGTATGGTTCTCAGGCATAGCCCGCGTCAATTTTAACCACCGCATCAAAAATTTTGATTTTGATTATTTATCTTTAAAGAAGATAAATAACTCAATTTATGTAATACTCTAATCTGAGGGATCCCGCATAGATTTCCAAACAGGTCAGGGCACGATCTTACGTTATGAGGCAGCACATAGAGAAATAAAACGGCTAATTTAGAACTGATTTTTTTTAATCACATATTTATAACACTACACTCCTCTAGTGGGTGCACATGTATATTTGGCAGTGATTGCCTCCAGGAGGGTATGCAACCATCTGTCCGTGTGTGTTTGTGTGTTTGTACACAACAAGGGCCTAACTCCTTCAATCGTGGACGGAATCTTAAGAAATTCAGAGGTCATTTTGGGAATGGGCCAATGCAGAAACGACTAGATTTTAGTGTGGTTCCGTCACAAGATCCGGATTCAGGAACGTCATCAAAGGATATTCACAAATGTGCAGTCATTCGCATGAACCAGGAATATGGGCCGACTAAGTGAATGCAAACACGGTCTTGGGAGCATCCCCAATGACAGAAACTTGCATTCCTTAGAACGCAGATATCTTGTTCTCTCATACTGAACAGTGTCAGACAGTATGACATTTATTTTAGCAAAGGGAATAAAGGCCAATATGAAATTACAAACTTCATAACAAGGACTTAATTTTTTTTTTTTTTGCTCAGCCGAATGAAAGTAATCTGAACTATAACGACCACTCTTTGTCCGTCCGTCTAATCGTAACCGATGGACATGGTATCCTCTAACTTAACATCTAGGGAGGTCCATAAAAATCTACCTAGACACCTTAAATTAGGTCACTACGACCTATATTACCTGAGTTAGGGGCATGTTATTGCACCCCAAAATATTGCATCCCAGAATAACAAAAAATGATACAAAAGCTCATGTATCCGAATATATAATGCATTGATTGCCATGATGCTTTCCATGCAAATTGATCATGGAGTGTTATCGGTGCCTGAAGACTGGTGGCGCCACCTTTTTTTTAGTAAATTTTACAGATTTCCCCTTCTATATTTTCTCTGTTTTGACACCCTCAAATGAAGCACTCCAACCATTATCAGGGCACACTTAAATCCTTTATGCCTAGAATCTTCTCACACGACATCCAGGGAGGTTCTGGGCAAATCTCCTTGGAAACCTGAAACTAGGTGATGGTTAACTATATTCTGTGAATGGCTAGACAAAAGTGTGATTATGAGCACTCAAAAAGTCATACATTGCACAGATTATATCGGCTAGCTCTAGAGTCTTCTAATGTAAAATCCAAGAAAGTGTTGAGCCTCCATGGAAACCTGAAATTAGGTCATGGTAACCTATGTTCTGCGAGCTATCGGGATCAAGAACAAACATGATTTTAGGTAGTCAGACAGGGCACAAAAATTTACTGCAGGCCCCAGAACGTTGTGATATGACAACAAGGTAAGTCTTCTTTGAATCCTGAAATTGGGTCACTGTGGCCTATATTCTGTGAGCTATTAATGGAGGTTAACACGATTTTAGCTCTGTGAAAGGCGGATGGGCACAAATCAATACGGGTGCACCTAGAACTTTCTAACTTAAAATGCCAGGAGGTCTTGGGCAAATCTCCTTCAAGACCTGAAATTAGGTTATGATGACCCATATTTCGTGAGCTACAATTTTAAGCACCCAGAAACTCAAACAGGACATCTCAAATAAGGTCACTTTGACCTATATTCTACAAGATATGTGAAAAAGAATATGATTTGACTAACCTATAAGACAGATTTGTACAATGTGTTACAGTTAGAACTAGAAGTTTCTAATTTGATTATGATCCAGTGATCTCTGTAAAAATTTCCTGAAAACTTGGAAAAAATGTCACTGTGACTTATATTCTGAGCGAAACATGATTTTAGCGCCCTATTAGTCAAACGGGCACAAATTGTAGAATTTGGACGTAGAAACTTTCAACTTAGCATCAAGGGAGTTCAGGATAAAATCTTCTTGGAAACTCTAAGTAGGGTCACTGTAACCTATTTTCTAAGGATTATGGGCACAAAGTATGATGTTGAGCATTCAAGAAGTCATTCTACCCATTATGAAAGGTTACTTAACAAATATTTTTCACCAGATCATAACATCAATAATTACACGCTCATGGGCCACTTGTTCTTATTGTTTATACCTGGATATTTAAAGTCTTGTGGCTACATTACACAGTGTCTCAAGTGATATTGTCGGTCTACCTTGATGGTAACATGTTTATAATATTTATAACATTATAAAACCCAACCAATAATGTTTTTGTTCATATAACGAATGACCGTCATCAATGGACCTGGAATGTGAAAAACAACCTATTCTCACAGGTTTTTATTTTTTGCCTTTCTAAAATTGATTACAAGTTGTTTTAATGCCATTCAACTTGATTCAAGTGTAAAAACTCTTGCCCTATTCTTTTATTACATGCATTTTGGAATTAATCTACTAAATTATAAAACCTTTTTAAAATCAAATAGGCAACCATTCCTGGAACAGACTACATCATTCTTTTTTGTCTATTCAGTAGTAATTATTTTGTTGACATAATATATGTCACCATGGTGTATCTTTCTTTAACTTTCCATATCTTTGTGTGCATGAAAATGCCTCATTTGGATTAAGGCCCGCTGGAAATCCAATATGGCCGCCATAGCACAATCGGTCAGGATGATTTTCTTTCAAACGCAGTATTTCAAAAGAATAAATAATATCTTTCTTGTACTTACAAGGTTGACTGGTCTCTGTCAGTACTCCAGCCTTATCGAATTACGAACCCATCTGTAAAGGCAATATGCCAACAAGAGCACAATCGGTGAAGTATCTCGAAGACAATAGGTTAGACTTTTTGTATCAAATTCACAGTGATGATTGTTTCCATCAGAGCTGCAGCCCTATCAAATGTCACATCTGCATAATACTAAGTATGGCTGCCACATAATCGCTTTCGATATGAGGGCTCCAGCCCCATCGAATTACAGATCTGCGAATGGCTGCCAGAGCATCACAATAAGTGATTTCCTTTTGCGCAAATTTGGCCGAAGATTAACACTCATGAGAGGGGATGTCTGCTTTCAAATTCCAGACTCCTGTTAAATATATTATGGCTGCCAGGCAAGTATTTTGAAATCATTTCGCGTGCATTCTCTGAATAACCTTAGATATTGCCGTGACTTATGTAGATTGGTCCCATTTAGGTGACTTGTGGTGGTACATTTCGGACTTATCTGACAAGTGACCACAGAACTGCCATTTAGAGGAACTGCTGATCACGGGGCCACGATTGAGGACCTTTACAGTCCGAAGCCTGTAGTTTATGTTTTTATGCTGTCAGTGTTTTGGATATAAACATGTTTCACTTTGTTTTGTTGTTTTTCTGTCTTCGTGGATTATTCGATGACAACTAAAGCAAGATAAAAATAAGGGGGCGTAATGTTACATTCACTTTTTGAATTTTTTACTTAACAACTTTTATGAAACAAAATAGTTAAGAAAACGAGACTGAAAATATTTTCATAATTTTATTGATGTTATAAATCCAAATATCCCTTAAAAATTCTAAATATATGGCAAAATGTCCCATTTTTACGCACATTCCATAGACAAGTTATTTTAATCCCTATGAATTTATTATCAATAAGTGAAAGGATGATATATCCCTATCATGAAAAAATGTCTAAGAAAACGTTTCTTATGGACGTTATGGTTGTTTAAAGACTGTAACTACACATTCTAAATAGCTATTTTGCCTACACATGGTTTCAAAGTGCCCTGAATTGATGTGAAAGGGTGCTTGTGTTATTAGGTCTAGAATTTGGAGCACCATTTGATCACAAAAATGCAGGTACCTACTCAGAACTAGATGAGAATTATTTTCATATCACTTTATTCAGTGTCTCATTCGTTTACCAAGACTGAGCATGGGTATTGCTGTAATGTGTGGTTTCAGTCCTATTTACTTTTATTTTCTTGCTTTGTCCTGCATTTCCAAATTTCTACTCCCACTTTTTATCTAGTTTTTAAAGGATACGCTTCACAGCCTGAAAAACTGGCTGATTATACATATAAATCACACATTGAAAAATGTCTTTATTCACATAAGCAATCTTTACAGATAAAAACATTTACCCAATACATTTTTGTGTAAAATACTAAAATTTGCATTCAAAGGTCATGTTTTATGTAAACAATATAATCAATATCATAATAATTGTGCAAATTAAGCCATCACATGAATGATGTAGTCAGACACTTGAACAGTTCATTTTAGCTCTACAGATATGTATGTCATTAAGTTTGGATAGAATGAAGAGTTAACAAGAATAATTATAATATTATCCAGACAGAAGTGTACAGCAGTCACTGCTGGGCAAATTAATAAACCAATAAGAATCACGACCATTATGAATTATGAAGCACAGGTTTACAGATTACATTCATATCAGGTTCCCTGCAACAAAACGAGAACTCTATAAAACTCTATAACAGTAAAATGAAAATCTCACTGAGGAATTTGCTTGTCTAAGTGTTGTAAAACTTGACGAAGCAAACATCGAAGAATATTCCACAAACAAATGACTAATATACAAACACACACAACCCTAAAATATCCAATAATTAATCTAAACTGAAAACCAACTGTTGAATTGCACTAACGGGAACAAATGCAATAAATATTACCAGAAAGTTGGTTAATGTTTTAAAGAAGATTAAAAATCTTCAACATGTTTAAACAGTCATTTATTCCATGAGTTCATAAACCATACTCCACAAATTCGAGAAGTAAACCTTTACAGAGTAAATGTTCAGAATAACTACCATTTAGATGGATGGAACTTTCAAGAGGATTCCAAAATTTCCTTTTGAGATAACATTGCTTAAGAACCCAATAGCATGACGGCGTTCCGACTCAGAAAAACCTGAAAGAACATTCACTTTTCGATCGAAGTAATGTGGCAATTGGCCTCTTTCCAGATACATGTTCAGGTGTTTTATCAGACTTACGAATTGAGAAGAAATTGCTTCTTCTTTCCAAAACGTGTTATCTTTACTCACCATGTGAAGCCATGCCGTTTTCAAGACGTAAGAACTCAACATTCCGAGCTCTGCATGGCGGTACTCTTTTACGGCTTTCAAAATCTTCAGACATTTTCTTTCACAATCCTCTGGGCCAGCATTTCTGAGGACTTCATCCCTTTCTTCTCTAGAATACGAAACCCGCCAGAGAGAAGCATGTTCCTTTGAGAAACCAGACATTGGGTGTGGTTTTGCCACTAGTACCTTGTCATCAAACTTGTACGCAGGGACAAAGTCAATGGACAGACGTTTTCTCTGGCCCTGATCAAAATAAGCCACCTCCAGCATGACCGATGGCCCTTGTTCCTTGCGTCTGACGTCATACTTGGTATATCCCCGGAAAGCGTGATCCATCATGCTTTTAAATGATCTGCGGACCTCTTCAGGTGAGAGATAATCGTAGTCCATGCATTTTGTCACGGGGTCTGTCCACCTCGTTGCTTGGCACAGCCCTTCAAACTCGGCCATAAAGCTCCCGCGACGCACCTTGTAGAAACCAGCAACATCAACAAGGTTTCCAGGTTTTATTATCTCATACCGGAACCCTTTGGCATGGAAATTGTGTTTTGCATCCGCTACCACCATGACATCAAATTCGTCAGGCCTGATTACCTTAAGGCCTTCTGTTGTGCTGCCTGTGTCCCAAAATTCAACTTCTGGTGCGTGTTCCATAACAAAATCCTTATAATGCTTTTTTACCTCATCAGCTACTTGTTTGGCTGCTTTCATTTCCCGAAACGGAATATAAACATAATTGACATAATAATCATGAAGATTTTCATGCAGATTCTGACTGTTTGGCCTGCGCGCTGCACCCTCTAAAACCATGGCTCTTGAAGGATTGCGCAAAGTTCCACATTCAAATTTATACTCCTGCAATCGGTTAGGTGTCTTAGGTTCCTCTCCAAATGCTGTTATTAACTTGTAAAGACCATAGCCCACGATTGCTGCCCCTCCAGCAATAGCGAGACCTGTCAACACATCACTGATCACTTCTTCCTCATCTGTCTTATCTTTCTTTTCGCCTGTTGCCATTCTGAAATAATAATATTTTACTTTATGGAATAAAATATATACATACACTCTAAAAACGGATTGGTTGAAACAGCTACCAATTTAATTGGTTGAAGCAGATATTGGTTAAAATCAACCAAATATTGTTTGAGTAGAGCCCAGAATATTGGTTGACACCGACCGCGGCCAATTGGTTGCCCGCAAACTGATAATCTGATACAAAGTAACATTTAGATTTGTTTCTGACACGGGGGCACGTGCGCGATCGCCTTTCCTCATTGGACGCTGCATAAGAGCTGCGTGTTAGTCCACGTGTTTTGTAGCGTCTTCTAGTTCAACATGGACAAATTTGTGAAGAAGATACTTGAAAAGTTGAAGTTGAAGCAGGAGCAAGGGACCTGGGTGTTTTTCACAGGTCATATAAAGGGTAAGGCTTATTTTTCTGGTTAGATTTTACTGGCTTTGGTATTTAATTTGGCTGTAAAGTATTTTTAGAACTGACTTTAACCAGTGTATTTAGTTTAAAACCGACACGCTAAATTCATTGCCGTCATGATCGATTGATGATGTAAAAAACATTAGATCACTTCATTTGAATCCAATAACATCTTGCATATTCTAAGTCATCCGATTCTAAAAATGTTCATATTCCAAAGAGAAAATGTTCTTTTATTATTTTGTACCCTTCTTAATTTTTCTTATGAATATGAAGCAGTGTTTTGGTGTAAATAAAAATTAATGGCTGACTGTTCTGCCACAGGGAGCACGATACGAAGGGAAACCATGCATACTGTCAAATAGTGCGCATGCGCAGACTAAATTTATTTGTTTGACAGATGTTAGAAGAAACATAGGCGTGGCCCGTGGGAACATCGTTTCTTTGAAAAATATATATATAATATATATTGGTGACAAAAATCCTATAAGAAATCTTTACAGAAGGACACTAACCTTGGGCCAAGTTGGCCCATAAAAAATGTTTAAGAAAAAATATAGAGATTTCAGGTAATTTTACACAATTTAAATTTAGGACATATATATATATATATATATATATATATATATATATATATCAGGCACATGGGCAAAACTATTCCATTAAATTGCCCCCACCCCAACTTTCAATTTTTGTGTGGGGTGTCTGTGTGTGTGTGGGGGGGGGGGGGGGGGGGGGCTTCAGTTCCAATGCCTTTTATATGTCATATGCCCCTTCCAATAAATATTTAAATGTTTAATATGAATAGAAATTAAGTACAAATAAAATGAAATATTAAAAACATGTTTGTGTGACGTCACAGGAATATAAAACAAATATATTCCTTTATAAAATAACATTAAAACAGTAACATCTTCAAAAGATATTTTAAATGAATATATATTTATATATATATATATATATATATATATATATATATATATATATGCTTTATAAGTATATACTAAATAAGTATATATATATATATGTATATATATATATATATACTTACATATATATATTATAGTGTATATATAATATTGATATGTGTGTTTATATATGTTTATATTGTCATATATATTGTCTTTTCACAGGCCTTTATTATTAATTGTTGATGTGGTCCAATTTAAGTTTCATCATTTTACACAGCATGTTCATTTCTTTCGGGTCACCCTGTGTTCTGTGTGCAGTAAGACCCTGGCCGCTTGGAATAAAAGGGTCAAGGCCAAGAAGTCATGTGTCAGATAAAACCCAAATCATGTCTTTTTCAGTGCAAATGTAAACCTGACTCAAACGACTTACAAGAATAATGATTTACTTACCTAGAACATGATCAAGGTAAGAGGAGGCAGGTTTTGCCTATATTTCATTGGAGACCCAACAGGATTTAATCCAATTCCAGTGAGAATACCAACTTGTCAGCTTCTCAGTGCCATACAATTTATTCCTTTCATTCTTTATCAGTGGAACTTGAACATCATTGCAGTGGCATAAGACCAGTTAAATAGTTACATGGGCCATCACACCTTTGGTGCAGAGAATACCAAGTGCGAGCGTACATGTTTGGTCTGAGAGAGCATGTCACGCATAACTGAGCAGGGGCTGAAGTGCTGGACATGCATGCACCGTCATGTTTTTTTCATAAATTATCAAACATAGGTAGGGCAATTCAAATAAGGAAACATACAACGGTATTAAAAAAATATACCGGTATGTGTATTTAATATATATATGTGTGTGTGCATGTGTATTATATAAATATATATATATATAATTATATATATATATATATATATAATCACTTAAATTACAAGTTGGTGCAATATGACATGAAGCCAAGTTGTTTTCCATGTGTGCACAATGTGTTCAAAAATAAAAGGTTCCCCTTCTTCTATTAAACAGTACAAAATTGTTTTCCCCTTTAAAGAAAAAATGTTCCATTTCTTGAAAAATAGAATAACTCTTGGTAGTAAGTATTAAAACAGAACATTTCACTGGTAAAGTGGAAACTATTATTTTAGTAGAAGTAGTTTTAATAAGTAGTTATTCTATTATGACTTGTTTTCCTGCAAAAAAAATGCAAATTGAATCCCAATGAATCAGCTTTGCCTGGGGCCTGCTTAATACAGATTCATACGGTATATATAGTATTTCTGAGTACCGGTAATTTTATGTTACAGATCCAGACGCTGCCTCCATCAAGCTCGAGACCAAGTGGCTCCAGCATTAATATCAGGAACTGAGAGAGAGGATGCACGTGTACATGGCAGAGACAGGGTGTCGAGGTTACCCTGGATTTGTGGAGAAGAAGGCCCATGTTTGGATATAAAGTAAATGAGATATCTAAGGTTTGCTAATCCTGACAGCCAGTGGCGTCAATTTATCTTTAAGTTCCAAGACTCTTGGGGGGGGGGGGGGGGGGGGGTGGAGTCACAGACACACACATAAGGGTCTGTATGACACATTTTCTAAATCCTGGATCCGCCCCTGTATATGGGTAATTACTTCCTGATTTTCTATTAAAAAATCTATATTACAATCACTAGTCCTACCAGTGAAAATACTCTTTCAGATGATACTATAATCCCAATGGATCTTTAGGCTAAAGGTAAACAAGTTACTAGTGACGTGTTGCATGCATGATCCTGTTTACAATGTGCAGATTCTTCAACATGAGAATAACAAGTCTCCTACAATAATAATATGAGAAGCCAGAGGCACCCAATCTTTTTCATCATGTAAATGATTTCATTATTTTACTTTGTGTAGGTGAATTCAAGGTTTTATATAATACCTGATCTATCAGTAAATTATTCCAAGCAAACTGATTCTTGATTTGGCTAACTTGACATTCATTGGTAGAGGGAGACTTCTTTGGAATATATCTGGATGAGGAGGCATGATGGAGTTGATGGCTAAATGAGATGACATGGCAGCCATCCTGAAGGATAAGAACCAGGTGGCAGTGAAATACCCAGACAGCATGAAGATGTTAGCTGGTTTGAATTCATCAGAGCCATCAGCAGGTAATCTTGGACCACCTTATAAGTAGCTGTATAGTTCTTTTTGAAATATTGTACATGATTTTAATCTGTCTGCTAATCAGTTGAGTACGGTTGTACAAGTTTCAGTATCTTGTCCATCTTCTGTAACAATCATGGCTTTCATGGCCCGTCCAAGACAAGCACACTACTTCTAGGCTATGATTTTATCTTTCCACCTCCCAGGTATAAATCATGTGTTCTACCTGTTAGAGTACAGAAGCTGCCTAAATTTTTTTAGCTCAGCTGACTATACGTTATCTGAGCTATAGCCATTGTCCGTCGTCTGTCCGTCCGTTAGATTGGCACGTTTTGAAATCATTAGACCCATGAATCCAAAATTTGGCAAACTGTTAGATGTCCCCAAAATCTCCTACCAAACCGGAAACTGGGTCACTGTGACTACATTCCTTTGAGAAATTAAGGGAAAACCTCAGGTTTCCATTAAAAACCTATTATCACACTTCGGGACTGCCTTATATCAAAACCACTGATCTGTCTGTTTTTCTTTCTTAATATTTACCAGAAGTACTGGTATTCTCCTATATATTTTCCATATACATGCTGGAAATTAAGTCTGTTAAGTGTAATTTCTTCAAGTTGTGCGCCCGAATATAATGGACTATGTAAATTACAAATTCAGGAAATTTACTCCCCTAACATTAAATTTTAGAAGCCAAAGACCTTTCGTTCAAGTATTTAACTTTGTTTAAATTAAGATTCAATTGTATACCCAAGATTAGATCTGAATTAATAAATTTTTTTAAATTATTAGCATAAAAATAAAATCAGTACCTTCAATTTTGACCATGGCACTTTTTTTTTTTCCTGTGAGTACTGTTGATTAAATTTTCACAGCATGTAAACTTAAGTATTTGATTTGTTTAAACCTGAAATTAGAAAATAAAAGCTCAGAAATTAGGCTAATAATTGAATTTATTTTGTTCAGGCTCTTATTATAGTCACGTGCTTTGTCCAGATGCAGGCAGTCCACTCCTGGTCACTGGAAGTTAAGTAAGCTATGCCAGGGTTCCTGATCTGTTACAGGTCACTGGGGGGAGATCCCCTGCTGTGACAGGTGTACAGTTATTCTCATTTCAACTCCACCCCCCCCCCACCCCCCCACCCCCCCGCCAACCCTACCCACCAAGTGTTAAGCAGTAATTGTTATTGTTTGCCCTGTATTTCCTCAACTGTAATGCTGTTTCCACTCCAATATACAAAACTTTCCTTGAATGAGTAATTCATTGAGTAATCCAGAAGAAGCCATTTGGGTTAATGTAGCCTTTTTAAAGAAATCAGTTTCCTTTTAAATGATTTTAAAATATTAAAATTAAACCCATCAGTATGCATAATTTATAAAATATGAAGCAAATTACAGATAAATAAAGGCACAATATAAAATTGTGAAATCTGATTCAAGTATTATTTTTAAATATTTATTGTTTTGCAAATTTAAAAGATATATTTGTGTGGTAAAAAAAAAAATATGCATTTGTATGCATGATGTGGGGTTATCTGACAAGATTGAGATATATGATGATGCAATTTAGAATTATGAATTAACTTTTATATTCAGATATATATGTTATATTGGGAATGTATAGAAATATATACTTAAAATTAAAAAAAATTAATGTGATAAAAAAATGAGGATTTAATACAAACATTTGTTCATTATTTTCCTGCCTCAGCAGAAGATCAGGCTTTGTTTGCCCTGTAAGTATATGCAGAAGTGTTGTTAATCCCCCTTCCCCCCCCCCCCCCCCCCCCCCCCCCCCCCCCCCCCCCCCCCCCCCCGCTACCATTGATTCCTTTGCACCTGTGCAAGTGTGTAAAATTTATTTCATTTTAAAAACAATTGGATAAGAAAAAATAAAGATCTAATTGAAACACATTCTTGCTTCAGGAGTATGGAACATAAGGTGATCAGCTCTGTCTGTCCATCATCTCTCTGTTATCATTAAATATATATTTATTATGATATTTTTCCTATAAGCACTGTTGGTGATCAGCTCTGTCTGTCCATCATCTCTCTGTTATCATTAAATATATATTTATTATGATATTTTTCCTATAAGCACTGTTGAAATAACTTTCATATGCTGTATGTGTATGGATTTAAGCTATTAAAGTCTGAAATTTGAAAACTTATATACTCAATTGTGTAATATTTCAGATGTTAAACTTTAAAAAAATTGATATAATAAAAAAATTAAGAAATAATTGAAACATATATTATCAGCTTTGTTTGTCTACCAGTCTGTCTGTCCTTTTTTAAAATATAAGTAATTGTGAATGAACTTTTTATTCTGTAAGCTTTGTTGAATTAAGTGAAAATCCTATGTATATACACTTTGATAATACAGAGATGTTGTAACTCCGGTCATACCACCCCCACACCACCACCAAGTCCTTACACCTGTGGACTGGGAACATAAGTTATATTTCAACTGTATACATTTTATAAAAATAAAAAATACATATATTTAATAATATAAAAAATATTAATAAAAAAATAGACCCAATCGAAAAAATGTGTAAACTACTGTACTGTCATCAATTTATCAAAAAGCCAACCAATGATTATGGTAATAATATAAATCTTATGTTCACAAACTGCTCACATGCTTTAATTTTAACATTAGAAAACACATGGTCAGGTCACAAAATATTATTTGCATCAATTTCTTACTCATCAATACAAACCAATCATATCATCCAGCCATGGTCTATATTACCTCTTCTTACCAGACATTACCTCCATTTTCAGATTTTTACCTCAAGGTCAACTTCAGCTGAGCACTGTGACTGATGGATCCCTTGTTGTTTATACAGAGGTTCCAGATGGATTTTGAGAGTGACATGTATGTGACTTTTTATAAATCTGCCCTCTTACATCTTTATATATGTATAATAAAGCTGATGTAATGGTCTCTTTTAAACCTGTTTCTGACTCATCATTAACATTTTAAACAGTTTTAAATGCATTTCATGGAGAAAAATGACTAATGGACCCATTTAACTTTTAAATAGTCCCTTTATCAATCACTCCATATGATCACTCATGTGTTATGGTATATATATCTACAAGGAAGGTTATCAAACCAGTTTGCTTCAAAATCTTGACCACTGCATGATCAGCAGGATCATGATTTTCATAATGCCTGTGGACATTCCATGAAATCTGTTTATTGGTCAAGAAACTAAATTTTTCGTAGTAAATCTGTTATTGTCCTACAAGTTGACATTCTGTTATATTCCTGGTTTCTTTCAGGTGCCATTAGTGCTATGATGCTTCGTTTACTGCCAAAACTGATTCCAGCACAGAGGAAGAAATGCCAAGCCCACCATAGCAGAAGCAAAGGCAGCATTTATGATGTTCAGAAGGTATATACTGATTTAGGCTTTTAGATTTCTTACAATTCTAGAAATAAGAGCTATCATTCAATTGAGAATAATCGATATTGTGTTAAAGGGAATATTTATGTAGCACCATTTTTACCTCGGATGACTACCTGTATACACGTTATGTCAGATATAGCTATGGTCATTTGTCCATTATCGGTCTGGTTGTCCAGCTCGATCTCCGTTTACATGCCACGTTTCAAAACCACTGGACCAGTGAATCCAAAATTTGACATCCAGGTAGATGTCCTTATTTTCTAACAAACCTGAGTATTGGTCACTGTGACTACATTTTTTATGAGAAATTAAGGAGAAACCTCCATTTTCAGTAAAAGCCAATTGTTGCACTTTAGTGTCAAAAATTGGGTCAAAATTGCACAATTTGTAGCAGTTATTTACCCAAATAAAATGTATCTTGTGAAAACATCATGAAAGATATTGACTTACTTTACATGATAGATGTTGAAGATAAGAGTCGTTTTCAAGCGTATAACAGATTTTTTTATAAAAAAAAATTTCAAGCATATAACAGATTTTTTTTAAAATTTTGTTCAAGCATATAACAGATTTATATATTTTTTTCTAGCATATAACAGATTTTTATAATCTTTTTAAGTTATTGTCATAAAAGTAAAATCAGACCTCTAAATTTTGTCCAACCTTGACCATTGCACATTTGCTTTCCTGTCAGCACTGTTGACATTTTGTATGTACAAAATGCAAAGATTAAAACTATTATAATATGAAAATTCGATAGCAATTTGTCAAAAACTGTAGGACATAGTGAACTTTATTCTGTGAGATATTGGCCGAAAACATAATTTTGAGCAGCCTGAAAGACTGACAGGGCATATATTTAACCATTAGGCCATTCATACTCAATATCTAGGGAGGTCTCCTTTGAATCCTGAAGTTTTGACACTATGACTAATGTTCTGTGAACTCTAAGAAAGTACATGGTTTTAGCATTGAAATTCAGATAAGCAAAACAAATATGTTTAGAACTTTCTAACTTTGAAATTTTGGAAATTGGGCAAATCTCCATCACCTGAAATCATGTTATGATGACCCATATTCTATTGTATTTCTTCTTATATTATTGTACAATTGAAAGATATCCACAAAGTCTGAATTCTGTTACAGTACATATTTAATCAATAATGAGTACATTTATACTTGTAGGCCTACCTCGTTCAGACTAATTTAATATCCATTGATGATAGGTAGTCTATCATCATCATGACAAACTGTTAACATGTAATTGCATGTTTTGTCACTGTTTAGGTCTCGCCCTCTTGTACTTCCTTGTGCATGAAGTATGCCTATATCACAAGCAGTTATTAGGGGTTGGATTAAAATTGCATGTGTGTAATTATATATATATATATATATATATATATATATATATATATATATATATATATATATAATTTGAACAGTATTAACACCAACACATATTTTCATCTTTTATTATTAATGTGAAATTTGATGTATTTTCAGATCTAGAAATTCAGTTTCTAAATGTTTGATGAAGATCAACAGTGACTGAGTTCAGTGTTGCTGTGTTTCTCAGACACCATGATGCATGCAGGCATATGGAATGAAGACAGTCATCAGGGAACAGTATTGACTGTAGACTCTTGTTTCATCATTTTATGAGTCAGGTATCCATGACACTGCACTCCCAGAGTACTTCAAACATATGTTAATCATTTTCCAGCTTCAGCAGGAAGGGAGATAAAGTGATTAACTCTCTTTGTCTACCTGTCTATCTGTCCATTTTTAAATTATCAGTAATTGTGAATTCAATTTCCTGAAATTCAATTTTTAGCATTGGACTCTAGAATATCTTACTTGTATATATATGTTTTTAAATGGAGGCTTGTGTCGCCAGTTGTGCAGTTACAAGTTGTGTACTGCATGCATGATTTAATTATATGTTACATTGTTATTTTACTGGACTTATTAAACAATTATTTTTATAAATATAATGCTCTTGTTTTGTGTCTACCATTTCAGACAAAAGGTTGATGTATGAATGCAAGCTGGTTATCAGAGCACTTGTACTGCCACACAAAGTGATATTTCCAATTTCATTACATTTCTACAATCAGAGGAACAGCAGTATCATGCAAAGTGCAAATTGTTTTATTTTGTTCATTTGACTGGCTGAGGAATATTCTTTGACATTACTTGGTACAAAGGTATATTTAATTCTTTTTCACCATGATATTTGAGCACACTGCATCACAATTTTATGCAAATTTTTTTTTATGTTAGTTGTTTTCAGGCAATTGTGGCTGAATTCAACTGCATTTTGTAACCATTTCATATTTTGCTAGGGTATTCAGTTGGTTCCTTCTTAACCAATTTTCTTGGTTGATTTTAACCAATATGGTCATCTGAATCAAATTGGTTGATTCAGTATTGGTTGTTTTCAACTATTATTGTTGGTTGATATCAACCAATCACATGGTTGATTTCAACCAGTCACATGGTTGATTTCAACCAAAAAAATTGGTTGAAAAATCAACCAATAGGAATCGGTTGAAATCAACTGGTTAATTGGTTGGACACATATCAACCGAGAAGACCGGTTGATTTCAACCAATTTTTCGGTTGAATTTAACCGATCCATTTTTAGAGTGTATGTAATATTCATGCATAACACATCGGGCAAGATTGGAATTACTCAGTGTATATATATGTCAGTCCCCAAGACAAAAGGTCTGACTTATTGTAGTCACTTATTTTTTTTTCTCTTTGGAAGCTGGTGCTATAATTATAGCAAATGTTTTCGAGTAATTGTTCTGTAAGGTCGCTAACCATTCTACTGTGGACAGTTGATATATATCCCCCCTGTAGGCAAGGGGGGGTGGTCAGTGTAATCATCATCCCCCCCCCCACTTATCAGAGAATACTACTTCTATAATGCAAATGAACTATATTAATAATTAGAATGATAGACTTTTGTTGCATTTTTTACTTTGAAATATTATATGGTAAACCCGATTTTAATTGAAGTTATACTGGAAACATAATATCTAATTTTCTAAAACCTTAATGGCTTTTTTTTAAATATGTATAAGTAAATATATTTAAATGTGCCATAAAGCCGCTAATATATTTGAAATGTGTAATACGGACGCTAACAAGATATATATATATAGTATATATGTGTGTGTGTGTGAGGGTGTGTGTTTCCCCCTCACCCTGGAAAATAAATTGACTGTGTAGTATGGTAAAGTAGTCATGATTAAATCGAGACGTAAAATTCACGTCATAAACGATACTGGAATTTTGTAGAGTGCATCGCATTCAACGCTATTTCGCAATGACCTATTGGCGGTCCTGATTTGGGTCAGGAAATTATTTCACGTAACTGATCACATCCGTGACGTACACTGTTTCCTTGTGCCAATCGAATACAAAATGTGCTTCATGGTCTGACCGTGCTTCACGAAAAGCAAAATGGAACACGGCTTCTGTGTTCTAAACATGGATTAGGAACATTTCCGTTTCACTAGGATGTAGTACATGATTCTAATAATGTACTTTCCTTTAGGCATTGACGTATATCATTATACACGTTTTTCTGAGCTTCTGAGGGCTCCTCAGTTCATTAGCTGCTGTCAGATCTCATATTACCACATCTTTAATACAATCAAGCCCATGGCAGCTACGCTTTCAGAGACCTTGGTTCGTCGAGCGGCTCTGGCGTCTATTTCATGAATAATGGACAAGGCAATTGAACCAATCAAATGACTCGCGTATACTTGTTCTACGCGGCCGCAAGAGCAAGTTACTATATTCAGACCAAACGGTAAGTATTTTCCGGCAGAGCATCGACAATCTCACCAATCAATAAAGCAATGTAAGTTTGTCCTGTTTCTGGTAGGTGTGTTCTTGTTCAGATGGCGTGTGAACACTATGATGTTCGTCGGATTTTACTAGCAGTTGTGATCTGGGCCAGACAGACTAATATTGTGAAATAAAACTTAAATGGATATATTGAGAACTTGAAAACATCATTACAGTTCCCAAATAAACGATCTTGGAAGGATATTATCAATAACGCCATAATCCAGCATGACCAACAGGCTTATACGGCAGCACTTGAAGCTGACGCGTCGCTCTCCTTGTACTGCCCCCGTATAGTTCACACTCATCTCCACACTGGAGGGCAGCACTGTCTCACCCGTATTGTATAAATGTATTCAAGTACCTGGCACACTTGCTGGTCAGACCGGATATCAAAATTTTTAGAAATGAAATACTTTGTCACAGGTGTGGTCAGTTTTCTCAATTCTCTCAATTCTAAAACATTTGTTTATTTTGTGTTTGGTGCAGATCATGATGTATTCGTATTCGTGTTCGAATACATTTGTAAAAAGTACAAAAGTATAAGTATTGGTATTCAAATACATTGCAGAAGTATTCACATTCATGAATATTTTTCATGAATACATGCAGTATACATTAATGTTGTTTACCTTTTGTCCTTTATCAATTTGGAAAAATGAGCCGCCATTTCAATAGTCACTGATTTGGACCCACTTAAAACATGCTCACTATTTTATTTACACATTTAGAATTGTTTTACTTCATTCATATTAAATTAATATAAATGTGTTTATTCTGTCATGTGTATGTACAAGACATATCTACTGAAGCTTGAAGTGGGGTTACTGTTCACCTTAACGTCTAAGCCAATCTGAGGAATTCATGCATAAACAGTACAAGCAGCTCAGGCTTGTACTTCCAGTAACTCTGGCTGTGGATTTCATGTAACATACCAACCCTAGACCTAGGCCAAGACAAATCTATTAGATCTATTATTATAACAATTAATAAATTATAAATCTAGTTTGTAGATTAATATAAGAGCAAATATCACTGAGCTAGTTCTGGTCCACTGTTTGCCTGGGGTGTCGTCACTGTTAGAGTCAGCATGCTATAACCATCAGTGGTAGTCAGTGTAGGTTAATTATCATTGTGTAAACAAAGGCCGACACAAACAACCAATTATTTAGTTAATTAGCCACACAGAGGTTTCCTATACTAAGGTTTCATACAACAGTTTTAACAACTGCAAAACTAGTCTTCATAAACATTTGCAATATTATACATAAATAATACACTTTATATTTCCGGCAAAATATATATTTAATATAAGTCACGCTAATGATTGTATTGAAATTAAGGCAATTCTCTCTCTCTCTCTCTCTCTCTCTCTCTCTCTCTCGTTTAATTTTAAATGATCGCTCAATCTGATATTAATTTTAATTACTATAATTAAATAATTTATTAAAATAAATCTGTCTCATTTTAAATAATTATGTATAATTAATGGCTCTCTCTCTCGTTTTATTTTAAAAGATCAATCAATCTGAAACTTAATAAATCGTCCCTTATTTCTCTCTCTCTCTCTCTGGTTTCAGTGACAAGCATTACTCAATCTGATATTTATTTCAATTACTTTGATTTAATGATTTATTTAAATAAATTTGCCTCATTTTATATATAATTACTTGCTCTCTCTTGTTGGTTTTATTTCAAATGACCAATCAATCTGGAATTTTATAAATCGCCCTAATTTTCTCTCTTTTTATTTCTCTCTCTCTCTATCTCTCTCTCTCTCTCTCTCTCTCTGGTTTCATTCCAAATGATCACTCAATCTGATATTTTATTGGTACAATCGGTAACACTGTTTTAACGGCTGCAAAAACTAGTCTTCATAAACATCTGCAATATTATACATAAATACTACACTTTAAATTTCCAGCAAAATATATACTTAATATATGACACGCTCATGCTTGTATTGAGATCAACGCAATTCTGTCTGTCTCTCTCTGTCTCTCTCTTTCTCTCTCTCTCTGTCTCTCTCTATATCTCTCTCTCTATCTCTCTCTCTCTGTCTATATGTCTCTATCTCTGTCTCTCTCAGTCTCTCTCTGTATAATAGGACCTAAACTGTTAAAAATCACTGCTTCTACTTGAACGCTATATCTACAAGTGATATTGAATGAATAGTGATAGTATAGATTTCTGTTTATGTTGTAGAAGAAACACGAGGCCAGCAGTAAAACATACCAGTGAATATATGATGACTGCCTTTAATTGTATTTAACAAGAATGAAACTTAATTGACAGTTTCATTTTGTTTCAGTAAATTGTAGTCATATTGATATTTTGTATTTACATTTGTATTTGTATTCGTATTCGAATACATTTCTGTTTTGGAGTATTTGTATTCGTATTCGTATATTCGTTTACCTCTGCTGTATTCGTATTTTAATACATTTCCTCTGTATTCGACTCAAGTCTGGTTCATATACATTTTCGGTCTGTCGTATGTCATACGGATAAACAAATCATCCGACCAAATTACGGATATAACATAATACAAACATATCGGCCATGCATGGGCTAAATATCGTTGGATATACACAAAGGTACATGTAGCATATAAACAAATTAACAAACCTTTAATAGCCGGCTGCCCGAAAAAAGATCCAAATTTCTGGTTTGTAACTGAGGGATCTACAAAAACAGACGAGACACGTTGCACTGAGGCTTCAACAGGCGATTTGCCATGGCTCACTCGAGGAAGTATAGCTCTGTGGTCTGGATCTCACTACACCAGGCTGACTTGCTCCGCCCGTTATCATGGGTGGTCATACGTCAGTGTTGCGATAACACCACGTTTATCTGGGCGGTCATTCTTTTCACGCCAGCTGGTTATCAATCATTAAACAAAAAAATCAATACATCTGCACAGGGGAAATTAATAATTACAGGTACTTCCTTTGAACAAGAAATATACAACCCCCTTTGCACAGGTTTCATAAATTTCATATATATTCCAATAATCGTATAACCTTGGTTTCAACAGGTAAAAGCTACAGGGAAGTTAATGGAGATTACCATGCTGCCAGCATATATATATATATATATATATATATATATGTATATATATATATATAAGGGGAAATAGAGTTAGATGTGTTACACATAAGCATGGATGTCTGCCACGTAAACATGATTATAGGTGGCGCCACCTGTTATTTGAACGAGAAACTATCCAAGATGTTTACACATGCAAAATTTCAGGTGGAGAAGTCAAACCACTGCCGAGATATGAGTGATTTTATCCCACAGCAGACAAACAGATGGACTCTGTGCAAAAATGGTTGCAGGTGGCGCCACCGGTTTCTTGTATGATAAAGAGCTATGTGAGACCCAAACACATGAATCACTTCAGGTAGGTACGTCAAACCAGTCCGGAGACATTAGCATGGATATCTGCACCATGAACGTGAATGTAGGTGTCGTCACCTGTCATAAATCAAGAAAGCTATCCAGGATGCATACGCATGCCAAATTTCAGGTGAATCAGTCGAACCACTGCTGAGATATGAGTGATTTTAACCAAAGTCCAAGGAATTGATGGACGCTGTGCAAAAATGGTTGCAGATGGCACCACCAGTTTCTTGAACGATAAAGAGCTATGTGAGATCTAAACACATGCAAATCTTCAGGAGGATATGTCAAACCGGTCCGGAGATATGAGCATGGATGTCTCTAGCATATATATATGTTTATATTCATATATATATATATATATATATATATATATATATATATATATATATATATATTCCAATAAATGATTGTACAGCCTGGTTCTACTTTTCACCAACATTCTGGATCTTAGACTGCTTCTTCCGCGTGTTATTTGGGATATAAAAAAGAAAACATTTTATAAACCACAGCTAAATCGAATTGTTCTCTCGGTCTGTTCACACCATCAGGGTTTCAGCCATTACATTTGTAGCATAGTACTGTAAGTAAATATAAAGTCCCCTTTTATAATTAACCCTCTGCTTTATTGTTTTCTGAGAAACTGTGAGGACAGTTTATAGGAGAACCATTGGAACCCACCCACCCAAAAAGGGACATCCGTCTGAAACCTCGAGGACACCCCCCCCCCCCGCATTATGATAAACAGATCTCCCAAAATATCAAACTTTTCATCACTTAAACAACATATCATAAAATCAATATCATTATACGAAAACAATGTAACAATGTTGCCTTACTTTTCACTCCATATATTATCCAAAAGCCACATTGGATTTAAACATTCAAAAAGGGCTTACATTTCATGACCATTCAATTGTGCAATTGACAAATGTAATATCCTATTTTTTTAAGTATGAGATTATTGACAAGAATATGACTAATCTATAAGCTATTTGATGGAATTATGTCGAAATTTATCTATTGTATGTTTTATTCCCCAAAAATGAGGGGGACAAAAGTTACTTTGTCCAACACCACCAAAAAGGTGAAAAGGTGAGGGGGACATATCTCCTAAAGCAATGCCCCTGATTGCCGTAATGCTTTGAACCACTACCTGACAAGCCTATAATCAAGAGTATGAAGTTTAACAATTTCCGCTTTTTGGGGTCAGCTGGGAATCCGCAGCGACTTAAAGTTATCGCTGAATTATGAAGTCTAAGGTAACAATCACATGCAGTTATACAAGCAGTCTAATTAAACGAATATTTTGCTTATTCGCTCTTTTGAGTAAACCTGCATGATTAAGTAAAGCAATCCAGTTTCTACGCAGTCAGGCCAATTCGTAAATACTTTTTTTAGCATTTTCCCTATAAAATTTAAGAAAATGCAGTTAGCCAAGAAATATAAGCTAAATCCGATAGAATTTTTTAGATGACTAATTTCTTCCAAAAAGATTTGGTGAAGCTGGTTCCTGCCGGTTTTGAGATAGCTATGGTTAACGTACAGACGACGCAAGAAGAACGACGCTACACCTTCGCATAAGCTCACGGAATCGCTTAAAATGCAAACCAAGTTTTTTTTTTCAAACAGATGAAAGATATGTCCACTAGTTCTAATCTGGGCATTCTGAGACCAGATATGTCTAGACGTCTAGACGATGTGTCTAGACGCCAAACAGAGCCAGGTCAGTTTCCATGGTGATGTCTGGACCTCACCTGGTGATCTGATCAACTGAGTGATCTCTTGACTTGGCATGTTGTCAAATCTGTTTTCAAACACTGAAAGCCTTATTCAATTGGACACACTGCTTTTTTAAAGCTGCATTTACCCAATCAATTCTTATAAAACTGGCAGAACCCTACCATAGAATAATTCTTGTAAAGTTTAAACCAATCAGCTTAACAGTTTCATCATAAAAACAGTGTAAAAGCTAGAAGGGTCTAAAATTACATTTTTGCTCGTTAAAAAACAAATCAATGTAGGTGGCGCCACCAATACCTCGATTTCAGATATGACTTATGTGACAAACATTGGCATAAAATTTGGTGATGATAGCTCCAGCCGTTTCTGAGATTTTGTTTTAGTGTGCTTCTTTGGACAGATGACTAAGTTCAACTTCCTGTAACTCGGCCAAATATCACCGAACATGAACCATTCGAACAAACTTGAGAGAGAATATTGCATGGATTATTTCTGTGAAATATTGGATAATTTGGCTAGACAGTTTCGGAGAAGATTTTTAAATTTTTTATAGCTTTATTTATAACCATAATCCGATAGAGTTTTTTAGATGACTGATAATTTGCTAAAAATTTGGTGATGCTAGCTCCTGCCGTTTTTGAGAGAGCTATGGTTAACGTACAGACGACGCTGACGCACGGACGCACGACGGACGACGCTGCACCATCGCATAAGCTCACAGGTTCGCTAAAAAATGCTTGTGTTTATACAAGTAAATTGCTACAGGCAATTTGGAGCATCATGTGATCACAAAAATGAACTGGATACGCCCCTGCAGAATTTAGTGCGCGACGAAGATGACTTCACAGGGGCAAAGTGGCCTATACTTCATGCATTTAGGGCTAATGGTCACACCAACTGGATAAAGAAGGCACTGTCAGAAAAGATGATAACAACACGGAAAGAAAGTACAACCACATAGAGCTACAGACGTATGATGACAGGCTTGCAGAACACCTCAGATAATCTCCCGAAAGTATAGCATCTAAGCGGCTACAAACCAGCAAATACGCTGACATTGACCCTAGTAGAACTCCTCAATAAAACAGCTAGGGGCCATATACGACATCCAGTGTGGTGGCTGTGGCAACAATGCATGGGCGAGACGACTCGTCACCAGAGGATTGAAAGGATGCCAGGAACTGAATCGCGCCCTCGGCCTCCAGCTTTCACAGATTTACAACCGCCTGTTGACACATGATCCCAGTGGACATATGACACCCCCAGAGTCATCAAGCATGCCAGACTGATATGAAAAGAGCCATGATGGTTCATTTTATAGAGAAATGGAACATTAATACACAAAGAAGTCTGTTCGCAGCCATTGCAGTGAACCGACTTTTCTGTTTATGATCCACGCCAGACTGCTGCTGATGACCGTGTGGTACATTCA
Organism: Sipunculus nudus; assembly: GCA_026874595.1. NCBI lineage: Eukaryota > Metazoa > Annelida > Sipuncula > Golfingiida > Sipunculidae > Sipunculus > Sipunculus nudus. The sequence continues at coordinate 61,708,523 of CM049307.1, forward strand.
AAAACTACTGATAGCTTTACTGAACTTACATGAAACTTACTTAAATATTTTTTTTTCAATAATGTAACTTATTCAATTTTACAATTGTTTACCAAGAATAAGCATGGGTAAAGCTGTTACCTGATTTTTTCCAGTCTTAAATTTTAATTATATTTTCTTACTTTGTCCTACTTTTTCTGTATTTCCATTCCTATCCTGTTATACATATGAATGAAACATTGAAAATTGGCTTCATTTACACTAGCAGTCAAGATAGGAAAAAAGGATTTATGCAATACATATTTCATGTAATACACTAAAATGTGCATCAAATACATTTCTACAAAAACTAGCAATATCCTCTATGCTCCTAATTAAGCTATCACACATATGATGTAGTGAGACACCTGAATCGTTCATTTTTGGTCTACAGGTATGGATTTGTGTTTGGACAGAATATGCTTTTATGAATTAATTTATTTTCTTCTTTCAAAGTATTCTTTCACAACAAGGTAGTCAAGACATAAACCATTGCATGTTATATTTTTATTACATCTTACCTATCTTAAATAACTGACAAGAACAATATTATAAATTTTCCTGATAAACGTGTACAGCAGTGATTACTGTCAAAGTAATAAACCAACAAGAATCTTCCACATGACCATTCAAAATTATGACGCACAGGAGAAGTGTTCACATGGACAGCAAGAGTTCTTTTTTAAAGATTTACAATAAAGATGATAGTTGTATCAGTTACCAGCAAAATGAGAACTTCACAAAACAGTAAAAAGAGAATTTAAGGGAAAAGTCGTACTGTTGAGAAACTCAAAAACGAGGCAAGGATTACACAATATACCACAAACAACGAATTATAAACAACACACTCAACCCTAAAACACAACACGCCCTCTAAAGAGTGAACCATTTGTTGAGTTGAACTAATGTTGATGGTAGCAAGACATTTTGCCATTAGTTTGCAATATTGTATAGAAGGTCAACGAAGTTTTCAACAATCTTACATGACCTAAGTGCATAAACCGCACTCCATGAACAACAATATCAGTGTAAATGCTCACGAACCACTACAATCTATTTGGATGGAACTTTCAATAGAGTTGCAAAAGCATCTTTTTTTATTATATTGCTTAAGAACCCAACTGCATGACTGCGTTCTGACTCGGAGAGACCCGCTATAACATTGACTGTTTGATCAAAGTAATGTTGCAAATGACCTCTTTCTCGGTGCATGTTCAGGCGATTTATCAAGTGAGAAGATAGAGCTTCTTCTTTCCAAAACTTGCTATCTTTACTCACCATGTAAAGCCATGTCGTTTTCAAGACGTAAGAACTCAACATTCCGAGCTCTGCTTGGCGGTACATTAGCACAGCTTTCAAAATCTTCAAACATTTTCTTTCCCATTCCTCTGGGCCAGCGTTCCGTAGGACTTCTTCCCTTTCCTCTCTGGAATACGAAACCCGCCAGAGAGAAGATGTTCCTTCGAGGATTCTGACAGAGGGTGTGGTTTTGCAACAATTACCTTGTCATCACACATGTATGCAATTGTTATGGAGTGAGAAAGGGTGTATATGTGACTTAACACATATTTAAAGGAATATTTCAATATTTCATTAATTAAGATCTAAAATCATTCAGAAACAATAAAGATCAATTAAGGTTTCAGTCTGTTCTGATATTCAGACAGAGCCAAAGAATTATTAATGTTCATCAGACGACCAAGTATCTAATGGCAATTCAGTATGTTTGTAGAGCCTAAATGTACTCTCACAAATTAGCTCTTAATTGGTTTCTATGATGAGGCAGGCAGATTATGTTTATATGAGTCTGTAAATAGGACTTGTAGGTCAGTCTATAACTGTATGCATGTCAGGTCAGACTTGGGATTTTCCATAGAATCTTTTGTCCAATCAGATCTCACGAAAGTAGGATGTACACTTATAACTCTGATGTAATTGTGACCTACTTTGAGTCATCCAATAAGGTTTAGCTTTTATGACGAAATGCAGAAATATGGATATGTAGGTCTCATATGTCACATGACAGTTCTGTAACAAAACTATCTGTAGTGCGCACTGAGAGTCAGGGAGAGTGAGTCAGGGAGGCTGGGCGGCTCTCTCAGAGAGAGAGACTGTCCCAGATCACTTGCTATTGAATAAAGACTTCTATCATCAACTGGTCTTGGAACATTGTCTGCCAGCACATCAGAAGCTGTATGTGATACAGGTGGGGACATTCCCCAACCCCACGTTGTATCACAATAACAAAGTGGATGGACAGACGTTTACTCTGGCCCTGATGAAAATAAATGTCATCGAGCATCACCGATGAGCCCTTTTCTTTACGCCGTACGTCATACTTGGTAAACCCCCGGAAAGCGAGATCCATCATGCTTTTAAAGGATATACGAGCTTCCTCAGGTCAAAGATATCCATCTACCATACATCGCGTTCCTGGGTTCGTCCACTTTTTTGCTGTATTCATCCCTTCCGCTATAAATATCTTACGACGGCGCACGTTGTAGAAACCAGCCGCATCAGAAAGATATTTAGGTTGCTCTACAACAAGCTCGAAATCACCATTATTGACATCAACTACCACCATAACATCAAATTCGTCGGGACTGATGACTTTAAGACCTTCGGTTGTGCTACCTGTGTCCCAAAATTGCACTCCTGGCGCGTGTTGCATAACAAAATGTCTGTTGTGCCTCTGTACATCGTCAAATACATGAGTCGCTATTTCCCATCCCGGGATATCAACATGATTGACATAATAATACTGAAGCCTTTCATGCAGAACGTTTGGCCTTCGTGCTTTACTCTCTGAAACCATGACATTTGAAGGACTGCACAAAGCTGTGCTCCCTTGCATTCTGTTGTTTCTTTGGCTCCTCTTTGCATGTTGTTATTAACTTGTAAAGACCATAACCCAGGACTGCTGCTCCTTCAGAAGCAATAGCCAACCTGTCAACAGATCACTGCTTTGGTCTTTCTTGTCTTTCCTATCTTTTCTTTCACCTGATGCCATTCTGAAATTAATATTTATATTCTATGAAATAAAAGATACATACATTCATGCAATACTCAGGGAAAGGCGAAATTCAGTGCCAGTCGATCACAACAGTAAAGATATATTATATTCTGCTATCGATCTATTACTTTACTGGTTGGAAAAATAGTGTTATACTTTAGTGAAAGTAAGTGTATTCTTATTGATTTTGGCCAATGATATTAAAAATATATCTATAGCGTGCATGAGATTCCCTACGTCTGAATTATATTATCTGGTTGAACTAAACATATTATACTCCATGTATTTGTACAACAATTCGGGTTGCGTACACAAATATTAATTATTTTAACAAATTAACAACATCCAAAAACAAATACAGTATGTGAAAGGCGCACAGCCCTTTTCACGTTATTAAGCGTGTGTAGGTCTGTTGATGCTGACCTAGTTCCAGTCAGCATTTTTTGGAGCGCAAGCAACTTTTAGATCGATGTAATTTCGTCATTGCCCGTGTTTGGTGGTTTTGTATGTTACATTTTGGTGTTACGTTGCTGTGTTATCACGCAATGGAGGTCACATTTGGTAGTAAATGTCAAAGGATTCTCAATTTTTAGGACTCCAGTATTTTCCGCCAGCTCTGTCATTTAATGTATAAGCAATATTAGGATCAATGTGGCTTAATGGACCATTTGCATGTCTCCCAAATACAACCAGATATGGGGACTTCCCTGTTGCCTCGTTAATAGGGGAACTGTTGTGAGCTCATTGTACATCACTTAGGACAGCTTTCCCATTGGTCAGGGGTTTCCCGTTAGCTTGCGGGTGGTAGACCGTAGACCTCCTGTGTTCTATGCCCAGTTCTGTAAGGTTTTTTTTTCAAGTTCTTGCATTCAATTCTATGCCATTATCTGTTAGGACAGTTCTTGGAGTGCCATACCGAGCAAAATACTGCTGGTGTAGAGCTGTCCATACGAACTTGCAGGTTTTGTCCGGTAGGGGAATACCCCCAGAAATGCACTTAGGTGATCAATGAGTGTGAGAAGATATTTGTTGTCATTCTCACTATCAACAAATGAACCTATAAGGTCACATGAGATGACTTGGAAACACTGTGTTGGCACAGGTATTAGGCAAAGGCATTAGCATCTCTTTCCCTGGGTGTCCTCTGCAAGGTGCAGTTCGGGCAGTTGTGAATGACCCACCGTACTGATCTTTCCAGTCCAGGAAACATGTGTGCTTCATTCAACCTATGCATTGTTTTGTTAGCCCCTAGATGGTCTAGATGGTCTTATTGTATCGACGTAAGCGTGGGAAAGTAGGTTTAGGGAAACCTGGTGTTTTATTTGATGTTGGTTTCAGTTAAGTCGTAATTCTGTGAGAATGGTTTTCTTGTCAGATTCGTCAGCGTTAGTCTATACTACTTCCTACAATAACATTGTAGTCTTCAAAGGCAACGTACCTGCATCATTTATTTTTCCTATATGTTTTGCCTCCTCAAGCGAGGCCATTTTAGTATTCATACATTGAACGACAGGTCTCATAATATCGTGACGCGATAGGCCAAGAGCGATCAGGATGTGTGACGTAAGCAGGAGTATATAAGGAATAGACGGGAGGGAAAGACACATTCTCCTAGGTCAGCGCGCTTAATGGTGCAGTCTGGCATTTGTCGGTCCAGATGAGGGTCCGAGGTTGTCTGTGAACTGATCAGCGGAGGGACAATTTTCCGGTGTATTGTTTGTCAGAGTCTGCGGGCGACCAACGTAATCTCATTAATGGACTTGTGGGTTGTGTTTAAAGAAGGACTGGTAAACTGCCGATGTGTATCAGCCGTGGTGGAGCCCAGCGAAGAGCCACGAACAAGGATGATTGATACGCTGATCTGTGCGTATGGTACCGAATATTGTCATGTGCGGTGGCATGTTATAGATTACTGAATATACCCAGGGTGATTATACAGTGACAGACATTGTCTGAGAGATGCTACAGAGACGGCTTTTAGCCTATGTGTCAGTGTTTCAGAGGAGCAAGTACTTCAGGAGAAGAGACTGTGTCAAAGACGACGAGAAGTGCTTGCGTACCGTGTGTTTTGTTTAAAGAAGGAAAGAATGCGCTCATGCATTTTAGTTGAGGAAGTCAGGGACCCTCGCCATAGGCGCTCCTTCGGCAACGATAATGATGATATCAAAGTGAATGTTTAATTGTTATCCATTTACTATCAGGCCTGTGTAAGTTGTGTATAGATGTGTATAGTCGGAGATGTCGTTTGCGACTTAGCAGTAGGAAACATATTGGGGGTGCGAGATCCGAAAGAATCAAATCCAAAAATGGAAGTCCTATCGGAATTTAGATATAGTCCGTGACAGCGTAGAGTCACCACCGGAGGTAACGTCTGCAATTGAAACACATGCTGCTGCACGTAAGAAGTGCGGCCGATGTGAAGTTTACATGAAGCAAGTCCATTCGCTGATGTGAGTCCGGCCGAATTTTGGTAGGCTCTGGAAGGAAAACAGTCGTTAGCTCCGCACTGGAAGCTTGCTTAAACTGCTGGTGGAAATGAAAACACTTTCCAGGTTAAAAATGTTTTTATAGTCATGATTGCGCGAGACAAACGTGGTGATCCAGATGGATCAAGGATAGTGGTACCCCAGTCGTTACGTGCAGATGGAATAAAGATGAGCCACAAAGCGATTATAGCTGGCCATCAAGGCATAGATCGGACACACGAGCGCGTAAGGGATGTACGGTGATATAGCAGCGTTCTGCAAGTCGTGTCCCATATGTCAGAAAACTACACCGAAAGGCCAAATGCCAGGGGCCAGGTTAGGAAAGATGCCCCTTATTGATGAACCTTGGCGTAGGATCGCCATGGATCTGGTCGGACCGATCCATCCCGCGTCCGACAATGGTCATCAAACAGATGTTAAAGAGTATGTGCACGGATAGACCATGAGATTTGGATCGCTATTTATGCGCGATGCTCTTTGCCTGTAGAGAGACACCACATGAGAGCATAGGTTACTCTTCTTATGGGCTCCTCTATGGGCGAGTTGTAAGGGGTTCCATGCACATTCTACGCGATCTGTGGACTAAACGTGATGCGGATGTGGAAACAAAGACTGCATATCAATACGTGCTAAATTTCCAGGATAAACTAAGCAATACCTGCGCATTAGCTCGCGAAGCACTGGACAAAACCGCATGTAAGTACAAACATATCTATGACGCATGTAAACCCATCCGCAGATTCGAGGTCGGCGATGAAGTGTTACTGCTCCTCCCGACGGACATAAGCTGTTGGTCCAGTGGATAGGCCCCTACAGTGTTGTAGGTAAAACAGGTGACCTTGACTAACAGGTCAAAGTCGATAACAGGTTTAACCGTACGAGAACCGCATAATCCGGATGTCGGAGAGCTAAACCTTGAGGAAATGGACGGAACCTCCCACGTGTCGTTACCGTAGGTGATGCGTAGCCAAACTGGAAGATTATAGTGACGTACAGATCAATGCCAAGCTAGGCAAGCGACAGCAGCGCGTGATACGTGATTTACCAAACCGATAAGGGGAAGTGTTTACCGATGTCATCGAGTGTAAATATTTTCGTAATTTTTGACAACACCTCATAGCTTACCAGTACGCTGTCTCTTGACATAAACCAGACCAATCGTTAGCTTTTTTTAGTATACTTTCTAACAACAAATAAGATAAGCGAGAAAAGTTCCGTTTTAACTCAGCATATTTGTAAATCCCTCCGCATGTTTGGAAATGACTCGTTATCATAGGGACGGAGTTTCAGTTTGGGTTGTGAGTTCACATGTATTCTCTTGTGTTAGTTCATCATTCGTAGCCCAATGTTAAGATTATGGGTTGTTTACCACAATATGAATGCAACATGATGGAAGACCACTGCGATGCATTCCCAGATATTGCTTTTATCACGACTTGTAGGTAGGCTTACCAGCCCAATTTTCAGAGCCTACCGAGTCGGGTTGTCACGGCTAATGTTGACCCGCATGATGCAGGAATTGTTCAGCGATATGCCGAACATGGTATGCTATATAGACCACGTGCTGGTACACGCGGGAACATGGGACATACGCGTAAGAACTCAAGGGACGAATGGGTGTGCCTGTTGATGTCGTGGTGCGGCCCTTACCAGTTTAATTGACTTTTGGTCAGTCGAGCTGATTTGTTCAAAGTATGTAAAACCTTCATGGGAAATTTCCTGGGGTGGGGGTTCAAGATATTTTTGTTTAGAGGGTCTTACAGCATGAACTTGCTGACCAGATTGCTAAACATGACTGACCTTTTGTTCAATTATAATTATTATTATTATTATTATAATTATTAATATTTATCTATTTTTTAAACTAATTATTTATTGATTTATTTTTTTTTTAACCAATCATTTAATTCAAGGAGATGTATATATAATATGTGGGTAACTGGCCCTTGAAGTTGAGGTCAAAAGGACATTGATAACATGTGCCTATTTGCCAAGAAGCAGGGTGAACAAAGGTAATGTTTATGTTTGAATTCTAGCATGTGTGCCGATGCAACGACGCAGTGTCACAGGGAGCCGGTGTCCCAACGTTCAGTTATTCCTTAGGGGAAGAAATGCGTAATGGGTTTAGATGTTGTTGTTATTTAAGGTTTGATTCTGACTTGCTCCTGTGTGACGGTGTTAGGATTTTATGTGAGCCCTCCCAAGGCTATAGACAAACACTTTGGTTTAACAGGAATGTTGGTTTAACAAGAATGTTGGTTAAACAGGATGAATTTTATTTTGTGCACCTTATAATGATTCTTTTAGTGATAATGATTATTTAAGTGTGACGTTTTATAAATATATTGGTATTCTGTATATTTATGATATGTACTATAAAAGATATGGGCAGATGAGTGGAAAATTACTGAAATCGAATTCCAAATAAACCTATACTTTATGCAACTTTCATGAAAAAAATTTCCTTATGAAATTTTAGAACCTACTGGCAAGCAACTAAATGGACACTGCTATATTTTTAAAACAACCTTTATCTGTTTAATATAATTATATGTATCACTATCAGTTTTTCGTTTATAGTCTGTATTCTAGAACAGCAATAGAAAGACATTAGCACTTAGAATTTGTACAGTAAATGTAGTACCTACATATTAATGGTGTTTAGATTACCAATCGACAGAACGGCTGTCTGAACAGTGTACACAATGCAGTGTGACGTTGGATACCTATGCAGAATAAGCATGAACATCGCAATTTATCAGCAAGGGTCCGTTTCCTGGTTCTAAGTTTTAGGATCTCTGGCAGAAGCTCGCCAATCTGTTGTGGATATCTAATTCTGAGGACAGGATTTTGGTATTTCTATATTTGCCTAGATAAATCAGTATTGTAACAAGTATTTAGAGCTATAGATACCACTTAACCCTAAACTTAAACAATCATCAAACTGCATCTGATCTAAATTTGAATCATAAAGGAATGCATAAAAGTGAATACACGTTACAAGGAGGATGTCAGGAAATACAGAAGATGGCGCTTTAAATCAGCAAACCAATTAAATCTTCTGTCTCCATCCGATGCTAAAATCGGATTGACCCCAAGATGTGACTGCCACGCTTTATCTATCGGTGTGTGTAAGAGGGGGCAGGGTTTACCAACCGCTTTGTGGTTGCCAGGGCACTCGTTACCAAAGGCAGGCCATGCGGCATCTACATTTTATCACTGGAGCATTCATATAACGTTATATTGCTTATATAACTTTCATTTATTTATATTATTCATATAAAATCCAGGAGAGATTGTAATTTTTATGCTTACAACATGAATTTGGAAGCCTCTTACCATGCAGCATGTAATTAGCCTACCAAATCGAACAACAAATATACACGCACTTCAACCGTGGCATTTAAGTAGTATTTTATAACACACGATGTCTGATGCTTTCTAATTTGAATTTCATAGCTTCTACGGCTGCCTTATTCCACATACTACCCTCAGCTCAATTATTAAGCTTTATGCCAAAAAAGGTATGGTTCTAAAGCACTTTTTTCATAAATCAGTGCGGGCGGGCAATATATATATATATATATATATATATTTTACCTTTCTATTTATGTTTCGATAAAAATGTCATAGGATCATGGACGTAGAAACGCATGAAAACGACAGAATTTTATGGCTAAACAGGTATAGCACTACATAACAAAGGAAACATTTTTAAAAATTGTATTACTTATCTTCTTAAAAGATGAAAATCAAAATATAAATTTTTGATGCGTTGGGTTAAAATTGACGCCGGCAGTACCTGAGAAGCTTCCTTTTTATTATTTTTTCTTGGCCTTATAGCACGTTTTTCAATCTGCCAAGAGAGTATGCGTTCATCCCAGTTCGCGTGAATGTGTGTGTTCGTGTTTGGAGGCTTTGCCTTAACTAATAGATGAGGCCCTTCCAGATGGGTTGAAGCTTAGGGCTTTGCCCCTTCTTTGTTGACCTGTCACGGAGGTAAACCACATCACCCATTCCAAAACTATCCTCTCTTATGAGAATGTCGTACAGTTGTTTTTGATGCTCGAGGTTACCTTTCAACTTCTCCCTCACACGATGGTGAATGGCCTCCATACGCTTCGTGAGGTTATGGACCCAGCTCTCAGGAGTATGGCTTGGCTCATCTGTATTCATACCAAGTATCAAATCAGTGGGTTGGTAAACCTCGCGTCCCAGCATAATTTGATTTGCAGAGAAACCTGTCATTCGGTTGACCATCGAGTGCAGAGCCATAACGACGAGTGGTAGATCTTCGTCCCACTCCCGAGTCCGGCCTTGGATCATACACCGCACCATCTGCAACACATTCCTGTTTTGCCGTTCAACCTGGCCATTCGAAGAGGGGTGGTAGGGCGTATTCCTAGTCTTGGCTATACCCATCCTCTCACAGAACGCTTTAAACAGGTTTGACTCAAAATTGCGGCCTTGATCGGTGTGAACGATAAGCGGACAACCGAAGGTGGTGACGAAATGCATGATGAATTGCTTGGCCACAGTCTCTGCTGTCTGGTCAGGAATAGCCGCACACTCAAGCCATTTGGAGAATTGGTCACACATCATTAAGATGTAAGAGTTCCCCTGTGTGCTTGTTGTAAATGGCCCAAGGACGTCCAGATGCACACGTTCCATCGGATATCCGGAATGATAGTTGACTAATCCTGCTTTTGCAGTTCTAACAGGCCGTTTATGTCGGTTGCAGACTTGACACTGTGCCACATACAGTGCACAGTCTCTGACCATATTGTGCCAGAAAAAGGACCTACGGAGGCGTGCCAAGGTCTTATTTCTTCCTAGGTGCCCAGCCGTGGGGCAGCCATGGCAAAGTTCAAGGATTTCCTGTTTTAAACCCTCAGGGACCACCAATAAGGGGTGCGCCCCATCATCGCCTTCCCACATATAATGGAGTACACCGCTCCTCAACTGCAATTGGGAACTACATGCCCACAAAGATTTAACTGCAGGACTAGTGAGGTGCATTTCTGCCTGCTTCGGCTCTCCATTGTCCAACCACAATACCAAGGGCTTTAGGTCCGGGTCAGCATCCTGCATCTCTATCAGCTGATTAGAAGAGTAAGCTTCCAGCCAATTAGGCGTCTGGTCCGGGATGGATTCTGTGTCGGACACTTCACTGCCTGAACCAGTGGCTGTATGGCATCCAGATGCATCTCAGGAACCGTCAATTTCTCTTGCATCTCCAGGTTCCTCTTCACCAGCTGTATCTTCGGCCTTAACCCCGAGTTCACATGTCCTGAATGCCAAAGGAACCACATCATCTACGTCTTCTGTGAATCGGATCCACTTTTCACTTGCTCTCTGGCAGTACTGACACCCCTTACAAGGGAGGTCTTGGGTACAGGCTCCTGCACTGTAGCATTCACATGGCGGTGCTGGAATTCTGGAAAGGCTGTCCGCGTTGCAATGCTTATTGCCGGCCCGGTGCACAATCTTAAAGTCATAGTTAGCAAGCTCCTCCAGGCAATGGGCTAGCTGACCCTCTACATGCCGAAAACGCATAAGCCAGGCCAGACAATTGTGGTCAGACCTTACCACAAATGGTCTCCCCAAGAGATAGTGTATGTAATGTTGACAAAACCGTATTACCGCCAGCAGTTCCTTGCGGGTGGTACAGTAGCGTCTCTGCTCCTTGGTCAGAGTAAAGCTCGCATATGAGATGGTACACTCCTGGCCGTTCTGCAACTGCGAGAGTTCAGCCCCTATTGCGCAGTCGGAGGCGTCGCAATCTAAAATGAACGTTCCTTCCTTTGAAGGCAGCGCTAAGCACGGGGCTGAAGTCAACCGCTCCTTGAGTGCTTCGAATGCATCATGGTGCTGTTCAGACCATACGAAAATGGATTTGGGTTTCACCAGCTCATACAAACATGCAGTAATTCCCGCATAGCCTTGGATATGTGCGCGATAATAATTGCAGAAACCAAGGAAGGATTCGAGTTCTTTCCTTGTGACAGGGACGGGCCAACTTCTGATTATGTCCGTTTTCGCGTCTGTGATCTTGACACCTTCGTAGCTAACGGTCCGCCCTAAGAATTCTACTTCAGATCTCAGGAACTCACACTTTCTTGGCTTGAGTTTCAGGTTGTGTGTTCGGACACTTTCGAATACTTTCTCCAAACTGGCCAAGTGTTGGTCAAATGAAGTACTGAGGACGATTATGTCATCGATGTACACGATGACTTCAGACCACGTGAGCCCCCTCAGCACGTGATTCATGGCACGCTGAAAGGTTGCTGGCGCATTACAGAGGCCGAAAGCTAGACGGTTGTGTTCAAACAACCCGTACTTTGTTAAGAATGCTGTTTTCCCTTTTGCCTCTTCTTCCAACTCTATCTGATAATAGCCGGAGGCTAAGTCCAGAGTGGAGAAATAGACAGTGCCAGCCAGGGTATCCAAGCAATCTTCGATTAGGGGGAGAGGGTAGGTGTCCTTGACTGTCCTTTCGTTCAGGGCTCTAAAATCTATGCACAATCTCACCCCTCCGTCCTTCTTCCTTACCAACACTGGTGCTGAGGCCCACTCCGAACTAGAATGGCGAATAACCCCTGCTGCTAGGAGTTTCTCTAGGTGGCTCCTCTCTTCCTGTTCGAAACTGATTGGAACTCTCCTCATACGTTGGTGGACTGGCGCGTGGCCTTTTGTATCCAGGTTGTGGCGAACCTCAGACAAGCAACCTAGATCCAGGTCGTGCTTAGCAAAAACGTCCTGGTACGTTAGCAAGAGCTTCTCTAATTGTGTGGCCTGATCCTTTGATGCTGTCTCCCTGACCTGACTGACAATTTCTTTCAGATGGTCTGGTACCATTCTGCCCTCTGTATTCTCCTTTAACTGGTCCCCTGCAATTCCAGACACGCGTCTGACAGTGGGCACTGGCATTGGTGGAACCGGCACAGCGCCCCCTGTCGGAGCACTGTTATTGTCCGCAGACTCGATACTTAGGGATGTAAGGATCCCTTCTACTCCTGTCGCCAAGCCCACAGGTTGATTTGGGCGAAGCGTGATACACCTGTTGGAACTATTGCAAACTTCTATGCGCCCACTACCCCTAGTGAGCATCTTGGGGGACCATAGTTCCGCCTGGCTAAACTTGGGTTCAACTAAGTAGTCGCAATTTTCAACTCTGCAACTAAGGACTCTTATAGGGATGGTGCTCACCGCATTGGGTTGCAGCACCCTCCGCGCTGCAGCGACTACTGAACATCCACAGATATCGTCATCCGGACTTGAAGCCTGTACTACCTCTCCCGGTAAGCTTACGGTTTTGTTTTCTAAATTAACTGTGCACTTTTGTGCCAGTAGAAAGTCTAGACCAAGAAGCACTGAATCTGATATTTTGGCTATGTACACTGGCCAATGGTACGCTTTCTTACCAAACTGGATAATTGTGTCAGGGGCGCGCTCTGCTGTTAGCGCCGAATCATCCCCGCCAATCCCTTTCAGGGTGGCTGTGCCTGTGCATACAGGCTTCTCGGGTAGACTACCATAAAAGCTGAGGCTGATCACAGTGATTTGAGACGCACTGTCGATCACAACCTGGGTGTCAACCCCGTTTATCTTAACAGGGGCTACTAATGTAAGTCCTTGAGTTTGGCATACTTTAACTTCTGCTTCACAGAAACGTTCCTGAGTACCTGAACTGACAGAGGAGTCCTCCCGTTGAAGGGGAGACTGACCTTGCTCCACCCCACCTAGCGGGGTCGATGAGTGCTGACGATTGGCCTCGTCAGCCTCTGTTTCTTGTAAATGGTCTTCTGATAACTGGGTTGCGTTTAGGCCATTAAACGCAACCCTTGGCCTTTTAAACCCTGTTCTGGTTCCTTATGAGCGGGATTGCCCTCACTATTTGGACATGGTTTCTGAAAGTGTCCCAGCTGATTGCATTTGTAGCAGACGCTATTAGCAGGCTTTAGCTGGGGCCTACTTGGGCTTACGGTTTTGGGCCTGGACACCATTAAGGCTTTCTTGATCAATCCTTCCAGACTGTCAATGCGTTTGTTCATTTGCGCCCAAGCCTGGTCGCTGGTTTCGGGTTGTGTGCCATTCCGCGGGTTGACCCTTTCACATATTGTCAACTGGGCCTGCTTTGTGTCAACTTGACCTTCCATATCTGACGTTGCACTCTCGGCGAACGTTACCGTTTTACGGGCTATGTGTGTCTTCCCATAAATGGCTCGGTGGTTGTTGATGGCATCCTTCACGTATTGAAGAGCTTTGTGGAGGTATTTTGGGTTCCTTCCCATGGCGCTAACTGCTGCTTTCTTGTCGCCGCATCCCCTCAGGAAGTATTCAATGGCGAGCTGTTGAATTGTATCTTCTGTGGCGCCCGGGAAACCGTTTATAACCTGGACGCGAACGCTTACGCTTAACTCCTCCAGGGTCTCCTGGTCCTCCTGTCTTGCAAACTGAAGCTCCCTTCACACTGTGATGGGTGCATCTCTCATGCCGAAACGTTGCTCTAACTTCTTAAGTTAAGCGTTTGTAGTCATCTTCCAATTCAAGCTCTCTGACATAATCAAGTGCCCTCCCACCAAGGGAGTCGACAAGTTTTTCTGCTTTCTTGTGTCTAGACCATCCTCGCCTGTCTGCCAACCTCTGGAACTGGAAGAAGAAACCACTCCAATTCCTATCGCCTGTGAAGGTGCCTAACTTCATGATGTCTGGGCTCCTTCTTCTCCTTCTGGCGCCATGGCGGTGAGGTGAACAAGAGTATTCTGAATCTTCGGAGTAAGAACTGGCTCGGTTATCCCTTCTCCTATGCCTCGAACCATCACTAGAGCTGATGGACCTAACCTGACGATGGTGATGCTTCTTACGGGACCGTGTGCCGCCACGTTCTTCCAAGGTTGAGTCGCTTGACTCAGAGGAACTGGACCTATGCCGGCGACGCCGTGCGTGTCTGTCTACACTCTTCTTAGGCCTTGAAGACCGTTTCTTGTTGCTAACTCGGCTGGATCTAGTAGGCTGAGCCCAGAGGACGCCCTGGTCGTACGCCTCCCGCTGTGTGTGATTATAGGGACCCACATTACCTGAGGCCGGTTGAGTGCCCGGGCGTGAATTCACTGGTAAGGGGGCAGAAGTCCGACACACGCTTAAAGCAGGACCTGTAGCTGGGTCAAAACCCTCATTTGTTCCCTGATAGTATACTTCCCCCCTAATATAGCCCTGGGTGGACAGAGGACCTGGATTCCCAATCATTGTTAACACGTCAAGGTTGCTAATACCTTGCTGGGAATATCCAGCCGTTGACGCTTGACTACCGCCTTCATTACTGGGGGCTCCAGCATGACGACCAAGTTCAGGCTGGGTTTGGTCTACACTGGGACAACTTCGCATTCCCACACCTCTAGACTGGGGTGAACAGTCACCTCTTACACTCCCCTCCCTCAACATATTTGGAGGTGGGACATACACAGCTTCGGTAGGCAGTGCATGAAGGATTCGATCGATGGAGGAATCGTTTGGGCCAGGATTTGGGGGCCCAACCGTCTTACCCGAAAGACAAATCTTGCCTTCCCAGGAAAGACGCTCCAAAAAGGGTAACGCTAGATCAGTAGCATGAGCCAAATCAGGTAGGCCAAAATCAGGGGTTGACTCACGCAACCGAACAATGTGGAGGATAGTGACTGGGGACAGCATATCCGTGAAATAGGTGACCAATTGGGACACCGAAGCAGAACTGACATCAATAGAATTTTTTAAACTGAGCTATGATGCCAGTTGTAACAAGGTACAGGGAAGGTCGCCTGTGTGACAGGTAGCCCAATGCACGCAGGGAATATTCAATGATTAGCAAAACAAACAATGCAAGCTGATTAGGGATGCGCAAATTTAGCAAAAAAGCAATGCCAGGCTCATGACAAACAAGAAAGATAATAGGGGCTCAACAACATGAACAAGCAAGTGTGCCAGCAAAGTGCATGCACAAGGTCCAGATCTATACACTTTAAAGAGGAATATGAAAAATAATGCAAAAAGTATCAGGACCTACTACACTAAAAGTACCTGTCCAGTCTATAATAGACTATAAAAGAACTTGGTGGAAGCACAATACAATAACAGCAATACGGGGTTACCTCATGCTTCCTGCTTACCCACCTACTACTACTGACGGCTTTAAAAAAAATTTTGTCAGCAAACAACCTTGACCTTACCTGCACATTAAAAATACAAGATTGGGCCTCAGTACAGGCAGACTGTGAACTACAAAAGGGGCTAATGCTACAGTAATAGTATAAACTCGTAAAAACTCCGATCCTAACAAATTATATAAAGGAAAATCGCCTGTAACCACAGAAATTGCAGCTAATCAAGGGGATAGAGATAAATATGAAATATTCTAGGGCAATACTCAAAGAAATACGTGACAAAAAATCGTTCAGAGTTAAGAATTTCGGAGATCTTGACCAGAAACACGAGGTCATGTGATCACAGATCTGATCAAGACGATATGGAGAGGACCGAAATTCGACTATTGCAAGCACTAAGACTATTGACAGCTCTATCCAGTACAATAACAGGCAAGAACAACTAATTGTCCAGTTAAGAAGACACAAGACAACGCTGTACGAAAGCTTGTCTCGACTGCTGATGTCAGCAAAGGGACCAAAGTTTTTGACTAGCGCGCCAAACAAAATGGCGGCACCTTGCCGAGCTAAGATCTAGATACTACGACTATCTAAGAGGTAAAACCGGGGCTAAACCCGCTCCAAATCATCCTTCGTCGCCATTATAGTAGATGTGGGTAGTCTCACCTCGTGGTACGACCTCAAACACGCCAACAGGCAGCTCCAATCGGACATGGACTCCTCGATGGCTCTCTACAGCTCGGCCCTTATACACACGACACTCTTCGGTGGTCTTCTCGCGTAAAACTGGGGGGTCCTATGACGGGTCCCGGATCCTTGGGCTAGTCATCTAATCCGTTCCTACTACAATTGTTTTGATTAATAAATGCGTCTATATAAAAGTTAATTATAAACAGCAGCAACAAACCCTTATCACCCAATTTCCCTGTGACAGAACAGGTTCCGATATATTTTGACTGAGGAATCTTATCAGCAAACAAGACACCTGGCATTTCTCTCAATCCTGGAGTCACACAACGAATGACTGGTCTCACCGATGATCGTGAATGGTCGTATGTATAAATAAATAAATAAATAAATATATATTTATTGTATAAAATACCTGAATATAAAATCCTGAAAATCCGGATCTCATGATCATTGATTTTTCATCATAGCTTATAAAAAGTGTCAAAATGGCCCCCGTAAACTGGAAACGGTGTTTGCCATTCAAACTCGGCCTTTTGAAATCAGTTCGGCATAGTCAAAACAAGAGGCCTAAAGCTTCGATTCCTTTCATGCGGTTGCGGCTCCTGGGGGTCTCCGAGGCTGCCCCGCGGGGATTGAGCAGGTTTTCCTTCTTTCCATTTTCTGTAAAGTTTTGGTCATCTGATATATGGTTTAAGGATAATTCTGACGTCACAGATTGCAGTGGGTATATTTCTAAAAATTTTCTAAGACTATGCCCTGTCCCCGAGACACAAGAAAAAGCATAGAAACGGGCTTCATTTGCCATCAGCATCAGCCATGAAAACATGGCTCGCTGGCCCTTTTTATACGCCTGTCTATGCCAGGACGTATTATGTAGATTATACCCACGATCCGTCCGTCCGTCAACTTTTAATGTCACCGCGATAACTAACCGCGCCTTTGATAGTCACGGTCAATATTCAAGGCAAGATTCATGGCAAAACATGCATTAATTATTAAGATATTGGAGGTTTTGTATATTATTTAAAAAATTTTCCCCGGGGGGGGGGGGGTACTTAAAACCCCCGTAGCTCGGAGGTTATAGGTCACGATTTCAACAAAACTCGCCATAACTAGTTATAGATCATTTCGCCCGAGTTCGATTATGTACAAAATCCATGCATATTTAATAAGGTCAGAGATAAACAGGCTATTTTGAGGTTTAGCCGCGATCACTTACCAGGAATATGATGGATTCTGATCAAACTCAAGAGAAAGAGTAAATAATAAAATATCTCGCAAAAATTTGATTTCAAGCAATAAGCATGCATATTTAATTAGGAAAGGGGTCACAAGACTTTGGTGGCGCCGGAATGACTAATAAAAAATTTGATGAATTTTCATGAAACTCACCTGAAACATTAAGGTGAACATTAAAAACAATTTTTTGGCGAAACAGGTAAAAACACTACATAAAAAAAGGAAATGTTATCAAAAGAGTATTATTTTATCTTCTTAAAGATGAAAATAAAAATTAAACTATTTGATGCGGGAGTGTTAAAGTTTTTTTTAGGCCGAACCAATATAGTTTTGCACCTACACTGTCAGCAAAATTCACGCATATTTAACGAGGCCAGACGTCACAAGATATGCGACGGGCATATTTTGCACCATTTGCTGTGCTTTTGTTTAAATAAACGGACTGGGCCTGATAGGTCGATTTAATTATCGACGATCTAGGGGCCGGCTGCCGATACATTTGAAGGCGTTTGTTACACATGGGCGTAGCTGCAGGCCTGAAACGCAAACAATTCTCTTTTGTCCTTTCGGGTTAGCGTTACAGCCCTTGAGATGGAGAGTTTAACCCCTCAAGGCGAGTAAAGCTTGGTCAGATTTGACCACATTGGTTCAGACCACGACATTCGGTGTTAGCGTGAGGACATGCAACAGCCCGTACATATTACGCACAGTTCAGTTGTATTGACTCAGTAAGGATATAAATTGTAACTTAATGTTTAGTATGAATGAAAATATTGGTACTTGCTCCCAGGAAAACCAGATGATTGTTCCCTCCATTGGCTTTCATTTACAGCCTGGCAAGGCATGCTGGGAAGAATTAGGAGGGTTTATTCTTGGGCGACATCATGGGATCTATGAGGGAACCACCATCTATCGGGTATTATCAGGTAATTTGCATATATATATATATATATATATATATATATATATATATATATATATATATATATATGCCGCCCTCCCCCTATTATAAACACACATATATAAACAAAACAAACAGCCCGAGGGTGGTGGGATTCACATTCCTCGCCTATTTTCACAAAAGATTCAATGGATTATCGTCAGTTAATAAACGTGAGATATTGCAATAGACCACATTAATAATAAAGAAGACCCCTTTAATAATATGAGAAGTTTAGAATTTCACGTCATGTTAGGACTTCAAACGGGAGTGGTATGGAAACCATAACATCTACAGTAAGGTATAAATTATCACACTTTAATACCAGTAAATGCATAACATCTTATCCATGTATGTAGTGCACATTTAAAAGTCAAAATGACCTTCAACAGCAGAAAAAATGACTGTCAATTGAATTTCGGCTTAATGACAAACTCTGATTTGGTACATTTGCACATTTTATGTGAAGTTCACCAATCAAGTCTTTTTTTTCACACCAAATATTTCTTCCATTGTCCATTTTCAGCCATTATTTTATTTAAAATTTGAAGAAATCAAGTCAGGAGTTGAAGATATATCATTTTTGGACATGTATTGACAGTAGCAGTGTCACATACGAGTTTTTATCCCTTTGAGAAAACAGCTGTTATTAAGTATGATATATCAATTCAAAATGAATAATGATATGTACAATTCATAATTATTATAACTAACATATAACGCCTATCAATTAATGTCATGTCTTTTATACCTAACATGTACATAACCCTTTTATGAAATCTTTATTCAACAAAAGATGAAAAACATTACCTGTGTGAATAATATTCAATTACTCTTAAACTTAACTGGCCAACCTATAATGAGTGTTTAGGCACCCATCCTATTGTAATGAGTGGCCCAGTTATCTAATCACTGCCTGTATCCTGGGAGAAATATCTTATCAACTTAATTAATATGCATGCATCTTACTTCATAAAATACAGTTTGATACTGATAAGTGTAATTACAACAGGACAGTCATGAAATAAATGAACGATGAAAGAAAATTTGTTTTATGATATACAGTAAAACCTAGTAATTAAGATGAACAACAGAACAACAATAATGTGTTTGCATTTTTGAGGTGGTCTAGCCTGATCCCATATTAAGAGCAAAAAAGAATTGGGACCATGAAAAAGTGGTTATTATTATGAGGTGAGGTTTAACTGTGTAACATTCTGCAGGGTGTACAGATACATAAAATTTTAAACAAATGCATTACCCAAAAGAAAATCATAACTAGTCTGGAAGCTAGCATTAGCAATGTCAGAAAAAAACAAGTCCTATCCCTCCATTTCTTTGGAAAAATATACAATATTACTGTATCTTGCAAGGCTATTAAGGCTTGTCATAAACATCTTAGCAATCAAAAGGAAAATCGTATATCAATATCTGGCATCTTTTGATTGAACCTTCAGCAGTTTGGCATATGTTCCTTTGCCAATTTCTTTGCTCAAGAAATTTACAGCATGCATGCGTTCATTCTGAGACAAATGACACAGGACATTGATGCTTGGACAGAAGAAGTGATCTAGGTGACCAGACTTGAGGCACCCTTCCAAACGCTTCAGGAGATCAATGAAATATTCCGAGAGGGCTTCTTCTTCCCACATCTCCTCATCATCTTCAGCCATGTGCAGCCATGTTGTTTTTAATATGTACGAGCTCAGCGTCCCAAGCTCTGAATGATGATACAATCTTACAGCTTTTAAGATCTTCAAACATTTAAGCTTGCAGCCTTCCTGCTGGCTGTGCTTTCTGACTTGCTCTCTCTCCTCCCTCGAAAATGACACTCTCCAAAGATTAGCATATTTTTTTGAGTCAGGTTCATCAGAAAAGACTTTGGGATGTGGCTTTGCTACAAGAACTTTGTTACCAAACTTATATGCAGGCACAAAGTCAATAGACAAGTTCTTTCTCTGGCCGCCTGATGTATAAGTGACTTCAAGCATCACCGATGGGCCCTGTTCCTTACGTCGTACTTCATACCCACTGTAATGCTTCTTATGGAATGCTTTGTCCATCATGCCTTTGAAGGATCTCCGTGCCTTTTCAGGTGAAAGGTAGCCATTCTCAACACATTCCAAGGCTGGATCTACCCATCTCTTTGCTCTTCCACCTGACTCACCAACAAATGCATTTACTGGGGAAACTGTGTAGAAGCCGGCAGTATTTGGAAGGTCAACAGGTTGTTTAATGTCATATTCAAAATTGTTTGTCATGAAATTTTGTGTGGCATCCACCACCACCATAATATCAAACTCATCTGGACTGATGACTTTAAGGCCTTCTGTTGTGCTGCCAGTTTTCCAAAACTCTACTGCTTTGTCATGATCTTTAATGAAATCCCTGAAATGGCCCACTACTTTATCAACTACATCTTCAGCAGCCCTCATCTCCCATGCTGGGATTTCCACATGACTTTTATAATACTCTTGCAGCCTTTCGTGAAGGCTCCTGCTGCTAAGGCTTGAAGGATCATTACTTCCGCACTGATTATTATAAGCCCCCAAAGAATCATGGTCCTGCCTATTGCCTGGCAATGGCAGAGCCCTCACTGGCATCTGGTGCCTTATTGTGTGGTCCTCCTCTTCATCCGAGTCTGGTAACTTCTTCGGTGTCTCCTCCGTAAGGCTGGTTATCAATTTGTAAGCTCCGTAACCAAGGGCAGCTGCTCCCCCCAAAACAGCCAGACCAGTCAACCAGCCACTTCCGCTCTCCTCCTCCTTTTTATCTTTTCTACCTCCAGATGCCATACTGTAAAATAAAATAAATGTAAAGTAGGCAATCTAAGGGTACACATTCATGGTTATGACTATTAAGGCTACCAAATATTAATTTTACCAAATGAAAGACCATTTCTGTTTCAACAATGCCTCCACAACAGTCTATAATTACACTACCAACTAGAATACGGGTAGTCGACAAGCGACTACGTGTATCCGCCTAAATCAGAGTGGAACAGGTGAAGTGAGGCATGGATTGAATGGCAAGGGGAAATAGAGTGAAGTGTTGCATATTAGCATGGATGTCTGCAGCCAAATGGTGTATGTAGGTTGCACCTCCTACCACAATATCCAGAAAGCCATCCAAGTTGTATACATATGCAAAATTTGAGGCAGACAAGTCAAACCACTATATGTTTATGAGTGATTTAAGCCCGTGGCAGACAAACAGATGGACGCTGTGCAAAAATGGTTGAAGGTGCCGCCACCAGTTTTGCGTATGATAAAGAGCTATGTGAGAACTATACACATGCAAAATTTTGGCCCAATCGGTCAAACGGTTCCCCGAGATATGAGCTTGGATGTCTGCAGCGTAAACATGAATGTAGGTGGTGCCACCTGTCATAAAATCAGAAAAGCTATCCAGGATGTATACGCATGCCGAATTTCAGGTGAATTAGTCAAATCACTGCAGAGATATGAGTGATTTAATCCCATGGCAGACAAGCAGACGGGAGCTGTGCAAAAATGGCTGCAGGTGGCGCCACCAGTTTTGCGTATGATAAAGAGCTATTTGAGATCTATACACATGCAAAATTTTGGCCCAATCGGTCAAACGGTTCCCAAGATATGAGCTTGGATGTCTGCAGCGTAAACGTGAATGTAGGTGGCGCCACCTGTCATAAAATCAGAAAAGCTATCTAGGATGTATACGCATGCGGAATTTCAGGTGAATAAGTCAAATCCCTGCAGAGATATGAGTGATTTTAACCCAAGGCAGACGAACAGATGGACACTGTGCAAACATGGTTGCAGGTGGCGCCACCATTTTTTGTGTATGTTATAAAGCTCTCCCAGGGCTACATTTGTGCAAAAAAATTTTCCTGATCCGTCAAACGGTTCCCGAGATATGTGGGTTTATGTGTGGAAACAGACGCACAAACGGATGCAGAGCGCAGAGGAAAGGTCAGAGGTCAAAACAAAATCGGGGCGCAGCAGTTCACATGTGACCCGAACATAATCCGGGGTTTCGTAAAATTCTGCCCAGTGGTTACAGAGGAGTTCTCCGGTCACCTACGCGGCGGCGGCGGCGTGCAGCTGATCACATAGTATTGGCAAAACTCTGTTTTGGCGGATACAATAAAGTGTAGAATATTTGCATCAGACTAGGTTTGTTTAACTTCAAAATGCAATACAGCACTGCTTCATTTTCTCAAATTTAATGCAATACAACACAATATTTTCATCCAAGTATTTCTCTGTGTTTAAATTCTATTCAAATGTGTTACTGTTAGTTGAATTTTGACTAAAATTAGCACAGTCTTTATGACATGTTCATTCCCTGGTGGTTGGGGCATTACAAGTGTGATCACAAAATTTTGTGTGTACAAATGATCATATTCAGCTTAGCTTGATGGGAAAAAGTAGTTTGATGTCACACAGTTGATGCAGGCCCACTACACTGGTTTTCTATGTACCCAACCCACCCAACTTTTTATGTAGGAACTATAGCAATTTTTATATGCTGAAGCTTTTACTATGCTTAAATTCCCAAAACATTTTATCCAACCAATCCCATTAGTGAATCCATACCATAAGTAAACATGTGCTAAAAATGTACAACTCTAAGCTTAAAACTTACTAGTATATTAGATTCACTTATTATTTTTACTTTTAGCAGGTTTTAATGTAAATAAATTTATGAAGTTTTGATGCCAATGACTTATTCTAGTAGTAGTAGTAGTAGACTGGTTGTTTATAAATCTTTTAAATAACAGCTCAGAATACACCATGCAAGGAGTGGATTACAAATAATAAAAATACAAAAATTGCACAGCATGGCCAACTAGCCTCCATGATATTCAGGGCTATTTACATATGTCACCCCTCACCGTAAACTATTCCCTCACGGCAGCCCGATAAAACATGTCCTTTTGTTTCACACATGTGGGTGTTATTCAAGTATCAGTTAATTAAAATCCATATCCACGGTTGCCACACAGAGAAAAAAATCACTAAAAGAACTTTCTAAAATGTGAACTTTTGCAGAGTACAAACACTTTATTTGTGGTAACTTTTTTCCAGGCCATATTTCACTCTTTTGTCATTCAATATTCTGTTCTTCTGTCATTCCCTATGCATTTGAATTTTAAGAATATGCAATTAATAGACATGCCAGGCAAAGTCCCTCCTGACATGTCCCATCAGCACATCAAATTGAATATATCTAATATTAATAAAGAGACTAAGCAATAAGGGTCATAAATACTACTGGCCTGGTTGACTGTACTGCCAACCAGACTACTATATATGATGTAAAGCTATAATTACACTATTCACCCTCTATGCATCAGTGCACAGCCAGCAAAGGCCTACCATCTATTTAGATGAATAGCTCTATAAACAAATGGGGGCGTGTTAAATCTGTGTACCACTACAATATCAGATTTTAGTGTTACAATTAATCATATTTGGGCACTTGCACATTAAATCTTCCCCAAAAAGTCACATTTGCACCAAAAAATGAAGTATCCAGCAGAAATTCAGAACATATTTTTCCCTGAAGTGCATATTGTTAGTGGCCAGGAGATGAATATCTCAGATAAGATACAGCAACTGAAACTGAGTGCTGAGTAGTTAAATGTGTGAAGGTTATGAAAATGAATTAATTACTTAACTTATTAGAAAGGGCTTCAGGCATATGTTTATCATGATTTAGATCAAGATTTCAGTGTGAATCCTGCTTATATCCTGGCATTACTATTCAGTCTATTTTTCAGGTCATATTTAACTTTGTGTGTAAAGATGAAAATACTGTGAAATACGAGGTGACATCTTTTTTATACACTTCATACTTCTATATTAATTTGTTCCTGGAAATATCCAGCTAGTCATAACTTCTTTTAATGTCCCGTTATTAATTTTGCTCATGAATCATATAACTAATTTAAATTTAGTGTTTCCTGATCCTTTTCCCGCATTTTCCCTTTTCTCATCACTAGTTGATTCCCCCTCATGGAGTTTTAAATATTTTACTCAACTAGCAAGTGCCTCCAGTGTATGCACTGTCTCATTGATCTCATTTGATCTCTTGTGTTTATTTTAGGTGTAACAGCAGTACTACCAAACAGACCAGCTGCTTTTCCATAAGCATGAACGCAAGAGCACGCGCGAGCATGATAAAAATCGGTTCTACAATAATATCATTAGAGCATTTTCATAAGTGCATCAGCGAGCACAATTGCGAACACAAGTGCTATTTTCTGAATCGTACCAGGTAGCAATTCAGAGGCCTATCATGCAGCATTCACGTCGGAATTCCTTAAATTGATGCAATGAAGGGAGGGCATTCCTATGTTTAGAGCACATACCTAAAGCAAAGCCAGCATGTTGAAGAAAGAGACAATGTTCATTAATTGATGATGATGTGGATATATTGGTAGAATTCATTTATGAAAGGCACTATACTGTTTATATGATGCCACATTCTTTATCACAAAGATGTTTAAATAAGTGTGACAATATAAACTGGGAGACATGGAGGGAAAATAACTTCAAATACGTCTAGCGACGTACCAGGTATATTTTTTATTTTCAGATAAATACAGATTCGAACATGCCTTTAATTATTTAAAGAATACTCACTTTGGTAAGTTATACAAAATTCACCACATGAAACCTAAATTTCTATAATAAAACTGCATGTGCAGAAAAGACTAGAAATCACTTGTCGTGTAGCGTATATGGAAACACAACTCATTTTCGATCACGCATTCGCACTTATGGAAACCTAGCTTTAGGTTGGGCTGCTTGTGGCAAAACTATAGAAACCAGGCTGCAGCCTACCGCTGGTACCTTATGCACAAAGGGTGTCGCATAATAAATTGTTTCCTGACACAGGCCGATACATATTATTTTCCTGAGAATTCCCGTATTTAATTTTGCTCATAACTGGAGTCTATTATATTAGAGGAGGAGCAGTCCGGGGAACCTGGGTTCCCCGTCTAAACGGGGTTATGGGGTGGAGCCCCCACCTTAAGCTTAATTTTCCTGTTCAAATAGTAAGTGGTTCCCTATTTTTGCAATAGATGGCGCTTCAATCACAGATATAAATGAACAAAACTTGTCTTCACGGCTCACTTAGTAGCGTGTAGGGCTCCTAGACTAGAGATCATAGGTTTGATTCCCGATTCAGGCGACTTCTGATGTTTGTGTTAAAAGAGTTGATATTATGAGTGCAGGGACATCTACACTACAGGGAGAAGTAATAGTTAAAATAGGGAATTAGAGGAGACAGTTTTATTTATATTTTCATGTTCCTCAATAGAAGCTAGCCCCCGTTCTATAGTGGCTCCCTGTTTGCACTGTATACTTCTACTAGTTCTATTACTAAAATAATATAAGTAAGTATATGTTATATGTACATAACATTAACAAAATAACAACATAAACAAATAAAAAATGTGACAGTTGAATATACGCACGTGGTGAAAGAAAATAAAACTTTCAGCAGATGTTCAAAGCTTTATCTCGACCCGTTCGTCACACCATATGGTACAAAACCGAGTATCATTGCGAGACAACTCAGACGTTTGAATTCGTCACCACGTAAAGGGCCTGGTACAAGGCACTCGGTAAAACCCGGAATATCCGCGGAATATCCTCGGAAATTCCGAGATATCTCGGAATAAAAGTTTGAGCGATTTTCCGCGTCGGACGACTCAAGAAAGTCGAAAAAAGTACCCATACCTAAAGAATGAATAATAATATTTCCATTTCTTATGGGTTCAGTTCTTATCTTTACCTAATTGAGGTACAGCGGACGATTTTATGTACATATTTTCAGAAGGCCCTGGACGACCGCCATGTTTACTAATATTTTGGAAGCGTCAGGAGAATTCCGGGAGAATCAAGCCCACGACAACTTGGTCGGCCATAAGTGAAAAACTGTGTCTTCATTTCTGTTGACAAATTAATTTGTACCTGTTGCAGAACATCGTTGAATTCTTTAACAGCGCAATAGTTTCATTATTATTAAATATATAAGGTCGATAGATTATAATTTATAATGGTGTAATAAAATGTACAAGTATATATAATCGAATAATATATATATATATATATATATATATATGAATATTTAAAATCATGTACTAATATTCAAATTTGTTTAAAAAAAAGTATTATACATATATATATATATATATATATATATATATATATATATATATACATATATTGATTACATACGTAATCATGTTGATATATGTCAGGGTACGTGTGTGTTAATTTAGGCCAAAATAAAAAAAGGTATTGTTCTCAGGCACTTTTTTCAGAAATCAATGCGGGCGGGCGCTTTTTTTTATTTTAAATTTTTTGGTATGTTTCGATAAAAATGAAAAGCATGATAAAGGAAAAGCATAAAAATAACAGTTTTATTTTGTTAAATAAGTAAAAGCACTACAAAATAAAGGAAATTGTATGGTTTTATCTTCTTGAAAGAAATGTCGGAGCGGCAGCAGCTCAAAATTGTAAAGTTTTTATTGAAAATAAAAATAAAAATTTTTGATGCGGGGGTTTAAAATTGATGCGGGCGGTGCCTGAGAACCATACCTTTAATTTTTTTGGCCTTATATCCATATTTTCTGTATTTGTGTTATTTTTACTATTTCTCTGTAAGAATAAAAATCACAAATGTACTAGTATTCATTTACTTTTACTGAATGTTGCATTTGTAAATTGTTCATACATAGACACCAGGTATAACGTGTATTTCATGATCATTTCACTTTTCATTTGTAAATATTTCAATAATTGTCACTTAATTGGTATATAACATGTATTTGACATGGTGACCATTTCACTTTTCATTATGTAAATATTTCATTTATCGACACCTGGTGTTACATGTACTTCATTTGCAATTTACTTCTCATTTGGAAATATTTCATACTTTGTGTAAACAATATAGTTTATTGAATCTTAAATTAATCAATAACGGGGCACAGCACTATATTAATTCCTCTCCACTCTTTCATATACATCGTCACCTGGAAACGTACATAATTTATTTCAAGATGATGATTTCACTTTTCATTTTTAAATATAATACATGGTATAAGGATTGTATTACATGATCATTTTACTTTTCATTTGAACATAATGCATACATTGATACCTGGTACTACTTGTATTTGTAAATATTTCATACATTAATAGCTGGGATCTGGTGTATTTCATCAGGCTAAATTTACTTTTAATTTGTCAATATTTCATTTGATTATTATGGTTCAGTTGCTAATAAATTATATTTTTAGGGAGTTGTCTTCTTTGTTCATTTATCTAATAAAAAATAGAATTTTAATAATGCCAGTGGTAAATGTAGACACAGATACTGCTGAAGCTTCCATGTCCCGCCCCTTAAATTTCTTTAGTTGTGGACTTCCACAATATTCCATAATCTTATTATCAGTAAGAGGAGTATATCTGGTAACTCTCAAATTCACTCGCTTTACTGGCTATTTAACCGTTTCCTTTTTATCCAGACCTATCAGCTGTTTATACTCTCCGAGAATTGTCCTAAAACCGCCGGATTTAGGTATAATCCACCATTAACATTGCCTTCGTCTAGGGCCGGTCAGCTCTGGCTCGGAAAAACGAAGAATATACATTTATAATAAGAAGATTAGAACTGAACCCTGAAGAAACAGGAAGATTATTATTCAATCTATAGGTTTAGATACTTTTTTCTCACTGTCATGGGTCCTCCGCCAAGGGAAATCGCTCTAACTTTTATTCCGAGGAATCTCGGAATATCCTCGGAAATTCCGCGGATTTTCCGGGTTTTACCGAGTGCCCTGGTACAACTTCCGCAAAATCAGAATAATGGGTTTACATTAGATCCAGTGAAACAGCTTTTGACAGGAGTCGCCCTAATTAGCATGCAATGACCTCTAGAGGTGTCTCATACATAGTACGCCAGAGTATATATATCTCAATTAATATCGTGGGTTGAAGTTATTGTCAAAGGAAAGATAAAGTGCATTCATAAAAAATTACAACTATCTATAAAAAATAAATATAAATATATTTAAAAAAAATAAACGCAATGGCAAAATAACGTTGATTAGATAAATCACAGGTAAATATGTACGGAGGCTTGTTAGCTACGTTACATCAAACCGACCTTACTCATCGCATTGCATTTAACTTCAAAATAGAAGAACTTCCCAGAAAGATGGCAGGTACAGGAGTACTCCCTTTTGTACGAGGAGTGGATTTCACCAGAAATGACTTTACGGTGAGCTAATATATTTTAATGAATTAATAAGTTCAATGTCTAACCAAAATGAAATCCTTCCAAATCCACGCACAAAGGCTCGGTCAATCAGTGTTCTGATAAGAAGTTTAGGGGTCTCGCTAATTTAATGAAAGAAGATGAAAGAGGATGAAAGATAGTTAAATTAACAGTAATAATTAATATTTACTTTAAAAACTCATTATTTACCATTATTTCCTGTATAAATTACATATCTGGCAATTATAAATCAAATTTCTTGAGATCTATTTACTTTTAATACCCTTTCAGTATAGATCTAAATTATGTCCCATAACTCTTATTCAGACTGGTACCCTGCTACATAATAAAAGTTACTATAGTCCGTTCCAGCACCCCTGTCCTCCTGTTTTTTTGCGATTATCTCTACATAAGACAAACTTGCAAAATAATATTTGCACCAATGGCATAAAAAGGCAAAAGCGTAATTTTTGGTACCTTACCTAATCAAACTATAAATATTATTCACTTTACGGCCTGGTTGACATATCTCATATATATCCGTGGTTCAAGGCGTCCCTAATAAGTGGCCATTGTTTATCCTCCTTGGATATGGATATAAAGTAATGTGACGTAACAGTGAAGCGCGTGCACGCGTAGAATACAAGTCTCGCTGTAAACAGGGGTCAGGAGCTCTTGATTATTGGTTACATGAATATGGGTGCCTCTTTAGTACGTCACGTCTATTATGATGTCATCACTAATCCCTGATATGCCCATTTCACAGATCAGTGGCACGATGTCGCTACAGAATAGACTTGTTACTCATAAAATGCTTTTAAATTGTTTAAAGGAAAATAACATAGGGTATGCTATTATTTCCATAATAGTTAATTACGCTTTTTCCTCTTTCTGCCCTAAGATAAAAAAGTTTGGACGTTCTTTGATTATCAAAAAAATAATCACGAAAAAACAGGTGGACAGAGGTGCTGTAACGGACTATAGCCTAGCCTGCTAACATACTTTTGGTGTATGTGTCTGCAAATTATTTCAGAAAAAAGAGAACATTGCATAGATTAAATGCATGTTATTCTCTCAAGATATATAATATTTGTAACCTTTGCATGGTTAAGTGCATATATATAGTGTCCATAATTTCTATATTTGTAACATTTATTAAACATTATATTTCAGTATAGTGTACAAAATATTGCTTCAGTTTTTTATCATATACTCTTTAAATTCAATTAAAGATGTAAATGAAGAGCCATTATGCTGTGTATGGTGTGCCATGCCATATATATATGGGTGTTCCATCTCTCCTTATATATTAAAAACAGAAGCGGATCCAGGGGGGGTCCAGGGGGTCCGGACCCCCCCTTTTTCACCCGAAGCAAGGTGTTTTGGACGTTATTTTGCGGCCTGGACCCCCCCTTTTCCAAACCTGATGACCTTTTTTTAGGAATTTCATTAGTCCTCCTGGGTTGGACCCCCCCTTTTCCTAAATCCTGCATCCGCCCCTGAAAAATATAAAAAAAAATATCTGAAATCTCATTTTTGTTTCAACACAGCATATGTAAAGCTGATAGATCAGTTCTCTTCTTGTGAAATGGGGATATTACAAGCATCTGTAGTGGTAGGGTATCAGTCTATATACAAAACAGCGGCATAATTGAGACAACCTGGCTGAAACTAAGCTTACTACTACTGATTATAACTAATTTTTTTGTTACCCCAGGTATATATTATTGATAAAACAGTTAATAACAGTTGGTAAATTATGGAATTATGAAGTAAATAATCATTTTAACTGTTAATTTAAATCCTCTTTCATCTTCTTTCATGCTCTTTCATCTTCTTTCATCATATTAGTGAGACCGAAGTGTAGCCGCTCTCCCGACCAGACCTTAAACCGGCAGTGTGTAAAACCCGGACCCTGCAGACCCCGGAAAGAAATATATTATTTATCGATTGATCTTGTTATTCTTTGAGACTGTAGAGTGGATTTGTGTCCACAGACTGATTATTTATTAGTTTTGAAAAATATATGAAAAAAAATGAAAATGAAAAATATATAAAATTCTGTCGTTTTTCTTAAAATTCTAAAACGACTTGACCGTGACTGACCCCACAGACCCCACCAGCGGTGTAAGTTGTTTCTCATTTTAGTTACTTCAGAACGTTGTAGTTTTAACTGATGGAGTGTTCACAAATGAATAAAACTTTATACAGACACAAGTGTAAATATTTCCTATCGCGGGAAGCCTGGATATCACATAACTGTCACCTTGTGCAAACAGCGGAGGGTGGAGGAACTGGGTAAAGGGCTTTTCCACAAACATTGTAAACCAGCACACAAGAAATCAAGCTACAATAACTATTGTACCCAGAAAATGATTTTATTGATAAACTTATCATTTTGACACTACTATAAACAACCAATTCAAGTGAACCAATATGTACATGTTACATGTGAATAACTTATAAAAATAGTAATTCATTTGTAAGCCTACATTGTGTTCAATGTCATAATCACCAGTGCATGTGTAGTGTCTGTGTTAATGAAAACATGTTTGAAAAAAAAAACTATTATGGCATATTTATATTCTGTGTGTGTGTGAGTGTGTAGGCAAGTTAGTAAGTATATATATATATATATATATATATATATATATATATATATATATATATATATATTTATGTAAAACAAAATTATCGGCCTACAAAATTTGTGTATGTTCATTATATACATTCATATTTTACCCTTGATGTACAAGAAAAACTGAAATCACAGTATTGATCCAGCAAATATATATACAAATGACAAAATCTCTAGGATAATTTGTAAGAAAAAGAAGAAAAACTGCAACAAAAAGTAGCCCCTAAATTGTTTAGGGTCTGTCTAAGAAACATTTATTTTATTTCACACATTAGCTTATATAATTATTCATTTATATCCTATCCATTCTTAACTTATAAGGTGTTATTCACATTTTCCCATGAAGTTCTACAGTTAGTTTTGGTATAATGAACGTTTGGGTTATATGAATTGATGAAGGGGGTGGTATTATCTGGAAAAGCCCTCCAGTCAGTCCCTTTCAGATTACAAGTGATTGCAGCTGTGGAATAGCCCTACAGGTTGGTGCAGGGTCCGCCGCGAAATTGGCGGTGGGGTCCGCCAGGTTGCTTGTGCGTTTTCTCATATACTGTTTGCCTAGAGACGTCTATATATGTCATCTTTACTCCATAACATAATTGATGTGTATATTATTTGACGTAGGTAATATGATTTTTTAAATTGTTTTAAAACACATAGTTTGGGCGACGGGGTCCATGAGAATGGAACAGCCCTCAAAGTCGAGTGGTCAGGGTCCGCGGTTGGAATAATACATTGGACGCTATGAAAATGCTTATTATGTTTATTAAACATTCTGAGGTGCATTTTCTGTGCTTGATATGTGTAATTGGGCACGATATCAAGGATAATTAATTGAAAATAGCAGTTTCATATCGGGATCAGGGGTCTGCTGGGTCCGGTTTTACACCTTGCCTGCTAAACCCCAGGGGGAGCGAGTATAGAATCCGGTCTGCATGGAGGACGTTATAGGTGTATACGGACAGACGTAAAAATGTTTAGGATTCATGTAACAGAGATATAAGAGTCATATAATCAGGCATGTCATGGCTCATGTTGGTTAGGCCTACTACTAATGTGAGACGGTCCCGTCCATCCTGACCCATCTTTGAGATGAAGACAGGATTCTATACTCGGGCCCCCCAGGGAGGGTAGAGGCTATTCATTGCACAATGTTTGTCTATGAAATTATAGGTAGGCCTTATTTCCACTCCCCTAGGGTGAGTGATAATAAGGGATGCCTATTTCCACTCCCCCCATGATAAAAGCTGGTAAATTCTTGAGTGTTTTGGCAATATAAGTGACCAAAACTTGGGTGTCCATTCTTTCCAGTGATAAACATAGTTTAATAATTGCTTTTCTTTACAAAATCCTCTCTCAAGTACTTCTATTGACGCAATAAGGACACATAGTTACACATTTCTAGAACTAAGTTCATTAAATAATTAAGTTTTCAGTTTTTATATTGAAATGCCTTTCATTTTATTGCATTTAACATCAAAGTTTAAAACATGAATGATTTGCAGATTAACCCCTGACAGTTTTATTATTGTACATCAATCATATTTGCCAAAAATAATTCAAAGACATGTAGATTTATATTTTTATGCAGTGCCAAATAAATTGTTGGTCTAGTTGTTTAGTCATTTTGATAATTTATATGTTGATCAAGAGAACTAACTTCAAGTAGCACATGAAGGGGGAGGAAGATTTGGGCATTCCTTGATAACTGGCTAAGAGTCCTTATCAGTAGACTGTTGGCACCTCATTAGTGAGCTCTTGTTGTGTGTCCATATGCTCAGACTGGTGCAGTACAGGTGAATTCGGCCCATTTCGAACCCGGCCCATACTGGACTGTACCAACCCAGCCTGTACTTGCTACTCGGCCCAACCAAATTACCAACTCGGCCCATGAAATTAACCAACCCGGCCCGTCCCTTGGTTTTGCCATATATAACTCTCTCTCGCTGTCTCTCCCTAACACTCGGATGTAGAAGAAGTTTTTTTTTATTATGCCTCAGCTCTCTCTCTCACAAATAAAATACACAAAATATTTACCCAGATCTATAACTTTATTTGTACACACATGTATGTGTATACCTGTATATACCTGCACTCTCTGTCTTTCACTCATAAAAAAAAAAAAAACTAGAATATGGGTAGTTGACAAGCGACTGTGTATCCGCCGAAATCAGAGTGGGACGGGTGAAGTGAGGCATGGATTGAGTGGCAAGGGGAAAAAGAGTGAGGTTGTTGCATATTAGCATGGATGTCTGCAGCCTACCACAAAATCCAGAAAGCTGTCAAAGTTGTATACATATGCAAAAAGTCTTACCACTGCGGAGATATGAGTGATTATATCCCCTGGCAAACAAACAGACGGACGCTGTGCAAAAATGGTTACAGTTGGCCCCACCAGTTTTGCCTATGATAAAGAGCTATATGAGATCTATACACATGCAAAATTTTGGCCCAATTAGTCAAACGGTTCCCTAGATATGAGCTTGGATGTCTGCAGCATAAATGTGAATGAAGGTGGCGACACCTGTCATAAAATCAAGAAAGCTATCCAAGATGTATAAACATGCAAAAACTTAGGCAGATAAGTCAAACCACTGCCAAGATATGGGGGATTTTATCCCATGGCAGACAAACAGTAGACGCTGTACAAAAATGGTTGCAGGTGGCACCACCAGTTTTGCGTATGCTAAAGAGCTATGTGAAATCTATACACATGCAAAATTTTGGCCCAATCGGTCAAACGGTTCCAGAGATATTAGCATGGTTGTCTGGAGCATAAACGGGGAGATAGGTGGCGCCACCTGTCACAAAAATGGAAAAAATATTCAAGATGAATAAACATGTAAAATATCAGCCCAATCGGTCAAACGAATCCTGGGATATCAGCATGGATGTCTGCACTGCAAACGCTTAGGTAGGTGGCGCCACCTGTCATATCAACGAAAAATCTCTCCAAGATGTATAAACGTGCAAAATTTCAGGGGAATAAGAGTTTTGTGGATACTGTTTTCAGCCCCCCCCCCCCCCCCCCCCCCCGCCGCAGCGTAGGTGTCCCGAGAACTCTTCCTTAACCACTGGGCAGTTTACAAAACCCGGAATTAAGTTCGGGTCACATGTGAACTGCTGCACCCAGATTTTTTTTTGACCTCTGACTTTTCCTCTGCGCTCTGCGTCCATCTGTGCGTCTGTGTTCACACATAAACCCTTATATCTCTGGACTTGTTTGACTGATTGGGCTTAAATTTTGCACGTTTATACATCTTGGAGAGGTTTTTGATTTTTATGACAGGTGGCGCCATCTACCTCCCCTTTTAAGCTCCAGACATTCATGCTAATATCTTACGCTCCCGAGGCAGCGGAAATCTTGCGCTTCCAAAGAAGCAACTGATTTTCACGCTGCCAGCTTTGACCGTTTATGATGTATTTAGACACCAGATGGCGGTTTGTTGTCCACTGAAATAAACGTGCGTACAATGTGACAAGCAGCCAATCAGATGCCAATAAACAAACACTCGACAGGCATCCTGGCTCCGCCCATTGCCGCGCTTCAAGCGCCGTTTGATGAGTTTCCGATCGAATTTAAATTGCTCCCTCTGCATTCTCGCATCATCGACCGATTCGATTATGACATTATGACTGTGTTAGCGTAGCCACGTATCTGTTGTCTGCAGAACTGAAACCAGCCAGCGAGGTGTGCACGCAGCCTTTGTTGTTACATTTCGTTTGAATTACAGCTCACCGGCCGAGCATCCTATATGCCCAAGGCCGTAAGCAAACCACGTCAGGGGCAATTCTCTCTGAGCCTGTGGCCTGTTTAGACGGTTACGCTGGGGGATGAGCTGTCACTCAAAAAGAAATGAATTTGATTGGTTCCGTGTATTCCTCGCTTGGCTTTGTCTTCCAGCACAAAGTTTCATCTGATTGGACAAAAATACAGTGCTCCCCTCTGGTGTTGCAAAGCAGGATACGAGGTCATAACAAACAGCGCCTTACGATATAGGAAGTAGCCCTTTAGGTAAAGCGCTGTGTAAAGAGCGTAGCTAATATCTCAGAACTGGTTTGATGGATCAGCCTGAAATTTTGCATATATATATAGGTCTAACATAGCCCTTTAACATAACCAAAACTGTGGCGCCACCTGCAACTGTTTTTGCACAGCGTCCATCTGTTTATCTGCCTTTGAATAAAATCATGCATATCTCTGCAGTGGTTGGACTTATTCTCCTGAAATTTTGCACGTTTATACATCTTTATACACCAACTAATCTATATCTTTCATGTAATATGTCCAGGGTTGGGAAAAATTCCCGGGTCTTAAGCATAAAACCCAGCCCAGTGGGTTTTACTGGGTAAACCCGGGTTTTATGGTTTCATGGGTTTTATGGGCAATATAGTGATTTTACAGGTTCTGGTGCAATTGTGAAAATGAAACCCTCGCGAAATGTACAAAATGAAAAAATCGTGAATTTTCAGCCTCACGAAAAATAAAGCCAACCACAGTATTTGCATTTTCTCTGACACATCTGTTGCCATAGGTAGCAGTTCTGATACCAGGGATGACTTAAAGTGAGGAATCTTGTGACCTGAGCATTCTAGCTTAAGAGTACATACACTGAGCATTTCACATACTTGTATATATCCTGGACCCCTATATATCCTATATATATATATATATATATATATATATATATATATGTGTGTGTGTGTATATGTGTATATATACACACACACACACACACACACACATATATATATGTGTATGTATGTCTGTACTTTCATTAAATGTTTTTTTTTTTTTTTGCTGCTTTCAACAAAAAGTTAAATAAAAGTTGTTTAAGCAATAATGATTGGTTCATTAAGTAACCTCTCAGGGAACAATCATAATTATCCACATTTAAGAAAGCTAAAATCTTTACAGCTTTTTTCTGACCCAGAAAAGTTGATTTATAAAAACTTGATGGATATCTGTTTTTCTGTGATGACCACCTCATTTCTATGTGCATACACACATAAAAGAATGAAACTCACATAACATAAGATAACAATTGACACTTTCAAAAATAAAATACATGTTTGAGAATAATTTCAGTAAAAAGACCCTTAATTTTTACTCTGCCTACCATGTATAAGTGTGTGACCTTTTCCTTTTGTGTTGAGAATGACTTTTTAAACCCTCTGTAAGTACAATTCTTGCTTTCTCTTTGAAGCATTATACTATAATGTTTATAATTTCTTATGTCTCTGGTGGAAAATTCAGTTGAATTAAGTAATATAAAACTTAAGCTAGCCCAGAAAAAAGTGTTGATTTTCAACATTAACTTTGACGCACCCAACCTGAATGTGACAAAAGTCTTTCAGAATGTTGGCAATATGATCAGCCCCTTAACAGATTACGTAATTAGCTAGAAATATATGCCACTCCAGTCACTGTCTGCACAATTGATTAATGGACAGACATACCGGTAGGTTTCATGGAATTGAATAATAACATATCTTTAATGAATTAATGAAAATGGAGCCCTTGCAAAACAATGAAAATTTGAATATTGTGAATATTTAACCAAGTAAATATGAAGCCAACCATGGTATACTGAGTGAACCTGAATCACATTACTGAATGCATCTAGATGACTGCACTTGCAAAGTATGTGCCTTTGAAAAGGGCGACTACTTATCTACTTAAATATCAAGTTAGTACATTGTCAGCACGGCACAAATTATGAAAAAAATACTGGAATAAAAAAAATGTGTGGGTCTGTTTCAAGCCCTTTTTGTCACCACCAATCATTTCTGTATTTCACTAAGAGTGCACTGGGAATTGTAGGGAAACTCATGAAAGGAAATTCTCCCAATACTGGGGAAAAAATGTGTGGGTCATTTTTCAAGCCCTTTTTCTCACCACCAATCATTTCTGTTTTACAGGATGGCAAATTTCCAAGCCATGTGTCACAGATGACAGCCTTGAGATGGCTAAGGCTGAATGATACGTCACTGGAGAAGGTCCCCACGGAGCTGTCCAACCTGAAGAAACTGGTCAGTGCAACTTCAGGATGTACTCTTCAACATGTTACATGGGTGCAATTCAGTGGGAGACAGGGATGACATGATTGTATTGTGACAGTAATTTTGTTGTTAAGTACTGCTAGTAGGAAGTGGTTGTAAAATCAGAGTCAATGATTGACAGATAAAAAATTACCAGTGATCAATTAATAATTTACTTTATGTACCTTTTAAATTACCATAACATGTGCTGTAGATATGTACCTAAAATATTAACTGAGTAAATTAAGTTTGAATTCTACATTACGCTGAAAAGTCAAGGTAATATCTGGGTTTTTGACAGTTATTCCTTTCACAGGGTAAAGTGTTAATGCTGTTCACTTTTTTATGATCAAATTTCTTACTTCACTGACAAAATTTGAATATTTTGACCAGATAACATGACTTCTTTCAGGGCTTGACATAAATGGTGAACCGCTTGCCTGGGGCAAGTGAAAGTTGGCAAGTGGGTCCAATATAAACCTATACCCAAATTAAGGCTTGAAAAGGGAAATTTGTGTTCTTGAATACAATCAATTATATTTGTTGGGCAATTCATGAAGGGCAACTAAAAGCTATATGTTACTTGTCCGACTGGGAAAGTACTTCCAAAAGTTAATGTTGAGCCCGATCTTGAGATATGCATACATAATCGTTTGAACTCGATTATGCAAAACTGCAACCAATTTAATTAATTAGGAAAGAAAACAGTCATTGTTAAGTACCCCATTGTGATTTTAATTTTCAGGAACATCTGTCCTTGGGCAAGAACAACTTGCAGGATCTGCACAGAGGGGTATCAGACCTGACCAACTTACGAGTGCTCAACTGTCGCTACAATAAACTGAGAAATTCTGGCATTCCAGCCAGTCTCTTCAGGCTTGATGAACTGTCTGTTGTGGTAAGTATACTGTATTTGCTTCTTTGACCACCATTAGTGATCTAACAATCAGGATCAGCATGGTTTGTAAAGTTACATTTCATTGTATAAGGGGCGTTTGGTTTGAGGTCCCTCTTTAATAGACCCCTGCCATAAGGAGGGAGGACTACTATAAGTCCGCGTCTGTCTGTCAATCTTTCTTTCTGTCTGTCCCACCCCATTCTTTTACCACATATCTCTAAGACCCTTGCTGCTTTCTTCGCCAAATTTTACAGACTTACTCAGCACATGACTGACATGCAATTATAACCTGCAGGTGGTGCCACCTGTGTTAAATGACTTTCTGTGCTACAATATGGTCTTTTTCACTTATCACTGATGGCACACTTTTCTAGTTAAACACATGGTTGGGGACTATTTGTGCCTCTAGGCCCTTGTTGATATCATATATTCTAATAAAATGAAAGTCTTAATTTCTAAATTCTCACAAAATAATAGTTTTGCTTAGATTGAAATTAAAAAAAAAGTTTGAAAAATACATTCATATTTATATTTACATAGTGAACTTTATGATTAATTGTATTTGTTTATGAGGGGAAATGTTACACTTTTCTGTAATTTGCACAGGAAAGGTGTATTTTGAAGAGAAAAACAAACACCGAGAGCTTGATAATATGACTGTTATAATGATTGGATTAAGTAAAAGTTTTGTATATGATTAGTGAGTTGTGACAAACTGACATACTTTCAGTTGTAAGTATCATATATATATATATATATTTGTTTATATGACAGGACTTCAGTCATAATGAGTTGACGGAGGTTCCCCGGGAGCTGGAGGAAGCCCGGTCCCTTCTGGTGTTGAACTTGAGCCATAATGAGTAAGTGTTCATGAGAGGCAGGACTTCCCTAAACTATTGTTTATGGATTAAAGTCTGGGTTCAGCACCAATGATTTACAGTGTCATGATGAAATTAAATTCTAAGTTATTCATGGTAATTTAGCATATCATGATTGGATAAAATTTGAAGTCACTGAATCACAAGTAATATTAATTTTACATTAAGCTTAGGGGTTATACTCATGAATAAATGTTTGTGTTTTATTGAAGAAAAAAAAGAGGTAAATCATAATTTGTAACCAGATTCCAACCCTTATTTCAGTGCCCCTAAATACAATAAGTTCTTCGCAAAAGAGATTTTAAAATGTTGCAAATAATTGTATTTATAATTTGTGATTATATATAGTATTTATTATTTGATTTGATT
The DNA here is from genome assembly GCA_026874595.1 of Sipunculus nudus. Lineage (NCBI taxonomy): Eukaryota > Metazoa > Annelida > Sipuncula > Golfingiida > Sipunculidae > Sipunculus > Sipunculus nudus. The sequence goes on from CM049307.1 coordinate 61,748,151, forward strand.
GATCCAGATTGGAGAACATCCCTGCCCAGCTGTTCATTAATCTGACAGACCTGATGCATGTGGATTTGAGCGACAACAAACTAGGTAATATAAAAATCCTATAAACTTTATTTTTGTTACATGTATTGTACAAATAGTTATTATAACTAATCAAGGCACTCACTTTCCTTGGTAGTATCTAGACTTGGAGGAAATCAAAGGAGGTTAAGAAAACCACCTGCCTTGGACAGGCCAACATAACCTACTCGTAAAGCCACATTGGGGATTGAATCCTGGGCGTCAGTGGACAGAGGCGAGGGTTTTACCCCTTGACTGTCCGGGCCCCTACATGAGGCCTCAAAGTTCTTATCTTTTATCACCTTTCTATCATCAATAATTGTGCAGTAGTGATTGTTGGGAGGAAACTTGTGACACCTGTTCAGGCCAAACCCTGTTTGTCAGATATATCAGTAACAACTGCATTTAGAATGAGTACTGTAATTAATACTTTAACCATAAAGAAAATTAAAATCTTTGGGACTGACACCCACTGACACTGACCCTCCCTCATTTTACCAGAATTTCTGATTTTGAATAAATTGCATGTTTATATTTTGTTTTAAAAAATTCCATTAACATATTTTTGTACCCTTTGGATGGGGGGACTTGAGTCCAGACTTGGACTTGTACTTGTACAAGAAATCAAGCACTGTCCATCTCAAGTCCATTAGAATGAAGGCTCTGTCACATATTATAAAGTCTTTTATATACATGTCTAAACTAGTAACAAAACAGACTATATATATATACAAAAAAGACCTAATGTAGCAAGCTTTAGCTCTGCATCAGGTGGTAAATGTAAATAAACCGCCATTTAAAAAGCAAGGGGGAACTCACATAAAAATACTTATGGTAATGTCAAATTTTCATTTTAAATTTCTTTTAATATCGAGATTTTATTGGACTTAGACTTGAAGAACTAGAGTTCCAGATGACTCTGACTTGAAAAAGGTTAACTTAGACTCAAATCTCATAGATTCAGGTTTGGACTCAAACTCGAGTAGCCTGGACTCAGACTTGTACTCACACTTGGTAGGTGTGGACTTGACTACATCACTAATGTAAAAATAAAAGAATGTCAGAAATTTCCAAAATCTGAAATAAATCTGAGTAGTAAGAAGTCTAGATGTAGTTACACATATTTTTGTGTTTGTGTGTCAACAGAGATGTAGTTTCACATTTTTTTGTGTGTATGTGTGTCAACAGAGATGTAGTTTTACATATTTTTGTGCTTGTGTATCAACAGATGTGTAGTTTCACATATTGTTGTGTATGTGTATCAACAGAGATGTAGTTTCACATATTTTTGTGTGTTTATGTATCAACAGAGGTGTAGTTTCACATATTTGTGTGTGTATGTGTATCAACAGAGATGTAGTGTCACATATTTTTGTGTGTTTGTGTATCAACAGAGATGTAGTTTCACATATTTGTGTGTGTTTGTGTGTCAACAGGGATGTATTTCACATATTTTTGTGTGTTGGTGTATCAACAGAGACAGTTCCACCCCAGATGAGGAGACTGACCAACCTTCAGACCTTGATCCTCAATAACAACCCACTGGTACACGCACAGTTCAGGTAAGGTTAGTCTTTCTGGTTGAAACAGAGGTGGGTATTATAACCAAAAATACATACCAAGATATATCACTAGATGCTGATGTTATTTGATGTGTATTTATGATATTGAAAATAGGCCCAAGAAATGTTTAAATGATCTTCTTATGTCAGTATTAAGGTATCAAGGTTTCTTTTGTTCTCGTATTTATAATGACACTGCACATTAATAAATTGCTTATGCCCTTAAATTCTGCAAATTTTGGTTACCTTACTGTATTCAGCTGAGCATTAACACTGTGTCTATTGTGCCTCCAGGATTAAGTTTGTGTAATATTAGTTTGACTTGTTATTACAGAACCAGTTTAAGCATGAACACAGCACAAGATGAACCCCTGCAATACCAGTCTTCCAATATCCCTCACATTCAGTATGGTGAAATAAAATTTTTTTTTCAGTTATTCAGTTATTCAGTGTTATGCTGGGATATTGCCCAGCTGTTTATTGAAACAATTTCTGTTTACCTTGGACTTAGAAAGTGATAATTTGATATATATTTATATATATGCCATATTCAGATTTTTTTTGCATATACCTATCATTATTTTTTATACTTAAACCAAATCATGTTCAATTTCTGTCCTCAGTAAAATCCTTACCTATATTTTTGTTGAGTCAGCTGAATGTCAAAAGAAAAACTGATATTTGTATGTTTGAGTTAACAGTTTTGTCCTAAAATCCTAACCTGTATCTTAGTTGAGTCAACTGAAAATCATAAAACACAAACTGATATCTGTACGTTTGTCTTAAGAGGTTCTGAAACATGTATTTTCCCATGAATAAAAAGTATGAGTAACACAGAGCAAAGGTCTGATAGAGGTTTTCCATAGTTTCCTCTACCTGGTAACTATTACTTGTGACCCATGGGTCATGTTGCTCAGCTCACAAGAGAAAACATCCTTCTGCACCACAAGTTAGTCTAAATATGTAATCACGGTTGCAAGAGTGTATTCTTAAATACAGCATATCACACAAATTGTCAATTATTTCAAGACAATTATTGCAGACAGCTACCAAATTTGCAAGCACTCGAAACTCTGCACATGAGAAACACCAAGCGAACACTGAAGAACCTGCCTCAGGGCTTGGATAAGTTGGAGAACCTGCAAGGTGAGAACATGATAAGAATAACAACCTTAATATATAAACAGGTGATAGTTTTGTGAAGATATTTAATTTAACAGCTCTAGAGCAGCATTGACATTAAGGTATTATCATTAATCCCTGTACATGTAATATCATTATCCATTTTTTTGTTTGACAAATCAGGAAAAAAATTTCACACAAATATAGCCCTTGGATAGCTTTATAACATACATAACAAATGGTGGCACGACCTGCAGCCATTTTTGCACAGTGTCCATCTGTTCATCTGCCTTTGGATAAAATCACTCATATCTCTGAAGTGAATGGACTTATCCATCTGAAATTTTGCATGTGTACTCATCCCGGATAGCTTTCTTGATTTTATGACAGGTGGCACCACCTACATTCCCGTTCAGGCTGCAGACATCCAAGCTTATATCTCAGGACTGGTTTGACATATCCTCCTAAAATTTTGCATGTGTATCGATCTCACATAGCTCTTTGTCATACGCAAAACTGGTGGTGCCACCTGCAACCATTTCTGCACAGCATCTGTCTGTTTGTCTGCCGTGGGATAAAATCACTCATATTTTGGCAGTGGTTTGACTTCTATGCCTAAAATTTTGCAATTGTATACAACTTGGATGACTTTTGGAATTTGTGGCAGGTGGCGCCTCCTACATACACATTTTGACTGCAGACATCCATGCTAATATGCAACACACATCTCTCTATTTCCCCTTGCCACTTAATCCATGCCTCACTTCACCCTTCCCACTCTGGTTTCGGCGGATACACATAGTCGCTTCTCGACTACCTGATTCTAGTTATCCATTCATTTTTTTATGATTATGTAATTCTGAATTTGCTTCTCTGATCTGCTGAGGCATTGCATCTGTCTTATTATATTGTGTAGGAGTAAGGCCAAAAAAAAAATAAAAGGTATGGTTCTCAGGCACCGCCCGCGTCAATTTTAACCCCCCGCATCAAACATTTTTATTTTGATTTTCATCTTTCAAGAAGATAAAATAATACAATTTCCATACGATTTCCTTTGTTATGTAGTGGCTCTACCTGTTTAGCAAGAAGAAACCTGTCATTTTCTTGCTTTTCCCAGATCAAATGACATTTTTATCGAAACATACAAAAAAAGGTCAAAAATAAAATACCGCCCACCCGCATTGTTTCTGAAAAAAAGTGCCTGAGAACCATACCCTTTTATTTTTTTGGCCTAAGATTTACCAGTCATGACGTGTGAAAATTGTCTTTAAAATTATAACTAGAATACGGGTAGTCGACAAGCAACTACGTGTATCTGCCAAAATCAGAGTAGGACGGGTGAAGTGAGGCATGGATTGAGTGGCAAGTGAGTTACATGTGTAACATATCAGAATGGATGTCTGCCACGTAAACATGATTGAGGTTGGCGCCACCTGTTATTTGAACGAGAAATTATCCATGATGTATACACATGCCAAATTTCAGGTGGAAAACGCAAACCACTGCAGAGATATGAGTGATTTTATCCCACAGCAGACAAACAGATGGACGCTGTGCAAAAATGGCCACAGGTGGCGCCACCATTTTTGTTTATGTTATAAAGCTATCCAAGGGCTACATTTGTGTAAATCTTTTTTCCTGATTGGTCAAACATTTCCTGAGATATCGGCTTGGATGTCTGCAGCGTGAACGTGAATGTAGGTGGCGCCACCTGTCAAAATCAAGAAAGCTATCTAGGATGTAAACGCATGCCGAATTTCAGGTGAATTAGTCAAATCACTGTCGAGATATGAGTGATTTTAACCCAAGGCAGATGAACAGATGGACACTGTGCAAACATGTTTGCAGGTGGCGCCACCATTTTTTGTGTATGTTATAAAGCTATCCAAGGGCTACACATGTACAATATTTTTTTTCCTGATCGGTCAAACGGTTCCCGAGATATGTGGGTTTATGTGTGGAAACAGACGCACAAACGGACGCTGGGCAGAGAGGAAAGGTCAGAGGTCAAGGCAAATTGGTTAGGCACCAGTTCACATGTGACCCGATAATTGGTGTAAGTTTCGGAAAAATCCATCTAGTAGTCTCAGAGGAGTTCTCTGGAAAGAACACAGCAGCGGCGGCACCCGGTCAAAAACATAGTATCCGCAAAACTGTTTTGGCGGATACAATTATTTGACTAAATTTTTCTTGATTTGTTTAAAATTTTATATTCACCATACAATACTGTTAAATAGAAATACCACTTTTGATGAAAGTTTAAGTGTGTTATTTGCTCTGTGTTTTCAGATCTTGACTTATCATGCAATGACTTGCCATCTCTGCCAGAAACAGTGTACAAGCTTAAGTCACTACGTCGCCTCAACATCAGCAACAATGAAATAACTGAGCTCTCTGCTTCAATTGGTGAGTGATAAGATTTTATTTGGTGGTATTTGTAGTTTTCTTTCTTTGCTAGTTTAATATTTTGCAAATTTTACCAATAAAAATGTGCAGAAGATATGTATGTATATAGTTAACACGCACTAACAACCAACTCTTATACAATGCACACCTCTCTGTTAAGTACAGGTCAGGGACTCCAGTGCACAGCAGACAAATTAAGCCTCTCTGATGTGACCACCTCTCTGTTATGGACAAATACCAGGTCCAAACCATTTCCGTAATCAGGAGGTTTTACTGTATTCTGATGAGGTAACCATTGGCTTTATCAGATAAACAATGATTGACAATAGAAAAATATTGGATTCAGATATATCAGGGGATTATCTATACAAATGTTTCATGAATACTGCTCATCTATTGTAATCACTTATTTCTCTACTACGGTATTATTTTACAGATACCTGGGAAAATTTAGAGACACTCAATGTATCAAGAAACCAACTGACAGAATTGCCAGTAAGTAATTATTTTTTACTTTATATACTGATGCCACCAATTCAACCCTCTAATCAAATTGTTTTCTTAAGGACAATGCATTTTTACAGCAGCTGAGATCAACAACTTGATCTAGATGGCCAATAAGTTCAAAACTTTGTGCCTTTAACTGTCAACCTTGTTGATTCAGAAAATACCCATTAAGCATAGAGCTTCTTATACATGCCTACTTGTGGGCTAAATAAATATCTACAAATACTAATAATCCAAAAGTACAATTCACTGAAAATTTATAAATATGCAGATCAAAGGGGCATCACTTGTGAATACTCAAATCACAAAGTTGAGAGTGATTTAGTCTCATAATATATATAGGATTCAACTGGAATTATATCTAACAAAATTCAAAACAGTAGGATTCTTCGGTGATTTCTCTGTCAGTCAGATGATTTCCTGCACTTGCAGTCTGATGATCTTCTCTTTGATGTGTTTCAGTCTTCGCTTTGTCGTCTGGAGAACCTGAAAAAGCTGTATTTAAATGGTAACAAGTTGGACTTTAATGGTATCCCTGCCGGTATTGGGAAGCTGGCCAACCTGGAAGTGTTCAGTGCATCCAACAACAACCTGGAGACCATACCTGAAGGAGTGTGCAGGTGAGTACACCAGTTACAAATGTACATGTGTCAGTATTTTACCAGGGATGCGGTTGTTATTGGTTATGAGAAAACAAGCTGGATATGTCTGGGTATATGACATAGCCTTTAGGTTAAGGAATTGGACTGGAGCTAAAAGTGTTAGGTCTGAACTCGGCCCAGTGCATCAAAGGCAAAGTTGTGAAATCTCAGTTGAATAGCAGAAATTTGCCCCAACAAGCCAATAACAGGTTATGACTTTTGGATTAATTCATACCCGTGGTTATAAAAAATCTTAAATCCAGGGGTTAAAAAAAATAGCATAACATGTATGGTTTCCTTCAGTGCCTTCAACAGGTCATTGATATATCCTTTGAAGAAAGGCTTGATCGGTTTTATTGAATCATTTGCTTTGTCAGAGGCTGCGGTATATAAAAGTGTTAAAGTAGTTTGTATGTATTTTTAGTTATTCCTCAGGTAGAGGTTATGTGATTATCTCTCAAATGGTTATGTATTGAATTATCAGGGTTTATTGAATCTCCAGGTATGCCATATTTAGCATGATATCAGTTCTTTTGTTAACCTTTGGACTGTCATTTGTATTTGTCACAGTCTATTAAATGAAGATGAAGATGGCATGTCATCAAAAGTCCTTTTTGATTTCACGTTTTGCATGCACTGGACATAGAATAAACCATTGATAGACATGGACATTAAAAGTTAAAGCAGGATTCTGCCAACAGTTTGGTGTTTCACAGTACATGCAGTTTAACAGTTGCACACTTTTATCCTAGTCCTTCTGGTTTGAAGTTTGAATCTTCAATTTTTATGCTTTATTCCACTTGTAGAAACTGAAATTAAATACCCAATATCTTCATTATGATTCAGAGGGTGTTGATCTTTTAGGTGTGGTAAGCTGAAGAAGCTGATGCTGAACACTAACCGCCTGATCACTCTGCCTGATGCTATACATTACCTGGAAGACCTTGAGGTGAGAGGTCATAACACATTTGTGTCTCCACATAGCAATCTCCAGTTCTATTTCCTCAAAATTGTGGTTTATGCTAATGGGTGAGGGGTTATATATATGTTTTTGTGCCTGTATACTCAAAGCCGTCCTAGTTGTTATAGATCATACATTTTTATTTTGTTTCTGGTCTAAAGTTCACAAGTATAGACGATCAAAATTAATCAGCTTCAGACTTGAAATATTTTTCAGTAAGGTCTTTTACATCTTAATATCAGGTTTTATCTTTATACTTTTCTGACAGATCAGATGATAATACAGAAATAAGAAAACTCTGTTTTTAAAACCACAGATGCCTTTGTAGTACAATGTTACAATAATTTATTTATTGATACATTTTCAGGTTTTTGATGTGGGTGAAAACCCGGACCTTGTTATCCCACCAAAGCCCCCAGAGCTGATGAAAGGCTCGGGGGTGGAGTTCTACAACATTGACTTCTCACTGTCCAATCAGCTACAGCTTGCTGGTCAAGCACCAAAGAAACTGGAAGGAGAATCTCTCAGTGAGTTATATATAAATTGGGTATATTTATACATCTGGGATAGCTTTGTCATATACAAGACTTGTGGCACTTGTGGGTTTCATACGTCTGTGCACATAGCTCAAGAGTGGTTTGAAGTATCTGCCTGAAATTTTACATGTCCATGCATCTTTAATGGCTTTCTCGTACATGTGGTGTTAATATATAAAATATTAGAAATTTGCACTCAGAGAGTGCTGACCTTCGCCAAGGCAACTCATTACCCCCATATGGCATTTTCAGAAATGCAGCATTTTTCCTTTAAAAAATTCCTGAACCCAGATGGTGATCAAGATCACCCCCCAAAATTTAATCAACTGTTCCTTATATCATTCCTGAGCTATCCTAAAAATTTCGTTAAAATGCTTGAATAATTTTTTTCAGATATATTGCTTATAGACAAACAAACAAATAGGCAAACCAGTGCCGACAAAAAAGAACCACTGCCCCTTGGCGGGGGTAATAAGATACATAGTTACATTCAAACAACACTACCATAATGTCACAAACATACTGTCACAAAAACACATATAATGAAACAAGTAATATATAATACCCTGCAAAGGGTATATACATGTATATTTATATAATTCCCAGGACCTAAAGACCCAGAGGCAAGAAAGAGAAGGCTACGTCGTCGCCGAGATGGTCAGGGAGAGAGTGAGAAGGTCATCAAGGTGAGTTGGGGGATAATTATTATATACACATAAGCTGCACTTACTCTTGGTTCTGTTTGACTGACACATGCAAGCTTTGAATAATTTATAAGGTATACTCATGAATAAGAGTTTAGCACATCTGCATAGACAATAGATTCATGAAGAACTACAAATGTGCTTAGAGTATGCAGACCTCTGCAAAGGCAGTTCATTACCCCCATATGACATTGTCAGAAATGCAGCCTTTTTCCTTAAAAAAAATTCTTGGATCAAGATTTATTGAAAGCAAGCACACTCAGGATGCATGTGCTGGCACCTGCCATGAGATCAGTAAACAAAGCAGCTCATCATATGGGGCATTTGAGCTGCCTTGTTAACTGATCTCACTCCAGGTTGCAGCATATAATATAAAAGATATACAGTAAAACCTGAGAGTTAAGACCACCTGATGTGCCACACCAAAGGCGGTCTTAAGTCACAGGTGGTCTTAAGTCTCAGGTGGTCTTTAGTGTCAACAATAGGCGAACAAAGGCATACATGTCTGCATAAACATTTATTTATTATACAAATACATACTGGATATATATATATATATATATATATATATATATATATATATATATATATATATATATAATATCAAGATATTCACAACAATGTTTACAAGTTAACAACAATATTTACTTAAAATAATGAATCAATCTTGCTCTTCTTAACAAATAACAAAGGGAATCTTATTTATAATTATAAAAGAAAGCAGGTCCTTTGATAACTTTATTAAACAAGCCTTTGAATAGCCTGTTTGTCATATTGCACAAACAAAAACCGCTAATTAACGATGTACCATGAGTACACACTGAGTCACTCTGTTGACCCCGTTAAAATCTCAATAAACTTCAAAGCAGGTATATAGGGATGGATAATTAGATTACAGGTGACTGCCCACGTTATCAAACAGTCTCTCTATATTGGCCTATGGTAGTTAGCATTGAGTCCTATTGTCTTAATGATGAATATTCTATTGAAGTTATCAAAGCAGGTGGTCAGTTTGTCGTCATCACGAACTGACATGTTGTCAAGTGAAAATGTGTGTGATAAAGAAATAGATAATTACCTGACAGTTGATCGCTAACGCAAAGAAACAAACTTACATTCATCCCTCACTTTTTTAAATCCGCGCAAATGTTATTTACACATTGCTAAGACTAGTTATGAACTCCGGTCAACGACCGCAGCGTTGTGAATGCGACTGCGGTGTCAGAAATACAACAGGAGTTCTATTTGATGAATATTAATGAGGGATTTCCCCTAGAGCACGTGATCCTTTACCATAAAGATGTTTTAGACAATCGTTAAACAAATACGATGTGTTCAAAGATAGGCTGTGCTAAAAAAAGTAGTTGTACACAGACATCAGAATTAAAGAATTGATCATGTTCCATCGCAATATTTGTGAACTTTCATTTTTGGAGAAAGATTAAAAGCACGCGGGCGCTGGGCCATTGATACCTGGAGGGGTATTGTGAATTGATGTCCAATTCACGGCGGGGAAAGTAGGTCACCATTGCCACCTGCACATTCAAGAGACGGTCAATGGCATGGTCATTTTAGTCTTAACTTAGGACGCCAGGTGCCACTACCGCTACACCAGGCGGTCGCTTAACAGAGGTAAAGACCAGCGACCGGCCCCATTTGAGCAGTCGGTGGTCGCGTACCACAAACGGTCGCTCAACACAGAGGCATTAAAGAGAGATTAAGCACGGTGCATTCAGTTTTCGGTTGTAAGTCACAGACGGTTGCTGGTGGCAGTGGTCGCTTGGTTCAGGTTTCACTGTATTATAAATTAGCTGCAGATGGTGATGCAGATAACCCCCAACATTTTTCAGTTGTTCCTTGTATCATTGCCTTGCTATCTTGAAAATTTCATCAGAATCTGTTAATAACTTTTTGAGTAATGTTGCTAACAGACAAACATACAAACAACACCACCAAAAAAACATATTCTGAAGTTATAAATGAACTGTCAGTATGTTGAGGAAAGCAGGTATACCGGTACTTTCTTTCAAAACAAATCAAGACCAAGAGATAAAGGCAAAGAGAGTGGGAGAGTACATCATGTTTATGAGGCAGCTAGAGACACTAGTGTATTTTTATACCTCAGTGAGTTGTCCTTTGGATTTCTGTATGACCAAACAATATAATTTCATTGATTACTGGAGCCTTTAATCAAAAGAACTCCTCTAGCTTTATTTTCTCTGCGCAGGGGATGAAAGACATCGCCAAAGATAAAGCCAAGGGTCTGACACCAGACGAAGCATCAGCAGAACCTAAAAAGTAAGACACTGCGTTCATCTGTGGTATGGGATTAGTTGTTTTTACTCCAGCCTTTGTAGGAATCACTCAGAAATGTAAATCCAATAATTGTTCTGGAAAACCATTCACTTTATAAAAGTAAACCTAAATAAGCTTTGGTTAATCTGTGAAACCATTTCAGAAGCAGGGTTTGTTTACCCAAACCATCCACTATGAATACAGACCAAATGGCTGCAATAAAAAAGTTACGGTAAAGTTAGTTGGACTCTGTTTATAAATAATCAAATAGTATGAGCACATTGTACAGTAACATTGTGCCTAGGATTGCCTTTATTTAAAGGATCAATCACACTATAACCTTATTGAATATTGTACCTTCAGGACTAGCCTTATTTGTTTGGTCTTATTCATTTTCAGATAATGATATCAAAGCTTATGAATTAATTTTATAATTTAACCAATTTTACAGGGGAAAGAGATGGGATGAAAATCTGGAACGGCCAGACCTTGATTACAGTGAAATATTTGACGACAACATTGGACAGATTCCAGGTATACCCCTGTCAAACTTACTGTGTTCAAATCTGTATGGAAATTTTTCTAATAAGTTTCTTCCAGTGTTATTGCATTGCACTGCTGTAAGAGTTGTGTATAAGAATACCTGATTATTTTGCAGAACTTTGATTGCTATGGCCTCAGTCTGGCAATCTGTCTTTCCTCATTGGCAGGATAGTGTCTTTTTCATGAATGTAGTTACAAAACAAACCAGCTTCTGTTGCTGAGGGGTAGAGCACAGGACTCAAAGACGGGAGGTTCTGAGTTCAAATCTCGCAGGTGAGATTTTCATGGTCGGCCCCCACCCAGGGTGAGCGTTCTGCAGGCTTAATGGGTAGGCTGTTCCCCACAGTCATGTATCACTCATAAATAAGTACGTCTTTGGGGGCTTTCTCAGTGTAATGACCCAGCAGTGGGCATGATTACACACCCAGGACTCGCAGGTGCGGTAGACACCAAGCCTGGGTGACACAAGGATTATAAAATAATCTGATAGGAAGCGAGTGCTACTGTCTTGTCTCATAGTTCCAAATCGAAATGGAACTCTGCAGATGTACATACATAGCATAAGAATTAGATAAGAGAGCATAAAAAAAGCGTTTACCTCCACCTAAAAATCTTTAAAAAAAAATAGTGTGTTTTTTTATGTATGTAGTTACAAAACATGGCCAAATAGATTATTTTTTAGAGATCACGGCTTAAAGGTCAAGAATTGATTGTTAAAAATAATCAAAGAATCTTCTATTATCTGTCCAAATAAAGCTTAAAGTTCATTATAATGTGATCCAAAAAGCAGGGCCTGACATTAACTTTTCGAAGTACTTGTTCAGTTGGTCATGAGACATCTAGCCTTTATGCCAAAAAAAAAGGTATGGTTCTCAGGCACAACCCGCATCAGTTTTAACCCCCCACATCAAAAAATGTTATTTTGATTTTCAAAAGAAACTTGCCAGTTTTTGGCTACAGCCACTTGGACATTTCTTTCAGGAAGATAAAATAATACAATTTTGATAAGATTTCCTTTGTTATGTAGTGCTTTTACCTGTTTAGCATTCTGTTATATCTGTTAATATCATGCTTTTACTTGATCATATAACATTTTTATCAAAACATACAAAAAAAATTGCCCGCCCACACTGATTTATGAAAAAAAGTACCTGAGAACCATACCTTTTTTTGGCCTTACTTTCCCTGCATATTTTTTGTTTGCCTTAAAGGTCCGTGATCAAAGTCATGTACACAAAGTGTATTCCACATGATGGTGCTGCATGTTTTAATACATGTTAGGCAAGAAATTTATTCAAATGTTTGCTTGTTAATTATATTTCTCTTACAAGTACTTATACAGAAGGAAAGTTCAGTTAATTTCAGATATTGTCAGTATGATATCATTTCCCCAAGAAAGAAAATGGCTTACTGAAAAATATTTAAGATTCTGGCCTATGGGTAAAGGTTTATGTTGGAATTGATTGCCCAAATCGGGCAACTTGGAGGCAACTTAAGGTTGCCCTACAACCTTTTTTGGAATCGTTACTTTTCGTGGCAAGCAGTTAATTGTTATATGAAGCTCTGAAATCCTTTTCCTGAAGCACCAGTGAAATATATAACCAGTATGTAAAAGCATTATTTTTAACATGAGACTTAATGAAATTGTTCAGTTAACAGAATCTTCTTTATGCACAGACCAGTGAATTTTCTTATATAATATTGAAGAAACAAAAATCCATAAATGTTGCTGGAGAACATGATATTATAGAGGCATTTTATGTTTCTTGTACTTTTATTCAGAAAAAAGCTTGTCATCGTGTTTTATATCTGTCACAAATTTTGTTTTCTCATTTTACAGGGATAACTTGTTGGGAAATAGAGAACTTTTTACCTAACCAAGTGGATGAAGGTAAATTGGTGCTTTTGTTGCCACTCCTAAGATTGTTTTAAGATATCATGAAACAAGCATGATATAATGTTAATATTAATAGCATGTTGCAAAATGTTTAATCCCAATATTGAATAACCTTACTTTGAATTAGATATTTGAAATGCAACTACCTATTTAAAAAATATATATAGAATTAAAATATATATAAAGATTATTAACAATTTATGAACAAAAAAGAACCAGAATCCATTCTATTTGTTTATTTCTGATATTTTAATACATAGGCAAAATCAATTATTTTTGTCTATATACCTTAATTGGCAGCCGGCAGTATTTACTAAAATTTTTAAATCCAGATCTATTCCCATTGATTATGAGATCACAATTATAAATGATTGAATTGATCTTAATGTATTTTTATTATTTGCAAAATCTGACAGGATAAAAAGCATGAAAATGTGATGTTATGTCCTTGTTGAAGCAAACAGTATTAGATGGGCGGAGAATGCCTTGAAAAGGATGCACATGATTCCAAAGATTGAAATTTAAAAGAATAAGGCTGATGGTTATTTTCTTTAGTTGTTTCTGTCTTTAAAGTTATCGATGAAATATGGTGTAGACATTATAGGAACATACATGCTGAAAATGACACAGGTATTATAATCACCTGAATTTTACCTTATTATACCGTTATATCATAATTTGATTTTTTTCCTGTTGATAGATGATTAAGACATTCATTGTTTGCCTATTGTTTCTCCATAACTTGTGTAAAATTAAGTCAAGATACAACGACAAGTGAACAAATTATCACATGGAAGTCACATGTAAAGAGGGAAGTATCAGAATGGGAAATTAGACTGAACCCCTTGGGACTTAATCACCACTATACTGGAGATAGAGAGAAATGAATATTCATGACTGGCAGCATGTTGTGTTGTTTAATCAAAAGGTGTCAGCACTTGAGCTTTGTTGAAAAGACCAAGATTTGATCTATGTTAATTCAGACATGTGTACCATAATACTGCACTAGGATCAAACTTCCACATGCTATAAATTTAGCTGTTCACTTACAAATTAGTGCGCCTTTCGTGGGTTCCTCAGTGGTACGACCCAGCAGTGGGACGATTATGCACCCAGGGCCAACAGGTGCTGTAATCACCGTGCCTGGTTGAAGCCAGGATATAAAATGAGAGGAAGCATATGATACTTCCCTGGCATGTAGATCGAAACCGGAAGGAATTCTGCAGATGTTCATATACGTAGTTAATTTAGCATAAAAAATGGAGGCGGTTACCTCCACCAAAAAAAAAATTTTAAATGTTGCTGTTTATGAAAATGGCTACCACATTACAGAAATGAACCCATTTCTAGTGATGAAAATGTGAAGCGAAATGACAGCAATATCATTACTTAAACACTTGTCCTTGTTTCTTGGGAGATACCCTTGGAGGTCAAAGGTAAAACTTGAATATAAATTCTGGTTGATTTGATTCAGACTGTATTTCTGACAGTCTTTCACCTAGTGGAGTTATTGTTGCCATGGTAATGGAAAACCTTTGAATCAAAATACTTCAAAATCAAAAAAATTTAAAAACTCAGAGGGAGTTTTATTATAAAATAATTGTGGCAATATCAGATTTCATTTCAATGCTGTGGGAAATTTAGTTAGTGTTACAATTATATATAATTGTATCTGCCAAAACAGAGTTTTGCGGATACTATGTTTTCAGCCCACCGCCGCCGCCGCCGAGGCATAGGTGTCCGGAAAACTCCTCTGTAACAGCTGGGCGGAATTTTACGAAACCCGGGATTATGTTCCAGTCACATGTGAACTGCCGCGCCCCGATTTTGTTTTGACCTCTGACCTTTCCTCTGCACTCTGCGTCCGTTTGTGCGTCTGTTTCCACACATAAACCCACATATCTCGGGAACCGTTTGACCGATCAGGAAAATTTTTTTGCACAAATGTAGCCCTTGGAGAGCTTTATATCATACACAAAAAATGGTGCTACACCTGCAACCAAGTTTGCACAGTGTCCATCTGTCCGTCTGCCTTGGGTAAAATCACTCATATCTCTGCAGTGGTTTGACTAATTCACCTGAAATTTGGCATGCATATACATCCTGGATAGCTTTTCTGATTTTATGACAGGTGGCGTCACCTACATTCACGTTTACGCTGCAGACATCCAAGCTCATATCTCGGGAACCGTTTGACAGATTGAGCCAAAATTTTGCATGTGTATAGATCTCACATAGCTCTTTATCATAGTTTTATCGCAAAACTGGTGGTGCCACCTGCAGCCATTTTTGCACAGCTCCCGTCTATTTGTCTGCCATGGGATAAAATCACTCATACCTCGGCAGTGGTTTGACATATCTGCCTAAAATTTTGCAGGTTTATACATCCCCGACAGCTCTCTTGATTTTATGACAGGTGGCGCCACCTACAGTCTAGTTTATGCAGCAGATATCGAAGCTCATATCTTGGAAACCGTTTGACCGATTGGGCCAAAGTTTTGCATGTGTATAGTTCTCACATAGCAAAACTGGTGGCGCCAACTGCAACCATTTTTGCACAGCGTCCATCTGTTTGTCTGCCAAGGGCAAAAATCACTCATATACATGTAGTGGTTTGACTTATCTGCCTTAAATTTTGCATATGTATACAACTTGGATGGCTTTCTGGATTTTGTGGTAGGTGGCGCAACCTACATACACAATTTGGCTGCAGACATCCATGCTAATATGCAACACTTCACTCTATTTCCCCTTGCCACTCAATCCATGCCTCACTTTACCCGTTCCACTCTGATTTAGGCGGATACACGTAGTCGCTTGTCGACTACCCATATTCTAATTAATATTAGCAAAAACTTCTTGTCTTACAGGGTAAACAGTAAAAGGATAAAAATCACTTTTTCATATAATTAAATGAAATTAAAATGTTGAGAACATTGAAATCTGTTACCTTATGAGGCATGCACAAGATAGTACCAAATTAACAAGAAAATTAACAGTGACTGTGTGATGTTACAGACTGTATACCATTGTATTATGCTGTTAAGAAATGAATGCAGAATTAGGAATGGAAAATGTGTGTTATGATGTGTTATTTTTGTCCATGTTAAACATTTTGTTTTGCTTTAAGAATGCAATACTATGTTTTGTGTTTCTCTTGTTTCATCTTCACAAAGGAATTGGTAAAGTATCCATTTTTAGTTTACATCCATCTAACAACTGTGTAGCACACGGGGCACTTCTGGGCTATTTATTTATATTTTAGCTACAGTTGTAACTATCATTCCTGTACAGAACTGACGGAGACAGATATAACTATCATCCCTGTGTTAACCTGATGGGAATGGGATTATATATTTCCAACTGCCGTTCCCCTCCCGGGAAACAAGACTTTATATTTCCAACTGCACATATAATCACTGGATAGGATTATTTTGGAAAAGTTTAAATATTTCCAACCACAACTATCATCCTTGTATAGAACTGATGAGGATGGGAATATATATTTTTCCAACTGCAACTCTCTTCCCTGTAAATAACTGATGGGGATGGTCTCTTATATTCCCAACTGTAACTATCTTCCCTGAACAGACATGATAGGGACTTGATTATATATTTCTAAATGCAAATATTGTCCATTAATGGATATCATGTGGGTGGGAATATTTCCAAAAGTACCTATCATCACTGTGTAGGATGGATTCAGATGAGATATATTTCCAACTGCAACTATCATTTCTACGTAGAGCTGATGGGGATGGGATTATATATTTCCAACTGCAACTGTCATCCCTGAATTGAACTGATAGGGAAGGGATTACATATTTCTAAATTTTTCCACATATGGAAATGATGTAGCTTTCCTCTCTGCAACTAAAACAGTGGTGTGTGGAGGATGGGAAATATGTATGTCATGAGCTTTTGCAAACAACCTGCATTGACATCTTTTATTTTGAAAATTATTTATAAAAGGTGGCTGTTATATCTGAAAGCTAATTGAATACTACTATTATAACCAGAAACCCTGACTGGGTGACACTTTTACTGGTTGGTATAAAAAAAGGTGTTCTTTCAAAAAATTTGGTCTAAAATCAGTAATTTGTTGAACAAAATAATATCCAAAAATATGAAGAGATATAGTTATAAACATCATTCTTTCCCTATCATATTTATGTAAGAAGCTTTGGTACAGTTGGAACTACCTTAATTATATATTGTATCATTTATTTTACTTTAAAAAAATTCAGATATGCCATGCATGCTTAATATTGATTGGGTTCAGCTAATTTGCCTGGTTGGCTATTTCTATGCACAGTGGCCACAGTAAATATTAGAATTAGGGCCTCTTTTCATGTCTTATATTGTTTCATTTGTAAAACATGAATAAATTTATATTGTATATGATAAAATTTTGATACCTGAAATTGGGAAAAAATCTATTATTCACCCTGATTTATTCCAGTACCCTTTATTTTTTTTATTTCATTGATTTCCTGCCATAGATTCATTTAATACAGCATTTTAGTTAATTCTAAAAGTGGCATTTAGAGACTTGAGTAATTTTCAGTTATAACCTACTGTACCTTTGTTCCTGGGCCAGCCATTCCTTTGTCAGTGCAGCAGTAACAAGTTTGGAGAACATGAATAAAACCTATAGGTTCTTGAAATCTTAGATAATCAGTAGTACAAAAATCAAAACAAGTATACCACTGTTTATACTAATTTAATTATATATTTCATTGTTAATGAATATGGTATTTTTATGTCTCCCATCCCTTGGGTGGAGACATATAGTGTTTGGTCTGTATGTGTCAGCGTCTGTCAGTCTTGTCTATGTCATTTCTTATAAACAAGATAACTTTTTAAAGACTAAACATTTTATCATTAAATTTGAAATTTAAATCGTTCAACCAATATCTTAGATGAGTGTGAAAACTGGTAACCTTGACCTTCAGCATCAAGGCTAAATAGGCTAAAATAGAATTTTTTTGTGAATCCCATAAATTTTGAATTTTTACCTTAAATTTGAAACACTAATTTTTGAAACCAAGTTCTTTGATGAGTTAGAAAACTGGTGATTTTGACCTGGATCTTCAAGGTCAAATCAGCCAGAAAAAAATTATTTGTTAACACTTTAACTTATGAACCACTCAGTATATTTTCATGAAATTTTGACTCATGAAATGTATCTAGTACTATCTACCAAAATCTCAAAGTGTTCCAAAACTGGTAAACTTGACCTTCATCTTAAAGATCAATCAGCCTGAATAGAAATTATTTGTGAATGCTGCGACTTTTGAATTAATCCATAATTTTTTCCTCAAAATTCAGGGATGGGAGGCCCATAGGGAGGGGAGACATGTTTGTTTTTTCATTGCCAAAAAAACCTCATTCTAGTTTTCCTTATGACATGAATGTGTTAAAATTATCAGCACTTTTCACCAGCACATATTGTCCAGCACAGTGTTATCCCTTGAGTATAATTTAGCATTAGTATGTTCATTTTGTGTCTGCTGTGTACCTCTGTTGCTTTGTCCTGTCAAAATCTCAGTTATAAGTCCTTGAGTCTTACCTTATGTATTGTGTAACCAACACTTATGTATTTTTGAAAACTATGTTTTGTTTAATGAACACATGGTAGATTTATTAGATTTTGATAGTAGAGTGAAATCTCACTAACACAACCAACTGTGGGACAAAAAAATGGGTCTTGATAGTTGGGTGATCGTTAAGTGGTCTTCAGGCAAGATTTCACTGTATTTGTTTTAATCATGAGAAAATCTCTCTCTCTCTCTTTTTTTCTCTCATTCTATCTCTCTTGTTCTCATGTTCTCTCTCTCTTTCTCTCTCTCTCTCTCCCTCTTTCTCTCTCTCTCTCTCTCTCTCTCTCTCTCTCTCTGTATATATATATTTATATATATATATATATATATATAAAATCCAAGTATGCATATATGTAATATATGTAAATATGTAAATAAAATTATTATATAAATGTTTCTGTAACAGCCATGGAAATTATATCAGGAAATTAGTAATTTATACATTTAAATTCTTTCTTTGTGTAGTATTAAAGAAGGTAAATCAAATACTGTTAAACATGAACAAAAAAAAAAACAACAGGTCTACAATTATTTCTAAGAACAGAATAATGACAGTAACAGAACTGAAATTATTAACAAAGTAATAATAATACAAGAAAGTAAATTAATTGATTATGAAGAATAAAACTGGCTGTTGTTTACTTCCTTAACAGCTCTGATGGGCAAGTTCTATGAGGGTGATTGTTACATCATCTTGAAGACATTCATTGATGATAGCAACAGTCTCAACTGGATGATTTACTACTGGATTGGAGAAAAGGCATCGGTAAGATGATTTTATGTTTTAACAGGCTTGTCTTAAATATTATGGTGTACCCACGGTCTGTCCATCAGTTCATCTGTAAAGCTGCCCATCCGTTAACTTTTAGTGTCGCCATGATAGCTTATCAGGGCTTTGATGGATTTTCACAAAACTCACTATAGTCCATCCTAAAACTGTTGTCCACATGTTTTTTGCACAATAATTATTTTAAGAATATTCTTTAAAAATGCCATTTGGCCTAGAGTAGATATACAGATATTCCACCGATTTTGTGTAAAGTAGTAATATATTATCTAAATAGAATTTACTTTGTGACTCTTTTGCATTATTTATGCTAAAAAACTGTGGATGGCGTCTTCCTGGCACTGCCGAATGGTACATTCCTCCATGGTTCACTTTCCATGTCTTTGGCAGCATGTGGTGTTTGTTAGACAACAGTGACATCACAAAGACATCACAATAATTGTGCATGCATCACCTTTGATTGACTGGCGTCATCAGTTTGCCAGGCTTGTTTATTATTAGTTCTCCAGTGATAAAATAGTCATAACCACTGTAACCTGTTTTGTCATATTTTGGATTATTAGTCTGATATGAATTCAATGCAAGTTGAGGCATTAATATTCATGCAGGCAGTCAGCGGAATAGTCCTGCAACTTTTGGACCAGTAATGTTTAACTGCTTCACTTATATGAAAAATCATCCCTGAAAAACATGCGGACAAGGGTATTGGGATGGATTATATATAACTAATGCTTCAAAAACAGACTAACATGTATCAAGCATCACACTTCAAAAATCCCTTAAGGAGTGATTCTGATGCATGATGCTTCATGCTCACCTTAGTGTGTATTTGGCTTGTAAAGGTCATCTCCCTTAGGTCAGCAGGCTTGTTTGTGGTGTTGCCGTAACAACTTTCCATGGAATACGATGGATTTGGAGGAAGCTCAACAGAAATACAGTATCTAGTCTAACAAACCTGCCTCAGTTTTATTCCCAGCAAAATCTATGCATATTTAATGAGGTCAGAGGTCACAAGACATGACAGCAGATTATGCATTCTTGTGGTGGGGCATGCTTGTTTGGTGATTCAGATGATTGTCTGGAGTTCTGTGCTGTTTATTTACTATATTATTAAGATAATTTATCAGAGAGGGTGATGGGGTGCCACTGAGCTATCATGATTTAATTTGCATTGTTGTAAGAAATAATGAAAACAAATTCAGACAATACAGTTGTCTGTGGCCCTGTGACAACTTTGGCGTATGTGACAAGTGTCAGATTGTGCCAGAGGTCAGTTCGTCAATTTATCTTCAAGGTTTGGAGGATGGCTCCCAGGTATGGGAGGGTAATCAGACAGCTTGGGACATTTTTTAAACATATATTAGGCAGATATATATATATATATAAATACATTATATTATCAGTGTGACACATTTCAAATATATTACAATTAAAAGATTTAAAAAAAATAAGGTATTATGTTTCCAGAAAAGGTTTATTCTAAACAAGGTTTACATATCTAATACTTCATAGTTAACTCAGAAATGGAACCAATGTCTTTAATTCTTAATATCAATATATCACATTTTCAATATATAAGTATAATTTCTCTGAATATCAGGGGGATGATTACATTGACTATCCTCCCCCTTGCTAAAAAGTGGGGGGATATATTCCAAAAATTTTGCCTCAAGAGTCCAAGACTACCCAAAAATGTTGCCGATTGAAAACCATGATCAGTGTTTAACTGATGTTCTTTTCTCGCCAGCTGGACAAGAAGGCCTGCTCGGCTATCCATGCTGTGAATCTGCGTAACATGCTGGGTGCTGACAGCCGCACATGTCGAGAAGAAATGGGTGATGAGAGTGACGAGTTTATGGATCTCTTTGAAAATGGCATCACATACATTGAGGGTGAACGTAATGCAAGTGGATTCTACACAGTTGAGGATTTTGTAAGTACAGCATTTTCATGAATATATACTAACTATTAGTGGTGTACCAGTTGATTATATCAATGATTGGTTGTTTTCTTTCATAATTGATTTGAATGTTTGATTGCATTTTTGCATAATCAATCAAAATTGATTATCTATGCACATCCAAATATGACATTTTATCCAGGAAAAAAATATTCTGTGGCTTTTGCAACCATTTCCTACAACTAGTAGCTGTACTTTATATAATGATTAATGGTTAAAAATTGTATACAGGTATATATTTCACACTGCACTGAATAACTTTCATATTATTAGCAGTTTTTCCAATTCTCCCTGCCTTACACTTTATAAGCCCTTTCTGTATTGTATCATGTTGTATTGGTAAAAAAAGAAATCAGTTAATTAAATAAAACTTCAGTGGGAGATAAACATTTGCACTGTACAAAATGTAAGTGTGTCCTGTCTGAGGCCATCACTATTTCTACCTGTATTATTGGTTTCAGGACTATGGCACCAGGCTGTACAGAGTGTCAGGAGGGATGAAGATGGTCAGGTTAGATGCTGTAAGTATTATGGTCATCCTACATAAAAAAAAAAGCAAAAAATATGCTCCATATTTATTGCAGAGTTTAAACCCACTGCTCACAGTACCCCGAATTAAGTCAATTGCATTTTATCAGATTTAGTTGTTATTTACTTCCATTCTTGAATTCTTGATAGTTGATTTAAAGTTTGCTTTGTGTATGAAAAAATTTTCTGTATGTTGATGGAACATCAGTTTCTCTTTAAGAACAATTAGAAATCTAAATAAAAAATACTTTTTCTTTTATATGTCTTCATTTTCATTTGAATAATTTCATGATATGCCTGTGCATGAGAAAAATCTATCTGAAATTAACTTTTTTCACTGTCATGTTAAAGATACAGTACAACATTTATTTATATTGTATTCCCTTAAGATATATTGGTTTTGTTAAGGTGAATCTTGAAGAACCATGTGTCTGTATTGAGACCAAACTATACTTTGTATGTGATTGTGCATATTTTGATACTGTGGTTGGCTTCATTTAGCCCATCCCTGAAATGCCCTTAAAATTCTATCAGATTATGTTCAAGATTTCCTGACTGTTGTGAACAAACACATACACACACACACACACACAAACACCCCCCACCACACACACACAAACACACACACAAACATGGATGAATACATACAATAATTAATATATTTTGTGTAAATTACAGTATGCATTGATCTATGTAACCCTTTCATCTCTGTCCTACTTTATTCAGTGCCCGCCTGATTTTACGTCCCTGGACTTTCGGTATGTGTACATCCTGCACTCGGGCAAGGTCATCTACGTGTGGATGGGTCGCAGGTCCAAGCTCATGCTTAGATCAAAAGCCAGGTAAATTTATCACAGGTGTATTCATTAATCTATTTGTTAAGCAGACTCACAGATATTGTCCCATTTGTATTTCTTTCTAAATGTAGTTATACACTGTGCACATCAGTTGAAGAAGTAATGGTTGTGTTTATATTAACTTTGAAATTTTGAATACTTGGTAATATTTATATACATATAATTCTTGCATGATATAAAATTGAGAATTCTTATGCTGATGTATTAAAACTTTTTTTTATTAAAGAGCATCCAGTATATTATAAGTGGAAGAAAGAATGATTTAATAGTGGAATGTACAAAGAAGTTAACAGAATTTAACAAAAATAGATACCAGGCAAATGTTTCTAAGATGACTGTAGGAATTACTTTATTATGTACACCAAGTGTGATAGAAGATGTAAAAGAGGTATTTAGATAATAAACATGATTACAATATCACAGACTGATCTCTGAGAAGATCAACAAGAATGAGAGAAAATCAGAGGCGGAGATTATCAATGTCGCTCAGAACAAGGAACCAGAAGAATTCTGGGAGGCTTTAGGTGGAAAACCGGAGGGAAAGATTGAGGTAAATAATGAATACAGTATGTGTTGTCTCTGTAAGCAGGATGCTCTTCAACATCATTGGCTCTCAGACACATTTATCCCTATTTAAGAGGTCATATAACTTTTCTGTTTGTTAAAATTTATCAGCTGTAGTCATTTGTAGCATTTTCCAGCTAGGATTGGGCAGCTGGTTTCATTTTAGGGGTGGCAAACTTCATATTACACATTCAAATTTCCCTCCAGATCTGTTGCTACAGTACAATAAAAATTTACCTACAGTTGGCATTTATTGTAAATTTTGTTCCATGTGATATCTTGTGAACAAATGTCACAACAATGCATGTGTATCATTTGAAACATTTTCTGAATATTCCAGGTAGAACATATTAGGCCAAAAAAAAGTATAGTTCTCAGGCACTTTTTTTTTCATAAATCAGTACAGGCCGGGCGATATTTTATTTTTTACCATTTTTTTGTGTTTTGATAAAAATGTCATATGATCAGGGAAAAGCATGAAATAACAGAATTTTTTGCTTAACAGGTAAAAGCACTACATAACAAAGGAAATCTTATCAAAATTCTATTACTTTATCTTCTTGAAAGATGAAAATCAGAATAAAAATTTTTGATGGGGGGGGGGGGTGTTAAAATTGAAGAGGGCGCTGCCTGGGAACCATACCTTTTATTTTTTTGGCCTTACTCTTCCTGCTACAATTAATTTAATCCTTGCCAGCTTGTTGGTTAATGCATATGAATATGACATGAACAAAATATTTGCACTATGGACACCAGTATAGCCATTTTTGCCTTGAAGTGTATTGCATGATAGGTTGACATATGATTTATATCTCTTACTTACCATGAAACATAAATAAAATACAGCATGTATATTGTTTTCAGGCTACATTGCCAGATGACTGGATGCCTCCAAATGCCATCTTGTACAAAGTTGGCCTTGGTATGGGGTACCTTGAACTTCCCCAAGGTGAGTTACAAGGTCATCATATCTGAAATTCTCTTGTATGATAAATAAATAAATATATATATATATATATATATATATATATATATATAAAACAGTTTATATCTTATATCTTTTAATGCTGTATTACTATACTATCTGTCAACATCTCACTTAATACATTACTTGCAATGAAACGAATGAAATGAGGAAGACATTGGGTCTATTGCCTGCAAAGTTTGAATCTCTTAATTTAACAATTGAGAAAATATCCTAACTTTTCCCATTTTAAAACAAATATAAAAATATCTTTTTATGCAGGCATTTGTATGTCAGTTGTTTACCATCCTTATGTTAATGATATAGAGGTACTGAATCAGAGGATGGGGAGAAGAAGAAAGTGATAGGGATGATTTGTACAATATAATAGAATGTGCCTCAGACCTGTTATTTCCTATTTAAAGTGGAGCTGCCACAGAGAGAGTTGACACAGAAAGCTCTGGACACTAAACAGGTGTATGTGCTGGACTGTCTTAATGATGTGTTTGTGTGGTAAGTACAAACTAACAGTGATTATATCACACAAAAATAATGTTATCAAGAATTCTTATATTATCAATTATATGTTACAAGCAGACAAGTCACTCTTTCAAGAAATTCATGTTAATATACAAAAAAAGAATGAAACATGAATGAACATATCACTGAAATTATAAATTGTTAAACAGAATTCTTCATGTGCAGCCAAATGTTACTTGACAGACAAACCTCAGGTAAACGTTATTTGGTAAAATGTAATATTTAATTTGTGCAGCTTCTATTTGTGTTGTAATTAATGAAAATGATATATGCCTGGTTTTAGGATTGGACGTAAGTCAACACGCTTAGTGAGAGCCGCAGCACTGAAGTTGTCGCAAGAGGTGTGTGCCATCATGAACAGGCCATCGTATGCTGTGTGTACTCGCTGTCTGGAAGGGTAAGCATCAAGCTCGCCCACTCAAAAACTAAAATAACTATAAATACTAAAATAACTATAAATACTAAAATAACTATAAATACTAAAATAACTATAAATACTAAATTAGCTATAAATACTATAATAAATATAAATACTAAAATAACTAATTAACTAAAAATAAATGTTTATTTATTGATCTTTGTAGGTAATATAACTTTTTTGTTGAGCCATGGAGATTGGTCATTTATTGTGTGCATCTCTCCTTCCATTAGTTAGGGCATTTTATGAATGTAATGGCTGTAAACTTCATATGTGGCGATAAACAAGCCTCAGGCCAAAATCAGGCCACCAAAATTTATATGGTAAAACTCAACTCTTATCATTCAATCTGATTATTTATGAATTCTTGTTTGATATGGAAAAATGCATGGCAGCCAAGTTTTCACAGACCTTGATTCAACCAGCCACTCTGGTGTTTATTTTATGAGTGTTGAACAAGCCTGCCCATGTTTGAACCAAAATCAAAACAGCCAATCAAATCAAAGGGACAAAATGTAACCAATATGCTTGTGCCATCTGAATCATTTGAACATGCCTTGCCGTCTGAACAAGAACAGTTGCACCAGACATGGTTTACGTGTCTTTCTTTGATAGGTCAAATTCTCAATGCCCTCCAGGCATTGTTAAATGGTTTAGAACTAGTACCAGACATGCCCCAGCAGCAGTGTAAAGCAAGTTTATGCAAGTCGTTTGATTGGTTGAATTGCATGTTTCAAAAAGATATGACTTAATTTATTGATCATGGAAGCTCTATTCCATTATCACCCGGACAAGGAAGAAGTGTTACTGGCTTTCTGATCATGCAGATATAAATTGATTCGTTGTTCTAATTCTTGGACTTTTTTCAGGGCTGAGCCACAGATATTTAAAACCAAATTCAAAGGTTGGGATGATGTGATCCCTGTGGACTACATGAGGACAGCGGAGTCTGTGAGGAAGAGAGGTGTAGATCTAAAGGTTAGCTTAATATTTGTATTGTCTTCATTGTAGTCAACTTCCAATCATAAAATATTTTCACAATGAGCAGTATTTGCTTTACTATTGCTCAACTGCGGTCTTACAGCCTTCCAAGTGATGTTCAGTGCACCAAAAATAGACCAGAAATTATACCTCCATGTATATTAGCACCAAGGTTTTAGATTTTATGACGAAAAAATGCAGATTATATGTTGGGAAAAACGGTACTTAAAACATTTATAACTTGGAGTTAAGTATTCTCTCTTGCATACTTTTCTATAACATGAAGAATATGTTGTGTATGTGTCTTAGAATTCAAAGGAGGGCTTACACTGTTTATTCATACAATATGTACTGGTTGACTTATATTTGTATGTGCCTTTGTTTGTACACCAAAATTGCTTATAAATTGTCTTCTTTTGTTATTTGTTTTTAGTTTCCAGGTCCTCCTGTTATTAGTATTTGCATCTTGCAGTATGTAGCAAAAGGACTTTCATTAGATCTGAATTTGAAAATTATCCTTGCTTAAAAGTGATGAAACAAATTATCATAGAAAGCTTTTAAATATGTCTACGTTATTTTATAAATTTGCTAAGAAAATGCCATATGTGACAAGATAGACCTTTCACCCATGTTTATATTGAATATCATGCTTGAATCATTTAGATGAAATGCTCTAATGAAAGGGAAGCTTTGAAACTGTTGTTTGTAAATGTCTTAATATCAAGGTTTATGATTTTAGGCAATCATGGAACGAGATAAAATCAAGACAGACCTTTCATCACTCTTTATGCCAAGACAACCTCCCATGAAAGCTGATGAAGCTGTAAGTTTAATAAACATTATTTGGTTTTGTGAAATTCCAAAAGACTGATTTTCATATTGATGCACCTCAGACAAGATCAGATGTACCAAATTTTGCATGTTTAAGTGAGTTAGTCTTGTAATTCCCTCCCCTGAGATTCCAGTCTTTTGCATTAAAACTTGCATCTAGTTAAGTATGTTTTTAATGGTTTGAATATAAATCAAACTTCACCTTGAATAACAGGCTTTCATACAAAATATTCCATTCATTATGGGTCATTTTCATTAAAACAAAAGAGCTTATTGTATTGACTAACATAAGTACTACATATAAAGAATTTCAGATAAAATTTCATCATCCTAATTTCAATATGATTATATTAGAAGGTTTTGCTAGGTTAATTCCTGGGCATCACTGCATACCAGGTCAACATCAGATGCAGTCAGACTGTTGTAGCACAAGATGTGTATGTCCTGTATAGTTACTTCTTATCTTGTATAAAAACTTTTATAGCCACTCACCTTGTTATGTAATTCATACAGGAGCAGCTCATGTCAGAATGGAATGAAGATCTGGATGGCATGGAATCTTTTGTTCTGGAGGGAAAGAAATTTGTCAGACTGCCTGATGAAGAAATAGGTATGATATTATCATTGTATCCCCAGGAAAAGTCGGGGGATACTATGTTTTCATACCGGTTCTGCTGCCACCGCATAAAATCTTGTTGGCGCTATAACTCAACAAATATTTCACCATCTTTACCAAACTTGGTATATGTTTAGATATGGGTGAGAGGACAACGCCTATTTAAAAAAGGTCATGACCTTTACTAGAAGAGTGTCCTTGACCTTGGATAGGTCCAAATCTTGGGGAAAATCGCACAAATTCTTAAATATCTCAAGAAATCTTGCATGGATTGATTCCAAAATCAAGTTGACCAAAGATCATGTATAGGGCTGTCATGTTCCAGAAACTGGTGGCGCCACCTATTATTCTTTACTTGTTTTCGTGCCTTTAAATACCCCCAAAATTGCCTCTTGACAGTACTGTGAGCATTATAAGTCAAAAACTAATGGAAAGATTTCTTGTATATTATGCATATGGGTTATGGGATGATGTTTATTTAAATTGGGGTCATGACCTGTCCTATGAGAGTGGCCTTGACCTTGAATATTCCCATATTTGGTGAAATTCACACAAAATCTTTAATATCTCAGTAAGGGATACATGGAATGATCCAAAAATCAAATTGACCGAAGATCTTGGATAGCTTTGTCTTTTGCAGAAGACAGGTGGTGCAACCTTGTGTTGTTTTCTTGTTAAAATGATGTTAACGCAATAACTTTGTAAGAATTTGGGGTACAGTCACCAAACCCACAGGTTTGATGTATCTTATCAACGGCTAGGTCAAGTTCGAACATGGATGACCTTGATGCATTTTTTCAAGGTCACAGCAGCGATTATGCTAAAATGATATAAGGGCAATAACTCAAAAAGAATTTTATGGTAGTCACCAAACCTACAGTTTAGATGCATCTTATCACGGGCTAGGCCAAGTTCGAATATGGATGACCTTGATGCATTTTTCAAGGTCACAGAGGCGATAACGCTGAAATGATGTTAACTTTAATATCTCATTGAGGGATGCATGGATTGGTCCAAAAATCAAATTGACATAAGATCTTTGATAGAATTGTTTTCTGCAGAAGACAGGTGGCGCCACCCTATGTTGTTTTCTTGTTAAATCTAGTTATATATAAAAAAATGCTTGTTCTGCATGTCTTATTTTATTTATTAAATTGAGCTCGGAAGCCGTTTGTCTTGGTAGAACTGATTGAACTCTCCCCGCTTACGCTTTGTCGGCTGTCGGTCGATCTGATCATTTGCTGCTTAGAGTTACTCTGCTCTTTCTTCACATTCACACTCACGGGGATCAGGTAGGCCTTCCGTGCGCGGCCGATCCAGGGATATTGCCCCTTTCGTAACCAACTTGTTATTTCCATGGAATGATGTTTCTAATACGTATTCCATACTTGATATAATCAAGGTTGAGTGGAGGGCCCTATTTATATTGATATGTAATGGCCAAGCTGTGAAACTAATGCCCCTTTGAAGCGGCTTTGCCAAGTTCCAGCAGTGACGGTCATTCATTGATGTTTGAGCAAAACATAACTTTGTGTAGTAGAAAATTCATATAACTATTTTGGTGTTTATCAAAATATTAATGTATGTCCCATTGCCAAAATGGAACCCCGTGAAACTATGAAAAATAGCTTGAGCGCGGAAATTGAGCCCCGTAAATATAAAGCCAACCACAGTATTTTGCGGGAGGGAATTTCACAGAGATAGCACCATCTGATGGCCAAACCAGACGGACAACTGTGGTTTCGTGCAGTGGTTAGTAAATAGTTGAGCATAGCGTAACCGCTGTTTTTGGAGCGTACACCTGGGCCAGCTTGGAACGAGCTGGATGGCCTGCCACAGGGGCAGGAAGAGAAAGGGTGATGGTAGTGCTTCCTCATTGACTTCACTGAAAAAATCTTTCAGTTAAATGTATTCAGTATGTTGTTTCAGGGCACTTTTATTATCAGGATTTTGTGTAATTCAGGGCACTTTTAATATCAGGAATTTGTGTATTACAGGACACTTTTACAGCCAGGACTGTTACGTTTTTCTGTGTCGGTACTGGGTGCCTCAGGAGCTGCCAGAGGGAGAGGATGAGGATGAGGAGGATGAGGAGATGCTGGAGGAGGATTATAAATGTGTGGTCTACTTCTGGCAGGGCAGGGATGCTGGGAACATGGGCTGGCTTACATTTACCTTTAGGTAAACACCTTACTGATGCTCTTGCAGATTATTTATATTAGCAAAAATACATGTAGTCATCAAAAGGATTTTTTTTATCTGAAATAGTAGTCTTTTCTAGTGTCATATTGATGTGTGATACTCAGAACAGATGCTTTTACATGTATTAGTATCTGTTCACTGCAGAATATACTGTGGAAGTGGTTTTGTAAGCGGGGTTCTAATTTATGCACTTATAGCGGGAGCAGGATTTGCACTAAATTAGGAACACACATTATTTCGATGCTATCGTTTGGAAGTTTGCAGCGTTATTGTCTGACACACAGTCACATGGGTCTGGTAATCCCTCTGTGTGGGGTCGCTTTAGTTGAGGCTTCTTCAACCAGCTAGAATTTATAGTTGTCCTGAGAGTTCATAGCAAGTGATATCTCATCTGAGATCCCTTCCCATTTATAGTGATTTGTAGAAACAGCTGTGAAAGAAGTAGGCTTTTAAGACCTCTAGAACCCCCCTCCCTATGGCTTTGAACTACGACAAAGCTGAGAGTGAGCCGCGATTGTTATCAGCTCTGTTTGTTGTTCGCACATAGCTGCCTGCTTCTGGTTTGTAACCACAGTTGTTGTTGTTGAGCAACTCTACAACTTACTCATATGTCAAACAATGTGGCTGGGCGCAGAACCATTGCATCATCAAACGTGATTGGTCCCAGTTAATTACATATTGTGGTCACAGTGCTTGATTAGTTGTGCGCCATGTATGCATTGGCCCAGAGGTTGTTAGATGGGAAGATGATAAATATTTTAATAATTTGATAATTTGACACAAAATGAATTGCCTAACATACTGATTTTCACAAAAATTCAAACTGCACTAATGCTGTAAAATGAATAAGAGCATAAGTTCAGACACATTAAATGAACCTCTCACGCAGTATGTCATTCTTGACATTAAATTCTGTTTTTGATTTCTGTTTACTTTTCTTTAGTGTTTTCTTATGATGTGCCAGAGAAAACCCATTTTGTAGTTTCTTATTGTTAAAATAAAGCATACAGGTGATATTAAAATACAGTCTACATTTGTAGGTAGTTCAGGTAGTTAAACTAAAAAATGGATTATGACAGTAGCTGCATTTTTGCATCACTGCTGATAATTAGTTTGATATAAAACAAATATACTGTACTGGTACTGTGGAATTGAGTAAATACATTATCTCTCCTGAGGAACAATAGGTTATGGTGTTCCCTACATATTTAATTATATTTAATTATTACAGTTTACAAAAGAAATTTGAGGCGTTATTCCCAGACAGACTTGAAGTTGTACGGACAAGACAGGTGAGTTTACACTACTTTGTATAAATATAGTGGTGGGAGTCGGTTCCTTTTTCAAAATCGATCATCGGTTTGAGCAAACCGACTGATGATTGATTATAAGTCGGTTCAGACAAATATATGCCATTATCAAAGAAATATGCAATTATCTGTGAAACTCTACCTGCGTTTCTCCGGCAGGTATTCTCCTCTTGCGCATGAGTGTAACGATCCTTCCACGTATAAAGACTAATTTTAAGGATCAAATATAATGATCGGCAAAGTCGGGTAATATCTTTCATAATGGAATTACAGAGCATCTAAGAATGTTAGGCCTATAAAGGGTCTGTTTTTCTAGCACATGAAGGCATATTTTATGGGCCCAGGTGCGCTAGGGGCAGATCATACCCCCAAAAAATTGCAGACTAGTCCAAAAAAAAATCCAGCTGAAATTGAAATACTCGACCGGCCGGGTTAGCCCCAAAAAAGAAATTTTTAAGGACGGCCTAAACAGTGGCACCTTGCATCAGTTGAATAGACTATTTCTAAGAGAATCTCAGAAAATTGGCATAGACCTAGAGAACTACGGAGTATTTTAACGCCTTCCCGCCCATATTTTGCAATTTACATTTCGTTAAAAACGCTCCGCTAATTCTGCAGCTCCCTGCGAGTTCACATATTATAAGTTTAATAAGTCCTCCGTTCTCGCATCTACCGTGTCATACTCAGTTACATACTGAAGTTATTTGGGAACACAGACTCATTATATGAAGCGCGGAATGTAGTAAAAAATGGAAGAATCATTTTTGCCTATAACATAAAGGCATTCTGGAAAGAAAACAGTCAATTTTATGATTTAATCGATAGTTGGCTTTGGTAATCGAGCGCTTGAAAGTGGCAGCAAACTGACTGACTTTGATAAAACTCGATGATCGGCCCACCACTATATAAATATGTTACAGAATATTTCCATCATTGTGTTCTGTGTTGAATTATGCCCTACCTGCTGTTATGTATTCATATTGTTGTACATTTGTCATGGTTTCTACCACTCTTGCCACTCTGCCTCATGTTATTTTGCCACGATAACTTACTGTGGCTTTGATGGATTTTCACCAAACTCACCATAACAACTGAATAACAGATTATCTAGCCCAGAGTTCGATTATGGGCATCATCAATGCATATTTCATAGATCACAAGTTACTAGGATACTTTGTGGTGTCACGGTGATAAATTATGAAGAATATGAAGGATTTTGATAAAACTCATCAGAAATGTTAATCAATAAAATATCTCCAGCAAAATTAATGAAGTCAGAGGTCACATCACTTTGGAGGCACCTTGGTGACCAACCAAAAATCCTATGGATTTTCAAGAAACTCTTAATACATATGTGTATTTACCAATTGAGTTTCTCACCTGAATTACCTTCTAATCAAAATTCACGCACATTTAATGAGGTCAGAGGTCACCAGATACATGATGGGCATATTATATACGTTTGCGATGCTCTTGTTAAAAATTATTTTATTGGTGCATTCTGGCTATAGAAATATTAGTAATATTCAATCTTCAGTCATTAATGTATGTATACTTTAATATAATTCTTAAACAAAATTCTCATAAAAAAATGAAAAGTTTGAGTGGATAATTATGCAAATGCATTACTTTTTTTCTCTGTTGAGGGTATTTCAATGCAGTATAAAAAAATTTGCATTAGTAAATAAAATAAATTTTTTTCAATATTGAAATATTTTTATTTATTTGTTACAGCAACAAGAGAATTTAAAGTTCCTGTCTCACTTTAAGAGGAAGTTCATTATACATCAAGGTAAACGTAAAGCTGTGAGACCAGAAGGGGAGGCGGCCCCAGTAGAGTTCTTCCATATTCGAGCTAATGGTAGTCCTATTGCCACTAGGTGTATACAGGTCAGTGTGTCAATGAAACCATAAATGTACATTTCACCATTTTCACAAATATTCTCATGCATCTGTTGTTTAGCTTCAGGAACACAGGAATATACAATTAACTTGGTAAGGGTCTGATATGCCAAAATCATTTCTGATAAAAATAATTCACCATATTTTCACACAACTTGGAAAACTTTCTCTGGTTTGATACTACATTGCAAGTAAAATCTGATAGAGGTAGCTTAAAGGAGTTTGTATATCAAATCGTTAAGGGTGGTACATTTTGAATTACTACAAGTCTCCAGTGTTGACAAATCAATAGGCTATAAAAGTGTTTAAAACTCCAGAATCATTTTATTGTGATAACACTCTATAGCCTGTCAGACGTGTGTAACTTTAACTAAAATTGTATTTTTGTTAATTTCAGATAAAGCCAGATGCTGCTCTACTTAATTCACAGTTTTGGTATGTGTTCAGTTTCGTTCTTGCCTTTCTTGGCAATATAATGAATGTTACTGTATACATAAAATGGAACAGTGGTATAGTTTCATATATATTTGTTGGCAGTATTTGGTATGCTATTGCATTCCATAGGTATCCATAGGGCCCTTGAAATTTTTGTCCGTATGTTTATTAATACACAGTGGGACCTTGTATACGTGCACTTTGATATACCTGACAATTCCTCAACCGTATAAACTAAATTACTGAACTTTAACACATAATAAAGTGAATATCATCCATCTTTATTTGATGCAGATAGAGACAGTCTTGAAAAGTATTCATATTATCTCTGTTTGTAACAATAATTTTTTTAAAATATAATATTCATATGCCAGGCATATTTCATAACAACATCCCTTGTTTTTTGGAGACAAAATTGTCAGACTAACTTGATTTAACTGTTTATTGGTTTGTTCCAGTTACATCTTGAAAGTTCCATTTGATGCGGAGGATGAGAAGGGTGCAGTTTATGTATGGATAGGTGACAAAGCAGACCCTGAAGATGGCCGTATAGCAGAAGAAATTGTTGAAGAAATGTATGGGGTGAGAAAATCTTCCACCAGCTCTTAGAAGACTTGTCTTTACATCTTTTGTGTCATTTATCAAAAGTAGCCTATAAAAATTTACATTAAGTTATGTTGATATTTTTTTTTTATCTCCTTAAGCTTTAAATAAAAAACATTGGACCATTTTACATCTAATGTTTGCCATATCAGCAGTTACTGGAAAATCTTATAATGTCAGAGAGATATATAGGAAAATTGTAAAATTTCAGAGATTTTACTTGGTCACTGAGGTTTATACTGAATAAACAGAAATTTGCAGAGTAGTCACATACACTAAATAATTACTCATGTCAATATTTACATACTACTGTTTCAGGAAACACATTCAATTCAGATATTAAACGAGGGTGAGGAACCAGAGAATTTCTTCTGGATTGGACTTGGAGGCAAGAAGAAGTATGATACAGTGAGTATTTTGCAATATTTTTAATGTTATTAATGTCTAATAGTACAGGGAAACTCTGAGAACCACCTATGTAACAGAACTCCAAACTACCAATACCAGTCCTTGTTTTACCCTTTCGCCAGAGGTTGTTTCTTCTCAAAACGAACCTCTTCTAGTTAGGCAGTGTTTGGTTGCCAGGACTACTTGTCACAACTGTCAAACTTGAAAATCAAAATTTGTTACATTTCAAGGAAACCTCTACTGTTTACATTTTGCATGCACATCAGCAGCAC
Organism: Sipunculus nudus; assembly: GCA_026874595.1. Classification (NCBI taxonomy): domain Eukaryota; kingdom Metazoa; phylum Annelida; class Sipuncula; order Golfingiida; family Sipunculidae; genus Sipunculus; species Sipunculus nudus. Next base: position 61,783,163 of record CM049307.1, read on the forward strand.
ATGTTCACAAGATATTACTTATTCCTTAGAGTCCAAACCTCAAACACACCCATGTTTATGTAATTTGCCTTGAAACTATTATTGTCAAACATATTTGAACAGACTAAATTGCCCCCTTCACTACATTTTTTATGCAGGCTGAGCTTGCCATAACCTCTTGCATGACCATCTTACTATTGACCTATCCATTTATTTTACATGACCTTAATCGCATATTCATTCAGTGAATAATCATGAGCAGAACAGTTGTGTGCATCCAAATTGCAATCAAGTAACCGTTGGCAATGTAAACAGTCAATCATCCGACAAGCACAAAATTTACATAATTTGGGCAACTCTCCCAAACAGAACATGTGTATAGTCTGTACCAGCACCCCTGTAAGCATGTTTTCCAGGATATATTTTTACACAAATTTTTTACAGATGTTTTTGAAGACAAATGTGGCTTAATACGTAAAAATATGCGACTCCCTGGGATCAGAGGCTGAATAATAATGCATACAAAAGTAAAATCTCTGTTTTTATATGGGATACACAAAATTAAGCCAGTTGCATAACAAAAGGACTTTAAAGCCAGCTATTTATCTACCTTTTCTACAGAATTTATGTGATTTAGCCTTACTTTGCAAACAAATTGATTAACTCCGGGTATGTTTATTTAGAAAAGTTGTTAAAACACCTCTGTGATGGATTGTTTATCTACAAGCTGTAAGTAAACAAAGCAATGTTAACAAATGAAAAAAAAAACATGTATTTATGTGGAAGTTGAACAGACACTAGTTGCAAAATGGGCTTTGCAAAACTCTGGTTTGTCTGTCTTGCAGCAAAATGTCTGTGTTAAATGTATTTGGATTATTTTGGTTTCCCCCCACATGTTATAAACATTTGATTATAAAGAAAACATACAGCCTGTGTGTAGAGGGAGGGGTGTTTTCTGACCTATTTTTGTATAAGGTTCAAGGGAATGTCTCTAGTTAAAGATACCAGCTAAGGTCCCTTTAATGGTCATATCATGAACCTGACAAGTTTCTCTTCTGTTTCCAGGATGCGACTTACATGCAGTATGCTCGACTGTTCAGATGCTCCAATGAGAAGGGTTATTTCACTGTGTCTGAAAAATGTGCAGATTTCTGCCAGGTGAGTTTTATCAGGAATGGTGTATGGATTTAATTGAGCACATTAGAGAGTATTACATCTGGAGCACAGATCTGCCATTTTACTTTTAATTGTTATAAATAACTGATAAATTGTATGAAGGTAATATGTATTTCATAAATACATATACCATCAGAAAGAAAACTACACAAGGTTTGAGATGATATATATACTTCACAGATCTAATATTAATTTTAAATAACTTTGGGCTAAATTTTTATTCAAGGGGATTTTCTCCGTGATGCTACCTTAAGAGTGTAAGAATTATGATCATGACTTGTTCAGGAAGAAAGAGTGCTGACTTGGTTCATGGTTCCCATCTATGAAAATAATGTCCTTGTTCAGTGTGTTTGGATTATTTTGGCTGGCCCCCCACATGTTATAAACACATAGATAGAAACAAAACAGCTTGTATGCTGTTGGATTACTGTTTTTTTGCCAATTTTTAAAAAAGGTTTAAGGAATTATCTTTAGTTATTAGACGTCAGATAGCAGAATAGGCCCCTTTAAACATGTACTGTTGTTTCCAGGATGACCTGGCGGATGATGATGTGATGATACTTGATAACGGTCAGCAGGTGTACTTGTGGATTGGTAAGAAGACCAGTGACATAGAGATAAAGCTGGGCTTCAAGAGTGCACAGGTCAGCCTCATTATCTACATGTCCATTGTGTTTACCCAAATGCAAACATCTGGAATTTTCTAAACCCATCACTATATCATGGAGTAGAGATAGAATATGATTACACAGAAAAGTCAGTTCACTCCGTATCATCAATTGTTAAGTTTCTGTTATATACATGTATGCTATTTTCTGAATAAACCTTCTAAAAAAACATATCTATTGAGAACATGTCAATATTAATTTTACCAATTAGTCCATGGTATGCAATCCTTTATTTAGTGGGGTTGCATTGGGGGGAAAAAGGGTCACTTGAGCACATGGCAGCTTTATTAATTCATGTTTTGGTAAGGCTGGGACTGCTTTGTGGGTAGCTTAATTTTGTTGTTCTCAAATAGTGTTGTAAAATTTACTTTAATTTTCAGTTAACAGCAACACATTTAATACCTTATTCAGTAATTAATAGCAGCCATAAACACTTCTTATGTTTACAGGTATACATCCAGAACTTGCGCATCAAGCAGCCAGAAAAACCAAGGAAGCTGGTACTAGCCTTGAAATACAAAGAAACCAGAAGCTTTATCAAATGCTTCCATGGCTGGAGCAAGTATCATGAGGCACCCCAGTGAGAGCTGACCTTGACCCAAGCTGACCTCTGACATTCAGATTTGACCTCTGACATTTCAGATTTGACCTCTGTCATGTGGGTCACTTGTGATGTGCTCATGTTAATATGTCTGGTGCTATTCCAAGAAGATTGTTATCTGTAATTGTAATTGGTGGATTTTTGTAGCCTTGTTTAACACTGGAAATTTTATGCAGTGATACAGGAATCCTTTCTGAGTGTATTCCAGCTTGTAGGGATATTTCATTATATTGTATGCATGATTGTGTACCTAAGCTCCTATTTTGCCAGATGAAATTCTCAGTCTGGTTTAAAATGCACCTATATACAAAAGCTAAATGTTTGTTACTTATACCGAGTTTTTATGTTTACCATGCCCATGCCTGTTACTATTAGTGTGATATTTCTGTATTTCTTAATCAAAAGTTGAATCTCACCATTTTATTGACATCAAACAAGTGTTTTTGGATATGTTTTACAGAGCTGTGTTATGATCACTGTAATCATGCTCATAAAAAGTGAAATTCTTGGGCCAACTCTCTTGGTTGAGTTTTTACAATCAACTAAAATTTTTCATATTAGGTCCTGTTCACATAAATCTGATAATCAAACAGTTGTAAGTATATAATTCCAAAATGGTTGCAAACCAAATGTAAAATTTTACTGTACATACTGGTAATCTACAGTACCAGTACAAACTTAATGCAACAAGGTCAAAGATTTATGTTACAGATTGAAACAAGATTTTATATTTATGAGATCCTTATCAGGAGGCCAGTTTCATGTGTTAATATGTAGTATGTTTAATGAGACAAAGCTTACTGGTTGATTCCACAAATCTATCTGGTAAAGACCTGTGTTTTGGGCTCAGTTAACTTTGTCTACTCATAATTCTATTAGAAGAGGATGTCTCTCAAAGTAATATGATCACGATTATGTAGTGTCTGTTAAATGATTTGTGTACAAGGTGATGTCAGTTTGGGAGTTTTTGTAGCTGTTTAACACTTCTGTAACAAATAACTTTTTCCACAAACTTTTTATAATAAAAGGACCTGGAAGTGTCCAAAGCCACTGAGCCATTAATTCCTGCATGTTTACTATTTATATTTTAAATCATGAAACACCAAAGTGTAATTTCTCTTAAATACCATGACTCTAATAAAGACATTTATACCTGTGCTTCTGGTTCTGTTGTTCTTTATAACTGAGCATTTGTTTCAGTTATGTATAACTGTATATAAGATATTAATATTCAGATTCTGTCACCCATTCATGGTCAGTTAAATTTGGAACACTTTTTCTTCACTTTCTCCATGAAGGAGGCATGTTGATGTATGTTAATGTACATTTCTTGTTGTGGTGTGTGTAGTACAAGTTGAGAAAATTCAGATGAATAAAACCTCCCGTATAAAATGCTTACAACTTATACAAATCTTCATATGTCAAAGTCTGTGACATGACCATGCATTCACAGACCTTGATTCTAAAACCCCTCTGGCATCTTTTCCATGAATTATAAATAAGGCAATTGAACTTATCATATGGCTCTTATACACTTGTTTTATGTGGATGTCTGGTCAATGTTTTGGTCAGATGTTTACCATTGCCGGGAAGGCATCGAGCATCGAATCAATCATCAGCCCGTCCCATTTCTGGTACAACGTGTACTTGTTCAGACAACATGTGTACAGTGAATTGCTTACAATGTATAGGTTGTGTTTGATTGACAGTTGCAATTTATGCCCAGCCACTTGCAGCCTAATTGTGCATTATTCATGAAACATGCCAGAGAGGGCTGCGTAATCACAGTCTGTGAATGTGTGGTCATGTAGTACGAAGGTGTATATTCCCCATAGTAAAATATCAAATTGGGAAGCTCTTCTGTAAAACATTCAAATAAAGAGGAAATCTTGAACATGAGTGGAAGAGCAATAACTATAGTATTTCCAAGAAACCTATAACCCATCTCTCTACATTTTCATAATATGAAAGAAATCTGTCCATTAGTTTTTAGCTCAGCTGACTGTAAGTCAATCTCCTTGAAAACCTGAAATTAGGTCTCTGTTACCCATATCCTTGGAGCTATGGGGCTCCGAAGTACCCCCCAGAATAATGCAAAATTTGATACAAAAGCTCAAGTATCTGAATAACCACTGCATTAATCACCATGATTCTTTGCATGAATATTGATCATAAGATGTTCCATCATTTCCTGCAGACTGGTGGTGCCACCTGTATTTTTTTTAATTTTTACAATTTTTTTTCTCTTTTTTTCAGACCTCAATGAAACTGTCATCTGTTAACAGGGCACAAATCGTAACCGCTGGACCTAGATTCTTCTTACTTGACATCAAGGGAGGTTCATGAAAAGTCTCTGTGAAAACATGAAATTAGGTCTCTGTTACCCATATCCTTGGAGCTATGGGGCTCCGAAGTACCCCCCAGAATATTGCAAAATTTGATACAAAAACTCAAGTCTCTGAATAACTACTGCATTGATCACCATGATTCTTTGCATGAATATTGATCATGGGATGTTCCATCAGTTCCTTCAAACTGGTGGCGCCATCTGTATTTTTTTTCAATTTTACGAAATTTTTTCTTTATTTTTGAGACCTTCAAAGAAGCTGTCATCTGTTAACAGGGCACAAATCGTAACCGCTGGACCTAGATTCTTCTTACTTGACATCAAGGGAGGTTCATGAAAAGTCTCTGTGAAAACATGAAATTAGGTCTCTGTTACCCATATCCTTCGTAGAGGTACCCCTCAGAATAATTAAAAATTTGATACAAAACTCCAGTATCTGAATAACCAATGCATTGATCTCCAAGATTCTTTGCAGGCATATTGATCATGGAGTGTTCCATCAGTTCCTGCAAACTGGTGGCGCCACCTGTATTTTTTTCAATTTTTGAGGCATTTTTTCTCTATTTATGAGACCTTCAAATGAAGTGGTCATCTCTTAACATGCCACAAACTGTAACTGCTGTACCTAGAATCTTCTTACTTGACATCCTGGGAGACTACTGAAAAATCTCCTTGGAAACCTAAAATTAGGTTTCTGTTACCCCATTTTCTCCGAGCTATAGGGCTCATAAATACCCCCAAGAATAATTAACAAGGGACCTATGGGTCACTGTGCTCAGCTGAAGTTAACCTTGAAGGTAAAAATCTAAAATAATATCAAATGGAGATAAAGTGTAAGAGGAAGAGGTGATAAAGGCCATGGTTGGTTTATATAATTGGTTTGTATTGATGAGCAAGAAATTGTTGCAAATAATATTTTGTGACCTGACCATGTGTTTCCTAATGTTGAAACTGAAGCATGTGAGCAGTTTGTGAACAAATGATCTGTACAGTTACCATGACCATTAGTTGGCTTTTCGATTAACTGTTGACATTTCAGTAGTTTACACATTTGTTCAATCGAATCTTTTTTTTTGTATAATATATATCATTAAATATATGTTTTTTTTATGAAATGTATACAGTTGAAATATAACTAATTAACAACATAAAACATGGCAAACAAAGCCTGATCTCAAATTCTGCTGATGCAGGAAAATAATGAACAAATGTTTGTAATAAATCCTCATTTTTTTATCACATCAATTTTTTTTTTAATTTAAGTTTATATTTCTATACATTTTCAATATAACATATATATCTGAATATAAAAGTTAATTTATAATTCTCAATTGCATCATCATAAATCTCAATCTTGTCAGATAACACCACATCATGCATATAAAATGTTTATTTATTTTTTACCACAAAAATATATCTTTTAAATCTGCAAAACAATAAATATCTAAAAAAAATACTTGAATTTATATTTCACAATTTTTAATTGTGTCTTTATTTATCTATAATGTGCTTCATATTTTATCATAATTTAAGCATACTGATGGGTTCCATTATGATTGGTAAAATCATTTAAAAGAAAAATGATTTCTTTAAAAATGCTACATTACACAACATTGCATCTTCTGGATTACACCTTGAATTACTTTTTCAAGGAAAGTTTTTGCATATCAGAGTGGAAGCAGCATTACAATTAAGGAGATACAGTGAAAACAATAACAATACTGCATAACACTTGTGGTCATTGGGGTGGTGATATGAGAATAACTGTACACCTGTCACAGCAGGGGATCTCCCCCAGTGACTGTAACAAATCAGAAACTCTGGCATAGCTGACTTCCAGTGACCTGGAGTGGGACCCTGCATCTGTAATCTGTAAACAAAGCAAATGACTACAATAGAGCCTCAAGAAAAAAATCAATAACTAGCTTAATTTTCAAGCTTTTACTTCCAAATTTCAGATTTAAACTAACTAAATATTTATGTTCACATGCTGTGAAAATTAAATCAATGGTGCTTACAGGAAAAAAACGTGCCATGGTCAAAGTTGGGCAAAATTTAAGGTCCTGATTTTATTTTTATGCTAATTACTTAAAAAATTTACAAAATTCAGATCTAATTTTGGGTAAACAATTGAATCTTAATTAAACATAGTTATATACTTGGGAAAACAGACTCTAGTTTCAAAATTTTTCATGTTAAGTGAGTAAATATTTTTCCTGATTTTTTACAAAGTCCATTATGTTTGGGCCCATAACTTAAAGAATTTATACTTAACAGACTTAATTTTTGGCATGTACATAGGAACTATATAGAAGAATATTTATGGTAAATATGAGGAAAAACAGATGAGTGGTTTTGATATTAGGCAGTCCTGAAGTGTGAAAATAGGATTTTAATAAAAAATTGAGGTTTTTCCTTAATTTCTCAAAGGAACGAAGTCGCAGAGACCCAGTTTTCTTGGTAGGAGATCTTGGGGACATCTAACATTATGCTGAATTTTGGATTCCTAGGTCTTACGGTTTCAAAACGTGCCACATCTACGGACGGACGGACGGACGGACGGACAGACGGACGGACGACGGACAATGGACCACGACTATAGCTCAGATGACTTATAGTCAGCTGAGCTAAAAATTTGATACAAACAAAAGCTCCAGTATCTGAATAACTAATGCCTTGATAGCCATGATTCTTTGGACATATATTGATCATGGAGTGTTTCATCAGTTCCTGCAGACTGGTGGCACTCCCTGCATTTTTTTCAAATTTTTACGCATTTTTTTTCTATTTATGAGACCTTCAAATGAAGTTGTCATCTGTCCAAAAGCCCACTGAAACCCATTTCTAAGGACTTTTCACAAAATTCATGATTTGTTTGCACTCTGGCAGTCATTTTGCTCATTGTTCAACATTCCTTGAATTCAGCTGAGCGTCATGGCCCATGGGCCACTTGTTTACTTAAAATGATCACAGTACTTTCAAGTAGCAATTATGGGGGTATGAAAAGGCGTAAAAACAAGAAAAAAATTATAGGTGGCGCCACCAGTTTCCGGCATATTACAAGGCTATCCAAGATCTTCTGTCACATTGATTTTGGACCAGTCCATGCAAGCTTTCTTGAGATATTTAAGAATGTGTGTTATTTTCAGCAAAAATGGACCTATTTAAGGCCAAGGTCACTCTCCTAGCAAAGGTCATGACCCCATTTTAAATAGGCTTCCTACTCTTACCTATATCTATACAAATGTCAAGTTTGAAAAAGATCAACAAAATATTTTTTGAGTTATCCCGCTCACAAAATTTTTCTGCGGCGCTGGGTGAAACCATAGTATCCCGACTTTGTCTGGGGATACAATTAATACTTATTGTTATTCTTTGGCTAATGTCCATTATTCTGTAATTTACAGGGTTTAGCAGGGCCTCTTAGCTTATCAGATGCTGATATATATGAAAACCAAAATAAATAAGTTTACTTGCTAAAATTTTCCAAAATTAAGCTGAGCAACATGACCCATGGGTCCCTTGTTCTTACTGTGCCTACTTTTTTGGTCTCAGTGTTATTTTCCTAATTTTCTTACTTTGCCTGAAAAAAATCAATTTGTAGTGCATCAAGTCTCCTCACCAATGATAGGAGACCAGAAAATATTGCAAGGAGAAAATTAAGCAAAATCTTTGAAAAGTATATTTGTAAATTCCACTCCTAATCAAGTGCATCCATATCCAAGACGCATTCCTAGGTTAGCTCCAGAACACCCTATACCAAGGTCAAGATGAGAAGTCAGCAGCCAACAGACCTAAGGCAGCAGCAACCAAGCATTTAAAACAGACAAAAATTGTAAAAACTTTTATTAGGATTTATATACAGAACAATATGGTGCAGTACTTGTAAACAGCATGCCACCATGACAAAATATAAGAAATAAAACCCCGACTGACAGATATACCATGTTATTGGCATGTTGTTGCTATGATGCCATTATACTACTTGAAAGAAATAATCAGTCAAAACTACAAGGCATGAGCATAGTGATTACAAAAAATATTATATTATATAAGAATGTATATATCCTTCAACTAAAATGACCCTGTAAGTTTTAGTTTTTGCTGGTCTGGTGTGAACCATTTTGCTATTATTGCTTGTTATCTATTTCCCATATACAACTACAAACTGTCCAAACAGCAACAGTCCATAAGTTACTAAGGTATGGAAATTCATACTCAGATAGTGTAGGTATGTTCTGGCCATTAAGGCTCATACATATTCTGATAATTTGTGCAATTATTATTATAGTTATTAAATAAACTATTACAAATAAAGGAGATAAAGCCCCTTGCTTTAACCACTGTCCATGTCTTGATATCACAGGATATATTCACACAGAAAAAAATGCTAATTAAATATGTATAACTGTATAATTTGTTTAGTCTATTTGTATCTAGTGCAGAGAGGTGAATATGTCTAGGTGCAGAGGTTTGATGATTCCGGACTCCCTGATGATAAAGTCCTTTTGATGCTCAGATTGTCACCACAGCAAGTTCTCACGGCTGATACATCTTCCCCTGAAATGACACAAACAAACTGCAGATGAAGACAATGTGCAAGTGTCATTAACAGTTTATATGATGAATAAAAGTATTTTGTAAGGATTATCAAAATGCAAATTATATACTAAGGTTGGGTTCATATTCACAAGGCTCATATTTTGCTATGCCTCCATTTTGAAAATTTCACAAGGGATTTATATTCTCTATCGTACCAAAACCTATAAAATCTAAGTAATCAGTATTTTTATTTATGATAAAATAAGAATAAATCCAACAATAGCCATTTCATTTCAATCAACCCTTTCACCTTAAAACTCAGAATTTGGACTCAGACTTTTATCTTGATAAAAGTTCAATTTTGTGAAATCCAAAAGTTATCATATCAATTTACAGGGAACAATTTAAGCTTTAAATATGTGTTTTATATCAAGTTGACCCCGAGAAAAGGGTTCCCGTTAAATTAACAAGTGACCCATGGGTCATGACGCTCAGCTGCCAAGCATGAACTGTGACATCATGGAGATTCACAACTTCCAGTCAAATTTTAAAGAACCAATTTGTTGTAAATTTTCTATGACAACAGAAATATATATCACCTATATCTGGTTAAAACACAGTGAATTGATGGTCTGAGGAAAATGCATGATTGTTAAGCTATCAGGAACTATTCCAACAGCTTGCTTGAAACCTGTCAGTCTCAAAGGAACACCACAAAGGGCAAATATAAGATCAAAATATATAGCAAAAATCAAGGAAATACATGCAAGAATTATTGAGAAACAGGTGCTTCTGCATGAATTTTCATTCAATACAAGCCAACTGTACTGCACTTTTATAAATGATGGTAATATTTATTCAGAAATATTTGACCCAATCCTTTACAAGATTACATAAATATACATCCAACTGCATTCACTTTAACTGTTCTTGAGATAATATGATCAAAAGGAATTAAAAGATGGTTGCCTGGTGGCCATATTGGACTTCTGACAAGTCTGAAATCAGACAACAAACATTCTCTAAATCGGACCAAACATTAAAGAAAAATTACTGAAACTGCACTGAAGAAAGAATTTCTAAGGTGGCTAACTGGCAGACATAATGGATTTCTGACAAGTATGACATTTGATATCCCACATTCTCCAATAAGAGACCAAACTTGGGGCAAATTATCCAGTAATGAATGCCCAAAATAATTCAAAAGGCATGTCCAGGCCCTCATATCAGATTTATAGATATGCAATTGTAAAAAGTGTAAGTCCAATATTTTTTATTATCTCTCTGCTTTTCAATGGGGTCAGCAGGGTAGGTAAACTGCCAAACCTGAAAGAAAAGAAATGCAGAAAGCATGACTAAGAGTCTTGAAATAAAACAAAAAGCCATCCTCAATCAAGGTACACATCCACATATTATGAGAACAAATACTTGCTTTTATATGTGGTGATATATATTAAAATATTCAGATATCTAGGAAACTAAGTTTATTGCTAGGATTCCATAAAATAAACTGCAAAATGTTCCCATCATCTTATAAATCAGTAGCTAAACCTTAACACTTAACTCTCATAGTCTTAATGCCTCGCTGAAGTATTCCAACAACAGTGTTTTTGTTATGAAGTAACGAGGTACTTTATCACTGAGCCTTATCACTTAATAGGCCGATACAAAAGGGAGTCATATGTCACCAGTGTCACTCACAATTACAGCCACACAGGGAGATGTACCAGCTGGAGTGGGATGGTTATATACACAAGAAAAATAGAGATGGTCAATAAAATAAGTAATTGTGAACATCCCTGACCTATGACCTAGGCCTTTTGCCCATATATCAACTGGATTCTTTCTAAATGATGGGTAACTACTAACCACTTAAATCTGGTGTAATTACTTGGCAACCAATGGGTGAATAACTTTGACCTGCAACCTTTAACCTGCTGACCAGCTGACCCCAAAATCAATAAGTTATTTATTCAAGCAAAAAGACTCATAAATATGAAGTTTGAGTCAAACTGAGTGATGCATAGATGTGGCATATGTGAAAGACTGAAGGTTTGGGTTGAACAGTTACACTTGAAATATGCTCACAAGCATTTAGAACAATTGAATATTGTGACCTTGACCTTTGACTTTTTGACCTCAACATCAATAGGCTTCTTCCCTTATTGGCAGGTAAGCCATATAAGACAGATGGAAGGTACAGATTGAAAAGTTTGCCTGAAAATGACTCCACGCAAGAAGTGGGTGCTGTGAACTTGACCTTTGACCTCAAAAATCAACAGGTCTTTTCCCCTGTTGGCAGAGAAGCGATATCAGTGCTAGAAGGTTTGGAATGAAAAGTCTAGCTTGAAATGTGTCCACAACCTTTTCAAAGAAGTGGATCCTGTGACCCTGACCTTTGACCTTGTGACCTCAAAATCTATAGGATTCTTCTCCAACTTAGTAGGTGAGCTATATGTGAAAAATCAAAGAATTGGGATGAAAGGGTTGGCTTAAAATGCATCCACAGGCTTTTCAAAGAAGAGGCTCCTGTGACCTTGACCTTTGACCTTTTGACCTCAAAAAAATTATGGTTCTTCCCCTGTTGGTAGGTGAGCTGTATGTGAAAGATGGAAGGTTTGGGATGAAAATTTTGTCTCAAAGAGTTATTTCTGGGGGGTGCAAACACACCCCATAACTTCGAGAATATAGGTCGCAGTGACCTAATTTCAGGTTTGCAAGGAGATCTTTTTATAACCTCTAAGACTGCATAGGGTTCATGGCCCTAGCCCCTACGGTTACGATTTGTGCCCTGCTGACGGCCGGACGGCCGACCGGCCGGACGGCCGGACGGACAGACGGAAGGACGACGGACAAAGACCCATCGCTATAGCCCAGCATCACTGAAAGTCAGCTGAGCTATAAATACACTTTTTGCAGTTCTCAGACCTTAAAACTGTAATAACAGTTGGAGCAATTATAGAATCCGGTCTACATGGACGAGGTTATGGGTGTATATGGATGGACGTAATGATGTTAAGGATTCATGTAAAGGAGAAGTAAGAGGCGTGTTGATGTCATATCATCAGGCATGTCATGGCTCATGTAGATTACTACTAATATGAGACGGTCAAGTCAGTTTAGATCCATCATGAGAATGAAGACCAGATTCTATACTCGGGCCTAACAGGTAATGTGAACACAGCTTAACAGTAAATGAAGGACTGGCGGAGCCACTATAGAACGCGGGCTTCGCTTCTATTGAGAAACATAAAAAAAATTGTCTCCTCTCATTCCCTATTTTAACTCCTACTTTTCCCTGTAGATGTCCCTACACTCAACTCTTCTAACATAAACAACTACTAAGCATCAGAAGTCGCCTGAATCGGGAATCGGACCTACGATCTCTAGACTAGGAGCCCTACACGCTACTAAGTGAGCCGTGAAGACGAGATACCAGCAGGAGCAAGTTTTGTTCATTTATATCTGTGATTGAAGAGGCATCTATCATGAAAATGGGAAACCATAGGAAAATTAAGGTTTAGGTGGGGGCTCCGCCCCCACACCCCCGTTCAGACGGGGAACCCAGGTTCCCCGGACCCCCCCTCCTCTAATATAATAAACTCCAGCTATGAGCAAAATTAAATACGGGAATTCTGAGGAAAATGATATGTATCGGCCTTTTCCAGGAAACAATTTATTATGCGACACCCGTTGTACCGGCGGTAGGCTGAAGCCCGGTTTCTATAGTTCTGCCGGACTGGCATACAAGGTGCCGCTTATACATGTGTGTATTTTATTTATTTATAGACCTAAAGACTACAAATGCATTAACGGTAATAGACCAGCAATATTGCCAATTATTGTTTGTAAACAGTGAAACCAACTGCCATGGCAACTGTGGTTTCAGGCTTTAATTTTTTTAACCAGAGCAAAATCCAAATATGTCTTCAACCATTAAATGATTAATGCAGCAGACTCAGTATTTTTTATATAATAAAATATATACCTGCTTCGCTTAATCATCATCGTCATCAGGTACAAAGATATCATTTTCCTCCAACCAGGCAGCCCCGCTCTTGCTCATGGTCGCCCCCACATACAAGAACGGAAACACTGTTGCGAGCACCTTTATCGTGGCAAAACGAGTCTGTTCGGGCATTGGTAGGAGAGCCCCAGTTGACGTAGAAATTTTGGTTCTCATAATAATAACATTTGACCTTGCTGACTGTACTCCAGCCGACTTCAAAACAACCTTCGCAGACTGTTGCAGTAGACTTCCCACTCTGCTCGCCATCTTTCGATACCTGTCAAAATTGCATGGATTGACACCCTGCCTATGAAATGAGTGCGGCCCCAGTGGGTTGTGCTTTTATGATAGGTTGGATGTGCCCAGAGAGCTAACAGGGGACAGGGTACCAGTCTAGCAAGGTCCCTTGGTGCAGGGGACCATATATTGTTAGTTTTTACAGGATTTTCTTTTTCCCTTTCTTTCACTGGTGACATTGATGAAGCTGGGGATAAGATAAGATAAGATAAGATAACATTTATTAGCCTTCAGTTCCAGGAATTTGTTGTTGACTTGCAATTCATTACATAAAAAAAATAAATAAGTAAATAGATAGATAAATACATAAAAATAATACAAAAATACATAAAAACCACACATAACATATTGATGCATGTAAAATTAAGCATGTAAAAATGATAAAACAGATAATTCTGCAGGTAAAACACATAATTCAAAACATTAAATTTCTAAGAGGGTTGTGAGTTAAAGTGTTTAATACTGTGTGGTACGAGAGATTTTTTAAAACGAGTTGTTCTGCAGAATATTGTATCTAGGCGTTTACCTGAAGGTAAAAAACGGAACTCTGAATATATTGAGTTATTATTAAGATATATTATTTTTAATACAATATATTATTATTATTATTATTATTATTATTATTGTCATCATCATCATCATCATTATTTCTGATGAACAGAATTTCATGAAAATTTCAGGGCATTTCGGGAATGATATGGTATGATATGAATTTAATAGGTAAAAATCAATATGTGCATGAACATAACAACATAAACATATGCCATTTACCGAGGATGCATTTAAGCATACATTGGCACACTTATTTCCATTGTGGTCCTCGGACTAGACTAAAAAAAAACAGACTATTGGTGCAACAGCAGACTGGTTTGTACACAATATACAGAAGTTTGACTAGAAATTATCATAAAACTTAGTATAGGACTAAAGTAAATATGCTATAGGCCTACTTACAAGTAAGAAGTCAAGAATATATAAAATATTAGAAGTTTAAAATGCTAGCTCAGGCTGGCATATAGTCATGTGTTTCCTCTTTTTTTATCTGGACCTAAAGTACATGTAATTTAACATTTTTTTAAAACAATCTTTCGTAAGGCATTGTTTAGTTGATATTAATTGGTAACTCATTACAGTGAAAAATATCAGTAAAATAGAAAATATTCAAACCAGATCTTCCAACCCTTGGTACCACATATGACCAAAAACTTGACCTTGTGACATATGACTGTGAGCATTTTGAACCAACTTGATGTTGCAACCCATAATATATGGCATTCTGGTGTATTCCTATTGATTATAATATACACGTGACGAAGTTTCAATTGTTCCACTCTATAATGAACCGGTAATAACTTCACATGATCAAATTCATCAAAACCAATATGTGTTCTGGTTTATACATTTAAGATATTGCGTATAATCTTATTCTATGACAACTGCAATCTATCCTTCATTTTCTAAGACAAACCATTGTACCAGGCCGCACATGCATATAGTCGTAGTGGCATTGAATTCAGGCAGTTACTATCAATCTCTTAGTTTTAAAATTTTCTAGTGGTACGATAAAGGAATTTAAGATTCTTACAACTTTTATCCAAAATATTATTTGCAATTACCTTTCCAGAAAGCGACTGTTCTAAAGTCACACCTAAATATGTAACAGTAGGTTTAGATTCAATTGTACTACCCTTACAACACACGTTAAGATGGTCAGCCTTGCGTAACCTTCCCTAACTGCCGAACAAGATGGATTCGGTTTTGCCAAGGTGCAGAGATAATTTATTTTCAATGAAACATTCACTGACTGTCTCCAGCTCCAAACTAAGTACCTGTTCTATCTCTGACACATCTTTTCCTGAAACTAGTAGGGCTGAATCATCAGCGTACGGTAACAGTTTACATTTAACAACAGCCGGCATGTCATTTGCATAAATTAGGAAAAGAATAAGTCCCAGAATAGAGCCTTGAGGAACTCCACATGACATATCTTTCGTATCTGATAAAATACCATCGACATCATTGACTTGTTTTCTACCCGTTAAGTAGGAGTTGATCCATGAAATAGCAATACCATCTAAACCTATAGATTTAAGTTTCATCAACATAGTGTTGTGGTTTACAGTATCAAATGCTTTCTTAAAGTCTAACATAATTATATGACCTTTATCACATTCCTGTCTGATATTGTCATGCAAACAAACGTATTAAACAAGCGTCCGTAGAATATATATACGAAAACCGAAAACCTGATTGAAAATTATATATTAAATTGTTGTTTTGTAAGTATTCATTTAACTGATAATAGACTGTTCTTTTCGATCTTTACCTTGGAAATTATTCTCACTACTGATACAGGACGGTAATTGCCCGCGTCAGTTTTATCATTCTTCTTATATATATATATATATATATAGAGGAACTACCCTGTCCATTTTCAAGTCTTCAGGTATGATTCAAGTAGACAATAAAAGGTTAACAATGTGACTCAGATATTTTACTATGCATGAAGAACTGTCCTTTACAAATCTAGCTGGGATATTGTTTAATCCTGTTGCTTTATGGCACACATTTTACTCAATTTTTTTTATAACCTGATCCTCTGTTTTATCTTTCCCAGACCAAACAAATTATCTGTTTCATTTTTATTACAATAAAATTTTTCACAAACACCTGTCAAACCGACCATAGTGGTAATTTACTCATAAGTGATGCAGCAATACCAGTGAAGAAACAATTAAAATGCTCAGCTACCTTGTATTTGTCAAAACATAAAACATTATTAATATTCAAGCCAATGTTACTTGACTTCATTTTAAAGTTAGTAGATAGTCCTATAGTTATTTTAATACCTTCCATTTTTTTTTGCTGGTTCTGCTTATCATTCTCATGCAGCATTTATATAATACTCTGATCAGGCTTTGGTTTTTCTAATATTTAACCTGGTTTCTATAGTAAACGAAATTCTCATAATCCTTAGGATCTTTTGTCATCCTTAATTAACACAAATAATTATCACGATCCCTTATAACATCTAAAATTTCACCATTTATCCAGGGCTCAGATATTTGCTTGAGCCGTATACCTCTTTAAGTGTAGCTACATTATCCAATACAGACAAGAATTTGTGTGTTTTTTTTTAATTCCTTCCATGCTATACATTAACAGGATATGAAATTATAACATCAGTCCAAAACAACATCCACAAAGTTCTTGAACAAAGCGGTCCTTACTGTAGTTTTTCATCGATCTTATACGCGCACTATTTTGTTTGTTCTTGATTGGTTTAGAGACTTGTACAAAAAGTTAATAGTTTGATTGACAAACTTTTTCATGAGGAGTAACCAACATTAAATCCAGTAGAAAATTTCTATTTGCACACACCCTTGAAGGATCCCTAATCAGTTGCCTCAGGCCACATAACCGTACAATATTACACAAAGCCATAGCCAAAGCATTATAATTACCAGATGACAACATATTTGTATTAAAATCACCCATTATTATACCTTCAGAGTGTCAACAAAACAAGTTTCCATCATAACATGTTTTTTTCCAAAAGTTCATAAAAAATTGTGCTGATTGGGCGGTCAGTCCAGTCAGAATGGGACGAGCTTTCAGTAATAAAATCTCTACCTACAAGATCTCGACATCATCCCTGGACAGGTCTAGACGCGGGTTGAACGTCAGGTCTTGTCTTATATACTAGTACCTACAGACGCCCCCGCCAT
Organism: Sipunculus nudus; assembly: GCA_026874595.1. Taxonomy (NCBI): domain Eukaryota; kingdom Metazoa; phylum Annelida; class Sipuncula; order Golfingiida; family Sipunculidae; genus Sipunculus; species Sipunculus nudus. The sequence continues at coordinate 61,800,510 of CM049307.1, forward strand.
TCCGCGTTAGGTCTCGGCGATGGATGTTATATCCCGGGATTTCCACCTCGTTGTTTTTCCGACAGAGTCATCAAGCCATGTCTCTGTTACACAGCTAGAATACGGCAGCCCTCGTCTTCTGTGGCAAAATCTTCATCTCATCCATCTGGGGTAGCAAACTATCTGAAGGAAATGAAGGCTCTTTCTCTGAAAGCACTGAAAATTATCATCAACAGCCTCAGGTGGAGGGGTGTTTGGCAAAGATTCACTGTCTCTGGTTAGTGTGTAACGATTATCACTAATATATGGCCTACTAGTACTTTCTTCAAGTATATCCTGCATGACAAACAACAGAATCCAAAGCACACTTGTCACATATATATATAAGGAATGTCAGCATGGGCTAATGAAACAACGATTATATATTGGTGTGGATCCGGAACATGATCCGGATTCAGGAACATCATCAAGGATTATTCACAAATGTACAGTCACTTATACATGTATGAATATAGGCCAAATAAGTGAATGCAAACACTGTTTTGGGAGCATCCAGCAGTAGGGGCCCCACATAACGGAGGCTTGCATATCTTAGAATGCAGATTTATTTTATTTATTTCTCCTTAAAATTATTACAGTGTTTGTTGAATTGATAATCTACACTTTGATTACAACTGTGTGTTTTTGTGTGTGAATATAATTTAAACAAGCAGAGTGGGTACGTATGAATGACTGATAGCAATTTACTATGATTTAATCCTTATCCCAGCAATAATGTAATGTCGAATAATATATTAATTATATTGGTGTATAATAAAGTATAAATAAAATATAATGTATGATAATATAATATAATATATTATATTATAATATAATATATAATAATATAACATATATCATATAACATAACAATAAATTATAATATTATATAATATTATATATTATAATATTATATAATATTATATATTATAATATAATATATATGTATAAATCATTGCTTTAAACACAAATGTTCCCCTAATAGTTTATTTTAGCCAGCAAACGAAATTATCTAATCGAGGAATACTATAAATACTTTGTTAGTTTTACTTCAAAAATGCATAATATTAAGAGATTTTCTTGAGAATTGAAATTTTTATTAGATTTTCAATTTTCACGTTATTATCTAATAGTATGGCATATTTGCAGGGGGGCTTAAATGTTATAAATATAATGATTTTAGAATTCCTTTTTTTACAATTTATTGGATGACATCAGCCCGATAAAGTGTTTGAGATATGATCCCTGCAGTCATCCGAGGTTGAGCGAACCGGACTGTCAGCTGTGGCCGCTGCTTTTCCCAGATCCCAGGAGCTCCATTGATACACAGTGAAGAGGCGATTTGCGTTGGATCGAAAAGGTAACAGACACACTCTTTAATATAGTTTGAAACTAAGACTGCAAGCTCCTTTTTGCATCCTTATGCAGGTGTATTTCCGAATGATCATCGCATCGTGGTCTTGTGCAATGTTGGCCAGGAGGAACTGGTCCTGTCGCTGCCAGCAGCTCTCGCAACGCGCAGACTGTGAGATTGACCCTTCAAATCGTTACACGCCTTACTGCGCAATGTGCACATAAAAGACATAAGTGGGTCACAGAAATGGACTGATAAGTGATAGTCTTTTCAAACAGAAATGAAACACTTCTGTTAGTCAATAAAAAATTGTTATTAACCACCGGCAATGCATGGTGACCCCCTATATAGCCTAGCACTTCAGTCTTACTATAGTCCGTTCCAGTGCCCCTGTCCACCTGTTTTTTCGCAATTAATTTTTGCATGTCAAAGAACGCCAACACTTTTTGACCTGAGGGCAGAAAATAAAAAAAGCGTAATTAACTATTAAGGAAATAATAGCCTACCTTATATCATTTTCCTGTAAACAATTTTTAACCATTTTATGAGTAACTAGTCTGTTCTGTAGCGACATCTTGCCACTAATCTGTGAAATGGGCATTTCAGGAAATAGTGATGACGTCATAATAGACGTACTAACGTTGCACCAACATTCACGGGACCAATAGTCAAGAGCTGCCTACCCCTGTTTACAGCGAGACTTGTGTTCTCCGCGTGCAAGCGCTTCACTGTTACGTCACATTACTTTATATCCATATCCAAGGAGGATAGACAATGGCCACTTATCAGGGACGCCATGAACCACGGATATATATGAAACATGTCAACCAGGCCGTAAAGTAAATAATATTTATATTGTGAGTAGGAAAGGTACCAAAAATTACGCTTTTGCCTCTTTATGCAATTGGTGCAAATTTTGTTTGGCAAATTTGTCTTATGTAGAGATAATCGCGAAAAATCAGGTGGACAGGGGGTGTGGAACAGACTATAGACTAAGTTATTTCTTACTGGTTATATTTTAATTTTGCTGCTTCTTACATTCTTCATTGCATACTCTTATTTAATTCCAATCATTGTAGTTGATATCCGTCAGAGTATGCACAGTTCAATCTATCTATATATATATATCTACATCTATCTATCTTTCTATATGTATATATCTACATGATCATGAACAACACACCTATATATATATATATACATTATTCCTCACCATATGTAATTGAAACAAATTGGAAATAAAATGAAATTGAAAAAAATCATGAATTGGAACTTAAATTTCAGTGCCTGCTTGTAACTGCTTCTGTGTCATTTAATATAAATTTTCCGGACATTTTCAGCTGCTGAGGCAGGATGGCCCAGTGTCTGATTTACGAGGAGGATGAGGTTGGGATGCTGACCTCCCACGGTTACAAGTGTGGCCTCGTCATCGAGAGTTCTGAGTATGTCAGCAGTGATGATGAAGATGATGATGAACTCAACATGGGGTCCCTGCAGAAGGGAAGCGTGAGAGTGGCGTGGCACCCCAGCGGAAGAGAAGAAATAGTACCGGAGAAAAAGGTGCTCTCCCCATGTCTGTACAATTAAGAGTGATAATTACCATAAAAACTGTGAAAAGTGTTAATTTTAGGGCACAAATTCAGCCTTGAAATCATTGTGGATATCAACATCTGTGGAAGGTTAGAAACAGATATTTAAATAGAAAACTGTAAATATGGAGAGTAAAGTTATATTAATGTATGTCCATCTGAACCTGTAATGTTAATGTGGTTGATAACAACTTTTTGTGATGTAATTATTTCCAAAATAAAATTTGTATTAAAATATCTGTAGATGTATTTTTCCTAGATTTAAAAATCCTAATGAAACCATTTAACAAGGCAAGTCAAATTGTAATTCACCAGAGGAATGAGACAAATGGTCTTTATCAGGGCTGCAAAACTTGGACCAAGTCTTGATTTGTTTAAAATAAGTGTCATATAATTATACTTTGTGTTGTCATAATCGGATACCTCTTCACCCTTTGTGGATGAAGTAATATGTGTTATTCATATAGATATTTAAAAAAAAAAATAGATGACATTGTCAATTATTGTAGTACAAGGGCATGAAAGGTCTAATTAAATTTAATGGATCATGATTTTACAGCTGAAGCTGGTTGATCGTTCTCTGATGCCTGGTGATATTGTTCGTCGTATGAGTGCTGGTAAGAAGAGTCAGATGGGCCTGGTTCGTAAAACGACGGTCACCTGTCATGTACAGGTACTCAATAAGAACAAGGTCATCAGGGGGATCAGCAGCAAGGACTTGCAACCTGTCACCGTAAGTACAGTCACATGAATATATCTTTGTATTTTCTTTGGTAATGTAGGGGTATAAAATAAAGTTAATATTAGTTCATTATATTAATATTCTGTATTTCTGCTGTTCAGATTATTAATGCTCTGGTGACAGCTTAACAGTGGAAATTTATTAATAGAAAATAGCAGAAAAGGAATATGATATAGCTCACAGAGATAACTATTACCATTTTTACTATCACATTTTATCCTATATTTATCTTTATTGTCTTTCAGTAATTGTTGGCCTGCGTAGATCTACACCTTGATAGGCCTTCTTTTCATAAAATTATTTTTGCTCTTGTAATGATGGAAATGTATTGATAGACAACAGAAGAAGAATATGATGTAACCTATTGAGATGATAATTAGGCCAAAAAAACAAAAGGTTTGGTTCTCAGGCACCGCCCACATCAATTTTAAACCCCTGCATGAAAATTTTTTGTTTTGATTTTCAATAGAAACTTACCAATTTTAAGCTCCAGTCGCTCAGACATTTCTTTCAAGAAGATAAAATTATACAATTTTGCTCAAATTTCCTTTGTTTTGTAGTGCTTTTACTTTTTTAGCAAAACAAAAATCTATAAGTATCATGCTTTCCCTGATCACATGACATTTTAATCGAAACATACAAAAGAAAGTATAAAAAAAAATTGCCTGCCCACATTGATATCTGAAAAAAAATGCCTGAGAACCAAACCTTATTTTATTTTGGCCTCACCTACCATATCATCCTTTATTGATATTCAGTCTTCATCAGTAGACATTGATAAGCATAAACCATGGTGCTGTTTGTAAAAAAATCATTAATAATTACAAGCTAACCTTAGACATAAAACCAGATATTGCACACAAGTTGTAACGCTTGTAAAAGGACCACTTGTGGCACAAAAAAAGTGTTTAAAATATGATGGTATGAAATAATGGTATTAAAGGATGCTACGATGATGCAACAGCTGCCTATGATCTGGGTTACCTGTAATTACCTACCTGAGAATCATATTTATAAATTTATAGTCTGCATTGTTTTTATTATCATTTTGAGAATATTTTTGCCTGTTGAAAGAACAACCCAAAAATGAATCTGTTATAAAGAATCCTTTAAATTTGGTGTTGATCAGATCTAGGATCCTTTATTACCTGAGGATTAGTCTTGTTGTTGCATCGATGCCTCACTGTTACAGTGGCTTGAGTTCAAATCCCTTTACTTGTAGCCTCTGTATACTGTCATATTTTTCACTTCTTTCACATTGAGGTGTTTTGTGCTCTCTTTAATACCCTCTTGTTTTTATGTGTTTACAGTCTTGGAATCCAGACCCGAATGATGTGACGTTGGATTGCTGGATTGGTAAAGTGGAGACCATCAGTGATGAGATCACGCTGAAGTTCAAAGACGGAGCAAGGTCAGAATGAGACACGTGCATCCAACAGTTCTTGTATTTATGTTTTTGTATATCTGTAAAGGTTTTTCATTTTTTATATTATAGATAACAGTTCTTTTGTACTTTGTCTAAAGGTTAAAAAAAGGACAGGAACGCACTATTACATAAAAAAAAACGGATTTACATTCTAGTATTTTTATTTTTCATTTGACATTTATGTATATTTTATGTAAGATGAATCTGTTAAGCAGTTTAATCAAAACATAATTAAAAGCAAAGGATGCACCTTTTTATAAATTATAGATAAATCTATATGGCCTGGTAGATTTAAAAGAGATGCCCTTATATCAAAGCTGAGCATTGAATTAAATTATTTGAGTACCGTAAGAGAAGTCATATTATAAGTTTATTCAGTTAATTGATAATAGCTTAACTCTTTATTAAACCTTTTGGTCTGTTCACAGCAATGTGTTTGTTTTCTGTGTTAACAGATGCAGAGTCTCAGAAACGGGTGGAGATATATTTTCTTATGAAGATATACATGATAGCCGGGACAAAGTGAGTAGTTTAAATATTCCTCTGTTTTGCCTGGTTGTCCTTATTTTTGGTGGTTATCCTTATACCTGAGTGATCAGTTAAGTTTCTTAACTATGAAGTTGGGATTTTAAGCCCTTTTTATATGATATCCATATCAACCCAAAATGTCCTCAATAAGCTTATTGCAGGTACCTTTGTTGAAATAAAATGATACTCTTTTTATCATTAGGCCAAAAATTACAAAAGGTGTGGTTCTAAGACACCACCCGTGTCAATTTTTACCCCTGCATTAAAAATTTATTAGGATTTTCATCTTTCAAGAAGAAAAAATTATACAATTTTGATAAAATTTCCATTGTTTGTAGTGCTTTTACCTGTTTGGCAAAAAAATCTGTTATTTTCGTGCTTTTCTCTGATCATATGACATTTTTATCGAAACATACAGAAACAGGTAAAAATTAAAATATTGCCCACCCTCACTGGTTTCTGAAAAGAAGTGCCTTAGAATCATACCTTTTTTTTTGGCCTTAGAAAAAATTTCTTTCCATAACAAGAATAGTGTTCTTGCCCTACTCTTTAGAAAATTTTCTCTCCATAATATATATTTTTGATAGTAAATATAGGGAGTAAGGCAAGAAAATTAATCTTTTAAAAAAAATTTCCAGCAGTTTATTTATTGATTAACCTGGTTGTAAACAAGTCATCTAAAGATAAGTAATTTCTCTCTTTTAAGGAGAGTCCACATTTTACACCTTCAGTGTAGCCAGTTTGTGATAATGTCACTGCACAAATAACTTTAGGCATTAATACTGAGGCATCCTGTGTTTTAGGACAGTGAGTTCAGCATCTCGGACTACTACCCGGGCCAGATGCTCCGAGGACCAATCGGAGATTTGGAGGATGCTGAGTGGCTGCACTCCACCAAGAACCACAGCAGAACTGTGGCAGAGAAACACCCGTCAACTAACGTGACTGTGACAGTCGAGAAGGTGAGTGATCAGTCAAAATGACCAGGTTGCCTTTCTGATGACAAGTTTGTCATCAATGATGATTTTGACTAGTTTACTAAAGGACAGTCCCTATTTTGCTGGCAGTTATACTGATTAAAATTTCTCACTTTAAAATTGAGAAATAACAATACTATTAAATAGTTAAAATCAGATATGTACTGAGTAAAATTAAGATATGAGGCAATTAGTGTGATCTTGTATTTCCAACAGTGATACTAGTATAGACATTGGCTGTGTATGTATCTGAAGGTTGATCCAGGGTACTTGGACGTTCACTGGCTGTGTAGAGGCTTTGCAGTAACAGAAGATCCTACAGCCAAGACTGACCAGCCCCCAAGGCGGCTGTTACCTGAACATATCAAAAGGTAACCTTACTTCTGTCTTACAGGACAGAAAATCTGTTCTTCTTTTCATCATAGTGACTGGTCATTGTTCATTGTCCAGCCATCTTGCCAGTTGTTACCAAGACACAAATTATAACTGTTCGACCTTGAAAATTATTTGCTTAATGTCCACACAGGTCCTGTTGAAATCTCTTTGGAAACCAGAAATTGGTTCACAGTCACTATATTCTGTGAACTACACCTTGAAAACATGCTTGTATTGCCATAAAACTGTCCTGCATGTTGGACCAAACTGTACCATGGGATCACAAGTTTAAAATAATATGCCCCATTTACTCGTATATCCTTGTCAACATACAAACATTTTAACAAAATGCTCAGAGCTAGCTATTCAAAGTTGTCACAAAAAGTTCAGTTTATCATTTTAGTTGGCATGTTTTTGGTAAAAATCATGTCATAGCTTCTATTTCTCAAGAACTAATGAATAGATGGCTTTGAAAATGGCTGTACTTATTCATCTAGGCTAGTTTTATCTATGGTATTATGTAATTAGTCATACCTGTAATATTTAATCAATTTTACACAAGTGCATATTTGATTTTAATTTAATTTATTCATACAGATAGAAATCATTTTTGCAGTTTTATGCATACCATATTTTGATGATTCTCACCCACAAATTCATAAAAGCATTTCATTAGTATATGTATCATTAAGATAATAAAAAAAAATAATAATTAAAAAGCATCGGATATATGGGGATGCAAACCATGTGCAGGAGATAGTTATATGGAATTTTATTTAAACCTGTGTTATTCCTGTGAAGTTTTTATCTGAATATTTAGCTCAGCAGACTTTTAGTCATGCTGTGCTATAGCGATGGGTCTTTGTCTGTCGTCCTTCCATCTGTCCCACCGGCCAGCCGTCCGGCCGTTAGCAGGGCACAAATTGTAACTGTAAGGACTAGATACATGAACCCTATGCAGTCTTAGAGGTTCTAAAAAGATCTCCTTGCAGATCTGAAATTAGGTCATCCGGCCGTTAGCAGGGCACAAATTGTAACTGTAAGGACTAGATACATGAACCCTATGCAGTCTTAGAGGTTCTAAAAAGATCTCCTTGCAGATCTGAAATAAGGTCACCGTGACCTATATTCTCTGAGTTACGGGGTGTGTTTGCACCTCCCAGAATTAATTCTTATAGCCAAAATAATCATCCCAAACCCTACATGTCAACAGAGGAACAAACCTTTTGATATTTAGGTCTTAGGGTCAAATGTCAATGTCACAGGACCAGCTTCTTGAAAAAAGTTGTGGATGCATTTCAAGTCAGACTTTTCATCCCAAACCTTCCATCTTCCAAGTATGGTCAGATACCATATGGTATACCATCAGGCTTTAAATACAGGTCATGCTTGTCAGCTGAGCCTCATGACTCATGGGTCACTTGTTTTAATAACACCCTGGACATCTTGGTATTGCTGTACTTGACTAGAAATATAACAACCAACAACCATGCCCCCCCCCCCCCACCATGATGCATGTTGGTTTATGGATACCTTTCAGGGAAACAGCACAGGGTGTGACATCATTGTCGCTTGTCATGTAACGGATCATGCTCCACAGATGTCTGTATGGTCACATGCAACTAGTGCAAGTGGTTAAATGTGCTATGAAAACCCTTAAAACACTCATTCCAGGATTAATTACGCTTGGAATTGCACCAAAATTGAACTTAGTGGACAATTTCATAATATCAACCTTCATGATGAAATTCAATAACATTTGTTATATTGTCTCAAGATATGGCGTGAAAATATGCACACACACACTCAGAATAGAGTGAACACAATAACCTTTGCTTCACTCAGGTTAATAATAATAATAATGGTAATTACAATATTAAAAAAATAATAAATATGAAAATACCACTTGTCTTTTAAACAGACTGAAGAAACTAGATTGTTTTGAGGCCAGCAGTGTCCAGTTGGGAGACAAGGCGTTTTACACGTTAAAGGAGTCTGACATAGTTGAGAACATCAAACCCACAGGGAGCAAACCACTTGTACATTACTTAGTTAAAGCCAGCACTGAGGAGGAGGAGGTAGACTCTCTCAATGCTAAGAACAGCCAGATCAGTGCTGGAGATGCTGTGGCTGATGAAGCAGGAGGTGCTGAGAGAGGCTCAGGGGATGATGGGTCTGTCTCAGCAGCACCATCGGTGGCACCTGGCTCAGCGGGAGATGGGTCCAAGTGTACAGGTGGAAGTGGAGAAAAAACAGGTGAGATATGTACTTCAGTGTAAACTGCATGTCTGAAAGAACAGCTGAACGCAATATGTACTATATATATATTTTGGTATCAGGTTGATATCTCTAAAATTGCATGGGTACATGTGTATGGATTCCAGGTTAATCTATATATTAATTTATGGCACTAAATTGTTTTCATGCAGCTCCTGTCTTGGAGTCATTTTGGTCCTGAAGTGCTTGTTTCAATCCCAAGTGTGTCCATAAGGGGTCATTTTCCAGATTTTTCTACTTAACCTGAGTACTTGGACATTATTTTTGATTTAAGTGAAGGGTCTGTTGCAGCAACATCTTCCAGAAACTGTGCTGGTGTCTCCATAAAATGAACTCAGCCCATGGAAAACCTGACCTTGACACACCTGACTCACTAGGGAAACCAGGATCAGTAATTTTGAGGGGGCTTGGTTTTCAAAACCAACATGGCTTCCAGTATACCAGTACAAAGGCAAACCAACCAAAAGAGGTACTTTTAACTTTAAAAGATATTATCCCCATATTTTTTTTTCAAGGTGAAGCAGGAGACACTGCAGATCCAAACTGCCCAGCTGTGAACATTATATTGGATACGGAGGCTGGTGAGGAGGATGTGGACACAGGAGAAGATGCCAGGGATGATGACGATGAGTACGAGGAGGAGTCTGATGAGGGTTCTGTAGCATCAGCACACTCAAGGTCAGAATCAAATATTTGAAATAGTTAGTATCCAATAAGGTCAAAAACTCTACATGGTGCAGTCAGGACTTCTGCCAAAGGAAAATTTTGAGGGAGGTTAGAGACTATCTGGCAATTTTTGAAGTCCCGAGAAAACTTTGAGGGAGGTTAGAGAATATCTGGCAATTTTTGAAGTCCCGAGAAAATTTTGAGGGAGGTTAGAGAATATCTGGCAATTTTTGAAGTCCCGAGAAAATTTTGAGGGAGGTTAGAGACTATCTGGCAATTTTTGAAGTCCTGAGAAAATTTTGAGGGAGGTTAGAGACTATCTGGCAATTTTTGAAGTCCCGAGAAAATTTTGAGGGAGGTTAGAGACTATCTGGCAATTTTTGAAGTCCTGAGAAAATTTTGAGGGAGGTTAGAGACTATCTGGCAATTTTTGAAGTCCCGAGAAAATTTTGAGGGAGGTTAGAGACTATCTGGCAATTTTTGAAGTCCCGGGAAAATTTTGAGTGACCAGTAGAGTTTGTTTTGAATATCCAGTTGTCCACATAATGGAAAAAATATTTTAATTTTGATTACAACTACAAGAAACCATTCCTTTTTCTTGTTACTTTGATAAATATTTATACTCAACACTAGCATGCTTGCTGGGTGTAGAGTTTTTCTGTTTGCTGTATATTGATTGTATGACAACAGCAATGACAATTATTTAGAGTAAAAAGGTTAACCCTGTTACTTCTTTCAGTACACATGTACTTACAACTTACATGTTGTTGATTGAAATAGCAAAGTTAAATGGTAAAATAATATGTATATTTAGACCATTTTCAATCATAGATAAGTGATTTAAAGCCATTTCTTATTTATTGCAAAATAATTATCATTATAATTAATTGAATGACAGACTATTAGTATGCATCTTTACTTGGTTAAATGAATAACTTAATTATCCAAATATATAATAAACTTACCACTTTCTAATAAATCCAGCATAATGAAGTTCCTTGCCATTATTTATGTCTGCTGATATTGAAGAAACATGTGATTTGCAGTGGACAATCTTGATATTGAAAGTGGATTCTATCATGTCTTTGGTGACTGATTTTGATCTTAGATAGGTAAAATAATAATCAATGCACTCTAACCACCAGATTTCCACATATGTGAAAAAAGTTGTATCAGCTTAATAATGTATGGTTCATACCTAGTTTTGTAATTATTTATTGACAGTGATTTCATAGATATTTGGTACATATTCTGCATGCAGATCTTCTCAGCCTTCCACACCTAAGAAGATTAGAACAAGGAGGGGTGGTCTGCCCATAAAGTTAATGAAGAAGAAACGCGGCAAAAAGACGAAGAAACCGGCAGAGAAGGATCTGATGCCTGGTGACCGTGTCCCGGTTGAGGTCATCTATACGTTCACAGAGGTCGAGGTCATGTGGCAGGTACATGCTGTGACTTATTTTCCCCCTCCATAAATGCAGACACAGAACTGTTCTCATTCTTAAGGAGTCAGTGTACCTTGAAATCTTTTGCACCACTGCATTAAGGTTAATGTAGAATAATTTTATGCTTTGCATGCATCCTGGGTTTGAAATTGATCTTGATGTATCAGCCTGTAATCATTGATATGGTCTTATTATGATCTGATTATTTGGGGTTTATGTCATAAACATAGTCGTATGGCAAGTGGCATTCCAATAATTTCAAACAAGAAATGAATAATGTGGGAAGCTGTAGGATAGCTTGGGAAAGTGAATGGAGACCTGTTTGAAGAACTGTTCAGTATCTTTATCCATATCCTATTGCGAAAAATTATTCATAATCTGTTAGTCACAGTAATAGCAGAGGTCACAAGTACAGAGTATTTGTTATATCATGTAAAGATATGATATTGTAATGTTATTTAATTTACCATAATTAGTCCCCAACCTTAAGGAGGGAGGGCTACTGTAATGGTCCCATGTCTGTCCATCTGGACGTCCTTCCATCTCACCCCATCACTGATGCCACACTTATTGTGGGGGACTATTTGTGCCACTAGGCCCTTGTTTGGTGCTATATCTGGTTTGCTAATACTGTCTCTCATATTTTGATGCTTTATTTCAGGATGCCACATGAGTATGTGTTATTTCATGTGTGGTAATGAAATTTTACATTATTCACTGTAATTTGGTACTATATCAGGATTGCTTATAACTTCTCCCATATTTTGATCCTACATTTCAGGATGCCTCTATAGAGGAAGGGATTTCATCCACAGATCTGCTTCCAATACATTACATGGATGATTTTGAACTCTTCCCAACTGGTTTTGTGCTTCCTGCTGGAGGTATAAATATTACAGTTATATAGGGAATAGTAATATATAACTTTATGCTTAACATATGTTCAATAATGAATGCTAAATCACTAGGGTCTTTCAAATTTATAAATAGATAAATTACTTTTATGTAGCATGAAATTATCTCTAAAATAACAGTCAAACGGTCGGTAAACTCATTTCAGCCTATTTTACTAACTTTTAGCTCTTAGGTGTTGGAATAATGAGTTTCCCCTATTGTCTAAATTAATATAATTATCATCCTCTTTAAAGCTATAACTGAGGCATTTTCTGTGACTGAATGTTGATGATATTATAATATACAGTAAAACTTTGTTGTGTCAAAAGTCGACTTGGAAGGATTTATAAGAAAAAAAACTTAAAAACAGTTTTTATTTGGTAACAATTTAATTAGAATAAACTGGAACTTAAACACAAGCTGGACGTTCAACTAATGTGAGAACTACCTCACAAGGTCTTGCTGTATTACAGCATATGAACAAATGTCTTCTGTCTTAGATTCATGAATTGTGGTCACTTGTTATTATTGGTAGGATGAGCATGTGACAACATTATTACAGATTCCGTTAAGGATGACAGATACGGAGTCGTGGAGAAGGTGGATCACGCCGGCAGGACTTGCGTGGTCAGATGGATGACGCCATATGAAGTGGGCAAGGCTAATAAGTGAGGACATTCTCTCATATGTAGCATATACGCTATTGCAGTTTAATTTTAATTGTATCGCCAGACATAGTCTGGAGATACTATGGTTTAGGCACGGTCGCGCCGCCGCCGCCGCCGCAGAGATTTCTCTTGGACACAATAACTCAAAAAATATTTCACGGATCTTTACCAAACTTGGTATATGTATAGATATGGGTGAGAGGACGACGCCTATATAAAATGAGGTCATGACCTCAACAAGGAGAGTGACCTTGACCTTGAATAGGTTCAATTTTGGGGAAAATCACACAAATTCTTAAATATCTCAAGAAAACTTGCATGGATTGATCCCAAAATCAAGTTGATCGAAGATCATGGATAGGGTTGTCATGTTCCAGAAACTGGTGGCGCCACCTATTATTCTTTACTTGTTTTCATGCCGTTTAATATCCCCAAAATTGCTACTTGACAGTACTGTGAGCATTATAAGTCAAAAACTAATGGACAGATTTCTTTCATATTATGCAAATACATAGATATGGGTTTTGGGATGATGTTTATTTAAATTGGGGTCATGACCTTTCCTATGAGAGTGGCCTTGACCTTGAATATTGCCATATATGGTGAAAATCACACAAAATCATTAATTTCTCAATAAGGGATCCATGCATTGGTCCAAAAATCAACTTGACCGAAGATCTTGGATAGTAATGTCATGTACCGGAAACAGGTGGCGCCACCTGTTATTCTTTTACTTGTTTTCGTGCCGTTAAATACCCCATCATTGCCACTTAACAGTACATTTATAACCTGTGAGCATTATAAGTCAAAAACTAATGGACAGATTTCTTTCATATTATGCATATACATAGACATGGGTTATGGGATGATGTATATATAAATTGGGGTCATGACCTTTCATATTAGAGTGGCCTTGACCTTGAATATTGCCATATATGGTGAAAATTTCACAAAATCATTAATATCTCAATAAGGGATGCATGCATTGGTCCAAAAATCAACATGTTCGAAGAATTTGGAAAGTATTGTCATGTACCGGAAACAGGTGGCGCCACCTGTTATTCTTTTACTTGTTTTGTGCCATTTAATACCCCATCATTGCCATTTATCAGTACTGTGAGCATTATAAGTCAAAAACTAATGGACAAATTTCTTTCATATTATGCATATACATGGATATGGGTTATAGGATAATGTTTATTTGAATAGGGGTCATGACCTTTCCAATGAGTGGCCTTGACCTTGAATATTGCCATATATGGTGAAAATCACACAAAATCATTAATTTCTCAATAAGGGATGCATTGATTGGTCCAAAAATCAACTTGAAGGAAGATCTTTGATAGTGTTGTCATGTACGGGAAACAGGTGGTGCCACCTGTTATTCTTTTACTTGTTTTCGTGCCGTTTAATACCCCATCATTGCCACTTAACAGTATTGTGAGCATTATAAGTCAAAAACTAATGGACAGATTTCTTGCATATACATAGACATGGGTTAGGGGATGATGTATATTGAAATTTGGATCATGACCTTTTCTATGAGAATGACCTTTCTATGAGTGTGGTCTGATATTAATTGTTGCTGAAGATGGGGGGCCTATTCTTAAAGGGGGGGGGGGGGATTAATTGTCTGGGGATACTATGGCACCTGCGGTGCCAAGAAATATCTAGTTAATTTTAGTATTAATTTTAAAATTAGAAATCTACATTCTAAGGTATTCAAGCATCAGCGATGCTCCCTAAATCATGCTTGCATTCACTGACTACATTTATGAATATTCCTTGATGATGTTCCTGAATACGGATTTTTATCTGGATCCACACCAAATACCCTCAATATTTCATGAGATTCTTTGCAAGATTGCTTGAATTGTGATGCGAACAAACACACACACACACACGAATGGGGATAGACGTTTTGATTATTTAGGGATTTTCAGTCAAACCAAACGAGCTGTGTTAAAGAATCTGATTGGTCTCTAATAAAATATTGGTCACATTGAGATATAGTTTGGTTAAAGGTACATAATGGAAATGAAAAATTGCAGACCAAAAATCCAGCCGACTGCTTTTGTTATTACAATGGGAGAATAAGTGAACTTTGCATCACCTTTTCTTTTGGAGATTAGTAAGTAGACCTGCCAGGATGTTCATATTGCAGTAACAGTATATTTGACATTAAACCTCTATCAACATTACAGAATCAAAGTGACACAAATGTGCAAGCCGCCTGGTGTATGTCAAATGGAATTTCATAAAATAATGAAATAAGTTAGGGAAAATATAATTTATGCGGTGCAGTAGCAGTTCAGTTTATATTAAATTGGAATATCAGATCATAAAGTGTAGTTGGAGAGACGGAGTTAATAATAATTGGTAAAGTTTTCAGCTGTTGTTGTCATCATGTTTGTTTACATCTGTGCTGACGAAGCTGGTGGGTTATTCAATAGTATATTATTTATTATGTAAGTAAATGGACTTACTGTACCATTATTTATTATAATTAGATGACAGAAGGTTCTAGAGAATTCAGGTAATGTGTATTTTCCAATAGGTAAATTCTAGAAAATCCTGTAGGTGCTAGTCTTGACAAGAAACGACTTGATTATTCTAGAGACTTCTAGAAGTTTCGGTTACCCAGGTATAAATAGGGCGGTGTCAAGGCCGGTAAAAAAGGAGAAGAAGTGAATGAATTTGGAAGTTACCGTCAACTGGTGACAGGTTGTTTTATGTCAACGACGGATTAGTTGAACACCGAGCGGGGTGTGTTATAAATTCCGCGAGGACAGTATTAGTCCTGGAGAGAATATAGATAGTTGTAGCCGATCAGGGCGTCAGAAGATATACGTGATTGTTATTTGTTGAAGACGTTGTTATTGTGAGATTGGAGCCAGTCAACGACGACGGTGGTCAATTGTTGGATGTTACTGGAATAAACCGTGTTCTTCAGTTCAGACAACGAGTGGTATTTTGGACTTTTCTGTGTGAAAGAACTCGGGAATATATGTCCGCTGCGTGTGTGGTGTGACATATATGTGGGGGCTCGTCCGGGACAGACAGCGGAAGAAATCAAGTGGAAATTTAACAGATCGAAGTGTGGATTGGGCGATAATCGGCAAGCTACGTAAAATCCAGAGGTACTACTGCCAGAAGTTGGTATAATTCCTATAGTAGTGAGATCGACTGTGCTGCAACAACATGGCAACTACAGTCCAGCAGCTGATTAAAGTTGGACAAGAGTTGGGATACGAAGGCCCTGCATTGCAAGAGTTTGTGAGGGAACAGCAGGCTGCCGACAGGGAAGAAAGGCAAAGAGAGAGAGAAAGAGAGAAGAGAGAGAGAAAGCCCAAAGACAAAGAGAAAGAGAGGAGGCAGAGAGACAGAGACAGAGAGAAGAAAGAGAGAGACAGAGAGAAATTGAAAGTGAACAAGCAGCAAGAGAAGAAAGAGAGAGAGAAAGACAACATGAACTCCTCATATTGGAAAGACGACTCCAGCTGCAAGAGAGGACTGCTCAGCCCCAGACTCCTGTAATGACAGCAGATGTTCGCTGCCCTGAATTACCCAGATTCACCAAGCGAGATGACCTAGACAGCTACTTGATGAGGTTCGAAAGATTTGCTGAACAAGCCAAGTGGAGAAGAGATTCCTGGTCAACTCGTCTATCAGCTCTTTTGACAGGCAAGGCTTTGAACTGTTATAGTCGTTTATCTAATAGTCAGTGTTTAGATTACGATGTTGTAAAGACAGCCTTGTTAAATAGATATGGGTATACAGAAGATGGTTTCAGGATGAAATTTAGAGAGTGTAAGCCAGAAGACTCAGAAAGTCCGGGTCAATTTATTGTGAGACTGCAGGGTTATTTAGATAGGTGGGTAGAGTTATCTCATACAGAGAGTACGTTTGAGGGAATCTGTGATTTGATAGTAAAAGAGCAGTTCATTAACTCTTGTCCCAGTGATTTAGCTGTACACTTGCGTCAGGAAGCCCCAGCTTCTTTGTCAGATTTGGCTGGTTTGGCAGAAAATTTCTTAGTTGCCAGGAACAGACAACTTGCATGTAAACAACAACCTGGTAGGTGGAATGTAAATTGTTACCCACGGAGTGGCCAGACAATGTCAAACAGGCCGTTACATTGTAATGCAATTAGAATTGTAGGTCAAGAAGTATCTGACAGTAAAGTGAAGATTAAAGAGAGCCGTTGTTATAAATGTGGGAAAATTGGTCATGTAGCATGGAGGTGCAGAAATTGTTTTAAATGTGGGAGGCCTGGTCATATAGCACGGAATTGTAAGGGGTGCTATAATTGTGGAGTAATTGGTCATCTTGCACGAGATTGCAAGAAATTGTCTACACAGGATAATGAGAGTGATGAAGATAAAGTAAGCCAGAGAAATAGTCAGGCTGTGATTCACTCAGGTGTTGCATGTATAATTGTAGATGAGACTGCGGAGGCTCAGTCTGAAGGTCAAGTACCATTAGCCCAGGGTAGAGTGGGCGATAGTGATGTAAAGGTTATGAGAGACACCGGTTGTAATGGTGTTATTGTTAGGACTGGTCTGGTTGGTAAAGACCAGCTGTTAAATAAGGAGATTTGTGTCATTGGTTTTAATCGGCGTGGGAGTGTACATCGTATGGCAAGGATAGACATAGACACACCATACTATGTAGGTAGCGTAGAAGCCGCTTGTGTCGATGATCCCATGTTCGATTTGATTATTGGATATGTTGAGGGGGTTCGTGAAGATCCAGACCCTAAGTGGCATGTCAGTGATGTAGTGACAGGGCCAGAGATAAGACGTAAAACCAAGAAGAGGAAGAAAATTTATTAGGTTGGTTAGATGTTACAGGAATTGATAAAATGTGGAAATCAATTCAAGGTAGTGAAAACAATGCAGCTGACTTCTTAAGTCGGTTTGTTTAGGTAGATTTAAAACAGATAGTGTAATCTGTAAACAGAGGTTAAACATGTTACACTATGTAAATATGATTCATGAGATAAATGTACATACAATAATGTCATATTTGAAATGTGATGGTACTGTATCAGGAGGTTGCATTATAATTGTATGTATGTTTGATGGTGTTCAAATAGCAGGATGAGGGTGTAATGTTCTACATGTGTTGACTGTTGAATAGTTACACATAGTACAACCATTATTTGGGGAACACACATGTGAGCAATGTGATACTGCGAATACAAGGTCATCAATGTACTACATAAAAGCTTGTAATTTACATGATGATGCATTTGATGTGTAACAGTACACATTAGTGTTTTTGTTGGGTACTGGAAAATATCTTTCAGAGATTTTTCTTAAGGGGGGGCATGTGACACAAATGTGCAAGCCGCCTGGTGTATGTCAAATGGAATTTCATAAAATAATGAAATAAGTTAGGGAAAATATAATTTATGTGGTGCAGTAGCAGGTCAGTTTATATTAAATTGGAATATCAGATCATAAAGTGTAGTTGGAGAGACTGAGTTAATAATAATTGGTAAAGTTGTCAGCTGTTGTTGTCATCATGTTTGTTTACATCCGTGCTGACGACGCTGGTGGGTTATTCAATAGTATATTATTTATTATGTAAGTAAATGGACTTACTGTACCATTATTTATTATAATTAGATGACAGAAGGTTCTAGAGAATTCAGGTAATGTGTATTTTCCAATAGGTAAATTCTAGAAAATCCTGTAGGTGCTAGTCTTGACAAGAAACGACTTGATAATTCTAGAGACTTCTAGAAGTTTCGGTTACCCAGGTATAAATAGGGCGGTGTCAAGGCCGGTAAAAAAGGAGAAGAAGTGAATGAATTTGGAAGTTACCGTCAACTGGTGACAGGTCGTTTTATGTCAACGACGGATTAGTTGAACACCGAGCAGGGTGTGTTATAAATTCCGTGAGGACAGTATTAGTCCTGGAGAGAATATAGATTGTTGTAGCCGATCAGGGCGTCAGAAGATATACGTGATTGGTATTTGTTGAAGATGTTGTTATTGTGAGACTGGAGCCAGTCAACGACGACAATGGCCAATTGTTGGATTTTACCGGAATAAACCGTGTTCTTCAGTTCAGACAACGAGTGGTATTTTGGACTTTTCTGTGTGAAAGAACTTGGGAATATATGTCCGCTGTGTGTGTGGTGTGACACAAAGTATGGCTGGTAAAGCATCCAGTGAGATGGGTAATTCCCTGATCAATACCTGATAGTTTTAGGGGTTGTGATACTGCTGTATTGACAGTAATACAACAAAGCTGAGCCAAGATCATTCATTGGGTTGCAACTTAAGTTCAGCTGGGCAGAGATAAGTGGTACTGGTTTCATTGTGTCACCACCACAAACAAGATGCATTTTATGGGCCTGACTGAAGGCTTTTCAGTCTGTTTGATTGGTGCTGCCACCTGGCGGTTACTATTATAACAAATTTGGGGAGAATGTGATCATCATGTGAAACAAACAAGCAAAGCTGCATCTGTGGGAATCCCTTCTCTTACCTCATATATCTCTCATGTCCCAGATGTAGGAAGATATCAGCAGTGCAGGTTACAATACTGAGAATTAATTTGTACCATTAATGACTGTATCTTATAGACCTGATGTATGTATTGAGTCAGAAGAGGTCAGTGTATATGATGTGCGGGATCACCCTGACTACAAGTTCAGACACGGGGAAATCGTAGTGAGAATCGCCGGCAGTGAGGTGAGAGCTCAATTTCACTATGTATTGTATACATTATATATATAGAGCAACACTATACAACTTATATATACCTATAACATCCACTTTAGTCAATTTGACTTCAGATTGAGTAACTTTATCTGCCTCTAAGCTACGTATCTCACTTAACTGACAGATGCTTAACTTCAGTATTTCTTTAAATAGGCAATCTCTATTTATGGCATGTGTTCACAGGATAATTATGGATCTTTAATTATATGTCTCTTGATTATTTTGTTCCTAAAGGATCTTAAGTCCAAATTATACCTCTGCATGTGTGTTATTTGTTCTCATGAAGATGAAAGTATTCAGTCATGACTCATGGTAATGTATTGTTATTTCCCAGGGAGATGCCAGTGAAGCGGCTGGCCAGGTGTACGATACATGCCTAGATGGCAGTCTGTTCATACAGTGGGCAGGAGGCAAGAGGTCAAAGGCCTACCCCCAGGAGCTGTACCTGCTGGGCAGTGATCAGGTAGGGCAGCGGGCTTGTTATTATAGATTAATTGATAGTAATGAATTTTTCATATGATGTCTACAAAAATGATTAAAGATGGACAATTCTACAGCTAACTTCTGATCTTAAACCTCCACACTTGGAATGCAAGAAAACTGTGGAGGGTTGTTTAGACATTCTCTAACAACACTGCCGCAGGCAGCATTCACCAAAAAGTGCAACCCACACCCAGACAGTTGCATCCTGTTCCTTTAATTTTATCTGAATACAAAATACCCACAGGGTGCATTTTCCTAAAATTATGACAATATTTGGGTATGAAATAGACTGTCATTGGACCAGCTGTTCATTTTCTAACTTGATTGAAATTTTTAATTTTTGAGTAAAACTGTTTTTGAAATATGAAGAACAGTTTACTTTTTATGATTAGTTCCTTTGGTGTTCCTTTTGAGACTGACAGGTTTCAAGCAAGCTGTTGGAATAGTTCCTGATAGCTTAACAATCATGCATTTTCCTCAGACCATCAATTCTCTGTGTTTTAACCAGACATAGGTGATATATATTTCTGTTGTCATAGAAAATTTTCAACAAATTGGCAAATTGGTTCTTCAAAATTTGACTGGAAGTTGTGAATATCAGTCCATGATGTCACAGGTCATGCTTGTTAGAGAATGTGGGATATTAAATGTCATACTTGTCAGAAATCCATTATGTCTGCCAGTTAGCCACCTTAGAAATTCTTTCTTCAGTGCAGTTTCAGTAATTTTTCTTTAATGTTTGGTCCGATTTAGAGAATGTTTGTTGTCTGATTTCAGACTTGTCAGAAGTCCAAAATGGCCACCAGGCAACCATCTTTTAATTCCTTTTGATCATATAATCTCAAGAACAGTTAAAGTGAATGCAGTTGGATGTATATTTATGTAATCTTGTAAAGGATTGGGTCAAATATTTTTGAATAAATATTACCATCATTTATAAAAGTGCAGTACAGTTGGCTTGTATTGAATAAAAATTCATACAGAAGCACCTGTTTCTCAATAATTCTTGCATGTATTTCCTTGATTTCTATGCCCCCGCCACAAAGTGGCCGGGGCATATAGTTTTACCCATGTCCGTCATTCCGTCATTCAAAAATGAAACAGTTGTACGGACTTTTTTTCGCAATGCCTGCAGATATTGGCCTGATTTTTGGTGTGTGGGCAGATATAGACCAGTTACAGATCGAGTTCGCGTTTCGTCCCGGTTGACCTACTTTTGACTGTTTTACGGCTCTTAAACTTAGAAAATTTCATGAAAAATGAAAAATTCATGACAGATACACATGTACGGACTTTTTTTTCGCAATGCCTGCAGATATTGGCCTGATTTTTGGTGTGTGGGCAGATATAGACCAGTTACAGATCGAGTTCGCGTTTCGTCCCGGTTGACCTAGTTTCGACCGTTTTACGGCTCCTAAACTTAGAAAATTTCATGAAAAATGAAATATTCATGACAGATACTCATGTACGGATTTTTTTTCGCAGTGCCTGCAGATATTGGCCTGATTTTTGGTGTGTGAGCAGATATAGACCAGTTACAGATCGAGGTTCGCGTTTTGTCCTGGTTGACCTACTTTTGACCGTTTTACGGCTCATAAACTTAGAAAATTTCATGAAAAATAGAAATATTCATGACAGATACACATGTACGGACTTTTTTTCCCAATGCCTGCAGATATTGGCCTGATATTTGGTATGTGAGCAGATATAGACCAGTTACAGATCGAGTTCGCATTTTGTCCTGGTTGACCTACTTTTGACCGTTTTACGGCTCCTAAACTTAGAAAATTTCATGAAAAATAGAAATATTCATGACAGATACACATGTACGGACTTTTTTTCGCAATGCCTGCAGATATTGGCCTGATTTTTGGTGTGTGAGCAGATGTAGACCAGTTACAGATCAAGTTCGCGTTTCGTCCTGGTTGACCCACTTTTGACCGTTTTACGGCTCCTAAACTTAGAAAATTTCATGAAAAATAGAAATATTCATGACAGATACACATGTACAGACTTTTTTTCGCAATGCCTGGAGATATTGGCCTGAGTTTTGGTGTGTGAGCAGATATAGACCAGTTACAGATCAAGTTTACGTTTCGTCCTGGTTGACCTACTTTTGACCATTTTACAGCTCCTAAACTTAGAAAATTTCATGAAAAATAGAAATATTCATGACAGATACACATGTACAGACTTTTTTTTCGCAATGCCTGCAGATATTGGCCTGATTTTTGGTGTGTCGGCAGATATTGACCAGTTACAGATGGAGTTCATGTTTTGTCCCAGTTGACCTATTTTTGACCGTTTGACGGTGCTCTAACATAGAAAATTTCATAAAAAGGTGCACATGTATGGACTTTTTTTCGCAGTGCCTGCAGATATGGGCCTGATTTTTGGTGTGTAGGCAGATAATGACCAGTTACAGATCGAGTTCTTGTTTTGTCTCAGTTGACCTACTTTTGACCATTTGACTGCTCCTGAACATAGAAAGTTTCATGAAAAATATAAATTTTCATCACAAATGTACTGACTTTTTTTCCTCAATGCCTGCAGATACCACCCTGATTTTTTTTGTGTGGGCAGATAATGACAGTTACAGATCGAGTTTGCGTTTCATCCTGGTTGACCTACTTTTGATTGTTTTACGGATCCTAAACATAGAAAATTTCATGAAAGACAGAAATTTTTATGGAAAATGCACATGTATGGACTTTTTTTCACAATGCCTGCATATACTGGCATGATTTTTGGTGTGTTGCTTGATAATGACCCGTTACAGATCGAGTTTGCATTTTGCCCTTGTTGACCTACTTTTGACCATACGACACCTCCTGAACTTAAAAACTTTCCAAATTTTACAAATGTTTCTAATTTGCCCAAGGCGGGGGCATTCGTGTCGTTCCGACACATCTAGTTTCTATATATTTTGATCTTATATTTGCTCTTTGTGGTGTTCCTTTTGAGACTGACAGGTTTCAAGCAAGCTGTTGGAATAGTTCCTGATAGCTTAACAATCATGCATTTTCCTCAGACCATCAATTCACTGTGTTTTAACCAGACATAGGTGATATATATTTCTGTTGTCATAGAAAATTTTCAACAAATTGGCAAATTGGTTCTTCAAAATTTGACTGGAAGTTGTGAATCTCAGTCCATGATGTCACAAGTCATGCTTGGCAGCTGAGCGTCATGACCCATGGGTCACTTGTTTGATTAGCTGAAGAATACTTTTTAGCTCAGCTGACTATAAGTCATCTGAGCTATAGTCATGGTCCATTGTCCGTCTGTCTGTCCATCCGTCAGTCCGTCCGTCCGTAGATGTGGCACGTTTTGAAACCGTAAGACCTAGGAATCCAAAATTCAGCATAATGTTAGATGTCCCCAAGATCTCCTACCAAGCCGAAAACTGGGTCTTTGCGACTTAAGGAAAAACCTCAATTTTTTATTAAAATCCTATTTTCACACTTCAGGACTGCCTAATATCAAAACCACTCATCTGTTTTTCCTCATATTTACCATAAATATTCTTCTATATAGTTCCTATGTACATGCCAGAAATTAAGTCTGTTAAGTATAAATTCTTTAAGTTATGGGCCCAAACATAATGGACTTTGTAAAAAATCAGGAAAAATATTTACTCACTTAACATGAAAAATTTTGAAACTAGAGTCTATTTTCCCAAGTATATAACTATGTTTAATTAAGATTCAATTGTTTACCCAAAATTAGATCTGAATTTTGTAAATTTTTTAAGTAATAAGCATAAAAATAAAATCAGTACCTTAAATTTTGCCCAACTTTGACCATGGCACGTTTTTTTCCTGTAAGTACCATTGATTTAATTTTCACACCATGTAAACATAAATATTTAATTTGTTTAAATCTGAAATTTGGAAGTAAAAGCTTGAAAATTAAGCTAGTTATTGATTTTTTTCTTGAGGCTCTATTGTAGTCATTTGCTTTGATTACAGATTACAGATGCAGGGTCCCACTCCAGGTCACTGGAAGTCAGCTATGCCAGGGTTTCTGATTTGTTACAGTCACTGGGGGAGATCTCCTGCTGTGACAGGTGTACAGTTATTCTCATATCACCACCCCAATCCCCCCCCCCCCCCCCCCCCGCGCAAACCCAACCCACCAAGTGTTATGCAGTATTGTTATTGTTTTCACTGTATCTCCTTAATTGTAATGCTGTTTCCACTCCGATATGCAAAAACTTTCCTTGAAAAAGTAATTCAAGGTGTAATCCAGAAGATGCAAAGTTGTGTAATGTAGCATTTTTAAAGAAATCATTTTTCTTTTAAATGATTTTACCAGTCATAATGGAACCCATCAGTATGCCTTAATTATGATAAAATATGAAGCACATTATGGATAAATAAAGACACAATTAAAAACTGTGAAATTTAAATCAAGTATTTTTTTTAGATATTTATTGTTTTGCAGATTTAAAAGATATATTTTTGTGGTAAAAAATAAATAAACATTTGTATGCATGATGTGGTGTTATCTGACAAGATTGAGATTTATGATGATGCAATTGAGAATTATGAATCAACTTTTATATTCAGATATATATGTTATATTGAAAATGTATAAAAATATAAACTTAAATTTAAAAAAAAATTGATGTGATAAAAAAATGAGGATTTATTACAAACATTTGTTCATTATTAACCTGCATCAGCAGAATTTGAGATCAGGCTTTGTTTGCCATTTTTTATGTTGTTAATTAGTTATATTTCAACTGTATACATTTCATAAAAAAAACATATTTAATAATATATATTATACAAAAAAAAGATTCGATTGAACAAATGTGTAAACTACTGAAATGTCAACAGTTAATCGAAAAGCCAACTAATGATCATGGTAATTGTACAGATCATTTGTTCACAAACTGCTCACATGCTTCAGTTTCAACATTAGGAAACACATGGTCAGGTCACAAAATATTATTTGCAACAATTTCTTGCTCATCAATACAAACCAATCATATAAACCAACCATGGCCTTTATTACCTCTTCCTCTTACACTTTATCTCCATTTTATATTATTTTAGATTTTTACCTTCAAGGTTAACGTCAGCTGAGCACAGTGACCCATAGGTCCCTTGTTTGATTAGTTGAAGTATACTTTTTATGATTAGCTGAAGTATACTTTTTTGATTAGCTGAAGTATACCCTTTATGATTAGCTGAAGTATACTTTTTTGATTAGCTGAAGTATACTTTTTATGATTAGCTGAAGTATACTTTTTTGATTAGCTGAAGTATACTTTTTATGATTAGCTGAAGTATACTTTTTTGATTAGCTGAAGTATACTTTTTTGATTAGCTGAAGTATACTTTTTTGATTAGCTGAAGTATACTTTTTTGATTAGCTGAAGTATATTTTTTATGATTAGCTGAAGTATACTTTTTTGATTAGCTGAAGTATACTTTTTATGATTAGCTGAAGTATACTTTTTTGATTAGCTGAAGTATACTTTTTATGATTAGCTGAAGTATACTTTTTTGATTAGCTGAAGTATACTTTTTATGATTAGCTGAAGTATACTTTTTATGATTAGCTGAAGTATACTTTTATGATTAGCTGAAGTATACTTTTTATGATTAGCTGAAGTATACTTTTTTGATTAGCTGAAGTATACTTTTATGATTAGCTGAAGTATACTTTTTATGATTAGCTGAAGTATACTTTTTTGATTAGCTGAAGTATACTTTTTATGATTAGCTTAAGTATACTTTTTATGATTAGCTGAAGTATACTTTTTATGATTAGCTGAAGTATACTTTTTATGATTAGCTGAAGTATACTTTTTATGATTAGCTGAAGTATACTTTTTTTGATTAGCTTAAGTATACTTTTTTTGACTAGCTGAAGTATACCCTTTATGATTAGCTGAAGTATACTTTTTTTGATTAGCTGAAATATACTTTTTTGATTAGCTGAAGTATACTTTTTATGATTAGCTGAAGTATACTTTTTTGATTAGCTGAAGTATACTTTTTTGATTAGCTGAAGTATACTTTTTTGATTAGCTGAAGTATACTTTTTATGATTAGCTAAAGTATACTATTTTGAATGCTTGATTTTATGTTTCAGATGTCTGAACTCAATGACTCAGGTGGTGAGTCATCAGATTCTGATGAATGCAGTGATGCATCATGGGAAACAGAAGAGGAGGAAGAGCAAGAAGATGGAGAAACGGCTGTAGAGGAAGAAGTTCAAAGGTCCGTACTTCAAAGGTCTCTGCTGTTTATGTCTGTTATCATTTTCTTGCATAATTAACCCTCCTCCTGCGGGACCCGTATATATACGGGCGACGCGCCGCATCCCCGCCATGCGGGATACGTATAAATACGGTTTGGGAGGGTGCTAGGTTTATAGGCCAATAAAAAAATTCTTATCCCGTCAATCCGTATGAAATTTTATGCGGGATCACTAAAGGGGATTTCCATTCGAATGGTTTCGTTTTCCCGGAAGGTTATTTGACAACCCGTGTGCAAATAGCGATCACATTTTTATCATGTGTACGGGACATGACCGGTCATGACCCGCGAAGTCGGTCAATCATGGCGGCGTCTGTTATTGTTGACAATGAGGAAATAGCGCAATTATTTATGGGTTCTGATCGACTAATGGGAAAAGTTTTTCTTATTAACTCAATGAAAATGACAGCCAGTTTCATTATAGATCTTGAGGAACTGACTGATCTGTTACGGCAGTGGGCAAACGGTGATATGACGGACCGGACTGCGCGGTGTCGGACTTCAAACCGGCACGCGCACGTCAGCCAAGTTTCAAGACGTGATGAATTGATGAAATATATATTTGACTAGAAAAGAGCATGAAATCAATGTAAACTGTAACCAAAAAAAAAAAAAAAAACTCGTATATGTAAGAGGTAAGACAAGTTAAAAGTAAAAAAGTCACTTGAATAATAACGTGTAGAGAAGTTCTCTCCCATGGGTGAACATTATCTGATTATTGGAATGATTTAGCGATTTAATCGTCACGTTCCTTGCATGTCAACACGTGCCGCAAGTTGTAGTCCTTGCATTATTATTTTATTATATAAATTTTCTTTAATATTAACTGTTTATTATGAATTTTTTTACATTTTTTTAATGAAGCTTACACATTTTGACGATGTCCTGTAAGCAAAGTATTTTTTTTTTTTTAGAAAAAAAGTAAGAAAATAAAATCCTTCCAAAACTGTTGTCTCCAATGTGTTCCAAGTAAATTTATTCATATTTATATAGATAAAATAATTATTTCCACTCTCTTCCACAAAAAAAAGAATTTTTAAAGACCTATTTTAAGAGGTTGATGACTTAAAAAGACAGCACAACACAACTACTGCGAAAATTGTTAAATTAGAGTGACACAAAGAACATTTCTTTTATATCTCACATTTCAATTGGTTGCCATGGCAACCATATATATATAAGGATATCTTATCAAAGACATATCTTAAGAGATTGAAGACTTAAAAGACAGATAACAACTTCTGCAAGAAACTGTTTAATTGGAATGACAAAAAAAAATTTAAACGTTTTATTTCTCACATTTCAGTTGGTTGCCATGGCAATCATATAAATATATATATATATATATATAAGGATATCCTAAAATTTCTCACTTTAGCATTCTTGATTCAGTCTGGTATACAATACTACAGGTATTGACCATTGGGACCAAAAAAAAGAGTACATACAGATGCTGCAAATAAAGCATCCATTCAGCACTCCTTCTAAGGCAAAAAAACTGCAAACAATTCAGTATACAGCACATACAAGGAAAAAATCAATTCAGCAGGAGGAGGGTTAATTACTAAATTAGTCAGATTTAATTTTACTGCTGCCATACAGTGGAACCTGCCTGAAAGACTACCTATCTATTAAAGGGGCCCATTCTCCTACCTTTTGAAAAAGAATTTATATGATTTCTTGTTTCCTCTTTGTATATATTAATTATCTAAGGCTACTTTTGGTCATGAAAAGATCTTATAACGCCTTCTTGATGGGTGTATAAACTTGTTTATCAACAGCATGTTTGTAAACACAGCAATGTTGACAAACGGGGAAAAAACATGTAACCTTAGGTGGAAGGTTGCATATATGCGGAGGTAGAAGGGTCACTTGTTGCAAAATGCCATTTGTAAAGCTCTGGCTTACCTGACTTGCTGCCAGATGCCCATGTTGAATTTGTTTTGATTATTTTGGCGGGCAACCATATATTATTGTCATGTTGATATAAACAAAACCTTTTGTTGATAAAGGTCAGACAGGTGATTGGGCCCCTTTAAGACCAACTTGGGTGAACCTTTATAATTGTATCCACCAAAACAAAGTTTTGCGGATACTATGTTTTTTGACCGGGTTCCGCCGCCGCAGCGTTCGTATCCATAGAACTCCTCTGAGACTACTGGACGGATTTTTCAGAAACTTTCACAAATTATGGGGTCACATGTGAAATGGTGCCTTACCAAGTGGCCTTGACCTCTGACCTTTCCTCTGCCCAGCGTCCGTTTGTGCGTCTGTTTTCACACATAAACCCACATATCTCGGGAACCGTTTGACCGATAAGGAAAAAATTTTTTACACAAATGTAGCCCTTGGATAGCTTTATAACATACACAAAAAAAGGTGGTGCCACATGCAACCATGTTTGCCCAGTGTCCATCTGTTCATCTGCCTTGGGTTAAAATCACTCATATCTCTGCAGTGGTTTGACTAATTCACCTAAAATTCAGCATGCATATACATCCTGCATAGCTTTCTTGATTTTATGACAGGTGGCGCCACCTACATTCACGTTAAAACTGCAGACATCCAAGCTCATATCTCGGGAACCGTTTGACCAGTCAGGAAAAATTTTTTACACAAATGTAGCCCTTGGATAGCTTTATAACATATACAAATATGGTGGTGCCACCTGCAGCCATTTTTGCACAGTGTCCATCTGTTTGTCTGCCTTGGGTTAAAATTATTCATATCTCTGCAGTGGTTTGACCAAATTACCTGAAATTCGGCATGCGTATACATCCCGCATAGCTTTCTTGATTTTATGACAGGTGGCACCACCTACATTCACGTTCACGCTGTAAACATCCATGCTTATATCTCCGGACCCGTTCGACCAATCAGGAAAAAAGTGTTACACAAATGTAGCCCTTGGATAGCTTTATAACATACACAAAAATGGTGGCGCTACCTGCAGCCATTTTTGCACATCGTCCATCTGTTTGTCTGCCTAGGGTTAAAATCACTCATATATCTGCAGTGGTTCGACCAAATTACCTGTAATTCGGCATGCATATACATCCTGGATAGCTTTCTTGATTTTATGAAGGTGGCGCTAGCTTCATTCACGTTCACGCTGCAGACATTAATGCTTATATCTCTGGACTCGTTTGAACAATCAGGAAAAAAAATTTACACAAATGTAGCCCTTGGATAGCTTTATAACATACACAAAAATGATGGCGCCACCTGCAGCCATTTTTGCACACGTCCATCTGTTTGTCTGCT
This sequence comes from Sipunculus nudus, assembly GCA_026874595.1. Taxonomy (NCBI): domain Eukaryota; kingdom Metazoa; phylum Annelida; class Sipuncula; order Golfingiida; family Sipunculidae; genus Sipunculus; species Sipunculus nudus. The sequence continues at coordinate 61,830,228 of CM049307.1, forward strand.
GTGGGATAAAATCACTCATATCTCTGCAGTGGTTTGACTTTTCCACCTGAAATTTTGCATGTGTATACATCTTGGATAATTTCTCATTCAAATAACAGGTGGCGCCACCTACAATCATGTTTATGTGGCAGAGATCCATTCAAATATGTAACACATGTAACTCTATTTCCCCTTGCCACTGAATCCATGCCTCACTTCACCCGTCCTTCTCTGATTTTGGCGGATACACGTAGTCGCTTGTCGACTACCCATATTCTAGTTCATTTTGGTTATAACTGACCTTTCTGACAAGACCATCTATGAATTAAGACCACTTTTGGCCGAGCCTATGCCTGGTCTTATAAAACAGTTTTCACTGTATTCATATCCATGATTTTTCTTGTCAATCAAATGTGCCATTTCTTATTAAGTCCACTGTAATGTTTACTGTTTGTAGTGAAGAGGTTCCAGCGCTGGATGGGACAGCAGCTGCTATACTAGTGACAGAAGTGGAGACAGCAGTCCCATTGCTACAGAATCTTCAGGAAGCTTTTACAGTGATGCAACAAAACAATTTCAGCATGATCCACCACTACAAGGGCCTTGTGTGTATGTACAAAAAGTATAGAAAACTGGATGCTCTGCTGGGCACCAGACGCTTTGAATGTCCAGAACTCAAGGAGGTCATTGCAAATATGAAAGCACAAATCAAATCAGAAAAAGCAGCAGGACTTACAAAGCATATTTCAGGACTTATTAAGTCAGCATCATCCTGTGTATCACAGGCTAGTGAAAAACATGCAGAATCTACAGATGGTAAAGTCTCAGAGGGCAGTAAGTCCGAGACAGCGCCAACAGAGGGCGCTGCTACAGCTGCTGCTACTACTGCAGGAACAGCTCCTATGGAGAAGCCGCAGTCAGAGCACCAGGAGAGTAATTTAGTCGGCATCCTTGATGAGGTGCTGTTACGTTTCCAGGAGCTCAGTGCCATGTTAACCGATGTAGCTAAAACCTGTAGTGTTATTACCCCTAGTAATTCAATCAAAAATACTGACACTAACACAAGTGCGACAGAGAAAGATGCAAGCTCGTCATCACCGGCTGGAGCGACAGCTGCTGTGGACCAGCAAACAAGCTCCGCTAGTTGCAGTCTTACAAATTCCTCTAACAAACAAGCTGTTGATACAGTCACTAAGATGATATCAGAAAGCCAGTCACAACAAAAAGACAGTGCTGCTGGTAGCAGAAATACTGATAAAATAGCAGACTCTCAGGGTGCTCAAGGAGCAACTGCTGCTCCACCAAGTGGTGAATCAGAGAACTTGTGTTACATAGCTTGTAAGCATATGGAAGCTCAGCTTAAGCACTGTTTAGTCGATTTAAAAAAACGGTCAGCTGGACCTGATTCTGGCAGTCAGACTAGTGCTGAGCCGCCAGTTAAAGAAGATGCTGCAGCAGAGAACACCAGCATCACCAGGAATGATGCTGCTTCAGACACAGCATCTCTGCAGGATGAGAAGCCATCCACTACTGGCAGTGAAGGTACATCTGAGTCAGACAGCAGAAGTATGGAACTGTCCCTGCCGCATGCTGAAGCTGTCACCGGGACATTGCTGGTGTCCCCACAAAGCCCAGTGGTCGATGAAAGAATAGAGTTTAACAAGGATGGTAAGAGATGTTTATTTTTGTGTTTTGTTGGTCAGTTAAACCAGTTAATTCCTATATCCTGTAACAGACATATCCCACTAGTACCATGTTTTATCTTGTCATTCAACCTTGCAAAATCATAATTTTGCCAGCCACAATACATGGAAATTTATGATAATTGAATGCATTAGGGCTGTATCAAATCACCAGTACATCACGATACAAAGTCAAATATCATACGAGGATACCAGTATTGTCAGATGTCTCATGATGATACATAGTAATCCAACAGAAAATCTGACATTTTATTTGTGACATTCTGCATTTATTAATAGTATGTGTTTATCACATGTAAGGCAAAACATCATTGGCCAGAAATGAGACTCTTGCCATCCGATTGGTTAACCACTGCTTTATCTATCCAGTAGAAGGGGCCGTTTCATTATTCATTCCTCTTGAAGCTAGGTCAACAGCATGGCAAACTTAAGTAAAGAAGACTAGTGACCTGAAACCTGGACTCTAATACTACTAAATGTACTTATATGTATTGTTATATGTATTGTATCCTGAGTGAAGAATTGTGAGAAAATGTATCGTAACAGCGCTGATATATGCTTGATGATATATTTAAGCATACCAGTATTATTTGTCCTCAGTATTTCCCCAGAATCCAAAGTTTCACTTGTTATCCTTACCTACCACCAACAATCCCTTGCATTGTCATAGTTGAAAAAAGTTATTTGCTGAACTGTCATTAATGATTGCTTTATTGTATCCGCCAAAACAGAGTTTTGCGGATACTATGTTTTCAGCTGCACGCCGCCGCCGCCGCGGCCACGTAGATGTCCGGAGAACTCCTCCGTAACCGCCAGGCGGAATTTTACGAAACCCGGGATTATATTCGGGTCACATGTGAACTGCTGCGCCCCGATTTTGTTTTGACCTCTGACCTTTCCTCTGCGTTCTGCGTCCGTTTGTGTGTCTGTTTCCACACATAAACCTACATATCTCGGGAACCGTTTGACCGATCAGGAAAATTTTTTTGCACAAATGTAGCCCTTGGAGAGCTTTATAACATACACAAAAAATGGTGGCGCCACCTGCAACCATGTTTGCACAGTGTCCATCTGTTCATCTGCCTTGGGTTAAAATCACTCATATCTCTGCAGTGACTAGACTAATTCACCTAAAATTCGGCATGCTTAAACATCCTGGATAGCTTTTCTGATTTTATGAAAGGTGGCGCCACCTACATTCACGTTTACGCTGCAGACATCCAAGCTCATATCTCGGGAACCGTTTGACCGATCAGGAAAAATTTTTGCACAAATGTAGCCCTTGGAGAGCTTTATAACATACACAAAAAATGGTGGCGCCACCTGCAACCATGTTTGCACAGTGTCCATCTGTTTGTCTGCCTTGGGTTAAAATCACTCATATCTCTGCAGTGACTTGACTAATTCACCTGAAATTCGGCATGCATATACATCCTGGATAGCTTTTCCGATTTTATGACAGGTGGCGCCACCTACATTCACTTTTACGCTGCAGACATCAAAGCTCATATCTCGGGAACCGTTTGACCGATTGGGCCAAAATTTTGCATGTGTATAGATCTCACATAGCTCTTCATCATACGCAAACTGGTGGCGCCACCTGCAGCCATTTTTGCACAGCTCCTGTCTGTTTGTCTGCCATAGGATAAAATCACTCATATCTCGGCAGTGGTTTGACATATCTGCCTAAAATTTTGCAGGTTTATACATCCCCGACAGCTCTCTTGATTTTATGACAGGTGGTGCCACCTGCATTCTAGTTTATGCAGCAGACATCCAAGCTCATATCTTGGGAACCGTTTGACCGATTGGGCCAAAGTTTTGCATGTGTGTAGTTCTCACATAGCTCTCTATCATACGCAAAACTGGTGGCGTCACCTGCAACCATTTTTGCTCAGTGTCCATCTGTTTGTCTGCCACGGGCTAAAATCACTCATATACATGTAGTGGTTTGACTTATCTGCCTTAAATTTTGCATATGTATACAACTTGGACGGCTTTCTGGATTTTGTGGTAGGGGGGGCAACCTACATACACAAGTTGGCTGCAGACATCCATGCTAATATGCAACACTCTATTTCCCCTTGCCACTCAATCCATGCCTCACTTCACCCGTTCCACTCTGATTTAGGCGGATACACTTGTGATACTTGTCGACTACCCATATTCTAGTTTATTTTATTCTAGTTTAAATTAAACTTAACTAAAAAAATCCCAGTATAACACAATTGCATTTCTTGTTACAGTAACTGAGCTTCATATTTATCAGGTAGCAGATTAAGAAATAGGTTTGGAGAAAGTTTGTTTAGGGGAATATAGTAACTATTTTATCTTGTCCTCCAGGTTTTGTCATCTTAGAGAGTGTCCCTGCCTCACATCACTTTGCACGTAACACCCATCAACCTGCTGACAGGAAAGCTTTCCATACTGCACTGAGGAAGGAGGTAGGCCTTCTATACACCTTGTCCTTCTGTTGTTGACTTTTTGTTTGCTAGGTTTTCAAATCCGCAAAAGGGAAATGAAACCACCTACACAGGTGAACAGTCATTCATAAATTGGCCACATTGGCATGTTATGATGTTATCCACATGGCTATGACTGTAGGTTTAAAAGTTGAAAGGCAAAAAATTGATATAATTAATAATATCATACATTTTTTGTTACCTGTAAATACAATATTGACATTTTAATGTAAATAAATCAGATCTTTCATATTATCTGTCTAATTCTACTCCTTCATGTGGGTCCTCATCAGATTATTAAGATTTAGTGGGTATATTAAATAATGTGATTATGTATATGCTATATTTAGGCTGCTGCATGGTAGAATCACAAACTTGACCCCTTGTGAAGTAGTGGAAACTGAACTGCGTGAAAAATTAACGTTGCGAATGTGAAGCGACCCATCTGTAACTGTCCCACCACTGGTTGTGAGGGACAGGGGGATAGTATGTGTGTTGTGTTTTAACCCCTCTGTATCTGTCTGTGTGTCCTAGCTCTGTTTTTAAAAGTTCTCAGTGAATTTAATTCAGGGAACTATTTCTAAAATGTTGGCTGCATTTTATCATGAGTTAAATTTAAGTGGGGATCTGGATGTAGACCCAGCCAAATTTGACCCTTTTGGTCTATTTTCCAGTTTTTTTTGTGGAATTATGAAATTCTTTAGTTAGAGTGATGACTTGTTTTGTTAGCCATCTATCACTTTTTTTGTTTCAAGGATGACAGACATTTGAACTTATTTGAAATATTGTTCCTGCTATTGACATTCTGTGAGTTTTGTGCAAATTTGTATTAATAAATGTGTTATTTAATGTTTAATCCTGCAAGTGATTATCTAAAAATTTGCACCGTTTAATCCTAATGGAGAAATATGAAGTGAATCACAGTTGGATGTATTTTATAACTTTATATTATTCCGTTGTCACAAAAAAAACTCATTTTCTATGGCAGCATGTCACAAAATTCTGTGCTAAAATATGAGAGTTTTTGATAAATTAAATATTTATTATATTCTTGTACTGTTGCAGCTAAAGCTGTTGAAGACCAGTTTGCCAAAAGGGATATATGTGAAAGGGTATGAAGACAGAATGGTAAGTTATGTGTTATAGATAGGATTCGATCTATTTCTGCAACTGAACATATTTTAAAGGAATTTACCTATTATCTTATCAAAGCAAGGGCATGAATGCCCTCTGTTAAGTTTACTTAGTATTGCACACTCTCATGTTGACGGTACAAATGGTCAAAGGACAGTTTCTTAATATATGTTTATGGTCCTATTACTCCTGTAATGGTAATTAATTAACAAGAGTAATAAAAGTGAGCCGGGCACTGCTTAAGCATCACCTTTTTGGTAAATATTGCTTATACATACTTCCAAATTTAAGAGGCTGATGAAGAAAACAAAGATTGCTCTGTCATGATTCAGTATAAAGGTTCTATACTTGTGCCAAGCTGTCTGCATGCACTTTGCTGGGGCGTTTATACATTCTTCGCAAAGTGGGTGCTGCTGCTCTGCTGACTCATCAGACTTCTCCTGTTGACCTGGGTAGTGGGGTTCTGGAGCTAACCTTGGAATGCACCTTCGATACCTTTGCACTTGGTTTGGTGTGGCGTCTACAAATATACATTCAAAGATTTAGCTTCATTTTTCTCCTTACAATATGTGGAGGCCAGTTCCTGGAAACTACCTCTTTTGATCTTTAGTCGTTGTTGAGGGAGTTGATGCAGGTCCCAGCTTGCTGGAGTCAGTGTCATTAGCTTGAGCCCCGACTTCACTTTTTCGTTCTTCCATTCATGAATTGTAAGAATAACATCTATTAAGGTGCATGTCATTTCTGCAAATACAGTTTCTCAAATATGACATGCGCTTTAAAAAAGGGTCCCTTTCAGTTTGTATTCAATCTTTCATAGATAGATGTACCCTTGATATAGTTGTGACCATGTTTTCTTTGTTCCAGGACCTGTTCTCGGTGATGATTCAGGGACCGTCACGCACGCCATATGAGGACGGTCTTTTCTTCTTTGAGGTGCAGCTTCCAGGAAATTACCCGTCAGAGCCACCTACTGTTCATTACATTGCGTACTGCAGTGACAGACTTAATCCAAACCTGTACGAGGACGGGAAAGTCTGTGTCAGCCTGCTGGGTACATGGTCTGGCAAGGTGTGTATACACTTCTGGCTAGAACATCATACAATATTCAAATTATGGGGAAAAGCATCTTTGATCTTTAATGTGATGGGGTTCCATTTTAACCTGAAGACTTTGCCTTAAACTCAAGGGGTAGCACACTGGTTTACTGATTTGCCTTAAATGAAAGGGATATCACACTGGTTTACTGATTTGCCTTAAATGAAAGGGATAGCACACTGGTTTACTGATTTGCCTTAAATAAAAGGGATAGCACACTGGTTTACTGATTTGCCTTAAATAAAAGGGATAGCACACTGGTTTACTGATTTGCCTCAAATGAAAGGGATAGCACACTAGTTTACTGATTTGCCTTAAATGAAAGGGATAGCACACTGGTTTACTGATTTGCCTTAAATAAAAGGGATAGCACACTGGTTTACTGATTTGCCTTAAATGAAAAGGATAGCACACTGGTTTACTGATTTGCCTTAAATGAAAAGGATAGCACACTGGTTTACTGATTTGCCATAAATAAAAGGGATAGCACACTGGATTACTGATTTGCCTTAAATAAAAGGGATAGCACACTGGTTTACTGATTTGCCTTAAATAAAAGGGATAGCACACTGGTTTACTGATTTGCCTTAAATAAAAGGGATAGCACACTGGTTTACTGATTTGCCTTAAATAAAAGGGATAGCACACTGGATTACTGATTTGCCTTAAATAAAAGGGATAGCACACTGGATTACTGATTTGCCTTAAATAAAAGGGATAGCACACTGGTTTACTGATTTGCCTTAAATAAAAGGGATAGCACACTGGTTTATTGATTGCTGTTAGTAGACATGTGATTATCAATAGCTCTGTTATAAGCAATTTGATAATTGAGGCTTTGATAAGAATCATTACATTTATCATGGATCAACATTGGCAGAAAAGTAGCAAACTTTGAATGTTATCAGTTGTACAGAAATCACTAATAAATAAGCTATGTTGAAGAGGTGTGACCCTCCCATTGATATTGCTGTTTACTGTTACAGGGGACAGAAGTTTGGACAAATAAATCTACCATGCTACAAGTGCTGATTTCAATACAAGGTAATGTTTCTTCTAAGAGGTCAAAGGTCAGTTCATCAGTCCTGATAAATCTGTCGTTATTTCTAACTTATGTGAATGATGAACTGGTGTAAAATTAAACCTTTTAGTAGTTAAAACTATTAAAATTCTGAAATAAATAAAAATTTTATTAATTTTTAATTATCTGTTTAATTCAGATAAAAATATCAAGTCAAAATATATAGTATATACAAGTGTAAACCGTTTTAGGATCAGGATAGATTTGTAAAATGACAAAAGTTCAAAAATTGAAATCTGTCTTCTGTCTTTCATACAGGTTTAATTCTGGTGGGGGAGCCTTACTACAACGAGGCAGGCTTTGAACGCCAGAAAGGCAGTGCCCAAGGTCAGCAAAACAGCAGAATGTACAACGAAATGGCCATTCTTAAACTCGTACAGGTCAGTCTTTAGATTGTGGTGACCAGTTGGGGAACACACAAAACTTTTGAGTGTTATTGATAAAAACATTATCTCACAGTATGATACATATTGTCACATTTGCTCATGATTTGATCCATATAATGTTAAAATTTAGATTCCAAGCCAAATTTTTATTTCTATATTGAAATGTAAATAGGCTACCCATAATATTTATTTCCAAATCATCCTGTAAACAAAATTAATTTTTAATGAGTAGCTGTTAAATTCATTTCTGCTCATTTGTTACTAATGATATTTCACCTAAGACGTTTTACAAGGCACTGAGAGACTGTTTTAAAGGTTGAACGCTGTCTATTGAACGATCAGAAATCATCACAGTATTGATGAAGGAACACTGATGATTCCGATGGCCTTGTATCATGATGGCCTTGTGTAATTGGCTTTGCATCATGATGTGTCAGTACACCAGTTAATTGTTAAAGCCCTGTTAATATGATATTCACTGTAGATGTGACTATGATCTAACTATAGATCTAACTTTTCATTATCTTTTGACAGATGTGTGTGGTGCACACGCATGTCAGTTACAATTTGCACACTAGGAACCTGTAACATCCTGTGCCCAGAGAGCTTGTTATATGTTAAAGAGATAAAATTGGATAACAATAATTTGATGTTTCTATACATAAATACTCGGATAAATCCAACAATACTATCACCCTTATATCTGATTTCTATCTTATAATAAAATATAAAATTATATTATATTATCAACATTATGAGTTCAAATTTAGTATAATAAGCTTATTTTTGTCTTTGCAGTCAATGATAAAAATTGTGAAAAACCCACCATCAGTGTTTGAACTAGAAGTAGTGTCTCACCTTCAGACTCATGCATGCAGGTAAGGAACCAAGTTACCCTTGTGGAGATCCTTCTGTTCTGGTTCAGAATGATTCAATTTTCACTGCTTATCACAGAAGGGGTACACAGAACTAATTTTTAGCAGATTTTTCATTAAGGGCCCCATGTGTTCCTTAAAAACACAAGCCAATAAAATTATCTACTTCAGATCCAGATAGAATGCAAAGCAAATTCACAAAATTAACTACTGTGATTGACTTTTTGTTAGGGAGGGTTTCAAATTTGCGATATTCGTGAAAGGGATATTATCACAAATATGGACGTGAATAATTAATTAAAAGATGCCCTACCTACACTGATGAACATTTGTTTATACTGTAGACTCATTTGCTTCTCATATAGGTCATATATGCTTGTAGTGTCGTAAATCAAAATTTGATATTATAAATAATAAGGGGTCTTTTATGTTATGCGTATGTCAAAGATATTATAATTAATAAGGGGTCTTTTATGTTATGCGTAAGTCAAAGATTGATTATAAATAATAAGGGGTCTTTTATGTTATGTGTAAGTCAAATTTTGATATTATATATAATAAGCTGTCTTTTATGTTATATGTAAGTCAGAATTTGATATTATAAATAATAAGGGGTCTTTTATGTTAAGCGTATGTTAAAGATTGATATTATAAATAATAAGGGTCTTTTATGTTATGTGTAAATCAGAATTTGATATTATAAATAATAAGGGGTATTTTATGTTATGCTTAAGTCAAAATTTGATATCATAAATAGTAAGGGGTCTTATGTGTAAGTCAGAATTTGATATTTTTTTTTAAAATATGGGGTCTTTTATGTTATGTGTAAGTCAGAATTTGATATTTTAAAAAATAAGGGGTCTTTTATGTTATGTGTAAGTCAAAATTTGATATTATAAATAATAAGGGTTCTTTTTATGTTATGCGTATGTCAAAGGTTGATATACTGTGAGATTTTTTTTTATCTGTCTAAAAGGAACAAGTATTCCCTCTCTTTCAATGTCCCTGGGGTTCTTCTCAAATATTAAAGATTTTGAATTTAATTTATAACATTGAATAATTCATAAAATGAAGGATATACTCATTATAGTTTATGACTGGTTAGATCCAGAAAATCAGATCCTCTCAAAACACTGAATAAATGGAATTCCTCAAATGTTATCCATGTGAATATGAAGCCAGCCACAGTGTGCTGGTAAGTGTCCATATATTATCCCCCCTGAATGTTTTACAAAATTGTACATTTACCAGCTTTTATTGGTTATGTACTTGGTTGTGTTACACACACTAGATCAGGAAGATGGGTTTGCTCTGAAAAGAGCATTTGGTTTGATCTGAGAGCAGCCCAGTGCTGCCCTCTGGAGGTGGTAGTATACATTAAACATTGGTGTGCATTTGGAGATCTCTGGCCAGTTGATTGGTATGTCTCAGCTGCTGTTCCATCGCATCCAGTTGCTCGGCTCTGTACAATGCATACTGTATCAGCAGTGATCTCAGCCAATCAACAATTTCTAGTTTGAGCTTCAGGTTGTAGCAGAAGGCTTTGTTGTTGTTGTCCACGGCTCGCTTGTAACGGACTTGCAGTGATCTGATAGTGCTGTTCAGAAGCACAAGTTGCTGGCAAGCTTTCTCAAACTTAGGTCTGGTGCTGTCAAAAAGACTCTGTAATGGACCAGTGTTGAGGTGAGAGGCCACAGACAGGTTGCTGGTTACAGACATGATGAAGCTGTGAGGATAATCAGGATGTGATGTGGTTGAGTAGTAAGAGCAGTATATATAGGGTGTGGGGAGCGACAGGTTACTCAGCAGATGCACTGAGTAGCATCTGAGTATTGGAGCTTTTATCAGTGGTTTATGAGGGGTGTCACTCAAGCCATCAGACAGGTGCCATACTCATTGGTTTACAGTAATCAATGTTACTCACTTGAGCCAGAAGAGAAGTACTCAAGTGCAGCTAATAAACTAATGAGGACACTCAACTAATGAAGAGTTGCTCATGTGGAACAAATTACTGATGTCAAGACTAACCCCTGGTACTGACATTGCTGTGCTATCTATACAAGTACTCTGCTACTCAAGAAGTGCTCAATAGGGACAAAGTGTAAATTTGTCAGGCCTGCACCCTAGAGACAACAGGACCTAGGAGAGTTACTCTCATTTATTTCATAGCTGCCTTATATATATTTTACATTGTTACTTACTGATTGCATATAAAATGAAACAGTTATAGACAGAGGTCATTGATTCATTCACAAAACAAATTTGGGTACTAAAAACTGTAAAACTTAAATTATTATTATTACAATATTATGGTATTTTATATTATGTACTAAATTCAGGTATAAGTTCTTACTTTGTGACCAAGTTTGTTTATTTTTAGCTCAGCTGACTGTAAGTCATCTGAGCTATAGTTGTGGTCCTTTGTCCGTCGTCCGGCCGGCCGTCCGGCCGTTAACAGGGCACGTTTTAAAACCGTTGGACCTACGAATCCAAAATTCTGCATACCATTAGATGTCCCCAAAATCTCCTACCATACCGAAAATTGGGTTATTAGAACTTCGTTCCTTCGAGATATTAAGGAAAAACCTCCGTTTTCCATAAAAAAGCAATTGTTACACTTCAAGTCTGCCTAATATCAAAACCACTGATCTGGTTTTGATCATATTTTGTATTCATATTCTTCCATACATTTTCTGTGCACATACCAAAAATTAGGTCAGTATTGGGTATTATTTTTGAAATTATAGGCCCAAATATAATGCAATTTTTTAAAAATCAGGAAATATATTTGCTCACTTAACATGAGAATTGCTGAAGCTGAAGACTTTTTTTCAGGAATATAACTTTATTTAATCGAGATTCAATTGTTTGCCCAAAATTAGATCTGAATTTTGCAAATTTTTCAAGTTATTAGCATAAATAAAAAATCAATACCTTAAATTTTGTCCAACTTTGGCAGTGGCACGTTTTTTCCCTGTAAGCACTGTTGATTTAATTTTCACAGCATATATACATAAGGATTTAATCTTTTAAAATCTGAAATTTCAAAGAAATTGTTTGAAAAGAGTAGCTTTTATTCAAGTTTTCATACACCATGTCAAGTGTTGTTTACATCTGGCCCACCTAGTAGTACAGCCTTCACTTGCATTATGTAACCCACCCCAGGCAGCTTGCCTTGACCCAGCTTGGCCACTACTAGCAGGCTTCTCCTCTGCCCTGCACTCAACCCCCCCCCCCCCCAGCTGGTGCATAAATTTGATGAATGTTATAACTTTCTGTATTTTATTTTATTCTTGGACATGCTACATTTTAGATTTTGTATTGTACCACCAGGGTTACAATGATTAAAGTGCACATTTAATTGTGTCCACAAAGTGATGTATTGCTATGAAAGTGTGGATGTTCATCAGATAAGTAATGCTTTACTTCAGAAGAGTAAAACTTCACCAGGTGTAAAATTGACTATTAATTCCAGTTATTAATTATAGCTGAGATTGTAATTAGCATAATGATATTGTTTGTCCCTCATTCAACCAACAGTGTGTATACTTTATTTGAAAAGATGTTTTTATTTTATCAAATTTACTGAATTTTTTATTTTATTTCGGTGAATAAAATTAAGCATGTCCTGAAAACTCCAATGTGCAAAACTTTTTAAAAGGGATTCAAGGAATAATTTTGTAGATGCCATGTTGTGGCATTATTTTCTATTACATTCAGTTTAAACATTTGATTTAAAAATAATAAAATATATGTGTATGCATAATATGACCCAAAGTGAGCTACAATCTGGATATGTAATGATTGCAACTTAGAATTCTAATATTTTAACTTATATTTTCACTTTTATATTACAAATTTATAACACTTGTAAATAAAAAAAATGAATCAGATAAAAACTATTATTGAAAAAATTGGATATGCTTAAAAAAATAGGCTTATATATTAACTTAAATGCATTATTCCCTTGAAAGTGAAATGACGGTATTAGTCCATTCTGTCCACTTGCCTGTCTATCTTTAAATTTTTCATAAGCATCACAGTATCTCAAAACTTTTACTGTTTTTTTTTCATGACAGTCTTGTCAGAGTATTAGTTTGCAATCATATATTGAGAACTTTACTATCACCAGGTAGGAGGGCCCTTTCCTCTTAGCTTCTCATATGCTTATATAAATATAAAACATTACAATAAAATATTTTTCATATTTTGCATTTGCTAAAATTTCAAACTTTTGTCGTGACCCATGGGTCCTTTGTTTATATTCTGGATTCTCAACATCATTGTTTGGCTAAAACTGAATAAATACCAGACATGGTGCAAATACTTTGCAAATGTATATGAATATGAATATGAATATGTACTCCATTATAAAATTTCTTGCATAAGAATGGGAATTCAGGTGAAAATGAAAGTATTTGAATACCAGTGCAAATACTTTCAACATGTATTCATGAATGCATATATTCTATAATATTATTTTAATAATTATTTCAGTTATGTTTTATTTCAAATATCATATGATTCTCTTATAATTTTTAATAAAAATTATATTGGCACAATATTTGTTATTAAATTTTAATAAATAGTTAAACTCTTTTATTATATGTGCTGCTTATAAGTTATATGGCCAAGTCAAAATCTGTGTGACAATAGCACTCCATTTGTTAATAAAATAAATGAAATCAATCCTCTTCCCTGTCTCCAAATAAAATATCAAAATCATACATAAGCTAAACACCAACAACTCATAATAAAGCTTATATTTATTACCACACAAAACCAGCATATGCCTCTTTCCCAAATCAAATTTTTTATCATATATAACAGCTGAGCGCTGTGACCCATGGGTCCCTTGTTTTTAATATGAAATGCATATATTTGTTAAAAAAACATTATTATATATATTGTAAAATGTTCACATTAATGGAACTTTTGGCCTAAGGCCCCCTTATCAGAATTTCCAGAATAAAAAAAAATCATTCATTCATACTTTCATCTGCTCAAGAGGTACCCATGGAGGTTATGTTGTCATTGAGGTTGTCTGTAGTAACAGAAAAATGTGTATGTTACTGTAAATACAAGACCAGTATGTGTTAGCTATTACAATAAGCACATGCTGTAAAGATGATCATACTTTCTATTAAATTAAAATTTTATGAAAACGCCCACATGTGATATGACCTGATTTATATATCGCATTTCAATTTTCATTTTACCTCTTTCTCAATTTAATACTCTTAATTCTGTATTTTTGCTTTAGTCTGTAAAATATTTCACCACACAAATAACATTTGCAATATGCTTGATAAATAAGGTTGAAACAGCCTGCCCACAAAACTGGTCTTTATTGACTGGCAGTCAGTTGACATACCTCTGTGCACACTTGTTAGATGAGTTTTATCACACCCCTGTTACCTCAGAGAGAGGATACTTTTACTTCTATGAGACCTCTATATAGACATTAGTAATTTCTTTTCTCACATAAACAATTTTCTTTAAATTTATATGAAGAGTCTATCTTGATCTGTTAAGAGGCTGCTTGACATCTTTTCTGATAGATTTTATATATTTATTTTATAATTTATATCACAATCACAAATTATATATGTACATATGTATTCTTTTGTTATAAAGTAACTTTTCTTCTGTTAGTTGAAAAATCACAAGGCTGAAGCCACAAAAACATAGAGTTTTATAAATGTTTTCATGAAAATTAATCTTTCATCAGAAAGTATATATCTGAGAGAGCTCATTGCCACTGAAAGTATGAGCTTGCAAACCAGTTCGTACGCTCTTTACACAGCGCTTTACCTATAGGGCTACTTCCTATATCGTAAAGCGCTGTTTGTTATGACCTCGTATCCTGAATTGCAACACCAGAGGGGAGCACTGTATTTTTGTCCAATCAGATGAGACCTTGTGCTGGAAGACAAAGCCAAGCGAGGAATACACAGAGCCATTTCTTTTTGAGTGACAGCTCATCCCCCAGCGTAACCGTCTGAACAGGCCAGGGGCTCAGAGAGAATTGCCCCTGATGTGGTTTGCTTAGGGCCTTGGGCACATAGGATGCTCGGCCGGTGAGCTGTAATTCAAACGAAACGTATACGTAACAACAAAGACTGCGTGCACACCTCGCTGGCTGGTTTCAGTTCTGCAGACAACAGATATATGGCTACGCTAACACAGTCATAATGTCATAATCGAATCGGTCGATGATGCGAGAATGCAGAGGGAGCAATTTAAATTCGACCGGAAACTTATCAAGCGGCGCTTGAAGCGGGGCAATGGGCGGAGCCAGGATGCCTGTCGAGTGTTTGTTTATTGGCATCTGATTGGCTGCTTGTCATATCGTATGCACACTTATTTCAGTGGATAACAAACCGCCATCTGGTGTCTAAATATATCATAAACGGTCAAAGCTGGCAGCGTGAAAATCAGTTGCTTCTTTAGAAGCGCAAGATTTCCGCTGCCTCGGGAGCGTGACCAGTTCGGTATGCTAACCTGGAAAATTAAATTTTCCTGAATTAAAATGCCAAAATTGGATCAATTTCATTGGTAATAAAATACGATCACATAAAATGTATGCATAGACCCAATAATATATACATAATAAATACATAAATGAAAAATGTGAGTGAAGTATAGGAAACATCTGTATAATTCAGATATATTGTTACAAGAAAATGTTATTATACGCCTGTCTCTTAAGGGAATTTGTTATGGTATATCCACTGTCTGTCCGTCTGTCTGGCCATTTGTTTGTAAACTTTTAGTATCAGTTACAAGGACCTACATGGATTTTCTCGAAACTCACCATAACTGCTGATCAAAAGATTATCTTGCTGGAGTTTGATTATGGGCAAATTCTTCAAATATGTAACAAGGTCAGAGGGTCACTAGGCTACTTTGTGGTGTTGCTGTGATAACTTATCAGGAATATGATAGATTTTGATGAAACTCAAGAGAAATGTTGATCAATATATTATCTCACTTAAGTTCAATTTCCAGCAAAATCCATACATATTTGATAAGGTCACAAGATATACAACATGCATATTATGTACCCTAGTGTACCCTAGTGTGGAACAAGGGATAATTGTGTGAATCTCACCCTCAATGTGTGACACTTTTGTTGTCTGATATCTAATGAATAAAACTTTGAAATATTGAATTAAGACTGTAAAATAATTTAACTTAAGTTGATAAATTCTGCCATGGCTCAAAGTCACAACCAATTATAATTAATATACTGACATGTAAGAAGAAGTAGGACTTAGGTTAGGCATACTTGCTTAGAATTTCCTCTTTCATACACTGGGTAATTCACAAAATTACTATGATGATCCTACATATGTTGAAAAAATTTGCATAATGTGATCCAAGCAGTTATTTTGCAGGAGTCTGATAAATTCTAAACTTAAATTCTCAAACTTAAAATGCCTTTTGAAATAATTGATACTGAATAATAAATATCAATTTGTTTGAGAGGACTACAGTTAGATCTGAACTGTGTGGTGGCTCTGAGAAGAGCCGTTTGTTTGAGTAAGATGATGTGGGTCACAGTGTCTCCATCAGAACTCTGTCTCTGATTCAGTCATGTCTTCTCCTGTCATATAACGATGAAGGTCACATGACATCTGGTGGATCTGATTGGCCAGATCTTTGGTGTACTCAAACATCACATGACGAAGACCCTCAGCCACACTCATGTTGAGACTGAGCTTGTATCTGAAAACTTTATTGTTGTCAGAGAGGGCTCGTTCATACCGTACATTGTTGGCATCAATGTAGTTGTTTAGTTGGACCAGACGGTTACACGCCATGTCAAACTTGGTGGTCATCAGAGCCAGCTGGTACTCTATCCTGTCACGGTCAGACTTGTAGCAATAAGAACCAAGAGCCGAGTCCATGGTGGTCACAAGAAGTGATGTAGATAACAGTGTGTTGTAGCTGAGTATCAGAACAAATGTGACTTGTACAGGAGAGCTGTGTGTATTTATTAGCCAGACAACCAGCTACAGTGAGTATCATATTGAGTTCTGATGGTGTTCATGTGGAGTAATGATGAGTAACTACATGCTGTGTGCTACAAGCAGCTACAGTCAGTATCATATTGAGTACCGATTTTGGTCTGTGTAGAGCAGTGATGAGTAACTATTACATGTTGATTACCAGCAGCTAGAGCTAAAGGACAGTAGCTGGACTCTACTCACCACGGAGGTGTACTCTACAGCTACTAATTAGACTCTGCTCTTGGGGTACTTGGAGGGCAATCACAACTAGGGTGATACAGCATTGATAAGCAGCCATACATGTAGTTCCTGTGCTCAACACTAGGGGTAACTTGTGAGCAGCTGTACTCTCGTTCAGCACAAGTTGTTACTTACAACTAGGGTAAAATGCCACAAGTAGAACTCAGCTCCACAGGCATACATGTAGTTTCTCTATTCACCACTAGGGTATGCCTGTGAGCAGCTTGACTCAGCAGACTTGCTAGGTGCATGCATGTAGCTTACCATCAGGATGCCCTGGTATTACTCACAACTGGTGAGTACCTGTATTGAGTAGACAGCCCCTTTGCCACAGGAAGGGTGTGTCAGTGATAGGACACCTCTCAAAGTTCTCATTTCCTGGGAATAAATCTTTAACGTGGTGGTCCATTGAAAAGCAAGATTCTGCTCAATACTACACAAGTTACATTCATTACACCAGAACATCTGCAACAAGAAGTTACTCTAATCATCAACAGCTGAAAAGCACCTTTGACATTACCCACACATGGAGTTTCATTAACCAACACAGCTGCAACACTGCCCACAAATTTACTTCAAATTCAGTGAAAAGTGGATAATAAACAAAATAAATCATAATGAAAGAGATCCCTATTAGTGTTCCTGTAAAAGTGAGGATCCCAATAACAAAGGTTTCAATGAGTAGTTAATGCATTTACTTTAATAATGACATAATTTAAGCACCAAGGATTATCCTCTATGTTGCATGTTACACATAATATTAAACTAAGTCACTTTAGGTACTAAGAACTTAAAGTATGATAATTTTTTTTAAATATCAGGTTTGACTTTGTTATGATTTGATCTGCTCAGTTACTCACAGGTTTTAAATTCATTCTGAACCAGTCTTAACAGAGTCATTTAATTTGAATTTCTGATTAAAAAACAAGATATTCTGTATGAGTGAACTTCCTTGGACTTTGTTCATGAAAATACCTGCATGACTTAAATGTAATCCTGATACAAATAAGTAAAAACTTTGATCAGTAACTTTTGATATTAAAATTATAAGCAAAATGTTTTATTTAATAAAATCATGTCTTGTATGTTAAGAAAATATTTTTGCATATATTCACTTATTACACCTGCAGTCATCCCTGTGTCACAAAATTGTCAAAATTTCACACCTGTTGAGTAATAATTTAAAAAAATTTCATCATGTTTATTGTGACATGGCCCTTGTAATTTGTTTATTTTACTAATTATAACACTCATTATACCCATATTGTCGACATATGATCTGTTTTATCCAGGTTTAAGTGTGTATGCAAAATCCTGGCCCCATGATCAGTTTAAATAAACTAGGAAAAATAAACCTGTCAGGGTTCAGTAAGGTCATAGAAAATATACTGAGGACAGAGTCCATATGAGAATCCATCTGCAGAGGGAGTGAGTTGGCATGGGGACATGTTTTAGCGATGTTTAAAATGGAATAACACTTTTGGACCACACCCAAATAATGGTATGATTATATAAAAAAGTGTTAAATTGTAGTAAACATATTCCAGCACATGGTAAAACTAAAATTTCAAATATCAAATTTGATATCACACATTTTAGTTCACAAATGCTGCTTTTTTTGTTATTTTTGTGTGAAAGTTTGAGTAAATATCATTAGGCCAGAAGTTCTATACCAGCAGAGTCTTTAAAATAATTCTCAGATAAATACAAGATACAAAATTGCATGAGGAGTCTCCTATCTCATAATCAGCTGAATTGTAACAATAATCAAAATAACATCCTAATTTAGATTGAAAATTACTCTCAGTCTTGCTTATCATCAAATAGTCTCATTTCAAAGCAGCTACTGAGAAATGTGATATCTAAACTCATCATTATCTGCAATAATAAAGAAGCCACTCAGTACAACCATGAGCTTACAAACTACATGGCTCACTACCATTAGCTGCTCAATAATACCAGTGCAACCAACTGGTATGTTCTGTAACGAGATTCTAAATTGACCGCTTGCATTCTAGCTGGGAGTAGCTTTCAAAGACCATTTATACTAAGCAAGAGACAAGGTAGTCACTGAAAACCACCCCTTGTGGTGAGAAGAGAAACTATACGTATGCCTGTGGATCTGAGTTCTAATTGGCTGCTCATTAGTGCTGTTTTACCCTAGTTGTGTGTAACCACTTGTGCTGAACGAGAGACCAGCTGCTCACAAGTAACTCCTAGTGGCGAGCACAGGAACTACATGTATGTCTGTGGAACAGTTCTATTGGGCTGCTCATCAGTGCTGTATCACCCTAGTTGTAATTGCCCTTGTACTCACCACTGACAAGAGCAGAGTCTAATTAGTGACTCTGGAGTACACCTCGGTGGTGAGTACAGACCAGCTACTGGTCATTAGCTCAAGCTGCTGGTACTGTGCATGTATTAGTTACTCATCACTGCTCTACACAGACCCCATCAGTACACATTTGATACTCACTGTAGCTGCTTGTAGCACACAGCATGTAGTTACTCACATTGCTCTGCACTGACCCCATCAATGCTCAATATGATACTGTAGCTGGTTGTCTGGCCTATAAATACACACAGCACTCCTGTACAAGTCACATTTGTTTCTGATACTCAGATACAACACACTGTTATCTACATCACTTCTTGTGACCACCATGGACTCGGCTCTAGGTTCTGACAGCTTCAAGTCTGACCGTGACAGGATAGAATACCAGCTGGCTCTGATGACAACCAAGTTTGACATGGCGTGTAACCGTTTGGTCCAACTCAACAACTACATTGATGCCAACAACGTTCGGTATGAACGAGCCCTCTCTGACAACAATAAAGTTTTCAGATACAAGCTCACTCTCAACATGAGTGTGGCGGAGGGACTACGCCATGTGATGTTTGAGTACACCAAAGATCTGGCCAATCAGATCCACCAAATGTCATGTGACCTTCATCGTTATATGACAGAGGAAGACATGGTTGAATCAGAGACAGAGTTCTGATGAAGACACCGTGTCTCTCAAACGGCTCTTATCAGAGCCACCACACAATCAAGATCTAACTGTTGTACCTCACTAACAAACTCTTTTCAATATTATAAAATTATTTTTAAAGGCCTCATAAGTATGGGGAAAACAATATAGTCAACATTATTGTCATTTCATTTTGGCACTGTTCATAACCACAGTTTACGTAAAGCTAGTTTCATTTATGTTTCAGTTTCTTAAGTATCTTATACAAAGGCTCATAATTATAGAAACTTAAGCAAATATTAGATTGTTTTATCAAAAATGTACAAAATTCAATCAAAGTAAATACTACAATTTAGACTGTACATCATTTATTTTAATTAAAATCTGACCTTGTTTAGTAGAAATAAAATGGTGAAGAACATTCATCTGAATTCTGCCTAAATTCATAAATACTAAACATGACAAGTTTGATCACAGAAAAAAAAATCCCAAGGTCATCAAGTTCACCCTGGAGGTATCAGCATTCATATCATTCATGCCTTATTGGATTGTTCATTGAATGTGTTGCTACTTACCAATATACAAAATGGAAACTTAAGAAAATTCAGATGAAAATTGGGAGAAATATGAGGAAATTACATTCTATCCATGTGAAATTAATATTTAATGGTCTTATGTCATAAATATGGACATGGGTTATAGTTTATCAGTCAAATTGTTGCACGGTCAATTTTTTTATGTTCCACATGAGCACCTCTGCATTAGTTTAAACTAAAAAAAACTGTGAGCATGAAGTTGTTTGTATGTGGGTGACTTTGTTTGTGAAAAAAAAACGTGCTCTCAAAAAATTGTTTTTGATTCTTCATTAAGTATGAATAAGTTATATGCAAGAATATGGGATTAAAAAAGGGCATGTCTTTATGATAAAAACTATATATGAGGAGAAGTGAAGAACATGTTTTTGAAATATTTATATTGCCTTTGAAAAATAAAACAAAACAAAAATATTTCAGATCTTCTTCTCAATTTGAAATGCTAAATAAATGACATAATAACAAACTGCTGAGGATGAAAATCATTTGTATTTGTATCAAATTGTGATTCTGTTATACAAGGAGGGACAGACAATGGGACAGACATGAGGTTCTAGTCAGACTGTTGTCCTTTGATTTGAAAAAAAAAAAACAAGCCAGCAAACATAAATACAATAAAGACCTTTGAATATGAAAGTTAGGCTATTGACTCATAGCAAGCCAGTAATTAGTTTCAGTATCTGTGTTGTTAACCAGACAGCTCTGGTTTGTATTAATGCAATTCAGTGCAGTGCCAGCTTGATCATTCATCTGTTGTCAGTGTTGGCTTTCGTTGATGCAATAATTTTCTTTAAAATGACAATCTTAATATAAAAATCCCCAGACAATAGGTGAAATAACATGATAGTGAAAAATTAGTCCATGTCAATTCACAAAATTTTAGTTAGTGAAAATAGCATGGTCTACATTGAGTGTGAGGGTAGTGTTTATTGCAGTAAACAGCCCTAGCAGGGTCAGTAGTTTGTTCCATATCAGCACCTGTGAAGTATACTGTGGTTGCAAGGGTTTTAATTTCATGATTTTTGTGATTATGAAATATGAAACCCTCAGGAATAAGATGCCCCATCAACGAAAATGAAGAAGAGGGGATGATGCATAATCTGTGCATGGTATTCAAACTTATCCTTGTAAAACATGTGGTAATCACACAAGATACATCGACTGTGACACTGGTCATAAGTGAATGACTTAACTAGAAATTAGTGAGGTATTGTAGGATTTATTCTAAATTTAAAATCAATACAAATTCTGCTGTACTTAGATTTTATAGGTTCTGGTGCAATCGCGAAACTGAAACCCTTGCAAAACATTCAAAATGAAGAAATTGCAAATTTCAGCTTTGTGAATATAAAGCCAACCACAGTATGATGATGTGTATTCCCAGGGCATTGTTATCTCCAGTGAGCAGCCCTGACTCTTAATCTACCAGGCACCACTGACAGTGACACATGTCCAAATTTGAGATTTAAAAAGCATAAATTTCTTAATTAATAAGCACCTGTCTGATAGTTGTGTACCAGTACCCTTGTAAAAAGTCTTTGGAAAAGGTGCAGGAAACAGCTCTGGCAGGGTCAGTTATTTGTTCTGCATGAACAACCATTGAATATACACACAGTTCCATTTCTCCACATTTTTGCCAATTGTATATTATTTTAAAAGTAATTTATGTTTTGTATAAATATGTTCAATTAATATATATAAGTATAATAAATGTAATATATAAGCCCAGATAAAATCTTTGTACAAATTATGTGGTGATTATTTTCTCTTTTGGCGTATGTAACCCCCTCCCACCCCCCCCCCCCCCACCCCCCACCCACCTAAAAAAAATCTTGTGAAAGGTTGTATGATAAAACTGTAACTTGTATAGATTAATGATATTTTTTCTTTAAAATACAAACATAAATAATTACACCCAGAATGTTTAATTCACATGTAAAACCTGTTAGAAGTGTTCTCTTGGTGTATGTATTAAATGAAAATTGTTTATTGACAAAAAGATAGAATGTTTATACCTAATGCTCCATCCCCACCCTTTGCTTAAATATCTGAAGCCTGAAATATGTGAGAGTATATGCATATGTGTGTAGTTGCATGGAAAAATTGTTTCAAAACCAGTGTATGTATAAATTTGCATATGCTGTGTCAAGTTGTAAACTGAGTACATAGTTCAAGAAGTGACTAATTTTGCCCCATTTGAAACTCTTGTTTTTCTCTTTTCAGAATGATTAAGCGTTTGGACACCTGGTTACAAATATCGGAGGCTGCTCTGAGGTCTGTCTCTTCTGGCAGCACAGCAGGTGAAGGAGCTTCAGCTACCAGTGAAAATAGTTCTGATTCCAGTGATCAGGTGGCAGCACTATGCACTGGGTCAGCTGGACCAGATTTTCCTCTCCTGCCAGCCTCCAAAGGCTTCTGCATCACACTCAGGAAACACCTGGCTCAACTCAGGACCACAGTAGAAAGTGCTGGCATATCAGACTGTGCTGTGTGATAACAAGAGCTGTTTTACTCTCTATCTAGGATATTTATTTTCATGTGTTGTTCATTTTCAGTGCTTATGCCAAAGTGGATCTCATGAATTTTAATACTTCAGCCTCATGGACAGTGAGAAGAGTTTAACATGTAATATCACCTGTTGCTGAATTATAAATGTCACAGTTTGATTAATGATGGAAAATGAAAAGGACTGGTCAGTGATGGTTCACTTTGCTTTTGTGTGTTACTTTCTGCTTAAAGTGTGGTTTCACCACAGAACTGTCTCTAGATTATGGGCCATGTTGAACGAGTGTTCTTCCCCTGCAAAATGTATTACTTAGGATGGCTCAGGTAATGTGTTGATGTAATGACATGTTTACCCTGTGGAGCCAGTTACCACATTGAGCCAGTTATGGTAGCAACAGTGTTTTCTCACATTGAGATAAGTTTGGGCACAATATTGTGTTGACCACATAAAACAAAGTTTGGTAACACAGTGACACACATAAGACCTTGAAATCTGCTGTACCTAATATATTGACCCCAGTAAACAGTCTGACATGTACATTAGTATTCATTATGAAACCATCAATCCAACCACATCCAAGTTCGACTTGCCATTGGACGATTGATCGCTGGGCAAGGTTCCATTTTGATGCTGTTTGTTACTTTGTATTTGTATATCTCTGGCAGGATAAGGTTCTTTGCATGTGCATACATAATTGTTTACAATAGATTATGCAAAAATGCAATCTATTCAATTGATTTTGAAAGAAAACAACCAAGCATCAATTAATCGACACACCACAAGTGTTGACCCATGGAGACAAGTTTGGTTGGACCATTGTATTGACCCATGGAGACAAGTTTGGAAGCACCATTGTGTTGACCCATGGAACCAGGTTTGGTTTGACCATTTGTTGACCCATGGAGACAAATTTGGTTGTCCGTTGTGTTGACCCAGGGAGACAAGTTTGGTTGTCCATTGTGTTGACCTATGGGGACAAGTTTGGTTGGACCATTGTGTTGACCCATGGAGACAAGTTTGGTTCGACCATTGTGTTGACCCATGGAGACAAGTTTGGTTGGACCAATGTGTTGACCCATGGAGACAAGTTTGGTTGGACCAATGTGTTGACCCATGGAGACAAGTTTGGTTGGACCATTGTGTTGACCCATGGAGACAAGTTTGGTTGGACCAATGTGTTGACCCATGGAAACAAGTTTGGTTGGACCAATGTGTTCACCCATGGAGACAAGTTTGGTTGGTCCATTGTGTTGACCCATGGAGACAGGTTTGGTTGGACCATTGTGTTGACCCATGGAGACAAGTTTGGTTGGACCAATGTGTTGACCCATGGAAACAAGTTTGGTTGGACCAATGTGTTCACCCATGGAGACAAGTTTGGTTGGTCCATTGTGTTGACCCATGGAGACAGGTTTGGTTGGACCATTGTGTTGACCCATGGAGACAAGTTTGGTTGGACCATAGGTTGACCCATGGAGACAAGTTTGGTTCAACCATTGTGTTGACCCAAGGAGACAAGTTTGGTTGGACCATTCTGTTGACCCATGGAGACAAGTTTGGAAGCACAAGTGTGTTGACCCATGGAAACAAGTTTGGTTGGACCATTGTTTTGACCCATCGAGACAAGTTTGGAAGCACCAATGTGTTGACCCATGGAAACAAGTTTCATTGGACCATTGTGTAGACCACATTCATCAAGGTTTGGTTGTATCATTGTGTTGACCACATTGACTGAAGTTGTGTTTCCCTGGTGTACCAGATAGGGCTATGCTAGGTTGCTCTACTGTGTTGACTCGAGGGAGAAAAAGTTTGGTTGCACCAGTATGGTATCCTCAGGGAGCCAAGTTTGGTTCACTGATAGTACATTAATATTAACATGTAGAGTGGAGTTCACTGATGTAACAAGCAATTTTTACACTTGATGGTGCTTGCATGCAAAAATTACAGGACAGAACCTACCTGTATGTTCCAGATACTTGTACTTAAAAGTCCCATAGGGTCATTCAGCTTTCTGTGTCTTGACAGGATGAACACCATATTATAGAATGATGTTTTCAAAACTGTCATTTATAATTCCATATTAGTATTCATTTTGTGGCACTTTATCTCTTTAAAATTATGCAAGAAAACTTTGAATGTTAGACTCTTCTTTCAAGGTGTGTTGAGGAGAGCTTGTTTTCCTAATTAAGTATGTGATATCAGAATTGATTCATACTGTTCATATTATCACTGTTTGGAATAATAATATTTCACAAATAATTTACTGTCTCAAAAGCCTCCTAATACTGCTGAATTAAAAGGGCTACTCACATAGGGGGGTGAATGAACTCATATTTAGATAAAATTTAGTCAAACATTAGGCATAAGAGGCATACAGTGGGGGCTGTATGGTCTTAAACATTTCTTATGAACTGATATAACTGACTTTTTTAGGCCAAAAAAAAATTAAAGGTATGTCTCAGGCACTTTTTTTTTTTCAGAAATCAGTGAGGGCGGACTATATTTTATTTTGGACCGTTTTTGAATGTTTAGATAAAAATGTCATATGATCAGGGAAAAGCATGAAAATAATAGAATTTTATGGCTAAACAGGTAAAAGCACTACATAACAAAGGAAATCTGATCAAAATTGTTATCTGCTTGAAAGATGAAAATCAAAATAAAAATTTTTGATGCAGGGAGTTAAATTGATGCAAGCAGCGCCTGAGATCCATACCTTTTATTTTTTGGCCTTAGTACAGTTTCTTTTCTGATATGTTATTATTCTCTTAACCTGCATTGTTAAAGTAAATTGTATGTAAAGTACAGAGGCTTTTACCGAGCATTGTATGAAGTTCTGTACACTGACCTCCTGTAATTGTGTAACAGTCATGGATCACACATTAAAACTTTACACAAGGCATGTGATATTTGTCAGTATATTTTGATTTGTTGCTGTATATCAGTGTGTGTGTAGATGTATATACAATAATGTATGTATAGGTGGTGATAACTGGTTGTATGACTGCAGGCAAGATGACCAGTCACTGGTTCAGAAACAGTTCCAAAGCACAGCATTGTATGCATGTGATTGGATGATTTATCACTATAGGGTAATTCTTAACATGTTATGTTGTGTTTCAGATAGTTATATTATATAAAATTACATTTAAAAAACACATATAAACAAGTCTGATCAAAATCTATCATCCAGGTGGAATCGTAGAGATAAAGAACAAGAATACACAGAAAAAGTCCGACCACCCCATATGGGAATCAAACCCATGACCCTCCGACTGCTAATCGTCTGCTCTACCACTGAGCTAACAGGGATCCCCAACTTCCTCCAAGTATCAGCACACTTTCATAGGAACCAGCCAAACGACATCACTACTGTATCTGCATGTGTCGACACAGTGACTTTGCATGCAGCATTGATAAACTGAAATCTTAGCTCAATCAACCATGGATGAAGTTTGCTGCCTTGATTGAAATTGGAGAAGTTCTTCAGGTTTGTTAATGAGAAATGGGTTCTATTTCAAGACTGCCTGATTGGCATGTTCGCAGGGGAAAAATAATTATTTGGCATATTTCAAGTTTGATTGTTTATTCATTTATATGTTATAAATGTTAATTCAGCTTCATGGTATTAACTGTTGTTGAGACATGGAAAGTACTTCATGAAGAACCAGCCTGAAGCCAGGAGTTAGTATTTGGACCTGAGGATTAGAGGTACTTTGACCTGAAGATTAGAGGAACTGAGATTCATCAACACCTAAGCTTGGACGGCCAGTTGCACATAGTTGGGACAACCACAGTTTATGTTGATCTAGTACCTCCAGTTTGTAATTGTCATTTTTTATACAATCTTCTTCAATAAATAATCTGTATATTCAACATCACTGAGATCTCATCTATTCATCAACAGACCAAAATATACCAAAAAATCCCTTGTGATAAGACAAGGGTGAAAGGGCATGCAGGTTTTACTTAAGCAACAAATTCTTTTACACATTTGCAGGGATATATATATATATACAGATGCAGAAAAAGATTGACTAGGGAACTGACTAAATATTTGGCTGCTCAACATGAGGAGTATAGGTAAGGGTCTGAAGTCTTTAGCAGAATGAACAAACAGTTGAGAAGAGGGTTCAAATTCATGAGTTTTGGCAATGCAGAACTCTGGGAAGGGACCAACTTCAAAAGGCAGGGGATGAATGGTCCAGGGAAGATACCAACTTCAAGGGCAGGGGATGGAGGGTACAGGGAAGGGACCAGCTTCATCAGACAGTGGATGGAGGGTCCAGGGAAGATACCAACTTCATTAGACAGGGGATGAAGGGTCCAGGGAAGATACCAACTTCAAAAGGCAGGGGATGAAGGGTCCAGGGAAGAGTTCGAGAGACCAACTTCATTAGACAGGGGATGGAGGGTCCAGGGAAGGGACCAGCTTCATCAGACAGTGGATGGAGGGTCCAGGGAAGATACTAACTTCAAAAGGCAGGGGATGAATGGTCCAGGGAAGATACCAACTTCAAGGGCAGGGGATGGAGGGTACAGGGAAGGGACCAGCTTCATCAGACAGTGGATGGAGGGTCCAGGGAAGATACCAACTTCATTAGACAGGGGATGAAGGGTCCAGGGAAGATACCAACTTCAAAAGGCAGGGGATGAAGGGTCCAGGGAAGAGTTCGAGAGACCAACTTCATTAGACAGGGGATGGAGGGTCTAGGGAAGGGACCAGCTTCATCAGACAGTGGATGGAGGGTCAAGGGAAGATGCCAACTTCAAAAGGCAGGGGATGAATGGTCCAGGGAAGATACCAACTTCAAGGGCAGGGGATGGAGGGTACAGGGAAGGGACCAGCTTCATCAGACAGTGGATGGAGGGTCCAGGGAAGATACCAACTTCATTAGACAGGGGATGAAGGGTCCAGGGAAGATACCAACTTCAAAAGGCAGGGGATGAAGGGTCCAGGGAAGAGTTCGAGAGACCAACTTCATTAGACAGGGGATGGAGGGTCTAGGGAAGGGACCAGCTTCATCAGACAGTGGATGGAGGGTCCAGGGAAGATGCCAACTTCAAAAGGCAGGGGATGAATGGTCCAGGGAAGATACCAACTTCAAAAGGCAGTGGAACGAGGGTCCAGGGAAGGGACCAGCTTCATCAGACAGTGGATGGAGGGTCCAGGGAAGATACTAACTTCATTAGACAGAGGATGAAGGGTCCAGGGAAGATACCAACTTCAAAAGGCAGGGGATGGAGGGTCCAGGGAAGGGACCAGCTTCATCAGACAGTGGATGGAGGGTCCAGGGAAGATACCAACTGCATTAGACAGGGGATGAAGGGTCCAGGGAAGATACCAACTTCAAAAGGCAGGGGATGAAGGGTCCAGGGAAGAGTTCGAGAGACCAACTTCATTAGACAGGGGATGGAGGGTCCAGGGAAGGGACCAGCTTCATCAGACAGTGGATGGAGGGTCCAGGGAAGATACCAACTTCAAAAGGCAGGGGATGAATGGTCCAGGGAAGATACCAACTTCAAAAGGCAGGGGATGGAGGGTCCAGGGAAGGGACCAGCTTCATCAGACAGTGGATAGAGGGTCCAGGGAAGATACTTACTTCAAAAGGCAGGGGATGAATGGTCCAGGGAAGATACCAACTTCAAAAGGCAGGGGATGGAGGGTCCAGAGAATGGACCAACTTCATGGGGCAAGGAATGGAGGGTGCAGGGAAGGGACCAACATCATAAGGCAGGGGGTGGAGGGTCCAGGGAAAGGGCCAACTTCATTGGCCACGGGATGGGGGATCCAGGGAAGATACCAAATTCAAAAGGTAGGGGATAGAGGGTCCAGGGAAAGGGTAAACTTCATGGGGCAAGGGGTGGGGGATCCAGTGAAGATACAAACTCCAAATGGCAGGGGATGAAGGGTCCAGGGAAGGGACTAACTTCATGGGGCAAAGGATAGGGGTCTATTGAAGATTCCAACTTCATGAGGTTTGGGATGGAGGGTCCAGGGAAAGGGCCAACTTCATGGGCTACAGGATTGGGGAACCATTCAAGATACCAACTTCATCCGACAGCCGACAGGGGATGGAGGGTCCAGGGAAGAGACCTACTTCATTAGATAGGGGATGGAGGGTCCAGGGGAGAGACCAACTTCATGAGGTTAGCAAAGGAGGGTCCAGGGTAGATACCAACTTTAAAAGGCAGGGGATGGAAGGTCCAAGGAAAGGGCCAACTTCATGGAGGCAAGGGATTGGAGGGTTCAAGGAAGATACCAATTCAAAAAGGCAGGTGATTGGGGGTCTAGGGAACATTCAAACTTCATCAGACAGGAGATGGAGGATCCAGGGAAGGGACCAACTTCAAAAGGCAGGGGATGGAGGGTCCAGGGAGATGACAACTTTATTCGACAGTGAATATAGGGACCTAAATGAGACACTGGATGAAGGGTCCAGGGAGGGGATCAACCACCTTCAACAGCAAGAGTGATGAATGGTATAGAAAAGGGACCAATGTCCCGAGCACTTTAATGGTTTAACTGAGGGACCAAATTAATGAAGGTATGGTCAGAATTAATTACTGTTGGTTATGAATGGTTCTCAGATGGTATGAGATTTGCCACAATGGTCTGTTCAGGAAACGGCCCTGGGTCAGTCCAAAGTATGTTTACCCTCAAATTCAAACTGTATTCATGACCACACCAAATGAACCGAAAGGAAAAGCATACACCTTATTGTTACAGGAGAGCATTGGTTGTGGGAATTCACAATATATGAGATTATAAAGGGATCTATTAATGTTAATCTGCTCAGAGAGACACTCACTGATAACTAATGAGCAATGCATACACCTGTCTTTCACATTCAGCCACAGCCAGAGTTCAAAGAAAAAAAGAAATACTTGTCAAAAAGCAATATGAATTTAATAATTTTACAAAGATTTCTCATTCTTTATAACCGGTTATTGAGCAATACAAATTTCTATACAGGTAGAATTTTACACAACAAACTTAGGATTTTTATATAAAAATCAGGGACACCAACTGATCTGGAGCCCCAGCTACAGGTGTATATTTACAATTAATCTATATATAGGCTCAATTCAACAGGGTACTCTTGTGGACTAGTACAATGTACACGTACAAAGAACTAATACATGTCTTATGGACCATTCTACTTGGTGAATGAATATACATACATTAAGTGTACAGATCAGTGCGATGGCTATATGCAAACTGTCTCTGCATGTATATTTTTAATAGCTGATAAAAATGCACAGCCTGTAGGCATGAATCTACAATGTGTAGGCATTAGTTTACAACCCGTGTGGATTAATCTACCACTTGTAGACATCAGTATTACAACCTGTAGGCATTAGTCTACAACCTGTAGGCATTAGTCTACAACCTGTAGGCATTAGTCTTAAACATGTAGGCATTAGTCAACAACCTGTAGGCTTTAGTCTACAACCTGTAGGCTTTAGTCTACAATCTGTAGGCATAAGTCTACAACCTGTGGGCTTATATCTACATTGTGTTAACATTACTCTTTGATGTGTAGGCATTAGACTTCAACCTCCATCTCAAGACTGACCAACCATTCCTTCTGTCTCAACTTTAAGCCAATAATATGAAGGCCAAAATGTTTTGTGACTGTATCTCCTTTTGTTAATTCCCTATGTCCTACTCTGTCACAAAACAATTTGTCCTTAATTTTTTGTCTCCTCTGCTTTTCATTTATGATGCCCCTTGAGAAAACGGACAAATGCAAATGTGACACAATACACAGAGGTCCCATGAAGGTCATGCAAAATGTGATGAAAACAGTCATGTGTCCTATCTCACAACATGTTTGTATTTGGCTTTTTTCTCCTCGCAGTAAGCAAAATATATCATGAAAACAATACAAATATCCTTCAGAATACCCAATTATTTTCAGTCTCTTTCCTTCCCCACAGTGATTGCTTGCACATTTCATATAACACGAGAACAAAATTATCTTATCAATCAGTTATCCCAATTGATATATATAATAATGGAAAAACTTATTTTATCAGCTCGTACTTTGGCTTTATAAATATGTCAACTTAATACTCAAGTTTTCTTGTAAACCTTATTAACAACTAAAACAAAACAAAATTACACACAGTTACTCCAATATAGGATATATGATGGTTACATGTAATAATAATGTGCTAGATCGTTTTCTGTCATAAATGAGTACAAAAGTATATTGATTATTCTTACAATGTGACTGTGTATATATAATATACACAAATGTGTATCTGCTTCACATTTATGATTATAGAAAATAATAAATACATGTATTCTTATCTAAATAACAATAATTAATTCCTTTGGCCTACATTATGTTTTCTAACAACCAGTGAAGTGGGGTACAAAAAAAAGTGAGTGCTACATTACATGTGACCAGGTAATCACCCAATCAGGAAACAAAGATACAGAACCAGACCCAGCACGGGGCAAAAGAGACAGTACAGCTCCCCCCCCCCCCAAAAAAAGGGTTCAACTTCAATCCAGGCATATTTTGCTTTCCTTATTGCCTCCACCTGGAGGGTATGTTTTCATCCCTGTTTGTGTGCAAGTGTTTGTGTGTTGTTCACAACATAACTCACACAATCATGCAAGGAATCTCATGTAATTGTCAGGACATTTCAGGACTAGGCCAATGGAGAAACAATTCAGATTTGGTGTCGATCTAGCACATGATCCAGATTTAGGAAAGTCATCAAGGAATATTCACAAATGTACAGTAACTTATGCCCAAGTGAACGTGGGAATATGGACCATATAGGTGAATGCAAACAAGGTTTTGGGAGCATCTAACAATAGGGACTGATCACATGGCAGAGACTTGCATTCCTTTGAATGCAGATTTCTAGTTATGTCTTAATTTTATCTTAACAACCATTCAAGACCCCAGGGCTTCTTATAACAGGACCACATTGGTTGCCTGGGTGACCTCAATCAAAATTCATAAACATCCTCTTCCAACAAACCTTCAACAGTTCACACTTTTATAAACAACAGGTTAATGTTCATATGGTAACAATCATAAAATTAATATCTATATACATTACCCTTCACTAGCCATGACTATGCAGATGATTATTACTACTATTGCATCAGTTAACCCTTTAACAGTTAACCCTTAACCATCCAGAATGTTCTGACTCACATGCCATGTGACTGTTCTCGATAAAAGCATGAAATAAACAATAACATCTTGTTTTTTCTAAAACTGGTACACATTAAGATTGAAACATTTTTTTGCAAAGATTCTGCCAAATTTGTTGATATACTTATTAAAATATACCCCCTTTTTACACTGTATGTAAACATTTCACAACTGTTTGCAGGTCAGGGCTAATATTTCTACCATAACAATGATGCAGGCTACCTTGTATCTTGGGATACTGTGAGTGATTCAGCTGCAGACAGGAAGCATAAAACAATAGAAAAAAAAAGATAACAATAGGACTCCTCTTACACTAAGAACAAACCAAATGAACTGCAAGTGCATTTATAAACTTGTTGTGCCACTCTGTGCTGCATTAACATATGCTTAAGTTAAAACTCTCTAACAAGAAAAAGTAAAGAGTGAAATGAGTCAATAGCACTCAGCTGGGCTGGATTCCTCTTTCACAGCAGCCATTTAAACTCTAAAACTGCATTACAAGATGAAACTTGTATGGTTCTTTGGTCTAAGTTAAATGCCTCATTCGCCATTTTATCTGTGTGAATATGAGATGTGACCATGTTGACTGTTTTACTAATAGTGCAGAAAATATAAATCCAGCTTTGCATCAATTGACGGAAGTGTATACAGACACAGACTGTAACTGCTCCTGCTATTGGAGGAGTCATCTGCGACAATACTACATATGTTATTTAAAATGAACCCTGGATGACACCAATACAAGTAAAATGGCAACCTTGGTATCCTCAGGCCAAGCAGTGTTCGACGTGTTGTGCTTTCAGGGTTACAATACATGTCCTCTTATCATCAAATGTTGTCTACCTTAATACTAGGATTTTATGATTAGGCCAAAAAAAAAAGGTATGGTTCTCAGGCACCGCCTGCCTCAATTTTATATTGATACATTAACTTCTGTAATATATTATTGTAAGACATTATATAATTGTATATTTTGTACTATATAATATGATCTTTCACTATATTCTATTTGTACTCAAATGAAGTAATCAGCAAAAATATTTTAACCTTTTACAAACTTGAAAGTTGATTAAATCTGATAACGCTTTCAGATCCATTAAACCATGTCACTTAAGCAAGGAAGCTTATTTTGTCAGGTAAAAACAACACTTATAAACCTTGCTTGGTGGAGGAAAAGTAACAACAATTTAGACAGAACTTCACAAGCTAGATCAGTGTAATTCAATAATAAAGTAGCCTAAAAATAGTTTCTTGTCAATGCAATAGTCTGTTGGCAAACTTTCAGATACTTTAATCTTTGCAAGGGTTCTCATGTTTCCAGGAGCTGTATATGTTTCAGAAAGGAGCAACTAATATGAACTTATACAGGATGAACAAAACAAGGGTTTACCAAAACAAGAATACTGTTAGCAATAGGAGCATATCCTGTACTATTAAAGGCAGCTATTCACCTACCTAATCAGTAGAACTTGTGTGATTTCTGTGTATTTATCAATGAGCTGTAGGTCATTCCTGCTCAGAACTTGTTTATCTACAAGCTGTTTGTAAACATGGTACATGCGCCAATGCTGACAAACAGAAAAACACTAAAGTTTAACCAAAAGGTGGCTGGTTGGATAAGTGTGAGAGTAAAAGGTCACTTATTGCAAAAAACACAATTTGCAAAACTGTGGTTTCATCTGCCTTGCCAGGTGATGTCCTTTTTGAATGTGTTTGGATTATTTTGGCAGGCCTCCTACTTGTTATAAACACATGGGTATTAACAAAACGAACAGCCTGAGTAACATGAGATCCTCGTTTCCAGTCTATCCTGTTAAATGATTAATGGGATTTTCTTTAATTAACAGACCAGATATTGGAAAAGACCCCTTTAAATATCTACAGGGCCAACCACTTGAACTAAATGGTGAATAAATGTAGACAGGACTGGTTCCAAGTACCTAGATAAAATATGTGCCTAACAAATTCTGGAACAGCCTTTGCAGCTTGATTAATGTAAAACAAAACTATCACTGACATGTAATCTTTTTTTAGGCTTTGAGGAAAATACTGGCATCTGTAGCTTCCCTAAAACTGTCCTAAATAGTCCTAACGGTAAAACCTGCCTGAAACTTAATACAGTAACAGAGCATATTCAGTGAATTACGTACTGTCAGAACAATATGTGAAAATGTATAAAGGAGTGCGCCTGAATGCTGATGTAATTCAAGCAAATAATCTGATATTTTTCACACCACCCTACGCATAAATATAATTACCACAGTCTTTTTAATGTCCTGCAAGCTAACAAATGCTCCACTTGGGAGAAAGCAGGTTTATATTTCGCTTTGTGGCAAACTGTATTGTAGTCAGAAATGATCATTTCAAGTACAGTCCTGTGCATTTGTGGGCTATCCTTATAAATCAGTGAAGGACAAGACAACACAGCATACACCAATTATTAAGACCATGTGCTTTTAGAGATACAAGATCATACAAGAAAATAACACAGATGAGGGTTTGCTTATAATCTGGGGGGGGGGGGAATCTTTTCATATTTGCATACAAGTTAAACTGTATAGATATTCAATCACAGGGTTAAATTTTAGCCCCAGAAAATACAACATCCACAATCCTGTTGAAAAGATCAACATGCCTTTATAATACCAAAATACTGCAACAGATGTCATGCACACATTTGACACAGATGTACAAAAATTATGTCTTGATCAACTCCTTTTTTCAAGGTGTGTTTCAACCACAGATTTAATTGAAATTGATCCAAAGTTTTTTGGGTTACCTTGGAAACAAACAGACAGACATAAGAAGGCATTTATAGGAATTAACAGCCATCATTGAAAATATTAACCTCTGACCTACTCTACTAGTTGTGGCAATTAGAAAGATAAATATTTAAAGTACATGGTATACTGATGTGGTTTTACTACTAAGATGGTGTCTGTTACATGCACATTTCTATTTGCACCTTTAATTCAATATAAAATTCCTGTCCACAAAAGAAGTCTTATAGATCTTTAACAAATCAAATAATCCAATTCAAGACAAGCATTTTATAAGCCACAGCTGCCAAGGAAATGGACCATCACTGACTTTGTAACTCACCACAGTTTACTACAAGACAAACAGAGACCTTCTGAGGTACTCATCAAACAAAGCCAACTCTGAGGTGCTAAAATTCCAATATTCTCTCAGAAATCATAAAACACAGGCGGGAATTAAACCCTTTGATAAAATCTGAATTGTCTGCTAGCTTCAAAGGATCAACAATGACTATGGCTAAAATAGAGATGATTCTGGTTTCATCTTTAATTAAGGTGTCAAACAGCAGTTGCTCATGATAGCAATGCTGAAATAATCAAGTACTGATTATCATCTTAATCCCTGCATCTACTCTTTAATAATAACTATTATTGATGAAAACCACTTAATACTGTATGTGACATAAAGGATGCACATTTGGTATTTTTGGCTTGCCAAAGACTGCCATAACCACCTAAATCTGATGCAGATCACTTGTACCAGAGACAGAGGGCTACAGCAGCATCAGCGCATTTCAAAGAGGTGATAACAATGAAAAGTCCTAACAAACATAAGAGAAGATCAGGCATACCAACATACAGGACAATCTATTCAAAGCATATATCATTTAGCATATATCAGCTTACACAGTTTTGTAGTCAAATTATATCAGTCAATATGAGCAGTTTGAGAAACACAAATCTTACAAAGTAATTTCCTGATACAAAATGTATA
Organism: Sipunculus nudus; assembly: GCA_026874595.1. Taxonomy (NCBI): domain Eukaryota; kingdom Metazoa; phylum Annelida; class Sipuncula; order Golfingiida; family Sipunculidae; genus Sipunculus; species Sipunculus nudus. Next base: position 61,866,207 of record CM049307.1, read on the forward strand.
AACATGGTTTTGGTTCAATAACTAATTTCATTTGTATCATGTATCTGTAAACTTAACAGCCAGCAAACATTACATCCTGTGTGACTCTTGTGTATACAGATAATGCAAAATACATGCTTACACCAACAGTAAATACTCTTATAATGCAGGCTTTATAACACTTTCATTTTTGTGCTTGGATATAATCCTGACAGCATCATGGTTGCTATAACTTATGGCACCAGAGTACTTGCAGTGATAACGTACCACAGGTCAAGTTAACGTGCAAACCACAAGAGGTTAATACTGGTCAATTACAAGTTCAAACCTAGTGTAATCATGTACAAATACATACCAACCATCCCTGTTGAATTTCAACATGTAATAAGTTATCTCAAATCATGCAATATTCCATGGTATATATAGCCAACCCCTGAACTGTCTTGTCTCTGGAAGAACAAAAAATATGGCAAGAAGTGAAGATTTTCCTCTTAAATTGGTGCAAAACAAAAGAACAAACTAGCATTATCTTAAAGGCATGTAGTATTCACAAACTCCCAAACATAACAAAAGTAATTAATTTAATCACTTGTCTTATATGTCACAGAATTCTACAGGTAACATGGCCCCAAAATGTAAAATATTAATGATTCAAATTTTCTGTTTCATTAAGCTCCTTTCATATTATTCAAGGTAAAAAATCAAGATGAAAAATAACACACAATGTATTTAAAAACTTTGTGAAGCTTTCATAAAATCATTGAAAGGCCAAGAAAGGTTAATGGTATAAATATCATGCAATGATACATTATTAGCCTGTAAACTCTTATGATTGAAGCTGCAATCAGGCCTATATTATTTGAGGTCAAAGGTCACATGAGAGGTTAAAGGTCAACAGGTAGTCTAAACAATAATTTTACCATCGGTTCCCTGTGATATTATCTACATGCCATCAGCACTAGATAAAGCATTCTGTCTTTCCTGCTTAACTCAATAGCAGCATAACCATTATTAACAGCAACTAATCAAATAGACATCAAAAGCCAGGTTCAAATATACAACCGTTATTTTCTTTTACAAGTTATCTTCCTGTAATTAGCACCAGAATTATAATTCATCTCTACAGGTCACAAATTAACATGTAACATTTCTTACATTATGAGTAATACTGCAACATTATATATTCCAACCAATCAGTAGTCAGATAACAACTGTGGACGAGGCACACGGAATACAATACGACGCAATTTACAAAGCAACTGTTTGATTTCATCAACAAGTCATTGTAGCTTTTGGCTGAATTTGATTGGCATTTAATGTTTAATGGATGCAGTGGGTTAACATATCACTGCATATCTCTTTTCATCTGCAAACTGTCTGTGGAGCACCTGACACCTTTAAACAACAAATATGCAAATTATAATCTATCTGAGCTTATTTATTCTGTTACACCATCTGATGTCTGTTAAACTACTGCAGATATTCAAAATGTCACAAAAATACTGGGGTGGAGATAAAATATTTTTACAAAACAATTTTAGATTTTGGGACCCCTTGATGAGTGTAATATGCTGAACCACTATACTGTGTTGTAAAATGAGATATTAGACATCCTCAGTACAGAGATAATATTATTTAAAGCTCAGGTGGCATCATTTCACAAGCGACCAACCAAAAAATAAACTTAACCAATTAGTTTACAATAAGTGTGCATTTAGGGCACCATGATTTGTACATTTATTTCTATTAACACTGCCATAAATTTTTCCAAAACCTATGTAAAAGAAAGAAACCAGAGGTTTTTAATTTGTGAATTGAAACACAAATGTCATATACTGTTAGTGTAAATGTTTGGTTGAGGGTTCTATGATAATGCCAAAAATGTATAAATACACTAATAAATACCTGATTCAACAACCTGTGTCTGCATCATTTTTTTTTCATGAAACTTTAACAGATAATTAAGAATTAAGGTTTTTCAAACATACCTAACCTTGTATGGCTTTCCCATAGTAAATTTTTACAAAAAAAAGAGAAAACATGTCTACATTTTCAGGAAACGTTTATCACCTGCAAACTCAGTCATTCATCCGAATGAAGTAAAATAGAAGGAGTCCATTTTAATGCAAGGGTTCAAGCAGTGTGGTTTGTTATCAAAAGAAGAAAACAGCCTAAATAATTTGACTGGTCCTGTTTAAGAAACAAGCCGCAATATCCTGTAAACTGGTAAACTGGTGCTCTAATCTTGCCAACACTAACATAAGAGATATCAATGTTTAAATGGACCACAGAATTATACACACAGCAAGATTTGCAATGCACTTTGTCAAGTTAATACCACAGTCATTCACATGATTTTTGTGACATCACTGATGTGTGACAAAGGCAGGCCAGACAGAGTGGATAACATTCTTGTGAATTGGAACTGAATCATGTATGTTTTACATTCAAGCCTCATCAAGGAGGTTATGTTGTCACCTATGTGTGTTGGTTTGTTTAGTCTGTTAGCAGTCAGTTATTCAGAAACTACTGGGAGGATTTCAACTTTGCAGTTGGGGGCAGGGGACAATGGCAAAGGAAGCTAAATTTTTGGTGCTAGTCTGAATAAAATACAAATCTGCAGAAGGGAGGTATCTTGGCCAGGCAGTTAAATTTTTGGTAAGGATCCAGATGACAGGTGCTGGATTAAGTGGGATCAGTTTACCTTGGCAGAGGTATGCACTCTACTGAGCACCATTTTAGTTATTTCATTCATATTTCATGACTTATTGGACAATCAGCTACTATAACTTGTGTTTGGGCGTGGTCCAAAAGTAAGCGTTATTCCACTCTAAACTCTACCGATACACATCCCCTTGCCAGCAAACTCTCCCTGAAGATAGATTCTCACCTGGACACTGTCCTCAGAGTACTTTTGTGTCCCATCTCCATGACTTTATCAAACCCTGACATGTATATTTTTCCCAGTTAATTGGCACCGTTTGTGGTGGCAGCCATTTTGCATATACATTATAACCCGGAAGTCACAGGTTGCATGTTGGAATTATGAGTATACCACTAGTGTATATATTAATTAAAAATTACTGAGAAATAATCGCTAGAAATCATGGAGACACAAGCTGTGGAATGCCATACAGATCTTAGAACTACAACTGCAAGGTTTGTTTTACAGCATACATTACTAATAACAGTATGCCTATCTAGTAGATACTTCCAGTTTAACTTTTGTAAATTTTGTGTATTTGATATGACTTATCTGTGCATTTTGATTTTCATAAGATTTGCTTCTTTTAAGCTAGGTTAAGTTATGCCCATTTGATGTATGAAGAACTACTTAAACAGTGTATCAACAGTAAACTAGTGCAGAAAAGTATATATATTCTTTTTTTTCTATGAAGATAAAATTGTTTACATCTCTGTTGCTAGTATTACAGCATCTCTGGTGCTCTAAATATCTGACTTTCACTAACAAGGCTGTGATCTACAGTTAAATGTCATGGAAAATCATGTGCCAATATACATACATTTCCAACTGAATACATCAAAACAAGCATACATTGGTTTTTCTTACAAAAATACAAAAAGCTCTAAAATTGTCAGTGTGAATTAGGGTTTTAAATAACATAGAATATATTTGCCAGTCTTGGAATTGTACAGAAAATGTAAAAACACCATCTGCTGAAAGCCCCTGTATACTGGTGGACAGAGCTTTCACTCAAGTTCACTATACACAAACTATGGGACAAGTTGTGTGTGTGTGTGTGTGTTTTTTGTTTGTTTTTTTTTTTTGGGGGGGGGGGGGGAAGGGGGGGGGGGAATGTGTACTATCAGGACTGAGGGGATTTTTAAACTTGCCCAGTAAGACCTCAATCATAACCTCTCTGAGGCAAGATGAAAACATGCCATGCATCTGCCCACATAATTCAACCTCACCTAGATGATTTTAAATCCTTTTATAGTCTGATCCCATTGGAGTGCACTTAAATTTTTTTGAGGTCTGGAAAAAGATTTAATGAGAGGTAATTGGACATAGACAAGTGAGAACCCTGACTCTGAATTTTAACTTCAATATATTTTACATGTATCATACCTTCTTTTGCATTTTGAAAGCAGTATTGTTAAACTGTCATGAGATAAATGATAATGTATTATATGTAAGCATAGTGTAAAAATTTACTGTAAAATGAGAGCACCAAGTGACAAGGACGTTCTGTTTTGTCTGCATTAACAATAATTCATAACATGAGCGTATGTACAGATGAACATGCAAAATGTGCAGGGCCTTCAAACTAGGAATTGTATGAAACTTAAACATAAACTGTGTTTCCAAAATAACCAAAGGGTTCAAAATATACTGGATGTATAGAATTATAAACTGATGAAATGTTCTGAATAAGCATCCACTGCTGTTACAGTGTATGAGAAAGGGTAATGTACATACGTATGTACCTATTGCAACATAACTTATATAATATATAAGAACAGTAAAACCTCACCCAAAGACCTCTTTGGTTTAACGACCACCTCAAAATAACAACCACTTTTCAGTCCTAATTCTTTTTTGGCTCTTTATATCAGACCTCGCTCAGATGACTAACTTGAAGATGCTACCACTTTACTGAGGTTCCACTGGTGGTCATAATCAAGGTTTCAGCTTAGAATTTGCTTAGAAAGACTTCCCCCCCCCCCCCCCCTGCCATTTCCCTCCAGAAAGTCACCTCTATAAGGCACAAACAAGGGTATGAAAACTGTCAGTGACATCTTGTCCAAGGGTATAAGTGCTCATAAGTGACTCAGCTTAATGTTCTACCAAGCCCAAGATGCTGGAACCAGTTGAAAGTTAATGGCTGATTTGTGAATATATATTATGATATACGTATGATCTGATAACATTTAATCCACAAACTTACTAAACTGGTGGAGAGATATCTCCCTCCTCCATACCTGAACTGCACCATATTACACAGATATTCCTGAGACTGTGTGCCAGGGCTGTCACAATACACCCATATATTGATACAGCTGGATATGAAGTCAAACTTGTAATCATCAAATGCTCCTGTAATGACATACTGATGATATCAGACTACCAAGACTTCCAACATTTAACTCCTGTCTCTCAGCTCCATATTAGGGCCATATAAGGTGAAGTCTCTACCCATCAAACTAGTTTAGCAGACTGAATAGTGAAATTAATTCCATTTATCAAATAGAGAAAATTTTATGAGAAAAGGGTTTGGTTGTATTTTAATATTACAATATAGCCTTGTGTGTATATTATTGTGCATTGTATCATTGTGTATTGTACCATGAATTAACACAAAACCTGATATATATGATATCATGATAAAATGTACTGTTACAGCCCATGTGTGCATGTGTGTGTGTATGTGTGGACTATACAATGATTAGAGGATACACAGTTACATCCCTTGGACCAATGTCTGCTCATGCAAACCTCCATATAATAGTCTGTAAAATAATGTGTTTTTTTTTTCAAATATCTCCCTTCATTCCTGTTAAAGACATATTTATTAATATTTACCACACTTGCTCATTTTTATTACTGTCACACTGCTTATATAAGGGAAATCTGGATGAAGGTATCGCCATGGCAACCATTACAGGTCAGGTACTAGAGGTCAAGTGAAAGCAGCTTTAGACTGGTCCCCAAGACCAAGCTGGTCAAATATATATCCCTGGTTCAGACATGAATATTGATGGGCACAACACATGAATATTCATGACATACTTAAACAAACACACACATGAATATTCATGATTAACAGAAACAATTGGGCAATATAAACATGATAATACAATAACTAGCTGTATAGCATATATATTAAAACAGCATATCTATATACAAAAACAATAAGATATACATACATATTCATATGTATTTTTTTGTATATATATGTATATACTGTGGAATCAGAAATATTTGTGTTATCTTATTTTCACTGTTCATTTGTGGTGAGCACAAAAATTATGAAATTAAGACACACAAATGCTTCAAGTTGTAGTTATTTCAAAACCACATAACTAACAGGACCTTCAAATCAAAAACGTAAAAACAATGAAAATTTTACAAACATGAAACATCTGTAGCCACAGTACATACACGTGTGTGATACCTGATTTAAAAGACACTAGTCATAACATAAGCCTGACACAGGCTTTGAGGTTTCATTGCAACATTAGGGAGTTTAGGTTGTCCTGTAGAATTATGTCCTTAACGGCCTCAAAAACAAACTTGATGTTCTCGGTATCAACCGCTGTGGTAAAATGGTGGAAGAGGGGTTTTCTTCGTTCCCTCCTGCGAGAGTCAAACAGGTTCAGTTGGAAGTTTTGCACAGATTCTAAATTACGTGGGTCCCCAAGGAATTGTGGGAAATAGTCTTTGATGCTGACTTGACGTATTTTGTCACGTAGCAAGTCTGTTTTGTTAAGAAACAAGATGATTGAAACATTAGAAAAAGCCTTATTGTTCACAATGGTTTCAAAAATGTTGCACGACTCCACGAGGCGGTTGGTTTTCCTATCTTCCATTAGTACCTGGTCAAATTCACTGGACGACGACATGAACAAGATGGAGGTTACTCCTTCAAAACACTGGAACCATTTTTGTCGCTGTGACCTCTGACCTCCGACATCGACGAATAAGAAAGGCACACCTTTTATGTCGTACTCGTGTTCTATGATACCCTTAGTTGCTTTCCTTGCAAAGAGTATATCCTGTCTGATAGGAATGTAGTTCTGAAATAACAAAAACACCAAATGACAAGTCACTGATCAGTGGGATAGCTGGACAACAAAACTTGTTGACAGTTCACCTGTACTCTATATACTGTGGTTGGCTTCATATTCAAGGGATTAAAATTACCCAATTTTCTCAATCTCATTGTTTTGCGAGGGTTCCATTTTTGCAATCTCAAAATACATAAACATGGTACAACTTTTCTTTATGTTAACCAATTATATCATATAATGTGTGCCCCAAATCTTAACCATTGCATGGAGATACAATGGAACATCACCCAGGTATAAATTAATTTCAGATAATCTAAAAGCTCTTATATTATTTATCACAGCAATCTTTGAACATGCAAAATCTGTTATTATTCATAATATCAACCATTTACCTTTCAGGTTGCCCTATAAGATGGGACCTCTTGTGCATGAAGGATTTATTTTTGCGGTAATTCCCCTTTTTGGAAATCTTGCATATTTGAAACCCTCAATAAAAAAGTGGAAACCACAGTATGTGAATCAAACTTGTTAGTATTTATGTTAAGCAAGAACCATGGCAGTCCATGTATTTATTTTTGAGAAACTGGAGCTTTTGTATCAAATTTTAAATCATTCTTGGGTGCCCAAACAAGTCCTGTAACTTCCAAGGTCATTTTTCAAGGAGCTCATAGAATGTCAAGAAAGAAGTTTCTAGGTCCAATGGTTCAGATTTGTGTCCTGTTTCAAAAATGTTCGGCTAGATGGACGGGAAGGGCCGACAGACTTGGGACAAACGTGATCATTATTGCTTAGGGGCCCTAAAGTAAGCAGAGCTAATTAAGATGCGCATGATTATAATACAGCTTTTCTTGGAAAATACCTTTCAACTACTGAATGATCCTATTAAAGCTTGATCAGAGAAAACAAAATGGGTGACACCATAAGTCTCCTTGGCTATTCTGAAGATGTAGACAAAATACACAGTTGTGACCTCAATCCAAAAGAGTTTAAACTTAAATTACACTGAGAGTGTATGCAACTCTGGTATACACAATGAAACAAATTCAAGTTTAAAACATGACATATTTTAGCTATAATTAAATTCTATTAACAAACACCTGAGGGCAGCAGTAGTCAAGGCTATGCCCTGGGAGGTTGTCTGGTTCAGATTCTTATAGGTCACCTCTGAGTGTCACTCAGTAGGACTTAAAGTGCTTCTAAATGTAGGTTAGAAAGATACTAGTCTATTTCAGTCAGGTTAATAGTGACATATCAGGAAGTCTATTGCTTTGATTAGGTACACAGGGGTTAGCTCCATTTGACAGGAACCTGAAGCGGTAAAGCTAGCCACATACATTCTTTAATAAATTTAGTGGCTGCTGCATTTACACGTCATGTATAACTCCATTTATCTTCATCTAACAAGCTGCAACTCAAACATGAAAACATCTTCATTCCATGCATACTTTAGCAGCATGAAGTCTGAACTACATAAATGGGGTTGAAATTCATGTCAATACCATCAAGGATATCTCTGAACACTGAAGGGACGCTTCACTTCACTGAATGCTTAGCTAGGGGCGCAACTGGTGCTTGCAAATTTGGCCAAACACAAAAACTTAACTTTGTGAATAAAATGGACAAAAAATAATCAAAAAATTTTAAGGAACTAAATCTCAGATTCAGCTTGTGGAGGTCTACAAGCCTATCCCTTGACTTAAAAGCACAGTCCATGTGTCTGGATGAAAACCCCCTTGATTAGGATCAACATACATACATGTTCTTTTCTGTGTCATGTTTACAGGTTAATTCTGAATTTTTGTAACCCTGTCCCCATCAGTTAAATATACAAATGATTGTTAAATATTAAAATTTGGACTAACAAATATATGCAGAGTAAAACTAGAATATCAGCAGAAGCTGACAAAAGCCCTCAGCCAAAAGAACAGTGTTCAAAGGTGGTAATAGTAACCAAGTACTAAATATCTGTTCTGACATGGATGTATATCTGTACATGTCTCAGTTATAAATTTAAAATGGAGAGGTATGTACCATGATTCATAACAATCCACCAAATGCTTCCTGAAAAATAAGCTTCTAAGTTTTATTCTATTATAAGCTCTGTGACCTTGAAAAATTGGTCAAGGTCACCCATCTTCAAACTTGACCGAGATTTTGTCGATATACATCTTCACCAAAGAAATAAAATTCCTATTGTGAATCCTTTTAGAGATACCCCGCGCACAAGGCCAAAGTTGAAAAATCCAAGAAAAATTCATTAAAAATCAGAAATTGTAGGTGGCGCCACCAAACTTGTGTAGCAGGTACAGACTATAAGTCCAAATAATCATAGTAAGTTTTGTGAAAATCCACCAAATGGTTCCTGAGTAATAAGCATCTAAGTGTTTTTCTATAATCAGCTCTAAAATGTAGAAAAATAGGTCAAGGTCACCCATCTTCGAACTTGACCGAGATTTTGTCGATATACATCTTTACCGAGGAAATAAAATTCTGACAGTGAAACCTTTTCCAGATATCCCACTCACAAGGTAAAAGTTAAAGGACGCCGGACGGACGGACGGATGGACGGACAGCTTGGGTGACGACAATAGCCCATCAGCCTAAGGGCTGAGGGCTAAAAACTGCAGTAGATAGATCAGTGCTGTTCAGAGCATCCATCCATAAAATTTCTGATGGGTGGAGATGGAATGGGAAGCTCAACCCTCAAACAACCCCAGATCTTAACTAAAACTTTTATTCTTTGTGGTCATGTTGTCTGATAACAAGTTGTTTTTCTTTTCCTTTTTTTCCTCATGGTTCTTATGTCCTGTGAAATTCTGGCCATGGCTGATATGTACTGCAAGCTTTTTCAATGAAAAGATGGCTATGTGGGTTTTTTTTCTGGGATATATTCTGTGGAAGATTGTTAAGGAGTCTTGTGTTCTGTGGACATATCCTATGGCACTTTGTCTTTGGATGTTATGTCCTGGGACATTTTGTCTATGGATGTTATGTCCTTGGACATTTTGTCTATGGATGTTATGTCCTGGGACATTTTGTCTATGGATGTTATGTCCTGGGACATTTTGTCTACATAGATGTATGTTATTTTCTGTGGCATTTTGTCTGTGTATGTTATTTTGTAATTATTTCTTTTGTCTGGTGACAGTATTTTGATGAATCTTGTCCTATGGCATTCTGTCTACAGATGTTATGTTCTGTGGCTTTTTTTATGTTATATTCTTGGCCATTTTGTCCATGACTGTATATTTAATGGCATTTTGTAGATGTGTTCTGTGTCATTTGAATAATGGATTTTATTCTATGTCATTTGGGCTATGGATGTTATTTCCTGTGTTTTTTTTTAGTGTGGACTTGTGTCCAATGCACTGTACACACAAAAGATAGTGTATGCTTGGTGTACAAGTTGCCAATTATAATTCTGAGGTATGTCTTTACAGTTAATACATTACCTTTGCTCCTATTCTGTTGAGATTATCCAGGAAATACTTGATGGCATCCCCCTGTGAAAACAAAACATGAACCATGTTAGTTACATGCTTAAACTCCACTGTATAAAATTAAATATATGACAGTAGAAGCTGTCGGAATTTCAACCACCCAATACTCAATAGGAAGTGGGGTTCATGGTGTGATATTGCTGATGATATCAGTCTAGTTGACACTGACACTTTCCTTCCTGGGTTATGCTGAAATAGTGATTCAAGTCATGGGTTGGACTTCAGTTGAGATAAAAAACTGTGATTTGACATGTTAACATTTATACAATCACTACTGTATATTTATATATATGTCACAGTGTAGATGTGAATCCAGTTGAGTTCGGAACTCAACTAGTTGAGATGGGAATTCCAAAGTAAACTAGTTGAGATGGGAATTCCCATGTAGTCACTGTTATTCCATTCTCAACAAGCTGACACTGGAATATTCCAATGTATACCAGTTAGCACTGAGATATCGAGAAGTGAACCAGTTTACTTTGGGATATCCTGAAATACACTAGTTTAATTAAATCTAGATGAGTCAACTGTTTAAATGTTTTACACATTAATAAATGTTTTTAATTAAGTTACCGATAAAAGGATATTTTTTTGTAATAATATTAATGAATATGTAAATTTATGATATTGTTGTAGTGAATTAAAAGCCTCATTCCTTTTTACTATTATCTAGTCTAGTTTGACATAAAACTGCAGCTAGATTTCATTGTACATTGTTTTATATGCCCGGCGGTCTCCATTCTCCAGCTGATGTTCTTAAAACCAGGTTTACATCATCAGAAACTGGATGACCTTTTTACCTGTCAGGTCATATGTTACTATATATTAAAACAATTCATCCCTATTAATGGACTCAGTAGCTGTAGTGGATGTTGTTTCAAGTTTAAAATAATGTTATTGCAATAAATTCCCCTTTTTCAAGCCTATTAATACTTGCAGCTTTCTCAGCCCACTAGGAAGAATTCAACCCAAGCAGCTATACTGGATTTGGCAAAATCAATGAATATAAAATAAGTGGTATCATCCCAGGTGGACCAATCCCATTTAGACAGGTCTAATTTCTACAGTCCCAGCTGGACGGTTCCTAGTTGGATTGGTCTCAGTTGTGAGGTTTCAAATAAGATGCATTATTTATAAATTATAGAGTATAGTTAATCAAAGTATAACATATAATATAACATCAGGCTTACAACAATTTTCCTTGCCCAGGGCATACAAGTAAGTTTTAATAATGAACCCTATAATACCAATAATGATTTAGTCCTTTCGTACACAAAAACCTAGCCTTTCCAGTTTCCACTAATACATTAACATGTTTGCACAGTGTAAATGTATTCCTCCTCACAGGGACAAGCTGACTGTAAGCAAAACAAGATAAAATATTCACTGCTATTATCATATTACATCAGAACAGAACATTCTAGAAAATTCCCCTTAGTTCAATCGTGACATATATGATATTAGCTTCACCATGTTATATAGCCATAGGTTTGTGATCTCTAGCTTTACAAACAGAAGGGACCACAGAATGACTGAAGTATGCATGTGTACACAAGACTGGCCTGTATACATAATATGACTATCCAATGTTTTTCTTTTCATCACAAACCCTTACAAAGTGGGTTTCAAAGACAGTTATCAGGGAGGTCTTATCAATGCTTATATTAAGTGTCTCCAGTATGACCCAGATAACAAGAGCTAGATTTTTTTTTTTTTTTACAAACAGACACTGCTCCCAAGGTCATTGCAATCCATTACTTCTACATACAGTCAGGCTGACACAGGAAAATGACAGTCTGTTTACACATATATATCCCCCTCACACTGCAGTCCATATGCAGATATTTCACCAGACATCACACATATTTCAATAATAGCCTAGCTGCAATAAAAGCCTATGCAGGAAAAGAGGTGTGGATGAAAGGTATGTGAGACAGCCCAGCACTTGGTTGTTGTGCTGCTGACCTACTTATGAACAGTTGTGTGGGTCAAGTAGGTCTACACAGGACCCAGATCTGCAGCATCCCTTACAGACTGTACACAGATAAACACCACACCTGCTGATTTACAAGTGCAGAGCCTCTACCTCTCACTTTTACCAAGCAGAACAAGACAACCTGCAGCAAGCTTGGGAGGCTGGAACTCTGCTGTGGTCCTTGGGGAAGATAACCATACAAGCAAAAGTATGAACCTCTCAAGCCCCTCCCCCCCCCCTTCACAACTAGCCATGCACAAAAGTGAACCCATCTTCTAGGAGTGTGCCAACTGATAGATGATTGGTTATTTTCTTTCATAAATGGTTGCATTTTGTATAATAGGTCAGAAACACTTATGTATGTTTCAACTGTCAAGGCCCAGATCCTGGTCCAGAATCCCTGGTTCGTTCAGACCAAATCCCAATCAGGATTCTGTCCAGCCTAAATTTCAATCTTCAATTAATAACAAAGTGAATGACTTCCTGTCTGATCAGCTGAAGGTAATGGATAACCATGATATAACTCATGTCGACCAAGGCTCATTTTAAATATCAAATCAATGTAAAATTATTTAAATTTATCAAATGTTTTTGGTCTATTCTAGATACAGAATTTGATTATTTTGATTGATACACAAATGATGCATGTAGGTAATACAAGCCAAGAAAAGTATAATTGATCAAGTTTTTTTAAATCATATTTCAATTTTATTTTAATATTTCATTTTTCAAATTCAAAGGTTAAGTTGTGCCACAAATGTCAGTAATTATTCTTTACTCCATTAATTAGTTCATGGCAGGTATCAGTCACAAGTTCAACTAATAGTGTATCTGAAGTTTGCTTGGCACAGATAAAATTTGTTCATGATGAAATCACAGGCATTATCTACCAACTCACATTCTGAATCAGGATTTGGGCTTGACCAGATCCTGATTGGGGCTTGGACTGGTCAAAATCATGATCAGGATTTGGTCTGGACAAATCGGGAAATGGTGCAGACCAAGTCCTGCTCAGGATTCAGTCCAGCCTTAACCCCAGCCCAAATCCTGATTGGGGTTCAGGCTGGACTGAATCCAGATCTGAATTTGGTCCCTGATTGGTCAAGATCTAGATCTGGGCCTTGACATAAGCACATGCAAATTTCATATTCTCTGCAAAAATATATTTAAATCCTGCCAGAGAAATAAGGAAGACAGGACACAAAGTAGCAAACAACATTTAACCCTGTGCAAAGAAAAAGAAAAAACAAAATTGCCACTACCTTGATCTTTCAGCATGATGTACAAGTCAGAATGAATTTACTTTAACAATATTTTATGTATAATTCTATACCGCAGTTTTAACAATAACATAAAAGGTACATTAATGATCAATTAATCACTGGAAATTTTCCCCTTTAAATCACTGAACATGGTTTAACCACCAATCCCTACCACTGCTATCTTTACAACAGCCCTATTCTTAACAGTCAATACTTGACTCAGAAAGAATCTGAACTGGACCAATAGTTGTAAACCTGCCCTGTTAGTGGATATCCAGTTGACTGGACAACAGGACAAGGCCAATGAAACAGGGTCATCCCTACAGCTCAGTTGGCCTGCAGTATGATGAGCTTAGAAAACGTGTCAACAATGTTCTTTAAAAAGGTTGAATACTTTGTTGCAGCACTCAGTGAAGGGTGACCACTAACATAGTACTGAAAGTGAATCAGATTAGAAAAAGCAAGAAATCATTCTTGCATTTTCTTCAGTTATTTTATCAAAATCCAGAAAATGTGTTAAACAATACAGCAAAGCAAGAACCTGATCAAACCTTGGAATTGTAACTCAAGCCGGCCATCCTGAGGTGACATGTCACACAACATGAACATTCCATACACACAGCAACATGTTCTGCAACGTGTCCTGCAAAACTATGAGACGATGAGACAAAGTTTTCTGCCTAGGACATATTCTGTCTTGTTTCTCTTTATTTATATAGATATATAGGAAAACAGGCATAGGTATTTTGAGATAGCTAAACAACTTCTTCTGATTGTCCTGTTGACCGCACAAAACACATGGCACCCTCATCAGACAAGGTGAAACCATTGACGGTCACATTATCACAGGATAACATGATCAATCGTTATATATTCGTTGGCTCCCCCCCCCCCCCACACTGGGCGTGATGTCACGTGACAAGTCACAGGAAAAAGAAACATGTTCCTTCTTCTGCAACATGTCGCACAACTCATGATAACATGCGACTAACCCCCTTACATGGTGCAACTCGTCACGGAACAAGCGTGTTCTGCGACTTGTCGCATGAACATGTCGCCTCGTGTATGGCCAGCTTTACAAGGCAGGTCATATTTTCTTGTTGTACATATCATATATCTCTTAATTGTTAATAAAAAGATTCCATCTTCAATTATTCCATATGTCTAATAAGAATACAAGTTATGGCCGCATAAATTCAGTTAATGCACAGTTTAAGGAAGCCTCTGATACACAATTCCAAAAGCACAGGGACCTATAGTCAGTAGTCATATCTTGTATACATTAGACTACTTGTAGCATTTTTCACAATTACCACACTCACTGGGCACCCATACACAACAATCAGTGTCTACATCCTGGCACTTTATCCTCATCTGGTATTCCTTTCAAGAGGGTTTGATGGCTCACCCCCAGCTGGGTGTCCTGAACTCGGATATTTTTTCTTCCTGTTTTGATAAATGCTAAAGAGTGGTTAGGAATACTAAGGATGAAGTTTTCCGGTTAACGTTCTGTCTCCCTTGTTTTATGCCCTCCCATGGCTTCCCGTCTCAGAATGATTTCCGCTACCTCTTGGCGAATCATAGGAAACTGAGCTGTAGAGAATAGTTGAAAGACACAAGTGCAGCACTGTACTACCAGTGTCCTGAACATATTTCTACCAGTGTCCTGCACATATTTCTACCAGTGTCCTGCACATATTTCTACCAGTGTCCTGAACATATTTCTACCAGTGTTCTGAACATATATCTACCAGTGCCCTGAACATATTTCTACCAGTGTCCTGAACATATTTCTACCAGTGTCCTGAACATATTTCTACCAGTGTCCTGAACATATTTCTACCAGTGTCCTGAACATATTTCTACCAGTGTCCTGAACATATTTCTACCAGTGTTCTGAACATATTTCTACCAGTGTCCTGAACATATTTCTACCAGTGTCCTGAACATATTTCTACCAGTGTCCTGAACATATTTCTACCAGTGTCCTGAACATATTTCTACCAGTGTCCTGAACATATTTCTACCAGTGTCCTGAACATATTTCTACCAGTGTCCTGATCATATTTCTACCAGTGTCCTGAACATATTTCTACCAGTGTCCTGAACATATTTCTACCAGTGTCCTGAACATATTATAACCAGTGTCCTGAACATATTTCTACCAGTGTTCTGAACATATTTCTACCAGTGTCCTGAACATATTTCTACCAGTGTTCTGAACATATTTCTACCAGTTTCCTGAACATATTTCTACCAGTGTCCTGAACATATTTCTACCAGTGTTCTGAACATATTTCTACCAGTGTCCTGCACATATTTATTACAATATGATATTTGTCTCCACCAGGAGGGTATGCATTCATCCCAATTTGTTTGTGTGTTTGTTTAAATATAAATCACCCAAACATGAACAGAACCTCATGACATCTCAGGGCATTTCAGGAATAGGCCAATGAAGAATCCATTAGATATTGGTGTGGATCAAACACATAATCCAGATCCAGGAAAGTAATAAAGGAATATTCACAAATGTACAGTCACATATTTAGCCAAATCACTGGTACATTTGGCATAAGTAGAAATCAGCATTTTAATTAATGCAAGCCTTCACCATGAGGGGGGGGGGGGGGGGTCCCTGTTGTGGGAAGCTTTCAAAATCATATTCACATTCACTTATTCAGCCAATATTTACCAGGTACATTTGTGCATAAGTGAATGCAAACATGTGACCCCCCTCCCCCCCACCCACTCATGGTGGAGGCTTGCACTCATTAGAATGAAGATTTCTTTATTACTTTATTTTATGTATGTTGCTGTGTGTATGATTTAGGTGTCTGCTTGTGCATTTACACCTGAGGGCATAGAGCATGCACACATGTGAGCAGATGTGTACACGTGTTTGTGTATCTGCACTTGCAATCTTGCATGTGTACATGTTTGCAGATGAACGCACTTTGTATATGCTGAAGTGTACATGTTGGGGTGTATGTCTGATTGTTCAAATTTTTCTCCCATGATGTACTTGAAGGAATCTCTGCAGCTGACCATGTAAAGAGTAAGAATAGGTCCATGGTCTGTCTGTGGCCCTGTGTATTGAATAATGATGACGGTAACTCTATGATAAGAATTTAATTATATGTTATTACAATTAAACTTCTTGATTTAAAGTTTTATATGCTTTGAGAGAGGAATAATCCAGAAGTCAACTTGTTGTTAAGGCATTAGAGTTAATCTCTATCAAGATTTCACCATTATGCCATTCAAGCACAGGCGGGGTTCATCCCAGAACCTTTCCGATCCGTAATCCAATGCCTTAACCACTAAGCTACATCCTACCCTTAACCTGACAACTTGAGCACAATAAAATTAGAGTCTGTCAGTTTATAAGTTTAAAAGGAAAGTGATGTCGGAAAACATGGCAATGGATTTCTGATGCACTCTCACGCATGAAAATACATAAATTTGGGGGTACTGTGTTTGTGTGCAAACCTGCAATAGTCATGGGTGTATGAATGCTTTAAGTGCACAATTTAATATGCATGTCACAATCTCTACCAGTTTCTCTATTAGGCTGAGATAATAATATTCTCACTGGTATTAAAACTGCCTCTTTTTTCTTTTTGGTTTGCAACTCTTCATTAGTTACAGTGCAATAAATAAAAACTTATTTATTTTACATGGATTGTACAAATAGTTATTGTAGTATACAGTATTACCCTTTTAGTGTCAAGAGTATACAGGTATGACAATGGAAACATACAGGTTTCCTGCACCAAAGTCTGAAAGACATGTAAAGTGTAACATCCTAACCAGAACTATAAAACTGTATAATTTAGCGATGTTTGCCCTATGTGTACAATTGTTGTTGCTCCTGATGCCAGAGGGCATAATCGGAGCTAAAAGTGAGCTTCCAACATGATTGAGGAAATCCTGACTTTACATTTAAGGCTTAAATTAAGACTAAATTGTTTAAATGCTACATGACTGAGAAAGTGACATTTTGCATTTTAGATCCAGTTTTATCATTAGAAATGTCAGATTTTTTATATGCAGGGAGAATAGACTCCCATAAAGGTGAATCACAGCAGACAGCTAGTACTTAGTGGTCCATGAAACCTGCTGAAAATATCACACTGCACTGGACTCAGGTACATTATATGAAATGAGAGGTACATAAAAACTACATCAAATGCATGATTCATCATTAGTTCTCTGTATGTGAAGGATGATGAGTACATTTAAACTATTTTGAAACTTAAAGGGGCCTATTCACACACCAAATATATTTAATACATATATGCATCATGGTACCTTCCAATAGTTTGCTCTAAAACCATATGCTAACTCTTGTACACAAACAGCAAAAATGTTTGCACTTGACACAATCAGCACCAAAAACATAAACATAGCTTGCTTGCCATCAGGTAGCTGATTTTTCATGTTTCAAACCAGGATTTCTTTATTCATGTTTCTTCTCCTTGTTGGGGAGTTGTCACACATTCTCAAGATCAGACCTCTGGTCAAGCAGTCTTGTTATGGTGAACAGATATATGTTCTGTGTTAACTCACCAATAGTACCATATATCATTGTGTAAAACAGGTGAACTTGAGATAGTAAACCTGTGGTCCCGGATGGTTTTGATAGGAAACTATTGTACCCAGACAAAACTAGACATTTCTTGGGACCGCAGGTGCCAGAGTATCCCCAGACATAGTACCCCCCCTTTAAGAATAGGCCCCCATTTTTAGCAGCATATACTGACACTTGGCAAGCAATTATTGTTTCTTCCATCTATCAATCCACAATCTTTTTGAAGATGTTGGTCCCGTGACCTTGGACCTCATGACCCCAGAATCAATTGGGGTCTTACTTTTTCAATGGGACATATATAAGTCAAGTTTGAAATCTATACATCAATAAAGCAGGAATTATCATCCAGAAACTAATTTTTTGACAGATGGCTCCTGTGGCCTTGACCTTTGACCTTGTGACCTCACAACTGACAGGCGTCTTCCTCTATTGGCAGGGGAACTGTATGTGCAAGATGAAATGTCTGAGATGAAATATTTGGCTGAAAATGCATCCACATCTTTTTAAAGATGTGTCCTGTGACCTTCACCTTGGACCTCATGACCCCAAAATCAATTTGGGTCTTGCTTTTCCAATGGAACATATACAAGTCAAGTTTGAAATCCATACATCAATAAAAGCAGGAATTATCATCCAGAAACTAATTTTTGGACAGATGGCTCCTGTGACCTTCATCTTTGACCTTGTGATCTCGAAATTGATAGGGGTCTTCCACTCTTGGCAGGTGAACTATTTGTGCAAATTGAAAGATCTGAGATGAAATGTTTGGCTGAAAATGCATCCACAATCTTTTTAAAGATTGGTCCTGTGACCTTGACCTTGGACCTCATGACCCCAAAATCAATTAGAGTCTTGCTTTTCCATTGGGACATATATAAGTCAAGTTTGAAATCAATACATCAATAAAAGCAGTAATTATCATCCAGATACTAATTTTTTTACAGATAGCTCCTGTGGCCTTGACCTTTGACCTTGTGCCCCAAAATTGATATGGATCATCCACTATTGGCAAGTGAGCTATACATTCAAGATGGAAGACCTGGGATGAAAGTTTGGCTTAAAATGCATCCACAGTATCTTTTAAGATGCGAGTCAAGTGACCTTGACCTTTGACCTCATGACCCTAGAACCTACAGGGTTCTTACTTTAGTGGTGGGCCATACATAAGTCACGTTTGAAATCCATATGGCTATCAACACTGGAGATATCATAAGAGGTGTGTGATTTTCACCAAATATGGACACATTAAAGGTCAAGGCCACTCTCATGGTAAAGGTCATGACCCAAATGTAAATAGACCTCATCCCATCTCTCTACATGTGCATAATATGAAAGAAATCTGTCCATTAGTTTTTGACTTATAATGCTTACAGTACTGTCAAGTGGCAATTATGGGGGGATTAAAAGGCGTAAAAACAAAAAAGGATAATAGGTGGCGCCACCAGTTTCCAGTATATCTCAAGGCTATCGAAGATCTTCGGTCACTTGATTTTTGGACCAGTCCATGCAAGTTTACTTGAGATATTTAAGAATTTGTGTTATTTTCAGCCAAAATGGACCTATTCAAGGTCAAGGTCACTCTCCTAGCATAGGTCATGACCCCTTTTTAAATAGGCTTCGTCCCCTTACCTATATCTATACAAATGTAAAGTTTGAAAAAGATCAGTGAAATATTTTTTGAGTTATCCCGCTCACAAGGTTTTTCTGCAGCGGCGGCGGCGGCAGGACCGTCGTGAAACCATAGTATCCCGACTTTGTCTGGGGATACAATGAACTAATGGCCTGAGATAATACACATTGCAAAAATTTTATGCACCTTTAATAAAATGATGTCTGCACTGAAACATTAATAATGTAACACTACGACAGTGATACTTTTTCAATGGAGGTGTCATTTTCATTGTTCTGCATGCTTCATGGCATGGTTCTGATTCCTGCTGTTTCCAGGTTGAGCAGTGCTACATGTCTGCTGTCAGGTACAGCCAAGCAGACTGGAGAGACTGACAGCAACAGCCTTTATCAGGTGCCAGAGCTCAACACAGGCTGCAAAAAAGTGCTAGTTGCTGACAATCCAGGCACAATATGCCATCAGTTTCATCAATAAAATGCATCATTTTAACATACAATACTTCCATGATGATCCATAACTCACAACAATCACCTGTCTGACCTCGACCTTTGACTTTAAATCCTGCAAACCTGATATCAGATCAACCATTTTGGATTGAAGAAAACGCAAGTGTTTGGATGGATGGCTGATAGCAGTCTTGAGGAAAAGCTTATCTAACTGTTTTCAAATTCCTAGGAAAACAGGAACAACTTCAGATCTTTACTAATTACTACAGATGAAGAATAAATGTGCACAGTTTGGTACAAACCTGTCCACTTACTCTGCAGAAGTTTCTTAGTTTAAATGCTTCTGAGGTTCAAAACAATCTGCCAAGAGTGCCCACTTTACCATTACACTATAATGTATAAATATAAGGTCCTATTTTCAGTATTCCATGTGTGTGTGTGTGTGCACATGTGTGGGTTATAATGAATGGACCGACTTATGAGCTTTCAAATTAGTAAAATAAGTCCACATGTATTAAAAGTTCTAAATATTCATTTTAAAATGCTTCATGTTTCATGTCTGAACAGTCTCTACCTGTTTTACATTTTAAATTGTGAAAAATACTGAAGGATGCAAAAAATAACAAGGAAGAAACAGATGTAAGTATACTAACTGTAAATCAACTTTACCATACTCATGTTACAGCTGTGTGCCATTCTGATGTAGAATATGGGCCAGCTCAAACTACGGTAATGGCCATATCATATCCCAGCTCAAACAGTAGTTCTGAGTAATGTGTTTGCTATATGAAAAAGATCTCATACTGAACAAATTTATATTCATAGGCAATCTCACCCAGACAGACAAATGGTTAACTCTATAAAACCCTCAAAGGAAACCAAAATGAATACACAATTTATTGACATTACAACAACTCCTAAGACAAGAGGAAGTTGATTAGTAAATCAGTGATAGACAAAAATGTATATACTGACTTCTACACAAAATATAATATACTTTTGCTTTTTAATTTCAGCTATTGTTATCTTATATCTGTGCATTGTATGTGTATTATATTCCATCACTTTTGGAGTTTCTTCCAGGGTATATGCTCATCCCATTAACGCATAAATGTTCACTCCTGATAAATGTCTCAAGATGACTTCAAAAACTCTTTCATATATAAGATTGATCTGAGGCCTTGTTATGGCTAACATCACACTTATCCAGCTTGGGGCCCCTGTCTTTGTAACACTTGGTCCATGCAGCAAGGGAGACCGGTAGATGCTGACCACTGATTGATGATGCTGGCCTGCAGCCACCAGACAGTCAGATAATGACCGGATGGCATACCACGGCCCTGCAGCATCTAAACCATCATCATCTTCAATTCCAGCAGCAAGTTTGTACTAACAGTCTCTGATTCCCCCTATCACCAGCCTTTACCAGCCCCTGTCTGGCCATTACCGGCACATACCTAGACACTAAAGGCAGAATCATAATATCCAGCACGGAAGTGATCCTGCATCTTGCTGCAGGCTTCTTGTACAGCCCCTGAAGGTTAGATATGTGTGTACTCAACACAACAAACACACACATATATCGATTACATGCAGAGAATGGCAGTAGAATAATAATATTTTTTAAAAGAACTGTGAGGTAGAACCTGTTAGTTTTATTTCAGCCCATTTCAGCCCTGTGTTAGCATTTACGTTGGCTACTAAAATGCGTAAATAATATGTGATTCCACACACATAGCTCCATGTGGGCCAGAGTGGTAAATAGTTATATACCAACATTTAGAGAATGTTTGATTTCTCCGTCAGAGCCAACAATTAATCCTTAACTATTTCATGGACTGGGCCAGTCTGGATTTTTTTTGTGGTTGCATGCAAAAGCACAACAGATTTCTACCATTTAAAGTAATATGTCATTTAATTGTAATTAATATTAAATGGCTAATATACTGTGGTTGGCCTTTTGCTCCCAAGGGTTGCAAATTCACAATATTCTCAAAGTGAATATAAATTGCGGATAAAAAACCTCTATGAATAAGACAGAACATCTACACAGTTGAACAGTAATCTATTCTTAAGCCTTAATGGCTTTCATTTATTCTTTTAGACAGACAACAGATATTTAATGTGTTTGATATAATAAAGATTATGTACATTGTGTATGTTACTTTACAGTTAATCGCAACAATGAATCCATCGCAAAACAAAAACATAAAAAAAAAAATTCATGAATACTTAACCTACTGAATTTTAGTCCAATCACATTAGGTACACTAGTCCATCAGAGTCCACACTGATGTATAATACACTCAGTAGAAATCCTAGCGTCTATACTGGGTCCTGAAGTGCTAGTAAATTTAGCCAGCTTGGTACTAGACCTGTGACCCCTGGACTGATCACAAAACTGCAATGTGTTAACCCTAATGTCACTTGAATCATACTGTCTTGGAGAGCTGGACACGAAGTTTCTTATTGTAGACACACAGACAGTTGAGACAAGTTAAAATTTCTATAGACTGTTTGCCAGCACTTGGCAACCTTTCGCACAGGGTTTACTGAGACAGTGATAAGGCCCCTGCAATTGCTTGTTAACCCAGCAACATACTTCAGCAGCCTTGACTGACACTGACCTAGACTGCTGGGGCAAACACTTTATAAAAACATGGCAGACCTGTGATTTTTATTCATGATAAGTGATTTCATCAAAATTATTGATTAACAAAATGAGGCAGTTTCCAATGCCAGTAAGGTAAAGACTAAATGAGGTGTCATACAGAAAATAAATATTTTTTATATATAACTAGAATACAAGCGACTACTTGTATCGGCCAAATCACAGAGGCATGGGTAAAGTACCTGTAAGACATTGAATTTTCCTTACATGACATGTCTCCTAATTTTATGCATCTGTGATGTTGATTAAACCTCTCATATATGTGCACTTGTCACCAAAATCAGATAAATTAACAGATGGATACACCAATCCACTACTGAGAAAAAGTGCATCAATGTATTGTATAAAATTCAAACAGCAGGTGGCGCCACCTATCTAGTCTACTACAAGGCTATCCAAGACCGATAAACATGCAAAATTGAAGGCTGTAACATCCATCCACTTTTGAGATGTGAGAATTTTTTTCCCAAAGCAAACGGACAGATGGACACCATTTTAAAAAACAATTGTAGATGGCACCACCAGTCTTAAATATGAGATGGAAGGATCTAAGATCTATGAACATGCTCAAGTTCTGGCCAATATGGCAAACCACTCCTGAGGGAAGGGCATCAATGGTCTCAGAGGAGTTTGCAGTAAAATGAAAGCAGTGGTGGTGGAGGCGGCGGAACCCCGTCAAATACTAATTGTTATCCACAAGACTTTGTTTTAAGCAGATACAATTGTGTTATGTTTGCCTGGCCTGGGTAAAATGAATATATATTCCAATGAATATGCTCTCAGGGTCATGTGAACTTCATGGTCACTGGTCAGGCTATTTATGCTAATGAATGTGAGAACAGCTTATTGAAGAGTGTGTAAGCCCTGCAGCCCAACAGGTGGTAAACATGTCACAATAATACAGAGTTCTTCTGTCGCCAATATCCCATTTATCTACTGATTCTGACTGTGCCGATCAAATACTCTGGAAAATATATGGAGAATTATAAGCCTTCATTTCAATAAGAGAGGAATTATGATCTTAGTGCATTCATGTGAATGTTATAACATTGTCAAACAATAGAAACAGAATGAGTTACATAGTGGGGACAAAGAATTTGTTTGAATAATTGAGGTTACTGATTTGAAAGGTTGGTCATTAGATGAACTGGCAGTACACAAAAGAGTTAATATTTTTTGCAGGTACTCCTGTATAATATATATTATTATATAAGATTTTCAATATTATAATATCACTAGTGGTATATCCATGGTTTATAACAATATGCAACCTGAGACATCCTTGTTTTAATATGTACACAAAATGGCAGCCCCCCTCAGCAGTTTGGAGAAACTGGGAGAAATAAACCTCCCAGGGATTGATAAAGCTGAGGGATGCAAAATGAAAATACCCCCTGAGGACAGTGTCCAGGCAAGAATCTATCTATACAGATAGTTTGAAAGTGATGGGATGTATTTATAAAGGCAAAGTTTAGAGCATTATAACACTTCAATTCTGAACATGCCCAAACCCTGCAATTATAGAAGGATTATATGTAATTTATATAATGTTTCAATAGATATTTTTATCAACGGCGATATCTAGGTCTTATTTACATCTTTATGAGAAAAATTATGATTCTCAACATTTATACTGTAATTTTTGCTATTATCATATTCAAATCATAATATATTTTCATCAGTAAAATTTAATTATTGACAAATGTTTTATCTATAGATGAAAGCAATTTTTTAGTTATACAATCAGAGATAATTAATCAAAGCTCAGCTGCTGATTTTAATTTTCATGTGAACTCAGTTCAAACATAACCTCCTGTTAAGGATATACATAACACTCCCAGTACAGAGAGGGAACATTGTATAACTGTACACAGCAGTTCCAGTACAGCTGTACTTGCAGTAAGCATTATGTTCTTTATTTCCAGTCAGTTGGCTGTCATAAAGTGTTCATCTGTGCCCCAGCAAAGGTCATCCACATTACAGTCAAAATGTGGGAGCAACATGGCCAGGTTTTAACATGTCTAAATTGTGACTTCATTCCATATCATGTTGATAAATTTAGCCTCATAAACAGTCACCATTATGCCAAAATGGCAGCCAATAGGCAATGGACTAAAATAAATATGACAATTTGGATATATATTAGGGTACAAAATACATAATATGACAATTTGGATATATTTTAGGGTACAAAATACATACATTTGACTCAATAATGTTTATGCTCATGTTTGAGAGCGCACTGAATTGCAGGATGCCACTCTTACCAGCTTTCAGTTACAGTCATGTACTCATGATTCATTTGTAATTGGCCTTTAAATTAAAGAGGAATTCAACATTTTCAAGGACCTAATTTTTAACCTTGCTGATAAATTTGCCTTGAGTGAAAAGAACCTGATTTTCGAGTAATATGATGGTTTTGATATCTAACACCTCAAGATTCATTCAAGATGAAACAATCATCAATGGCACCAGCACATACAAATAAGGCCTGTGCTAAGGGGTCTTCAATTCAATTCGATTATCGATTATTGCCTTTTGATTCAATTATAAATTTGATTATTGCATACCTTCAAAATTTTCTGTACGAGAGGTATATCTACGAAAAGTTTTCATTCCATATGATGCTATAAGATTAGGATTATTATATACCTGAGAATTTATAAAGACTAAATAATATTTAGATCTTCTCATCCCTTATAGTGCTAACATCTAATGAAGGATATAAGATGACTTTCTTTGTTAAATAACAGCGCTACTTCATCATGTATGCTGTTTAACAGTTCCAAAGTAAAAGCTAGAGACCAAAAGGTATGAAAATAAAAGAAAATGCAACAATTGAAATTTATTGATTATTTCATGCCTGATTCAATTATCAATCAATGACTGGCTTTGATTTAATGCATTGATTATTTGATGCATTGTTACAGCCCTAATACAAATACAACATGTTACAGGTTACCTATTTTAATACTTAAAGAATTTTATTAAGTTATATAAATCTATGATCAGTTTTGGTTCCTAACAAGGGACCAATGGGTCATGTCGCTCAGCTAAATTTTGGAAAATTTTATCAAATGCAAAATATACTTTTGGTTTTTCATATATTAGCATTTGATAAGCTAAGAGGAAAAGGCCCTACTAAAATGAAACCCTATAATAAGGGTACAGTATAATAATTAACAAATTTATTTACTGAAATAAAATAATGTAAAACTATTCAAAAGAGCATAAACAAAATTTTAACAGCATGTTAAAACAAACAAATTAGGTATAAAATGCTTATTTACTGTGTAATAAATTTAAACTTGTGGCCTGAAAACATTTAATGATGCAATAAATAAAAATATGGACTTAAGTGTTATATGAAAGGATACATTTCATAAACAAACAGGGACCTATGGGTCACTGTGCTCAGTTGAAGCTGACCTTGAAAGTTAAAACAGTGTACCGTGTATGGCCACGGCCTTGGTGCTATTATATACAAAAGGCACACTAAAGTCTGCCTCGCACCTTCCGACGCACCAGTTGTTTTGTTCAACTGATATACCTGATTACTGTATTCAACTTAATAATAGCCCCTCCTGTAATACGCGCCCCCCCCCCCTTCCTGATTTGGGATATCACTTTAACTTTAAGAAAACTAAGGGATAAGCCATCCTAACCTCACTTTCCTCCAGGGCTAGCCAATATTATAACAAAGGGCAAAATAATGCTTTCATTTCTCCCACCAAGCTTAAAAGTTACGGCAAGTTTTTATTCTATCTCTGTTAGGTTTTATCATCTTATATAATAATAATATTAGTTACACACAACATTAGATAACATTGACTGACTGTGGCCATGCTGATCGGGTGACCTGAATTCAGGTACGTTTGTGGATGTATTGTGCAATGAAATATATATATATGTACAGGATGATAAATTTTATCCTAAAAATATTTGGCAAAGAAGGGCGGCCATCTTACATACAGGTACAAGTTTTTCAGCGTCCTCAGGGCTGCCAAGGATAATTTACGGCATTCAGCATTTTTATGTCAGTCGAACTGGACGCTTTGAATATCAATGACCATGTGTGTATGGTGGTAATATACACCCAATAAAGAACATTACAATGCTTAGTTTTTGTTTGAATTTATCATTTAACATAAGATTTACATGTGCACATCGTTAAATAATTGGTAAGAAAAGGTTTGTTCTGCTGCACTGACACAGGGATATTAACTGAATCAATATATGAAAGCCCATCTGACAGTAGAGCCACTGATTTTCCGCGATCACGGACAGAATCGCAAAACTGACAGACCAAAAGGGAACAAAATACATAATATGACAATTTGGATATATTTTAGGGTACAAAATACATACATTTGACTCAATAATGTTTATGCTCATGTTTGAGAGCGCACTGAATTGCAGGATGCCACTCTTACCAGCTTTCAGTTACAGTCATGTACTCATGATTCATTTGTGTTTGGCCTTTAAATTAAAGAGGAATTCAACATTTTCTAGGACCTAATTTTTAACCATCACAACCTAAACTCTACAAAGACATAAAAGCCACACTGGATCAGTGCATGATCTAATCACCATGGGCCCCTGGTTACATTAAAATAAATAGTGCTGAGAAGGAAAATGAATGACAACCTTGCTGATAAATTTGCCTTGAGTGAAAAGAACCTGATTTTCGAGTAATATGACGGTTTTGATATCTAACACCTCAAGATTCATTCAAGATGAAACAATCATCAATGGCACCAGCACATACAAATAAGGCCTGTGCTAAGGGGTCTTCAATTCAATTCGATTATCGATTATTGCCTTTTGATTCAATTATAAATTTGATTATTGCATACCTTCAAAATTTTCTGTACGAGAGGTATATCTACGAAAAGTTTTCATTCCATATGATGCTATAAGATTAGGATTATTATATACCTGAGAATTTATAAAGACTAAATAATATTTAGATCTTCTCATCCCTTATAGTGCTAACATCTAATGAAGGATATAAGATGACTTTCTTTGTTAAATAACAGCGCTACTTCATCATGTATGCTGTTTAACAGTTCCAAAGTAAAAGCTAGAGACCAAAAGGTATGAAAATAAAAGAAAATGCAACAATTGAAATTTATTGATTATTTCATGCCTGATTCAATTATCAATCAATGACTGGCTTTGATTTAATGCATCGATTATTTGATGCATTGTTACAGCCCTAATACAAATACAACATGTTACAGGTTACCTATTTTAATACTTAAAGAATTTTATTAAGTTATATAAATCTATGATCAGTTTTGGTTCCTAACAAGGGACCAATGGGTCATGTCGCTCAGCTAAATTTTGGAAAATTTTATCAAATGCAAAATATACTTTTGGTTTTTCATATATTAGCATTTGATAAGCTAAGAGGAAAAGGCCCTACTAAAATGAAACCCTATAATAAGGGTACAGTATAATAATAAACAAATTTATTTACTGAAATGAAATAATGTAAAACTATTCAAAAGAGCATAAACAAAATTTTAACAGCATGTTAAAACAAACAAATTAGGTATAAAATGCATATTTACTGTGTAATAAATTTAAACTTGTGGCCTGAAAACATTTAATGATGCAATAAATAAAAATATGGACTTAAGTGTTATATGAAAGGATACATTTCATAAACAAACAGGGACCTATGGGTCACTGTGCTCAGTTGAAGCTGACCTTGAAAGTTAAAACAGTGTACCGTGTATGGCCACGGCCTTGGTGCTATTATATACAAAAGGCACACTAAAGTCTGCCTCGCACCTTCCGACGCACCAGTTGTTTTGTTCAACTGATATACCTGATTACTGTATTCAACTTAATAATAGCCCCTCCTGTAATACGCGCCCCCCCCCCCCTTCCTGATTTGGGATATCACTTTAACTTTAAGAAAACTAAGGGATAAGCCATCCTAACCTCACTTTCCTCCAGGGCTAGCCAATATTATAACAAAGGGCAAAATAATGCTTTCATTTCTCCCACCAAGCTTAAAAGTTACGGCAAGTTTTTTTTCTATCTCTGTTAGGTTTTATCATCTTATATAATAATAATATTAGTTACACACAACATTAGATAACATTGACTGACTGTGGCCATGCTGATCGGGTGACCTGAATTCAGGTACGTTTGTGGATGTATTGTGCAATGAAATATATATATATGTACAGGATGATAAATTTTATCCTAAAAATATTTGGCAAAGAAGTGCGGCCATCTTACATACAGGTACAAGTTTTTCAGCGTCCTCAGGGCTGCCAAGGATAATTTACGGCATTCAGCATTTTTATGTCAGTCGAACTGGACGCTTTGAATATCAATGACCATGTGTGTATGGTGGTAATATACACCCAATAAAAAACATTACAATGCTTAGTTTTTGTTTGAATTTATCATTTAACATAAGATTTACATGTGCACATCGTTAAATAATTGGTAAGAAAAGGTTTGTTCTGCTGCACTGACACAGGGATATTAACTGAATCAATATATGAAAGCCCATCTGACAGTAGAGCCACTGATTTTCCGCGATCACGGACAGAATCGCAAAACTGACAGACCAAAAGGGAATTCCGTGTCCTGAAAATATATAAGTTTTAATGTATTTTTTGCCAAAAATATCTTGGCAATTCACTTGAAACATGTATGCAGTGACAAAATTGTTAATTCCACTGACAGCATGTGGGGGCTTACCCATGTACTCATGATCCCAGAGCCCTAGGTTTATTTGTGTGTATACAGCGCTCGCACAAGGGATGCTGGGAACTTGCCTACTTGGCTAAATGCAATCCAGTAGCACATAATATGCATATTAAAACAAGGATGATTTTTTCATATGGTGCCGTATTTACCAAGTAAAATGTTCACAAGTCCAGTGAATGCGGACGCTGTCAGCTGGCTTGCACACTGAAACACACGGAGACTCACACATGGCACATTGTTAACAAGACAATCAGCAGCGCATTATAATTATAAACATGAAGCGCCCTTTCCTCAGGTGATGTGAAATTCAATGTTTGTCAAGCTTGTATTATTGGACTACATCAAGAAATGAATGTATCATAATAGGTCAACAAAGTTCAAGATTGGATTATGATTCTGGCTGGAGAGAATCCTGAACTTTGCTGGGCAAAGGTAGCTTGCGAGTGGCCTAGGAAACCAAAGGTCACTCTGCAGATGACAACATACTATGACCTCACCGGCAAGTACAAAATTAAACTGAACAGTAATAATATGTGATGTCATGTCAGGACATGAATAATGAATATGACTGACAGCTATAAGATAAAGGCAGCAAATGGATTAAGGCATCTCTGGCAGTCCAGCTAAATAGGCCTTGCTGTCAATGAAAGGTCAGAAGTCCATGATGGTGCCAGCCATTAACTAAGAGCTAAATACAACATCACCAGGACACAGTATGACATTAATGCATGTGTGTGGGAGTTGATGTTGTGGACCTATCAATAATGTTCCATGGTTCTTTCCCATTAAACTTAAATTTGTTTTGTCTTCCTGACCTCTGGCACATTTTTTTTATTATTTGACTTTATTGGTAGCCTTGACCTCTCATACGTTTTCGAATACACACTGAAACCTTAAACAGAGAGTAATTTAGTCCATATTTGTTTAAATATCAAACTCCCTTGTCAATTATTCTTGGTGTGTATGTTATTGTTACAGAGAAGACAAACAATTCTGTTACAATGAAAGCTTCCTGACAAAACTTCCACTTGAGTTCCTCATCACTTATTAATTCTACCTTATAGGTATCTGGTATCTGTAAATGAAGTAGCTTTTAGCCTGGAGTGACTTTCTTTCATGATATTCATGAATTTAAAACTTGGGGGAGGTCTGGGACATTTTGATTTATTTCAAAGCATGGTGGGAACAATGATGTGAAATGAGGACAAAAATAGAGGATGTCCTTGGTTGTCATGTCAACCTAACATGATTCTTCTTCATCCTCCTCCACCATTCTGTATCCAACATCACTTCCATGTAAGAATAGTACGGAAACTAGATGATTAAAAACTTTCATTTCAAGAGAGTATTTAAAACTAAAAAATATCATATGAGTACATAATGCCCTATCATTAAATACATGGGTATCCAGACTCCTGAGGATGGGAAAATTGAATGCAATAATTAAAATGTTTAACACATAAATACTTCCAGGAAATAGCGGTACTGAATGTCCCACAATGCATTTTCTTAACAGCCTACCTAAATATTCTTCAAGTTTAAAGACTATTCACATTTTAGAGTTCACTTTTTTTCCTCAACTGTCAGAACTTTTTATGGGGTCCAAGGTCAGGTACAGACCACAGATATTTCCTTAATCATCCACAATGACCTGTACCTCTTTAAAAAGCTAAGTTTGGGTGACCGCAATTCCTCAAATATCTGCCATTTTTTTCATATCATATGAAAAGGTCAAGGTCAGGTAAAAGGCAATTTAATTTATCACTGGGTCTGCAATTGCACAAGGCACAAATCAAAGTAAAGTTAACTTCATTTTATGCCTTTTTTTTCACATGGTCTAAGGTCTTGTGAAGGTCACTCCAATTACTCAATCATTTTCCTTTTTTTATAGGCCCAGCCTTATGTCAGGTGAAGGTTCCTCAAAGGACTACAGCTTTCCCAAGACCTGACCTTGTATCAATGGCAGCATTCTTAAATTCTCTGCCTTCTTAGTTTGGCCTTGTTTGGGTGACCACAAAGCCTAGAGAGAGGAGAACAATCCTGCCCTCTCAATGGTATGCAGTTTTATCACAATGTTTCTCAAATTCAGGTCACTCCATTTCCAAAAAATATTTATTTTTTTACAAGGTATTAAAGGTTAGAAATGCATCAACATTTCTTTAATTATCCTATTTTTTTAACACTCCAGTTCAGCACACTTCATGACTATATATTTCACCTCCACTTCCTTATTTCACCTCCACTTCCTTAGTTAACTAGAATACGGGTAGTCGACAAGCGACTACGTGTATCAGCCGAAATCAGAGTGGAACGGGTGAAGTGAGGCATGGATTGGGTGGCAAGGGGAAATAGAGTGAAGTGTGTTGCATATTTGCATGGATGTCTGAAGCCGAAATGTGTATGTAGGTTGCACCACCTACCACAAAATCCAGAAAGCTGTCAAAATTGTATACATATGCAAAGAGTCTAACCACTGCCGAGATATGAGTGATTTAATCCAAGGGCAGACAAACAGACGGATGCTGTACAAAAATGGTTGTAGGTGACGTCACCAGTTTTGTCTGTGATAAAGAGCTATGTGAGATCTACACACATGCAAAATTTTGGCCCAATCGGTCAAACGGTTCCCAAGATATGAGCTTGGATGTCTGCAGCGTAAATGTGAATGTAGGTGGCTCCATCTGTCATAAAATCAAGAAAGCTGTCCAGGATGAATACACAGGCAAAGTTTCAGGTGGATAAGTCCAACCAATGACTCGAGTGATTTTATCCCAAGGCAGATTAACAGATGGATGCTGTGCAAAAATGGTTGCAGGTGGCGCCACCATTTTTTATGTATGTAATAAAGCTATCCAAGGGCTACATTTGTTCATTCTTTTTTCCTGATAAGTCAAACGGTTCCCGAGATATGTGGGTTAATGTGTCAAAACAGACGCACAGATTGATGCACTGGAGAGAGGAATGGTCAGAGGTCAACACAAAATATTTTGGCACCATAATATTTTTGTGACCCTATGATCGTGTAAAGTTTCGGAAAAATATGTCCGGTGGTCTCAGAGGTCTATTCCGGAAAGGAACACCGCCGCGACAGAACCAGATCAAAAATATGGTATCCGCTAAACTTTGTTTTTGCTGATATAAATATATAGCTTGCCTTCCACTGGACTATTGTGTAAAAAAAATAGCTGACTTAAAAATCAATAAATAAATAGACCAGGAATCTGTGGTGTCATAAAAAATGTTGCTATATTATTATCTAAGGACCACAAACATAAGATGAAATGACTGGTAGAGGAAATTCCTGATGTCACCAAAATGATATATTGTATCAGATAGCATCTCTGTGGTGATACCATAGTTTTCAGTGGTACACCATAGTTTGTGAATCAGATATACAAATAATCTCAATATGAAATAAGGCTTTTTATTATCATATGTATTATTTAAAATTTATCACAATTTATTATATAAATATTTGGTTTTCTTTATCATCAGTCATCAGGGCTCAACATAAAGGGTAAACCACTGTTGGGGCAAGTAAAAGTTAAAGAAAAAGGTGGAAGGGCAACCAAAAGTGCCCAATTGGGCATGTGGGTGCAACATAAACCACTGCTCAATGGCCTGAATCTTGACCAATCTTAACTTGGCCACTTTCTTTTTCTGGAGAAGTGAAATCATATTTTAATACCTCTAGGTTTAATTACATGCATTTTTTAATCCATGCAAATTCCAAAGAATAATTAACAAGGTATAATCACGTTTGATGATGCAATGATACTACACCCTAGACGTTGTTTGACATCTGACTAAGCTGTAGAACAACAACAACTGTGATTATTAACTAGAAGCAACCCGCTATGTAATATGTGTAATATGTGTGAACAACAAACAGGGCGGACAACAATCGCGGCCCCTCTCAGCTCTGTCATTCTTCAAAATCAAATGGGGGGGGGGGGGGGGGGGGGGGAATTCCAAAGGTCTTCAAATGCTACTTGTTTCATAGTTGTTTCTACAAATCACTACAACTCGGAGGGGATTTTAGCTGAGATATCACTAGCTATGACCTGTTCTAACAACATGACTACTGTACTCAAATCCTAGATGACAAAACCTCTACCTAAACGACCCTGCAGCCATGTGCCAGGAAAGAACACTGCCATCTCCTTAGCATCAGAATAATGCCTGTTTTTAATTTACCTCAAATCAAGCTAAATGCCTGTTTTTAATTTACCTCAAATCCTGCTAAAAGCAAGAAAAATTAAAATCCTGCTAAGAAAACCACTTCCACAGTTTATATTTGAATATCTGCAGAATACCATACCGGTTTCGGACTTTGTTACATGTCAGTATCATGTGCTTCTTCTCATTTTATATTCTGGCGCTAACCAGACCTGGTGACCACTGCACATGCGGGCCCTGTGTGTGTAATTGTCCCCATTTCTGGGTCATACATTTGAGGACTTCCAAAATTTGGCAATTGTTTGCAAGTGAAACTTGAAGTTTGACACACTGATGACAGCCTTCTCATAAAACCTGCAGAGCTCTCACCCTAGGTGAGGTCAACCATGAAAATTCTCACCGCCTCATTGAGATTCGAACTCACTTTGAGTCCTGTGCTCTGCAACTGAGCCACAGAAGTCCTTTATTGGCTGCCACTTTACTTTCACTGACTAACTTGATTTTCGGCAGGACTGTATTTAAAACAGTGAGCATTCTTAGCATTCCTGCTGACAGGATGCCACAATCCAACTGTGATCACTGAGAGATATTCAGTCTTCTTCAACTGTCTGTGGCACCTAGTTTTCAGTCTAATTATTTTTGCCTAACCCTGATTACTGGTCTTTAACAAATATATTGACTGAAAAATGTTGACAAATTTATTACTATTGGCAGCACAGTTATCAATGTATATTATACATGTAAACTGAGAAAAACTTTTGTCATACCACATACTCTTATATGCCAAATCTTTTTTTTTTTTTTGTTTTGAAGTCTTAAGCATTCATCTTATGCAATATTCAGTGAAATTTCAAATGTGTCAAACATCTGATGTGTCAATTGTTACTGATGTAATTTTGTAAATAGTCAGTACACATGGTTGGCCATGCCCTGAAAACAATTCTTACTTGGTTAACATGGAAACTTCACAAAGTGTTCAAAATCTTGCAAGAAAAACAATTTATTTTTAGAATATAAAATTAGTTACTAAATGCCTAAGTCTAGACATAAAAATAGAGCAAACTGATTATTCACCTTCATATACCTTTCTCTATCAAACACAGCTGCTATATCTCTTAAAGTATATACACGGACTTGGCCCAGGTTATTTCCAGAACCATTCACCTGTATGTGTAAACACTTTATATAGTGAGTAATAGTCTCTAGTAGTCTACTATAATTGTGAATGTATCTGATGGTAAGGAATGATACCATGACACAAGTACAATACAATACACATAAAATCCCATCCTCTTATTGGATAGATCCTAAAATACCTTAAGAAAATAGGGAAGAATTTTCCTTTTCCTGTCACTTTAGTGTATGGTATGACCAGCAATTTACTTCTTTTCCCTGCACCATTCACACTACTCAAACAAAATATAAATTGCTGTACACTCTAGTGGGAAAATGACAAATGAACCAATTAACTTGCCAAAACATACATGACAAGCATACAGCACATGATGGTGAACAGTACCTGTCGAATGTAAACAACAAGGAAAGGTTTTCCACGATCTGCATTACAGATTGTCTTACATGGCTGAAAACCTTTCAACCGAAACTTCTGTAACTATTCACAGAATTAATGTGAGCTGTGCAGAGAACACTGGTCACCAGTGAGACACTTATAACTGTAACAATTTACTTTAAATCAAATTAAAATCTTCAATAGTGAAACTATACTCCAATTTAAAACAGATTTAAACTAGAATATCAGCAGAAGCTGACAAAAGCCCTCAGCCAAAAGAACAGTGTTTAGAGGTGGTAACAGTGAAAAGTACTAAATATCTGTTCTCACATGGATGTATATCTGTACATGTCTCAGTTATAAATTTAAAATGGAGAGGTATGTACCATGACTCATAACAATCCATCAAATGCTTCCTGAAAATAAGCTTCTAAGTTTTATTCTATTGTAAGCTCTGTGACCTTGAAAAGCAGGTCAAGGTCACCCATCTTCGAACTTGACCGAGATTTTGTTGATATGCATCTTCACCAAAGAAATAAAATTCCTATTGTGAATCCTTTAAGAGATATCCTGCTCACAAGGCCACAATTGAAAAATCCAAGAAAAATTCATTAAAAATCAGAAATTGCAGGTGGCGCCCCCAAATTTGTGCAGCAGTTACAGACCATCAGTTCCTATGATCACAGTAAGTATTGTAAAAATCCACCCAATGGGCCCTGAGAAATAAGCTTCTAAATGTTTTTTCTATAATCAGCTCTGTGACCTTGAAAAGCAGGTCAAGGTCACCCATCTTCGAACTTGACCAAGATTTTGTCAATATACATCTTCACTGAAAAAATAAAAATCCTACGGTGAAACCTTTTAGAGATATCCCGCTCACAGGCCAAAAGTTGAAAAATCCGATAAAAATTCATTAAAAATCAGAAATTGTAGGTGGCGCCACCAAACTTGTTAAGCAGGTACAGATTATCAGTCCCAATAATCATAGTAAGTTTTGTGAAAATCCACCCAATGGTTCCTGAGAAATAAGCTTCTAAATGTTTTTTCTATAATCAGCTCTATAACCTTGAAAAGCAGGTCAAGGTCACCCATCTTCGAACTTGACCGAGATTTTGTCAATATACATCTTCACCGAAAAAATAAAATTCCTACGGTGAAACCTTTTACAGATATCCCGCTCACAAGCCCAAAGTTGAAAAATCCGATAAAAATTCATTAAAAATCAGAAATTGTAGGTGGCGCCA
Organism: Sipunculus nudus; assembly: GCA_026874595.1. Classification (NCBI taxonomy): domain Eukaryota; kingdom Metazoa; phylum Annelida; class Sipuncula; order Golfingiida; family Sipunculidae; genus Sipunculus; species Sipunculus nudus. The sequence goes on from CM049307.1 coordinate 61,902,685, forward strand.
CCAAACTTGTTTAGCAGGTACAGATTATCAGTCCCAATAATCATAGTAAGTTTTGTGAAAATCCACCAAATGGTTCCTGAGTAATAAGCATCTAAGTGTTTTTCTATAATCAGCTCTAAAATGTAGAAAAATGGGTCAAGGTCACCCATCTTCGAACTTGACCGAGATTTTGTCGATATACATCTTTACCGAGGAAATAAAATTCTGATGGTGAATCCTTTTCAAGATATCCCGCTCACAAGGTAAAAGTTAACGGACGCCGGACGGACGGACGGACGGATGGACAGCTTGGGTGACGACAATAGCCCATCAGCCTAAGGGCTGAGGGCTAAAAACCAAAACAAATATTTCCATTATATACAAGTATTATGTAAACTTATTTCATCATCAAACAAATTAACCAATGTGTTGAAAATTATCTAGATTTCGGACAAATCCCACCTTTGGAATACTATGTTCAATGGTTTCACAGTTAGTGCAACTGCAATTCTATAACATTTTTTTCCTATCAACAATTCAAAATACTAACACTATTTTCCCCCTATCAATATATTTTATGGTTCCCCCAAGCAGTAGTTTTGACATACATGTATCATTTCCTCATGTAAAAATGAATAATGCTTCCTCTATTTTGTCTGTAAAAGTAACATGAATAAAGAGCTGAAGACATGAATGTAGTATTTTAAGATTGCCACTTCCTGTTTGTCAGTAATAAGTTAATTGCCTGTGCAGGGATTGATAAATACCATGCTTAAGGTGAAGTGAGGATTCTCACATAACTATGAACTTCTACCCCTGTACTGATGGGTCTTGCACTACATGACGTGAATTGTTATCACCTGACTAAGCACACCTGATTAACCATGTCTGATAAGGCCTGTCTGGTTATCACTGTGCCTTCCATGGCTATCACTGGTTGGTCTGAGCCTCCCTTGCAGTGTAACACTTAGTAAACTCATGCCCTGTCTATAATTGACACCCTCAGCCCAGCAACCCATCTCAGTCAGTCAGTGACTACTGTGGTATGGCTCACTGTTTTAAAATCAGGTGTGAAGACCTGAAGCTAGTGCTATATATGGCATACCAAGTTATTTACTCTGTTATGAAACATATGTTATGAAATACTAGAATATTAATGTTTGTTCTTTTGCACTTTAAGGCCAATGCTTAGTTGCATTCCAAATATGACAGATAGTGCTGGAAGCACATCCACTGGATACTGTGTCTTAGTTTCTAATATATTTCACTGTGATAGAACCTTCGCAAAACAATGTAAAATTCTGCAGGGATTAAACCGTTGAATATCAAAAAGGACCCCTCTTAGGACAAACTTGGCATCATTGTGACATTTCAAGACCAAAATAGGTACAGCTAATTTCAATTAATCGAAATCTGGTAAACTGAAACAATTTCTGAAGTCCAGAAACATTTTTTAAGTTTTATGTACCTAAATTCTCTATTTAACTGAAACAGTTTACTTGAGATTTTCAGATATTTAAATTTCTGATAACGAGGCTACATTTTCAGCAACAAGTTATTGAAACCCATCACCAGTAAAGAAGTTGATTACCCCTGCGTTGGTTACCTGGGTAAATACTTTCTGTAGTTTTCACATAATTTTTTATAAAATGCCAGCAGGCCTGACTTACAGAACGTCAAACAAGCTTGCTGGAATCATCACAGGGTGTTGTTCTCTGGTTAAACAACTACTCACAACCTCTCTTCATGCCTGTCATTTAACATAACATGCACATGCTTAGTATAAATCTTTCCATATTTAAAGTTCAATCTGTGTTTTACTTACAAATGCTCCTCAACTGTTCACAATATATCTTATGTGATAGGTTACCACTTTTTTAACATTGGCACAGTACTGATTATTGTAAACCTGATACAGAAAAGGATGTTTTTATTAGGCAGATGAGTAATTTTTCTTAAATATTGATAATCTATTTAAACCAGCTGATGCAATTTACCAATAATTATATCAATGTCAAAGTGATAACAATTTTCCCCTTGTCAGATTCATGATGTACTGGATGATACATTCCCTAAACCTCTTACAAAGTGACAACTGTTTCCCCTTGTCAGCTGTGAATTTTGAAAATTAACAATGTGAATATCAACATTAAATTTTTTTCTGCAACTTTAAACATTCAACTGAAATGGGAAAATGTTTCTTAACATATATTTACTCTAACTGGAAATGTTATTATTCCATTATTTCAAAGTTTTACTGGACATTTAACAGTAACAAACCCAGAAATATAATGACAATCAATGCATCAAAACCAATGATCTCCTATTGCGGTGATCTAAAGCCACTCTTAGGATCACACAAATTTGCGGTTAATTGAAATTTCTGCCCTGGAACCAACCAGTTTCAATTACCTGAAATCCTCAGTGTTTCCACGGCATTGCAACAGTTGAGAGCAACCACTTTCAATTTTATAATATTTGTATAATCCAAATGAGGACGGGAGGTTTAAGTGAATATAACTGAAATAATAGTGAAACAGATCAAACTTAGACACTACAAACACAAGAAGATTCACTGTTTTGTCTGGTGAATTAAATAGCAGTGACTTGCATGTAAACAATCAAATAATATGCACAGTGAGGGACTATGATTCACTTTCAGATGAGCACAAAAGTATCAAATTTCACATTTGCTGTATGGTGGTTTGTGATGCCACAAGTAACAGAATACAAACTGATGACTACTGAGCCACAGCTGTGTGCAACACTAATGTACTTGGATTATTCCACCAATCCTGACTTATCCATTGCCTCACATACAAAAAGTTATACAAATATACCCTTCATGCTATTCTAGGTATATTGAGCTAAGCATGTGAACCAGCAACTGCTGTACTTGACCAGAACATACAAGACACTGCAGCTATGCCAACTGCCACTACACCAAGTCTGGAACTGGCACTGCCTCCTTGAGACTACTCTAGTGTGTTTTGTTGGAATAGCCCTGTAGACACAATGTGTGAAATTAGACATTTGGACCTCCTGGCCACTCTTATTTTGGTTTTGTGAAGCACTTTGCATGAAACGTTCTGAAGAATGGGTAGTTCACCGACATATCCGCAAATTAAAGTCAATGAAACTCAGTTTATTCCTTACAGTAGGGTTGGGACGTTTACCGGTATACGGTATTATCACGATATCTCACAGCCACGGTTATCATACCATCAACTTTCCTATTATCGCGATATCACGATATCAATTTTTGTTCACGATTATGGTTCACAGACAAGCCATTGAATTATATATTTCTGGAGAAAACTGGCATCATAAGAGTCTGTCCATGTTCAAATTAAATGTATTTCCAAGAATCACATTTATTTTTATAAACCACATGTATTTGAATACCTGCGTGTCGGTGGAACCGTGTGCTTACGGACTTCGGGAAATGTCCGGAAATAGCAGGATGAATCTTAGAGGACAAAAGCTTGAGAATTCCAGGAGAAAATAACATTATAAAGAAGAGCAATAAAACATATTTATGCTTTTATTGCATGGAACGATAAAACATAAAAGTGTCACCATTGGATCGAACATTCCTTACGGGTTGCATATTTTGCCATGGATATAAAATTGGATTGGAATATTTAGCCATGATGGGTATGACACGCTCTCCGAAAATTCCGGGATTATCCAGCTTTTTTTGTAACTATAGGAAACTGGTGAAACGTTCTGACAAGCGTGATTTGACGATTTGGGCAGGACTTCCCGCGTCTCAAACTTACACACCTGCAGCAGCTTCATGCAACTTAATCACTTAATGAGTTAATTTGTGGTACTGGCACAATGGGTATAAATAATATTAATAGTTAACCCCTCGTATAAAGTCAAGAATTTAAAGGTGGTTGTTATTAATATCATTATTGATGGCTTATCAATGCTCTTATCTATTATTAAAAATATCACGATATCACGGTATATCACGATAAAATTTGAATAATCATCATGATATCAAAAACCTATATCGTCCCAACACTACCTTACAGTTGTTAAGGGTTCATAAATGCAACAAGATTTAACTGCCACAAACCAGCACAGAAGCTGCACTAACATGTCAAACACCAAATGGTTTCTCCACACTAGTTAGAGACCCATTTAATGTGATATATCCAGATAACTTAACACAGCCCATTATATATATATATAATATATCAAATGTGTTGTAACTTGCACAGGCCGGAAAATGACACTGAGATGATGATGAGCAAACAGGAACGTAGGCAAACAACACAAAATGTTCAGGAAAGAGAATGATGTAAAGAGAGTGAGACATGCCAACATGTTCCATCTTCATGAAAGACTGCCTGTAAAATCAAACCAATAATTTTAAGACCAATATGAACCTTCAGAATGTTTTAATATGAATCTGAGTCATATCCCAAGACTGCTGTATAATTTGACTGTTTTGTGACAAATATGTCTTTTTTTTATGGATATTATGGCAAATCCAGACTACATTAGTTGAACATTACCAAAGATTTCTTTCTTTTTCTGTAACCAGGGCTGAGATTTTTTTGTTAATAGAACAAGTATCCTATACCTACTGAATAAGAGGTCCCATTGTGGATGGCTAGTAAAAAGGTAGAACATTGATAAATAAATTAATTTTAAACCAAAAATCAAGGATGCATCCTTGTCATAAAACATAATATATAGGGACTGATGGCTCACTGAGTGTGTGGACCTTGTTTTAGTTTTTAACTTGGCATGTAACATTAAGTGTCTGTTCAGCGACAAAGTCATCATCCTGAACAAGGGAAGGTGATAAGCTCTTGCGGCGCTTTCTTTATTTGGCATAACCATGTGTCTGATACTGTAACCCATGATAAACTGTACCATTGCTTGACAATGCCTCTACCTATACAACTGAGCCATGTTATCAGACAGGTGAAAAGTCACAGTTTTAGGGCACTTCAAATGTTCCAATGTTCAACTGATACATACTAAAGAGGAAGACAATTGGCACCTGTTGCTGAAAGATTTACTGAAACCACATATTTTTTAAATTACCTGATTTTAGTTGTAAACTCTTACACCAAGAAATGAATGTGGTTTGTACTTAAAAAATGAGGGCTTTGCACTTGCGACACGAATATAACTTAATATTATGCACTCACAATACATGAAAGATCCATTGGGACATCATATCTACCAGTCCTAATTGTATGCAAGTAGTAAACCGGCCTAACCACCTAATAATGCGTGGTCTAAAATGCCTGTTTTGTCCTACACGGCTTGCACTGTTTTCACATGCACATCTAAACTCTGTTCAATGAAAATGATGAACTAGCCATTCAAAATGGCAAAGTTTATGTTAAATGTTGATTATCCTGTCTTACACCTGGTGCCGTTTTTAGCATGGTTGTTATTTTTCCCGGGAAAAACAAGTTTTTCCCGGACAGTGGGAAAAACCCGGGATTAATTGGGAATAACTGGGGAAAACTGGTTGGTACCAGGAATTACTGGGGAAAAAGTCTGATCAAAATTTTTGAGAGTATAATGATGTATAGTTAATTAATTCTGTTTAATGTTGCATGCTGAAATTATATTATATGTGTGTGTGTATATATATATATATATATACACATACATGCATATATATATCCACATGTGATGAATATATATATATATATATATATATATATATATATATATGTGTGTGTGTGTGTGTGTGTGTGTGTACGCGCAATATTTCCACAACTCATACTAGTGCATTACTATTACTTAATTACCAATTAACTGCAACATAAACTTTAGTAGGTGAGCTGACAAAAGGGATCAAGCATGTTAACCTAATCAAGGCCAATTAATCTTGGGGTACTGAAGTGTGAAGAAGCCATGCTAGTCATGTAGGGCTCATACAACTTAGCTAGGGTGAGAAGAAACCAACCACCCATTGTGGCATCACTTGGGGAAACCCTGTCCAGCATGATGCAGGTTTCTGTGTATATATTCTGTATATATACATAAAAACAAGCTGTTTTTAAGGAAAAAAATATAAATTTTCATATCTTGGTTTTGTGATTTGAGTATTTTGTTTAAATATATATATGTGTGTGTGTGTGTGAGATGATATTTCCTTTTAATTCAGTCAGATATCTGCTGATCTCTCCTTTTATTAAATTATTAGAGCTTTTTCCCAGTTTTTCCCATTTTCCTACTTTGAGAGGTTTTTCCAAAGGCGGTAAATATCGGTATTTACCAGCTGGTAAATACCGCACTGAGAAACTTAACAACCCTGGTTTTTAGCATACAAGTTTCAAAGTTACGACAAATATATGGTCAGATAGATGGTTCTCCAGTGGAGTTAAATAAAATATGACTCCTCTGATAGGTATGTGTAATTCTCGCTACAAGTCGAGATTGATCTTTCAATAATGCAGGGGTAAATAATTAATGAAAATGACATAAGGCAGTTTAACATACTGTTTGCTTTTTTTTTTAATCTACAGATAACCACTTCATTAAAATGATATTATAATATATAAAATAAGTAAAATGTGTGACACTGATGTGTACCTATATATACACACCTACTACAGTGCTACATGACTTTTCACACATGAACATAAAAGTGAATTTGTATACATGTCAGAAATGACATGCCCCTAAGAATGTCAAAAACCTGTATTTCCAACCTGATTATATTCAAAGAAATTAAATGAAATATTCCCTTAATCTGTTTTATGTGATGTTAAATTTCTTTGTTTCAGTTCAAATAATACCTATTTTAAAAGTTGTTACATCTGCAGTCTAAAAATACTAATTGCTACTGGTTGAAATAGTCAGCAGTCATTTACATATTTAAATGGTTTCATTAGTTTAATGCAATACACACTGAATTTTATATACCACTGGTACACCAATGTCCTCTAGCAATTAGTCACTTTTTGTGGGCTTGCAAGGTAAAGCAAGGTATGACAGTGTTTTCTAATGAATATATCTAAATATCCCAGAAGCTGAGGAGAATTCAGGCTTTTCCCTGCACGTCCCATACCGTAAATGATAAGGTCTGAGCTATCAGGCTGCCATCTGGTATTGAGGTCTGGACCAACAGGCAAGCGGTCCAGGGTTTACCACACTTCACAGTGCCTGTGCAGTGTGTGCTGCAAGTCAGAACTGCTTCTATAGTGTAGGATTATACAGCGGTGTCCAGACACTGTATTCAAGTTGATAAATTGACAAGATATGAAACATGAACCACTGTGGAGAGAAAAAGAAAAACATTGTGCAATATCTGAGATGACTAACATTGGTAGTTGGGATGAAGTTTAGTGAAACAGTGGGCGAGCATAATGTGGGTGGGGCACATGAAACCACTGGGTTTGAAAACCCCACCCTTTTCATCTGCAACAGAAACATATTTGACCATGAATGCACAAATTATATGTCTGTTAATTGATTAGTTAGTGTAGTCTGTTAAACGTATGTTACGTAAACCTTACCAATTGGAATTCCCGCCGCCTGTCAAACGCCGTGACTATCCCGGAGTCTTTCCACAACTCGTGCATAGCAGGTATATACTCCAAAAACAAACTTTCGTCCAACTTGACGTTGCTGTCATAGCTGAAGACGTACTCCCCAAATTTGGCATTGCTCGGGTTTCCCCACGGAATGTTAAGTTTATCCCTCGCATCAACTAGAACTTTCATACCTTTAACGATATTTGTGTATATGGTGTTCTTGAATTCTCTACGGGCGGCCTCGTCGTAATCTTTGCCATGGATAATCCGCATTTGTTTAAGAAATGTACTTTTGCCACTCTCACCTGAGCCAAGCAAGAGGATTTTCATAGTCCGTCTGAATTTCACCTTATCTCTTGCAATCTCCTGATCGATGTACTTGCTTTTCCTCTTGGCCAGCTTGAGCTCATCGCTATCACAGAATCCGCAACAAGACCAAATCATGTCCGCCATGATGCCCTGGCTACCCAACCCATAATCACGTCACGCTCAAGTGTTTCCGGGGGGAATCCCCAGGCAATCCGGGTATCCCAAGCGCGGTGCTCTACCCTTAGCGATAAATTTACATGTTACCTAAGTTATATTATTATATTATAGATTTCAAGACTAACAAATATTTCTATTGAAAAGATTTATATAAGCCAATATTTGACTGAATAAAAAAATTATCACCAGCAAATTTTTACCCATAATCCCAGTGGAAAGATGGCAGCGACCATAGTGAGGAGACGGGCCTGCCGGGGCCACCGGTTATTGCCCTTAAACTCCACCAGAAAAGCACCAATTTCCTATTATGTCTTGTGAGTGGTTTACACATTAATTAGTGCCAATGTTAAACCCATCCCACCATGTTGTCAGTGTATACAATATTATGCTGTTTGCACATGTGTTATGTATACAGTATACAAGTTCAATGACATTCACTGAGAAGTGGGATGCAGAGCTCACGTTTTGGAGCTAAATATAGCTTTCCAGTCACTGGGGTAGCACGCTCCACCAAAACACCCAAAGCGTTGGTGTCTTAGGGGAACCCCTCCTTAATAGCCCACTTAAAATTGAAGGCTATCTGATAAAGATTAAAACTTAATATACTGTTGTGCATAACCATGGCATTACAGCCATTAGTGTTAGGTTGTAATTTTAGAGTTTATCTAATAACATCTTTTAGTCAAGAAAATGGAGCCACTATAGTGCGTGGCTTCAGAGCGAATGTAGGCTCACTCACACACCATCTCGACGAGGTTATAAGTGTATTCAGACGGACGTTATGATGTTTAGGAAAAATGTAATGGAGGAGAGTGTAAGTGGCAGATAAAAATAAGTAGCAAAATTAAGATGCAAGCAGCAGTATGCAGTATGTTGGGCTTGGGCCCACATTCTATAGTAGTACCAAGAAAATCTATCTGTGCTTAGTAAATACTTGTTACCGAATGCACAATTGTGCTCATCTCAATTGTTGGAATGACCTGTACACTTTACACTATGTACAGAAGTTTCCCAAAAATTGTAAAGTGATAAAATTTTATGCACCTCAAAGTACATGTGTTTTTGTCCTTGGTAGTAAATGAGTCTTTTTGGCAACATTTAAATGTTCTTACCTCTATATATTAATGATAAGTTCAGAGTGGGGTGCCAGTCTAAATCCTGTTGCAACGGACTATAAGACATTTCACATAATCATGGGGACCTCATTTATATGTTAACATAAGGTCTCTTGGTTTTGTTTTGGATGTGTAGGGCAATTTAGCATTAAATTGGTGATTAAAGTTAAACCTTTCAGAAGTTTCATGATATTTCATAAAATATCCAAAGAATAAAAAATTAATTATCTTATGTTGACTCTTCCTAAAATGTCAATCATACGATTCCAAAGGGGTCTCCTATTTAGAACCTTACACAGCCTTTACATAAGGGTCAATCACAAGACACTTGATGTAGAGCAGCAGAGCAAATCAGAATAAAACATCTTGGCAAGAGACAAAATAACTACATGACTGTTCAAAATAAAGTTATGGTCTTGGTTTCATCATAAATTATAAATGAATATAAATTGATGAACTAAGATGTAGCTACTTAAGTAGTGGTGCCTGGAGGCCAACTCTCTTTTGTGGCTTAAGAATGGTCTGGCAGTGCCCTCTTATTAGTATCATCTTGTTAGTGTCATATTAGTGTCTCTTTCATCCTTTTGCAAGGTTTACAGGATTTAGAGAGTATTAATCAAATTCAAGATTATTGGTATAAATATTCAATGAGTGAACTTAAATTATCTGAGTATACCTGATACCATGCAGGGTTGGGGCCAGGTAGAAGTAAAAGTACCCAGGTACAGGTACAGGTATTTGTGGATTGGCCAGGTACAGTTACAGGTACATTTATTTTATGATCACTTCAAAGACGTTTTTACAGGTAATAACAGCATCATAAATTCATGTACATGCAAATTAACATGCCTTATTTCTGTCAAACAATACTGAAGTCATTTTAAAGTATATTTTATTAGAACTTATTATATGTAAGGTTGATACAGCTTATGATGTGCAAGTGTATTAAAAGTCCATTAAGTGCACCAACTAGATTATGACACCATACATTCACCAACATAATATTCAAGTCTACTGAAAGTCCATTAAGTACACCAACCACAGTATGACACCATAAATTCACAAACATGATATTCAAGTGTACTAAAAGTACACAAAGTACAGTTTCATCTACATGTAGCTACTGTCATTGCATTTAACAAACATCACTACAGGTAACCAAATTTAATACTAAAAGAGAAAAAACTTTAAAAAAAAACTTAAAATATGAAAATGTACCTGGAGTACCTTGTACCAGATACAGGTACTTTAGTTCCAGGTAGAGGTACAGGTACAAGGTACTTCCTACTCATGACTGGCAGGTACAGGTACTCTGAAATGTGTACCTAGGTACAGGTACTGATACATTGTACCTTCTAAAGCATCTGTCCCTGTACCTAGATACTGTTAGAAAGTCCGGGACCTCTACCAGACCATCTCACAAATACCTTTACCTGGTCCAAACCCTGATCTATGTCCTGAGAGAACCAACACATTCCTCATCAGCCCATTACTCAACCACTCATGAGTGATTGTTGATTGGGTTGGAGTAGCAGGTTTATCCTCAGGAGTACTGCTCACTGGAGGGCCAGTCCTCTTTATTGCCACTAATTAGTGCTATCCAGGGAGCCTGGCCAGTGGCCACCCTGACAGAGTCCCTGTTACTGGTGGACAGACCTTGGGGATTGTAAGCTGTGCTTACATTTTTGAAGTGACATTTAGCATTAAAATAATAACAATAATATATATATATGAAAATAATGAATGATTAAAACTAATGCTACAGTGAAAAAAAATCAGTGAATGATATAGTTTCATGTGTTATAACTCACTTGTGTTCACATTTTCAGTTGGCTTACCTCTTCCCAAACATTATTCTTGCAAACCAGCATGAATAAAGCTCTCACATTCTGCACAAAATATTGTTTGGATACATGCAAACAAAAAAGTTTTTTTGTTCAACAAATGTTTCTAATATTGCAGTTACAGGCAAGTTAAAAAGAAAGTACAAATTACTTTGAATACAAAATAATCTTCACAGATTTATACACAAGTAATATGAACAGAGTGATTTCTGCATTTTGACCAGGTGTTGGGTAAAACCTGTGAACCCTGGTTTGACTATTTTAGTTTGTAGCATTCCTACCTTAATGTTTCCAGCTCAGTTAGTAACACACTATGTGGACAAATAAAAATTATTTCCAGGGAAAATTTTCTGGAAAATAAGTGCATTCTCTTTTTATTATCTCTATTATGTTATACTGTACAGCTGCTCAAGTAGCAGTGTACATTCAGTGATTCATCTGCGGAAGCCCTGCTGCCTTGGCATTATTGTCCCTGTACCAGTGGCAGTCCTCATATCAGACTCTGTCAGATCATCATTTTCTCATCCTTGTATTCCAATAAGCTACTGTTTTAACACTGATGTAATTTGATCAGTAGTACATGTCAGCAAAGTATCTCTTAATTTAAACAAAAGCATGATGTGCTGAGCCCTTATAGTTCCTAGTGCTAGTTGAAGCTCTTGATATATGTGTTCTTTGCAGAACAACTTTTTCCATTTCTTTCTTTTTCTACATAACTCAAATTGCATGGGCATTCCCAATTATTTAAATTTTTTCCCTCATACGTTCAGAATATCTGTTGTATTCTATCATTGATATCAGATTTTGTTGGTCTGTCAACTCCTTGGTGTGCTTGATAAAAACATTTGGTTTATTGTGATTAAAATCATAATTTGAGGCGTTTTCAGTTTTATTTATTTTTAAGTTTAAGTCCTTTATAATCCTATGAAAGTTAATATTAGTCTGATTAGTATGGACTGGTAAGAAACAAACTTAGCAGTGTAACTTTAACTTTAGCATTACTTTAATTTGTTAACAATTTTATAATCAAAGTCAGTTCCTTATGTATAAAAAATATTACTTATGTATTTTGCTACCAATTAAGGGTATGATATTGGCTTGACTATGAATAAGGTTAAAAGTCAGTTCTTTGTATCCATAGGAATTGAGTGCTATTAAATTAATATTGACATGTATTGGGCTCAAATTTGAGATAAAAGACATAAACAGATTGATTTCAGTTTGTCTTACAATATTTACTTTGACTGGTAATGCCATTATATGAATGTTGTCTGTACATTTCGTGTTTATTCAATAAAAAAAACATTCTTGTACTATTTTATTAAGATTATACCCATTTTATGATAATGATTCCTGTTCAAGCTAGTAAAAGATGGGTATACCTACATTGATCAATATCTGAACAAATCCTACAAACTGTAAATAAGAATGATATTTTATGATGAAAAAATTAATACAGGTTCTCAGGTCTGGAAATATCTAGGTGTTATCTCATGTTGTTGATCTCAGACATTCTATTGAAAACTGAGCAGTTGTGGGGCAAATCCAGGACTGAACCTCAGCTCAGCCCTTCTGTTCTAACTCTTCCTGTTTGGCCCTTTGGGATAGCTGGACTAATTGTATCAACAGTCAATGTTTGAAGTAAAAATTTGTTACATCACAAGTAAATGCCATCTGCTTACCTGGTGCATGTGTATGCCTACAAAATAATACTTTTTCCATTAATTCTTTAACAAAACAAACACCCATGTTTATGAACTTTGCCTTGAAACAGTTCTTTTCCAACATATTTGAATGGACTACATTATCTAGGTGTTATCTCATGTTGTTGGTCTCAGACATTTTATTGAAAATTGAGCAGTTGTGGGGCAAATCCAGGAATGAATCTCACCTCAGCCCTTCTGTTCTAACTCTTCCTGTTAGGCCCTTTGGGATAGCTGGACTAATTGCATTAACAGTCAATGTTTGAAGTAAAAATTTGTTACATCACAAGTAAATGCCATCTGCTTACATGGTGCATATGTATGCCTACAAAATAATACTTTTTCCATGAATTCTTTAACAAAAGAAACACCCATTTTTATAAACTTTGCCTTAGAACAATTCTTGTCCAACATATTTGAATGGACAGTGGGACTACATTATCTAGGTGTTATCTCATGTTGTTGGTCTCAGACATTTTATTGAAAATTGAGCAGTTGTGGGGCAAATCCAGGACTGAACCTCAGCTCAGCCGTTCTGTTCTAACTCTTCCTGTTAGGCCCTTTGGGATAGCTGGACTAATTATATCAACAGTCAATGTTTGAAGTAAAAATTTGTTACATCACAAGTAAATGCCATCTGTTTACATTGTGCATGTGTATGCCTACAAAATAATACTTTTTCCATGAATTCTTTAACAAAAGAAACACCCATTTTTGTAAACTCTGCCTTGAAACAATTCTTGTCCAACATATTTGAATGGACTACATTATCTAGGTGTTATCTCATGTTGTTGGTCTCAGACATTTTATTGAAAATTGAGCAGTTGTGGGGCAAATCCAGGACTGAACCTCAGCTCAGCCGTTCTGTTCTAACTCTTCCTGTTAGGCCCTTTGGGATAGCTGGACTAATTGTATCAACAGTCAATGTTTGAAGTAAAAATTTGTTACATCACAAGTAAATGCCATCTGTTTACATTGTGCATGTGTATGCCTACAAAATAATACTTTTTCCATGAATTCTTTAACAAAAGAAACACCCATTTTTGTAAACTTTGCCTTGAAACAATTCTTGTCCAACATATTTGAATGGACTACATTATCTAGGTGTTATCTCATGTTGTTGGTCTCAGACATTTTATTGAAAATTGAGCAGTTGTGGGGCAAATCCAGGACTGAACCTCAGCTCAGCCGTTCTGTTCTAACTCTTCCTGTTAGGCCCTTTGGGATAGCTGGACTAATTGTATCAACAGTCAATGTTTGAAGTAAAAATTTGTTACATCACAAGTAAATGCCATCTGTTTACATTGTGCATGTGTATGCCTACAAAATAATACTTTTTCCATGAATTCTTTAACAACGGAAACACCCATTTTTATAAACTTTGCCTTGAAACAATTCTTGTCCAACATATTTGAATGGACTACATTATCTAGGTGTTATCTCATGTTGTTGATCTCAGACATTCTATTGAAAACTGAGCTGTTGTGGGGCAAATCCAGGACTGAACCTCAGCTCAGCCGTTCTGTTCTAACTCTACCTGTTTGGCCCTTTGGGATAGCTGGACTAATTGTATCAACAGTCAATGTTTGAAGTAAAAATTTGTTACATCACAAGTAAATGCCATCTGTTTACATGGTGCATGTGTATGCCTACTGTTCTAACTCTTCCTGTATATTTTAATGGACTACATTACCCTCTTCATTACAATTATACCTACATTGCAGGTGTATTTTAAAGCCCTGGTGCATTGTGGGTGGCACATTTTTAGCCCACAAACCCTAACCAGCAGAGGTTTACTCCTGTGAGGCCGATTCTCCACAGTGTGCTTCAGCTATTGAATCCACTATTTTTTAATGCAGGTATGCACCCTACTCCCTTACAACTGTTATACATGTATTCATTGTATGTTTCAGGTTGCCAGAAATTCCACCCGACACCCCAGAAACTAATCCTGTGATGAGGTTTGATGAAGTCCCGCGCTTCAATGTCATTTCTCCAAACGCTATCATTACTGGATGTGCAAAGTTAGCAATCAAATATGACATGGGTATGGGAGAGCAAAATAACAAACTCAAAGGTAAGCAAGTATAAAGTGTTGTATTTTTAAGCCTCTATTTAATGTAATACATGTTATTTTTTGCGATAGTTAAAGTTCATGAATCAGCAAGGTTGGACCTGTGGGAACACATAATGATTTTATAAATTGCCTGGAATAATTTTTTTTCTACAAAAATTAAACTGAAAAAGAAAAATTAAGGTTAATGAGAACCAACACTGATTATTTCTGAAAGCACAAACCGTTGACATATTTAAATACACTGACATAACCACACAAGAAATCTGTGGTGTATCCTAGTACAAGTATTGTTTAATGATGCCTTCCAATTAAACTCTCACTGTGTGGAACTAATTATTGACTGGTTACAAGCTTCATAATGTTGTGTAGTAGTGGTAGGAATTAGTTTTAAAATTATAATCAATGTTTGAGAAACGACTGATGATTGATTATTATTTGGTTATTTTATGTTCTTTCTAAATAACCATGAAATCTGCTGTACACTAATTATTGTACACTAAATATTGACTAGTAAATAGTGTGACATATACATCAGTATTCATAATGAAGCCACCTTCATCCAAGCTTGACTTACTTTGAATAATTGTTGGCTGCGCAAGGTTCTGTTTTGATGCTGTTTGTTACTTTGTGTTCATATATCTCTGACAGGATTAGATTTTTGCATGTGCATAGAAAAGAGTTTTTCATTGATTATGCAAAAATTTAATTCATTTAATCTATTTTGAAAGAAAACGACCAATCATTGATTTAATTGATGAATAGGCACATTTCTATTGTGTAATCAAGGCCTTGAGATTTTTTATAATCAGTGTTTGTCAATGGTTCTTGCAAGATTTATTCATGAGTGACCAGTTTAAGGCATGTAATGGTGAATTATTCATTTAAAGTTCAAGAAAAGGGATAAAATTCACATTTTGATAGATCTTATGAGGGTGGACTTGTAGGAGGAGAGATTAAGTAGCGACCATTTCCGTTTATATAAGTTTCAGTTACTTTAGATCAGGTTAGAGAACATGGTTCATTAGTTGTTTAAATGGCACAGTAACACATGGGATATTTACATAGAGGATTCATGTTTGATTATTCATCCACAGATCCCAATGAAACAAAAGATTTTGAGACTGTCTTCAATCCTATGGAGGAATTATCTGTACCCATGAACACGGCGTGGAAGACGGCAAAGCATCTGAGTTATGTTAGGAGCACAGAAGGTTACATGAAAGCATTTCAAAGGGTAAGTAATTATTGTCCTTGATTTGGGTTTGTCTGTCTGTTCATCTGACGGTCTGTCTGTTTCTGTGTGATGACTTTCCTAAATATTATCCAATATCATTTAAATTTTGGTCAGTGATTGCTTTGATGCATACCTTGGAAGGGATTGTGTTTTTGTGTGTCTGTCTGATAAGATAATAATACAATAGCATCTTTCATTATTTATATCAAGAATCAGCATATTTAGTGTTACTAGTCACCAACAGGTGTCGCTAACAGGTGACATAAATTTCTTGAATTTTTTTGCAGTAACTGCTAGGTGCTGCCATCTGTTGAGCATGGTTAAAACTATTTGCTCTTAGACTTTAAAATCATATCAGACTTGAAGGCTGAAGCGGTGGACATAAATTCCTTGGATTTGCTTGCTTTTAAGCTGTTATGATACCAGCTCTATCACACATTTTACATTAACTCTGCAATTTGTAGCTTACTTAAAGTTTGCAGCTTGTGCGCTAAGATTAGCTCTTAATGACTTTTAACTGGATATGTTTGTCGTTTGTAATAATGAGCTTCTTAATGAATCAGTATTTTGCTGCAATACTTCTTTAAGCTCAGAGAAATGACTTCCTTAATACTGAATTATAGCAACTGGTCTGGGTTGCCTTGACCTTTGTCATTCCACCTTGCTCAGTGCAGAGCATGCATCCAAATTGTACATAAAGAAATTTGAAACTTGACACCCAGACAAACCGTTATATGATTTCCATGTAAATTCAAGATTGTACTGTGATGCTCGATATTTTTTAAGCCACAGGGTAAAATTAAGAAATGAAAGATAAATGTGGAAAATGTCTGATCAGATCTGTATATTATCAGATACACCCACAAATTGAGAGGGCCAAGAATGAAAGATGGATCAGTGAGCCTTTATACAACGCTGTCAAGGTAAAATTTTATTTGTTTTTAGCTAATGATAGGATAAGAAAAAATAATATTTTACATTAAATGCCATTATTTTACATCAGGAGGTATGCATTTCAGAATACATTCAGTTTACCTGAAGAAGAGCTGTTTTAATGTTTAAATTAAATCGAATTTGCAGGTGAATGAAATTGTGTCTATCCACAGGTACTACACAATTAACAAGATGACTGCTGACAACGCGAAATGTATTACTTTCCTAATTATTTTGTTTCACTTAAAAAATATTTCTGAAGTGGTTTTAATCGTATTTCAAAGGCTGTTCCCGAGCCCACAAAAATCTTCACTCTTTTGAAAATATTTCACACAGAATGCTACTATTCATGCTTGTTTGGTTATTAATAAAAAAGTATTTTAAGGATATCTGTGGTCAGTCATATATAAACAAATCATATATTATTCATTCATTGTTTAGGAGGTATCAGCTAATCGCCACAACTTGACAGATTACCAGAAGAGCCTGGTTGACATGTATCTTCTGGAGGGCCGCCTTAATGGTATTGAACTGGTGGGGGACACAAAACAAAGATTTGTTGGAACACTAAAGAGATTAATAGACTCTAAAAATCATTACAGGTAAGGGTCTCTGATAGGTAAGCGTTTGTGAATAATTTTGTACACCTTAGTGTGTGTAAAAAGAAAACATAGTTTGAACTTGATAATAAATTTTATTATTTCATGAAGGAGCATTGTAAATCTAACTCCATTCCATTGCAGAACCCTTGTCAACCATTTTTTTCACAATATTTCTAGAAACAATATAATGAACTTGAAGTTCATAAATAATAAAGACCATGATCTAAGCTATTTTTGTTCCCTTCATCCTCGGAACGGAGGACATTGATTTGGGTTTGTCTGTCTGTCCCTCTGTCTAGCTGTCGGTCTGTCAGGTTTTCATTTCCATGCGATAACTTTCCTAAACATTATCAGATTTCATGCAAGTTTGGGTCAGTGATTGCCCTCATGCTTACCTTGCTTGGGAATGGTTTTGGAGAGTCTGTCTCACAAGATAATAATGCTATATGAAATTTTAATTTTTCATATGATGAATCAGCACATTTAGTTTCACTTATCACCAACAGGTGTCACTTGCAGAGGACATATTCATTGAATTTGCTTGTCAGACCTAATATTCATAGAAATAAATAAATGAATATTGAAACTCAGTCTTTCCTTTACAAATTTGCGCATATAGTTCCTCTCATGATTGTTTTAAATGAAGCCTCTAAATGTGAAAACAGTTGTGAAAAAAACAGCTCTAGTTTACGGAAATTGTGAGTCAGTCTTCATAGGAGTGAAGAAATTAAAATCTGTCATCTCATCTCATCTGTTCTATATGTACCTGTAGATAATGGTAACATATTTTAAATGTAGCCATCTGAAAAGATTGAATAAAAGCATTGCCCTAATGGAATTCTATCATTTTTCACATTATCTCTTTCAGAAACAAAGTCATGTTAGCAACCAATTTGTTTTCTCACACAATAGAAGATACTGCGTTGATTAGATCTATGCCAAAGTCTCTGGTGGAACAACTGGCAGTAGACAAGTAAGTTTTGACATAAAATCATATTTGATGTTTTATGTAGACACAGCATTTACACTTACATGCCAAGGGAAGTGCAAGAATGGTTTTGAAAACCCACAGCTATTGTTTCTGTGAAAATTAAAATCTTGTGTATAGATATTATTTGTATACAGAAAACACGAGTGCACTCTATTTAGACAAAACAGTAAATTAGGGTTTTGAGATTATCAATATGCTTTGAGATTATTTTAATTTTACAGATTACACCCAGACAAAGGTCCATGGAAGGTCAGTCTACAGCCTCAGGTATACTCACAGTTCATGGAGTACTGTGACCAGCGGCTGTTACGCTGGAATCTGTGGCAAGCATATCAAAACAGGGCATCCATAAAACAGGACCAGGTCAACCTGTCTAATCACATGATAATCAAGGACATCAGAGTCTGCAGGTATCCAATTTAATTTTCTATGCATGACTCGGATAAGATATGCTATCAAGTCTTGGGAAACCTCTGTATTATCGACACCTCTTCATTACTGGTATCTTTCTATTATACACACCTGTCTTAAGACTCCTTTTTATTAAAGACATCTCCCTAATAAGACACCTTTCTATTATACACACCCCTCTATAAAGACACCTTTCTATTATACACATCTCTATTTAGGAAACCTTTCTATTATACACACCTCTCTTATAAGGAACCTTTCTGTTACCTACACAACTCTATTTAGGACACTTTCTGTTAAGGACACCTCTCTATTAAGACACCTTTCTTTTATGCACACCTCTCTATTTAGGAACCTTTCTATTACATGTACCTCTCTATTAAGGACACTTTCTGTTTAGAAAACCACTCTTATTGTATACACCTCTCTGTTAAGGAAACCTTTCTATTATATGCACCTCTCTATTAACATCCCTTTCTATTATATACAACTCTCTTTTAAGTACACCTTTCTTTTATACACACTTCTCATTTTGGAAACCTTTCTATTTAACAACCCTCTCTAATAAGGAACCTTTCTATTACATAAACCTCTCTATTAAGGAAACCTTTCTATTATACACACCTCTCTTATAAGGAACCATTCTATTACATATACCTCTCTAGTAAGGACACTTTCTGTTAAGGAAATATATCTATTATATAGACCTCTATTAAGACATCTTTCTTTTATACACACCTCTCATTAAGACACCCTTCTATTATATACAACTCTCTTTTAAGGACACCTTTCTATTAATCACACCTCTCTTTTATATACAGCTTTCTATTAAGACATCTTTCTTGTATGCACACCTCTCTCACACCTCTAAACATGCCACTCTATTGAGGACACCTTTTTTGTAATAAAATCAATATTATTAGCATTAGCAGACTGCCTTCAGTATCAGATAAGGCAACAGGTGAATAATTCACTCTGTGCAGCCAGATACAGATCAAGAGTTCACTCAGTGCAGTAGTTGCACCTGCATATTATTTTTAGTTCACTTTGGGGCAACTGCCTGCCTCAGTTGAGCTTGGTCATCCAAGTGCACTTGACTGAGAAGTTTTATGTATCAGCCTGGAATTGTGAATGTCTACACATCTCAGATAGCTTCTTCTAAAAGACTAGTGGTGCCATCTACAGTAATTTTTGCAATGTATGTCCCTGCTTATTCCTCAGGAGTGATTTGACATGTCTGCCTAAAATTGTGCATGTTGATACATCTTAAAGAGTTAAGTTGTATACAAGACTTGTGGTGCCACCTACAATTGTTTTTTGGTCCCATGCATCTGTGCACATAGCACAACAGTGGTTTTAAGTATCTGTCTGATATTTTGCATGTCCATTCATCTTTGAGGGATTTTACGTACACAAGACTGGTGGTGCCACTTACAATCATTAGCTCAGCTGACTATAAGTCATCTGAGCTATAGTGGTGGTCCTTTGTTTGTTGGCCAACCGGCCTTCTGTCTGTCCATTAAACTGGCACGTTTATGTTTATAACATTTCAGTTTGATGGTAGATTGATCCACCGGGCATCATTTTCTGTATAATATTTGTGAATTACAGAAAAGAAGTGGCTCATCTGCTGGGATATGAGAATTTTGCAGAGATGTCTATGGAAACAAAAATGGCAGGGAGTGTAGAAAACGTAATCAGCATGATAGAAAGGTAACACACACATTTTGATCAACTGTCAGATTACAGTTTAGCCACCGACTGCGATGCAATGGTTTAGCTCTTCATTGGGAGATAAATGTAATTAAAATTTAAGTAAAAGCATATGCAAATTAACATTAAATCAAATGATAATATCAAATTTACATTGTTCAAGGTTCCATTTTTATGCTTTAATGTCCTTGCTGTATTTCCGTGAGATTTTTCTCCATTTACTTTGACTTTTATGTACATGTGCATACATCATGCATAACTTTTTGAGAGCATCAGTGGTACAAAATTGTACTCAATTTAATTCAGTTTGACAAACAAATTATCAGTGACTCATACAGTTGATTAATCATCACAAAAGAAGTAACTCTGCTGGCCTAAAACATTGTAAAACAAAATGAAATTAGTGATAATTTTTCAGACCATCTGAATTGTAGCATGAAGACAAAGTTCAAACCTGTTTCCCAAGAGGACATAGCCAGGTTAGAGAAGTTTGCCTGCAGTGAGGGCTTCCCGGGGCCCCTAGAATTATGGGATGTCCCATTCTGGAGGAGAAGAGAGAGGGATCACCTCTACGGGTATGACACTCAGTTTCTCTATAATCATGTGTGAATATGTGTGTGTAATATGTGTATATGTTTGACACAGTCACCATTGATATCAAGGCATATGTCTGGTTTACCTTTTCATCACACAGTTAGATGTACCCAAAATCTCAATCCATACTAAAAATTGGGTCACTACAACTTAGTTCCTTCGAGATATTAAAGAAAAACCTCAATTTTCCATTTAAAACCCTTTGTTACATTTCAAGACTGTCTAATATCAAAACCATTGATCTGTTTTTGACCATATTTAAAATAAATATTCCACTATATGTTTCTTATGTACATACCAGAAATTTTTGTCAGTATTGTGTAATTTCATGAAGTTATGGAATAAAACATATGAAATTTGTAAAACATCAGGAAAGATATTTACTCATGAGAATTATTGTAGCTAGTGTATTTTTTTTCAGGTATATAACTTTATTTGTTCAAGATTCATTTGTATACCCAAAATTAAATCTGATTTTTTTTCAATTTTTTAAATTATTAGCATAAATATAAAATCAGTACCTTACATTTTGGCCATTGCAATTTTTTTTCCTGTGAGTACTGTCTGATAAAATACCACAGCATATACATATAGGGATTTAATCTGTTAAAATCTGAAATCTTGTCTAGGCAAATTTAAAATCTGCCTGGATTTCAATCTCATCTCACACACACACACACACACACATATATATATATATATATATATATATAAACAAAAGTATATTTTCCATTTGCTAAAATTTCCAAAATTCTGCTGAGCAACACAACCCATGGGTCCCTTGTTGATACCATGAAACCTGTACCCAGCGACCACTGCAGCCAGAAACAGTCTGTGACTTATGATGGAAAACTGAGTGCACTGAGCTTAATCACTCTTTAATGCCTCTGTGTTGAGCAACTGTTTGTAGTGCGTGACCACCAATTGCTCAGATGTGGCCAGTCGCTGGTCTTTACCGCCGTTTTTTTTTAACAAAGCCTATTTTTGAACACGTCCTATTTGTTTAATAATTGTCTAAAACATCTTTACCGTGAAGGATCACATGCTTTAGGGGAACTCCCTCATTATTATTCATCTAACAGAACACTTGTTGTATTTCTTACACAGCCGCTATGTTTACAAGAGCGTTTGTTGACCCGAGTCACAACTAGTCTGACAAAGTGTAAAAACCATTTGCGCGGGTTAAAAAAGCTGGGCGGAATTTTACGAAACCTGGGATTATGTTCAGGTCACATGTGAACTGCTGCGCCCTGATTTTGTTTTGACCTCTGGCGGATCTCTCTTTGGCGGATACACGTAGTCGCTTGTCGACTACCCGTATTCTAGTTATCAATTGCTTTATCCCACACATTTCGACTTGACAACATGTCAGTTTGTGACCATGACAAACTTACAACCTGCTTTGATTACATCAGTTGAATATTCATCAGTATAACAATATGACTCAGTGCTTACTACCAATATAGATAGACTGTTTGAAAATGTGAGCAGTCACCTGTAATCTAATTATTGATCCCTTCATACCTGCTTTGAAGTTAATTTAGATTTCAAATAAGGCTGCTTCTAATTTGATAAACAAAGTGACTCAGTGTGTACTCATCGTTAATTCCTAGTTTGTGTTTGCAATATGATAAAAAGGCTCTTCAAAGGCTTGTTTAATAAAGTTATCAAAGGACAAGCTTTCTTTGATAATTATAAACAAGATTCCCTTTGTTTTTTGTTAAGCAGAATTCATTTTTTAGCTCAGCTGACTAAGTCAGCTGAGGTATAGGAATGGCACTCCCGGTCATCCATTGGCAGGGCACAAATCGTAACTGCTGGTCCTAGAAACTTCTAACTAAATATCCAGGGAGGTCAATAAAAATTCTCCTTGGTAACCCAGAAATTTGGTCACTGTGACATATATCCTCCATGCTATGGGGCCTGAAAGTACCACCCAGAATAAAAAAAAAATGGATACAAAACCTCCAATATCTTGATAATTAATGCATGGATTGTCATGAATCTTGCCTTGAATATTGACCATGACTAGTTTTGTCAGTTCCCTAAAAATGGAGGCGCCACCTGTATTTTTTTGTTAATTTACAAATATTTTTATATTTGTTTTTTTCTAAAACATTTCAACAGTCATGTCAGTTTCTCAGCTGTGATTACATCTAGTGTCCCAAAACCTGGTGTGTTTATTGATCACAAATGGATATCCTATAGTAATCACCCTGTCTGTCTGTTAGTCTGTCCATCTGTCCATCCACACAAATTTGTTTCCAGATGGTAACTCCAGATTGGATTGAGATATGGATTTCAAACTTGATTTACATATGGCCCACCACTAAAGCAAGAACCTATATGATTTTTTGGCCATGAGGTCAAATGTCAAGGTCACAGGACTCGCTTATTAAAAAAGATTATGGCTGCAATTAAAGCCAAGTTTTTCATCCTAAACTTTCCATCTTGCACATTTGGCTGACTTGCCAGTATGGGGAGAGCATAAATGAATTTGGGGTCACAAGGTCAAGTTCACAGGGGCCATCTGTTCAAAAATTAGTTTCCAGATGATAACTCCAGTTTAGTTTGACATACTGGTTTGGATTTATGGCTCACCACTAAAGTAAGAACCATGTTGATTGTCAGGTCCAATAGTTAAACGTCAAGTTCACAGGAACCATTCATTCACAAATTAGTTTATAGATGATAATTCTGCTTTGGATAGACAGATTGGCTTCAAACTTGATTTATTAATGACCCACCACTTCAGTGAATTCATTTTGATTTTGAGGGTCCAGAGATCAAAGTTGAAGGTCACAGGAGCCACAACTTTAAAAAGATTGTGGCTGCACTGTTAATTAAACTTTTCATCCCAAACTTTTAATCTTTCAGACATGGGTTATCTGGTCAGAGGTCAAGGTCACTTCTTGAAAGATTGTTACAGTAATCTAAATGCTGCAAGTTCAAGGATAATATGATTTTTTAGTCACAAAGTCATTGGTTAAGGTCACAGGACTCTCATTCTGAAAAATTTCTCTAAGAATATCCTTATAGACAAATTAAGCTGACCATCGAGACCCATGGCTCCTTAGTTAAAATAAATACTGTTGTTAACTTGTAAAAATTGTTGTGAATATCTTGACTTATTTGATGAATATATCCTCCATCTATTTGTATTATTAATAAATCAATGTTAACATAGACATATATGCCTTGGTTTTCTTTGTTCACTTCATGCTGAGTCTTAAAGACCACCTGAGACTTAAGACCACGTATGACTTAAGACCACCTGTGACTTAGGACCGCCTGTGACTTAAGACCGCTTTCGGGTGTGGCACATCAGGTGGTCTTAACTCTCAGGTTTTACTGTATTGTGTATTTGGTCTTGCCTTGAAAGGAACCAATTTCAGCCAGGACTAGACATTATTGAAATTCGACTTAGTGTGTTTTAAATTACCACCTTATCTTCAAAATATTCAAGGTACATGAACATTTGTAATAATACATGTTTGATCTCAGTCTATTTGTTGATTTTGGTGGAATACAAAAATTACCCAGCAAAACCATCACAGCACATGGAATTATTCTCCAATTCGTCTGTTTTTTATGTCGTCATAGTTCTGTGTGTGAGTATATGCAAACCATATGCATTTTACCATAACACGGATGCATAACCAGAGGTCCAATTTTACATGACAAAAACTCTGGAATAAGGAGAAGAAACATAAAAGAAGAAACTTAGAAGAAAAACCAGTTGGAAGCATTCTAAAATCTGATGTGTAATGTTATTTGATGCAGCCACCACTGATAACACCCAGTGCAAGTTTATTTCCATTTCTGTACAGGAAAAACGTAAAAGGTTCAGAA
This sequence comes from Sipunculus nudus, assembly GCA_026874595.1. Classification (NCBI taxonomy): domain Eukaryota; kingdom Metazoa; phylum Annelida; class Sipuncula; order Golfingiida; family Sipunculidae; genus Sipunculus; species Sipunculus nudus. Next base: position 61,927,739 of record CM049307.1, read on the forward strand.
TTTAATATTGGCAGATATCATGATAAATTTTAAGGAGAAAATACTACACTTCATGTATATGTAACATGCATGGTATGTGAACAGGAGCATTAAAAATCATCCATGCAAGTAGCAGTGTCAAACCAGTGTATGCTTGTCAGGCAACTATCATATACATTAGAGTGCTGTTTTTCTGAATGCCGTTTTTCCAAAAATTTGTTTTCCCGAAATGTAACCAAAAATTTATTTGTATTTACTCTTTTTTTTAAGCATGTTAACGCTTCACATGAACTTTTGTAATTATGACTCACAAAGGGTCAGGTATTTCGGCCCAGTTGTGACCCTAATTTATTTTTAGTTCTGGGTTGGTGTTGTGCTTGGGCCAAGGTGTGAAAACTACAGCTAGCCACTCACTGCTGAGCTCAGTACCCCCCTAGAAAAAGGCTGAAAAGGTTATCCAAGAGAATTTGTCATGTGTATTTTCAACCATATCTTGTTTGTACTCAGGCAAGCATAGTTCATTGGCTGGGGCTAGGACGCCAGGCCAAGTTACTGAGCAGTTTACTCACATGGGCATTAGAGAGGTGTCATTAATACATCACTTTATAGCATGAACAGTTAACCGCATCTGGTGAATTTGTTGAAGAAAAGGGCCTGTGCATATCCTTAAAACACCATATATTTTCTGGTTGTCAAAAGGTTGAAAAGAAACACTGTGTTCCCTAAGTAAAATGGCATGAAGTTTACAATAAAATGTCTTGTGAACTTCTCACTAGACCTCCGACTGGTTTTCCAAAAGTGTGTTTTTCCAAACAAAAAGCTTGTCCCCAGACTCTTTCGGATAAAAAGCGCTCTACTGTACTTGCAGGACGGCAGGGATGAAATTTTGAGCTTTCTTTATAAGAATTTGTTGTAAGAGACAGAATGATGTAACTGGGGTTATGCCTCAAGTGCCAATACAGGGGGGCCTAGGAAGTAAAAATGTTCTTTATTCTTGTTATCTATATTATATTTTACCTATATAACATATAAATATATTTATTGATAAGTTTAATTTTTTAGATTATATCTAACTTATTCTTCATAATCATGTCGAAATCTGCATTAAATAAAAACTTGATTGACTTATGCTCAGCAACAGTCTTCCAACAGTCTCTCTTACCACTTACCACTTACTGTTTCCTAGGCCATCACAAGCATAGTATGCTAAGCATGCTGAGCCATTCATCTGTATATCATGTTACTGTCAGAAACATTTCACAGGTATCCCCCCCCCCCCCCCCAGTCTGTAGCATATACAAAATCTGTCTATGTCTCATTAGCAAATCTGAGAGGTATTGTGACTGATGAACCTGACCTGCCCCTGACCTGACTTGGCATGCAGGGTCAGTGTGTTAAGTAAAGCTTCCTTTCCCTGCCAGGAAATGTGGTTTTTCATATCACTTTCCCTGACTCATACAGGTTTCTCTTGTAAAAAAAAATTGGTAAATATTGATTTCCCTCAGTTTCATCTAGATTATTTTCATTATCGTGATAATAAACCATTATGGAAAGATCTATGTACTCTATGATTTTAAGAAATGCATGTGTACTGTTTTCTCAACTTTTCAAAATTCAGCACTTAGGAAAGTTACTCCTACATCAAATTTCTCTACAGTTCTTTGCCTTTTCCAGATGTTTTCAGGGCTGTCCCAGAGCTGAAAGTAAAACTTGGCAAAGATTTCCATGAGTTTGTAATAGATTTCTCATTGTATAGCAACATTTTTAACCTGGTGGGAGGATATTTTGTCCAGGTCAGTATCATTGAGTCAAAAAAATATGGATTAACAAGCTGATCAACCTGGTATACTGGGCTTATTACCGTGGTTGGGGAGATATATTTACTGAGATGTAGAATGTTGGCTCATTTTTTATTCTAAAAGTTAAAAGATAATAAAGGTTTTCAGTGGGATACCTTCTCAATAAGGTATGTACAAATATTTTTTTTACATTTATTTTGTGGCACTGTGCTTGTGGCAAAAAAAAAAATCATACCCAGGTATGTTTACCTTGAAGACCTGGTCAGTGATGATGTTTAAATTGTGTACCGGAATGAGACAGAGGGGCATTCAGGTTTCTGATGATATTTGACTGGTTTCTATCGTTGGACATGTAAAGAATAGGTTGATGTGAGAAACACATGAAAGATCAATCAAATGTATGCTGCAATGAAACTGTTCCCGAAGAAAGAAACAGAAATATGCATACCTCATAAGTAGCAGAAGCGGACCCAGTGGGACTCCATGCCGAGGGTCCATATCCCAGTTTCAGCCGCCACAAAATTTTTTTCATCATGACAGACCAATTTTGAGGCCTGAAACTCCCGCCACCATTCCACCCCTGCTCCTGAAATTGGGACCTTGAATAAGGTTTTGTCATTAATCTTCCTGGGTTGAACCCTTCATTTCATAAAGCAAGAAACATGTGTTTTTCACTTTTACTGACCACGCAAGTGGGTGAGAGCCTGGGTCCAATGAAAGGCCAGCCATGCTCAAATCCCTCACTGAAAGCAAGCAATATAAATATGAATATTGTGGGGTTGAGTGACCATGATGCATACATTCCAGTCATTGCCGAAGGCAGTTCGGCTGTGCTCGGTCTAACTTCCTCGCAAGTTAGAAATGCGGAAAAACCACTAAAATTGATGTGTACATTAAAAATTATTTATTCTCATATATCACCTATGTCACTGCAGGGACAATAACCTTTAAAATGATGTATGTCACAGTGTCATACGCAAAGTGGTTTCAGAGAACATTGCAAACAAATGTGGACTGAATTCCTTTTATAAGTATTAGATAATGGGGATTAATAACAGAGTAACCATCTTTTAATAGCCATGATTCTTTATGTGTTCCTCTTGTTAATTGTCAGTTCAGTTCTAAGCCCATGATCTACTAGCACCAAATCCATTCATTATCAGAGTAAATGTCAAACACTAATGTTGTGTATTAAATCTTTAATTGTGCATCACATTAAATACCTAAAATACACATTGGAATACAGGTGTGTTTAATTACAATAAGGCCAAATAAAATAAAAAGGTATGCTTCTCAGGCACCGCCCTCATCAATTTTAACCCCCTGCATCAAAAATTTTTATTTTCATTTTCATCTTTCAAGAAGATAAAATAATACAATTTTGATAAGATTTCCTTTGTTATGTATTGCTTTTACCAATTTAGCCATAAAATTCTGTTATTTTCACCTTTTTCCCTGATCATATGAAATTTTTATCAAAATATACAAAAAAGGTAAAAAATAAAATAGCAGCTGCCCCGCACTGTTTCTGAAAAAAGGGGCCTGAGAATCATACCTTTTTTTTTGCCTAACTGTAAAAAAAATATAAAGCACTTGAAACAGTTTGATAGAATAAATCTAGATAACACTCACAGAAACCTACCGGTACTTCTACTGACAAAATAAACCACTAAAAATGTATTCAAGGACTACTCAAGACAATTACTTGAAATTATATAAGCACTTTGTAACAATGGCAAATTAACAAACATTCTTTTGTGTAGTTTACAGTCAACAGGCATATTTCTAGGTCAAGCCAAGCAAGTGAAGTAAGCAAACTTCTAAAATATATCACCATTTATTATAACCAAGCTTCATTTGCCTGGCTAAAAAGATTTGGGCTCTTAATATAGATCAGTGTCTCACATTTTTCACAGTTTTCATGATGATTCCCTTGCATTTGAACCTTGCTGTTGGAGCTTCATTTTCCTTATATCCTGCTGAAGGCCCATGTTTTGATAGATATATAATATAGGGTTTACCACCCCTATACTATATGAGAACGCCTTGGCAGGGGGAAGGTATGCCTCAATATGGACAGAGTGGGAAAGCAGGTAGGAGATCTGTAGTCCACATAGCGGTAACGTGCTCACCATGAAAGCAGCAAACAATACTACCGTCCTCTTCATAGCAACAAGTAAGTGATTATGGGATTTAAATGTATATTGGACTGAATTCTTTGACATCCCTGTGTTTTCATCAGATATGGACGTTTCTGTCTTTTCAGGTTCTTGTTTGATATTCTCATTTGTCAGTTGGCTGAAGGAAGTCTCATTATTTGTCGTTGGGAGTATGTTGGTATCCTTCACAGTGATTGTCAGATCCTCTTTGCTGAAGTACCTTTCATGTGTGTCATGATTTAAATTCTCAAGCATATATTGGTCAAGAATATGGCTGAAGGTACGTGAACGACGGATAGAGGGACGCCTTTTGTATATTTTGCTCGTGTGAGGTACTGAATTGTTGAAACTGGACTCGGACAGGTCGTTGCTTGTGACCGAAGGTTGATGCAGTTTTACACCATCTTCTATTGTGAGTCCCTTTCCATGTGTTCCGAAGTCAACCTCGCTTTCAGTATTTGCCCGAATTAGCCCACTTGTCTTGTGGCCGATGCTGTTCAACTGAGAGCAATAACAGGATGATTTTTTCACCTGTCCAGATGAAGAAACATCAAACGTTCCATGTGTAACATTCGAAGAAGTATTCAAACTAATACTCTGGGAAGAGCTCATACCTTTTAGTTGGCTCTTTGGACGTTTATGGTCTTTGCGGTGCTTCTTTCTGCTCTTTTTATGATGACAGGATTTGATAGACCTCAAAAAATGTGGCGGATTAGGAGATGAGCCATCGTGAAGACTGAAGGAATCCAAGTCAGCAGTATGCCAAATTTGGTCAGCACTTTTTCGGGTATGTCGTAAGGGGTTCAGAGGCTCACTTAGGTTATCAGAATAAGGAATACTATCGCTAGATCCGTTGTAATGAAAACTTTTCTGTCTCAGCTTTGTCACTTTATGTTGCTCAGTTTGCTGACAACCATGACAGTAAGGTGTTCCAGTTGGAGTGCAGTTTTTATCGACCTGCTCACTGTTTAATGTATTCTTGGGACTTAGCAGACTTCTGCTGAAGCTGACTGGCTGCTGTGTTTCGGCCATTTCTGTCTTTACATCCAACTGGGCTGGAAAGCTGGTGACATTTTTATCTGTCATTACATCAACTGCTTCTGGTAGAGACATGGTTGAGGTTGACATGTTTTGTAGCCTGAGAGTCTCATTTTTAGCTTCAATCTTTCTCATATTATTTTCTGTCTGTATCTTGGAAATGTCAATATTTGATTTGCTGACCCAGGCAGTGCTGACTTTGGCTTTGCTTCTGCTGTTGCAGTGTATATCTTGATTTTGGAGCCGATTACTGCGTTGCTGCATTGCCGAGACCGCTCCTTTCAGCGGTAGGATTAGCTTGGCTCTTCTGTGCATGAGGATAAGAATTGAAACATAGCAGATAAACATCAACAGCAGAACAGTCAATATGCAGACAGTGTCTTGTACCAGTAGAGCTGGTGTAGTATTTATCCAGGTTACTAAAGAAGTAGAATTTCCACCCACTTGCAGAAAATATGGATTTGTCTTTTTCTCATGAAGGATAACAATAACCATGTACAGAACAACAGCCAGCGGAGAGATCCAGGTGACACATATCTGTAACAGCACATGTTGTCTTACAGGCGGCTGGAAAGCCAGCCTCCACGCAGTTCTCAGCCGTAAACACATGACAATAATCAGGCTTACCCACATAACACACTGTAGGTACTGATGAATGGTCTCAGCCAGTATTTCCAAAGCTTCATGTGATTTACCAAGTATGAACTCCAAGCTAACAGCGATATGTAACGGAGCTCCAATGCTGCATAGCAACAGCGAAGATAAGCACAGGTTGATTGTCCCAGTGTACTTCTTCTTCAGTGCCTTCCACTGGAGCACGTCCCTTAGGGCACCCACATTAGATATGACACCACACACACAGACAAGGATGTCGATGGCTATTGCCAAAAAGTGGGTGACATTAGCATTGTATGGGGTATTCATAGATGGACTCATAGCTGCTTCAACTGATGGTAGAAGTTCTTGTCAGATGCACTTCAGAGTAACCTTTGCTAAGGCCTGACAAAACAGCAGCTGATACAGTGGCAAATGTCTGACTTTCTCTCACCAAATGGTTGGACTGATATTCTTAATGCATTTAGGAGACAAGATCATCGATCTGATTTGAACCTCAATGGGCCACAAATTTAAGGAAGTCTCCCCCTGAAAACTTTGCATTGAAAACTTCCAGTTCCCAATGGCATTTGATGGAAGATGTTTTCATGTCCTTAAGCAGCAGAAACAGGTGTCATTAGTTCATATATTCTTCAGTTAATCTTCTGACTGTTAACATAAAGAATATGTTCAATACAGATGGCAGTTTATCCAAGTCATTCCCAGAAAGCACATACAAAGAATATTCCCACTTACAAAGATGGCACTTCCTTATAAATTCTCCACTGCAATAAACAGTGACTGCTCACATTTCTGCTTCGTCTCAGATACAGATGGTAATGGTTATTTTTCCTACAGATGACACATGTATAGCAGATAATTTACAGATAGCAGAAATTCAGTTTTTTCTTTTGTCATACCTAATTCAGACAAATCCCTGTGATGTTTAAGTCATCATGCCCATTGTTCCAGTTATAAATTATGCCATATTGGCATATTTCCTGAAGGTTTAGTAAGTTCTGCTGTGATGTTGCCACATCTTTGTAAATTTGCTTGGATCTACCAATATAGCTGCAGTCCCCATATGCTGGAGGCCAAGTCTGGTGGTGAGCTGCAGCAGTGGTATGAGAACTAACAGGTAGTGTCTATTGGCAATGGTAACAGAGTAGTGCTAGTGACTGGTTTAAGTCATCAACAGATGTTTCGAGAAAATCTGAATTTGCTTCATTCTGCTTGCTGGCTAACACAGGACTGAATTAAGTAAGTCACTCACTGTAGGTTTGATCTGCCTACATTAGGTTCAGATTGACTGTAGCATCATGTTTTGTCCCTGATTGGTATTTTTGTTCCCTGAGAAACGTTTTGATTGGTAGACTCTATGACGTCTGTGACATATGTCCCTCACAAATGTGCTAAATGACATTAAATGAACCAGTCCAGTTCACACCTGGCATTTCCAGTATAGATTTATGTAAGGTGCAATGCACAATTTTATCTTCACACTGGAAGCTAATTTCCTGTTATTCATTATATTATTAAAAAGCTTCCAAATACTTGGACTTAATAGAAAATTGTTCCTTCGAAATTTTAAGGAAATGTCATTAATACCTAATTGGCTTGTGCTGACATGCTTATTACATTTTGTTTATGCTTATTTGATTTTTTACAGCATTTTATTACAGATAATAAATTTATGTTAATAATTATACTTTGCTCATGTCCATTATTCTTTAATTTACAGGGTTACATTTTAGCAGGGTCATTTCCTCTTAGCTTATCGAATGCTTATACATATGAAAAACCAAAAGAAATAAGTATGCAGTTTGCATTTGCTAAAATTTTCCAAAATTCAGCTGAGCCCTTGTTTCATGTTTGTACATTTGAAATAATTTTCACAGCAGGTACACATAAGGATGTAATCTGTAAAATTCTGAAATTTAAAAATAAAAGCTTAAAAGTTAGGCTTGTTATTGAAGTTTTTTTCAGAGGGTTAATTGTATTCATTTACATTGTCAAGCTCAGGCTGCCCACTTATGGTCACTACAGCACTGCCTGGGTAACCTTATTTGTGATGCAACACTGGTCGAGCACTGCTGCTGTCACAGTTACTCTCATGTTGCCTCCACATTTTACCACTTGCACTTGTTGCATGTGACCATATGGTTATCTGTCGAGTGTGACTGTTATATCACTGGTGACAATAACGTCAAACCACATGCTGTGCTGTTTCCATGAAAGGTGTCTTGAATGAACGTACATCTTGGGAAGGGGGCATGGTTGTTGTTTATTATGTTTACAGTCAAGTACAGCAATACCACTATGTCTAGGGTGTGTTTTTTTTTCAAAATATTCAATTGAAAAGTTACCAGGAATAACACAGGTTAAATTAATATTCCATATCACTACCTTCAGCACATGGTTTGTGTCCCCATATTGGATGCTTTTTTAATTTCTTTTTAAATAATTAAAGTGAATTAAAATATAGTTAAACCTATCAGCAGGGATGATTTATGAGCCAAATCATGGATAAATAAAGGTGCAATTAAAAATTCTGAATCAAGTGTTATTTTCTTTATTTATTGTCTTGCAAATTTGAATATTTATTTTATAAAAAAAGTTCATGTGTGCATCATGTGATGTTGCCTGATCAAATAAGATATAAATGTTGATGCAATTTAGAATTGTGAATCAACTTAAAATTCAGATATATATGATACACTGTAAATGTATAGTATAATTTATAAACTTGAAAAAAATGAAATAAAAAAATGAGGATCTACTGAAAACATTTGTTCATTGTGTTCCACTTAGTAGAATGGGAATTAAATTGATTTGCTTTGTATTTCCCATCTCTCTGCCTGTTTAAAAATATTTAATTATTATGTATATACTTTTTCCTGTATGCACTGTTGAATTAATTTTCATATCCTGTATGTATATGCAAGGATGTTGTAACTACCACAGTATGGACTGTTAATCCATTGGTAATCACAGTGTTTGCATAAGGTTACATCTGTTATCTGCTGTCTGAAGAATGGCTCCACCTTATGTTACAAGTATATTGAGATAAGATAAGCCTTTATTAGCCCTCAACCCTTAGGCTGATGGGCTATTGTCGTCACCCATGCTGTCCATCCGGCATCCGTGATCTTTTACCTTGTGAACGGGATATCTCTAAAAGGATTCACTGTACAAATTTTATTTTTTTCGGTGCAGATGTGTATTGACAAAATGTCAGTCAAGTTTGAAGATGGGTGACCTTGACTTACTTTTCAAGGTTACAGCTTATTATAGAAAAAAGCTGAGGAGCTTATTTCTCAGGAACCACTTAATGGGACTGATTTTCTGTAACTGCTGCATGAGTATCGGGGCACCACCTACTATTTTTAATGAATTTTCATATGATTTTTAACTTTAGCCTCGTGAGGGGGATATTTCCTGAAGTATTCCACTCGGGAACTCATTTTCTTCAGTGCTGATGCATAAACAAATGTCGATCAAGTTTGAAGGTGGGTGACCTTGACCTCCTTTACAAGGTCACAGAGCTTATTTCTCAGGAACCATTTGGTGGATTGTTATGAAACATGGTATGGTCATTTGCCTTGGTGATATTTAAGTGCTGAATGAGTTTGAGGTGACAGACTTGCAAAGGTACCACATACCTCTCTGGTTAAATTTTAAACATGAACCAGAGATATATGTACAGATCAACCATTTGAGAACAAATATTTCATAGTTGTTAGTAATACCACCCATAAACAGTGTGCTTGTGGCTGAGGGCTTTTGTCAGCTTTTGCTGATATTATAGTTATTCTAGAAATTCAGATTGCAAGCATTTTAAGCAGTGGTAGTAAGCACAGCAAAGGTATTTGTACATGTAACTAAGAATGACATAGGAAATATATTACTCAACATAATCACACATAATTAAAATCAAATCACAGACATTTTTCATATAACAGAGGATCTATCCTACACCTAAAATAAAAACAGTTATGAATTAATGAATATATATATATATATTATTGAATATCAAACATTATATCATAGAAGCTTTCACATTGTTAAGAATTTTGATGCTAGCAGGTCCGAATGTCATGCTATATCTTGCTGTTGGGCGTGGTATGGATCTTAGCCTTTTTTTCCCGGACCCTAGGGTGTTGTATAAGCAGTGCATGAAAGGGATTGGCCATGATAGCCTTTGCTTTCTGTATGACACTGTAATAGTAGAGCTCATGCAACATTTTTACATTCCATAGTCCCAACTTTTTACTCAAAGAAACAATACTTTCAAGTTTATTTTTTGACTGGACACTGCAATTTCAAAACAGCCTGCAATACAAAATGTAGATGCAGACTGTATTACTGACATGTAGAAAAGTTCCATTATTATTGCGTCCACTTTTATCCTGTTCAGTTTTCTCAAGAAGAACAGTCTTATACTAGCCTTTTTGCAAATGTTTGCCACATTATTTTCAAAGGTAAATTTTTTAATCAATTAGAGTACCCAAATATTTGAATTCTCTTATATTTTCTACCATCTGACCATTTATTATAAAAGGTTCGTGTTTTTCATTTCCTTTCCTTTAATCTACAATTGTTTCCTTCACAAACCTTTGTACCTCTAGCCTGTAATCCAAATCTGGTTTATTAGAAAGACCAACCAATGGCATGTTGATCATGTGCCAAGTACAGTCCAACCTGTCTGAACGACCACCTGTGAAATGCGGGCACCTGGCTATTACGACCACTAGTTATCAGTCCCTTTTGAAATTCTGTTATATTAGCTATAGAAAAAACCTGTAAAATACGACCACCTGGCTATTACTGATTACGGGCAGTTTTTCCTGACCAAAGTGACATATTACTAATTAATTGACCTGCCTAATGCGGGCACTCTTTGGGCTACTCACTGACCAGTGCTGACTGGTCGGTTGATTGACCATGCATGAAGTTGCGGTCACTTGCACCGCTCTCTGTTTGTTTTACTGTTGAGCGTGTGTAAGGAGCACAGACTGATTAGGACTTATTAGGACCCTGGCAGTGGGCCTGGAGCCCCAGGCGGGCAACGTGACTGGCTCACATGACCTATCCACATGAATGGAGTGCCCCGAAGTCAATCTTTATTGTGTGCCTCTGTGATCTGTCTTTGATCTATTCAGTGCATTACATCAAATTACACAGATAAGTACATGTACATTTAGGTGCAATTAAAAAATACATGTAACACCAAGATTGTTCCCTCCTGCAAATATATTTTTATTTATAGACATAAAGATGGTCTAATATGTATATTTCTGTCTTACATGACATTGTCAGCTAGATTCATGCAGTTCCTAAATGTTTAGAAACTGTCAAATATGACCACTTGTCTATTACGACCACTTTGCTCAGTCCCTTGTGTGGTCCCATTAGACAGGTTCGACTGTATGTATGGTAAGCTGCAGGGGACTCCTATTTTGACCTACCAAACCTGTTTTGTAGTATTTTCTGTGAGCTAAAATGAACTTTTCAATGTCTTCCTATGCATTGCAAAATTTTTTAACACAATAGCTTTCATATCATCTTAAACTATTCCTTTGAGTCAGGAGATATTAATGAATTTGAATTGAAATTAATTATTTTAAAATATTATCTTTACAGCACTTTTATTTGTTTGTATATATTATGTCTGTTACCTATATTCTCAGGATTTTCTGCAGCAGTTAACACCAAATTTTACAGGAATTTTGATCTAGTGAATGTAAAGCTGCTGCTGGTTCCACCTGTGCTGACCTTATTATTGTGAACAAAGATGAAATATTCCACCTTTCCTGAATGTAAAGCAGATTTAAACAGTAGATGGCTTCCCCTATGTTGGACTATTACTGACATGGTATTATCAGTTTCACAGTTTAGGCAAACTTTGCATAGAAAACCTCTGTTTGTTCAATATTGATGATGACAGATGGCTGCTTGCAGTCTGATGTGTGGTATTTTTGCTGACCAAGGCACAAGTCATAACAATTTGACCATGGACTTTCAAATTTTAATACACATAGACTTGGGTAAATTCTCATGTGTGTGTGTGTGTGTGTGTGTAAGGTTAAATTGAGAGGTGAAGAGCTGTGACTTACGACTAATGGCACCGTTATGCACTTGTACAAAAAAGGAAAAAAATTAAGCAGTAGCCATGGATATAAAAAAAATAGTAGTTTAACATTTGTAATTATGTATATTATTTGTTTGTAGGCTGGACTGGGAAAAGCTGTCAGAATATTTTCCTCTTCAGTCAGTACTGGATGGATTATTCAGCCTGTGTGATAAATTATTCGACATAGAGATACATGTAAGTGTACATCATATCTTTAAAAATGATATAGTCCGTCCCAGTACCCGTGTCCGCATGTTTTTTTGCGATAATTATTTTTAAAATATTCTTTAAAAAAGCCCTTTGGCCTGAAACAGATATACAGATATTCCACCGATTTTGTGTAAAGTTGTTATATATCATGAAAAACGTATTTACTTTGCGACTCTTTTGCGTTATTTTTGCTGAAATACCTTGAATGGCGTCTTCCCGGCACTGCTAGACAGTACATTCCTCCATGTTACACTTTCCATGTCTATGGCTGCGTTTGGTGTTTGTTAGACAACAGTGACGTCACAAAGACGTCACAGTGATCGGTCGCACGTCACCATCAATTGACTGACGTCATAAGTTTGACTGGCTTGTTTATTATCAGTTCTCAGGTAAGGAATAAGTCGTAAACGCTGTAGCTTGTTTTGTCATATTTTGGACTATTTGTTTCATATAAAATCAAGGCAAGGTAAGGTATTACTTTTTACGCAGGTAGTCGGCGGAATAGCTCCTGCAACCTTTGGACAAGAAAGGTTTACACTGCTTTACTTGTATAAAAAATTATTCCGGAAAAACATGCGGACACAGGTACTGGGACGGACTATAAATTTTTATTTTTACACCATTTTATTTCAGTTAATAAATTAAATGTATATTATTATACTACAGCTCATATCCATTATTCTATAAATAGCAGAATTTTTTATGTTCCCAGTGGATATATTAACATGCATATTATAGTCACTTAGTTGATATACTGAAACTTAAACAAATTTATCTATGTGATCATGACAGGCCTCTCCATCTGTCATGTAGTTCATAAAAGTCTAAAGTCAACACAACCACTAGGATTTTATACAAATATTCTCAGAATTAATTTCAGCTGAGCACAGTGACCCACTGGTTCCTTGTTTGTAAAACACCCCAAAATTGTATTCACAACTGGTAACATGATCAATTTGATTCCACAATGATTTAATTTAAATTTGAATCTGTACTGGTTACAAGACAAACTTGATCCAAGCCATGGTGATTACCCAATACTTTTCTTCACAGGACAGTACCAGTGGGACAGCAGTTTGGCATCCAGATGTCCGCTACTACAAGATAACAGATCCCAAAGGTATGACCTTACTCTTGTTCTGATTACACAGTGTAGTCTTCAATCAGTGTTGAAATGCTAGAATTTTTTCACCGTATTTAATTTTTTTTTCAATTTTTTGCCTCCGCCAGGGGGATATGCATTCATCTCCCATTGTGTGTATGTGTTTATTAGTTCATGTCTGTCTTTGTGCACAACAACTCACTCAGTCATGAACAGAATCTAATGAAGATTCTGTTAGATTTTGGTGTGGATCTGGCATATGATCTGGCTATGGGAACATTATGAAGGAATATTCACAAATGTGCTGCCACTTGTGCCCAAATGAACCTAGGGACATAAGCTGAATAAGTAAGAGGCAGAGGCTTGCATTCATTAAAATGCAGATTTCTAGTTTCTGAATAAGATATAACCTGGCTTACAAACCATGTCTGTTTTGGGACTCATCTAGTGGGGGTTAGGGAATTTTCAGTGCTATGAGAAATCTTTTTCTGCAATGTATAACCTTGCTGGTTTATTGTATACAGATAGAACATGAATACCCTGCATACACTCCCATATTTAGTGAACCAACTTATCTGTTTATTCATGTTCTGTCGTTTTATGTATTGTACTGTGGTCTGCCTTTTTGTTTGCAAAGGTTTCAAATTCATGATATTTGTGAAAGGAGAATTATTGCCTTCGTGAATAAGAGGTTTTAGGTAAATTGAAAGGTTGAAAAGATATATAATGAATAATAATATCATATATTTACCTACTGAAAATGAAGTCAACAGAATTTCCTGAAATTTTCATATTTAACCCTGTGAATTACATTTTGTTTCTAATTACTCATTGATCTCAAAATTAAGTAAGCCTGACCTTCCCCATACTCATTTATCTCAATAATAAGTAGGCCTGACCATCCCCCTACTCGTTGACCTCAACATTATATAGGCCTGACCCTCCCCCTACTCATTGACCTAAACATTAAGTAGGCCTCATCCTCCCCCTACTCATTGATCTCAAAATAAAGTAGGCTTTACCCTCCCCCTGCTCATTGATCTCAACATTTAGTAGGCCTGACCCTCCCCTTACTCATTGATCTCAACATTAAGTAGGCCTGACCTTCCCCCTACTCATTGACCTCAACATTAAGTAGGCCCGACCATCCCCCTACTCATTGACCTAAACATTAAGTAGGCCTGATCCTCCCTCTACTCATTGATCTCAAAATAAAGTAGGCCTGACCCTCCCCCTGCTCATTGATCTCAACATTAAGTAGGCCTGACCCTCCCCTACTCATTGATCTCAACATTAAGTAGGCCTGGCCAACCCCCCTACTCATTGACCTCAACATTAAGTAGGCCTGACCCTCCCCCCACTCATTGATCTAAACATTAAGTAGGCCTGACCTTCCCCCTACTCATTGACCTCAACATTAAGTAGGCCTGGCCATCCCCCTACTCATTGACCTCAACATTAAGTAGGCCTGATCCTCCCCCTACTCATTGATCTCAACATTAAGTAGGCCTGGCCATCCCCGTACTCATTGACCTCAACATTAAGTAGACCTGACCTTCCCCCTACTCATTGATCTCAACATTAAGTAGACCTGACCTTCCCTCTACTCATTGATCTCAACATTAAGTAGGCCTGACCCTCCCCCTACTCATTGATCTCAACATTAAGTAGGCCTCATCCTCCCCCTACTCATTGATCTCAACATTAAGTAGGCCTGTTCTTCCCCCTACTCATTGATCTCAACATTAAGTAGGCCTGGCAATCCCCGTACTCATTGACCTCAACATTAAGTAGGCCTGGCCATCCCCCTACTCATTGACCTCAACATTAAGTAGGTATGACCCTCCCCCTACTCATTGATCTCAACATTAAGTAGGCCTCATCCTCCCCCCTACTCATTGATCTCAACATTAAGTAGGCCTGACCCTCCCCCTACTCATTGATCTCAACATTAAGAAGGCCTGACCTTCCTCCTACTTATTGATCTCAACATTCAGTAGGCCTGACCTTCCCCCTACTCATTGATCTCAACATTAAGTAGGCCTGACCCTCCCCTTACTCATTGACCTCAACATTAAGTAGGCCTGACCTTCCCCCTACTCATTGACCTCAACATTAAGTAGGCCCGACCATCCCCCTACTCATTGACCTTAACATTAAGTAGGCCTGATCCTCCCTCTACTCATTGATCTCAAAATAAAGTAGGCCTGACCCTCCCCCTGCTCATTGATCTCAAAATTAAGTAGGCCTGACCCTCCCCTACTCATTGATCTCAACATTAAGTAGGCCTGGCCAACCCCCCTACTCATTGACCTCAACATTAAGTAGGCCTTACCCTCCCCCAACTCATTGATCTAAACATTAAGTAGGCCTGACCTTCCCCCTACTCACTGACCTCAACATTAAGTAGGCCTGGCCATCCCCCTACTCATTGACCTCAACATTAAGTAGGCCTGATCCTCCCCCTACTCATTGATCTCAACATTAAGTAGGCCTGGCCATCCCCGTACTCATTGACCTCAACATTAAGTAGGCCTGGCCATCCCCCTACTCATTGACCTCAACATTAAGTAGGCCTGACCCTCCCCCTACTCATTGATCTCAACATTAAGTAGGCCTGATCCTCCCTCTACTCATTGATCTCAACATTAAGTAGACCTGACCTTCCCCCTACTCATTGATCTCAACATTAAGTAGACCTGACCTTCCCTCTACTCATTGATCTCAATATTAAGTAGGCCTGACCCTCCCCCTACTCATTGATCTCAACATTAAGTAGGCCTCATCCTCCCCCTACTCATTGATCTCAACATTAAGTAGACCTGACCTTCCCCCTACTCATTGATCTCAACATTAAGTAGGCCTGTTCTTCCCCCTACTCATTGATCTCAACATTAAGTAGGCCTGGCCATCCCCGTACTCATTGACCTCAACATTAAGTAGGCCTGGCCATCCCCCTACTCATTGACCTCAACATTAAGTAGGTATGACCCTCCCCCTACTCATTGATCTCAACATTAAGTAGGCCTGATCCTCCCTCTACTCATTGATCTCAACATTAAGTAGACCTGACCTTCCCCCTACTCATTGATCTCAACATTAAGTAGACCTGACCTTCCCTCTACTCATTGATCTCAACATTAAGTAGGCCTGACCCTCCCCCTACTCATTGATCTCAACATTAAGTAGGCCTCATCCTCCCCCTACTCATTGATCTCAACATTAAGTAGACCTGACCTTCCCCCTACTCATTGATCTCAACATTAAGTAGGCCTGTTCTTCCCCCTACTCATTGATCTCAACATTAAGTAGGCCTGACCCTCCCCCTACTCATTGATCTCAAAATTAAGTAGGCCTGGCCATCCCCCTACTCATTGATCTCAACATTAAGTAGACCTGACCTTCCCCCTACTCATTGATCTCAACATTAAGTAGGCCTCATCCTCCCCCTACTCATTGATCTCAACATTAAGTAGGCTTGGCCATCCCCCTACTCATTGATCTCAACATTAAGTAGGCCTGACCCTCCCTCTACTCATTGACCTCAACATTAAGTAGGCCTGACCCTCCCCCTACTCATTGATCTCAACATTAAGTAGGCCTCATCCTCCCCCCTACTCATTGATCTCAACATTAAGTAGGCCTGACCCTCCCCCTACTCATTGATCTCAACATTAAGTAGGCCTGACCTTCCCCCTACTCATTGATCTAAACATTAAGTAGGCCTGACCTTCCCCCTACTCATTGATCTCAACATTAAGTAGACCTGACCCTCCCCCTACTCATTGATCTCAACATTAAGTAGACCTGACCTTCCCCCTACTCATTGATCTCAACATTAAGTAGACCTGACCTTCCCCCTACTCATTGATCTCAACATTAAGTAGGCCTGAGCTTACCCCTACTCATTGATCTCAACATTAAGTAGGCCTCATCCTCCCCCTACTCATTGATCTCAACATTAAGTAGGCCTGACCCTCCCCCTACTCATTGATCTCAACATTAAGTAGGCCTCATCCTCCCCCTACTCATTGATCTCAACATTAAGTAGACCTGACCTTCCCCCTACTCATTGATCTCAACATTAAGTAGGCCTGTTCTTCCCCCTACTCATTGATCTCAACATTTAGTAGGCCTGACCCTCCCCCTACTCATTGATCTCAAAATTAAGTAGGCCTGGCCATCCCCCTACTCATTGATCTCAACATTAAGTAGACCTGACCTTCCCCCTACTCATTGATCTCAACATTAAGTAGGCCTCATCCTCCCCCTACTCATTGATCTCAACATTAAGTAGACCTGACCTTCCCTCTACTCATTGATCTCAACATTAAGTAGGCCTGGCCATCCTCCTACTCATTGATCTCAACATTAAGAAGGCCTGACCCTCCCCCTACTCATTGATCTCAACATTAAGTAGACCTGACCTTCCCCCTACTCATTGATCTCAACATTAAGTAGGCCTCATCCTCCCCCTACTCATTGATCTCAACATTAAGTAGACCTGACCTTCCCCCTACTCATTGATCTCAACATTAAGTAGGCCTCATCCTCCCCCTACTCATTGATCTCAACATTAAGTAGACCTGAACTTCCCCCTACTCATTGATCTCAACATTAAGTAGGCCTCATCCTCCCCCTACTCATTGATCTCAACATTAAGTAGACCTGACCTTCCCCCTACTCATTGATCTCAACATTAAGTAGGCCTCATCCTCCCCCTACTCATTGATCTCAACATTAAGTAGGCCTCATCCTCCCCCCTACTCATTGATCTCAACATTAAGTAGACCTGACCTTCCCCCTACTCATTGATCTCAACATTAAGTAGACCTGACCTTCCCCCTACTCATTGATCTCAACATTAAGTAGACCTGACCTTCCCCCTACTCATTGACCTCAACATTAAGTAGGCCTGGCCATCCTCCTACTCCTTGACCTCAACATTAAGTAGGCCTGACCTTCCCCCTACTCATTGATCTCAACATTAAGTAGGCCTGACCCTCCCCCTACTCATTGATCTCAACATTAAGTAGGCCTGGCCATCTCCCTACTCATTGATCTCAACATTAAGTAGGCCTGACCTTCCCCCTACTCATTGACCTCAACATTAAGTAGGCCTGATCCTCCCCCTACTCATTGATCTCAACATTAAGTAGGCTTGGCCATCCCCATACTCATTGACCTCAACATTAAGTAGGCCTGACCCTCCCTCTACTCATTGATCTCAACATTAAGAAGGCCTGACCCTCCCCCTACTCATTGACCTCAACATTAAGTAGGCCTGACCCTCCCCCTACTCATTGATCTCAACATTAAGTAGGCCTCATCCTCCCCCCTACTCATTGATCTCAACATTAAGTAGGCCTGACCTTCCCCCTACTCATTGATCTCAACATTAAGTAGGCCTGACCTTCCCCCTACTCATTGATCTCAACATTAAGTAGACCTGACCCTCCCCCTACTCATTGATCTCAACATTAAGTAGACCTGACCTTCCCCCTACTCATTGATCTCAACATTAAGTAGACCTGACCTTCCCCCTACTCATTGATCTCAACATTAAGTAGGCCTGATCCTCCCCCCTACTCATTGATCTCAACATTAAGTAGGCCTCATCCTCCCCCTACTCATTGTTCTCAACATTAAGTAGGCCTGACCCTCCCCCTACTCATTGATCTCAACATTAAGTAGGCCTGGCCATCCCCCTACTCATTGATCTCAACATTAAGTAGACCTGACCTTCCCTCTACTCATTGATCGCAACATTAAGTAGGCCTGGCCATCCTCCTACTCATTGATCTCAACATTAAGTAGGCCTGACCCTCCCCCTACTCATTGATCTCAACATTAAGTAGGCCTGGCCATCCTCCTACTCCTTGACCTCAACATTAAGTAGGCCTGACCTTCCCCCTACTCATTGATCTCAACATTAAGTAGGCCTGACCCTCCCCCTACTCATTGATCTCAACATTAAGTAGGCCTGGCCATCCCCCTACTCATTGATCTCAACATTAAGTAGGCCTGACCTTCCCCATACTCATTGACCTCAACATTAAGTAGGCCTGATCCTCCCCCTACTCATTGATCTCAACATTAAGTAGGCCTGGCCATCCCCATACTTATTGATCTCAACATTCAGTAGGCCTGACCTTCCCCCTACTCATTGATCTCAACATTAAGTAGGCCTGATCCTCCCCCTACTCATTGATCTCAACATTAAGTAGGCCTGGCCATCCCCATACTTATTGATCTCAACATTCAGTAGGCCTGACCTTCCCCCTACTCATTGATCTCAACATTAAGTAGGCCTGACCTTCCCCCTACTCAGTGATCTCAACATTAAGTAGGCCTGACCTTCCCCCTACTCATTGATCTCAACATTAAGTAGGCCTGACCCTCCCCCTACTCATTGATCTCAACATTAAGTAGACCTGACCTTCGCCCTACTCATTGATCTCAACATTAACTAGGCCTCATCCTCCCACTACTCATTGATCTCAACATTAAGTAGACCTGACCTTCCCCCTACTCATTGATCTCAACATTAAGTAGGCCTGACCTTCCCCCTACTCATTGATCTCAACATTAAGTAGGCCTGACCCTCCCCCTACTCATTGATCTCAACATTAAGTAGGCCTGACCCTCCCCCTACTCATTGATCTCAACATTAAGTAGACCTGACCTTCCCCCCTACTCATTGATCTCAACATTAAGTAGGCCTGACCCTCCCCTACTCATTGATCTCAACATTAAGTAGGCCTGACCCTCCCCCTACTCATTGACCTCAACATTAAGTAGGCATGACCCTCCCCTACTCATTGATCTCAACATTAAGTAGGCCTTACCCTCCCCCTACTCATTGATCTCAACATTAAGTAGACCTGACCTTCCCGTACTCATTGATCTCAACATTAAGTAGGCCTGACCCTCCCCCTACTCATACTCATTGATCTCAACATTAAGTAGGCCTGACCCTCCCCTACTCATTGATCTCAACATTAAGTAGGCCTGACCCTCCCCCTACTCATTGACCTCAACATTAAGTAGGCATGACCCTCCCCTACTCATTGATCTCAACATTAAGTAGGCCTGACCCTCCCCCTTCTCATTGACCTCAACATTAAGTAGTCATGACCTTCCCCCTACTCATTGATCTCAATATTAAGTAGGCATGACCCTCCCCCTACTCATTGATCTCAACATTAAGTAGGCCTGACCATCCCCTTATTCATTGATCTTAACGTTAGGTAGGCCTGACCTTTCACCTACTCATTGACCTCATTTTGTTATGTATGAATCGATGTGTTCAAAATCTAAGATTAATTTCTGGATATTATCTGAGAATTATGTCTCCCCTCAAATTTGGAGCATTAAAATTTCTTGTCATTACTTGTGAAATACCTTTTGAACCACATGACATTTTTTCATAAAATTTTAAATTTATATTGTTTTTACCAATATCTAGTACTTGTTCGAAAACCAGTGACCTTGACCTTCATCTTCAAGGTCATATCAGCTGGAAAATAAGTAATTTGATATATAAATAGAGAAAACAGCTGTATCTTTGAACCATTCAACATTTTTTTTTGTGAAATTGTATAAATCAAATGTGTCTCACTTAATCTTGCATAAGATTGGAAACCAGTGACCTTTACCTTCATCTTTTAAGGTCAATTAGCTTGAAATAAAAATATGATAACTCTTGAACCACTAAACATTTCTTCAACATATTCGAAATTAAAGTTTCAAATGTGTCTAAAAATTATGCATGAGATCAGAAACTGGTGACCTTGACCTTCATCTTTAAGGTCAAATCAGCTTTAAAAGAAAACAGATAGGAGGGGAGACATCGGATTGTTTTTGATTCAAAGTCAACCCATTACTAGTAATGATTGAGTGTTTACTCTCAAGCTATTGACAGGAGTTTATTTAATTCATCACCTGCTGGAGGATATCAATTTCATGATTTATGGTATGTAAACATGGGCTTAGATTTTATCCTCTGTGTGTGTGATATTGCACAGCAGGGGGCCAAATGCTTACTAGCATTGCAGTTGTTGCCATGGAAATGGATACAGTGCTCAAAATATGGATTATTTTGATGAAATTTTTTACTTCGTCTTATATAATTGTGTGTGAACCATTTAGCAAGTGTGAGCCTTTTCTTGCCAAAGATGTGGTTTTACTTATAAATATGCTGGAGTTTGGCTGTGTAATAGACTTAAGATTCGGTGTTCACTTTCCATTCTTAATCTAATAAAGTCCCATCACGCTTGAATTCCTAGATTTATTTAACGATTTGAAGTGTATTAAACAACTCCAAACACAGTGTTTCTGATCTAATTAGTCTTCATTTTCTTCTCATTTAATATTAGATAGTGGCCATTTTGCCGATAAAATGGGGCCTTAAAAAGTCTTAATTTTTTATTTTGCTTTCTTGAGGCCTTGAAAAGGTCTTAAAAATGCCAGAAATCCTTATATAGTTATTGAAAAGGTCTTAAATTTGATTTTAACCTTTCCTGATAAAATGAATGTGCTCAAACAATTAAGTGGTCAAATGTAAGCTAGAGACAGTTAAGAAGAAGTTGCTGCTGAAGAAAGATCTCAGTAGATTCCCAGGGCACACAATTCCTTGAGACCAGTCCCAACTTGTAGTGATAACCATTTGGGATCTTCAGTAGTTAAGAAGCACGGTAGGGCCATTAAAGAATTCTGTGTATAAAGGGTTCTTAAATTTTTCTGTCAGCTTGTCTTAAAAAGTCTTAAAGGATCTTAAATTTGCTTTGCCAAGAGGTGCAAGAAACTTGACCATACCGGGAATATCATGCATTTTGATAAAACTCAAGAGAAATATTAACCCATATGGTATCTGGCATAAGGCTAGCATTCCATATATGCATATGCAGTACACATGTGTAATGAAGCTAGAAAATGGACGCCTTTGACTCCTTGTATATTCCTTATGATTCAGTACATATGGAGCAAAATCAGGCCGATAGTATAGAGCTACAAGAGTAGAGAAATCATCTGCAAGAGGAATACCTAATCACTGACGTCAAATTTAGGGATTTTCCCATTCATTACCATGCGTAAGCATTTTTTATTGCTAACCCTACCCAATTATGGACCCTTGTGGTGGTCTTGTTAATTTCATTCTTTAAGGGAGAGAAAACACATTCCATATCTGTGTAGGTTGTTGCAATAGAAAGAGGAG
Source organism: Sipunculus nudus (assembly GCA_026874595.1). Taxonomy (NCBI): domain Eukaryota; kingdom Metazoa; phylum Annelida; class Sipuncula; order Golfingiida; family Sipunculidae; genus Sipunculus; species Sipunculus nudus. The sequence goes on from CM049307.1 coordinate 61,949,970, forward strand.
TTTAAAAAGCCTTTGTTGATTATGGAGGGTTCATTGACTCATGAATGGGTTCTAGACAAGTGTCAAAATATCTGCATGAGGGTGGTTGGGTAGCCATGACAACCCCACTCAGTAGGCATTCATATTGGGCTGGTAAGCTTAACTTGAGTCATGATACAAGCCATATGGAGGAATGATATGCAGTGGTCTTCCAGCATACTGCATTCATATGATGGTAAACAGCCTATAATCTAAACATTAGGCTACGAATGATGAAAGATAACAAAAGAATATATGTGAACTCACAATCCAATCTGAAATTCCATCTCTATAGTAACGAGTCATTTCCTGTATCGTGTAAAAGTTGACTCCATCTTGTAACCTGTGAGAACCAAGTTTGTATTCAGCTCATGTTAGCTGTTGTTAGAAAGTTTACTAAAAAAACTAGTCTCGTTTATGTCAAGTAACAATAATCTGTACATCCAGTAACCTGTGCAAGCCAAGCTTGTATTTATGTGGTCAGAAATTAAAAAAACATGCTAGGGGTTTTACCAACATGCCGAGTTGAAACAGAACTTTTCTTGCTCTTGTTAGCTGTTGTTAGAAAGTTTACTAAAAAAGCTAGTCTTATTTATGTCAAGTAACAGTGTACTTGTAGGCCGTAAGGCATTGTCAGAAATCACAAAAAAATATTTTCATCCTCACAGAGCCTTGAAGAGCTTTCCTCTTTGAAGGATGTAACAGCACTCTTACAGCCAGTATCTGGTCATAGACTCTCTATTGGCACTAGTGGTTTGGGTACTTGGGCTGTTTTCATGAAATGGCCATGGGTGCTGTTGCTCTGCTGATTCATCCAGTCTTGCACTTGACTTAGGGGTCTGGAGCTGCATCTTGTATAAATTGGTGCTTGACTTTGAGTGTCATCTGCAGAATTATAGTTAAGGCTATCATACCTCCATTATATCTAAACTTTCTCCTTAAAATTGACTGATTAAACCAAGAGGCCATAACTATCCTCTCTGACTTTGTTGAGGGAGTATGGCTGTGCTCGGTTTTGGCAATGTGAAAGGACAGCTCAGGCACGGTCTTCCCCTTTTTCAAAAAAATAAATTAACAAGCTTTGAAACTTTGGTCATAGGCCATTCATGAAAAAAGATAAATTAAATGTTGTTTTACTCATTTTATTTTGATGAGATGTTTTAATTACCTCAGGACATGAGTTCAGCAAAACAGTTAGAATATTTTTTACCATAGAATGGTATGACACAGTTATGAAGCCCAAAGCACCAGCTCTAATAATAACAACTTACGCTATGGTGGTCAGAGAGATGTGTGAACACTGACTGGCTCTGCGGCAGGTTGATGGCACAAGGTTTTACAGACAAGAATCCAGCAACACATGAACAGGTGTGATAAAAAATGGAGGAGATATTCAAGCCGTACATAAGAGTCAAGCTTATAGATTCACAGTTTGGTTGTTTATTATTTGTCACCTGCTCAGTTTGTGCATGAAAAATACCAGCAAAAGGCATTTCAGAGGGATTTTCCTTTCAGGAATGTTCTAGAAGCAGAAAAAATTTTCAACAAAGAATAATCATGGACACAGTGTATATATCATTTACACCACACCTAATTGCAGAATATGACTTTATATTTCCATGTTGGAGTAAAGCTCACATTAGTATATTTCATGTATGGTCTTTTAAAACACTTCAGACGTATGATCCATCACAAAGGAACAATGCACGCCCCTTTGCTTTGATGCCTACCGGTAAATATACTTGTTCACCAAACGTTTGACGTTGAAGTTGAATGAATAACTGAAGTAGAAATCTGCATTTTAAGGAGTGAAAGCCTCCACAATGTGGGAGTCCCCATTTTGTGATGCTTCCCAAACTGTGCTTGCATTCACTAATTCGGCCCATATTCCCAAGTTCATAAATGCATAAGTGACTGTACATTTGTGAATATGCCTTGACAATGTTCCTGAAACCAGATTATGTGCCGCATCCACACCAAAATCTAACCGATTCATTGCTGAAATGCTCTTAAAATTTATTGAGATTCCTTTCATGATTGCTTAATGTTTGAGGTATGTTGTGACACACAAGCATGGACATGGATGAATGCATACCCTCATGGCAGAAGCAATAATACCTGTACACAGTTGAGATTGAGTGGTGCCTATGAACACAAACAGAACTTGAAAATGGAAAACTGGTGTTTGGTCATCAATTTGTCATGTGCAGTTAATCATTGTATCGCCAGACATAGTCTGGAGATACTATGGTTTAGGCACGGTCGCGCCGCCGCCGCAGAGATTTCTTTTGGACACAATAACTCAAAAAATATTTCACGGATCTTTACCAAACTTGGTATATGTATAGATATGGGTGAGAGGACGACGCCTATTTAAAATGAGGTCATGACCTCAACTAGGAGTGTGACCTTGACCTTGAATAGGTTCAATTTTGGGGAAAATCACACAAATTCTTAAATATCTCAAGAAAACTTGCATGGATTGATCCCAAAATCAAGTTGATCGAAGATCATGGATAGGGTTGTCATGTTCCAGAAACTGGTGGCGCCACCTATTATTCTTTACTTGTTTTCATGCCGTTTAATATCCCCAAAATTGCTACTTGACAGTACTGTGAGCATAATAAGTCAAAAACTAATGGACAGATTTCTTTCATATTATGCAAATACATAGATATGGATTTATGGGATGATGTTTATTTAAACTGGGGTCATGACCTTTCCTATGAGAGTGGCCTTGACCTTGAATATTGCCATATATGGTGAAAATCACACAAAATCATTAATTTCTCAATAAGGGATGCATGCATTGGTCCAAAAATCAACTTGACCGAAGATCTTGGATAGTAATGTCATGTACCGGAAACAGGTGGCGCCACCTGTTATTCTTTTACTTGTTTTCGTGCCGTTTAATACCCCATCATTGCCACTTAACAGTACATTTATAACCTGTGAGCATTATAAGTAAAAAACTAATGGACAGATTTCTTTCATATTATGCATATACATAGACATGGGTTATGGGATGATGGGATGATGTATATATAAATTGGGGTCATGACCTTTCCTATTAGAGTGGCCTTGACCTTGAATATTGCCATATATGGTGAAAATCACACAAAATCATTAATTTCTCAATAAGGGATGCATTGATTGGTCCAAAAATCAACTTGAAAGAAGATCTTGGATAGTGTTGTCATGTAAGGGAAACAGGTGGCGCCACCTGTTATTCTTTTACTTGTTTTCAAGCCGTTTAATACCCCATCATTGCCACTTAACAGTATTGTGAGCATTATAAGTCAAAAACTAATGGACAGATTTCTTGCATATACATAGACATGGGTTAGGGGATGATGTATATTGAAATTTGGATCATGACCTTTTCTATGAGAATGACCTTTTCTATGAGTGTGGTCTGATATTAATTGTTGTTGAAGATGGGGGGCCTATTCTTAAAGGGGGGGGGGGATTAATTGTCTGGGGATACTATGGCACCTGCGGTGCCAAGAATTATCTAGTTTCTTACCATTTGTAGTAATCAGTTTGAGTTTTACACATATTCCAGGTTAAAAACTGCCCGGTTGACTAACGTGTGTTAATTCAGCATGATTTATTCTTACACAGATGGCAGCACAATAGCTGGGTTTTTCATCGACCCGTATGCCCGACCAGACAGTAAAATGGGTGGTACATGGATGGAGTCAGGCAGAGGTAGGGAAATACTGCTTCACTTCTCTTTATGTGGTCTTGTATTTATACATAATTTTGTCATGACTATTAGATTAAATATTGATATAAAATCATTTGCAGATAACATCTCTGACTTTAGAGATCAGTACTAATAACTTTTTAGTTCGTCACTGCTTCCTACCCAACAACAAGAGGCATGACCAAAATCAGTGTTAACGTTAACTTTATCATTAATTCAGTCATACTGTAATTGCAGCTGCAAACTGTGTAAACAAGACTGCAAGACAACTGCAAGACAAACACCTGTTCAATATTTGCAGATATTACATTCATGAAAATGTTTTCCATTCTCTGGGAACATTTTTGTTAATCATAACAGTTTTAAAGAAGCAAGTTTATTTTCCACTAGATTAAATGGGCATACAAAGATTCATTATATAATTCTGCTCTTCCATGAATGTTACACATAATTTTGCTTTTGCTTTTCCTACAGTGTATGAAGACACACTTGTGTATTGCCAATATATTAGAAACTTAATTGCCATAAATTTTGTGTTTGATAATTTTGCTCATTTTTGCAAATTACAATGTTCCATGTCAGGTGAGCTTTGAGTCCTGGAATTCTCTGAAATTTTTAATATTTTCTGTTTACAGAGAGGAGTGAAATGATGAACACCTTCCCAGTCTCCTACCTGAACCTCAGCATTAACCCACCCAGACACGGCAGCCCAGCCCTGCTGAACCTCGATCAGTTAAATGCTCTCTTTTATGAGGTGAGACACCCTTAAATCTTCAAATTACATTGAAAACAACACCCTAACTTAGGCGAACAACTGGCTTTAACGGACAAGATTTTTAATTCCCTTCTCATGGTTTCCACTCAGAGAATTGGAGATGCTTCTGGGGGATATTTTTATTAATGGCCCCCCTGTCCGTCTGTCCGTCCTCTGTCCGCAAATTCGTTTCTGGATGATAACTCATGTTTTGATGGACATATTGATTACAGACTTGAATTATTTTTGGCCCACCACTGAATGAAGAACCCTATTGATTTGGGGGTCATAAGGTCAAAGGTCAAGGTCACAGACCCACAACTTTAAAAAGTTTGTGGATGCATTATAACCAAACTTTTCATCCCAGACCTTTCATCATGCACATATAGCTCACCTGCCAATAGGGGAAAATCCCTATCAATTTTGGGGTTACAAGGTCAAAGGTCGAGGTCAGAAAAGAGCCATCTGTCCAACAATTTGACAGATGATAACTCCAGTTTGAATTGACATTGCATTTCAAACTTGATTTATATATGGCCTACTACTAATGTAAGAACCATTTTGATTTTTGGGTCAAGAGATCACAGGTGAAGGTCATAGTATGTGCATTTTAAAAAAGATTTTGGAGGCAAGGTAACTGTTTCCTCTAAAATCTTTCACTTTTGAATTACTTAACAATAGGGGAAGAACCATATTATTTTGGACACTTCAAGGTCAAGGTTGCAGGACCATTCTACTGCGAATCACTCACCGAACAAGGCTTACAGTTTATAACATCAGATGTTATTATGCTTTGTTGCTTGGGATGCTCCACTCCTACACCTTCATACCTAACTGTCACTGATTCAACCATAACATCTTGGTTCAGGTGTTAAAATACTGTTTTCGGTCTGTCTCTGCATGTGATCAGGTCCTTTACTATATTATTTCAAACATCACATAGCCCCACACTGTAAGTCTATGGCCCTTCCTGACCTGTCGGTATTCTAGTTTTATGGGGAGGTTTTTTACCATGAAACTTTTTTTGTACCTTTACCAATGATATCATCTTTGTGTGTTTTACAGTTTGGTCATGGACTGCAGCAGATGCTGACTACAGTACCTTACAGTGAGGTGTCAGGCCAGCGTAACGTGCAATGGGACACGCTACAGGTGTGCAGTGTCCTTATGACCATGATCCTTAACAATAACCATGTGTTACAGCAGATCAGCAGCCACTACAGCACGGGAGAACCCCTCAGTGATGAGCAGGTCCAGAAAATCACTTCAGGTCAGCACAACCCTTCATTATATAGCGATCCTCCTAATGTCACGGGAACTATCAAGTTTCCTTCACAATCCCCTTGATTCAAATTTTTCAGGGCTCCTGCATGTCATAGGATATTATCTTGTATCTAAGAGCCAATAAAATCATAAAGATAAACAAAGAAAGATACAGTTGTCATTTCATTTGTGGTCCTACATTTTTTGTAGTCAAAGAATGTCCCAATTTCACAATGATGAAAGTTTACAAATTTATTTGATCTGTATCACTTTGATTTCTTAAGGGTCATCTGATTAGAAAATTGTTGATACAATGAAAAATTTCATTTGTCTTGAAAGAGAGAATTTTAGGGATCATTACATTAATGATTTTGACCACATGCACTGTTTGAATCAAGGGGGTGGTTTAAGAAGCTTAAACATTTGCCCTGATGCTGTGAAACTGCTGACTGTATCAAATATGTTATGATATGTGAGTTATCTTTTTGTTGGTGGTTCTACCAGGAGTAGGGACTTTGTTGACAAATTATTATTTATTATATAATAATTTATTAATATTTGATGTCTTTGAAATGACTTTACTTATTACTCTGGTATGTTCAGACACACATGTGAAAATGAATTCTTCATTCAGGAACCTACAGAAACAATTTTATTTTATGATTTATTCTGTGATCAAAATGTAAAATGCTGTCGAAACATTTATATTACTCTTTTAACTCTGAATTGTTTTTCATTATATACTTCATCAACAGATCACTTTTCTTTTTTTACAGCCAGAAAACATTTTTCTTCATACGACATGATGAAGCAGCTGTATTTTAGTGCTTATGATATGGAGATATATATCAGGTATGTGACCAGTCTGTTGATATTAAAAGATAAGGGTACCAGTCTGTTCTTACACCAGTGGTCTCAGGAATCTAAAAAAATGATAAATATTTATATTTTATTTTACATATCCTCTTCCTAAGACTGTGACATCAGTACATGAACGAAGAAAGACTTAAAACTAGACAGCATGCATAATATGACTCAGTAAGGGGAATCAAGAGGAACCCCTAATATTGCACCAGCATTTACATATACCAATTAGTACAGACTATTTATAAACTATCTTTCTGGAGAAAATTGGGTGTATTAAGTAATGCAGGATATGATCTAATGTAGACATTATGGTACTTACAGATGTTGTATGTAACAAAATAAACAGATGACCAGCTGTTCCATACTAACTGAAATAACTTACATGACTATATTGGTCCTAATCATTACAATCCTAGTTCAGGGGAAGGGCAACTTTTCTCTTCAGTAGTCTCATGAAAAATCAAGTTTTCCCACTCCCAACAACAACAAAAAAAAAACTAAAATTTGCTAAGTAAAAAAATATTACAAGTATTACTTAGGTTTGGTTAGCAAAATTTTAAATGTCTGGGATCACACAAATAGACATCACTACTTATAATTCTATTGCCTTTTCAGCAATGATCACTGGCACCAGGCCATGCTTAAAGTATGGAAGGAATTCATGCCCGTCGCACAGACTGATGAAGACAACCATCCATGTTCTCTCACCGCCATATTCTCAGATCAGTACCCTGCTGCATATTACAGCTTCAAGTGGGCTGAGGTAAGAATAATTCTAAAAAAAATCACTCTCCAAGCAGATTCCTGAATTTAGCACATCCATTATATAACAGAATGTTTAGACAAAGTGCTATGGCATTAGTTAAAACATATTTATTGTAAACTTGGTTTTGGTAGATACTATGTTTTTGACCGGGCTACACAATCTCCCACGCTGCTGCCACGTTTGTTTCAGGAGAACTTCTCTATTATTTGCTTATTATCCTTTATATAAGCTTAAAATCAATGCATAATATTGTAATAATAATATAAGATATTTAACTTATCTTATAATAAACAAGAATTTTCTTTGTTTGATCTACCGTAAAATCTGTGAAATTTCGTACCTTGATGAATTTCGTACACGGTCTTTCTTCAGTAACCATAATTATAAAATGACATGTTAAATTTCGGACTGCCGATGGTCTGTTACGCCACATTTGACGTTAGCAGGACTGCCGTGAATGTAACATTGACGTAACCTCACACTGTTATCTGGTTTTGAACAAGCCGACCGGTCCCATTGATGTGATTGCCATGCTATTGATAATTAATATGAATTATATCTACATCATATAGAATGTAATTTGACTGAAAACTAAGATTTTTGTTTCAGCGACAATAAAAAAAACTTAAAATATCTCGAATGTGAGTTGCTTAATTGTCCGGGATGCGAGCGACACACCGTGAATAACTGACAGACGTCCATGAAGTTTGACGGAGGTTGGAAATTGGATAATCAGGATTAACTCCGTAAATGATCTCAAGACCACTAGCTTAACATGCACCGTAAAGGGGGATTTCCGTGTGTAAGCCAGGTTCAAATTTGTTTCTTTCAAGCAAGCTCGGCGTTACGGTGTATGTAATGCCAATGTTAATCAGTTTGAAAATTAATGCTAATTTCCATTAAAACATTTAAAATGTCACACCAGAACGACTCAGTTTCGAGTTCCCGGGCTCCGTATCACCCAACAAACAAGTCACACGAGATCAAACGGTACATCAGAGCGCTGGCAGACGTTCATGAAGTTTAACGGAGGTTGGATATTTGATATTGGATAATCAGCATCGATTAACTCTTCAAGTGATCTAAAGACCTCTTACTTTTTGTGCACCATTAGTTGGGATTTCCATGTATAAGCCACCTGAAAAACGTTCCCTCCAGGCAAAGCCCCGGATGTCATGCAAGCATGTACGGGTGTCGAGCCTCATGACAGGATTAAATCCTTCAGATATACTTTTCAGATTTCTTTTCCAAACTGATTTAATATAAAATAAACAACACAAGTATAGAAAATAATGTTTTTATTCATGAAACTTCATGGTTAACACGGATGAATGAAAAATCGGCGAGTGAATACTTGAGGCTCCTATTATTTCCCACTGCCGACGAGGCATCTTAACTTGTCAAGACCATAATTTTAAAACTGCTGAAATCGACTGTTAAATTTCGGACTTCCACTAATTTAATTATTTTTTTCTGTACGAAATTTCACAGATTTTATGGTAACTTGGGTTGTCCTTTGTCAGTTGTTAAGATTTTGGTCGCATGTTAAATAACTCACATGTTAAATAATATACAACAAACAATATACTCTGTGTAGATCACTACTTAGTGAGACTACAACAATTGAACCCTTCCTAAACACTGTAAAACTTGAAATCATGAAAATTTATCCCTTCAGATAAGAAGCCAACCATTTTCTTTAATTCATTATTAATATGTTAACAAAATAACATTTGCACTGTTCATTAAATATGTAATAAACTAAAGTAACTTTGTTTTGCTGAAACTGGAGCTTGATTTAAGTGTTTTGGAAGTATTTATCAGTATTCTTGTCATGATCAGAAGTTCTAAGTCAGGAGGAAGGGAAATGTATGACATTTTCTATAATTACTGCAATGCAGTATGCACTTGCATTTTCTGTTAATTGGTTATACATTAAAATTTAAAAAATAACCTATAGTTATAGTTGTTTCCCAACACAAAGTCGGGGGATACTATGTTTTCATACCAGTCCCGCCACTGCTGCCACCGCATAATAATCTTGTTCGCGTGATAACTCAAAAAATATTTCACCATCTTTACCAAACTTGGTATATGTACAGATATGGGTGAGCGGACCATGCCTATTTAAAATAAGATCATGACCTTTACTACTTGGAGAGTGTCCTTGACCTTGAATAGGTCCAAATTTGGGGAAAATCACACAAATTCTTAAATATCTCAAGAAATCTTGCATAGATTGATCCAAAAATCAAGTTGATCGAAGATCATGGATAGGGTTGTCATGTTCAAGAAACTGGTGTCGCCACCTGTTATTTTTTACTTGTTTTTGTGCCTTTTAATACCCCCAAAATTGCCACTTGACAGTACTGTGAGCATTATAAGTAAAAAACTAATGGACAGATTTCTTTTATATTATGCATATACATAGATATGGGTAATGGGATGATGTTTATTTAAATTGGGGTCATGACCTTTCCTATGAGAGTGACCTTTACCTTAAATATGCCAACGCTTATAAGAAACCATGGTGGCTTGCCAAGTGTCATTCCCTGCATCTGAATTCAAGATGGGATCCTATTCTTCGAGGCTGGGAGGAGGGGGCAGGGGTTAATTGTCTAGGGATACTATGGCACCTGCGGTGCCAAGAAATATCTAGTTATCATCTTCCTTGCATTCACAGACTGATGGTCATGTTGCTATGGTTACAGCTGTAATGTGCATTTACATTCTTGCATTGATAATGTAATGTATATTTAAACATGAGCAATTAATTTACACTAAAACAAAATGAACTAAAGTGACTTCATATCACTGAAAGCAAGAAAGTGGATGAAATATTGTGAGTACTGCAAGGTCACTTGTGGTTTTCATCTTCATATAGCAATGATAGTTTTGTTGCTCAGCTGACTGAACTTGAAAATCAACTGAGGTATAGGAATGGTGCTTTGTCCTGGGCCAGCTATCCGGGCATGTGGAAGTTAGCAGGGCACAAATAGTAATTGCTGACCCTAGACAAGTAAACATCCATGGAGATAATGAAAAATATCTGAGGAAACATGAAAATGTGAAATTAGGTCACAGAGAACTATATCCTTTGAGCTATGGTGCTTGTAAGTACCCCCCAGAATAATTAAAATTTGATACAAAACCTCAAGAATCTCAGTAAGTATTGCATTATTGGTCATGAATCATGCTTTGAATGTTAAACATAACTAGTTATTTTTCAGTTCCCAAAAATGGTGGCCCCACCTGCATATATTCTAATATTTACAATTTCTTTTTTGTTTTTGGGACTGTCAAATGACAGCAATCATGTCAGGTTTTCAGCTGTGTTTTCATTTAGTGTCCCAAAACCTTGTGTATTTATTGATCATAAGTGGGTGCCCTACAGCAATCACCCTGTCTGTCCATTTGTTTGTCTGTCTGTCTGTCTGTCCATCCATCCATACATCCACAAATCTGTTTCTGGATGATAACTGCAGTTTGGATAGATAGATTGGCTTCAAATGTGATTTAATATTAATGGCCCACCCCTAAAGTAAGAATCATTTTGAATTGGGGGTCATGAGGTAAAAGGTGAAGGTCGCATGACCCACATCTTTAAAAAGATTGTGGATACATTGTTAATATTCATCCCAAACCTTCCATTTTTCACATATGGCTTATCTGCTCAAAGTGAAAGAAATCTGTATATTTTGAGGTTACCTGGTTAGAGGTTGAGGTCACTGAACTCACATTATAAAAAAGACTTTTATGAAAAATCACAATTGTGCAAGTTCAAGGATAGTAAGTTGTCAAAAAGCTCATAAAAACATCCTGAATTCCATGACAATATCCATGACTTTTGAAAATCACCCTCTTGCTGAACTCAATAAACCACCCACTTACTGAACAAATAAACCATTCCCTACTGAATAAATAAACCACCCACCTACTGAACAAATAAACAGCTTATTTTTAGAGGCTGATACTTCTAAATATAGATCAGCAGAAGTGCAAACAGAGTACATTTTCATTTTTAACTTGGCTGACTTTCCGGTGAAAACTACCCACCTACAGAACTCAGTAAAAAGCTTATTTTTAGATATTTGGCAATCAGCCTTTGTCGATCATCCAGCCAACACAGTACTCATCTGGAGCATTACACTTAGAAACATTTTAACTTACCAAAAGGGAGATCCTTAAAAAATCTGCTTTGAAACTAGGTAACAAGTGACTGCCACATATATTCTTTGATTTACAGGGCATCTTTGAGCAACCTAAAAAAAGTTCTCTTGCTGTAAAATTTGATAAAAAGCTTCAGTATTTCAAATAAATAATGCATGAGTTGCCATGATTCTAGCTTTGCATTTTGATCATGGACAATTTCGTGGTCAAGTCCGTGGAAAATTAGTATTTTCTCTCCTCAGTTTTAGGGATGGGGGCATATGGGTCAACATCTGCATGTTTTTTAGAAAAATAAATATTCTAGTTTACACATATATCCAAGTCAGCATGCAGAATTTGACTAAAATTGGGCTTTCCAATTCTTCACAAACCTTATTCTTCTGTCATACAACCTGTATATACCAGTCATGATTGGTTTCAGTCTTCACATATGTATAACCTGTCACTGAAGGAAAAACCCTGTTGACTTTGATGTCAGAAGGTAATATCAGTTATTGATAAATTCCTGTTGTGAATGTCAGGCTTATAATGTCATGCTAGTTAGCTGAGAAAACCTATGTTTTCCGGTATAAACATATTGTTACACTTCAAAACTGCTGAAAACCGCTTTTGTTTTGGTTATTTGAAATAACCATTCCTGCATATATCTCTTCTGTACATGCAAGAAATCAGGTGCTGCATTCAGTTCTGGAGACCTCCTCTGAGACCCTTGTAGACCCTGAGACCGATCTTTCCGAAACCTGTCATAGTTATTCCCTCAGCTATGAGGTTGCCCAGACTGAGAATTTGTGTGGCTGAGAATTTGTCTTTATTATATTTTACAGATGATTGCTGCTGATCTCTATGAAGCTTTTGAAGAAGTTGGCTTTGAAGATCTGGATAAGACTGCATCTGTTGGCAAAAGGTAAAATTTTTTATTCAAATGCCAAATAATAAGTGTGAACTGGAAGTAAATAAATCAAACTTTTCATCAGTACTGTCTTGAAGATGCTTGTACTATTGTAGGTGTGTATGTGTATGTGTGGAGGGGTAAATAAAGTACTGGTATTCATGCCTCATATAAAAAAGAAACATCTAGTTTTACCTGGAAAGTAAACTAAAACTTTACCTCAGTCTTAATCATTACCTTATTAATGATGCTTCTTGGGACTATGTGTGTACTATGGGGTGATTAAAAAAAATCACACCTAATAAAGGAGAATTAAATGTAGATTTCCTTGGAAAATGTGATAGTTCAGTAGTTTTGTGAATGAATGACATCGAATATACACTTGACATAATGGAATTCAGCCTTTTCTGAATCACCACTTAATCAAAGATTCCTCTAAGAGTATGGATGACAACATTGAGTAAAGTATTCACACATATTAAAATGAAAAAAATCTGGCTCTGCTTGGGACATAGGATAATAGTTTAAAAAACACTTATAAAAACCGATTTGACTGCATTCCTCCTTTCAGAATCACCCTGAAGATGTCTTTTTAAGTGTATAATAAAATGAGTTTAACAAACATTCACACCTAAAAAAAGAAAAAGAAAATATATTGTTTTCTGAGAAAATAGGATAATACTTAATTGGGATAATAGAATTATATGTTAAGTTGTACCATTGAATTCAGCCTTTTCCATGTTTATTTATTTATTTTTGAATCCACAGGTTCCGTGATACATACTTGGCTCATGGAGGGGGCATTCCAGCAAATGAGGTCTTCCGTCAGTTCCGTGGGAGAGATCCATCCCAGGATGCATTGTACAACTACTATGGCCTGAGCTAATGGCAACTTAATACACTTGAATACTGTTTAGCACAAACTAAATGTTGCTTACCTCAGCCTAACAAGGAACAAACTACATCCCTGGTACACTTAATAGAACATGGGTCATATTGTGAGATGTAAGTTGGCTGTGTCAAATGACTTGTGAAGGTCATACAAAAATGAGGTGAATCATGATCTAATAATAGGCACAGGAATAGGATTACTTGAACTATGGAGCATAAATGTGTATACTGATGAACACCAACCCTGTTTTTTAGCTCAGCTGACTATAAGTCATCTGAGCTATAGTCGTGGTCCATTGTCCGTCGTCCGTCCGTCCGTCCGTCCGTCCGTAGATGTGGCACGTTTTGAAACCGTAAGACCTAGGAATCCAAAATTCGGCATAATGTTAGATGTCCCCAAGATCTCCTACCAAGCCGAAAACTGGGTCTTTGTGACTTCGTTCCTTTTAGAAATTAAGGAAAAACCTCATTTTTTTCTTAAAAACCTATTTTTACACTTCAGGACTGCCTAATATCAAAACCACTCATCTGTTTTTCATCATATTTACCATAATTATTCCTCTATATAGTTCCTATGTACATGCCAGAAATTATGTCTGTATTATGTAAATTTAAAAAGTTATGGGCCCAAACATAATGCATTGTGTAAAAAATCAGGAAAGATATTTGATCACTTAACACAAAATATGTTTAAGCTATAAACTTTTTTTCCAGTAATATAACTTTATTTAATCAAAATTAAATTGTATACCCAAAATTAGATCAAAATCTTTTAAATTTTTTAAAATATTAACAAAAATAAAAAATTGGTACCTTAAATTTTGCCAAACTTTGACTATGGCACGTTTTTTTCCTGTAAGTACTGTGGATTTAATTTTCTAAGCATGTTTTTTTTAGCATTTTGTCTGTAAAAACCGAAAATTTGAAACCAGTTGATCAAAAACTGTAGATTTTATTCAAGTTTTCAAGCACCATGTAACATATTGTTTACATCAAGCTAGTGTCATGCAGTTTGCAAGTGCTCAGCTCCCCAGCTTCAGCTCTCAGTTCCTAAAATTTGGCATGCAATTAGATGTCTCAAAAATCCCCTACCATGCCAAGAATTTGGTCACTAGGACTTAATACCTTCGAGATATTAATGAAAAACGTCATTTTTCCAGCACTTTGTAAAAAATCAAGAAAAATATTTACTCCCTTAACAAGAGGATTGCTGAAGCTAGAGATTTTTTGTCAGAGATGTAACATTATTAAATCAAGATTCAATTGAATACCCAAAATTAGTTCTGAATTTTTCAAATTTTATAAGTTATTAGTATAAATATAAAATTAGTACCTTAAATTTTGCCCAACTTTGACCATGGCATGTTTGTTTCATGTGAGCACTGTTGATATAATTTTCATATCATGCACACATAAAGATTTCAACTTTTTAGTTTAAAAAGTTGAAAGAAATTGGCCAAAAATTGTAGCTTTTATTAATGTTTTTATGAGACCATGTCAGACCTTGGCTCTCTGGAGCACCTCTTGAGTCACCTGTATGTTGACCTTGTTGAACTTTCAGCAAATTATGCATGCTTGAGGCGAGTCATAGACTGGGGCTCCAGGCAGCTTATTATATAATGGCCAGCCACAGTTGATCCAGGTGTCCAACCCAACTCATCTAGTAGTTTTAACCAACAACATAACAATAAACAATAAATTAATAAATTTTTATTGGTTTTTAATAACAAATTAAAGAAAAATAGAAAAGAGTTTGTTAGTTGATAATAACAGGAAATTAACTCGCAGTTACTGATGATATAAGAATCTTGTACCGATGGATAGAATGTCACATATTCCAAATAACACCATGCAGTCACCTATGGTATTTTTCAGTTCAATTTTAATGATAAAAAGTAAATCATATTATTCATTACTAATCATTAGGGATCATATGAAGAAAATTAATGATAGACAATGATGCAGTTGATAATATTATTATTTAGATTCCTACTGTGTCTATAGTTAGTACATTGATGTGAAATTAGTCCAAAGTGTATATATTACATTTTTTTTTTTAATATAAATAAAAGCCATAAAACCAGGTACTTATGATCATTATTTAAATGTGTGAATTTTGTATATTCTGGATTCTCAACATCATTGTTTGGTGAAAACTGAATAAATACCAGACATGGTGCGAATACTTTGCAATTGTATTTAAACATGAATATGAATATGTACTCCATTTTAAAATTTCTTTCATAAGAATGGGAATTCAGGTAAAAATGAAAGTATATGAATACCAGTGCAAATACTTTCAAAATGTATTAATGAATGCATTCATGAATATATTCTTTAATATTATTTTAATAATCATTTCAGTCATATTTTATTTGAAAAAATCATAATATTCTCTTATATTTGGGACAATATTTGTAATTTTTAATAAATAGTTAAACTCTTATATTATATGTTCTGCTTATAAGTTATATGGCCAAGTCAAAATCTGTGTGACAATTGCACTCCATTTGTTAATAAAATAAATTAAATTAATCCTCTTTCCTGTCTCCAAAGTACTATCAAAATCATACATAAGCTAAACAACAACAAATCATAATACAGCTTATTTTTGTTACCACATAAAACCAGCATGTGCCTCATTTCTAAATCATACTTTTTTATCATATATAACAGCTGAGCGCCGTGACCCATAGGTCCCTTGTTCTCTCAGTTCATGAAATAACCTTTCCATCTTAGTAAATTAGTATAAAGTCAACATACTTTTTAATTTCAGTGAATGAAAAATTAACAGGTTTGCTCTGCATGAAACCTATGTAAAGATTCACGTGGTTTGCATGGGTTAGGATAAATGAATAACATTGTTTTATGGAGTGTATAGTAACTCCAGTTCTGTCATGGAGGGCAATGCAAGATTTGTAGGTGTCAGTTTTGCAGGTTAGCTCTTTAGAAAGTGGGGAAAGTATCTAAAGTATGACCCTTACTGCTCCACTTCTGCAGGTCAAGGTCATGACCTATGGGGAATTTGGGTCAAGGTCATTCAAATATCATGAAGTGTTTAAGTGTTACTTGAATTTTTACATCATGTTAATTTAGTTGAGGTCATGATTATGGACTGTTCTGGTTACTAAATATGTAAAATGTGATGGTATTTATGATTACCATGCATGCTTATAACACTCACAATCAACAAGGTAACCTTGACCATGGTGGGCCTTTCATTTTCAGGAAGATAAATGGTGGAAACCTTATATCAAGAACAAAGTATGAAACACCATATTTTAATTATTATTTCAGGAAATGTCAAATGCTTACACATACACTTTTAGTTACCTTAGCACTGTAATGCAGGGTTTCTCAGCCATTCTGGAAATAAAAAAAAATCCTTGAAAATGAGATCTGCTTTTTCCAGTAATGGAATTTGAGAAAAATCAGGGACAAAGTGTGGGACATTGATAGGGCATAAAGGGAAAATGGTAAAAAATTTACATTTTGTATTTTTTTTTAAATGTATCTGCTCGAAAAATGGCTATGGTAGCTTCTAGCTTTGGCCTGTTAAGAAGGTAATAATTATAATTATGGAAATTTATTGAAAACCAGGAAAAAATTAGCTAATTTTGTTTGCTGAGAACCCAGTATTGGTTGCTATAGTGAAGTAAGGGTTATCATGATATCATGATAGTTGCCATGATACCATGACACTATGCACTTAAGACCTGTAAATATTCTCTGCCCTCCGTCACCATCGAGTAAAATCTTCTTTCTCAGCCCCAGGATGTTTTTATTTTTACCATTGATAAAGTAGCAATACCAGCTTTCTCTCAAATATTCATGATTTTTGTATTGCTGTGAATCCCTGTACTAAAATCATTTTGATCATGTATGCTGGCTCGTGTTGGAATGTATGTTAAGGCCAAAAGATGTAGCAGCATTAAGAATATGATGAGCAAGTCGTGTGAAATATCAAATCCTATTATGTAAGATATATGTAATCAAATCAAGCTTTCAGAATATTTGTTAAACTGTATATAGTAATAAACATGCTTGAATAATAAGATAAACTGAATCTCTTATCTGTTTACTGATATGCATGCCGCAAAATATGCAACTTAAATGCTCTGTGTCACTATCATTATGTTCTACTTTTGTCCTTGTGGTGGGTGTGGTGTATCAGCAGTAACTTACTTTGAAACTCTTTTATTTAATCCTAAATGACCAGGTTTCCCCGAGTTTATCCAGGACACATACCTTCCACTAAGTCCAGTTGTTTGATACATTAAATTATTTTTAGAAACTCTGTAAATTTTGAGACTTTTATCCTCAGTCTGACAACTTTTGTGTTTGTGGGTGACAAATAATCATTGATCCTGGCAGTCAAATGTAAATGTGACTTCATAAACTGGATAGAGCAAACATAATAAGTTTCAAGTCACTGGTAAGATATTTATAGTCAAGCCAGATCATCTATAATAGCACTTGCAGACTACTTCATTGAGCCAGTCTGGTGTCTGTTTGATAAATAATGAACAAGGCAATTGAACCAATCAAATGACTCTTGTTAACTTCTTCTACACATCAACTGACATGCATCTGTTGCTATTTTAAGATCAAATGTTAGGCATTTCAAGAAGGGAATAAGTAATCTGACCAAATGAATAAAAGCTTGTAAACATATCCCATTTCCAATGCATGTATTATTCTGGCAGCATGTGAACAGTTTTGACTATTGCATATTTTTTAGATTTGGTTCATTGGATTTAATTGGCAGCAATTGGCAGTCTTCTTCATTATACATGAAATAGATGTCAGAACAGCTCAATAAATCAAGGTCACTGACAGAGTAGCTGCCAAAGCCTAGATATTAGGGAGATGAGCTAGATATTTCAAGGCATTTAGTTTTTTTGACGGATTCTTCAAAATAATGTGGTAATTCTGGAAAGTGCAGTTAAATTGTTGAGTGTTGAAATTCTAAAAATATTTTTTATTGGCCTAAATTGTGCCATACATTACATTAATATTTTATCGATAATCTCATACTAATTATTCATATATATATCTAAACACTGCCCTTATTGATAACTGATCACCAAACCCCAGGGAAATAATGTTAACATTTCTATTGAGCGCCAGCCCAAACTAAAGGTGTTGTAGTTATAACCGACTGCTACATACATTATTGTATCCGCCAAAATGAAGTTTTGCGGATACTATGTTTTTGACCAGGTTCCGCCGCCGCTGCGTTTGTTTCCGGAGAACTCCTCTGAGACTACTGGATGGATTTTTCTGAAACTTACACGAATTATCGGGTCACATGTGAACTGGGGCCTAACCAATTGTCCTTGACCTCTGACCTTTCCTCTCTGCCCATCGTCCATTTGTGTGTCTGTTTCCACACATAAACCCACATATCTCGGAACTGTTTGACCGATCAGGAAAAAAAATTGGTACAAATGTAGCCCTTGGAGAGCTTTATAACATACACAAAAAATAGTGGCGCCACCTGCAACCATGCTTGCACAGTGTCCTTCTGTTCATCTGCCTTGGGTTAAATTCACTCATATCTCCGCATGCATATTCATCCTGGATAGCTTTCTTGATTTTATGACAGGTGGCGCCACCTACATTCACTTTCAAGCTGCAGACATCCATGCTTATATCTCCGGACTGGTTTGACATATCTTTCTGAAAATTTGCACGTGTATAGATCTCACATAGCTCGTTATCATACACAAAACTGGTGGCTCCACCTGCAACCATTTTTGCACAGCGTCCATCTGTTTGTCTGCCATGGAATAAAATCACTCATATCTTGGCAGTGGTTTCACATATCTGCCTAACATTTTGCAGGTTTATACCTCTGGGACTGCTTTCTTGATTTATGACAGGTGGTGCCACCTGCATCTGTTTGTCTGCCATGGAATTAAATCACTCATATCTTGGCCTTGGTTTCACATATCTGCCTAACATTTTGCAGGTTTATACATCTGGGACTGCTTTCTTGATTTATGACAGGTGGTGCCACCTGCATTTTAGTTTATGCTGTAGACTTCCAAGCTTGTATCTCAGGAACCGTTTGACTGATTGGGCCAAAATTTTGCATGTGTATAGATCTCACATAACTCCTTATCATACACAAAACTGGTTGTGCCACCTGCAACCATTTTTGCACAGCTCCTCCAACTCGGTAGTAGTTTGACATATCTGCCTAACATTTTGCAGGTTTATACATCTGGGACTGCTTTCTTGATTTATGACAGGTGGTGCCACCTGCATTTTAGTTTATGCTGTAGACTTCCAAGCTTGTATCTCACCAACCGTTTGACTGATTGGGCCAAAATTTTGCATGTGTATAAATCTCACATAGCTCTTTATCATAAACAAAACTGGAGGGGCTACCTGCAGCCATTTTTGCACAGCTCCTGTCTGTTTGTCAGCTGTGGGCCAAAATCAATCATATCTCAGAAGTGGTTTGACTTATCTGCCAAAAATTTTGCATGTGTATACATCTTGGTTAGCCTTCTCGATGTTTTTGCAGGTGGCGACACCTACATACACATTTCATGCTAATATGCAACACACCTCACTATTTCCCCGTGCCACTCCATCCATGCCTCACTTCATTTGTTCCAGTCTAATTTTGGCGGATACACATAGTAGCTTGTCGACTACCCGTCTTCTAGTTATACAAAGGGATGATTGGATATTGCCAGATAACCCATTCTAATATCATACTTCATATTTGATATATCAGTTTGTGAGTGATTTTACCTTATTAGCATAAGAACAAAGTCAGTATTGCCTACTGCAGGAACAAAGTTCTTTGATAACTTATTTTTATATGTGACAAAGATGTCTTCAAGTGCAAAATATTTAACAGGTAATATGCTGGTACCAGTACATGTCAGCCTCATGTTAAGCACTTGTTCTGGTAATTGTGTTTAAGAATATAAGTAATTACATATTTTCTTTTCACAAATAAGTAGAATATTTGGCAGGCTGCATAATCAGGTGACAGATAGTTTAGGTTATATATATGTACATGTGTTGGTATGATCATATTACCTGTTAAATATTTTGCACTTGAAAGACCAGTATAGTTTTATTTTTTAGTACAATAGTTTGTACTTTAAGTGCACCCACTTGAACCATAGTTACTGATGGATTGTGGTGCAATTAGCCCTGTGCAAAACAGTGTAAAAATATATAAACATGAACCCCATTTTTTTCCAAACTTCAGCACTAAAAATCTATTATCCTCAACTCCATGATCTACCTAATTTTCAACAGGGTTCCTGCACCTCTTGGCAAAGCAAATTTAAGACCAGCTGACCAGAGTTGGGGCCAGGTACAAGTAAAAGTACCTAGGTACAGGTACAGGTACTTGTGAATAGGCCAGGTACAGGTGCAGGTATAGGTACTTGATTTTCACAGAGTACCTAGGTACTGGTACTTTAGAATGTACCGAGGTACAGGTACATTTATTTAGGATCACTTCAAACAAGTTTTTACAGATAATAATGGTGGCATAAATTCACGTATTTGCAAGTTAACACTGCCTGTTTTCGATCAAACAATATTGAAGTAATTTGCAAAAGAATATTAATTAAAACTTACTATTATAATACTCAAAGAGAAAAAACAAACTTAAAAAAAAGTAGATATGAAAATGTAACTGGAGTACCTTGTACCAGGTACTGATACTTTAGTTTCAGGTACAGGTACAAGGTACTTCCTACTCCTGACCGGCAGGTACAGGTACAGGTACTCTGAAACTTGTACCTAGGTACAGGTACAGGTACAAGTACCTGGCCCAAACCCTGCAGCTGACAGAAAATTTAATAGAATTCTTAAATGGCCCTACACTTCTTTAAAACTACTGAAGATCTTGGGGGGAACTTTTTTCTACAAGTAACCACGGCAACTTCCTCTAAACAGTCTCAAGCTTCAGTTAGACCACTGAACTGTTTGTGCACATTCATTATATCAGGATGGGTAAAATCAAATTTAAGACCTTTTTAAAAGACATGTCAGGATCCCCGGCACTTTTACGGCCTTTTCAAAGCCTTAACAAGGGACCCATGGGTCGCTGTGCTCAGCTGAAGTTGACCTTGAAGGTAAAAATCTAAAATAATATCAAATGGAGATAAAGTTTAAGAGGAAGAGGTAATAAAGGCCATGGTTGGTTTATATGATTAGTTTGTATTGATGAGCAAGAAATTGTTGCAAATAATATATTGTGACCTGACCATGTGTTTCCTAATGTTGAAACTGAAGCATGTGAGCAGTTTGTGAACAAATGATCTGTACTATTACCATGATCATTAGTTGGCTTTTTGATTAACTGTTGACATTTCAGTAGTTTACACATTTGTTTAATTGAATCTTTTCTTTTGTATAATATATATTATTAAATATATATGTATTTTTTATGAAATGTATACAGTTGAAATATAACTAATTTACAACATAAAAAAGGGCAAACAAAGCCTGATCTGAGGCAGAAAAATAATAAACAAATGTTTGTATTAAATCCTCATTTTTTTATCACATCAATTTTTTTTTAATTTAAGTTTATATTTCTATACATTTCCAATATAACATATATATCTTAAAATAAAAGTTGATTCATAATTCTCAATTGCATCATCATAAATCTCAATCTTGTTAGATAACACCACATCATGCATACAAATGTTTATTTATTATTTACTTCAAAAATATATCTATTAAATGTGCAAAACAATTAATATCTAAAAATAATACTTGATTTAGATTTTACAATTTTTAATTGTGTCTTTATTTATCCAATATGTGCTTCATATTTTATAAATTTAAGCATACTGATGGGTTCAATTATATTTGTTAAAATCATTTAAAAGAAAATTAATTTCTTTAAAAATGCTACATTACACAACATTGCATCTTCTGGATTACACCTTGAATTACTTTTTCAAGGAAAGTTTTTGCATATCGGAGTGGAAACAGCAGTTCAATTAAGGAGATATAGTGAAAACAATAACAATTATGGCATAACACTTGGTGGGTTGGGTTTGCGCGAGGGGGGGGGGGTGATTGGGGTGTTGATATGAGAATAACTGTACACTTGTCACAGCAGGGGATCTCCCCCAGTGACTGTAACAAATCGGCATAGCTGACTTCCAGTGACCTGGAGTGGGACCCTGCATCTGTAATCAAAGGAAATAACTACAATAGACCCTCAAGAAAAATGCAATAACTAGCTTAATTTTCAAGCTTTTTATTTTCAAATTTAAACAAATTAAATATTTATGTTTACATGCTGTGAAAATTAAATCAATGGTATTTACAGGAAAAAACGTGCCATGGTCAAAGTTGGGCAAAATTTAAGGTACTGATTTTATTTTTATGCTAATAACTTAAAACATTTACAAAATTCAGATCTAATTTTGGGTAAACAATTGAATCTTAATTAAACATAGGTTATATACTTGGGGAAAATAGACTATAGTTTCAAAATTTTTCATGTTAAGTGAGTAAATATTTTTCCTGATTTTTAACAAAGTCCATTATGTTCGGGCACATAACTTAGAGAATTTATACTTAACAGACTTAATTTCTGGCATGTTCATAGGAACTATATAGAGGAATATTTATGGTAAATATGAGGAAAAACAGTTGAGTGGTTTTGATATTAGGCAGTCCTGAAGTGTGAAAATAGGTTTTTAATAAAAAATTGAGGTTTTTCCCTAATTTCTCAAAGGAACGAAGTCACAAAGACCCAGTTTTCTGCTGTGTAGTAGATCTTGGGGACATCTAACATTATGCTGAATTTTGAATTCCTAGGTCTTACAGTTTCAAAATGTGCCACATCTACGGATGGACGGACGGACGGACAACGGACAATGGACCACGACTATAGCTCAGATGACTTATAGTCAGCTGAGCTATTCAGTTCAAGCTACATAGCCCATCTGAGTTATCCCTATTACTGCTTATTTGCGGGTAACTAAGGTGGGACAGTTTAAGGCCTGGGGGGTGGGGGGGGGGAAGAATATTTCTCTTGTGATCGCTCAGTAATGGCTTACCTTTAGTTCAGAGAGTTCAGATTAATATATATATATATAGCTGAGTGATAGACAGAAACAAACAAAGTTTAAATTAACAGAAGACATGTTTTCAGTACATGAAGTTGACAGATAAATCTGCAAGAGGCTGTCACTGGAAAGCCAAAGGTACACAGACCTGTACATATGAAAACAGTATTAGCTTCAGCAGAGAGTGTGAACAGTACACTCAACAGATCTGAATCACTCTAGATGGTTAAACATTGGATGCAGTTGATTGCCCTCAGGTGGTGCACAAGCAGGATACGTTTGGGCAGCAAGGTAGAGTCAACCTTGTTTTGATGGCTGGCTTACAAAGAAATTTATTGGCTGTTTACCAGTATTTTATCACCTCACTTCAATTGTCAGAACAAATTGCAGATAATGAGGTCAGAGGTCACAAGACTATAACAATGGGCATATTACCTGTATGCACTTTGTAGGAAACTGATGATCTATTAAAAACCACACATCATTTATTAATTCACATATGGATATGTAATACATCTCATTTTTCACTTACTTTTCCGCTTTGATGCACTATTATGAAATGTAGCTCACAGCAGCAAATGAATACAAAGTCTGAGTTTGAAAAGTCAAAAATACTGACTATTTAATTTTAAGCAACTGATGCATGGAACATACATAGTTACCACATGGCAAAGATGAGACAAAAGTAAAAGTCTGCTTGAAATACATATGTAAACTGAGAGCACTCAGCGGTACAGTAAATTGTAAACAAGGCCTACAGGCCTAATGCGAACCTGTGCAATGAGATTACACCAGGTAAAATGCTTCAATGCTGGACCATTACTTTTCAAGAACATGTGTAACATGTATATGAACAATGCAAGTACTAAACACTTAGAACAAAAAACAATTAAACATATATCACTGCTGCAATTCTGGCATGGGTGCACACAACACAAAAACTAGAATATGGGTAGTCAACAAGCAACTACTTGTATCCACCAAAATCAGAGTAGGAAAGGTGAAGTGAGGCATGGGTTGAGTAGCAAGGGGGAATAGAGTGAGGTGTGTTGCATAATAACCTGGATGTTTGCAGCCGAAATGTGTATGAAAAGAGCTATGTGAGATCTATAATCATGCAAAATTTTTGCCAAATCGGTCAAATGGTTCCTGAGATATGAGCTTGGATGTCTGCAGCGTAAATTTGAATGAAGGTGGCGCCACCTGTCATGAAACAAGAAAGCTGTCAAGGATGTATAAACCTGCAAAATTTCAAGTGGATAAGTCAAACCACTGCCAAGATAGGAGTGATTTTATCCCAAGGCAGATGAACAGATGGATGCTGTGCAAAAATGGTTGCAGGTGGCGCCACCAGTTTTGTGTATGATAAAGAGGTATGGGAGATTTATAAACATGCAAAATTTTGGCCCAACTGGTCAAATGGTTTCTGAGATATGATCTTGGATGTCTGCAGCTTAAACGTTAATGTAATGCAATTTAAGGCAGATATGTCAAACCACTGCCGAGATATGAGTGATTTTATCCCACGGCAAACTAACAGACGGACGCTGTGCAAAAATGATTGCAGGTGGCGCCACCAGTTTTGCGTATGATAAAGAGCTATGTGAGATCTATAAACATGCAAAATTTTTTACCAATCGGTCAAATGGTTCCTGAGATGTGAGCTTGGATGTCTGCAGCTTAAACGTGAATGTAGGTGGCACCAACTGTCATAAAATCAAGAAAGCTGTCTAGGATGTATACACATGCAAATTTTCAGGTGGATAAGTCCAACCAATGCAGAGATATGAGTGTTTTTATTCCAAGGCAGATGAACAGATTGACGCTGTGCAAAATGGTTGCAGGTGAGGCCACCATTTTAGTGTATGTTATAAAGCTTTCCAAGGGCTACATTTGTGCAAAATTTTTAGCCTTATCGGTCAAACGGTTCCTGAGATATGTGGGTTTATGTGTGGAAACAGACGCACAAATGGATGCTGGGCAGAGAGGAAAGGTCAGAGATCAACCAAAAATGAGGGCGCAGCGGTTCACATGAGACCAGATAATTGGTGTAAGTTTAGGAAAAATCTGTCCAGTAGTCTCAGAGGGGTTCTTTGGAAAAGAACACAGCGGCAGCGGCAGAACCCGGTCAAAATTATAACCACCAAGGTAGCGACTAATTTTAACTTTGCTGTATTATGCTAATTGTTTGAAAGAAAAGATTATCAAGTGCAGGTCCCTTAACCCTCAGACCTTAATCCAATGACCCAAGCCATCTTAGCCTTATTCATCAACTGTCTCATTCTAAACCTTTAAAGGTAATTATTCACTTGCCGCAATGTGCAAGATCTTGAACATCAATCAGTTGATTTTAGCTTAATACAAAAGTTTATAAGTAAAACCACTCCAGCTTACACACTCAGTGTTTCATTTCCACCTGCTTTACATATTGTTTTGGTTGTGTTTTGATAAATACAATCCAAGCATGTGTTTACTAAAACATGATGATATTGTGCATGCAGGAAAACTGCAATAATGGAACAATAAATTAATGTGGCCATCTGGCCACAGCCCAATATATAAATCCCTAATTCCCATAAGTTTTCAATATCTTACTTCTCTTTTCCCAAACCTCTTCCACAACAGAAGTTCAAGAAACAACTTTGTGAGTCATAATTATCCAAATAAAAGGCTGTATCCACACTTTTCTGAATCAGATAATACTCAACCAGTTTATTTTACTCTAAAAAGTAGTACTGTAGTTTGCTTTACAAAAGCCTAGATCAGTTTATTCAATAGTAGGCGAGTTTGCTGTCCGCATTTGGTTGTTAATCCAATTTACTGAGCTGCAGAAGGTGAAATGGGTCAAATGGTAGCAAATCTGGCTTCACACAGACAAGAAATGTACAGAATTCTGTTCTAGTCTGTCAGTTCCGTGATTCTGTCTACGTTTGCGGAGAATCACTGGCTCTACTGTCAGTTGGGCTTTCATATATCGATTTTGTAAAATCTGTGTCAATGCAACAAGGGCAAACCTTTTCTTATCAATTATTTAACTATGTGCATATCTAAATCTGATGTATAAACAATAAATTAAAACAAAATATTGTGATGTTCTTTATTGAGTGTATATTACCATCATACAGACATGATCACCAATATTCACACAGCCAGTTTGACCTAAGTAATAAGGCTGATTGCCATAAATTATCCTTGGTGGCCCTGAGGTCGCTGAAAAAAACTTGTACCCCTTCTGGGCCAAATATTTTAAGGATAAAATTTATCATCTTGTACACACGTAAATACGGTACTTGCCAGTGTGCAAGAGGAACCAGTTTACTGTACACACGTAAATACAGTACTTGCCAGTGCTGAAGAGAAACCAGTTTACTGTAAGCTGGACTAAAGTTGAACCGGACCACTGTAGATCGCCTTTCAGTGTGATGATAAGCATACCCATCGAGAGTAAGTAAACAGGTTTAGTATAATCTGATTCCGATGCAAACCAAGTGTGAATACAGCCTTATTTGCACAAGACCTTCAAGCAGACAACAGTTCACCCAACTGATGTGGATTAATGGCCTAGTGAGGTTAGAGTAAACCAATTCATGATCTGGATTATTTGCTAGTGCAGATACAGCAGAAGATTAAAGCTACTGGTTTTGAGGTTTTGCCTGGGTGAGGGTGCAAGACGTCTGTGTCACCACCTACATATCTCCCTAATTATGTGGCAGTTTGTGGTGACATCTTTAGTAGAGTACCCTTTTATGCCATGCATCATGTTCATCTTGCAGTTCTTCATTTTACCATGTATACTTTACAATATCATATTGATATATACTGACATCATGCATCAAAGGATTTGCAATATATCATGTATATTCTATTGCATCACATATTATAATTAACAGCCTGTCATGAAAACAAGTGTATAACAGTAAAATCTACACTTGAAATGTTACCTTTTGGTATTAACTGACAGCTACTGCACTTAAAAAAAAACATTTAGAATAAACCTAAAGATATACCGCATACACATACATTACCTGAAACGTCTGAGGTATAACAAAAAGGAATACTAAAAAAAACTGTTAACATCAAATGCATTATATTTGTATTAACATCTAAGAAAAGACATTTAGTGGAGTAGTCAGGGTAAAACAGCAGTACCTTATTTGCAAACCACATATTTAAATATATATTTAAATATACATTGACATTTATGTTATGTATATTATGAGATCTCACTATACCCTAACAGGCTACAAAAAATATAGTACTCTGTGAGGCAGCCTACAACTGAAGTGTTTCTTTATAAATCTATGATGCTAACTCTTTCATGATTGTTGACTAGGAAGACTGTAAAAGAAACTACACAATAAGAAAAGGCAATTTATATAAACTCTCATCAACTCACAACATGACAATTACATATAACTACAGTCACAACATATCTGCAGGCTCTGCAATGAGAATAAGGCATCTTTCTTTTGCAAATATTTTTACAAGAATTGTCAAACATACATAGGTTAACTATGACAGGAGTTCCATGCATGGATGTCCATGTAATATCCCAAACTTATTTTTTAATTATTAAACGCTGAGTATATTAAGAACCATTAGTCACTTTTATTGTGTTTATTATGTTTTAAAGAGTAATTACCACATACTATAACTTGAATGGCACACCATATTTTGTGCTTTTATGTGTTAGTAAATTCTGTTTTAAAATAACATTTGTAAAATATAGTAGGAGTCATTTATAGGCTGGCAACATATATCATAGCTTATATGTATATCTGTTTTTAAGAGTATTCATCAAGTAAGGGCTCAAATAAAGTATCACTGTGTCATGGTTTACTATGTGTACAAAATCTTTAAAATAAATGTACTGTGACTTTAAAGAACAAAAGGCTCTCAAATGTCATGTTACCATGCATTCTTTGTGCTGTATGGACTCAAGATATCCAATATATGACCATATATGGGCTTCGGATATGACAGTACCTGTTCAAAATGGAGAAAATAAAGGCAGTAATGATTTCCTGCAACCATACATATGGTAAAAGTGAAACACTCTGATGTCATTAGCCAAACCATCAAGATTTATCATCAGGAATGGCAATATACAGAATTTCAAGACAATCCAATGTCACTGAATGTTGAAATGTCAATCAAACTTGTATAATCTCTCACCTTAGGATCCTAACTTTTGACCCCGACATCTATAACTGGGGTTATAAATACACATGTTATAGGCATAGTCCACCTGGTATGAAATATGTTATAAAAATATTTAAAGTCTTGTGTCAGCTTGATCTCATGCCTTTTCTGATGGACAAGAGTAAACTAATGTCTACATCTGCACAATACAGTTACATCAGCAAAATTATATGCATTTCTCTTTGTATTCAAACCTCACTTGATGAACATTAAAAAAATTATGTATTATAATTTCTTTACACATTTAAATATAATAAAAATGATGGTTTCATGGCTGCATTGGCTGTTTGATTGTATACTTAAATCTGGCCTTGCAGCTTTAAAACTAACCTAGTTCTAGTACACTTTGCCCAAGGTAGCTACATCACTCATTATGTACCTACCTACTTCTCAATAAATAATTATGGTAAACTTGGCCTAATGAACACTGAGAATTTAATTCTACAAATACAAGTCATTTTAATTCATATTTCCCAAAATATAATATAAACATCTGATATTCTCTTAGTGAACTTGGCAAGATGACTGTTTATGGACCCAACTCAACGCCGCTCAAAAACTGACTGCTTCATGCAGACTAATGCACCTTGACTTTGCTTCGCAAATACTTGGCTATAGTGTACAACACATCTACAGGCCATGCAAACTCATTAGGGATGACACCCTGTACGCTGGACTCAAAATAAGAGAACAGGGGGAACCATATGCGGGTCCGTCGTCCGTCAGGCTGCATCAGGGCTTTGTTATTGGCAAGAGTATGGTAGTAGAGGAAAAGTCGAGAGGTTATGTAGTATGCGATGAATACGTCGATGGAATAATGCTCATGAGCAGCGAGAATGAAGAAAATCCCAAACATGTTCATGACCCACGTGGTGGTGTGTAACCAGTGCATGCGACGAGGGGAGTCTGAAACAAAGAAGGTTTAAATATGAGCAATTGATAACATTTTAACACCGGAAACAACTAAAGATTTTAACATCTGAAATTAATGTTTATCAATTATCATTTGAAAACAATCATACCAAAGATCTCTTTTATTATAAGACTATTTAATATTATTCAATCTACTAAATACAGTTACTATTTTATTGGTATTTTTATTCATCTGTATGCATATGTAAATATGATTTTAACAATATACATGTAAGAAAATATACCAAACCACTGCTCACATCACCACAATGGATAAAGATACCAATAATATACAGAAATTCCATACATACCAATATATCAATTTTATATTGTAAGAATACTCAGTTGTATATGATTAATTTTTTTACTAATTGATTAATTAATACAATGCCAGCCTAAACAGAAAACATTTCCACTAGTTTTAAAATATGTTAATTTCCAGCATAACACAAGTGTGACATTACCGTAATGTCTACATTAGTTTGTACCATGCATTACTTCATACACCCTATTTTCTCCAAAAAGATATTTTTATAAATAGTCTGTAATAATTGGTACATGTAAATGCTGGCGCAATATTAGGGGATTCCCCTTGACAACATCCAATATGACTAGACTATAAGAAATGTGCCAGCCATGTTTTATTTAATCCTTACAGAGTCATTTTATGCATATCTTCTAGTTTCATGTCTTTCTTTATTTATTTACCAATGTCACAGCATTGGAAGAGATTATGTAAAATAAAATACATCTGAGTTCAAGACTACTTCACTTTATGGATTCCTGAGACAGTGGATGAATCACAGATGATTCAGCACATCAAAATTAGTCTAGTTGAAACGCCATATTTTATAATTTAAATTATTTTCTTAAGTAAGATGTTTATTATAATGTACTTTGCCAAGAAATAGATATGTGAAGCGGACATTTCTGGAACCATGAAAAGGGGCAGGATAAATCCAAGCACAAGCGCTTACATTCACATATGAAGAAGTTGAGCAGTGTGACTGCGACTGTATGACCACTGAACATGTAGTCACCACATGTCCGCACTCCCTGAATGCTCATCCCTAGACCTTTGGATATCGTTACAGCTCTAGTCATCTTGGCCCACAAGTCACCATATGGCTGAAAATAATTAAAACACATTTATAAATCATTAGGACATTTTCTGACAGTGCAGGTTTTGAGCTTTGTATTCACTAACAAAGAAATGAAATACAGAGTGTTAAAACTACCATTTTGTGTCTCCAGTCTCTTCCAGCAACATCAGGAAAATAACATCAGTGTTGTGCCAATTAATGGATTATATCAATGATTGGTCGGGTTTTTTTTAATTAATCAATTAAATCATTTGCATTTGTGCATATCTGATCACAAACAATTATGTAAGCACATGCAAAATAGTCATATTATCGAGAAAACAATTTTCTAATTGTGTCGGGGATATATAAAAGACAGGGCACAAACCAGTGAACAGCAATAAAACCTAACTTTGTGCAACATAGAATTGTAAAAATTCTGGCCATTACATTGGCCTTTCAGGATAATATAAAAGTAAGACTGAGTTTATACGGTTAATATTGCAGGTATAATTCTATACAATAAATTTCATGTTAATATAGATGGTACATTGATCATCGGTCGTCTTTTATCTTTCAGTCACTGAATATGATTTGAAAAACAATCCCTACCACTAGATAACAAGCTGCAATTTGCCACTGTAGCAGTTTCAAACAAATGATGCTGTGACAAATTCACTAAAATTTTAGTTTTTAATATGTAAACATTTAAAAATGAAAATGTTTCAACAAAATTGTCAATTTCATTTAATATGTTAAAATAATACTGTCAGGCTTAGTGCATTTAGGATATGAAGTGTTTTGGTACTTTTGCAGTTAAGCAGACATTCCAATAAACCAAGTTTCGATTAAGTATATATATACTTTTACCTGAGGCTTGCAATCCAGATGATGACCAGGTACTGATAGTGACGTGATGATCATGGTGAAAGCTCTAAGTAGAAAGATGGTGCCAGCCAGACAGCACAGGCGCCGCAGAATGATGAACCTGAAGTACAATATCACAGAGAATGCTTTAAACAAGAAGATGGTGAAAGCAAGACAACATACACTGCAGGATTATGAGCCTGAAGAACAAGACCATAGTGCTCTAAATAAGAAGGTGGTGCCAGCCTGACAACAGAGGCACTGCAGGATGATGAACCTGAAGTACAACATCATAGTAAACGCTCTAAATAAGAAGGTGGTGAGAGCAAGACAACATACACCGCAGGATGATGAACCTGAAGTACAATATCACAGTGAATGCTCTAAATAAGAAGACGGTGACGGCAAGACAACATACACCGCAGGATGATGAACCTGAAGTACAATATCACAGTGAATGCTCTAAATAAGAAGGTGGTGACAGCAAGACAACATACACCGCAGGATGATGAACCTGAAGTACAACATCATAGTAAATCCTCTGTATAAGAAGGTGGTGCCAGCCTGACAACATACACTGCAAAATGATGAACCTGAAGTACAATATCACAGTAAATGCTCTAAATAAGAAGGTGGTGCCAGCCTGACAGCAGAGGCACAGCTGGATGATGAACCTTAAGTACAATATCAAAGTGAATGCTCCAATCAAGATGATATATATTCAGCATTATTTCACTACAAAATCACAAATTAGTTTATTTACACGAGTTCCATAAAATACCAGAATAATTTACATAGCTTACAATAAAGCCCATACATGTTGGATCAAAAATCATTTCAAATGCAGTCTATAAAACAATGGAAACTTTCAATTAATGGCCATTGGTTGGAGCTGCATTTTTCCCTTTGAATGATAATGCCTGTAATGGGAGTGGTTATGAAACACAAAGCCTAAATTCCTAAAGATAATTTAATATCCAAGTTTTGGTCCTTAGGGGTATTTCCAGTAATTATCAGTAATACCCAGTAATTATAAACTAAAGATCAGGAGGTCATTCCGATTTCAGACTGAATTCTTTAATGGCTAATATGCTGTTTACATACATTAACATCATTATATATTTCAGGGTTAGCATTTGACCTAGGTAAAATCTGTTTTTCCCCCAACCCAGTGGATAAACCTGGGTTAAAAGTATTTTACCCATTCATTACCTAGGGTTTTGCCGAGTTTATCATCCAAGCTTCTTCAATGTTCATATGCTTTTATCAAGTAAGCAACACACCCATTTTCTTTCTGTTTTGGCAGCAGAAGTTATACACACATTCTGGGAATACTGGTGGCAAGCAGACTTGCTCTAGCCACAACATCCCTGTTAAAATGATGCAATTTACCACTGACACTTCAACTCATTTTTGGCTATGCAGAGCACATAACTGTACTCATTAGGAATTTAGTGTAAAACCAGGATTCCTGGGCAATACCTGGGTAAAACCTAATCTACCCAGCCCAGGTTTTATCCAGGTGTTACCTGGGTTTTACCTATGAACCCTGATTTATCTAAACAGTCTTATGTCATACTCACCTATGATTGTGAAAGAACAAAATAATACCAAGGATACCGAAGAGTACCATCCCTGTCACTTCACACATGACGAACGCCCATGGAATGTAGGGAAGGTTATCTAGCACTATGTCTGGCAGGGGAGGGTACTTCTTCATATCTGGAACACGGTCGTGACATACAGCCATAGCCATAGCTGTGATCAGAAAGACACCATAACAGTAAAGGCCACTTATAACTAACTTGGTGTACTCTGGTTTTAATGCTGTGCAGTATTTACCAGAATAATCGTCACCATTATCACAGGTATCAATATAATCAGATGAGGTAGAGAGTTCGCTGTCCAGTCGATGGACCTTTTTCCGCCTGATATTGGGAACTGTAAGGTATCCTCCAGAGCTGGAAACTGTGGGTGGTGCATGCAGTAATTCTTCTTCCATAAAACTGACGTTTTCCCTCTGTAACTGAGTAATCTGGCGTGATAAACGTTTTATGTCACCTAGGGAGGTCATGGACAAAGGAGAGCTCCGAAGATCATTTTCTGTCATCATGAGTAAGACGGATCCATCCACTTTGTGACTGGAAAATAGTGACACCAAATGACCAAACCCTTTACTCTCCATCCACTGACCAACGTCCTGCACAGTCCACAATGTGACATCATCAGGACTTTCTAATCTTTTTCTGCAACAGGAAATTTGACAAGCATTAGTACTCAAGTCAATCAATGAAACCCTGAAGATAAATATTTCCTATAATCTGTTTAAAGTACACATCTGTACTTGAAACCTTATTTTTCAAAACTTATTGATTTTGCAAATTCATATCTGAAAATTGCTACACAACCCACAGTAGGACAGACTCTACCTATCAGTCCAGGGCCTGAAAATTGGACAATAGAGCAGAGCCTAACATTGTGGGCTGCATGTAAAATCCCATAAAATGGCACATGTAGTTAAAGGAAAGGACAAAGGAAAAAGAAACAGATGAATCCAGCCAATGCAAGTATAGCAAAGGCAGATACGGCAGACAGAAAGTGGGAATTTCTGTGGAAGGTTAAGATATCACATACAGTGTTTTGCTCCAGGACATTACATGTTCTGAAGAGGCACTGGCAACAATACATAATATTGGCTCATGGAGTAATATTTGCTCATAGTAAGTCAACATACCTGTCCAATGTGCATAGAAGAAATGAAAAAAAGCACCATGTGGATCCTATGTACGTAGTGACACTTAGGATGGGGATGTCAGAGCAAATTCCTAATACTGCATGAAAAGAAATTATCCATAAGACACAGTACCTGGTACTAAATTTTAACAGTGCAAACCTAATGGTAGAGGAAATACTACAATACGCACCTGTGGTTTAACCCCAACACAAATAGAAAGGGAATTTGGAGGAAGCAGGGGTAGAAGTGTGAACTGGTTCAGTTTTGCATGTGAGGTTTGCCAGGAGACATTAATCTGAATATCTGAAAATGGCCAAACAATCGGGGACGAGGGAATTATCTTGAAAATTGATGAATTGAAATTTGCCAAACAGAAGTACCATCAGGGTCATGTTGTCAAGGGGGAATGGGTTTTTGACAGGCATGAGAGGGACAATAAAAGATAGTTTTCATGTTCACAGTTATCATGTAACAGCTGATACAGCCATGAGTCTTAATGTCATTAGTCAAACATATTGACATATTTCATTTTTTTTTAAATTTTGTAATAAACATTAACCAACAAATTAAACTCCTGGAAAAGACTTGGAAATTTAGATTAATTTAATATAATCAACTGCATCCTTGTCTATCATTAACTTGCTTCACATAATCCCTAATAGTAAACAACAATTTTATTTAACTATTTATTTTTCATTTTTATGATTGAAATGAAATATACCCAATAGTGACTGCATGGTGTCATTTGAAATACATTTTCAGTCATCCAGGGAAGATCCATAAAACTAAAGTACATGCAAAGTTATTCCCTGTTACTCATTATCTATAAAATTCCTTTTCCATCATTTTTTTCTTAAAGTAATTATTATAAACCAATATTTTTTTTTAAATTGATTATTGTTATGTCCAAAACAACTACTAGAGGATGGGAGTTGGACAGTTAAACCCAGCTAGAGCAACCCAAAAGCTGGCTGGGTGCAGAGTATGCCTCACCTAAAGCATGCATAATTGGCCTGAAAGGTCAATAAGGTGACATATAGGCTTCACTATAGCCTAGGTATGACATGGTCTCATAAAAACTTTAATAAAAGCTACAGTTTTAGGTCAATTCCTTCTAAATTTCAGAATTTAGAAGCTGAAATCCTTATGTGTGATATGAAAATTAAATCAACAGTGCTTACAGGGAAATAACATGCCATGGCCAAAGTTGGGCAAAATTTATGGTACTGATTTTATATTAATTCAAATAACATATTAAATTTTAAAAAAATAAGATCTAAATTTTGACATACAACCGAATTTCGATTAAATGAAGTTATATCCCTGAAAAACAGACTCTAGTTTCAGCAATTTTTTTGTTAAGTGAGTAAATATATTTC
Organism: Sipunculus nudus; assembly: GCA_026874595.1. NCBI lineage: Eukaryota > Metazoa > Annelida > Sipuncula > Golfingiida > Sipunculidae > Sipunculus > Sipunculus nudus. Next base: position 61,985,546 of record CM049307.1, read on the forward strand.
CTGTTTGTTTTACAATTTGCATCATGTTTGGGTATATAACTTCAACAGATGATGCAATACTGACCTAATTTTTGGTGTGTACATAGGACAGGTACAGAAAAATATGCAATATGAATACTATGATCAAATTTAGATCAGTGGTTTTGATATAGGCAGTCTTGAAGTGTAGCAAGCGCATATAAAGGTGATATATCAATATTTTAGTACATGTAAAGTTTATTTCTATATATGAATGGGCTCTCCCCGCCTAACTTTCGGACTTCATCACAGATGATTCAATGGAGTCTGTACGTGTCGGACTAGCAACTAGAAGGAGTGGTATAAGTGGAGTATAGACCCAGTGGTGGCTGTTGTAGACACAGAGCAACAGGCCCCTGCCTTCATTTATTTAGAGGAGGGGAGTAGGCTACACCTGATGTTGGGTGCCTATCCCAGTGCCCCTGTGCTATTGTTTCAAGCAGCAGTGTACATGCATGCATGATGTGTTACATCATCACTGGTGCATGGTGTGAGTGTCCTGTAACTGGACCACTAGGTACACACAACCACGGGCTACAGGCGGTATTGTTATTAAGGTAACACACTGGGTTTTTTCTGCTGGCCAGGCGCATGTATCACATTTCAGCTCGGTGTGCCAGTAAAAAGTTGGCAGTGATGATGTAACACTGCAGTGCACACGGCTAGCCTGAAACAATGATTAGCCAATCGTCCAGGGCGTAGCCACAGGCTTAATGTACTCAAATTGGGTACATCATCGTCGACTGCATGCGCTCTTGTCCGCTGGATAAATGAAGGCAGGGACCTGTGGCTCTGTGTTTACAACAGAGCCACAACTGGGTCTAAAGTGGAGTACAAATAGACGAGACCTCCCCCCTGACGTGTGTGGGCGATAATAAGAGAAAATCTATCAATGGTATAAAATCGACTAAATATGTTACAAATAATGAATTTCCAAGCACTTTTATCGTGTAAATACTTACTCAGACATGGCCAGGCTCAAACAATCTCCCACTGCTCTCTAAAACGGGCTCTGCTAGCCGGAACTTGACAGGTCTTGTTTAAAGTGAATCATCTGATCAAAAATATAACCTTTACCGTAACGTTCCCACAAAAGTACGCACATGAGGGTCCATCCCACACAGGGATACGCGCCCCCTTCCAGCGTGGCAAACATGAGTACTTCGGTAAATCAAATGCTAATTTCACGTATGGAGATTAGATCATGCGGACAGTTTCATATCTAACATACAAGACATTACAAATAATTTAAAACAAAACAGATAATTTTCATTATATATATATATATTTTTTTTCCTATATGGGCTGGGATACGTACAACTTATAGGTCTAGGCGTTTTAGGAACCTGACAACAAAAAGCTATTTTTTACTGGTGTTTTTTAAATCCGCTTACAAGAAAAATAAATTGTTTTTAATGTATACTTACAGAAAACTTAGATCTAAATAAATACATATTTCTCATGTAACAACGGTTACATATTTTAGCCTCACAGATCTATAATAAATTTAAACATTAAAATTAAAAGAAAATAACGCAAACCTCGATACAATTTAATACAGAGACAAAACCACAAAAAAAACCCTGATTTTCCCCTTCTGAAAATCTTACAAAAGTGGCGCTCTTTTTAGAATATCAGTAGACAAATATGACGCATTGAAATATTTCTTATCAATCGTTGGGCTACCATTAATGAAAGGATAGCCTAGATCTGACTTGTACCTTGCATATTTGTAAAAAGGCAAAGGCATTGAAAACTATTACCTAAATTTTAAAAAGGCATATTTTTCCTTTTTAAACAAAAAAATTGCATGCATCCATGCGCATTTTGCTCCTTTCCTATGCTGCCACCTAGTATCAGACAAGAACACTGACTGAACATGTTGTTGTATCCGCAAAAACAGAGTTTTGCGGATACTATGTTTTCAGCCGACCGCCGCCGCCGCCGCGTAGGTGTCCGGAGAACTCCTCCGTAACCGCTGGGCGGAATTTTACGAAGCCGGGATTATGTTCCGTCACATGTGAACTGCTGCGCCCCGATTTTGTTTTTACCTCTGACCTTTCCTCTCTGCCAAGCGTCCATTGGTGCGTCTGTTTCCATACATAAACCCACATATCTCGGGAACCGTTTGACCGATCAGGAATAAAATTTTGTACAAATGTAGCCCTTGGATAGCTTTATATCATACACAAAAAATGGTGGCGCCACCTGCAACCATGTTTGCACAGTGTCCATCTGTTCATCTGCCGTGGGATAATATCATTCATATCTCGGAAGTGGTTTGACTAATTCACCTGAAATTTGGCATGCGTATACATCCTGGATAGCTTTCTTGATTTTATGACAGGTGGCGCCACCTACATTCTAGTTTACGCTGCAGACATCCAAGCTCATATCTCGGGAACCGTTTGACCGATTGGGCCAAAATTTTGCATGTGTGTAGATCTCACATAGCTCTTTATCATACACAAAACTGGAGGGGCCACCTGCAATCATTTTTGCACAGCGTCCGTTTGTTTGTCTGCCGTGGGCTAAAATCACTCATATCTCTGCAGTGGTTTGACATAACTGCCTAAAATTGTGCAGGTTTATACATCCTGGACAGCTTTCTCGATTTTTTGGGCAGGAGGTGCCACCTACGTTTATGTTAACGCTGCAGACATTCAGGCTTATATCTCAGGACTGGTTGGACATATCCCCTGAAATTTTGCATGTGTATAGACCTCACATAGCTCGTAATCATACACAAAATCGGTGGCGCCACCTGCCATCATTTTTGCACAAGTCCTTCTGTTTGTCTGCTGTGGGTTAAAATCACTCATATACATGTAGTGGTTTGACCTTTTGCCTAAAAGTTTGCATATGTATACAACTTGGACAGCTTTCTGGATTTGTGGTAGGTGGAGCAACCTACATACACATTTCGGCTGCAGACATCCATGCTAATACTAGTATGCAACACACCTGACTCTGTTTCCCCTTGCCACTCAATCCATGCCTCACTTCACCCGTTCCACTTTGATTTAGGCGGATACACGTAGTCGCTTGTCGACTACCCGTATTCTAGTTTTATATTGAATATGATAAGATAACATGAAGATTCAGATAGGGGTGACCCATAAGATTCAGTGCCTTATGTTACCGAGTAATATAGATAATTTGTATTTCTATTCTACTCATTTCAGTCAGCTTAAAGCAAATTTTGATAGGAAAATATACAATATTTCATGAGTACATTTCGGGGATTTTTGACCTATAAGATCCTGTCAAATGTCACAAATTTTCGAATTCGCAAGAGATTATGATACAAAAATTTTTTGTTTCAAATTTCAGGAAAAATATGCCTCGCTTGAAAGATATCGCGTTCATTCTGTGATAACTGGCAGTGGTATGGTGGCTGATTTAGGACACAGAAAAAATATTTATCTCGAGATGTTAAGTTGAGATCTCGAGATAAAATTTGAATGAAAAAAAATAAGTCCATGTGGGCGTTTTATACGAACCATTTGATGCTTAATTGAGGTAAAGCAAAATAGAGGGACCGACTCCGATATATGACGTATGTCAAATAAACATAATCTATTGACCCTTTCATAAAAACGAGCCAGTCCCACAGCATATATAGGTAGTGTTTTTTTGTTTGTATCCACATGATTTTAACATGGATCGAAGTGGTGGATGGGGTCGCTATATGGCCACCGATGGTAACAGAAACACTTCCGGCGAAGACAAGTAGCCTATAGATAAATGCTAATACGTCAAAGTGGCGTTAGAAGAACCTTTCGCAGCAAGGATTACCTTCAGTTCTTTAATTTGTATATGCAGAGTTAGTCGGTATCACAAAAATTCTATAAATAAGGTGAACAGTGGCTTTAAGTCCAAAGCAGACTCGGAGCATTTTGCAGAAGGAAAACCATTATGATCGAAATATTTAAACGGTTTATTTATGGATAAAATTAATTTATGATTCGGATAGGTTGACGCAAGGTAATCTGAGATATAGTTAAAGCTATAGTGGGTCCAGACTGGGACTTTAGGGGCTGTGGCACCCCTCCCTCCCCCTTCCCCCCACCTCCCATCTCGCGTACCTACCAGAAAACACAGTTTTCATTTTTATCATATTTTCATTTATGATGGTCAAATACGTATGCCATAAAACAAACCACAATTTCAATAAAAACAAAAGCTGAAAAATTTAAAAAAATAGCGTGGTTCTATACCAAGCTCATATCTATCTGTATGTTTAAAATAATAAGGTCCCCACCATGCATATATGCAGACCTAAACATTTATATTTGAGTGATTTCTCAGCAATGACTTCGAATCCGCCGTTCAGGTTGAATCTGTTCCAATTTCTTTAGGCTTTGACATCTTCCTTTCGGATATGAATAATTTAATATTGGATTTTATATTGAACTTTTCTTCACCTCGCCCTATCCTAGGGGAAATACAAACCTGATTGATTTTCACAGAATTTTATTGTATTATCGTCCATTTAAACACAGAACACATGGTCTTTGTTTTTATAATTGCAGTATAAAGCAATCCTCACGTATTTTGTCCCTTTACCGTTGTTTTTCTTTTATGATCGGTGGTCATTTTTGCGAACCCACACCCCGATCCATGTTATAAACACATGGATACAAACTAAAGGCACAACGTGTACCCCGTGGGATTGGCTTATTTTTATGAAAGGTTCAATTGAGCATCGAATGGTTCGTACAACGCCCACGTGGACTTATTTTTTTATTGAACTTTTATCTCGAGATCATTTTTTTTCTGTAGCAATTTTTTGTGTGAAATAATATGTCGAGTTCTCGAGATAACATCTTGAAATCTCCAGATAATTACTTTTTAACTTGTGTCCTAAATTAGCCACTGTTAAGATATGAGTTAAAGGATGAATAATATTTAAATTAGAGTCATGAACTTAACTCTGAAAGTGGCTTTGACCTTCAATATTTTCATATAAGGAGTAAAACATTGTTTCTCAAGTGGAAAGATGTATCCTTCTGAAAGTCAAAATGAAAGATGTCAGATGATAAGTTGTCGCAAGAGTTTGAAAAACATGTGACCCTCAAATCTGCTAATATATAGGATTTCATGAACCCCATATTTGTTGAAGTATCATATTTTTTTATTCAGATTTGACACGAACAATATTTCCACCAATATCTTGGAATTGTAAAGGCAGGCTGCACATCAAATATCAGATTCAGGGATGCCTGCTTTTGCCGATCAGCAAAACCGACAGAACACTCAGCCACATTTGCACCAGATGATCTGGAAACTCTTTCATTCGCTGAAGGCGGTCTTGCCAGGGATGCGTCTGGTAATCTGCTGCCTGTTGCATCTGACGAAGGATCGACTGCCATCAATGATGAGAGATCGGTGTGTGCGGAGCAGCACTCTATAAAATTTTATTAATACTAGCATGTTCTCAATTATATAACTTTTTTTATTTCACATTCATTGAAAGAATATGAGCATGGATAATATTTGTTATGTATGTGGTTTCAGTGCTACATTTTCCTTAAATTTTCCCTTTTTTGTACTACTTTTTCGGTAATTCCTATCCTACTTTTTGTCCTATTTTTTCCGAAGGGCATGCCTGCTAACCTGATATTTAAAATATGTTTTTTCTACAGCTATTTCAACAGATCTGTTACAAACATTTACACATTTTCCATAACTAGTTGGTCAATGAGTATACACGCATGTACATATCCATTCAAAGGCACAAGTTTATCAACAATTGCTGCTTTTAAAGACTTGTATTTTTGACACGCGTGTTTTTCATAGAGTTCAGTGTTACCTTTCAAACCAAAACTTCAATGAAATAGTCTTGATCCTTCATCCCCACAACATAAAAATATACAAATTTCACTAAGCGCATGGAATGAACTTTTCGTCATTTTAAGTTAGGATCTCAGGAGGCCCATCTTGCATATTCAAAATTCTGTGTTAAAGTTTAGGAGACGGCTTTTATTTGTGATTTTGAAAAAAAAAGTTTGTATAAATTTGCAAAATCAATGAGTGCAGAAAAGTGAAAGCCCACACTAGCCCTATCATATATAACAAACAAAATGAAAATTGGTAAAAACATAAAGGAGAAGAAGCATTTTTTTAAATTTTGAAATAATTTGCATAAATTTGCATAATTTATGATTTACAAATAGGACTCACAGCATCAATATACATCTGTAGAACAGTGCATTTTGTATTAAAGCATGAAATTGATTTAGGTGTTAAATGCAGGCAAGTGTTCATATTATCTGTATATTAACAAACGGTGCCACTTAACCATTGTCTTGCAACTTCTTCGCGGCCTAGAAATGCCTGCATGTGTTTTGAATTGTTTGGTTTCAAATGTATCCAAAGAGGGGTAATTTTCCAAATTTTCTCACAAATCTTGATGAATTTTACATAATTTGAAACTATCACAGCTATGCAGGTGAAACCAGCCAAAAAACAAATCCGGCTGAAATTGAACAGATTTGTCCTAAATACAAGAACGGTTGATATGTAAGGGGGTAAAGTTAAGGTCCTCACCCCAAGAATCTTACAACTATACGTAAAGTTTTACTTGAGGCAAAATTTATAAAAGACAATTTTTCAGGATTGTCTCCATGTAGTGTCTTTAAATTTTGTGCGCTCATATACTAGTATTATGGATATCTTTATTCATAATACAATTCAACTGACGCTTTCTTAAAACATTTTAATCATCATAATATTTGATATCCAGCAATTAAATAACAAATCACAAAAAAAAAACTAATTTGCCTGAATTCCTCGGGAATTTTCAAACGAGTAAATATCAGGCCTCGGTTTCAAAGGTATATGTAGTTCAAAACATGGCATGGGCAAATGAAAAGTTGAACTGGTTTTTCTTGCAAAAACAAACACCAGGAAATCTTTAAAGTATTATAAACACACAAATGGATTTACATGATGCTTTTATTAACATCAACAATTTCACAGACAAAATATGTACGGAGATGGCTATATATAGTACACTTATTCAACTACACCTACACAGCTAATAAAGTGACGTATTATATGATGCTGGAATGTGAGACATACAGTACATGAATTTGTACATGACACGAAAATAAAATGTATTTATACTTTGTTCATACCATTTCCTTTTACAACCAAGTGCGGAACTAACTGCACTGATAAACACCAGCTGTATTTAATCCATGATTTTGTTCTCAATTATCTTGTTTTAGTAGATAATGGTTATAAATTAAGCATATAAACGTGAGGACAAGTACACAAATAAATACTGCAATTCCTGTTGTCGTTTCATATCTTTTAACCCTTCACAAATTTAAATATAAAATAGGTAACGAGTTGCTCACCAGGTGGCACTAGTTCTCATTTATGCCAGATAATTTTTGTTTTGGCTCGGCTATGGAATATATTCTATATATACATATCAGAATTTCAGATAACACATATCGACTGAGAAGCCCCTGTGCCTTTGTAAATGACCAAACTGTGCTTATAAACAGCAGCTGCATTTGACATATGATGGTGTTCAACAGAAAACCTTATTTTAAAAGCAGATTATGATTATTATTACAATGCATATCCAGCAGAGAAATCTACACAAACGAATACTGCAGGTTGTATACTCCTGTACATATATTATCCAAATTACCTTGATCAAGAAAGTTCTGTTTCCTTCCATGCCTGTTTGTGTGTTGGTCTGTCTAGCAGGATAATTAAAAAGTGTCAATTATTTTTCCATGATAGTTTGTGGAGGGTTGGGACTTAGACCAAATAAGATCACATTAAAGTTTGGTGCAGATTTGCATAAAGGGGCAGATCTAGTAGAATTTGGCGTTTCCACTGAAACCTCTTCTTGGATTTAGGAATAAAACAGGTTATAATTTGCTAATTACTCACCAGATGGTGCTGCTTGTCACACAAGGCTCTGTCCTTTGCTGGTGGACATGAACGTGTGCTTGTTATGATGTTGTGTATGCATGTTTGGAATTGATGTATACCTTCATATAAAACATGTTCAGTGGGGTATATACTGACATTTTTCAAGAACTACAATTCTGTGAAACTTTTCAACATGCAACATTTTCATACATAAAGGCTGCATGAAGTATAAATTTTAGACCAAAAAAAAAAAAAAAAGGGTATGGTTCTCAGGCACTGCCCGCGTCAATTTTAACCCCCCTGCATTAACACGTTTTATTTTGATTTTCATCTTTCAAGAAGATAAAAAATACAATTTTGATAAGATTTCCTATGTTATGTAATGCTTTTGCCTGTTTAGCAATACAATTCTGTTATTTTCATGCTTTTCCCTGATCTTGACATTTTTATTGACACATACAAAAAAAGGTAAAAAAAAAAATTGCCTGCCCACACTTGTTTCTGAAAAAGAGTGCCTAAGAACCATACCTTTTTTTTCTTACTGAAAAGAATATATGAACAGTACTTAGTGTGTTTAAACATCCATAGCTTAGAAATGGCTAAAAGTATGTGGCAGTGGATTGAAAATGAACACTTTATTATGCATGTACATGTAGTTTGATCTCTGCACTTTGTAACAACTAAGTCTTGCTGTTTTGTTCAAACCTTTAAAACTATGTTTCATCTCCTCAGTATTAAATACAGTAAAACCCTGATAATTCGGCACCTGGTGTAATAAGACACATACCAACAAATTTATAATGTCCTTATCAGGCAGTTTGTACAATTCAACTACTGCACCTTTATAGAGATCCTACATCCCATATAACAAGTCATATCATGATTGCCAATATATTTCAACCAAAAAATTGGATATGCCTGAATAATTACACTGAAACAATGCCCCCCCCCCCCCACCCAGATATACATCTATACTGAACCAAGGACTGGACCAATTTCAAACACATTTCAAACCCTGGATATGCATCTATGCTGAAGCAATGACTAGCCAAATGCATATATATAATTTCAAACCATGCATATATATCTATATTTAACCAAGGGTTATGCTAATTCTACATTTACATTTAAGAAGGTGGTATATTTACACTGAATCTATGAGTGGGCAAGGTACTGTATATATACACATTTCAAACCCTGGATTATATTTATGCTAAACCAATAACTTGCCCAAGATATACATACACTTTTCAAACCACATTTTTTCTATTTGACCAAGGATTGGACCAATGCATACATATATGTTTCAAACCATGGCTAATATCAATTCTTTAAAAAGGCCTGGGCCAATGTATAAATAAATACATACATTTAAACCCTGGGTATATGTATCAATGTTAGCTAGAATAAAGACTGGGTTTGGGTTGATGTACACATCTATATTTTAAATATTAGATTTGTATCATTACTGATCTCAAGACTGGGCCAATGAACATGCACACATTTATATATATATATATATATATATATATATATATATATATATATATATATATATATATATATATATATATATATATATATATATATATATATATATATATATATATAGCCATTCTGGTTCATTGTTTATAGATGGAAAGGGTATACACAGAAAGGGTATAGCCTACACAGAAAAATTGTTTCACTGCCGCTGGGATTCAAACCCATGATCTTCAAAATTCTGGTGTGGCTGACAAGTGATTAAGCACAAATCCAGAATTACAAATGCACATTTCCCATATATAACAGCACAATTAGGGTAAAATATACCCTGAATGTATTTTTCAAAAGTGAGCCTGATCAATAGATGTACTAAGTAAGTACATGTATATGAAATGTAATGTGAAGATGCAATTATCTTTTTCAAATTTGATTCTAATTTTCTTATAGACATGATTCACAATTCAGTTAATAAAGTTAAATGAAAGGCTGCCAAGTTTGAATTCAGAGCCTTTGAGCATCTTTATGTGTTGTTCAAAATTCAAACCTTTTACAAACCTGTTCATTGCTCCAAAAAAAACTCTATTCTGTATTAATTGTTCAAATGTTTATCAACTTGCTGCTTCATTTAAACCATCACATCAGTGGACTACATGGACCAACACTGAAAAAATGTGTATGCAAAAGAAGGAACCGTACATATATGAGGGAAACAAGAGTATGAAATAGATTGGTTTGGACATAATACTTGATGATTTTGTGCTTTCTATAATAATGTAGACAATACAAGTTATCATCTTTCCTTTTTGGCATTTATTGTTCAGACACATCCTGTTGTGGAGAAAAATACTGACACTCTTGACTGCCAACTGAGTATATATGATACAAAAATAAAATGAAAAAAGTGCATTAGAGGCAACAGATCTGAGCATACAATACATTGAACTATTTCTTGATAAGTTACCCTAAATTAGCTAAATAATGCAGTCAGTGGGTCTGCTCTAAGTAATTTGAAAGAGCTAAGGCCATACACATATGATAAATTTTATGGATATCTCGCTCCCATTTTCTCACAGATCAATCTTTTTTCCCCATATGAATACCAGGTCCTTGGTAATCATGCTAATTTGTGCTATGGCACACATTAATTAAAAGAAATCTTAAAAAGTATGGAATGTGGACTAAATTTTGTGTTGATTAACACACGGTTTCAAGTTGTGAAGCAATATTTTGTATAATCTAAGCAAAGTTGCAAAATTCTACATACTGTATCTTGACGGGTAAATAATAAAAATATAAAATATAGGCCCTCCTGGACCAAGTTTTTTGTTATTGGAGTCAGTTGAACAATTATTTTTTTTATGTGCCTAAGTGACAATCATTTTTACACAAATTCATTAGCTAATATTGTCCTAAGATTTGTCTCTCATCCTTGATATAAGCACTGATAATGCATCCATCTTGCAGTAAGAATATACAGTCATTTTTTTCAGTTGGTTAATCAAGTTATGCTATGGGCAGACACCTGATTTTTAGCATGACTAGTAAAAAACACTTGACACTTGATACACACAAATAGCCAGCTTAATCACTGACTTTTAAAATTGGGAACATTGTGTTTGAGTTGTAACATATTCTGGCAGTACTTGCATCACTAGTGTTAAACAGTTTGAAACATTCATCAAAGTGGAATATTCAATCATACCATAACCCAAGAACTGGTCAGCAACACTGCAGCAAAGTGAAATGTAAATTGAAGGTGTAAAACTGAATAAAAGCATACTGATACAGAACCCTGATTAATAACTGGTAAATCTGATACATAGTAAATCTTAGACATGAGAGAGGCAGTCTGACACTGAGCAAGTAATTGATTCAAATTAAACAGGAAAATGCAATCCTGTCTTGACATCATGAAAGTGCTTGTACATGCTGCCATCTGGAGGTAAGAAGAGAAATTAACATGCAACCTGTCACTGCAGACCTGGATACCTTTGTTGATACAAAGCAATTTACAGAATATACCTCAGATCTACCTACCTGGGGAAAGTCAGCCTTCACTGCATGATGCTTCAATCTGACTGGAATACCAGTCATAACTACTTCATACTCACAGCAGACTGAGATTTTCTTTACCTCATTTTAATGCTATCACAACACACACTAAATTCAGTATTTAATCAAGCTTTTACAAATTTCTTCTGGACTTTTTCATATAGAGAGGAATGTGATACAGCTGAGAATTAAATGATGAATTTAACAAATTCACCTGCATGCCAAACTTCCTGCCACGTTCCCTTTGACATTACATCATCCCGACTAACTGTTCTGGAAATTTCCAAGAAAAAAATTCATACCTTATCAGCATGCAGCAGCTAGAATCTTTGATACATGGCCGCATTTGATACTGCTCATACAAGGCAAAGATTAATACATCAAATACATTTAAACAGATATCTGTTAAAATATAGCCTGATTTAGATTAAATATAACATCTACCGGTAAATAATTCTAAATATACATGAGCTGGCACAGGTATTTGGGATTTGTACATCACATAAATTATATTATCTATTAATAACTAATGACTAGTCACACTAAGTTTTATGGCAAAGTGAATATCGGTATGATTTATACATGCAGGTAAAGGATGAACAAGGTATTACTGTGAATCATGGGTAATGAATAATTTATCTGTTCATTATGGCAGCTTTCTGGTTTATATGATGGTTTTGCGGGCTGGACTCTTTGGTTTTCCTCCATACGGGCACTGGTCATCTCCGTGGTTCCCATCACACTCCACCGTGGGAGCATACCCACTATCCCACATCCCTGCCCCGCACAGACTGCACAGGTCACGCAGTGTGCAAGGAATCTTGTCACGAGTCCGGAACTGGTGCAACATACCTCTTGCCTGCAATAAAAAATAAAACATTTTTAGATTGAGAGAGGTATCTCATATTATGAAATGTGACTTCATACATTTTGCGACAAGTAAAAATGACCCATGGCATGGCCCAAAAAACTCAGCATAATATTATGTGTAGAATCTGTACACCTTTTGTCACAATCATCATTTGATTCTTATATTCAGCTTGTAGTCAGTTTGAAATTGTTATATACTGTATTACGATCAGTAATCAGACCAGTGCTGACATCTATTGACAGAATAAAGAGTTCCAAGACTGGACAACTCACTGAGTACCATTGGTAACAGTTTTCTCACATTGTTCAGAATTTTTCTTTCAAGAGATTCAAGTCCTCATTTGACAAATATTTGAGTGAGAAAAACTGTGTCTTAAATGGATTCTTGAGGGAACAAAAATACAAATGGTCACCTTCCTTACTTGTAGCAGAACAACTTTTCTTTTATGATAAAATTTTATATTTGATCTATACCTGCCTTATAGTAAAGAGTGGGATTGCATGTAATGAGAATTTGTCTGACCTTGCGGAGGACGACCTCTCCGTTCATATGCATGGACAGGCTACTGAAGTGGAACAGCATCTCATCGGCTGGCAGGTCCTGCTGAACGACATCTTCTCCGTAAACCGAAATGATTGCCAGTACAACAAATAGGTGGAAGTAGTCTGTCTGGTAGTGAGCCCAGCATGCCTCCCAGATACGCAAAGCCTCGGGAGCTGGGAATTCTCGTTTAAAACACAACAGAATCCACCTGAAGGAACAGAACAAAATCATAAATAATGGCCTAATGAAAAACCAAATCCACCTGAAAGAACAGGATGGTTTATTGCTATTTTGCCAGATTCACTGTTATATTCCCAGATTCCCTGTTATTTTCCAAGATTAACTCCTATTTGCCAGATTCACTGTTATTTTCCAGACTCATTGCTATTTTCCTAGATTCTTTGCTATATTTTAAAGATTCACTGCTATTTTCTCAGAATCATCGCTATATTGCCATAATCATTGTTATTTTCCCAGATTCAATGTTATTTTCCAGGATCATTCCTATTTTCCCAGAATCATTCCTTTTTTCCCGGATTCACAGGTACTTTTGAAGATTTGCAGTTATTTTTCCAGATTCATTGTTATTTTCCCAGATTTACTGCTTTTCACCCAGATTCACTGTTATTTTACCAGTTTAATTACTTATTATCAGATTAACTGTTATTTTCCCAGATTCACTGCTGTTTTCCCAGATTCACTGCTATTTTCCCAGATTCACTGCTATTCTCCCAGATTCACTGCTATTTTTCCAAATTCATTGCCATTTTCCAAGATTCATTATTTTCCGAGAATCACTGCTATTTTCCCAGATTCACTGCTTTTTCCCAAGATTCACTGCTATTTTCCTAGATTCACTATTTTCCCAAATTGCTATTTCCAAGATTAACAGCTATTTTCCCAGATTAACTGCTATTTTCCCAGATTCACTGTTATTTCCCAGATTCTCTGATATTCTCTCATATTAACTACTATAACCCAGATTCACTATTTCCCAGATTCACTGTTATTTTCCAAGATTCACTATATTCCAAAATTAACTGCTATTTCCAAGATTCACTATTTTCCCAGATTCACTGCTATTTTCCTAGATTCCTTGCAATTTTTCCCAGATTCACTACTTTTCTCCAAGATTCATTGCTATTTTCCTAGATTCACTGCTATTCTCCCAGATTCATTGCTATGTTCCCAGATTCACAGTTTGAATAAATAAGACACTGATATAACAATCAAGATTAAAACAAAATCATACCTTGTGAAATATTTCAGTAAAAAAAAGACAACATTTTAGATATCAACTATTGCAGATGAGGTATTTAGCAGTGTGAAGGATAATGAACATGTTTAACCTTAACACAGAAAAACATATGCTATTTTGGGTACTGGTCTTATTAAAAAATACATGATACATAAGTATCAACAGAGCTGCTGTGGCAAAGCATCATATAACATTACACTGATATATCATAATATATAATGGGTCTGAGTCGGCTGTTTAGTCATAAAACACCAGTGTCCCCAGGAGATCCATCGTGAAATAGTAGCCCACTATGAATAAAATGTGTATAATAGGCTTGGTTCAAATGCAAATGCGTTTAATTACATTTCAAAATGGCACATTTGTATTTAAATTCAGAGCTACTGATAACTCTGCAAATGCATATACATATGAGAATGATAATCTTAAATTATCAAATACAAACATATTACTTGAGTCCCATCTTGCAATGAAAAGGCAAGACAGTTTCATAAGAATAGTGAAATAAGTTTCCAATATGCTAATCTACCATATTGACTGGTTTCAGAACCATGACATTATTCATTACATTATGCACACACACCTTGATATACTAATGCATCTGTGAGTGCACTGTATTTGCATTTGATAAATAATATAATATTGCATTTGATAATATTTAATCATTTTTCCATCTGATCTGAAATATGCATTTTTAAATGTGCTGAATTGCATTTGAACCCTGGCCTAGTAAACAAGATTTCTTTACTGATAATTTTGCCGTTCATATTGTGTATAATTTTGCTTCTGATAATTTCTACATTCATACCTGTGGCAGAACAAGAGAGCCATCCCATCCTGCATCTTCATCAGATGCTTGTAGAAGCGAGGCAGCATGATACGAATCAGCTCACCCAGGTACATCTGAAAGTACAACATGACATCATAGTGACAGAGGATAAAAAGTGCAGAGGGTCTAGTCTGGTAGCAATAGTCACTGATGCATAAAAATATTTATATTACTTATTATAACTGACTGTGGCATTCAACCATTGGCATATAAATCCTATGTGGCCAAGCCAGTATTTGGTTTTGAACTGTCACCAACCATGTCCTAAGGGGGGTCATTTTCCATAATTAACCATAAATCCTGAAAATGTTGACATTATTTTGCAAAGTGGCTACCGCATATGCTATTTATCAGAAACTATGCCAGTGAACTCGGCTCATGTCAGCTCAACCAAAGAAAGACCCTGTTCTGCACAAACTCAACCGAAGTCCTGCTGGCCTATCCTAATGCAAGAATGGGTAAATATGCTTGGGTGTACAATCGACCATGCCACACCACTGAAGGTAAAGCAAATAAATTAAAATTTTTTTTTTCAGCTTAAAAGAGGGCACCATCTTTGGAAAAAAATAAAATCATAACAATATACATTTAACACAAATGACTGAACTGTATTTTAAAATGCAATTTGAGCTTTAAGTGAATTACGAACATTTATTTATTTATTTAATTTTTCATTGACCATGTACTGGCAGATCTTAGCTTTGGGACTTTTTTGTTTTACAAGTCTACAAGGTTATAAAATGTTACAGAATTCCTTCAGAAAAGAAACCCACTCCTTTACATGAAAACAAAACAGCCACTGACAAAAGACCCTCACCCTGCTACCATCTGGAGAGTCAAGATTGTACTACAAATTTATATTTTTTTAACCATTTGAATTTTAGAATCAGGATTTAAGATCCAGATCATCTTCAAGGAGGCCTGTAATGCTGTAGAGACCTGCCTTGTGTAAAATT
Source organism: Sipunculus nudus (assembly GCA_026874595.1). Lineage (NCBI taxonomy): Eukaryota > Metazoa > Annelida > Sipuncula > Golfingiida > Sipunculidae > Sipunculus > Sipunculus nudus. Next base: position 62,001,457 of record CM049307.1, read on the forward strand.
TTTAAGTGGAAACATACTAAAGTTTATGAGTCACAGGTGTGGGACAAACAAATATGCACACATAAATACATATATACAGACAGACCTAAATGCAATTCTTATGTCCTTCTGGGGTCAGAGGTCATATAATATATATATCATGCATGGTGTCACATGGATACCAAGGCCCAGGCATAAGTAGTATGACACGTCATTCAAGGCTCGTGTCAATGCCCATAGGCAATATGGTTTGTTCATTTTATTTTCAACACAGTGAGCTCATATCAGCACGGCACTCAGTGATGTACTGCAACAGAAAAAATTGAAAAGCTTCACAATGCCTGTTACATCATTGTGCTCTAGGACACACTGCCAAGGAATGAAACTGACAACATACTGGGACCCTGGATATATGAAGGTGCCATTGTGTATGCACTGCTGAACTGTGTTTCACTTTACGAGTACTTCATGAAAACAGGCAACTGTATACTGTTGATTGTTTTCATAATATGTGTGGTCATTTTATAAAAACATGATGAACCGAATTTTTCAGTATCACCTTCCCTATTGGCCTTCAGGCAGCCTTATCACCCTGTGGGCCTCAGGCCCATATGGCTGCCAGAAGGCAATTACGGAGGTAATACCGAACAAGCTGGTTAATAACATATAAAACAGTGTGGTGTTCAACATACCAGCTGCCTGTCCATATCAATGTCTTTTGGTGAACTGACAAAGATGGTTCGCTGCATGAGACCCACAAAGCACCAGTAGGCATCAGCCTCTCTCTGAACCTCCGCCAGTACTGGTGACAACAGGTCGGACATCTCCTGACTGTAACCTAACTGTGGATTGGCTACAGCGTAGTTCAGTAAGATGTTCCTGCAAGAGCAGAGAGATAACTTATATTTTTAATAATGGAATGTTTTTAATTTGATAATCTCAATATTGATATTACTATATATTTAATATAAAATATTAATTAAATACTTAAGCTTGGTATTACAATGTGCACATGGCCCTGAAAATAGGGAAGGTGTTACCAATGCTACACAAATTGAAAGTAAAGCATTGACAGATATACGGCTGTACATTATTAACAGAGGTCACCCAAGGGTCACAATACTAAACATACAGATTGCAAGAAACACTAGAGGTCTATGGCAACAGTTCCATGAACAAGAATGTTTTTCAGTTCTTAAAAAGTTGAAGGTTCATTTACTGTAAATTCAATTATTTAAATACAGACAGTCTTAAACACTGTAACAACATTTCAGTTGAAAGGTAACAATGAGTAAACAGTGTTGACAATGATGTATGATGCCACGACTTTAAGAAACCATTCTTTGTTCCAAATGATCAATGGTTACACAAATGAACAATGACCTTCACTCATATATACACTCACTGAAGTACTTCAATGTGAGGATTTCCTTCTCCCTTGAAGTACGGATGGCTCCGGTCTGTCCGGACAACGTCTTTCTCTACAGTACACTGGATGCTGCGCCAGAACCTCTCCTGTTCTTCTGTACTCATGAGGTCTCTGTCAAGTAAAATCCAGACTGGTCAGCAAAGACTCAAGCAAGAATATCATGCATAATCACATCACTCCTATTCTGAAAGACCTACACTGGTTGACTATTCAGAGCTGACTTGACTTCAAGGTACTGAAACACACCTACAAGGCTCTACATGGCAGGATATATGCAGGATATGCTCTCTAGCTAGAATGTTCAAGACTCTCATTCTAGTCACTCAGAACTGCTACCTATGGCAAAGATGTTTTAGTTGGAGCGCATCTAGTCTGTTGAACAACCTACCAATCCATTTCAGAGAGGCCTTCTTGGTTGACTCTTATAAACATTCCTTTGAGACATTTATTGTACAATAAGTCTGAATTATAGTTTTCTTTTACTAGTATCATTTAGTATCTATTTCAGGGTTAATTTCTGTATTTTTTGGTGTACTTTATGTTATGAAAACAGCACTACATAAATGTGGTTCATAAATAAAGAATATATATAAAAAAGAGCTGTTAAGGGAAAGTTGTTGCTGGAGATTCTTTGTAATGTTAATTCTCTAAATTCTTTATTTTGCCAATGCCACAGGTTGATAACGCCATCTGTTGACTAAATCCTATACACAAAAACCTGTATCAATCAGGACTCAATTTTTCCTTCCAAATGATTGTCCTCTGATAGAAATTTAAGTTTGGGAAGATAATAAAATAACATCTACTGGCCTTGGTGAACTAATAACATCCAGAATGTTTGAATAAATATGCAAATGTCCTTTATGTTTTAAAAACAATCTGAAATCTCAGACAGTTTCATTAAAGTACCTTTGTTTTCGTATATTCTGGTATTCAATGTATTTGTCATTGCGGATCTGTTCACGCTCCTCGTACGTGGATTTGTATGGGTAGTAGTGCAGGAGGAACGGCCACATTTCATGTCTCAGGCCCGGGTCTATCCCAGCAAAGAATACTGCCTGAAAGATATAATTATAACAGTCTGTCAGTTGTTCATCAGCTATATATAAATATGTACAGGTAAGGCTTAAAAGAAGACTGGGTCCTCAAGCACTTCAAAAATCAGTGTGGCAGGGACAATTTATTTTGAAATTTTTCAATAAAAATTTCATTTAATCAGGGGAAAACAAAAAAAAATTACAGAACTGTTTGATAAACAGTTAAACACACATCTTATCAAAATAAAAATAAAATTTTTTTGAAAGTTAATTATTTTATTTTCTTCAAAGAAATGTCTGAGGATCTGGAGCTCAAAACTGGGAAATTTCTGAATATTAAAATTTGTTATTAAGTATTACAATCTGTATTTGTGTAATCAGATATCCATTTATTTCAGCCTTGAATTAATCTTACCACAGTATATGACTTCAGTTTTCAATGTTTTCTGCATACTTACAGAAAAAGGTTTACAAATAATATCTGAAGTACAGACATAACATTACAACATAAGTTACTTAGACTGGTTGCATATTCCCCTTCAGTCAAATGTTAACACCACAGATATATGGTTTTTATTACTCTCTCTTTCCACTAGAGACAGCTGCTATGTAAACACAGGCATTGAACTTTGACCTTCTTTTACATAAACCACACATACCATCTGTAGAAGATTAAAAGTTTATGTATAACAACATGAATCTTATACTGAAGTGGGTTCCACTGATATAATAAAAAAGAAACATACAAATTACGATCATAAAAGTTCTAACATGTTTTTTCATTCAGTGTGATTCCTGCAGGAAGTGTTAACACTGACAGACGTGGAAATAATGTGAAAATGAGAGACCTGTGGTGGAAATTGAACACACTTATCTAAGAACTACAATATTTGCTGTGGTAATGATGCTAAAAAGTTCCTTAATGTTACCTTTCTGAGGGTGAGGTCATCTTCGATTTGACCTTGATCGTTCATATGCTGTTTCCATGTGGTATCGTTGACCATTTCATAAGCACCTTCCTCCGGGTGTGCCTGGTCATCAGGCAGGTATGGCCGGATAACAGAGAACTGTTTGCACCTCATAGGGTCATCTTTACGTCGTTTGCTCTTACCCTGGGCAAGGAAGTTCCAGTCACTGAGGCACTCGGCCAATTTGTCCAGTCCACCATGGTGAAAGTACAAAATCTTATACTGACTCTCCCGGCTAGCGATGACTAGTTGGCCTCGTGTGCAGCTGTCGTTGTTGTAAAATAGTCGTAGAGATCTCATCTGACCTGAAATGATAAAATTATATAGAACTAATTAAAAGTGGCTTTGTTGTTGATGGGACAGTGAAGCATACAAGCAATACTCTTAAATAATGTGAAATTAGAAATAACATGGGCCTAATATTGGATTTTCGATGGGTCATTAACCCTCATAGGTGTCAATCTTCAGTAAAATTTTTATGGAATTTACTTGAATGATTCTTGAGATAATGCATGCAAAAGGATTTCAAGTTCTCCGCCTCGTGGCCATATTGGATTTCTGATGGATCTGAATCTGATAGTGCACATCCCCTCATGGGTATCAGTCTTTGGCAAAATTTTCACAGCAATTGCGTGAACAATTTGAGATAATGCCCATGAAAGGAGTTCCAAGCTCACTGCCTGACAGACATATTGTATTTCAAATGGTTCTGAAGTTTACATCCTCTCACTAGCTTCAATCTTCCCTAACATTTTCATGGCAATTGCTTGAATGGTTCTTGAAACAATGCATGCAAAAAAACCCATGGACAGACAGATAGAAAGCCTGATTACTATATATAGGGCGCCAACCAAGGAGTGACCTTAAATAAGGCTTTAGCAGCATCCTGAAGTGATGTGATGGTGTAATACTGAGTGACTCATTTCTCTGAGTGACTTTGTGGCATATATCACAAATTTCAGCATTCCAAATATATGTGACTGAAGTGCTTGGGTATATCAATACAGAGTATCAGTTGCAATCAGTAACACTCTAAGCTGATGTGTGTTTACAGCACTGGATATCACCTAAGGTAGTACTGCACTGAGCATTTCTTTAGAAACCTGTTAAAAATTGTAAAAACAGCTTGACATTTTTATCTTATATATGACATTTCTTTCAAGAACATGAATGGGAGAAATATTTCAAACTGTTAAAAAAGATGTGCATCTTGGTGTTTGTTTTTACTGGTGGGTCACAGAGATGATCGTGTGCTGTAATAAAAATGTTCTTTGGTGGAACTGCTGTGAAACAGATAATACAATTCTTACTTACCCAGATCAACAGAAAAGACCCCACAGACTTGCTCTTTGGCACTCTTGGTTGGTGTTTCACCAGCATTGCGACCAACTTTGACAGCGTTTTCCGGAAATGTCATGTTATGAGTCATGTTGAAATCTGGAGAACCTGGAGTGTCAAGAAACTGGTGATGGACAGGGGAACTGCTGGCGGAGTCTGATGAGTATGGTGTCGGAGGATGTGAATCTGGACCCGAAGTTGGTGTTGACGACAATGAATCTGTAACATCTGTCACCGAGATGTCTGGTGTTGTCACATTAATTGGGTAAGATCCATTCACGGAATTCAATTTAAGATCTAAAGACTGTTTGAGTTTCTCAACACTATTTGACCCATTTATTTTTTCACTTGCTGCATTTGGTGCACATCCAGATGTTGAAGGCTGAGATTTTGTCAGGTCAGGATCGTTTGCCTCTGTGGCGAGATTCTGTATGTTTTTCTGCAGTTCTTGCAGCATTTTGTTATAGCGCTCACTGCCAGGACTAGGGAATGTGGAGTCTGAGCTGAGACTCATGCTGTCAGCGTCGGTGCTCATCCCACTGCTGCCACCAGTTTGTGATCCTGATGCCTCAGCATGACCCAAAACTTTATCCTCCCTTTGTTCATCAAATGGTGAATCCTCAATTTCCTCTGTCACAACCATCAAGTTATCACCCTCCATTTCAATGCTGACAGAGCGATTTGAACCAGTTCTCTCAGACGTTGATCTCTCACGAAATTTTTCATTCACTTTGTTCTGTAACAGGGCAGTGAGCTGCTCCTCTGTGGGGGGACTTTCACATGATGAAGACTCACTGTCATCCTGTTCGCATTCTGGATTTGGCCTCTCTTTGGTTTTGGCGATTAAGGGATCATTCTCACTAACAAATTCGTTTTGACTTCTGCCATTGGAATGTTGATAGTCCATTTTCTGGCTAATGCCTGACGACTTTGGCTTGCTGTAAGTGGGAATGATACTTGACTTGTATATGTCAGAAACATCCTCTGGGCCAATTCCAGAATCAGCTTGAGACTTGAAACTGTTGTTGTACTTGTCTGATGTCATATCATAGTTACTGGAAACATCAGAGCTGCAGGTGCTGGTTTCATCTTTACTGAGCCTCTTTTTGGTGTGTATCGGAATGCCGCACTCCTCATAAACACCAGGACTAGATGTGTCATTGGTGGACGATAATGGAGAGGATACACCATCTTCGTTCCTCTTAATATATTTTGACTCAATAGGGGGCGGGTTTGATTCAGTGGGAGAAGAATCGGCACTCTGGGATTCCTCAAGGGCATACTCTTGGCGGGGTGAACGACGAGGGCTGATTCTTGGGCTGATCTGACCATGGTTAGGACTATTTTCAATACTGCGTGGATTCTTCTGTAGGGTTGAGTTGGGGATCCATGTCAAAATTAGAGTGTTCCCTAGAACCTGGAATACACGAACAAAGGCTGAAGTATTTCATGTAAACCTATTAACATATATAATTTCAAAGGGAAGGCTTACAAAATGAAGACTGATGATGAACTCTAGGCTGATGTCTCTCCCTGGTGTACATAAAGTTAATTAAAATATGCATAAATATAAAAATATTAATGAATGCTAACACCCAAAAACATGAAGGATGCCTGCTAGCATGTACAGACAGCTGCATGCATCAAACAGTGAAAGACGCAAGATGAACCAGGTAAATCATAAAATGGGTGAATAATAGAACAACAATAAAAAAAAAATAGATTGGAATTGTAAATGTATTCTCCTTCCTTTGTCTATGCTTCTCACAGTCCATAACAGAACATCTTGGGATTTGCAACATGGATCCAAGTTTGAAACCCACCTTACCCTGGTCTTATTGGTCTGAACCTTCTTGGTCCTGTGCCAAATGCCTGGTGGTAATACCCAGCATACCATGTTATTGCAAGCATCAGCTACATGAAAGGAGTTAGGTAACTACTGCTGTATGCAACTGCTGTAAAAAAAGGAGTTTACCTCAATCAGCCCACATGTTTGTGTGTGGCTCATATGGACTATGTATATTAGCATATACCATGGTATTTGCACTATTTGTATCTGTCAGGAGGGTATACATTCATCCCAATTTGTGTTTGTGTGTGTGTTTGTTAACAACATAACCAATCATGAATGGAATCTTATGAAATTTTCAGGGCGTTTCTGGAAAGGGCCAATAAAAAAATGTACATGATCCGAATTCAGGAACATCATCAAGGAATATTCACAAATGTACAGTCACTTATGCACGAATGAACCTGGGAATATGGGCCGTATAAGTGAATGCAAACATGGGTTTGGGGGCATCCCACAATTGAGACCCCCCCCCCCACATGGCGGAGGCTTGCATTAATTAGAATGCAGATTTCTAGTTGCAGATTAAACTTTCAGGGCTTATTTAGGATCTACTTGAGTTTATATTTATAGTCAGCTAAGCTGACATTTAATTTTCTAAAAATACAATAAGCATTCAACTACCTACTCAATTCTAAAATTTAACATTGCTGTACCTTACCATCAATAAAATTAAAATATCTATCTCATATTTTACTGCTGCTGTCAGGTCATGCTATTCTGAGCATCTAAATATATAATTTATCATACAGCACTTATCTGACACTGCACAATGGTTTATTAGGTCTGAGTTCATGAGAATGAATGTTAGCAGAGTAAAATAAATATTGCAAAGATCAATAGAAATGTTGTGTTAGTAGTGCTGTATGGGTTACATATTTAAGGCAAATTGTAAAATGCTTGGCTGGGTGCCAATGTAGTGGTTATGGCACCAGGAGGGTGCCCAAGAGACAAATATGACTGGTCATAAAACCTCCCAAGGACCAAAAACAGTAGAAATGACAAAAGGATGGTCATGCTATGAGAGTGGCCCTAAGGCATGGTTTCACTACACTGCCAAACATCCAGACCTCTAAGATATTACCATAAATATGCCAACTAAGAAAAGTTCTCCCTGATACTGGAAAGTGAACTTTTTCCAGATGTATAACACTGAAATTTCCCAGAGTAATAACTCATGACTGTACAGAATTGGTAGACTGTAGTTGGCTAACCAACCATTTGTGCAAAGGACAGGTCAGTTTTCTTTCATACTCTGATGCTTTATGTTTTCTGAATGAATCTTTTAAGTAGCATTCAATGTATCACCAGAGCCAGAGTACTGCATCAATGAACACAGGGCTTAGAAGTACATAATCCAAGATTTATAAATCATTAAAGATACAGATGGTGGCTCCCCTTACAGTTCGATCGATAATGGAGTTGAGTTCCCTGACTAAGCTAGAGAAGTAAATTCAACAGAATAACACTGTTGCCATGAATAAAACAATTAATGGGCCCCTTTTGACTCTTAATAAAATCTCTCTGCAGGAGCTGTGAGGGACCACGGTGAGGAGGGCATGAATCATACTTGTCTGCATGAATTACAGCCCCTAGCTGCCTGCTTACTTCCTTCATTTTAGGAATTATAATATCTATAGAAACAACAGTTGGTGGCCTGTGAGGGTCACTATCAACTAACTACAAATTTCTTGGCATCTGAGATCCCATAATATCCCCAGACAATTAATGCATATCCCCTTCAAAAACTAGAATACGGGTAGTTGACAAGCGACTACGTGTATCCGCAAAAATCAGAGTGGAACGGGTGAAGTGAGGCATGGATTGAGTTGGCAGATTTGATCTTAAGTAAAGGTCAAGGGCACAGGTTTCAAACTCTTTCAACAACTTATCACCTGAAAATTTTCATTTTGATTTTCAGATAGATCCATCTATTATCTTGAGAAACAATATTTTTCACCAAATATGGAAATATTCAAGGTCAACCAAATCTCATAGGCCAGGTAATGACCCCAATTTATATATAAGTCATCCCATAACCCATATCTATGTACATACATAATATGAAAGAAATCTGTCCATTAGTTTTTGACAGTACTATCAAGTGGCAATGATGGGGGTATTAACAAGCACAAAAATATGAAAGGACAAAAAAGGTGCCTACTGTCTCCCACAGAAGACAAAGCTTTCAAAGATCTCTTTTAATTTGACCAATTTGATTTTTGGACCAATCCATGCCTCCCTCATTGAGTTATTTAAGATTTTGTGGGATTTCTTGAAATATGGAAATTTTTAAGGTCAAGGCCACTTTTATAGTAAAGGTCATGATCCTAATTTATATATATACGTGATCCCATAACCCATATCTATGTACATGCATAATTTGAAAGAAATCTGTCCATTAGTTTTCGACTTACCAGTATAATTCTCACAGTAATGTCAAGTGGCAATAAGGAGGGTATTAAAAGGTGCAAAAACAAGAAAAGGATAATAGGTAGTGCTACCAGTTTCTGGTACATGACAATGCTATCCAAGATCTTTGGTCAACTTTTTTTTGATCAACCAATGCAAGATTTCTTGAGACATTTAAGAATTTGTGTGATTTTCCCTAAAAATTGACCTATTCAAGGTAAAAGACACTCTCCTAGTAAAGGTCATGACCCCATTTTAAATAGGCTTTGTCTTATCACCCATATCTAAGCATATGTCAAGTTTGGTAAAGATCTGTAAAATTTTTTAGAGTTATTATGCAGACAAAATTTATCTGTGCCGACAGCGTAACACTCATAAAACCAAAGTATCTCCTCGAGTTTGTCTGGGGATAAAATAATGGTTTTAATCATAAAGTAAGCACATCACATTATCATAATAAGAGCTACTAATGCTCAACAATTAAGCCAGCCTCCCATCTACCTATTTTGTGTTTAGGCTGACTTTTTAAACCGGCCAGATAAATCTGTAAGTCTCACCAGCCCACACACCTAGCGATTTTTCCTGCAGACTGCCAATTTCTCCGGTCACTTTGGTCACTTCTGGTTTTGTCTCCAGGATTGTTATTGCCATAAAGAATGATAAAAAGAAGGAAAGGCAGGTTGCAAATCAGCTGTTTTTTTCAGTTCTGTCATCACATCTACCAGAAAGAAATTTCCAGCCACATGAAAACTGTCAAGGATTTTTGCAGCCTATTTTGCCTGCCAGATTTTTTCAAAAGATCTGGCTGGCAGCACCCTCCTATCAACCAATCTTACCAATTTTTCAGGATGGCAAAAAAAATTGGCCAGAAAAATTGGTAGTGTCAAACCTTACTATTATGAATGATTGTGCCGACATGAGAAGTCTGATAAAAGTTTTGCCTGTTGATTTAGATGTGGTACATTTGCAGCTAAGGATCTGTAGCCTAGGTCTGTTGATTAAGATGCAGTGGTTCCTGCATGAAACATCAAGTTATTGTATACATTATAATGACAAACATCATATAAACATATACAGGACTTCTTTGTGAATTAACAACAAATTCCTGAACTGGAAATTTTAATAGGGACTTAGTCAAGATTTCTTCTTCTAATTGGGCATAAATAATGGAATAATGAAAATACTAGAATGGTGGGAAGTTAACCTATGGTGTTACCTATCTTAAATGCAATTTTTTCTCCATGAAAACTAACTGACACTTCAGGTTTCAAATGACTGACATGTACCGTAAGCCAAAAGGTATAAATTCAATAATGCTGAGAGTTTTTGCTGAGATGAACAGCTCGCCGATGAAAATGTCACTTGACATAATTTCATGTGAAATTTTTACCACATAACCACTGTCACACTATGACAAAAAATAAAGAAAAACTTTTTTTATTGTTATGAACAATGTTATGAACTGGTTACTTGCTTATATCATTATTCTTTAGTTTTGATGCATAAATATTAACTAGACATTTCTTGGCACTGCAGGTGCCAGAGTATCCCCAGACATAGTAGCCCCCCCCCCCCCTTTAAGAATAGACCCCCATTTTTAGCAGCATATACTGACACTTGGCATATTTATTGTTTCTTCCATCTAACAATCCACAATCTTGTTGAAGATGTTGGTCCTGTGACCTTGATCTTTTTAAAGATGTGTCCTGTGACCTTGACCTTTGACCTCATGACCCCAAAATCAATTTGGGTCTTGCTTTTCCAATGGGACATATGCAAGTCAAGTTTGAAATCTATACATCAATAAAGCAGGAATTATCATCCAGAAACTAATTTTTGGACATATGGCTCCTGTGACCATCACCTTTGACCTTGTGACCTCAAAATTGATAGTGTTCTTCCTCTCTTGGCAGGAGAACTACATGTGCAAGACGAAAGATCTGAGATGAAATGTGTGGCTGAAAATGCATCCACATCTTTTTAAAGATGTGTCCTGTGACCTTGACCTTTGACATCATGACCCCAAAATCAATTTTGGTCTTGCTTTTCCAATGGGACATATACAAGTCAAGTTTGAGATCCATACATCAATAAAAGCAGGAATTATCATCCAGAAACTAATTTTTGGACAGATGGCTCCTGTGACCTTCACCTTTGACCTTGTGACCTCAAAACTGATAGGGGTCTTCCTCTATTGGCAGATGACTTATATGTGCAAGATGAAAGGTCTGAGATGAAATGTTTGGCTGAAAATGCATCCACAATCCTTTTAAAGATGTGTCCTGTGACCTTGACCTTTGACCTTATGACCCCAAAATCAATTGGAGTCTTGCTTTTTCAATGGGACATATATAAGTCAAGTTTGAAATCAATACATCAGTAAAAGCAGGAATTATCATCCAGAAACTAATTTTTGGACAGATAGCTCCTGTGGCCTTGACCTTTGACCCCAAAATTTATATGGATCATCCACTATTGGCAAGTGAGCTATATATTCAAGATGGAAGACCTAGGATGAAAGTTTGGCTTAAAATGCATCCACAGTATCTTTTAAAATGCCAGTCCAGTGACCTTGACGTTTGACCTCATGACCCTAGAACCCATAGGGTTCTTACTTTAGTGGTGGGCCATACATAAGTCATGTTTGAAATCCATATGGCTATCAACACTGGAGATATCATAAGAGGTGTGTGATTTTCACCATATATGGCAATATTCAAGGTCAAGGCCACTATCATAGGAAAGGTCATGACCCCAATTTAAATAAACATCATTCAATAACCCATATATACCTATGTATATGCATAATATAAAAGAAATCTGTCCATTAGTTTTTGACTTATAATGCTCACAGTACTGTAAGGTGGCAATTTTGGGGGTATTAAACGGCACGAAAACAAGTAAAGAATAATAGGTGGCACCACCAGTTTCTGGAACATGACAGCACTATCCAAGATCTTCCATCAAGTTGATTTTGGGATAAATCCATGCAAGATTTCTTGAGATATTAAAGAATTTGTGTGATTTTCCCCAAAATTGGACCTATTCAAGGTCAAGGACACTCTCCTAGTAAAGGTCATGACCTCATTTTATATAGGCGTCGTCCTCTTACCCATATCTATACATATACCAAGTTTGGTAAAGTTCCGTGAAATATTTTTTGAGTTATCATGCCAACAAGATTTATATGCGGCGGCGGCGGCGGCGGGGGGAACGGTATGAAAACATAGTATCCCCTGACTTTGTCTGGGGATACAATTATATATTTTAAATATAATACACTTGATTTTCACATAATATTACTATGATATACTGTCATTGTAAGTGACCAATGTAACGTTTGATTTCTATCCTACATATTAACTTTTCCTTTATGTAAAATAAATTAAAATTACGTTTCTCATGAAGGCATTATTAGGTGATACTGTCTTCTAAATTGAGAAGTTATTATTGGTTTTGTTACCACAGCTGCATGAGCTGATATAAGGCCCACATCAAGAGGTTGAAAATCAACACAGCACAGAGCCACTTAATTAAACCATTCATCATATGATAAAGAGACAACAGGCCATTGCAGCGACAGTGAATGGTCCCCCAGGGGTATAGTCGAAAACTGAGACCTCAATCAGGATTTAATATATCCGAGTTTGAGGTGGCATATACCGCCCTGCGGCTGAAATGTCCTCTCCTCTCCTTAGATCCATCATATCTCCTGCTGCCAAAACTGGTCCGTGTTATATGGGCTATTGTTAGAAAATCAATAATGTTGGGGCCAGGTTTTATACCAGTGGTTCTAAGCAGACTCCTGCAGGCTGACAGCATCTGTTACAGTCTGTTCGTTCTAGTCCAGCTGCTGGGTTGGTTCTGATTCTATGATGCTGGTGAAAAACTGTTTTTTGCATCTGATGAAGCAGTGACGATGGGTATGTCACATGGAGGTTGTGATAGGGTTATGGGCTTTCTTAAATTAGAAAAAGCTCTGGGTTGATGTGAAATATTTAATACTGACAGCCATTTATTGCACAATGTCTTGTTTATTAAAGCACACATTGGCTTATTTTAAACATCAGCCTTTTCTCATTCACCACACAGTTATTTAATTATTTGTGTAAAACAAGCAGAAATTTATATGTTATAACCAACATTATTGATTTAATTTAATGATTTAGTATATGTACAGTGCCTTTATTAAGCATACATGCTTAGAATATTGGGCTTTATAAATTTATATTAATAATAATAATAATAATTCATCCCTTTAGAAAATAATAATAAAATGAATAAATCAAGAAACATAATTTGTTGTAATTCAGTTGTCAAATTTTTGGAAATGAGCTTGGTCCTATACTTTTGGTCATTGGAACAAAGACCAGCAGAATAATCGTTTCAGTATTTTGATTAAAACAATGTGACAAATGGGTCATGATGCCAGGCTGAAACCTGACTGACAGCACTGTTTAGATATTTAAATTCTTTTATAACTGATGAGTGTTTAGAAATGGTAGTTAAATCATGTTCCATTAGTGTAGGACGAAAGCAACCAACGATTGATTATTAATCAGTTATATCTACCCATGTAATATTTTACAGAATTAACCCACAAACTATAATTGACCACATGTTCCTTGTCTCATTGTTCAAGTGCCTCTAACAGATGTCAGTACCACTGACAGTTACTTGCTGGGAGATAAAAGTACAAACAGATGAAAAAAAAAACTGCTATTGGATCTTGATAATTTGTAAATTTATGAAATAAACCCTTCCTTGCTTCAAGGCACACCTCTTTAAACAATTCCTCTTTTTTATACATACTGTAAACAGACAAGCCAACAAACATAAGGAAAATATAACCTCCATCCCAGGCTTCTGGCAGAGAAGAAAACAATACCACTGGAACTGTCCCTTCATCTGGATGCACTACAAAATTTACCCTCCATGGCCTGTCCAATCCTTACACAAAACTTTATGGAAATCAGATAAATGGTTTTAATGTAATCCAGCTAACATTCAAACCAACCAACAGACAGACACATGTTAAATCTTAACCTCCTTGGTGGAGGTAATAAAGCAATATTGAACTAGAATATGGGTAGTTGAGAAGCGACTACGTTGATCCGCCGAAATCGGAGTGGGACGGGTGAAGTGAGGCTTGGATTGAGTGGCAAGGGGAAATAGAGTGAGGTATGTTGCATATTAGCATGGATGTCTGCAGCTGAAATGTGTATGTAGGTGGCACCACCTGTCACAATATCCAGAAAGTTATCCAAGTTGTATACAAGTGCAAAATTTTTATAGGCAGATAAGTTAAACCACTGCCAAGATATGAGTGATTTTAATCCCACGGCAGATAAACAGACAGATGCTATGCAAAAATGGTTGAAGGTGGCGCCACCAGTTTTGTGTTTGATGAAGAGCTATGTGAGATCTATAAACATGCAAAATTTCAGGAGGATACGTCAAACCAGTCATGAGATATAAGCCTAGATGTCTGCAGCCTGAACTTGAATGTTAGTTGCGCCACCTGTCATAAAATCAAGAAAGCTATCCAGGATGAATACACATGCAAAATTTCAGGTGGATCAGTCCATTCACTGCGGAGTCTCACAGCATAATCCTAATAAACATAAACCCAGAGAGACTATGTTTGTGCAGGGCCAATCCTGTTGCAGGACTGACATGTCTGACCACAGTGACTGGCCATCTCCTGCCTGCCAGCCATGCAACCAGCAAACATTCATACTGGGTAACTCAATACCAGAAGGCAAGGATAAATGGTAATTCTACATTTGCTTCTGGCCATTGTGGGGTGTAGGGAATCAACAAAATACCTGCCAAAGTCAATATCTGCACCCATCACTCTGAGTGCACTCAGCCTACTGAGTGGTATTAGACTGATCACCAGAACAAGTCTCCTGCCAACAATGTTTATACCAAAGGTTACTGTTACAACACCCTTATCCACCATCTGCAAGGAAGTTACATGTTTATTTCCTTGGTGTGCTGGTTGGTTTGTCTGTTACCAACTTAAGAGTTAGGGTATCACCTCAGTTTATAATATTTTGTAGGTAATCTCGATCATCATAAATTTTAATCCATAGGATGATATACCATTATGATACAGGGCGATTCCTTTCTCCCGGAGTGGAAACTGCCCATTCATAGGTATTAGGGGCAGCATTTGTTTAGCAACTGACCAGGTGAACCATTGTTTCTGATTAACTGAAGCATGAACTGAGTACAAAATAATGTGAAAGCTTGATCAGGGGATACAGGCAGGGGTATCCAGGAAGTTGTTTCACTACACATATCTAGTTTTCCAATATTATGTTTCTTTCAAATTTATTTTTTAGCCATTAAACGGCAGCTTTTATCACAGGTCATATGGCTATTTATGATAATATAAAATAAACATAATTACTTTGTGATAGTGTTGACTATTGGCAGTTTCTGAGGAGCTGCAAAAACAATGGCCTCATTTGAAATGACCACAGCTTACCTGTCCATACCTGTGATATTATTCTGAGAGACATACCAAGTGATGTAATAAATGTGGCATGAAAGTGATGCATACAAATACCACTGTGATATCATGCATCATCAATCCAAATTTGTTTCTGTTTCCTCCTTGGGCCCAGGCAGGTGAACTTTAGTGTATATTGCGAAAATTTTTATTAAAAAAAAGATAGATAGGGGTAGAGCTCATGTTCATTAGGAAATTAAGATGAGACCAATCATCATTTGTCTCGCAGTTAATTAGTACCAGGCAGAATCTACTGGGACTTATATTTCTGGTATTCATTAAATGTTATCTCATATCATTAATTTAATCTTTTCAATCACATTACCACTGAGGTACAAAAATTATATAAATATTTTCAAATTCCTTTCCCCTCAAACATAAGTCTAGTTCCTAATTATAGTATCAAAGTGGCTATCTTGCCTCTGTGTCAATCACTTTGATCACAGGTTAGGCTCCACATCAAAGGCCATTAAGATTAAAGTGTCCTGGGTATGTTTAAAAAAAGTTCACTTTTAAATAATACACCTGTATGAAATAAGTACTAAAATATCTCTACTGATAATCACACTCAAAATAAACTTAAAATGTTGTTTGAACTCCAAAATTTGAGGTCTGCAGCATTATCATTAGAAAATGATCTTTAGTTTTGTATGTGTTATATATCTCGAGTAATCAGGAGAAATATAATAATAATAATAATAATAATGTTAATAAATAAAAGTCTATTGCTCTAAACACTTTATAATAAGAGCATTAAGAGCAAATGATATGTTTAAATTAATAAATTATGCCATAAATGCCAAATTATGCCAAAATATTGTTGGTTCAGTTAGAACTGAGCAGTTGTGTTCATTACTGTTCTGACATAAAGTAGAAGTTAACAGATGTTACATGAAAAGGTTGAGCATTCTGAGCATTTTACTGTATCTCTTAAAAAATACAGTGAAACCTCATTGTGTGGAAGTTGAAGGGACCCAAGGTTTGACACAAGCAGGTTTTACTTGGTTATAATTTAACTAGAGTTGTCCGGAATATCGAGTCTGTAACTTCAACATAAGCGGGGTATTCGACTTAAGTGAGTTTGACACATTGAGGTTTCACTGTATATCTTAGGCAAAAAAAATTAAAAGGTTGGGTTCTCAGGGACTCAGGCGATGGTTTTTTTTTTTACCTTTCATGTATGTTTTGATAAAAATGTCATATGATCAGGGATAAGCATGATTATTACAGAAAAATTTTAATATCCACGTAAAAAGCACTACATAACAAAAGAAATATTACAAAAATTGTATTATTTTATCTTCTTGAAAGAAATTTCTGAGTAGCTGGAGCTCAAAATTGATAAGTTTCTATTGAAAATCAAAATAAACAATTTTGATGGGGGGGGGGATAAAATCAATACGTGCGGTGCCTGAGAACAATACCTTTTATTTGTTTTGGCCTTAGATGTCTTAAGGATAAAATTATGCTATTTTGTCCTCTAAAAGCAAAATCTTTATAAACATGCTATTTTAGCATGCATCATTTTTGTGCCATCTGAACAGGCAGACTGATGAAACTTTGTGGTGGCTGCGTCACATCAGGTCTCTGCAGGAAGGACAAATAAGTCTCCCCTACACTCAGTATGAAAACTGATTCAGTCCTGCCACACATTCAAACCATATATCATGTTCTATTTGACTTGTGTTTTCCAGTGACTGAGCACTGTTTGATGATTGTTCATAAAATGATATATGAGTGTTTGTTTTACATCAGATGCAATCCCACCACAATGCTACTGATTCAATAAAGGGCGTCCAAAAAACCCAACACTCCTAAATAAACATAAATATGCAATGTAAGCTGCATGATATCAAATTGTGATCTAAATTAATATTGTAAATAAAACATATGTTCAGTAATGAAGGACATTAATAACTAATTCCCCCTTCTGTTTGTAATCAACCTGGTGAAATAGCTAAACATACCAGCCACAGCAGCTTGTATGAACAGACCACTATCAGCAAGTTCAAGAACATTTATAAATGTCTCAGTCTGACTGCCTGTGTGGGCAGGTGGACTCACTAAGGACATATGGCCTGTTTTACATCTAGCGCTGTATGTTTTCATAGTTCCACTGCTGTTAGGAGCTTCTCGTTCACCAATTAACCACATCCCCATCATATAATTATCATTCAGGACTGCACTATCTTGATGAAGGCAACTATATCTGTGCAAGACAGAGCAGGGATAATCTAAAAATATCTTGGGTTTGCTGCACCAACTAGTCTACAGATTTTGCATTTTCATTTTACATTAATTGTCAGAGACATCAACAATTATACTGATTCTTGACAGAGCCATCAGTAGTCACAGTGAATTTAAATTTAACATACTTACCCTATCATAATGGATGCTGATGAATCAAGGTTAAAACGCTCACAGATAAAATACTGATTACAGTACAACTAACTTTATAGTTGACTCAAAAGGCATAATTATTCTGTATCTGCCTGTACAAGACTAAAACAGCTATATCACCTACAATAAATTCATACCTTATGGATAACATATCCCTTGGCTTTTGTCTATGGATGTTTAGTATGAAAACCTGGCACTTAATTAATCAATACATACCCATCACCAGATATATCAGTTGCAGCAAAGCAAATACCTCAGTAAGAATGATCAATAAAACATGGGATGCTACATTTTAACTATTATCATGACTGATCAGTAAATCATTATTCCATACCATGTTCATCAATCCAAAGGTGACTATTACATTATTAACTATAACATAACTGTTAAATTATTTAGTAAGAAGAGATTAAATTTTTACTTGGAAGTTATAAGGTATGCTATTGAATAGCAGTTTTTTAAATTGGCAGAACTAATTTTGATGCAAAATGATGAATCTCAACACAACCTCAGAGAATGATGCACTGCCTGGAATGAATTCAACAAACATAGCAGATCATGTGACATCACTGTGCTTAGTAACAAACCCCTCATTCCCAAAATGCAATCGACAAGTATTACAGGTTATGTGATGTCACTGTGTACAAAGAAAAACTACCTAAGAATGAAATCAACAAACATAGCAGGTTGTATGCATCACTGAGCACAGTGATAACCCCCTCCCCCCCCCCCCCCTATGAAATCAACAAGCATCATGGGTTTATGTGATGTCACTGTGAACAGTGATGCACTGCCCAGAAATGAAACTGACAACCAGGACCTTAGTTTGGTGAAGGTACCAATGCATGTGTTCACTTCAGTACAGTGTGAAAATATGGTGATTATACATGGTTAGTTGCGTTAATAACATCTGATATGCTGCCCACAGGTCAACATGAAGGCAATACGGTACCAAACAAGTCAGTAACTTACATATAAATACAGTCTTACCTCATCTTCTTGAGACCTGATATTAAGGTATCCAGGATGATGCACAATATCAGTGCTGAGGGCTGCGGGGGGATGTACGCACACATTGTTCTTACAGAAGATGATCTCTCCATCCAGGGGCGGGGGTTTGTTGGATGACGGGCTGCTCAGGCCGAGAAAGTTAGTAGCTTTACGAAAGAAGCTGCTGAAGGCCATGGTATCGAGCAACGGCAAGTCCATCCCGGAGGCCGTCAGAACCTCTCTACATCATGGGTCTACAGGAGAAAAAAATAAATCATAGATTATATATTGGTGAATGAAAAACCTCAAGTTCTATCCCCTGGGCTGTCAGAACCTCTCTTCATCCTGGGTCTACAAGGAAAAATGGAATATATATAATACACTAGATGAACTAAAAATATCAAGAAGAAAAGTAACAAGAAGAAAAGGTAGAGGAAGGAAGTTCACAAATAAGGTCACACAAAGGAGCAGCACACTGAAAGTCACAGGAACTGAAAAGTGATAAATATAAGTCCCAACAAGCAAATTTACAGAATTTTTGTCCCCTGCTTCTGCCTCTTGTTATTTTAACTTCCTGTGATCTTCATGCTTGCCTTCCCAATATGTTTTAGTTTTTATTTTTCCCCTGAAGATATCTCCTCATGTAATAGTGCCTGTGTTTAAGTTTTCATTGTCCCCTGAAGATGTCTCAACATGTCATAATTTTTTTTGTGAATTGGGAACAAAAGGGACATTTTTTGTTTGTTTGAAGAGCTGGTGATAATAAATGTTTAGACAGACACTCCAAAACCAATCCCAAGCAAAGTATGCATGAGAGCAATCACTGACCCAAATTTGAATGAAATCAGATTATATTTAGGAAAGTTACTGCATGTAAAGAAAACCTGACGGACGGACGGACAGACAGACAGACAGACGGACAGACAACCCCAAATCAATGTCCCCCATTGCACAGAAGCGGGGGCAAAATGACACAAAGTTGAGCAGGCAAAATGTCATGAGAAATTAAGTCAAAATTTATATCAGGCAAGCGCTAAGCAGAAAAAGACATCATTTTTTCCTACTTTAAATTTGTTTTATTCTCAACTGTTATCATGTCAGTCTCCCCTGTCCCCCATTTGTTTCAGGAACTATAGTGTAAGTTGAGCAAAGGGTGTATGATATATATACAGTTATAGGCTATATTAGCCAAGTTAGCCTCTTGACATGCAGTTAATTCTGGCTATTCAGTCTTGTATGCAAGGTCGAAATCAAAAGTCTGTTAACTGAAGAATACATATATATAAGCAAATCAGTGTATAAAACATGATTTCTTCCATGAAACTTATTCTTTTACAGTTTTGAACACAACACTTTTAAAACTAACATTTCATTCCAAAATGGTAAAAAGTAAAATTTCTAAAGGATATGATTTTGCAAATGCTGTCATAAATATTTATGGTATAATTAATGAATTTGAAATATATTTTCTCATTTTAGTAGTTTAATCTGCAAAGTTTTACCCACCATATACCCCAAAGGAATTAAATGACTTCTATTATGAAGAACCACGCTTTTGAAGAATTCCTATAATGAACATAACTAAATACATGTGAATTCCTAAGATATCTTTTACCTGTATAATATCCTTTGAATCTTTTCTTTACTATGTATACATGTACTTGTTACTTTTTATAATACAACTACACATCTGTCAGCTTATGAAATCTATAATCACCCTGTGTCCATTTCTTTGCTTATTAAAATATCTACAGGGTGACATGTGAAAACATGACATGTGATGTAAGTGTTCACAAACAAGGTTCCTTATTAAGAGGTGTCCCCAAAAGGTAACACCTTATAAATCAACATGTCAGTGAGTTTGATTCTCTAATCATGCATGTTCGGTCATATCTCATTGTTTTGGCAGCTGTCAACTTTACATTTAAAATTACCACTACATCTCATGTGCAATTACTTATAATAATTAAGGTAAAGGTAAACTGGATTTATAGTAGTGGTTTGCCAATTAATAGATCAAATCGATGATTGGTAGTTTTCTTTCATAATCAATTAAATCGATTGCATTTTTGCATAATAGATTAACGGTGACCCATGGGTCATGATGCTCAGCTAACTAATAAGACATTCACAAAACAAGTTTTATCATCTGAATGCCAAATTTTGTAGGTGGTATTCCTATTCAACTGAAGCTTATCTTGGAGGATTTGGGTAACAGAGACATAATTAAAGGTCTCTCAGGAGATTTAGGACCTCCTTGGATGTCAAGTAAGAAGATTCTAGGTGCATTGGTTACAATTTGTGCCCTGTTAACAGACAACCATATCTCTGAAGGTATCAAAAATAGAGAAAAAAATGTGTAATTTTTTTTTTAATCTAGGTGGCACCACCAGTCTGCAGGAACTTGTGAAACACTTCATGATCAATATGTGGAGCATGCTTTTTATTCTGTTTATCTGTCCATCTGTATCCTTCAATTGGCTGAAATGGTGCATGAACAATTAATTAACCTTTGTTACTACAATGGGCTAACTTAAAGAACTGAATACATATTTCAGTTGCCTTTGATTTGACAGAGGAAAAACTCAGACAACTTCACTGCAACTTTCTTGTGCTTTTATGTGGCCTTCACCCATATTTTGTATGCAATGTCTCCATCACATGACACCTTGTGGATAACTAGATATCTATTATATTCTTGTCACACCAAAGTGCACTACCTTTCTGCATCTACTAATATCTGAAATTTAGAACTTAATCCTTTTTTTGGCAAAATCATCTGGACCTGGAGTCAATCTTTTCTCATGAACCATCTGTTTGACCTCTATCCTTAGTCCAGGTAAACAAAAAAACAGATACAGGTGATTAAATTGGTTTAAAATGTTGTGGTTTTCACCTTCAAAATTATTTAATAAGGTTGGAGCCATACTCCCCTGAGCACTTACACAAAGTACCTTTTAAAAAGGATATATACTTAACAGATTGTTGTTATGACCGATAAAGACACGACAGGTAATAAACTACATCCATGTTGTGTGACTATGAGCTATTTCATGTTAATTACAGCCTTTGAATCTTAAAATAACCTTTAAAATGTGTACTTTTGGGTAGAGTTCCTAAATTTATGGAAATTGGTTACCCAAGAATGCCACAAACTTGAAACATCACATAAGATTATAACTCCTGTACTAAATGCTGTGATAAAGGTTAGAATAATTATATTTTACACTGAACTGCACTTTATTCTTATTTTTTTCACTGACATTTGTCTGACAAACATGGAATCTGTTTTCAAAATAAATATAAAGTGGACTTTGCAGTTTGCTGTTTAAGGGTAAGAAATAGTTGAAAAATCCCTTAAGAAATGATCAAGTGATTGTGTATGACACAACTGTATGCAAACGTTATAACAGAATGTAGGTGACCCTAGTAAATTTGAAAAAAGTTGGGTATGTATGGTCTGCATGCATGCAAACTTTCATGACATTTTATTCACTAATACTGAAGAATGTACTGGCATAAAAGTAACACATAAATTATCAAGAAATAGCTGTTGCTTTGCAAAAGTGACTGCAGAAATTTTCATTTGTTGTGCAAGTTTAGCCTCTGAGAGATGATTTGGGCCAACTTTGGGGCTATGAATAGTGTTAGATTTCCATAAAGTATTTGAATTAATTAAAGTTTTGAAAAATATTCAATACCAATCAGTAGGGAAGCAAGTATAACTAGACATTTCTTGGCACCGCAGGTGCCAGAGTATCCCCAGACATAGTAGGCCCCCACCCCCTTTATAAATAGACCCCCATTTTTAGCAGCATATACTGACACTTGGCATATTTATTGTTTCTTCAATCTAACAATCCACAATCTTGTTGAAGATGTTGGTCCTGTGACCTTGATCTTTTTAAAGATGTGTCCTGTGACCTTGACCTTTGACCTCATGACCCCAAAATCAATTCTGGTCTTGCTTTTCCAATGGGACATATGCAAGTTTGAAATCTATACATCAATAAAGCAGGAATTATCACCCAGAAACTAATTTTTGGACAGATGGCTCCTGTGACCTTCACCTTTGACCTTGTGACCTCAAATTTGATAGTGTTCTTTCTCATTTGGCAGGAAAACTATATGTGCAAGATGAAAGATCTGAGATGAAATGTTTGGCTGAAAATGCATCCACATCTTTTTAAAGATGTGTCCTGTGACCTTGACCTTTGACCTCATGACCCCAAAATCAATTTGGGTCTTGCTTTTCCAATGGGACATATACAAGTCAAGTTTGAAATCCATACATCAATAAAAGCAGGAATTATCATCCAGAAACTAATTTTGGGACAGATGGCTCCTGTCACCTTCACCTTTGACCTTGTGACCTCAAAATTGATAGGGGTCTTCCACTCTTGGCAGGTGAACTATATGTGCAAGATGAAAGAACTGAGATGAATTGTTTGGCTGAAAATGCATCCACAATCTTTTTAAAGAGGTTTCCTGTGACCTTGACCTTTGACCTCATGACCCCAAAATCAATTCAGGTCTTGCTTTTCCAATGGGTCAAATTCAAGTCAAGTTTGAAATCCTAAATCAATAAAAGAAGGAATTATCATCCAGAAACTAATTTTTGGACAGATGGCTCCTGTGACCTTCACTTTTGACCTTGTGACCTCAAAATTGATAGGGTTCTTCCTCTCTTGGCAGGTGAACTATATGTGCAAGATGAAAGGTCTGAGATGAAATGTTTGGCTGAAAATGCATCCACATCTTTTTAAAGGTGTGTCCTGTGACCTTGACCTTTGACCTCATAACCTCAAAATCACTTTGGGTCTTGCTTTTCCAATAGGACATATACAAGTCAAGTTTGAAATCCATACATCAATAAAAGCAGGAATTAACATCCAGAAACTGAATTTTGGACAGATGGCTCCTGTGACCTTCACCTTTGACCTTGTGACCTCAAAATTTATATGGGTCTTCCACTCTTGGCAGGTGAACTATATGTGCAAGATGAAAGATCTGAGATGAATTGTTTGGCTGAAAATGCATCCACAATCTTTTTAAAGAGGTTTCCTGTGACCTTGACCTTTGACCTCATGACCCCAAAATCAATTCAGGTCTTGCTTTTCCAATGGGTCGAATACAAGTCGAGTTTGAAATCCATACATCAATAAAAGAAGGAATTATCATCCAGAAACTAATTTTTGGACAGATGGCTCTTGTGACCTTCACCTTTGACCTTGTGACCTCAAAATTGATAGGGTTCTTCCTCTCTTGGCAGGTGAACTATATGTGCAAGATGAAAGATCTGAGATGAAATGTTTGGCTGAAAATGCATCCACTCTTTTTAAAGGTGTGTCCTGTGACCTTGGACCTCATAACCTCAAAATCAATTTGGGTCTTGCTTTCCCAATGGGACATATATAAGTCAAGTTTGAAATCCATACATCAATAAAAGCAGGAATTATCATCCAAAAACTAATTTTTGGACGGATGGCTCCTGTGACCTTCACCTTTGACCTTGTGACCTCAAAATTGATAGGGGTCTTCCTCTATTGGCAGATGACTTATATGTGCAAGATGAAAGGTCTGAGATGAATTGTTTGGCTGAAAATGCAGCCACATCTTTTTAAAGATGTGTCCTGTGACCTTGACCTTTGACCTCATGACCCCAAAATCAATTTGGGTCTTGCTTTTCCAATGGGACATATATAAGTCAAGTTTGAAATCCATACATCAATAAAAGCAGGAATTATCATCCAGAAACTAATTTTTGGACAGATGGCTCCTGTGACCTTCACCTTTGACCTTGTGACCTTTAAAACTGATAGGGGTCTTCCACTCTTGGCAGGTGAACTATATGTGCAAGATGAAAGATCTGAGATGAATTGTTTGGCTGAAAATGCATCCACAATCTTTTTAAAGAGGTTTCCTGTGACCTTGACCTTTGACCTCATGACCCCAAAATCAATTGGAGTCTTGCTTTTTCAATGGGACATATATAAGTCAATTTTGAAATCATTACATCAATAAAAGCAGGAATTATCATCCAGAAACTAATTTTTGGACAGATGGCTCCTGTGGCCTTGACCTTTGACCTTGTGACCCCAAAATTTATATGGATCATCCATTATTGGCAAGTGAGCTATATATTCAAGATGGAAGACCTGGGATGAAAGTTTGGCTTAAAATGCATCCACAGTATCTTTTAAAATGCCAGTCCAGTGACCTTGACCTTTGACCTCATGACCCTAGAACCTATAGGGTTCTTACTTTAGTGGTGGGCCATACATAAGTCATGTTTGAAATCCATATGGCTATCAACACTGGAGATATCATAAGAGGTGTGTGATTTTCACCATATATGGCAATATTCAAGGTCAAGGCCACTATCATAGGAAAGGTCATGACCCCAATTTAAATAAACATCATCCCATAACCCATACCTATGTATATGCATAATATAAAAGAAATCTGTCCATTAGTTTTTGACTTATAATGTTCACAGTGCTGTAAGGTGGCAATTTAGGGGGTATTAAACGGCACGAAAACAAGTAAAGAATAATAGGTGGCGCCACCAGTTTCTGAAACTTGACAACCCTATCCATGATCTTATTAACTTGATTTTGGGATAAATCCATGCAAGATTTCTTGAGATATTAAAGAATTTGTGTGATTTTCCCCAAAATTGGACCTATTCAAGGTCAAGGACACTCTCCTAGTAAAGGTCATGACCTCATTTTAAATAGGCGTCGTCCTCTTACCCATACCTATACATATACTAAGTTTGGTAAAGTTCCGTGAAATATTTTTTGGGTTATCACGCCAACAAGATTCATATGCGGCGGCGGCGGCGACGGCGGCGGCGGCGGCGGCGGCGGTGGCGGGACCGGTATGAAAACATAGTATCCCCCGACTTTGTCTGGGGATACAATAAAGATGTACTAGCTACCATACAATTAATATAAAATATTTCATATTTTAACTCATGGAAGAAGGAGAACCTGATATTTTGGTTCCGGCATTGAGCTTTCACTTTTTTAAATAATAATATTTAAAAGTTGCAACTGATGAATTTACTGATTACAAACTTAAAACTTTGATCCAATTAAGAACTTATTTGTGAAAACGCTGTGTGATCAATCAGGCTGCTTTCAAGAACAAACACAAACTGTATTACAAATAATTTTCAGTGATAAATATCAAACCAATATAACTTTTGTGTGACTTAAAACCACATCCTAATGAATGATATAACATGAACAGTTTATTTTAAAAAGCAGAATAGCATATTTTGAAAATGATCCTCACCACCATTTTTTGTGAGTATATATATGGGCTGGACAAAAGTTGCCTGTTCAATGTTCTAGACAACAGATAAACCCTCCATGAACAAATCTCCTTCATCTTGATATTGGCCACATCCTGCAAGCCACATTGCCCAGAACCTGGACACTGTGTGGTATACGACTGTAACAAGATAGATCACCTCAGGGGGATTTTCTTTATCCTTTTGCTCTGGGAGTACACTCCTCTGAGCTCTCTGGTTTCCGGAGTCAGGAACCATAATCTATCCTTACATTAACCCACTCTTGTCTCACCTTGTTTTGTTTGGGATCTTTAAAGTCTGCTTCTCTTAAGTTTATTCCAGGACCACCATACCCTGTCTACCGGGTTTGTTTTTTCGTGATTACATTTTGGACAATAAAACTAAAAACTATTTTTCAAAAGGCAGTAAGGGCAAGGAAATGTGTAATTAATTTAATTAATATCCTAGTTTCTCTTAAATTCCTTTCAATACTGCCATGAAATATGAAAAATTTCATATTTTTTTTATCTGACAAAAAAACAATCTATCAAGAAGTTTGACACTGGGTTAATAGGACAATTAACAATTAACTTTAAAGTTGGAAGTGAAAGGTTAAAGCAAACAGCTCTATGATTTCTAAGATTATCCCCAGGTCTATGCATGAAAAGGATTAAGTTCAGAAGAACATTATAAAATAAACAAGTGCACCACAAACATGCATAATTCGCCCATTGTGTATCTGGTGACCTTTGACCTCATTACATGCGTGAATTTTTATGAGAAGGTAATTCATATGAGAAACTCTATTGGTAAATATAAATAATGAGTTTTATGAAAATCCATAGGATTTTTGGTAAGTTACCAAGGTGCCTCCATAAGGCAGGGACCTCATTCAATATGCATGGATTTTGCTGGAAATAGAACTTATAGGTGAGATATTTTATTGATTAGCATTTCTGATGAGTTTTATCAAAATCCTTCATAAGTTATCGCAGTGACACCACAAGGTAGCCTTGTAGTGACCCGTTACTTTATTAACTATGTGTGGATGTTGCCAATAATCGAACTCGGGCAAGATAATCAGTAAATAAGTAGTTATGGTAAGTTTCATGAAAATCCATCAAAGCCCTGTCAAGTTATCAGGGTACCGGTAATACTAAAAGTTAACAGATGGATAGATTGATGGACATTAAATGGGTATACCATAATACTCCTGTCATATGATGGGTGTATAAAAAAATCAACATTCAATTGTCAATTCCGGCAAACATATTAGTTGTACCCTTTAGAAAATAATAATCTGGAATCCACAATATGATGATCAGAAGCTTATCCCAGATAAGTTACAAAGAGTATGTTGCAAAATATTGCTGATTCCTGAAAACCGCCTTTACATACCCTCATACAAACACACCAAGGAATGTCACATTATGGTGTATTTTATGCTATAAATGATCTAAATAAGCCTTGATGGTTGGCTCAGCAAGACAACACAAGAGGATGCCCTCAGCAGCATAGGCAATTACCTTCACTGAGCTCAGTTATATACACAGGATAATATCCAGGCCATCTGATGGGTATTTATTACCCCTCCTGTTAGAATATTTGGCACATACTCTTTTTGAAATGTAATATAAGAAACAACAATTAATCACTATTTAGTATGAGGTACAGTGGCTTTAGTGGACATTCAATGGAATAATATAAGAAACAACAATTTATCACTATTTAGTATGAGGTACAGTGGCTTTAGTGAACATTCAATGGAATAATATTGATACGAATGTGGGGTTGGGGAATGTCCCCACCTGTATCACATACGGTTGCTGATGTGCGTTGCAGACAATGTTCCAAGACTAGTTTGATGATAGAAGTCTTTATTCAATAGCAAGCGATCTGGGACAGTCTCTCTCTCTGAGAGAGCCGCCCAGCCTCCCTGAATCTCTCTCTGACTCTCCGCGCACACTACAGATAGTTTTGTTACAGAGCTTTCACGTGACATATGAGACATTCATATCCATATTTCTGCATTTCGTCATAAAAGCTAAACCTTATTGGATGACTCAAAGTAGGTCACAATTACATCAGAGTTATAAGTGTTCCTCCTACCTTTCGTGAGATCTGATTGGACAAAAGTTCTATGGAAAATCCCAAGTCTGACCTGACATACATCCAGTTATAGACTGACCTACAAGTCCTATTTACAGACTCATATAAACATAATCTGCCTGCCTCATCATAGAAACCAATTTAGAGCTAATTTGGGAGAGAACATTTAGGCTCTACAAACATACTGAATTGCCATTAGATACTTGGTCATCTGATGAACATTAATTTCCTTTGGCTCTGTCTGAATATCAGAACAGACTGAAACCAAGATTGATTTTTATTGTTTCTGAATGATTTTAGATCTTAATTAATGAAATATTGAAATATTCCTTTAAATATGTGTTAAGTCACATATACACCCTTTCTCACTCCATAACATATCCCTCTGGTATTCAGAATGAGGCTCCGGCCTCATCGGCTAAGTCAGAGAAAAATGAGTTATTTCAAGAAGGATAACCGGAATGTAGATGACAGAAATACATAATGTGTAAAGATCAAGACTGCATAAGTCTGAATTAACTGCGAGAACAGTAGCCAGAATGTGAATGAACTTGCTGGCACTAGTGACAGTGTGTTGGATATATGTCTGTAGAGAGTAAAGTATTACATCACTGAGGTGTAATAGATAACACATATCAATATAGATATGGAATACATGAACATGTCACATGTCCAGATGTAACAGTGTAAGGAATTTGAGGAAGTGCCTATTGGAAATTTTTGTAGTAGTACAACCACAATGCTTAAGCTAACCTAAATAAGCTGAGAAATGACATATATATAGCTACACATAAATGCTAAATAACACAGATTTTCTTTTTTTGTGAATGGACAATCCTAAACAATATCTAGAAGGAAAAATGCTGATTTCTAAGTAATCAGGAACAACATCACAACTATGGTTACATTACTTGACATCCTAATATAAGCATTAAATCATTAGATTATATAAGTATGACAGCATCTAAGTAGAATAAAAAAATATCTTAAGGGATATGAGTATAACATCATACACAGATTATACAAGTACAATGCCTACAGTATAAGCAATGGAATAATTCAAGGTATGTGAACCATTTGAACATAATGTTACTGATGTTACATAAAGATGTTCTGTCAAACAGCAATATGCATTACCAATTATAACAAGTGAATTAGCAATGCCTGTAGCTAAACATATAATTCCTATGGAAAAAGTGATCATGAATTCCTAATCTGACAAAGTGTATATGCTCTGTGCCTAAGAGTTTAATATATACAAAATGTACATGACTATCTGCTCTGTGTGTTGATCAGTACCAATGATTCAAAATACATCTTGGCTTTCATACTTGCCATTGGGACAAGTTGACTTGAGAATAATGGAAGGTTGATTTGCTATTCCTTTAGCAAAACACAACTGGTGTACGGTACCAGCGGATAAGTACATGACAGACATGAGGTCATTCCTAACGACAGAGGAATGTATACATAGGTTCCCATTGATTACCATTTTTTGTGCATGAACAAGGCGAAAGTTGTGTGAAAATGTGATGATAATGAAAATAAATCCCTGACAGTTGCATGTATCAATCTAGACCATATGGATTTTGATGGTAATTTTATTGTGAGCTCATTATGTGTAAGATCAAACATACATCTGCAGAGTGATGAATTAAATTATGAGTAATGTTAATGATTGAAATCCTTGTCATTCCACATATTGGTTTATGGGTTATCAGTATCATGAATGCATGACCAGAATGCATTTGCTCATGAAACATGTCTGTCATAGTACGCGTAAATGTGAATTCCTATGAGAAGAATTCCTGTGCTAACCTACATATCTTGCCTGGCAATTCCAGCTATTAATGAGGTTAACCATATCAAACCCATATTTAGGGCAATAATGTGACCACAGGTCAGTGCATTATTGACTTTTGGAGTCATCAAACTCCCCAGTTTGTCCAATTCCCTGTATATTGGGGGGCTTCCCATGAAACCGTGTTTGAGGACCAAACTGTGACAATTGAAAATAAGCATCGCATTGTGCTTTGGTTACACAATGTGCAACCATTCCATTAAAATTTATAGCCAAGAAAGCATTTCGATACCTGATGATTTGGTATGGAACAACACATGAGAAAATCTCAATATAAATGAATGCTAACATGCTGATGGTTTTGCATATTGCTCTACTCTAGGAATTCTTTAATGTGAATCAATACAGTCATTTTGGTGACATTACATGTAAACATCTTAGATAGACATTACTATATCAAATCTAACATTGACAGTTCTACATCTTTTGCTGTGGTCTTGTAAACTTATTCCTAACCATATCAATAAGATAGACACACTATAAATTATATCATATTACAACTATGACACAGCAATAAGAGAAAGTTATAGTGTACTACATTCATATTTTTTTGTTTACAACATATACATGCAAAATATTATGTAATGCCCCAAATTTTACATTGGGTATTTAAAATTCAGAGTCTCTGGTTTAGTTTTTCATTACCTCAGGCAATCTTGGGATCTTTGGGTCTTCTGTTGTCTTCCCTGCTTACTTGGGTGGTTTCTTTTTCTTCCTGGAGTCATGGTATGGAAGGTGATGCAGAAGATAGCGGTAGAACGGCAAATCTGCTTCTAGTAGTTGCAGGAACATAGCGAGGAACTTTTTGTGAGATAACACACAGTGCACGTGGTATGGCCATGCTGTAGTATTGTTGACATAGGCCCGAAGCTGGCTTGTCCCGATATTGATTTTTTTTGGTGTGGCTGGTCCGAAACAATGATGATCTCAGATTGAGATATCACAGCACTTTTTTTAGCGAAAAAAGTAATTTTAGCAACTTGAAGTCACTGTGAAAGCATTGCGCTAGTTTACAGTGTCCTTTTGGTTTAAAGATACAGAGAGATCTCAAGTCTTTGATCTTCTCAAGCAGAGCACTGAGAAAACTGCAGCCAAGTTAAAGTTTGAAGAGAGAGTTCTTAGCAAAGTTTGATACCTTCAGCAGCAGAGATAACATTCTTGATGTTAGGCTGTGATCCGGTACCTGGGTTGAAGTTCCAATGCATGGGTTGGTAGACCAGTCAATGGCACCTGTGGTTGCGAGAGGGGATCTTCATTCTTCACTCCAGCTGGAAGCATTGTCGGTTTTTCTTGGTGTGAATCCCGGTTCATCCACCATAATGATATAGGACCCGGTCTCCACCATAATGATACGAAGGTGGGGTTGGGGAATGTCCCCACCTGTATCACATACGGTTGCTGATGTGCGTTGCAGACAATGTTCCAAGACTAGTTTGATGATAGAAGTCTTTATTCAATAGCAAGCGATCTGGGACAGTCTCTCTCTCTGAGAGAGCCGCCCAGCCTCCCTGAATCTCTCTCTGACTCTCCGCGCGCACTACAGATAGTTTTGTTACAGAGCTTTCACGTGACATATGAGACATTCATATCCATATTTCTGCATTTCGTCATAAAAGCTAAACCTTATTGGATGACTCAAAGTAGGTCACAATTACATCAGAGTTATAAGTGTTCCTCCTACCTTTCGTGAGATCTGATTGGACAAAAGTTCTATGGAAAATCCCAAGTCTGACCTGACATACATCCAGTTATAGACTGACCTACAAGTCCTATTTACAGACTCATATAAACATAATCTGCCTAACTCATCATAGAAACCAATTTAGAGCTAATTTGGGAGAGAACATTTAGGCTCTACAAACATACTGAATTGCCATTAGATACTTGGTCATCTGATGAACATTAATTTCCTTTGGCTCTGTCTGAATATCAGAACAGACTGAAACCAAGATTGATTTTTATTGTTTCTGAATGATTTTAGATCTTAATTAATGAAATATTGAAATATTCCTTTAAATATGTGTTAAGTCACATATACACCCTTTCTCACTCCATAACAATATAAGAAACAACAATTTATCACTATTTCGTATGAGGTACAGTGCAGGGTTGGGGCCAGGTACTTGTACCTGTACCCGTACCTGTACCTAGGTACACATTTCAGAGTACCTGTACCTGTACCTGCTGGTCATGAGTAGGAAGTACCTTGTACCTGTACCTGTACCTGGAGCTAAAGTACCTGTACCTGGTACAAGGTTCTCCAGGTACATTTTCATATTTTCATTTTTTTTCTTTTTTTTTTCTTATATAGTATTAAATTTGGTTACCTGTAGTGTAAAACAATCAGCAAGCCATCATTGTGATAAACTGCTCATGTTGTTGTTGTTTGTGAATGTATGATGTCAAACTGTACTTGGTGCACTTAATGGACTTTCAGTGCACTTGAATATCATGTTTCTGGATAGATTGTGTTATACTGTACTTGTGCATTTAATGAACTTTTAGTACACAAATATCATGTTTGTGGAGTATGGTGTCAAACTGTACTAGGTGTACTTAATGGACTTTCAATACACTTGAATATCATGTTTGTGAACATATGGTGTCATACCTTACATGGTGCAGTTAATAGACTTTTAATACACTTGCATATCATGTTTGTGAATGTATGGTGCCATACAGATAATAAGTTCTTATGGAATGTACTTTAGCAAATGACTTTAGTATATTGTTTGATAGAATAAAGTCATGTTAACTTGCATTTATGTGAATTTTATGCCGCTATTATTGTATCAGCCAAAACAGTTTTGCGGATACTATGTCAACGCCACCGCCTCTGGGCTCTGCGTCCATTTGTGTGTCTGTTTCCACACATAAACCCACATATCTCGGGAACCGTTTGACCGATCAGGCTAAAAATTTTACACAAATGTAGCCCTTGGATAGCTTTATAACATACACTAAAAATGGTGGCGCCATCTGAAACCATTTTTGAACTGCGTCCATCTGTTCATCTGCCTTGGGATAAAATCACTCATATCTCTGCATTGGTTGGACTTGAGCTACTGAAATTTGGCATGCGTATACATCCTGGATAGCTTTCTTGATTTTATGACAGGTGGCGCCACCTACATTCTAGTTTACGCTGCAGACATCCAAGCTCATATCTCGGGAACCGTTGACCTATCAGGCTAAAATTTTGCATGTGTATAGATCTCACATAGCTCTTTATCATATGCAAAACTGGTGGCGCCTCCTGCAACCATTTTTGCACAGCGTCCGTCCGTTTGTCTGCCATGGGATTAAATTACTCATATGTCTGTAGTGGTTTGACATAACTACCTAAAATCTTGCAGGTTTATACATCCTGGACAGCTTTCTGGATTTTATGAAAGGTGGCGCCACCTACATTCTAGTTTACGCTGCAGACATCAAAGCTCATATTTCAGGAACCGTTTGACCGATAAGCCCAAAATTTTGCATATGTATAGATATCACATAGCTCTTTATCATACACAAAACTGGAGGGGCCACCTGCAACCTTTTTTGCACAGCATCTGTCTGTTTGTCTGCCATGGGCTAAAATCACTCATATCTCTGTAGTAGTTTGACTTCTCTGCCTAAAGATTTTGCGAGTTTACACATCTTGGATTGCTTTCTCGATTTTTTGTGGCAGGTGGCGCCACCTTTATTTATGTGACAGCTTTCTGCATTTGTGGTAGGTGACGCAACCTACATATACATTTTGGCTGCAGACATCCATGCTAATATGCAACACACCTCATTCTATTTTCCCTTGCCACTCAATCCATGCCTCACTTCACCCGTTCCACTCTGATTTCGGCGGATACACATAGTTGCTTGTCGACTACCAGTATTCTAGTTATCCATAAAAACGTCTTTTAGGTGATCCTAAAATAAATGTACCTGTACCTGTACCTAGGTACTTTCTAAAGTACCTGTACCTGTACCTAGGTACTCTAAGAAAATCAAGTACCTGTACCTGGCCAATTCACAAGTACCTGTACCTGGGTACTTTTACTTGTACCTGGCCCCAACCCTGGTACAGTGGCTTTAGTGGACATTCAGTGGAACCTGTCTGACAGGTCACTAAGCTATTAAGATCACCCTGAGTGAACCTAAAGCATTCATATCCTTTATAATTGACCTGTCAAATAAGACCACCTGTGAATTCAGACTACCTTCAACCAGCCCCACGGGTGGTCTTATTTCATAGGTTTCACAGTAATGCAATGGAAAAGGTTAGCCCTTAACTGCTCTGAGGCCCACTCAGACTCACTTGAGATTAACACAAACTCCATCATTTTACCTAATATTCTGAGGCCTTACAAAACTTGCTTTTATTGCAGAAAGGAGTGGTTCTTTGTCACTGTACTCTCATTTGAATATTTACCAAGACGTGAAAAATATATTTAACCTGAATGTTATATATGTAAGTATGTAGTGATAGAAAGAATAAATCTGTTATTGCAAGGCTTCGAAAAGGAACGTAACTGCTATGAGTTGAAGTTGGATATTATCATTATATCCCGTGACACGACAGAATTTATCAAGCGTAACACTATCAAGGACACAAGGCATTTTCTCTTCAAGTGTGAAAAACACTTGATGCTGTGATCCCATCTGTTTGATATTGCAATTTTAAACTTTTGGGGAAGTTTTTATACAATAACAAAAAATGAAAACTTGTTCAGATATTGCTAATGGAAGTGCACTTTTTGCTGCATGTGCATAGCACAATCGTTAATGACTTAATTTCTCTTAATTTGCTGTTTATATTATATTGTTGCATAACACTGTCATCGTGAGTGGTGCTTCATTAGCCCTCTGAGTCTTGATGTGAATTTCTCATGTGTGTAATTTTGATTTATGAATATTACATGTTGCACCTTAATAATAAATAAATAAATATTAGTTATGTACAGACAGTACACCATACTTAAGTTGAATATCCAATAATACAGTTTCCAAATCACAGAAAGCTAAAATACTGATTGAAAATTAGGTATACAAAACAATGAAAAATGAGATATTACCAGTAATTTAAAAATTAGAGTGTTAGAATTTGTCCAAAATCTAAATTAAATCTGCGCAGGGAAGGGTTAAAATTATGAGCCTTAAGCCAAATTCTGAGCAATAAAAGTTAAAATTGAATCTTTTAAATAAGTGGTTTAATACTCAACCAAACATTAACTGTTTCAGACTGGATTGGTTTATCATATGCTGAACCACATATTCTTCTTGATTTAAGCCTACTGCTCATAAGAAACTCTATTGAATGCTTTAATGTTTCAAATAGATTGATTTGTAATGCAATGATCTGTATGTGCTTAATTGTTCCAAATGGATTGGTGTATAAGCTATTAAACATGTGCATAATTTCTCCAGCTAGATTGGCTTATTTTATTAAGTTATAATGTATTAAATCAGGTGCTGAACTGTTTTGACCTGACCAGTGACCTGGCTTTATAACATATTGAACCATATGTCTAATTGTTTCAATCTAGATAGACATATCCTGGACATTGAGCTAATTTAACACAAACACCCACACACCATTGAAGAGATCTATTTATATACAAATGTGACCTTGACCTCCACACTCTTGAAATTCAGTATATCTATACAGATGAGATATTGTGTAACTTAATTTACTATCCAATCTCCGGGATTATAAGGTCAATAACCTCATATTAACTCCCTCATATACTTCACATAAGATTACCTGCACTCTGGGCTGTTGAAATCATAAGCCCTTTATCACAAGTAAGTGTACCAAGTCTTGCTAATTGTCACAAGAAGTACTAACATGCCTAAGCCGCAAGAAACTACATTTCATCTCCTGGCTCAGAAATTACATTATGGTATTCTGTCCCCACATGGTGAGAATCCATCATTGATTGCAGGAGACCGGAATAACATCAGTCATTTACAACAAGGTTCTCAGCGCTCCCGAGCAGAACTCAACCCTCGAGGAATACGAGAGGGGAAAAATCAATATAAGTATCGAGTGCTGTTCACTGTAAACTGTCCAAACAGTGTGTTAAGTGGTTACTGAACACTGCCGTGCTGCTAACTGGTAATATATAAATAAACTAGACATATATACTGCAATGAGTGTGATGGTACAATAAATAGTTGGTTATGAGTGCTGAATCCTCTCATGTGGATCCTAGATGGTCATGCCTGTTCTTGGTTTTGAAGTGTTGGGACTAATCCCAAGTGTCCTAAGGGGGGTCATTTTCCAGATTTCCCTCTTAAATCCTGAGGAAATTTTACAATATTGCACAAGGGAATGAAATATGAACATCATGGACAGTCCTGCATTTATAAACAATAAAGAAGTCTAGGATCATGTTCTCTGCCAGCTAATGTTCTCTGCCAGCTAGGATCCTGATAAAATTACACAACAACACAGGAAATGTTTGTCAGGGTTAAACAACCCCAGCCCAGGTCATCCCCAGGGCAAAGCCACCCTGAAGGAAAAAGAAATGTTCTATTATAATGAAATAGCCAAGTGTAGCAATTGAAACAGAATCCTTTGAATTAGAAACATGAAGATTCAAATTACCTCTAAAACATAAAAGATTGTTCCTTGCATGTTATTTTAACCCTCCACAAAATTTAATCAAAATTTGTGTTTTTTTTTAAAATGAAATTGCACACAGACAAACCAAATGTCCAGGGTTAAAACATAATACCTCTCAATACCTGGTGGAACTAAAAATATGACAACACTAGGGACCCATGGGTCTCGACGCTCTGCTGCATTTGTCTATAAGGATATATGTTTATGAGGTTTTCAAAAATATTGGTCCTGTGATCAGTTTGAAGCCAACCTGTCTACCAAAACTGGAGTTATCATCCATAAACTAATTTGTGAATGGATGGGCCCTGTGACCTTGACCTTTGACCATTGGACCCCAAAATCAACACGGTTCTTACTTTAGTGGCAAGTCTTGTATAAGTTAAGTTTGAAACCAATATATCAAACTAAACTGGAGTTATCATCTGGAAACTAATTTGTGAACAGATGGCCCCTGTGACCTTGACCTTTGACCATGTGACCCAAAATTCATTTATGCTCTCCCGATACTGGCAAGTCAGCTAAATGCACAAAATGGAAAGTTTAGGATGAAAAGCTTGGCTTAAAATGCAGCCATAATCTTTTTAAATAAGTGAGTCCTGTGACCTTGACCTTTGACCTCATGACCCAAAAATCATATATGTTAGAACTTGCTTTAGTGGTGGGCCATACGTAGGTCAAGTTTGAAATCCATGTGTCAATACAATCTGGAGTTATCATCTGGAAACAAATTTGTGTGGATGGACGGATGGACAGACAGACAGACAAACAGACAGATAGACAGACAGGGTGATTACTATATGGCATCCACTTGTGATCAATACAAACACCAGGTTTTGGGAAACTAGATGTAATTACAGCTAAGAAACTGACATGATTGTTGTCATTTTATAGTAAAAAAATAGAAAAATATTCGTTAAAATAACAAAAAATACAGGTGGCACCACCACTTTTTGGGACTTGACAAAACTAGTAATGGTCAATATTCAAGGCAAGTTTCATGACAATCCATGCACTAAATTATCAAGATATTGGAGGTTTTGTATTATATTTTTTATTATTCTGGGGGTACTTTCAAGCCTCATAGCTCAGCCGATATAGGTCACAGTGACCTAATTTCAAGTTTCCAAGGAGATTTTTTATTGACCTCCTTGGATGTTTACTTAGAAGTTTCTAGGACCAGCAGTTACAATTTGTGCCCTGCTAACAGACGGCCGGACAAAGTGCCATTCCTTTACCTCAGTTGACTTACAGTCAGCTGAGCTAAAAAGTAATTAAAAAGTCGACGCCAAATTTTAAATTTCTGAAAATGTATGAACCTTGTATTAGAACATGGATGATACAGTACTGTAATGATACAGCAATAAAATATAGTCAAATGAAATACTGTATACTTCTAGACTTGAAATAATGATTACATCCTGCAAACCAAGGCCATCCTTAATAGAACTGGTAATAATATCCTGCCAGTGATGAGATTATTTTCCTGATTATAAAACTACCAGCGTGAGATCGAACAAGCTTATTAAACAATGACAGGCTGAAGAGAACCTGCTACGCTGTGTGTGTAATACCAGATAAATTACCGTTAGCTTCCTATCTATCTAGATAATCATTCCTGGAACTCGACAGGCTTCCATTCACCAGTATTAAATGCTACTGCAAATAAGGCTCATTTTCAAAGAATCAAGGTAACATCCATTAAGTTGTGGTTTTCCTCCGGTCCAACCAGTTATAAGGTTTCCTTGATCAGGAAACGTAAAGGGGACTATCCTGATATTTGATGTGTATCACCTTAAGATAATTCCTTGAACCTTTCATTAAAATAGGCCAGAAAATGCAATTCAATCACACAAGTCAGATAAGTTTTGCAAAGGGTGTTTTGCAACCGGAGCCCTTTACACTTCCACACAAATGCAACAAACCACCTAAGGTTACATGGGTTTTTAAAACAAGATTTATTTCAAACATTCATTCATTACAGAGGTTTTATCAGTAACTTTCTGAACAGGAATTAACTACAGTTCAATCATATGTACCTGTAGGCAGAGAAGGCCACAAGCCACATACATACTACAGAAAAGGAAAGTAAATAGCTGGTTTAACAATCCCATTACATTCCATCAAGTATGAAGGTCTCCAACCATACTCCACACCAACAATATCTGAAGATGATTTTGATGTTTTCAGTGCCAAATGCTCAGTATGTGACAAATGTTATTATTTTATTTTCTCTGTCAGGAGGGTATGCCTTCATCCTTGTGAGTGCAAACTCACAAAATTTTTAGAGCATTTTGGGATGGGTAAATGAAGAATCAATTAGATTTTGGTGTGGATCTGGCACATGATCTGGATTCAGGAACGTCATCAAGGAATATTATCAAATGTACATCTACTTCTGCATCAATAAACCTTGGGAATATGGGGCGACTAATTTAATGCAAACACAGGTTAGGGACCATCCCACAATAGGGACCCCCCCATATGGCAGAGGCTTGCATTCCTCTGAATGCAGATTTCTAGTTAAGTTAGGTTCACAGTTTATGACATAATCCCATAACATTCTATTAAATCTTGTGGTCACAGCTGTTATGCTGGAGTCTGCTTACCATGCAGATATCTCCTGATGGTTATGATGTTTTAACTACCAAATATGACAAATGTCTGTTTTATTTATTTTATAGGTTAGGTTCATGGCCCTGGTGGTGGCACTGTGCCACTGACTGTATATCAATCAATAAAGAGGAAGCTTAGTATATATACATCAAGAATGATATGTTATTGTTAAGTCTACTTAATTTCATGTTCAATATGCACCAGTCCAGTAATAATGTAGAAGTAATTACCTCTATTTATTACATTAGAGTGATTATCCGAGGTTTTATCAATATATTTCAGCATTTCGCCCTTAAGGCACTGGCACCAAGTGGTAGGCATCTTCACAAAATCAAGACTCTGGCAGTTAACTATGCTTCACAGACCTTGCTTCAGCGAGCCCCTCTAGCGTCTATTTCATGAACAAAGAACAAACCAAAGTGTTTAGTAGTAAAGGTATTACTGGTAGAAGTAGTAAAGGTAGTGGGGGTTTATAGTCTGCATGATATTGATACAATGTGGGGTGATGTCCCCACCTGTATCACATACGGTTGCTGATGCGCGTGGCAGACAATGTTCCAAGACCAGTTTGATGACAGAAGCCTTTATTCAATAGCAAGCGGTCTTGGACAGTCTCTCTCTCTGAGAGAGCCGCCCAGCCTCCCTGAATCTCTGACTCTCAGTGCGCACTACAGATAGTTTTGTTACAGAGCTTTCACGTGACATATGAGACATACATATCCATATTTCTGCATTTTGTCATAAAAGCTAAACCTTATTGGATGACCCAAAGTAGGTCACAATTACATCAGAGTTATAAGTTGACTTTATAAGTTTTGCCAGATTTTACTGGATGAAAGTATTCTGGAAAATCCCAAGTCTGACCTGACATACATCCAGTTATAGACTGACCTACAAGTCCTATTTCCAAACTCCTATAAACATAATCTGCCTGCCTCATCATAGAAACCAATTTAGAGCTAATGTTTGAGAGTACATTTAGGCTCTACAAACATACTGAATTACCATTAGATACTTGGTCGTCTGATAACCATTAATAATTCTTTGGCTCTGTCTGAATATCAGTCCTCATCAATCTCTGACACTGATCAATCTTAGTGTTTAATGTCACTCTGTGAATTTTAAGTTTTCGTTTGATTACCAATATTAAATTTACCACTTCATAACAATATCACCGATGATGTCACTCAGTCTCATCCCACTTAATTTTACACTTTGCCTTTCAGGTCTTTTGGGCCCGTTCATTCTTGTAGCTTTTCTCAGCTCCCCTGGGAGCAT
Organism: Sipunculus nudus; assembly: GCA_026874595.1. Taxonomy (NCBI): domain Eukaryota; kingdom Metazoa; phylum Annelida; class Sipuncula; order Golfingiida; family Sipunculidae; genus Sipunculus; species Sipunculus nudus. Next base: position 62,042,150 of record CM049307.1, read on the forward strand.
ACACCAAGCAGCCACATATGGCGCTAGAAGATTATTCATTCTACATTTAACTGGCACCCGTGTTTTGGCTGATATCACAACTGCTTCTTAAACCAATTGAAAAATACAGTGTTCACATGCCATCCAAACAAGACCACAGACAGGCTTATATATGGCTTCATTTGATTGGTTAGATCCTCGATGCCTTCCTGGCAATAATAAAAAATCAATTACTGAAAAATTGCAACAGACATCAGCGTAAAACAAGTCTTTTGATAAGTTCAACTTGGTTTGTTCATTATTCATGATATAAATGCTAGAACAGTGCACTGAATGAAGGTCTGTGAAGCATAGCCAGTGGTCACAGGCTTGATTGTAAACAGATGCTGGCAGGTTTCAAATTGGGAACTTTCAGCTCCAGAGTCAAATGCTTCAACCACTAGGCATCATCTCACGCTATAAGTTCTCCAAATGTCGCTTTTATCCTTGTGACCATTAACTGCTTATAGTTCACTGACAACTTAAGGAGAAAGCTGGCTGTCAGGTAATAGATGGATTGCCATTAACTGAACAAAAATCATTTTAAAATACTGGTAATACTCCACACCCTGTCTTTTGAAAAAGAACTGAGTAGATATTTTTTGTGATTGTGTTTCGGATTTCTGATGGAAATAAGAACCAGTTCAAACAGAAACTAGACTAAACCTAATGGGAGTAAAAGACTGCAGACAAAAAAATTCAAACTGAAATCCAGAACAAATTTCAGGCAGAAATGTCTTGCTATGCGCTCTTGGGCCATGTAACCATGGAAACAATCCCAAAACCAGTGGAATATGGTGGTGCTTACTCTTCTAAAATGACAATCAAGGAGAATCCAAAATGACATGCATCTTTTATTTACTCAACCATTATCCTTAACTCAAAGAAGCTGGCCTTTTAATGCCACGGCTTAAACAGCTACTTAAGAGATCTATTCCTGTCCTTACCAGAAATAGATTTCATGGAAGGTCATTACCTTGATACCTGACAGGTGTTAACAAGCCCTAAAAGCCTCAGTCTAACCTACCACGCAGCCTGAAGGGTTAATACAGCGGGAAATCTGATGACCTAAATATCCTCCTTCATATTCCAAATATTGATTTCCCCTCGGGAATGTTTTGACGGAACGTGTCTTACATGTAGTTTTTGTGCAGCCAGTAAAGGTTACAAGGAACCCATTTATAACAGAATCGTACAAACCACATAGTACATGCGTTATTTTGTGCTGTGATTTGTAAGGTGTCCCATGATTGAATTATTTTATTCATTCTCAGCTTACAAATTCAATTTGCCATTTATCTGTCATTCAAAGAGTTTTTTTTCTATATTTTATTCTATAATAACAGAAAGCAAGTCCATATAGGTTGAAAGATCAGATCAAAAAATTACTTTCCTTAAAATGTTTTGATATAACAGTGTCAAGGATGAATTAATTTCCCAACTGATGCTACTTTAATAACCATACATAAGCAGTAGCCCTATACATTAGAATCTGGCCCAATTTAAAACTGGGCCAGCCCAGATCAAAAATTTGATTTGGACCGGCCAAGATCAAAATTCTAAACTGGGCCAAACCAGTTTTAAACTGGGCCAGCCCAGGATAAAATTTTGATCTGGGCCGGTCCAGATTAAAATCATGTGGTGAAGACTTCAGGATTTAAATCTGGTCTGGACTGATTTTAAACTGGGCCAGCCCAGATTAGAATTTTGATCTGGGCCAGTCAAGTTAACAGTCCTGTGGTGGACTGATTTTAAACTGGACCAGCCCAGATCAGAATCCTAATCTACTCCTAGGCTGGCTTCAATTACACTATATTTATCTAGCTGGCCTTTAATCAATTCACAGAATTTGTAAAACATTGTAAGTCAATAATAATTAATATTTTATCAATTTATTTCATATTCTATGAAGATATCATTGGTTGGACTCCTGTTATATTTTTTTTGTAATTTTACCTCTTATGTGAAATGTCTAAAAAGTTATTAACTCCAAAGTGAAACCTCCACGTCATGCTGCTCACCCAAATGTGCATCAATACTGATCATCAAATTTTCTTTGTTCACTTATAAATAAGTAAAGCTGGTATTTAATTATGCATGTATATAGTTAATATTACACATGTAATTTTGATATTCAGAACAGAAAATTATCTCAGTTAAGTTGAAAATTTTGATATTAAGTCAAGTAGATGTCTCAGAACTGACACATATTCTGAACTGTGATTAACTAGATATTTCTTGGCACCGCAGGTGCCATAGTATCGCCAGACAATTAATCCCCCCCCCCCTTTAAGAATAGGCCCCCCATCTTCAGCAACAATTAATATCAGACCACACTCATAGAAAAGGTCATTCTCACAGAAAAGGTCATGATCCAAATTTCAATATACATCATCCCCTAACCCATGTCTATGTATATGCAAGAAATCTGTCCATTAGTTTTTGACTTAAAATGCTCACAGTACTGATAAATGGCAATGATGGGGTATTAAACGGCACAAAACAACTAAAAGAATAACAGGTGGCACCACCTGTTTCCGGTACATGACAATACTTTCCAAGATCTTCGAACATGTTGATTTTTGGACCAATGCATGCATCCCTTATTGAGATATTAATGATTTTGTGTAATTTTCACCATATATGGCAATATTCAAGGTCAAGGCCACTCTAATAGGAAAGGTCATGACCCCAATTTATATATACATTATCCCATAACCCATGTCTATGTATATGCATAATATGAAAGAAATCTGTCCATTAGTTTTTGACTTATAATGCTCACAGGTTATTAATGTATTGTTCAGTGGGAATGATGGGGTATTAAACGGCACGAAAACAAGTAAAAGAATAACAGGTGGCACCACCTGTTTCCTGTACATGACAACACTATCCAAGATCTTCGGTCAAGTTGATTTTTGGACCAATCCATGCATCCCTTATTGAGATATTAATGATTTTGTGTAATTTTTCACCATATATGGCAATATTCAAGGTCAAGGCCACTCTAATAGGAAAGGTCATGACCCCAATTTATATATACATCATCCCATAACCCATGTCTATGTATATGCATAATATGAAAGAAATCTGTCCATTAGTTTTTGACTTATAATGCTCACAGGTTATAAATGTATGTTTAGTGGCAATGATGGGGTATTAAACGGCACGAAAACAAGTAAAAGAATAACAGGTGGCGCCACCTGTTTCCGGTACATGACATTACTATCCCAGATCTTCGGTCAAGTTGATTTTTGGACCAATGCATGCATCCCTTATTGAGAAATTAATGATTTTGTGTGATTTTCACCATATATGGCAATATTCAAGGTCAAGGCCACTCTCATAGGAAAGGTCATGACCCCAATTTTAATAAACATCATCCCATAACCCATATCTATGTATTTGCATAATATGAAAGAAATCTGTCCATTAGTTTTTGACTTATTATGCTCACAGTACTGTCAAGTAGCAATTTTGGGGATTTTAAACTGCATGAAAACAAGTAAAGAATAATAGGTGGCGCCACCAGTTTCTGGAACATGACAACCCTATCCATCATCTTCGATCAACTTGATTTTGGGATCAATCCATGCAAGTTTTCTTGAGATATTTCAGAATTTGTGTGATTTTCCCCAAAATTGAACCTATTCAAGGTCAAGGTCACTCTCCTAGTTGAGGTCATGACCTCATTTTAAATAGGCGTCGTCCTCTCACCCATATCTATACATATACCAAGTTTGGTAAAGATCCGTGAAATATTTTTTGAGTTATTGTGTCCAAAAGAAATCTCTGCGGCGGCGGCGGCGGCGGCGCGACTGTGCCTAAACCATAGTATCTCCAGACTATGTCTGGCGATACAATTATGTAAGTTGGTTTAGGTGAAGTTCAAATGTGAACTTGCATGCTTGAAGAATAGATGAAACCAAAGAAACACATAACATTTGTTCATTAGCTTTTTCCTCACTAAAATATTTTAAATGATCTTGTTCATTATGTGTTTTGTGCCCTTCAAAATAGTATATCTGGAATAAATGTTAACTGTATTATCTTATTTAAGATGATAAAAATCAAGCGAGCCTAAGATTTGATTAAGATTCTGATCTGGTTAGGCCCAGTTTAAAACTAGATATTTCTTGGCACCGCAGGTGCCATAGTATCCCCAGACAATTAATCCCCCCCCCCCCTTTAAGAATAGGCCCCCCATCTTCAGCAACAATTAATATCAGACCACACTCATAGAAAAGGTCACTCTCATAGAAAAGGTCATGACCCGAATTTCAATATACAACATCCCCTAGCCCATGTCTATGTATATGCATAATATAAAAGAAATCTTTCCATTAGTTTTGACTTATAATGCTAACAGTACTGTTAAGTGGCAACGATGAGGCATTAAACAGCACGAAAACAAGTAAAAGAATAACAGGTGGCGCTACCAGTTTCCTGGTACATGACAACACTATCCAAGATCTTCTGTCAAGTTGATTTTTGGACCAATCAATGCATCCCTTATTGAGATATTAATGATTTTGTGTAATTTTCACCATATATGGCAATATTCAAGGTCAAGGCCACTCTCATAGGAAAGGTCATGACCCCAATTTAAATAAACATCATCCAATAACCCATATCTATGTATATGCATAATAAGAAAGAAATCGGTCCATTAGTTTTTGACTTATTATTTGCTCACAGTACTTTTAAGTGACAATGATGGGGTATTAAACGACAAGAAAACAAGTAAAAGAATAACAGGTGGCGCCACCTGTTTCCGGTATATGACAAAAATATCCAAGATCTTTGATTAAATTGATTTTTGGACCAATCCATGCATCCCTTATTGAGATATTAAAGATTTTGTGTAATTTGCACCATATATGGCAATATTCAAGGTCAAGGCCACTCTTATAGGAAAGGTCATGACCCCAATTTATATATACATCATCCCATAACCCATGTCTATGTAAATGCATAATATGAAAGAAATCTGTCTGACAGTTTTTGACTTATAATGCTCACAGTACTGTTAAGTGGCAATGACAGGGGTATTAAACAGCATGAAACAAGTAAAAGAATAACAGGTGGCGCCACCTGTTTCCGGTACATGACATTACTATCCAAGATCTTTGGTCAAGTTGATTTTTGGACCAATCCATGCATCCCTTATTGAGATATTAATGATTTTGTGTGATTTTCACCATATATGGCAAGATTCAAGGTCAAGGCCACTCTCATAGGAAAGGTCATGACCCCAATTTAAATAAACATCATCCAATAACCCATATCTATGTATATGCATAATATGAAAGAAATCGGTCCATTAGTTTTTGACTTATTATTTGCTCACAGTACTGTTAAGTGACAATGATGGGGTATTAAACGACACGAAAACAAGTAAAAGAATAACAGGTGGCGCCACCTGTTTCCGGTATATGACAAAAATATCCAAGATCTTTGATCAAATTGATATTTGGACCAATCCTTGCATCCCTTATTGAGATATTAAAGATTTTGTGTAATTTTCACCATATATGGCAATATTTAAAGTCAAGGCCAATCTAATAGGAAAGGTCATGACCCCAATTTATATATACATCATCCCATAACCCATGTCTATGTAAATGCATAATATGAAAGAAATCTGTCTGACAGTTTTTGACTTGTAATGCTCACAGTACTGTTAAGTGGCAATGATAGGGGTATTAAACAGCATGAAACAAGTAAAAGAATAACAGGTGGCGCCACCTGTTTCGGGTACATGACATTACTATCCAAGATCTTCGGTCAAGTTGATTTTTGGACCAATCCATGCATCCCTTATTGAGATATTAATGATTTTGTGTGATTTTCACCATATATGGCAATATTCAAGGTCAAACCACTCTCATAGGAAAGGTCATGACCCCAATTTAAAAAAAAATATCATCCATTAACCCATATCTATGTATATGCATAATATGAAAGAAATCTGTCCATTAGTATTTGACTTATAATGCTCACAGTACTGTCAAGTGGTAATTTTGGGGGTATTAAACTGCATGAAAACAAGTAAAGAATAATAGGTGGCGCCACCAGTCCTGGAACATGACTAATCTATCCATGATCTTCCATCAACTTGATTTTGGGATCAATCCATGCAAGATTTCTTGAGATATTTAAGAATCTGTGTGTTTTTCCCCAAAATTGGACCTATTCAAGGTAAAGGACACTCTCCTAGTGAAGGTCATGACCTCATTTTAAATAGGCGTCGTCCTCTCACCCATATCTATACATATGTCAGAGACGAGATTGAAATCCAGGCGGATTTTAAATTCGCCTAGGCGAGATTGCGATTGTGATCTCGCCTAGGCGAAATTGCAATTGTGATCTCGGCTAGACGGATTTTAAACTCGCCTAAACGAGATCACAATCGCAATCTTGCCTAGGCGAGATTAAAATCCATCATGGAGCAGGCCAGGATTTTAATCTCGCCTAGGCGAGTTTAAAATCCGTCTGGTGTCATCCAGGCGAGTTTAAAATCTGCCTGATATTACTTAGGCGAGTTTAAAATCTGCCTAGGCGAGATTAAAATAGTGATCTGATCTAATTTCCTAATATATTAAGCATTGTAATTGACATATGAAAGATGTTTTCAGTCGGATTTTCAATATTAAACACTGAATGGTTGTATATAGTTAAAAGGTAATATATTTATTAATATTTACAGAATATTATAGTATTAATGTAATAATTAACTTTTTTACATTAATGTAATAATTATTCATGTGATAATTAACATTAATTTTGGAAACAGAATTATGAAATAGATATTTGATTATTATTTGCACCTTTGATGTGTTTCATGTGGTCTACAGCATCCTTATCATACCAATTATTTGCTAAACATTAATAAATCTTTATTTTTTTTCCAGTTTTCTTAACAACCTTGTGATTGTAAATATCACTAATAATTTTTACCAAAAAAAAATTTGTAATTGTATTTAAATATATGGCAATTAGAGAGTAACAAGAGGTATATTGAAGCACACTTATGAGATATTATGAAGAGCAGATCTGGGGTAAAAGTCATCCACTTGCATATTGAATCAATCATAGATAGATAGATATACAGATAGATAGATTAGTCTAGATAGCTATTCACTATTTAATGAGTATATTACACATTAACATAAACAATCATCCTATTTGATAATTCTTACAGGACAAACAGAACAAATTAGTTGGTTGATCTAGTTCAAATGTTTCTTTTCACCCAGGTATTCAACACTTAACAGTCAAAACATGTACACTTATGGTACAAAATATGCAGGGTATCAGTATTTATGATGGACTTTGATACACCATCCTTTTTTTGGTAATTAAACATCATATGAGAAAAGGTAAAAGTTGATACACAGATGTATGCATGTGAATATTTCTTTGTCTTATTTAGTCTTTTCTTATAATGTATATAATATTCTTCTGATCTTTTTTTTCAATGTTTTGTGAGGCATTTTGTAAAGCTTCAATATTTATGTAGACTGTAGACAAGATAACTGCCTTTTTTTGTATTATATCATATCAGAAAAAATATGATTTCTAGTTTCATAGAGTAATAGATCATTTATGCATGTGAACATGCATTGAATTATATTGATAAAAAATAAATAAGCTATGTTCCTTTTGTCTATTTAAAATACTACATTACTAATATTACTAATACCAGTTTCCCTTCAAATTAATATTGACAACAAAATTATTATGTAAGTAATCAGCATCAGCCCACATCATATATCATTTGAATATGCCATATACAATACCAATGTAAGTTTCTTATTACCTAGTTTATAAATAAAAATATAAAATAAAAAAATTAATGTTAATTAATACATATTATAATATTCTGTAAATATTATTAAATATATATTACTTGTGAACTATACATAACCATATTAATAAAAAATATATAATATAAAATATTCCATTTCCAAAATTAATGTTAATTATTACATAAATAATATAATATTTTGTAAATATTAATAAATATATTACTTGTGAACTATACGTAACCATTCAGTGTTAAAATATTGAAAATCTGACTGAAAACATCTTTCCTAAGTCAATTACAATGCATAATTTATTGGGAAATTAGATCAGATCACTATTTTAATCTCGCCTAGGCAGATTTTAAACTCGCCCAAGTGATATCAGGCAGATTTTAAACTCGCCTGGATGACACCAGACAGATTTTAAACTCGCCTAGGCGAGATTAAAATCCTGGCCTGCTCCATGATGGATTTTAATCTCGCCTAGGGGAGATTGCGATTGTGATCTCGTCTAGGCGAGTTTAAAATCCGTCTAGCCGAGATCACAATTGCAATCTCGCCTAGGCAAGATCACAATCGCAATCTCGCCTAGGCGAATTTAAAATCTGCCTGGATTTCAATCTCGTCTCTGACACATATACCAAGTTTGGTAAAGATCCTAAATATTTTTTTAGTTATTGCGCCAACAAGATTAATATGCGGAGGCGGCGGCGGTGGCGGGACCGGTATGAAAACATAGTATCCCCCCACTTTGTCTGGGGATACAATAAGTCCACCACAGCATTCTAATCTTGACTAGCCCAGATTACAATTTTGATCTGGGCTGGTCCAGTTTAAAATCAGTCCACCACAGGACTGTTAAATTGACTGGCCCAGATCAAATTCTAATCTGGGCTGGCCCAGTTTAAAATCAGTCCAGTCCAGATTTAAATCCTGAAGTCTTCACCACATGATTTTAATCTGGACCAGCCCAGATCAAAATTTTAATCTGGGCTGGCCCAGTTTAAAACTGGTCTGGCCCAGATTTAAATTGGGCCAGATTCTAATGTGGGCCTCGACATATATATATAAAATCTTAATCACCCAAAAATCCTTAATGGTAAATGACTACCTTTAATTTGTTTTTAAAATGTCTTTATGGCAAATGTTTTACATGTTTTCATATGAACAAATTAGAAGGATTGTGCATATTTTATAATCATGAATGATGATTCCTGTCAAAGCCATCTGTGGACAAACACACAAGCCAAGGAGTGATTGATAGTGTCATCAGCTGCATGCAACTGATAGTGCTGTAAAAAAGTATACAAGCCTACAAAATTTCAGGACAATCGATGCTTGCATCCCTGAAAAATCTGATCATCTATATAAACTTTTACTAACTGAGCTAATGATCAATGACTGAAATCAGCCAACTCGAATGAAGGCCGACTTACCAAAAGATTTAATTGTTGAATGTGATTTGATTATTTCAGTGGGCCCCCCCAAATGTTATAAAGATGCACATATGAAAAAAACAGATCAGTTTGTGTGAGGAAGGGTAAGCATTTTCTAGCCTATTTTTACAAAAGGTTCAAGGGTTGGGTTTTAGTTAATAAACATCAGATAACAGACTGGCTCTTTTGAATGCTGACATGGAAATGTGATATTACAGCCAAAACACATTAACGTTAAATCAATTTAATACAAAAATGCAGTTTCTTCAAGGGATATTATTAGCACTATGAAAACAAAATAAATAAGTTTACATACTGTATGCATAATCTTATACTGCCTCATGTCAAATCTGTATGATAAAATTAAACTGATTACCATCTTTTTCAATGAAGGTACTAAATAAATAAAAATAAATAAATAAGGCGGGTCACGAAGAAATCTTTCCTTTGGGACTTAAGATGATTTACTCATTAAGAGCGCTTGGATTGTTTACGTCATACCTTGCTGCCACAGGGAATAGGAAAACTTGATCACGGATCAATATGTGCCGCTCACTGAACACCGGGACTCAAGATGCAGGGTGACGCAGGCAGCCAAGGTGTAATGCTGTCCAAATAACAAGACAACAGCAACCAACACTGCTGATACCCGTCCTACAGCACAGTCTGACAGCAGACTGATATCCCTCCAGATTTTACGATGGCATTCTCATTCCCCACCAGTATAACACTGAAGCAACTTCATCCGTGATCAAGGCTTGGACTTATTAAACTCTGACTGGAGATAAATGAAGTTACCTCAGAGCACCTAATATAACACACTGTAAAAATGTCCAGTAATAAAATATGGTCACCTCTAATACATATATAAAACACTGAACAGCCACTGAATGTTATATGTCAGTTAGTATTGACGTACAGGTAGGTGGGTGCTGCTTTTTCAATCATTCTGATTTTTTATTAATCTTCGATGTAGGATCACATCAAAGAAGGAATGCTTGGATTTTATGTACCTAGTGACCTTTGCTTGCACAGAAATCCAGCTGCCAGGCTAATTTACACAACCCTCCCAGGAATACCTCACTGTCTCATTTGTTGTTTAAAATAAAATCCTCAAAAGACTAATCAAAGACCCTCTAATTTATCCTCCTCTTTAATCACTTTCTTGGATTAAATTAATAACCAGGCTCAGTCATCAAATAAATTAATCACTTGATCTTCAAGCTGTCACAAAATTTCAATTCCATTTAAATCACTATTAATTATTCTTTATGATCGAACATCAAAACACCTGCGCCATTCCCACAAAAACATTCATTTATTTATTCATTCAGGCAGCAAAACACATCTGACACATTCAGTACAGGTCCTGATAATAAGAAGTCCATTCATGATAAAAATATTTAATTGAGCCTTATGCCTCAATCACTCTAACGATTGTGTTTAATCAACTTGTACATTGCTATCTGGTATTTATCAAAATATTTAAAAGCAGTCACTAATTCACACGATCTGGAAGTAGCTGCCATTTTAATTAGTGTACAAAGAAAACACAAGAATTAATTTCAAGGGCGCAAGATGATCCTGATCAGAAATCAGGCTTGCGTGAAATTGGAAAATTTAGTGCAACTTAATTACTCACAATTCACAAAAGGGTTGGGTAAAGCCAAACAGACATATTCAATGAGCATGTGCACTAGCAGAATGGTTGTCTGTCATGTTAAGGTCCAGATAGCCAGCTGTGCTCATTCTATTTAAAGAAATTTAAGATTCAAAACAGAGAATCTGAAGAGAATATCACCCTACAGGACAAAACAAAAAGAAAAAAGTTTTTATACCGTTTTCATTAAAGATCTAATTAAATATATTATCTTTCTTTAAAGATATAGCTGACCCAAACACTTAGTGTCATAAGTTTACAGATGGTTAACGAGATAACCTTTATCATCAGGTGGGGAAAGCTCTTTATGAACTTCAGTATATACCATATTTTCTAAAATAATTCAGAATGTTTTATTTCATAAACGTAGTTTTCTGAAAAACTTAATTATTTTTTTTTACTATATAATTTTGAAAGAACGAACCTTGGAGCTCAGCTGTCAGGCTGTCAGTTTCATGCCGGTCGCCATTTGGCCTTGTTATGACATGACCATATTGAATGGAACAACAAGAACTTTGCACCTTTTTTAGTGTTATCAAAGGAATCACTGTTACTGATATGAATGTAGTACTAGGGCGACTATTAAAAATATATATATTGCTCAAAAAATGGTTTTCATATGTCTGAGTAGCACCCTAAGATTGAAAAAATGCAACTTAAATAAACTATCCTTGGCCTAAGCCCTAACTGGGATGGGGACAACCCATTACCGCAAATTATCACCTCGCGTAAAACAATCGCAGCACCTGTTGATAATTAACTGTTTTGCCCTCCCATATTGCCCTTTACTATGATTTATAAACATATAATTACTGACATTCTCAAAACATGGGCAGAAAACTTACCTTTTATAATTCAGTATACCTATCCATACGATGTCATCTCTCTCAAAGTGCTAGTTTTATTCCGATTGCAAGTGATATAACTATGCTGCAAACGAGTTTAATGTATGCACATTTTGTTGGGAATTCCCAAGTCAAGCGACCTCAGCGTGCGTTACCTGAGGTCAAACAGGGCCAGACATATACTAATTACTCTTATTTCTGACATGTTAAATAAAACTTTTATATAATTTGTTTTTCTTCAATTCATTAAATTGTGTTATTGTTAACTGATTTTGTTCTTTTTGTCACAGATAACATTGTCTAACCATTCATGTGGAGTTTGTTATGGTCACTCATTTGGTTAAGGATTGTCATGGGAGCCTTGTTGTTGATCACATACTTTAACAACCTGTTCAGAGATGTTGGTGCATACCCAGATATATCATTTATCATACATGGCTGGATCCAGTTTGTTTCACTTGGAGGTATGTTCTCTACTGGGAGCTCTCTAATTATGTATTGGTTAAAACATTAATTTTTCTACTCATGCTCCTAACATAAAGTGATTCAAGAAAATATGAATGCTGTGGTATTACCAGCAAAAACAGAACATATGTAAAATCCCCCCAAAAATACCCAAACATTTAAAAACAATACTTTAATAAACATCATACATAGCTGAAGTCAGCTGAACCCTAATTATAAATGAACACATGAAACAATGGTGAGTGTGGAATATATAATAAAGCACTGCATTTATATGGTATATTTATGGAATTCTTACCTAACACTTGAACCAGGAGTACCGGTAAGTCTGTATCATTAAATCCTTAGGGTATTTCCTTTCCTAAGAATAAGAGGAAACATGGCATGTATTTCTGTATTCTGGTAGTGCTCATGATAAGATTTCATGCTAAGGCTAAAAAAAAGGGTATGGTTCTCATGCAATTTTTTTCAGAAATTCAGTACAGGCAGGCTGGTATATTTATTACCTTTTTTGTATGTTTCAATGAAAATGTCATATGATCAGGGAAAGCATGATAATAACATAATCTTTTTTTTCTAAACAGGTAAAAGGCCTACATAACAAAAGAAAACTTATCAAATTTGTATTATTTTATCTCCTTGAAAGATGAAAATCAAAATCAAAATATTTGATGCGGGGTTTAAGATTGAAGCTGGTGGTGCCTGTGAACCGTACCTTTTATTTTATTTTGCCTAACGAGCAAAACTGATAAAATCATGTTTTCAAAAGGACAATGACTGATAGAATCACACATGCTTGTTCAACCATGCAGTGCCTGACAAATGATGAGTAACAAAACCATGAGTAACAGTTCAAACATCTATTATCATCACTGTCATGCAATGTCAAATTTCGTGCACCAACTAAACTTATGAAAAAGTAATTGTATTCATAATGTCTGCCAAATTCTAACATATCCATATATACTGAAAATATCCATTGATTAAATAAGCAAAACAGAAATTTACCAGTAATAGTTAAGTATATACACTGAATCATTTTCTCATGAAAACTTATCATAATAACCATCCATCCCCACCAATATTCCAAGGTTGGGGCCATGTACTTGTACCTGTACCAAGGTTCATATTACAGAGGGAAACTTTAGTACCAAACTATTTTGTACCCCTTTCACACATGGTTTTAAAACATACCCACCTTTCACACATGGTTATAAAAGTGTTGGGCAATGAGGATTAATCAAATCAGTTTTTAAGCGTATTGTACATTCACAAAAACATCTAGCACAAACACATGAGGTGTACATTTCACTTGTTAAACAATGTAACAAAGTGCTGCCACTAGCATTCAGGTTTGCGCTATGACCCAGTTCTACTTAAATACTAGGTCTAAACCATTCTGAGTGTTCAAAAGGCAGAGCAGATGACTCAATTAGCATTGAAAATGATTTAAAGCCACCTCCTGAGCTGGATTAAAAAATGTTTGGCCAAAAAACAGATAGATTGCTCAACTTGCATTCAAATTAGTTTAAAACCATTTTGCATTTGCTGTGTCAAAGGGGTATTAGTTAGCTGAGTTAAAAATGGGTTAAAAACATCCTAATGCAGTGCATAAAAAGTTTTCCCCAAGTTTTGTAAACATTATATGCATATGTGAACTGTGAATGGCTAGCTGTAGAATACTCTAGGACTTGCAAGGTATTATTTGTGTGTATTATTTTCCTGAAGTATTTGACATTAACAAAGTCTTTTAACCATCATGCCCCCCCCCCCCCCCCCCCCCCCGAGCTGTGAAAACCAATACAAGCACCAAAGCTTGACTTATTGTAAAAGTGCATGATCCATAAGACAAGGATATACAGGTGGCAGCTATACAGACAAAGCGTAAAGACTGGATATACTATACCTAAAATAATGGATTGTGATCATGCTTAAAGAATGCAGACAGATGACTGCCTCTCAGCTTCCACATCATGTATATTCAACATTTGAACCAATTTATTTCTTAATCGCAGCATCCTTTTTGACACTCTCACCGGTTGTCATCTTGCTTGTGATCATGCTTAAAGAATGCAGACAGCAAGGTTGGGTTTCTACTTGGTAGAAAGGTATTTCTACCCTACCATGGGTAGAAACTAGTGTAAAATGGTAGAAATACCTTTTAACTGGGTAGAAGTGGTTGAAATAGGGTAGGAATGGGTAGAAACCTCAGCAGACAGAGGTTCTCACAGGTTCTCATCTTTGCATTATGTAGATTTTCACCTGTGACTTTCACACAATCAATCAGATCCTTTTAAATGTGCCCATTCTTTTACAAAGCAAATCAGGCAGACATTGAATACAATGTTATCTCCTGGAAATCATCCAAAAATCATCCAAAATTTTGTTATAAAATCATTCCTTATGCCTATACACAGTAGAAATAAATGTGCAACAGGCATGATCAATGGCACAAAAGAAAACAAAGCATCCCATACTATATCCACAAAGCAGTTGGCAACCAACATTTAAAGAATTCATTTGTGAATCTTGTAGCGCCAGATCGGCCCTCTGACATTATGGCCAGATCACTCGCTTGCCAGATGGCCTGGACATCTAACTCTGAGGATCGCATTATAAGGCCTTATGAAGATGCAAATTTTTTCGTCATTTTTGACAATGCCTCATTGCTTACAAGTATTGTGTCACTGCAAATAAACCCACTAGACCTTTTAAAAAGTTTCTTATATCTCCAACAACACCTACCATGTGTGTGAAATATTCTGTTATAACCCAATATATTTGTATATTGTTCTGCATGCATGGGAGATTTCTGCCTGCGGTCTGCCTGCCAACTGTATGCAGAGATACGGTTATAAAGTGTGGCGCGGACTTGCAGGGCGGTTCTCAATTTGGCTTGTGTCACGACTCAGTAGGGGGTCCCGAGTCGTGTTTGTCACGGCTATGAATCTTGAAACCCATTTATCTTCCTTTATTGCAAGTTTTTAGGCACAATACACATATCACATCTCAGGCCATGGGGTCATGACATGCTTTGATTGTATTTATCAATACACAGAACCAAAAAAAAATATGTAAAACTGGTAAGGAAGAGACACTGAGTCTGTATGTCATGGTGGTTTTACTTGGGAAACATTTGTGTTCAGCCAAAATGAACTTATAGCGGAAGATAATACACATTTTGGCAGGTGACTAAGTAGGTACAAAAGTACCACTTGTCTAAACAAGCGGTACTGTGCAGTAAGGTGAGTCTGCCTGATGGATGGTTGGACAGAACCGTTCAAATACATTTGGGCACATATTTTCTTGTGTAGTATAAAAACACCATATAACTTCAACATATTACAATTCATAGATACAGATGCTTAGACGATATTAGGACAAAATTACTCCAAACTGATTAGAATGAACGAAATAATTGGTATTTACTGTGAATAAAACGAGATACTGATTCTTCTCTATCCGGTATCATCTGGTTGTATCAGCCAATAGAAATATGGTATGGTTGTTATCACTGAGCTGTGTGACACGATGGACTTTTATGAAATGAGCATCTATCCTTGAATGTCTGCTACTTTTGCAGGGGAGAGGTTCATTTGCATAGATTCCCCACCTAATTTGTATGTAATAATCTGTTCTCATTCTTAAACAGATAATTCAACTAAAATCATTTGTCAGCACATTTTTAATCATGATACTGTCTATCAATGACAGGTTAAAATTTTTTAAAAAGCATGAGATATAGGAGAGTGCAACTCTTGAAAAGCTATTTTGCCTCAATACTAGTAATATACTTCATGATAAATACTAAAAAATAAATTATAATATTAATAAGATAAATTAAATAAAAATTTTATATGCTTTATATTCTGCCAAGCTCTAAAATTTATATATATATACCATGGGTTAAGTACATAAGGGAATACAGAATCAAATTAAATACAGTCTCTTTAGTGTCAGTTTCACAAAAATGCCATATGTGGACAGTGATTGAGTCTTGACTGGGTGTTAAGAAGAAAATATGGATAAAGGCACAGCTTTAGTTTAATTATTCCAGTCATGACATATGGAAATAGTTAGGACTTGTATTCATTGTCCAGTGTGAGTAAACGTCAGTTTAAAATTTTGTCATGCAAGAGTGACTGGTAACTTTTTTTCCCACAAGCTGTCAAACCATGAATGAAACCCAACATGAGCAAAACACGGATCCGTAACTGAAACCACACGGGGGATGAAAACACAAACAAAACAACAGCGCAACCTTATGTATCAGTGTTTATGTCTTCCATATGTCTCATTAGACAGTTAATGTATCTGTCAACACAATCATTAAGGTGTTAAATGTACGTGTGTCAGAAAAATTGATATATACGGAACAAGAATATGTAAACTCACCACTTGAATGTTTCCTCCCGTTTTACCCTGACAGCTGCGGCCTTGACCTTAGATGAAAAATAGCCCTATGAAAGAAGGCTGTTGATTGGCTGTCTGGTTATCTTCCGCTCCCAGAATGCACCGGGCGGCATAGCAACAAGCCCAGCAACAACATGTCAGACCAAGAAGAAAGGTAATGAGAAATATTGGTTTTACTCAACTTTAACATTTTTAATCATGTGTAATTCTGTTTGAGGTAACCAGTGGAACTTACAGCTAATCGAACTAACCAGATATCACGTTTTTAAATTTGATGACCAATACGAAACCAGTCCTATATATTGTACTATTAATATAATAAAATTTATTTTTAATGAATGAGTCACTGCAGTTGAATCATAAATTTCTTTGACTTTTTGTATAATTTATTTGAAGTTGTTTATATTGACAGTCTGAACAACAAGAAATTGTATTAATGGTTACATTTTTCTGGGAAAGAGGCAATCCATTATTGCTGGAGACCAGTGTTCAGCAGGTGCCCCTTGCATTTTGACTTTTCTATGGTGATTCCTGATAAGTGATATGCTGATGGACTGATAGAGATACTGATAGCACTCCAGTTAAATTTAATGTCAACTTGCACAGGCTTTAGGTTTTAGGCTTAGCATTGTTTATAAATGATTACTGCACTTCATGATGACGTGACAATGGCGTCAAGTCGAAAACTATAAAATTATATCATAGGGCAATTATTGAATAGCTGCTATATTTTAGGTTGGAAGTGAATGCAGACAGTTAAGACACATGAAACCTCAACTTGATCAAGTAATTCATCAGTCATATGAAGTGGTGTCATTCTGTATCTTGATTCATAATCCCAGGGTCGTTAGTCTTTAATGTAACCACCTAAACCACAAGAGATATGTTGAAAACTATCAAGATTTTAATATATATATATATATATATATATATATATATATATATAATGACAAATTCATAATTAAAATACAGCTAGTGTAATGAAAGGGGTGACATCCACAACACCATTGCTTACAAAAAAAATAAACACGTTATAGATATGAAGATTTGATATGAAAGTTTTCAAAGTATTCCTCTGTAGGTCATCGGAAAAATACATTCTTTCCCAGCAAGGAATGCAGCTGAAACACATTAGTTATATGTTACAAATTACTTTATGCAATAGCAACTCCTCTTGGCAGTCATTAGCTAGGCTTGCCACAGAATAGAAACTGATAGATCAACTGATATCATTGAAGTGATCTTATGACTGGTAATAATCTTTATTTGTGTCAATGTTTTTAGAAGGCAACATGAGCGGAAAAGGGGGTAAAACATTCACAGCTCTTTAGCAGATGATAACAAGCAGACAGGTGGAATAACAGGGATGAATTTGTGTCAATAAGAAAAAGAAAATTTAGTCTTAATGAATTTTACGATATGTCTGCAGGTAAAAGTAAGAACACCCTGCTATTTGACCTGTCTGCTGGGTACACATCAGCTAATGATCAATGTGGCAGCTTTTCAAGATGTTTCCCAACCACTGTACAAGGGTTTTGCATGTTACCAACATGAAGGCTTTCGGCGTAGTGGTATAAAACTTTTCCAAGTCTGTTGTTCATTCACATTTTTCATGTAACCTGGTCTGATGGCAGAGTTACTGCATGGTGCAAGGGCTTTTCTTCACTTGTATTATAAAGGAACTACAGTATAGGTCCACCTTACCACCTTAGGCTTCATTTACTGAGGAGGCTGTTCAGAATCAAGCGGTCACTGCTTTTTATATGTTCAGTGTTTATGTGATACTTTTTTTCAGTCTGTCAATTGGTTATGGGATTTTATAATAATGACACATCATTATATTTAGAAAAAGGCCAAATGAAAAATATTTGTTTCCAGTCACTTGCTCTACCCTGTTTCAAGGCTCAAGCTGCCAATTCAAATTTTAAGTTCTCAACTGAAACTTGACTGTCCTTTTTTAATCTATACAGAATTATAGCCCTATCTGTCAGAAAGTTGGATTGTTATGAAATGTAGAAATATCATTTGATCCATAAGATCCTCTCAGCAGTTTACAAAGAAATTGTAAAAAAAGAATATTTCACAAATTTTGGGGAGATTTGAATATTAACTGTAGTATGATATATTTACTCTGTAATTGATTGTTAGAGGTTTGGATTACATAAATTTGGCAAAATCAAACTGTTTTTTCCACAAAATAAAATGTGCTCTGAATGTAACTGGAAACATTTTTATTTTGGCCTTACCTTTGCACTATGTAGTTGTTTCAGTGACTGCACATTGGATAATATTTTCACTCAATGAAAGTTACTTTGCACCTCTGGTTAATCATCAATTCTTTTCAGGGGTCTGATGTAAAACACACCTGTCACTTCTGTTTCCTTTTTTTAATTATTGAGTAAAAGTAAGTATACTTTAGTGTTTAAGATATTGTAATCCTTATATTTAATGCAATAAAACATTTATTTAAGTCTAAGAAAATTTATGAAAATTAATTTTTCAGTTGTATACTATGTGGTTGTGCTCCTTCTTTTATTTTTAACCTTTTATTTTTCCATCAAGTAATGTTTGTTCCAATATCTAATTTAATCTGTTCACCATTTAAACATTTTGTAATTTTCAGCTGACACATTAAATTAAATTTGTCTCTTTTATTATGAAGAATAAATATACTGATTTTTTTTAAGGCAGAAGAAATCCAATGTTTGGAAATTAATCTTTAAATTGCCTATAAGTATAACCAGCATAAATAAATTATATCTTATCACTATGGTCATTGATTATAATGATATAGCTATCAGTTATTTAATTTTACATCATTTGAATCATAAACAATGAACAACTAACAAGAAACTGATGGTACAGTAGTAACTAATGCTGTAGTGTTTGAATGACCTCACCATGTAATAATTGTTGAAACCTTACTTTGCTTTAAATTGCTGTAACAAGTAGGAATTCAGTGTTGATTGTTGTCTATACCGGTAAATTTATTTTACCAGTGACTCTTCTTTCTACTTTGTATTTTTTGTATACACTTCAGTCTTTGTTTCACTTTAGACCTTCCTCCCGTGTTGGAAACGTTGTCAGTCAAGTTACTGTCAAAGCACTTCAAGAGGTAAGTCTACCAAGAATGATGCTAAAAAAGCACATAATTCATAAAACAAGTAACTAATATGCATATATATTTCAGGTATTCTGTATTACAAAGTTAGATGCTATGTAAAGTAAAACTTCCTTTTCAAGGCATCCCTTGTGTCCCATACCAGTGTCCTTTTGGGAAAGTCAAAGTAAGGGATGGTTATTGGTCACTGAGAGTTAGTTTAAGAGATAGGTGTGATTCACGTACGAGATTAATTTGTATTAATATTTAATTCAGTTAAACAGTTAAGGTATATATCTAAATTTTTCCTACTTCTTTATAAGAAACCTCAGGTGGCCTGTTGATACTTGTCCAATGGTGCCAATTATTTATGTAATAATTAAAGGGCAAGTACTAATGACCATTTAATTAAGCTTTATTAACAGCTATAAATTCATTGCATTTAACCAACAGTTTCAGGGGTTTTTATTTCCTTTGTTTTGTGTATGTCCTGAGACTTAGTATTTAGAGATCAATAACTTTCATTAGCTCAAATAGAAAGCTGTTGTATATTAATCATTGTTAATGTGGTGTTTATATTTGAATGTACTGTGATATATATATGTGTGTGTGTATATATATATATATATATATATATATATATGCACAAAATCACCGTGACACCATGAGTCACTGATGATGTCATCAATAAATGCGGCACTGAGCAAGTAGTACACATGTTTGAGCATACAGTGTAAACAAAACATACCATACTGGACAACAGGGGCCTTCAGTACCACAGTTGCTTGGCATGTGGTCCATTATCTCTGGGTTAGTGTTGTGCTGTGTGTCAGGTGTATTTTGCATTTTTTTGTTTTTGATGTATCTGTTTTTGGAATGACATCTTGACAAAATGCATATATAATATAGACTTGAGGAGATGCATATCAGCTGTGTTGGTAAGTGAATGTAAGTTCCATAATTTTCTCCAAGATTTTCAGTTTTTATTGGGTATTTTTCTGTTTTAATAATAGACAATGACAGAAGCTTGGTAAATCTGTAATGCACAGAGTTTATTTCTGAGTTGTTTGTAAGAGATATTTATTTGGACTCCCACAGTTTGAGTCAGGAGACATGTCTACCTCTCGTCCAACATCAGGAAAACCTGGATCCAGACCCGGATCAGGAAGACCAGGTTCTACAAAAGGTCAGTCATACAGTAAAGTGTTCGCACTACAAGTATATATATTTTTTAGTCTGGTTACATTTTCATAAAAAATCTGCATCTGAAAGACCAGGTTTTTACTTTGTGTGAGTTTTCTTGCATTATTACCATACTTTTTATATATGGACATTTTTATAAAGAACATAATATGAATAAGAAATAAATTAATGTAAACTTGGATTATTGTAATAATTTTATAATATTATTAGAAGTTGTATTATTTCAGTAGTAGTAGGAAAATATAATTGTAAAATTTTTAACACCTCTCCCAAATTTTTCTCTCAGTTTCCACTTTTCATAAGATGAAAATATTTAATATATTCACACTTGCTGCTGGTCTTTCTATTTTTCTTAAGTGTTATTTAACATATTGACATTTGTGACCACTTTTGTCTTCTAAATATGTATTATAAGAAAAAGATTTACCTTTCACATATTACAATCTTTGAAATAAAGCACAACTATTCATATACTCTTATTGTCTTCAGAAGAGAAAACATTTGGTAATTATTCCTTCAAACCGGATAACCATCATATTATATATAAACCTTATATATTATGACATAGGCTCCAGGCCAGGCTCAGCAGCTGGTGAAAAACCACCATCAAGCCAGAGCAGTCGCAGAAGTGCAGACCGCCCAGGATCAGCCGCGAGACCTCCATCAGGTACGGGGAGTCGTAGAAGTTCGGGCGTCAGGGAACCACCAGAAGAGGACCTGTCAGTCAGAGGAAGCCGCCCCTCCTCCGCTAGACCAGGATCAGGGATGGATCATCCTGAGAAACCATCTTCTGCTCCCGGTGCAATGAAGGGCGGGATGAGGCCAGGCTCTGCCACCAGAAAAACTCCATCCCCCGTCACCAGGAAGACACCTTCACCTGTCACAAGAAAGACACCTTCACCTGATACAGGTAAGGACAGTTACTCATTGAAAACCTGTGATGAAGTCGAGTACACAGCATCCAAGTGCAAATCCGAGTCCAGGCTACTGGAGTCCAAGTCCGAGTCCTTGAGGTTTTAGTGCAAGCCCCCCTTTTTCCAGTCCGAGTCATTTGAAACCCAAGTCAAAGTACAATACAAATATCCTTAAAAAGCAATTTAAAATGGAAATCTTAGATTATCACATACATTTCTAAGTTCGCACATGCTTTTACTATAATGGTTTATTACATTTTTATTTTCCATATGCTGAACAAAGCTTGGTATATATATATATAGCGTTATTACATTGTAATATTCTGTTAATGGTTCACACATGTATATAAGTCTTCATATATATAAGTCTTCATTATATATGAGACAGAGTATTATATTGGACTTGAGATGGACTCAGGCTGATTTCTTGAGTCCATACCCTTCGAGTTACAGTACAAGTCCAAGTCCAGGATTCTTGGGTCTGAATCCCTAAAAAAGGGCACTTGAGTCAAAGTCCAGGCTCAAGTCTTACATCAGTGTTGTAAACAAGACTCACACTTTGCTCATGTTGTCCCCGATGTGACATTGGTTAAACATCCAGGGTAACACCTGGGTACATCGGGGTGACATTTGGATAACATCTAGAAGTAAAAAACATGTTCAAAAATGTTCAGAAATTCGGTGGAAGCCTGACACATGAGGACACAATAGGATAACATTGGCAAGACATTGGGGTGATGTTTGGAAAGCACATTGAAATGACATCAGAAAAATGTGAACTAGCTTTGAAATTATTTGTGGAAAAATTAAAACATCCTTTTAACCTACTTATTCTATTGTATAAGTCTACTAGAACAATTCTATTGTTTTAGTGTATTTTAATTAATGACTAGAACACGGTCAGAATGGGTAAGTAGGCAGTTTATTGGGGGGGGGATTACTACAGACCATAATAAGTTGTCCATCTCGTCTCTGTTTCCTCAACCTATTGGCATGCATCAACTTATAGTCTCAACAAGACCAATAGAAGATGAAATGGAAGCTAGATTTTATCAATTGTTATTTCATTTCATTTTGTCTGATCATTTTATCACTCAATCATTTGTTCTATTATTTCATTTTATTTGATCAGATTATTGTATGATCAACATCTGTCATTTTAATTCACTATGTATATTCAGTTTATTATTTGATACTTTTATTTCATTATGTCTGTTCATTTTATTATTTCATCATTTGATATTTTATTTCATTTTTTCTGATCAGTTTATTACTTTATCATTTGTTAGTTCATTTCATTTTATTTCATTTAAACTGATCATTTTATTATATGATCATATCTTATTTTAATTCATTATATCTATTCAGTTTATTGTGTTTTTAATCATGATTTTATTTGACTGTAGATAAACCGCCAGTCCCTGCTTCAGCAGAAGACCAGCAGCCTGCAGAGGAAGCTGATGTCCCTGAGGCACAGGCTGTCCACAGTGAAGGTACTACTAATAAGTCTTTTAGTGTTTCTTACTTTTCACTTGTCAGGCTGTAGTTGCATTTTGAGGCCTGTTTTGAGGGATTGTCCACACTGAAGTTCTGTTGTGGACTACCATTAAAACTCTGTTATTCATGTCATGCTTTTAAACTGCACATCCACATTTTAATCAGTCTGTGAAACCACTGGAATATGCAGACACTTTTCTTGTACAATAACAATGATATTAGATTACAATTCATGTGAATGATACTGTATTCAAAGAAAATTCTGACAAAGTTTGTGCAAGTCTCTTTGTTCCAGTTTATAAGTTGAACTTTTGTATCAATATCTGTTTTTCCTTCATTGTATGTCCAGTCATGAACTACACACAAATCTTAGTCAAAACCTTTAAAATAGTATAACATGTCAAATGGCCAGTCAGTATTGTAGTCGAGTCCACACCATCCAAGGACAATTGCAAGCCTTAGTCCAAGTTAAAGTCCTTTACTTAGAATCCAAGTCGACCATCTTTGAGCCCTGAATCTCTTAGAGCTTGGGTCCAATTCCGAGTCCAGTAAAATATCTTTATTTAAAACACTTTAAATTGGATATTCAAGATAATCATAAATATTTCTGTTATAGTTTACTCAGCTTTTGCTTTGATGGTTAAATACATTAAGCCCCAATTGCAGGGATAAAACTTTGTATATACAGTCTTGAATTTTTAGCTCAGCTGACTGAAAGTCATCTGAGCTATAGCGATCACTCTTTGTCCGTCGTCTGTCCGTCTGTCTGTCCGTCTGTCCGTTAACCAGGCACAAATCGTAACCACTGGACCTTGAATCTTCTAACTTGACATCCAGGGAGTACCATGAAAAATCTCTTTGGAAACCTGAAATTAGGTCTCTGTTACCCATAACCTCTGAGCTATGGGGCTCCGAAGTACCCCCCAGAAAAGTCCAAAATTTCATACAAAAACTTCAACATCTCATTAACTACTTGACTGATGGTCATGATTTTTGGCATACATATTGATCATGAGAGGTTCCATCAGTTCCTGAAGACTGGTGGCGCCACCTGTATTTTTCGATTTTTTACGAATTTTTTTCTCTATTTTTGAAACCTTTAAAAATGTAAACATCTGTTAACAAGGCACAAATCGTAACGACTGGACTTAGAATCTTCATTCTCGACACACTGAGAGACCTATAAAAAGTCTCCATGGAAACCAGAAATTAGGTCTCTGTTACCCATATCCTTTGAGCTATGGGGCCCCAAAGTACCCCCCAGAAAAGTCCAAAATTTCATACAAAAACTTCAATATCTCATTAACTACTTGACTGATGGTCATGATTTTTGGCATACATATTGATCATGAGAGGTTCCATTAGTTACTGAAGACTGGTGGCGCAACCTGTATTTTTCGATTTTTTACGAATTTTTTTCTCTATTTTTGAGACCTTTAAAAATGTAAACATCTGTTAACAAGGCACAAATCGTGACGACTGGACTTAGAATCTTCATTCTCGACACACTGAGAGACCTATAAAAAGTCTCCATGGAAACAAGAAATTAGGTCTCTGTTACCCATATCCTTCCAGCTATGGGGCCCCAAACTACCCCCCAGAAAAGTAAAAAAATTTCATACAAAAACTTCAATATCTCATTAACTACTTGACTGATGGTCATGATTTTTGGCATACATATTGATCATGAGAGGTTCCATCAGTTCCTGAAGACTGGTGGCGCCACCTGTATTTTTCGATTTTTTACGAATTTTTTTCTCTATTTTTGAGACCTTCAAAAATGTGAACATCTGTTAACAAGGCACAAATCGTAACCACTGGACTTAGAATCTTCATTCTCGACACACTGAGAGACCTATAAAAAGTCTCCATGAAAACCAGAAATTAGGTCTCTGTTACCCATATCCTTTGAGCTATGGGGCCCCAAAGTACCCCCCAGAAAAGTCCAAAATTTCATACAAAAACTTCAATATCTCATTAACTACTTGACTGATGGTCATGATTTTTGGCATACATATTGATCATGAGAGGTTCCATCAGTTCCTGAAGACTGGTGGCGCCACCTGTATTTTTCGATTTTTTACGAATTTTTTTCTCTATTTTTGAGACCTTTAAAAATGTAAACATCTGTTAACAAGGCACAAATCGTGACGACTGGACTTAGAATCTTCATTCTCGACACACTGAGAGACCTATAAAAAGTCTCCATGGAAACCAGAAATTAGGTCTCTGTTACCCATATCCTTTGAGCTATGGGGCCCCAAAGTACCCCCCAGAAAAGTCCTAAATTTCATACAAAAACTTCAATATCTCATTAACTACTTGACTGATGGTCATGATTTTTGGCATACATATTGATCATGAGAGGTTCCATTAGTTACTGAAGACTGGTGGCGCCACCTGTATTTTTCGATTTTTTACGAATTTTTTTCTCTATTTTTGAGACCTTTAAAAATGTGAACATCTGTTAACAAGGCACAAATCGTAACGACTGGACTTAGAATCTTCATTCTCGACACACTGAGAGACCTATAAAAAGTCTCCATGGAAACCAGAAATTAGGTCTCTGTTACCCATATCCTTTGAGCTATGGGGCCCCAAAGTACCCCCCAGAAAAGTCCTAAATTTCATACAAAAACTTCAATATCTCATTAACTACTTGACTGATGGTCATGATTTTTGGCATACATATTGATCATGAGAGGTTCCATCAGTTCCTGAAGACTGGTGGCGCCACCTGTATTTTTCGATTTTTTACGAATTTTTTTCTCTATTTTTGAGACCTTCAAAAATGTGAACATCTGTTAACAAGGCACAAATCGTAACCACTGGACTTAGAATCTTCATTCTCGACACACTGAGAGACCTATAAAAAGTCTCCATGAAAACCAGAAATTAGGTCTCTGTTACCCATATCCTTTGAGCTATGGGGCCCCAAAGTACCCCCCAGAAAAGTCCAAAATTTCATACAAAAACTTCAATATCTCATTAACTACTTGACTGATGGTCATGATTTTTGGCATACATATTGATCATGAGAGGTTCCATCAGTTACTGAAGACGGTGGCGCCACCTGTATTTTTCGATTTTTTACGAATTTTTTTCTCTATTTTTGAGACCTTTAAAAATGTGAACATCTGTTAACAAGGCACAAATCGTGACGACTGGACTTAGAATCTTCATTCTTGACACACTGAGACCTATGAAAAGTCTCCATGGAAACCAGAAATTAGGTCTCTGTTACCCATATCCTTCCAGCTATGGGGCCCCAAACTACCCCCCAGAAAAGTAAAAAAATTTCATACAAAAACTTCAATATCTCATTAACTACTTGACTGATGGTCATGATTTTTGGCATACATATTGATCGTGAGATGTTCCATCAGTTCTTGTAGACTGGTGGCGCCACCTATATTGTTTGATTTTTTTACGATTTCTTCCTCTATTTTTTAGACCTTTAAGGATGCTGTCATCTGTTAGCATGGCACAAATCGTAACGACTGGACCTAGAATCTTCATTCTCAATACACTGAGAGACCTATGAAAAGTCTCCATGGAAACCAGAAATTAGGTCTCTGTTACCCATATCCTTCTAGCTATGGGACCCCAAAGTACCCCCCAGAGTAGTCAAAAATTTCATACAAAAACTTCAATATCTCAATAACTACTTCACTGATGGTCATGATTTGTGGCAGAACTATTGATCAAGAGGTGTTCCATCAGTTCCTGCAGAATTGTGGCACAACCTGTATTTGTTCGGGTTTTTTTTACGAATGTTTTATCTATTTTTTGAGACATTTAAAGATATGAACATCTGTTAACAGGGCACAAATCATAAAAACTGGACCTAGAATCTTCATTCTTGACACACAGGGAGACCCATGAAAATTCTCCATGGAAACCTGAAATTAGGTCTCTGTTACCCATATTCTTTAGGCTGTATGGCTCCAAAATACCCCCCAGAATAATGGAAAATTTTCTACAAAAAGTGCAGTATCTCAATAACTACAACACTGATGGTCATGATTTTTGGCATACATATTGATCATGAGCTGTTCCATCAGGTTCTGCAGAGAGGGTGTGCCACCTCTATTTTTTTCAAATTTTTACGAATTTTTTTTCTCTTTTTTCAAGACCTTTGAAGATGTGGCCATCTGTTAACAGGGCACAAATCGTAACGACTACACCTAGAATCTTCTCTCTTGACATGCAGGGAGGCCCATAAAAAGTCTCTTTGGCAACCTGAAACTAGGTCTCTGTAACCCATAACCTTTGAGCTATGGGGCTCCGAAGTACCCCCCAGAATAATGGAAAATCTGATACAAAAGCTCAAGTATCTAAACAACTATTGCAGTGATCACCATGATTCTCTGCATGGATATTGATCATGGAATGTGTCATCAGTTTCTGCAGTATGGTGGCGCCACCTGTATTTTTTTTTATTTTTACGAATTTTTTTCTCTATTTTTGAGACCTCATAAGATGCGGTCATCTGTTAACATGGCACAAATCGTAACAACTGGACCTAGAATCTTCTCTCTTGACATGCTGAGAGGCCCATGAAAAGTCTCCTTAAAAACTTGAAATTAGGTCTCTGTTACCCATAACCTCTGAGCTTTGGGGCTCTGAAGTACCCCCGCGAATAATGGAGAATTTGATACAAAAGCTCAAGTATCTGAACAATTATTATATTGATCACCATGATTCTTTGCATGGATATTGATCATGAAATGTTTCATCAGTTTCTGCATTCTGGTGGCCCACCTGTATTTTTTCGATTTTTTAAAGTTTTTTTTCTCTATTTTTGAAACCTTTTAAGATTTGGTCATCTGTTAACAGGGCACAAATCATATCAACTGGACCTAGAATCTTCTGTCGTGACATGCAAGGACGGTCATAAAAAGTCTATATGGAAACCTGATACAAGGTCTCTGTTACTGATATCCTTTCAGCTATGAGGCTCGGAAGTTCCTCCCAGAATAATGCAAAAATTGATACAATAACTAATGCATTGATCACCATGATTGTCTACATTTGTATAGATAATGGCTTGTTTCATCAGTTTCTGTAGACTGGTGGTGCCACCTGTATTATGATTTTTTAAGAATTTTTTTCTTGATTTTTGAGACCTTTAAACATTTGGTCATCTGTTAACAGGCCACAAATCATAATGACTTGACCTAGAATCTTCTTTCTTAACATGCAGGGAGGTCCATGAAACATCCTGGAAACCTGAAATTAGGTCTCTGTTACCCAGATCCTTCATGCTCTGGGGCTCCGAAGTACTCCCCAGAGTAAAGATTTGGTCATCTGTTAACAGAGCACAAATTATAATGACTTGACCTAGAATCTCCTATCTTGATATGCTGGGAGGCCCCTGAAAAGTCTCCTTGTGCACCTGAAATTACATCTCTGTTACCCATATCCTTCATCCTATGCGGCTTTGAAATACCCCCCAGAATAAACATTTGGTCATCTGTTAACAGGGCACAAATCATAATAACTGGACCTAGAATTTTATTTTTTGACATGCTGGGAGACCCCTGAAAAGTCATCTTGTAAACCTTGAAAATAGGTGTCTGTTACCCATATCCTTCATGCTACAGAGCTCCATAGTACCCCAATGAATATTAGATGATTTTATACAAAAGGTCAAGTTTGGAAAAAGTATTTCATTCAAATTTGACATTCAGATGATAAAATTACTTTTGTCAATGTCTTCCTGGTCAGCTGAGCGTCATGACCCCTGGGTCACTTGTTTTAATATACAGTGAATAGTTCACATATAAGAGTGTATATGAGTGTGTTCCCCTATCTGAAAGTCCTATTTTATGTGACAGTTTTCTTCATCACTGTTGCAAGTTGATTTTGATGCTGAGCCAGGATTTGGCGGAGGTCTATGCTCTCTTTGTGCATTATTGTGTGATATGAAATACACACCTATCCCGCTGTTGTAGATTATGGTTTTGCACCATATGATGACCAACAATCTCAGGACATCCCACAGACTACAGTCCTGGGAGACGAGCCGCCAATGGACCCAGATGATGAAGATGATGATGAAGATGACTATGAGGAGGATGAGGATGAAGAGGATGCTGGGCTGGATGCTGAGAGTGATTCTGAAGGAGAGAATGAGATGGTGGTGTTAGATCCAGACCATGTAAGTCACAGTGAACATGATACTCTGTCATACATTACAGTGGAACCTGTCTGAAAGACCACCTTTCTTACAAGATCACCTGTCTTTGAAGACCACCCTTGGGTGAACTGAAAACACTCACATTGGTTATAACTGACCTGTCTAATAAGACGACCTGCTATTTAAGACAACTTTTGGCCAGTCACATGGTTGGTTTCATAACACAGGTTTTACTGTAGTTATAACTTTGAACGTTTTCTTTGTCTTTTT
This sequence comes from Sipunculus nudus, assembly GCA_026874595.1. Taxonomy (NCBI): domain Eukaryota; kingdom Metazoa; phylum Annelida; class Sipuncula; order Golfingiida; family Sipunculidae; genus Sipunculus; species Sipunculus nudus. The sequence goes on from CM049307.1 coordinate 62,071,921, forward strand.
ACATATTGGCACAAATGTCTAGTGAATTTTTTACTCCTGCAGCTGTGTGATATAAATTGTATCCCGTAAAGAGCATTAATCAAAGATCAGTAAAAAGTAAAAATTATTCAAATATTGCTGTATAAAATATTAAGAGTGTCTGTAAAATGAGGGACAGTTTCAACATTTACCAGTTTTAAATGCTTACATGTTGAAGTACACATTAAGTAAACAATACGTTCACTACCTATTATTTCAGGACTTGCAGAAAATGCACATAAAATTTTTAAAAAATGTATGTAGCTTAAGTGAGACCATATAAAACTGTAGTTTATTATCATTTTGCCACAGAGAGGTGGGTAACGTTTTTGCTTGTTGACTTTCAGCCTCTGATGAGGAGATTCCAAGCTGCCCTCAGGTCACACTTGGAGAAACAGAATGAAAAAGTCACCTTGGAACTGAGAGAACTTGTGAGTAACTGTGCCTTTATAATTTACTGTTTATACCATGGACAACAGAGTATATGTATAAAACATTAAATGCTGCTGTGTCTTTTTCTCTTTTTTTGCACAAATTTAATGTCATAAATATCTTCCTGAAAAAAAGTATATAAATTACATAGTATTGTACATATAGTATTAGTTATATCTGAAGATATCAAAAGGTATTAAGATACCTAAACATTTCAAAAGTTACCATTATCATATGGGGAGGGTTCTTTTAATAATCAGCACTTCATTTATTTATAAAATGATAATGACCTTATTAACAAAGTATGGTGCACATTTCCTGTGGTTTCATTTTCCTAATTTTTATATGAAATGTGACCAGAGCAAATCTGACCACTGCAAATATTAAGCCAAGCACATTGTGCTAGCATCCAATCATCTTTAGATTATTGTTTTACATGCAGACAGAGGCAATAAAGAACCGTCATCAAGAGAGGGAGGATATTGGTGTGGAGTTGTACGGAGTACAGCAGGAATTAGCCCGCCATCAGATGATGCTGGAGCGTAACCATGACGAGTTTGCCCAGATGAGGCAAGACCGAGTCCAGAAGGAGACTGAACTGACCGATGTACGGGGAATGTATAAAGACCAACAGAATAATGTGAACACAGAGCGAAAGAAAGGTTTGTAATTACAGGGAAATAAAGTAGATGTTATGATACCATCTATAAGAATAACATTATACAAAAAGATGTATACTACAGGGTATTCCAAAAGAATGTCAAAATAATGTTGAATGACATCTTAATGACTTTATTATATTTAGGAAATGATTATATATTAATCATACTGTATATGTATATTTCTTTTGGAAGAATGCCAAAGAAGACCTAGGTTGGACATATAGAAATTTTGTAAATTGGGTAAAATTGCTAACAATTACAACAAGCAAACAAGAAAGCTTTTGTGTGTGGGGGCTGATTCATATGTGTGTGTAATATTTACATGTTGCTGTCTGGTTTGCTAAGGCCTTAGGCAGAAGGCAGTTACCAGGCATTACCAAACAGGCTGGTTCATAATAATTTTATTAACTGACCACACATATTAACAACACAAGGAACTAAATACAGTCACTTTTTTTCACAAAGTACTCAGGTTAAACACTTCAAGCAGTGCACACACGCTGGTACCTTCACACATACAGGGTCCCAGTATGATGCTACATTGTGATGCTTGTCAATTTCATTCTGGGATGTTGCGTCATTGAGTACACTGAGGACTGGAATGATATGAGTCCACTGTGTTAAAATGTATGAGCCATATCACCCACGGGCATTGAAATGAACCTTAAACAATGTGTCGTATCACGTGTGCCAAGGCCTTGGTATCTGTGTGATGCATGGTCAGTTATTAAATGAAATTTATCCACCAAAACAGGTATGTTTTTATTTTTTTAATGGAAGAGCAGTTGAATTGATAAAGCCTATCATACAGTAGACTCCAGTTGTCTTTTGAACTGAAAACATTGATGAATCAATGTACAAGTACTGAAATAATAAGAGGAATCCGATCCAGCTATCTTACTGATATTGTTACAGGTTCAGAGCTGCAGACTGAGGTTGAGAACCTGGCCTTGAGGCTGTTCTACATGCAGAATGCAAAAGAGGACGTGAGATCAGACATCTCCGTCATGCGTAGGGCTGCCGAGAAAGCAGAGTCAGAGGTGGCTAAAGCCGAGGAGGACAAACAAAAACAGGTCTGTCATCATCTTTCCAGGTAGAATAATGGCACAAAAGAGGGGTTCTTTAACTATATTTGTATCTGTGTGAACCATTTCCACTGCCTTTGTATGATTGTTTTCTTGTGCAGTATTCATGAACCCCCATTTTTGAATCAGCAGTAGCTCTAGGTAAGTATTTAATTTGTGCACCCATGTAGTATCTGTAAATTTCTAATGCAGTATGATTATGCTTCCAGAATTGAAATAGTGAGTATAAAGTTGGGAAAAAGCAAGTACCAAAGCAAATATGTGTATGCATTTGTGATCTTTGACTCAGTCCAAAGTGTGCTCATATTTTAATTTATCATGTCTGTTTGTGTGTTTAGCATTCATGATTAAGCGTAATGGATATATAATAAGTTATGATTTGTATTGTCGTTATTCAGGACCTGTATGTGGACCGCCTGGTGGAACGAGTTGACCACCTGAGGGAGGAGATAGCGATGTATGAGGCTCAGCTGTCAGCTCAGAGTGACGAGACCAAGGCAGCAAAAGATGCCCTGTCAGAGGCTCACATGGAGATTGAGGTATCAGGATTCTGTCCGACTTTAATATACAAAATACTCATACTAGGGCTCACGTGGGTATTGAGGTTATTAGATTCTGTCAGACTAACAAACATTACACATACTCATTACAGGGCCTATGTTGGGACTGAAGTATCAAAAAACTTTTAAATAGTAAGATGCTCTGTCAGCACTGTGCTAAAATTGAGAAAGTCGTCAGGCTCATTCAATAATTGTACTCTTAAGATCCCTCTGATATTGCACCAGACAATGTAAATCAAAGAACCCTTTGTGTAATATTCAATAAATTGCATGCAATGTATGATTCCTTAATAAACTGGGCCTAGCAGGCTGTATTACCTGTTCCATAAACAACAAAGAGAATTGTTTGCAACATTTTTTAATCAATTGGATCGTGATAAATGGATAACCTATTATGTGTAAAGTTTTATTTTAAAAGGTTATGAGTTTGGCTTACTTTAATGTAAATTGAAAGTATGATGAAGCTTGTTAATGCTGATGCTGGTATATTGCAGGCCATCAGTCTAGAGAAGAAGCAGCTGTTTCAGCAGTGGAACAGCAGTCTGATTGGTATGAGAAGGAGGGATGAGGCACACTCAGCCATGCAAGAAGCTCTGGAGTAAGTACACATAAAAAATATATACAGGTTACCATCAACTAGTGATATCTGTCGGAGAGCTATTTCCATTTTGACACTCCAGCAAATAGTCATCTCACCAAGGGTATATTATGATACACACCACAATTTTTGGAAATATAAATTTGAGATTAAAAACATGTTCTTATAGGGTTTGTGCTTGAACTTGGCATATGGTATGTATGATCTCATTGTTATGGCAGAAAGATTATGCAGGTTAGCATGAATATCAAAATGTGGTGTTCATGCTTTTATCTTAAATTGTGATTGCTTCACTGCATACATGCATTTATTAAAATATTTATTAATACAATATGTAAATAATGATATGGTGTATATGCTTGTCTCTATGTGATTGCTGTAATTTTTGTTATAATTTGTCATTACACGCTTTGCATCTCTTGATGTGTTGTATCTTTTCATCATATGGAATTTATAATAATACATAATTTTCATTTATTGCATCATTATGTTTCATTACAGTCAGCAGCACCAGCGTATTTTATCATTGCTGACAGAGATAGAGGGTTACAAGCGCTCCATCACCAAAGAGCAGGAACAGAACGAGAAACTAACGCTCATCCTGAGCAAGACCGAAACAGACATTGCCATTGTAAAGAAACAGCTGGCTCAGTGTCAAGCAAAGCATGAAGCACTGAAAAATGAGTACGCTACTTACACACGCATGTTGCATGAGACGGAACAGGCACTGATCAGGGCTAATACAGTAAGTATACCTTGTGGATCTGTTTTGTTATCATAATGCAAGAATAATGAAAATTATAATTATTCATATATAAATAACAAATAAAAGGTAGTTAAAAAATGCCTGTCTCACATTCTTAAAAGAGTTTTTAATATTGCCATAAATTTATTGTTTCTGATGTATCTATTTATAAAATTAGTTTGTCAATTTGTGCTTTGAAAATATACAGTGAAATGGTTTTATAAAGTAATTGTGCCTCAGCTTTCCAGATCATGTCTGGCTGCCATCTGGTGTCATTCTTGTGAACTACATTACCAGTCTCAGGCTACAACAGGTTTTTTTATGAATTGTTTTTATTTTTGTAGGATAAAACAGCAAAGACAAATGAAGTGAACGCTTTGAGGAAGTTGATAGAGAAAGAATTCCTGGAGAAAGTGAAGCTCGAGGACAACATACTAGAGATGTTACGTTCACAACTCACCATGGACAAGGCTTCACAGTACACTACCAAACTGACGGGAAAACTCCGCAAGCTCACCAAAGATCTGGTAATGTATATATTCACGGTCAGATTAAACAGTACATGAAATTGTCTTTAATATTCTGTTAAAAAAGATGAACCATTGATTGAAAATGTTAACATTATGACACTGTATAACAGGAGTTTCATAAAGCCATATAAGCTGGTACAGACATAATCTACAAGACTATAAATCTCTGCATGTATATCATATGGATTTTAAAACATGTTTGATATGCTGGTTGACATAAAAGAAATTATGTATCTATAATAATTCAGTTCAGTAAAGGACATTTAAATGTAATACATTATATACATGTAGTTTGAAATAATTCCTACATATTAAACTGTAGTCATATTTGTATTCATTTGTAACAGTCAGAAACTGTTATTCAGTCAGGATCTGTTACATTATTTTGTACAACAAAGCTTATTCTCTATCTGTTGATTGACTGTCATTTTACCTCAAAATTAGGAATCACAAGTGGCAACTGTAGAGAATGAGATATCCAAAAACACCTTGGAAGTAGCTCACACTCGCACTAGGACAGAACGCTTGGCCAAAATCATGGAGGAACTGGACAGTGAGATAATGAGCAAGAATGAGATCATTTCCAAGAGCGATGCCGAGATGACAAAGCGGAATGCCATCATCGAGCGCAAACAAGGAGTCATAGACCAGTTCAACAAGAAACTGGAACAGATGATCGCCAGTGCTGGGGTATGTATTTACAGGTTTTATGCTGTACTGTAAGCTGTACCATAATTGTTAAGCAGCACCATCTAGTGTTCATTTTGTAAAACAAAATATTGTTAAGGAAAATTATTTTAAAAATTCTCTTTTTTTCTTTATTATTAAATATATTGGTGAATTACATATGTACAATCTGGTAGAAATTTCAAGTGAAAGTCTGATTTTACAAAATGAAAATATCATAGCAGAAATGTATGGGTGAACTCCAAATGGCTGTGATAAGCAATTGTGCCTTTTTTTATAGACTTAGACATGTGAAAAATAATGGAAATGTACAGAAATGTAAAACCTATATCATATAATTTAAAGAAAATACTTAACAGATGGTTAATGTGTAATAAAGGGCACTGTATTGAGTGTTTTAAATATTTTTGGTATCCTGAATCTTTTACTGTGGAGACTAAAAAGGATGAAGTATTAAGTTCCATAAATTCACAAAAGGGTTCATTATATACTCAGAAGTATCATGCTCACATTTTACATCAGTGGCAACTCTAAAGAATTCCTCTCAGGTATTACATTAAATGTCCAGTGTTTATACAGTTGTTTGCATTTTAAAATGTACAGGCTAATGTTATTGTATCATTCTGATTGACTCATTCACATGATCGGATCTTCATTACAAGGAAAGGAATCCTTTCTGCATATCATTTGATTTATACAGACAGACTGAAATCATATTCAACACATGTGTCATTAAATGTATCCTTGTTTTAATATGCCCAATTTGCAGCCGGAAATAAGAAAATGGGTGAATTTTCACTGCTTTATTTTTAAATATTGAACACAACACTGTTTCATGGCAGTCACATGTTTTACTCTCAATGTGTCCATATATTATTTTTTATCATTATTGTACCTCTGTGTTACCCAGACAGTAATGCAAGACTGTAAAGGTGTCAAAGTCTTCCTCATGTATGATATTTAACTAATTCACAAATATGCCATGCATCACATTTTATTATTCACTTTGAAATGTTGTAAAGAAAGATTAACATCTGCATGCATTAATGTTATATAATTTATATCTCAGTCTGCTTAAGGATGCAGTCTTTTTTTGCTCACCACAATATTATTTATGCCACATAAATTTGTTGTGATATACATCATACATTATTAGCATGCAATTATGTTTCACTATTACTTTCAGAAAGTATTCAACACAAGTTGTTTGCTGAAGTTGATTTATATCCCGAAGCCCACAAAATTATTATTGTTTATTGAACGGGCTTCAGAACAGGAATAAAAGGATTGTATACTATTGTTTACAGTGGACAACCTATCTAGAATTGGTCAATTATTTTAGCAGTAGTGATAGGTGGCAAAAAAAAAGAGAAAACTTTACAGTAATGTAAATCAATTGTCCACCATTCAATATAATGATTAAATTATAATAATGATTGATAATAATTTGCTTTGTCACATCAGGCATAAAATCCATGATTATAAATTGTCTTAATGCTATTACACCACTATTAAACAAAATGTAAAACATCCATTAGGTATCTCATATATCTTTTTTATGATAACAAAAATATATGAAAGGCAGAAGCACAATTCAGTGAAGTAACTGTATCAGAGAAGTATGTGTAAAACAGAATACAGTGAAAGTGCAGTATAGGTGACCTTTGGCAAACTGGCATTACTCATACTTGATATTTCCTTTGAATCAAGTTTGATGTAGTCTTTTTTTTGTGAATCTCATAAAAATGTATGCATGTTGATGGAATCATCAAGTAAGATCTGTGTAGTAGCAAGGAAAATAAGGACAGACCATCAGTAAGAAAATCAGTTTATGGCAGGTTACTTGTACTGCATTTTTACTCAGAATACAATTATAGAAATATGTAGGCTGACGGAGCTCAGTTTCAGAGGCACAATATTGAAAGGTATCAAAATGTATGTGCTTTTTTAACTCTCTGTGGCGGTGTTGTAGGGAGTAGAGCTAGGACCGCTGGAGATTCAGATCAACTCACTGCAGAAGTCTATAGATGCTGAGCTGCAGGAAATCACAGAGCTGCAGCAGATGTGGCTGAGAGACCAGACAGAGCTCGTCCGCATCAGCAAAGAGAAAGATGCTCAGTCTGGTGATGTAGACAACCTGAAGAAACAGCTGACCATCCTGTCCCAGAGGAAAATCAGGACAGAGAGTAGGTCTACTGTTTAAAAATTTACTTTAAATTTTACTTAAAAGCACTAATTGACCTATCCACCACAGTCCAATGCTCTGCCCTTTTAACCTTATTATAATAATGAGCCACTAAAACACTCCAACACAAAAGGTCTTCCATGCCCATGGTAGTGAAAGCTGTTTACAATATAATAATAATGAGGTCACAAAGGTTGATGATGTATGACGATGATGTATGGTATCACTGTTCTCCATTGCTGAATATATCGCAGTCTTCTTTGTGAACCGTCAGTGGCATGGCTCCTGCAGTCTCTGGCCTAGAACTTTTAATACCTCTCCTTTGTATAAAAAATATAACGGAAAACATGCTGACATGGGTACTGGTACAGACTACACATGTTCTGTTGGGGAGTCGCCTGAATTATGCATAATTGCCCTTTTGGGATGATTGACTGTTTACTTTGCCAATGGTTACTTGATTGGTTACTCGCAATTGCTCTGCTCATGATTATTCATTGAATGAATATGCAATTAAGGTCACATAGAGTTCATGGATAGGTCAACTGCTTGGGTAATTTCCATGTTGATACAAAGCTCTTTCCTTTGAAATATTGATAAAGATCCATTTAAAATAAAACAAGATTTACCAATAATATAAATATAGCTCCTGAGTGACAGAATTTGTCTGAAAATCAAAAATTGGTAAAAGTTAAAAAAATATTGATATTTATGTTGTAAAATCTAGTAGTACAGACAATTAATGTGATTGTGTTGGAAATTTTGATCAGATTATATCAGAACTGCTATTCATATCTGCTGTAGCATTTCATTCCCTGTGATATCCTGAAATTACTGTATTTCCTCTTTTATTAGACCACAGTTTTCAAGAGAAGCTCAAATACTGAAACTAGTTTTTTTTTTCCAGCCAGCATGGTGCGGTTTAAATGGATGGTTTTTTGTTTATCTTCCATACAGACATTTTCGGAGGGCTGGTTATTGAGTGATACATGGTTTATGTGAAGGAATCACTTTAAACTTTCAGATGAGATCAACATGCAGCGTAACGAGACGGCGGACATAGAGCGTGAGATCCGTAACATGCACAATGACATCCTGAAGCTGAACACACTCCTGAACAAGGAATCAGGAATGCATCATAACCTACAGCAGGGTAACGTTCTGATGGAAAACGACTTTGTCGGGGCTCTGAAGGAGGCGGAGATGGAATCCATCCAGATGCAGGCCAATCTTGATGCTATGAAGGAGGAGAAGGAAAGACTCCTCAACAGTCTGGTGGAGGCAGAGTAAGTCTACATCAGCTTTATACACACTAATATAATACCCATTCTTGCTTTTGAACAGATTAGCACAACTTCAGCTGGCTTCACTTAGGATGGGTTTTTCATGAGCTGAGTTCCGTTACCAGTCAGTGTAGTTTCTGATAGACTTCAAAATTTCCAGAATAATGTCAAAATCCTTCCCAATATTTCATTATTGGCCCAGTCAGTGTAGTTTCTGATAGACTTCAAAATTTCCAGAATAATGTCAAATGTATCCCAATATTTCATTTTTGCCCAGTCACCATAGTTTCTGATAGAATTCAAAATTTCAAGAATAATGTCAAATGTATCCCAATATTTTTATTTTGGCCCAAGAAATATTTATATTATCTTTCTTTACCGGTATATCATGCATCAGGGTTGCTTAAGCACATTTTATTAAAAAAATTGCCAAATTTTAATATTCATATATGACAAGCCCTGAATAATTTTCTTCATGTTCAGAGTAATCATTAAATATGATAAAGTGATGAGAGACCATGCTTATGTTTAAAGGACTACAGGGAGAGCATAGTTATGACTGAAGGTCACAAGTTTGGGGCCCATCTGACCTTATATCAAATTAACATGTCCGGTGTCTTACAGGCGACAGATCATGCTGTGGGAGAAGAAGACACAGCTCGCCCGGGAGACCCGAGCGGCTGTGGATTCTGAGGTTGGACAGGGTGAGATGAGAGCCATGAGGGCGGAGATCCACAGGATGCAGGTCCGCTACACTCAGCTGATGAAGCAACAGGAGTCCATGATCCAGGAGATGGAGAAGGCTGTATCAAGGTGGGGCCCTTAGCAGAGCGCATACCTCAACCTAGGCAAAACAATGATTCCTAGAGCCACCCCTTATCCAGATCCACACTTAAATATAGTGGAGTAAATTGTAAATTCCAAGTCCCTTCCCCTACACAAAGTTTTATGGAAATCTGATAAGTTGTTCTTGGGTAATCATTGTAAAAGACAAACAAAAGAAATAATACAACCTCCTTGGGACAGGTGATAATTAAATTTCCTTAGATTTTAGTATCTTTCATTGAGAGTTTTTTTGTGTAGATTTCAAGAAATGGTTAACAGAAAATTTTCCACATTGAGATTTGTTATAAAATCTACTCTAAAACAAACAAAAATCCAGCATCTCAAGCCCACTGATGAATCATAGATTGATAAATCCCATTTCTAGGATTTCAATATTGCTCATAGCCAGTAATTTGAAAGTTCAAAGAAAATCAAACTTCAGCTAGTTCTCTCTGATCCTTCGGTTTCAATTACTTTGTGCACTCATGCTTTTGTTCCCTGCTGAGTTAATGAGCTGTACTTTCATTGTTGGTCACTTTGACCAGTCAGCTATAACACAGCCCCATATTACCCTGTCCTGAACTAAATCTTCAGATAGATTCCTATCTAATTGATTATCTACCTCCCATGGCTTTTATTTGTGATATGCCCACCCATTATTGTCTTATTATAATGCTATTTAACATAAAACTCCCAAATTAAGTGTTGAGAATTTAAACCTGGAAGACCTATCAGTGAAAACTGCACAACCTTGTGTTGTTCCTCATGAGATAATCATATATTTATTTACAAAATACATAGCCAACTACTGTACATATTTTTATTTTGAAGTAAATATGCAAATTAAAGACATTGAAATTATTTCAATTAATAATATTTTCAATTTATTATTTGCAAATGTTACAAAATCTTTGTATTCTCTTGTATTTCATATGTGGATTACTCTTGAGAGATAGGTGGACAGAAAATTATAAATTATATTATAATAATAATATTAGTATTTTCATTTGCACATACTGCATGTTTTTTACTCGGTAGACGTGACACCATTGTTACCCGTGGCGATGCCCAGGCCAAGATGAACAAGAAGGTCCTGACAAAGGGTACATTCCACCGCCAGATGGCCGAGCTCAAGAAGAAGATTAAAACCACCATACAGGTGAGGAGATATGATAAGTGATTCAAGTCAAGCAAACGTATTCCAAATCTCATTATATTATCATATAACATTATTGCCTATAAAAAAAATATTTATATAGATTTTACATAAAATGAGCCCAATTCCTTGAGAAAAAAACATTTTTCTGTCTATTTTTCCACAAAAAAACATGAGGTTGTGTGATTTGTTCAAAAACTATTGGCACATATATGGGCACTTTCAACTCGGCAGTGACATGTCACACACTGGGAAATCCCCTGTGACTAAAAATTCAACCTCTCAGTAAAAGTACAGTATTTCTGCCACTGTCAGCCCCAAATTTTCAGGAGAGAATAAAAACAGCATGCATTACTAGATCTGAGTTGTTGATAAAATTCAGTCTGTGATGTCATGTGTAAAAGCCAATCAAATCTGGGCAAAGTCTGGAATCTGGGTGAAATAATTTGTTCACACAACAAACGCATGTGGAATATTTTTACTTAACCTGAGTGTAGCCTTTTTACATTCTAGGCTAGAGGTACCTATCCTAGAATATAACTTTAAATTTAAAGGTTTAATTTGACTTGGAAAAAAAGTTTTTTTATGTCTCCAAACTTAAAGGATTCTTTCTGATATATTATTAATTATAATTAACTGGAAAATTCCCAACTGCGTGTAATGAACAGTGTTATTTAAGTGTCATATGGAATAGGGTATGATAATTGTTCATGAGAGCTAATTCCCTGGCTTTTAATCCCATGTATAAACAACCTTTATAATACAAGAAAATTGTAAAATAATTCTGAGCTCTGCCAGATATCTTTAAACATTGTTGTGGTGTTAGACATATTTAACACTCTTTTTTTCAGAACTTTTTTTTTTATTCAGAATTTTTACAAAGGTGTCACACTAATTTCTGTATTTAATGATAAAATTTTGCAAATCAGTTAGCAATATTTACATTGAATAAGCTTGTAAGAAGGCACGGACAGTCTCCATAGGCTGGGGATCAACATAGTGATGAAATCCTAATATTTGGACCTGTGAATTACAGGATGCCAATGGTTGTGATGCGGAGATTCGTGAACTCCGCAGCCACCAGCAGGAGCTGAGCGGGAAGCTGGAGGAGAAACAACTGAACACGCAGCAGCTCGCAAACGCGTCAGACACGCTGGACGGAGACATTGACCGCCTCCTAGAACAGAAACAAAAGGTAAGGAGGCATGGCTCATCTTAGTAATGATTACTGACAATTTACATGTGCATTACAAGTTCTAGAATTCTTGCAAGAAATGTCTGAAGCATTTCTGCAGATTCCTTTAAGCTGTAGTTTTATTTCTCATAAAAAAAACCTATGGGGTAAAATCCCATTGCAGACTTGACGAGTGTAAATAGGTTTTCAGAGAACAGTTTCAGAGAAGTTTGACTGGTGGTGGTGGTGATGGCTGAACTTAGTAAACTGAATTTCAGACTGTTATCCTGTCAGAATGTAATCAAGGGTAAGCATATTGGGCATGATAGATATAGTTGCTGCCATCTAGTGTTCAATTTCATAACTAACTCTGATCATTTGACTCATTTTGTGCAATCCAGTAAAACTGCATTTTGGTCCTGAGTGCAAGTGCAATTTGGTCAAACATATTCATATACTTTCTTCCACAGTACTTCCAAATCGATAATGAAATTTTTGTTGTTGATGAGATGTAGGTGGAGGCAAACATCCAGATTCTAAAATCTGAAATAATTTGGGTTGCCCTGAGACCTGCTCATTTGAATACTGTCGGGCTGCAAACTTTAAATTCAGAATTCCAATTCAGATTTTTCCACAACCAAATTCACAAGTTAATTTCTCCATCCATGGGTGAGTTATTTGTTTTTTTAGAACTGAGTAATAATTATATGTGCTGTACATCCAGTAATTTTAAACTCCTGTATTTCTGCAGAACATGACTGATCTGCTGAACCAGCAACAGAAGGCAAAATACTACCAGCAAGTGAAAGACGGGAAGTACACACGGCTGTGTAAAACTGACACTGCGCTGGAGACAGAGAGACAGAAACAGATTGACCGCATGCAGACGCTCACTGCCATTACCGATCGTTTGATCCAGGAGTTCCCACACGCCCAGCCAGCCCTGAAAAAAGTCACAATGACCCTGGCCACTAAAATTGGTGCTGATTGATACAGTTGCACCAATTACACATCATAACATAAATATTAAACCAAAGGAACAAATGGACACTGTGAAAAGTCTAAGTTTTGTTATTATATATACAAAGTAAAAATCCTGCAAATGGTAATGTGGACCAATCAATCATTATTTCATATAGGATTTCAAATGATAGGCACAAAATTACAACATATAAGTTATCAAGTGCTGCATCAGACTTCTTGTTTTATCATTGTTGGTATCACCTGTGTACTGAATTAAATATATATACACATGATCCTTATGTGTGGTTTATGGCATTGTTTTGTGGTACTCTGATTTTTGGCAACGGTCTGTTTTATTCTGATGGTGACTTGTTTTATATTCCTGTAATTAATACATTATTTATCAAAACTAGAATGATTTGGTTAAAGAAGTTGTGCCAAAGAATACTTATTTTTAAATTATATTAATTATTGTCAGAACAGGGGTTGCTATATGATTGGTAGCTGATCACATAAAAAGCGAGCACTTGGGTAAATCCTAAAAAAAACCGTTGGTTCATTTAAAATTTCATAATAGCTATAATAATCTGACCCCCCGGTATGACCTACCAGTTTTTACTGGTATGTCTGCGTGGCGGGCGGGTAACGGTGTCACCCACCATAAAGTTGACAGTTAACGTTCAAGTGTCCCAGTGAACTTCTTGCACATAGCACCCCTGGTGTCATGTTGACCGCGTGGATTGCCTATGGCTTTAAACAGTATCAAACAAACAGGCGGAGTTCTGTTTCTAGTTACTAACGCTCAATGTCTAAGGCGCGCAGCAAGTACAGGGCATTTCGCACATCTCCAGATCCGCTTTCACGCACGACTTGCCGCCGCCTGTAACTAAATTTTAGGCATTGACTCCTAACAAAATTGCTCCACTGAGCGGTTATCACGAGTTTACCAGTCCAATTATGAGCAATTATAGTGAATCATTGATGCAGCGAGCTGGTACGAAGGTGACACAAATTAACGAAGTGCCCAACAGGAAATGTGAGCAGGCCATCCGCACGCTTCCCTGGACAAGTGTAATGCACTTTTATAAGGCTATTGTTCAAGAAAACAAACTCTGTTTCAATACCAGTTGTTACAGTCCAACGCTGCCTCTGTCCCACTATAACGACTATTTGAAATGTCACCACGTATATATTGCATTCACAAGATGTTGCAGCGTGCCCACATCATGTAAATGATACTGTCATTGCCAGGAAACGTGCCCACGACGGTAGCAGTACTCCGTAATCTGACGCCGTGATCTTCAGTTTCTCCCCTCCCATTCATAATTTCTGAAGTCTGCATGTAAAATAAATCCCAATTTAACCCAGTCAGTCAACTCCAATAGGATTATAAAATAGGTCTACACTCCTTTGCTCACATTCGAAAGCTGTGGATATAGTTTCAAGTGGGCTAGATCAAACCCTTTGATGGAATCCATGAAACGATAAGCCACGCTTGTCGTCCGTTGTATATCGGGGTATCCCCTTCCCACGCCAATTCTGTATCCTTTACTTCCTTAAAAATTCCGTTTACAGGACAAAGGCACTTGCAATTTCCCATGCAACTTATCATATAAAGAAGGCATTTAACCGATTTTTTTATTTTGTCCTCTTTGTGTTATTCCATCTTAAAATATCTCTCCTGTCAGTGAACTTTTTGTTTTGAACATCGAATAAACTATACCACACTGGGCTTCTGATCTCGCACCGACATTTACGATCACGTATCGGGTTTCAAAAGTTCTTTCATCTTGCACCGGCAAATTGATTGTCCTGACAATCCCGCTGCTCGCCTGATATACTGTAGGCCCTATATAGCTGTATAACCAGTGACCCTTGACCTTATATTAGCAGTCTCCTGCGACGCGACTGATGCTGACATGTGTGCTATTCGTCTGCTAACATATGTAGCCGAGTATTTGTATCTTATTAATAGAGTCAAATTTTCTTGAGGCCAGACTGGCTGTCATCAGGACCGGGGGTACCATTCGACAAAATATATATACAGGCAGCCGCTAAAGTCTCGGCTCTAGATGGGCTCCATATACTAACCCTTTGATAAGGACCCCTGAGCAATTTTCAAACCTTTATTGTATACATACTTCAATCCAGTGGATGGTGACCCTATTGTATTGGTGGATACCTTTTTTATAAAACTATGGATAGAGTTAGGGATATTTGAAACTAAAGTTGGAAATTGCGGTCTTAATTATATATATACGGGCGTTTGACCATTGAGAGGTATGCATGACCAGGAAAAAAAGAAGCGTAGGGGATTCTAACATGAACAGCGCTAGTATATGAACACCTGAGAGACAAAAATGGAGATCCTTGTTATTTTTGTCTACAAGACCTATGTTTTTATTTTTTAGGGTCAGGTTGGGGTATAGGCTAGTATATATATATATATATATATATATATATATATATATATATATATTTATATATATATATATATATCGGACGTTCCAAGTAAATTTCTCGTAGCTGCGTTATATATAGACGCAACACGCTGCATGACCACAAAAAGACGCACGAGTCTTGCGCATCAATTATTAACTATATATAGACAAGGACTCCTTGCTATATAGGCAATTGAAACCCAACGTGAGTCGAAGTGTGCACTATAGGCCAAATGGCCCAAGTAACCCACCTATATTTATTTATAGGTAAACAATGTAGTCTATCAGTGAATATACATGCATGGCCCGCGTCCCCGGTTGAGCTAAATACATGTCTGTCAGACGGTTGGCCGTGACGCTGTGATGTAGCTTATTTCATAGTCTCATTCTAAAAAAAAAAGAAAGAATTTCGTTTAAACACGTAATTTTGACTTCAATTGCAAATTAAAGATGTTATAAATTAAAACCTGTACACGCATCCTGAAAAAAAAACCCGAGGTAAGAGAAAACAGGTAAAACCTATGATCATTAAACACGAACCACCGCAACCTTTTTATATCCACGGTATACCTTCAGTCTTAAAGTCGTGCCGTCCGTTCGTCGTGCATGCCGTCCGTCCATCCGTTATAACATAGTGTCACCGCGATAACCAACCGGTACTTTGATGGATTTTCAAGAAACTCACAATAACTATACTTATCAATAGATTATCTCACCTGAGTTCGATTATTGGCAAAATCCACGCATATTTAGGTCAGAGGTTTTTAGGCTACTTGGTGTTGTCGATTGGATAACTTACGAAGATTATGATGGATTTTGATGAAACTAAACAGAAAGGGTAATCAATAAAATCTCGCCGAAGTTTGATTTCCAGTACAATTTACGCATATTTAATGATGTCAAAGGTCACCAGGCTGCTTTGTATACAGGGCAATTCGTAGTGTCGCCGTGATAACGTACAAGGAATATAATGGATTTTGATAAAACTCAATGGAAATATTAATCTTTATTATATCTCATGCACCTAAGTTCTATATTCAGCAAAATTCATGAATATTTATAATAAGGTCAGAGGTCACCACCTTTGGTGGCATCACACTGACTTAGAAAAAATCTTATGGATTTTCATAAAACTCCTGATAAGTATTAACCAATACAGTTTCTCACCTGAATTATATTTTCACCATTTGCGGTGCTTTTGTTTAGTTTGTTTTAAAGGGGCCTAATCACTTATAAAGCATGTTGAATGAACACGAAAAATAGTTTCTTGGATACCTTTTAAAATAAATCGATCACATAAGCATAAACACAGCGCGTGGGCTGTGTGCATTGCGGGGCCACAACACGTGTCAATCAGGAGATGCATTGATTGACTTGGCCCAAAAATGTAATACATGTTCCCGCTGGCTGAAACAAAGCGTGTTTCGACGGAAAATTAGACCTCCGGTCACGCGGCCTAAGCTTGATATATGGTAAACAGACACACGTGGACAGTGTTTACCAACACACAGAGCGCGGGGTACTAAGACGGTGTGCTGTGATGGTTTTGCTGGGAAACTTTTGTATCAAGCAAAAGTGAACTGATAGTGTGAAAGAATAGGTGAATTATTGGTCCTGATTATGTCCCTTTAAGCCATTTTTTGTGGCCTATAGGTCTATCCACTTCGTTTTCCGGAACTGCATGCATGCATGCATGAGGACCTTTGAAGGTTTGCTGATTATAGTCTACCTAGCTGCATTTTCCCAAATCTTGGATCCACCCCTGAAATATGTATATACATGTATAGATGATATATATCATTTTTTTTATAAATGAAATAACAATTATACCCTCCGTGATCATGTAGTTAAACATGAACCAATTTATATAAACATGTGTATGCAACCCTTTCTTGGTACATTAGTAACATAGACAGTCTACCCAAATCAGTTAAACCCCTTAAAACATAGCTTTTTTCAGAAAGCTTATGTGACTTAATATTGACTCAAAACTGTCCTTATGCTTGTAAAGTGCCACAGAAAACGTGTTTCATTAGTATATATACGTTCTATAATCGAGCTCTCTACAAAACGTGATAATAATAATAAAAATAATAATAATAATAATAATAATAATAATAATAATATATCCATGAGCTGCCATCTTCCTATTATCCCGGCTCTGGCATGCGGCAACTTGCTTTATCGAATACTAAATACTTTGGCGTCTATTTCATGATAAATGAACAAGGCAATTGAACCAACCAGATAACCCGCGCCTACACTTCCTCTACAGAGCGACAGAAAGACATCTATATTTACTTTTACTATTAAATGTCTATTTTTTAATCAAACGTTTAGTATTGCCATAAAGGCATCGAGAACCTGACCAATAAGATGGGGGGTATGAAAAGTAATCCCGCATTTGGTGCATGTGTTCTTGACCAGACCGTCTGACAACCTGTGAACAGTTTTGATGAGTTTTTATGAAACAGATGCAAACGTATATAGCTGCTATGCAGTGTTTGACTGTAATAGGGAGATGTGATCTGTTGGAAGCGCCAGTATATATAGATGAGATATGACAGGATGTCATAATCACGTGGACATGTCACTAGGCCGAGTCTGGTGTCTGTTATGGTAACTGAACCCGACTGAGCTGCGAAAATTATCCTAACAGTTTATCAAGCTGACCGCTTCAGGACACCAGACACCCGTCACCTGGTCAAGCGTATAAGATAGGTCTGTCTGTTTCAGGGTATATACATACATGTGTACAAGATAAGTTTGATGGGAAAGTATTCATATATACAAAATGTATACCGCCTTTTCACTGTGATACGCACAAGATGCACTGATTTTATATGGTTCTATAAGATATACATGTACTCAGGGGCGGATAGTCGGATACAGGATCTTGGGGGGGGGGGGAGGGGGGCAAGGGTTGAACAACCGGTACAACTTATCCGGCGCTGTTTTCGGTAATAAGTGTATATATATATTTTTTTTTACAGATTTTTTTTTTTCGAAACATAGAGGGCGCGCGCCCCCCTCTTAACCGTCCCCGATACTGCATCGCGCGTTCGAGCGCCAAAAAGTTGTTATGGTTAAGTTCATTACATACCGCTTTACATAAAAATGTGTGCATTCAGTTATTGCAGTCACACTAACTATACATCATTCATTTTTCCTCTTTTCTACCAAACAGGTTTTTGTGTAAATAATCATTAGCACAGAACTTTAAAAAAAAATATTTCGCAAATAAAATCACACCAGCAAATAGCATTATGCAAAATCACACACACATGTATATACAAGTATATCCATCAGGCCATTCATAGGTGTTAATATATTAAAATTCATTTTTACATGTTAAATACATGTATATAGTGTAATTTAAGTTCAGGTAACTGTTGATGATTATATACATAAATTCATTAAAATTTAACGCCGTGAGTTTTATACCCTTGTCTCTCTCTAGCTCTCTCTCTCTCTCTCTCTCTCTCTCTCTCTCTATATATATATATATATATATATATATATATATATATATATATATATAAACATATATAACGTGCGTGGCCAAGGGCAACGACTTCCTGGAATACCAGTCAGGAGGCAGATGGTCCGTGCATGCTGATATGGTTTGCAAGGATGACGCATGTAGCGGCGGTAACTTCAATGAGATTATTTCCATTTCCAGTTATTTTTCCTGTTTATCTTTGTATCATAAGTATACATTCAAGGCTATTGGAGATTTTCGTAAATACTGCCTGCGCCTTCGTGGGCAGATTAAACAATGAATGGCCATGCATATATGACTCCTATGGCTGGCCTTATATATATATATATATATATATATATATGGAATCTTATATACCTGCATGATAGTTGCAAATAAATATATACATATAAATTAATGAATGACCGTGTATATATAAATATATATATATATATATATATATATATATATATATATATATATACACGGAATTCCGGGTAAAACATATACTTTAGCATGTGCATGGCGGTCATTGACTCTTATACTTTGCAGAATGATTATTGAGACCTTCTCACAAATACACCATTCTTAATTCTAAACATATTACATACTAAATCAGTTGAATCAATATTACATGTAATAAAACATTTATATTATTTTTACTATTATTATTATCATTAGCAAAAATATTTCCATGCAGGTTTGTTGGGCCTCTGTGTTTTTCTGTTACGACATATAACACGAGTGAACCACAACCAAGAAAATAAACTACTGCATATCTCACATGGGAGACAATTAAATTATAACTGAGGTGTCATAAAAAGTGAAAATTAAAAAAAAAGAGCTTGCATGAAAACACACATGCAATTAAGTATATACAGCAACATGTTTGAACCCGACATGCATACAAGTATATAAATATACATGTCCCAATTAATTTTTGTTCAACCAGTTAAGGAAGAAGGAAAAAAGGCTTAGGCCTAAACAGCCCATCGGAGTGATAATCTCATATTTTCAGTAATATAAAAGCATCCTTTTCGTCCTGCCGTGCATGTGCACATGTGCCAATATATACTTCGGGCAATAAACTGGATTATAAAACGTCCTGCATGC
Organism: Sipunculus nudus; assembly: GCA_026874595.1. NCBI lineage: Eukaryota > Metazoa > Annelida > Sipuncula > Golfingiida > Sipunculidae > Sipunculus > Sipunculus nudus. The sequence goes on from CM049307.1 coordinate 62,091,859, forward strand.
CCGTAGAAAAAAGTTTGTAAGGCCAAATAAAATAAGGTTTGGTTCTCAGGCACTTTTTTTCAGAAATCAATGCGGGCGCGCGGGCGTTTTTTTTTTTTAATTTTTTTTTATTTTTGTAAGTTTCGGTAAAAATGTCAAATAATAAGGGAAAAGCAAGATGGATTTATTTGGCTAAACAAGTAAAAGCACTACATAACAAAGGAAATTTTTATCAAAATTGTATGATTTTATCTTCTTGGGAGAAATGTCCGAGCTTCTGGAACTCAATATTGATAATATTTTGTTGAAAATCAAAATAAAAACTTTTCATGCGGAGGTTTAAAATTGACGCGGGCGGTGCCTGAGAACCATATCTTTATTTTTTTGCCTAATATTTTTAAAGCACTATGATCAAGAAGAACAAAAACTTTCAGACTACAGTTTAGTTCTCATTGCAATCCTTTACAGATCTTGTAAACTTTGAATTTGACGGGCCGTATACAGCCAAAATAATTCTACATGCATGCATGCATATGCGTATATATGAATACATGCCTATATATATATAGGTCTAATTTCCAGGTATCTAAACATATATATAGATGTGTCCATAAAAGTTAATCGACGTTTGTATTTTGTAAGCTTATACTATCATATAGGTGTATTGATGTTTACATCGTGATCGATATATATATATGGTTGGTTTCTTTTGTGAGGACTTAATGGGTTTTCATATCTATATTATATTGAAGCAATGTTGATTTTTTTCAAAGAAACTACAGGGGACCTGCATGGTATATATATTGCGATGGTTTTAAACATCACCAAAAGCGTATTGAACCCTTGATTTTAAGTCACGCACACAAATACGTGCAAATATATTTGTCCTTGCCCGTATATAGGCCTATACCATCAAGTTCCAATCATCATCACTTCATGATCACACCTAAATATATTTAGATCTGCATATAATTTGTGTATGTATAAATGCATAAATAGACATATCATAATTGTAGAACCCGTTATAAATAATTTAACCCATTTATATATATATATATATATATATATATATATATATATATATATATGTCACAGGACAAACTCCGATCCAGTAGAATCGTCGATCCTACTAGGACAAAGTCAGATCGGACTTTCTACTAGGAGAAACTCCGATCAGACTTTCTACAAGTAGGATCGGCGATTCTACTATAGGACAAACTCCGATCATAGCCTCTACTAGGATAACTCCGATCAACCAGAGACCACAACATAATTAGACTTTCTACTGGATCGACGATTCTACTGGATCGGAGTTTGTCCTGTGACATATATATATACAAATGTACGTTCTCTAATTTGTAAGTTTCAGCCTTCTAAATATAACTCGCCAGCCAGCAGAAGATGTGGGAATTAAACCAACTCACATGAAAATGTGACACATGCCTATAACAGGACAAGCCCAATTTGAATCCCCATCTAACTGACATATAACAAGTGACCGTTTATATGTACAGCCGTTTAGTCTGAACCGTACCTGCCCATGCAACTAACCCCCTTATTGCCCCTGGGAGGGTAGAGGGCTCTCTGGGGCAAATTCATGGCCCGAGTCATTGCCGGCGGTAGCAACAGGCTCTCGCGATGTCCCCCGCTCTGCATGTGTTTTCTCGCATTGGGGCATGACCCCCTCATAGCGGATAACGATTTGAATCGTTTGAATGATGCGCGGGCGGGCCAGCGAGATAAAACTGTTTGGTTGCCCCGGTTAACGCTCATCCTGAGTTTCAGTAGTAACAGACCCATGAAAGGATGTACACGAGTTTACCGCCTGTAGATGATGGAATATGTAAACACTTAGGCAATTAGCTTATTTAAAGGTTACACGTTTTATTTAGCCCGCGGGGTGTAAAGTCTATCAAAACAACTAGTGGAATATGATTGTTAACAGAGACTGCTCTGTATATATTTAAACATATGAAAGATTATTAACTGGTGCACAGCATTATTTTAAAAAATTAAAGTTTAATTAATATGAATCGGTTGAATTTATTGGCCACTCTTCAGCATATATTCATTTTCACATATCTTCAGGGGCCTTTCACATGGAAAGTATGCCTTTAATGTGAAGATGTACCCATGGAAAAAAAGGATTAATTTTACACTGGTACATAACATGCATAGCCTAATATGGCCGATAAGACCTAGATTATACATGCATGTACATAGGGAACTGAAATGTATGTATGCTTAAAAATATACATGTATATGAATTATATTTATTGTTTAACATTACTTATGTATTTCTTTGGAAACTTGAGTAAATAAAAGTATTTGAAAAATATAGGCTTATTATAACTAAAACGGTAGATCTACCATAAATATTGAATAAAAAATTAATCAACCTACCAGTTAAAACATATATACATAATATGCAGGCTTTATATTTAAAATATATTAAATATATGGGCTCATCTTTTAACGTCTTAAAATATTAATATGATAAATATGATTAATATTGTAAATATTTATATATAATTATATTAATTATACACATTGCATAATTTTTTTTTAAACTTTTAAATGATTTTATTTTATTATTGTACACACACTTAGAAACAATCAAAATCTATGAACCGCAATAAACAAACGGTAAAAATTCCTAGCTGACATTTATAGGAAGTCCTATTCATCTTGACAATGAGCGATAATCAACTGATTATTTTTTTGGCAGGTATGTTAACGCTTTGGACAATGTTGATACAACAGCAAGCCATGCATGACTAGCCAATCACAGAAGTCGCACATGTTCGAAAGTTTGAAGCGAACAGGCCCTATGGGAAGGCGTGTCATGGTGAACATCTCGCGAGACGCCGAGACATCAGCTCAGCCAATCAGAAGCGAGCAGGGGATAAGGACGGATTTACTGGAGTAGTGGAGGCCGTTGTAGTTGGGGGAAAAATTCGGGGATCTCAGAGTTTCATTTCAGGAAAAACCGTTTTCTCCAACATGAAAGGTAAGTTAAGAAGCTGATTTGAAAGTGTAATGGCTTAAAATGTTGTTTTGGTGGATTATTATAACTTTCTTTCCTAGGTTGACGGCTGTTTACACCATCGGTCATTCAGTACTTGGCGGCGGATTTGAGTTTGAAACCAAACATGGTGTGTACAAGTCAAAATATGTACGACTTGAGTAATTCTTGTAAACTCTGCAAAATGTTGCAAGATGTTGTATACAGCCTACTCCCAGCATTCTAACATTCATCTGTTTAGATTGTTTTGAATGAATATTTTTTTTCAGTGAAGAATTCACAATCATAAACATGAGTCATGACGGTTTGATTTTTGCATTGCAGCAAATGAAGGTTCACAATTTTATTTAAGCTGTATACGATGTAAAGCCACAATAAAGCTCTTAATTTTAATATCTTAGGATTCTAAAATGTATGATTTCAATGTTTTATTTGTATGGAAGACGAGTAGGGCAGTGGGATATGTCAGTGGGTCCTGAATGGGGTAAAATACATGAATTTAATTTTAAAATGTGAAATTTGTTAAGTTTTCCTTTTTACTAATTTGAGTTCCTTTTATATATATTTCATTAAAAAATTTGTATTTTTTATGTGATGAATTTGAACATGTTATTGAAATATGTTCATATATTATACAGGTAAATGTAAATATCATGGGGTGCAATTTCCGTTGACGTGATGTGCGCCTTGTTGCGGAATCCACAACTGATACAACCATAGTTGTGGAAATGACATGTACAATTAGGCTTTGTAATGGTGAAATGGTAGAAGGCACCAAAAACTCTGAAAGTGCTAAATATACACATCAAAATACATCTGTTCTTGTCTTTGGTAGTAAATGGGTCTTTCTGGCAACAATACCTTGATATTTTAATTAAATATTATTCCCAAAAGATCCTGGTAAACCTACCATGATTTAAACATAACAAACTTAATTAACTTGTTGTGAGAGGAAAATCATCAACTGGTACCCTGATCAGACCCTTATTAACACCAGCTTTTTCAGTTCCAAAAACATTAGACTCTGAGCGGCGTTGCAGTCTAGATGCCATTGCAAAGAACTGTGGGACACTTCACTTGATCATGGCAACATAGATTTTTCTCTATGTAAACATAAGGGCTCTTATTAAAATTTTGGATATGTAGGGCATCTTAGGATTACATTGATGCTAAAACCTATTGGAAGTTTCATAAAACATTAATAGACAACAAAAAGGTAATTCTTTTATGTGGACACCAGATATAAAAAGTCACTTAAATACAATTCCAAAAGGGTCTCCTATTCGAAAACCTTACAAGCTGTTTTCATATGGGTCATTCTCAAGACATTGTTTAAGAGCAGCAGAGCAAATAGGGATAAAGCATCTTTGGACAAGACAAATATGTGCCCATCTATGAAGTTGCAATTTTGCCCATACCAAGTTCATTTCCACCTATGAAAAAATTATATATTTCAAATTTTTACCTAAAACTACTTGTGTAAATCAAGTTGTGAATGTGCTGCATGCTGTTTTATTGTATTTTTAAGGGATAGTACTTTACTACTCTCATACTGTCCTACATTAAGAGATGTTGCAGATATGCATAGGGCATTTTAATAACTTTGGACTTTCATACCTCTTGTTTGAAGTCTTCAGAAGATGCCCATCAATTCCTCTTTGCTGTAATGAATAAGGATTTGTAGACTGTATAAGGCAAAAGATAGGCCTGCCAAGTAACAAGTATATCAGAGAATATTGCCTTGGCATAAACCCTCAATGGCGCATGAAGCTTTCGTCCATATAGACTGATCTGGAGAAGTCCCAAGTCAGGAAAGTCTGTTGATATACAAAATAGGCGGCTAATGGGGCTTTCCCTTTTTCTGTGAAATGTTGAGTGAGAATTCCGGTCTGATTGGTTTAGTGACAGGATTCCACCCATCATGAAAAAAATACCCAAGGTAATCTTGCAAATTATTTGCATCGACTGAAATTAAAACAAGGACTAACGTTACATGTGTATCAGTATTAGACACATTTGGACAACTGAAAAATGTAGAGCAAGACTGCTGCAGTGTACAAATAAAAACATACATGTGTATTGCAAATGTGATAAAAAAATAAGTCTGTTATGTCAATAGACCATTTCCATATACACAAAGGTGAATGCAAATGCTGTTTTCGGAATCACTTGGTGCTCAACTGTCTCATTGGAATTCCTTACTATACCACAAAGAACATCCCTGTGTTAACAGCACATACCAACAGCAAAAAGTGATGCCAAAGGCAAACATACTCTTCAGTGACAGTGATGTGGACAGATCGATTGAATTAATAAAGAGGAAAAAATAATTACTGTGCTTGCCTTTTTATTTGTGAGGGTATTAATTTCGCAATATTCACAAATGTGAAATGATCACAAAAATGAAATGCCCCAGCAACTGAGATGACCTCTGAAATAACCCACAGCAACCTAATTTGTGGTTTCAAAACTGGCTCATGCAATACCCCTACAAATAGACTGTGATACATATGGACTGTGATACAAGTCTTATTTAATGACTGAACTAGAAATCAGTTAGGTATTGTAGGATATTTCTTCTAAAATATAGATTCTGCTAAACTTAGATTTCACAGGTTCTGGTGTAATTGCAAAAATGAAAAAAAAAATCATGAAATTTCAGCCTCTCGAAAATAAAGCCAACCACAGTATATGATGCCATATCATAAGGACATTAAAACAATTACTTATGTATGGCATCTTCTTCTTATGCATTTGTGTGCCATCAAGATTTGAGGCCTCTTAGGCTAAATATAAAGGCACCGCCTGCATCAATTTTCAACCCCGCATCAAATTTTTTTTATTTTGGTTTTCAATAAAAAATTACAAATTTTGAGCTCCAGCCTTTTGTGCATTTCTCCCAAAAAAAAAAAAATAATACACTTTTGATAAGTTTTTCATTGTTATGTAGTGCTTTCACCAGTTTAGCAAAACAGTTGTTATTATAATGCTTTTCCCTGACCATATTACATTTTTATTAAAACATACAAAAAAAAGTAAAAAAAATCTCGCCTGCATTGATATCTGAAAAAAGTGCCTGAGAACCAAACCAAATTTTTTTTGGCCTTACATATGCAAAGAACCCACTGTTTCTAACCAATTCATGTCTTGATACCTCATAAACTTCTCCTTGATGTTGATAAACACAATTCACTAATGTATTATAGATAATGAGTTTATTACAAATGAGGAATGACTTTCCATCCATTGTGTATTGATGTTCCTTACTGTTCTCTTTTTTTCCAGAAAACCTTTTGAAAGCTAAGTCCTGCAGAAAACTTCGCAGTCATGCCACTTTGTGCCAAAGTTTATCATCATGGTGTATATGGAGTCTGCCTGAGGAAATTCTAATAATACTCTTCAGAGGGTTACATATACGAGACCTGCTTAGTTTACGATCTGTAAGTTAAACATATGGTTCAAACTAATATATAAAAAAATTAAATTTTATGATTTATATCTGTCCAGAGAGAACTTTTGTTATGGTCAGTTCTTTTTCCAGTTTTTGCTGTAAAAAAATTAGTTGCATAGCTAAATCAGGTTAGATAATACAATTATTAAATACATAAAATCTTTCTTTTAACTGATTTGGATTGTCGAGTTACCAATACTGTATACAGCGCAATAAGTGCCCAGAGCACACTCAAAATTGATTTTTAACAGAAATAAATTATATCCCCAAAAAGCCATATTTTAGAGTATTTGTGCTCATATTTCTTGCATAGTTATTGAACTCTTTAAGAGTGATTATTCTTTTAAGCCCTAATTTGGTTTGTTTTTGTTTTTCCAGACTTGTACTTACTTCCGTGATCTCATTGATAACAACAGTTGTATTTTGAGCTCTGCAGCATTTGATGATTCATGGCCTTCAGAACCAAATATAAGGCATTTTGAAAGGTAACAAAACAAAGGCTCTTAATTTATCAATACATCCCTGTTAAAAGATACTCATAGATCTAACCTGTAATGTCCAGTTTCTTAAACTTACACTTTTTTTTAAATTTTTTTTTTGTGGAGGTAACCGCCTCAAGTTTTTTAATGCTGACTTAACTAATTCTTAATTAAGTATGTACATCTGCAGAGTTTCCATTTTGGTTTGGGACTACTTGACAGGGCGGTAGCACTCGCTTCCTATCATTTTTATAGCCTGGTGTCACCCAGGCCCGGTGTCTACTGCACCTGCGGGTCCTGGGTGTTTAATCATCCCCATTGCTGGGTCATAACCCTGAGGAACCCCCCAAAGACTCTAATGTGAGTGATGCACAGCGTTCTCATTAAGCCTGTAGAGCGCTCACCCTGGGTAGGGGCCGACTGAAAAACCTCACCGCCTCGGCTCAGATTCGAACCCACAATCTCCCGGCTTTGAGTCCTGCGCTCTACCCCTGAGCCATAGAAGCCGGTCTTAAACTTACGCTTGTTCTTTGTGGATGAGATTCATGCCAGTTATGTTTATCCTATGTTATGTGAATAAATGGGAAATTTCCAGAAGAATCAATCTGTCACAATTCCAAAATACTTGTTTAGTTTCTTTAGACTTCAGTAAAAGGAAAAAAATTATGTTGGGTAGTCAAGTTTTGAATTGTTTTGTATTCATTGCAATTATAAACATTTAATATTATCTCATTTTTTTCAGGGCAGCAAAACATAGGAACCTTGAGTCTATGATTAAACTTGGAGTGGCTTATCTTTACAATGAAGGATGTGAGTAGTATTAACTTTCACTACAGTGCTTGCAGGCAGTTATGCCCTTGTGTGTCTTGCTCCTGTTGTTGGACTACCATAATTTCTTGTGCAAGAACCAATAAGTTTTTTTTTATGATTTTCCATGGAGTGTGTACAGACTGTCATGTGAGTTTGGGAGAAAGCAAACTTTTTGGTTTTATGCAAATTATCCTTTTGTGGGATGTCTTCAGGTACACAACAACAGGAAGAAGCATCTTTTTTAGAAGTAAAAATTCCAAAGAAAAAAACATTTGAATTAACTTATTAATGTAAATGTGTAATACATCACGTCACCAATTAACTTTTTGTCTGCCACATAACTTTTAGTACCTGGCAGCCTATACAAGGATTACAAACACACACATACATATATAATTTCAAAGTTGTTAAGTTGTACAAGACTCATTAAATAGACTTCAGTTGATATATGCATGTCTAACAATTCCTGCATTGACTGAAAAGATTTGGATAGGTTATACCCTTATATTGAATTGTTCGAGTTAACACATTTTAGTAGATATAATGATATCTATCTGTTTGATTTCTGTTTCAGTCACTGGTGATTTTGCTGGACAGCGTATCAACACTAATGGTGACATGGCAGCCAAAATGTTTTGCCAAGTGGAGACACTGACACCGCATACACTCCCCTTCACATGGGTGTTTATCCGTCCGCCCTGGGTCTCCTCCGGGGCCTGCTGCAAGGAATGTGTATTCAACAATATGAAATCTCACGTAGAAAAGGTAGGGTTTTTATAGATCTATCATACTGTAAGATTGTAATGTGACATAATCACAATTTGATATGTATCATGAAGATTTCATAATAGGATACATGATATGATACAGATAAGTCATTTATAATGTTGAAGTGTTCCGAGTCATTGCTTCTCTAGAGATGGGCTGCATCAGGTTTCAAGTTAGCCATGCTGCAGCATCCATGCTTCTTGTCGCTTCATGAATAATCAATGATATAAACTGCAGTAAACAATCAGTTGTTGATTAACTGATTCTGGTCCATGGTGTTTCGGCTTAAATGAGCCTGACATTAAATATATGGGGGGGGGGGGAAGTCAAATGACTAACTATATATTATGAAATTTGTGGATGCTATTGATGTATTTGAAATGGTTTTAAAATCAATGACTAGTGAAAGTATTTGGTTAGTTCATGTCGAACTAAATACAGTTAAGGTAGCATATTTAGCAAAAATAAAACTTGTAGAAAAATATCAGGCTGAAAGTTGTATTAAATTAATATAAGACCCCAAAAAGTGTACATTAATTTAAACCCGGTTCTTTCCGTCAGGTTGAAAATGATGAAATTTTAAATTTTTTATTGACTCATAATTTTAAATTTCAGTTATGATTGGTACAATCATGAGGAAAGAAAATTGTTTTTGAGGTATTGTCGTGTAGTTTGATAGGAGTCTACTAAAAAGTGTGTTACTATTATTGGATTCTAAAAATAGTCTACATTTTAAAAATATATATATAAATTATTTTTGAGATTGTTTAAATATGCGATAATGAATAAAAAGTTAAATAAGTATGTATGTCATCAGAAAGAACAGTGCACCAGGTTTAAAATTATGTATACTTGACAGGGTCTGTTATGAAAAAAACAATTTATGGATTTAATTTTGATATAGAGTTTTGCCAATTATGCTAATGTAAGCACTATTTAATTTGATATTATAAATCTGTAATACAAACTCAGGTGTGCTGGCTTTTTCAGGTACCTGACCCTTCTGTCTGTATCTGTATCGCACAAACTCTCATGCTACTGGAGGATGAAGTGTCACCTTCTGAAACCACAAAGTACCTCCAGAGGGCAGCACAGCAGGGCTCAGCTGAGGCTGCGCTCTTGTTGTGGAAACAACAGTATTTACCAAAGGTAACTTTCACCTTGTCATCATGATAACACTTGGTGTAATGGTGGCCTGTAATTTTCTTGGTATTTACTTTCATTGTTGTAAGATAAAAAGAATGCAACATTATGTAAAGGGGGGTAACAAATTTGAAATATTTTATTTAAAGTGTAATCTTATATTGCAAATGGACTCAGTTGAATTGAAATTTCTCAATTGATAATAGAAACCTGGAATTATGTACAAATCACAGTTGTATTATTGTATGAATGGTGTAATAGTAGAGCTCCACAGTTACATTTTGAATGGGAAGAGTTACAGGTGGGCGTGTTCTTTTTTTCATTGGCAAAGTTTAGGCTCAGGAGTAATTTTGGATTAATTTATATCGATGAAAACCTAATTTGAAGAAGACTGAACAGTTTCTGTATAATATAAATGTTTTCTGGCCCCAGGTTGGTGATAGAGCTCAAGAGCTTCTGAGTCTGCGTAAGCTCCGTGATATTGCTGCGAGCGGACACAATGAAGCTCAGTACACATTGTGCCAAATGTATGCTGCCAAGAGGTATGGAGGTATCTCAGCAACCCAGGCAGCTTCATTCGTAAGAGACTTCATCAAGGGGTCAAAGGCCACCAAGGTAGACAGTATCTACAGGAACCTGCAGTTGACAGCCTCCATGAGGTAATAGGATTATCATTTGATTAGCAGCTATTATGTAAGGCCACTTGATGTCATGAGGCAATGTATCAGGGTTCACCACGGTGGCCCTTCTATCTCTGGTGTACCTTTGTTCAGACAATAGAATCACAAGCTGAATTCAGTGAAATCTTGGGTTTAGGGACTGCCTAAACGGAATTTCAGATTTTGACAAGACCCCAAAGATAAAGTGTGATGCCTGTGTCAATGAATTAATATATAACTTACCATTCTTTGGTTAACTGGTATAATTCATCCTCATTAACCTGCCATACAATAACATGTTAACCAGTAGGCTTTTACATTAAGCATTCTTCAATGTCAGCAAATTTAAATGTCTGGTTATCCAGGTGGTTTAGATTTTTCATTGACTGCTGCATTTAAACTCAGGAACCTTTTTGGAAATACTCACTTGATTCATTCTTATGTGTTGATATATATGAACTATATTTTATAAAATCAAATTAAATAGAAGTTTATGTTGTTGACATAAGTGGGAAGGCACATAAGCTTATGTTAAGAATTATTTTTTTAAATGAACAATTTTTTTTAACAGGTATATCCTAATGGACTGGTTAGTAGAAGTAGCAAGTATGAAAGAGTTCAGCAGTCTTACATTACACGTAGCTATCAGCGTTGTAGATCGTTATCTGTGTACACGCATGACCTCCCGATCTCGTCTACAACTTGTCGGTGTAGCCGCTATGGTGATTTGCTCAAGGTTAGTAATTTGATTAACATACTTTACTCACCATTTTCATCTTAATTGCTGATGTCACTTGTGATGGCCATATCGAAGAGTAAGGTTGTTCATTTGGGCCAGAATGTTTTCTAATGTCAAAATAAGAATTCAAATATTCTTACACTCCTTTCACAGCAGTTATACATTGCAGTTGTTCCAGATCTCTTTTGTTTAACCGCTGCTTTATATAGCAAAATTCAGTGGGTCACACCACCAAGGCTTGACACAGAGAAAACAATTGCGGCTGTCAGACAAATGAGTTTGGTATTGCATTGTTCTTCCAACTGCAAGTTTAATATCTGCGTCACCTCGCTCTTGTTGGTCTGATTCTTGGCCCCGTGCCAACCCTGGTGTTGAAACCTGGAAAATCTTGCTAAACAAAGCTGCATTTTAAAACAAAGCAGATCTGGGAACAGCTTCAGTGTACAACTGCTGTCTGAGGATTGTAAAATATTCTAAGAATAGCTTTTGCTTGAAATGCCTGTTCAGTTTGTAATCTTTAATGATTTGTTATTTCAGAGCTTAATTTTCATTATTAAATTTGTGAGGAATATCCTGTTTATGATTTAGCAGAGTGTGCACTAGCTATACATTGAGCATTTTTAATTCATTTTTAAAAGTGAAACCAAATATTGACTAGAACTCAGTTTAAAGTAACAGAATACAATATAGCTAGTCAATGTAAAGGTCATGAGCAGATACCTTTTGCATATAAACGGAGATTTATTTGGCACATAACCTTTGTGTCCATCAGGTTGCTGGGGCGAGACATCATTACTATCAGGGAGGCTGCATGGCTGACAGATAACACGTACAGGTATGAAGATGTGGTGCGAATGATGGGGGAGATTACAGCAGCCCTCAGAGGAAAGTTCAGGGTGAGTGGTCTGAGTATTCTAGTCCTGTAGGGCCCAAAAAAAGTTGGTTCTCAGGTACTTTTTTTTCAGGAATTTGGCGCGAGGGCAATTTTATGTTTACTTTTTTTGTATGGTCCAATAAAAATGTTATATGATCAGGGAAAAGCATGATAATAACAGCATTGTTTTGCTAAACGGGTCAAAGCACTACTTAACAAAGAAAATTTTATCAGAATTGTATTATTTTATCTTTTTGAAAGATATGTCCAAGCGGCTGGAGCTCAAAATTGGTTAGTTTCTATTGAAAATCAAAATAAAAATTGTTGATGCAGGGGGTGAAAATTTATCCACGCAGTGCCTGAGAACCATACCTTTTTATCTTTTTTTTGTGGCTAGTATCAATAAGTTTTGACAGGGTTTTAACCACTTACCACCTAAAAACAGTGCATAATTTATTTCCTGCTGGGATCACAGGCAGTCAGCATTGCAGCCCATTGCAGCTTTTGTTAAGGGCTGCCAGCTTGTCAACCCTTTATTTCCTTTTCTATCTCCATTAGTTGTTTAATACCTACCAGTCAGGAGCCATATCTATTTGATGCTTGGTCATTAAATTTTACTTGGACCTTGGACAGTTCCCTATCCATAAATTCTTCTTTAGTAATGTATTGTTCTGAGAAATTTTTTTGTATAATGTGTAACTGTTTTATAGTTGTTTTTTTTTCTTCACACAAAAAATTTAAATTACCCTGCGATTTAATATTTGATAGATGTTAAGGAGCATTTGGGATCCTTGGACCAATGGGGGGAAATTATATATTTTGTATTATAAATTTAATAAATGGTATATTAAGAGTAATATTAATATACAGTCAAAGAATTTAGTAACCCAGAAAGCGTATCCCACAGTATGTGTTTTCTTGTGTGCATTTTTTTATGATATGTCTTTAAATGACAGCAAAAAAAAAAATTCTACTGTGAATGTACCTGAGTAATTGATAGATAAGTATATGTCTGATTTTAGAGATTCTTATCATCAGATGTTTTTATCATTATACAGACTCCTATCTGCCTGGACTACCTGAACATTATCACTGCACTTGCCAAAGATGACAGCACAACCAGACTGGTGGCCGAGTATGTGTGTGAACTGTCCCTACTGCAGAGTGATTTTGGAGACTTCCCCCAGGGGGAGGTAGCAGCAGGATGCGTGGTATTGGCTAGGATAATCACACGACAAGACACACTATGGTCACAGAATCTGGTAGAATGGACCGGCTTTACTTTACAAGGTCTCACACCTAGGGTACTCACGCTTTATGAAAAATGGTGAGTTTCTCTCCAAATTATGTTTTATGTAAAAGTATATGATAGTGCATGTCTGCCACATACTATTGACAAAATGTATGACAGTGATTGACATATGGTTCCACGTATTGTATTTAAAGATTTTTATATTAAATTTTCACACATTAAGTCTCCATGGAATCTAGCATTTTCTGATAGAATTTCACATGAAAATGATAGAAGTGAAACATAGTGCACTGAACAGATGAACAAATAACAGGGATCAATACACTATTTATATGCTTAAAAACAGTGTAATTGCTGTTAAAAAATGGATATAGTGACAGTTGGTTTCCAGTGGAAGAAACTAAGGAAAATTAGATCCAGCTGATTTTCTCCATATTGCATACTTACAGGTTTGTTCATGGTGGTAACTCTGGTATATATAATCCTTTGAAAAGTTATCTGATCATCAAGTCATATAATCATTTACATGATAACATGTACATTCCTTTATAGTTTGTTTTACATAAAAATTGATGCTTTTTCTTTCTACAGCTTTAATGAAACAGCGATGGTGGACCACAGAGATGTCACCCTTCAGGCTGTCAAACAGAGATACTCTGAAGAACACTTAAATCATGCTAGTGAAATTCCAGTAAGTCCACCCCTGTTCATACATTTTATATAAAGGATAAGTTATTCGAAAAAAGTTATTAATTTAGTTATCCAGTTCTTTGGTTCAGCTGAATATCAAATTATTCAATTATAATTGTATATTTTAATTTTTTACAATTATCATGTACAGATGTATGGTTAAATCTATAATTGGATATTTATCAGTAACTAGAAATCTGCATTCTAAGGAATGCAAGCCTCCACCCAATTGTTGGATGCTCCCCAACTTGTGTTTGCATTCTTTTATTCAGCAAGTATTCCCAGGTCCCAGGTTTAATCATGCATTAGTGACTACATTTGTGAATATACCTCCAAGTTCCTGTATCCAGATATTTTTCCGGATCCACACTAAACTCTAATCAATTTTTCATTGACCCATTGCTAAAATGTCCTGAACTGCATTCATAATTGCATGAGTTATCACTTATGATGTGAACAAATGCACACATGAACAGGGATGAATACATACCCTCCTGGCCAAGGCACAGATATAAATAATATAATATTATCATGATATATCTTATATTGATTTGAACATGGAATCCAAGGATAACCAGGTCATTTAAATTTAATTTTTAGGTGCCAAAACGAGATGAAGTCTGCTCCGTCCTTGGTGTCACCAGCCGTTGTTCACTGCCCACGGAGGTCAAGGCCAGCATAAAGACTGAAGAACTGATCATGTCACCTAGTCGAGGGTCACGTCGTAACCTGCATGATAGGTAAAGTTCTCTACATTAATCCTAAAGTTACAGTCCTTTAACTAAACAACTCAGTAGATATATGGGATTTATTATACAGTTATGTTGAGATCTATTATTCAGCTGAATAAGGCAATGTTATATATGCTGTGAAACACCATTGCTGAGAAAAGTTCCTTGGAATTTATCCATGTTTACCTATAATTCATTGCATAATCCTTTCATATAGACAGTCGTATTTGGTAATGGTTAAGTTGATATGTTTTTAAAGGTTATACATTAGATATGTTTATCTTGACTTGCAGCATTTGATTTGTTAATAAGTAAGGCTGACACTTTCTTCAGTCAGTCAGATTATATGATTACAAGACCTATACCTTGTCAGATCAAGTCTGATTTTATAATTTCACCTTTATTTGTTATTTAGATCATGTAAGTACATTTCTTGATAATTGTGTATATATTTTTAATATGATATTTATTCTTGTCCATGCAGGTTTTGCCCTATGGAGTCTGAAAGGGAGAAAGCTGCCACTCCTTCAATAGAGAACATGAGCCAGTCCTTTGATGAGAAATGTTACATGAATGAGTCCATTTTGTCTGGTTATGAGGGAGATCAGGAAGATGAAGGCGATTCTTTTTGGGAAAGTGAAGGTAAGCTCATATTGATAAAGTTCAAGAAAGAGCAAACTTGTCAGAGAATGTGTTGACTACACCCAAATTATATACACATACATGTACACAGAAACAAAGGAGTTGCTGAAAGCACTTTCAGACTATGTATCAGACCAAATGTCTTTTCACATTTTCTAAATTTTCTGAATGCAGCATACTAGGGCTGTAGCAAGGTATCACATAATTAATGCATTGAATCTTAGCCAATCATTAATTGATAATCAAATTTGAAATACAATAGTTTAATTCTGCATTAACAATTATTTCCATACCTTTTTTTTTTAAATCTATTGCATACCTTAGGTCCGATGAACTATATATCAAGCAGTAAGTATTGTTGTTTAACAATGCGGCACCTAATGATTATTAATAATAATTGTGAATCTTATTTATTATTATAAAATGAAAATATTTATTGTGTTTATTATATTTTAGGAGAATTCAGTGAAGACCTTGCTAGTCTTTGGTGTACAGACATGGTGCCAAACAGTGACCAGGAATCTGACGCTGCAAGGAGTGGAGGCTACGCGCTAGGTGTCCCAGGATTCCACCTCAACACTCGCACCCTCAGACAAGTCAGCTCATTACAGGTTCACCCCCTGGACACTCCTCAGCCTCATTTTGGCCTGGCTCCACTCATCAGTGCAATTAATCTCCAATCCCTGTCCTCAGCATCATTTAATGCGGGACTGTCCATTCCAGGCAACCAACCAGCATTCAGCTTCTATCAGGACCCAGAGCCATCCAATCAGGTGCAAGCTTTTAGCAACAGGAATTTACTGCCACTGAGTGACTTGAGAAATAGAGCTCAAAGTAGCACATCTACCTCTAGGAAAAGGAAAAGTTCTGCTCAAGTAGGAAATGAAAACACAGTCATCATATCACACAAGGCAGCAAAAGTGAAAAAGTGATAGGAAATAGGTATTAATTTTCCTTTTCTCAGAGTGGCAGTGCAATGAATATATATCAACAAAATCACAACCGGCCAGTATTAAGTTTATGTGTTTTTTCATGGCAATTCTGTAATTCCATAGTTTTTATTGTTTATATATGTATATACAGTGGATCCTCCCTATTATGACTGCTCACTAACTGGAACCCAGTGTTTGTTCCTTAATAGAAAGGTTCACGCATTCGAGAGGTGCCAAAAAGGAGAGGATTTCTGTCTATACACTGATTAATTCAAATTCAAATATATATATATATATATATATATATATATATATATATATATATATATATAATTGTTATAGATGATCTTAAAATGGAACAAAAATAAACAAAAATATGTCCTGAAATTGTGGTATGAGCCATTGTTCTTTCATGCATAACATTGATAGGCCATGTGCAAGTTTCTATGTACTTGTTGGGTTAGTGGTGTAAAATGTGGATGTAATGAGAGCCATATGACCAAAAATGCAATTACACTTTACATTATTTATACATTTTATACCAAGATAAAATCCAAGATCTTGATAGGTGTGGTTATTATTTTCATTTAATCTTGTCAGATTCATTTATGGTGCATGTTTTCATACATATTATTAGGAACATTAATTATATATTGAATGAAAAAATATATGTCTGATGTCAAAGGCAGCAGTGTTATAATTAGTCAGGTTGTCTTTGAGATATTTGATGAAAAAATGACGTCTTTGAGTGAATTTAACTAATTATGTATGCAAAGTAAATGCATTTTTATTTGTAAGTTAATGTTGCATGTCACTATGTGAAGTTATTATGTCAGACCTAATCAAATACAGACCCAGGTAATCAGACATTGTATGAGTCCTACAGTATTAGCCAACAGAACTAGCATTATTTTATATATGTTAAATATACCCCCCAATACTGATAATCTTTAAGTGTACGGTACATTTATATTTTACTGGTATTATTTTGTAGTTGTTGCACCGCAAACTTTTATGAAATTGAAAACTAAAACCAATGAAGCGAGTAGCAAAGGCAGTCCTATTGTATGTTATTAAGTGACAATATCCAAATTTATTTTATAAAATTACTATGCTTCTAATTTTCTAAATTTCTATAAATATATGAAATGTGAAGAACAAGAAATCTAAAGAGAACCAATTAATTTACTGATGTAGAAACAAGAGTTTCAGATTACAGTTGTTTAGAATCTATTGTGGTTGTTTTGATACAGTTCTTTCTGAAATGATGTCACAAATGGCAGCTGTTTAGAAACAGAATCTGATGAATCTTTATTCAATTTAATAAGTAGTTAGAGAAATGCAAATCAGAATATAGAACGAATGAAATTAGGCATACAAAGACCAGTTAGGACATCAAGTAAATTTGGGTATCCATATATATTAATTTCTTCGTGGAAGAGTGATACTGATTCTACTATTGAATCCCCATGTGGTCAAAGTTCAGAAGGTAATCAAGGGGTAGATAATGTTTGGAATCTGTTGTTTAATCATGTACATTGATTGTAAGTTAAAAGCAACCGTTGATCTAGTATTGATCAGTTATATCAGGCTCCTATTCTAGTTATTACTTTTTCAGTCTTTAAAGGACCCCTCACCATTGTGGCTGTAGTGACACTTGTATTCTGCAGTCCCTTATATCCTGCTGCAACACATCACAGTAACAGCCATGATTAATCATGTAAACACTAAATCATGCTGTTTTAGGAACTGAGATCATACTCATTAAGAGTCGTCATTATACCTCCTATATGTTCCTAAAAGCGCAAGATTTTTCCCAAAATATATGACATATTTATGCTTAATGATTAATTACATAAAAAAAGGCAACCAGTTGATTACCTGTATGAAAAAAAATGACCAATCATCGATGTATTCCATAGATTAGCACAACACTAATAGATATAGAATGTACAAGTGAGATGTTATGAGGTTTACAACATTCCAACTGCCTATAAGCATTTCGTTATAGATCCAAACATACACTGACATTTGAGTTATTCAATGAAAATTGTGTCAGGGACTAGATTATATTGTATCAGTGAAACATTTCAGTGCCTTGGTATTAAAATGTAGTGTTATGGTCACTTTACTTGGTCAGTCTGACCGACAGGAATATTATTTAATCATATGTAATGACATTTGTGCAAAAGTAGAATTATAGCTTATCTAGTTTTTTATACCTTTGTATATATACCTGGTAGATGTATAAGCCTGTTAGTGAATTTGTAAATAGCCTTACTGTTTTGAATTGAAAGCATTCAAAATGCACTACCAATTGTGATCACTGAAATACTGAATAAAGTTTGTTATGCAAGTTATCTGTAATTGCAGCATTGTCATATCTCTTTTTTTATAGTATTGTAGTACTGTGTTCTTCATCATTCTTCAAGTGAGCTGTAAAGAAAAAAAGTATGTTCCAAGGTTGGGTGCCCATTGACATTTGGCAATATTTTCATAAACTGGCAGAATACTACCAAATGGTATGCCTCAATGAAGGAATGGGAAATAGGCCTATGTTACCTCAATTAAATTAAAACCATACCATGCAATATATCAAGAAATGCAATCATATCAAGTCTCTGAGAGAATAATTTTTCACAACATCTCATCCCCCGTTCATGAAGGTCACTGATCACTTGCTCTAACAACTACACTGCCTGGTTGGTTGTTTAGTGTCATAAATATACTAAACAAGGCCTACAGGCCTCCTGCAAACCTGTGCAATTAGATATACATCAGGTATAATGCTTCCATGATAACATGCTCGACCATTATTTTATACTATGTTTTTGACCGGGTTCCTCCGCCACCGTATTTGTTGAGGACTCCTCTGAGACTACTGGAAAGATTTTCCGAAACTTAACCCACTTATCAGGTTTAATGTGTACTGGTGCCTAACCATTTGGCATGGACCTTTCCCTACAGTGCGTCCATCTGTGAGTCTGTTTTGACACATTAACCCACATATCTTCGGAATCGTTTGACCAATCAGGAAAATTTTTTTTTAGCACAAATGTAGCCCTTGGATAGCTTTATAACATACACAAAAAATGGTGGCTACCTGCAACCTTTTTGCACGGCGTCCATCCATCTTATTATCTGCCTCGTATCTCTGCAGTGGTTTGACTAATTCACCTTAAATTCGGCATAAATATACATTCTGGATAGCTTTCTTGATTTTATGACAGGTGGCGCCACCTACATTCCCATTCACGCTGCAGGCATCCATGCTAATATCTCTGGCCTGGTTTAACATACCTTTCTGAAATTTTGCATGTGTTTAGATCTCGCATAGTTCTTTATCATACATGAAAATGGTTGCACCACCTGCAACCATTTTTGCACGGCATCCTTCAGTTAGTCTGCCTTGGGTTAATCAATCGTATCTCTGCAGTGGTTTGGCATGCGTATACATCATGGATTGATTTCTTGATTTTATGACAGGTGGCTCCACCTTCATTCACATTGACGGTGCAGACATCCATGCTAATATCTCCGGACAAGTCTGACGTATCTTCCTGAAATTTTGCATGTGTTTAGATCTCACATAGCTATTTATAACAAACTGGTGACGCCACATGCATCCTTTCTTGCACAGTGTCCATTTGTTTGTTTGCCTTGGGTTAAAATCACGCGTATTTTGACAGTGGTTTGACTTGTTCACCTGAAATTTTGCATGCTTATACATCCTGGATAGTTTTCTTGATTTTATGACAGGTAGCGCCACCTTCATGTTCATGCTGCAGATATCCATGCTAATATCTCCAGACTCGTTTGACGTATTTTCCTGAAGTTGTGCATGTGTTTATATCTCACATAGCTCTTTATCATACAATAAACTTGTAGCGCAACCTGCAACCATTTTTGCGAAGTGTCTATCCCTTTGTCTGCTATGGGATAAAATCCCTCATATCTCGACAGTGGTTTGACTTGTCCACCTGAAAGTTCGCATGTGTCTACATCTTGGATAGTTTCTCGTTCAAATAACAGATTGCGCCACCTACAATCATGTTTATGTGGCAGACATCCATGCTTATATGTTACACATCTAACTCTATTTCCCCTTGCCACTCAATCCATGCCTCACTTCACCCATTATACTCTGATTTTGGCAGATACACGTAGTCGCTTGTTGACTACCAGTATTCTAGTTTGAAAAGTACTACATAAATTTTCAATAACATCTGTGACATTTACAATGCAAGTGCTACACACTCAAGAACAAGCGCCAATTACACAAAAATCACTCCTTGAAGTACTTGTATGTACGGAGCCCGGGAGACGACATGGTGAAAATATTTATTAATTCGTGCGCACGAATTACCATTCCGTGCGCACGAATTACTAATTTGTGGCCACGAATTACTAATTCATGCGCACGAGTTACTGATTCGTTCGCACGAATTACTCGGTGTAAAAAAATAAATTTCCAAGGTGGAAAAAATATTTATTAATTCGTGCGCACGAATAACTAGGTGTGAAAAATATATTTCCAAGGTGGAAAAATATTTATTTCAAAATGATTACAAAGAAGCCGATAAGGCTAATGCAACTGCTCTCCTGCATATAAATTAAAAGAAAGTGAAACATTAACATGAATGTATATATTTATATATGAATGATCAGATTAGAAAAGTGCACATATATTCACACATGATAAGATATATATATATATATATATATATATATATATATATACATAATATACTTTATTACAGATTGACATTCCACATTTATATATGGTAGGCGTAATACAATAAAAATAAACGTCTCAGTCCATATCGAGCATATCAATTAGATTATAACCATCAGTCTTTCCAATTGAAAATAGGTATTGATTTAAGTAACAGGCACCTTGTCGTAACCGAGTATGGATAATTTCATGTTGACGATGATTGTCGCAATAATAACTGTATATTTCTCGAGAGGCAGGGTTTAAATAGTCACGAACCTTTTCCTTAAAGGAATCGATTGATGCAGACTGAATTATGAGAAACTGTTCAAAAGTTTGCAGGCTATTGAAAGGAAAGAAAAGAAACTGGAAGTAAAGGAAAGCGATAGTCTATCCGTGTGAACCTCGGTATCTTTAGCAAATGCGATTTGCGCGGATTGTATGGGGATAGGCATGAGACAGCGTTTGAGTTAATATATTAGCAGATAATCTGGAGCTATTCCGTTAATCATTTTATAAAATGTGGATTGTATATCCAGCTCTCTTCTTAGTTTTATACTTGACCATTATAGTTCTTTTACCGTAGCTTCAGTGCTGGAAGTCGAGAGCGCTCCAGTACATGTTAAACATGCTTTCCGTTGTATACTCTCCAGCTGGTATAATGCTGACAGAACAATTGTTAAATATTAAAACACTACACACCAGTACTAAACGTATAATGATTTGTACATACGATCTAAAACTTTCATAGAGAAATGGAATTTATAATTTTTTTCAAAATTTCCAAATGCTTATTTGCTTCAAACATATCATGTCATGTGTTCCTGTCAGGAAAGCGAATCCCAAATATGACATGAGAAGTTCTGTGAAGTTCATTTCACCTTGTTTATGTGTAATTTGCAATTTAGCATCATCGTCAATGGCGATTAAGAACTGTAACTGTAGTTACTTTGTGAAGCAAAATAACTGTTAAAAATTTCAGCCTAATCGGCTTTGTCTATAATAATGTTCCGATTACCAACGATTATAAGGTTGGTTGTTGTTGTTATTATTTTTTTTTTTACCAGAGAAAAGCCTTAGAAATTTTCCACAATGCACGGCAACTAGTTCTGTGAGTTTTATATTTATATTCTTTAAGTATCGCTTAAATCCCTTTCTATTTTCAATATACAGAGTTCCGAATTTGCCAAAGTAGGAAGTCACGGAACTGTCGGAAGGCGCTGGGCTCCATTTTGACAGCCTGTGTCTAGACTGAGCCGATGTGTGCTTGCTTCTCATTGGCTAGTAATTCGTGCGCACGAATTAACAACTCGTGCGCACGAATAAGTAGCCAATAAGCTGAGCCAGCAACATAAGAGAGCTGTTCTCATTGGTCACTAATTCGTGCGCACGGATTCGTAATTCGTGCGCACGAATTAGTAATTCGTGGCCACGGATTAATAATTCATACGCACGGATTAGTAATTTTGGCCACGAATTAGTAATTCGTGCGCACGGATTAGTTATTCGTGCGCAAGAATTAATAAATATTTTTCCTCCCTAGAATTATATTTTTCACACCCAGTAATTCGTGCGCGCGGATTAGTAATTCGTTGCCATTAATTGGTTATTCGTCCGCACGGATTAGTAATTCGTGCGCACGAATTAATAAATATTTTTCACCATGTCGTCTCCCACGCTCCGTAGGGGCATGGATGTACACAACAGAAAAAAAGATTATAGGTGCCACTACCATCTTATGTATGAGAAAAGCATCGAAGATGTATGGGCATGTAAAATTTTGGGCAGATATTTCAAATCACCCTTGACCTATGTTCACAGATGTATGAAACCTTAAACAATTGCAGGTGGTGTCACAAGTCTTGTATATTACAAAGCTATCTGAGATATATAAATATGCCCATTTTCTAGCTGATATGTAAAATCTCTCCGAAGAAGTAAGCAGGAATATACACTGCAAAAATTACTGTAGGTGGTGCCACCAGTCTTGTATAAGAAAGCTATCCAAGATCTAGAGATATGCACAATTTCAGCATGATATATCAAGTACCTCCTATGAAATAAGCAGGGAAATATAGTATGCAAAAATCTTTGTACGTGGCAACATATTTTTTTTAAGCTGACATAGAAGATCTTTTAAATCAACATGTTTAGAATTATAACAGATGCCTATTTAAAGCAAAACCAGAATACATATATATTTTATTCATGGGTTTATCTTACACATAAGCTTGATATGGAACCAATTATTAATGTTGCCTGTACAACTCTGCTTATATACCCAAAGAACTCAGTCTGCTAATACAATAAATCTACCAGTTTGGTTCACCAAAGTATCTCACAGTCCTTTCATTAATGAAGGGCCAATAATTAATAAAAGAAATCTTTAAGTAAACTTGAACAAAGGTTACCTAAGATTAGTTTTTGTGCAATATTACAGAAATTGAAACACCAATTTTGTAGAAGAAGACTATTGCAGCCCTGAGTTTGAAATAGGCCTACTGATGAGACCAACTTCGGTATTTTATGACTCTACCAAAAATCAATGAACCAATTTTATTCTTATCCAATTGAAAGAACCCTAGCCTAGAATAATTACTGTGAAAAATTAAACCATTCAGCTTGAAAATTTCATCCTAAAACATTTTAAGCTGAAAGAGGCTAAATTTATGAGGTTTTCCCCTAAAAAAACAGGTCGATGTAGATGGCTCCACAAAAACTTCGATTTCAAATATGAGTCACTTGACCAATATTTGCACAATACTTGGTGACGCTAGCTCCTGTCGTTTCTGATATTAATATCTTAGTATGCTTACTTGGCCCAATGATTAATTCAAATTCCTGTAGCTTAGCCAAAAATCAAACCCAAACCATCTGAATACCTTGAGAAAGCTCGACTCTGGGATCATTCCTGTGAAATATTGAACAATTTGGCTGACTAATTCCAGAGAAGAAGATTTTCAAAGGTTTTCTAGCTTTCCCCCATTAAAAAGTAGGTTAATGCAGGTGGCCCAACAAAAAGCCCAGTCCCATAACATTTTGATATGCGACAGTTTTTGCATAAAATGTTGGTATTCTAGCTCCTGCTATTCCTGAGAAATTATGGGTTAATGTACTGATTACCGATGACGATGGTACAAAAACGTCAATGCAGGTGGCGCCACCAATACCTTAATTTCTAATATGACTCATGTGATCAACATTTGCATAAACTTTGGTGATGATAGCTCCAGCTGTTTCTGGTATTGTAATTTTAGTATCCTTCTTAGGCCATATAACTAAGCTCAGCTTCTTGTAACTCGACAAAAATTCACCGAACTGGAACCATTCGAAAAAACTTGAGAGAGATTGTTTCAGGGATTATCTCTGTGAAATATTGAACAAAATGGTTGGACGGTTTAGAAGAAGAAGATCTTTAAAGTTTTTTTAGCCTTTTCTTTATAAAATCTTAGTAAATGCAGATAGCAAAGAAAAAAAAAGCAAAATCAGATAGTTGTTTAGATGACTGAATCTTGGATGAAGTTTGGTGATGCTAGCGCCTGCCGTTTCTGAGATAGTATGGGTTAACGTACGGACGACGCCACACCATCGCATAAGCTCACAGGTTCGCTAAAAATGCAAATGTCTAAGTGAGGCTGCCAGCCCATGACAGACGCAATATTACTTGGCAACACGATTCAGAATAATCAGAAATTAAAAAATGTAAACGGTGATATTATCTCATTTTGAGAGATTAAATGCCTAATTTGAATGGGTACCAACTGATGGACACATATCTGATACATATCTGATATCTCCACTATAATAAAAAAATCCAATTGGATCTGTTCTTTACCCTTCATCATAGTAAAGGGAGCCTTTCCTGGCCCATGTCTCACCCATCTCTTCTAAAAGTCTAACCCTCCACAAAGATTTTATGAAAATCGGTTATCAAATTTTAGTGTAATCCTGCTAACAGCTCCATAGGCCAACAGACGAGTTAACATTACTTTGAATGAGGAATTTCTAGCGAAGTAATTCTTGAAACTTCTGGTCATTTGCGTTTTCTGGAAATTACAGAAGCATCTATTCATACATATTTGCTCTGGTTCTTTATGATCTTGGTAACTCCAATAATACAGTTAAGTTTGCAAATACCCATAACCCTTACCTAGTTTTATTTAATCAGCTTTCCGTCTTGGCCTGACCCCTCGTGGCAACTTTTGGTACTACAGTTCAATGATGTCAACGATGATTGACTGACGTTAGAAGAGACGAAGACCAGCGATATTTAGCCGTTTGACAGTTCTGTTTTTTTTTTTTTTTTCGTATGTGCACATTAGTAATATATTAACCAGTGTGACCCTGGATAAAAAAAATAGGTGGCACCACCAGCCTTACTAACTGAAAAAAGGTTATCCAAGGTCAATTCAGGGTTCCTTCGCCCTTAAAAATCATGTTTTTCTGGAATCTTAAAAAAAGTCATGAAATTTTATTTACAAGCTGTCTGCAAATGTCTCTCATCCCTGCTCTTTTTCTTCTGGCAAACTAATGTTCGTGTTCAAGAACAAAAAAAGGTCATGAATATTTGTTTCCGGTCGTGAAAAAGCAATGGAAATCTGATCTGCTGGAAGTGTAGGAACCCTTAATTACATTGATTTATATATTAAAGAAAGTTTAATTAGTAGCATTGGGGAGCATTGCCACGCGTGACCCGAGCGAGGAAGAGCAAACTTACGTTAAATCATTATCCTCCAAATGTCCACAACCATAATCAATTTTAAACTAACGACGCGTGGGAGAAGATAACAACCATGTAACAGTGCTGACATTCTGTACTTTTTTAAAGTAACACATTTTTTTTTCAGGCAAGACTTCTTATACTTTTTTCATACTTTTTCAGGAGTTAATACTTTTTGTTATATTTTTTTTCTTAAATCACCCTCTTCAGGTGGTGATTATAAGCTGTTAACCTGAGATTATAAAGTGCAGTAGACATGCTCTGTCAATATTTCATAATTGTGGTATTTTATTACCGATGATTATTTTCTGCGATCTTGTCAATGTTTTACAAAATGGATATGTTGAATGCTTGAATAATTATAGGCTATATGCTATTTCTTATATCTGAAGCTTATTAAGAAAAATCATATGCTGTAAAACTACATTAATTGCGCTATTTGGCATTGATTTCGACTTTTTTCATACTTTTTCATACAATTTTATACTTTTTCTCCATTAAATCCCTAATGGCAGCACTGCTTATTCAGTTTCTGTGATTATTTCATAATGTGGCATCTTAACAGCCATGATGTTTTCCTGCGGTCTTGCCAATGTTTTACAAAATTGATGAATGGAATACTGGATTATGACTGACTGACTTAAGATGTAAGAGTTCCAGTTGGTAGGATGTGGGATCCTTGCCCTGGGCGCTCCCTAGACGTGAATTATGATTGAGTCATTTTTGAGGAAAGATTCTACCAAGCCAATCAGAGAGTCGATCTCAATATATAGCCGCTAGCGTGCCCCGGAGATTTTGAGGATTCGTTGGTGGAGTCCAGATTACCACAGTCCCATACCCACATCGTAGTATCATCAGCACTGGATTATATATATACTAGTATGTTACAGTCAATCTGTGTAATCAGTCATTTTATGAAATGCCTGAAAATTTCAGTCATTTCGCGTAATGCCTATGACCACCAGTCATTACGTGAAATGACGTAAATGTTCAGTCATTTCATGAATCGACTGAAAATGAAGGGGTATAATTACACATATTGCCTGAATGCAAATCAGGCAATCTGTGTAATTGGTGTAACATTGAATTATGAACAGACATTTTGTCATGAATTTATTTAATCAACTGGCCAATTGTTTCACAACAGAGTTTGGGGTTATAAGGATATCTCTTACAGACAGTGCCCTCGGACAGCTTTTAGAAGTTAGAAGCAGCGGGGAAGGTCTCCATGTTTGTGTTTGTTTAGCAAGGGACTAGAGTATAGCACACATCATTGGTCCCCTTGGATAGCAATTACCAGTAAGTAGCTACTAGCTACAAGGAAAAGCTACAGCAAAGCTTACCTGAGCAGGGCACTTGATACCATCTATGCTAGGTGACCTTATAAAGTGATCACCAGTGAGTAGCTACAAAGATACCCCCCACACAAAAGTATGGCAGGGGCTAGGATACCATACATCTTAGATCCCCTCACGGAATAAATATCTTTATTGGGTTTCGGAAGCCCTTGCTTTCATGTTAAAATTAATGTCATTGCCATTTCACAGGGCACAGGTTAAAAATAATAACTATATCAATGAATGCGAAGTAAAGAGGGAAGGAAAATTATTATCATCAATGTAAAAAAAAAATTATTGCATAATGTATAAAGCAAGTGATAGGTGAATAAACAAGGTAAATCTTATAATTTCAATGATGAATTAATATAATTATGAAGACTGTTGACAAATTTTCAAATTTTTATTTATGCTGAGCTAAAGCTATATAGGTTTTTTTAATCATCTTTTCATGCCAGCTGTATTTTTTTTTCATAGAATTTAATTTTCTGCTGATCAGAATATTTCAACCTGTTTTGAGAAACATTATTCACTTTTCTTATTCAAAATAAAATATATTTATATTCTGGTCTGAAATTCTGATAGGAAAATTGTCTTTTAATTTAGTTTATAAAGAATACCCGTATAATCATCTATGGTTCATCTTTACTTTCTTCCTGATTTTATGATTTTCAGGATTTCATGCATCCCTATCGGGTATTTTTCATGCATGTTACATTAACAAAATTGAAATATTGATATTTTTACAAATATGTGATCATGAAAGTCAGCCTGGAATATATAAATTTATTTATTTTATATGTATTGTACAAACAGCTATTATAACTAATCAAGGCACTTGGCTCTGGTGGCTCCATGGCTCTGATGATAGCGTTCGGTAGACAGTATGGTTGCAGGAAACCGGAGAACCTGGAGAAAACCACCGGCCTTGGACGGGCAACTACAACCCACTCTCATAGCCATACCTGGGATCGAAACCGGGTCGTCAGTGGAGACAATCGAGCGATTTACCCCTCGGCTGTCCAGGCCCCAAGTGCTCGGGTAATGATATTATATGATGCAATTATTCTGGGAAACGAAGATATGAATATTATAGATACAGTGTTTAAAAAATCAAAATCGAATGGTCTGGCCGCTGCCACAGTAGTCTCTCATGCAAGAACAAATAAAATTATCATAGGCCTACAGAGTAATGATTGTGATGCAACTGAATCCAGGCCAGTCTGATAGTTGCAAATGCAAACAGAGGTATAAGTGTAAAACATTAGTCAAACAAATAAATAGAGTATCACTGAGCAGTTGCATAAACTAAAATAAGCTGTCTGGTGAACCTTTCTTGATAAGGAATGGTTTGTATCAACTTATGTTGTGTTCATTTTTTTTAATCCAGTCAATACGTGTAATGATTGTTTATAAATTTCAGTCATTTCATGAAAAGACAAAAAAAATTTGTAATTTCGTGTAATGACTTGTAGTCACAGGCATTACGTGAAATGTCTGAAATATTAGGCATGTCATGAAATGACCGATTAACACAGATTGACTGTAAAATATATATACATTCATATTAGTATATGCATAGTCGGCCGATCCTATGAATCGGCCGATAAAATCGGTAAGTAAGCTTAAGTTCATAACCATTGTCTGATATGTATGGGGAATATTGTGACCGTAAGAGCCAGACTAAAATGTAACAACATGATGTGTTAAGCAAAATCTGACCATGCATTGTGTTTCCATTCGAAAATATTGTCTAATGAACACAAAATTTACACCCTGCTGTCGGGAGGAGAGACATAATTTGTTTTCGTGTGTAAAATACCCACATCTTTCTTGTTTCAATATCAGCTTGGCCTCATCGCCAATAGGCCACATGTTCTACCAATTTTGTTTATTGTTAAACATTTTCAATGTCCTGCGGTTCATCGGTAGACATTAAAAATGTTTGATAATTTCAAGTTAGGTTAATTAACAAGTTTGCCTATATATATCGGAGGTAAAATACATATAAAATTTTTTTTTTCAAAACAGTACTTTTTTCCCGATGTCTGAGGAATTCATTTTCTTTATTCTTTTTTACCATTGACATCGGAGAAAAAAATGTTATATCAATATTTTTAACACAGAACATATGTATGACAGAATGTTAACAATACCTATAATTACTTTAGAACATTATTGATCAATCTAGTTTGGATAACACAATGTTGCATACAGTACACCCAATAAACCTTCCGTATATTCTTTGATGCCTTGGATATTCATGATATTCGTCGTATTGTTTGAGAGACCATTGTCTGCCACATTGTGATTTAAAAACCAATATCTTCGCTGTTCTTGTGAATCATGGGTACCTATAAGCTTACATGACTATCTTTTTAAAACATTATACTATTGTTAACTATCAGAATAATGCAGTGATATTTGAAAATTGTTTGATGATTTCAGGCCAGGTTAGTTACCAACAGGTTTCGGAGGTTAAATACATATTAGAAGGTTTTTTTCCCCAAAGAGGAACTAATGTTAATATTTCTTTAGCAGAATAATGCAGTGATATTTGATATTTAAAAAATAATTCCTTAGACAATTAGTCAAGAACACTAAGCCATTCAAAATAATTTATTGAGTGATAGCCCTATATAATCGGTTTGACAAAAATCTGGGTTTGCATAGCTAGCCTCCAAAACGTTTTTGTAATTTAATTTTACCTAGTAAAATCTTACTTAGTCTCGATATATATTCCTAGATAAAAATATCTAGAAAGCATATGATGGTGTAAATAAGTAAGACTAGTTTAAGCCTCATGACACCTACAGTGAATTTACTGAAATATTTTATCATATTAATGAGACAGGTTTAAAAGGATATTTTGGCACATGATATAGCTACAGAGATGAAAGAAGTCTGAAAAAATTGTCGCTCTTTCTCCCTACCATTTACATGCCATCCATTCATTATACTGCAATAGTGCAGTAACATTTGAAGTCATGCAATCCTATATTTGTACGTTAGTGCAAGGATTTTAAGGATAGTGATTTCTATATGAAGTAATAAATGATGAAATCGTATATGGTTTACTTATTAACTTACAACCAAAAAAATGTCCATCAGTCTTTAGTATATGACAATTAAACACAATATATATATATTCTTTTAAATGAGCATATATATGCTCCTTTTTTACTCTTTAATTGCTTCTATTTAGTATGTAAAAGTTAAAAACAAACTAATTAGAGAGTTAGCATCACATCAGATAAATTGAACAACTTTGTCGTAAAGTTCTAAATGCCAAAATAAATAATGACCGCTATAACATGTTTGGTTGATATTTTAAATCATATTCTATCACTTTATACTGATTTCCGTGGGGTTATTTACTGAAAAAGTTAAAGCTGTTTCTAGTAAAATATTCTGTTAGCTGCCAATAAAATTGTATGTTACTTCCTTAAAAGTGAAAATTGCTCTACCAAATGACTCCAACAAAGTAATGTTGTAATGGGGGGGGGGGGGGGGGGACAGGCGCCAGTGGCCAAATCACAGAGCTTTCACATCCCAGCCCCTGCGAATCCAGTAATTACCATGAATGTCGCTTAGCATATTAATCGAAGCTAAACTACTTTAGAAGAAAAATGTCATTATTGCCGATTTGTGTGTATAGGAGCACGGGGTACTGAAACTGCATCGATCAAACGACAAATACTGAGTGGTGAACACGTGTCTTCAGGCACGTGAGCCTCACTTGACATGTAAGTCGCTAATAGACACCGTTCTTTAGCAGCTCAGACAGTATTTGATCATGTTCCCATTAGCGACAAACTGCATGGTAATTCAAATAACAGAACCTACAGAAATCGGATACTTTTATAATTATCACCTCCCCGATATGACTCAAGTGATTAAAATATTCCCGGCATATTTGTATTCATATAACACCCGCGCTTTTTGCTGTTGTTGTTGACTGTGAAGTGCGTCATACTTAATTTGACACGGTTTTTTTTTTCTTGACCGTGACAGCAGTGTCTGACGTATATTTCAAGGTGTATGCAATTAAACGCCCTGCTTCCATGAAAATTCTCAATTCTTTCTGGTGCATGCATCGATTTCTATACAAACTGGTGTGGGACAACAGCGGGCAGGACTGCAGCCTGTATTTTGGTTTAATGTGATGCATTTCACATCAGTTAGCTTTTATAAAAGAGGAAAGACGTGAAAAAAATAAGTATACTTTTCGAAAATGTTTTTAAACCTGTCTCAAATCATTTCATTTATTATTTAGTATTTTTTTTATCCTGCCTACCACCACCGCTGACGTGCCTGACCTGCTACAGTGTGGCGGAACACACAGCGCCACCTGTCACCGGGGAGATGTAATTGCTGCGCCTCGTCTTTCTCTCATGACGATATTCCATTTAATTTACCGTGTATCATAACAAATATGTACCAACGTCTTCTCTTTCGTTTAGGTTTTAAAAGGTCGATTCGACTGCATCAACACTGGAGACTGAATGAATCTGGAATCACATTGTTATTCACGTGTGGAACAGTAATCGAATTTCAGGTGATGACAGCTATCCCATTCTATCGTCCATTTTACAGGTTAGAGCTCAGTTAGGCGTGTCTCATGTCGCATACCGCATACCGCGGGCCCGGTAAACGCTATATGATAAATTAACAGTTACAAACGAGAGAGAGAGAGAGAGAGAGAGAGAGAGAGAGAGAGAGAGAGAGAGAGAAATTCGCATACCACATTAGGCGCGCCCGGTAAACGCAGATAAAGACGGTTATATATAGGCGTTCTTTAGCGTCATTTTCATAAAATGTCCAACCACCCCTTTATCCTTTAGGTGAAAAAAGTATATCAAAAATGTTCAACCTAGCTCCAGTTAATGGTATCTCATATTTTTTATATAGTTGTAGGTCACTATGACTCAATAATCTGGATCGTGAAGACAATTTTTCATGTAAATGCGTTTTATTATAACTCTATGACATGTCTGAAAATACAAATGTAGGATTAAACACCCATTCATTTGAGTGAATATATACAAATGCGTCGAGGGTCGTGAAATTAACAAATCACAACTTGTAAATTTCTTGTCACAGCTGGTCTGGGTCAGTCATTTAGTGTAGCAGCACATAGTTGTCAATTTCACTTTGACCATTTTTGGCGTGGATTCAGACTTGTCATTTGCCTTGGTGCAAGGCTGAGAATTACACACCAGGTGACCCGGGCTCCATACTCAGCCTTGAACATGTTCTTACGAAATATCGTAGCGGTCCTTCTGATTTATCAGAAGGAAAGAATAAAAGAGTAATTAAGAATAAGATGCAGCTTAAACTATGTTCACTCTACCTATATATCCTTTATATATCAGTTTCCATACATGTGGAGTCTCCTGTTTATGTTATATATGATATAACAGCATTTTATCATGAAGAGAAGAGCAGAAGACCATCACTGACACAGCCATGTTGCTGAGGCATGAACTCTGGTCACCCGGTCACCCATGACCTGACCTGTGACCTGACCTCTGGTGTACCAGAGTAATTTATTGCTAATAAATCTATTTTAAAAAATCTTATTTCATGAATAATACTTATTAGTAAATGATAATATATGGCTGCAATAAGTCCTTTATAAGTTTATGGCTATATCTTTTAAGGTTTTAACAAATTTGCCTATGGAAGTTATGGAAACAATATTTACTATAATTTATTTGGGACAATAATCAGAGGACAACTTTTCTGATATCAATAAGGTCAAGGACAGGGTCATGTGACAAAAGATAAACATGACCGCATGGCAGGCTAAAAAAACCAACAGGAGTTGAAATCTCAACAATTTCCTTATGTGGGCACTTCTACATAATTTATTTTTACTCCAGAACAGTTTGTTAGCCATTATTGGTAAGAAATTTGCTAAATTGCCTCCATTTTCTCTGTTTATTTACAAATATCCCAATATACCCCTGCTACGCTTTTCCATAAGAGGATCCCCATAACTGAAATCTCATTTCAGTTATGAACCCATAACAAACTTGTCATGTGTCATATTTTTTGAAGCACGGTAATATTTCTCAGTCGAATAGTACATACAACATTTTAATGAGGCGATAAATTTGACAAACTAAGCTCTTGTTTGATTAAGTTTTAACAATATGCTCTCTGTCAAAGTATGTATATACAGCATCAATTTATATATGACATTTACTTAAAATCACTCCATATTTGATAGCAAAACCTTGTTTTCATTGAAACTTTTTATCGCATTTGTATACCCTGATATAACTGATATATATAAATATTAATTTTTTTGGTTATTAAGTCACTATGTCAATCAAGTATCATCTTATATGGTCTGCATGCCGTGTGATAAAACATTAAATAAGACAACACCAAAGAGAAATTTATATTGTTTCATGGAATCGCCGCTACTTTTTTTTACGGATATTTTTTTTCTTAGAATTACTTACCGGTCTTCGGTATGGCTGATTGAATACTAAAGACCGTTCCACAGGGAGACGCCCATTGTAATTTGGGAATATTGTCAGTGGTTAACAGATGAGTTCCAAAAAGAAAGCTTTAATGAAGGAATAAAGCGTAGACTTAATTAACTAAATGGAACCAAAACCACACCTTTGCAAAATATTTAGAAATTAGATATATTAATATACGGGAAAACACGGAAAAAGGTCTATATATTTTTAAAACATATTAACACTTAACATGTCCTGTTGACATTACATATTTAAAAATTGTCTTAATATGGTAGGGGGAAACCCCCTCCTATACGCTCCCCCGTGTACTTCTTCTTAACTTTCATGAAAAAAAAATATATATATATAATTTTCAGAGCCTATAAAAAGTATATTAATAACTTGGGAACTTAGTTTCATAATGTACGTCAACCACAAATACTCAGTATCGGCCCATCCCCCCCCCCCCCCTCCCCCGTACGGGAATTCTTGATCCGCCACTGTACATTTTAAGTTTATAAATAAGTGTAGTGTAATCATCCAATTTTAATGGGTATAAGCGATCATAATTAACAAGGAAAGTTGATCTGCGGATCAGATCTGGTTTGTCTTTAATTTTTTATATATATGGAAGTAGCTGCTGGAAACGTTTGGGGTACCAGTGGGAAATTCTCGAGAAACTTAAAAAGGACGTGTGTAACATCAGTGAAGAGCTGTGACCTTGAAAAAATCTACATGGTCATCCATGTTCGGACTTGACCTTCCCGTTCATGAGGAGCATAAATGATGTGTATGTCAATATAATTTAAAGTTATTGCGCTAGTACCTTTTTCGGACTGACGGAGGGACGCCCACTATTCTGCGCTTTCGGTGACGGCGGGAGACAATCATAATTTAATCAAACGTTAATTTTAAAAAATCATGGATATTGTAACCACGATAAATGTGACGGAGATACCTGTGATATTCACCGGAAATAGCCGCACAGATGGTTTTCTCTTCTCGGTCGTGCCACAAGCGCCTGTACCAGAAAGCTATCTAAAAATCTATGGGCATGCATGCAGATTTTCAGGCCGATCGGTCAAACCACTCCTGAGATACGGGTAATTTTCACTGAAAATTGGCGCAAAGGCAAAGGTTATAGAGGTCATACCAAATGGGTTAGACAACAGTTCAAATGTGGCCGTGTAATGAGTATATTCAGAGAAGCATATATAAATATGTTATATATAATATGTATATATTTTAAGATTATATATATATAAGTAATGTATAAAGTAACACAACACATACACTATATCCATGCATATCTACATTTACACAAATTTTAATTACTGTGAATTCGCTGCTCTAACTCATGCATCGGATTTTTTTAGAGGCGGGCATTTTCCTTCTGTTCAAACATTTCATGTGCGGTATATGCAATTTCAGAAAAAGTCTTAGGGCAGTGTATGTTTTTTTCGCCTTAACTTGTTTAATTATATTCATGAAAAAAGTGGAATTTACGCAAAACTGGACTCGGAGATTAATTTGTAACAAACACGTGTAAACTCGTCTGTGGAATATGTAATCTCATTTTAAAAAAGATGTCTTGCATACTTGCCACTCCGCTTTGCAAATTATTTAATAAGTCATTGTTAACCGGAAAATATCCTTCTACATGGAAAACAGCTAATGTTATTCCCGTATTTAAAAAAGGAGACCGTTCCAGAATCCAAAATTATAGACCCATTTCGCTGTTGAATAATGTATCTAAAATATTCGAGAGGTTAGTCTATAATAAATGTTATGAATACTTCACTCGGCACAAAGTACTTATACCAATAAATTCTGCATACAAGAAAAATGATAGTCCATTGTACCAGCTGATTGAACTTGTTAATATTATATATAGGGGATTTGATGAAGGTATGGACACAAGATTAATCTGCCTCGATGTATCCAAGGCCTTTGACAAGGTGTGGCACAGGGGCCTCCTCTTTAAATTGCAGCAAATGGGCATTTCAGGACAAATTCTGAAATGGTTCGGGTCCTATCTACACGATCGATCACAGAGAGTTCTACTCCAGGGCCACAGATCAAACACTGTTCATATACAAGCAGGAGTTCCACAGGGCTCTATTCTCGGGCCGCTATTGTATTTAGTTTATGTTAATGATATATCTTATGGTATCACAAACACTATACGTATGTACGCTGACGATACTTGCTTGTACACCCAGATTAAATCACCTGTGGCCTCGGCCCAATCTCTAAATAGTGACCTATTAAAATTAGAGGAATGGTCTTCACAATGGCACATTACATTCAATAGTACTAAGTCAAAAGTCATAACATTTTCAAGGAAATATCAAGAACAATCTCATCCCGCCCTTATATTAAATCAAACTGTTATATCTGAGGTAGAACAGTTATCTCATCTAGGAATACTGCTTTCTCAAGACTTGAGCTGGGGTGACCATATTCGGCATCTTTGTACTAAAGCATCAAGACGAATAGGAATGCTTCAAAAATTCAAGTTCATTTTATCTAAAAAAGTCCTAGATAGACTGTATAAATCAATGGTGATTTCTGTCCTCGAATATGGGGATATACTATTTAACAATTGTTCTGTAGTACAGGCGAACAATCTAGAAAGTGTTCAGCGCAAAGGCATGCTACTGTGCACTGGCGCAACAAGATGGTGCAGCAGCACACAACTGTTAAACGAGCTTGGTTGGCCTACATTGTCTGTACGTAGGAAAGTAAAAATTGTCACGACTTTCTATAAAATAATAAAGAACCTGGGTCCTCCTTATCTGATAAAGACATTATCCGGTTATAAATGCAAACAAGGCTCGTATAACCTAAGAAATGCCAGCGAGTACAGAGTACCAGTATTCAGACTCCATGCCGGACAACATTCATTTATTCCTACGGCAGTTAAAATTTGGAATTTCTTACCAGAAAAGGTGAGAGCAATTACTTCTACCACTGCATTTAAAAACGCACTGTGCGATATGTTTTATCCAAAAAAGCCCCCAAATTATTTCTTCAGTGGTATACGACGTGATAATATCCTACACACGCGGTTACGCACTGACTGCAGCACCCTAAACAGTACTCTGTTTAAGGTCAACTTAACTGAAAAGCCAACTTGTGAATGTGATCTCGCCGACGAAACTGTTGTTCATTATTTCTTGGACTGCCCACTTTATATTGAACAGAGACACACACTTCTTGCTAGTTTGCAGGAATTTTGCTGTTTTGCATTGCCACATATAAATGAAAATTATTCTAGGAAAACTAAGTTAGAAATAGTTAGAATTTTACTTTGTGGCAGTAGCTCCCTGACTACTACAGATAATTTTAAACTCTTTAGTCACGTATACAGATACATAAGGAACACAAAACGATTTTGATTTTGATAGTAATTTCATTTAAACTGTCTGATACTTTAATGGATCTGATGTAACTATGTAATAGGCACTTTTGTATATGGAGTATGTGTGTGTGTGTTTTTTTTTTATTTTTGTTTTATTTTTTTTAACGTATATGTTTGTTTACACTATGTTAGTGTTACTATGTTAACTTGTCATCACCATGTATTTGTACTGAATCTTTGTTTGTATATATGTTTCCCAGGAAAACATTTGCATTAGCCTAACGGCTATTTTTGTAATCCTGGTTAAATAAATATGTTTAAACAAAAAAAAAAAAAAAAAATTCTCTGTAAAGAGAAAGGAATAGAAATATGAAAATGCACGCAATAACCCTGAAGGTACGTATACCAGAGCAGCTCCCGTTGATTATCTGGCCTGTTTTGGCTACAAGGTTGTCTGTATACGATTAGCCGTGCAGTGCACGTGGCCGGAGATCTCGTGTCTTGTGGCCTTGTCTGTAAGCAAGGTACATAAATGCGTTGCCCACGTGCCAACTAATTTTACATACCGGGCCACGGTTCATTTGAAAAGAACAGTGATTGCAAGACCATCAACAATCATGTTCGTTTCAAACCTATTATACACAGAATTTACATAAATATGACGATTGTAAATTATATGTATAATATATATATATATATTGTAACTTTAAAATTGTCATTTTGTTCTTATGTATGATCTTGAAATGACGTAGAGGATATTGAATGGCAGCAAGTGAAACGTGTATCAATAGGAGAAATACAGGAAGCAAATCAATAAGAGGTTTGGGAAAACATAAGCCTATTTATCATCATCCGTATATTTAATGTTCAACATTGTTAAGTTAAGTATAGTTTACGAGAATTGTTAAGGTCACGTGAGATGTTGGGAGATACACCCCCATTTCCAGATAAGTCAACAGAATTAATTTTAGAGGAAGTATTTATTTATACCAGCAATTTGTTCTCCTGACGTTTATATAACTAATCCTCATTTCTCTTTATTTCCTTAACACATTCCTGGTTGCGCCCTGCGCCGTTCCTTGGTTCAGATGTTAATATAAAAGGTGTCGGCGTTTCAATCCAAGTCTGACCTGACTTATTTTTACCGTCTGCCCATTTTTGTCTCTGCCAGGAGGGTATATGCGTTTATCATCGTTCGTGTGTGTTTGCTTTTGTGTGCGAGTTTATGCGTTTGTTCACATCATAACGCACGCAGTCATAAACGGAAGCTTCATGAAATTTTCAGTTCATTTCGGGAGTGAGCCAATGAAGAATCGATAAGATTTTGGTTTGGATCCGGCGCATGATCCGGATCCAGGATCGTCATTAAACAATATTCCGAAATGCACAGGCACTTATGCACGAATGTTTTGGAGCATCGCATAATATGCCCCCCCCCCCCCCCCAACACACACATTTGGCGGAGGCTTTTATTCCATAGAAAGCATATTTCTAGTTTTTTATGTTTTTTTATATTAAGAGGGATCTGGATGATGCTTTCTTTGATCCTTAAGGGTTTGAAATATTCAAGATGGCCACTATAAAAATGTCACAAAATATAAAATAATATAATGAAAATGCGATCATCGTGTCTTTACAAGAAACTGATTTACTGAACTTTTTCAACATGTATAGGAAAAGTATCCTGTTATCGTGGCCATTTTGGACATTTTGGCATATTATCAAAGATTTGTCATTCCTTGTGAATGGACACTTTACACATTCAATCGATATGAGTTAATTACAGCATGTTTAAACCATTTACTGGAGACCTCTGAAGGATGCAAGAATTGCATCATCCTTTTTGGATTTGGAACCCTCAAAATTGTAAAAAGCTTAAAAGAAATGTTGGTCAGACAGTAAAATAAGGTTTTGTATACAAAAGATAACTTAAGCCTTGCAATTTGTCCTGAATAATTCATATGTTAAATGAATTTGCGTACAAAACATAGCATATATAAATAAGCTTTTCCCGATTAAAAATACGCTCAGGGGAGAAAGAGCCAAAGATATATATTCATTGTATACATGCCCCCCCCCACGTATATAGGAAAGATGCATATAGAATTCCTTAAGTAAAAGACTTTCAACCATGCATGGGCCTTGTTTCAGTGGGATATTGAGGAACATGTCCGCCTAATTTTGTTTAGGTGTGTGGGGGGGGGGGGGGGACAATCCTTTTCCCCCTTTCATGTTTAAGGGGAATAAAACATAATTTTCTTTAAAAAATTCAAGATAATCGTGTTATCTTCTTTGTAATCGTTCAGTTAGTCGTCTCATATTGAGAAATTCAGGATTTGTTATGCCCCAATCACCTCACTGAATCGTCACAAATGTTACATTAGTATGTTGCTTATTGTTTGTAAATGAGGGTGATTTGATTAAATGAACATATCTATTGTTCCGTATAACTGGAAAACATGTTCTATTTTATTTGTTATGGGAGTGAACAAAATATGTCATTCGGGGAGGGGGGGGGGGGGTGTCTAGCGGAGTTTAGAGCGGCGATCCTTACTGTGATGTAGGACTCTAGTCCGGACTTTGACTCGAGTCCACTTAATTTTGGGCATGGACTTGGACTCGAATGGCCTGGACTATAAGACTTGCACTCGGACTCGGGAAGTGTGGACTTGAATACATCAATGGATCTTTATTTCAGGGACTTCTCTGGTTAGCCTTCTCACATTTCCTCAGCAAACATAGCCTAAGCTTACAAAAATAAAACAAAGTAACAGAATGGTCGAAGAAATTCAGGTTATTACCTGACCATTTCAAATAAACGTGGTTATTTAGTCTGTGATGGGAACAAAACTGTAAATGTTAGAACTGCGCTTATCTAGAATTACAACTGCACATTTCCACTTATACAACTGCACCTAATTTTTTCTGACATACTATGACCCATTTCATTACTAATTCATTAATTTATTACCAGAGCGCCGATTTGTATAGATAAAAAGTAGAATGTCCGGCCTCCAGGACAAGTGGAATTTATTTTTTGTAAGAGCCAATATATTTTAGCTTGATCCAGGCACGGGAGTCTGGATCCCTATAAAAGCTCTGTTAACCAGCTGTCTATTAAGTTAATACCGATAACAAATATAAAAATTTAACCTTAATCGTTGTTGTTGTTAACCTTTCTTCTCTTCGTCAAAGCGAATAGCGACCACAATAGCGACCCCCACATGGCTGAGGCTTGCATTCCTTAGAATGCAGATGTCTAGTTTGATAAATGGTATAATTTGCTTGAAGTATGTGTGATCGGAATTGCTTCAGCACGATTAAATTATACTGAACACACACTAGCTGATACCTGCGCCATGAGGTTATGTTTTCATCCGAATTTGGATGTTTGTCTGTCTGTGTGTCAGCAATGTCACCCAAAATCTTCTCAAACAATTTATTTTCAGGGGGGGGGGGGCTCTCAAAGGGGGGGGGGGGTGACAGCCATGGGGGGGTGGGGTAATCAAAGTTTGGACAAAACAAACGTGTTTATACACCTTTGGTTGTCTTTGAGACACATTTCAAATATACAGTGAAACCTCGTTGTGTCGAACTCGGTTTTGTCGAATCCCCGCATGTGTCGAAGTCGAATGAAGGGTCCCTGCAAAAAACAGTTAAAACATTACTAATTTAACTCCGCTAGTGTCGAAGTCGGATGTGTCGAAAACCCTGATGTGTCGAGGTGTTTTGCTGGTCCCCAGCCAATATTTCTATCGCTTAACTCGAAGTCAGGTTTGGATAACAGTTGTGCACCGCCCGTTAATCATGATTGGGCCATGATGACCAGTCATAATTAATTAATACCGACAAGGCTCTCAATTATCAAGCACGAAGGGTCTGTCGGTCGACTCAAGGTCATGCCGCTTTTTAATATTTTGACAACAGTTGTGCACGGTCCAACAACCATACCTACGGCCGCGATGACCAGTTACATAATTAATACCTGCAAGGATCTTACTCAACAAGCGCGACGGCTTACATACCTAGTCCGTTGTTTACCTATTTGGCAAAAAGTCCCTCAAGATCATGCATTTCTTCTCTCTCCGACAAAGCATTAATGAGAAGTTTTGATCACCAAACATAATCCAATCCTTCCCTTTGATGTGTCTAGGATAAACATACAGGACTCTATATAAAGGGAGGAAGATGAAATCAGAATGACTCTTATTTACCATACAGTACGATATACTGTATTACTGCATCACATTTATATTGTTCGTGTCCTGGTTGCTATGGCGTCGCGGCCTGCTTAGCGAAAGCTTGATGTAAAGACTATAAAAACCTCGTTAAATCTCTCTCTCTCTCTCTCCACACACACTATTTTTCTGTTTCAAATTAAAAAATTATGACGCTAAAAGATATCGTCTCAACAAAATATTATCAAAAGATATAACAATAAGAAATCTAAAGGATTCATGCAATAATTTATGACAACTATACAATATAGGCCCTATACATGAGCAGTATTTATCGATAATAATCACGGCTCAAGAAGGTTAAACATAATGAACATCGATTGTCTCGAACTCCAGTTGTGTCGAAGTAAATTCACCAGTCCCTTCGACTTCGACACAAGGAGGTTTAACTGTATACCATTTAGTATAAGGTTTGAAAAAGTATATGTTAATTCTAATCCATAATAGATATAACATATTTCATAGTAAACTCATAAAGGTAACAACAGTCTATTATACTTTTTATCAATATATTTCATTTTTCATATATAATATATTCACTGAAAAGTGGGGAAGGAGGGTGATTACTTTGTCAACCTCGCCCCCCCCCCCCTCCTCCCCTTGCCAAAAAGTAGGAGTGATATATACCCCCCAATCCCCCCTACCGGTATATATACGCTCCTAGGTGGGACATTTGTAATAGTGACCTATAGATTACCTACAAAATGGATTTACTGTTCTGTGGCTTTTGTACTAACCTTCCACAAAATTTCACCCGTATCTGTTCCGAACGTTTTGCGTTAAAATGCTAGCAGATAAACGGCCGGGAAAATATGTGTTCGTATCTGTGAAAAAATCCAGGCGATTTAAACCCCTGCTCCTCAAATATAAATCCCAACACGTTAAGGCAAAAAAAAGTTTAGTTTGTTGACCCGATCCTCCAAGCTTTACAAAAACTGTTAATGAATTTATTGAATACATTTTTTAACACAGCCCAGGCTCATGACGTCATACTTACAGGATTAATTCGCCTTAAAGCCACCTTCACGAGGGTCTGATTCTATATATATATACAAAACCAAAACAATATTGGCACGTGTCCAAATAATTAGGGTTTTATATATCTTGACTCGTATCGGCCCCGTAGTGTTATATTCAGTTTTCTACAGTCATGGAATCCAGCTATGTTATATTTGGTAAAACCCGTTAGTATTCTGTTTATAGAAAAAGGCCAGAGATGTCAGGTCGATAACCCTTTAATTGGAAGAAGGATATCCGGCCCCGGATGTTAGGAAAGATAATTAGAAAGATATATATATCATATTCATATCTCTGTTTTGCTTCTAAATAAAATGATGTGTAAGTTAGGTCTTTTAGCATGCAGTCTAACTAAAATTAATTTGTTACAATTACAAACTGAAAAGCTATCGGATCGTTGCGGAGTACATATATATATGTGGATTATTTCTGTTCATATCATATTTTATAGAGTTTTCCCTAACAGTTATTACAGTTTAGAAATCAGCAGAGTATAAACATAACGGTACATAACTGGCGGAGAGGCCATAGTTACATACTGAATTTTGATGGTATAGATTAAAACATGGAGTATACGCGATGTTACTTTGTCTTATAATGATGAAAACATATATACCATTTTCTACAACGAATATCCACCCACATCTATATAAATGTAATCTTATTTATTAATTTCAGCTCAAAGTGTTTGACC
Source organism: Sipunculus nudus (assembly GCA_026874595.1). Classification (NCBI taxonomy): domain Eukaryota; kingdom Metazoa; phylum Annelida; class Sipuncula; order Golfingiida; family Sipunculidae; genus Sipunculus; species Sipunculus nudus. The sequence goes on from CM049307.1 coordinate 62,134,593, forward strand.
AATTAATCGAAAAATTCGATAATCATACACAAAAGAAAAGAAGACAGACTGCAGACCCTCTTACTGCTGCCATCAATTGTGAATGAAATGTTAAAAACATGTTAACATTTTTACCCTTATGCTCCCGAGGCAGCGAAAATCTTGCGCTTCTTAAGAAGCTACTGACTTTCCCGTTGTCTGGTTTGACCTTTCATGATACAATAAGACACCAGGGGGTGGGTCGTTGGCTGCTGAAAAATATTGTGCGTATGATAAGACTGCCCATAGCTTCAAGCGCCGCTTGATGAAGTTTTATAGTTACTCTTAGTAAAAAATAGTCGAATTTTAACTTCTCCCTCTGGGTTCTCGTATCATCGACCGATTCGATTATGACATTACGACTATGTTAGCGTAGCCAGTTAGCCATGTATCCATCGCCAGCAAAACGGAAACCAGCCAGCGAGGTAATGTTGTTACATTTCGTTTGAATTGCAGCTCACCGGCCGGGCATCCTATGTGCACAAGGACCTGTAAAAACCACGTGCCGGGCCATTCTCTCTGAGCTTATAGTGCCTATTCAAACGGTTGTCGGGGTGATGAGCTGTCACTCAAAAAGATATGTAACAACTTTGGCTTCGTGTATTCCTTGGTTTGGCTGGTAAACCTTTTTGCTGACAACACGTTCTGATTTTTTGTAGATTCCTTGTCGCATCAGTTGTGTGCCGCATATCGGGCATAGTTTAAACGCAGTCAAGAGGACCACAAATATTTATGGAATCAGTTTCTGGTCTGGCTCATATAACTCTTCAACCCCTAAAAAGATGTTGCCAACAGCATTTATATTTGTTTTTTTTTTTATTATTATTAATCATGTGACCATTTCAGCCACTCGTAGAGGTCGTGAATTCTAGCACCAGGTCTCATCTGATTGAGCCAAAATACAGTGCTCCTCTCTGATGTAGGGACTCAGGATACGAGGTCAAAACAAACAGCGCTTACGATATAGGTAGTAGGCCTAGAGGTAAAGCGCTGTGTAAAGAGCGTATTTCAACCTGTGTATCAGTGGCGTACTTAATGGGGGGGGGGGGGGGGGGGGGGGCACATGGGGCGGCATTTCGGTGAATTTTTATAAAGAAGTGACATGAAGAGTTCTTAAAAAAATAAACATTTATAGACACAAATTTGACCTTTTTTAAATGATGGGGCCAATTTAAATGTTTGGTGCGGTTTCTTTATTTGTTTTTGCTGTGTTACCCAATTTCAGTTATTTCAATAAATATAAACTGGACAATAGGATGAATTAAATGACCGGCGAAGTCTCTATAGGCAAGCTACGCAAGAAGAAATAAAGCAGTCTTATAATATCAAAAAACCATCAAGAATCTGATCAGTCATGGAAATGCGTGCATTTCAGGGTCTAACCAGGGAGAAACCCCGCCAGAAGACCAATGCCCCCTGCTAGGGAGGGTCGTCTCTCTTATGGAAAATGTTATGACGATTTCTGTTGCTTTTTCCTTGGAATGTATAAAGAATTTCCATCCTTGAATTCACCAAAATATTATGATATTTAAAAAGCCCGAAACAACCTCAATGGCCTTTTTCAATGATTCTCCATATTCTTACAACAGTCTCGTTAAAATACAAACTTAAAATACACTAACCTGAACATATGGAATATAATATTCTACCTTAATTCCTGTTTTCATTTGATTTAACACTGGCTGTAGATTTTGATGTTAATATGACCTGATCTGCCACAACTGGGTCTAAACAGACACTGGAGAGTTAATATCCTATTTTTCTAATGAAAAAAAAAATGATCAATCTTATGTGATATATGTTTTTCCTTATCGAGCCCCTGTTCCAACAGTGGCGGATCCAGAAATAAGTAAACATAGGGGGCGCCTATAAACTGGGTAAGCGGTTAATGGGTATTAAGTAAAATATTCTTAATTTGTGCATGTATTTTTTCTTTGTCTTGTGTGTGTATATATTAATATATTATTATTATTATTATTATTATTATTATTATTATTATTATTATTATTATCATAACCTGTTGTTATGACGAAAAGCCTCTCTCAGTACAGTAAAATTTGGATGCTATCACAATTAATGGAGCAAATCCCAGAGCTGTTCATTTATATCCTCAATTTATGAATAAGAAAATAATAAATGTGAATCTTATGTTATAATCTTATTTGCTAGTGAACAAAATTTTTTTATGAAAAAAAATTCTAAGAACGAATAACTGGGAAAATAAATTGATGAAATGAGAGATGTTACAGCTTAACGGCGGGGGGGGGGGGGGGGGTTGTGAATGCTGCAAGGATGTTTGTATTAAAATCTTTGACCCAGACCTATATATACTTGTAGGAGTTATTTTGTCTCTAGGATTGCAGATGTAATTGCATTTCATATATAAATCTATTATAATTATGTCCGGGGGAATAAATCCTCTCTGGCCGCTATGCCACACGTTCAATAAACGTATCAAGTATCAGTGTTACTTTTTAGAGTTCAAAACTGAAATACCACGGGCAGTTGTTGTATGTTGTATCACATCATTTCAAATAAATTATCTAATATAAAATATATAATATATATTTCAGGAATATAATTATTTGAAATTTAATTAAATATTTTATTGAATATCAAATAATCATGAGTTCATAATTAACATTGCGCATGTTGAGTACAGAAAAAGAATCACTTATTCTTAAATAAAATAGATTAATATATATAGCCTTGAATTAAAGCATTTTCCGGCTTCAAGGATATTGTAATGAAACAAAAAAAAAAATCACAGTTAATCCAAACATTGGATTTTTTATCTGAAAACATTAAACATGCCCTTGCACACCTAGAGCTGATAAAATACCCTCACTCGTTTTGAATAAAGACTTAAGTATAGGAGCCTTGCTTGCTGTAGCACCACGCATATCTAAGAGCTTCATTTGGTGTAGCTGCTGTCATATGTGATAACAAGAGGCGGAATTATTGAAGTAAAAATGTATTTAGATCCGTTGAGAACTGAATAACATGCAGTCACCAAATGAAATTTTACCATGTTGAGTTTAAATAAATCATAAATCTTACGTGTACAAGAAAATTAAGTTACAACATTATATGTGTACATCACGCAGTATGTTTATTTCTATAGTTATAATTTATTGTCATCTGTGTACTTCATAACGAAATATACTTGTTTGAAGTCAGAGCGATCTTTTGATTTGCAGGAGCAAAGAGGTGATTTCAATTAATGTGTCGCGAAAAATTCCCTGTTATAGAATTCATCCATATAATAGCGTTTTTGTCAAATAAAGCCTATGTTATTTAAACTTGTAAGTTTGACGTGATATGTTTTAATGCATTTCAAAGCTAGTATTGTGGTGCATTGTTATAGAGGAGTGGCTATTTCCGCGAATTCCTCGGGCGGCATAAAGGATATAGGAACGCCGCAGGAAAGGACCGCGTATAGCCATGGTTATAGGCCTATATAGGCTGTTTACTGGAATCACAGGCCAAGGGAACACGTGTTCCATAGATGCGTGCCAGGATCATTCATTCCTGCACAACGACTGAAGACTTTGTATGTGATTAGTGATAATTTAATAGGTTAAGTCATCCTAATTGACATTTACATAAGATATATTCTTATCTTTCACGTGCTCCATGGATGCGTGCCAGAATCATGCATTCCTGTACAGCGACTTAGATCTTGTATGTGATTATAGTGATGATTTAATACTTAAAGTTCTTATCTTTCAAAGTTAAGTGAAGTTGTTGAGACGGGAAACAACCCTTCCGGATTACTGTCACTAATCACGCGGAAGCCATAGTTGGTATATATATCTATCTCTTCCTGTCAACGGCGGTTAAAGTAACTTAAAAAAGTAATAACATAAATAAGAATTGAATCCATAGGAAGTTCGTCTGAGATAAAATTGAGAGATATTTCAACCAAATATTGCGTGCACCTTTGTTCCTTCCCATGTTACGTATATAGTCGTATGTAACGTATAAAGTCTCTATAAACATATATATATATATATATATATATATATATATATATATATATATATATATATATATATACAGTGAAACCTCGTTGTGTCGAACTCACTTAAGTCGATAACCCCGCTCATATGGAAGTTACGGACTCGATATTCCGGTCAACTCTAGTTAAATTATAACAAAAAAAAACCCGCTTGTGTCGAACCTCGGATGTGTCGAAGTTTTCTGAGGATCCCTTCGACACAACGAGGTTTCACTCTATATATATATATATATATATATATATATATATATATATATATATATATATTGCCAACCTACAATGACCATTAAACTTGCACAAAACCTGTTCACCCTGTGCCCCAATTTGATCAAACACTATAGTAATTTGGCACACACAATGAAGTTCTAATCATTCATTTAGGTATTTTAGTCGTTTCTGGCGGACTGCATTTCATTGATATTTTAGTGACAATACATCACTCTGACGAATTTGTTGTTTATAACGCACATTAAACGGTCGTGAATCAAGCAGATTATACATTGTTTGTTCAACACACAGATGACCTGTATAAATAGCGCCTCATCTCCTTGTATGATTTATTATTTTGATGGCCATGCCAAATTGATCCGTTACTCTGATTAAATCTGTTAAAAAAATTAAACCTTTCCAATAGCAGTTCTCTGTTGAAAATACAGGCACACACATACAAGACTTACAACACCTTCGAATATAAAGCTCAGCTACTACTCCATGCATCCTTCCGCCAGAGATCATTTCTACTCAAAACGAATATCCTCCTTTTGGACACTGTGAAATGACCGGAAATACTTGTCTCAACTGTCAAACTGTCAAACTTTGAATTAAAATTTGTTACAGTTCAAGAAGAAAACCTTTTGCATACATTTAACATGCAGATGCTTACAAATGTTACTTATCCCGTGAAGTCCTTGCCACAAAAACACCAATTAACACAATGTTATTTGCCTTGAATTGAAACAATTCGTAATCATTGTACTTGAACGGACTACGGTACCCTCTTCAATACATATATTGAATTTTATACACACACACACACACACACACACAGATATATATATATATATATATATATATATATATATATATATATATATATATAAGACGATTCATTGGTTTTTGGGTCTATTTCCTTTAGTATAACCGGCCTTCAGACCTCTCCTTCCAGTACAAGGTACTCCACAGGTGCCAGAGGTTCTAAGGAATCACAGGAAATCTGGGAATCCCCTCAGGTTTGTTTATAGAGACGTTTCGGCAAATCGGGTTGATTGAACTTAAGGGAGAATAGAGCCGAGATCCGAGACAGAGAACTAGTTTGACGTAACTGGACATTGCAAGTCTGACGTCATGTAATGTACTTACAGATGACCAGAATCTATATATAATACAATAGAGTGGAATTTGTCCGGGTAATGTGTCGGGGACGATCAGTTCAACATCTTTGAGACTGCCACCTGTGTGGAATGTTAAAAAGATAGACTTCATATGTGTGGAATTTTGAACAGTTATGTAAACCTGATTTTGTTAAGTATTTTATGTGATTATCGTATCATTGCACGATTAGAAATCCTGTTGTTTTATGATTATTTGACTTTAGTGACATGTAAAGGTTAGTTGTAGTGCAAGCGCAGACTTTATACGACTTAATTGTTTGTTTTGGGCAACCATGCAGGGATGGTCAGTGACAAAAAAGGCAAATTTTCATCTTTTCGAGCCTACAGCCAGATATTACCCCAAGAACCAAGCGTCCAGGAGATTTATAACATTACATACTGAAAGCTCTGTTATTCTCTCCTGAAAGTTTGTTGCTAAAACAGTGGAATAAATATTATGCATGCTTTTGTGGAGATTTCTTATTTTCTAATATTTTATCAAATGAGGTTTCCGTGTGGATGCATTACCACAGAATCCACGGAAGGTTTTTAGGAAAATAAAATAGAAAGCATGTTTTCTGTCATTAAATGAGCTCTGTTTATGTAAAATCATTGGTAGGTATATAAATACATTTGGGCAAATACATGTGGTACATGATTCAATGTATAGAATGGTATATATGTTTCTCTGTTCCCAGGTTTCAGGTTTCATTTTATGATCTTTAATCCTGTTTTACATTCGATTACGACCTGCCTGACATGTGTTATTTAATATTCTACTTGATAAATAATATGTATATTGATTATTAGTGTTTTATATATAGTTAGGTATTTAGGTAAAGTGGTGGCGGTTGACTTGTGACTGCAAGGTTGTGGGTCCGCCTCCCGTTCTGACCAACTGACACCTAGCCAACGTCTTTACCGCTAGGGTGCGCTTTCTCGACCCAGCAGTAAATACGTATTGGTCATAGGTGGCAGGCAAATGTAGAACTAATAACCGCGAAACCAAGAATAAACAGGCCCGAAAGACAAGCAAGGGAAAGTGTAAAGTGATATTAGACTAAAAACTCCCACCTTTATTGATAAAATTGTCTCAAGATTAGATACAACTGCTTCTTTAAAGCTCAAGGGAAACCAGTAAATGTTTATACAAGAAGATAATATATACGCAAATACTTTTAATATGACTGCCAAATTATTTGCAGATTAAAAGTACTTTAATTTGAAAGGCACGCTTAATCCGCATTTAGAATGACTGAATAAAAATGATAATGGTCAAAAGGCATGCGTATATATATGATTCATCTCTGTGTCATAAATTCTCACATTGACATATACTCCGTTCCACAGGAAAGAAAAATCCAGGGCTCGCACAGCAAACGATTTTTCTTCAAACATTTTCGAACAGATAAGGTATACATCTGATTGGATCATCGTGTAAACAAAGATGGCTGCACCCATGCGGAGCTCATTGTGCGTCACTGCAAGAGAGGAAATTTGCAAATACTGGGGTATAACTGACCTCAGGCCACACCGGCAAGTTAGTTTAGACACTGTCCTGACAGATGATTGCGTTGTGCGTATTCAAACGGGGGAGTGAAAAAATAGTCTTTCGACCGCAGTGCGAAACCGCCGATTTTAGTTACCTACAGAACAGCACCGCCTGGTGGCCAAAACCTGACGGATAATTCCGGTTACGTGCAGCGGTTATAGCGGAGCGAATAGATGACAATAGCGCAACCGTTGCTTATGGAGCGTATATTTGGTTAAACTGCATGTAGCCTGTTCTACCAGTTTAGGTAAACATGGAAATTTGTTATATATCGTTATATATAAAAAAATTCTAAATCATTGCTTCGGACTTTCTCAATAATTATTATCACTTTTTTGACTGGATACATTGTGATTTCAGTCTCACTGACCGTGCCGGCATCATGACGCCAAACAATGATGGATGCCTTGGGAGATTCAGTGATTAATTGCAGCAATCATGTTTATATAATTAAACAAATGAAAAAGCCCATACACAAATATAGATTGCTGGTTTATTAAGCAGGTGTTTTCCATGTTTCTTTAACCTGTCTTTTCCTATTTTTTCTTAATATTTCCTCATCTAATTGGTCCTACAGCTTATTCCCGTGGGAGCCCGGGACAACCCATGAAATAATTTTTTTTTCAAAAACAAACATCAAGCTTCCCTCTCCAACACAGTGTGATATTTTCTAGAACCAGATCCCATTTTCGCGGGATTTTCCCGTAGACTGCATGGCCGGACCACAAGCGGTTGCCCATATCTCATATGAGCCATATAATGTGGATACAAAATTCTTGATGAGGGAACACTTTAGGTCCTACCGAGATTTGAACTCGGATCGCTGGATTCAAAGTCCAGAGTGCTAACCATTACACCATAGGACCCCTATACATTCCAACGTCTGTAGGGCTATGTATAAACTTAAAAACTAACATGCTTTTTCACAGCTTGCCATATATCACAGATATATTTAGGTCTATATAAAGTTCTATACAGACTCGGATAATATTTGGCTAGATATTTGCAATCATTTGAAAATGTGAATATTATGTTATCTTCGAATTTATATGTGTCTATATCAATGGGCACAGCTGTACATGGCTCAAACACGGAGGTGTTGAGATTTGCAGACCGTGCCATTTCATTGTTGTTATTTACTTAAGGGAATCGATCAACAACGCTACAGCGGGAATCATTCTCCATCAGATGTCGCCACAATCAGACCGGCAGAACCTTCTGTTGATAAGATTAACTACAGGGAACTTCTAATCCTGTAAATCCTAATCTGCCAATCATCAAACTGAAACTTTGTGCAATTAAAAATGGCGCATCTGACTGAAGACAACTGGACAACACATGTGAACTTGTCTTTTTTATATCACCATTAATTTGTGAATTTATATTTATAGATGTCTGCAATGTCCTAATAATATATCGAGAACTTTATATACTTTTTTCTATATCTTAAAGCCTAAGTGAGATGCATACATCGCACAACACATATACGACAGGTATACGACAAAAATTGGGGGAATTACTAAGATATTCATGTGTGTGGGGGGGGGGGGGCAGCGGCGTACCTAGCTTTTCTGCCACCCGGGGCGTTCGTTGAAATTGCCGCCCCGCTAGCAAAACATCACAAAACTCGACAGCTTAAAAAAACATATCATGTTAACTTTTTGGGTTATAAGCTTTCAGGTGACAACAACGCACATATACCGATGCATTCATTTATAAGGAATCTTTCGCCACACACTAAAGGGAAGTCACCTATATGCTAATGAAAATCCAAAGTGTACAGAAAGGAACAAATTTTAACCAGAAGAAATATTATACAATGCAGGATACACATAATAATGTGGTAACTGAATTTTTCATGTACAAATGAGTTAAGATTAACTCGACCTCAACATGGTAAAACTTCATTTGGTGAGTGTTATTCAATTCTCAACGCAGATAAATACTGTGTCACTTCAATAATTCCAGCTCTTGTAATCGCATAGGACAATAACTATATACCTGAAATATATAGAGAGCTCTATGATAGCATGCATGGTGCTGCAGCAAGTTAGCCATTTATACATTAGTCTCTCCTTGAAACGCTGGTACATCATGCAGTGTAAGTTTTTATTTCTAGTTACAATTTATTCTTTTTCGTGTATGTCATAATTAAATATACTTGTCTGAGGTTAGAGCGATTTTTGATTTGCATAAGCAAAGAGGTAACCTCACTTTAATGTGTCCCAAAAATCTCCCTGTTATAGAATTCATCGATATAATTGCGTATTTTTCAACTTAAAGCCTATGTTAACATAATAATTTGACGTGATATGTTTCAACGCATTTTTGTAATGTATTGTTAAAGAGGGATGGCAATTCCACGATCGCCCCGGGCGGCATACAGGCCAAGAAGAGGACTGTGTAGACATGCAAGGCAGAGGTTTACTGGAATCACGGGCCAAGAGAACACGAGCTCCATGGATGCGTGCCAGGACCATGCATTCCTGGACAGCGACTTTGACTTTGTATGTGATTAGGGATAATTTAATATGTTAGGTCATCAACCATTCCGGATTACCGTCACTATATGATCACATGGAAGCAATATTGTATATATATATATTACGAGATTATGCTTTGTGCGATTCGGGGCGGGGGGGGGGGTATGTGAAAGACTGACACTGATCCTATTGTCCTCGGGTGCACAATAGGATTGTTCGGGGTACACGTGCGCTACTGGAACATAACAGGGCAGGGCAAGGAGGTTATTTAGTGTTTTAAATTTTATATATAATACAAAGATATGTTCCAGGATGCTCAATTAGCATATTGAACTGATTTGTAATAGGGTCTTGGAAGCAGTGAACATATCAGTAGTATACATATGATAAAAATACACATATACTATGGAAATACACAATATACAAGGCAAATATACAATATAAAAGGCAAATATACTATACTATACTCATACCAAGTGGAATCCACTCGGTAAACTCACCGTGATGTAGTGGTAACGCCATGTCCCTCATCACTGCAAAGCAGTGAGAGAACAACTACCTGAACAGGTAAGTCTGCCCAGCGGATCCTCGGGGGGGGGGGGGGGGGGGGGGTTGAGAGGGGCACGCTGAATGCTAGGTTTTAAAATATTTCAGGGTGAATTTGTTTTGATGGCGGTACTTGGAGAGAATTTCAGCTCTTGAGTTCAACAATGATCCAGGGGGGCCGTTGCTATAAGGAGCTTTTCAGACAAGCAGAGATTACTCTTCCTAGTCCCTCAGAAGTAAGATGCTGCCTTGGCAGATATTTTCCAGGAGAGCTTGTAATTGATATTGTTGTCTTTTAGTGACCAAATGTGTTTAGACAGTTCAGTATTTTTAGCTTGGGATCTATTCCGAAAGGACTGCTTGTGGTTATTGTATCTTGTCTTGAAATCACCTTCAGTACACCCTATGTATGTTTCACGTCATTGTCTGTTCTAACTGTTGCCTTATAGACAATGCATATCAGCTGACACTGACCATTCATAGGACATTCGTCTTTTTTACGGCAGTTACATTGTCTTTGAGGTATATTCACAGCATTGTCAGTATTTAAAACCTTCATATTATGTTTGCTGATCAGGTTAGACATGTTGGGTAGACAGCTAGAGCTAATTTTCAAATTGTTCCTGTTGAATAACCTGTGGTACCTGTGATGTTTAGGGAAATGTTTTTCAACTAGTTTCATGAATTGTCTGCCAATGTTTGTTTTTACATGACGACTGTAGGGGGGATTGAACCATATTATTTTCCTTTTCCTGTTTCTTTTGCTTTTCACTGTGGGTTCAACATATTTTAAGCTTTCTGAGAACCCGCTTTTCGCTAAAGCTTTGTCATACATGGTTTTGGCTTTCATAAATAGTTCTTTATTGCAGGAGTTGTCAGATACACGTTTGCTGATCATCATAGGTATCTGCCTAAATATAGCTGGGGGTTGATTGGATTGTGCGTGGATATAGAGCGGGTCATTGTTCGGTTTTATGTAAGGGTAGAAGATGTCATTTGGAGGTCAAATGTTACGTCTAAGAAATCTGTGCAGGTCAGGTTAGTTTCAATGGTTATTTTTAACCCAACATTGAAAAAGAGTTTGATCATTTTCTTACGGGAGCTGTCTGCTTTGGGTCCAGACATGTTGGGGAAACAACCCAAACCGTCATCACGATACAGGCCTAGTGCATTTTCACCAAATTCCTTTTTCAACATATCTAGGATGTATAAACTAACAATTTCGCATACTTCAGCGCCATCAAAACTGCCCATAGTGACGTCAAAACTAGTATGATCTTTTATCACCTAGGTGTTACCGTTGCTAAACAGTAAGCTTTTCCTGCTGTGCAGGGTGGTTTTGATAACATCCTCTGGAATGGAGACCATGGTTTTGGCAAATTTGAGGGCTTTCATGAGAAGATCTTCTGTGATCGAGGGGTAAAAGTCAACAATATCAAACTTCATGAACTTAGATTTTTGTTTCAGCTTCAATTTCTTGAACCAAGATATTACCTGTGCGGTATTTTGCCACTGGTTGAGTTTGGTTTTCAGTCTCAGTTGGCTATTAAATTTTTCCAAGTGCTTTTTGCTAATGATACCTATTTCAGATTTTGCTGGATTTATCAATCTGCACTTGGGGTTTTGTTCAAAATTATCCTTGTGGTCTTTCAAAGTAATGTAAGCATTGCGCTCAGCCATGACTTCGATGCGGTCTGCTAGGTTAAGGGAACCGGCTATTTCTTTGGCTTCTGTATTGATATTTTTACAGATATTTTTGTCTGCTTTTTTGTATGTCTTAGTGATGTTTTCTGTAAGAAGTTTATTGTTGTATTCTTTCGGCATACTGTACAGGTTGGTGGTCTTATCTGCCTGCACTAGGAGATTGTCAGATTGTCTGATTGTCTTGATGTCATTGGCCATTTGTCTCTGGAATGCATTGTGTGAGTGCTGGAATTCAATGTTCCGGACCATTTCATAGATATCACTTTCAAATGCCCTGAGGTGTTCGCTATGAGGGGGTGAATATGTGGTTTTGAATCCATAGTTTTGTTTAGCTGAAGTTTGACCAGGGTTTTCGAAATGGAATGCCTTCCATCGCATTCTCCGAAGTAGGCTTTCAACTTATATATATATTATATCTCTTCCTGTCACCGGCGGTTAATTAACTTTAAGAACTGATAACTGATCTAATTGATTGCGTGAATACTGAACTGAGGAATCTTGTTCAATGGCTGAATGCAACTTAAACTGAATTATAAGAAAACTCATTTAATATTTTTCAGCCTTAACAAACGAAGAATTAATGTTAATTAGAGATTTAGGATTAATGGTGACAGTATCTCCAGAGTAGAATTTACAAAGTTACAAAGGGGTACACGTGCGCTACTGGAACATAACAGGGCAGGGCAAGGAGGTTATTTAGTGTTTTAAATTTTATATATAATACAAAGATATGTTCCAGGATGCTCAATTAGCATATTGAACTGATTTGTAATAGGGTCTTGGAAGCAGTGAACATATCAGTAGTATACATATGATAAAAATACACATATACTATGGAAATACACAATGTACAAGGCAAATATACAATATAAAAGGCAAATATACTATACTATACTCATACCAAGTGGAATCCACTCGGTAAACTCACCGTGATGTAGTGGTAACGCCATGTCCCTCATCACTGCAAAGCAGTGAGAGAACAACTACCTGAACAGGTAAGTCTGCCCAGCGGATCCTCGGGGGGGGGGGGGGGTTGAGAGGGGCACGCTGAATGCTAGGTTTTAAAATATTTCAGGGTGAATTTGTTTTGATGGCGGCACTTGGAGAGAATTTCAGCTCTTGAGTTCAACAATGATCCAGGGGGGCCGTTGCTATAAGGAGCTTTTCAGACAAGCAGAGATTACTCTTCCTAGTCCCTCAGAAGTAAGATGCTGCCTTGGCAGATATTTTCCAGGAGAGCTTGTAATTGATATTGTTGTCTTTTAGTGACCAAATGTGTTTAGACAGTTCAGTATTTTTAGCTTGGGATCTATTCCGAAAGGACTGCTTGTGGTTATTGTATCTTGTCTTGAAATCACCTTCAGTACACCCTATGTATGTTTCACGTCATTGTCTGTTCTAACTGTTGCCTTATAGACAATGCATATCAGCTGACACTGACCATTCATAGGACATTCGTCTTTTTTACGGCAGTTACATTGTCTTTGAGGTATATTCACAGCATTGTCAGTATTTAAAAACCTTCATATTATGTTTGCTGATCAGGTTAGGATCAGGTGTTCGCTATGAGGGGGTGAATATGTGGTTTTGAATCCATAGTTTTGTTTAGCTGAAGTTTGACCAGGGTTTTCGAAATGGAATGCCTTCCATCGCATTCTCCGAAGTAGGCTTTCAACTTATATATATATTATATCTCTTCCTGTCACCGGCGGTTAATTAACTTTAAGAACTGATAACTGATCTAATTGATTGCGTGAATACTGAACTGAGGAATCTTGTTCAATGGCTGAATGCAACTTAAACTGAATTATAAGAAAACTCATTTAATATTTTTCAGCCTTAACAAACGAAGAATTAATGTTAATTAGAGATTTAGGATTAATGGTGACAGTATCTCCAGAGTAGAATTTACAAAGTTTTTAGGAGTAATAATAGATTCACAATTGAAGTGGACCAACCACATGAAGAGTGAAAGTTTTAAAGGTATCTGCATTATAGGAAAGCAATAAAGATGTTGCAAGAGTCTACTTTTATTACACTTTATTTTTCTTTTATCTATCCATATTTAACTTATTGTATTGAGGTATGGGGTTCTGCAGCGGTGCCTGCACTACTGCCAGTGCACGGTTTAGACTACAGAAGAGAGCTATTCGAAATGTCATCTCATCTCCATATAATTCACATACACATGATCTGTTTGTGTGTTATGTGATATGTTTATCAGCAAAAACTTAGATGTTCATCATTACAGAACAAGAAGAATGCATTTTTCCCCATGTGCCAGTATGTAAACTGGAGCCTACAATAAAACTTAACAGTTCAAAGTGGTCGGAACTTGGAACAATGTTATTACAGATATTGATCTTTGTGCTGCAATATCAAAATTTAAACGTCGTCTGAAAGAATACCTTTTCTCAACTTAAAAATCATATTAATTATTTAACTTCATTTTCATAACCAGATGTTTATTGGTTTGTTTTCTCTGTATTGCAAAAAGGTTAATTTTAGTTTTTTTATTGCACGGTACCTGCACCATATGACTTATATATATATATATATATATATATATATATATATATATATATATATATATATATATATATTTAATGTAAATACTGAGAGGACATATCCTCTTTGAGTCAGTCCTCTTTGTCACAGGAATAACTATATATAAATGAAATGTATCGTGTATAATTTATAAATTCTTGTGGCAAAAAATGAGTTTTATTAACTGAATGAATGAATAGAAGTGAGCATTGAATCCATAGGAAGTGTGTTTGAGATACAGTTGAGATATAACAAACATATATTCCTTGCACCTTTGTTCCTTTTCAATGTTACATAATATAGTCTCTACATTCATTTTATTAAAATAAGCAGTAGAAGAATAATTTGTATACACGATGTTTACTAGAACTCTGAACGACAGCTGGCCTTTTATGTCATTTTATATATATATCTGAAAAAAGTAAAATCATGTAATAGGTATATATATATATATATATATATATATATATATATATATATATATATAACAAGGGATGTATACGGTTAGGACGCCCAATTCAAAATTGTGTGTCACACTTCTCAAGAACTTGTTTGAATTCGTTACATAAGTATTATTATATATATTTACTGCCAACCTACAATGACCATTAAACATGCACAAAACCTATACACCCTGTGCGCCCAGTGAATCAAATACTAGTATTTTGGCAGTATATTTGTCTAGAATCTAGCAATACATGTGTCAAATTTGAACGGTTATGTAAAGCTGATTTTGTTTTGAATATTATATGTCATAATCGTATCATTACACGAAAGGAAATTATGTTGTTATATGATTATTTGATTTTAAAGAAATGTAAGTGGCGCAAACACAGACTTTACATAACTCAATTGTTTGTTTGAGGCAACCGGCGATGGTCAGTGACTAAAACAAAGGGGCGAATTTTTCATCCTTTATAGCAAGATCTTAGAGCGTCCAATCCGACGCTTAGGCCCAAAGAACCAACGGTCCAAAAGAGATTTCGAACTTTACATACGCTAACCCCTACATTCCTGAAAGCTCTGTTATTCTTTCCTTAAAGTTAGTTCCTGTAACAGTGAAGTAAATATTCTGCATGCTTTTGTTGAGATTTCTTTTTTTTCTAATATTTTTTCAAATGAGGTTTTCGTGTGGATGCATGATCACATAATCCAAGAAAGGTTTTAGGAAACTGAAGTAGAAAACATGTTTCTGTCATTAAATGGGCTTGGTTTAGGTTAAATCATCGGTAGTAAAGTATATAAATACACGTGGACAAATACATGTGGTGCATGATTATATACTTGAAATGGGATATGTAATATGTTTATTTGTTCCCAGGTTCCACTTTATATCTTTATTTTCAGGAAATCCATTTGCACATACGAATATATATATGTATATATATATATATATATATATATATATATATATATACACATACAACACAAGCCTGACGTGTGGAATTTAATATTCGACTTAATAAAATATGTTCATTGGTTTTTCGTGTTCTATTTATTGTTTGATAGTTAGGTAAAGTGTGTATAAAGAAAATAGGATGGATACTTCATTTGTTGAGCGTAGTTGCGTACTGGTTGTTGATTCCTGTCCTGGCCGCCGTCTGCGCCAACGCACCCAGCCAAAGTCTTTACCATAAGGGTGCGCTCTCTCGACCCAGCAGTGAATGGGTATTGGTCATTAGTGGCAAGCAAATGTAGAACAAATAACCTTCTAGCGCGCCTGTTAATGATGATTGGATGGTATGCTCCTCAGGGAGCCAAGGAAGCAACAAAAATAAACAGGCCCCAAAGTTCAGGAAGGCAAATTGTAAAGTGAGTTCCGACTAGAAACCCCAAACTTTATTGAAAACAAACAGACTCAAGATTAGTTACAAATGTTTCTTAGCAGCCGTATCTGAGCTTTAGTGTTTACGTTTGCTTCTGAAATTCCTAAAATAAAACGTGATTCCATGCTCTGAAATACTCGACCAGAAAGCCGTAATTGAGTGATTTAATTTGCCGCGAGTAACCTGTTCTAAGCTTTGTGACACAACAAGAGTAAGATGCCTGCGCCAATGCGGAGCTCGATGTGCGTCACTGCAAGAGAAGAAATTCGCAAACAGTGGGGTATAACTGACCTCTGGGTACAACAGCAAGTTAGTATAGACACTATCCTGAACGATGACGATTGCTTCCCGTGTATTCCAAAAATTCGGTGCGACCAAGCACATCGACCACAGTTCAAAACCGCCGATTTTAGATACCTGCAACGTGATTGGTTAAATATTACTCAGGAGGGTATTCCACAGAGAAAGCAACGCCTGGTGGCCAAAACCTGATGGACACGCCGGTTTCGTGCAGCGGTTACAGCGGAGCGAATAGATTAGCATAGCGTTACCGCTACCAATGGAGCGTACATTTAGTGAAATTGCATGTAGCCTGTTCTACCAGTAAATGAACACTGAAATTTGGCAATTATTCTCTTTAAGATAAGATCACATAGTTTGACACTATAGCTGATGAGGAACTAAACACTTTATGAAAAACTTCATGTCTGAAACCATCATTTTCATTGTAATGTTACCAGTATATGGTGTTCATAATTTTACCCGAGGTGTTTGCAATACCAGGAGAACGGATTAAGAAAAAGTATAAAAGTATAAAAGCTAAATCTTCTGTGCCGTGAAAATATGTGCTGCAAAATGTTATCTTTTATAATATCTCAATGTGTGCTTTATATCGTTATATATCGTAAAATTCTTAATAATTGCTCCGGACTATCTCGCTTTTTTTGAGTAGATACATTGCGATTTCCGTGACACTGGCCGGCATCATTACGCCAAACAATGGTGTATGCCTTGGGGGATTCAGTGATTACAGGCAGCAATCATGTTTATATAATTAAACAAATGAAAAAGCCCATATACACATATATAATTGGCTGGTTTATTAAGCGGATGTTTTCCATGTTTTTCAACCCGTCATATCGTATTTTTTCTTTATAATACCTCATTTATTTTGGTCCTTCAGCTTTGTCCCGTGAGAGCCTGGGACAACCCATGAATTCAAATTTAAAAAAAAATCAAGCTTCCCTCAGCAACACAGTCTGATATTTTCTAGAATCAAATCCCATTTTCGCGGGATCATTTCCGCGACTGCATAGCCGGACCACAAGCGGATGCCAAGATCTCCTTTACATGTGGATTAAAAATTCATTGGTGAAAGAACCCGAAGGTCCTACCGAGATTTGAACTCGGATCGCTGGATTCAAAGTCCAGAGTGCTTACCATTACACCATAGGACCCCTACATTTGTGCGTCTTTACGGCTATCTACTATCTACTAATTTAAAAATGCACATGCTTCTGTGTAATTATATTTTTTGCAGGCGGCCGTATATAACATACATATACAGGTCTGTGTAAAGTTCTAAACTCAGTCGGGGATTATTTGGCTAGATATAGGCTATCATTTGAAAATTTAAATACTATGGTGTCTTCGAATCTATATGTGCCTATATAAAGGTGCACAGCTGAACATGGCTCAAACACGGAGCTGTTGAGATTTGCAGACCGTGCCATTTCATTGTTGTTACTTACTGGAGGGAATCATTCTTCACCAGATGTCACCATCTGTTCCTATCATTAACTGCGCGTAACTTCAGATCCTATTTATCCTAATCCGTCAATCATCATGCTGAAACTTTGAACAACTGAAAATGGCGCATCTGACTAAAGACAATTGGACAGCACATGTGAACGTGTCTTTTTTATATCACCATTAATTTGTGAATTTATATTTATAGATGTCTGCAATCTCCTAATAATATCTCGGGAACTCCGATTGGTGACTGTTATTCAATTCTCAAAGCAGATAAGTACCTTGTCACTTCTATAATTCCACCTTTTGTTATCGCATATGACAGTAACTATATATATACCTCTAACTGAGAGCTCATGGTGCTGCAGCAAGCAAGCCACTTATACTTTAGTCTTTACTCGAAACGCGGATACATTATGCAGTGTAATGTTTTTATTTCGAGTTACAATTTTTTCTTCCCCGTGTACTTCATGATAAAATATACTTGGTTGAGGTCAGAGCGACCCTTTGATTTCCATTAGCAAAAAGGTGACTTCTCGTGAATGTGTCTCGAAAACTTATCTTAAATTCATCGATATAATTGCGTATTTATCAAATAAAAGCTTATGTAAACATGTTAGTTTGATGTGATGTTTCACCGCATATGTTGGCCGGTTATGTAATGGATTATAATAGAGGGTTGGCAAATTTCCACGGTCGCCCTGGGCAGCATAAAAGCTAGGTACGCCGCAGAAGAGAACAGCGTAGACATGGTTAGGCAGAGGTTTACTGGAATCACGGGCCAAGGGAACACGTGCTCCATGGATGCGTGCCAGGACCATGCATTCCTGGACAGCGACTTTGACTTTGTATATGTGATTAGTAATAATGTAATAATTTAATACGTAAAGTCATATCAGATGAAATATATTCTTAAATTCAGGGTTAAATCAGATTGTTGCTTAGAAACGGAAACCTACCTACCGGATCACATAGAAGCCATATTTGGATAATATATATTTCATCTCTTCTTGCACCGGCGGTTAATGAACTTTAAGAACTGATAACTGATATAACTGATTGCATGAATACTGAACTGAGTAATCTTGTTCAATGGCTGAATGCAAATAAATAAACACTGAATTCTAAGAAAACTCATTAAATATTTTTCAGCCTTATTAAACGAAGAATTAATGTTAATAAGAGTAGTATGATTAATGGTGACAGTATTTCCAGAGTAGAATTTACAAAGGTTTTAAGAGTAATAATTGATTCACAATTCAAATGGACGAAGCACATACAGCACATGAAGACTAAAATTTCTAAAGGTATAAGAATTATAAGAAAAGCAATGAAGATGTTGCAAGAGTCTCCTTTTATTACACTTTATTATTCTTTTATCTTACCATATTCAACGTATTGTATTGAGGTGTGGGGTTCTGCAGCGGTGTCTGCACTACTGCAAGTGCACTGTTTAGACTGCAGACTAGAGCTGTACGAATGATCACCTCATCTCCATATAATTAAAATACACAAAATCTGTTTATTACCCTAAGGTTACTAACCCTAGAAAATATCTACAGTTATAGGGTTGGTTTATTATTTAATGTATAAGATGAATTATGAAATGTCACCTTTTATTGTTTCTAAATTATTTTGCAAAATCTTAGATGTTCATCATCACAGAACAAGAAGAAGGCTTTTTTCCCCTTATGCCAGTATGTAAAACGACAGTTTACAGTAAAACTTTTCAATTCAAAGGGGTTGGAAGTTTGATTATTATAATTAAAGATATTGATCCTTGTTTTGCAATAGCAAAATTAAAACGTCGTCTGATAGGAAATTTTTTTCCTCCACTTAAGAACCAAATTAATTATATTTTACTTCATTTTCATAATCAAATGTTTCTTAGTTTGTTTTTCTCTGTACTGCAAAAGTGTAATTTTAGTTGTCTTATTGCACTATGCCTGAACTATATGACCTACCATATTTAATGTCAATACTGATGGGACATATACTCTATGAGTCAGCTGGTCCTCTTTGTCATTTATCTTTTTTTTATAATGTATATTCTTGTGGCAATAAATGAATCGAATTGAAATTAAATGATCTGAATAAAAGAAATAAGAATCGAAGCCACTTATACTTTAGTCTTTAGTTGAAACACGGGTACATCATACAGTAGATTGTTTTTATTTCTAGTTACAATTCATTCTTTTCCGTGTATTTCATAATTAAATATACTTGTTTGAGGTCAGAGCGATCTGTTGGTTCGCACTAGCAAAGTATTTGTCAACTTAAATCTTATGTAAACATGTTAATTTCACGTGATACGTGTCAACGCATTTGTTGGCTAGTTTTGTAATGTATTGTTATAGAGGGGTGGAGATTTCCACGGTCGCCCCGGGCGGCATAAATGGTAGTGACGCCGCAGAAGAAGACTGCGTAGTCATGGTTATAGGTAGATGTGTACTGGAATCACGGGCCAAGGGAACACGTGCTCCATGGATGCGTGCCAGGACCATGACTTTGACTTTGTATGTGATTAGTAATATTTTAATACGTAAAGTTATCTCAAATGTCATTAACATGAGATATATTCTTAAATTCAGGGTTTAATCAGATTGTTGCTAAGAAACGTGAACCACTTTGAATTGAATTCGTTACATATATATATATATATAATATCTCTTCCTGTCACCGGCGGTTAATTAACTATAAAAAGTGATAACAGATCTAATTGATTGCATGGATACTGAACTGAGGAATCTTGTTCAATGGCTTTATGCAAATGAGTTAACTTGACTACTGCCGGTGCACTGTTTAGACTGCAGAAGAGAGCTATACGAAATGTCACCTCATCTCCATATAATTCACATACACATGATCTGTTTATTTCCCTCAGGTTACTATCCCTAGAAAATATCTACAATTATAGTCTTGGTTTATTTATGTATAAGATTAATTATGAAATGTTACCTTTAATTGTATCTGAATTATTTTGCAAATACTTAGATGTTCATCATTACAGAACAAGAAGAATGCATTTTTCCCATGTGCCAGTATGTAGACTGGAGCCTACAGTAAAACTTAACAGATCAAAGCGGTCGGAACTTGGAACAATGTTATTACAGATATTGATCCTTGTGGTGCAATATCAAAATTTAAACGTCGTCTGAAAGAATACCTTTTCTCAACTTAAAAATCATATTAATTATATTTAACTTCATTTTCATAACAGGTGTTTATTGGTTTGTTTTCTCTGTATTGCAAAAAGGTTAATTTTAGTTTTTTTATTGCACGGTGCCTGCACCATATGACTTATATATATATATATATATATATATATATATATATATATTTAATGTTAATACTGAGAGGACATATCCTCTTTGAGTCAGTCCTCTTTGTCACAGGAATAACTATATATAAATGAAATGTATCGTGTATAATTTATAAATTCTTGTGGCAATAAATGAGTTTTATTAATTGAATGAATGAATAGAAGTGAACATTGAATCCATAGGAAGTGTGTTGAGATACAGTCGAGATATAACAAACATATATTCCTTGCACCTTTGTTCCTTTTCAATGTTACATAATATAGTCTCTACATTCATTTTATTAAAATAAGCAGCAGAAAAATAATTTGTATACAAGATGTCTAATAGAACTCTGAACGACAGCTGGCTTTTTATGTCATTTTATATATATATCTGAAAAAATATCTTAAAAACTAGAATACGGGTAGTCGACAAGCGACTACGTGTATCCGCCTAAATCAGAGTGGAACGGGTGAAGTGAGGCATGGATTGAGTGGCAAGGGGAAATAGAGTGAAGTGTTGCATATTAGCATGGATGTCTGCAGCCAAATGGTGTATGTAGGTTGCGCCACCTACCACAAAATCCAGAAAGCCATCCAAGTTGTATACATATGGAAAATTTGAGGCAGATAAGTCAAACCACTATATGTTTATGAGTGATTTTAGCCCGTGGCAGACAAACAGATGGACGCTGTGCAAAAATGGTTGAAGGTGGCGCCACCAGTTTTGCGTATGATAAAGAGCTATGTGAGAACTATACACATGCCAAACTTTGGCCCAACCGGTCAAACGGTTCCAAAGATATGAGCTTGGATGTCTGCTGCATAAACTAGAATGCAGGTGGCGCCACCTGTCATAAAATCAGGAGAGCTGTCGGGGATGTATAAACCTGCAAAATTTTAGGCAGATATGTGAAACCACTGCCGAGATATGAGTGATTTTATCCCATGGCAGACAAACAGACGGGAGCTGTGCAAAAATGGCTGCAGGTGGCGCCACCAGTTATGCGTATGATAAAGAGCAATGTGAGATCTATACACATGCAAAATTTTGGCCCAATCGGTCAAACGGTTCCCGAGATATGAGCTTGGATGTCTGCAGCGTAAACGTGAATGTAGGTGGCGCCACCTGTCATAAAATCAGAAAAGCTATCTAGGATGTATACGAATGCCGAATTTCAGGTGAATTAGTCAAATCACTGCAGAGAAATGAGTGATTTTAACCCAAGGCAGACAAACAGATGGACACCGTGCAAACATGGTTGCAGGTGGCGCCACCATTTTTGTGTATGTTATAAAGCTCTCCGAGGGCTACATTTGTGCAAAAAAAATTTTCCTGATCCGTCAAACGGTTCCCGAGATATGTGGGTTTATGTGTGGAAACAGACGCACAAACGGACGCAGAGCGCAGAGGAAAGGTCAGAGGTCAAAACAAAATCGGGGCGCAGCAGTTCACATGTGACCCGAACATAATCCCGGGTTTCGTAAAATTCCGCCCAGCGGTTACGGAGGAGTTCTCCGGACACCTACGCGGCGGCGGCGGCGGCGTGCAGTTGAAAACATAGTATCCGCAAAACTCTGTTTTGGCGGATACAAAAAATCAACCTTCCCTCAGCAACACAGTCTGATATTTTCTAGAATCAAATCCCATTTTCGCGGGATCATTTCCGCGACTGCATAGCCGGACCACAAGCGGATGCCAAGATCTCCTTTACATGTGGATTAAAAATTCATTGGTGAAAGAACCCCAAGGTCCTACCGAGATTTGAACTCGGATCGCTGGATTCAAAGTCCAGAGTGCTTACCATTACACCATAGGCCCTACATTTGTGCGTCTTTACGGCTATCTACTAATTTAAAAATGCACATGCTTCTGTGTAATTATATTTTTCGCAGGCGGCCATATATAACATACATATACAGGTCTGTGTAAAGTTCTAAACTCAGTCGGGGATTATTTGGCTAGATATAGGCTATCATTTGAAAATTTAAATACTATGGTGTCTTCGAATCTATATGTGCCTATATAAAGGTGCACAGCTGAACATGGCTCAAACACGGAGCTGTTGAGATTTGCAGACCGTGCCATTTCATTGTTGTTACTTACTGGAGGGAATCATTCTGCACCAGATGTCACCATCTGTTCCTATCATTAACTGCGCGTAACTTCAGATCCTATTTATCCTAATCCGTCAATCATCATGCTGAAACTTTGAACAACTGAAAATGGCGCATCTGACTAAAGACAAGTGGACAGCACATATGAACGTGTCCTTTTTATATCTCCATTAATTTGTGAATTTATATTTATAGATGTCTGCAATCTCCTAATAATATCTCGGGAACTCCGATTGGTGACTGTTATTCAATTCTCAACGCAGATAAATACCTTGTCACTTCTATAATTCCACCTCTTGTTATCGCATATGACAGTAACTATATATATACCTCTAACTGAGAGCTCATGGTGCTGCAGCAAGCAAGCCACTTATACTTTAGTCTTTACTCGAAACGCGGATACATTATGCAGTGTAATGTTTTTATTTCGAGTTACAATTTTTTCTTCCCCGTGTACTTCATGATAAAATATACTTGGTTGAGGTCAGAGCGACCCTTTGATTTCCATTAGCAAAAAGGTGACTTCTCGTGAATGTGTCGCGAAAGCTTATCTGTTATTAAATTCATCGATATAATTGCGTATTTTTCAAATAAAAGCTTATGTAAACATGTTAGTTTGATGTGATGTTTCACCGCATATGTTGGCCGGTTATGTAATGGATTATAATAGAGGGTTGGCAAATTTCCACGGTCGCCCTGGGCAGCATAAAGGCTAGGTACGCCGCAGAAGAGAACGGCGTAGACATGGTTAGGCAGAGGTTTACTGGAATCACCGGCCAAGGGAACACGTGCTCCATGGATGCGTGCCAGGACCATGCATTCCTGGACGGCGACTTTGACTTTGTATATGTGATTAGTAATAATTTAATACGTAAAGTCATATCAGATGAAATATATTCTTAAATTCAGGGTTAAATTGGTGACAGGGTTAGAAACGGAAACCTACTTACCGGATCACCGTCCCTATATTTAATCACATAGAAGCCATATTTGGATAAAATATATTACATCTCTTCTTGCACCGGCGGTTAAAGAACTTTAAGAACTGATAACTGATATAACTGATTGCATGAATACTAAACTGAGTAATCTTGTTCAATGGCTGAATGCAAATAAATAAACACTGAATTCTAAGAAATCTCATAAAATATTTTTCAGCCTTAACAAACGAAGAATTAATGTTAATAAGAGTAGTATGATTAATGGTGACAGTATTTCCAGAGTAGAATTTACAAAAGTTTTAAGAGTAATAATTAATTCACAATTCAAATGGACGAAGCACATACAGCACATGAAGACTAAAATTTCTAAAGGTATAAGAATTATAAGAAAAGCAATGAAGATGTTGCAAGAGTCTGCTTTTATTACACTTTATTATTCTTTTATCTAACCATATTCAACGTATTGTATTGAGGTGTGGGGTTCTGCAGCGGTGTCTGCACTACTGCAAGTGCACTGTTTAGACTGCAGAGGAGAGCTGTACGAATGATCACCTCATCTCCATATAATTAAAATACACAAAATCTGTTTATTTCCCTAAGGTACTAACCCTAGAAAATATCTACAGTTACAGGGTTGGTTTATTATTTAATGTATAAGATGAATTATGAAATGTCACCTTTTATTGTTTCTAAATTATTTTGCAAAATCTTAGATGTTCATCATCACAGAACAAGAAGAATGCTTTTTTCCCCTTATGCCAGTATGTAAAACGACAGTTTACAGTAAAACTTTTCAATTCAAAGGGGTTGGAAGTTTGATTATTATAATTAAAGATATTGATCCTTGTTTTGCAATAGCAAAATTAAAACGTCGTCTGATAGGAAATTTTTTTCCTCCACTTAAGAACCAAATTGATTATATTTTACTTCATTTTCATAATCAAATGTTTCTTAGTTTGTTTTTCTCTGTACTGCAAAAGTGTAATTTTAGTTGTCTTATTGCACTATGCCTGAACTATATGACCTACCATATTTAATGTCAATACTGATGGGACATATACTCTATGAGTCAGCTGGTCCTCTTTGTCATTTATCTTTTTTTATAATGTATATTCTTGTGGCAATAAATGAATCGAATTGAAATTAAATGATCTGAATAAAAGAAATAAGAATCGAAGCCACTTACACTTTAGTCTTTAGTTGAAACACGGGTACAACATACAGTGTAATGTTTTTATTTCTAGTTACAATTCATTCTTTTCCGTGTATTTCATAATTAAATATACTTGTTTGAGGTCAGAGCGATCTGTTGGTTCGCACTAGCAAAGTATTTGTCAACTTAAATCTTATGTAAACATGTTAATTTCACGTGATACGTGTCAACGCATTTGTTGGCTAGTTTTGTAATGTATTGTTATAGAGGGGTGGAGATTTCCACGGTCGCCCCGGGCGGCATAAATGGTAGTGACGCCGCAGAAGAAGACTGCGTAGTCATGGTTATAGGTAGATGTGTACTGGAATCACGGGCCAAGGGAACACGTGCTCCATGGATGCGTGCCAGGACCATGACTTTGACTTTGTATGTGATTAGTAATATTTTAATACGTAAAGTTATCTCAAATGTCATTAACATGAGATATATTCTTAAATTCAGGGTTAAATCAGATTGTTGCTAAGAAACGTGAACCACTTTGAATTGAATTCGTTACACACACACACACATATATATATATATATATATATATAATATCTCTTCCTGTCACCGGCGGTTAATTAACTATAAAAAGTGATAACAGATCTAATTGATTGCATGGATACTGAACTGAGGAATCTTGTTCAATGGCTTTATGCAAATGAGTTAACTTGACTACTGCCGGTGCACTGTTTAGACTGCAGAAGAGAGCTAAAAGAATGATCACCTCATCTCCATATAATTCACACACATGCACATGATCTGTTTATTTCCCTCAGGTTAATATCCCTAGAAACTATCTACAGTTATAGTGTTGGTTTATGTATAAGATTAATTATGAAATGTTACCTTTAATTGTAGCTGAATTATTTTGCAAAAACTTAGATGTACATCATTACAGAACAAGAAGAATGCATTTTTCCCATGTGCCATTATGTAAACTGCAGCCTACAATAAAACTTAACAATTCAAAGGGGTTGGAACTTTGAAAAATGTTATTAAAGACAACGATCCTTGTGGTGCAATATCGACATTTAAACGTCATCAGAAAGAATACTTTTCCTCCACTTAAGAATCATATTAATTATATTTAACTTCATTTTCATAATCAAATGTTTATTGGTTTGCTTTCTCTGTTTTGCAAAAAGTTTAATTTTAGTTTTCTTAGTTCTCTTTGTCACAGGAACAACTATATATAAATGAAATGTGTCATGTATAATGTATATATTCTTGTGACAATAAATGAGTTGTATTAATTGAATTGAAGGAATAGAAATGAGAATTGAATCCATAGGAAGTTCGTTTGAGATACAGTTGAGATATAACAAACATATACTCCTTGCACCATTGTTCCTTTTCAAAGTTACATTATATAGTCTCTACATTCATTTTATTATAATAAGCAGCAGAAAAATAAGTTGTATACACGATGTTTAATAGAACTCTGAACGACAGCTGGCTTTTTATGTCATTTTACATATATCTGAAAAGGTAAAATCATGTAAAAGATATATATATATATATATATATATATATATATATATATATATATATATATATATAAATAACAAGGGGCGTATATGGTTAGGACGCCCAATTCAAAATATAGTTTCATCCTTCTCAAGAACTTGTTTGAATTCGTTACATAAATATTATTATATAATTACTGCCAACCTAAAATGACCATTAAACTTGCACAAAACCTATAACCCTGTGCGCCCAGTGGATTAAATACTAGTATTTTGGCATTTACAGTGAAGTTCAGATTTTAATTCATAAAATCTGGACAGATTAGTAGAATCTAGCAAAATATGTATTTATATCAGGGCTTTCAATAGAGTGAACATTTGTCCGGGAAATGTGTCGTGGACGGTCAGGTCAACATCTTTCGGTCAGGTCCCATCTGAGTGTGGAGCCTCAAAAAAGGGAGACTATATATGTGTCAAATTTAAACGGTTATGTAAAGCTGATTTTGTTTAGTATTTTATGTCATAATCGTATCATTACACGAAAAGAAATTATGTTGTTATATGATTGTTTGATTTTAAAGAAATGTTAGTGGCGCAAACACAGACTTTACATAACTTAATTGTTTGTTTGAGGCAACCGGCGATGGTCAGTGACGTAAACAAAGGCGAACATTCATGCTTTACAGCCAGATATTAGCGCGTCCAATCCGACGCTTGGACCCTAGGAACCAAGGCTCCAAAAGAGATTTCGAACACTACATTCGCTAACCCCTACGTTCCTGAAAGCTCTGTTATTATTTCCTTAAAGTTAGTTCCTGTAACAGTGAAGTAAATATTCTGCATGCTTTTGTTGAGATTTCTTTTTTTTCTAATATTTTTTCACATGAGGTTTTCATGTGGATGCATGATCACAGAATCCAAGAAAGGTTTTAGGAAACTGAAGTAGAAAACATGTTTCTGTCATTAAATGGGGTCGGTTTAGGTTAAATCATGGGTAATAAGTATATAAATACACGTGGACAAATACATGTGGTACATGATTATATACTTGAAATGGGATATGTAATATGTTTGTTTGTTCCAAGGTTCCACTATATAATCAGAAAATCCATTTGCACATACGAATATATGTATGTATATATATATATATATATATATATATATATATATATATATATATAAACATACGTATACAACACAAGCCTGACGAGTGGAATTTAATATTCGACTTAATAAAGGTATGTTTATTGGTTTTTCGTGTTCTATTTTTTGTTTGATAGTTAGGTAAAGTGTGTATAAAGAAAATAGGATGGATACTTCATTTGTTGAGCGTTGTTGCGTACTGTTTGTGGGTTCCTGTCCTGGCCGCCGTCTGTGCCAACGCCCCCAGCCAAAGTCTTTACCATAAGGGTACGCTCTCTCGACCTAGCAGTGAATGGGTATTGGTCATCAGTGGCAAGCAAATGTAGAACAAATAACCTTCTGATGATTGCTTTTGTTGAGATTTCTTATTTTTTCTAATATTTTTTCAAATGAGGTTTTCGTGTGGATGCATGATCAAAGAATCCAAGAAAGGTTTTAGGAAAATGAAGTAGAAAACATGTTTCTGTCATTAAATGGGCTCGGTTTAGGTTAAATCATCGGTAATAAAGTATATAAATACACGTGGACAAATACATGTGGTACATGATTATATACTTAAAATGGGATATGTAATATGTTTATTTGTTCCCAGGTTCCACTTTATAATCAGGGAATCCATTTGCACATACGAATACATGTATATGTGTGTATATATATATATATATTATATATATATATATATATATATACACACAACACAAGCCTGACGAGTGGAATTTAATATTCGACTTAATAAAGATATGTTTATTGGTTTTTCGTGTTCTATTTATTGTTTGATAGTTAGGTAAAGTGTGTATAAAGAAAATAGGATACTGTAGCGTACTGTTTGTGGGTTCCTGACCTGGCCGCCGTCTGCGCCAACGCACCCAGCCAAAGTCTTTACCATAAGGGTGCGCTCTCTCGACCCAGCAATGAATGGGTATTGGTTATTAGTGGCAAGCAAATGTAGAACAGATAACCTTCTAGCGCGCCTGTTAATGATGATTGTATGGTATGCTCCTCAGGGAGCCAAGGAAGCAACAAAAATTAACAGGCCCAAAAGACCAGGAAGGCAAATTGTAAAGTGAGTTCCGACTAGAAACCCAAAACTTTATTGAAAACATACTCAAGATTAGTTACAATTGCTTCTTTGTAGCCCTACCTGGGCTCTAGTTTTTACGTTTGCTTCTAAAATAAACGTGATTCCATGCTCTGAAATACTCGACCAGAGAGCCGTAATTTATTTATATAATTTGCCGCGAGGTGATATTTTACCAGTTCTAAGTGTTGCGATACAGCCAGAGTAAGTGAAATGGTTCTGATAGTGGGAGGAATTTTGTTTTAAGCATTGCATCGAGTGGTCCAGTCCACTTCTTTGAAGCACAAGGGAAACCAATACATATTATAAAAGAGGTCAATACGCAGATATATTTAATATGACTGCCAATTGATTTGCAGATTAAAATTACTTTACTTCCAGAGACACGCTTAATTTGCATTTAGAATGACTGATAAAAATGACAATGGTCAAAAGGCATGCATATATACATGATGCATCTTTGTGTCATAAATTCTCACAATTACATATACTCCGTTAATCCAGGGCTTACACAGCAAATGATTATTCTTCTCAAATTTTAAAACAAGTATGATATATATCCATAAACTCTGGCGGTAAGCCACACGGGCCCGGCGAGCTATGGTCCACAAATACCGACATACCATTTGTTGTACGCTCTGAACACAGCGTGTGACTACCAGGGACCTTTCAGTCACAAGCTATGAGAAATGGAAGGAAACTGCAGTTTTGGCCGTAAGCCAACACCCAGCAAACCGAACGCTCAGTTAAATAAAATCTGATTGGCTCAGGGTGTAAACAAAGATGGCTGCGCCAATGCGGAGCTCGTTGTGCGGCTATGCAATAGAGGAAATTTGCATACAGTGGGGTATATAACTGATCTCAGGGCACACCAGCAATTTAGTATAGACAATTTCCTGAAAGATGACGATTGCATCGTGTGTATTCCAAAAAGTCTGTGCTACCAAGCACTTTCGACCTCAGTTCAAAACCGCCGATTTTAGATACCTGCAACATGATTGGTTAAATATTACAAAGGAGGGAATTCCACATAGACAGCACCGCCTGGTGGCCAAAACCTGACAGAAACCCCCGGTTTCGTGCAGCGGTTACAGCGGAGCGAATAGATGAGCATAGCGTTTTTGATGTTATGGAACGTACATTTGGTAAAACTGAATGTAGCCTGTTCTACCAGTAGGTGAACATTGAAATTTGGCGATTATTCTATTAAAGATAAGATCACACAGTTTGACACTAAAGGTGATGTGTGACTCAAAACTTCATGAAAACTTCATGACTGAAACCAAAATTTTCAATAAACAACCTCCTGAACGTTGTTGTTATATATATAATATGGAGTACCAGTCACATGGGTCCCGTCATCGTCGTAATGTTACCTGTATATGGTGTTCGTAATTTTACCTGAAGTGTTTGCAATACCAGGACAAACAGACCAAGAAAAACTAAAAATTATAAAAGCTAAATCTTCTGTGCCGTGAAAATGTGTGTTGCAAAAATGTTATCTTATATAGTATCTTAACGTGTGCTTTATATCGTAATATATCGTAATATTCTTAATAATTGCTTCGGACTTTCTCAATAACTATTTTCGCTTTTTTTTGACTGGATACATTTTGATTTTAGACTCACTGGCCGAGCCGGCACCATGACGCCAAACTATGGTTTATGCCTTCGGAGATTCAGTGATTATAGGCAGCATTCATGTTTATATAATTAAACAAACAAAAAAGTCCATACACAAATATAATTTGCTTGTTTATTAAGCAGGTGTTTTTTCCATGTTTTTCAACCTGTCTTATCGTATTTTTTCTTAAAAAACCTAATTTATTTCGTTCCTTCAGCTTATTCCCGTGCGAGCCCGGGACAACCCATGAATTAAAATTTAAAAAAAAAAAAATGAAGCTTCCCTCCGCAACACAGTCTGATATTTTCTATAACCAAATCCCATTTTCGCGGGATCATTTCCGCGACTGCATGGCCGGACCACAAGCGGATGCCCATATCTTCTTTACTTTTGAGTGCAAAATGGGTGAAAGAACCCTCAGGTCCTACCGAGATTTGAACTCGGATCGCTGGATTCAAAGTCCAGAGTGCTAACCATTACACCATAGGACCCCTACATTTCTTCGTCTGTAGGGCTATGTATTAACTTACAAATTTACATGCTTCTGTGTATTTTTTTTTTCACAGCAGGCCTTATATGACAGACATATTTAGGTCTATGTAAAGTTCTAAACTCAGTCGGGTATTATTTGGATAGACATCGGCAGTCATTTTAAAATGTAAATATAATGGTGTCTTCGAATCTATATGTGCCTTATTTAAGGTGCACAGCTGCATGTACACGGCTCATACATGCACGGAGCTGTTGAGATTTGCAGGCCGTTTCATTTCATTGTTGTAACTTACTGGAGGGAATCGATCAACAACGCTACAGCGGGAATCATTCTTCACCAGATGTCGCCACAATCGGACCGACGGCCACTTCTGTTCCTTATATTAACTGCGGGGAACTTCTATTCCTATTTATCCTAATCTGCCAATCATCATGCTTAAATTTTGTGCAATTGAAAATTGCTAAAGACAATTTGACAGTGTTAACACGTTTTTTTTTTATATCGCAATGCCGTTGTGATTTTATATTAAAGGAAATTTAAAGATGTCAGCAATAATATCTCGAGTCCTTAATCAATCACCTTTGACACGGAATCATAAATGTACTTAAGAGGTTCCTATTACATGTGTCATGTAATCGCCGTACCTTTTCCTAATGTACTTAAGAGGTTCCTATTACATGTGTCATGTAATCGCCGTACCTTTTCCTATAGTGTTTATAGTGTTTACAATAGCAGAAGACATGGTTCAATAAAAAGTATAGTAGGTACCTTTTGTATAGTAGTTACCTTTACAACTGGAATATAGAGCGGTTTTTCATTGAACAAGATTTAGCTTATATAGTATCTCAATGTCAGCTTTACGTCGTGAAATATCGTTAAATTCTCAATCATCGCTTCGTAATATCTCAATAATTATTATCACTTTCAGCATGACTGAATGCAATCTCCCTCCTCACAGACCGGTCCGGTATTATGACGCCAAACAATGGGGGATGCCTCGGAGGATTCAGTGATTAATGGCAGCAATCGTGTTTGTATAATTAAACAAATGAAACAAATGATTGGCTTGTTGATCAGCAGGTGTTTTTCCATGTTTTTACCTCGTACTTACGAGCCATTTCATTCTTGTTACTCCCTCGAGGAAATAGACCAACTACGCTAGTCATTTCCACCAGATGTCGCCCCAATCAGACACTAGACTGGTACCCTGCTCTATTATGGCCCTCAGCCAAGCTATGATTGGCCTAGATCAGTGGTGCCATAATAGAGCGGGGTACCAGTCTAGGCGGACACTTCATTGGCTTACCTGAAACTGCGGGGGATCTCCATCATGGAAGTCTTGGGGGCCTGGACAATCGAGTGGTAAAACTCTCGGCCCTCTCAGCTGACGGGTTCGATTCCAGGTGTTGCCATGGTAGTGGGATGTAGTGGCCCGTCCAAGGTCGGTGGTTCTCTCCGGTTTTTTCCGGCTTACTCCACCTCTCTCACTACGTTAGTCTATATTCAACTCTATCAGTTTCTTCTAACTAATTCTGTCAAATTTTGTCGTTGCTGAGGGAGCCAGTGCGGATCGGATTTTCCGGGAAACTGTGACTGGCTCGAGCGCCGAATTCAATTTCAGTCAGTCAGTCCAACTTGATGTCTACAATCGCCCCCCCCCCCCCCCCGCGGTTACCAAGTGAGCAGTATCCATAAAAGGGAAAGATTGGATATATATATATATATATATATATATATATATATATATATATATATATATATATTTAGGCTATGTTGCTTTATAAGGTATAGATAAAAATTAATATCAGGTGCAAATATATTACATCTGACCAAAGGTTAGCCGTTACAACCCGACTCAGTAGGCAATCGGATAATTGGGCTTGTAAGCCTACTCGAGTCGTGATACAAGTAAAACTGAGGAATGTATCGTAGTGTTCTTGCATTAGGTTGCATTTATATTGTGTTAAACGGCCCATAATCTCAGTATTATGCTAATAATGATGAATGAACACAATAGTATGCATGTGAGCTTACAATCCAAACTGAAACATCGTCTCCATGGACACGGGTCATTTCCTGTATCGCCTGCAAGCTGCCTGCGTCCTGTAACCCGTGCGAGCCATGCTTGTGTTCATGCGGTCATAAATTCAACAAACATGCCGAGGGGTTTACCAATGTGCTTGATTAAAAAGGAACTTTTCTCCCTCATATTTGGTATTATTAGAAAGTACACAAAAATGCTAACGAATGGTCTGGTTTATGTTGATTGACAGTGTACCTATAAGCCATAAAGCGTTGTCAGAAATGACGAAAATATTTGCATCTTCATAAGGCCTTATAATGCGATCCTCAGAGTTAGATGTAATGACACTCTGGCGTCAGTTATCTGGTCGTAAAGCCAGAGGGTAGATATGACGCTAACCAAAGGTCAGTTTTAGAAGACCAGCTGTATTGGAGAGCTAGCACAAAAGCACTCTTTTCGTTCCTGCTCAAAACGCAGTATGGGACGGCCGGGACTACTTGTTTCAAATTTCAAACTTTAAAATCGTTAAATTTGTTACATTTTAGGAAACACCTTCTATTTACATTTCACATGCGCATGCGTATTTTGAATCAATTTTTTCCAATATATTTGAACGGACTACATTATCCTTACCACTACATTATTTATACCTAAGCCACGGTTGTTTTTATAAGCCCCGGTGCATTGTGGGTGGCAGAATATGAAGTCAAGAAACACTAACGAGCAAAGTCGTACTCTAATGACACAAAATGGACCGATTTGAATGATAAAGAGGATCATCTATGGAATGGGAATGTACTGGAATTCCTTGGGAATAAGGTCAAGATGAAAATATGTATCAGGTGCAAATTTCTTACCTAGGACTAATTTTGTGCTAGAAGTTCGGCTTTTGAAAATCAGGCATAGTGGAGATCTAACGCATAGAACAAAGGAATAACAAACAAAAATATTTATAGCATTGATTTCATATTTAGATATGCATATACATGGTTCAATCAAGTATTCATTATTTAAACATACTTTTACAGCACGGAATCTTCATGACAAGTTCAAGTTTCATAAAACTTTCTAGAGAAATTTCGTAATTACTTTAAATTACGATCGGATAAGACGGAGTTTCGTTTCTATAACCACGTGATTAAAGGTCCCTTTGCTTATTACTATAATAGGAATAAATATACGGACTATTTAACGCTTTACGTTAATGACTAGATGTTTTACAAGACAACTTCCTGTCAACAGTTAATTAAGGTACTTTAATGAAGTAAAATATGACAGGATCAACATTAATTATTCAGGTTTATTTTCCACCAGATGGAGGGATAGTTTTACATCTCTGGCGATTAAATTGAAACCGACTCATTACTCCATGCACTTGAAGTAAAACCCCCGAGTAATTACTTGGTTCTATGGTAGCTCGTGTATAGACATTCAAGATCCGTACTTGTGTCCTATAAACGACACTTCTTAATTAGAATCTAACTGCTTAGTACTGTAATATTGAATAAGTTCACTTATTTAACTCTGTCTCATTATAACGGGATGATTTTCATCTAGTCTATATAATGAAATGGCGATGATATATATATATATATATATATATATATATATATATATATATATATATATATATATATATATATATAGAAGGTAGTGTTACCCTCCGATGTAACGTGCTCTATGGCCTACAGACTAGGCCAGAGCGGTATAACTCTGAAGAAAAACAACACTGTTAATTCACAACAGTCTGTTTCATGGGATGCGACCCGATCATCAGGTGAATGTGGTTTGAATGAAGCTAACGGCGTGGTTTGAAAAGCCGAGACTTTACGAGATTACGAGATTATGCTTTGTGCGATTCGGGTCGGGGGGGGGGGGGCATGTGAAAGACTAACACTGATCCTATTGTCCTCGGGTGCACAATAGGATTGGCCGGGGTACACGTGCGATACTGGATTATAACAGGGCAGGGCAAAGAGGTTATTTATTGTTGTAAATGTTATATATAATACAAAGATATATACCAGGATGCTCAATTAGCATATTGAACTGATTTCTAATAGGGTCTTGGAAGCAGTGAACATATCAGTAGTATACATATGATAAAAATACAAATACACTATGAAAATACACAATATACAAGGCAAATATACAATATAAAAATATAAAAGGCAAATATACTATACTATACTCATATCAATTGCAATCCACTCGGTAAACTCACCATGATGTAGTGGTAACGCCATGTCCCTAATCACTGAAAAGCAATGAGAGAACAACTACCTGAACAGGTAAGTCTGCCCAGCGGATCCTCGTTAAGGGGGCACGCTGAATATTAGTACGAATGCTAAGTTTTAAAATATTTCAGGGTGAATTTGTTTTGATGGCGGCACTTGGAGAGAATTTCAGCTCTTGAGTTCAACAATGATCCGGGGGGGGGGGGCGATAAGTAGCTTTTCAGACAAGCAGAGATCACACTTCCTAGTCCCACAGAAGTAAGGTGCTGCCTTGGCAGATATTTCCCAGAAGAGCTTGTAATTGATATTGTTGTCTTTTAGTGACCAAATGTATTTAGACAGTTCAGTATTTTTAGCGTGGGATCTGTTCCGAAAGGATTGCTTGTGGTTTAATGTATCTTGTCTTGATATCACCTTCAGTACATCCTATGTAGTGTTTCACGTCATTGTCTGTTCTAACTGTTGCCTTATAATCAATGCATTTCAGCTGACATTGACCATTCATAGGACATTTGTCTTTTTTTACGGCAGTTACATTGTTTTTGTGGTACATTCAATGTGAATGTACTAATATTCAGCGTGCCCCCCTTACCCCCCCCCCCCCCAAACGAGGATCCGCTGGGCAGACTTAACCCGTGTACCCCGACCAATCCGATTGTGCACCCGAGGACAATAGGATCAGTGTCAGTCTTTCACATGCCCCCCCCCCCCCCCACCCGAATCGCACAAAGCATAATCTCGAAATCTCGTAAAGTCTCGGCTTTTCAAACCGCGCCGTTAGCTTCATTCTAACCACATTCACCTGATGATCGGGTCGCATCCCGTGAAACAGACTGTTGTGAATTAACAGTGTTGTTTTTCTTCAGAGTTTTATATATATATATATATATATATATATATATATATATATATATATATATATATATATATATATAGTTCTTACACTGAATGTATATAATTCACTTTAGCTTTGATTATTGAGTCTTTCGAACATTTTAGGATGAAGGGTATTCATTATATGTAAATATTTCGTAAGAGTGTTTTTTCTACAAGCTGTAAGTAATCACTGTACATACGACATTGCTGACAATCAGAAGAAAAACTATAACATGTAACCTAAGGTGGTTGCTTGCATATGTTCGGAAGTTTAAAGCATGTCCCTAGTTGCAAAATGCCCTTTGCAAACTCCGGTTCTTATTTGGCGCCTGATGTCCTTTTTGAAAGTGTTTGGTGTCACAAAGTGCCTAGTGACTGTACACCTTTTCAGGTTTTGTTTTGAGACAGTGTGGCATGCGTGATGTCAAACAGCCTTTCAGACCCCCAACTCCTTGTTTTTGTTTCCTTAAGCAATACCTGGAGAATTCCCCTTTGGAATTCATTCAGGCAGAACCTTCATTTAGTGAGCGTTCTGTTCTGGTCCCTATTGTAAAGCCTTGTGAATAGGCCCGTCTTGTTACAGTAACTTTTAAAAGACCACAATTAGCTGTCAATACTGGTTATTGGGTAGGAAATTTGTGGAGGCAAACCTTGACCAATGAAAATTCAGTTGGCCAGAGATCCCCAGAGGAGAGAGACCTGTGATAGCGAGCTGGACAATGACTAAAAGCCTTTATGGCAGGAGGTCTCTCTAAAACTGATGATAAGCCAACTCTGAGAACACTGAAACTAGATGAATATAGAGGTACCAAATGAACTCTTAATATTATTTGTTATTTGCCTGAGACGACCCTTCTTCCCAGTGCAGCCCAGGATGGTTTGGTGCTGTGTGTGAACACATGGGTACAACTATATTGTGGTTCCTGATGGTATGGCATAACTGGCAGGATACACATGGTGAGTCTCCACTAATAAGTTCTTACACCAAACCAGTAGAGAGCATTTATTGTGGTCTGCAGAGTAAAGATTGTGAAGTTTAAGTATAACTTGTGTAAAGCAAACCGTATGTTATTGTAATTGTTGAGCCCATAATCCAAGGGGAATCCATTGAGTATTTTTATATAAATCTCCTAGAAACTTTGTTTTATATGAAGTTTTCCATTTCTCCTTCTCTAGAGCGGTATTTCATTGTTTCTCTTCATTCTAGTAAAAGAACGCATTTCATTGTTTTATAGGTATGAGTCTTGGTACATGTGCCCCTTAGAGAGCCGCCACTAGAGCGCAAATCCTCCCCAACTTGGTGACCGATTTGAGGAATGTCTCTGCTGATGTCCGGACATTTTGGACAATTATTAACACTCTAGCTAAACTTGGACTATATACCACTCAGCATATATATATACCCTTCTTGTATATAGTTAAAAATTTATTGTTATATTCTCCAAGACGTTTGGTATCAATGCATGTGTATGTGTCTAGTCATGTGTCCATGCTGAAAGAATTCTGGGCAAGGTCCGACCCAGTCTGACCTTGACATTGGCGAGCGTGCCAGGATGGACATTTTATGATGTTGACCATATGCATGCTTGGAAATATCTATAAATAGCAGAGACATCTATCCATATCTATAAATTGCAGAGACATCTATCCAAAATAATGGTTCTGAGGTACAGGGTTTTGGCCGTTTCCTTCAGTTAAGGGATCAGGGAGAACGCATGTTGTGATGCGTTAAGTCTTTCTACGGAAAGGGGTCAACTCATAATGATTAATGCAGCTACGGCTGGAATATAGCTGAATTCTGCTATGGCAGTGGGCTATATTTTTTGTTGAAGGTCAATTTCTAGTCCAGCGGAAGTTGTCAGTTTCTTTGTGACTATGTTTTAGTGTAGGTCGATGCTACGGCATCTTTCTTTTGTGTTTCGGCAACTGAGGTATATGCTACGGCATTTGTCGGATACTATGGTATCTTTTTCCTTCGTAGAGTTTGGCGTATTTGTTTGTATGGTAGGTGTTTAGTAAGCTTACGGGTTTGAGAAGCTGTAAAGCTAAACACATTCTCTGTTTCGGAGTTATGTTGATGACTACTTGGTAGTGGATTTCCTTACGTTCGGCCAGCGTATTGGAAACTTATCAAGATGGAAGATCTTGAAAAGCTGCTCCATGTTGGAGAGAAGTTAGGCTATTCTGGAAAAGATCTCCAGTCTTTTGTTGATCGAGAACTTTCACGTTTAAATTAGAAACGTGAAAGTGACATTGCTCGTGAAGATAGAGCTATACAAAGCGCTGCATTAGCTAAAGAACGTGATCAGACCCATGAACTTGAAGTTTTAAAACTAAAAGCACAATTAGCAGAAAATGGCTTACCGAAACACGTGAACAGATTCATAGTTCAGGTATACCATCTCTGAAAATTCCAGCTTTCGAGGAGCATCGTGATAGTCTAGATGCTTACCTTGAACGCTTTGAACGTTATGCAGCAGGTCAGAAATGGGTGAAATCAGACTGGGCCCTCCGCCTTAGTGCACTCCTCAAAGGTAAGTCACTTGAGGTTTTTTCACAATTGCCACCACAAGATGCATTGAATTATGATAAACATAAATTGGCCCTTCTCAAAAGATATCAGATGACACAAGAGGGGTACAGAATCAAATTCCGTACATGTAGGCCCGAAAAATTTGAGTCACCATGTCAATTTGCTGCTAGGATTAGTGGCTTTTTACACAACTGGATTAAGTTGTCAAAAATTGAACACACTTTTGAAAGCCTCGTTGATCTATTGCTTAGGGAACAGTTCTTAAATGCATGTAGCAAAGAACTCTCTCTTTTCCTTCGTGAACCTGAGTGTTCTAGCATTGATTCTATGACAGATATAGCAGAGCGATATGATGAGGCTCATGGGCAGTACAGTTTTGCTTCATTCAGCAAATCTGCTTCTTTCCTTAAACCAGGAGCAAAACATGTTGACAAAACTGCAAATACTAGACCATCTGAGACAAGTAAGTCCAAACAAGACAATACTCCACGTGAGCATCCTGGTTATCGTCCAAACACTTCAGGGCAGATTAAGTGTTACAACTGTGGAGGCTTAGGCCATAAGTCATTCAGATGTAAGGAACCACAGAAATTTAGAGGGTTAGCTCAGGGGATGGATTTTATTGTGAGCCTTGTGAACAGTGCTGTTAAAGAAGCTTTAAAAAGTTCCAGCAGGAAGGATCCTAACCACCATGAAGCTAGTGTCTGTCTGCCAGCTGATCAGACAGTCCATGACGAGCATGGGAGCGAGTCTGTTGGGCCAGAAAAGAGTGATTTAAAAACACTGAATGTTTCATGTCAAGCCCAAGTAGGTAGACCAGATTGCCATCCCTCAGGTATGCCCACTTGTAAAGGTGTAGTTTCCAACCGGCTTGTTTCTGTCTTGAGAGACATTGGTTGTAGTAATGTCGTGATCCGTTCAGCACTGGTGTCGAAAGAACAAATGACAGGTAAGTTTGAGACTTGTGTATTGATAGATGGTACTGTCAGGACTTTCCCAGTGGCTGATGTTGACATTGATACGCCATTTTACACAGGTAAAACTCAAGCATTATGCATGGACAATCCGGTATACGATGTTATAGTGGGAAACATCAAAGATGTTCGGGAACCACAACATCCCGATAAAAAGTGGGTTCCATCAGTTACAAAGCTTGGCCAGGCTGTCCAGACCAGATCTATGATACTCAAGCAAAATAAGCCTCCTAAACCACTCAAAGTGCCTAGTGCTATATCAGAGGTGAGTAGAGCAGAATTTGTTAAAGCTCAAGCTGAGGACAAAACACTTTCTCCTCTCTTCGAGAGAGTCCATGACAATGATGGTAAACACAAGTTTGCACTAAAAAGGGGTGCCTTAGTTAAATTGTATCAGGACAAAAATTTCAAAGACCATACACAATATGTTGTTCCAAAACAGTTCAGACCTGATATAATCAAAGTGGCCCATGAAAACATAATGTCTGGACATCAGGGCATTTCCCGAACCTTGGACAGAATTGAATCACAATTCTTCTGGCCAGGTATGTTTCGAGATGTTTCTGATTACTGTAAGTCTTGTGACCTCTGTCAGAAGACAATCCAAAAAGGTAGGGTTACCAAAGTGCCATTGGGCAATGTTCCACTTATAACCGAGCCTTTCCAAAGGTTAGCAATGGACCTAGTTGGACCAATATTTCCAGCAACAGATAGAGGCCATAGATTTATCCTTACGGTCATGGAGTATGCCACTCGTTATCCTGAGGCCATTGCGCTAAAGAATATCGAGACAGAAACAGTTGCAGAAGCGCTGTTAGACATATATAGTCGTTTGGGCATTCCATCAGAGGTACTCACTGATATGGGTTCAAAATTTTCTTCTGCCATCATGCGTGAAGTAAGCAGACTCTTCAGCATCAAACAGTTGATAACCACTCCATACAATCCAAAATGTAATGGGATGATAGAAAAGTTTAACGGTAACTTGAAAATGATGCTCAAAAGAATGTGTTCGGAGCAACCAATAGACTGGCACCGCTATTTAGCACCTATTCTCTTTGCATATCGTGAAGCTAAACACGAATCTTTAGGTGGGTTCTCGCCTTTTGAACTTCTATTTGGCAGGTCAGTGAGAGGGCCAATGAGGGTCCTTATAGAGCTTCTCACTCATGACGAATCTGATTCTGATGTCAAAACCACATACCAGTATGTTATAGACTTAAAAGAGAGGTTGACAGAAACTGTAAGTTTAGCACAGGATATGCTTGGTAAGGCCTCAATGAGATACAAAGGCTATTATGACAGGACTGCTAAACCCAGACGTTTGGAGGTAGGTGATCAGGTGCTGGTCCTTTTGCCCACTGATAAAAACAAATTGCTGCTACAGTGGAAGGGTCCTTTCCAAGTTTTTGAGAAAGTCAATGACTGTGATTACCGGATAAAGGTAAAAGGTAAGGTGAAAACATTTCACATAAACTTGTTGAAACGGTACCTCACAAGACCGTCAGGCGATTCCAAGCAAAGTGCTATGGGGTTATTTGATTTGCCCTGTGATAGTACCATTTTGGCTGGATTAGAATCAACGGATATAAGTATGTCAGATCAAAGTCAGGATAGGACTGAGGATGTTGATATTGGTAATGAAGTGTATTGT
Source organism: Sipunculus nudus (assembly GCA_026874595.1). Taxonomy (NCBI): domain Eukaryota; kingdom Metazoa; phylum Annelida; class Sipuncula; order Golfingiida; family Sipunculidae; genus Sipunculus; species Sipunculus nudus. Next base: position 62,176,068 of record CM049307.1, read on the forward strand.
TCCAATGCCAAGTGTTAGTCGCACACAAGGACCTGAGCAGGTAAATATATGTGAACTTTCCCCTCAACAGGAAGCTGAGCTGATAGACCTTATAAACAGGTATGAAAGCACATTTACAGATGTGCCAAAACGGACAAAAGTCTTTGAATGTGATCTCCAGGTCACTTCTCATCTTCCTGTTAGGTCTAAACCTTACAACGTACCTCACGCCATGAAAGAAACCATGGATAAAGAGATAATGATATGCTATCTCTAGGGATGATCGAAAGATCCAATTTAAGATATGCAGCACCTGTGGTCATGGTCCGAAAGCCCGACAATTCGGTTCGCTTTTGCATTGATTTCCGAAAACTGAATTGTGTTATCATGTTTGATCCGGAACCAATGCCAAACCCTGAAAATATGTTTGCCGAATTGAGAAATAGTAGATTTTTTTCCCAAAATTTATCTAACAAAGGATATTGGCAGATTCCCATGACTGACAGGTCTAAAGAGTTGACATCCTTTGTAACCCCAGATACACAATATCATTTTAACTTCATGCCATTAGGCTTGGTTGTTGCAGGCGCAGTATTCACCAGAATGATGCGCAAATTGTTTGCTAATGTTCTGGGGGTGACCTGTTACATCGATGATGTCCTGTGTCACACTGAAAACTGGCCAGACCATGTAAAACTCCTTGAGAAGGTATTTGGCATACTTCAATCTGCTAATTTGGCGGCAAAACCAAAGAAATGTTTCCTTGGTTACACAAACCTTGGTTTTCTTGGCCATAAAATAGGAATGGGCAGGCTTGTAACTGACCCAGTCTTACTCGAGAAAATCAGCAATGCAACACGACCAACCACCAAGAAAGAAGTAAGGTCTTTCTTAGGTTTAACGGGTTATTATCGTAAATTTATCCCCCATTATGCTGAAGTGGCCGTGCCCTTAACAGATTTAACCAAGAAGGGACAGAGTAATAAGGTTACCTGGGGACAAGCTCAGGAGAGAGCATTTCAAACTCTCAAAGGTTTGTTGGTGAAACCACCAGTCTTGCAACTCCCCGACTTCTCAAAATGTTTCATTCTGAGAACTGATGCCTCCGATAAAGGAATTGGAGCGATTCTCATGCAAGAGCATGAAGGGATTTTGCATCCAGTGGCTTTTGCGAGCCGTAAGCTTGTTCAAAGAGAGGAAAATTTCTCGGTCATTGAAAGAGAAGCATTATCCATTGTCTGGGCAGTGAACAAATTTGAAATGTATTTATTTGGAAGACCGTTGGTGATTCAGACAGATCACAAACCTCTTGCCTACATTCAGAAAGCCAAGTGCTTGAACAAACGCATAATGTGATGGGCAATACTCTTACAGGAGTATCAGTATACTGTTGAGTCTGTGCCTGGGCGATCGAATTTTGGGGCTGATTTTCTCAGCCGCGTCCCAGCCTTAGGCTAAGTTCATTTAACTTTATAAGCTGAGTGGCATATACATCTAAGTGACATCAAATGATAAAATGTGACGAGACATGATCCCTGTTTGCGATATTTCTATCTATCGTTTTCAATTTACCAGACATCAGCTATCAGCCTATCATAATTTTTGTGAGTAAAATGTTGGATGACGGGATTTTTTTTTGTGTCCACTTATGATAAAATGTGACGAGACATGATCCCTGTTTGCGATATTTCTATCTATCGTTTTCAATTTACCAGACATCAGCTATCAGCCTATCATAATTTTTGTGAGTAAAATGTTGGATGACGGGATTTTTTTTTGTGTCCACTTTTCTTATAAAAAAAAAAAATTAACATTTTTTTTTCTTCAAGGGGGAAGTGATGTCACAAAGTGCCTAGTGACTGTACACCTTTTCAGGTATTGTTTTGAGACAGTGTGGCATGCGTGATGTCAAACAGCCTTTCAGACCCCCAACTCCTTGTTTTTGTTTCCTTAAGCAATACCTGGGGAATTCCCCTTTGGAATTCATTCAGGCAGAACCTTCATTTAGTGAGCGTTCTGTTCTGGTCCCTATTGTAAAGCCTTGTGAATAGGCCCGTCTTGTTACAGTAACTTTTAAAAGACCACAATTATTGGGTAGGAAATTTGTGGAGGCAAACCTTGACCAATTAAAATTCAGTTGGCCAGAGATCCCCAGAGGAGAGAGACCTGTGATACCGAGCTGGACAATGACTAAAAGCCTTTATGGCAGGAGGTCTCTCTAAAACTGATGATAAGCCAACTCTGAGAACACTGAAACTAGATGAATATAGAGGTACCAAATGAACTCTTAATATTATTTGTTATTTGCCTGAGACGACCCTTCTTCCCAGTGCAGCCCAGGATGGTTTGGTGCTGTGTGTGAACACATGGGTACAACTATATTGTGGTTCCTGATGGTATGGCATAACTGGCAGGATACACATGGTGAGTCTCCACTAATAAGTTCTTACACCAAACCAGTAGAGAGCATTTATTGTGGTCTGCAGAGTAAAGATTGTGAAGTCTAAGTATAACTTGTGTAAAGCAAAACCAGATGTTATTGTAATTGTTGAGCCCATAATCCAAGGAGAATCCATTGAGTATTTTTATATAAATCTCCTAGAAACTATGTTTTATATGAAGTTTTCCATTTCTCCTTCTCTAGAGCTGTATTTCATTGTTTCTCTTCATTCTAGTAAAAGAACGCATTTCATTGTTTCACAGGTATGAGTCTTGGTACATGTGCCCCTTAGAGAGCTGCCACTAGAGAGAAAATCCTCCCCAACTTGGTGACCGATTTGAGGAATGTCTCTGCTGATGTCCGGACATTTTGGACAATTATTAACACTCTAGCTAAACTTGGACTATATACCACTCAGCATTTATATATACCCTTCTTGTATATAGTTTATAAATTTATTGTTATATTCTCCAAGCCGTTTGGTATCAATGCATGTGTATGTGTTTAGTCATGTGTCCATGCTGAAAGAATTCTGGGCAAGGTCCGACCCAGTCTGACCTTGACACTTGGATTATTTTGGCGCCCCCATGTTATAAACGCATGGGTATAAAGAAAACCAACAGCTTGTGTGAGGGACTATGAGATCGGCGTTTTCTGATCTATTTTATACATAGTTCAAGCTATTATCATTAGTTAACAGACGTCTGATATCAGAACAGACCAAAGGAAATGGCAACCTTTCTGATTGTGGCGACATCTGGTGGAGAATGATTCCCGCCACAGCATTGTTTATCGATTCCCTCCAGTAAGTAACAACAATGCAATGGCACGGTCTGCAAATCTCAACGCTGAGGTGTGTATCTTAATATGAACTTATATTGATTCGATAATTAAGTGCGCGTGATATTAAGAAATTAATTATTGGATATATCCACTCCGTTATGGCAGACTCTTTGTCCATTATGCATGGTCTTTTAAAGCATTTACCAACTGTATAAAATTCAAAGAAGCACGTATATTTTCTTAAAACATGTATATGCATATACGACCAATAAAGGTATATGGAGGTCCTATGGTGTAATGGTTAGCACTCTGGACTTTGAATCCAGCGATCCGAGTTCAAATCTCGGTAGGACCTATAGGGTTTCACTTGGACTATATATATATGATTGTTTTGCGGAACTGACCCAAAAAAACCCTGTATCAAAAATCAATCCAAAAGTTGTTTTAAATTCATAATAGACCCCATAGAGTATACATAATTTTAAACCTGGTACAGTATTTATTTTGGTATACATATTTTTGAACCTTTCCTTTATTTTAAGACAATTTTGTAACATTTGAAATAAAAATTTTTAAAAGGTACACTATTTTAAGCATCCATACAGTAACAGAAGGCCACTCGACAAGACAATATCTAAAAAATGTTTTTGTTTGTTTTTCCTCTACTCTGTGTATTCACGTTGAAAATGAAATTTCGATTTTTCTTTATGGAATCAAAATTTAATAATCAGTTTTAAGGTAGGAACATGATAGAGGGGAACAAAGAAAAAAAACTTTTGAAATATTGTCATGAAGTCTAATATTAGCCTGCTAAAAAGTGACTTGCTGTTACAGGGTGCTTAAAAAAGCATACTGTTAAAACATTAAATAAAATTTTAAATGTTAAAATATCATATGAAAATGAACGAAAATGTCAAAAATATGTATACCATCAAAAAGGACACTGTACCAGATTTCAAGTATTGATACTTTATTAATTCTAATATAAATACATAACAATTTCGGACTGTTAGATATAGGTCTTTTTGCCAGTTCTGCTATCATAGCCTTAATATATGGCTGCAACAATACTAGTATATGGCTGACTTATATTGGCAATGGGCCCGCAATCTCATAAAGGCCACAATACAGGCACTTAACACATAAGGGCACAATTGGGGGGGGGGGGGGGTTGAGTGGATATGAAATATTTCAAAAACTATATTGAAGCGTCTTTAAATGGATAACGGCATGTAATTTTGGTAAATAGGCACTCAAAATAAGGAAACTCAGTTTGGTGAAAGATAGGATATGCTCACACGACGCTTGCCAGGGGCGTAGCCAGGATTTAGTGAGTGGGGGTTGGGGGTGCGGCAAGCAGCCTGGGGAGGGGGGGGGGGGGATGCAGCAAACGCGCTGGCCATGAGCGCGCGCGCACACACACATATATATGAAGCATATATAACATTTTAAGACTTAAAACAAGAGAAAAAGTTCACTTATTATAAAGACCACGGGATAGATCGCTTTCTTTGTATATGAGTTAATACCTGCAGATGAAAGTATATACAGTAATGAAACTTGTGTAAACAGGACTGATATTTTTTTTAAACTATTTTCATAATATAGTTTACTTAGCAGTTATTTAGAATCTCAAAGTTATTCCGCAATATTACATAGAAAGTGTGAATGAAGGATCAACCCCCCCCCCCCCCTCCCCCCGGCTAAGCCCCTGTATCGGAAGAGGATTCCGTCAAGTCATGCTTATTACATCGAACCTCAACCCCACCACAGAATGCCAAGTGCTTGTGTTATAGGCGCATTCACCTTGTAAAATGTATGTTTCTTGAAAATAATGGACTTTAGAGAAGTATGTGTATATATATATATATATAGGGGTTCCTTGTCCGTGCCTGTCCTGGATTCGTGAACCCTATGTGCATTTATTTTATTTATTCTCTATAGTTTTTGTTCTTTTGTCATGTTGAATTTTGCGAAAGGCGGTATTGCCTAAAGGGTTATTATTGTGCCCCTTATATATTAAAGAAAATATTCTACAGTAATCTTGAAACACAAAGGTTTTTACTGACTGGAATATGACGTTGAACTATGTATGGAATGTATGTATACAATTAATGAAATGTTACTAAATAGAAAAGAACATATTTTTATTACGTCTAATGAATTGTTTATTTCAACATATTAAACCTGGATAACTTCTTTCATTTTGGTAATGTTATTGAGTGCTTCCGAGTCTATCTTTTCCGAGAAGGATATAAAACATAACTGTGTTACATTGGGTGGCACCTTAGTTGAGGACAGTGAACAATAATTTACGGTGTTACAGTGGGTGGCATCTTGGTTGAGGAACTCGAACAATAACGGTGTATTATCGGGTGGCACCTTTGCTGAGGACCGCGAATAATAACGGTGTTACAGTTGGGTGGCATCTTGGTTCAGGACACCAAAAAAATAACGGTGTTACAGTGGGTGGCACCTTGGCTGAGGACCGGGAATAATAACGGTGTTACAGTTGGTGGCACCTTGGCTGAGGACCGCAAACAATAACGGTGTTACAGTGGGTGGCACCTTAGCTGAGGACCACGAACATTAACTTTCTCACAGTCGGTGGCACCTTGGCTGACAACCGCGAAAAATAACGGTGTTACAGTGAGTGGCACCTTGGATGAGGACAGCGAACACGGTAGAATAACCAGCATCATGAACACTCTAAATTTTCTTTTCCTTAAAATAGTTTGAGCCGTTTACAGATTTTTATATCTAGACTGTTTTTTTACATTCAGGAAGGCGTTGATAAGGCTAATACAGCACTGCTGAAGTACGCATCGCAGGAGGGACTAGATGTGAACGCTTGGTTAACGTTATCGTTTGAGCCAACGTGCCCGTGTCTTAATGTCTGTCTACTATAACGGTCTGTAGCTATACTTGGCAACTTGTCGGGATTATTGGCTTTATCGTTGAGTCAGTGAAGTAATTATCTCAGTAATTATCTCAGGATGTCCGCGGTCTTACAGACAGGCGGGTACATGCATGTAAGCACGGCCTAAGCTGACGGCCGTCATGTAGAGCTCTCGTAAACAACTTAGTGAATCTTACCAGCGGATGGTTCAACAGTTTACACTTGACCACATTCTCCAGGATATGCTTGGCCTCCGTATCGACTGCCATATAAAATTGCTGTCTGCACTTTATTTCTGACCTCCGCCAGGAGAGTATGCGTCCGTTCCCGTTCGTATGTGTTTGTGTATATGTGTGTTTGTTTTCAACATAACTCACGCAATCAACAACGGAATCTCGTGTAATATTCAGGGCATTTCGGGGATGGGCCAATGCAGAATCGATTAGAATTTTTGTGTGGATCCGGATCGTGATCCGGATTTAGGAACGTCATCAAGGAATATTTACATATGTAAAGTCACTTGTGCACGAATGGACTTCGGAATATGGACCGAATGAGTGAATGCTAACTCGGTTTTGGGAGCATCCGTCAATAGGGACCCCCCAACATGGCGGAGACTTGCATTCTTTAGAATGCAGATTTATAGTCATTATTATTTTTTAATTTTGCACACGACTAAAAATAATCCGTTTTAATACACGATTTTAACAATATTCCTCGGTTTGAGAAGGCATAAAATATGTTGGCGTGAAAGTATCCCGCCATTAATAATTCATCACTCAAAAGTCACCAAGGCATTTTGTATAAACATGCCAATAAAAGGTGTGAATCAATTTAAAAAAGAAAAAAAAATACCGGTATAACAATGGAATCGTCCAGATTTCGTTTGTGTAGTGTATCATCCCATGCAGGTTTTTTTTAAAATTGAATAGAAGTATTCACAAAGAAATAAAGTAGTAAAATCTTCAAAATGTCTATGTGACACAAGGTAAATACGTGTAACTTATACAAATTTAATTAAGCCTTTATGCAGTCGTTTTAGAAAAAAACAACACACTGCAGGTGGTGTGATTCGAAACATTGATATTTATTATATGTAAACCTTGACATAAAATGACAAAAAATGTCCTTTTTTACCAAGTCTATAATCAAGAAATATTCATCTAACATATCTTACTTTGTTTTACGGTCGGCAATCTTTACGAAATATATGTATCTGTTGTATCTGTACTGTAGCTATACCTTTGTTAACTCATCAGTACCCCTGAGTGTAGCAGCTTTTACACACTGTTGCGTATACGTGTGTGTTCATCTTGCATTCCTGTAAATATTTTAGCCAAATATTGTTTTACGCGTATAATAATATCAAGATAAAAACAAAATAATTGCTGATTCGTTAGTCATTTGATAGTATGACTGACAATACACGGTAAATCTTTTGTTTAGTTATTATTCAAGGGGTTTGCGTGAATATATATATATATATATATATATATATATATATATATATATATATATATATATATATATATATACAAGTCGCTGTTGTCCGGGATCTCGTTTTCAACGGAGTTTTATGTTTATTATATCGAAGTGGTATGTTTCATGTTATAGGCTGTGGAGTACGCACAATAATACCTTTCAACATATGAGTGTGTAGTCTAAAATTTCCACGTAAAGGTTGCCGGACAAAAACACTCCTGAGTACGTGGGTGAGCCCGGTGCGGTTGACCGCAGTGGCGGGCAGTCATACCGGATGTTGGTAGCAGACGACCATTAATGCAGAACGCTGATTGGCTTGTCAGATTTATGAATGTCGCGATGACAAATTTGTGAATGAAGCCTGGAAGGCGGATGCTTTTACGTTTTTGTTTGTAGTATTCGCCCCCGCCCAGATGACGCGTGATTCTATCGATCAAACTGTCTGTCTGTTTCCATTTCGCGCCCAATGAATCAACACGGTTATATTTGATAAAGCGTTAACATTTCGAAACTTGTTTATGTGTTGGGTTAGAAGGGCAACCTAAAATGGGCCCTTAACAAGGGGAAATTCTAAATAAAGCAACAACGATATTGCCGCCCCGCCACTGGTATGTTCCAATACAAGAAATGGCCTTTTGGAGTGCTGCGCCAAACACAATTGACATTGGCGGGGCTGGGTAATTGATCAATAAATATCTTATTCGGATATCGGATAAGTCTGTCAAGATCTACTGAAAAGCTTTGTTTGTACCCAATATTTTCGTAAATTTCAATTCATTATTATTGATCCAAACCTGTGATCTCTTAAAATGTTGTTTTTCCACAGTAAATTGTAAATATTCCATTGTAAAAAACCTTCTATGTCCATCTGTTTGTGGGATAATTTTCCTGATTTTTTTTGTAGATGATAAATTACTTGCGTGAAGACAAAATAAGTCATGCAGTGGCGTCCATTTATCTTCGCGGGGGGGGGGGGGGGGGGGGGGAGGGGCCGGGGTATGACACGCAGGCGTGGGAGGGTAATTAAAGTTTGACAACTTTTTTTATAAACACACACACACACCCACCCTCTCTCTCTCTCTCTCACACACACACACACACACACACACACACACATATATATATATATATATATATATATATATATATATATATATATATATATATACACGGATACCTGGATACCTTCATTAGGCAAAAAAGTTATAATTGGATTTTGATAAAGTGTTTTTGAGGGCAGGATTTATCACCAAATGAACAATCTATTTATAATTTTGAGGTAATCTGAATCACTAGGATATATTTTAAATTCAAGTGATTATATATACCATTTGAAACGTGGCGATTCCTTTGTTCTAGGGTAGAGGCTGGAATATAACTTTGGCGAGAGATTATATGGGTTTATATTTCTGTTGATTTCAGTCAAAAATCCACTATAAGTATTCCTGATATCACGGCGACACTACAATTAGCCTGGTGACCTCTAATCATCTCAGGATTTTGCCTGTCATCTAACTCGGGCGAGATAATCTATTGGTAAGTAGTAATTGAGAGTTTTTAATAATTAAAAAAAACGCCGTGAGAAGTTAGTGCTGCGACACTAAAAGTAAACGGACGGACAGACGGACAGGCGAACGAACCAAGGGCATACAATCATACGATCCGTCCAAGACGGGCTCGTATAATAAAAAAGTCTGATCGCTCTTATCAATGAGACCTTGCGCTAACAGCATTAAGAAGATTAAAATCATTATATCAAGGGTAAATATAATTTATTTTTTTCCTAATTTACACAAATTCATGAGAAGTGTTTTCATCTGGTGATAATTATAAAACACTGTCTGACGCATGTCGAAAAGTGTTTACCACTTCTTGGATAGGTTAAGAAACGTTGTACATGAAGAAGCTCACGAAAACGGTCACTGTCGACAAGTACTGTATACACTCCTCTAAATGTCGACCCCCATATATATACCTGTTAGGAGTTATATATAGTAAATGTCCTCTCTGAAATATGAAAGCACTCGACGGGAGCTATCTGGCTGCAACTGCCAAAACAGACGTCCCAGTACTGGGTCGTCCTCAAATGTATGCAGTTTATCAAATTGCTGTTTTACTTATATTGCGTCCAACGTAAAAGATGTCGATAAGCCCACTCAAAAAAATTGTTCATACGAAGTATAGCCGCCTCCTATCTATCATCACCTTGTCTGAGAAATGTTTTCTCCTTGTTTCTCTGCCTGGTCCATTAATAGAATTTTTAAAGTCGAGTATAATTAACAGAAAATTAATCAAACCTTGTTGTTCATACACACGACTTCAATAACAGCATCATGCACATTTCATGCACGCCGCAAAATTTCAAATTTTACTCGACTTTTGAATTTTAAATATTAAATTCGATCTTTCGATTCGTATTTTTGTCCCTATAGGCCATTTGAGAATTAATGTGATCTTTCAGCAGAATAAGACCGTAGAAACCAATACCAGACACAGATGTATATTGAGGTAAAATTAGGTATTTTTTTCACTAATAGACATGTTGGCATCTCGAGTGTTTGTTTTCATATATTTACACCAAGGTAAGACTTCACTGTATCTATCCGATGCTTGCTCGATGCTTAATCTGTCTTGTTAAAAAACAGACCATAATGCTTGAAAAACATAGTTGTTATATAGCACATATTAAAAAATCCTACTGTAATCTTGGGATTTGCATGGGCGTGGTCCAAAAAGCGTCATTCCGCTCTATGCTTTGCCGATATACTTCCCTTTCTCTATTTTGGAGACCTTCAAATGAAACATTCTAGCTGTTAATAAGGCACAACCCGTAACCGATAGACCTAGAAACATCTAATGCTACATCAAGGGAGGTCTTATAGGGGAATCTCCTTAGAAACTTGAAATAAGGTCATTGCGAACTACGGGCCGAAGACATAATTTGAGCAACCAGCGAGTCAGACAGGACACAAATTATATCCATTTGGTCTAGAATCTAGTAACATGTCTTTCAGGGAGGTCTATAGAAAATCTCGAGGACCTGAAATTAGGTTACTGCGACCTCTATCATACGAGCTATGAGTCTCCTAATTGCCCCCAGAATAATTTTAAAAGTTTATACAAAAGCTCCAGTATCTGAATAACTAATGCATTGATTGCCATGATTTTTTCCATGTGTATTGATCTTGGAATGTTTCATCAGTTCCTGTATTTTTTCCCGAATTTTTAATGCGTTTTCCTTTATTTTTTTACACCTAGAATCTTCTAACGCAACAAGTAGGGAGATTATGGGGAAATCTCCTTGGAAACCAGAAACTAGGTCATGGTTACTTTTATTCTGTGAGCGACTGGCCAAAAATAAGATTATGAGAACCTAAAAAGTCAGGCATTGCACAAATTGCATCAGCTAGCCCTAGAATCTTCTAACGCAAATCTCCAAAAACTTGAAACCAGGTCTTTTCTGACCTATGTTCTGCGAACTACTTGCCGAAAACATGATATTTGGTACCAAGACAGTCAAACCGGGTACACATTGTATCCATTTTGCCTAGAATCTTCTAACATGACCTTCAGGCATGTCCTAGGTAAATCTTCGTGGAAACCTGAAATACGGTCATGGTGACCTATATTTTGCGAGCAACTGGCCAAAAATATGATTATGAGCATCTGGTCCAGACAGTCAGACACTGCAGGGCACGAATTGTATCTGTTAGGCCTCGAATCTTCTAACGCAAAACCTGGGAGGTTCCGGGCATAGCTCCTTGGAAACCTAAAACTATGTCATGGTGACATATATTCTGCGAGCAACTGACAAAAGAAAGGAAATTATTTGAGTACCCTGAAATCAGATACACACATATTGTAGCAGTTGGACGTAGAAACTTCTAACTTAGCATCTAGGGAGTTCCTCATAAATTCTTCTTGCTCTAAATACGGTTGCTGTAACTATTTGCGAAGGATATTGGCAAAATGTATAGTTTTGAGCACTTTGGGAGTCATTTTACACATTGTTCGGGGTTCCTTGTATTCAGCTGATGAGAGTATATAGCAGAGGTATTAAGCGCAGCGATATGGATTAAGAGGATGTTTGGGCATTTTTTGGCGATGGTTTGTACAACTATGAGAAGCTAATTACTGTAATTTAAATAGAATTCACGACCACAATTATTGGACGTTTGGAGATGCAGTTTATTAAGTCATAGAAAGTGTTACAAACATAAAAAGGAACACGGTATTCACAATATAATAATAACAACAAAACATGCCTGTACGATTAATAAACATTCATGTGTAAGGTATATATATATATTTCATCCTATTCCATAAATATGCTATTCATGTTTGAGTTAAGACTTAAAACGAGTAAAAGAATACATGTACATTTAAAATATATAAAAAAATCCGTGATATTCTTCCGGAACAAAATTGTACGCCTCTTGGCCCAGCAGAATGAAAGCGAGTAAACAATAATTTTGGTTAATTTCTCTCAAGGATGGGCGTTGTACTAAATATCAGTCCGAATAATTTGCCTGGCCATTCTGATATACCGTAACCAATGTGTGCCATCACTCCAAGATTTCTGCATTTTTAAACATTCTAATGGGCCCTAATAATGCCCATGGGCTGAGAAGGGTGACCGTGCACTCCCTCTGGGATTTTACGAGTTAGGTATTTTTAGATCACCAAGTATGTCCAATTAATGATTTAAGATGTTAACATTGATTAATTTGAGATACACTACCCTTTTAGGCCATTTCAAGACAACCGCGTCATTACACACGGCACCCGTGTACAGGTAGCCTTGAAAAGGAGGTAGAGGTATGTAAATGCTTATAGATCGCTTAATATAGGTCATAATTACATCAAATAAATGGTATTGTATTCGCATATAGTAATAGTAATATAGGAAAGGTCACTGACAAAAATGATAAAAATGTATAATATATATATATATTTGTTGATTAAGCAATTAATTACGATATTTATAAACTATTCTGAAAGAATATTAAATTTAACAGCGTACTTATAACTTTCCCAATAGTAGTTTTTCTCGAGATGATGTTGACATTTCTGAATTGAAGTGCATAAATACATTAGTGTCTGACACTCTTAGGTAACCTGTTTAATAAAATTATAAATATTTGACAATATACACATTCAATGAAGGACCCGCCATTAAGTCTATTGTATAGCACCATCTGTATATAAAATGAATGTGGTGTCCCATGTTTCTCTCCAGATGCACTTGATTTTCACTGTGATGCTTCCCTATAATACTATAAAGAGTTATTCTTCTGAACCTAAAGGTGTTTATTCGGTTTATTAAGTCCTCTTTTGATCCATTTTTGAACACAATAATCATAAAATAATCATATAAAGATTCTAATAGATTGCAAACCAATCCGTTTTATGCTTGTACATCTGAAATATGTGATGTATTTGTCCACAAAATGGAAGACCAAATATTAACAAAATAATTTACTAACACTGGATGTAAGAGCTCCGTGCATTAGACCCGTAAAGTACTGTGACCATATCAAAAAGAGTAAGAACAGGAAGGCATATATATACAACAGTTTCAAGTTTCAATTATATATAAAAAATTATTAATTATGGCTTATGCAGCTTCATAACATTATTTGTTGGCTATTTTTTGTATGTATTTATTAATTTGTTTTTCATGTTTTTGTGAATATTTTTTATAAAGGTTTCTTTTCAATGCGATCATAATGGAAGAATATGGTATAGGAGTATTAAGAACAGCACAAAAGCAGAGGAGTGGAGGTTTCACAGTGACAGTACCATTCTTTGAAGAGGATCGTTTATCTGAGCTATTCATTGGGAAGTTTCAAATTTAAAAACATACGTATCATTTTTTATTGTTAAGATTAAGAAAATTGACGGAGTAAACATAGAGATCTATTTAATATGAAACAATCAGAGGCTATGGATTCTAAGCAGGAATGGACAAAGACTGTGCCCTTATTCCGGACGCAGTGGCGGCCATTCACGGATATATCATTTTAGACTAATACTAATGATACAGTCTCTAACATGTGCGTCGAAGTGTATCTTATTTGTTTGTTTTATATAGTTTATTTAATTATAGGTTTTTTAATTTATTTCGGTACATACATCTGTAAAATATAACTCAACTCAGCTTCTGTGAAATGGTGTTGTAGATATAAAATTCGCATGCGAGTTCACATGTTTATGATGGCACAATTTCTTAAAAGAAATGGTTTAATATATTTTCACCCATGAAAATTCAAGAGGATTCAGCCCCTAGCTCCCATGTTAGTCTTCAATTATTTCGTTATTTATGATAAGGCTTTCTGAAATTTCAGTGCTTACTTCTGAAATTATGAAAACGGAAGACTATTGATATTATATATTGCCCAAGATAGGGTAAGAAAAGTCAGTCATTTGCGTTTATACACAAGACATATTTTAGGGCCTTTAACAGCAGAAATATTCCAGATGAATGGCAGAGTTGTTATTGGAATAATGTTGGGACAATAAAATGTCTGCTAACGAGTTGGTAAAATATCCTTATGCTTAAAAATACAAATAAGTGTGAGCCTGACACAAATTAATTCCGCCCAATTAATCATATATGCATCCATCTTCCTATGCCAGTCCCCAAAACACGTGTTTTTTTAAGAAGAATCAATAAAATTTCCGTGCTTACTTCTGGAAAATCACCGACCATGCATTGTATCGTCAAGTTAATGAAAATGGAGAGGTCGAGGTAATGGAAGTCCCATTTTCGAAGTAAATGCTCAAGCATTCAAGGCAATGTATACAAACAGGAAATTAAAGCCTAGCATAATTAATTTATTCCATTCGAATGGCAGGAGTCATTGTTGAGAATCCGCTTCTTACTTTATACTGTATAATTAAATATTATGTAAAGGAAAGGTCATATAAAAAATGCTAATGTTTCTTTATAATCCCTACATATATATCCGCTAATATACATGTATACACAATGGCTACTGGTGCGTACTCAGTCTTACTTTGTAAGATCCTCTCCTGAAGTATCATTTAGAAAATTACAATTTTTTATTCAAAATATTATTCAATGCTGATAAAATTACTCAAATCAAATAAGGTGAATCCTGTGTAATAACACAACCCTTGGTACTGACCAAAAAAGGTGTTAATAGGAAGAGGGTGGTCTTAATAGAAGGGTGGTCCTATTAGGCAAATGTTCTCCCATACAGGTTCCACTGTGACACATTCGGTATCTTCCAGGTTGTAATACAGAAAAATGTGACCAACAGGTCAAGATATTCTTATTCAATGCACACACGCTTCGACATTTTATGTTTTTTCATTGGAAATTAAACCTTTTCTAGGTATTAAGATAGGCTTTCTACGTTGTAGTACTGGCAGCTCTAATGCTGCATTTGGTCTCAGCTCGATCCATGTACCAGATTGGTGGTGTCACAGTGGTCCATGGCTGACCCACACTTTCTTCCGTGGTATTAAAAGTATTTTTTATAAGAGTCACCATATTTTACTTGAATGACGTTTGCTCTCAAGTGGTTATTTACCTTCTTCTCCATGTCATGTCTAGTATATGTCTTTATTTTACGTCCGCTAGAAATGATACGTTTTGACCGCCGTTTGTAACTATCTATTTTATTATTAGAAGAAACCAGGATAAATATAAAATGATTATGTTTGATGGAATATTCTATATTAAGAGATAAGGCAATAATTTTTTTGTCCCGGGAGAGGGAGAGACCGTATAGTCATTTAATAGTACTAAGGGAAAAGTGCATATTTCCGAACATGAAGAAGGTTTATCCCGCTCGCATGCACAGTTGTGACTTTTTTTTAGCCGCTTGTGTTCTGGCAGTCTGTACACACCTGTACTACAAGCATCAAGTTGGTGAAGCGTGAACCATTACTCTCAGCTTGAATTAATATAGTTCACACACACCAAATTTCGACCAAAATCCTACCATCACTGGTGATCCTGGTTATTGGAAAAGGTATGATTTGTCTGAGTTCATTTTAGTGTTATTTATATACGCTTTACTGAATTTAGGCTTTAAAATAGTAAACGAAAAGGCAAGATATGAGCAATACAGCCAGGCGCTTCGATATTAGATATTGCGTAATGTACATGTATGACCCCATTTTGAAATTGGCCCCCGGAAAACAAAGTATAATAGAAATGTTTTACAAAGTATTGAACTTTTACATTATTGATCCACAGGAAAATAAAATTTGTGACCCAAAAAGATGGTCACAAGAAAACATTCAGATCACCGAACTAGCAAAAGCAAAACTAGCAAAAGTAGACTTCCTCCCATCACATAATGTAACAAACAGATATATTTACTATTTCTCATAAATAAAAATGAAACAGGAACTGGAATATGTTGCTTGGTCATAATATATATTTTTAATAACAACAACATAAAAAAATAACTACAAAAACGGACAACAGCAAAAATAAAATAAAACAATTAAGCAGTAGAAGCCGTAATCAATAATTATGCATGATAATTGAAACTTGTTACCTTGTCTGAAAATCGTGGTGTGACACTATTCCTTAATACTTACTTGACATGGTCTGATGTACTGGGCCTAGACTTTTCAAGAATCACAAAGTAATTGAATTATCTAGTTACCAGGTCTTCCTTCTTAAGGACAAAAACGTTTTCATAAGGAATCACATACAGAAACTTGGTGTTTGTTCTAGGAGAAAGCTTTATATCAGTATATACTTATACATTCAAGGTGATCTGAGAGAAAGTGACTACTGGTGTTTTCACACTTATGGTTTATTTGGGAAGCGTCACGGAGAGGTACATCGAGAGAGGAACACAGAACACCTCATACACGTTTTAGAAAAGGGTACATACTATAAAACAGAATTAACATCTTCATTTATATTCATAATTTTATTTTTAAAAAAAGTGTTTTCAGTATTGACAAGGACTAATGTATTCATAAATTAGTACTTCAGAAATATAACAATATCTTGAGAAACATCAACAACGAAAAGTTTAAAAAAAATCAATGAAATTCAACAATTCTTAAGGATGTTTTATTTATATCGTAATTAATTGCTTAATCAATAAAAACATAAAATACATTTATTTGATTACTTTTGTCAGTGACTTTTTCCCGATTGTTGGCATATACAATACAATTTTTTTTATATGAAAATGTCAAATATTAAGCGAGCTTAAAGAATTTACATACCCCTACCCCCTTAACAAGGCTACCTGTCCGCTGGTGCCGTGCGTTAAGACGCGGTTGTCTTTAAATGGCCTAAAAGGGTAGTGTATTTAAAAATAATCTATGTTTAAATCTTAATTCATTAATTGGACATACTTGGGCATCTAAAAATATCTATGTCAATAAATCCAAAAGGGGTTGCACGGTTACCCTTCCTAGCCCATGGGCTATTAGAACTGGCCATCAAGGCCATTTGTATTAGTGCTAATGCTGTTTTAGACAAATCAGACGTCACCGTCAAGCCTGTTCTTGTGCCTTTGGAAACTCCTGGACCCCGAGCCCTCATATAGAATATTCCACTTCTGTTTATAAGGTAACACCCAAGGAAAAAAAATGTTCCGAATTAACAAGCAATTATTTGGGCCTTATTGGCGGCTCCATGCAAGCACAAGCCGGCCCATTTTGAGTCCTATTGATGAAAGCTACAGATATGCAAGCTAACATAAAAGCCAAAAAGGGGTTTCTTCATTCACAAGCATTTTCTTGTGTTATATACGGAAACCTCCTGACGGGTCCGGTCCGCTTTAGCCCCTTTTGGTCACTCTTCATGACAAATTTTTATATTTACGCTTTGCAAGAGACATTATGACGGTTGCATTTACAAGCATTTTCTGTGCCCTATTGAACACTTCTGAGCTAATATACAATTTGAATGAGATTGATACTTTTAAACATTTTATTTGGCCCTGGAGGAAATTCCTGGCCCCTCGGGTCAATCCCGCTGACAAACTCCATATGCATGCTTCTCGTGTATGACAAACGAGACTAGCATTTTCGAGCATCGATTCTGCCCTTTACGACACATCCGGTCGTCCGGGGCCCTCTCATTATCTCCCAACTAAAATTTGTATCAGCTAGGCTAAAAACTAAATGAGACTTCCTAATTTTTCTAACACATTATTCTCTCTTTAGATCCCGGTGCGGTTTACCGGCTGCCCCCCCCCCCCCCCCCCCATAGGGTCTGCATGGAGTGAATGATCAACGACTTGGGGGAAGAAATCCTAACAATAGGAACAATAAATGACTGAATGAAGCAACAATCCAACACATTGCATATTGTTATAAAGCAATAATAAGAAAAGTCATACGCAAGACATACAATAAGCATTACACATATGATCTCATAGCCACTGAGCGGACATGTAAATAAACCATGAAATCTCCCTGGAAACAACAGATTTGCTCACATTTGGCATGTACCTTTCTTTTCGTTACTGCTTAAAAATTTATTTGATCAAGTATGTTAATGCATTAATATAAAGTATGCAGACCAGTGTCATATATGTTTGTATAGATTTCATACAAATGCTATACACCAATATTTTGCACATAAATCATCAGCGTTTCATACAATAGCAGCTGCGGCCCTTTATTTATTTTTTTGCCTAAGAATTTTTCGTACATTCGTGTATTTACAGAAATTTAGGTATATAAATAATATTGTTCAATTTAGTTTGGTTAGATTGAAAAATATTTAAAACGGTTGGCTACTAGAGCACAGTTTTTCATATATGGATCTTATTATTTTCACACTTTAGTCAAGCCAACTTGTTTATGTAACGTCTATTATGGTAATGTTAAAGGATAGCAAATCACCTATTAGGCATGTTGAATTAACATGAAAAATAGCTTCTTCCCTTTAGAATAAATCTGACCCTAAAAAATATCGCCTTAAAACCGTTTGTTAAGTCCTGTAAACGAATGTTAAAAACAGTGGCCCGGCGTGATCACTGGTGTCAACATCAATACAGCGCATGGGGCAGTGTGCATCGCGGAGCCATAACACGTGTCAATCAGGGATGCCCTGACTGACTTGGCCCAAAAATCTTATACATGTTCCCGTTGGCTGAAACACTGCGTTTTGCGGCTCACAATCTGACCTCCGGTCACGCTGAATTGTTAGGGTAAACATACAAACGTGGACTATGTTTACCAAGGAGTCTTACGCGAGGTACTGAGGCTGTGTGCTGGGTTGGTTTGCTGGGAAACTTTCGTATAAAGCAAAACTGAACTGATAGTGTGAAAGAATAGGCACAATAACGCTCCTGATTATGTTCTTTTACCAACCTCACCTCAACCGATCTCATATTTCAAACCGGATTCCAGCAGCGTACCTAGCCTCTTTGCCGCCCGGGGCGGTGTTAAAAATTGCCGCCCCTCTAACAAAACATTACAAAACTGGATAATATAGAAACATATCATGTCAAATGTCCTTGTTATAGGCTTGTATTTGACAACAACACAGTTATATGGATGAATTTACTGCCACTTGTTCAAACAAGCATATTTTATTATGAAGTGAACAGAAAGGAATAAAACAAATAAATTGTTATTAACAAAAATTACACTGGAGGATACACATGTAATGTTGGAAATTTATCTCTCTTCATTCATATAAACACAATTCATGATTACTTTATACTCACCATGGGAAAAAAACTTTTATTTGGTGAGTGTTATTTCATTCTCAACACATACAAATACCTTGTCACATCTATATTTCCACCTCTTGTTATCGCATATGACAGCAGGTATACCTAATAGAGCTATTGAGATATATATGGTACTGCAGCATGCAAGGCATGCTTAGTCTTTACAAAAAACCGCGTAATTTCATTAGTTATAGGCCTATATATGTAGACAGTGCACGTTTAATATTTTCACTTAAAAAAATCCAATGTTTGGTCAAACTGTTTTATTAAAATATCCTTAACGATAAAAGCATACTTTGATTCAAGGCTACATCACATTCATTTTAGAATTATAATGATTATGCACTTTGTGAGGTTTTATTTATGAACATATGACTATTTGTTATTCAATAAAATATTTAAATAAATTTCAAGTAATCATGATATCATTTAAATATTTATTATAATTTAACTATTATTATTTGTCACAACATACAATTGTCTGTAGGTATTGGACCATTAAACTGTTAGTAACAGAAATAACAGTACAGGTAAATATATCTTTATTTAAGTTTGAACTCTAAATGATAAAACTGATACTTAATACGTAACCTGAAAATGTGGCTTAGCGGCCAGGGGGATTCATAAGAGAATTATATTTTAAAGATAAAGTAACTCCTACATAGGTCTGGATGTTTATTGTTTTTATTCACGTTACATAAAAAAATCATGTAGGTCATATTGGTTAATCAAAAGACATAGGCATTTGGGTAGTACTCATTATATACACCATAGTGTAAACACGATAGTGTAAACGAGACTGCATGATGTAAGAGTATGGAGAATCATGGAAAAAAGACATTTCAGGTTGTTTCAGACTGTTAAATATCATGGAATTTCGGGAATTCAGGGGTTCAAGAAATGAAATTCTTCATACTTTATACAAATCTTACAAGGAATAACTACAGATATGTATTTCTATTTGCTTCTGCAAACAATTTGGTTGGTTTCTCTGCACAGTTTATAATCCCGAACTTCTTGAAAATGGGACAAAAAGGCCAAATTTTTAATTTTTTAGGGACTCCTTATGCCACTCATTATACTAATTGCCCGAAAGCCGTTCCCCTAAAATGTACAATTTATTTGCTAATCATTTTGTAGGTTCCACTGTTCAGTTTATAATCCCTGGAAAATTGAAAATGGGACAAAATGGCCAAAACTGTACTTTTTGAGGAACTCCTTATGCCACTCATTATACTTTATCCCAGAAATGCCGCCCCCCTTATTGTGTAAATCGTTCCCTTATCATTTTGTAGGTTCCAGTGTCAAGTTTATAATCCTAAAAATATTTGAAAATGGGACAAAAAGGCAAAATTTGTACTTTTTAAGATATTCATTGTCACTTATGATATTAATTCACCGAAATGCCGCCCCCTAATTGTGCAAATCGTTCGCTAATCATTTTGTAGGTTCCACCGTCAAGTTTATAATCCCTGGAATATTGAAAATGGGACAAAAAGGTCAAATTTGTATTTTTTAGGAACTCCTTATGCCACTTATTATACTAAATCCCTGAAATGCCGCCCAAGAAAATTTGCAAATCGTTCGTAATCTTTTTGTAGGTTCAACTGCCCTGTTTATAATCCTTAAAATACTTGAAATGGGAAAAAAGGACAAATTTGTTCTTTTTGAGGAATTCCTTATCTCACTCATCATATAAATTCACCGAAATGCCGCCCCCTAATTGTTCAAATCGTTCGCTAATCATTTTGTAGGTTCAACTGTCCAGTTTATAATCCTTAAAAAAACTTGAAATGGGACAAAATCCCCCCGAAATGCCGCCCCCCAAAAATGTGCCGCCCGGGGCGGAACGCCCCTGCCGCCCCCCCTTAGGAACGCCACTGCCGGATACAGATAACTGCGCCCGCGCCCCAGGCAAACCTTCGTAATTTACATACATACTTGCTGTATAAGCCAATATATGCAACACGTGCACAGAGGCCTAGATGGGTCTCGATAGTGTAATACAACTTGAAATGCCTGGTTCGTATATCGGTGCCCGGTTTTTTTAATGCCATGTGACCCGGCCCGAGTTATATCAGCCACGCATGTCTGTTTCAGGGTGCATGAGTGCATTAGGGTTAAACGCGCCGAGGCCCGGGGTGAAATCGACAAAGTACAATCAAAATGAATTGGACACCACGTTTTCAGGTGACGTCAGGTATCTTGCATATTGTGGTTGTCTTTATAGCCGCGGGGTTAAATTTTATGATTTTCACGTTTTCATTGTTTCGCCAGGTTTCATCATTGCGACCTTACTAAACATTAAAATACAAAAATATACACTATATTGTACAAATTATTAATTAGTTACACAAAATCTTAACAGTTAGATGACGACCCCAGAGTAACATCGAACAGAGGTAATTCTTGTCTTGTTTTTCACAAATAATACACTAATAGTATAATAATACTGGTATTAATAAAAATATTTGATTTATGGATAAATTTTAAAATCTGTTATAATTCATTATATTGATCTGTTTGCGTTTCGACTTTAGATAATAGAGGAAAGAATAATGTATTCATATGAGATGCAAGTGAAGCAATAATCTAATTGTTTGTGTTTGTGATATAATATTATCGCACTATTAAAGGGACCTATTCACATACTAGATATGGCCTTTGTACATGAAATATATCGTTCTCATCTTAAAAATTAAGGTATCTGCCAATATTAATATTCTCTCATGTTCTGTCAGTCTGTCCATGTGCACAATCTTTAAATATTATGTGAAAAGAGGTTTCTTTTTCACTGGACTCGAGATGGACTCGGCCTGATTTCTCGAGACCTTACATCCGAGTCCGAGTACAAATCCGAGTCCAAGACCCTCGAGTCCAAGTCAGAGTCCTTGAAAAAATGGACTCGAGTCTTACACCAATGAATATATTTAAAGGGTCCAACCGGTATTGTTTCTGTGTTTCTTCTTTCATATTTTTCTCCTTGTTGGGGAGTGGTCGCCCATTCTCAAGATCGGACGTCTGTTCATACAGTCTAGATTGTGTGTGGATTGTATTTACTCACACACAGAACCATAATAACATATAAAACAAGGTGAACTGGAGATAGTTAGTCCGTACACAGGGATGGTTTTGCTGTGAACATTTTGTATTCAGTCAACATACACTAAAAGCGTGTGAGAATACATATTTTATTACGAAATGTGTGTAATTTAAGTGTTCAGTGACGAATGAAGCAATGTTGCATGCGAGTTTATATTCAGATGTAATATGTGTGGACCTTCAAGTGTTTAGTGATGAATGAAGCAATGTATCATGCAAATTAACATTCAAATGTTATATGTCTGGACCTTTAAGTGTTAATAGTGATGAATGAAACAATGTATCATGCAAGTTTACATTCAGATGTAATATATGTGGACCTTTAAGTGTTTAGTGATGAATAAAACAGTGTATCATGCAAGTTAACATTCAAATGTTATATGTCTGGACCTTTAAGTGTTAATAGTGATGAATGAAAAATATATAATGCAAGTTTACATTCAGATATAATATGTGTGGATCTTTAAGTGTTTAGCGATAAATAAAACAATGTGTCATGCAAGTTTACATTCAGATTTAATATTTGTGGACCTTTAAGTGTTTAGTGATGAATGAAACAATGTATCATGCAAGTTAACATTCAGATGTAATGTTTGCAGATGTAATGTTTGCCCTTTTGTATCTATACAAAACAAGTCTACATCTAACTAATGTTCACTTGGTGCCCAGTTTGTCCTCTAAAATTAAGCGTTACATAGCAATGTCAGCTGGGATTGCCGTGAATTTTAACTGCACTTGAATTCAGGGTTAAGACGGACAAAAGAAAACCAGGACTTAAAGGTCAGCCGACCACCGGCAAACACCTTAGATGGGGACTTTATAAATAACAGGTGTCAGATCTGTTAAGCCACTGTCTCCTGTCCATAACTGACTCCTGTGAAAATTTTTTTCTTTCACCCATACAGACTACCGAACGCCATCATCGGAGCCATGGAGAGTGCCTTGATTAGTTATTATAGCTATTTGTACAATTCTTGTAAAATAAATAAGTTTAAAATAAATTATTTATAAAAATAATTATATTAATAATACATCACCGAGTTTTTTTATAAATGTCCTTATAAAAAAAAGAAGATTTGGATTTTAAAATCTTATAAATATTCTGGATTTACTTAAAGTTCCATTTGATATAAACATGATATTCATATTTTCTTTGTTCATGTTACACCAGGGTACACATACATTGCATACTGAGTCAGACGTTATGAGTAGTTCCACCTAGAATATAAACTTTAAGAAGGAACACCTATGGGAGCCCGTCCTTTATGACTTTTAAAATTTAACTACATGACTAATGAATGTACATGTACTTGTAATTACAGAATAGGCATGGCTACTGGACGACGCATGCTAAATGGTGTTACAGATGTCTCTTTTATGGTATGCAGCAGTCTTTCATGTGAACTCTACACAGCGCTCGGTTTAATCTATGGCGGCATGGCCTGGCCCACGCATGGGGTCTGACGTGTAAACACAGTGATCATTCTAGTCTGGGGCTTTCTCGCCTGGCCGAGCCGGGTCGGCCCACGTGTGAACCCTGATATGTAGAGACACAGCGATGTTGTTCTAGATGTTTCCTGTAACGCGTGTTTACTGTGTATTATGTATTGTTCTTTAGATTGTTCGGGAAATTGAAAGTTCTCGGCTTGAGGTGAGAAGCTATCAATAGGGGGCTGTGTTTTAGAGCCGGGGGAGAGAGGAGAGAAATATTCCAGCGGGCAAGGAAGAGTTTGTGTCAGTTTGTGGGACCTTTTTCGATACATGCAGCGTTTATAGTTTTTTTTTTCTAAATTTGTGACGGATCTTATATAGTCTTCGGTTTGCTTTCGGGATTATAGCAAGAACTTCACTTTAGGATTTCATCGGATTGATTTTGTGAATGAACTGGACTGTTGTTTTCTTAGAAGATTCGTGGGAACTGTTCATCTGGGTTGTACGTTATAAAGGACTTGTTGTCGCTGTGGCAGTGGTGATATCCAGGTACTGTACACTTTATTTATATACTTGTATTGATTTACTATTGTACTGTTGTTGTACTGTGAGATTGTATTGATGAAGTGTGTTGTAATATTAGGATCGTTTTAAGAATAAATTATTGTTATTTGTTAACAAAAAAAACCACTGACTTCTTTATTCATTCACCTAGACATTTCACG
Source organism: Sipunculus nudus (assembly GCA_026874595.1). NCBI lineage: Eukaryota > Metazoa > Annelida > Sipuncula > Golfingiida > Sipunculidae > Sipunculus > Sipunculus nudus. The sequence continues at coordinate 62,200,602 of CM049307.1, forward strand.
CTGCCTAGTGTTGCAGAATCTAATTTTTTTTCTCCATTACAGGATTTATGTTCATCACGCATACGTGATCTGTCGATATTAGATTCCGTAACAATGGCCAGCTTTCAGAGCATTTACCCTAAGCCATATAGACCTTACGTTTGCCTCTTTGATTGAAATGGCAAAGATTTAGGATGCGATGTCATGAAACCGTACACATGGTTGACCCATTCTAACATTCGACATGTCAGTGAGTGCTTGCCGGCATAAACTGTCCATGTGCAGCCAACATCATGTTGAACGATTCCGCCCACATAAAATAAAACAAGACAGCAATTTAGTTTATTCAATTCGCCAAATGGCTGAAACATATTTCCAAATACAGAATTAATGTTATTATTTAGCCGAAACATGCCATACTGCCAGTCCTTGAAACTAAGTAAAGAACTTGCCCTAAATGCCATAAGCTACAAGTTTATCCCCTAAATATATAATCACCTGAGGGCTGATAGCGGCAACTTTATCTGACGCATACCAAGGGCAAATTGTCAGAGCTATTATAGACAGTAGCCAATCTTCACCCTTGAACAAAGACTCTTCCCTAAGGCCTCGAGTTCAGTCGGCAGAACTTCTGAAATTAACCCTCTGGAACAGGTCTCGGAATAGCTCGGTTAACTTGTATAAACTTGTACTCACTGTCGAGTATTTTAAAATGTTAAAAGACTTGGGATGTCTAGACAACTGGCACTTACTCACAGTTAACTCGCAGTAAGCTCAGAACAGCTTGTAATGGAATAGTATCTTTTATTGCCTCTTCCAACAGGGTATATGCGTTTATCCCCGTTCGTGTGTGTATTTGTGTGTGTATTTATGTGTTTGTTTGTTCACAACAGAACTAATGCAATCATGACCGGAATCTCGTGATATTTCAGGGCATTTCGGGAATTGGCCAATGAAGAATTTTTATTGATTTGGTTTCTGGAACGTCGTCAGTAATATTCAAAATTTACAGTAACTTAGAATGAACCAGGTAATATGGGCCGAATAAGTAAATTAAAAGTCGGGTTTTTTTTTGAGAATCCCACAATAGGGAGTCCCAACATGAAGGAGGCTTGCATACCGTAGAATGCAGATTTCTTATTGTAGCTGCGTTATGTCGAGTAAGGTCTTGTCCAAAACCTATAGTCCGACGGCGTAACTGCCTCCTTTAAACAATGACTCCATTGATTAATCTCGCTCTCAAAAAAAGTTTAAACTTTCAGCCTACTGGTGAGCTAGCTTTAAATATTTTACTATGCACCTTTGGTTTAATCGTTTTTTTTTCTCTCTAGTTAAAAGTAAATATTTCCGTTTCATTTGGCTGCAGGTTATATCCAAATGGATCTTTACATGCAGTATTGTTAAAAAAGAGAAGACGGAGCTTAGTAACGAAAAGTTTTAACTAAATTGATATCTCAGTTATCAGAGGAGGCCCTCAGAGGATTAAACTTTCACCAGATGCCGAATATCTGGGGCGGGTCCAGGCAGGGAAGAGGGTTTAACCCCTTTAGCGCAGAAAAAATAGCATTTTCCCTTTGCTCTCCCACTATTTTTGTAGCTACCCCCGCCTCTTCCCTTTGTTGTGACCTTTTTAGAGTATAAGTTCCTCGATGCTAATGGGAAGGTCCCCTCTCAAAATTCTAGATCCGCTTATTGCATATAGATATAAACTTTATTTATTTTACATGGATTGTACAACTAGTTATAATAACAAATACGAGGCACTCTCCATGGCTCTGAGCGTTTCACCACTCAGCCATCCAGGCTTATTGCATATATGCAGGGCATCTCAGTCCATCTCGCTATATTTTTTTTTCAAAGATTGTTATGATCTACGTATTCTCAGTCCATCCGGCTGTTTTCTGGCTAAGTTTGTCATTGTCATACGTGTTTTCCTCTGTAACTATGCTCTGTACCGACTGACCCCGTCCCGATGCAATCTGATTGATCAGTTCATGACATCTTGATCTTAAGTCTCGGCTATTTATTTCTTGGAATGTCCCAAGTTCATTTCTGCCGGTAGTTTTTTGGTAATAACTAGTTATAAAATGGCACTGTCTGCTTTATCGCATCTGTACGTGCTCGTCAATTAAGGTCGTGAAGTATTTATTAAATTGAGTTCATCAGGTACGTCAGTCGCTCCAGTCCAGAATTATTTCAGGGTTTGACAACATGTTGAACAAATGCAACAAATGAAACGGATACCAAAAAAATTGGCTAGGATAAAGGGTACACTATAACACCCAAAATTTGGTGCTATAAATTAAACTCTGTTTGAACACTGTATGTACCACCTATTTGCACTCTGTTCACTTATTATGTAAATTGTATTTGCGTTACAGACCAATATGCAATCCGTAAAGCATTAGATCGAATGGTCCAAAAGAGGTTTATTGCTCTTATGTATAAACCTGCATGAACATATGTCCCTATAATAAATAAAACATCCTATAACTATTCAGTGAGAGTCAAACGTTCGGTATATAATGAATGTTCATAGATTGAATTAGATTAATTTTTTATCGGTTTTATTATGACGCATAACATACGTTGTGTGTCAGTAACTGTGCGAGTGCACACCTGACTTTTATGTGTCCTCTTACACGGAGCCATATGTAGCAAACATGTCAGCCAGGTTTACCGCGGATTTCCATATACACCCGTCCTTTTTCACGACCAAAGCCGGGTTGAGAAAAAAAAAGGATTTACCTAAAGTCACATAGACCACTGGTCAGTTGATGACATATTCAATAACACTTACCAGAAAGATATATTAAGCCACTGTCTCTTGCTTATATATCAGGGGTAGATCTCTTGTTTTGCAAGGTGAGTGGGGGTCCAACCCACGAAGACTAATAATTAATAAAACCAGTAAAAAAATACTTAGGTCCGGAAATATTAGACACAAAAAAATAGAAGTCAGCACTTTATTTTCCCTTTCCCATATAAATATAATCTTCCTTTTTTCCTTTTTTTTTCTTATTCCTTTATTATTATTATTATTATTATTATTATTATTATCATCATTATTATTATCATTTATATCGCATGACATGATGACCATCATTTAACGTCATTAAGTATATCCCCGTTATATAGCCTCCTCCATCGATGTTTTGGTCTTAGGTTATAATGAATCGGACATTGCTGGATTATTGGATTTATTGATCTATTCGCTTCATCCCGCGGCACATCACTTAACTTCAAGTTACAATTCGGGTCCTTGTTAGAGTCATACAGTCAATAAGAAGTCAAGTCAGGCTTTTGTCAAGTCTAATCAAAACAAACACTACCCAGGCCTCACGTGACGCATTTAGTTTGTGACCGCCATGTCTGTGCAGAAGGATTGGATCATGGATTAAAGCAATTTATGTGCCTCAAGATTATACAGAAAAAAAGTAGGATTAAAAAGTAAAAAGGTTCGAATCTGAAGAAGTTACGTACGTAGATCACTTTGGAGATGTTTCACTAATCACTTCTGGTGCAATATTTTCTTTCTCCTTTGACCAGAACCTAAAATTAAATTCAACTTGTTTGCAGGTTATTTGAAAACGAATCTATACCTGCACTTTTGCTACAATTACTGAGGACGAAGCTTCATGATACCAGAAAAGTAGTTCGAGACTACATAGCACCTCCGCCAGGTTTGTACTACCAACGAAATATAGCATTGCAAGCCCAAAAATAATGTGTGCCACGGTTCATCAACTCCGTAGCCGTGTCAAAGGTCAGCTCTGCTGTTCAGAAGAGGGCACTTCGTGCCACTGAATCTGTCTGACTTTACCCGGTATAAGTACATTGCCCTATTTCACAATGATAATTAAGTATTCAATTGATATAAACATTAACAGGTGATCCAGATTAACCATACGTTATATGTGTTATTCCTTGTATATTACCTTAACCTGAAAATCTTTACAATTACTTTAGTAAGTTACAAACAGAAAAAACAACAACCCAATTGACCAAGCAAGTGACCAACTAACAAACAACAAAAAGCCTGCTTGCTGAGGTAAATTTCTTTATAATTTTGATATCTCATTTCTCCGAATAGTTCCTCGATGGAGTCAACCTGTACTGGATGCCCCTAGTCTCGATCAAAACTAGAGTAACTTCTTCAGTCTTGGAACGACCATGCAGAAAATGCATTCCTCAAAATAAATTTGTGTGACCTAAATTTTCATTAAAAACTTGTCAAGAGGGCGCTCTGATACATATTTTTCCTTCTTTGGATATTTGTTAATTACTTCGGATAGAAAATGATACCACGATATTTAAAACTGTATACATTCTTGTTTTATAACACAGAATTGACTCCTGAGATCTCGGTCCTTCCATTCGCCATTCTGTCGGCAACCCGTTTTTCAAATGGCCAGTGTGGCTCACAACAAGCTGCCTTATTTTAATGAATATAATGTCAAAAAAGCACGTGTTTCCAACAACGCGGAAGCTTACCAGTTGTTTACCAGTGGTCTGGACCAAGACTGAAGGGTAGTTCAGCGTCAGGTCCAAAGACATTTTGCTCCAATGTCATCTAAATCCAACTGATTATTTTTCAACGTTTTGCAATATCTGCGTGTGCTTTGTATTATCTACGCCAATGTGCCCTGTACCTGTTGAACTCCACCTCACTGGCACCTGATTGATCAGTTCATGACATATTCATCTGCAGTCTCCACTTTCTATTTCGAGAATGCGACAGATTCATTTCCACTGGTACATGATTATTAATAACTGGTTATAAAATGGCACTTTCTGTTTTATCAGGTCTGTGCGTCCTCGTCATTAAAGGTCGCCATTTTATTATTTGGAGAGTTAACCAGGTGCACAATTTCGTCCAAGTACGTCTTATTTTAAAAATACCTGATATTTGTAAAAACACTAAAGCACAAAACTAGAACTCTGCTTTCTAAAGCTGGCCCTACATTTACCGATTTTGCAGGCCGATATTTTTTTCAGGCCGGAAAATCGGAAGGATCGTAAGTGTGAGGGTGTTGCCGGTGGGAGTTTCAAAAATCCGGTCGAAAAATTGGCTGCAAAATTCCTTGATAATGTCAAATTTTTACCGGCCAAAAAATTGGTAGATGTGATGACGGAACCGGCAAATTTACAACCTAACTTTCCTTCTTTTTAGCACTCATGACGCCAATAGCAAACACCAAAATGATTGGAAAATCAGCAGGGCTACAGGCACTCGCCGGCCGTAGATTTTTCCGGCCACTTAGAAAATTATCGGGCAACTAACAAAAAAATCTTTAGTTTTGAGGGCGGCTTTTGGTATGCAAGCCTCCAACATGTGGGGGTCCCCATCGGGGAAAGCTCCCAAAACCGTGTTTGCAATCACTTATCCGGTGCATATTCCCAGGTTCATTCGTGCATAAGTGACCGTACACGTGTGCATATTGCTTAAAGAAATTTCCGAATCCGGATCATGCGCCGGTTCCACACCAAAACAGATTCTTCATTGGACCTTTTTCGAAATGCCCTGAATATTGAATGGGATACCTTTCATGGTTGCCTGAGTTACGTTGTGTAAAAACACACACAGACGCACACACCAACGAAAATGAACGCATAATGTGTTGGTCGCTGGACTGACTGATTCCTTTCTTCCGATTCTTATTTATTCTTTCATTCATTCATTGGTCGATTGATTATTGCCAGATTTCTTTGATTCATCTGTTATTCATTCTTTTCCTTCTCAAAATTAAAAAAAAAAGTCAGCCAGACTGCTGAAATTTTAAAATCTGTTTCACTCAAGCCAAGAAGATTAAATTATAGGGACTGATATGACAGCTTCCTTGCCAAGCAGTAATAAGATAAAAATGCGATATATCAGGAATAACGCTAGAGCTATAGGCAAGCACCGGTAGCCAGGTCAAAGAGCCTTCAAACCTAGGTCAAAATCAAGATCGTCAGCAACATTCCCTTGAAACAGGCCCTTGAAATGATCACGCAGTAACACTTGATAAAAACCTCAGTGTCACATGTTATATAGGGTTTTAAACAAGTATTTATGCATGATGTTTTCAATTACCAGTGTATGTACCCATCTTCATTCCAGTGTAAACTTTGTAGTCAGATCCACAGCGAGGCTCGACTGATGTTTCGTTAAATCCATAGTGGGCACGTCGTGGCGCAGTGAATTTGAGTTCAAGGTCTCGAGTTAATTGAAAAATTTCATTGCTTCACGTATTGCTAGAATCCAAAATGGTTGGAATAATAAAAGGTTTGAATGGTTAGCTCTGTGGGTTTCTCTATTAACTAATATATGTGCCATTAAAACCCCATTGATTTATATAATGTTTAGAATAACCTCAGCTAGAATATAGCGTTGGTTATTTTTGAATATGTGGCTAGTCAAGATACGGTGGCCAGCTGCTTATCTTGCACTTATTTGAGGGGTGTATTTTGCTTCACTCAGTTCGGGATAGAATTGGGTGAAAAAGAGTTTTTTTTTGTAGAAATGGGAAAACAAAAAAGCCGATAGAGAAAAACATAGTTATCGTATATTCATTTTAGAGTAAAAAATTAAAGTAGTTGTCACTATTGCCATTTAAACATATACGTTCCATAAACTGGTATCCTAACTGACGCAACTGAGTAGGATTTTCAAGATAACGAAAGAAAAAATGGCTTTCCAGTGGCCATTTTGTTTTAACTTTTCTACCATAATGCCCAAAATTTATCATCTGGCATCCATTCGGATTAAGTTCAAAATGGTATAAAAACAACAACAACAATATATATATATAAATATATATATATATATATATATATATATATATATATATATATATATATATATATATATGCAGTAAAACCTAGATTTGAGGAAAACCAATGGGACCTAGATAAAGTCGCCGCAATTTCGAGGCGGTCGTCTTACCGAGGTCTTATATAAAGAGCAAAAAGGATTGGGACCATGAATTAGTGGTCGTTATTTTGAGATGGTCGTATACACACACATATACACATATATATAATACATATTATATATTTTAATAAAACAAGCTCCCGTATATATGTTATAAGTCTTAGCTAGGACTAGTAGCTGTCTTCCTGGTCCATCCTGTCCGTACCTGCTGACCCCCACGCCGGATTATCCTGATCAATCGCTTCATAATATCTTCATCTTAAGTCTGCGCTTCCTATTTCTGAGCAGGTCCCGGGTTCATGTACACACTTCTTGTTCGGAGTCTAAAGGTTATAAAAATAATAAGACAGCACCTTCTTATATTACCCAGTCTGCATACGCTCATCACGCCAGGCTGTGACTTGATTATTAACTAGGGATCATCAAGTGCATGGTTTTCTTTCTAGTCGAATTTACCGCAGAAATCGTGATGTTATCATAAAGGATTAATTGCATATGCATTAAATATGATTGGCGCCATTGTCCTTTACACCAGCCTCCACGCAGGTCCTAGATCTATAGTTATCCTTGTCGTTAACCAGAAACCTCCTCTTTGTGGAGAATGTGCAAACACAAGTCTAAAAGGCTTAAGGTCACACCTTCACGGCTGAGGGTACGGAATTCAACGGAAAGTCCGGGTTAGGTCTGTTCACGGACCATCGGTGGGAAACGCGCATTTTTTCGATCGCATCCATAATGTCAGGAAGATTCGAACGGTTTATTTACCGCGACCGTGCTTTTAGGAGGGATTCTCACGGTCTGCGAGGACGTCGGTACGGCTTTGATACGGTTTCGCTGCGGCAACATCAGGAATGGGAGGGATTTCTACGGTCAGACACGGATTATATACAGATAATGGCGCAGCGAGTATGGATTCCTATGGGTTGGGGCGGTCTGAGCAGTGACTTTCACGGAAGCGTTACGGATTCTTATGGTCGGATAAGCACGACTGGTCGTGTCGCAATCCTCCCGCGAAACGAAAACATTCGCACTTTATTGGGCGCAGACGGTCAACCACGAAAGACAACGAACAACGGACGAAGCAGGAGAGATATGCACGGACAAGCGCCTTGGCGTTACGGCCAGTTGCGGTATAGCGTTGCGGTCTATCTACGGAGAGTTTTTGGACATTTCAAGACTTCCGTGTATGGAGTTGACGGACCAAAAATACTCAGCATGGATCATGGCGGATGACGACGGACAAAGCCATGGGCTTTCTACGATTCTCTACGGTTCACTTGGGATTATTAACGAATCAACAGGGATGGTCCTTAACGGCCCATCCGTGATGATCCGTGGTTAGATCCGTGATAGTGTGAGCTAGGCTTAAATTTGAAATGTTAAAAAATAAAATCCGTGGCGCTGGCACAGATGAGCCAATCCATGAATAGACCGCGACGCTTCTGCCATTGGCCGTATTCCCACCGCGCTTGTCCTTGCATATCCCGCCTTCTGCTTCCGTACATGCGTCCGATGTTGACCATTATCTGCCATCAGGGGCGGATCCCGGATTTAGGAAAAGGGGGGGGTCAAACCCAGGAGGACAAATGAAAACCCAAAAAAAAGGTCCTCAGGTCTGAAAAAGGGGGGGTCCAGGCGGCAAAAGTTTATCTTAAGCCCTTAAAAAAACATTGTTTCTGATGAAAAAGGGGGGGTCCGGACCCCCTGGACCCCCCCCCCCCCCTTTGATCCGCTTCTGGCCATGGTTGATTGTCAGCGCCGGACGTGCCATTTAGTGGGAGGATTGCGACACGACCAGTCTTGCTGGCCGATCGTGAGAATCCGTATCACTTTATTTGATGACTAAGACCGCCCCAAGCCGTCTGAAACTGTGGCTGTGGCTGACCGTCGGTATTCCTTAAATTTTCTGCTCTTGTCGCCGTGAAACTGTGTCAAGGCCGTGGCAACGCCCTCGCAGACCGTCGGAATTAGACCAATGGAGCGCGTTTACTGTACTCAAAACGTGAGAACTTTCGCTGACAGGCTGAAAAAACGTGTGTTTACCAAGGATGGTTCTTGAAAATTCAATCCTGGAGCATCCGTCTCGTCCGTACCCTTAGTGGGACCTAGGCTTAACACAGAAATATACAAAATTGCCGCAAAATTCAAGATGGCAACAGGGCCGTATATGTTTCACTTCCCTATGGACAAATCAACCAATTATTGATGTTATAGGTGTTTCACGCTTTCCAGAATGGATTTTGAGATTACAGGCCTTTCACCATACAACGTAATGTGAACATTTATTTGTTATAACCATAGGAACTATTTTTAAATAAATTTCTTTTCTAAGAGTTACATATCTCCCGTGCTTTTACTATCCCAATTAACTCTTTAGTGGGCCGGCTACGCAACAGACTTAATAAAAAACACTGTTGTGTCGCCGTCGGCGTCTAATGCAGAACCTGAAATGTGTCAGCCGTTTGTCCAATCGCTCTGTCGTTTGGTTGGTCATTGGTAAGGTCAACACGAGCGAAGTCCGTAGAGAATCAAATATATTCATTTAAAGAATTTAACTCTTTAAAATTTAACTCTCAGGTCACAAACACATTAAAATAAAAGAGGATAAATATATCTTCCTCTTTTGAATAACCAGTACGTGAACTCAATACATTTTCAAAAGTTCAAATCTGTTTAAAATTCCACACATTAAATGATTTAACTTCAAAATTTTAATAGTATTACTAATTTTAAGATAAATTTAACTTGATTCCTAAGTTTTTTCCATTTTTATTATATTTTGCTACTATTAAAATGTTGTCTTGAAACTCTATAATCTGTGCAGTGTCATCTTTTTAAATAAATGGTTCTCCGTTGTTTTTTTTTTAAACTGATATTTGAGTTATAGTCTTCTGACATCGTATCACGGTTTATTTGATGAAACAGACAACGAACTTGAAAATGTAAGGACGAAAGCTCCCGTTACATGCATTTATACATATAACATATTTATTTTGTAAAATAATATTGCATATATATTGCTTAATACCTTTTGCATAATAACTCCGTATATGCATGAGCGCACCCTGTTCTCGAATATCTGGATCCGCCACTGTAGATTAGCATGAATATTTCTCTTATAGTTTACACATGATTTTGCTTCGATGTTTCAATACATTCTGGTCCTGATGCAGAGATAACCCTTTTTATACAATGTCTTGCATTTTTTTTTAATATTCTGTCAATATTTCAGATATATCAGTCTCTATAACGTGTTTCCCTATATCTGAACGTTCTGGTTTATGTAACAGTCTTTCCCTTGGACTCGAGATGGACACGGCCTGATTTTCCTTGGTCCTGATGATAAATTAAAGAAATTCCTTCGGACACAAAATTGTCAGCAATATGTCAGCTTCTGCCACATGTAGTTTTAGCTACAGGGTATAATTATGTTCCCTCACAGTAGCAAGCTGTGATATATCCGACGTAGCCAATTGCGAGAGTCATTGACTTCCCAGCCTATTCTTGACGTTCTAGGAAAATGTCTCAATATGGTCATCAATTCACAAAGAAGGATTATTCCCTGTGATGTCAGACATAGTACACTGTATTCATACTGCCACATTTCAGAGCTCCTCCTGTTCGTTGAAATTAAGTATGACCATGCCCAAGGCCGTGCAGAGAATAGAGCTCCGTCAGATGCCATTAGGTATGGTGAAAATCAGGATACATAACAGAGTATACTTGCTAAGCGTGTAAGGTCGTCGCCATTTTTTTTACTAAAAACAACAGGCATTTTCAAGTCGCATCAACCATATTTACATGAATGATATATATTTTCATTTTGCAGGATAAGGATTTTTACCTGTACGTACGTTTTAAAACAAGGTTTGAAATCTGTCAAGAAATATGGTTTCGTTGGTATTTACACAATCAGCTGATCCTTGTAATCGATACAGTCAAACCCCACTAAACAACAAGATCGGGATATACCGTCAAAAGATGTTAATGTGTCCATAAAAAAGTTTTGCAGGATAACGATTTTTACCTGTACGTACGTTTTAAAACAAGGTTTGAAATCTGTCAAGAAATATGGTTTCGTTGGTATTTACACAATCAGCTGATCCTTGTAATCGATACAGTCAAAACCCCACTAAACAACACTATTGAGAGAGCAGATTCCGTTTTATACTTTATTTACTTCTTTTATTAAAAATAATGAAATATAGTGAAATATTGGTTATGCCTTTCATAAATCTGCAAAAGTTTCACAATCAAGTCTTCGGTCCTTCATATAAGTGGAAACTGAATATCTATAGCCTATGATAATTTTTATGGTATTCAGCATTCCGGTGACTGTGGCGCATGGATGACTGTACACAGAAAGGACAGCGGCTTGAGATGTTCGGTTAACGCTTTGGTTGCCGTCTGGCGTCTTAAGGTAAACGGAGAAAAAAAGGACGATCCGCGCCGTTGGTGACAACGAAAAGAGGGAAAGAACGATTTGTGACATCTGGGACGGTGAACAAAGGAAAAAGACGATCTGAGACATCGGGAAAAGTGAACAGGCGGAAAAGACGATCTATGACATCAGGGACAGGGATCAGAGGTAAAAGACGTTCGCGACAGTAAATAGAGGAAAAATACGGTATGTGACATCCGGAACCGCGAACAAACGAAAGAGATGATCTATGACGTCCGGGATGGTGAATAGATAGAAAGACGATTTGTGATGTCCCGGACGCAGAACAAACGGAAAAGACGACCTGTGACGTTCGCGACAGTGAACAGACGGAAAAGACGATCTATGACATCCGAGACAGTGAACAGACAGAAGGACGATCTGTGACACCCTGGACGGCGAACAGACGGAAAAGACGATCTGTGATGTCTGGGACGATGTACAGACGGAAAAGACGATCTGTGACACCCTGGACGGCGAACAGACGGAAAAGACGATCTGTGACGTTCGCGACAGTGAACAGACGGAAAAGACGATCTGTGACATCCGGGACAGTGAACAGACGGAAAAAACGATCTGTGACACCCTGGACGGTGAACATACGGAAAAGACGTTCTGTGATGTCTGAGACCATGAATAGACGGAAAAGACGATCTGTGACACCAAGGACGGTGAACAGATGGAAAGACGATCTGTGATGTCTGGGACAATGAATAAAAGATGGAAAAGACGATGTGTGACATCAGGGACGGTGAAAAGACGGGAAAGACGATCTGTGACACTCTGGACGGTGAACAGATGGAAAATACGATCTGTGATGTCTGGGACAATGAATAAAAGATAGAAAAGACGATGTGTGACATCAGGGACGGTGAAAAGACGGGAAAGACGATCTGTGACACTCTGGACGGTGAACAGACGGAAAATACGATCTGTGATGCCTGGGACCATGAATAGACGGAAAATAGGATCTGTGACATCAGGGACGGTGAACAGATGGAAAAGACGATCTGTGAAATCCGGGACGGTAAACAGACAGAAAAGACGACCTGTGACGTTTGCGACAGTTAACAGACGTATAGACGATCTGTGACATCCCCGACCATGAACAGACGAAAAAGACGATCTGTAACACCCTGGATAGAGAACAGACGGAAAAGACGATCTGTGATGTCTGGGACAATGAATAGACGGAAAGGACGATCTGTGACGTTCGCGACAGTTAATAGACGAAAAAGACGATCTGTGACATCAGGGACGGTGAAGAGACGGAAAAGACGATCTTTGATGTCTTGGAAGACGAATAGACGGAAAAGAGGATCTGTGACATCAGGGACGGTGAACAGATGGAAAAGACGATCTCTGACATCTGGGACGGTGAACAGACAGATAAGACGATCTGTGACGTTCGCGACAGTGAACAGACGGAAAGGACGATATGTGACATCCGGGACAGTGTGCAGACGGAAAAGACGATCTGTGACATCCGGGACAGTGAACAGAGGGAAAAGACGGTATTTGACGTTCGCGAAGGTGAACAGATGGAACAGACAAACTTTGTCATCCGGGACGGTGAGAAGAGGGGAAAAGACAATCTGTGGCGTGCGGGACGGTGAACAGAGGGAAAAGACGACCTGTGCAGAAAGAACGGATGGCGGCTTCCGGACTATGCCAAGAACGGGATATACCGTCAAAAGATGTTAATGTGTCCATAAAAAAGACCGCCGAATGGCAGCATTAAAAGGAGGAAAGAAGTCTATCGCCTAACGACATGTTACCTTCGACTCAAATAACTAATGAAAGAACATGACTTGAACATCTGAAATTGGTGTTTGAAGAATATAGTTTGTCCTGTCACAAAGGAGAGAAAAGTAACAGTAGAGAGAGAATGCATTATGAGGGAAAACAGTTAGGCGACGGTATATATGGTCCATATATCTGTGAAAATGTTTGACAATAATGGTGTTTTTGTAAGTTGGAGTACGCCTTCACTAGCCATCCTGCTGTTGACAGATTTGGGTGGCTATTAACGGCGTATTTTATTGTCAATTAACCCGTGTTATTACGATGGACCCGTTTTATATATATGACGCATGCATAAGTAATGGCTAGGAGAGCCATTCCCGGTTACTACGTGTTGAGAGGTATCAATTTATTCACTAAGGATGTCTTTACAATTCACCAACAATCAATCATTTCCCTCTGGTTGAATAAAAAGCAATAAACTTGTAGCAGTTTACGTCACAAGCGGCTAATTGCCACAGCAGATTGAGCAGATGTCCAGTAATCGGAAACCATGTCTCAGCCGTTGTTTTTCTCTCGTTTAGTAAGAATCTTGGACATCCTTTCAAGAGTAACATATGGAGCAGAACCAGAAAGATCGAATAGCAAAGAAAGAAAAGCAAGCAGCTCGAGACTTTTATCCCGACAGAAAAAAGTTGAATATTTACAGTTTCCATTTATCGTGCTCACCATAGCATTCAGAGTAAGACTTGATTGATTATCTGTCCGATGTTGGAGGGAAATAAACAATAAAACTGAAAAGGGCTGTTTAATTATCCACCTACGTCCAGGATACGGCGGCTAAGTTAGGAGTTCTGGTTCTATATTGGTTACACTGTTTCCGAAGAAAAGGTTTGTTCCGCATCAAAAGAGGTTTTCTGAAGTGTGGTGTGGCTGTATCAAATGGTGTTCCTCAAATTTAGCGGTTATATTTGGGCAAATTATCGTGAAACAGCGGCTTGTATTCTATATTATATATAATATACCTGGGTTTTGCATACAAATCAAATGTTATATTTCAGACACATACATTAATCCATAAACTGATAATTACTGTTCATATTTGTGCAGCATATATTAGCGAAATAGTCAATAGACATACAGGTAGATGAAGGTGAATATAATGTATCCATGAATATGTGACAATAACTTATTTAGTAAAAATAAGTAATATATATAATAATATATAATATTTAGTCAAGTGCATGAATGTAGATGAAAAACATATTTGATTTAACCAATATACCAAAATAACGGACATACAAATTATTAACATAATTATTTATGCGTGTTGTCAACGAATATCCGGCTTTTCTTAATTGGGCATAGAAGGAAGTGGCTCTCCAGGTTACAAACATTTCAGATGCACTACACCATTTAGGCAGAAACCTTAAAATCCTAAAGGTATCATTGTATACTACTCTATAAGCTTGTCATAGGTCCTCTGCTTATAGCGACGCCATGCACAGGCTAAGAACAATGCATAGTTCGATGAAATATATACACTCTTATATTTTCTGAACGTCATCGAATTTACTGAATAATATGTTAGCTTTACAATGAAGGCCTTATTTGTTTATACGTGCATGTTATTATTATCAGACAAGTCATCAGACCCAGGTAGGTGATTGTTTGCCAAGAGATACACGAAATACCCCCTTCTCGTTTGTTTTTGTTTGAAAGAAAATGCATATGTAGTGATTTCGGTTCGTGATAGGCGATATTATGGGATGTACCATATCCATGACAGACATCTTACATCTACCATAACATTAACCCCTTCAGGGAGGAAAAAACATAACGTCACCCTCTTACATAAGATGATTATATTTAACATTACTTATTAGTATACAACATTCTATGTTTTTTATTAGGGTCAACACTTAAGTCATGCATATATATTTTGAATAACAAAGCCGAAAGTATCTCGTCTTGTCACACTCCATTTGCGACCTTCCTGACACATATCTTGATTAAAGAGGCCCAGCCACCTATCTTACCTTTATGAACTAATGGTAACCCCTTTCAGCTTTTATAAAAATAGGCCAGGAAACGTGGATATGACCGCACACTGCTTGTTTTGTTTATATCATTGTGTTTATGCTATGTGGGGGCCCACCAAAATAATCAAAACAAATTCAACAAGGGCATCAGGCAGCAAGTCAGATTAGCCAGAGCTTTGTAAATGGCGTTTTGCAACAAGTGACCTTTCTACCTCCGCAAATATGCAACCTACCACCTTAGGTTATATGTTTTACCTGTTTGTCAACATTGCTGTGTTAACAAACATGTTGTTGATGAACAAGTCCATACATCCTTCACGAAGGCCTTATAAGAACTTTACACAACCAAATTTACCCTTAGATCATTAATATATACACAGGGAAAGCCAGAAATCACATAAATTCTTTCTCTAAAGGTAGGTGAATGGGCACCTTCAATAAACCAATGAAATAACAATCCAGCTAATAACATGGTAATGACACTTGATAAAAGCGTATTTACCAGAGTGATATATGATAATCTGTTAAAGGCCGCCACATACCGTCAAGAGTACGAACAAACATATTGGAACCCATGTATTAGTGTAATAACTTTAACTTCCTTTAAGTGTGTAAATACAGACTTCAGTGCCAGTTGTCATATTGTATATTCGGTAGAATATTACGCTACGCATTGCGAAAATGCCATTGTGTCAACTATTAAAATCAATAAGAAATAAGTGTTGATTTCTTATAGACTTCACGGATAGGGCCTTTGATCATATGGGCCATATGACTTGAGGTGTGTCTATAAACACGGTAACGAAGAACATTACTTTCAGACTTTCTTTTATGTAAACCACATGGTTACAATGAATCGGTTTCAGTCACGTTCGACAAGATATCGAAAAATTTAAATATATGTCAATGATTTCGCGATGCGCGTAAATGCAAATCGCCGTATGGCCATATAATTATATACCGATAATAACGCGCTGATTCACTCCCACCTTTTCATTATTAAACAAAGGTGTCTCGGAAATGTTAAGAGTTCCAAGAAAGCATGTGCTTAATTTTGACAAAAACGGAAGGCTTGTTCGCGGTATCAAACAGTATACGTTCCCTGAAGTATGATTTGATTTTCAGCACTGACCTCTAGTGAATATTTGCTCAATATCCTGCCGGGAATATAGCACTCGGTAATCATTTATATTGGAATGGTATGACGCTGGTCTAATACATCAGAAGGCCGAAATTTTGCTATCCAATATCACTAACACAACCTCGTATCTTCTAAAAATTCTGTGTGCCTTAGGAGCCTCGTACACGATTAATTGTTCTTAAATAATTGACATTAACGAGATTAATCTTGCCGATTTAAAAGTATAATAAAAATTGCTTGCGGGTGTATGTTTTAATTTGTTATGGGGAGGACGGGGTTTAAATTGTCACTGTAGTATCTTATCAGTGACATTCTATCCAGTTTCAGCATGGGAACACGTTTTCAAGAAGACCAGTTTGGGCCTGGCAAATTTGTACTACCTAATACAACACGATTCCTATACTCAATGATCTTACAACGATACACATTTAAGAAAGGGAAAATGAAATCATTGTTTCATAAAAAACTGGTTTAGTTTCCCCGCGTCCACCTGGTTTCATATAAGCTTCATTTTCTGCAACTTGGATGGACTTTTTAAAAAAATACGGTTAATTAATTGGATGGACTTGTTTAAAAAAATACACACGGGAAGACCAGAATGAATATTTCTAGCTATTATATTCTTATTCGTCTTAAAGTATAACAAAACTAGTTGTGTCGGAACGACACGAATGCCCCCGCCTGGGGCAAATTAGAAACATTTGTAAAATTTTGAAATATTTTTTAAGTTCAGGAGGTGTCGTATGGTCAAAAGTAGGTCAACAAGGGCAAAATGCAAACTCGATCAGTAACGGGTCATTATCAAGCAACACACCAAAAATCATGCCAGTATATGCAGGCATTGTGAAAAAAGTCCATACATGTGCATTTTCCATAAAAATTTCTGTCTTTCATGAAATTTTTTATGTTTAGGAGCCGTAAAACAATCTAAAGTAGGTCAACCAGGACGAAACACGAACTCGATCTGTAACTGTCATTATCTGCCCACACATAAAAAATCAGGGTGGTATCTGCAGGCATTGAGGAAAAAAAGTCAGTACATATGCATTTGTTATGAAAATATCTATTTTTCATGGATCTTTCTATGTTCAGGAGCTGTCAAATGGTCAAAAGTAGGTCAACTGGGACAAAACAAGAACTCAATCTGTAACTGGTCATTATCTGCCTACACACCAAAAATCAGGCCCGTATCTGCAGGCACTGCGAAAAAAAGTCCACACATGTGCACTTTTTTATGAAATTTTCTATGTTAGAGCACCGTCAAATGGTCAAAAGTAGGTCAACTGGGACAAAAAGTGAACTCGATCTGTAACTGGTCATTATCTGCCCACACACCAAAAATCAGGCCAATATCTGCAGGTATTGCGAAAAAAAGTCCGTACATGTGTATTTATCATGAAAATTTATATTTAACATGAAATTTTCTATGTTCAGGAGCCGTAAAACAATCAAAATAGGTCAACTGGGACGAAACGCGAACTCAATCTGTAACTGGTCAATATCTGCCCACACACCAAAAATCAGGCCAATATCTGCAGGCATTGCGAAAAAAAGTCCGTACATGTGTATTTGTCATGAAATTTCATATTTTTCATGAAATTTTCTGTGTTCAGGAGCCGTAAAACTGTCAAAAGTAAGTCAACCGGGACGAAACGCGAACTCGATGTGTAACTGGTCTATATCTGCCCACACACCAAAAATCAGGCCAATATCTGCAGGCATTGCGAAAAAAAGTCCGTACATGTGTATCTGTCATGAATATTTCTATTTTTCATGAAATTTTCTAAGTTAAGGAGGCGTAAAACATTCAAAAGTAGGTCAACCGGGACGAAACGCGAACTTGATCTGTAACTGGTCATTATCTGCCCACACATAAAAAATCAGGCCAATATCTGCAGGCATTGCGAAAAAAAGTCCGTACATGTGTATCTGTCATGAATATTTCTATTTTTCATGAAATTTTCTAAGTTAAGGAGGCGTAAAACATTCAAAAGTAGGTCAACCAGGACGAAACACGAACTCGATCTGTAACTGTCATTATCTGCCCACACATAAAAAATCAGGGTGGTATCTGCAGGCATTGAGGAAAAAAAGTCAGTACATATGCATTTGTTATGAAAATATCTATTTTTCATGGATCTTTCTATGTTCAGGAGCTGTCAAATGGTCAAAAGTAGGTCAACTGGGACAAAACAAGAACTCAATCTGTAACTGGTCATTATCTGCCTACACACCAAAAATCAGGCCCGTATCTGCAGGCACTGCGAAAAAAAGTCCACACATGTGCACTTTTTTATGAAATTTTCTATGTTAGAGCACCGTCAAATGGTCAAAAGTAGGTCAACTGGGACAAAAAGTGAACTCGATCTGTAACTGGTCATTATCTGCCCACACACCAAAAATCAGGCCAATATCTGCAGGTATTGCGAAAAAAAGTCCGTACATGTGTATTTATCATGAAAATTTATATTTAACATGAAATTTTCTATGTTCAGGAGCCGTAAAACAATCAAAATAGGTCAACTGGGACGAAACGCGAACTCAATCTGTAACTGGTCAATATCTGCCCACACACCAAAAATCAGGCCAATATCTGCAGGCATTGCGAAAAAAAATCTGTACATGTGTATTTGTCATGAAATTTCATATTTTTCATGAAATTTTCTGTGTTCAGGAGCCGTAAAACTGTCAAAAGTAAGTCAACCGGGACGAAACGCGAACTCGATGTGTAACTGGTCTATATCTGCCCACACACCAAAAATCAGGCCAATATCTGCAGGCATTGCGAAAAAAAGTCCGTACATGTGTATCTGTCATGAATATTTCTATTTTTCATGAAATTTTCTAAGTTAAGGAGGCGTAAAACATTCAAAAGTAGGTCAACCGGGACGAAACGCGAACTTGATCTGTAACTGGTCATTATCTGCCCACACATAAAAAATCAGGGCAATATCTGCAGGCATTGCGAAAAAAAGTCCGTACATGTGTACATTTGTCATGAAAATTTCTATTTTTCATGAAATTTTCTAAGTTTAGGAGCCGTAAAACAGTCAAAAGTAGGTCAACTGGGACAAAACGCGAACTCGATCTGTAACTGGTCATTATCTGCCTACACACCAAAAATCAGGCCAATATCTGCAGGCATCGCGAAAAAAAATCCGTACATGTGTATTTGTCATGAAATTTCTATTTTTCATGAAATTTTTTAAGTTTAGGAGCCGTAAAACGGTCAAAAGTAGGTCAACCGGGACGAAACGCGAACACGATCTGTAACTGGTCTATATCTGCCCACAAATAAAAAATCAGGGCAATATCTGCAGGCATTGCGAAAAAAAGTCCGTACATGTGTACATTTGTCATGAAAATTTCTATTTTTCATGAAATTTTCTAAGTTTAGGAGCCGTAAAACAGTCAAAAGTAGGTCAACTGGGACAAAACGCGAACTCGATCTGTAACTGGTCATTATCTGCCTACACACCAAAAATCAGGCCAATATCTGCAGGCATCGCGAAAAAAAATCCGTACATGTGTATTTGTCATGAAATTTCTATTTTTCATGAAATGTTTTAAGTTTAGGAGCCGTAAAACGGTCAAAAGTAGGTCAACCGGGACGAAACGCGAACACGATCTGTAACTGGTCTATATCTGCCCACACACCAAAAATCAGGCCAATATCTGCAGGCATTGCGAAAAAAAGTCCGTACAACTGTTTGATTTCGGAATGACGGAAGGACGGAAGGACGGAATGACGGACATGGGTAAAACTATATGCCCCGGCCACTTTGTGGCGGGGGCATAAAAAGTTTTAGAATTTATATATATTACTCTCTGCAGTTAGGCAACTAGTTACATTAAAAATTACATCTCCTGTAATGTAACATGATTTGAATGTAAATAAAATCAACATAGCGAACATTATAGTCATTATGGTATTAATATAGATATTATATATAGTTGGTAAAATGTTGAGTATTTTTCATAATATAATCAGTATGCTCTGCAAATGTGACTTCTTCGGAAGCATCTTGGAATGAAATCAATACACAAACAGACAAACGTGTATATTGTTTTCACATGTAACGATGGGTTCATTGGGTGCAATAATCCTCAAGGTCACATGACCTGTCGCAAAGAGTTACTTAGCCACCAGCAGTAATCTCTGAAGACCTATTGAGATTTCAGCTGTTGAACCACAGATCTTAAGTTCCTTAGTCTTATTTGTTAAACGTACCACGTCCTGCCTCATCAAATATTTTCAAAACTAAATATATAACTGAAATAAAGGACACGACCCTAATATCAGGACCGATGCATCTGCAAGGACGTGACAATTAAGCCTCCGGTATAGGGAGTCGAGGCTTATAAAAGTCGATGAATTCATTTCTATATCGATATTGGATTCAGGCTCCGTAAGGGGGCTTACTAATTGTAAGCCCCAGGAGCGCAAAACCATCGGCCAGAATGGTTTTCTTTTCTATTTTTTCATCTGGCCGTGTTTATTTCTAATATGGATGATTTAAAAAAAACCTGACATTTGTCAAGAGTAACAGTCACAGATGATTCATTGAACCTGATATTTATTTTGGATCTTCACCTCATTTTCATGTCGTGTCCGGGGTGGCTTCTACGGTAGTGCATGATCTCTGTGAGAATGTTCTCTGCGCAGAATCGGGCTTACAAGAGTACGACTCTGGTGGTGAAGGTTTGTTGACTTTCAAATTCACAGCCCACATCATACCGGGGCTTCTACATACACAGGTGACGTAGAGATAAACGTAGTGAAGCGAGTAATGTAGTTTGAAATACCAGTTTGACACTTGATTTTTTTTTATTAATGAAGTTTTGCTGTTCTGTTTCAAAGGTGGTGGGCGCGTTTTGTTTATGTTTTGGTCCACTGGTCGCGCTTGATGCAAGCTCATTTCCTTACAAGAGTAAGCAAACGGGTTTAAAACAAATATTTACATATACCATGATATTTTGTAAATATATCATGCTTGTTATGTGAATAGGCCCCTTTAAAATTAGAAGATTCATAAATGAAAGGAATATTAAACATGCAGAATGAAATTTAAATATAGATGTTTTCAAATGTATCTATCCCCCCGCTATATAAGTCCGTTGAACCATCAAATAAAGCCGTCTTGCTACAATATTTGCATTCATGAATTTTATGTAACGGCCGTTCTTTTCATGTTATTTTTATATTATACCCAGCGGGTTTCTGCATGAGCCTAAATTATGAAATCATAAGTTTAATCGATAGCAGTTTCTAAATTAAATGTGTCTCCAGCACAATCTTCAGGTATTCTTGCTGATTTACGAATTTATTTCAACAGTATAGTTTCGCGTCATATACGAATCACAATGCTTATTCGTGGACAGTTAAAAGTGTACTGACACGCCTCATTAACGGGAAGACATCTTCATTTCGTAATGAACGCCGTTGACGCAATCTAGTTTTATAATCAGATCCTCGGTAAGTATAGGGCACTTTCAGCGCCCACAACATTTTGTGTTGATGAACATTTTTGTTATCAACATTATTATCGATTGAATGCCTATACATTTCATACAGAGAAATATTGTGCAATTGAAGAAAAAGTTTAAAAGATAGAGAGCTCTTGAACTTTACAACAGGTTTTTTTGTGATTATTGTAAAGCTTCTTTTGACTAGTTTTAATTGTAAGCTGAGCATGATTTCATATGAATGGCGTACATAATAGTATATATAATGTACATAAAAAATATAATAAAATATTGATTGATATAACGCAGACCCTTCAATATCACCCACGGGCCCGCAAACCCTCTTAAATCCCACATAACTCTGGGAAAAAAATTGACCCGGGGGTCCCGAAATTTCTAAAAATATTATATGTATAAGTTTCTGTTTTGTCCCAAATTTGACTATCCTCCCACGCCTGTCACCCTCACCCCCCCCCCCCCCCATCCCTGCAAGTCATCACCCCCCCCCCCCCCCCCCGAAGATAAATTGACGCCACTGGATGTTAGCATCACCCCCCCCCCCCCCCCCGCCCCGGAACCCCCGGCCTGTCCGTAGGGCCTTTTAATTAATGTACAAGGTATATTTTAAGGAAATTTCAAAACTGCAAACACTTGTTTAATCCAGTTAGCATAAAATGAGGATCATCGGGCAAAACATCAACTCAGCTGAAGGCAAAGGAACCAATATAACCAAAAACAGGTCTTTTATTTATACAGTTAAACCATTATCACGTGATATTTAGCTTGTGACGTCACCATAAGATCCTGGAACCAAATCAAATGTGCAGTAACAATGTGACAGGTTATGGTTTAGTGTTCATACGCGCGCGCGCACACACACACACACACGCACACACGCACACACACATATATATAAAACAGTTTATCCCATGCACATTAATATGTTGGAATTCCGAATTTCTTAGAACTGGGAGAGTATGTTTCAAAAATAAAAAATGTTGTATTAAGTAAATGAATGTGGTTTATATTACATATCCCTTAAATTACGCTTATAGAAATTCAAGGATTGCTAAGTATGACTTTTCATTCACTACTACAAGAAACTTTTGTCTTGATAAGTAATAGATACCTGATTCATCTGAACTATAAGTTTATAAAAGAATATATAAAATACTGCTGACACACACCGTCAAACATACATACACACATACACAGACATAAATATATATATATATATATATATATATATATATATATATATATATATATACGTATTCTATGCTCTGCTATAATAATAATTTCAATAATAATAATATTCATATTAAATCAATTCTATATATGAATGGAAGTATGACAAAGAATATAATATTATTACGAAATCTTATACCAGAGACGATTATAAATTGCATAGACTTGATATTATTTAAAATAAAATTATACTATATATTCATGAACAAACAAGTGTGTTTTTTAAATCCGTCACATGAGCAAAATTTCCGATTTGTAGAATTACAACTGCATATTTTTATGTACAATTATTGCACCAGTATTTATATTAAATTAAAATCTATCACTATAGGTCTGTAATAGGTCTGACCTTATTAAATATGCGTGGATTTTGCCCATAATCAAACTTGGGCGAGATAATATAATGGTAACTTAGTAGTTCTGGTGAATTTCGTGGAAATCCATCTGAGCCATCAAAAGACAATCAAAGTTAAAGGACGTAGGCCTACGGATGGCATAACAGACGGACGGACGGACCCTTAGTATACCATAACACGAACAACACAGACGGGCGAATACGTATATAACAGAGGGCGGTTTTATTTGTAGACACATGGACGTGTCTCCATGGCAGGAATATGCCTGGCAATTTCAAAAACATCCGTTCACGTAAAGCTTTAAATAAGACAGTGGGCGAACTAAGTTTGTTCCCTTTGATGGATCGGAAATGGATTTGAGAGCCCAGAACAGCATGTTACCCATTAAAAGCATGACGATTCTGACGGGTCCGGTGATGAAACAGAGCCATTAAGAAAAAAAAAAACGTTCTTTGAACTTATAATAAAACCAAATGATCCCAACATTAAGTCTTGAATCAAGTCTGAGGACTGATGTTATCCCACTTTAATTTGAGGATTTTGGCGTGGACCAAAACATTGGCCTACAGGCTTAATACGAGCCTGTGCAGTGGGATTTGTAACGACTCGCATGTCATGGTGACACAAGCCTCACAAACCTCACGCCTTGCATTAGACTTCATTAGGCTATAACTGTTTTGTCCAAAATGCCCCGCCTCCTGGTCGAAGGTCACGCGTGTCACTTTTTTTTTTCGTCACGCACCGCATTCGCTCTTTCTAAGAATATCAAACTTGACATTTTTATTTGTTCGGGGTCAAGGGAGGTGGAGTTACTATGCTAATGAGAATAAACCAGTTCTTTGCCTTATTTGAAAAGATGCATGCAACCTGACTTGCGTGGTCACTTTTGCATGACACTAAGCCCATAAGAATGAACTCCTCAATTGCTTTTTTTCAGTGACTGACGCATTGTGGAGTCCATAGATTGCACCTGCAGGTAACTGTGATTATAACACTCCATACACAACTGTGAGATTTAACATATATCCATTGATTAATGTTCAGTACATCTATGTGTATTGTATATTTGACCACTAGAAAACATTACTGTTCTCTTCTCAGCCCTAATTTGCACCAAGGAAGTTAAAATATGACGTAATAGTACACAGGCCTAAAGCCTTATACAGGACTGCCACCAAATGCAAGATGTCTACCAGGGCTGTTAATGCTTCAATTCTCTCTGGACAAATACTATCAGTTGTTAATGTTACAGGTGCTTCATGCTTTCCAGAATGTTTATTTTTTTATTACAGGCATTTCGACATACAACATTATGTAAACATTGGTTTGCTAAAACCATTGGAAATATTTTTATTTAATTTTCTTTCTAAGAGTAACAGATCGCATCGTGCTATAACCCCAGTTAGCCCTTTGGTGGGCCGGCGACGCAACAGAAACCTGAAAACTGTTGCGTCGACGTCGGCGGCTACATGACACTGTGAATGTGATGCAAGCATATTTGAAGGTACAGTTAGAACAAAGGAAATTAGCTGGGTGTGGGACAAACATCAAGTCTTATGCTTGCATGATTACATGCTTGACCATGATTGGAAATGTACTTGATTACTTTTGCAGCCCTCAGTTTGATATAAGCTTAAATGACGACAAGACCAACTTCAGCTATCCATGACTCTACCAAAAGTCAACGTACTCGATTTATTCTTATAAAATTGAGATACACCTAGGATAATTCTTGTGAAAATTAAACTTCGGCCTGACAGTTTCATCATGTAAAACATGTTTAATGTAGAGGCTGAAAGAGGCTTAAAATACGAGATTTCCCCCTTAAAAGAACAGGTCGATGTAGGTGAATTAAACCTCAAACATGAGTCATTTCACCTACGTTTTGCGCAAAACTTGGTGATGCTCATATCTTTATAGGTTCCTAAAAAACACTTTTATCATAGATGGCAGGCTGGCATTCATGTTGTTGTCAACATGGCCGCCTTAAGATATTGAATGTCCAATAAGATGTCCCATATATTACCTAAAATCTGTGTTTTCCTTATCTGTAAATCAACTGCCATTTTCTGCTTAGTAATCTATTCTAACACTTTTAGGTAACTGGCTTTCACAATAACACATGCTCTTTCTGTTGTTCCGCACTGGGAAAGAATTCATGAAAAGTAGTGTAAAACTAACTAATTAAGCTTCTTTCCTTTTGGATCTTGCTTATTGAATAAAAGACTACAGGGGCTCAGATGGCAATGCACGCACATGGATACGTATTAATTAAATACATAAAAGGTGAAAGTCATAGCCAAACAAAATGCAATGTCTACCTGTCCGTCACGAAATAAGAGGTAAACTATGACTAAAGGTGCTAAGCCTATTGACGATCTCTGGCTTTGGTTGACAGTCTATTGTCATATCATCATGAAATAACCATATTTTTCTATCATTTCAATCTGTATTGTACATTAGTTCCGTTGCCTCTTCGTGTAAGCATTTAATAAGTCATTGTCGTCTTGAGACATGTTGCCGTATTTAAACCTCTCCAGATATGGAATGGGTAGTTTTATATGAGTTGATTAATTAATTCCATGTCGACAATAGAGACGAGAATTTCCTTTTTTAGTGAACCTGTGAGCTTATGCGATGGCGCAGCGTCGGCCGTCCGTCGTCAGCCGTCCGCCGTCCAAGGCTGGCTTTCCGCCGTCCATGGCTGTAAGTCAGAAACTGTCGGAGCTAGCAGCTCCAAATTACTTTTAAGAATTCGTCACATGTGAAACTTGGTGCCCTGGAGCTTATTATTGGGTATCTGCATTAATTTAGATTTTATAGAGAAAAAGCTTAAAAACCTTTAAAAATCTTCTCCTCTGAAACTGTCCAGCAAAATTGTCCAATATTTCACAGAAATGATCTCTGGAACAATCTCTCTCAAGTTTGTTCGAATGGTTCCAGTTCGGAGATTTTTGGCCGAGTTACAGGAGGTTGAACTTAGTCATCTGTCCAAAAGAGCACACTAAAATTAAAATCTCAGAAACGGCTAGAGCTATAATGACCAAATTTTATACCAATGTTTTTCACATATGTCTTATCTGATTTTGAGGTATTGGTGGCGCCACCTACATTGATGTGTTTTTTACAAGCGAAAATGTAATTTTAAACTCTTCTAGCTTATACACTGATTTATGATGAAACTGTTCAGCTGATTGGTTTAAACTTTACAAGAATTACTCTATGGTAGGGTTCTGCCAGTTTTATAAGAATAGATTTGGTATATACAGTTTTAAAAAAGCATTGTAGCCAATTGAAAAAGGCTTTCTGTATTTGAAAACAGATTTGACTTCATGCAGCCAAGTCAAGAGGTCACTCAGTACAAACAGGTGGGGTCCAGACATCACCATGACAACTGACCTGGCTCGGGGGGGGGGGGGGGGGTGTGTCTAGACAATGTGTCTAGACGTCTAGACACAGCGTCTAGACGTCTGGATACAATGTTTAGATGCAGAATTCCCAGATTATTGGAACTATATCTTTCAACTGTTTGAAAAAACTTGGTTTGCATTTTAAGCAAATCGGGATTATCATAAGGTCACATGTGAACTGCTGCGCCTTCATTTTTGGTTGACCTCTGACCTTTCCTTGCTGCCCAGTGTCCATTTGTGCATCTATTTCCACACATAAACCCACATATCTCGGGAACCGTTTGACCGATCAGGCTAAAAATTTTGCACAAATGTAGCCCTTTGATAGCTTTATAACATACACTAAAAATGGTGGCGCCACCTGCAACCTTTTTTGCACAGCGTCCATCTGTTCATTTGCCTTGGGATAATATTACTCATATCTCAGCAGTGGTTTGACTTATCCACCTGAAATTTTGCAGGTTTATACATCCTGAACAGCTTTCTTGATTTTATGACAGGTGGCGCCACCTACATTCACGTTTACTCTGCAGACATCCAAGCTCATATCTCGGGAACCGTTTAACCGATTGGGCCAAAATTTTGCATGTGTATAGATCTCACATAGCTCTTCTTCATAGGCAAAACTGGTGGTGCCACCTGCAACCACTTATGCACAGCGTCCATCTGTTCATCTGCCTGAGGTTAAAATCACTCATATCTCAGCAGTCGTTTGACTTTTCCACTTGAAATTTTGCAGGTATTTTACATCCTTGACAGCTTTCTCGATTTTATGACAGGTGGCGCCACCTACATTCACGTTTACTCTGCAGACATTCAAGCTCATATCTCTAGAACCCTTTGACCGATTGGGCCAAAATTTTGCTTGTGTATAGATCTCACATAGCTCTTCATCATAGGCAAAACTGGTGGCGCCACCTGCAGCCACTTATGCACAGCGTCCATCTGTTCATCTGCCTTGGGATAAAATCACTCATATCTCAGCAGTGGTTTGACTTATCCACCTGAAATGTTGCAGTTTTATACATCCTGGACAGGTTTCTCGATTTTATGACAGGTGTCGCAACCTACATTCACGTTTACTCTGCAGACATCCAAGCTCATATCTCGGGAACCGTTTGACCGATCAGGCCAAAATTTTGCATGTGTATAGATCTCACATAGCTCTTCATCATAGGCAAAACTGGTGGTGCCACCTGCAACCATTTATGCACAACATCAATCTGTTCATCTGCCTTAGGTTAAAATCACTCATATCTCAGCAGTGGTTTGACTTATCCTCCTGAAATTTTGCAGGTATTTTACATCCTTGACAGCTTTCTCGATTTTATGACAGGTGTCGCCACCTTCATTTAAGTTTACTCTGCATACATCCAAGCTCATATCTCGGGAACCGTTTGACCGATTAGGCCAAAATTTTGCATGTGTATAGATCTCACATAGCTCTTGGCGCCACCTGCAACCACTTATGCACAGCATCCATCTGATGATCTGCCTTGGGATAAAATCACTCATATCTCGGCAGTGGTGTGACTTATCCACCTGAAATTTTGCAGGTTTATACATCCTGGACAATTTTCTCGATTTTATGACAGGTGGCACCACCTACATTCACGTTTAAGCTGCAGACATCCATGCTAATATATGCAACACACCACGCTCTATTCCCCTTGCCACTTAATCCATGCCTCACTTCACCCGTCCCACTCTGATTTCTGCGGATACACATAGTGGCTTGTCGACTACCCATATTCTGGTTTTAAAATGTCCTAGTCCGAAACTTGCAGGTCAGAAAAGTCCATTTTGCTGAAATCATAATGACTAAGGTAGATATGCAGGACTTAGGAGGATCAATATTAAATTTTAAAAATAAACCGCCATTCATACTCCTAAACTTTGCACAGGTTCGCATTAGGCCTGTAGGCCTTGTTTTATTTCATTTTGACTGTTTTCGCTACATCTCAAATACGACTTATTTGCAAATATGGACCTTTGGTCGGATTAATTACAGGTGAGAGATTTCAACCTGATATTGAATTTTGACCTTGACCTTGACCTGCGTTGTTAAGCACGGTAGGAGTTGTAAAGCCTTTACTGGTATTAGACCCTGAAACATATTATGAAGCATATTGATTGGCAAAGCGTTTTAAGACTTATCACACTGACCATCCTGCAAAAAGCTCAGGTATAACAAATAATAAAAATAGTAGCCTGGTTTAAAGAATTCCTAATGTTTAATGCATTTGAATTCCGACCCGAAAGTATTTGAATTATTCCTGGCCTCGTGCATATGAAACATGAAACCCTTGGGGTTCAGTAATTACATTTGGTACATGCATCATTAAGTAGACATGCAAAATTTTGTTGCAAAAGCCTTGTCGAAAAAAGTTGGTCACTGGTGTAGCGTTTCACAGCTTACTCCCGGTTACTTGAAACGGGATTAGACAAATGGGTGTAGGATTAAATCTATTTCAGATTATCCCTAACTTAAATTGAGTTTCATCCTATTCCCAATGATTTCAGATTCCCTTCCAAAACGCCAACTGTTTAACTGGCTTGATATGTGTCATGCTTTCTTCAGAAGATGCTCACAGGACGTCAGTTTTTTTACATATGCGCCTGCACTATAAAGGGTGGACTGTATGAGAGGGACACACTGTTTCTTCCACTGACGGATCCAGGATTTAGGAAAAGAGGGGTCCGACCCTGGAGAACTAAAGAAAACCCTAAAAAATATCACTATGTTCTGAAATGGAGTGGTCCAAAATATGCAAAATATGGGCTGAAACCACAGGCGCTGGATTCCTATTTATAATTAAGTCTTCATATCTCCAATGTTCTTATAAATACTACGACGGACTCAGGTTAAACGACCAAATAATAATAACTTGTTATATGACAAGTGACAGCACGGTATGACCGTTTTATTATTGGGTTGTTGGACCTGATTCCGTCCTAGATATTCTAAGAAATTAGAACAGGGTTACGCCCTGTTAACGTCCGGACTGCATAATGTGAAGGTCTCGAAAATGGAGAAATAAATGCGTAATAAATAGAAAACAATACAGGTGGTGCCACCAGTCATCAGGAACTGATTAAATGTTTATGATCAATATACTCGGAAAGAATCATGACAAATAGGGTGTTAAATATTGAGATATAGGAGCTTTTGTATCAATTTTTTTTATTATTCTTGGGGACACAAATAGGCCAAATATCTCGGAGAATACACATTATAGTGACCTTATTTCAAGTGGCCAAAGAGATATTTTATTGACCCCCTTTGATGTTAAGTTTGGAATTTCTAGGTCCAGTGGTTACAATCTGCGCCCTGTTAACG
This sequence comes from Sipunculus nudus, assembly GCA_026874595.1. Taxonomy (NCBI): domain Eukaryota; kingdom Metazoa; phylum Annelida; class Sipuncula; order Golfingiida; family Sipunculidae; genus Sipunculus; species Sipunculus nudus. The sequence continues at coordinate 62,230,684 of CM049307.1, forward strand.
GACGGAGAGTGGAAAAAGAGTGATTGCTATAGGTCAGATTACTACGGTGGCTCGTATAGGACATGCACAAAACTATTTTTATCTCGTTCCCACGAGATAGTATCTCGTTCCCACGCGTTAGTATCTCGTGGCCACGCGATAATTATCTCGTTCCCACACGTTAGTATCTCGTGGCCACGCGATAATTATCTCGTTCCCACGCGTTAGTATCTCGTGGCCACGCGATAATTATCTCGTTCCCACGCGTTAGTATCTCGTGGCCACGCGATAATTATCTCGTTCCCACGCGTTAGTATCTCGTGGCCACGCGATACATATCGCGTGGGAACGAGATAAATGTGGATAGACAATACAGTAAGACCTACATCTTAAATCCTTAAGGCATGTTTCTATACACTGAATGAAGACTATGGTCAATTATTTGCATGAATTTAGTGCGGGCTTAATATGCTGAGACCTGAAATGTTGGAACCGGGACTCGTACAACACTCGTTTGCCATGTTTGTTTAGAGAATGTGTGAGCGGGTAAAGCCGGGGGGGGGGGGGGGGCTAGTTCGGGTAAAATATTTGTCATAATAAATGTTCATAATATGTATTATCATTGGCGGCGAATCCAAATTTTCATTTGGGGGGCCAATAGTATACCCAATAGTATATACATATATATATATATATATATATATATATGTATATATATATATATATTAGTATATATATTATATATATTATATATACATATATATATATATTATATATATATTATTATTTATTTATATGTATATATATATTAATAAATAAGGGCCGTAGCCTGAAACAAATGGCGGCGGGGAGGGGGCGGATTTTGATGGGGGTAATCCCTGACGGGGGAGGGTGTGGGAGGGGGTCTCACCCTCCCAAGGTTTGAAAAATGTTGAAAAACTGTATGGATACTACTGCATTTTGATGCATTTTATTGGTCAATGCTTATTTAGTAAAACAGTATCTCCTTTTGGTGGGAGATTATTTGTTATTTGTCTGGCAATGGATTCATTTTCACACATGCAGAATATCAACTTCGCAGTATTTTTGTTCACCTCAAATCCCGGAGTCTGCAGCCCTGTATATATGGTACTCCAAGTACAGAGGGCGGGAAGCGCCCAAGCAGAAGATGATATATATATATATATATATATATATATATATATATATATATATATATATATATATATATATATATATATATATATATAGTAAAACGCCTGCTAACGGCCACGCCTCAATAACGGTCAATACGTCTAGAACGGTCAGATTTTACGGTCTCGAATTTTCGCCCGTTATATATTTCATAATCATTTTGTTGTCAATTAAGGTAACTCCTCTGTTCCGTATTACGGTCAGGTTTCTCGGTCCCGCGGGCCGGGAAACGCCTCAATTACGGTCAGGGGCAGTGACTCCGTGACATGGGCTAAATCAAACGGCCACTTCTGACCTCAATATCATTACACAAGTGTCCACTCTCACATATTCCTGTCTGTTAATGAGTGGCTGGATAAAGGTAACCACTCGACCGTGACTGAGTTGTTTGACACATAGCCAACATCGTACTACCCCACTCAGCCTCATTAGTATGCACAATTATAAGGCATGTGTTCCCACCTGCGTATATGTTTGGGAATCAGCCGGATCTTAATCAGGGTGTTTGTCATTTAATTAACGAATGACAACTAGCAGGTCCCGGTGGCAAACTGTTGATCTTTAAATTTTCTTTAATGTCCTTGTGAACACGTACATCAAACAAAAACAGTGCGGCAAACATCGCACAATTTACTCCTCCATGAACCATCTTTAATCAGATGTAAAGAGTGTATTCTGTGAATGCTCACATATTTCTGCTGATACTTCCGTTCTATTAGTATGCTTTGATGGATACAAAGAGCTTCTCAACATTTGTACTAATATTATTGATATACAACCGTTTGTGTTACATTTTAACCCCCCCCCCCCTCTATCCTGGTCAAGTCCTGCATAACGGCCACTCCTGTATTAAGGCCACTTTCATCCAGTCCCGATGGTGACCGTAATGCAGGCGTTCTACTCTATATATATATATATACATATATATATATATATATATATATATATATATATATATGAGAGTGCAAATACCCAATAATAATAGAGTGGATGTTTTTATACCCATCATTATGTTGGGGGGGGGGGGGCTCGGCCCCCGCGGGCCCCCGCCGGTTTCGCCGCCTTTGATTACATAATTGAATTTTATTTCTTAGAAGGTAAAATACAAACAAGTGTTTCAATTTAATTCATATGTTTGGTATAGAAGGGTTTATATCACCCTTACCGTAAAACAAACTCAATACAGTTTTCCTTGAACAAATAAAAATGGGCTATTTGAACCAACGCAATGAAATGTTGATTCAGCGCTATGAAAACTGCTGAAATTTACCTCAAAGCATTCCGCACAAACAATGAAATACATACAAACAATTTAAGCTACATCGACGCTCGATATAAAACAGACCACAGACATTCTTGTCATAATAAGGGCTTAAGCTAGCGCTAGCATGGCATACTACGCGTGGCCACGCGATACTAACGCGTGGGAACGAGATACTATATATCTCGTGGGAATGAGATAATTATCGCGTGGCCACGCGATACTAACGCGTGGGAACGAGATAATTATCGCGTGGGAACGAGATAATTATCGCGTGGGAACGAGATACTATCTCATGGGAACGAGATAATTATCGCGTGGGAACGAGACACTATCGCGTGGGAACGAGATAAAAGGTAATTTTGTGCATGTCCTATACGAGCCACCGTAGATTACTGTCAGAGACTGCGGAGATAAAAAGGGTGACGGTTGAAAAAGGGGAACCCCCCTGGTTCCTCCTCTGCAAAAGGTCACTCATAATAAAATCTGTGTCTCTCAGGTTGTGTGTTTATCAACAACAATAGTTTCACAATAACGACAAAACCAATCAAAACTTGGTAGAATAAACAAATATTTTCAGGAAATTGTTTCAGCTTGTTAAAAATAGTTTGATAGATCACCGCTTGCCGCCCCAGCCAAGTCGACTGCAGATGCGTCAGATATTCATATGCATATTTAAATATTGCATTTTTGGAATATTAGCCCCTCCATATAGACACAGTCCTAAGTGACAGCTGCTAATGGAAGCTGATTCAGTGAAAAATTCGTTTTCTTTTTAATATATACAACATCACGGTTTACATATATATATATATATATATATATATATATATATATATATATATATATATATATATATATATATATATATATCAGCTTGCATCATGTCCCATCAAACAGACTAAAGTAACCAATATTCGCCATCGGAGATAATAAATATTATAAATAATAATTTGCTTTTAAGAATTTAACCATTTGACATTTGGCATCTGAAACGCATCCATATCCAGATTGTTTCAATAATAAGAAACTATATGCTTTCGAGAAAACTTGACAGACAACATAATATTTAGCATGCATATATAGGGACACGGAATTATAAACAAAATGAAAGCGACTCTCCCACCCCCACACACGCCCACATTGATTTAACAAAAATAATAAAAGGGGCCTCTCCACTTATTCGTTTTATATCAATTCTATTCACACACACTTAAATTAACAAAACCATTAACCTGCGACATATGATATTCATGTTTTGAGTTTATAACAAAAATAATAAAAGGGGTCTCTCCACTGAATCGTTTTCTATAAATGCTATTCACAAACACTTTAATCAACAAAAACAATTAATCTACGAAATAAATATGATATTCATGTTTTGAATTTATACTTTAAAAAGAGCAGAAGAATATTTTTAAATAAAAGGAAACGGAAAATGTACGCTTTTTTTAGTGGGCCCATAGAACTCCTGGCCCATTCGAGCCTTTAGGCCAAACAGATTAAAATATATATAAACCAGCTAATGCATTTTAAAACAAATGCGACTTAATCCTCAAGCATTTTCTTATGTCCTTGGAAACTCCTTGGCCCGAGCCCCCATAGGTCGTTCGATCACTTCCAATTAAAATTCTATAATGTGACACCCAAGAAAAACGTTCCGCATTTACAAGCTTTTAATTAGGCCCTATAGGAGACTCGAGCCGGGTCCTTTTGAGCCCTCTTGATGAAAGATTTAGATTTATCCAAGATAACACAAAAGTCAAAAAGGTTTCCTCATTTTAAGTATCTTCTAGTGTTCTATATATAGGCAACACCTGACAGGCCCCTTTAGAGAACTCCCCATACAGAAACTATATTTACGCTTCTCAAAGGAAAATGTTACTTCTGCAATTTGGAGCATTTTCATGTCCCCTTATTTTAGACTTCTGCATTTTCCAACGTTTCATTTGGCCCTATGGTAAATTCATGGCCCTTAAGGCCCCTCTGGTCAATCCCGATTGAAAACTCATGCATTCCTAAATGACAAACTAGACTTCCGCATTTCTTGGGCATTTCTAGTACCCCACAACTATACCTTTTATAAGCTAAAATAAAATCTTAATAAGAATTCTACTTTTTCAAACATATTATCCTGTTCTAAGGAAAATTGCTGGTCGGCCTGGACCCCCTTTGGGCCGGCTGACACCCCCCCCCCCTTTATATAGGGCCCCGAGTCTATTCTAACCTAAACTGTGTAGACACACGACCCTTGCCACCAAACGCTGTCCACAGACAGATATTCTTCTTTTTTATCTCTTTTTCTTTTTTTTTGGGTGGAGGTAACCGCCTCATTTTTTTAATGCTTGCTTAATTATGTAGTATATACTATATACATCTGCAGAGTTCCATTCCGGTTTCGGGGCTTATACCCGATTATCCTTGTGTCAACCAGGATCGGTGTACAGCTCCTTCGGGTCTAGGTTATATGTCATTCCCATTGCTGGGTCATAACACGGAGGAACCCCCGAAAGGGGCACTCATTATATTAGTGAAATACGACTGTTGGTCAGTCTTTTCATTAAGCCTGCAGAGCGTTCACCCTGGGTTGGGGCCGACCATGAGATTCGAACATACGATTTTTGAGTCCTGTGCTCTATCCCTGATCCACAAAAGCCGGTATACAAACAGATTCTTGCCCGGCAGCTGTCCTCGCAGCACTTTCTTGTCGCATCCCCGCGTCCTCCACGTATGTGTACTTTCCTTAGTTTCTGGAAATCGATCATGGGGCTGTCATTTGAAATTATGGATATATACCTCAACTGATAATAAATATTATAGTTACACAGACAGGCGCATATAGGCGTGCACTGGATATTGGCATAAGGTGGCCTACAATGAAGCTGACACGGGGGGGGGGGGGTCGTTGGTAGGACTCCCTCTGAACACCGTGTGGATTTTTATTTCGAAGAGGGGGGAGGGGACTATATGTAGGAATTTTTTTTTATTTCAAATAAATATTTAACAACTCCTGTAAGCCTTATTTTTATAAACCAGGAAACCGAAATGAATGCAGTTTTAATGAGTTAAAAGTACATCAAAATGCATATCTTGTCTTTGATCATAAGAACTACACTACCGATCATTAGGTTATTGCAAGTCCTAAGTCATGTGATCAGAGAGGGTATATGCAAAGAGCAATCTTCCAGGATGTGGCAGTTTTTTTCCTTCTCAAGGTTACAAGCACGTATCAGAGCATGTACAAAGGCTGCACAAGGGGGGTACGGTGTTCAGTGATCTCTCGCTTTGGTATTTTGTTCTACAAAGCGGAAAGAGACTTCAAATTGAGTATACGGCCCCGTATTATTTGGTGTAATCTCAGATGTACAAGGTGATTCTAATTTGGAACCAGGATATTAAAAATTCCCCAATTTGTAGCACACTGAACAACAGGTTTTACCTTCAGAAGGCAGAAGCAGATCCAGGGGAGGGGTCCAGTACCCCCCCCCCCCCCTCTTTTTCTGTCGCCGCAACCTTTTTTTAGGTATTCAGACCAAATGTTACGACCTAGACCCCCCTTTTCCAGACCTGAGGACCTTTCTTTTAGTTTTTTATGAATCCTCCTGGGTTTGCCCGCCCCCCTTTCTTTTCCTAATTCCTTGAGCCACCTAAGGATGGAGTTGGAACATGACAAGATTTTAGAGGAGAGGAGTGCACTGGCATATAGAGTCCCATTAAACAGATCCTGGGACCGTTAAGATGATATAGAATTCATGGATGGGGATAGCCCCTCCAAAATACTTGAAAATCAGACTGTAATGGTGCGATTTTGGGTGGTTTGAAAAGCAATTTGATGATTAAGCATTTATTTTTGTACTTAACAAGTGACCCATGGGTCATGACGCTCAGCTGACTGGGAAGAGATTTGCCAAAGGAAATTTTATCATATGAATGGTAGTATATACCCATTCAACTGAGGCATTACACAGATGAACCAACAGGCCAAGATTGTGACTATATTTATATATCTCAAAAATAGAGAAAAAATGCATAAACTTTAAAAAAAATACAGGTGGTTCCACCAGTCTGCAGAAACTAATAAAACCACTTAATGGTCAATAACCATGCAAAGATTCATGGTGAACTCTGCATTAGTTGTTCAGATACTTCAGCTTTTGTATCAATTTTTCCATTATTCTGAGCTGTACTCTTGGAGTGCCATAGTTCAAAGGATATGGGTAACAGAGACCTAATTTCAGGTTTCCATGTAGACTTTTCATACTCCCTGTGTATCAAGAATGAAGATTCAAGGTCCAGTCGTTAAGATTTGTGCCCTGTTGACAGATAACTACATCCTTAAAGGTCTCAAAAATAGAGAAAAAAATTTGTAAAAAAAAAAAAAATACAGGTGGCGCCACCAGTCTGCAGACACTGATGAAACATCTCATGATCAATACGTATGCAAAAATCATGACCATCAGTGATGTAGTTAATGAGATATTGAAGTTTTTGTATGAAATTTTTTAATATTCTTGGGGGTACTTTGAGGCCCCATAGCTTGAAGGATATGGGAAACAGAGACAAATTTCTTGTTTCCATGGGGACTTTTCATAGGTCTCTCAGTGTGTCAAGAATTAAGATTCTAGGTCCAGTCTTTACGAGTTGTGCCCTGTTAACAGATGTACACATTTTAAAAGGTCTCAAAAACAGAAAATAAAATTTGTAAAAAAATTGAAAAAAATACAGGTGGCGCCACCAGTCTGCAGGAAGTGATGAAACTTCTCATGATCAATATGTATGCAAAAAATCATGACCATCAGTGATGTAGTTAATGAGATATTGAAGTTTTTGTATGAAATTTTTGAATATTCTGGGGGGTACTTTGAGGCCCCATAGCTCGAAGGATATGGGTAACAGAGACCTAATTTCTGGTTTCCAAGGAGATATTTTTAATGGACCTCTCAGAATGTAAAGTTACAAGATTCTAGTTCCAGTGGTTACGATTTGTGCCAGGTTAACGGACAGATGGACGGACAGACGGACGGACGGACAGACAGACGACATACAAAGAGTGATCGCTATAGCTCAGATGACTTACAGTCAGCTGAGCTAAAAAACCACTAACAATTCCCCCCCCCCCCAAAAAAAACCCCAGAAAATCAATCCCTAAAAGAGGTTATGTGTACAGTCATGCTTGCTCTTATATCTGTGCAATCAGAATCTCAAAAGTTACCAATGATTGTCAGTAAATTATGGACACATGGGATAGGATCAATGGAATGATTGCTAGAAGTGTGACTATGCTTAGGGGAGGACTGTTCTTATTTTTGTTCCAAACCCATACAGTTTAGTCAGTTTGTTAGGTTAAACAATATTTAAAAAAAATTTTATATGAAATTCAATTAAATTAAGTTTCAGCATCATCTGGGTATTTGTTATCTGATTGTTCAGATTAAGTGAAAATGATGATTGGGACCAAACATGAGTGTTCTCTGGTTTGTGAGTGGAGAAAACAACAAAGCAGATGTTTTAATTTTATGAGTTTTAATTGATCCATGTACAAACATGAGAGATATGAACACCTGTGGTGAGACAAACCAAGTCTATTCTCAATGTCTCATAACCTTGAGCAACTTATTGCACACAATCTCTCCAGCTGTGGCCTACATGACAAAACTTTATCAAACTGTGACCTGCATGTCCCATCTGTGACCTCAGGACCCAGCTAGATCCGGCTATGACCTGTCTGACACAGCCTGACCTGCATGACCAGGCTGATCCAGCTGTGACCTGTATGGCCAAGCTAGATCCAGCTGTGACCTGCATGACCCAGCTGTGACCTGTTCTGTGCTGAACAGGCTGACAACTGGAACTTTACATCCATTTTATATATGAGTATAGATCAATAAATATGCTGATATTTACAGTGCTTTAATTATCAGGTGCAGGAATAAGGGGAATATATCTACCACTGATGAAGCTATCACAGTTCTGTATCAATGAGATAAAATGGTTTCTCCACCTCTGAAGGTACTGATTCAATGGCCTCTAATAAAACTTGTTATGATGCTTTTCAAATGCATCTACAGAATGACAGTTTAATAATTGGGTAAACTTGCCATTTCCAAGATGCATAGTACATTCACTTCATAGTTAATTCATTTTCTATAAGCCTTTATAAATCATATTTTCAATTAACCAATTGTTGTAATGTGCTGCTTCCTTATACTTTTTTCCATTACCAAACAAGGTGAACAAAATATTGGTTTGACTTATCTTAAATGGTTTCTTTATTAAATAACTGGAAAAGTTTGTTTCTTATAACTGTTACCACAGAAGGAAACATGTAATTTTCTGTGATACCTCTCAAGTACACTGATTCTTCACAAATCTTTTTCTGATTTCAAAATAAATGAAGTATCAAAGTCAGGGAAGGTCTGTGAAGGACTGTAAACTACATGCTGTGAAAAAAAATAAGTTGAAAAGTGACAAGTGTTATTTCCTAAATATGTAAAATTTCCTAAATGCGAATAACTCCAATCATAGGAAGCTAAGGTATTGCTGTACAAAGTATTGTAAGTGGAAAACACTGAGGTGTTATGGCACATGATTTTTATGAAATTCTGCACCTGGTGTACTAATTCATAATACATCTGCAGTTTCAATTATTTGGAGTCTTTTCTGCTCATGGCAGCACTGTGTACGTGTTAGTATGACACACGTGAGATTCGCTGTGTTGCAAGTCTATGGCAAGAAAAGGTCATAGAACAAGTCTATGATGTCTGCACCTTTGGGTCAAGGATTAAGAGGTCAAGCTTTTACACTGTGGTCACATGACCCTGTTCGATGGCTGCAAGGAGATTCGTTCTAAGGCGAACAAAAAGACGGCCTTTGGTCCATGGGTTTTGCAGTTGCAATGGTTGGTAGTCATCTCTAAGAACACGTTCCCGTGCTCCGATTACTGCTACCAAACAGAAGTCCTCTAACTGCTCCTCCGAATAAAATGGTCCTCTAAGCCCTTTCATTAACACTGCTTTGTTTAAATGCTGAACTACCAAATTCACAACTTCACGCGATGTTGTACGAGGAGTCACATGCAGTTTGACACTTGTACCTTTGGAAAGCCCTGTATCATATGCAGCATAAACTCTCAGTATCCCAGGTTGCATTGCTCTCCGTGTCCATACATCAGAGTCACTTTTCTCTGCAGGATTGGAATGTTCCGGTCTTTCTGTGTTGTCCTGTTGGGCAGTGGCACACTGACTATCAGCTGTCGTATCACAAAGGTTGCTATGGAAATTATGGTCACCAGAGCTACGGTCACTATGGTAACCCATGTCACTGTTTGTACTCACACCACTGTTGCTGTCAATATCTTTGCGGTCCATTTGTGGTGAGTCACTAGGAGACGGAGGTGGGGCATATAGTATACCAAGAGGGATACCTCCCCGAACATTTTTGTCCCTGGCATAAGTGATAATGTCCAATGTCCACCGCATATCTCTCCATGCATCGTCAAACTCTTTTTGAAACTGCTGCAGTTGTTCTAGTCTTTCTTTGGCTACCCCAATTTCTTCTGTTGAAAATGCCTGGAATAAACAATTAGTAAGTGTAATTCTTATAAAGCAAATTAATCATATGCTGTTATACATGATTAAACATATCACATAATATTTTTATATAAAAAAAATTTACCATTTATGACCATGATAAATTTTTCCTTGACATCTTTAGATTTTTTTGGTCCGAAAAAGCACTAGAATTGTCTCATATTTTATTTGATAATTTAAAACTGAGATACAAATCAAAACCTGCATAACATTCTCAATGTTAAAAAAGTTCTCAATGGGTATTAAAACATAGTCACATTTGACTTTTACTGGCAGAACTGAGCTTAACTATGTTTAAGCCCAGTCTGAAGAATGGACTTGATTCTCACCTCACGATGAGCTTGCTGTGCTAGTTGAAGATCCATTTCTAATATGGCAGAGATGCGAGCACACCGTGTGATGAAGTCATACTGGTACGTGCTCATATGAACTGAAAGAAAGAACAGGTTTTATTAGATACATTGCATACACTCTAGAAGCATACAAAAACTTTACATTAGGAAATCTGCATGATACTGCTACTAAAATAACTGATGGTTGAATAATCTGATGTTTTTGAATAATAAACCTGGGTATTGTATCTGGTGCATAACATTTAAATATATATCAATAATTGCACCATAATGGAGAAGACAAAACATTAAAAAGGTTTACTTTATTTGAGCTTGTTTCCAGGTTGGAACCAAAGAGGTATAAGAATCGATACAGCTATTTATCCCAAAACATCAGCTGATTTCCTATACACCATTGATATCCTAATAATAAAGATATCCTATAAAATCTACTGACATCCTCATACATTTACTGTTATCTTAATACTTCTACAGATATCCTACAACATCTACTGATAACCTACAACATCTAGTTATATTCTACAATATCCACTGATATCCTGTATCATCTACTGATATCTAAATACATCTACTGAAATCATACTTAATCTACTGATATCCTAAAACATCTATAGATATTTAAATACTTACTCATTTCAAAGACCTGTACTGGCAGTGAGATGAAGTTTGGCTTTTCTGTGATTTCTTCTGTGTGACCTGGAACCAGACATACACTCTCCACAGGTGGCACCAGTAGTATGAAAGAAACATCCTCACTAAGTTCAATGACCTCGACATCGTACAACCGGTGACTGACAGCCTCATCATCTGATATACCTGAAATGATTAAAACAATCTCTGATTAGATATCAGTAACAATCTCTGATTACTTAGAAGTATTTTTTTGTACCAGTCACAAAAATATCCCACCAAAAGCATGAATCATTGATTGAAAGTTGACTTCACACAAGATCATGGACATAATTGTATCAAATAATAAATTAACATTGTCTTACATGGCCTCCTTAACAATTTACAAAATTTCTTTTTTGCAAATCTTTTTTTACTTCCTGTCCAAAAATATCAAAAGCATATGTAATTGTTCATTGCAATGAAGAAGTAAACCATTAACTTAAATTGTGTATTGCTATTTTACACTTCCTCATTTTGCAAAAAGAATTTTTATAATATTATTTTCATGAGTTTTTAATTACTTATTATCATAGATATGAGTTTAGCTTGCATTTATTAATAATATAATAAATCATGAAGTACTGAATGATATTTATCATCTCATACCAAAGAAAATATAAGCATGCACTCTTATACAGAAACATAACATATCAAACTTAGAAAATGATGACAAAATAACAAATCCATTTCCTGCTAATAATTTAATGACCAAGAAAATAAGCTCTGGACTACCAAAGGCATTTGCAATAACTGTGCCACACACTGACAAATAAACTGACACTGATAAATGTGTTTACCGCCCGGACAGCACCTAGCTAGCTGGTTCAGGACACTGCTCCCAGCCTGTTGACAGCACCGAAGCTGATAACTTAAGCCAGCTAATTGTAACCAATGTGATGGGGGGGGGGGGGGGGGGGGACAACAGATCTATTACTGCTGGAGGTGGACATTTCAAATTGGGATTGTCAGATATGAATGGATTCTGTCCTCCCACGTGGTATTCAACTCTGCTCCGCTTAACACCCGGGGAGGACATGAACCTCACTAAACATGGATCAATCAATGAATAGCTCTGATTCCTGGTAATGGATTGACAATATTCCAATGGATCCATTTCTGTGTACTTCCTTTAAGGTTGTGAAATCTTCAACATCAGGTTTCATAAAAAATATTTTCTTAATGATACATTGAGAGAAGTGACAGTATCCTTACAATTATACACACACTAGCTGTCAATGTCTTGTTGTGGAAAATCATGGAATTAATTGCTGTCACATTACCCTTCCAGTTACAAGTCACAGCTTGTTGAAGTAACAAAAACCTACAGAATCATTCTTAAAAACCATCTTGCAACAAGACTATTTCAATGGAGGCTCTACTACCAAAATTGGTACTGATATGACTACTACACTCAAAGGAACTGCTGAAATATTTAACCCACATTGCTGATATATTTTTTTGTATGCACTACATTCTAAAAATGTTATTTTCAACAATCTTACCTAGGCTATCTAGAAGCTTCTTGCTAGCTTTGACAAGGTCTTTTTGTAATGTATTCTGTTCGTCTGAAGGCTTAGTGGCATTATCGCTCATTCCTAAACTCTGCAGCCATTCCCATTCTTCTCTAGAAAAGAATATATAAAAATATTAAATTAGAGAATGTCTTAAAATTTGAACATTTTATTTATGACTATCACACATTCTTACTTTCTTAACATTATTATATACTTATCCCAGGTATACTTATCATGGAAAAGAAATTTTAAATTTCTTTAGTACTGTATGTGACAGAAATAAATCATTTGTTATATAGGAAAGCTTTCACTGCCTAAATAAACGTTTAAATCTCCATTTTGAACAGAAATTTAAATAATTCTCTTAATACTTTAACAAGATAAGACTTAAACTATCTTAAATATCCATAGGCTTAACTACATATTATTAATAAATGAATGTATATATTCAAGCTATAAAAATAACTCTACATCATATAAATTGTGCAATATACAATAGTTAATCTTCATATTTTCAGTATATTGCTTACTTTGAGACATGTGGAGATTCCCTGACTCTTGTGTGTGGCAGTACGTTGGGCATTCTCTTTGGCACTAAGACACGGATAAGGTCCACTGAACTCTTCAGCTTCAGGTATCCCAGGTACAACCCACGAGGCAGGCTGACTGAGCTGGTCTGATGGTAAAGCAGCATCTCCTGAAGGTCAACAAAAGGTCAAGGTCAAGCAAAAGACACTCAAGATCAGTGGTAAAGACATGGATTTTTTCTAACCAATGCATGACATGTGATTTCATATTTCTGCTAAAACTTTGCACACTAAGCCTTTGAATAAAAGATTACCTATTTTTAAGAAGATAGTACAGGAACCATTCTTTAATTCTGAGATATGAAAACAAAATTATAATAATAAGTAATCTATTCTACATAACAGAAAATTGAAATTTACATTCCTTCTGAAGGGATAATTGAAGAAGCTATATTTAATGGCATTCAACTTGAAGTACAGCTCTAGAAACTTTCTTTTCTTACAAAATTTTCATTGTATATCTATCATTTTTTTGGTGTTCCCTTAGTAAACTTTTCATGTTATAGTGTTAAGCAATAATTAAGTGAATCTTCATCATTATGGCATGGGGCCAATCGATATTATCACAAAAAAGGTACTCATGCAGATATTTCCATTAGTCATGTATAATGACTATCTCACTAACAGTACCGCAGAAAATGAGACAAGTACCTTGAGACTGTTGAGCAATATCTCTGCAGCAGAAGTAGAATCTGTGTTGGCCGCAGCTTTACGCTGAGCTTTGCTAATCGGGACCCATTTGACGTGAGTTGTGTTGACTGATTTGGCCTCAGAAATATAATTTATGGTCGTTAACACTATGCTGCCATTTGCATCTTTGGTAGGTTTGTAGTAGAACTGCCCCAAGTCTTGTACACCTAATGCCGACTGCAGAAGACAGAGAAAATTGGTATAGTTTTTTTTAATATTTTTAAATAACGATGTGTACAATATTATATTACAAAAAGTTTTTTTCCACATTTTAATGAAAATTTGGTAGAAATATAATTCCTTATTCCGGAATTGACAAAATGAGTGTATGGATATATTAATACACAGATCTCTGAACATGAGAATATCTTCACCTTATAAAGAGTAATAAACAAGTCTATTGGTCTCCATTAATTATGAAACTATATGTAACTAGGTGTCTTGTGTGTATTATAAAACAAACCGAACTATGGTCAAGTATATAACAAAAAAAAATTGGAAGATTTAGTCATATTACTTATATTATATATAAGTATATAAGTATATAGGCATATTTTAGAGCTTCTAATTTTGAAAGGCTGGATAAAAAAATATATTATTATATATTATTATATAAACAACTATATTTAACATTCTATGTCACATAAAATGAAAAAAAAATATACTAACCTGCATGAGAGCCGCGGCCTGAAGCAATTTGCTGCGGAACTCTGATGAACAAGTAGAACTCTTGTCCATGTCCTTCCGTAATGACTTGACATCTTCCCAGTTGCAGGCAACCTGACATAACAAGTTGGACACTCATTGAGCATTGCAGAATATTGAATTTTTTTTATAATATTTTATAATAAACAAAGGTCTAGAGGCACAAATAGTCCCCCGCCATATTTTTAACTAGGAAAGTGTGGCATCAGTGATGGGGCAGGATGGATGGACTAACAGAAGCAGACCATTTAAATATTCCTCCGTCCTTTGGACAGTGGGGGACAACAATACATTTCAAAGAATACTAACATATTACTTACAAAGATATAATTGTCAGATTTTAAATAATGACATAAAATGGTCAAATTATTTTCTGAAGAAATAAACATTCTTAATTATGATCAAATTCTGCTGGTATAATTTACTATGATTATAATAATTATACAGTTCATTTAAAACAAATATAAATGTACTACTGAAATTTTATAATAAATCATATTTTGTATATGCTTAGACACTAGCTGTACCTTCATCAGCCAATGAAAGTCAGTATGGAGACTGGCACTTGAAAAATTTTCATCCACCTCCATGATGGGAAGGTTGTCCTCGTTGGTGACTAGAATACGATCTTCATTGTACAGCAAGCATGAGAGGTAAACTCCCCTGTAACAATCAAATTAATACATTAATAAATGCTTTAATTGTGGAACTAGATAGCAAGTTCATTAGCAAGTGGAATACAATGTCAGTGTTTTTTTTTGTTCTAGATTATTCACATATCAGAAAGCTGAAACATGAGAACAAAGTAACTAATACTGGTTTTTCTCATCCTTGAATACTGGAAACATGAAAATGACATAAACGAGGAATCTAGACATCAACTTTTGATGGTAAACAGGACATTTTTCTGACAGAAATTGATACAAATGACATATTACTAATAAATTGGTTTCTAAATAAAGACTTCACATGTATGAACCCCTATGATATGTGGCAGGTTAGAAATAAGCCATCAAAAAGTGAAGCATATTAAGATTTGAGTGTTCAATTATGTTTAGTGTCCATTTGTGCAAAAGCAAAACAAAAATAATAAAATAAATTTAGCTCAGGCATTGTATTCATCCTATAAATAGAAAACCTTTTACCTGAACTCATACCTGAATTATGAAAGCTTATATCTGATATATTTATCACAGGAAATTCTTATTTAGAAATAAATATATAACCCTGAAAGTCTGACCATGAAATTAATACTGTCAGGCCAATTTCTGATTTCATATTTCAGAAACACGTCAGCTTGAAATCTAATTTACAACATAATGTAACAGAAATCCAGACAAATTTCCAGGACATGCACCTTAAAAAGAAACTAATGAGAGAAGAAAGCCCCTCAAAATGACAAATTCCTTGTTAACAACTCACAGACAGTTTCTCTAAGCCTATTTGTGGGCTCATCTCATAAATGGCTCAGCTGGATTTAAAGGGTTTTTATGTCTTTGAAAATTCACACAAGATTCATCTGTAGTTATCTAGTTGCGTTACCTTGAACCCTGTTTACAATCCTAATGTAAGGAATAAAGTTTACAGTTAACTGACCAATTTGACAGATGTTATGGCACATGCTGCTAGGGTTTTCCTGGTGTCAGGGCATGCACCACCTTTTAATATGAGGCCTTTGGGACTGACATTCCATTTGACAGCATGGATCCGTCCTGGTGTTAGGATCAATACATGGTTTAACGGAGGGACACGACAGATTAGATAGAGGTGATAAACTCATCTAACACACCCCGAAACGACACTTTGAGACCAGTCTTCAGTCACTGCTTAATGGTTACTTGTGAGATAACAGGTCTCTCTTGGGAATATAGACCCTTTCATAGAGAAAAACAACAACACCAACTAACAAGCTGAGGTCACTGGGTGCAAATAACACCTGAGGCCTAAGTACTGGATTTCATTTTCAACCAAGGCTACTTCAAGACATGTTGATTATACATAAATTGGTCATTTATGGATAGGTAAATGTTGAGAATAGCAGCTAAAGCACAAAAAGAAAACAGATACTTTGCACAGAAATAAAATGATATCAAATAAACAAGATAGGACTATGAAACAGACCTGATATGAAAACAAGCTTTTCAATTCTAGAAAAGAAATTAGTTATAAAAGCCCTCCCATATGAATAAGGCCTTTCAACTATCAAGTGTATTTGCAAACTGGTCTCAAAGTGCCTTCATTTGACGTCACGCTTATTTGGATATACTGAACATTAATCTCTTGGGTGACAGCTGTCAGCCATATTATTTCTATGTTCCACAAAGCCGCCTTGAGAGTGGTTTGTTACTAGCAGCACGATTTGAAAGGCACAATACCAGTGAAAGCAGGCTCTAAACATGTTGACACGAAGGATATATAGCTGAAACATCCTTGTTATAATATGAGAAGCTTGTTTGTTATTCTGGTTGCCATAGGCAACCAGTTTTGCACAAAGCCCGCATGATATTGGCAGTCAAGAAGGTAACGATAGTTCTGACACACGACTATATGTCATATGAATACTGTACTGGTCGTCTCTGACGTACAATAGGCAGATACATGTCTGACTGTGAAGGAGCTTTATTATAAGGTTATGGGTAGAGAAGGGTTGGTACATACAGTCATAACAGCACAACAGGGGTTTTATGGCCTGTTCAAAAGCAAATGAGTTATAATACAATACACGTCTCATTTTGGTTGTTACCACATCCTGGTCATGTGTCATTTGTGGATTCCTAGGCAACCAACAATATAGTCACTCCCCGATTATGTCATCACATGGTTGCATCAACCATTAATAATGGACAAATATGATAAATGATTCCTGCCTGGTCCATCCATATAACACACCACAAACACAAACCCACCAAAAATATATACAAGATCTCAAGAACTTTTATAATATTTGTTTTTAATTTTTCTTTTATATATCTGT
This sequence comes from Sipunculus nudus, assembly GCA_026874595.1. Lineage (NCBI taxonomy): Eukaryota > Metazoa > Annelida > Sipuncula > Golfingiida > Sipunculidae > Sipunculus > Sipunculus nudus. The sequence goes on from CM049307.1 coordinate 62,248,202, forward strand.
ATTCAAAGATTTAAACAAATTTTACCAAAGCTGAATTAATAGGGAAAAATTAAAAGTCTGTTTTAAAGATATACTAAATCTTCCAAAAGTAATGGTTCACAAAAAATATCAAAAGATAACACGAATGCTGCAAATTATATCTACCTTTTGAGGGTCTTCTGAAACTTTGGAGCAGAGGAGAAGAGATTTTTTATGCTTTTCCTCATGTTTGAGCGCCTTGGGTGTAACGGAGAAGTTGCACCAACTGCACTTGTGTCCCTGATTTCTGAAGCTGTTGCAGGCCTTGAGTTTTTTATATTTGTGAATAAATTATTTAGAATTTCACATACTCCGTTCCCCCTTGCCTTAACACCATCTACTTCTCTCCATGCTACAAACAAAGAAAAGAAATTATCACATATGATTGTAATTGAGAATCATATTATTTTTAAACTGAGACATTGCTCATGATGATAGATTTCTCAATGGAATTATTTTAATTATTTATTAAATTCATGATTTTTAAGTCTTTAAAACTAAATCTTTATGTCATTATAAAATATTTCTGCACACAAATTTTTTAGTCTACAAAATATTACGAGAAAATTCACTTATAATATATATTTATTTATAATGGTAATAATGCTTAAGCTTTTAAAAGAGTACAATGTAAGGTTTTCAATAAAAAAACACAGCTTACATGATGGAACAGCATAACCTGGATTAGCCATTACACTGTCTCCAAAGCCTTTAATGTTCCATGCCCGAACCCTGACGTAATAAGCATTCCCTTGAACTAGGTCTGGGATCTCGTAGTACATGTAACGAACATCTTCGATGATCTGTTCACCTGCCAGTGGCTCAAAGTCTTCAAAACAGCTCCATTCAACTGAAACAAATGGAAAAAATGATAATTATAAAACTGTGGAGAAAAGGTAAATCTATTTATAGCAAATATTACTATATATAGAAAACTAAAGGTTAAAATTTTGTGAGTGGGATTCGATATTAATATCCCTGATAAACCCAGCTGATAGGGGTTCCTCACAACAATAAGAAATTTTATATGGAAAACAGAAAATTTATATCTTGTTATATTTATTTTATTTCAGAGCTTGACGAGTATGACTTTTTCAACTTCCCCTGAGGTGAGAGATCATGGTTACATTTGTCTAATTAACTCTGCCGTCCCAACAGCTGATCAGTATTGCATTCCTACTTCTGACTACAGATGTGAACAGAATGACTGAAATCTGATCCATATCACTGATAGGAAAGCAGGTCCTTCATAAATAACTCAAAGCAATGTGCCGTTGTATCTTGTTTCACTCTCTTAACAATATGATATAACGATGACGCAAGTCACTAGATTAACCATAAAAATAAGAACTGAACCACTATTGTTAACCACAGCAAGTGAAGCACTAGTTATACAAAGCCCTTGTTTTATTGCCACACATATAAAACACACAAAGTCCTCTTGATAAATGTTTCTATCTTTCCACCAGACAATGACTATCAAATACATTTTAATACATTAAGCACAAATTTGGTAAGTGACTGGTAATCTTTCCTGTATTAATTTTTGTTTTATGTTCCTAATAAACTGAATTGTTTTTACAGAATTCAGCAGCACAGAGTGGTGATCTCTGACAGCAAAATATTTATGCAATATCATAAAAAAACCATATATCCTCTAATTCAGATTATCAAGTCAAATGCCTGAACTGGTCTCCACATGACATGCTGAAAAATGAAATTAATCAACATGAAGTATTTACCTTTATATCTGGTTACCATGGCACCGTTGTGGCTAGCTGGTTCATCAAACTTGACATAGAGGGAAGAGCTGCTCGCGACGGAGAGGCTCACATTCTTGGGCTGACCTGGTGGTTCTGTAATCAAAGAATAAACCAGAGGGTTTGAACATAATGCACTGCCTAGCTATATTTTCAAGTCTAGAGCCTATTCCTTCACACTTCACAGATTCTGAATAAACTGTGCATCACACATACTGGTGTGTCCACCAAGGCCATCATTTGGCTAAGGAGACATCTATTGTCAGCCAGATGTTCACATCCTCTGTACGAATCACTATGCGTGCAGAGTGATCTTCACACATAGCCTCCAGAACACATCCATCATTATAGGTCAGAGAAACCCGTAACACAGACCACATACTTTATAAACCACCCTGCTCCTAAAAACACCAAATCCTAGTCACTTTTCCCAAGTAAACTAAATCTATTGCACAAGTCTTAGATCATTATGTTAGGAGTAAAACAAATCATAATATCCTCTATAACAGAGTTCTTACATAAATTTTACAGTTTTTTAAAAAGTTATAATGAAAAAATTCTATAACTGGCAACAGAACTTACTGGCAAGATCATATCCTGCCATCATCTTCTTGAAGAGCTTATGCCTGAATTCCCAATGGCTCAGCAACCGTTCATATTCCTGAAACAAAATAAAACTGGTCAGTACACCGGAATAAGCACTAGTAGTTTTGATTACTCCATAAACCTCAGGAAGTATGGAATAAAACTTGTGTGGACACGCATTAAGTTGTTCACACTACATCAGTGAAACACACAGATCTGCAAAATCTAGAAGAAACAAACTCCTATATTCTCTCACTGATGAACAGCTAGCTAATACACTGGTTGTATGCCAATAAATTTTGGAAAATGGTAAGAATCTTTATTTTCGTAAGGTTTAGCTTTGAAAAAAAAAAGGAACCACACAGAGTTGTGTTTGATAACACAGCATATTTGGCCTCCTCACCAAATGATTTAACTGTAGCATTTTACAAAATAATATAGTTCAGTATTGGTAAAAATAGTTGAATACATACTGGCAAAAGACTGTAGCTAGATTTGGATTTCCTTCGTTTCATTTCACTTGCTGACGTGACAGTTAGCCTGAAGTGTGTACTCCTCTGTTTCAAACTAGAGACTGCTTATCCCACACATGGCGCACACTATATATATCTGTGGTTTATAATCCCCAAGCATGCACATCTGTAGGTCATGCAGTGGTCATGTCTACTCTTTTATCATGTACACCCTCCCCAGACAGAGGGGCCAGACATGGGCCCCTGGGTGTAATTAAGCTAATGAGTACTGGTTTGCTACTTCACAGGTGCCAGGCCATGGCTCAAGTGTTTGTATAAACCTGCTAGCCACATGCTACTGACAACCTGTTCTATTGTGGCCACACCACAGGGGGTTACTCCTGTATAAACATTGACTTAAGTGATGTAACGACCTGACTGCTGACCTGTTAATGGCAATATATTAGCACTGACATAACCATGCATATGATCCAACTGATGTACATATTGTACATATAATTATACATGAATTGATTACATGAGACAAAGTTATTAAAAATAAAATGAAACAATTGATGTCAATAAGTGTAAATAAACATATATATCTCAAGTTTCACATAAATTAAGTAATAAGGTGAAATTATGTCAAAATGTATTATTATATCTTCACTTTAATTTAAAAAGGAAACAAATGGCTAAACTGAATCATTTTAACATAGATGAAAATGTTATTTCTTAAAATGATTAATATCACGAAGGAGCTATGCGTTATTTGCCATTGTATATAATAACATAAACCTTCTCAATTTAATTAGTAACTGTTCATTATTCACTAGGTTGAAAGTCCTAAACAACTGTAATTAAGCAATTCAACAGGATAAATTATAGAATGAAAATTCAGTCAAGAGGCACCTGAAAATCTTACCAAGGTGACATCTTTGACAGTTTGCTAGTACCTCAGTTGAATGCAGTATACACCATATATACAAATCCAGTGTTGTCAAATGTGTTATCCCTTAGGTAAACAAATGCCTGGCCAGCTGTTCAAGTGAACAGTAGGTACACAAACTGACCACTGGTCAGTGGCAGTAACCTCAAGCACAGGACATTTTAATCCAATCAAAACTGGCTTTGAAAATCTCACTTGGGTTCAAAAGTGTGAGAAACTGTAATGAAACTTCTACAGAATAGGCAATCTGATTGGACAGTCAAGTAAATATGACAATTTGATTGGCTGAACTGACTTTACCTGGAAACAGCATCTTATGGACAGACACCTGTGGATAAACAGCAGAGATCTTGGCCACAGAGAGTCATCCAGTAATAGAACTAGCAATGCTAGTGCCCCAAGGAAACTGGGAACTTTAACAGTCCCACCCCTCGAGGAACTAATAACTACCTTACTGGCTGGCTAAGTGCCAAAAAGTCCTCTTGTGCTGGCTGTAAGTAACTGGTACACCATGTAATTGGTGTTTCCCAGTGTTGTACATTGCTTATGGCCTTCTGGGGCCCATAAAACCATAACACTTCATTATCACAATGTGTCCCGGCACCTGACATTAATTACATATCAATCACCGCAACTTGTATATCTACAACATGTATATTCTAATTAATGTTGCTGCTATTAACAGGCTGACATATACACAATGTGATTGTGTATATAAATAAATGGCACAAATTGAATACTTGATTAAAACATATTGGTTTTCTCAGTTTGGAACATTCTTAACTTCCAGCTTATATCAGTGTCGGAAGCAGAAGACTACATATTCCTCAAGGTCAAAGGTAAACACGTCTGGGTAGGGAAGCATAATTAATGATTACCTGGTTTGGAAAAACTTGTTATCAATTATTTACTGCAGTTTCATTTTTTTTTATTTATTTTGGTCCTCTTCTAAAGTAAATAAATACATAATTCAGACCACCTTCCCTTTTGTAAACATTTAATTTAGACCACCTCCCCTTCTGTAAACATTTAATTTAGACCACCTTCCCTTTTGTAAACTTAATTTAGACCACCTTTAATGTTGTAAACATCCATTTCAGTCCTTCCATATTGAAACCATTATCCTATAGACATTTTCCTACCAATTAGATATTGAATTTTTGCTCATTTGTATCAGAAACATTTACCTGACACCTCTTCATATTAAACTATTTATTTAGACAGCTTTCTGAAATAATAAACATTATTTAGACCCCCTTATGCCTATTTTCAAATAATAAATATTATATTATACTTCTTTCCATAGGATAATTAACATTTTATTAAGACTTCTTTTCCCAACAATAAAAATATTTATTTTGACCCCTTGCCATGAATTACATACTTAGTAGACTAATTATATAGTAAACCATTATCTTTTTGTCGATGGTATAAAAGATAAATATCTACACATAAATAACCTACCTTCAACTGACTGGCTGACAAGTTGGCATTAGCACTGCTGGTGACTAGACCTGACAATTCTTCTACCCGTTTCTCCGCTTCGCTTACTAGAGCCACAAGGCGGACATCTTGAGATCCATTTGACCTTTGGACTGTAGAGAAAAAAAAATCACAATTATTCTTAATAAAATTTCCTTCTTATAAAAAAACACACAATAAACATCATATTTATACATTCACACTTGTAAGCCTCTAAATATCATGAACAACATGGTTTCCTTATGTTTTTCCTTCCCATATTGCTTTATAAAAATTTGTATCCATTAATTTGATCATTCAGCCACGATTTTGTCATTTATTATGTGAGCCTTCCCGTACGACTGCCTGACCTACTCCTGCGTGCACTCACAAGGTAAGATTTGGTATTGTGCATGATGGGTACTGTATACACACGGAATAACGACTGTTCCCTCTCTCCGGGTTCACCATGTATATACAGATCTATTCTCCTCTGATCGTACACTCATTCAAATTGCAGGTTTCTGGTGTCACAGAGTGCATTGTGTGATATGTCAGTGAAAAATCAGCTGGGCATGACGTTTTATTATAAACTCATTTACAAAGGGCCCACGCAGCCCAACAAAGTAACATCATAAAGTATAAAAAACCCTTGAGCCTACCAGTGTTTATCTAATTACAAGGCTCATCTAACTTGGCTGGATGTATTATTGGATTATGTTTTCTTTAATACCATTTCTTTTCAAAGTTTTTTTTCCTAAAAACTGAGTCAGTTTGATACATAATGATTCTTATGTATTAAAAAAAAAACAAATTAGATCTAGTTCTGCCAGTCAGTAAAAAATAACTCATTTACAGGAACAAAGCCAACCATTAGGTATAAAGCAACCTACACAAGCCTGTTTGTGCGTCAGCAATTTGCTAGGGGGCAGCCGGCAGCGGCATATTGTGTATTACAGGAGACAGCAGTAACGATACTTTAATTAGACCTCAGATGGCTGCAGGCATCCTTCTGATTCAGTCACAATGTGACTGATGTTCATGTTCTATTCTACAAACAGACACCTTCAAACAGATACTTGCCTTTAACCATACTGAGAATCTGTTTGTTATCAGAATATTAATAACATAATTCTTCTGATATTGGCATCAAGTAATGGTGTAAATGTCATGGTCATATAAGTCATGAACATATGATAATTCCATAATGTATAAAACATATCAATGATATATTATCTTGATTCCATTTTAATGCATGCTATGATAATCTCTACATGATAATGTATATGTTTGATAATCTCACATCTTTTCATGTTAAAATCCAAGATTTCCCCCCAGTATTGAACCAATAAGTAAAATCTTGAGAACTCCAACATTTTTTTCTTGATAGTTTGGATTTTGGCCAATGGTTGGCACTGCCTACTAAATTAATATGAAGATAGCTAGGGACCTGGTGATTAATGATATAAATTTTTAGAAAAAATTGGATCAATATTCCTAGGACTAGCAGGATATGCATTCATCCCCATTCATGTGTGTTCGTTTGTAAGTTTGTGTGTTTGTTTATAACATAACTTATGCAATCATGAACAGAATCTCTTGACATTTTCAAGGCATTCTGGGAATGGGCTTTTTGAAGAATCAATAAGATTTGGTGTGGATCTGGCTCATGATCAAGATTCAGGAATGTCATCAAGGAATGTACAGTAACTTATGGATGAACAAACAAGGGAATATGGGCCAAATAAGTGAATGCAAACAGAGTGTTTGGAGCATCCCACAATAGGAACCCCTACATGGCGGAGGCTTGCATTCCTTAGAATGGGTTTTCAATTTCACTTATATCTGAGGAAACTTAGTATTAAAACATATAATAATGAAATTACTAAAAGGACTAAAATCTCCAATGTCAACTACTTTAAGTCTTGACCTGAGCTGTTCATTTCCTGTCACATCTCTTTCGTTTCATCTTTTTCTGCCTGACTGTGCTTTTTTTGTGATGTGTGGGTGTATGTAGGTGTAGCGAGGATAAACTTACAGGAAGGGTTTTCTCGTGCACCGTGTAACAGCAGCATCCTGGCGAGCGGGATGTTGTTTGTCAGGACGGCCACATCCAGCGGTGTCAGTTCTTCCTGGTTTATGCTGTCAACAACAAAGGGATACTGTCAGGTGTCTTATGATAATAATCATGTTAATAATTATGTTAATTAAGCATCATTATCAATATATAATACAGTAAAACCACAATACCCAGACCACAAGGAATGTGGTCATATTATTAACAGTGATTTTTAGTGAACAATGTCATCGTATACCCGGCCTGTGACCATCAGATTGGGGGAGGGGGTGTGGGTGGGTGTGCTACTAATAGTACTGTAGAATAGAATGGTCATTACGTTGGGATATAATATTTGTAAAATGATATCTGGATATACATATTTCAGTATGTATGTGAATATACATCCAAATATACTGATAAAACCAATACATTTTGATTCAAAAATCACAAAAAAAATTAACATATAAAGCAAAATATTTTCATATGTCATAAAATTAAGGTACACATATTGAAAGTATTTTTAATTTATTAAAACTATTATTTTTAAAGCTATTAAATTTAATATTTAGAGCCATAGGGAAAAAATCACTTATTAGATAATACAGCTCATATATTAAGCCAAGGATAATATAAAACATAACATGCTAGTCAGACACCACTGATGCAAGTTAAACAAGTTTACCTTTGTGTCCACTCTACTGTGGACTGGTCAAGATCAGAAGTGCTAGCTCTGCGTATCGAGCATCGTAGACGCCTTAAGATGTTAGAACTGCTGACAGCATGGGATAACTTGTGCTTGCACTGCTTGCAGCTAGCAGACATTCTGCCTGGCTTCATTTGGAACTCCAGCCAAAGCAATTAATATACCTCGCAGGTTTCCTCCGATAACGAACTAACTGATCAGAGCAGGTAGCAGCCACGTTGGGCTGTAGCAACACTGTTTGACTGCATGTGACCAGTGTGGCTGGGCTTTTATATCTGTGATGTCACTGACAATCATAACACTACACCTGCGTGCAGCCTGACGTCACAGGCTCATAGCCACCGCTACAGAAATGTGGTTAGGCCTGTTTGTCTGCCTGTCAATTACCCTGCTACTGAGGACTTTACGGGGATTGGTGCAGGGCTGCCAGCAGAAGGCGGGGCTGAGTGTTTGCGGTTACTTTTCAAAACAGTGAATTAATCCTATAACTTGCTACGCTACCCAAACAGAAACTGGTGCAATCTGGATAGCGCCACTCACTAATATCGTTATCCCCTACAATGTATACAGCTAGTTATTTTCGATCAAACTCCTGCCTTGCGTCAGCAGGTGTTACAATTTTGAGTCATGTTTACCAGAAAAAGTGACAGTAAAAATTTGAGAAAAACAAAGATAAGGAAACTGAACTCATTTCACTCTGTTGGGGGCATTCGATTAGAGATATATGGATAAAACAATGAAAAATAAAATAACAAAATGAATAAAGCCTTCTGGGAAAGATAAGATATTTGACAGATGATATATCCTGCATGGTACGATTGATATTTATCTCACGGCTGATATTTGGTAAAATCTCTTAAGCAATCTACCGCAAATTAAATTATAAACACTGAGTCATTTATTGTTTGGGGGACAAAGTTAGGGTTTGAAGGAGTACACCAAATTCCTCACATTAATTTCCAAGAAAATGTGTTTCTGAAGTTTTCATGTTTGTTTTAAGTGTGCAGATTTTAGACCATCCTACCTGGTGTAAGATTTGTCACCGGGAAGTTAGGCTGGCGTTGGGGTATTCATTTTTTCAATGTTTACTAGAAATCTGATACTTGTTTGTTTGCCATAGACATTTTCATAAAAAAACAACTAGATTCAAGGTGAATCAATAAGATAAAGAAAAACTGCTTTCCCAAATGACAGAAATTTCACGCATGAATTGAAAACCCTATGCATAAACAACTGGATGGTACAAAGTTTTTATGAAATCCAAGGAGACAGTGATGATAATATGGGAATAGTAATAAAAACACAAGTGACACCATCAGGGAAGGCATAGTTTGTGAAACCTTTTTTAATAAATGGATATTGTGCATCAAGCAAAGACACTCATAAGGGAGTCAGAACTGTTTCACTGATGAGCAATGTTTCATTTTTTTTTAGTTTTTTTTTGTAGAAAATTTTGATCTTTGATCCTTTGATATGTACATACTCTATATACTGAGGACATACTATACATGCTGGTATACAGAAAGTTTTCTGATGTTTGTTGATTTTATCTAGATTTTAAAATGTTTTACTGAATTTCCAAACATCTGACTTAAAATCATTTATTCAACATATATGTGACAACTACAAATTATCTCATGCCATAAAGTTAAAACATAGTTAAAACTCCCTTGAAGTGTTTTTATCTGGGATGTGATTTCCTTAAATAATGTTTTTTTTGGGGGAGAAAGGGGATTTTAGGTTTTACATGTTCATAAATAATTTTAAAAAAAAATTTTAACCTAATAGGCACAAAAATAAAAATATACATTTTAGAACATATGTTTACAACTTCATGTAGAGTAAAAGGAATATTTTGAATCATAAATTCATGGTAAGAATATACAGAGTAACACTTTCTTTTTAATCTTTATAATTCAACTAAATTTTGGAAATTCAAAAGTTTTCATAAACCACATTATAGAGCATAGTTTAACTTTTATGATTTGTGTCAAGAGGTCTCAGAGCAATAACTTTAAGTAAACCTGACACCACGTGTAAGAAATAGTTCTGAGAACTTAATTCTCCTTACTAGATATTTCAAATGTAATATCAGACCAGTTGCAACATAAAATCATTATATTGCATTTAGAGCACAACACTGCTGCACTTACTTTGTGCTAACTGTAGTTAAACATATATATATATATTGTGTGTGTGTATATTTGTTTCCATCGGATGAAAAAGATTGTTGAGGAGCTAGGTGTGTTTTCATTTACAATGAAAGGTCACCACAGTGGCATAATTCAATACTGGCTGAAATTTCCATTATTACCTTTTTTGCAGGCAGTTCTAATAAATTGTCAATTAATTAAGTGATGAACTTTTTGAAGTGTGTTTGTCGTGTAGTATTGTGCACATTTAATCTCAATAATGACTCTGTTACAGATTTTATTAAGTATGTTATGGAGGGCACAACAGTTGTTTATTAAGCATTTTGACGTCATCAACACAGCCTTTATTACAAAGCAAACATGTTCTTGCTATCCTAAGTTTCCGAGGCGTCAAACATTCAAAACAAGTTCCACCCACAATTTGCTATTGGAAAAGCAATAAAACTGTGGTTCAACGCATGCCAAGAATCAAACGCAAGGACGTGCTGCCAGCCATGCTGCTTCGTGCTGTGCTAAGCAGCTCTCTGCTACCTGGACCAGTCAAAACAGCGCTGGAGTGTGTCAAGTGCTTTCTTAAACATCACAAGTAGGATCCAGCGGTATCCAAGTGTAAGGACATTATTTAGCATGATGACGCTTTCCAACTTGTCATGGAATATCCTACTTAAGGATGGGAAAGAGGAAGTAAGAATTAACGAATATTCCTCGTCTATTGCCGTTAATCACTGAAGAGGAAGCTAAGAGTCATATTTATAGCATTTGCCCAATATTTCTCAGTTTTTGTTCTAGTGTGCTGACATTAAAACAAACATTATATCTAATTTCATAAGGAAATGGTTTCCATCTTTTTACACTTCCGGGAAAAGTTACTTGCAGATTAACGCAAAAAAATATGTTACAATAAAATGTCATGTCATCTTCTGGACTATTTTTTTAATACGTCTGTAAAGTTTCCTTGAGAACCCTTGCATTTTTTCTCTAGGAATATCAAATATTTTCTAATAACTGCGGATTTGAGGGATACAGTATCATGCACAGATTTTTGATATGTTGGAACAAACGGCTTTCAAATAACTCTTGTGGGCTGAATGCCAACTGAAAATCAGAAAAAAATGCTTGATAAAAGCTGCAACCTGAAAAGTTAAACTGCCAGTTTAGGGGCTTGCTTAAGCTGCCGGACTGTACCAGCTGTTTTTTTTTTTTAATATGGTGTTAGCTGTGGACTTAAATGAGTATGATGGGGTGGATAGGCCAATCTTTTTCTGGCCTGAACAGGACCATATTGTCCAATATTTGTATAACACACCTTTTCTCCAGTTATACATGTGAATCTATCTGAATATATTAATGTAGCTCACCTGTTTAAGTCAACCCCTCCATTCTCCAAAATCAGACGGACAGCCTCCAGGTCCTGATGTTCAACAGCATCAAACAGTGCTGTAAAACAGCAAAAAAAGTGCTAAAACATTGACAGCATACACTAAAGTGCACAGTACAGGCATACATTGAATAAGAGACAGTAAAGACTCCAAAGACTGTACCTCCTCCGCTCAAAACTGGTAAATAAGAGCATTTTTTATACATTCTAAGAATAGACCTGTTCCATTTCACTAGCAACACTGGAGATATCTAACATGTATGATCTGTCAGGGGGGATCCAGGATTTAGGAAAAAGGGGGGGTCCAACCCAGGAGGACTAAAGAAAACCCTAAAAAAAGTCCTCATGTCTGGAGAAGGGGGGGTCCAAGCCGCAAAATTTTGTCTGAAGCCCTTAAAAAACGTTGTTTCTGATGAGAAAGGGGGGGTCCGGACCCCCTGGACCCTCCCCCCCCTGAATCCGCTTCTGTCTGTGGTTGATCTTGCATACAAATGCATGGCAGTCCACAGCAAATGTGGTTGTGTTTCTGGCTGTGATGCAGTGACATAACATGTAGCATCCTTGACAACCGTGAGAACCTGAACAAAACAGGGTTCAACCTGGAAAAGTTTTATGTTTTGAACATATTTATCTATCAATCCATGCCACATATGTCAACAAATAATAATGTTAATTCCTTTATTTTTGGTCATATTACAAATATATGTAGTTATCTAGCTATAATAAAGTTGCAATCTGCTTAGTATTTATAAATATTAGACATCTGAATACAATAAATCATCATCCCGCCTGTCTGTTTACATATGGGTCAGATGATTGAAACTCTGCAGACCTGAACCCTGCTCAAACATGCGCAGTGCCAATACCAACTGTTTATCAAACTGCCTTCATGATGAAGTACATATAACCTAAAATAACTTATACTCAAAATCAGGTTATACAACCCAATAGCAGCTGATTTTACATAAAAGCTGGAGTTGTGGTTTAGATATTTCAAACATAAACTGAAAGAAATCACAGAATGAGTTTTTATGAATCAATCAAGCACCTTTGCTTTTCTCTACATGAGGGCCATAAAAAGTGTAAGTTTTATATAAAACTGCTAATCCTAGGCCTAAAAGAATTTGCTGATTCAACAATTCTGGTAATCTTTGGTGTTAAAAGTGTTCAGGCACGTGATGTCAGATTATAAGAAAAGGATTTAACCTAATTTATTTCCTCTAAAGCTTTTTTAAATTTTTCTTGGACATAAATATACACTGCCTCTGATATGATGCTTTCGATGTTAACTCAAATCTGCTTGAAGGAAATAAAGCATTTAATACTCTGTTGATTAAGAGAGGTCAGGACACTGACTGCTGGTCAAGCATGGTCAATGCCCTGTGGCAGTTCCTGGAAGATCTGCTGCTTTGCCAGATCAATGACCTGTCTTCCTGGCTGTTCAATATGAACTCATCTGTTTGACCACAGGGAACTTTCTCTCTTATAAAACCCAGCTAAAACCAACTCATGGGTGGCAAACTTATTAAGATTAACTTCATAGTAATTTGCTGCTAATAAATTTTATCATTTTCTTACAACTTAAGAAGAGTTTGCTTTTTATATGGTACCAGAGTTTTTGTAAAGACATTTGATTCTGCATTTGAATAATGATTTTAATCTTCCAAAAAAACTCCTGATTTTTTTTCAAAGGTATCATAATTGGTTGCATGTAATTGAAATGGTATGGATTTGTTGTGAATAATTATGTAATCAGTTGGTTGCCACAATGTATTGGTACAAAAAAATATTCATGAAGAATCTATGGGCTCTTTAATACAAAAACAATATCTGATGGTCAAAATGTGATTTTAGTGTTAGTGATAAATCAGAGTTAACAAGGAAGGGTTCTCTTTCACAATTTAAGCCTTTTGCAAGTATTCATGAATCTGAATATATAAAGTCAACCATAGTATCAACAAGGTTTTCATAATTACATCTGAGCATTAATTGCTTCCGTAGAGCAAGATGACAGCCTGAATCACACAATGATGTATCAAGAAGAAGAACATGAATAAAGGTCTCCCTTTCCTCTAGGACTCTGGAGCTATTACTGTTCATGCTGATAATAATCAACATCCTGAATCAATGGTCAATGACATCAGATATATAAGATCCTTACCATGGTCAGATCAATGACCATGCACCGCTAGACAGTTTTAAATTAACTCTATACAAATAAGCCATAGGGGTTGGTTGGCTGGTTATCGATCTCATTAATTCCTCATCTGGAGGGAAAGTTACTAAGTCTGCACCCATTGAACTACAAAATTTATGATGAACTTTTCTGATAATACAATCTTAGTTGACAAATATGTTTATTTTATTTTGGTGGTGGACAATGAACAATGAACAAATATGAAAAATAACTAACTATAAATGGATTTAAGTGGGTCACTGTGCTGCTGTTACTGAAATTAGCCAAGATGGATGCATACCTTGTGTGTCTTGGTAAACCCTCTTGTCCCTCCGTCTTTCAGGTCGACCATCTCCATAATCTAAGCTAGACTTGCGTATTTTGGAACCTTAAAACAAAGCAAAAACACAATAAGCTGCAGGCTTGAAAATGTCAGGACAATTAAAACTTCAACATGTAGGGATTTACATGAATCCAACATAATTAAATTTCTGTTAACACTTGCCTAGTTCTATTGTAAAGCTTCACACAAACAGGTCCTATATAAACATTTCATTAGAATGTGATCAGGGAGTTCTGTGAAATTTTATTTGAAAAGCATGTTTGGTTCAAAGTATTTGTGACCAAATAAAATTATTCATATAATTTCTATAAAAATCTGAACAAGAATGTTTAAAATGAAGACACCCTTGGAAAATATTACATATCTGCAAATTAATGTTACCTTAACCTTGTGGTTTTGTACATATACAATTTTACAGGTTTTATGACTTTATTCAATTTTGTTTCTGGAATACACCTAAGGAAACATTGGCATTGCAGCGGTCAGTGACATGTACCATTTGCTCTAGGGTACCTGGATCCACCTGCCAAAGCGCAGACCACTGAATCCCCAAAACCCAGATTTCCCAGCATGCAGTTCTGGACTTTAATTAATTCACAACATGTATCTCAGTGGTTGGTCAGATTACTCTATAATCCTATGATCCTCAGTTCAGGGGTAAAAACACAGGCACTCATGGAAGTTACTGTCACTGACCTCCTCGTGTTAAACTGTAGAACTAAACGACATCATTTCTCTTGACACACACTTGACACGTGTCTTTAAGGATTTCAATACTTTAAATTAAATTTCCAGTGACTGAAAAAATTCTGCATAAAAAAAATCATCATTCACTGTTGTTGATTTCTCATAAACATAGCAATAGGCTCCTTCTGATCAGTGACACCATCTTCATTCCCTGTATCTTTCACCTTCCTGACAGGGGGTTTTGTTTTGTCACAAGTTTGTTTCTTTCTTTTTTTCTGTTGACACGAGAAGAGGATTAAGCTTGATCATTTTGGATGCAGATGGGGTAAGATACAACTTTTTTCAAAATATCAGAATGATTATACTGGATAGTTTCTGTCACAGACTAACATAAATATACAACAAACTGACTAAATATTATTAAACATGTTTCATATACATTTTTGCATCAGGAATTAAGGTCGAATATAAGTTTTGATCCAAAGCAAATGTTCATCCAGAATGTCTTGACCCTATAATAATTATCAAAAATTTACTGTAATAACTAACAGTTCAGGAAGGGCAACATTTTTATTCAGGGGTTGAACTTCTGGACAAGCAGACAAGTGTTTACTCCTAAAGATAGATAGCATGGTCTGAATCCCTGCACAGGCCTTTGGTAATTGTACCAGATACACCTTATCTGTCTGTAGTCATTTTTGAATTCAATATTCAATTTTTTCCACAATTTCACATTCCACAAAATACAAGTTTTTCTCTGCATGACTATAACAACATCTGGCATACCATTTGCTTTAAGTCATAAAAAAAATTAATTCGAATTTATCTCAGAAACTAGACATTCCAATAAGATGTTTAATTACCCCTGGTGCCTTTTAATATCTAGTTTCAAGCTGCATTTACTTGGCATTCATTATACAGTAAGCAACGATATTTTTTGCAACATTTATTTTTATAATTAACAATTTATTCAGTATAGAGTATGCCATTTGTTGTACTGCAGTCCCTTCTACAAATTACCCTTCCAAATTTTTACCATTCCACTGCTGCAACCTGCATACAATGTGTTAACTTAACATGGTTATTGTACTAACTTTACACCTTGAGATGTGAGGAGAGACAAGTTTTATTGTCTGGTTTCTCAACAATTGAAAATTTCTATAATCTCAAAAAACCTATAACAGCTTGATGTTGATGTCATGCTGACCTCAGCAGCATGGCTAAGGGCAGCAGTTATACCGTGACCTAATCATTATACATTCCCAAAGGTTGTTTCTTTACCGCAATTACGAATCACTACCTGACACAGAACGTCGTAAATATGGTTATTATGTTTGTTACATATCATATGTCATAATTTTTTAATAAAATTTCTAATAAGTCTTTGTTGTCTATGGTTTATTTCTCTAAGAATAGACATGGGTTTCAATTAATCTCCCACACACTGATGTGATAAGGATCTTTTGACTAATTATCTGTTGACAATGTAGTGGGTGTGTAATTTCAATTAGAAAGGCAACATTATGATCAGGTTTTGTTTTTTACCAAATTGAATCAAGCAATTCAACTGCGTAATGCAAAGGGAAACATCTGCCAATAAGGAGTATACCTTTAAGCTGATTAAAAACCACAATTCTAGCAGTGTCACAAACTAACACTGACATATTATGGGTTGTTTCATTCCGTAAAAAAAAAACAAAGATGAGGGGAAACAAAAGTAATTTATTCTGCAAATGCGTCCAATATCCAACGACAGTCTCACTGGATCACACACAAGCAGACAATAACACACAGAATTGTCTCTTCAACTAAACATGGCAATCAGGTTTTTTTCTGGAGAACAGCGCAAAAATTGCTTATGGCAGTTTCCCACACCTATGACAATCAGATCTATATATACTAGTATACTCGACAAGCTATGACGTTCTTTTACTAGAAACTTCTGGAATAAACACTGATTCTGGCAGTAAGCAAATCCATCCAGACTGATCCCCCACTGCCTGCGTTTACTTGGTAGGTCTAGCAATGCTTTCTAGAAACATCCAGCTTTTCCATTAGAGAATAAACAATCTGATAGTTCACTCAATGACACTCTCTCAGCCCTTTACACAACAGTTCTCAAAATATCAAATGTGTCAATAAATAAAGCTATTCTGGCCATACATTCATAAATACACGCATGAAAAACATATACATTAACACTAAATGTATCAAGTCTGAATAATTATGTCTCCTCACAATCACAAGCTTAATCTAGGCCTTCCTGTAGCTACACCTATATAAATTAAACCCATTCATTACACCCTTTGCAACAGACTAAAAAATGTGTTCACAAAATTAAAGTTCATTTAAATTTTATTAAAATTTTAGATGTTTTTCTTTTAGCAGCTGACTAAATTGTACAATTTACATACCTGAATATATGTCTACTGTATGTTACATATAATATACAGACTCATAATTCATTCCTAAACAGAGGGTGACAAGCTGTCTAAAGAAACATTCAGTAATGCAACATTCAGGTGAATAGAATAGAATGATTAAATACATTTACCAAATTTAGGTTCATCATCATTGTAAAGACAACTTGAAACATATGTAAAAGTTCAACAAATAAAGAATAATTAACCTCTGTCCAGCTTTTTTATGGCTTTTTATGCTGTTTTTTTAAAACAATATTTGTATATTGGATTTGCATGAATACTAAATGAATTTAAACAGGTGCTGAACAAGTTGTGCTTCTAAGCTTCTTATTTGTGAAATAAAACATAAGGTCACAGCTATTTGACAAAATCTGATGCACTCTATTTCTGAGTCATCGTCATTAAACCTTTTTTTTATATTTACTAGCTTTCACTTTTAAATAGCAGTTAGCAACTTTTGTCTAATTCCTTGACAGCATTACATTAATCTGAGCTAACTCAGCAATTAACAATTGAAAAATTCAGTACAGTAACTAGGAGAATTTGGAAATGGCAAATTTGTCTCTAACACCGAACAGACCACCAAATTACATATGGCCATCCAATCATTTATGCTCCTATGCCTTTTGCACCAGATGATCACACCTTTGGCAGTTGTTTTGGTGTCTTATAGGTAATTTTATGATAACTTTATGGTATCAGGGCAAAAAGCAAGAAGAGAACAACAAAGCCATAATAAAATAAACCTCCTTTCATCTGGCTCCACTGTACTTTACAGATGCTTTTTTACATGCCTGTGGATCTATTTTGGTTGGCCTGCAACACTAAAGGAAAGGACAGGAGGTGGGTTTGAATTCCTTTAGTCATTCAACATGTCTGCTGCCCGTGCTATAGGCACCAATGGGTCGTATCATTTGAGTGTTTACCTGAGAACTCTTCTGGCCTATCATGAGACATATCAATGATACCCTCATAGCTTGTGATCTTTTTCTATTTAATATACATTAATCTGAGCTAACTCAGCAATTAACAACTGAAAAATTCAGTACAGTAACTAGGAGAATTTGGAAATGGCAAATTAGTCTCTAACACCGAACAGACCACCAAATTACATATGGCCATCCAATCATTTATGCTCCTATGCCTTTTGCACCAGATGATCACACCTTTGGCAGTTGTTTTGGTGTCTTATAGGTAATTTTATGATAACTTTATGGTATCAGGGCAAAAAGCAAGAAGAGAACAACAAAGCCATAATAAAATAAACCTCCTTTCATCTTGCTCCACTGTACTTTACAGATGCTTTTTTACATGCCTGTGGATCTATTTTGGTTGGCCTGCAACACTAAAGGAAAGGACAGGAGGTGGGTTTGAATTCCTTTAGTCATTCAACATGTCTGCTGCCCGTGCTATAGGCACCACTGGGTTGTATCATTTGAGTGTTTACCTGAGAACTCTTCTGGCCTATCATGAGACATATCAATGATACCCTCATAGCTTGTGATCTTTTTCTATTTTTATCAGGTTATTATCTTTATTTTTGTTCAGGACATCCTTCTTACTTTTATCTTTGTGCCTGGTATTCAGATATACTTACCTTTTTGTTAGAATTGATACCATTTTTTGTTTAGTTTGCAATAGTGTGAATGAACAATAGGTCTTCCCTGTTCATAAAAGTTCTTATAACCCCTCTGAGATGGATGTACCAGCTGATATCTTTACACTCACCTATGTTCGTAAATATGTATCAAATAAATATAATTTTTTTTTTAAATATTTTTTTCTCCATGTTTTAATGCTGACTTATCTTATTCTTAAGCTTGTAGTATATAAATAAAGATGTATTTGTGTATTAAATATAGAATATAAATAAACCGTGGTTAACACAAAGATTTCAAATTTGTAAATTTCATGAAAAGTTTATAATCGCGAAAATAAAGCCTTCATTAATAAGAAGCCTAATCTTCACACAGTTATTTATACTGTAGTCTGACATGCATCTCATAAAGCTATCCATGCCTGCCTTGTCACTGGTCCAAAACTGATATCCTAAACCATGTCAGATCTTTAATGATCACTGCTGCCAATAATGAACATGAATTTGGGTTTTGTCAATATTTTAAGATACTGCAAGCATATTTGATAGTTTACATTACTGGTAATAGATATATTCTGTATAAGTTTTTGTACAGAGTGATGAAGAAATGGAACCCTAGAAAATCAATGAAAATGTTAAAATTGTGAATAACACTGAAATGTGAAAAACGCTAAAAATTTAACCCTGTAAATATGAAGGCATACAACAGTATTTGAGTGTATCTATTGGTTTCTGTGTATTTGCGTCAGCTGCACTGAAATGGAGTCTGGCTATCCCCCCAATAAACTGATTCATTCATACATAATCAAAATCCAATAGATACAATATCCAGCCATGGGTAACTTTACAATGCTGCTGGCAAATAGGTCTGGCATAAAGTTAATTGCTTCTCTGTTTTATTCAGCTTCCTGTTTGTGAACAGGTTCACAATAAAAAAAATTCCTGTTTGTTGCTATTGAATTGATATTTCTGCTGCTTTAAATAGACTTGTTGCTATATTTAGCAACTCATTGTTACAGTAAATGGTGCCTGGGCTTCTCTGGATATTTCATATTTTTACCACAAGCCATCCAACAGATTGTAAACACCATTTGATCCTAAATTGGTGACTAACCTAATGTTTTTTTTTTTTAATATGATAAACATCTGCCTGGTTTTGGTTGACTCATCCATCTCATAAAACATCTGTAATGATTCTCTATGAATAGATAATCGCCTGTTACTCCTGACATCTGCTGGTGGAACAGAAAACTAATTTCAATTTCATTTCCATTTGGTGATGCAAGTTATCAGCAGATGGCTCCACCATCTAGTCTTTTCCCACATCATCACCACACAGGTTCACACCAGGCTTTTAGTAAATTAGGATTTCCACAAGACTTATAACAAGAAAGTCCCTCTGAACCCTTCTAGTACAAACAGGTAAGGGAAACCTCAGTGCATGGAGATCATTTCATTTTTGTACCAGCAATATATCACAAGGAATATTGTAACTGACATGTTCTAAAAGATGAAGGACCCTGCATCTTAGGTCTAATTGGTGAGTGGATCTTTATTAAAAAAAAACTCTTGTGGATAAACAATAAAGAAGTGCTATACTTGGATAATATCAGTCAGTAATTTTCAAGAAATTAAAAAGAATTAACTTTAACTGAAATATGTAATACCCCAGGGTTTTTTTATATTTGTAAAGACAGTGTTACATTAGTGAAAATTATAAATGAAATTAAAAGCGAGTTTCTTTTTTTTTCCTTACTTAGTACTTTCCATCAGATTCAATCAGACAGCTGCAAGCTTCACAGCAAAAAACTTTTTATTCATAGATCCAAGAGTCTTTTCCATCTATCAGGATTTTGCACAATGTAAAGTGGTTAAATCAGATTGAAGAGCTAAAAAAAAAAAAAAAAACACAAGCTCAGTTTGGCTTTGTAGAGACCCATTTCCCCTTGGCATGTTTTCTAGACAAATTATCCTTTTAGAGAGAATCAGACAAACAAGCATCTGTTATCTAACCATAACACTGACCTGATGTTCTCCTCGAGAGCCGGCCGGAGAGATTTGATGATGAAGTGTTTGGAGATCTCAGGCGAGACGGTAAGCTGGGAGATGTGGGAATGGATGATGGTCTGGCCTCTTTTGGAGGTTCCTCCAGCTGGTTGTTTGTGCCACCCAGTGGACGACGGCCATCTCCGCTGAAAATCATAAAACACTTGGTAACATCTAATGTAAAACATTTAATTTAACAAGCCTACTGCGAGCTTACTGACTCAATTACCGTCACTAACGAGGACACTGGAATATTAATGAGTGCAATTTAAATGCTCCATCGTTCTTATTTCCAACTAATTTTGATTTATTTATTTCCCTGCAACAAGAGTCTCAGTCAATTTCGCCCATTAACCAAACATCAATTAACTGAATAAGTTTAAAATAATAATGAATATTACTTAATCCTGGCGTTATTTCTATGTGATATTTAAGTAAATGAATGAGAAACAGTGTTGGTATGAAGCACAGTTTAACTGAATGTCAATATCTTCATTTTCAATGTTGATATCTCAATGCTGTATAAATTAATATTTTTTACTTACCATTCTGTTTACATTTAAATATTTTTTTCAAAGCTACTAAAAGTTATGTGTAGTAGGTCCATTAACATCAAAACAACCCAGGACTTGTCTAATTTTATCATGTATTTTCAGCAAAATTTGAAAAGTGAATCCTTCAGTATGCAAAATCCATAGTCCACCAACAGTATGGACTTAATTAATTCTGATGTGTTTTGACTGAAATTTTCTGGACTTTGGTGATGTTAAACTCTCCATGCATCTGGGCCTTATAGATCAGAATGAAATTTAAATCTTTTATAAGTTTAAACTTTCAATTTTTTTACCAGTAGGGTAAGCCTCTGACTCCTGGATGGCTCTAATTTTCATTTACAGAATTATAAAAGAGAACCCAAGTGTATCAGTCTCTTGGGGGCCTTCTTCATGGACATTCCTTTAACTGATGGCTCATTTGAACTCCTCAAGTGTGTCGGGTAGCCTTCCCTGGGAGCTTTTCACAAACTAGAAAATGCCCGCTCACATATCTGTAACTGCCTTAAAGAGCTTAATGGTCGCAGCAAATCAATAGTTACTCACCAGTCCAGGCTCACTGAACGCTGTCGCAGTGTTCTTCGTCTTTCCTCTGCTGTGCCTCTCCGCTCTCTATGGCTAAGTCGTCGAGCGAGGCGAGAAATACCTTTACTGCTACCAGATCTCTCTAACCTGAAATCAACAACAACCAAATTTGTAAAAAAAATAAATAAAATAGAAAATACTTTTAGATGCTGATTTTTTTTTATCTCTGTATTTTTTTGTTGAATGTAAGATGAGTTATCAAGCAAGACAAAATACAATTTTGACCACTATAAGGGCTCTGGTGAAACATACATGACAGGACTGCTGAAATATACATATAGCTGAGACATACATTACTGGAATGGTGAAAAACACATGGTTGAAATGACCTTGACCATTACATTCTGTTCTCAAACATCCTTGAACACTTTATAGTGAATTTCCTATTCCATAGCAAAATATGGTAGAAATAATATCATCACAGAATTTTGTCATATCATAATCAAAATCTACCAGTTTCATAACAACACAATTTTAGATTTATCTTATGTACATCATGTTCAATGAATTAAGAGCTAAGAACTAACAGCTTTCATTTTCAGTTAAACAATTTACCACTACAATGAACTGACGGTAACTGATTAAATACAGTTACGTTCTTTTGAGCCATGTTTACCAAGCCCTGTTAAGTTATAGGTTTTTCTCTCAGATCAGTGTTACTTTTGATATTCAAAGCCCATTGGTTTCTCTGGTGTCTTCATCGTTTCTTTGCTTAGGGACTAGATACCCCCCTTTGTGTTGGTTTCAAAGACCTGATGGTATCCTTTGAAGTTGGGAATCAATATTGATGATGTAATCAACACAGGTGTTGTTTTCTTAATTAGATATACCTGGCCACACCTTAGGACCAAAGATTATGCAATATCAATTACTTACTGTTACAATTTGCTGTTATTAGATTCTCTGGACGCAAATAATGGTAATTTACAAGCCAATATAATGGATATTTCATTTATGTTTATGCTACTACTGTAAAAAAATTGACTCAGCTACGTCAAACTGCTGTAAACTAATATATGACAATAGACTTATAAAACACATGTTAATGTAATATTTTATTTAACATAAAACTGATTTGTTATTTTTGAAAGAAACTGAATAAATTACAAAAGCATTGATATTCCACCTGACCAAAGCTCACAACAAAAATTCAAGATGTTTTTATAAAATTACATAAATTTTAATGTAATATTCATTTTTTTTCTATAAAATGTATGACTTATTATGAAACTTATTCCAGGTAAATGAAATTTTCTGGGTTTTTCATGAAGGTAAACCTACCCTTAATTTGATAATATTACAGTGAAAGATCCCAGGAATATTAATGAGGTTTATTTTATTAATGATCAGGTCCTATATGTTAATTACAGTACCCTGACTGATAGTAGAGGGTTTCTGCAACGTCTATGCAACCACTTCTTTACTTGCTAATCATCCAAACCTTTGAATGTTCCATGCCTTTGATAAATCTGACTGCCCAATAAAACTGATAACCTGCGGTACTCTATGGCCTACTGGAGTGTTTAATCTCCAGCTGGCAAACCACAGGATAAATCTTCAATCAGTCTTATCTTCACTTCTTTACAGTAAAGAGGTTAATCCGCCCTGGTAAATACATCTTCAATCACTCAATAGGAGAATGATTAATACTCCACTTTTATAAAAAAAATATCTACATACATATATACTAGATACCCTTTGAAGTGCAAATTTTTCATTTAGATATGTTCATTAATTCTGGCAACAGTAAATAATTTAATTTCACCTGCAAACATCAATAATGATCAAATATGAAAAACAGACAAAAAAGTTTACTAAATTTAGGAAGTATACTTAGCTATTAAGCAAATCTGTTCCCTGTCAGCAAACCAAATCCTGTACTATTAATCACTATTATACTAATGGTTTCTATATTTAGATTACCATTATTCTCAGTGCCTCTAACATTTTTATTAAATCTACTTGTAGCTGTTGCGATAAAAAAGAAATATTCACTTCCATTAATCATATGGAAAAAAGGGGCAAGAAAAAAAACATGAAATGGTTATAATTTAAAATATCTTAAAAATGTTTGACAAAGTGAAAATTGATTAAATTTGCTTGAAAAAGTGACATAAATAAAGAACTGTTTAGTAATTAATGTCTTCTTGTTTGCTGTTTCAGCAATTTACATTTCTAATTATAATACAATGTTATAGCAACAGTTGTCATGCAATCCTAAATGACTCTACAGAAATGAAGTCACTAATTTTCTTAATTATCAATTAAACTCCACAGGAACATATGGAGAACAATACCCAGGATGCCACAGTGTAGACATACTCGGTGGTCTTTTCTTCTCCATCCAATTAGAATTGGACTTTCTATAAAGAAATTCTAATAAATTTTCATGAGTTCTAAATGGTTTGCGATGTGTCAGGTGGCACTTGACAAATGCTAAATAAACATCTCCCAGTGGTTGTGTAATCTGGACCACCTAAGTTGGCTTCAACGGTGGAAACCAACCTGTGGGGTTTTCACTTGTCAGATGAAAACCTCAGATTCAATGGACTCTATTTTGATTTGATATAAAAGTTAAAACTATTTGATAAATGTGACCTTGTGTGTCCTCCATAACCTCAGGCTATATTGTATCCACTTTATCTGCAGCTCAGATGCAACCCTGCATCTTAACCTACATAAAGTATTTCTGCATCCAGGGATCTCAAAAATAATAGTCTTCCCAAAATTTACCTGGCATTTTTGGCGGCAGAAACTGATGGATGTGGTGGAAGGCCACTTACACCCCTCCTTTTGCGTGATTCCATTTCTTCAAAATTTATCGGTCTGAGGTCCTCTAACCTCAGACTACGGCGTCTTATGAATTTGCCAAACTTGCAAGTCTCCTGGCACACATACCGCGACAGCTGTATGATGGTATCAGCCATTCAAGTCCACTGGCCTGTAAAGCTATGTGTATGAGTACAGAATCTACTTCAAAATCCAATTTAACCATAGAGCTAGCTTGACCCTCAGGGCAGTGTATGATAGACCAGGGGGTGGGGTGCTTTCTTAACTGTTGCTTGTACCTAATCATTCAAGCACACACTTGCCTACTTTACTAGCCAATCAGAGAGCCTGTAACTAATTAGTCTGTTGATTGATTGTTAGCACATCCTCTGCCCCTGCAAGACCTGGAGTCACAGGTGAGTGGGCAAGACTTAGATAAACTTCCCTCATTTGAGTACGACAATGTGATGAATTGGATACCATCTGTGGCTAAAAGTGATGCTCTGATATTTTGCTCAGCATTTGCAGATCAGTTTGATGCTGCCCTTGGCCTTATAATGATTTATAAACTATTCTGAATCACAAAGTCACTGGGTTCACAATTGCTCTGCTTGTCCTTGATGCCAAACATGAAACAGGCTGTTTTGAAATCAGTATTTATATACCACAAACAGAACAACTCCACTGTATCATTCCTTCACTGTTGGAAACCAAACAGCCCAGATATGGCATATGAGAGTCCAATATTTTGATAAAACACAGATGTATCCCAGATAAGTCAGTCTTGGAACAAGGATATATCTGAATATATACCCTGATAAGATCTACAGAAAAGGCAGAATTTTTTTTTATACCTAGGTATGCCTGCTTATGTATGTTTTATGTTTATATTCCAGTGACCCATATACTATACTGGGTTTCTTTTTATGCACATATTTTGCTGATGCCAGATTTAAGTAGAAGTCTGGGTCAAGTACACCACATCAAAATGTTGCATTTCATTTGAACCTTGACTTCTGTGTTTAAAAACTCGAATAATTTATCAACAAGAACATAATTTCTTCTCTGTGTAATTTTCATACAGTCAGCTGGTTGTAACAATACACACTGTTATATTCAATCAGAATATTTCCTGGGGATTATTCAAATAATTATTTAGTCTATTATTTATTAATTATTTTAGTCTATTTAACTGTAGATTATACAAATTTGTATCTCATTGTCATATAAAACAAGTAGATTTTTACAAACAATACAATGGACAAAAAATAAAGACTGTTAGGGGAGTAAGTTGTATAAACTCTCAGGCTACCTGAGCACTGTACAATTATTTTACATTTTTGTCAATGTTACTGATGGAAACTACTTATTATGATACACTACAGTGATTCCAAGGTCAGTATTACAAACTACTCAATATCTGCTCACTCAAGAGTACCTACAGGTTTAAAAGTACCTGATAATGAGATTAACATGTGCTCTTGGGCAGCTCATTAACAATGCATGGCCCCATGAATAGTGTTCAGTGGTAACTGCTCAAAACCTACTCACTCAACACTGCTGAGTAAATGTTGAATGGTGAAAAAATCCTGTTGTGTCACAGTAATTTTCACTTTTCTAAACAAGAGTGTGATAGCACTGGAACATTACTTTATCAAAAATCAACAGTTAAATTTGAGTAAACCTTTAGTCAATAGATATTAATCTATTTTTTTTGGATTAGTTTGAGGTATTTTCTTTTTATACTAAGAGACTAAGGCCAAAAATAGGGTAAGGTTCTCAGGCACTTTTTTTTAGAAATCAGTGTACAAGGGCAATTTTTTTAACCTTTTTTGAATGTTTTGATAAAAATGTCATATGATCATGATAAAATCTCAAAATTGGATAGTTTCTATTGAAAATAAAAAAAAAAAATTTTTGATGCGGGGGCTGGGGGGGGGGGGGGAATTGATGCATGGGGAGAATCCTAATTTTTTCCCATCACCCTTTAAATATTCTTAAAATCCAGGGAGGGAGAGTTAGCATTAATATTTCATGAAAAACCCTACAATAAAGGTAATTTCTCTTAAAGGGGTTTGGGTTTAACCCCCAACCCCCCTGTCTGCATCTGCTCCCTCTGGTAAGAGCATACCTAAGTGGTGAACAATGCAGTAATGCTCGTATCACTCTGAAATATCCTATACTAATAAGCCATCCTTTTTTTAATGCTAAATCAACCACAAAATTTTACTGAAATTTATTGAGAAAATTTAAAGCTTTTTTTAAAATAAAAACAGACAGACAAACAGGGCTAGACACATAACCTTTGGAAAGTTTGTCAGTAGAGGTGATGATGCAGACTCAGCTACCCCCCTTCCCCAGTAAAGAATACAAACAATATTAACTTTATATTTTCAAGTAATATTCATATATGGTAATACATACTGGTAAAAGCAAAGTAAGTATAAAAGGTATTTATTTATATCAAAAACTAATAATGTAAAGCCTATTAAAACATTATTCATACTTTCACCATCACTGTAGTGGTCTTGATGAAATCATGTTGGTTAATACCTAGGGAGATTCTTTAAAATAATTAATAATAGTTTCCACAACTAATGTTTCTATGTGAAATGAATCAATTACCTAACTTCTATTTTCTATATGAAGTAAAACAGAAATGTCAAAGTTCATTTGTATCCAATTAATTATGGTATTCAAAATAACACTTACTGCAATGATTTACAGATCAATTATCTAATTAAAATTTCTGATTTTGTACTAATAATAACCCTGTACCAAACAGTAAATAATAACACACTATAACATGTTCTTTTATTTTACATCAAACTGTAAATCAATAATATTGCCCCATAGGCCAACAAAAGCTAGCAAAATTATACATGTAGACCTACTACCAACAAAACTAATTAGCTATAAATCACCAATCACTGTTACACTAATTACCCTGTTTGATGTCACTAATAATCTTTTGATTTGGGCAAGCCATGATGCATTCTTAAGAAACATCTGGCCAAATCTAGGGCAGTATTGTTCACAGTTTGACAAGACTGTTTGTCCTGTATTTCCTTTTGATATACACCTGTGTATGTAAATTTTTCCTGCACCCCTCAATTTAAATCTATATCCAATATTACACAGACTACATATTACTGACCAGTTTTATTAATAATTACTTAAATTTTGTATATAAAATTTTACTATGTGTTACAGTCCTACACTATGATGATATTTCTAACATACTTTGGGTAGGATTCTCAAACATTAACAGGTATATTTAGCCTTGCTTCTCAATTTTTAGCTATAGTACATCTTTACTATGTTCAGGACCACAGAAGGATTTCTCATGCTATTACCTGAACAATTTTTATGTTTGAAGTGTTTATTTTATATTAACTCTATAATATTATTGTTAATCTACAATAACACACATATTTTATGCAATACTATGGTAGTCTAACCACCGAGGCATATCTAACAGGTACTGGCCATATAAGGGCATTATTTGGTGTTTGTGTACTAAATTTTTTTGTTATATCTCCAAACTACATAAATAATATACCTGACACAATATCAGGGCATTATTTGATATCTATACTTTATTTAATTTTGGTAGCTCTGTAACATAGTCAAAATTAGAATGATCATATTGCCGTATTCAACACCTATAATGAGGGGAGTATCCTTACAGTTCATACCATAGTAATTCATGACCACAGGGACAGTGATATCTTTAATACAAGTGCAGTATCTTCATGGTATCTATAGAGTATTTACTTGTGATATCTCTTAGTCAAAGAGATAAATAGAACAGGATGGTAGAGCATACTGGACCTCCACTTTGTGAGTTATACTATCTCTAAACAGCAGATACCTGTCCAACAAAATACTAGGCAAGCTATAGTCCATTTCACCACCTGCTGTCCACCTGTTTTTTGTAGATGATTTGCTTATAAGTTTATATTTTTCAATAATTTCCAAGAAAACAGTATATGGAAGTGACAACCTTATATGGCAATTAAGAATTTTACTGTAAATCCCCCGTTTATGTTTCACAACATTTTAGTCTCTTTATCATGATCTGGCAGATATTATGTGTCCCTCCATAAGCAGCCATCTTTGTTTTAGCTGGTTATATTTTTTAGAGTGTTTACATGAGATCATCCAATCAGCAGCTTTCAGTTGAGGTTGTTTTTGCATGTGACCAGTGACCTTGACCGCCATAAGTGGGTCTGATATGTTGTAAAATGTAGACTGATTTCTCATATTTTCAGAAAATTCTGTTTCTCAAATAAGGCGTAAGTTAGGTATTTAGTTACCTTGTTGAAAATTTGGTTCTTTAATCCTCTGCTCTACACTTTGTTTCCCTTGAAACGTAAATAATAAAAATTTTCATAGCAAAAAACAGGTGGACATGAGGGGATGAAACGGACTATAGTATTTGGTATTTATAGAACGTGTATTAAAATGCCTACTCCTTATATGTTAATGAATGCATCCTTTAACTAATTTGGTTTTCATTTTGTGGACACTTTGATAAAGAACAAATAAAATGAAAGCTGTATATGTAATAAGTCCACCTGTGGGACTGGCAGCTATAGTGGTCTTCATTCATGGGTGGTCTAAATTAGACATTAGTTATCACCAATCTGAATGCTTATAGTTAACCCAAATGTGGTTCTGATAGACAGGTGGTCCTATTAGACAGATGATCTTCAGGCAGGTTTCCCTGTATACCAGATTAGCAATCCTACATATAATCATCTCTACTGATAACAATGATATCTGAGGGGTACATTTTGCTCTCATTCTGATACTGATTTACATTACTATTACAAAACTCTCCTGTTTAATAAAAAAATAAAAGTTTTAGGCAAGAAAAATAAACATTATGGTTCTTGGGAGCTGCCTGGGTCAATTTTAACCCCTCGCATAAAAAATTGTTATTTTTATTTTCATCTTTCAAGAAGATAAAATAATACAATTTTGATAAGATTTCCTTTGTTATGTAGTACTTATACCTGTTTAGCAAAAAAATTCTGTTATTTTCATGCTTTTACCCTGATCATATGACATTTTTATCAAAACATGAAAAAAAGGTAAAAAAATAAAATATCGCCTACCCACACTGTTTCTGAAAAAAATTGCCTGACATCCAAAACTTTTTTGGCCTAACAGGTTACATTTATCCCATGAACTGAATTTCCCCGATTACCATTATTACTTGCATGTGTCATAAATCATGCATTTGCATCCAATTAACTCCTCGCACAACCTGTAACCATGGTTTTATCTTTCATTATTTCTGATGACTGAAGGCCACCATGGTTGTATTTGTATGCATGGACTGAAATCTGTTTTAACTTTTTTCCAGGATCTCTCATGATTTTTTTATTTAACACTAAATACAGAAGTCTGTTAATTATGAATTTGATTTACAATAATTGCGATTATTTTTTACAGTCACTTGCATCTTAGTTATTAAACGCTATATATCTAACCAGCGTATTGTGGGAATGCTGGTCAAGATTCCTTAATGATGTCAGACTTTATGTTAATTCATGTCATATAAACAGCAATTAATTTAAAAATCCAAATTTTATTTTATTCAAGTACAACGATGAGGTTGTGGGTTTGAGGAAATAGGTGCTATCAAATAACATTTATGTGTTTTGCTTGCATACATTAAACATAAACTTGTATTATTAGTATATAATGTAAAAAAGCTTAAAAAGAGCTGGCATTGCAATCTTGATAAGACTACATTTATAAGACATATAGACAGTATGTTAGTATGTCAGTGACAGAATCTATGCATTTATACAGAGTATATACAATCATATATATCACAACATTACTTCATGGTTATATTACACATAACCAGCGTCTTAGTGACCTGTTTTAAGTACACGCTGACCATGAGCGCCTTAATAAAAGATGAACTCGCTATATTTTTAAACATACATGAGCGTGGGAACCAATTTTCCTTTTCAACGTGAACCTTTTTTAGGACAGCCTGAAGGAAAGTTTTGATAGGTCCACTGAACAGATTTAGACGGTGACAGGAGAAGCTAACTGAACATGAATACATGCATAGTTAAATTTTCATAATGCATAAAGCTGAGGGGCCAGAAAATGTGGGTTGATATTTTCCTATGAGAGCATTTTACAGATTTATTATATTAATGGGTTTCATATAATTGCAAACCAAGAGAATAGCAGAATACTATTTCATAAAACATAAAATGCATAACATCCTGTGATATTCTTATAGTTTGGAACCCCTGGTTCACAAAACCCTTGTTTGTTTAAGTGCCACCAGATGTCCTTGTTGAATCTGTTTGGATTTTTCCAGGAGGACCCCCCCCCACATAATTTAAACAAAACGAGCAGCCTCAGCAGAGTGTGATCAATGCTGACTGACTTGTTTTTATAGAAGGTTCAAGGGATTATCATTAGTTAATAGACTTCAGATATCAGAATAGGCCCCTTTAAGATTTTACATGACAACAGCAGCCAAACCAAACAATTAAATTAAACAATTATGTACAAGCTTTCTGATAAGGATCACCCATCCACATGTTCCCAGTCATCACTCCTAATTTATACCTCCCTGACTCCAGTATTTGACCTGTGACAGTACTCAGCCCCAGAATTGGACATGCAGCCTTTGATTTTTGGTCAATATTTAACCAACTATTAGTACTTTTTTCTGGTTGGATCCCATGCAGAAAAGGCTAGAGGCAAAAGGTTTTAAGAGTTTGTTAATGACTAATATATTATATGATGTACTTACCTCCGTTCTTCCGACGTCGGGGTGGTGGCCATTTGCTGGAACAGAAAAGACATCCATGTGAGTGATGGCTGTGGACTGAACATTTTGCGTTAAAATCTCTTTAGTTTACTTTCAACACCTTATACATGTGTTAATGACCTTAATGGTGTGTATATCTATTCCATAAATACCACCGAGGATGTCGCATCTTGACCTCAATGTGTCCCATAACTTTCCCGAGTAATGTTGACCTGGCACCTTATAGTGACAAGCCATCCTGCTTAAAGTGTCCATATCAGACCATCTTATCAATAGTAACCTCGAGGACTATTAAAAGCTTAAATATGTACATATATAGCAAGCAATATGCACTGCAACTCTTCTTATCTCTGCCTATGAAGATGGAACAAGATTATGCATTCAATACTGTCTGTTTTTCTGTTAGTCAATATCTCTGTTTGCAAACAACATATTTAATGGTAAATATGGTTTGGTGTCTTGTGTATATGTGGAGGTGTTGTGGCAAGGATAACAGGTATAAAGATGAATTCCAACAGGTATAAAGATGAATTCC
The DNA here is from genome assembly GCA_026874595.1 of Sipunculus nudus. Lineage (NCBI taxonomy): Eukaryota > Metazoa > Annelida > Sipuncula > Golfingiida > Sipunculidae > Sipunculus > Sipunculus nudus. The sequence goes on from CM049307.1 coordinate 62,280,246, forward strand.
AACAGGTATAATGATGAATTCCAACAGGTATAACAATGAATTCCAACAGGTCTAAAGATGAATTCCAACAGGTATAAAGATTATTTCCAACTGGTATAAAGATTCCAAAGGGTATAAAGATAATTCCAACCGGTAAGAAAAGTTTCCAAAGCTAAAAAATATTAATACCAACAGGTATAAAGGTTCCCCTTTGACAATCTTATCTATAATTGACTCAAATATTAATATTCAAGCAGTTTTAAATTACAAATAGTTGGTGCATTCATGTACTTAGGAAGATTGTTCATCTTTTGAAACTGGCAGACTGCTTCATTTTATCACATGATAACATATTTCCATGATATCATCCATTATTACAGAAACACACAAAACACAGTTAGAGGAACAGAAGTAAACTTAAAAAAAAAATAGTTTCCACAAAGCAGATATATAAATGTTCATAATAAATACTGCTTGTAATAAATACTTTGAAAGAAAATCTGGTCTTCCATATGATACTGCTACACTGACCCACTTGACTACTAAGCTGTCACGATGATCAATGTTAAACTCTACAATTCTGATGGCCATACAATCCAGTAAGTACATTTTGGGAGATTATCCCCCATAATCCATAAATGTGGTAGATCCTTTTCTGTATCATAATCCAGAGGCAAGTAGTTTTATCTTGAACAGGATAAGCATGATAAATCCTGTAATCCTTAGAAAATCTTCAAAAAGGACACTCTATGCTACAAAAACTTATAAACAGGTATGGTATGATGGTCATGGAGACATTTACAGGTCTTATGATGTCATATACATCACAACAGATGATACTACCAGCAGCAATAGATATATGATGTCCATAGTAAACTTGCGAATAAAAGGTCTTCCTTGCTTCTTTAAGACCATGCAATCCATCAAAAATGGCAGTGTAATCAAAAGACCTTATATGTGGGAAGTCTACCCTGGTAGTTGGTCTTTGAAAACTAAACCACAAGAGAGCATATAAAATATACATGAAATACTTTGGCCTTTCTTGAAAGCAAAATTAAGAGAGGAAAAATAATAGCTGAGAAAGGGCAAGCTGACACAGCTCAACATTGCTGCATTGTCTACATTGGGGCAGGAAGAAAAAAAGTCTTTTCCTCCGTGTAGGAGTAGTATTTCTTCAGAAAATTGGCATTTCATTACTAGTTGTCAATGGAGAGGCTAGTTTCTTCCACCATATGATGGATTGCTTCATGAAAATAGCATGCTTTACCCCCTCATGGAAGCCAGGAATACCTGCTGATAGCACCCTTGGCCTACAAACTATACCTTATTCAGGTACAAATTGATTGATTCTACACTTAATATCATACTCTGCCTTGACCTGTGGTATATTACAATGGATTTTTTTAAAGAACGATCATTACTTTTTCAAAAATGTAAAAAAAGACCCTATTTTCATATTGCATTATCTTTGTCTCAGCTATCAGAGGCTTTGTTTGAAGGTCAACAAACTTTGCCACAGCCTCTGTGCAAAAAGATCATATATATAAGAAGCTTCATAACTGGTAGTCACGCATATTCTGAACATTATTACTAATAACTAGAATGCATAACTATGGGGCCTACAACCAGAAAACCAACTGAAAATACAGAACACATTTTTTACTACACCAAAGCTCAGTTGATATCTAAGAATATGATAAAGTAAATATCCACTTTCTCTACCTGTAGTTAAAATTATGGAATATAGTCCCCAAATAGCACTGCTCACTGAAAGATTATGAAAATAATCAAATGACATGCAAGGATTATTGATTATGATAATGTAAATGATTATGAAATGATCACCTGATTATAATTATAAATTTATTTATTTTAAAGGCAAAAATATACATGATGTTTCTCTGCATTTCGCAGATAAAGAACTTGAATTACATTTCCCATAGATATATTTGATCATAAATTGTAACACCTGCACCACAGAATTCTCAGGTTTTTTCAGAAAAATGCCTGTGAAACTAGAATATTGGTAGTCGACTACGTGTATCCGGCAAAATCAGAGTGGGATGGGTGAAGTGAGGCATTGATTAAGTGTGTTGCATATAAGCATGGATGTCTGCAGCCGAAATCTGTATGTAGGTGGCCCCACCTACCACAAAATCCAGAAGGCTATCCAAGTTGTATACATATGCAAAATTTTAGGCAGATAAGTCAAACCATTTCTTGTATATGAGTGTGCAAAAATGGTGGCAGGTGGCGCCACCAATTTTGTGAACGATTAAGAGCTATGCGAGATCTATGAACATGCAAAATTTCAGGGGGATATGTCAAACCAGTCCTGAGATATAAGCCCGAATGTCTAAAGCATAAACATAAATGTAGGTGGCCACACCTGTCACAAAATCGAAAAAGCTATCCAAGAAATATAAACCTTCAAAATTTTAGGGAAATTAGCAAACCACTATTGACATATGAGTGATATTATTCCATGGCAGACAAACAGACAGATGCTGTGCAAAAAATGGTTATAGGTGGCTCCTCGATCCAGTTTGCCTATGATAAAAAGCTATATTAGATCCATACACATGCAAAATTTAAAGAGGATACAGCAAACCAGTCCAGAGCTTTAAGCCTGGATGTCTGCAGCGTAAACATATATGTAGGTGGTGCCACCTGCCACAAAATCCAGAAAGCTATCCAAGATGTATAAACCTTCAACATTTTAGGCAGATAAGTCAAACTACTGCTGAGATATGAGTGATTTTATCCAACAGCAGACAAACAGACCAACGCTGTGCAAAAATGGTTGCAGGTTGTGCCACCAATTTTGTGTATGATTAAGAACTATGTGAGATCTATACATATGCAAAATTTCAGAGGGATATGACAAACCAGTCCTGAGGTTTAAGCTTTAATGTCTGCAGCGTATACATAAATGAGGGGGGGGGGGGGCCACCTGCCACAAAATCGTAAAAGCTATCTAAGAAATATAAACCTTCAAAATTTTAGGCAGATAAGCAAACCACTATTGTGATATGAGTGATATTATTCCATGGCAGACAAACAGACAGACACTGTGCAAAAATGGTTGTAGGTGGCGCCTTCAGTTTTGCGTATGATAAAAAGCTATATGAGATCCAGTCACATGCAAAATTTAAGGAGGATACAGCAAACCAGTCCTGAGATTTAAGCCTGGATGTCTGCAGCGTAAACATATATGTAGGTGGCGCCACCTGCCACAAAATCCAGAAAGACAGATGCTGTGCAAAAATGGTTGCAGGTGGTGCCACCAATTTTGTGTATGATTATGAGCTATGTGAGATCTATACATATGCAAAATTTCAGGGGGATATGACAAACCAGTACTGAGATATAAGCCTGAATGTCTGCAGCATATTCATAAATGTAGGTGGGGCCACCTGCCACAAAATCCAGAAAGCTATCCAAGATGCATAAACATGCAAAATTTTAGGCAGATAAGCAAACCACTATTGTGATATGAGTGATATTATTCCATGGCAAACAAACAGACAGAGGCTGTGCAAAAATGGCTGAAGGTGGCGCCTACAGTTTTGCGTATGATAAAGAGCTATGTGAGATCAATACACATGCAAAAGTTCAGGAGGATATGTCAAACCAGTCTTGAAATATAAGCCTGTATGTCTGCAGCCTGAACATGAATGTAGGTGGTGCCACCTGTCATAAAATCAAGAAAGCTATCCAGGATGTATACACATGCAAAATTTTAGGTGGATAAGTCCTACCAATGCAGAGATATGAGTGATTTTATCTCAAGGCAGATGAACAGATGGATGCTGTGCGAAAATGGTTGCAAGTAGCACCACCATTTTTAGTGTATTTATAAAGCTATCCAAGGGCTCGTTTGTGCAAAATTTTCAGTCAAACCTTTCCCCGAGATATGTGGGTTTATGTGTAGAAACAGATGCACAAATGGATGCTGGGCAGAGGGGAAAGGTCAGAGATCAACCAAAAATGAGGGTGCAGCAGTTCACATACGACCCGATCATAATTCAGAATTTTAAAAAATTCTGCCCAGTGGTTACGGAGGAGTTCTCAACAAGAGCATCGCAAACCTGCATAATATGCCTGTCGTGTATCTGGTGGCCTCTGACCTCATTAAATATGTGTGAATTTTCATGAGGAGGTAATTTGGGTGAGAAACGCTATTGGTAAATATGTATTATAAGTTTCATAAAAATCCATAGGATTTTTGTAAGTCATCAAGGTGGCCTCCAAAGTGCAGTGACCCCCAGATCTCATTAAATATGCATGAATTTTGCTGGAAATCAAACTAAAGTGAGATATTTTACTGATTAACATTTTTTTATGAGTTTTATCAATATCCTTCATATTCTTTGTAAAGTAGCCTAGTGACCTGTGACCTTATCACATATGCGTGGATGTTGCCCATAATCAAATTTAGGCGAGATAATCTATTGGTAAGTAATTATGGTGAGTTTCATGAAAATCCACCAAAATCCCTGGTAAATTATCGCAACAATGCTAAAAGTTGACGGATGGACAGACAGTGGGTATACCATAATACTCCTGTCATAAGATGGGCATATAAAAAGGTTACATATTCAGTATGCTACTATGCATTCAATATACTGTTATACATTGTTTTATGCTTAATTGTTTTGTTAATAAATTCATCAAAATATTCTGTAAAACAAAATGGACCTGAGAATGATACAGCCAAATCAAGGTGGATTAATTTTCTTCAGACAAATTTATGAAAGCAGTTCCAGTTAATACACAAATATGAATATAATACAGGGGTTTGGCCATTACAAAATGAAACTTGATACCCATGAGGGCAAAACAGTTAAAGCATCAGGATTGATAAATAGGAAGGTCTAGGGTTCTTGGAAAAGGCAGACAACAAAAAAGGAAAAATATGAAAAAGTCAGATGTTAATAAAATATAAGAAAAAGAAGTCCTGGCTGAAACTGAGAATGATAAAAACAATAAATATAAAAAGGTTTTCTATTTGCTTGTTACTCTGGTTGTTTTGTATTTCACTACAATGCTGTCATATGATGCTCAATGGAGGTAAATAAAGACAAGAACAGGAGAAAAAGAAGCAATATTGGATGCAGCATAAAAGTTTTCACAGAAAACTTGTAGGAATGAAATGAGGCGGACAGTGAACAAGTAAAGAACATCCAGTTCAAACATGAATGACAGATGCTATCTGAGATAAGGAGAAATATGATCATAAATGTATTACTATACACCACTCAAAGAGCAAACCCGAAAAAAAGCTTTTTCTATCCCACATCATCACTCAAATGAATCATTTTAAATTATTTTGTATTTCATCCTGTACTTCATGACAAATTTATCTGCACTGCCATGTGGTACTGGTGTCGCTACCAGATGTCACTGCTAGCGGCAGGTCTTGCAGAGAAAAATATGTACAAGTTAGCAAATGTAATCCTACAGCTATATATATCCTTATCTGGAGTGAAGTCTTAATGTCTCATGAAATGGCCAGGAAATAATAATCTTTGTAATCTAAACTTTTCCTTAGGGGGGGGGGGGAATATCATAATAAGACCCTCTGCCCAACTCTGTAAAGAGTATATGATCTCTGCCCACCTCTGTGTGGGTTTTATGACCTCTGTCCAACTAGCATGTAAGCATATATGATATCTGGCACACTCTGTAGTGAAGAATATCACATATCTACCTCCTAGGGAATAATATGACATCCAAATCTGTATGGAATAATATGACCTCTGCCAATATGTTTATATAACCCATCCATCTTATTAAGGGCACAGTATTCAGACAGCAAGTTCATATTATATTAGCCTGTAAGAAATGTGGCCATACAGCAAATCAAAGAATATAAAGAAAAACATTCTACCAACGTCACTGACCAGAGCATGTATTGTCTGATGTCATATTAACATGACAACAGAATTCATAAAATATATATGTGATCTTCAAGAAAATGAAGGACAGGAATTCACCACCAAGAATCAAACTGACTATCTCACAGGAAGTTATCAGCATTACAAAAATTCTAATGCACAACGTAACTGTAGACAACTTTATGTTTACATAACCCGCTTCTGTCAATTTACACATAAAATCATTTAAGGTAATCATTATACCATGAAATCATGTTTCCCTATGAATTTATAATGATAGTCCTATGCTGTCATTTATGCCAGGGTTAGTTCTATGTTTTATTAAAATTTTGAAAAACTGATATTTGAAAGGGGGGGGGGGGGATTCTGCACTAACAAATTTGCCCTTTGATTCTTTATAAATCTCACAAATTCTTTCTTCTCTAATATCATTATTAACCTTATATATATATCCAGGCACTCACTGCAGTTTTGTTATTCGTTACTAAGAGAAATAAAAGTCACATTGTCTCTTAATCTTATATAACAGAGATCTCTGAAAATCTCAGGTTGATGCCACCTTCTGTATGTCATATTTTTTTATCAATAAGCACCTATTATCCTTGCTTTACCAGGCCTGCAAATCCTGGTTTCAATACACTGTGTTGCATCTTGTAGAAAACCAACAATGCTTTCCACAAAGTCTAATCAAATTACCATCCTTTTCAATTAAAGCCACAACTTGAGATAAGTTTTGTTCATATTTTCCTTTATAATTTAGGTTGAGGAAAATGCAAAACAAGCAATAACAAATGTTGTCAAATTCAACTTTTAATTTATTTTTTTCCCCGAGGCTGCTTGTTTTTTATTAATTTCTATTACCATGGCAGAAGTCATTATAATTTCAACAGATGTTCCAACCACTCATTCCGAAATTGTATAAAAAATCATATAACTCAATCGAATGTAATATTAAACCTTTCGATTCAATGTAATATCACACCAGTGAGAGGAAATATAATATTTTACATGACTCAAAAGGATTATATTCCCACAAGATTTCCAAAGACAACAAAGGGAAACAAATATAATCCCACAAGGATTAAACATACCAAGTACAAATTCACTTGTTCTCATCGTCCACTGAAATGCCAGAAAATATGAATATTACAGGTCACCCCTTTTGCTCCGATTATCAGGAAAAGTAATCCAGCGTGAATGTTTCCTTCCACAGGGAGACGCATAAAGGTTAGCTCCAACTATCTGTGAGAGATTAATGTATCCCCTTTTGGTTCAAGGAAAACTGCAGAGAATCACGTTCTCTCTAAAAGCTTTGAAGACCGAAGATGACTCGTATATTATGTTAAATCAATGTGTTTCTTTGATCAGTGTTTCTACTTTTATCTTACAATGTTTCATTGTCCTAATATTTAAGACCAATAGCTCTATATACCAATTAAAAATATTTTTTTTAAATGATTATTGCCAAGATAAGATTTCACTAGAGAAATACTTCTCCGATGATATACTGAGAATTCACAAGAACTCACAAACTGACTAAACTACCAAGTAACTAACCACAGATGTCAGTCAGTTTTTCCAAAGGACTCATATGATCATTAATGGCTCTGACAAGAATTGATACTATCATGATGGCTCTGATAATAAGTGGTACCATTATTGATGGTCAGAGCCATGGCTCTGATAATAACTGGTACCATTATTGATGGTCAGAGCCACAACTCTGATAATAACTGGTACAAATATTGATGTTAGAGTGATTTGCTCTGATAATAACTGGTACAAACACAATGATCAGAGTCATGGCTCTGATAATAACTAATACACTTATGGATGGTCTTGACAAATATTAATGACTACAATCTTCATAAACTGGTGGAGTGAACTGAACAAGTCTTTCAATTATTCTTAACCTGTTTCTCAAAGAAACATCACAACATAGAGTGTGAAAGATTTAAAGTTCTCTGTCAGCGCCTGACTGGCTAATTTTTGGATAGTGTGGCCTAAAACTTTTCCAATTTAATCCTTATTGTTTATTAATCTCTATCTATTTACTTTTTCAATCCCTGTTTTTTTCATTGATGAAAAGGCACCTTATAAGATAGATCTGACCTCCTCTAAGATGCCAATGTCTTTCACTTCACTATTTGGCTAATTTGAAATCAGTTAAAACTATGGACACTTAAAAACGGATACCTAGCATTTGACCATAATTGAAAGTTGCCTGCATCAGTGCAAGGTCAAGGTTATACTCATGATTTTTATGTGCCTCTGACAGACTGATGCCCCTAAATTCAAGAATATATCAACATTGTGAATTTCACACTTATTGAACTGTAAAATTTATGTGCCGAAATGGCTTTAAAATATTTATATGAAACTGCCATTGCGGAATATAAATTATGGAAAACATTATCTATATACTGCTGCAAAAAATGTATCTAAACAAATTTGTGGTGGGGATAAAAATGAAAGACAAATAAAAGGAAAGAGCACTTGAAATCCAAATAGATTAAACCTTTACATACCTATCTGATCACGTGTCAGTTCAAAACATTGTACAAATAGTTAAGTCAAGACACTTTAAAACCTACTCAAGAGGTGGTTTCATAAGGTTAAAGTAAAACAGGTTTGTATTTGTCCCTGTGAGTGCCTTAAAACCATTTTGGCACTCATCCAAAAACACCACACAAAACTTGTGTGTGTCTGCATTTCCATTGGTCAACATGCAGAATGTACCACAATGTGAATGTGATATGTACACCAATGTGAATGTGAAATGTACAAATATGTGAATGCAAATAATGTTTGGTAACAAATAATTCAAACCATTTTTGTATAGGAAAGGGTACGTATTACTGCAATCACTGAAACATTTGATTCAGCGTTAAATTTACAGCTAGATCGAGTCTCTTCAACAAGTACAATTTCACTGAAATTAAGCAAAGTCTTTACAGATTGTTTCTTGCACATGTTATGCTGGCAGCCTGTGAGCTGTGAAAATATATGGGTTTACAACCAATCAAAAACCTCACTTGTGTCACAGGTAATATCATAAAAAACACTTTCACCATTATTATCCATTACGATCCATTTATCAAACAAGTCACGATGGACTAGAAGATTGAATCAGACTCCGCCCTTTCTCTCTCCTCAATTTACTGTAGCTGCATTTAAGTGATTTACAATGTTTTACTTCTACAGCCAATTGAATATATCAGGCACATAAAACCAAGCGGCTCGCTACTCAACAGCTCCAAAGGCAACTTTGCAGCCTCTTCTGAGGTCTGGCTGATAAAAGACTCTGATGGAACAGCTATGGTTGTTATGAGTGATTTTGCAAAATTAATAACTGGGCCATGCAGCCTTGTGGTGTACAGGGTCATCCAGGGTTTGCCAATATAAACAGCGATTCAGAACCAGTGACTGAACAAGCACTGAGAAGAGTAATCTTGTTCCTAAAGGGACTGTGTAGGCCCTAACAGGACTTTTGAGGGTTCAACTTGAGCTAAATGTCACTCTGAACATGAACAGATTCTAAACCTTAGCCCAATATATCTGACCTTAGCCAAGAAGCCAAGACCTAGTCAGCATTCAAATCAGTGTCCCCAAGTCCCATTTCGTTTCCTGAGCGAGTCCATCGATGGGAGAGCAGAGGCTGCTTACCAGCTTTTCATCTGCTACGGAGTCTGAAGAGAATACATCAGTAGCTGTGAGGATGAGAGACTTTTTCCTACTAGCTTGGTATCACAACTGATATTGCATTGTTAGCCTGCATGCCCAGCACAGTAAATTGGATCTAATTGACTGTTTACACAGCTAACCTGGCTTGCTGCTGACAATTAATCATTGCTCTACCCCTCTTTGTGTGTGGCCTTCTGATTTACAAATAAAGGAAATGTCATCCTCTCAAATGTCATTTATCAATTGTTGTGACACTAATCCTGCTTATACAAATATATCAAACCTAAAAACCACAGGCTCCTAACAGAAACAGCCCAAGTCTCTTTTCACAAAAGTTGATTGCTTAATTTGCTGTATACAATAAAGTATTGTTTCTGGTTCTGAAATAATTTTTCCTTTAGTCCTTTGTTAAATAATGTTAAGGACTCATTCATTGAAATGAGATAAACTTAATGAGGCAATTTTCTTTTAGGGACTCCCCAAAAGTACCATATAACAGTACTAAGCCTTCAAATATGAAATACCTAACTGAAACGTTGCAACAATGAAAATAGGGATGTTTCGAATGCTTATCATTCCTTAAAGTATAGGTATAGTGATCTCACATAACCTACACCTTTCAAGCCTGATAGAGCTTTAAGCAGGATGAGGGCAACAGAAGAATGAATGTTCATGGTATCTGTTTTACCTCAATCACTTCAATAATATATTCAACTTTCCATCGTCTCATATCATAACATTAAAATACCCACCTGATAAGAAAAACTTCCATGGAATGAATTTTTCCAAGACACAACATTTGAATATACCCGCCAGATGAAGTCTCCTAACTCAGCTGTGGCTGAACGTACCCGAAGTTTCCGATCCCGCCGGTGCTGAACCAGTTTATTTTCTCTGACATTTTGTTGCATACTGCCCAGACTTAAATGGTCACTGGCTCAGAATCCATCAGAAGTTCTTATACTCCTTTGGTATGTCCCTGATGACTAACACATTTTGAATATACATATAAATAGGCGGTCTTTTGAGCTCCGTTTCACAGGTGACATAAATTAATTTGACCTGTGTTACTAATGGTGATGTGTCCGTCAAATATGCAGGTCAAACCCACCATATGATGCTCTAGTCTATACATCAAAGTCACGTATGTAACCAACGACAAGATCTTTCACTGACAGTCAACAATCTTTACAAGGTGCATGCTTGGCTGACCAGTTCTCCTGAGTAGGTTCAAACAGAGCGGATGCTTAAGAATTGTATGTTATCATTTCTTATTCACAACTTTGAAATGTTTTGACTTTTTCTTGGGAACTAATTAACAAAGAGATATTACAATTATTAATTTAAGCACATTAAGCTCATTTACTGTATTTTTAATCCAAAATGAGACCAAACTGATTTTGTTTAACAGGTTGACACAACACTTAAATTTAACAATTTATTTTTGAGATATATTCCCATATATCCTGCAGACGACCATTTTTCCTGCAGCACAATCTCCAAAATTGGTTTTGTATGATTTGTTGATTAAGTATAAACAACATGCAGAGGTGTCTGACTGGAGGCTGACACTGTTTATCACTCAGTTCTGCTGCCTGTGAAAATTAATTGAGGCAGAGGCACCTATAATTCATTGACCTTTCATCTACCATTGTTCAATGTTATAAAATGTCTGTGACACATCCTTCCTGAATTGCTCTGTATATACCTCTCAAATACTATCTCTCTTCTATATGTCTTTTACACATCACACTCCTTGATACACGTTATGTTCAGCATTGAAAACACAATTTCACAATTATCTCCCGTCTTTCTGTGGATCTGAGATAAAACTCTCATTTCCAGCAAGATTATATATAACTAGATCCTTTTGAAATGTTCCTTCCTTGATCGTTCAATACTGCCAGGTTTTACATACAACCCACAGATATCCATTTGGACTCAGAATTAAAAGACAACCAGCTGTTTGAAAAATATTCATGATATTGAGAACAGGTGCAGCGAACTGCAATTAAGCTTTCCCGAAATGCTGATTCAGCAAGAAAAGAGTCCTGGAGAGCATCTTTGTGTAGGATCTCGAGAAAAGGATTGCAGTCTGCCTCATGTTGTTGTGTGTCTGACCTCAAGTGGCTCCATTGTGGTGGTGTATAAGAAAAGTGCTGAACAGTCTCTACCTCAAACGCTGCTAGAAGACGTGACAGAGGAGCTGTCCTCCGTCGTCACTGTTTACAACTGATAAATGTAAGGAGCCTTAACTGTACAGTTGGCAAGTTGGCAAATATCTGAAGCTTTGCATGTCCCCTGCATGGGCAAACACCTACCACACCAAAGAGTCACTATAGCAGGCAAATAGCGAGTGTCCTAAAGTGAACCTGTCCCTGTCAGGACATCTGTTTTTCACTCATGTGTGTCCACTTTGATACACAAGGAGACGATGACATGAATCAACAAATTTAGGGTTGTGTTTATACAGTGTTGTGACAGATACTGTACAATGTGCCAAGCTGTACATAATATTTTCTTTTGAAGGTTACCAGGTGTCACACGTCATTCTTTTTCCCTCAGTAGAAAAACAAACAGGTGTATACAGCTAAGTTTTGCCCCCAAGGGATATGAGAGTGTGAAAATCTCTAGTAAAATATGTCTTTCAATAAATTTTAATGCCAGAGGAGCCAAGTGTATGGAGTGGTAAACAGACATGATCTTTGCAAGAAGAGGCAGAGAATTATGGGATAGATCAACCACAAAATAAGCTTAATGTACAACTAACGTTCTGGCCTCAGAAGTATAGTGTATGTACACACAGACAAACAAGGCTCATAAATGATAGGTCTTGGCTCAATGCTACGTAGTCTCCTTTACAGAGCCACCAGGCCAGTTAATTTGATGGGAGGTGGCGCGTGTCATTCAGGGCAACCTAGCAGACGATTACACTATAATCATACAATATCATTACCACTAATGTCTGCTTCTGTCAATAATAAAACAGTAAGTACAGAGAACTGAGAGCATTTCTAAAGGGCCTTAATAGATGATAATGAGAGAGGATAACTCATGTTAGGACACCTTTCATGATAACCTACAGAGACTGCTTATATTTATTCATAAGGGCCAAGGTCATGCACCTATACTGACCAATTCTTATAATCTTATATGGACTTTTTATTCCCCTTCATGAAAACCATACTATATTATCTAGTTGTAAAAGTTTTTTTTTTATATTTTTTTAAAACCTTGCTGTTTCTGTTAATACATAGCGTATAGTAAACACCTGTTTTGATATTTCCTTTTTTTGGAGAGATTTTCATTTTTTTTACTTTATATATATTAATATATTTATAGGCACACAACTATGTACAAAATATTTAGGAAATACATTATTCATAAATTCTTGAACCCATCAATGATGTAATTAATGTAATATATTCTTTAAATAATCCTTAATCATTAATGTTGAACCATAAATGCTTAAATCCCTTATTCTTAATTTAAGCTTAAATTATAAAAACAAATAAATGGATTAGACAAATAAACCTAAAAGCCTGATATATAACAGTTGGAAGTAGGTGAGTTCAATACACCTCGACAACAATTACGCCAGTCTAACAAAGATGAAACCATCGTCTAATGGATAATCCTTTAGGGAATTACACGTTTTTAATTTGCACCATACTGCAATTACTATTTGCAATAAATGAAAATAACTGCCCTTAATATCAATAAACCAGACCAAAAACTTAAATGGATTATTTCATATTAAAAGTGCTTGACTGAACTCTTGATGGTGTTAATGGTAGATGGATGCACAGTTTCGATATATATTCTAATATGTGGTCTATAAAGTCCCCATGCATGAGTGATCCCAGGAAGAGAACAGGAGATGACATTTGAGTATGATAAGTGTGGGCTGAGAGTGTGTGTGTATCATAAATACCAACTCCATTTGCCATAACATTTACTTTCTGTCATATTGGGTACAATGATAAGAGGGAAAGTGTCCAGGGTTCTGGTGACAAAATCGATATACCATAAAGACCCCAAGGGCTAGAGAGATACCATAAACAATCCACCGCAGCAGGAGTCTGAGGAAATCATAGAGCTGGCTTTGGCGCTTTACGTCATACTTTCACTGCTCTGATATAATACCTCTAACAGTCAAAGCAGCTCCATTTGTCTAAGAATGAAAACATGGAATATAAAAAAAAATCGATTTTCTTTTAAAGCTTTGGCAAATACAAGTAACATGATATTTCACATTCATAGATTAATGTTTTCTGCATTGGACTTCAATGCAAAAACCATTATAGATAAAAAATAACATTGTTAATTGCCATTTAAATCTGCACGTTTTTGATTAATTTTGGTCCATGAATACAGAGAAAGTGAACAATGGAAAAAGACAAATAATTTACTGTAGGATATTCAAAAAGTCTCCTATTTCAATTCGACTGAATCACAAGTGATGTCCCTCCATGTAAGTGAAGGATTTTTTTTTTCAAAGAGAAGCCATTAAGATAACAAAATTAATGACTTGATATGGAACATAATTAAGAACTGGGAGTGAAGCATAGCGACAATGAAGAATGGATTAAAAGTGGAAATAATTGAACCTGCAGAGAAGAAATGAAAACAGTATCTAAATTAGAATACCGGTAGTCGACAAGCGACTACGTGTATCCGCCAAAATCAGAGTGGAACGGGTGAAGTGAGGCATGGATTGAGTGGCAAGGGGAAATAGAGTGAAGTGTTGCATACTAGCATGGATGCCTGCAGCCGAAATGTGCATGTAGGTTGCGCCACCAACCACAAAATCCAGAAAGCTGTCCAAGTTGTATACATATATGCAAAATTTAAGGCAGAAATTTCAAACCACTGCCGAGATATGAGTGATTTTATCCCACAGCAGACAAACAGACAGATGCTGTGCAAAAATGGTTGCAGGTGTCGCCACAAGTTTTGCGTATGATAAAGAGCTATGTGAGATCCATACACATGCAAAATTTTGGCCCAATCTGTCAAACGGTTCCCGAGATATGAGCTTGGATGTCTGCACCATAAACTAGAAATAGGTGGCGCCACCTGTCATAAAATCAAGAGAGCTGTCAAGGATGTATAAACCTGCAGAATTTTAGGCAGATAAGTCAAACCACTGCAGAGATATGAGTGATTTTAACCCAAGGCAGATGAACAGATGGACACTTTGCAAACATGGTTGCAAGTGGCGCCACCATTTTTTGTGTATGTTATAAAGCTATACATTTATATTTGTAGGGCAACATTTGTACAAAATTTTTTTCCTGATTGGTCAAACGGTTCCCGAGGTATGTGGGTTTATGTGTGGAAACAGACACACAAATGGACACTGGGCAGAGAGGAATGGTCAGAGGTCAAAGCGAATTGGTTAGGCACCAGTTCACATGTGAACCAATAACTGGTGTAAGTTAAGGAAAAATCCATCCAGTAGTCTCAGAGGAGTTCTCCGGAAAGGAACGCCGCTGCGGCGGAACCAAGTCAAAAACACAGTATTTGCAAAACTTCATTTTGGCAGATACAATATCTGAAAGACTGCATAAGATAAATGATAATCTATACAGATGACTGAAATTTCAGGCCAGAGAGAAGATAAATGCCATAGAGATGGCGGTAGTCAAGATATATATATGGACTCCCTGCATTTGGCACTGAACATCTTGAGAGGACAGACAGAAGAACAAGAGATGACCAGAAGAGAAGAAAAAATGGATATATGAATGAGAGATGAATGAAAGACTAGGAAAAGTCAGTTCGAAAAATTAAGAGATGATTGACAGGTTTGGACACGACAGACTGGCAAGCAATAATGATGGTCCAAAGGATAATTGATTAATTACTGATAATTAAATACACTGCAGATAACCAACTTTTTGTCAATCAGGAGATTAAAGCAAAACTGACAAGTTTACAAAACTGATTATGCAGAGTTCATTCCAGATGGCTGGAAAGGAATGATACATAACTGATAAGTCAGGTAACAGTGACACACTGGAATTAAAAGGCAATTGATATATTAGACAATGATGGAAATTGAGGTCTCTTGCGAGAATTGTTGCAACTAAAAGACTTCCTCTTGTGACCTGCATGGTTATGAAAGTTGAAGATGAAGTTTATTGGATAAATCTGAAGATCAAGAGAAGAAAAATGGCTGTGGAAACTGACAAACGTGCTGAAACTGAACAAAATGACTTTATTTACTGCAGTCAATCAGGCATGGATCCAAGATGTTTTGCAGGGGGGTCTACGCTACTGGAGATAATCATTGGGTGATAATTCCGAGCAATTTACCAGTCATGTTATTAATTGGGTCTAAACCAAATATTGGTGATTAAGAGCAAGGGACCCCCTGGATTGGTGCCTGTTTATGGCAAATCTGACAGTGATGACTGCCACTAGGGAATTAAAGCTATATATATAAAATGTATGTATATAAATTCGAAAAACGGACTGTACACATCATCACATATGATACACTGTACATATTCTAATAAAACTTGGATTACCACATCTTTCTAGATAAGGTTCTTATGAAGATATGTGCTATGTGATAATATACCAACATACCTGTGAACTGACCGTCGGAAGACTGCGTGCAATATCCATGTATTTGAGATAGCATCGAAGCATCATGTCTGGTGACTTTGGACAAATTAAGAAGAATGACGAAGGAGGTGATGGCTTTGGCCCTGTGACAGCTTTGTGAGTTGCTGATGGGATCCAAACACTGGGCTGTCCCTATAGACTTGTATGGTCTGAATGCAGGCACTCCACATCTAATGGTACTATATTCAATATCTACGATGATACTGTGGGCTGTGGTGACAGGCGGCAATGAGCAGCAGCTCTGACACCTGCACCATACATGAAGCAGAGACCACTGATATAACTCGGCAGCCTGCAAGGAGCCACTAACAGCCTTACATCCCTCTTTGCACTATTAGATCTAAGCTTGCAGCTGGGGTATCGCATGCAGTTACAGAGATTTATCGTAACGCCACAATCTCATCTTAAATTAAATGGAAAGATGTAACTAGATGCCATCACGGTCTTCAAACGAGACAGGTATTAAAAAAAAAAACTCCCTGCTTAATGCTGATCCTGTTTAGATGACACTGATGACTGTGATAGCCCGACAAAAAAAACCTCCCAGATTATGTCACTCAGATGATGGTATGCACACAGACCTTTTTCTTATAACAGTGTTCTATGTAATAAAGCTCCTGTCAAAGGTTTCCAGAACATGGGACATTTATTTGCTTTATTTTACAAAGAATGAGAAATTTACAGGGTACTCTACTGAAAACTTTTCTGAAATATAAGCAGATAATTCTAATACCTTTAAAGCACAATACACCCAAATTCCAAGAAGATTAATTCTGTGCTTTTCTTATTATCACAGATTATTCTATATTTCCATTAAAGATTATTGATCTTAATAATAGGATTCTTTTTTCTACTTTTAAGTTTTAGTTTTATATTCATTATTAAATGACAATTAATACAAATAACAAAGTAAACCATTATTTCCTTCATTAAAAACATAACACTATAGTTAAAATCAAATATTATATACTTCACTGATAACTGAAACTAGTTACACAGCTTAGGTAATGCTAATACCTCATATAACATAAAAAAAGTATATTTTATAAGAGGTAACTATAGCTACCTGAGATTCATAAAAATAATAAAACTCTCTATTATTTTTCTTAGTCTTACATAGGTAATCAATTTGACTCATAAATACATAACCTGAAGTAAAGATCTTACTTTCAACATAAGACTCATAAATAAATTAATGCAATATACCTAATATTACCTGTCATTATAAAACCGTTTAGTTACATATCATACGACTGATAAATATATAAATGCAATTATACCTAATATTATTTCAGGTAAACCAAATTAAGACTTATGCATACCGGTTTTTCCACATGTTATATATTTTACACAGTTGTTATCTATAATATGCGCTGTTAGTGTGCCTCACCTGAAAGTTAAAGCAGAAAGCAAAAGAGATGTTGCAGCTCCAGGACCCAGATCTGTCCCTGCCTGCCATTCTAGATT
This sequence comes from Sipunculus nudus, assembly GCA_026874595.1. NCBI lineage: Eukaryota > Metazoa > Annelida > Sipuncula > Golfingiida > Sipunculidae > Sipunculus > Sipunculus nudus. The sequence continues at coordinate 62,297,912 of CM049307.1, forward strand.
TTACTGAAAACATACCCTTAAGTATAAAACATTTCCTGAGAATCATTCCCACTGTCCAACTAAATTTATGCAAGTGCACATCATGAAAACATTTAGTGTATGAAAATTGGACTATAAGGCTCAATGTCTCAAACTAACTCAGAATCCTGCCTTTCTGACAATTTTTCACTTTTCATAAAGTAACACAAAATGTATGCTTAACTGATATATTTCAAGGTCACAAAAACTCTGAAACATGTGATGGCAATGGTCTACTAATTTCCTTCAATTATCTTCTAGACAATCATTTTTTTTTTTCAAGAAGAGAACTCTCAGTCAGAGACCCCATACCTCCACCAACATTTGGATCGCCAAAACAAAGGCGGCACCAGTCAGGTCAAATCTTTGCATGCATGCTAAAGCATCTTGCACCCCTTCTGGAGACCTGATACCACTGAAAGATGCTGGACAAACATAAGTCTCCCATCTTGCTGATCTTGCCTCATCTTCCCTCATCTAAACAGTCTGATTGTTACTTTGGTGTTACCATAACCTTCCACTGTTGAACCTGTCTGAAAGAAGAACCACCTGTCTAGTAAGACTCTCTCAGGCTGTCTATTAAGATCACCTTTGAGTGAACCTAGTGCATTCACACTGCTTATAACTGACCTGTCTACTATAAGACCCACTAGGAATTAAGACCACTTTTGACCAGTCAAATGGGTGATCTTATACCACAGGTTTCACCTTTTTTTTTATAACATCTGTTATTAACATTTTGAGTAAAGATGCTAACAGACAGACATTTTTTTACCAATCCAATGGTGGTAAAAAAATATAACTTCCTGGTAGGTTCAAAAACAGAATACTTCTTGGGAAAGGATAATTATGCTGAAAAGTCTGAATTCTTGAGAGACATCATTGAGGACACATATGAATGGAAAGGCACTGAATGACAAACAGCTGTAGGTACGTCTTAGGTTCAAATCTGCTTATTCCAAGGCCAAACATGGTGAATTTTACTCTCAAACATAATATAGTGAAACCTGTGAAATAAGACCACCTGTGTGACTGGCCAATTGTGGTCTTAATTAACAAGTTGCCTTTTAAGACAGTGAGTTATAACCAATGTGAATGCTTTCGGTTTTCTCAAGGGTGGTCTTAACCGACAGGTGGTCTTTTAGAATGGTTCCACTGTAATATGACTAACAAATACATTCCTGTGCAGCGTGGTGTTGTAATGGATTGGGGGTTGGATGTTATGGGTTTGCATCCTGTTAAGAGAGCCTTCAGTGCTAATACCCCTGGCCAAAGTCTTAACCACAAGGGTGAGCCCTCTCCACCAGGAAATGAATGGGTAATGATCATGGGAGCAGGCAAATGTAGACTGAATAAGCATCTAATGCCCATTATAGTTCTTTTGGTTTGTACACTCCCAATGGTTCTGATAACAGCTATGAGATTAAAAAGGCCTGCAGGCCTAATGCGAACCTGTGCAAAGTTTGGGATTATGAACGGAGGTTTATTTTTAAAATTTAATATTGATCCTCTTACGTCCTGCATATCTACCTTAGTCATTTTGATTTCAGCAAAATGGACATTTCGGACCTGCAAGTTTCAGACTATGACATTTTAAAACTAGAATATGGGTAGTCGACAAGCAACTCTGTGTATCTGCAGAAATCAGAGTGGGACGGGTGAAGTGGGGCATGGATTAAGTGGCAAGGGGAATAGAGTGAGGTGTGTTGCATATTAGCATGGATGTCTGCAGTGTAAATGGGAATGTAGGTGGCGCCACCTGTCATAAAATCCAGAAAATTGTCCAGGATGTGTAAACCTGCAAAATTTCAGGTGGATAAGTCAAACCACTGCTGAGATATGAGTGATTCTATCCCAAGGCAGATGAACAGATGGACGCTGTGCATAAATGGTTGCAGGTGGCTCCACCAGTTTTGCCTATGATGAAGAGCTATGTGAGATCTATACATATGCAAACTTTTGGCCCATTCTGTCAAACAGTTCCCGGGATATGAGCTTGTATGTCTGCAGAATAAACATGAATGTAGGTGGCGCCACTTGTCATAAAATCAAGAGAGCTATCCAGGATGTATAAACCTGCATAATCTCAGGTGGATAAGTTAAACCACTGCTGAGATATGAGTGATTTTATTCCAAGGCAGATGAAAAGATGGTAGCTGTGCATAAATGGTTGCAGGTGGAGCCACCAATTTTGCCCATGATGAAGAGCTATTAGAGATCTATACACATGCAAAATTTTGGCAAAATCGGTCAAACGGTTCCCCGGATATGAGCTTGGATGTCTGGAGAGTAAACATGAATGTAAGTGGCGCCACCTGTCATAACATCAAGAGAGCTGTCCAGGATGTATAAACCTGCAAAATTTCAGGTGGATAAGTCAAACCACTGCTGAGATGTGAGTGATTTTAGCCCAAGGCAGACGAACAAATGGACGCTGTGCATAAATGGTTGCAGGTGGCGCCACCATTTTTGTGTGTGTGTTATAAAGCTATCAAAGGGCAAAATTTTTAGCCAGATCGGTCAAATGGTTCCCGAGATATGTGGGTTTATGTGTGGAAACAGACGCACAAATGGACACTGGGCAGTGAGGAAAGGATAGAGGTCAACCAAAAATGAGGGAGCAGCAGTTCACATGTGACCTGATGATAAACCCGATTCGCTTAAAATGCAAACCAAGTTTTTTTCAAACGGTTGAAAGATATAGTTCCAATAATCTGGAAATTATGCATCTAGACATTGTGTCTAGATGTCTAGACGCTGAGCCAGGTCATTTGCCATGGTGATGTCTGGACCCCACCTGGTTGTACTGAGTGACCTCTTGAATTGGCTGCTGAAACTCAGCATATTGTCAAATCTGTTTTCAAACACAGAAAGCCTTTTTCAATTGGCTACACTGCTTTTTTAAAGCTGCATTTTCCCAATCTATTCTTATAAAACTGACAGAACCCTACCATAGAATAATTCTTGTAAATTTTAAACCAATTGGCTTAAAGTTTCATCATAAAACAGTGTATAAGCTAGAAGCATCTAAAATTACATTTTCACTTGTAAAAAAAAAATCAATTTAGGTGGCGCCACCAATACCTCAATTTCATATATGACATGTGACAAACATTGGTATAAAAGTTGCTGATGATAGCTCTAGCCGTTTCTGAGATTTAAATTTTAATGTGCTTTTTTTGGACAGATGACGAAGTTCAACCTCCTGTAACTCGGCCAAAAATCTCCGAACTGGAACCATTTGAACAAACTTGAGATAGATTGTTCCAGGGATCCTTTCTTTGAAATATTGGAAAATTTGGCTGGGCAGTTTCGGAGAAGAAGATTTTTAAAGCTTTTTTAGCTTTTTCCCTATAAAAACTCAGAAAATGCACTTTGAAAAAAAAAAACAACAAAATCAGGTGACTGTTTATTTGCAAAAATTTGGTGATGCTAGCTCCTGCTGTTTTTGAGATAGTTATGGTTAACATACAGATGACACATGACGCAAGATGTACAACGGACGACGCTGAACCATCACATAAGCTCACAGGTTCGCTAACAAGACAAAAACCGGAAAGGCAATTAAAGTTGGATTAGAGGCATCTTTTTAAAACCACCTGCTCAGCCGAATCCATATTGTTTTATTTCACTTGCAATAACTGCTGTTGATCATTGTGTGAATATGAACCAATTTTTATTTGTAATGCAGGTGAAGAATAACTGAATTCATGAAAAACAAAAATTGACATTTTGTAACTGTTTTTTATCTGTTGATGCATGATATTAATATAACCCATTTAATTTACCAATCCCAACTTATTTTCAGTATAATTGACTGCCCAATGATTCCAGCCATCAATTCAATACAGTATTATAGTATATACATAAATAAGCAAAAAAATGAATATGAAGATTTCTGGTTTTTCTATCAAGGATATATTCTTCCTTTTTTAAGTTTGACCTTAAAGGGGCCCGATCACTTATAAAGCATGTTGAATTAACACGAAAAATAGTTTCTTCCCATTAAAATAAATCCATACCTGCCAAAATATTGCCTTGAAACTGTTTTCTTACTCCTGTAAATGAGTGTTAAAAACAGTGTATCGGGCGTGTTGACAGGTGTCAACATAAACACAGCGCATGGGGCTTTGTACATCGCGGAGCCATAACACTTGTCAATCAGGAGATGCCTCGACTGACTTGGCCAAAAAAAGTAATACATGTTTCTGCTGGCTAAAACATGAGGTTCACATTCGGACCTCCGGTCATGTGGCCTTGGTATGGTAAATAGACACACGTGGACTGTGTTTACCAACATGCAGAGTCATAAAAAGTTGTTTAACAGCTGTGTACGAGGTACTGAGACTGTGAGCTGTGATGGATTTGCCGGAAAACTTTTGTATAAAGCAAAACTGAACTGATAGTGTGAAAGAATAGGCACAGTATTCCTCCTGATTATGTCCCTTCAATGGTCCTCAGAGTACAAATTTTCAGCTAATGGTGTGCTCTGGTTTTAATCTTCAAGCTGTCTAATTACCCAGTGCCCCTTCAAATATGTATATTTGAATCAAAATGTTTATGAATACATTTTAAATTCCTTTAAAAAAATTTTATACACTTACATTATTTTTATGTATGAAAAGATAAATTTAAATATTGAGTTTTTATATTAATAAACGGTGTCATGACACAGACACTCTGAGATAAATGATATTTTATGGTTTTTTTTAATGTTTCTGGCAAACATTAAATAAATCAAAAGATCTGCTGTTTTTGTATTTTATTAAGGATAAGAATTAACATGAATTAAGAACAACAACCCTTGTCAATGTAGATTCTTCACCCAGAAATCCAAAGCCATACAGGACAATTAAAACAGACTGACTATACTGGAAGGCCCATGATTTATTAAAGTAATAATTTACAGGTTATGGAATGTCTTATTAAAAACTTCTTATAAAAGCTCAAGCCAAGCTTGCAGTATATAAGTTACTTCTCCAAAAATACCAGATCTGATGCAAAAAAATGCAGTTTAATTTGTTTATGGACCAGTTTAGACAAGACTGCAGCCAGTCAGTCCATATATATTTGGCTCTTATTATAAAACTCCAGCAAAACATACACTGAACAGGCGGCTACCATCATAAGACCTTTGTGTCAAAGAGCTGAAGTAGCTTCTTATGGTACAGCAGGTGCTGCCACCTTTTGGCTCTGGAAGTAACAAAACCTGCTAAGTTGGTTGGACCTAAAATGTGTCATCTATAGTGCATACTCGATCATGCATGAATACATATTTCAGATATTATATATAGCTCTCATAATTGTTAGAGTGAATGCATTTATCTGATTGTTATATCAAGGTTTTAACTAATTTCAACAAAAACTCTAGAAAGATATTCTTCGGCCAAGAATCCTAAGTTAATGACTGTGACATGAGAGCTGACTAAGCACGTGATCCAAAGGAAGGCTTCATATTTGCGGGGTAAATATTTTGTGATTTTCATGTTTACATTGTTTCCCAAGGGTTCCATTTTTCGTGATTTCACAATACAAAAAGACATAAACACAGAGTATAAGTATAAGCCTTATTCTGTGAATTAATTGTATCATATATCATGTACTAAGAATCTTAACAGAAATAATGGATATTGGAAAGACAATTTGAAAGATATGATATTTAAAATATCAATATTTGAACATACACAATCTATTTTGATTCATAATGTCAGTCTTTTACTTTTCAATTCTGTGTTCAACGATGGGACCTCAGAGCTCTTATTCACCTTCTGTTGTATTTGCTACTTTGAAATCTGATTAATACCTGACATGGTTATTGATTTTGCTTATTAACCAGAATAAAGAACTTGGCTGACATAGTCAAAGTATAATAGGTAATCCAACACTGCAGCAAGAAAATTTTCTTACAATTTATTATGCTACATTATAACAAGCCTTTTATGATTAATTGTCCAGGAAATGTTTATTTTCTGAGTAGAAAATAACTCTTTGTGCTCAGTTAATGAATTTATTAAGAAAGATTTTAATCAAAGATTAAAAAACACTGGTCAGGATAATAGGAATTTCAGTACTGAATTCAGTGGAAGATAATTAGGGTCTACCATCAACCAGAGTGCAGCTAGGCTTCAGTGGTTTATTTTCTTCATGTATAATATGTATTTCTAATACCAACTATTAATATTATCAAGAAATAATGTTGATCTACAGATGGACAATCAGTTCATCAACCAATATTAATTAAATTTCATATTTATATAAATGAAAAATCAGTGTTTCCAAGTGGTAATTAAATTGATTATTGAGCAGTTAATACAAGTTATGACAATGTGTGTGCATTTCTTTTATTTATTTAACAGGGCTTTCAGGAACGCTGGGGTAAGGTGCTCAAAATCCCTTATGGACGTTGAGTTCTAAGGGTCCAAGCACCCAATTGGACACCTGATTTCTGGCTTTAGGACCTCGTAGCAGTCAATGACCATTACTAGCTATACTTTAAACAAACCACTCAGTAGTGTAAACACCGATAACTGAGGCTTACATTTCGCTATTAGCATTTATTCATATTAAGACACAATTTCTAATCATAAAATGATATATGATAATTACATAAAATACGAAAAAGATTCAATTTTTATTAAACCATTAAAAAATTGGACATATATCATCTCCCCTTGGGATGCTCTCAACTCTGATGGGACTCCCAAAAATTTATGCCAGAGCATCCCAGAATCTTTAAATTTTCCTCCTATTGAAAGCCCTGTAATAGTTAAACCTAGAAATTAACCTTGTTAATTGCTTTTTTTACATTCTCCATAATCTGAAATCATTCAATAAGAATCAAGCAGCGGTCATCAAGTCAAGGATCTCTCCACTGAAACAATAATTAACCTGACTGAAAAAGGAATCCTGACTGAAAAAGTTAAAAATTAAACTTTAAAATTAAAATAATATACATCAGCAGTATATCCTTAATTCTTATATATGACTTAAAAGTAAAATAATATACACTTGCAGCATATCCTTAATTCTTATATGTGACTTAAAATTAAAAAAAATATACACTAGCAGCATATCCTAAATTCTTATGTGTCTTAAAAGTAAAATAATAAACACTAGTAGTATATCCTTAATTCTTATATGTGACCTGGGACATTTGGTATGTGGTCTGTAGTAGTGGCAGGAATCAGTTGTAAAATCATATTTGATAGCTGAAAGTTGATGAAAAATGACCATCAGTTATCAATTGATTATTTTGTTAATCCATCTACATAACTGTCATATATGATGTAAAGAATAATACCTTAAACACTGAGTAAATCAAGTGTAACTTGTACATCATGTTGACAAGTACAGGTAATGGAGAGGTTGTTGACACTCAGTATTCATTGCACAAGGTTAAGTTTTGATTGTTTACTGTTATGTGCCCCATCTTTCTTATATCTCTGACAGAATTAGAACAATTTTTAGGGATAATATGACTTCTTGATAGATGTGCATACAAAATTGTTTGTGATCAATTATGCAAAATGTTATCAATTATGAAAGAAAACAACTTATCATTGATATTATCAATTAATTGGCACACCACTACCAGTTATATGTCACTAAAAGAATCCTTCGGAGAACGAGGTAAATTTGAGTAGTTGTACATGTGTTAGAGGACATACTCCAGTCATATGACAAACTGCAAGAAGACCTGTCACAACTCAGGATCAAGAGATGTACAGATAGAAACAAAGAATGATCACAGTTAAGGTCAGATCTGTCACTTCCCTGCAGGTATGCTGTCCTGGCCCTAATGCCCTGGTCTGATGTGTGGAAAAAATAGAAAGTAGTCAGGGACCCACAACCTCCACCAGGGTATCGATCAAACTCTGCTCTGTGCTATGTACACTAAAAAGGTGACTCTATGGCTAGCACTCTCCATGGCTCAGGTGATGGCATTTGGAAGTGTCCAGGTGGAGGAAACCAGAGAACCCGGAGAAAACCATTAACCATGGATGGGCCACTACAACCCACTCTCACAGCCACAAAGGTATCAAGCCCAGGTCGCCAGCAGCAAGAGCCAAGTGTTTTACCCCTCAACTGCCCAGGCCCAAAACACAATTTAATGGAATGTTCTTTAACCTGTAGCTGCTCGAAGAGCGTAAACTTTCTTTGGCTTGGCTTGGAATGTTCTTTGGATATAACCTTTACCCTCAACATAATTTCATAAATGTCTGTTCAAAAGAGTTGGTCGGAAAAGTTGGTAACAAATAAACCAAATAATTAATCAAGCAAGGGAAAATTTAACATGTTACTAGATAACAAGATAACCATGTAGATAACCTTAAAAAAACATGACTAAGGGTATAAGATAATATCTTGCTGACACATTGTCTTATATGACTTTAAGTTTCATGTACATAAATACTTTGTTGTATGTCAATAAACTTGTATGTCAATAAATTGTTGAAAAAAGTTTACATTATTTTGCAATAATGAATATGATTAAGAAAGTTATGAAGTGTGCATTTAATTATTACCCATGAACTGAAGTCTAACAATGAAGGGACTGTCAAATAGTTCAGGTGAATTAGAGTGGGCTGAGATAACAATGTAAATAAGATCACAAATGATAACTCTGTGCCCATTTAATACACTGAAAAATATAATTTTCTTGGAAAAGATAATATTCTTGCCAATAATTTCTTACAAAAAGAAAAGTTTTTTTTTATGGAAAATGAAATATTTTCAATTCATAAGTATTATTTTTCTTCTGTAAAAATAATTTTTCTCGCTATAATAAAAAGATATCTTATGGCAAGATATAATCTCTCAGGATATAATGATGAATATAATCAATTTCTTAATGACAATAAAGATAATATATATCTTGTATTATGATAATCTAGATTATTTCCTAGACTGATCATATAATGGCTATAAATCAAGAAAAAATATCTCGAGGACTAAAAAAAAATATTTTAAAATATAAAAATTAAATAAAATAAAATTTCAATAAAATAATTTTTGGCAGTCTATTTATATAGAAATGTTTATATAATTAGGGATTCATGGGTCTCGATGCTCAGCTGAATTTGTCTGTAAGGATATTTTAAAAGAAATTTTTTTAATGACAGTCCTGTGACCTTAACTAATGACCTTGTGATGAAAAACAAGGGACCTACGGGTCACGGCGCTCATTTTATTTAGAAATGAGGCACATGCTGGTTTTGTGTGGTAATAAATATAAGCTGTATTATGAGTTGTTGTTGTTTAGCTTATGTATGATTGTGATAGTACCTTTGGAGACAGGGAAGAGGATTGATTTCATTATTTTATTAACAAATGGAGTACTATTGTAACACAGATTTTGACTTGGTCATATAACTTATAAGCAGAACATATAATATAAGAGTTTAACTATTTATTAAAAAAAAAATTACAAATATTGTCCCAAATATAATTTTTATTAAAAATAATGAGAGAATTGTATTTTTTTAAATAAAATACAACTGAAATGTATTTGCACTAGTATTCATATACTTTCATTTTTACCTGAATTCCAATTCTTATGCAAGAAATTTTATAATGGAGTACATATTCATATTCGTATTCAAATACATTTGCAAAGTATTCACACCATGTCTGGTATTTATTCAGTTTTCACCAAACAATAATGTTGAGAATCCAGAATATACAAAATTCACACATTTAAATAATGATCATAAGTACCTGGTTTTATGGCTTTTATTCATATTAAAAAAAATAAATGTAATATATTCATTTTGGACTAATTTCACATCAATGTACACACTAGACACAGCAGGAATCTAGATTAATATTATCAACGGCATCTTTGTCTATCATTAATTTCCTTCATATGATCCCTAATGATTAGTAATGAATAATATGATTTATTTTTTTATCATTAAAATTGAACTGAAAAATACCATAGGTGACTGCATGGTGTTATTTGGAATACATGACATTCTATCAATCTTATATCATCTTATATTCTTATATCATCAATAACTACAAGTTAATTTCCTGTTATTATCAACTAAAAAATTCCTTTTCCATTTTTCTTTAATTTGTTATTAAATACCAATAAAATTTTATTAATTTATTGTTTATTGTTATGTTGTTAGTTAAAACTACTAGATGAGTCGGGTTGGACACCTGGATCAACTGAGGCTGGCCATAAGCTGCCTGGCTGCTCCAGTGTATGCCTCGTGTCAAGCGTGCATAATTTGATGAAAGGTCAACAAGGTCAACATACAGGTGACTCAAGAGGGGCTGGGGAGAGCTAAGGTCTGACATGATCTTATAAAAACATTAATAAAAGCTACAATTTTGGCCAATTTCTTTCAGCTTTCTAAACTAAAGAGCTGAAATCCTGCATGATTGTTAAGGGAGTAAATATATTTCTTGATTTTTTACAAAGTGCATTATGTTTGGGCCCATAACTTAAAACAATTACGCAATACTGACATCATTTCTGGCATGTGCATAGAGAATGTATAGAAAAATAAATATATAATATATGATTAAAGTCAGATCGGTGGTTTTGATATTAGGCAGTCTTGAAGTGTAACAATGGGTTTTTAATGGAAAAGTGAAGTTTTTCATTAATATCTCGAAGTATTAAGTCCTAGTGACCAATTTCTTGGCATGGTAGGGGATTTTGGAGACATCTAATTGTATGCCAACTTTTAGGAACTGAGAGCTGAAGCTGGGGAGCTGAGCTCTTGCAAACTGCATAACACTAGCTTGATGTAAACAATATGTTACATGGTGCTTGAAAACTTGAATAAAATCTACAGTTTTTGATCAACTGGTTTCAAATTTTTGGTGTTAACAGACAAAATGCTAACATAAACATGCTGTGAAAATTAAATCCACAGTACTTGTAGGAAAAAAAACGTGCCATGGTCAAAGTTGGGTGAAATTTAAGGTACCAATATTTTATTTTTGTTAATATTTTAAAAAATTTAAAAGATTTTGATCTAAATTTGGGTATACAATTTAATTTTGATAAATTAAAGTTATATTACTGGAAAAAAAGTCCATAGCTTTAAAATGTTTTGTGTTAAGTGATCAAATATCTTTCCTGATTTTTTACAAAATGCATTATGTTTGGGCCCATAACTTTTTTAAATTATATAATACAGACATAATTTCTGGCATGTACATAGGAACTATATAGAGGTAAATATATGGAAAATTATAATATTTATGGTAAATATGAGGAAAAACAGATGAGTGGTTTTGATATTAGGCAGTCCTGAAGTGTGAAAATAGGTTTTTAATAAAAAATTGAGGTTTTTCCTTAATTTCTCAAAGGAACGAAGTACCAAAGACCCAGTTTTCGGCTTGGTAGGAGATCTTGGGGACATCTAACTTTATGCCGAATTTTGGATTCCTAGGTCTTACGGTTTTAAAACGTGCCACATCTATGGATGAACGGACAGACGGACAGAGGGACAATGGACCAGGACTATAGCTCAGATGACTTATAGTCAGCTGAGCTAAAAATCTAAGATTATCCTTGATTATCTCCTTATTATCCTTGAACTTGCAGCATTTAGATTATTGTAACTATCTTTAAAAAGAGACCTTGACCTCTGACAAATCTACAAATTTTTCACTTTTGGCATGTAAGCCATGTGTGAAGGATGAAAAGTTTGATTTAAAGTGCATTCACAACATTTTTAAAGATGTGGGTCCTGTGACCTTCAACTTTGATCTCTGGACCCTGAAAATCAAAAGGAATTTACTTAAGTGGCGGGTCATTAATAAATCAAGTTTGAAGCCAATCTGTCAATCCTAAGCAGAATTATCATCTATTAACCAATTTGTGAATAGATGAGCCCTGTGACCTTGACCTTTGATCCTATGACCCAAAAATCAAATAGAATCTTCCCTTATTGGCAGGTGAGCAATATCTTGAAGATGGAAGGTTTGTGATGAAAAGTTTGGCTTGAAATGCATACACATTCTTTTTAAAGAAATGGGTCCTGTGACCCTGACCTCTTACTGTTGTACCCCAAAATGGACACAGTCCTTACATTAGTGGTGAGCCATATATAATTTTAGTTTGAAACCCAATATGTCAAACTAAACTGGAGTTATCATCTGGAAACTAATTTTTTAACAGAAGGCCCGTGACCTTGACCTATGACCTTGTGACCCCAAATTCATTTATGCTCTCCCCATACTGACAAGTGAGCTATATGTGCAAGATGGAAAGTCTGGGATGAAAAGCTTGGCTTAAAATGCAGCCATAATCTTTTTAAATAGGTGAGTCCTATGACCTTGACCTTTGACCTCCTGACCCAAAAATCATATAGGTTCTTGCTTTAATGGTGGGCCATATGTAAGTCAATTTTGAAATCCATGTGTCAATCCAACCTGGAGTTATCATCTGGAAACAAATTTGTGTGGATGGATGGACGGACAAACAGACAGCTAAACAGACAGACCGACAGACAGGGTGATTACTATAGGGCATCCACTTGTGATCAATAAACACATCAGGTATGGGACACTAGATGTAATCACAGATTAGAAACTGATATGATGTTGTCATTTTACAGTAAAAAAAAAAGAAAATAAAAATATTAGTTAAAATAACAAAAAAAAAACAGTTGTCCTCCCTGGATGTTTGCTTAGAAATTTGGAGGACCAGCAGTAACGATTTGTCCCTGCTAACAGAAGACTGGATGACCAGATGGACGATGGACAAAGCACCATTCCTATACCTCAGTTGACTTAGTCAGCTATGCTAAAAATGGGTATGCTAACAGGATGGAGATCAGATAAAGATAACACTTATATTTTTGATTGGGATGCAGGTTGACAGCTCCATCATCATTTGATTGAATATACCTTGAGGGCTTTAAAAACCAACCACTGTGGGAGGCAAATGTCTGATAGGTATTATTAATGGGGACAAGAATGCCCTTGTCCTTTAGTTTCGTTTTCCTACCCACGCAATATAAGCTATGGGCCAAAACCAGTGGCAATGCACAAAACATGGACATTAAAGCACTGCTGAATAGGTGCCAGCTGCTAGTTGATGCTGAAATCCAATTATGATGCGTCATGTTTTGGATAATGCAGGAATGACATCATTTAGGTCTGTCTATTTTAACTGAACATGCAGAAACTAAAGAAATATTTTTCATAAGCTTAATGAGGTTGGCTTACAAATTTCTTTGAAATAACAACAAGGCCTACAGGCCTAATGCAAACCTGTGCAAAGTTTGAGAGTATGAATGGAGGTTTATTCTTAAAATTTAATATTGATCCTCTTATGTCTTGCATATCTTTTTTGGTCATTATGATTCTAGCAAAATGGACGTTTTGGACCTGCAGGTTTCAGACTAGGACATTTTAAAACTAGGATGTATCAGTCAGGATTTTTCTAATATGTTCTTTTTGCCAGGGAGGATTATTGGGACTGATGAATGGACAATACGGCAGCATGGAAGAACATTTTAAAATTTTTTTTAGCTTCTTCCCTATAAAATCTAAGAAAATGCAGTTAGCCAAGAAATAAGCTAAATCTGATAGAATTTTTTATATGACAAATTTTTTTGCAAAAAATTTGGTGATGCTAGCTCCTGCCCTTTTTGAGATAGCTATGACGCACAACGGAAGATGGACGATGCCACACCTCTGCATGAGGTCACTGATTCGCTAAAGATGCAAACCAAGTTTTTTAAAACAGTTAAAAGATATAGTTCCAACAGTTCTAATGTGGGCATTGTCTAGACACCAGACAGAGCCTGGTTAGTTGCCATGGTGATGTCTGGACTCCATCTGGTTGTACTGAGTGACCTCTTGACTTGGCTGCTGAAACTAAGCATGTTGTCAAATTTGTTTTCAAACACAGATAGCCTTTTTCTATTGGCTACACTACTTTTTTAAAGCTGCATTTACCCAATCTATTCTTATAAAACTGGCAGAACCCTACCATAGAATAATTCTTGTAAAGTTTAAACCAATCAGCTTAACAGTTTCATCATAAAACAGTGTATAAGCTAGAAGAGTCTAAAATTACATTTTCGTTTGTAAAAAACAGATCAATGTAGGTGGCACCACCAATACCTCAATTTCGGATATGACATATGTGACAAACACTAGCATAAAATTTGGTGATGATAGCTCTAGTCCTTTCTGAGATTGAAATTTTAGTGTGCTTTTTTGGACAGATGACTAAGTTCAACCTCCTGTAACTTGGCATAAAAATCTCCAAACTGGAACCATTTGAAAAAACTTAAGATAGATTGTTCTAGGAATCATTTCTGTGAAATATGGGACAATTAGGGTGGACAATATTGGAGAAGAAGATTTTTAAAGCTTTTTTAGCTTTTTCCCTATAAAATCTAAGAAAATGCAGTTAGAAAAAAATAAACAGAGTCCGATAGAGTATTTCAGATGACTGATTATTTGCAGAAAATTTGATGATGCTAGCTCCTGCCGTTTTTGAGTTAGCCATGGTTAATGTACAGACAACGCATGACGCACCATTGCATAAGCTCACAGGTTTGCTAAAAATGGTCAAACAAAAACAGACTAATTGAGTTTTTAAGGTTATTTCAAATAATATGAAATAATCTGTGTGAAGTCAATATCAAGTAAACTTTAATCATGTTTTTTTATCATTTTCATAAAAAATTAAGATGATCAATTCAATTAAAACAATTTTCCATTAATATGATTGCTTTAATTTATATCTAATCATATACAATCTGATTCATTACTCTGACATTTTGACATTTCCAGACATTGTTAAGTTTCTTTAGCACAAATGTCATGGCATTTACGAATAACAACCCTTCTTATACAAGTATGACCTCTTTGTATGAATGGACTAGAAATAACAGGTCCTCAATTTGGGGCCTGTTATACCAAAATTCCAAGATGGCAGCCCAGTGGCCATATTGGATTTTTGACAACACTGAATTCTAATGGCACACATCTTCTCATTAGGATCATGTAATCTTTTAAAATTATTTCCAATATTTCTGCTCAAATGTTGTGTGATACTGGCATGTGAAAGGAATTCCATGATGGCTTCCCCACTGGATTTCTGTACTTTCTGAAAATCAACAGTGACCTCATTTGGAACAATTTTCAAAAACTTTAGGGCAACTGCTCAAATGGTTCAGGGCTTCACAAGATGAGACAGACATACAGACAGACAACCTAATTATGCACTACATGCCACCCACACAGGCAGAGCTATTATAATTAAGCCTTTTACCATGACATCACCTGTCGCTACCATACCAGCTAGATCCCATGCTCTGTTAATTTGACACTCAGACTTGTGTTTCTCTTTTATAAATTCTTTATTACAATTGTTAGGAGCCATTAATTACTGCCCTTGTGAAGGCCTAAACTACCTTAACATGTTTATTTTCACATCATTTGATATTTTTTGTACAGTTATCCAATAATTATCCACAAAGACATCTGTTGCCTCTAACTTTGGAACTTAATAAAGACGGATTTCTACGTTATACATAAAACTGATCCACCCGACAAATGGAGTAATTAATCAAAAGAGTCACTGCTCATGAAATCAACAAAAATAACATAATCATATTTTCTTTTGTTCCCATTGCCCCTAAATGGGTCTGTAAAAATTATCTTCCCATTAAAATTGACATTTCATGAAGTCCGCCTAATCATGGCTCCTGAAGAATTCCAATTTTGTTCCCAGATTTGCACAACAGTCTAATTTAAGAAGACAAGCTTTCCTTATGACGTCTAATCAGTTATGCTTTATGACAAATTATGTTTGTGTCTGCAGGTTTCCATTATAGACAAATTTATAGCTTATGTGAAGGAATATAAAAGAGCTCCAAATGATAAGACTGGTATGTTAATATATATAGCCCTGTGGTAGGAAAGCTATATATATGTACTGACATGCTGAAAGAAAGCTACATGTTATCAAAATGATAAACCCAGAAGTATTAATGGTATGTCATTATATAACCATAGGAGAATGGAATGTAATCACATAACCATATGATAAGCCTGTATGTTATGTTATTTTATAAATGTAAGGTCAGGATGGTACTTTACAATATAACTTAATGATACACTGGTAGTTCAGTCATTATATGACTGCAATGTCACATAAGTCTTTTAAGAAATGCAAGTTGTCACATAATTGTATAGTGAGGACAGTGGATTATTATGTAGCCATATGACAAGATTATATTACAATATAACTTTTGCATAGGGATAGACTGGTTTTAGCAATAATATTTTCATTATTAAGCAAGAAAGCAAATTCTTGATCAAGGCCCTGCTAAAATTTCATAATAACTGTAAAATGTTCCTTGTTAGTGGCTAGGACTGGCAAAACTTTAAGAACAACATATACATTTAGGTATATCAGGTTAAATATAATACATATACTGTTAGCAAATTATTAAGAGGACTTGAAAATTAATTTTTGTACCAAGTGAGGCTCATCCATCCAACCCAACCTGTCTGTACTTCCATAATCCTCATGTGGCCTAGTTCAATGACTTTTCAGCAGTACCCATAATCCCCATGAGACATGGTTCACTGACTCAGCCATATGGTGCACTACCTTATTCCTGATGTTCTTTCCAAACATTGCATTCCAGCACATCCCACCCAGAGCAAAATGTTAAGATTAATCATCTTCTTTGTTAATGTGATTGCAGTTTTGTTCACAATGTTTCAAATGTGCGATATTAACTAAACTTTGAAAAGGGAAAATATTGCAAATATAAAACTATCATGACTATGAGGCCCGAACAATAGGTATATCAGTCAATTTTAAAAAATTTGAATTTTCATATGAAAAATATACTTTCAGATTTCTTTTTGTTTCAGGATCATAATAGTTTAAAATTGATTTGATACGACTATCTATAGCAAAGTTATGGACATTTACTTGTTATGAGAACTACTGTGGGTGCCATTTTATTCACAAGGGTTTTAATTTTGCGATATTTGCGAATGTGAAATAATCGCGAATATGAAACCCCTCGGGAATAGGATGCCCAATCAACTAAGATGACCTCTGAAGACAACCTCATCAGAAACTAATTTGTTACTGATTTGGAAACTGGCCCATGCATTAGCTGTACACACAGAATGTGATACACACTGACAGTGATGCAAGTCCTAAATTAATAACTGAACTAGAAATTAGTTAGGTACTGTAGGATTTTTTTATCTAAACTTTAAACCAATACAGATGATGCTATACTTAAGATTTTACAGGTTCTGGTGCAATCCCGAAAGTGAAACCCTCTAGAAACATTAAAAATGAAGAAATTGCCAAATTCCAGCCTCCTGTGACCAGCAGGGTGCCTGCACGCTGGCTACACTAATTAGGGGACATGGTCCTTGACTGCAGCAGGCTGTCAAACACTAATTAGGGGGAGTGGCCCTACCCCAAAACAGAGTGTATAGCTAGTACAGCAAATTTTAAATTTGTGATAATTCATTTAAATAATGATGTAATGTTGATGCCCTGCCTGATTGATAATTAAGAATTGGATATCTGGATTCACAACATACAGCTGTTAATTTGAAATCACGGATTAAACCCTGTTAAATGTTACACACCTGGGATGTCAAAGGCAGATTGAAAGACAAGAGATTGACATTGAAAATAATTTCTAGTGTTGTGTGGTACCCATTAAAAAAGGTTAGCTGTAATAAATGTTATCAGATCTTTCAATTCATATGCCAGTATGAAAGAAGAATTTCCACTAGTTGCAATTGTTGCATGTAATATTAAATATAAACAATTCATAAAACAGGGTATATTTTCTGTGTCAGAATTGTAGGGATATGATGAGATCATGAAAATAGAACCCTCCGGAAACACTGAAAAGTGAAAATGACTCAATTTTATACCTGTGATAGATCAAGCCACCCTTAGTATATATTTTGATGTATTCTAGGTAATTAATGTTAACATTTCCATAAGTTATCATTTACACTTCTGAGGCAATGTAGCTCTGTGTTCACAATTCGTCCTTGATGAATACAAATGCAATATCATACATATATGTATATATATATGGGTATTTAAGATTAGTTAATAGCTTTATGTGCATGAAGTAAGGAAAAGGTTCATATCATGAAAAGGTTTTCTTGCATGTTTTTGTATTTTTTAGAGGATAGGTCCATGACCTGTTGGCGGCACTGTCTACTGAATGAGGATGAACGTATCCATTCAGTTAAGAATATTGTTACTGATAAGCCTTCTGAATCTGAGGTTATATATGGATGGGTTAGGAATAATCCAGAAGTCATAACTTTTTAATCTCACTGGTGTACGTGGTCTGGGGGGGGGGGGGGGGGTAGATGACTGGGTTAAAATCCTGGAGAGTTTGTGAGTTTGAATCTTAGTGGAGCATGTAAGATTTTTCATGGTTGGCCCCACCTAGGGTGAGCACTCTGCAGGCTTAATGGAGAGACTGTGCCCAACAGTTGTGCTGTACTCATAAATGAGTGCACCTTCGGGGGGGTTCCTTGATGAAAGGACCTAGCAATGTGGATGACACACACCAAGGACCTACAGGAGTCTTAATTATGTTGTTTTGTTAGTCATCCTGGAATTTGCATTTCTTTTGTGTGCCTACACAAAGGAACATTCCAATAATTAAAGACTAATCAAAGTTTTCAGTCAGCTAAGCAAAAATTTTCAAAATTAGAGCGATTTGAACAGTTCTGAGTATTCCGAATTTAAGTCTAAAATTACAACAATTTTGTCAATATTCTAAAGAACTGGCTAACACTCTTGTTAAAATGGCTGATTAATGATCACATTTTTGCACTGTCATTTATAATTTGTCAGCACAGAAGCAAATCACATGATTCCTTGAAATCTAGAAATAATTATTGTTCATGCCCACACAATCATGTTCTATCATTGATCATCCAGATGGTATTATCTATTAGAGTCTAATATGAGAAAAACAATTTTTTACTGTTTTTTTTATTGTACCTTAATCATCTATCATGTACCTTAAAAAGCAGGGTTAACACTGAAGAATCTTTTTTCAACTATATATAGAAACATATAGGACTAAGAATACACAGTATACTTAATACATGCAAACAAAAATAACAATATTGCAAATAACCAAAATGTACTTTCACTGATACAGAAAAATTCTTTTGTTCCAGGGAATCTGTTACAACATTTATATCTGCATGGCATGCAAGGAAAATAGCATGATCAATATAACCTTCTCATGTTTTATATCCAGAAACAACCTATAGATAACATGTTAACCCACCATTTCTAGCATCACATTTGTTTGGCAACCTTTCACAGTATCTTTAAATAACTTTCTGACATATGTGATAAAGGAGAAGCAGATATCCCTCGGTGCAATGGAACACCTCTGGCAGACATTCTCGTGAAATGCCAAAACCCCCTCCCACAAGAAGACCTTTTGAACAATTACATTTCCCAGTGGGCCCCTGGCGAGTCAGAGTACAAATTGGTCTCATGAGTGACTTCCCAGTGTGTCAGATCTACCAAAAACTTCGTTCCCATTTGGGAAACCGAACTCCACATTTAAAGTGACTTGTGCGATATAGAAAAAGTTGGACTAGGACGGGATTATTTTAAACAGTATGTGACAGACGGACTGCGATTAATCGTGGAACATCTAAAACGCATGTAGCTAGCATCCCCTACAGCTACGAACATTACCACTCCATCCTCCTACAGATTTTTTTTTCATTATTCAATGCCACAAAAAATAAGCCCGTTTCAAAAGGCATTGCCCTTTCTGTTGAAGTATGCTCCAAGCCTTCTGGATTCAAGTGGTATCTGTTGCATTGCATTTGGACACTGGGAAGAGCAGATTTTTTAACAATATTGGAAACCCTATTAGCCTCCGGAGCTCCACACTGCGGTTTACAGAATCAGGACAGGCAGAGTCTCTGTTGAATTGCGTTTCATTAATATTCTCCAGGAACGCTGGCTTATCAGTTTTACTTTTGTGACCGCAATCCGCAGGAAGAATTGAAATTGGCAAAACACAAGACCTACAATTTTAGCAAATGGCATACACAAATGATAATTTCATGTGGCCAATGATGATTGCCTGAAATTCTGGCAGTATTTTCATAAGCAATGGATAGAATGTTAATTGATCCTCAAACATGAAGACCATAAAATGACATTTGCAGGCTAAGGACACTAAAACTAATCAGGGGACTTTACCAAGTCATGTCAGCTGATACCTTTGTTAGACACAAATCAGCAAAAAAATGTTAAACTTCATTCTTTCTGCACTGTTTGTTATTGAACAGTTTCTTTTTGGGTCTCTAGGAGAACGGGGAGGAGACATGTGTCTGGAAATCTTAAAGGGCAACATTTTTTTCCATGGAATTGCTTGATCGAGACCATCAATCCTTTGACATTTTATCAGAATGATACAAAATATCAAAAGGACAAAATATTTTACTGATTATTTTCCATAAAGAAACTGCTTTGGAATTTGAATTTTATAAATTGACTAAGTTATATACCATGACTTTTTTTTATAAACAAGAAGCAAAAGAGTTATTCTTTTATAGAGAAAGTTCAGGAATATGTCAAGTGGAAAATCTACTTTTCTTTCATCCAATTTTGAGACATAAATATGTTCAGAGGAGTTTAAAATGATTCAAGTAAGCTCTGATGACTTTTTATACATGAGAACCTTGCTCAAAGATATTATTTCATAAAAGATGGCTTGTTTGTTCATTTATAAGAAAGAAGCACTGATTTGTGTAAACCTCTTTGTTTTTTGTATTATTTCTTGTTCTTGCTTTCTGCTACCACAGCATTCAGGGGTGGGGAAAAAAAGAACAGCTAATATCTGTGACCATCTTCATACTACCAAGTCTGTCATGACCATTCACAGACTTTGATTCCACAACCCTCTATGGCATTTATTTCATAAATAATGAATAAGGCAATTGAACCAATAAAATGGTTCATTTATACTCATTTTACGCAGATATTTTTTGCGTTGTTTTAATTAAATATTTTGAACTGCTGGGAAGGCTTTGAGAATCAAACCAATCAAATCAGCCTGTCTTTTTTCTAATACGTTTTCTTGTTAAGACGGCATGTGAACTGTAATGCTTAAATTCTATTGATTGGGTTTGATTGACAATTTTCATTTCGACCCAAACATTTGCTGCCTTTTTCATTATTCCTGAAATAGATACCAGAGAGGGTTGTGGAATTAAGATCTGTGAATGCTTGTTCATGTCACAGACTTGGTAATATGGAGATGAATCAAGGTCTGTGAATGCATGTTCATGTCACAGATTTGGTATTATGGAGATGAATCAAGGTCTGTGAATGCTCATTCATGTCACAGACTTGGTAATATGGAGATGAATCAAGGTCTGTGAATGCATGTTCATGTCACAGATTTGGTATTATGGAGATGAATCAAGGTCTGTGAATGCTCATTCATGTCACAGACTTGGTATTTTGGATATGAATCAAGGTCTGTGAATGCATGTTCATGTCACAGATTTGGTAATATGGAGATGAATCAAGGTCTGTGAATGCGTGTTCATGTCACAGACTTGGTAATATGGAGATGAATCAAGGTCTGTGAATGGGTGTTCATGTCACAGATTTGGTAATATTATGGAGATGAATCAAGGTCTGTGAATGTGTTTTATGTCACAGACTTGGTATTTTGGAGATGAATCAAGGTCTGTGAATGTGTGTTTATGTCACAGACTTGGTAATATGGAGATAAATCAAGGTCTGTGAATGCGTGTTCATGTCACAGACTTGGTAATATGCAGATGAATCAAGGTCTGTGAATGTGTGTTCATGTCACAGACTTGGTATTTTGGAGATGAATCAAGGTCTGTGAATGCGTGTTCATGTCACAGACTTAGTAATATGGAGATGAATCAAGGTCTGTGAATGTGTGTTCATGTCACAGACTTGGTAATATGGAGATTGGACTTGTGACTGCAAGGTAGTGTGTTTGAGCCCTGCATGTACAGACCACCTTCCATATTAAGACTCTGAACCAGTTCTCATCAACAGAGTTTGTCCTCTCCATCCAGGAGGTAACGGGTACTGGTCACAGTCAGCAAGCAAATGTAAAATGAATAACACGTCAGTGCCTATTAAGGCTGTTTGGTTCATATACTTACTCCCTTTGGACCGAGAAAAGCTACCAGAATGAACAGGCTTGAAAGACCAGGAGTGCAAAGTGATATCAGACTATAAACCAATCCTTTAAATTTCCTTTTATTAAACACACAGACAAAATTTTCACAGTTCAGCAAATCCATGCCTGGATCACAGGTCAGCTCTAGAACAAAGGCAGCCCATAATACATGTAAATGGTCCTGGCTCTTGGCAGGAAAACAGACATTGCCTGATATCACAACATTAAGTATCCTTTAAAATTGTAGTGATTTGACAATCAGCAAAGGTCCTAGATTAACCAATATATATAATATCTGTTCATTATCTATAACTGGACAATTTGACCGCTTAATTACCGTAAAATCTCCACTTAAAACCGCACTTCCGATTAAAACCGCACCCAGACTTCGCCGAAATTCCAGGTGAGACATCGCGAGGGGCTCAAATACTAGGAACCCCCCTTTAAAACCGCACCAACTTTCGCTACGGAATGATTTGACAAAAGACACTATCAAGCTATCATCTAGAAATGAACACGCGTAGGTTCAACTCGGCCATTCCTGTCCACTTTTAAATCCTTGGGCATTTTATTCAAACACATCATAACACCTTTTTGCAGGGTCACTCAAGCATGAAGTTTGGGAAGACGTAAGGGCCGGTGAACCTCTGCCTGTTTATACAGATTTTATATTCCGTGCCGTATTCTTGTTTGCTACTGATTTGTCATTATATTTTGGAAAAAATATTCTGCTGATCCATTTCAAGTCACTGTATATTTTAATTCTAAAAATGTTTGATGAAAATACCATTTTCTGGAATTACTCGGAAGATTCAAATCATTTTCATACCGGTTACTTCGGTATTATCATCGTCACATCGTACGTTGACATCGCTCCATGTCACAATTTGCTGGCGCGTTTGAAAACATCCCTGGTCAACTTAACTAAATATCAAAGTAATTGAAGTTACCTTGTCGAGATACGCACCTATAGGAAACATGACGCTTGATAACGAGTGATTTTAAGGTAAAATTAAAGTGGCCAGTCGGGGTAAGCAAGTTTTTTTCCTGAAGAAAGTTTCCGTGTGGGGAGCCATTTTGTCAAGGCAGTGTTCACGCAAGGCACGCTGGGACATAATAGGTGGCTGTTCTGTTTACCACCCACCGCGTACAGCCGTTCAAAATATTCTTAGCAGAATACCTGGGCGTTTCAGCACATGGCGGCACTCATACTTGATTTTAAAACGATCGTCTGCCATTGTGTGACTCCTAACGATGTCAGCTTTTTATTCTTTTTACGTTTTAAACAAATAATCATTGCCAAATAATGCCGCAAATGGGTTTAAAGTAGGCTTTTAATTCAATTTTGCTTGACCATGCCCAACGAAGTGGGCCGCTGTGTGTTACAGCAGGGTTGTTGTAAACGTATTATTTGGTGACAATTACCAAAATTTTATAACAAGTTATATATCACACGAAAACTTATCAGCAATATTTAATTTATAAATAACAAATAATCATAAATAATACATTTACACACGGCTCCCATGCATGCGAGACTGCTGCTAAGAACGGCCTTCGAAAGTTGCAATATTATCGCTCACTCGCCGGCCCCAAAACGATGTCTGTCAGGAAGATATTCAGGAAACCCTTCTAGTATAAACCGCACAGTGCTTTCAGGAAGTCAACCTGATTTCAAGGTTTTGAATTTCTTGATTAAACCGCGGTTTTAAGTGGAGATTTTACGGTATTATTAATTTCCAGTTTAGATTACTGAAATAAAAAGATAAACTGACAGTGGCTGATTCCTTGTTTTAAGGTAAATGCTAACTAAACTATCTATATTCCACAATTTGAATATTACCACTGGTTAGCAACATTTTATTGAAATAAAATATGTATTAGTTAATGAAGGAATTACAATGACAGGGCAAGAAACAAGAGGCTTCTACTTTAATTATAAAATGTAAGTGAGCACTAAGAGAGTACATATAATACGACTGTTGTATGTCTTGTGACCTCTGACCTCATTTAGAATGCGCAAATATTGCGGAGAATTTATATAGGTGAGAAACTCTATTGGTAAATATTTGTATTGAGTTTCATGAAAATTCTTCAAATGTTGGTAAGTCATCATGGTGCCACAAAAGTTTGGCAACCCCTGACCTCATAAAATTTGTCTGGATTAGGTCAATATTTAAAGTGAGTTTCATGAGAGCCACCAAAGTTTGGTGACCTCTGACCTCTTTGGATTTTGCCAAGAATCAAACTCAAAAGAGATTTTTTTATATTGGTATTTAGCCAAAGTGAAATTTGTGAAAATCCATCCTATTTCTGGAAGTGTCCACAGCAACAAGTTTAGGATGGACATGGCATTATAGATGGAAAAATCCCATCCATCATAAAATGAACTATCTTAGAAGGGTGCTTAAAAACAGCAAATAAACATTCCAATACTCAAATATATCCTGATTTTTCAAAACATTTATTTTTGGACAGTTATAAAACATACAGTGTTACAATTCTGATAAATCTTGACTGCACATGATTCAAGAGAACCCAATGAATGCAAGTTAATTGTGATGAAATGGATATATTTAATAAAAGAGAACTTGTGTACAATAAACATGCTTGCAAAGCAAGAATATCTAAGGAATTCTGCTCCTAAGTTGCAGAAGCAATGAGCCTGGCAATAAAAGCTAATTAAAAGTATATATGATCTATTTTATACACCTATACATAAAACAAGGAACAATTAATGGACCTACCCGCACTAACTTTGGTCTGGAAGCCAAGTATGCCATGATGAGTTTTTTCTTCAATTATCCGTAGTGATGTTATTTCCCGTTTTTTAATTTGTCACTTGAAAAGCAGTAACCATCCATAATGAGGAGAGAAGAACTGTTACTCAACCTGGATTAATATAAGTGAAACCTATTTTTTGTGAAATAAAACCCTCATTAAAGTCTCATTAAAATCCATAATGGCAAAACACCTGCTAGTGTGTCAGCAATCCAGGTATTTGCAAAGTTCTGACATTTGAGGACAATATTTTTCCTTCCGAAAAAGCACTACCTTGAAAGTCATCGCAGGTGAAAGACGTAAAGGTAACAATGCGAGAGCACCTGATGCCATGTAAGATTAAGCTGTCTTCTCCCTGACATATCGGTAAACTGATAAATCTGGTGAGATGCTGCTCTTCTATGCTGAAACTCTTGGTCAGCAGCCTGCAGAGGACACAGGTCTGCAGCAGGCAAAGTAGAGTGAGGATTTGCTGACAGTGCTGTAAGCTATTAGAGCCTGACAAGCATGCTGACGTTTGCTGCAGGTGACATCAGGAGGCTGCAGCAGTCCACACATGCACTGCATCCTCCCTCCAGATGACACAATAATGATACCTTGACATTTTCTCCATCACTCCTATCAGGGGAACTTCAGAAGAATCTCGATGTCGACAGCACGAGTGCTTCACATACTACACCCCAAGATCCTGCCCTGAACCAATCCCTGCAGGAAATAAGCCAACCCAAGCCCTTCTTCCGAGACACACGCAAAATAGGTCAGAAGTTCACTTTTCTGAGAAATATCAATTAATAACTGTACCATGTTTTGTCACTGCTACCGATATTCTGGTAATATATACACCAGACAAATTCTGGTCATTTGCTGACCTGAGGCAGACGTAAGATTCCGGGTGACAAAACTGATCTGTTACCAGTGAACTCCCATGTGACAGTCTGGTTAATTTGGCCCATTAACTTGCATGACCTGGGCAAGCCACAACCCGCCAGAGACAGGTAGCTACCTGTATAATGCGCTCTAATGACATGTGCGGACTGATTCTCATTTATTGCGATGCTGTCCTTGTTTACTCAGCTATAATTTGAAACTGCAATCTGCATTTTCCAGAGACCCCATTCCTGCTGCTCACATAAAGAGATGGAACTCCTTTAGCAACCAGATGGCAGGAATAATAAACTTTACCATTTCAAATGCTAAAACGTCTGGCCACTAAATTTTATGTCTCAATGCATAGACCAGCTACTCTACTTACATATAATGGAGGTGTTTTTTTTTAGAGTGTTATCTTGTAACAAAATACAATAATTTTTCCTTACAGCCATTGTTTCTTGCTAGTGAGCAGAGAATGTCACTTTAAAAATTAAGATAAGAGGCATGAATTCAAATGTGAAATTTTCAGTCATATTCAGTTTTAATTAATACTTTTCCTTTCTATGGACATAAAAAAAGCTGCATACTAGACCCTTGAGACTATAGACTTTAAATATATGTAATTATATGATTTTTATTTCCTGTTAAATGTAATGAGGTAGAAGGATATACTGTTTAAATGGATCAGGACGTGTTATCAAAAAGTAGCTGTAAAACTAATTTTCTTTAAAACAGAAATTTGGTACATTTGTCAGATTGATAAATACTTAAAATTATTTATTGACAAACCAATGTCAGATCAAATGGTTTCATAAAGAATTAAACAAATTCTCTTGCTCTTGACATCACATTTTTTCAAAGGAGAATGTCAAATAGCATCACAAGGTAAAAATGACCAATAGAATCTTAAGATATCAAGTCTTCATCAACGTTTTTTTGGTAGAGGTAACCACTTTCATTTCAGAGTTCCATTTCTGTGTGATAGGCTGGTGGTACCTGCTTCCTTTCATTTTATATCCTTGTATCACCTAGGTGCATTAGCTACCACAACTGTGGGTCCTGGGTGTGAAATCATCCAAAGTGCAGGTCATATATCTAATACTGAGGATCCCCCTAAAGCTGCACTCATTTGTGAGTGAAACACAGTTGTGGTGCACAACCTTCCAATCAAGATAGCAGAGTGTTCACCCTGGCTGGGGGCCAAACATGAAAAATCTCACAGATCCTCAGCAGAGATATGAACTCCTGACCTCCTGGCTATGAGCCATGTACTCCACCCCTTAAACCTCAGAAGCTGTTAACAGAAGTCAATACTGTAGGATTAGAATATTCATTGAATCCTAATGGTTAATTTCACTTTCTGCACACTCAATCTTCAGCAGTAATGAAGAGTCTTAATCCTTGTGGCTCAGATTCAACACTGTAACCTTGATTAGCTGAAACAGGGTTGTAGCATCTGTCAAGGATCATCCAGCAGACCCTAACTTGCTGGCCACAAATTGGTCAGTAATTGAATAGAAGCACTGCCATGCTGTCCACACACCATGCAGGCACTGCTGTGGACAGGGTCAGAGACCTTCTAAGTGGACTCCGATTTGACCAAGTGACAACCATTTCTGTCCAAATAAGGTCAAGCCTCAGAATATGGCAGACCGCAAGAACTTCCCGCAGGCAAACAATCAGCGTTAGATGAAGCAATATCCAGGGAAATACATTAAAAGTGTTATATACAGACCTATATAGCTGCATTTATGTCAGGTTCGGCGCTGCCACATCTTAAGGATACGACCTTCGTAAATCTATAACTTGGTCATTCGGTTAGTTTTATAGTTTCTGTCCCATGTCTCGGGTTTCGGCCGATATTGAAGATGCTGCTCTGGTCTCACAGGTACAAAGTAACAAGTGCTGATGTTCTCACAATTAAAGAATTCTAATCTGTTTAATATTCTATGTTTTTCTTGCTGGTGTTTTAACAATCCCCGTTTGTTATTGAACTAACATTACTAATGTTAAATTTTATGGGCTCTCCAATCTTTGGGTACCAGATGGTTTCTTCTTTTATTATCATCATCATCATCATCATCATCATCATTATTTGTGAGGTGCTATCTTCTGCAAGTCACCTGTGGACTGTGACATTGTGTACAACAAAAGAGAAGCTTGATAAGGAAATGGTGGGGGTACCGACCCTACCAAACTTTCAAGTATGTGACTCACTGCCCACTGCTCAATAAGTATGCTATGGTGACTGCAAATATCATTATAACAAATGAATATATGAAATTCAAAAGAAACTCACATCAATATTTATGGTAAATTCTTGTGACATGAACAGTAATTTTCTCTATCTTTTTCTCATGTTTGTATCTTCAACTGATTCTTGTATTCTTCACATAAAAGTAACAAATATTTTTTTTTGTTCCTGAAAAAGCAGACAGATGCCTTATTGACTATCATGACCTGGAAATTTTAAACACATTAATTTATGTATTAATGTGACCCAATTAGTCACATTACTCCATAAAGGCTGCCTGGCTGTGAAAGGTGGCATCTTAGTGACAAAGCTCATTAAGGAACACTCACAGTGAACCAAGTCTGCTACATGAGAATTAGATGATCAATATACCAACCTTGGTGGTCACAGATCAGTCTTTATCACAGGAGTCAAGATAACTCCAGAGATTCCAGACTTGCTGGTTTTAACTCTACATGCCTGAGGGAGTTGGGGGGGGGGGGGGGGGCTAAACTCCAAACAATTGATTGAATCAACCTTGGGAAAGGCATGGAATATAGATTCCTGGTACAAAGGGCTGTATTAAATGACATGAATCAAGGGTTAAACTGTTCACTTTGTCTGTGTCTGATCACACAGCACTGGACCAGTGCTGTTTAGTGCACAGCCAGGGGGACTATGAAGCAATGGGGTTGGTCATTTACTGTTAGGTTAAATCCCTTAGGACTTGTTTAGTCTATCAGGTTATGTTTGATCCTTGCAGGGATTGATGCTTCTGTAAAGGCTTATGTCTGGCTCAAATGATCCTGTCAGAAAGTGAGATGAATATTTTATTGTTCCTGTGAAATTGCTTTCAATATTGTGTTAGCCTTGATTTATGCATGCCCTCGAGGGAGTTAACTGAAGCAGGATAGCTTCCTGTATCACTGAGCTTAATGCAGACAGAAAATCAAGAACACACGCTACCATCCGTCCGGTCTCGCAAACTATGCTCAATACACCAGAGAGGAGACATAAGGATATTAGACTTTTCCCATACGGTGCCATGGCTGCATGGGCCATCAGCCTCACAACCAATGGGACACATTCCAACAGTCTTTGAAACAAATCCCTCGGCTGAAATTTCACTCTTGGAAAAAAATTCCACAGACTGATAAGCAGTCCTAGCAACATATCTAAACAGGAATTTCCTAATCTGGAAAAAAATACCTGATAGGAATGTCCCGTTCTGGGAAAATATAAATCTGATCAGAAATGCCTAAGTTTAAAAAAAAAACCTCTGCTCTACTATCACTATTAACCTCCTCTTCTGACCAAACGTGCAAAGAATTGATGTGATTATAACTTACCAATTAAGTTGTGTCAATTTTCTGTTATTTCATATTTATTTTAATATATGATATATTGTTATGGAGTAAGAAAGGGTGTATATGTGACTTAACACATTGTATCAATATGACAGCTTAAGAGAGGGCAAGGCCTCTGCAGCTGACCTAATTCTGACTTGTCCTGTGATGCTGCCATAATCTTCATCTCTATGCCCTAATTAATCAAGTTGTGATACAAGCCATAAAGGGGAATGTATAAATCTGCCTTGTACAATTAAGGAATAAGGTGGTTGTGGGTTTTCTCCTATTTGATTAACATGCATACAGCAAAAAATATAAAATTTGTTTTATTATAATCTGCTTAA
Organism: Sipunculus nudus; assembly: GCA_026874595.1. Classification (NCBI taxonomy): domain Eukaryota; kingdom Metazoa; phylum Annelida; class Sipuncula; order Golfingiida; family Sipunculidae; genus Sipunculus; species Sipunculus nudus. The sequence goes on from CM049307.1 coordinate 62,327,712, forward strand.
TCTGCTCAGATACGTAAAGATGATGCATATCTGATGGTTTAGAGAAGATGAGTTGCAGGACCTAATAGTTTACAGGTATATAACTGTAACCAGAGGGCAGTGAAGGCAGCTAAACAACATGCTTTGGGCAGATGTTTCAAGCAGGACATGTATGACTTAAGCACAACCTAGAAGTCTGTTCACTACAAGATAAAATGTAAGTACACAACATGATACTGGTATGACATGTACCAGACTTTTTATGATCTTATGAACCACAAAGCATCCTCCATATGTGGACAAGAAAGATGTGACGGAACAGCACGGATGCTTAACAAACAGACTCTGTGCCAAACAAGAATATGGACAAAATTTTTCCTGTTGTTGCATTAAATGTTAATTACTTTATATTTTTTTTTAATATTTATTTTTAGACAATTAAATATCTCATGAATATAATTAATTAATCACATCATAAAAATGACTCTGCAGCTCATATTCCAAATATTATCCCCCCCCCCCAAAAAAAAGAATGAATGGTTATATTTTATTAATCATTAGAGTTTTTGCTCAACACAGTTAAGGTCTACACTGATAACTGAAACCATCCAAGCACTGGTCCCAGGCAGTGAAATGTAAGCTGGCTGCATTGAAACTTAAATCTACCTACACTGATAGCTATAGGGTTCCTACACTTCTAGAGGAACATTATTATGATCATGACGTTTTCATGACCTTAAACAAAATTCCTCACCTGTGCCCTTACTGATTTACCAACAGAATGAGGCCATAGATCAGAGACATTTTTAGACAGCAGGCAAACAGGTTTTCATGACTTTTTTAAAATTGAAAAAAAAATCATGACTTTTTAAGTAATGAATCATGTCATTTAAAAACAAGGGACCTATGGGTCACGACGCTCACCTGTTATATATGATAAAAAAATATTATTTAGAAATGAGGCACATGCTGGTTTTGTGTGGTAAAAAAATATAAGCTGTATTATGAGTTGTTGTTGTTTAGCTTATGTATGATTTTGATAGTTCCTTTGGAGACAGGGAAGAGGATTGATTTCATTTATTTTATTAACAAATGGAGTACTATTGTCACACAGATTTTGACTTGGCCATATAACTTATAAGCAGAACATATAATATAAGAGTTTAACTATTTATTTTAAAAAAATTACAAATATTGTCCCAAATATAATTTTTATTAAAAATATTAAGAGAATCATATGATTTTTTAAAATGAAATATAACTGAAATGATTATTTAAATAATATTAAAGAATATATTCATGAATGCATTCATGAATACATTTTGAAAGTATTTGCACAAGTATTCATATATTTTCATTTTTACCTGAATTCCCATTCTTTATGCAAGAAATTTTATAATGGAGGACATAATCATATTCGTATTTAAATACAATTACAAAGTATTCGCACCAAACCTGGTATTTATTCAGTTTTCACCAAACAATGATGTTGAGAATCCAGAATATACAAAATTCACACATTTAAATAATGATCATAAGTACCTGGTTTTATGGCTTTTATTTATATTAAAAAATAACTGTAAAAAAATCATTTTGGACTAATTTCACATCAATGTACACACTAGACACAGTAGGAATCTAGATTAATATTATCAACTGCATCTTTGTCTATCATTAATTTCCTTCATATGATCCCTAATGATTAGTAATGAATAATATGATTTACTTCTTTATCATTAAAATTGAACTGAAAAATGCCATAGGTGACTGCATGGTGTTATTTGGAATACGTGACATTCTACCCATCGATACAAGATTCTTATATCATCAGTAACTGCAAGTTAATTTCCTGTTATTATAAACTAACAAATTCCTTTTCTATTTTTCTTTAATTTGTTATTAAAAACCAATAAAAATTTATTAATTTATTGTTTATTGTTATGTTGTTGGTTAAAACTACTAGATGAGTTGGGTTGGACCTGGATCAACTATGGCTGGCCATAAGCTGCCTGGATTCCGTGTATGCCTCGCCTCAAGCATGCATAATACAGGTGACTCAAGAGGGGCTGGAGAGAGCCAAAGTCTGACAGGGTCTCATAAAAAACATTAATAAAAGCTACAATTTTTGGCCAATTTCTTTCAGCTTTCTAAACTAAAAAGCTGAAATCCTTATGTGTGCATGATATGAAAATTACATCAACAGTGCTCACGGGAAACAAACGTGCCATGGTCACAGTTGGGCTAAATTTAAGGTACTAATTTTATATTTATACTAATAACTTATAAAATTTGAAAAATTCAGAACTAATTTTGGGTATTCAATTGAATCTTGATTAAATAATGTTACATCCCTGACAAAAAAATCATCAGCTTCAGCAATGCCCTTGTTAAGGGCGTAAATATATTTCTTGATTTTTTACAAAGTGCATTATGTTTGGGCCCATAACTTAAAACAATTACGCAATACTGACATCATTCTGGCATGTGCATAGAGATTGAAAAATATGCATATTATTTATGATTAAAGTCAGATTAGTGGATTTGATATTTGGCAGTCTTGAAGTGTAACAATGGATTTTTAATGGAAAAATGAAGTTTTTCATTAATATCTCGAAGGTATTAAGTCCTAGTGACCAAATTCTTGGCATGGTAGGGGATTTTGGAGACATCTAACTGTATGCCAAATTTAAGGAACTTAGAGCTGAAGCTGGGGAGCTGAGCTCTTGCAAACTGCATAACACTAGCTTGATGTAAACAATACGTTACATGATGCTTGAAAACTTGAATAAAATCTACAGTTTTTGATCAACTGGTTTCAAATTTTTGGTGTTAACAGTTGAAATGCTAACAAAAAAATGCTGTGAAAATTAAATCCACAGTACTTACAGGAAAAAAACGTGCCATGGTCAAATTTGGGCAAAATTTAAGGTACCAATTTTTATTTTTATTAATATTTTAAAAAATTTAAAAGATTTTCATCTAATTTTGGGTATACAATTTAATTTTGATTAATTAAAGTTATATTACTGGAAAAAAGGTCCATAGCTTTAACATTTTTGTGTTAAGTGATCAAATATCTTTCCTGAATTTTTACAAAATGCATTATGTTTGGGCCCATAACTTTTTTAAATTAAATAATACAGATATAATTTCTGGCATGTACATAGGAACTATATAGAGGAATATTTATGGTAAATATGAGGAAAAACAGATGAGTGGTTTGATATTAGGTAGTCCTGAAGTGTGAAAATAGGTTTTTAATAAAAAATTGAGGTTTTTCCTTAATTTCTCAAAGGAACAAAGTTGCAAAGACCCAGTTTTTGGCTTGGTAGAAGATCTTGGGGACATCTAACATTATGCTGAATTTTGGATTCCTAGGTCTTACGGTTTCAAAACGTGCCACATCTACGGACGGACAGACGGACGGACGGACAGACGGACGGATGACGGACAATGGACCACGACTATAGCTCAGATGATTTATAGTCAGCTGAGCTAAAAATGGCGTTTTACCCTTAATGCTAACATGAAACTTGTAACATTTTCTTTTTAATGAAAGTATTATTATAACTAGAAAACACTTAGAGAGTGCAGACCTCCAACAAGGCAGCTCATTACCCCATATGGCATTGTCAGAAATGTGTGATAAACATAGCAGGACAATCACTGAAAGTTATGGCATACTGACACTGGGCAAATAAACTGAACAAAGCAGCTCATTACTCCCATATCATATTTTCAGAAATGCAGCAATTTCTAAAATATTCTTGGATCTGGATAACCCCCGAAATTTCATCAATTGTCCCTTGTATCATTACCGAGCTATCCGGAAAATTCATGAAAATCTGTTAATTACATTTTGTGTTATGTTGCTAATAGACAAACAAACAGACAAACCAATGCCCGAAAAACCTAACCTGCACCCCTTGGTGGCAGTAATAATCAAAGATGGTTGTACTTACGATTCTGGGTGGGGTAGTGTAATAAAACTGAGGTAGGTTTGGGGAGCTGGCGTCTGCCGATGTGGCGCTGGTATCTGGCAAGTCATCCTCATCCACCCACGCTGAACCTGATGATGAGAAAGACAGTTAAATAATTCAGCCACGTTTACCCCAGATACCAAGAGGAAACAGATATACGTATCCTAGTCTACAAAGACATGCACAGGTTAATTATGTATATCTGTACCAATAACAATCACATTTTCATCCAGAGAAGTCTTTATACTCTGTAATAAACCACATTCCAAAATATCAGTGACTGCAGGGTAAAATAAAGAAAAAATATTATTTATAAAATATCAAGTATATATATTTACATCAAGAATTAATATTAAAATGTTGTCTTGCCACATAACCACCCTTGAAATAAATATTCTTGGAATGTTTAAATTTCTGGAATATCTTATATAAACACAAACTTGAAAACAGTCTGGTTTACTGATCAAAAGAGACCAGTATCAAGTCTTCAAGAGTTATTTTCAATAGTCTGAAATATTGTTATTATTGCCACAGTAACATTCTCCGGAATGGCAGAACCTTTCGTTTTAATGTTTATTAATTGAAATTTCTGTTATACTTAGAAAATAAACATAAAAAACGTGAGAAACAAGACCAGTCTGAAAAAAATTCATATTTCCCTGAGTATATTTCTTTGGAAGAGAAGAACTTTCTGATTAAATGTTTTCTATCAATGGCTTTTTCTATCAAGACTCAGAAATAGAAACAAATACGGAAGAATCACAAACAGAATTTCATCAAAACAATTATTCTGATATTGCAAATCAACTCAAGCTGTCATAATCACTTAAGAAATGACAACATACTGTTGTTGTGTTCATCACCACTCATTTTTACAGTTCCAACTACCGATGAAAAATATTTCAAAATATTAATCGTCATTGTTGTCTTGATACAATAGTACAGCATGGAAATCCTATGTCAAACCAAAATGAAGAAAGGCCATACAAAAGAAATATAATTGTTCTATTGGAACAAAAAATATGGTTACAGCAAGAAATTTATTTTAACCAGTCGAGACAATACATACATGGAATTTTGCCATCTTCTGAAGAGAATATATAAACTTGCTTCTATTCTGGAAATGGTGTGTATGATCAACATGAAATTTAGTCCATTTTCTACACCTTTAAGAATTCTTTTAGGGAATTTGTGCCATAACACAGATAAGCAGCATTACCAAGGACCTGGTCTTAAAAAAAAAGATCAAACTGAGAAAAATGAGAGCCCATTGAACAATAATTTTTTTTTTGCATGGCCTAACAATTCTCAATTTCTCTTTATGAAGCTAGCCAATGGTTATAATTTACAGCCTCACAAGCCAATCTGTTTTTCAGGACAGCCTCATGATTTGTAGTTGCCAATTTTCTACTGAATGACAGTGATATAACCATTCTGCAAGTATGATATTATTATTAAGCCTTCTGAATCTCGGATTTATATGCTTGGAGTTCTTATTAAGTCTTAATTGTGGGCTTCAGATGCCACTGATGAGGTCAAGTTCATACCAAGGCTGAGTAGAATTAATTTAGAGGTCAGGCCACACAAGTCCTAGTCTGAGTCCTCCAGGTTGGTTTCCAAGTTCACCAACTTCAAGTCTGAGTCATCTGGAAGCTGAGTGAAAGTCCAATAAAATTTCCACATTAAAAGAAACTAACTGAAAAATTATTGTTTGTGGCCACAGTCACTGCATATAGTAGAACAGGTGAAAATACATGTAGACAAGGGTAAGCTTAGTAAATATTTTTTCTTATGGCAGCCCTGAGTTTTTACTCCATAAACCTCTGAAAGTCTATTCTGATTTCACAACTTTGTTCTAAGACCAGCATTCACGGTCAGGGTTAGAGCACAGGGCTCAAAGCTAGGTATTAAATCGTGAGTTCTGATCTCAGCTGGGGTGATGAGATTTTCAATGGTCAGCCCCAACTCGGGGTGAGCACTCTGCAGGCTTGACAGGAGACTGCACACACCATTTGTGTTTTACTCACAAACAAGTGCATCTTTCAGGGGTTCCTAAGTATTAAGACCCAGCTATAGGGATTAAAACAGGACCTGCAGCAGCAGTACACTGAGCCTTGCTGACACCATGATTATTGCAATAATAAGCCCCTGTCACATAGTCAGAAACTCGAGAAGAATTCTGGAGATATACATAGTACTTAGTTAAGAACTATAGTTAAGCAAGCATTAAAAAAACCACTTCCTCTTTAAGGCACTGGTGGGATTCAGAGACTTTGGGCTTGGAAGTCTTACAGGTATCTTAACTGCTTAAAATGTGTCTTACCACCTGACATGCCAGACTTTTTAACTGAGAGATATAAAAAATATATTCATACCATTTATACATCACCCAGAACATCAATTTAACAGGCAAGAAAAGCACAGTACAAACAGATGAAGCCTCAAAATAAGAACACAAAGATTGAAAGAAATATGATCTCATCTTCTGAAACTCCAGCAAGATTACCTTCTCAACTCCATTTATATAACACTTGGGCAGTCTTCCTTTCATCTGTCCACAATATATATAACACTGCTATTGATTCCATGTGTAGTGCTTATGATCTACAGTGTATCCTCTGGTCTTTTGATCTTCTTTAAGGCCATACCAAATAATCTGTTGTTCTACAAATTCACCGCTCCCATTTTTAGTGAATCCAATTTTTAAAAAATGAAGAGCAGTCCTTCGTAATGTTGCTAATTAGACTGCTATGGCACAAAATCCCTAAAAGAATTCTTAAAGGCATGGAAAATGTACTAAAGTTTGTGTTGATTATATACACCAGCTTCAAGGAGTGAAGCAATAATTGTATTTTTTTTACTCAAGGAAAATTCCATGTATTGTGTCTTGACCATTAAAAAAGACAGAATGAAAAATTCACTCACTCGCACTATATTTTTTGTTACAACAGTCCATGGAACAATAATTTTTTTGGGCCTAGCCTCACCCACAGGGTTAATAACAATCAATATTATTATACGAGTCCTTTGAGTGACGAGGCTCTCCTTTCACTGGGCGGTGCTTTGTTTAATATTGTCTGGTATGAGAAATCCAATGGATACTCCTTCAATCCAATAGTTGTTTTATATTAATAGAAGTTCCCATAAAGCATATATCAATTTTTGATCATTTCTCCAATTAAGAGTTATTTGACATCATAAGCAAATTCCGACATGTTTTACATTTACAATAACATTTTTGTTTTACAGTTACTCGTTTTGTTGTTTTGTTTGTTGGAAAATCCTACATGTAAAAGATAAGCACATAATATTTATAATTATAACTGACCTTAATTAATATATTCCCACAGTTACCACTATTTCCAATGAAAACTAAAATGGGTTTGATTTTGCAGTTAAAAAACATATATATATATATATATATATATGCATCCCTTACGTCACAAGGACCTAGTTTGATGATTTATTTTAAACATTGGCCCAAAGGCATTTTAGTATTGAATAAGAAACAGACAAACCTGTCTTTTGCACAGATTTTTTTGTCTGCATGACTTACTCTCAGCTGAGCAACATTAAAAAAAAACAAAAGTAGGCCTTTTTAAAGATACCTATGTCAACACTGGTATCCATAGCAACAAGTACTTTCTGCAGAATGAAAAATAATGACTAAAGATTCTAAAAAATAAAGAGCCTGCATCAATCTATAAAACAACAATACATGTCATTCTTTTCCTTGTCTGAGATAAATGAAATAATGGTGGATGGCAAATAAATGTAAATGGCAGTCTTAGTTGTGCCAAGTCATTAATCAAATTCTGAGGCCAAAAAATGAGAATGTGACTGCATCTACATATAACAGAGATCTGTGTATTATTTCCTGTAACATATGGTATGACCTCCAAATCATACCCTTAAAAAGTGTTATAAATCTACAATAACTGCCTGGAGAAGATATATATGATTATCTCATAAAAAGCAGTGAGTAATATATTTGTGAGATATTTGATAGGAAACGAGGAATCCAGGCCTGGGTCCATTAGGGTGTGCTATTGTTTTTTATGGGTAATTCCATGGTTACAAATCTGGACAAAATGAAATCACCAATATGCTGTTTACTTGAGGGAAAAAAGGCTAATCTAGTATTTCATGAAAATGTACAACAATCTTTCCTCACAATAAAGAAATAAAACTATTTTCCAAATAAGCATTTTATCTATTAATACATATATATGAAGCTGGCGTGCAGACTGATTTGATATTTTCAACTCATAAATGCTACATTTGTTCGGTCGATAGTAAAAACATAGGTTTTCCCCCCAGGAACATGTTTAAAATATTGGTCAATTCAGAGTGAAGTGGAAGGGGCTGATTATATTTGACAGAATGTCTGGGGCTGAATATAAATCAACAACATTTCTGGCCCCTGGATTGGCCTTACTTGAACCTGGACAAAGCAAAAGTCAAATAATCCCTGACCTTCCCACTAGATGGCAGCACCTAATTATCTCTCATGACCAACCATTGCAAAAAAAAATCTGTTATTTGATTTTTCCTCAAAAGCAACTTCTCCCCACTGAATAAAACCTTAATTTGAATTTAAATTTTTTAACATTGCACACCTTGGTATCATGAGTATTTTCTTCTTTTTGTAATTTAAAGCTATCCTACATTTACTCTACCCATAAGCATACAGTATTGATCTCAAATTTAAGAATGTAAAATCTCCAAGGAAGAGACATGTTTATGGTAAGGTAGAAATAGATAAATAAACAAAAGCAGAGGTCCCTCACATTCTATAACTTTTTTGTCATAAGAATATATTTCTTTCATAGCTGGCATGTATGCTTTAACAGATTATGCATAGCAAATGAAAAGCATGCAGTTCAACAGAAATGAAAAGTGAATTTATCAGTAAATGGATCCAGGTTTATAGTAATTTATCATTGATGATGACAGGGAAACATTTGGTTTTTCACTGTTTTTGTTAAAGGGACCTAATCACCTATAAAGCATGTTGAATTAACACAAGATATAACATTTTCTCTTTGAAATAAATTGGTACCTGCCAAAATATAATCCTGAAACTGTTGGCTTACTCCTGTACACAACTTAAGTGTTAAAACAAGTGGACCAGGTGCAATCATAGGTGTCAACATAAACACAGCACCTGGGCCACAGCACAAGTCATTGAGGAGATGCCCTGACTAGGCCCAAAAAATGTGATACATATTCCTGCCTCCTGAAACATTGCATATAGCACTGACTCAGGCCTGTTATTTCTGCTGAGGCCCCTGGACCTATCATGTTGCGATAGGTTCTACAATAAGTTTTCATTCGGCCCATGGATGATCTGTGATGTCCATCCAGCAGAGAAATATCAGAGGACATGGTCCATGTATGGACTAGTTTGGACTACTCTTTGTTTGGAATCTGGACTTTCAATATAGCAGACATTTAAAAACTGACCTTGGGGCACAATATAGTTATCATGGGATAATCCATCTCTCCTTACACATATACACCCCTATATATTGTTGACTCTGGGACACCTATCAGGGAAAAAGGGCTATGGGCAGATCAGTTCAGAGTGTGATAATCAAGGATATGGATGAAAAGCGCTAAAGTTGATATTTGTAGAAAAATACATTATTATAATCTATGCATGGTAGTGAGTGTTAATATGTTTTATTCTTCCTTTGTCTGTGTGTTATTTTACACCAAACGTTCTCAACAGATAAGAAAACATTCTTTTTTGTTTTGGGTGGGGGGGGGGGGGGGGGGGGCTGTTAGGATAACACAAAGAAAAATCAATGAAACTTTTTAAGGAAATAAAAATCATAAAATTTCTATTAAAAAGGATTCTATCCTAGAGTGACATATGGCTATAACAGAACATTTATCAGGCCACTTTGTTCCCGCACACACACCCTAAAATAATTTTCCTACTTCAAGAAAAAAAATATCTAATGGCAAGAAAATACTCAATCTAGTGGGGCATGAAATGTTTCTTTTTATGGGGAAGAACATTATTCTTATGATGAGAATTGTTTTCTCCTGATTAGATAATTAAAAAAAATCTTATGGCAAGGAGAGAGGCAAAAAGTGTAATATGTTCATCTTCTAATGAGAAGGTAATATACCTAGTTTTTACTAAATCTAGATATATTTTCATGACCTTATGTAAGCTGTCTACAAAATCAAGAAAAATTATTTTGAGGCTTTCTTGTCAGCAGAAAAGTTTAGCTTCTTTGGATTAGAAATACATCTTATGACATTTTTTTTAGCAGGGCACCTGTGACCTGTGCTGGTCAAGCATGACTCTCTGAAGAACAATGTAGGCCAACTGAATTAGGATTGTGTCTGGGTGTGTGTGTGTGTGTTGGGGGGGGGGAGTTACAACTGTGTCTGGATTTGTCAGTGTCTATATGTGAATCAGACAGGATAGGAATATATCAACTGACCATAATTGGTACACCTTTTGGGCACACAGGCCAGATTTGGTACACCTTTTGGGCACACCTGGCCAGATTTGGTACACCTTTAGGACACACCTAGCTAGATTTGGTATACCTTTTGGGCACACCAGGCCAGATTTGGTATACCTTTTGTGCACACCAGGCCAGATTTTGTAAAAATTTTGGACACACCTGGCTAGATTTGGTACACCTTTGAGCACTCCTGACCAGTTTTTGTTCACCTTTGTGCACACCTGGCCAGATTTGGTATACCTGTTGTGCATACCTAGCCAGATTTGGAATACCTTTTTGGCACACCTGGCCAGATTGGGAATACCTTTTTGGCACACCTGGCCAGATTTGGTACACCTTTTGGGCACACCTGGCTTCAGTAAGAACACCTTTTGGGCAATCTTGTGGTAAAGACCTTTGCCAAGGGTCTCAATGTGGTGAAAAGTCAAAATGACACAAATGCAGCATTTTGCACTTAATAACTTCAGATTTTACTCATGGAATACCTTACATGCAACTTACAACATCCAGGTTTAAATTTGTATAGGCAAAATGGCACCCTCATGAAAGGTTTCAAAAATTAGCAAGATCAGTGTTTGAGAATTAAGGGCATGGAATGAAATAGGAAAGTACACAAATTGTGAATCAATCTGTAGAGAGTTTGGTGGCCATTAGACCTGTATCTCGAAGTAGAAGCTTCAGGAAAGCTATTTAAATACTTGTGCCCTCATCTGCAAATTATTGTCCTATAAGAGTAGGATTTCATGTAATTTCTGGTGGTACTTATGATATTACGGTTGACTTCAGATTATCAACAGATCACCAGGGATGCTTCTCAGCACTCAGCCCATCCATGAGATCCTGAGACCTGTGACTGTGACCCAGGCTTTACCAAACACATAAGCAATGGACAAGGTCATTAAGTGCATCTGCAATCCTGGCTCATGAAACATGCATACAGTAGACAAGGGCAAAGAAGTGCCTGTGGAAAATTGATTGTTAATTTCTAGTTCCCCCCCCCCCCCCCCCCGCCCCCCCCCCCCTTCCCTTTTCCACATTGGAGGCCCTTTTTAAAGTTTTGTCATTATGCCCCGCGGGTTGGAACACTCCTTTTCCTATATAAATCCTTGATCTCCCCCTGAAAAGAATTCTGAGAAATATATATCTAATACAGTATTTTGTTATTTCATCTGAACATACTATGTAAAAAAAATAGTTACATAAGAGTATGCCCATTGTCCATTAAATTTCATAAAACGACAGCTTGAAAATGCAGCTTTATAATTATCTACAATTTACAAATGCTACTGGCTTGGAAGAGAAGGTGTCACTTAGGAAGGGGCATAGCCAAGGGGGTGGAGCCACAAGGGGCCATGCCCCCCCCCCCCCCCCCCCCAGCATCCAGTACTCACTGTCCTCCCGGAATTTCACACAATTTACTAAATCATAAACATGAAATTCCTGTCACTGGTATCAGCAGATTTGGGACTTAAAATATAACATTGCACATGTAAATGGACTAATAAGTGTATTGTTTATTGATAATTCTACATTTCATTATATTTGATCCTGTAGATAGACAGATAGATAAGATAGCAAAAGATAGATGGATAGATATAGACAGATATGTGCTTCGACTGCCTTTGCCAAATATTGCAGCCTCCTCCCTTTCCCTCAGTCCTGGCTATACCCCTCTAAGAAATACTTATTACTTACAGTCATGATTTCTGTTGCTACTTTACATTTGGTGTAAACTAGTCTGAACTGACAGATGATATTTGGGATCTTTCAAAACTGACCACATGCAATATTATGCTCAAGGCAATTGTCACTAGCAGATACCTTGCACAGAATGACACCTCATTAAACTGTAAGCTGTATTTCTTTTTCAGTTGTGGCTATTATTAGTTACCATTCCTACAGACATTCATCTAAATGTCACGCAAAACCCAGAGTTTGAACAATGTGACAATACTCCAAAGCCTTTCATTATGTAACCAATTAACCAGCCTTCTGATATCAAATCCTTAATGGAAAGTAACTAATCACTCATAATGCTCTTTGAAGAAATGTTTCCAGTTAAAGTATTACACTTTACACCTTCCCTCCATATAAAGTTTTCTTCCAGCATTAAAAAATATGTATTTATTATTTCAGTTTCCATTCTTTATTTTCATATGCAGATGTTTTTCAAATTGTAGGCACTCAGGGGGTGCAATACTTACATGTATATATATATATATATCCCTGTATTAATACTATTAATAGAATGTTTTTAAGACATAACACTAGCGCAGCAGAAGCTGGCAAAGAAAATGGTGAAGATTTTGTGCTCTTTGACACTTGAATACAAGTAAGATAAGACCAAAGTACAAATATTTAACTACAACACTGGCAGGTCAGGAAGGGCCCTGCGGGAGGCCTTCCAGGCTGAATGATGCTTGAAAAACTATTATAAAGGACCTGATTACATGCAGAGGCAGTGGGAACTGACACTTAACAGTATTTACGTAATAGATCGATTTTAACATTTGTATCACTGATAGAAATGTCTAAAGATGTAAACACTTAAAAGCAGAGCATCCCTGGCACTAGTATGGAGGCAGAATTACCTTCGATGTATTAAACTATGCCTCCAGTCAGCTTGTAAATTACTAGGATGACCCTGTGAATGTTACCTTTGAACTTGTGCTGTCAAAATCAACAGGGTTTTTTCTCTCCTGATAGGTGAGCTATAAGTGAAAAATGAAAGGTTTTGATGGAAACTTTGCCTGAAATGTGTCCACATGCTTTTAGCAAAAGTGGATTCAGTGACCTTGACCTTTGACCTTGTGACCTCAAAATAAAAAGTGACTTTATAACCCCCAGAACAAAAGATAACTTCCCCTTATGGCAGGTGAGTCATATGCAAAAGATGGGAAGCTGGGGATAAAATATCTGGCATAAAATGCCAACGAAAATCTTATTAAAGAAGTGAACCTTGTAACATGTTATTTTATAAAACTTTAAGTTACCAATGGAAGCGATAATAAACAAAGATTAGAAAAAAAATTTCACTCTGTAAAAAAAGATGTGACAGTTAAGGCCACATACAAAAATAAATTGTTCACCAGAAAAGAGGACCAAATAATTTAGAGCATTAGATGGCAATTAATTTTCCTGTTTCCTCCTCCCCCTCCCCCAGAAAAAAAAATTGTTAAATAAAAATATAACATTGTTTTGAACACTTGCAGAGGATACAAAAGTTGATGTAGTTTATTCTTTGAAATGGTGAACAAAAAAGCTTTTACCATTCCCTAATAAATTTTTGTGAATTCAAAGGAACTGAGGAATGAACACCAATTAAAAATATTACTGAATGCTTGGTACTTATTCACACTCAAAATGAACCGATACACAAAACCCAAGGGGCGATTCAATGAAACACTTTTATTTTGGTATGGCCCATTATTGGCTAATCATCAAAAATGAATTAATTATAATCTTTACCACACATGCTTCAAAATATCAAAGACTAGCAAAATTTTCTCCTATATATAAGGTATTATACAGAAAATTTAAATTGATAAAATATAAGAGAAATGTAAATGGTTGATAAAAACATAAAAACAGCATAAATGTGTGTATGTGTATATAACACACACACACACACACACACACACACACATATATATATGTGGGCTCACTTGAAAATATAGTGCAAAAGTTTGGTAATCTATTTAAAGGTCTCCATTTTATAGGCAGAACACTAAATGAACATAAAAAATAATTGGCATACGGATCCTCAGAGTATTAAATTTAAATAAAATTGCACAGAATGGTTTTGCAATAAATTTAAGAATACTTGTGTCATGGGCTGATGTATGCACCTGTCACATGAAGGTTTGAATTTCTATCTCGAAAATCAGCCTAGCAGATGTTCACAAGGTTACCATGACAACTCACCTTTGAAACAGCTGCCTCTCAGCATGTTGAAATAACTCGTTGAGTATTAATTATTTCACTAAATGGTCTGTAAACATGGCAAAAAAATTACACTTATTATTCCATACATCCTGGATTGCTTGGATAACCAAAATAACTTCATTTCAAGTCAATCACTTCGATGTCTGGAAATCCTGTGGTTTTATCCACTCCCATTCAATTTTGATATTGTTCAAATAAAAATAACATAACCACTTTTCAAAGTCTTCTGCCATTTTGAACCAGATTGCATCTTTTATATCCACAGCCCTGGTACATTTCAGTTAAGTATAGTTTCATAAAACGTATCTGAGAGTTCTACATGTTTCGCTATTCTTTAACATGCCAATGTAGTGATCCTGGTGAACCAATGTTTATATTGTAGCTGTATATGACTAACTGATCCTTGTCTGCTCGGCAAAGCTATAACAGAGAAAAACTTGTTAGATATAATTACCCAAAGTGGGATGCAATTTCCACCACATTGCTGTATGGAAGATTGATGGGAGCATAATATCCGTGACACCATCAACTATGTAATGAGGAATTTTCTCTGAATCAAACAATATTGGTCAACAGGCTTTTATTCCACTTTAAAGCAAGTCACTGATTGTCTTGTTCCAGAGAAATATTTACAAGAGTGATGATTTTCCAGTTAAACTGGCTGAAATTCACATAATGTTCAAAAGCTTAATCATCCCTACGACATTTAAGTACAAGTACACTTGAGGTTCACTGAAGAGAGATAACTTATTTATAAGACATGAAGGAGCCAATTAACAGGTCACCTCTTCTTAGTAAGTACACATCTCTTGTTCCAGAGAGTGGTGTCCTTACTGCATATATTATCACCGCTAAATAAAACCACAATAATGGATTTAAAACATTCCTAATTAGTCTGCAGGACCAAATATAAAACTATTATCAACAATCAATATATGACAATCCTACAGAAATTGAGCACAAGCCTGATTTTCTTTAAGTCCATGATGTGTTCCTATTCCTTATATGGTGAATGCTGAGTACCTGCTGCTCCACATGGTATTATGTGAAGAAGTCTGTTCAGATGTCGCCAGATACTCCTCATCTGATCTTGACTGCATCATTTAACTATCCAGCGCAGCCTGTAAGTAATTACGTAGCATCTGTTGCCCCGGGGCCCTGTCAGCTTTGCCCATTAAAGCTACGTGTATTGTACCTGAAAACCTTTTGATTTGCCACCTACACAGGTGGAAACAAAGCCCACTGCAGGCTGGACACCGCAAAGAGTCCAGTTTTCAATTCAGGTCGAACTTCTGACTCAGCCCAGTGGACAGCAATACAACGGACACCTCGTTTCAAAGTGTCACAAAATAATGTCTCTACTGACAAACCGTCCCTTGTCAGACAACTAGGTGGTCAAAATCATCCTGACTGTCCATTGATTTGTGGACAGGGAACAAGTCATCAATGTGTCTGACATCATAACATCTGCAGTGTTCATCAACTTGATCATGATCCACAGGTTTTTGCTTGTCTGCCCGTGGGTTACATGCTTCAATTCTATTGATGCCCCAGGCAATACAGGAAGACTTCCAAGCACTCCTTCCTCAGAGCACCTCCCTAAACCCAATACAAATGCTGACAAATGACTTCACTGATCAACACTGAATCCAAACTTACTTGACTTGCTCTCCGTGAAAAACAGGGCTGCTGAATACGACACCAAAGCAGCTCTTTTGTTTCCACTGCCGATTTTATTTTAACTGATTAGCTTTTCTTGATTGAGCTTGAAGAACATTCCTTACAGTTTCTTATTGGTTCATCTGCAAGGATCAAGAATGGGAAACACTCTGTTTGATGCCAGAACAATTTGCTCGTTGATGGTTCTTTTAGACGAAATGTAAGATGACTCAACAACCATAGTTGACAACATGTGGTATCAAATCCAATTAGTCAGAATTAGATAAAAACTGTATTTGAAGTAAAAGGATAGATAACTGAATGTAAGATGTCTTTTCAGTCCTCATAGTTGGACTAATTTTATACATTCAAAATTCTGATTTGTCATAAAAGCCAAAAAGAAAGATTAATATCCTGATCACATAGTGTCTGTTGATTTCAGTGACCAAATTTTCAAAACCTAATATCCAGGTCAAAATTTGTAGAAGATAATGTTTTAACTTCTCAAATAAACTCTGGCTCAATGGAATTAAGAGCAAAGTCCACCAATGATAATGGATTCCTGGAAGCATAAGGTCTTTTCTGCCGTCCGTCACCCGGCTGTTAAATGAGCACGGTCCATAAGGCTGCTTTGAGTATACATACCGTCACACACTCTGTGTTGGAACTAGCTGTCATTTCACCTCAGAGCCAGAGAACACACAGAAAAAAACACACAAAATCAATAATACTGATCAGACCTGCATTGTACCATCTCATCCAGTCTCATTAACTTCACCCTCTTCCGAAAGAGAACCCTTTTGAAACAGAACAGATGCTTTAACAGCTGTTTATCAGTCTGACACCAATTGTTACACAGCCATTCTTCCCCATTTGCTGTAATCATTAAAAGAAAATCCAAGCTGACTTTGCATGGAGTCCCTGCTGAATGTCTTTTCTACCGGATGCAGGTTGTTCTGATACTCCCGCCTATGAGCTGGAAGCAGCCATCAGGCAAATTTGTGGAACATATTACCATGCAGGCTGAGTGAACTTGTGAGGTTTAAGGTCCAGTGACCTGACTGGCTTATCATCAAGGTAACAAAAATCCATTGTAACCTGGTTTGAATGCAGTACTGGATGAATTACTGAAGCCTAGGTCTCTGTGCTGCTTAGAAGTGCTGCTACAGCTTCACAGTAAGCCGAGTGCATCGATGGACAGCGACTATACACAAGAGCTGACATATAATCAGCCTTTCATCAGTGCGCCTCGTGCAGTTTTCTGATGGTACTTTGAAGACGGTACTTTCTGATCAACCTGATACGGCACCAGTTGACCAAACCAAGAGCAGCAAAGCACCACAAAACCCCTCCATTCTAAAGGAATCAAATAAGGCTTTATAAACATAATGTGGCTTCTAATGGCTTTATGCATGAAAAGATGAGACACTTTCTGGGGCAGCTGCCGCAACCACAATAAAACTGGCATTTAGCATCATTTAAAGTGGCGATACTCAGATGCATATGATGTTAAAGAAAAGGAAATTTCAGGACAAAACCAAGCACCTGGATGACAGTAATATAGCACAACGTGAGCCAGATGACTCCATATTACCTTACATGCCATGAAAACTGGAATCATTTAGATGATGTCTAGACATGCATAACCATTATTTCGGTCTCGTGTCTACCTTATCTGTTCCATGATAGACATCTCACACTTTTCCTTTCAATAAACCTACAGAGGTAGTTTGGGTATTAGTGTCTATTTCCTAAATAACAATTCAACAATATGACACTATCTGATTCAGCAAATGTATATCTTATTACTTCCTACAAGTTCATTGTGAACTTTTAATCGTATCTTTTTGGATTTGATTTAATATTGCACATGAAATCACCTGTGAGACATTCAATATTAAAATATTAACTTCATGTTTTTTTTTTAATTTTTTTTTTTAACAAAACTGTTCAACATATCCATCCATGTTTCATGCTCACTAAAAATATGAACCTAAGTGAAATAATATATGCTATTTTGTGAAATTACACATATATATTCATGTACATTCACACACTTACATTCTATCTTTCCACTTTTTTCTCTCTGTTTTAAATAATTTTTATTTCCTTTCAGATAAGTCTTCAAAAGTGATATTATTGAAACGTATTGGCCAAAATATTTGGTAAAGTCAATTCATCTCCATAAAAAGTTGTTGATTATAATCATAGCAGCTAGGCCTAAAACTTAGGTTTTGTGTTTATAACATGAATATAATATTTATAAATAAAACTGCTACAAAATTTGGGCATACCTGTGCATCAATACATCACAAAATAAAGTGAAATATTGCATTGATATTGTCAGTTGTCCTTGTACAGATACCTTGATAATACCGGAAGGAAAAGACATCTGACATTTAATTAGTTTCTTGCAAAATACAAGCATATTCAGGAAAAGGTCATTAGTAGAAAAGCATCTGATCAACTGATGGTTTTGAAATTAATCTTATTTGTGGTTTAGAATTAAATATTATGAAAAGATATATTTGCATGGCTATTTAATCAAAAAGGACAAAAATTTGTTTGGAATGTCAATTATAATTTATTTTATAATAGCATGTGTTATCAATAGCAAAGTGTCGCTTTATGTATTGTACTGTTTTTCACTGCATCACTGAAGCCTTACCGGTAACTTATATATCTACAGACGCTGACATAAGCCTTAATTCAGGAAAAAGAATAGTGTGAATGGGTGGTAATAGCAACATTAGTATGATATCCAAAATTGAAAAAGCTGATTACAATTGGCTAAAAAATAGAAATTGTAGTTGGCGCCCCCAAACTCATGCAGCAGTTACAGATCATCATGCCCAATGACCATGCCATGTTACATAACAATCAAACCTGAGTGGTTCCTGAGAAATAATCTCCTATATTTTTTATAATTAGCTCTGTCTTCTTTATGAGTACTACAAGGACACCAATCTTAGAACTGAGTTTTTGTTAATATTTATCTACTCATCACGAGGCAAAAGTTAACAGATGCCAGTGGGATTGACAGACAGCTTGGGTGATGACAATGGCCCATCAGCCTGAATAGGCTTAAAAGGACAAAAAAATATTTAAAGTTTTGTGCCTGACCCAGGACTAATTCTTGAGCGCTGACAACTGCTAGTTAAAAGACATCATAATGAAAAACATAACTCATCAGGCCACGTAGTTGTTGTGAAAAAGTTAAAAATATGACGAGAAGTCATCAAAATTTAATGTTGTTCCTTTTTTTTGTTTTGTATATGACATATGGCTTTTAGTATTCCTGTTATAATATTATGGGATTTTTTTAAATTACAAAAATGAAGCAAAATCAGAAGAACATACGGATTTGGCACTTGGGAACATTCTCTTAATTTTCAGCCTGCCTGATTTTTAACACTGTAAAACATGAACTGCAAATGTCCAGTTACACTTTACAAGGTCATATTTAATTTAAAAGAAGTTTTTTTTTTATTAGAGATGTCCTCGAGGTCTACACAGATGAAACAAAAATAGACTTGTATCAACCACATAGTTTCCCGCTGTCTTTGTCTCCAGAGCATCTGTATTTGACTCACATGCTGCAAATGAAAGATTTATTAACAAGTCTAGTCAGGACAAACCTGCACATCCCCTGGTGTTTCTCCAGAGATCCCACAGTGAATATTTGATGAGGATATAATTAACGAAGAAACAGCATTTAATCATTCTGTTTAAGGCATTCAAGCTGGCACAGAGATGTTATTAACCAGATTAAGGGTAGCAAGATGTATAATCACCAGAGATTTTTCCAAGTCTGCAGCATGATGGCAAGTCCTCAATTCGTTTTGGCCAAATTTCCTGAAAGGCATCTAATGGCAGGTCTGGGCCATTCCTGTAATTGGAACTGGCCATTTAAGGCTTCCCTTTCTTGCTGCTTTAAAAATTACGAAGCAGAACCCTTTCAAAAGCTCTTTTAGCAAAGTCAAGGCTATTTAGGGCCAAACGAAACTTGTTTTATTAACTCAATAGTTCCTGTATTTGCAAAGGTGACCTGCTTTGTGCCCTTGTGCTTATCAAATGGTTTAATTACTTTTAATTAACAAATCCAATTATCAAATTAATTGCTTTCATTGCAGAAGTTACAGTATTTGATACCAACCTCTTTGATGGCACAGTGTAATACTGAAATCTGATATGGAACCTTAAATAAACTCATATTTAATGGAATTAAAGAGATTTCCATCATCTTGTGATTTTTAAATGATTATTGTTGGATAGTCAGTTTCAATTAACAAGACATGATAATACATAATGAAAATGGGAATACCATTTAGGTTATATTGGCAAATATTTAGTAACAAAAAGAGCTTCCACGGCAGAATGTGATTATATATAGAAAACAAATTAGTTTATGAACACATCATATTATTTTGTAATTTTCAGTAGATTCAAGATTCTGGACACTAAGTCTGATATCACTCTAATCAGTGTAGGAGTGGGTCTTTTTAACTTCTATTTTGAATGGTAAAATCTAAAAGATGCTGCTTCATCAAATGAAAATTGCCTGGCAGTTCTGAATAGCAAATAGGTTTGTAGTGAGTGACAGGAAATCCAATAATGCAGGCAATAATTCCCAGCTGGAGTATTCTTTAAATCTTCAATCTAACATTTAATGCAAGACTGTTTCTCAGTGGTTTTGAACTGCAGGTATCTATAAAGGTCTCCCTTCACATGAAAAATAACATGAACTTATCCTTCCCTGCAACAAAGATATCAGTTATAAGAAACTGCCTTATCTGTTGAGCTGAATGGAGAATGTATGACTGAAATACCTGACACTTTCCAAAGGTCAACACTGCATGCTCAAAATACAATATGTCACATTTCAAGACAAGGCTAAAAAAAAGATCTCTTGGGTTAAAAAGTACAAATACAAATGGCATATTTCTGCCCTAAGTTGTAACATTTTTTGTATGATCTGTTTTGTGATATCATCAAGAAAAAAAAAGTTTGAATAATATAATTTTTTTTATTTCTAAACTTCCATTTTCAGTGCAGTAATTTAACCCTAGCACACCTTGTTTCTTTACATTTCTGCTCTATTTTATGATTTTAAGGAGAAAAAGACATTTTTATGTATGAGAGATATCTGAAGTCACTTTTCAACTATTCCAACATTTAAATTATACAAAAGAGAATTAAGATATATTAAGTCTCTACATATAATATTTACAGTTCTACAATAAGATTGTAAAAGTTGGACTTCAAACTACATGACATCCTATTTTGGAATTTTGCAATTAAAATTCTGAAAGTAAAATTGTTTTATTTTTTTTCTTATAAAATTTTCCATCGATAATAATACATATTTTGTACATTTGTCTCCAATCCTTTTCTGAAATACATTTTTTAAACAGACCTTTCCTTAATATTCTTTATTCAGCTGATACATTCATATGGCATATTTTACACTTTTTCTCCACAAATACAGACATCCTACAAAAAAAAACTCCAAGATATCAGAATAAATTTCTTCCTTTTAATATTAAATTATATTTGTGGTTCATTTAAAATACTCTGAAATTGATTTGTTTGACAGGGGTAAGGTCTTTAAGGTATATTTATGAAGATTTTACTTTGTACAAAATTTTAAAAATCTTAAAATTTTAACCAAGGAAGCAAAGGTGGTATTGAAATAGAATAAGTTTGAAATGTGTGACAATATTTTATTGTATTTAAAAGCATCTTCAAGTATATATTCCTGCTGTAATAATTGAATGCAATCATTAACAACAAGCAAATTTGTGGAATTTATGTCCCCCACTTTGGATTCTTGTTGTCTTTCATGCTTGATAAGCAACCAAAATTATGACATGTGGAGAAAATCTTGAAAGCACATGAAAAACAGATCTACTATGACATGTAGAGACATCTGCTGGCAACAAAAAACTAAAACACATGGAGAAATAGGACCAAAATCCACATGGAGACATCAGCAGGCGAACATAAAAACTAAAACACACTGAGAAATGTGACCAAAATTTGAGGATTTTGTTTTTCAGCTGGAGAGAAAAATTTTCAGATAGACACCCGAAAAACCAATCCCGACTGAGGTATGCATAAGAGAAATCACTGATCCAAATTTAAATGAAATCCAATAAAATTTAAGAAAGTTATCACATGGAACCAAAAAAACCTGACGGACAGACAGACAGACAACCTAAAACAATGTCCCCTCAATCAGCGGAGCAGAGGACAGAAAGGATATTTGGTTGGATATCTTCACTATGTTCAGAGAAGTATTATTGTATACCATACATACAAGTTTGGTATATCTCCCTAATGAAATGTCTGGTGACATTCTGTGGAAAATGTCCTGCAGAGTGTGGTTTCACACATTTAATGGAGCTTTATGAGTATGGCAAGGTCAGCAGTGAAAGTACAGTTAATGGAATTTCCATGTACTTTGTAATTAATATATGGCTCAATTCATCTACCTATACTTACCATAAATATACATGAGATAATACAGTATGACAACAGAAACGGCCATGCCTCAGAAATTTTATGGTCTTGTAATGTCCTAATAGGGGTCGTATTTTGTATATTTGTATATTTTTTATGAAGTTTATTTATTTCATTTGTACAGCATTTTAGAGCACTCTGTGGATTTAACATTATATAAATTCAATTAATATTATTATTATAATATTTTCCCATATCCTGAGGATTTTTTTGTAAAGGGGTAATGGCAGCACCATGAAGGTTAAGTAAACCTATTTCATGTGTGTTTGTTGTGTGATGGGAGGATTTCATCCAGATCCCAGACTTTGTCCTGATTTGATTGGTTGGTACACATGTGACATCATGGACTGAATTTTATCAACAACTCAGATCTAGTAATGCATGTTGTTTTTATTCTCTGCTGAAAATTTGGGACTGACAGAGGCAGAAATACAGTGCTTTTACCGAGATCTAGAATTTTTAGTCACAGGGGATTTCCCAGTGTGTGACGTCACTGCTGAGTTGACAGTGCTCATAGATGTGCCAATTGTTTTTGAACAAATCACACAACCTCATGTTTTTAGTGGAAAAATAGATAGAAAAAATGTTTTTCCTCCAGGAATAGGGCTCATTTTATGTAAAATCTATATTAATATTTTTTTCATAGGCAATTATGTTATATGATAATATAATGAGATTTGGAATACGTTTGCTTGACCACCATCTGTCAGGAACTATGTGAACGGTGTGAGAACAGGTAACAGCTAGTATGAATTAAGGTTTAATCCTTTGCTACAGATCTCTGAAAAAATTTTATGGCAGGAAAGTTTTTCACACCTGCACATGTGGAAGGTTATAAAATTCCGGACAGTGTGGCCCTGATGACAGTGAACTTGCTTTTGAATCATCAACCACCACACATCTGCTACGAATTACAAAGGCATTAGTTAAGGCATGCCTTATACAGAGTTATTTAAACTGGGCTAAGACATGAATGTCCTCGTGCTTGATATTCAGACCCAGGCAAAACATCAACTGCTCTTAGTCACAGTAACGTTTCAGCTGTGTTTAGACTCTTATATTTTTTTTTATGTTGGTGTATTCTACCAAATCTTGTGATGTTCAACATTGATTGCTAAAGTGATGGGGGCTGATCATTATAAAGAAGTGACTGAATTACCGTCAAGACCATTTTGTGTCACATTTATCTCAGATGAGACTGACAATGACCTTTGAAATACTGGTGACTGCTCAACGACCTTGCCAGCAACAAACATAACCTTTTTCAGAGAGTGTTCAGGTGGGTATAATATACACATGAAACAGACTTCAGCAATGTATCTGTGTTGTACATATCAATGTTAAGTATTAGTTGTACAATATCATATTTGATTGGAAGATAAAAAACAACCAGTGATAGATTATACTCAAACATTTTTTTAACATCAATATTACCGTAAATTATGTTGTAAAGAATAATACCAACAAGCAAATTTGTGGAATTCATGTCATTTGCTGTGGGCTCTTGTTGTCTTTCAAGCTTGACAAGCAACCAAAATTATGACATGGAGAAAATTTTGAGGGCATATGAAAAGTAAAACACATTGAGAAATAAGACCAAAATCCACTTTGACATGTGAAGACATCTGCAGGCGAACATAAAAAATAAAACACACTGAGAAATAAGACCAAAATCCACTATAACATGTAGGGACATCTGCCGGTGAACATAAAAACTAAAACAGTGAGAAATCGGACCAAAATTTAATAATTTTTTATTTGAGCTGGAGAAAATTATTTTTCAGATAGACACTCAAAAATCAATCCCAACCAAGGTATGGGTGACAGCTATCACTGACCTAAATTTGAATGAAATCAGATAAAATTTAAGAGAGTTAACGCACGTAAATGAAAAAAAAAACCTGACAGATGGACAGAGAGACGGACAGACAGACAGACAAACCCAAAACAATGTCCCCCGCATCCGCACAGTGGGGCACAAAAATAATGACTGGGTAAATTCAGTCTAATTTGTACATCATGCTATGAGGGTGCAAGATGGAATTAAAATGCTGTTCTCTGTTATGTGAACTATCTTTCTTATATCTCTGACGAATTAAGAATAGTTTAGGTCTTGTGACCCAAGATGTCTTTGGATGTGCATACATAATCCTTTGTGATCAATTATGCAAAACTGAAATTGATTTAACTTATTATGAAAGAAAACGAATAATCATCCATATAGTCAATTTACTGGCACACTATTAGTAGATATATCATGATATGTTAAACTGGTCATATATATCATTAGAGATGTCATAATTCACAGAATTTGCCCATTTCCATGCCTGAAGTTAATCCTATTTCCTTTGTTTTTTTTTTCCATAAAGTTTTAAAAACTTGCAATATGGAGAAAATTAGTGATATCAGCATATGAGGGAACTTTCTTCAGACAAATGTATATATACATCTTGCAAGGAAAGCTATCATGTGCCTTGTCATTAATTGAGCAGCTTTTTTAAATATTTTTATTGTTGGAGGTATAACCATCTCCTTTTTTGAAATGCTAGCAACTCAAAGTATATGTACATATGCAGAATTCCAAACCTGTTTTGGACTATGTGACAGGGCAGTATATCACATGCTTCCTCTGTTTTTATATTCTGGTATTAACCATGCAGGTTTGGTGACTACTGCATCTGCATCTTAACTATTGCTTATTAATTTACAAATTATCTCCAGGCATGTTATTCCTATGGCTTGTGGAGCAAAATGTTCACCTGTCATGGGTGTGTTGCTGTGTTATCTATTAATATTAACATATTTATGCCATTCATTCTTTATAATATTAATGAGCTTCTTGTAATATTTCAGATGGAACTAAACTGGTCTTTAAGTGCAAAATAATGAACGTGTAGAATAAGATAACGTATTTTAAATAGGCAATAGTTACTAATACTTTGAACCTTTTAAGCTCCTGCTATTTCCAGCAGATCATATAATTATCCTTATATATCAGATGTACTGACACCAGGGGGTCACTGGATGTAATGAAAAGAACACCAGCAGTCCAGGCTGCCCCGACAGGAAATGGGTGGTGGCGATGAAATACCACACTAACGGAACAAACAGGAAGTCACAATGGAAACAAGGATGGATGCGACACTAATCAACATTTCTGACATTCTAAATACCAACAACCCCATTTTCTGCCTTCACCAGGAAACAGAACATCACACTTCTAAATATATAGTACCAAATTTTTTTGTCTTCCTCTTGTACTTGGACATTTTCTTTTTGAGTCTTGCAAAATAAGACTTGAATTATTCATACACTGCCCAAGAAAACCTTTTGTGATGTTTATGCCATTTGACAACTTTGTGGGGTGACCTACAATGTTGTAGCATTGTGAGTTAGAAAAACCTGCATCTATTTCAATACAAATGTATTTATTTGATCAATTTTGTGCCAAGAACGTCAAGTGTAATGAGAGCTCTTCCCCGCTGGTAATTCCTCTGGGTATGTGTGACTGAAGCTAGGGCTTTCAGCCAAGCTGTGACACACTAGAAATCACCTAATTGCTGCCTTGACTGCTTTCTGGCCTTCTCTGGAGTTCTGTTTTCATTTGTATAGTATCTAGATAGCATAGACTTATTGAAGGTGACCCCCTGTATCTCATATATGAACCACTGTATACCTGGTGGTGTGTCTATCTGAAGATAAGCCTTAATGGACCGAGTTTTGTAATGCACCAGTGAGCCACCGAGTATAATCTATTGGACTCCACCAATTGCAACACACTCTGAATGTCATCAGCTCCCAAGACAAACTGTCATTGCTGATATTTCATATAACGCTGGTGGCCCGTCTGTGAAAAAAACAGATTTTCCGCCGGAAACTCCTTCAGGTTCACTTATATGAAATGAGAGTGAAGTTAAAGTCATGTGTAACTTCAAGTTTGTCAATGTTCCTGCATGAACAAATAAATTATTACTGCTGACACCTCATAAATATTGGTTCTGTCATATAGCTTTTGAGTAATGTTTATAAATATAAATAAAATATCTCATGCAATTTCTACATAATTTTGGCCATTTTAACGTCACACATGTCAAACCATCATAATAAAAAGATGCTGATTTATTTTTAAAATTATTCATTAAATATAAAAAAAACAATATCATGGACCTGACATTTCTATTTAAAGCATAACCATGTTTACCAACAAACATAAAGTAAAACTTTGTTGTATTAAACCCCTCTGGTGGCAAAGCCATAAGATACAAAACCCTGCTTTTACTTGTATTATTTTCCCAAGTAAAATCTGCTTAAGCAAAAACATCTGGAATTTGTAGATTTTTTTTCTTTTCTTTGATATAACCCATCTGACCTGACACTCCAGGAATTACAGTATAGATTATTCAGGTGTATCTTGCTTCTAGAGCATGAGGTCCTATTTTTAACAAGGCCTACAGGCCTAATGCGAACCTGTGATATCAGATATACACCAGGTATAATAATTTAATGCTGGACCATTCCTTTTCAATTACAAGTGTAACCTGTATATGAACAATGCAAGTACTAAACATTTTTTGAACAAGAAACAATTACACAAACATCACTGCTGAAATTCTGGCATTGTTGCACACAACACAAAAATGATTGTAGCTGGCACCACCAGTCTTGTATACCAACAAAGCTATCAGAGATATATACATATGCCCAATTTCAGACTGATATGTCAAACCCCTTCTGAGAAATAAGCATGGACATATATTGTGCAAAAATTATTGTAGGTGGGGCCACAGATCTTGTACATGACAAGCTATCTGATATGTATAAGTCAACCCAATTTCAGGCTGATATATCAAATTCCTCCATAAAAATAAGCAGGCACATACACTGTGCAAAAGTCATTGTAGGTGGCGACACCTGTCTTGTGAACGAGAAAGCCATCAAAGACACATAGATAGGTAAAAAAATCAGGCGAATACACAAAACTTCCCTTGAGTTTGATGCACTGGGCTGACCAGGCTCAGGTGAGAAAGGCAGTTGCCCCGAGTGAACTGTGACAAATTGCTGGCTCAAGCTACTGCACTGAGTTAACTCTTGACCTGTTGCATAATCTGACACAGTTGGCAGTCTGCCAAAGCTATAAATAGTTCAGACTGACCTTTGGGGCCAAATCTGATGCAGTGGGCAATCTGGCAAAGTTATAAATAGAATGCAGCTACTACACTGAGTGAACTCTTGACCTATACCTGGCTGCACTGAGTGAACTCTTGACCTGTTGCATAATCTGATACAGTTGCCAGTCTGCCAAAGCTTTATATAAATCCAGGCTAACCTTTTGTCCGTTGCCAAATCTGAAATAGTTGGCAGTCTGCCAAGCTATTTAACCTGAAATCTGTGTAATAGATGCTGATAAACAAGTGCCAGGCTAGTTGAAACTGCTTCACACAGCTAACATATATGGTAAAATGACTCAATTCAATCTCCATAATTCAGCCAAAAATCCTTCATGTGCAACCATTAAAGAAAATTACTATAAGAATTATTGTGGGGATTATTCTTGTAAAATATTAAACAAATTGACCTCAGTAACGTCAGTGAAAAACGTTTTGCAGGATTGAAACTGACATATAGGAAATTACAGCAAAATGAATAAGTTCAACTTCCTGTTACTCAGCCAAAAATTACTGAACCAAAACCATTTGAACAAACTTGAATTATCAACATCTAAAAATAATTAATGTGTGAGATTTAAGAATTTGGCCCAGTGGTTTTTGTTGAGAAGATCTTTGTAACCACTTAGCTAAAATGGGCTGTTATGGCATATGACTAAATTCAGCTTCCCTTAACTTGGCCAAAAGTCACTGAACTGAGACCATTTGAGCAAACTTCAGAAAGCACTACCCTAGCACGACCTGTGTGATATTAAACATTTTGGCCATATGGTTTCAGAGAAGAAGTCTTTTTTGTAGCCCTCAGTATGATACAGGCACTGATGACCACGTTACAAAAAAAGCCAATGCAAGTGGCACCACCAACATCTCAATTTTTCAGATATGACTCATGTGACCAACATTGGCATAAAATTTGGTGATGATAGCTCCAGCCATTTCTGGGACTGTAATTTTAGTATGCTTTTTTGGACAGATGACTAATTACAACTTTCTGTAACTCAGCCAAAAATCACCAAACTTAAACAATTTGAACAAACTTGAGAGAGATTGTTCCAGGAATCATTTCTGTGAAATATTGTATAATTTGGCAGAACAGTGTCGGAGAAGAAGATTTTTAAAGGTTTTTTTTAGCTTTTTCCCTATAAAATCTAAGAAAATGCAGTTAGCCAAAAAATAAGAAAAATCCAATGGAGTTTTTTAGATGTCTAATTTTTTGCATAAAATTGGGTGATGCTAACTCCTGACATTTTTAAGATAGTATGGGTTAACGTACAGATGACGGACGATGCCACACCATCGCATAAGCTCACAGGTTCAATAAAAATGCCTTCTGTTTCTGATTTAAGTTACCTTTTTGTCGTCAATCAGAACAATTTCTATTTTTGAAATGCTCCTATCTATATATAGATTTCTCTTCTTGATATATTCCTTGCATGGCCAAGTCCTCTTTTCAGTGATGACACCTACTGCGTGATCTGCATAAATGCTGCAAAATAAGTAACTAAATATATCGTTAATGTGTTCTGAGTCACTTACGGCTAAAGGCCTCCATAATACTTAGTCAAACACAGTTGATGTAAACCATCGCAGAACAAATAAAATCTTCCCAAGTGCCCAGGACCATCACACAAGAGACTCATCCTTCAACAGCGTGTCTGGTTGGCAAACTTCCCTAATTAGTCAAAAGTCTAGACCATGGAACACCGTAATATGGTGGAGCCATATTTCCGATACATGAAAAAGAGATTTTAAGGACCCTGGAACAGGTTAGGATCAGTGAACTCCCAACAGGGCATTACCCTTCCCATAATTCCTTTGGTTATACCATCATAACAATTCGGGAGAGCAACTTCACTGGGAAACAAGTTCTCCCTTGAGGCCTTGACAGAAGTCAACGGAAACTTGTTTCTGCAATGAAGCTCTAATAAACATTCCCTGTGAGGAATATCTTCCCTAAATGCCCACCTAAGTTTATAAATATTCCTGTACCTTTCTAGTATTGCCTGCTTTAACAGGTTCATGTTTATTAATCACAACCCTAACTACCCCCGCACACTCTCGTAAAATCCTCCCTCGACATGTGTTTCAAGCACCTCTTGCATTATGGAAGTTAGACTTGTTTTTTCCTCACTTATTCCTGAAAGGCAGATTTTCTGACATACAGTAATTGGACACTACTTCAAAGTATGGTATGTGCATGACTACAAAACAATGATGAACAATATATTACTTAGAACATTAGCCTCAATCTGACAATGACAAAAAGTGAATGGTTAATGACTGGGTACACAAACTTCAAAAAGAACAAAATAACATCATCCTTTTCATGATACATTTTAAAAACCTTCTAAGTTCTAAACATGTTATGAATTATCTAAATGTAATTTTGATAATTGTTTTTGTTAAATTTGGTTGCATTTGCAGTTAATTTTTTTAATGAAATTTGAACAATAAAATTAAAAGCAGATATTATTTATATTTTCTAAACATTGAACGTTCTGCAATTTTTATTAATTTCTTTTTTATAATTCTGACTCTATAAATTTTATTCACTTAAATTCATTTTAATGAATTTTTCATGACAATTATGGGTGTTAAACCCTGGATGAACCAAATGTTTTGATCACCATTGAGAATAAAAAACAAAACTTGTTTTATTGCCACCAGGTGTCGGCATCCAGCACTTTTTTTTATAAACAGTTACTACAAAAAACAAAATATAATCACTGTACATGTACAAGATTGGAAATTAACTTGCACCAGGCCCAATCAGTGGTGCAAAATATTAACATAGTGCACCCGCCACCTGGTAGTTGTACCACATATCCTCAAGATTTTTCAAGCATCCAACCAGTGCATCTTTTTTCATGTTTCTTCTTGATTGGGATTAGTTTCAAATGTACACATATGGACATTGGGTCCTTTAATTATAAGAAAAAGAGAAAAACTAACTGCCCAGTTTTAATCAAGAATTTTCAAGAAAATTGTCCAAATCTGACCAAATTGTCTAAGGCATTCTTATAAATTTATATTTTTTAATATATAGGACATTGGAATATAATAACATTACAGACAGATAAAAGACAAAATTACATATTATAGGTACCTGGTATGGTATATCCATCCAGTAACAGTCATAGATATACCGGTAGTCGATCAGTTTAGTTGATACAGCTAAGCATATACTGGTATAAGTCAGCTGAGTTGAAAAAGTGAAACCACAATGCTAAATAATTGAACTATAGAGACAAAAAATAAGACACCATGTGGAGAGGTTAGTTGCTAGAGCTCAATATATATAAGTCAGCTGAGGTGAAAAACTGAAACCAAAGTGCTAAATAATGAATTATAGAGACTTTGTAAAGAACTACCATGGCATTTACAAATTAAGATGAAAGCGTTCTTGATCAATATTTATGTTAGTAAGTTGGCTTTATGTCTGATGCCATCTTTAGCCTTTGCAACTACTAATATTTTATTTAGGGCTTGTATTTTGTGACTCTTAGGCTTCAAGAAAAATTAAATTACTGCTGGTCCAGAAAGGTTTTAAGATATTCCCTCTAGTCTAAATGGACTGTATTACAGCAGAACACCGGCAGAACAATATATGCAGCATTAAAGATATATGATGGTATCCTTGAAGATGGCAAGTTTCAGCTTTATAGCCGGCTTCTCCTCTTCCTCTTTGGCCATTATCCCTTGCTTTCAGAAAGACCTTACTTGGCCATTACCTCTACAAAAGGAGGTTATGTTTGGAACAGTGTTTGCATGTCATCATTTGTGGTTTATTAATTACTGTGATATGGGGACTTACATTATACACAGAACTATGGAACTCTCAGCCTATTAATATTATGATTTCATTACAGCCTTCCAAGCACAACCTTAACAAACAGCTAGTAGAACAAATGTAGGACTGGAAATATAGAAAAAGTAGGAAAATAACAGGAAAAATTAGGATAACTTGAGGACAGAAGCACACATGTACCAATTAAACATCATGTGAAATGCGATAAGTAATAAAACTGGGAACATATATATAATTTCTATATGGTGCTCATTCTGTAACTCTATTTTTGTGATCACAAAGTGCTCGAAAATTGCCCAAATCTGTTTACTTATGGGATGATAGAAACAGTTTAAATGGAATTCACTGCATTTCAAAATTGAATGTTACATAATAAAATGGAGGAAATAGTAAGAAAAAGTAGTAATTTGGAGAAATAGTGGGCAAAAAGAACTGATACCAAAGAAGCTGGAAGAAGTGAAAAATGTAAGACCACTAGATAGCCTGATATTTAAATAATTAATGTTATTATTAATAAGCAAATTAGTAACAAGACATATATATCTTTAAGATATTAATCAATATTTAGAGATTTAATCTGTTATACTTTTTAAATATTAAATATAACAATGGATTCTTTTTTTGTTAAATAATTATATCTTTTCATACTTGATCACCCATATATATAAATAAATATATATATATATATATATATATATATACATATATATATATATATATATATATATATATATATGTCAAGGCCCAGATTAGAATCTGGCCCGATTTTAAACTGGGCCAGCCCAGATCAAAATTTTGATTTGGACCGGCCCAGATCAAAATTCTAATTTGGGCCAGACCAGTTTAAACTGGGCCAGCCCAGATTAAAATTTTGATCTGGGCCGGTCCAGATTAAAATCCTGTGGTGAAAGCTTCAGGATTTAAATCTGGTCTGGACTGATTTGAAAGTGGGCCAGCCCAGATTAGAATTTTGATCTAGGTCGGTCAAGTTAACAATCCTGTGGTGGACTGATTTTAAACTGGACCAGCCCAGATCAGAATCCTAATCTACTCCTAAGCTGGCTTAAGTTACACGCTATTTAACTAGCTAGCCTTTCATCAATTCAAAGAATTTGTAAAACAAATTGTAAGTCAATAATAATTAATATTTAATGAATTTTTCATATTCTATGAAAAAATCATTTGTTGGGTCCTGTCATATTTATTTGCAATTTCACCTCTTATGTGAAATGTCTAATACGGTATATAATTATAAGATAATCATGTTAAACATTGGTATTTTACGGCTAAAAACTACAAATATAGCTTGCAGAACATGTGCATTAATTCAACAAACTAAAACAAAATTTAATCAATAATAATTAATATATATGTTACTCAATATTAAGCTTGTGATCCAAGACCTGTAAATTCAAAATTTTATTTGTTATTTATCATTTATCTTAAGTTTGGTTTTGTCTGTGATCTCCCCCCCCCCCCCCCCCAGTCACCCATTAAAAATTTTGCACTTATTGTAACTTTGGACCTAGGACTTATAACGTACTACATATTAAGGAAAGAAGGCCCTGAAACTTCTATTTAGATAGAACAGTGGGAACAATATTCACCAACTCAGCATTTTAACAATTTAAGGTAGAGAATATTTGTATTGCAGCTTTTAACTATCTTCAATTTACATTAGTTATCAGTTAATAGATTAGCTTTTTTAAAGTTATTAACTCCAAAGTGAAAACTCCACCATGTTTGTCACCCTCTGAATTAAAATTCTAAATCCAATTTTCACTAATGTTCACCTCTATTTTTGAGACTGCCAAATGACAACAATCATATCATTATCTCAGCTGTGGATTTTCTGCTATTGAAAATTACAGAAATGGTATCACAAACCTCTCCCTAGCCCCATGTTAGGGAACAAGGTCATGTGGCTCACCAAATGAGCATCAAGACTGATAAATTACTTTTGTTCACTTATAAATGGGTAAAGCTAGTATTTAATTATGCATATATATATTTAATATTACACATGAAATTTTGATATTCAGAACAGTAAATTATCTCAGTTAAGTTGAAAATTTTGATGTAAGTCAGGTAGATGCCTAAGAACTGACACATATTCTAAACTGTGATTAATTATGGTAGTTGGTTTAGGTGAAGTTCAAATGTGAACTTGTATGCTTTAAGTATAGTGAAACCAAAGAAACAAATCAAATTTGTTCATTAGCTTTTTCCACACTTAAATATTTTAAATGATCTTGTTCATTATGTGTTTTGTGCCCTTCAAAATGGTGTATCTGGAATAAATATTTACTGTATTATCTGATTTAAGATGATAAAAATCAGGCCAGCCTAAGATTAGATCAGGATTCTGATCTGGTTAGGCCCACAGGATTGTAATCTTGACTAGCCCAGATTAAAATTTTGATCTGGGCCAGCCCAGTTTAAAATCAGTCCACCACAGGATAATAAACTGAACCAGCCTAGATCAAAATTCTAATCTGGGCTGGCCCAGTTTCAAATCAGTCCAGACCAGATTTAAATCCTGAAGTCTTCACCACAGGATTTTAATCTGGACCGGCCCAGATCAAAATTTTAATCTGGGTTGGCCCAGTTTAAAACTGGTCTGGCCCAGATTAGAATTTTGATCTGGTCCGGTCCAAATCAAACTTTTGATCTGGGCTAGCCCAGTTTGAAATTGGGCCAGATTCTAATCTGGGCCTCGACATATGTATATATATATATATATATATATATATATATATATATATATATATATATATATATATATACAGTAAATATATATGGCCATTATAAAAACCTAATCTAAATTTTGTTAGTATGTTAATATTGTTTATATATTGTTAGTATTATTAACTGTACATTACAAAATATTTCAGATGCCGTAACTCGATCAGCCTCATCTGATGGACAGAAGGCTGTAACAGCAAAATAACACCTCAGCAGCAGCAGCAGCTAACAGACCAAACCATTACCTACATGACCCAGCACCTGCAGCTACCGGACACAGTTAATGAATATGCCACGTTTAACCGAGACACTGCAATGCATTGTCTAATTCAGGGTGGAGTCTGTCTGCCATCATGACCACACGAGGAGACAGGGAATTATTCCCTGCTCCTGATAATAAATAACTTAGTCTTGTCAAATTCACTTTTACACCTGTTCTCATTGTGGCTCTGACAGTCCTGATTGAAACACAGAATGTTTAAAGTAAGTAAAATGTGTTTTAATAAACCAGGATCTAATAGGAATGCATCCCCGTATAAATCTCAGCATTTCAGAACGTTTATCTCTCTGGAACCTTATGCAGAGTTGGTAGATCCCAAACAGTGGAAGGATCTATAAAACATACCAAGTGAATAATAGCCGTCAGTCTCTCAGAATCAGAAAGTATACCCAACCAGTCTGTTGACTGATTTTTTTTTGTGTTTAGTACTTTTTATCAGGATGTTTCATACATGTAATACATTGACTCTGTAAGGCATGGATATGTTTTTGTGAAATTTTGATATCTTTTATATGTAGCACTATTTCAGGTTTATAACTGCTTCTTTTGAATTTTGTAAAGTTTGAAACAATGAATATTAAAAATGCAAATTATCTTTATTTAAATGTTTAAAAAAAATCAGCCGATGACAAAGAAATCTCCCATACTTATAATAAGAGATTCTAAAAAGAAGTAAATATTTAAAAATTTGGTCAAAATATTTCCAGCAGTACTGAACATATTGCATCACAATTAATGCAGATCGATATACAGACAAACACAGATAAATTGGCACTAAATATGTAATCAGCAAACTTAGACAGAGAAAAAAGTCAAATATAAAGAACCAAAATGATTAATGGGTTGTTTCCCCATCAAATTGAAAATTGAGATTCAGGTCAGATAAACTACACAACCTTTCTGCCTTGCAATATAAGAAGTTTGTAGAATTAATGTACACCAATGAAGGTGGTCTTGTTAATGGACAGACAGATGACTGGATATTAAGACACCAGATATATACTGATCACTTCATTTAAAGGGGCCCAATCACCTATAAAGTATGTTAAATTAATATGAAAAATAGCTTCTTCCCTTTGAAATAAATCTGTCCCTGCCAATATATTGTGTTGAAACCATTTGCCTACCTATGTAAACAAGTGTTAAATCAGTGGACTAAGTGCGATCACAGGTGTCAAAGTAAACACTATGGGGACATAAGCATCGCAAAGCCACAACATCTGTCAATCAGGAGATGCCCTGACTGACTTGGCCCAAAATATGTAATACATGTTCCTGCTGGCTGAAACACTGCGTGTTGTGGCTCATAATCGGACCCCCGTTGACAAGGCCTTGCTATGGTAAACAGACATAAGTGGAACGTGTCTACCAACATGCAATACCATAACAATTAAGGTGTTAAACAGCCATATGCAAGGTACTGAGACTGTGTGTTGGGATGGTTTTCTGGGTATCTTTGTATGAAGCAAAACTGAACTAATTGTGTGAAAGAATAGGCATAATATCACTCCTAATTATGTCCCTTCAACATGACAGAAAGTCAGCTGCATTAAAAAGTATCTCTTTTAATGTCATATCATGTCTTTCAGAATAATATTACTGATCAAAGTCACAAGATTTCTTTGAATTATACATCTGCTGTTCTGTTACACCCCCTGTTAAATGGCTTGTTAGATATTTGCTGTTCTATTTAACCCCCTGTACATATTATTATGGTAATGTCAGTAATTCCTGCTAAGAAATTAAGATTCTTACAACTCTGACCTCTAAGACAGACATTTTAGCTTGTATATCTATATGAGCTGTTAGTAAACATGGTACATGTACCAATATGCTGATGAAGACAAAAACCATGTAACCTAAAGTAGCTGCATATGTGTGAAAGTTGAAAGGTCGCTAGTTGGAACATGCCCTTTGAAAAACTCTGGTTTGTCTGACTTGCTGCCTAATGTGTTTGGATTATTTTATATTTAATAGGGTGTACTAAGTATTGCAGAATACAAACTAATGTAAACATTACTGTATATCTGATATAGAAAATGAAATGTAACTTATACAATCTTGTGAATATCATTATTTCACTCCCACCTGATACAGAAAATGACAAGTTACTTATAAAAGATTATGAATATCATTATTTGACTCCCATCTGATATAGAAAATTACATGTTACTTATACAATATAGTGAATATCATTATTTGACTCCCATCTGAAAAGTTACTTATGTAGTTCATGAAAATCATTATTTGAATTACATCTGATATAGAAAATGACATGTTGGTCATACAAGCTTGTGAATATCATTATATTTGTCTTAAATCTAATATAGAAAATGACATGTTAGTTACACAAGCTGGTAAATTTAATAAGTGTCTTGAGCAGAAGCAAGAATTGGAGACTTTCAGGGAGAGAATGATCATACTCTAAGCACTGTAAACTGTCAAAGTTTACCAGTTTGGTTGACTCAATAATGAGCTACCTCTAAAGCACAATACAAAACGGAGAGTGTATTATGATATCTATGGTCTGGGGATTGAATCCCAGCAGGGATGGACACAGTATAGATATTCTCGATTTATTTTAATGTTCTATTCTCTCCATGTCTGTTCTTCAGCTGAGGCTGCTTGTTTCCCTCTGTGTTTAATCTGCAATATTTCCGGATTGTGCAACCTGGCTTCCACTGACAGTGATAAATGAGGGCTGTCTGTCTGGATACACAAAAGCATAAAAGTGTTTGAAATATCAGCTTGGAATGAAGTCTCTTTTTACCTCAGATTCATTTATCTGTGGCAATAAGTGAACAGAAACAGTTGGGTGACAAAGGCAGACCCAAAATCTGGAAGCCCCTTAAATTTCCTGCAGCTTTATAATTCATTTTTCCTTTAATCATTTTGATCTCAAATTAGAAATGACATAATCATACATGCAGACTGGTACCTGTCATAAATTATTTGGTGAACTGTCATGATTGTCCCCATTTATCACTGTCAGTGGGACTAAGCTGCAAAATTTGGAAAATTATTTTAACGGATTTTCTTCATCAATTTAGAAAGGGGCTAAATAATATAAATTTTGATGTTACCAAAGAAACGCTGATTCTCAATAAATGCTTTAAACTGGTAGTAAATATAATCAGATATCTGATTTGAACTGATTTATGTTCTATAATAAACCAGTAATTTTCAAAGAGTACTTATTTGTGACTACTTATATTCAGTAAACATTA
Organism: Sipunculus nudus; assembly: GCA_026874595.1. NCBI lineage: Eukaryota > Metazoa > Annelida > Sipuncula > Golfingiida > Sipunculidae > Sipunculus > Sipunculus nudus. The sequence goes on from CM049307.1 coordinate 62,365,510, forward strand.
ATTAAAAGGTACATAATTAAGACAAATCATACTATCAGAGCCACACACATTACATAGATCCTTGACTGACACCCTGTAAATGCTCCAATTATGTCATATGTTTCAATCCTACATTTCTGATTTTATATTAATAAGTAAATTGATTTCAATATAGCAGCAATCTGGAATCAATGATGCATTATAAATCAATTACTACATTGGTATATTAAATTAATTAAAATATTATAACTTTAGAACTTATAAGTTCTTCCCCACTATCTGTGAAACATCATTTATTTTCTTTTGTTTTATATCTTTTTTTCTGCTTGTATTTGCACTGGGTCTTGAATATATCTTTCAAAAACTGTCTTTCAGGCACAATATTAATATAAGTCTATAGTCAGTTTTCAAATATTGACCAACTGCAGGAGTCAGGGGTAGTCTTCTTGTGAACACTTGGTGATTGGAAACATCTAGTATGAGTTTCTATTATTAAAATGTTTGGCATAAGAAGATATCGAGGTATGCACACTGTTTGCTGTCAAAGCAGTATCATCCTTTATTTAACATTTATAATGATGGCCACAAGGCAGCCATCTCAGCATTGATTTCACTCTCATTGTATTTTCATAAATGTTCTTCCATTGTTGTGAAATTTACCTGATATTTAGTACATATATATAGGATGTGTAAAGGTTAATTTCAGACTAATTTTCAGAAATTCAATATGGCAACCAGGCAGGCATCTTGCAAGCTCAAATGTGTCCTTATCGAGAACTTTTACTGTCCCAATCATAACTACCAGTATCAATTTTTTCTCACTTCTTTTGACTTTGTCACCTACTCCATCCAGTTTGTCCTTGACTTGGTGACATCATATTCTTAGCTTCACATGGGTTTGATCTATACATGCCAAGCATCGGAACATAATGCCCTTTACCATTCTGTTCAAATTGGATAGGTATTTTTAGAAGCCAACACGGACATAGTTGGTCTTGGGGTGGGTGTGGCAGAGTCAACATTTCTCCGGGGATGCCACAACCGGGCTGGATCAACCCCATAAACATTTTCCTTATTGGTTCTACAGGAAAAACATAAGCTGCTTCTCCCATTAACCTGTCTGTTTAACCTGTTCTGTATCTCCATTCAGGTTCAGTAGCTGATTGTTGCCAGACAACATAAAAGCTACAGATTTCACTTAAATTCTTTTGCTCTGTTCAGGGGCGGAGATACACAATACCATTTAACCTCAATGCCATCTATTTGACTTGAAAAATGTTCTTTTTATCTAATATTGTGTCTGTTCAAAAATGCAATAAAAACAGCTGCTATATATTTAACCAGGCTGACCCTATTGAGGGTGAAAAAAAAATTGTAATAGTTCATGTTAATATTGAATTTTCTTTCTTTTTTTTATGTCTTACATCTGTATACTAGATGTATTTGATACATTGATTCTGAATATCACTGCAACCATTATTTGGAGAAAAGTCTACTCTAAATCCACTAGGGGTTTACCAATTAATCAATTATATTGATGACTGTTCATCTCCTTTCATAATCAATTAAATCAATGGCATTTTTGCAATATCAATCTCAAATGATTATGTCTGCACATCCAAAGATATCATAATATCCAAAAAAATATCCTATTTTTTTATCAAAGATATAAGAAAGACAGAGCACAAAACAGCAAACAGCATTAAAACTTAACCTTGTGCAATATATAACTGTCACCCAGCTATTATCTTGACCTTCAGCTTGATGTACAAGTTTGACTATATTTACTCAGTCAATATCTCAGGTATAATTTTATATATAGCAGATAACATGATAATCTAGACTGTCTATAAAATAATAGATAAAAAAACTATCATTTGTCAATTTTTCTCTTAAAATATCATCCATTGATGATTTTGCAACCAATTCCTACCGCTAAAAGCCACCATAGCCCATCATCACTAGCTATGAGACAATTTAAAGCAATTTAAAAAAAACACTTTTTCTTCTGGGCAAAGTAAATCCCTGACTTTTCTCTAAACTGAGTAATTTTTCTAAAATTCCCAGACTTGCGAACATAAACTCAGAATTTCCATGTTTTCTCTGATTTTCAGAATAACAAAAATTTGTAATTGCTAATGTATAATCCCTAGATGAAAGTTTAGGAGGTCCTGCTTCATCTTCTTCTTTGTTTTTTTTTTTGACAATTATAATTTATGAGGAATTTAATAAATTCTTCATATTAGCCTTACTTATGCTAAACTGGTGTACATGTAACATGTATAGTGTATTAGTTTACAGAATATCTTGGATTATCACCAAAGTTGTTGGAAATATACTAGGCAGAAATACAGCAGATGTTATTTCTGAATGAACTGCCAAACCAAATTGGAATGGCTGGTATGCACTGAATATAAATACTAAGAAAACATAAGGCCTTGAGAACCACAACAGTGGCTTTGAAACTACAATTCAAGTTTTTGGACTCAGTCAGAATTCAGCCAAAAAGTTATTTTTAGTGCAAACTGAAACTATTCAATAAGGTTGATGGTCAATTCTTTCAAGTAAGTTGCTTTCCCTCTAGTTAGCTTCAGCAATTAATATTTTTTTATTTAGTATACAAAATCAAATATTTTTATATGAGCCAATCACTTTTTTTCTTAATAAAAAATAACCCTTGCACAGGCAAAAAATCTTACGTGACACCAAAGCAGACGACAATTTAATGGCACGCTAGTTTGACACCTTTGTGCCAGCCATAGAAATTGCTTTATATCCAAATGAGTTTCTATTAGCCCTGTGGAATTAATACAAGTCAATTCTAGTTGAAACAGCCACTGGGGCCATATATTCCCTCCAGACCCTAAATAGCATTAGCACCTACATTTCTGATTGAGGCTTAATGAAGTGCTAGATTCTAGAAAGCACGGCCCCAAATTCCCAACTTATAATCACTGGATGAAAGTCTAGCAAAGGCCTAATATGTAACAGTCAATGATGGTGGCCAACACTGGTCCTGTGGTCTGGTAAGCAAACTGAAAGATTCCATCTTTATACAATGATTTCCTTAATATTTATCATTTGTCTTATAATCTCCAGACTCTTCAAACTGTCTGTAACTGCTAATTTATGGAAAAATCATGGTATATCCAACCAGATTTATACAGTTAATGAATAAGTCAGCAGTCCAATGTACTATAGGTAGTGTAGTTCACTACAATAATAGGCAGCAAATTAATACCTAACTACTCCTATCCAGAGGCCCTTTAAGGATTTCCAGTTTGTTTCCCCCTTATCACCCTGGGCCAGCCAACCCTGATTTACAACAACTGGCTCCTCCTGGACAGACCACCTGTGTCTATCACTAAGCTTGTCAGCTCTGAGCTCCTGATGATGAATCATACCATTACACTGATTATTGCTAGTACAAACCTGATAAGACAAAGCTTGGCTCAGTTTCCAAAGTTCTACCTCATACCCTGGTATAAGAAAGTAAGCTTGAATGTACAATACTCTCTTGTAATTAAAGACTTAGAGAAATTCCGGCACAGCTAGGATAACAGCATTTGCTATCACATGACAGTGACCTGGTTTTTAGTTGATTTTCCTGGACTTTGCCAAAGATGTTATTAAGAATATTAACTGCCCTGGTGTTCCTGGATTCTTCACAGTAATTTGCATATATGGGTTAATTTGGAAAATCCTGATGTATAATTACTAGAGTTGCATTTACCCATGTGACCTGTGACATCCAGATTTTGATGTGCACCTGACACTGGGAGATATAAAACCTGTCAAGGGTGCAGGGATGTGAGACAAAAGTACACCGAGGACAAAGTCTTCTATCTGCAGAGAGAGTCTGGTGGCAAGGGGATGTGTACAAACCAGCAAAGTTTAGAGCAGATTAACTCTTTTTTTTCAACCTGCCCAAATCTTCAAATTATAGTAGAACTCTGATGGACCAAAATACAAGAAGATCTGACAATAATGGTGGCAAATTCTCATGTCAACCTTTAAGTGGTTGCCAAAAAAGCTTAAGCTAGGTAACTAAGTTTACATATTTTCATACAACATTTATTCAGATAATCAAGAAACCTGCAATGATGACTGCTCCCAACACTGAAATATCATTACAATGTTCAACCCATAACAGTAATAAGAACTTAATTGTTATCTACTTCTGCTTCAATAAACACCTCCCAGTGGCAGGAAACATAAACACATGCTGGCACACTATCATAAGAAACACAACCTGAATTAGAACTTCAGTGATCACTTTTCTTACTATTACATCCTCACTTGGGGCTTCTGCTCAAATAGCCCTGTTAATTGCCTCTGGCTTGTAAGTACCTAATTAAAGTAAGCTTGCATTGATTACCATAAGTACTCCTCCTATCACCCTTCTCAAACTGCCTCTATACTGATTATTTCTATGTTTATTGAGGCTCCTCTAATTAATACACCACTTGGAACTGATGTGTGCTACTCATAACGATTCCTGATCCGTCCCTGTTGATTGACGTTCCCTGCTTGAAACTGTTCATACACTGAGAGCTAAATTCACACCGGAATTAAACAGAGATAATTCAGGTGGCGTTGACTTGCACAGCAGGGTCGAAGTCTGCAGCACAGCTGTTGCTGAGAACAAGGGTTCGACAAAACAAACCAACCCCCAGTCATTATCATCCCCCAGAAATATACTTATGTTAATAATAACCTCTGCCAAGGAGGTTATATCTTCAATTCCCTCTTGTTCCTTTTACACTTTTTTTCCCAAAAGTTGTTTATTGCCTCCATCAGAAGTGTATGAATTCATCCACATTCTTGTGTGTATTTGTATGTGTGTTTGTGTTTGTTCACAACAAAATTTGTGTAATCATAAATTGAATCTCCTGAATTTTTCAGGGCATTTCAAGAAGTGCAAATGAAGAATTGCTTAGATTTTGGTGTCAATCTCATAACGTCATCATGAAATATTCACAAATGTAAAGTCACTTATGCACCAATGAACTAAGAAATAGGTATCAAAATGAGTGAATACAAACAGCATCCCATAATAGATGCCTCCCACATATCAGAAGCTGGCATTCCTTAGAATGAGGAGTTCAAATTTTAATTTTCTTTGTCTGTGAGCAGAATTACTCAAAACTGAATGGATTTCAACAAAGCTGAATGGATTTCCACAAAACTTTGTGAGGGGGAGACATGGGCCAGAGAAGTGGCCATAAAATTTTGGTGCAGATTCAGATAAAATGGCAGATCCAGTAACTGCCAGAAATGTTGTTGAGCTTTGGCAGAGTTATGTGCTTTACAGAGTCCCTCTCCCTGTTCATCCTGGTATAATAAATGAGGACTCCCTACAATATACATCCTACTAAATTTGAGTTTATTGATATACACATAATTTTATTAAACTGATTTCTTTGTACTGATGGTATTCCCCCAACATTACTGAAAAACATTACATAAACTGTTCAATAGTCATTTAAAACAAGGGACCTATGGGTCACGTCGCTCAGCTGTTATATATGATAAAAAAATATTATTTAGAAATGAGGCACATGCTGGTTTTGTGTGGTAATAAGTATAAGCTGTATTATGAGTTGTTGTTGTTTATTTTATGTATGATTTTGATAGTACCTTTGGAGACAGGGAAGAGGATTGATTTCATTTATTTTATTAACAAATGGAGTACTATTGTCACACAGATTTTGACTTGGCCATATAACTTGTAAGCAGAACATATAATATAAGAGTTTAACTATTTATAAAAAAAAATTACAAATATTGTCCCAAATATAATTTTTATTAAAAATAATAAGAGAATCATATGATTTTTTTAAAATGAAATATAACTGATATGATTATTAAAATAATATTAAAGAATATATTCATGAATGCATTCATGAATACATTTTGAAAGTATTTCCACGAGTATTCATATACTTTCATTTTTACCTGAATTCCCATTCTTTATGCAAGAAATTTTATAATGGAGTACATAATCATATTCGTATTTAAATACAATTACAAAGTATTCGCAACATGTCTGGTATTTATTCAGTTTTCACCAAACAATGATGATGAGAATCCAGAATATACAAAATTCACACATTTAAATAATGATCATTAGTACCTGGTTTTATGGCTTTTATTTATATTAAAAAATTACTGTAAAAAATTCATTTTGGACTTATTTTTACATCAATGTACACACTAGACACAGTAGGAATCTAGATTAATATTATCAACTGCATCTTTGTCTATCATTAATTTCCTTCATATGATTCCTAATGATTTACTTCTTTATCATTAAAATTGAACTGGAAAATGCCATAGGTGACTGCATGGTGTTATTTGGAATATGTGACATTCTACCCATCGATACAAGATTCTTATATCATCAGTAACTGCAAGTTAATTTCCTGTTATTATAAACTAACAAATTCCTTTTCTATTTTTCTTTAATTTGTTATTAAAAACCAATAAAAAATTATTAATTTATTGTTTATTGTTATGTTGTTGGTTAAAACTACTAGATGAGTTGGGTTGGACACCTGGATCAACTGTGGCTGGCCATAAGCTACCTGGATTCCTGTATGCCTCTCCTCAAGCGTGCATAATTTGATGAAAGGTCAACAAGGTCAACATACAGGTGACTCAAGAGGGGCTGGAGAGAGCCAAAGTCTGACAGGGTCTCATAAAAAACATTAATAAAAGCTACAATTTTTGGCCAATTTCTTTCAGCTTTCTAAACTAAAAAGCTGAAATCCTTATGTGTGCATGATATGAAAATTATATCAACAGTGCTCACAGGAAACAAACGTGCCATGGTCACAGTTGGGCAAACTTTAAGGTACTAATTTTATATTTATACTAATAACTTATAAAATTTGAAAAATTCAGAACTAATTTTGGGTATTCAATTGAATCTTGATTAAATAATGTTACAACCCTGACAAAAAAATCTCTAGCTTCAGCAATGCCCTTGTTAAGGGAGTAAATATATTTCTTGATTTTTTACAAAGTGCATTATGTTTAGGCCCATAACTTAAAACAATTACGCAATACTGACATCATTCTGGCATGTGCATAGAGAATGAAAAATATGTATATAATTTATGATTAAAGTCAGATCAGTGGTTTTGATATTAGGCAGTCTTGAAGTGTAACAATGGGTTTTTAATGGAAAAATGAAGTTTTTTCATTAATACCTCGAAGGTATTAAGTCCTAGTGACCAAATTCTTGGCATGGTAGGGGATTTTGGAGACATCTAACTGTATGCCGAATTTAAGGAACTTAGAGCTGAAGCTGGGGAGCTGAGCTCTTGCAAACTGCATAACACTAGCTTGATGTAAACAATATGTTACATGGTGCTTGAAAACTTGATTAAAATCTACAGTTTTTGATCAACTGGTTTCAAATTTTTGGTGTTAACAGTTGAAATGCTAACAAAAACATGCTGTGAAAATTAAACCCACAGTACTTACAGGAAAAAAACGTGCCATGGTCAAAGTTGGGCAAAATTTAAGGTACCAATTTTTTATTTTTATTAATATTTTAAAAAATTTAAAAGATTTTCATCTAATTTTGGGTATACAATTTAATTTTGATTAATTAAAGTTATATTACTGGAAAAAAGGTCCATAGCTTTAACATTTTTTGTGTTAAGTGATCAAAGATCTTTCCTGATTTTTTACAAAATGCATTATGTTTTGGCCCATAACTTTTTTAAATTAAATAATACAGACATAATTTCTGGCATGTACATAGGAACTATATAGAGGAATATTTATGGTAAATATGAGGAAAAACAGATGAGTGGTTTTGATATAAGGCAGTCGTGAAGTGTGAAAATAGGTTTTTAATAAAAAATTGAGGTTTTTCCTTAATTTCTCAAAGGAACGAAGTTGCAAAGACCCAGTTTTCGGCTTGGTAGGAGATCTTGGGGACATCTAACATTATGCCGAATTTCGGATTCCTAGGTCTTACGGTTTCAAAACGTGCCACATCTACGGACGGACGGACGGACAGACGACGGACAATGGACCACGACTATAGCTCAGATGACTTATAGTCAGCTGAGCTAAAAACATGAAAACTTAAAAGTAAATAGACAATAGTTAATAATCATACTTATATACACACCCTTTATCTAAAATCAGTCCAAAAGGTAATCTAAATTCAAATTAGAACCAATAAGTATACATTATTTTAAATTTGGTACAGTGTTCGATTTTCTGATGGTATACATATTTGTTATATTTTCATTCATTATATATACATATCTAGTATATTCCAACATTTAAACTATGAAAAAAATTAAACAATACTCAGTAGCAGCAAACCACTTTTTAGCAGGCTACCAGTTATATCAAACTGTATGACAATATCTCATACATGTTTTTTTTTCTCTCCATCATGTCTCTGTCTCATAACTGAAATTTTAAATTTTGATTTGTTATAAAATTCATTATTTCATTTTTCAACAAGAAGACACACAGTAGATTTAAGCAAGGGACCTTTCTTCTTGAACATTATGGAGGTTTTGGGGGGGGGGGTATTCTCCTGGGAGAGATTTTGTCTGTACCATGATGAAAGTGAGCAGATTTAGCCCTCCACCTATCAGTCTTCTTCTCTCTAATGCAGATTATCTATAAATAATGTGGCAACCAGGCTGGTCATGACGCATGAAAACTGCTGACGGATATAGATACTGGGATGGGTGTAAAATCAAAAAACCATTTACTATGCAAGCACATTCTTACCTTTTATGGACACAGTTCAGAAGACTCCGTTAAAAATTTCCTAATCTCTTTCTCTGCTTCTTTGTGATTCATGCTGATGACATGTCATTTCAATTTGATTAAAATGATGAAAGTGCCACGAGATAAGGGACAACACATGCCTTTCCACCTACCCGACCTTATCTCAAATCTGCAGGCACATTTATTTTATTTTTTTGGCTGCCACTGAAGGTTATCCCAGCGAAAGCAAGCCTACGTGTCTAGCATCCTAGTATAGCAAGTTATAAAACATACACTAAGCAAAATAAATGATCCTGTCATAAAATGCATAGAGTAAACAATATTTATCAAAAGTATGCCAGCAGTTAACCTGATTGCTACTTGGCAATTATTCTTATTAATTCTTATAATTAAGTTGGTTATGAGGAAATTAGAATGAAATTCATTATATTTACAAATGAATATTTAACCAAGCTTTTCCTATATACTGCACACTCACATAATACAGACACATTAATTAATTAAAACAGATTAGACACACAAATTGATTTTAATTTATGTTTAATCCACTGCATAACCGTAGTATGATATAACAACCATGAGCCATTACCAAAATTGTACATTCTTCTTTACATAGATTAACAGTAATACCAGTAGCTCTGTACTGTTCTTATATTAGGTTATAACAAAACATCAATTCAAATAAATTTGAGTGTTTTACGTTGATATTGCACATCAATGTATTACAGACAGATGAAAAACACTAACTGCACAGTAAAAAAGCAGAATTAGTACACAGCAATCAAGCTGTTAAGTCAATAAATGAAATAACTGACAAATTAAGTATCATGTATGCCAGCCAAATTCAAAGAGTTAAAGAAAACTGTCCATGATTATTGTAAGATATGGTCATGAATTTCTCATACATAAAGTAGTAATTTGCATTTCTAATAACTTTACTATTGGTAATTTTACACTACCATCCAAATGTTATAATGAATTCTGTTATGCCTCCTTATTTTGTTATCAAAGGTCTGAATGCATTATACTTTTGAAGGTAAAAAGTATATAAAATGTTTTTTATCATGCTACAATTTCTACTGCATGAAGAGATTCACACATCTTACCGCATCTACTGAATAAGTAGATGGTAGGTCAAAAATATCTAAAATAAAATAGATAAGAAAGGCAGCTTGTTCTATGGAGCACTGAAATTACTGTTTTAATTATAGCTGATTGTTAGATGCATTGTGATAAAAATGTAACAACAATCTGCTAGCAGAAATTCTGCTCTCATCTTAAAGCCTTGTCCCACTGCCATTTTGCTCAGCCACCAGCAGAGTTAAGATCAAGCAGAGCTGAGCCGAGTCTATCAGGAGTCCCCACCGATATTTCATTAAGCTGAAGTTAGCCAATTTTGCGCAGCTCTTTTAGGCTTGAGAAAAAAATTTATACAAAGAGATAAATCTTTTACATTTAAAAAGCCTGAAATAAATGTAAAAGTTTTGTTATTTTTTTTGTTTCTTGTCCCTGAAAGGAAACACATGTAAGCATAATTGTTTGAGTATGAAAGTTTTGGCTTATGAAACCACCAGGATAAACAAGATACTGGATATTTAAACACAAGCTAGTTAAATGTAAAATGAATGCAGTATGTCACATGTATTATAGATAACTTATTTAAATAAAACGATTACTTTGAAATGTCATCAAATGAAAGGCTTTTCAGGTCAGTTTAAGCCAGCTGATATTCTGCAAGGTGAGTCAAGCCATGAAACTTGGCTTTCTACTAAAGTCAGCCGTCTCTATGTCAAAGCCAGTCACATTTGGGTGGCTAACATGGCTCGAGGCTCAATCTCATCTGTTATATCAAAGGCCATTAAATACCTAGTATTTCATGTGCACCAGGTAAATATATAGCCTTATAGTTACCCCTCTACCAGGTGTATTGACTGTTCTCCCTTGGCTAGTTACTTGGTTGGTTTGTATATGTAAGCAACTTAATCCCCCCCCCCCCCCCCAACAAAAAGAAGGTAAAGTTATAAACAGATTATTAACAAGGAACAATCCATTAAAACTAGTTCACCATAATTTGTTTTTCATTTAAAGTCTTCTTTTCTATTCTATATGACAACAACAACCAGGGCCATTCACTGGTATTAAGGCCTTTTTTGTTCTTGTTCTGATCTGGCAGTGACCAAAGCATGGAGTTGGTGAACCATGACACAGAAAAGTTTGATTAGGATACTGGATGAGGTATGTATGTAGGCTCAGCCTATACATTTCAAGTTCTTAATAAACACTATAAACAATGATGCCCATAGCTTTAAAGAGAAATACTCCTCAACTGTCATTTTAAGGCTTGTCAACAGATTAGGGGTTTTAATGCAGAACCTAACTTTAACTGAACTCAAGATAATTTTTTCATATACAAATTTCTGGGGAGATTGATGAGCTAGCAGGTATTTGCCATTGTAATACCACACTATGCCCAAGAAAGGGACACAAAAATGAGCTGACCATCAAGTGAACAGCTGGAATATACATTCGAGAAATTCCCTGCTGATGGCCCCTGGGAGATTGGAACACAGGTCCTAGTACAGCCGTTAAATTGAACTGATCCTGCAAGAGACTTTACAAAGGCATCCAATGATCACTCCACTGATCACATTCTTCGCGGCTCCCTGTACAACGAATGGTGCGGCCACGACTAGATAGGTGTGCTGGGGAAAATGCCTTGACAAGCTGTCATGTGCTAATGTGGATCCATTTTTTCACAACATCGGATTCCAATTTTTCATTCCACCTTATTTCAAGAAGTCACCCAGTACTTCTTGGCACTTAAATTTTTATCTTCTGTGAATACCTATATCCCACAACTCTTTACCTGCTACAGTTGCAAAATGTTTATAGATTTTCTTATTTCCCCAAAAATTACAACTCCTCTAGCAGCATGCTTGTGTTTATTTAATGAGATTACAAAAGTAAAGGAAATTCTTCAAACATTCCAGGAAAGTCATATTCCGACTGGTCAAATTCTGTATTAACATGTCTACAGTTTTAGAATATTAAAATAGAATGTGGCCAATCAGTATTTTTAACTTAAGATATATGTTGAACTTTGTTGAAACAAGTCCTGTACCAAATGCAAGGACAAAATGTGAAATACTTCAAAAGTTATGTGGAACACAATGTTAACATTTTGGCAGATTTTATCTTGAACATGAAGGATAAGGTCACCAGTTTTCAAACTCGTCTGAGCTTTGTTAAAACAATTTGTGTTTCAAATTTGAGGAAAGAATATGCAGCCCTTCAAAAGTAATTGCAATCACAAGATCTGCTACAAATGACGATGACTGATGACATCAACAGCACTGAAAACAACATGTGTCCCCTGGGGGAGGGGTGGGGACAGAGACATCAATATGGCTTAAACATTTGTTGTGTAACAAATTTACTGGCATGAATTCGAGGTCATCAACAAAAACATTCATACTTGTAAAAAAAAATAAATAGAAAAATATATAGGTCGTAAAAAAAATAAATAGAAAAATATACAGGACTGAAACCTTGGCCAAAGAAAGAAAGATGTCATAGTAGCCAGTATATGGGACAAACAAAACAAATGAACAAGAAAAAACTAATTCTTTCTGGGTAAATTCCTCATATGCTGCTGGATTATTCTTACAAGATTACTGATGAAAGGCAAAGAGACTGGACTCCGAAAATATATATTTCTAGTTTGGATTAACCATTGCAGCTTTATATAAATAACAAAATAAAATCAATAAACTTGCAAATAAGACATTGCCAATGCCAGTCATTTGTTTCCAGCTTTTGTTTATTAGATTAAAGATTGTCATAATAATATAACAGAAAACCTGAAGCTTAAATATTTGAGAGTATTTTATTAATAACCCTCTACTTCTCTTATTTCACATATGAGCACATAACTATTTTTTATGCCAGTCTATATCTGACATTTATTTATATAAAGCTGCAATGGTTAATCATAACTGCTACATAGACCATTTTAAAAGGTTTAGAACAACAAGACAAAATGATTCCAGTTCTACCTCTGTTAAATTACATGTGAAAATTTAAGCATGTAGCCTGAAACTTTATCCTAAATATTCAATTAGATCTAGTTTATAGTCACACAAAAACCCTGCTCTTGTTAACAAAACCAATTTCCAGATTTTTCTTGATTCCTGGAATTGAATCTGACTTTTATAGGTTGCCAGCGATTCAAGATTTTCCAATTAAGTATCATAAAATCCCAGATTACTTTATATACTTCAATTCCTTCCAATGTCATAATCCGAACAGCAAATCTAGAAGAAATTAATAAACCAGAGACTTTTAATTTGATATGAAAATTCTGAAAACATTCATTTGATATAATTGAAATATTTGTAATCCTTATCAATTAAATAAATTTGATGAACGCACTTATCTGACCTGGCAGCTCTAAGTACTGACTGGTGGAGGCTCGTGTCATGGTGTGGCGGTCACTCCGCCTTGACCAGTGGTCCCGGCGAAACGCTGTCCATGAGGAAACTCTCCGTAAGTAAGATTCCATATCAAATGGGATATCAGCACTGGGGTGCTGTGGCAGACACTCGGGCAGTATCAATGACAGTATGAGATGCTGCCGGGAAACCTAGTTTTATAAACGGGACAATGGTCTAGTTAAGTCCCAAAGTGGTGCAACTGGTAGCTGATGAATGTTCGTGATACATGACCCACGGACATTTATACAGGACACATACCAGAGTTTTAAAGCCATGTATCTACCTCTGCGGCTACCTCTGGTTCCTGGTAGATACTTATCAATGGTTTCCTGAATGACATTTAAGTCCAGCGATGCTTTTGTCATGTACATAATCTGGGTGGTCCCATTATGGATTGAGATTATCATCCTTTGTGACCAGTTCATACATGTCTGTGCGGCAGAGGGAGTGTGGTTTGTTATTGGATGTCCTGGAGCTGGATGGGGAATTCCATGTCCAGACCCTCTGAGCTGTTTGAAGCCGCCACTTAATAGGGTCCTTGTGCATGTGGGACTCCTTTACGCAGACATCCTTTGGTTCACATTTTGAGTTCTGACACTTTGTGATGCCAGATGAAAAATCTATCAAAAGTTGCTTCTTGCATGACGAGTCGCTATATAACAAAAGCATTATGTATTCCCCTCCATGGCTGGCCACATTTCCTGACAAACTACTAATTAGGAAGGTCCTCTAATTTTTCTATCTGCACACAAATAATATTTGATCGTGTATTGGCCCTTACAGCTGCCTGAAACACTTTAACAAGAAAACGTCTATAAGTTTCTTAATCCCTCACGGCAAAATCTGACTTTACTTGTGACATCGTCAGGAAAAAAAATGTGGAAAAATCAATTCCTGATCCTCATGTAAAATGAAAGTATTAAGCTGCTGGATATATGTTGAATGTATCCTAACTGGTAATGAGACCACTATAATCCACTGTGGGAGTAAGGGTATTGTCCATGGCACCTGCACCCATGCCAGCTTGCACCCATCAGCAAGCTGTTAACTGTCTTAAGTCTCCTGGTAGATAAAATCCATACCTCTCCTGCTGCCCTTATGCTGACTCTGCTTCTTGTCTGGTGTTTTATTCGTTTCTACATGGACCATCCATGAACCAGAATCATTAAGTTCATCACACAAAAGCTGGCAGGTACAGCACCGCAGCTGAATTATAAAACATTCATACCTACGAGTATTACACCTAGTTAGTGTTACTCAGCCGTCATAATGCCCTGGTGCTAAAGAGCTGAAGCCATATACAGACTCTGCGTGATTCGACACCATGGACAACACCCTGATGTCACATACCGAAATGAAGTCTGCCCCCTAGGTTTCCAAGATGATTGTCAGAATCAGCAATTACTCCTCCACGCCTTCCCTGGACCTCCTGCCCCAGAACCAATATTCAGCATTCCATAGCTGACAGATTTTACAAATGTGAGAACTGTTTAGCCATCATTCACAGGATAGCGCAGTATCACATTTGACATTTAACAATGATTATCAGTCTGTATGTCCTGCTAGAAAAGTTACTTTTATAATGGTGCTTGAGGACTTTCCTGGGCACCTAACTATGAAGCAAGCACTAAGTCTTATTTCTACATGTGGCTAAACTTTATTTCTACCATAACTGGCAAAACATTTTGTCTGTAGGAAGGGGTGCTAATTTGCTAATACTGTTATGGAGTAGGAAAGTGCATATTTGTGACTTAACACATATTTCAAGGAATATTTCACATTTCATATTTCACAAATTTAAGCTCAGTTTCAGGCATGTCAGACTGAACAATTAATGACTTCTCATAATTGATGACACCCGACAACCAGTCATCTGGTCACACATATATAGGCTTCTCTCCCAGTTTAATCAGAGAACAGTACACCAAACCATTAAGGTCTATTTTAAGTCTGTACAAACAGAAATAGTGTCACAGAATGACTTATGTGTTTAGTCTTTATGAGGGAATGGTAGAACACAATTAAAACATGTTATTTTATGAGACTCCACATGTGTATATAAGTACTGTCCTCCAAATAGGACTTGTAGGTCAGACAATAACTGGATGTATGTCAGGTCAGACTTGGGATTTTCCATAGCACTTTTGTCCAATCAGATCTCACGAAAGATAGGAAAAACACTTATAACTCTGATGTAATTGTGACCTACTTTGAGTCATCCAATAAGGTTTAGCTTTTATGACGAAATGCAGAAATATGGATATGAATGTCTCATATGTCACGTGAAAGCTGTGTAACAAAACTATCTGTAGTGCGCACAGAGAGTCAGAGAGATGGGGAATCTCTGGCCAGGCTGGCAGGCCTCAGCAGAGGTTATCCCAGAACTCTTGCTATTGAATAAAGACTTCTGTCATCAAACTGGTCTTGGAACATTGTCAGCCAGCACATGAGACACTGCTTGTGATACAGTGTGGGGACATCTCCCCACCCCACATCTGTATCAATACTACCTGTATTTGTATAGATGAAATTTGATCAAATTGATATTATTTTGATAAAACCAGGATCTTTTGGTTAATACAATCTGATCTATCTATCAAAAGACACTGTCTGATTATAATATAATATCTATAGACTAATATCATCTGATATGTTGCTGTACAGGTATCTCTGTACAGGTAAGTAAAAGATAGTCTGGTTCCATTGCTAATATGAATAAAGATATGTCCCTAGATTTGTCCCTAAATATATGAAGTGAGAAATGAAGGAGTCATCACTCAGAGATTAAAATTCTATGATAATTTATAAAAACCATCTGAAACAATCAATATTAAGACTTGTTTTTATAGATGAATTAAAGAGAAAGAACAAAAACATTTTTTTTTTAAATGCCAAACACCTTATTTTTAACAAGCCTGCATGCAGCATATAACTCCCGACTTGGCAATGTATATGTACTGCAGTCGTTCCAGATGTAATTAATTTTAACTTGTGCTTTGTTTAGCAGGGTTTTTGCTTGGGTCTTGATCCAAGGGCTTGTACAGGGCCATAAATTAGACAAATGACAGTGGGCTGTAACAGATTTGAAACTTGAGTTGGATGTACAACGCAATACCATACTCTCATTGGTCTGATTATTATTTGTTTGCTCTTTGTGAGCCCTGGTGGCGTAACCCAGAGAATCTTGATATACCAGGTACAAAGCAGTGGTGAAAATAAATGCATTTTGGAATGACTGCAGTGTTTATAACCACTGTCTAAGCAGTGTAACATTACATATAAACAATATGTTTTGATGTAAAGAGACATTAACTCCTTCCTCTGGATAATGATTTTGCTTTTTGAAATATGGACTGGCCTGTAATGATTAATATCCTTTTCTGAATCAAACTCTAACGTCTGAATCAAAAATCAAACTGTCACATCCAACACAATTTACAGCCATAATAACTGTTCTAATTTTATGTATGGGCCCCGACATTACAAGAATAGTCATTTAAATATGTTCTTAAGTATAACACCCAAAAAGCATGGAATAGAACAAAAATCAATAATATGAAATGTCCTTATGAACCTACAGACAGACATTGATTTTAGTTGGACAAAAGGCATTCTGTTGATATTTAATAGTACCACTGATCTGCTGACAGGCATGTTTTATGGCAAATCAGGGAAGGCAATTTGGCTTTGCATCTGGAGGAGTTAACTTTAATGAAGTGCCTTTAAATGTAAAGAAGTCATTATTATTCATTTGTCTTACTATTGGTTTCAAGTTCATTAAATGACAGCCAATTCATCACAAAATAGGAACATTCATCAGGATTTTATAATAATTTCTAGATGAAGGCTGAATTTAATTAAGGCCAAAGAAGATTTATAGGCAAGCTTTAATTCAAATGCCAGACATTTATAAAACTATCTTTGTACCTTGCCTAGTGCCAGCTCATAGAAAAGCTTTCTTTATTGATCATCAAGTCTCTGTCCTTTCTGAAAATTCTGTAAAACTGCTCAGAGCTAATCCCATGAAGTGATGACTTCATTGCTCATGTGAACAAACAATCGGACAACAGAACAAATGAGCAAAAATCAATAACTAATAAAGCCCCCCTGCTGTCAAAGAATGAGTCAGATTGCTCTCAACCACACAGAAAACTGATCAGATTCTTTATCATTTGACAGTGGTGGGATCCTGACTTGTAACAGTGAAACAAATGACAGCATCTCCAATCTTGCTCCACAATAACGGTCGACCCGGGGTCACCAAAAATCTATTATCCTCACCTGTTGCCTGGGACGACCCGTTTAATGCTTGGTCTCAGGTGCCCAGGGCCGGTTATAAATCACAGGACACCAGCAATATAGGGCTCCATCTTTTATCAGTAATTGGCATTTTATCATCAGTTACAGAGAACAGCAGAGCCAACCATTATTAACAATAATGTCAAACCACATGTCAGAATTTTAAAAAAATATGGTTCCTCTGAGATAATGTGAAACAACAACAATCCTGTCTGACTTATCTGTATTTACTTGGTCCTATAAATGTACTTTTTCACCTATAATCCAGTGATTGAAATGGAATGCATTGAAATCACAGATGATTGGTTTAAGAAACATGGAGGGAATTACATTC
The DNA here is from genome assembly GCA_026874595.1 of Sipunculus nudus. Taxonomy (NCBI): domain Eukaryota; kingdom Metazoa; phylum Annelida; class Sipuncula; order Golfingiida; family Sipunculidae; genus Sipunculus; species Sipunculus nudus. The sequence goes on from CM049307.1 coordinate 62,383,384, forward strand.
TGTCCTAAAATGGCAGCAAATACTGCAAGGAGATGATAGCAATTACTTGAGACCTGACTTGGAATGGAGCACAAGTTACCATGCAATCTTTATGAATTACCTGAACTAATGAATCTGGCTTGACTGATATGTAATCATATTATTTTTTACCATGTCTATATATGCTGTTAGATTAAGACAGCCTGATTAGAATTTTCCTGGACATTATATGCCTAAGACTTACAGATAAAAATCTTTTGATCTGAAAGTGGATCAAAATTTAAGCAAAACATTATGCGTGGTGATCTAGATGCGGATCAAAATTTGAGTGGTACAGATGTGAGAGGTGTTCTGGATTTGGACCAAGACTTAAGTAATACAAATGTGAGTGGTGATCTGGAAGTGGATTAAGACTTAAGTAATACAGATGTGAGAGGTGATCTAGATGTGGATCAAGACTTTAATAATACACGGTTGTGAGTGGTGATCTGGAAGTGGATAAAGACTTAAGTAATACAGATTTGTGTAGTGATCTGGATGTGGATCAAGACTTAAGTAATACAGATGTGAGAGGTGCTCTGGATGTAGACCAAGACAAGTAATACAGATTTGTGTGGTTATCTGGATGTGGATCAAGACTTAAGTAATACAGATGTGAGAGGTGCTCTAGATGTAGACCAAGACTTAAGTAATACAAATGTTAGTGGTGATCTGGATGTGGATCAAGACTTAAGTAATACAGATGTGAGTGGTGCTCTGGATGTAGACCAAGACTTAAGTAATACAGAACTGGGTGGTGATCTGAATGTGGATCAAGACTTAAGTAATACATTTGTGAGTGGTGATCTGGATGTGCATCAGGACTTAAATAATACAGGTGTGAATGGTGATCTGGATGTGGATTAAGACTTAAGTAATACAGATTTCAGTGGTGATCTGGATGTGGATTAAGACTTAAGTAATACAGATTTGAGTGGTGATCTGGATATGGATTAAGACTTAAGTAATACATATGTGAGAGGTGCTCTGGGTGTGGATTAAGACTTAAGTAATACAGATGTAGGTGGTGATCTGGATGTGGATCAAGACTTAAGTAATACATTTGTGAGTGGTGATCTGGAGGTTGACCAAGACTTAAGTAATACATTTGTGAGTGGTGATCTGGATGTGGTTCAAGACTTAAGTAACACAGATGTGAGAGGTGTTCTGGATGTGGATTAAGACTTAGGTAATACAGATTTGAATGGTGATCTGGATGTGGATTAAGACTTAAGTAATACAGATGTGAGTGGTGATCTGGATGTGGATTAAGACTTAGGTAATACAGATGTGAGTGGTGCTCTGGATGTAGACCAAGACTTAAGTAATACAGAACTGGGTGGTGATCTGAATGTGGATCAAGACTTAAGTAATACATTTGTGAGTGTTGATCTGGATGTGGATCAAGACTTAAGTAATACAGATGTGAGAGGTGCTCTGGATGAGGATTAAGACTTAAGTAATACAGGTTTGAGTGGTGATCTGGATGTGGATTAAGACTTAAGTAATACAGATGTGAGAGGTGCTCTGGATGTGGACCAAGACTTAAGTAATACAGATGTGGGTGATTATCTAAAACTGAATGGTATTTTCAGGACTAAATTAACCCTATATACTATAGACTGCATTTAAATACTTGGATGAACTATACAAAAATTTTGTGAAAAGTCATGCATTTATATATCATTTTCCAGTTTGTATTTGACTGCTTAGCACTATATTTTAAACTGTGCATCAGTTGAAGTCTGGAGCAACCTACAGAGGAAAATACTAAATGGTATTTTACAAAATTGACAGATTCTGTAGTCAATCTGTGTTGAATAATTTTTAGACACATAATAGGTCATTCAACATATCATCGAGCTAATGGCTGCCTTGCCAGGGTATATGCATATATGAAAACACTCAATTATGCTTTTAGTAGATAAACTCTTTGTGAAGTTGTTGACTTTCCCTGCAGGTTTATTTAATTTTTTTTCTGTAATGTTCCTCCATTTTTTCTCTTTAGAAGAACAGAGTAAATGTGAATAGTTAACAATTGTGTTTGATTATTACTCTTAATTTAGGTCTTTAGAGTGAATTTACAAGTGACCCACAAGTTATGAATCTCAGCTGACATTTAGTTTTCATTTATGTCCCTACACATGACAAGAATAAGAAACAGATACAGCTGAGAAGTCAGAAGTAAAGCTATCACTGTATGCAGAATATAGCAAAGTAAACAGAATTCCTATATTCAGTTCAAATATAGAGTAAAACTGTGACAATTCATTAAGTGAAATATGATCTTGGGCTCACACTTACATATGCTGACTCAGAAATCCACAGCATCACACTTAAAATAGCTAGCTCAGTTTCTGTAATACCAGTATTACTAAATGTAGCATATGCAACCACTGCATGGCTGACATAGTCTGCTAAAGCAGAAGAATGCAAAAGAAAAACATAGCACTGAAGAGCACTGAAGAGGCAGCCGTATTTACATAAAGTTTACCAAGCACAATCAAATGCAACAATGAGTAACATGAAAAATATGTTCTGGTTACTTCAAAAGGGTATAAGGATCTTTAAAGGTGCCCATTCACCTACCTTTTGGAAAAGAGTTTATGTGATTTCTGGCTTCCTCTGTGTATATATGAATGATTTAAGGGTAATTTTGGTTGTGAAAAGTTCTTCGTGAAGGATGTATGAACTTGTTTATCAACAACATGTTTGTAAAAACAGCAATGTTGACAAAATGGAAAAACATGTGACCTAAGTTGTTTGGTTGCATATATGCAGAGGTAGAAAGGTCACTTGTGGCAAAATTGAATTTGCAAATTAAGCTCTGACTTATCTGACTTGCTGCCAGATGCTCTAGTTGAATTTGTTTTGATTATTTTGGTGGGCCCCCACATATTGTAATCAAATGGATATAAACAAAGCTAGCAGCCTGTGTGCGTTGATTTTCACGTTTTCTTGCCTATTTTTGTAAAAGTTGCAAGGGATTACCTTTAGTTTACAAAGGTCAGAAAGGTGATTGGGCCCCTTTAAAAATGGCAAGCTTAACAGTTATGGTAGTTGAAACAGTGACAGGTTTAATAAATAAGAAAGGGCAATATCTCCATAAAACATCATGAAACCTTAAAGTAATGTCAAACCATAAAAGTCACATCATACCACAATAGTTGGTCCTTAATTTAAAATAATCCTATTTATACTTGTTAAATGGGTCAGACTAGTGAACTGACTACAAAAGTCATTGATTCATTTAGAAATGTAGAGATGCTGAGCTGGTCACATTTTGACCTTTTTATCCAGCACCTTGAAGTGGGAACATTAAAGACCAGACATGGAGGACGCGACTGACAAGCCAGGATAGAGATCAGGGTCCAAGAAAAGCAGATTAGTTCCGAGAGAGTAGCAATCCTTTTAACAGTTGTGGTGACGGGAGACGTCGGGAACCCACAGTTCCCCTGATGACTGTCAAAGAGTAGGTTTTGATTATGATATCTGTGATGCTCAAGAAGACTTTAATGTCTTTGCCTTTATCTAATGCTACACTGAGAGCCCTCAAGGAGCTCTGAGCTTCAGCACTCTTTGCTGGTTGTCCATTAGTGCTAACACCAGACAAATTCACCAGAAATGTCCTCAGGCTGGAAGTTTCATGTGTTGGAGGTGGCGCCATGTGTCCACGCAAATCTGATGCCTGATCCTGATTCCATTACTAAACATTGTCCTAATGTTCTCTGATTTTACCAGGTTGTCACACCCTCAAGGTGCATTGATGACTGGCATTAATATGTTGTGAAGTAGCCCAGTTAAGATGTATAAATGGACCTACCAAGAAAACCATACTCTGGTTAAGTTTGCAGATTCCAATTCTGGCTGTAGATTTTCCGAAAAGTTCGGTAGTTTAACAGATTTTCCAGGGTTTTAACATGGAAATATATGAAAACTTGATTTCTTAAGTTTTTCTCAGATTTTATGCATTTATAAGATTTTTGAAGATTTTTTTCTTCACTTTACAAAAAAGTGTTCTACTTCTGTAACTAAAGTACAGCTATTTGAATTAACTTTTCAGTCAGTTTTTCAATATTTTAAGGGCTCAAGTTCACTACTATTCGATTTTTTTAAAAAATTTAATTGAAAACTTTAGTTTCCCCTTACCATAAGCACATCTATTGGTGTGTTTTGTTATACTTTTAACAAATTAATCAATTACCATCAAAAGAATGTACGTTAAGAATTTGTCTGTCCATCTGTATGTCTGCATTCTCTTGACATTAAACTTGTAGGACTAGAAATATTGTGAGAAAAATCCATGTGGCTGGAAAAAATCTCTATATATTCCCCAGGCTCTCAAATAGACCATCCAGCACTGGTTTTACTGAAACTTTAAGAATCTATACTAGTCTTTTTTCAGTCTCCAAGTAACAATCCCTGCCTGACACCTGAAACACTACTCTGCATAACCTGCAGGATATATGTTCCACCAAAATGTAGGCTGTTAAACAGCCAATTAAAATTTCCCTTGGAAGGAGTGCTGAATTAAATCAAAAGCTAATGTCCTGAACACGCACATCAATTAATTTTTAATTGACCTCCCCGGATTTTCTCTTAGGAGCTTCTAGCTAGGGTCAGTGTTTGTGCCTTGCTAACGGATGGAAAGTTGGCCAAATAGCAAGAGGACAAAGCACCATTCCTATACCTCAGTTGACTTTCAGTCCACTGAGCTCAAAATCTGTCAATTATTTTTTGCAGCTGACAGTTTGCATTAGTGGCAGGGAAGCTATATTATCACTACCCTTTAGTCTGGAGATACAATTCAGTCTTATTATGCATACAATAATATGACCCAACCATTCATTTGCACCTGAATACCAGTTTTAAGTTTCATATCAATACAACAGATGGTACTGCAAGTTAAGCTGCTGGATACAGCATAAAGTTTTTGATATATGGTGCAGCAAAAGCTCCATTGTGAAAATAATTTTTAAGATATATGTGAAAATATCGAAAAAGAATCCCCTTAGGACACACTAAGCATCATTCCTAACAGTTACAGACCAAAAAAAGGCATTTCCTAGGTGTTGCCACAGAGGATGGTGATAAGGTCCAATGAAGCCACCATCAGTTATAAAATGGATAAAGTCACAGTATGGAATACTGTATGCAGTGTGTTACTGTAGACATGTTTTTAAGGGAGCTTCAAGTAAAGAAGTGTTACTGCTATCCCAACCATAGATAAAACAGATCTATGGTAATGTTGCTATAGACAAGCAGGTGAACACATAAACCAGCCTGAAAGACCTGTCATACACAAAATCTGATGGAGGGCAAAACTGCTTTCAGTTACTCCAGACATGTCGCCATGGTGACAATACAGACCTGCTAGATTTATGTCCCTAGTATCACACCTGATATAGACAGAACTCAGAAAACAGAACCTCTTATCAGGGTTATACATGAAAAAACTATCCATTAAAAAAGCTGCCTGTCACACTGACATTCTTAACAGAAATGCAGCTTAATACACAAGATTTTTATGGTAAGTAAAGTCTGCTATTTCTTCCTCGTCAAATGTTGTAAACTCAACAGTTTACACCTGCAGGACTGGGAGAAAATAATACCTGTAACTTTGAGATATAATAACAACAAAAGTATAGTTGAATAATTCTTTTAAAAAAAGCAGACTAAATATATTTAAAATGTGGTATAAAATCAAACAAATATGAAATAAGAGTGTTTTTATTCACACAAGTTATGTATACTTATCACAACAACTGATTTTTTAAGGATAAGGCAGACACATGTATACATTCATTTGTGGTTCACATGCCATCCAACGTATCTTTTTCTTTAACGTTATTGAAATCTCTCTCTTTTTCAGTTAGAGTACAAATCATAAATATCACATGGCTATATATGTATTATATATCTATATCTATATAGACCATCTCCTCTGCACTAAGTAACATTTACTCTTTATGGTTACTTATAACATATGATGGACCACCTAATGAGTTTCATGATAATCATAATATTCAAAATCCTGCCTTGCGCATTACACATGCTATATATATATAACACTTCTGGCCTATATATAACTTGGCGTTGAGATTTTTTATGCTTGAAATTTCTGCCGTTACTTTTATGGATATCATTTCTATCCCACTCCATTAACTGGATGGGTGATCACTACAAACTCTGCCAATCTTATGATTATGGCAGACATGCCGACTTTGGAAAGTAATGTGATGTGCCAGAATGCTGTCGTAAAATGCTTAAAGTACCATTTCCTCATGTCACTGTAAATATCCAGCATGGAAGCAGTTTTTTTCTTAGAGCCAACTATCATGTTTTTGGCTCCCTGTGTGAGTGCCAGCTTGAATATAAGTGCATATCTCTCCGATGCAGAAATATACTGTGGCTGACTATATTGGTGAGGGTTTCAAATTTGTGATATTTGCAAAGGAAAAATTATCTCAAAAATAAAATTTTCATGAATTAGATGCCACATCTGCACAGGTGTATATCAATTCTTTTATATATCTGTCACTATTTCATGGAGAATTTCCATCTGTTTTATGTTCCCTTAGCTTCTCATACAATGCTCCAGGTTTTCATAAAAATTAAACCCTTGCGAAACATTGAAAAAATTAAAATAATGAATATTTAACCTCGCGAATAACGAACCAACCACAGTATTATATAACAATTCAGCATTGAAGCCATTCTGGTAGATTCACATAATTAAATAATTTATTTTCAGGACTCATCCTAAAGATAAATGCAAGGCAGGTTAAATATGAATAAAACCAATACATACTGCACCAAAGCCTGGTCAGCTTTCTGTGCATTTTATTCAAATTATGCTATATGTAATTTTCCTATACTTCCTGGTTCAACTAATGTACATCTACCCGCAATCATTATTTTGTTTAATATTTAATGATTAACATTTCCATAATCACATGCTAGAGATATGTTACATATAAGATGACCCACCGAATCAAGTTAAATGTTCAATGAAAAAGGCATGTGTTTGACAATGAAAGATCTGTTAAAGGTTGTTAACAGTCAGAGTTAATTTTCTCTTATTTCAACAGGCAAGCTGTGGGCTCCTACTGTGCACTATACTGGACCCACTTTTTCCTCTCTAAGCTTATGAGGTTATGTTTTCATCCAAGATGGTTTGTTTGTTGAGTTTGGGTAGGTTTTAGCAAAATTTACAGAACAAAGTTGCTAAAACAGACATAGCCAAGGAAGACCCCGTGAACTTTTGGCAGGGGATTCTGATAAAACAGGATTTTCATGACCTGGCAAAGGTATGCCCCTGACTGGGTACCATTGGCATTTATTACAGACTTGGGTCCTGTTGCAGAGGAAGGGTACATTGCTGCACATGTAGTGTGCATGTCCCCAGACTCATAAAGAAACAAACTCCCCAGACCCGTAAGAAAGCGATGTCAGGTACTCAATACAGAACCAATTATTTTAGTCTTGGTGGTAATGAACCAAGTTGAAGGTTAGCAATGGTGAGGTGTGATGTTGTGTGACAGACCTGTGGTGTAATGCTGCCAGGAATTCAATTGTGTGCAAGTAGAAGGGCCAAATTGGTGTGCAATCTGTAAGTTAGGTCATCTGTCTGATGCTGATAGCAAAACTGGCCCACTGTCATGGCTTGTTTCTATGGGTTTTCTGGGACAAACAAACAGACAGACAGGACAATTTTAGTAGTATATAGATAGATGATTCTTCAAACAAAATCTTCCTGAATTTGTAGTACATCTGACTAATAAATATTACTGATTTTGTGTTATAGGCACCTGGATGGGTTACTTAACTTTGACATCACATGCAGTAATGCTGCTTCAGTTACTTTCAGATACACCTGTGTATTTTAGTATTCTTGTGTTCTCACACGTTCATGGGTCTCCATACAGTGGATGACCAAATCCTTTAATGAACCTATGGAACTGCCAAATTTTGGCCATAAGCTAGTATGGAGTGTGCAGGGGAGATGTACAGCCATACAATATGCTGACAAAAAGGAGATAATCAGTCGCCTGATCTGGTTATCATCCGGCGAAGACGGTTTGTGAGCTGAGGTGGTAGAGGCATGACCATTGATAATGCTAACACCTAATAACGCAGCGCAGTCTACTGTGATGGGACAGCGAGAGCTGTTACAGCACCAGAAATGCTGGTTTACTGTGGGGATGGTTTGCGATCCTGAATAAGTAATAGCTATTACTTTGCTCATCTGTATGCAGTGCTCCACTGGCCTGATATAACGACACCTGCTCAATCCAGAGCTTGTATCATATAAATCCAGTGTCAGACTCTTCATCAAGTTGAGTCAGCAGAATCCGATCCAGGGCACAAATATCTTCTATAGCAGGGCTGAAGGTCATATGTCTGTGTGAATGCTGACAGCCATGATCAGTTGATGATTAGTCTAGTATATTTATAACTGTATCATCCTTCCCTCTGGCAGGAGGGTATGCATTCATCCTTGTTTGTGTATGTTTGTTTGTGTGTTTGTTTACAAGATAACTCAAACAATCATGGACAGGTTCTCATGAAATTTTTAGGCAATTTTAAGAATGGGCCAGTGAAGATTTCTTGAGTTTTGGTGTGGATCTGGAATATGATCTGGATTCAGGAATGTCATCAAGGAATATTCACAAACGAACAATCACTAATGCATGAATGAACCTGGGAATATTGGCCAAATAAGTAAATGCAAACACGGTTTTGGGATAGATTACTTGTATTACTTTTAATACTGAAATTAACATATCAAACTTTAGTTGTTTGAATGTAAAAATCTTATTTATTTTCTGAAAACTCATATCAACACAATAACGTGTGACAACTGAAGAATACAGCTCTTCATACCAGTATCAAATGACAAACATATATGTTCTGTCTGGTTTAAAAAAGCAGTTAACAAAGATATGGATGGAATTCCTAGAAATGATGAGAAGAGTTTAGTTTTGATGTAGATAAAAAATAACTAAACACTCGTCTGCATTAAAAAGAAATATTTGAAAACTGCTACTGATTCTGGCACTATTCTGGCACTATTAGGGATATATAAATAACACTGTCACAGAAGAATGCTCTAATTTCTAGAGGTGATTTGGAAGTTTGATTTACATGATGTTAAGTTTATTTTTAACCCTGGAGGAGGTTAATTGCTCGTTGGAGTAAATTTAATTTCTGAGCAATTTCTGTCCATGGCATAAGACCCTACAGCACTTGCACAGTTAGTCCTCTAATCATTACCAGCTGGATCTGAAGATTAGACATTACTTGACTGAGCCCCAGTGGGTCCTGCAGTCTCCAAGGCTCAGTATTAAGATCACACCAGCCTGACATATACAGATGACTCCACATGTAATGAGCCTTAGGTGCACAACTGTAATTAAGACCTTGCCCAGGGAACCTCTGTGAAAATGGCCATTAGTTAAGACATGGTTAGGCTGTTAACATATTTGTGATTGTTATCCAGGGTAATTTTCCATTACACCATAACACTAAGTGTACACAAACAATGTATTCTTAGACAGAGACATAATTTTAGTATTTGTTTATTATTTGTTTATTAATCTCACATATTGTTATGGAGTAGGAAATTGCATATTTGTGACTTAACACATATTTCAAGGAATATTTCACATTTCATATTTCACAAATACAAGCTCAGTTTCAGGCATGTCAGACTGAACAATTAATGACTTCTCATAATTGATGACACCCGACAACCAGTCATCCGGTCACACACATATAGGCTTCTCTCCCAATTTAATCAGAGAACAGTACACCAAACCATTAAGGTCTATTTTAAGTCTGTACAAACAGAAATAGTGTCACAGAATGACTTATGTGTTTAGTCTTTATGAGGGAATGGTAGAACACAATTAAAACATGTTATTTTATGAGACTCCGCATGTGTATATAAGCACTGTCCTCCAAATAGGACTTGTAGGTCAGTCTATAACTGTATGCATGTCAGGTCAGACTTGGGATTTTCCATAGAACTTTTGTCCAATCAGATCTCACGAAAGTAGGATGTACACTTACAACTCTGATGTAATTGTGACCTACTTTGGGTCATCCAATAAGGTTTAGCTTTTATGACGAAATGCAGAAATATGGATATGAATGTCTCATTTGTCACGTGAAAGCTGTGTAACAAAACTATCTGTAGTGCGCACAGAGAGTCAGAGAGAGAGAGGGACCATGTCTAGCTGGGCACTGCAGGGCCTCAGCAAAGACTGGCCCAGACTCTGTCCTGTGAATAAAGGCTTCTATCATCAAATTGGTCTTGGAACATTGTCTGCCAGCACATGAGACACTGCTTGTGATACAGTGTGGGGACATTTTTCTCATTTGTCACGTGAAAGCTAAACCTTATTGGATGACCCAAAGTAGGTCACAATTACATCAGAGTTGTAAGTGTACATCCTACTTTCGTGAGATCTGATTGGACAAAAGTTCTATGGAAAATCCCAAGTCTGACCTGACATGCATACAGTTATAGACTGACCTACAAGTCCTATTTGGAGGACAGTGCTTATATACACATGCGGAGTCTCATAAAATAACATGTTTTAATTGTGTTCTACCATTCCCTCATAAAGACTAAACACATAAGTCATTCTGTGACACTATTTCTGTTTGTACAGACTTAAAATAGACCTTAATGGTTTGGTGTACTGTTCTCTGATTAAATTGGGAGAGAAGCCTATATGTGTGTGACCGGATGACTGGTTGTCGGGTGTCATCAATTATGAGAAGTCATTAATTGTTCAGTCTGACATGCCTGAAACTGAGCTTGTATTTGTGAAATATGAAATGTGAAATATTCCTTGAAATATGTGTTAAGTCACAAATATGCAATTTCCTACTCCATAACAATATTAACATGCATATCATTTTTCTTAATGATACTTTGTTTATTATTGATTAACATTTTTAACTAATAATATATATATATATCACTTTTTTAATGAGATTTCATTTAATGATATATATATATATATATATATATATATATATATATATATATTTCACATTTATCATTGTCACTACTGCTTTGGCTAAACTGGGGGGGGGGGGGGGGGAAGCATAATCCCCTGGTGGGAATAAATTTGTAAAATTCAGGACTTAACCTCAATAATTGGTCTGTCTACAGTTTATCTTTCCTTATCATGGAACAGAATGTTGCTTAATACATCAGGAGGCTCAGGGCTTATTTACATCAGGAGCTGAGTCATGTTTGTGGCATTCCCATGAACATCATACAACACAAAATCATCCATCACACTACCCGGTTAGTCTAAAGACTATCACTATTACATATGCAAAAGGGACAGTCACTCAAATATACAATTGTTTATACATTATATACTATTTTATTCAAAATTATTCTATTCTGAAACTATGTCACCTGATTATTTTCACTGGTAACAAAAACTTTTGTATAATTAATCCACGTCTACCCCATCTCTAACATGAGTGGATTAAGACTGGCCGTTAACATTTTATGCTCATGTGATTCTTCACTGACTTCACTGGTGTATGTAGAGCCATCTGGTGGCTGATTTGAAAATTAAACTGCCATGTTAATTCATCAAGTAAAACATGGTAATTTGCATTATTTAATTATAAGATCATTTGTATACCTGGTAAATATCCCATTTTCAGGACACGAAAAAGGACAACTGATCAGATTTATTGAGAAATTAAATTCTATTTTCCCTTTTCAAGTTTTCATGTGTGTGCACTTTAAAAAAATTTTAGTTACAACCTGGTGTTAGTCACTTACAAGGTAATTATGAACAATAAAGAAACTTTATTGATTTATCCATCTAAAATAAACATGGATGATTAGAAAATGCCCCCATCAGCAGACTGGTGACTAAAACTAAATGTTCACTAAGTATACCACAATAGTATACCCACTATGACAAAGGATTTTTTTTTTCTTTTTTTTTTGTTTGAAGAAAACACAACCATCTTTTTTGTAGCTAGCTTAATTAAGTATTTACTTCTGCAGAATTAAAATCTGGTTTTGAATGAGCCTGTAGCGCATGGTTCCTTTAGTTTCACGCCTGGTGTTAACTAGGCCCAGTGACTACCGCATCCGCTGGCCCTGGGTATGTAATCTTACCCATTACTGGGTCACACCACTGAGGATCCCCTGAAAATTTATACTTGTTTGTAAGTGAAACACAGCTGTGCCCTTGCAGAGCACTCAAACTGGGTGGGGGCTGACAATGAAGAAAATTACCCCGCGGCTGAGATTTGAACTTGCTCTATCCTTGCTTCGAGTCCTGTGCTCTTCCCCTAAACCACAAAAGATGGAATTGTCTTTGTCAAGACATGCCAACATATATGTCATAATGATATCCTCTCCCTACCTGTAAATGACTGTGTGACGGTGAGTGAAGTCCGACGGCTTGAAGAAGGGGAGGACCCCAGATGTTCCATGCTTGTACTAAGACCATGCGTCTGACCTGGTAACAGCTCTTCTGTAAAAGAGGGAGATTCAAATTTTCTTCATTAGAAAAGAGTGAAACCATATGATCATCAAAGAAACAGAAACATTTTTATGTTCAGGATGGGTCAGTGAGCCATAGGTGGTACAGTCCATAGAATGGGGATGAAAGTAACTGTTATTATGAACCCTTCAGGGGTGTTTTAGGTGCACATGCAGTGCTAGGGATCCTACCATAAATTGATGATTTGGGTTTGCTCTAAATAAAGCGTTATTCCACATTAAACTTTGTCAATACATGTCCCCTTGCCACCAAACTCTCCCAAAACGTCAATTCCAAATTGTAAATTTCCCTGGAGTACTTTACCTTTGCTTCACAATCCTGTGCTCTTAGCAAACCTTCACAATTTTATTTCACCAAGTTCTCAACTTCACTCATGAGGGCTGCCTCTTTGCATACACATTAAAATCTGGGTGTTACAGGTCAATATTACTGCTGGTAATATGAAGTCATAAATCAGTGTAGTTACACCTGCAGAATAAATTTGATTTTTTTTTCAAAATATAACTAATTTACCACTGAGGCTCGAACTGCTGTCCACCCATTTTTCATAGATAATTGTCTTAAAGGTTTATATTTTCAATAATTCCCTAGAAAACTACATGTGCAAGTGACAATCCCCTGTAGTATTGCAATTAAGAATTTTACAATAAATCCCCAGTTTATGTTTCACAACTTTTTAGTCTCTTCACCATGATCTGGCAGATATGATGTGTCCCTGCAGAAGCAGCCATCTTTTTTTCAGCTGGTTATGGTTAAATGTGTTTATATGACATCAGCCAATCAGCAGCTGTCAACTGAGGCTGTTTTTGCATGTGACCTATGACCTTGACCTTGAAGTGGGTCTGATATAAATATGGACTGATTTTTCAGATTTTCAAAGAATTAAAAATGTGGAAGGTTGGTATTTATTTACCTTTTTAAAAATTAGGTCCTTTAATCCTCTACTCTGCACTATAATTGTTTTCCCAGAAATGTAACTTATAAAAATTTTCAAAGCAAAAAGATGGTGGACATGAGGGGATGAAACCTTCAGCTTTTTAGTTCAGAACCTTAACCACAAGCTAACAACAAAGTTTCTGGGGGTGGAACAATGCATTTCAGAATCCATGCACTGAATTGCAAGCCCTTAATTAATTTGTAATCAATAACTAGATATTTCTTGGCACCACAGGTGCCATAGTATCCTCAGACACTTAATCCCCACCCCCCCCCCCCCCCTTTAAGAATAGGCCCCCCATCTTCAGCAACAATTAATATCAGACCACACTCATAGAAAAGATCACTCTCATAGAAAAGGTCATGACCCCAATTTCAATATACATCATCCCATAACCCATGTCTATGTATATGCATAATATGAAAGAAATCTGTCCATTACTTTTTGACTTATAATGCTCACAGTACTGTTATATGGCAATGTTAAAGTATTAAAGGCACGAAAACAAGTAAAAGAATAACAGGTGGTGCCACCTGTTTCCGGTACATGACAATACTATCCAAGATCTTCAATCAATTCATTTTTGGACCAAACCATGCATGACTTATTGAGATATTAATGATTTTGTTTAATTTTTTTACCATATATGGCAATATTCAAGGTCAAGGCCACTCATAGGAAAAGTCATGACCCTAATTTAAATTAACATCATCCCATAACCCATATCTATGTATATGCATAATATAAAAGAAATCTGTCCATTACTTTTTGACTTATGATGCTCACAGTACTGTTAAGTGGCAATGATGGTGGTATTAAACAGCACAAAAACAAGTAAAAACTAGAATACGGGTAGTCGACAAGCGACTACGTGTATCCGCCTAAATCAGAGTGGAACGGGTGAAGTGAGGCATGGATTGAGTGGCAAGGGAAAATTGAGCGTTGCATATTAGCATGGATGTCTGCAGCCAAATTGTGTATGTAGGTTGCCCCCCATACCACAAAATCCAGAAAGCCGTCCAAGTTGTATACATATGCAAAATTTAAGGCAGATAAGTCAAACCACTACATGTATATGAGTGATTTTAGCCCGTGGCAGACAAACAGATGGACGCTGAGCATAAATTGTTGCAGGTGACGCCACCAGTTTTGCGTATGATAAAGAGCTATGTGAGAACTATACACATGCAAAACTTTGGCCAAATCGGTCAAACGGTTCCCAAGATATGAGCTTGGATGTCTGCTGCATAAACTAGAATGCAGGTGGCGCCACCTGTCATTAAATCAAGAGAGCTGTCAGGGATGTATAAACCTGCAAAATTTAAGGCAGATATGTCAAACCACTGCTGAGATATGAGTGATTTTATCCCATGGCAGACAAACAGACAGGAGCTGTGCAAAAATGGCTGCAGGTGGCGCCACCAGTTTTGCGTATGATGAAGAGCTATGTGAGATCTATACACATGCAAAATTTTGGCCCAATCGGTCAAAAAGTTCCCGAGATATGAGCTTGGATGTCTGCAGTGTAAACGTGAATGTAGGTGGCGCCACCTGTCATAAAATCAGAAAAGCTATCCAGGATGTTTACACATGCCGAATTTCAGGTGAATAAGTCTAGTCACTGCAGAGATATGAGTGATTTTTAACCCAAGGCAGACGAACAGATGGACACTGTGCAAACATGGTTGCAGGTGGCGCCACCATTTTTTGTGTATGTTATAAAGCTCTCCAAGGGCTATATTTGTGCAAAAAAATTTTCCTGATCGGTCAAACGGTTCCCGAGATATGAGCTTGGATGTCTGCAGCGTAAAAGTGAATGTAGGTAGCCCCACCTGTCATAAAATCAGAAAAGCTATCCAGGATGTGTACGCATGCCGAATTTCAGGTGAATTAGTCAAGTCACTGCAGAGATATGAGTGATTTTAACCCAAGGCAGACGAACAGATGGACACTGTGCAAACATGGTTGCAGGTGGTGCCACCATTTTTTGTGTATGTTATAAATCTCTCCAAGGGCTACATTTGTGCAAAAAAATTTTCCTGATCGGTCAAACGGTTACTGAGATATGAGCTTGGATGTCTGCAGCGTAAACGTGAATGTAGGTGGCGCCACCTGTCATAAAATCAGAAAAGCTATCCAGGATGTGTACGCATGCCGAATTTCAGGTGAATTAGTCAAGTCACTGCAGAGATATGAGTGATTTTAACCCAAGGCAGCCGAACAGATGTACACTGTGCAAACATGGTTGCAGGTGGCGCCACCATTTTTTGTGTATGTTATAAAGCTCTCCAAGGGCTACATTTGTGCAAAAAAATGTTCCTGATCGGTCAAACGATTCCCGAGATATGAGCTTGGATGTCTGTAGCGTAAACGTGAATGTAGGTGGCGCCACCTGTCATAAAATCAGAAAAGCTATCCAGGATGTTTACGCATGCCAAATTTCAGGTGAATTAGTCTAGTCACTGCAGAGATATGAGTGATTTTAACCCAAGGCAGACGAACAGATGGACACTGTGCAAACATGGTTGCAGGTGGCGCCACCATTTTTTGTGTATGTTATAAAGCTATCCAAGGGCTACATTTGTGTAAAAAAATTTTCCTGATCGGTCAAACGGTTCCCGAGATATGTGGGTTTATGTGTGGAAACAGACGCACAAACGGACGCAGAGCGCAGAGAAAAGGTCAGAGGTAAAAAATAAAAAAGGGGCGCAGCAGTTCACATGTGACCAGAACATAATCCCAGGTTTCGTAAAATTCCGCCCAGCGGTTACGGAGGAGTTCTCCGGACACCTACACCGTGGCGGCGGCGTGCAGCTGAAAACATAGTATCCGCAAAACTCTGTTTTGGCGGATACAATAAAAGGTGGCGCCACCTGTTTCCGGTACATGACATTACTATCCAAGATCTTCTATCGAGTTGAATTTTGGACCAATGTATGCATCCCTTATTGTATTAATGATTTTGTGTGATTTTCACCATATATGGCAATATTCAAGGTCAAGGCCACTCACATAGGAAAGGTCATGACCCCAATTTAAATAAACATCATCCCATAACCCATATAGTTTTTTCTTATAATGCTCACAGTACTGTCAAGTGGCAATTTTTGGGGTATTAAACGGCACGAAAACAAGTAAAGAATAATAGGTGGTGCCACCAGTTTCTGGAACATGACAACCCTATCCATGATCTTCCATCAACATGATTTTGGGATCAATCCATGCAAGATTTCTTGAGATATTTAAGAATTTGTGTGATTTTCCCCAAAACTGGATATATTCAAGGTCAAGGACACTCTCCTAGTAAAGGTCATGACCTCATTTTTATAGGCGTCATCCTCTCACCCATATCTATATATATACCAAGTTTGGTAAAGATCCGTGAAATATTTTTTGAGTTATCGCGCCAACAAGATTTATATGGGACGGCGGAACCGGTATGAAAACATAGTATCCCCCGACTTTGTCTGGGGATACAATTAACCTCCAAATTGATCCCTTCTGATTATTTGTTTTGCTTGTACCATCACAAAGTCCTCTGTGAGGTCTCAAATGTGATGCAGCAGTTTGCCACATCAATAAACATGTACTGTGTATGTGCCCTAAATCTGCCTATTAAATATATTTGCTGCTGTCCACTCACATGGAAATGAAATTAAGTGGCAGCAAACAGATGGAGAGCCACATTTTTCTTTTTACTTGCTGAAATTTAATAAAATCATTTTTGATAAAGGATTTTCAATTATTTTTTAAAAGTAATTTACCACTTATGTAATACTTGAATCCAGAATTGAATTTTACATAAAAAATCAAATAATTGAATCAACTCTAAAGGCCCTCACATTCACAGCCCCTAAAAGTTTCCATAATAAAAATAGAGTGACAAAACAATTATTAAATGCTTGACATGTGGGTTTTTTACTTTAACTGTACACCGACCTCAGATCAAATGACAACTTTATGTCAGAGAGGAATGAGCCCAAAGTAGTGTTTCAAAGGGTGCAGTATGACTAGAATATGTATACATCTGACTTTATATTTCAGGCAAAATTCATGTCAAAATGAAAAATACATCAGATTGCTAAACTTATATTTTTCTGCTTCTAAAATTTGACAAATTCCAAATTTCCATTAAAAAGAGGAAATTTTTAGCTTTTTTTGGAAATACAGGTGTCACAGATCCTTTCAAAAGGTATTGTTATCTAAGGTCAATATGCATATTAAATTTCAAGGTAATCCATGCAAGTGGTATTTTGATGTCCACTACATTATGTCAGTGATTCACCAGTAGGTTAATATTTTTTCCCCAATGACTGTTCATATGATCATAATGCAAACAGTCCTCTTGAATTCTTCCCCACTGACAGAGATATGCCTTAGTAATATATCAACAATAAACCTGGGTCAAAGCTTGGATGAAATGAACACAACTCTTTTTTTTCGCTCTAAAATTCATTATACTCCAGAAAAGTGAGTCCACCAGGTGAGCAAAGTGATCTTTGTCATAAGTGCCCCACTTCTGTAAAATTTTGGAACATGTTGATGTGGTTGAGAATACAAATAAGACTCCCTGAGAAATTAAAGGGGCCTATATCTGATGTCTATAAACTAATAAAATTCCCTTGAACCTTTCACAGGAACAGACCAGAAAAGGCCAATCCTACAAACTGTTCATTTTATTTATATCCACATGTTTATAACACATGGGGTTACCACCAATAAAATCCAAACACATTCAATAAAGACATCTGGTGGCAAGTCAGCCAAACCAGTTTTTTGCCAAGAGCTTTTTGCAACTAGCGACCTTTCAACTCCTGTACATATGCAAACAACCACCTTATAAATAGGTTACATGGTTTTTCCATTTGTCAACACTGCTGTGTTTACCTAAAGCTTGTAGTCAAACTAGCCCATACATCTGTCATAGAGGTATTATAAGAACTTTTCTCAAAAGGAATCGCCTATAAAGTTAATTAAAAATGCATGCAAATTTAGCCAGAAATCACAAATATTCTGCAGAAATTATGAGATAGCAGACTTTAAGGTAACAGCTCTTTTCTTATTTGACAGTTCCTCACAAAATCCCAAAATAGTACATACTCTCACTGCCAGATAGCAGCACTAAACAGCACTCTCTGTCTTTTCTCTCTCATGTAAATCTAAAACTAACCACTGCAGCTGTTGTGTAACACTGGCCCATTTAATTTACAATGAATCCTATTAAGTTTCTTGGCAAATCTCTGTTTAATACGCCCCAGGTAACAGCCTAAACCACATGATGTACTTGACACCCAGGCTCCCATATCTCTCTGTATCAGTGGAGGTGCACAAAGGTCAATAAAATAATACAAGAGTCTCAGACAAAAACTCTGTGACCGGAACCTGGATCTCCTTGCAACCAAGATATTTTTATGAACTGAACAAGCAGAGGTTGTTTATGTTCATTTGACTGTGGAGTCCAGGGTAGAAACCTTATAAAATGAAGTCCTCAGCCTTCCCGCATGAACAGCAGAATCAGATTTCAAAAGTAAAACTGCACCACTGCTATAATGTTCTCAAACACAATTCTCCATGAACGTTTTGTTAAAAATGAATCGCAACCACCTGCAGAACACACTGAGTTACTTTTATGTATCACTTGAAAAAAAATCTTTTATCCCGATTGGAATTGAAAACTTATTTGTGTGAAGTTCATGCATCATTGTGAATTTGATAAAGCCTTTTTTAACAATCCACTTTTGCTATTAAAATAATGACATACAGAATATACTGTTTCATAGAAATTTTCTTTTATGTTATATATGTCTAATCTTCACCAAGCAGTAGAGCCTGATTAAAAGCAGAACCCTGTTCAAGATTCTAACATACTAAAAATGTCTTTTGTTAGAGATATTTAACTGATACTGAATACGGAAGTACAATGTGACGTGAAACATACCATTGAAAAATCACATATACTTGCATCGGAGGGACTATGTGCAAGTTACCTAAAGTTTATCTTGACCCTCTCCCTGAAGTAAGATGGCAGTGTTCAACAGTGAAAATGACTTTATGTATTAGAATTTTTGGAAGAGCTGCCACTAGTAGTGACATCTGCTTACAGAATGTGGTACAATGGAAGCAGTATGATCTTGATTCAAAGAAAGACCTAGATCAAAATCTGATGCCAGTGGAGTTTCTCCAGTCTGAGTTTTTTTTGTTTTTGTTGTTTTTTTTTACCCCAATACACAACCAGAAACCATGTTCATATGAGAAAAATTGTCCACTGGTACATAATGTAATATTTTTTTTTGCTCCATACTAAAGTCTACAATTAATTAAGTCTTAAATTTAGGGCACTTCAGATTTATTCATGGTGGTCTATCACAATAGGATCTTATCTTAACTCAGGGTTCGTACACTTATCATGAGAAAAATTTCAAGCACTTTTCAAGTTCTTTTCAAGGACCTGAAAAGTATTTTCAAGGACATCAAAATTTATGGACGGTCAGTGATCCCCACGGTCCACTGACCCAATAAACCTATTTCCTCATTTTCCATTATTTATACCAATAAAAACACCACTATTGTTGATGCAAGGACAGAGCAAAGTCCCTAAATGTTGCACATGTAAATGACCTATTCACTCAAAGATTTATAATTACAAAAATATTTCGATGAAGACTGACCTCATTTACTTGAATTTGCCGACTGTTCAATTTTGACGGACCCAAGTGACCACGGCTCATATTTTTATTTATTACTAAAAGAGGACAAAAATAGCACTCATGTCACATACTAATTATAATATTTGTTATTTTAAATGAAAATATAATAGTGCGGACACAGTGGGGGAGATTTAATTTGAAGTGCACTAACAGTTGAGCGGACCTGAGACTGATATATCAGAGCACTTCCACATAACAACAGGTTTCATGCTCCGTTCATATCAACTATGCAATTTTAAAGTTGGCAATAACATAAATACCGAAAGGAATTGTTGATTACTTGCATTTCAAGCAACTACAGGTTCCAAAATAATGATTTTGTAATTGTTTTAAATATAATACTTTTTAAAACGCTACACAAATGAAATAGATAACAAATATAAAATTATGAATAAAAACTGAGACAGAAATGTAAAAATACAGATACAAATACAATTATAAATCACAAATGTGTCATGGCTAAACGTGTGTCAAATACATGTATGTACTAAAGAAATGGTAAAACAACGAAAAAAAAAGGTTATCCGTGAGGTCCGTGCCCCAGGGTCCGTAAGTGTTTTTTTTTTATCAAATTTTGTTGCAAAACAGACTATTTTTTTTATCTTTTAACCAAACATAATATAAAATATGTCTTTAGATACGATTATGCTAAAATATCAGGACAAATTACCATGAGAGTTTAAGAATTACAAATTTTTCTTGGGTTCCGGGATCCGGAGTGGGATCTGGGTTTAACACACTGCCTGAACGCAGTGACTGTCTCACTTGAAAACATTGGCTCATCTTTCAAACAGAAAGGAGTGCGTGATATTTAAAAATATATACAGCCATTATATGTACCACATAATATAATGCTACCACGAACTTTTTGTGCAGCAGGATTGCCCGACCATGTTAGTGCTCAGTTTTTGTGCGTTATAACCGGAATGCAATTATCGAGATCACGTCTCAGCGCTGTACTGTATTCAATGCAAGATAACAGGTTCCTTTATTGGCGGATTCACGGGCGCGCAGGGCAACTTTAAATGGCCATGTTCAGCATAATATATATTTTCATATAAAAATGATTTTATTTAACATATCAAATTCTTCGAAAATTCTCCGGCCAACCTCTCGGCTTCAATTAGAATTATATGCATAACACCATGCATATAATGGGTCTATAAATTAATAGCGTAACGCGATTTGTGTGAATTTACATGTCTCCTCTGACGCTACGGTTTGCCGTGATTTTTGACATACATATGCTCCGGTTTTGTCCAAAGACTTATACCATATGTCGGATTCAAAGAGACAGTAACATTGTACACCCAAGACATGAAACTATGACAGACTATTTGACACCAGAACTAAATGCTCGCCCAAAACCGTGCGTAGCACGGGTAATTGCTTGTTTATCCTTAATTGGATTGACCCCGCGTGTAAACTGTATTTCGCTGATCAGTGGTCTTATGGAGCTAACAAATGACGATCACAGCGCGTACACGTGAAATGCGCAGTTACGAAGATAAAAAAACCACGCAACTCTTGGATAAACTGAAAAACCTTTAACCAAAACAAAGTCGGATTGGGTTCGTTGGGGAAATATGACCCCTCTGATATAATTATTATCGCCGAGTTACCAATGTAAAACGTAAAGTTAACTTGATTTAAACGACATATTCTACTGAGTGAATTAGTTTTATATTATTATTATCCCTCAGATTCGAATTGTTCCCATCATGTATTTTCACACATTTTATTCCCCTGGTTTGTTCCCAGATAATTATTTCCTTTGGACAGATATTCTCAATAGCTATATTAATAATCTCTGTAGTATTACTTTCAAATTTAAATTTTAAATCTTGCGAAAATACTTACGTGAACTCACCAAGCGTGGATTTAGTTTTCAATTAAAGAGCTTTTATACGTACCTCAAGGGAAATCTCCACGATCTTTCCAGTAAAGCAGCTCAATTACTATTTAATAAAAAACATGGTTATTACCCTCGTATGTTAACTGGTTACATCGTCACTTTCACTGCCCGGTCTCATTCATCCACGATTGGGTTAATTCTATTTCACACATTTGATTGACTTAGAGATGCCCGAAGGTCCATATTAAAATACCAGGTATGCATACACACAACATACACCAAACTCTTTCACAAAATTTTATTTTTCAAGCACTTTTCCAAACCACTCTCTCTTTTTAAGCACTTTTCAAGCCCTTGAAATTGAAATGACTAAATTCAAGCACTTTTCAAGATTTTCAAGGTGCGTATGAACCCTGAAACTAAATATCAAAGAAGCCTTAATTTCCTTATATGAATTTATTTCTATTATATTTCTCTTACTAATCACTGGTGCAATGACCAATCATTTACAATGATTAAACAGACCAATAATTAGGCAGATTAACAATGATTAAGATACAGAGAAAGATCAAAGAAAAAGATAATTTTAAATATATACATTTAAGGCAAAATAAGTATGATTCTCAGGCACTTTTTTTTTTTAAATCAGTGCAAGCAGTCAATTTTTTAACCTTTTTTGTATATTTCAATAAAAATGTCATATGATCAGGGAAAAGCATGATGATAATTTTTTTTGCTTAACAGGTAAATGTACTACATTACAAAGGAAAACTTTTCAAAATTGTATTATTTTATCTTCTTGAAAGATGAAAATCAGAATAAAAATTTTTTATGCAGCGGTTAAAATTGAAGCGGGCGAGCCTGAGAACCATACCCTTTTTTTTTGCCAAATATATGAAATCAAATCTCTTTTTCCAATAACCTTCCTGGTTCTGATATCAAAACAAGATTTACTAGATATTTGAATCAGGAATGATCTGTTTAGACATTATTCAGGAATATAAGGTGTAAAACTTTCCTTTTTATACATGAGATATCAGGAGGAGGTTTATTATTAACATTTAAGTTTTCCACATACATTAAGAATCACAAATGGCTTATAATTATGAAGCATGAGTCTGATCCGATAATAATTAATATACTGAAACAAGCACTAGTAGAAGAATGAAAGATTTGACAAATTTTAAATATGATTAAGAAATACTGAATTCTTTGCTTTGAAAAAAAAACCCTGTATAATAACAGGAAAAAAAATACTGTAAGTGTTATAAATACACTTAAAAGCTTCAGCATTTCACTTATCCCAGTGCACTGAACCACTGAGCACTGCATATATAAATTTCAGCTGAGCTTAGGTTAAGGAACGGTTCAGTTAACACGCTTATTGGCTAGGTCATGTTTTATGTGTAACCAGTTAATGGGTCAATAAACACTGGCCAGGGCACTTGGTACTTCCTACACTCCAAAAAGACACTCATATTTAAACACTTCAGAAGGCTTCTATGAGGTTTACATGGGAGACTGTGTAACTCCTGTACAACTAACTGAATGCCAGCCAGTAAATTTGATGATCCCTGGATGGGCTGCTCCCCATATTAAATGACAGTTCAAAAAACTAATTCCCATGTGAACTCTACAGTAAATGGCACTTTATCCGTTTAACATCTTAAGCTAGACTCTCAGAAAAAAAACTAATCCACTGGGACAAAAAATCAATGGTGTAAAAAAACACCCAAAGTTTCAAATGATTATGCCCTAGAAGAAGACTCTAGCCACCATTCTTGGTCCAACAACTAACTTTGTCTTGATTACTTTTGGACTGGAACAAAAACTACAAGATCACAAAAACATATGAAAAATTATGTTGTTATTAATGTATGTTCAGTTAAATTATGAATAAATGCAAAATAATTATTTAAAAGATTTGGACAAAAAAAGAACTTCATTTTCAAGATGTTAAAAATCCAATTTACACCCTGCACCTTGCAAAATATAGGTCACTGTGACCTAATTTCTAGTTTTTAAGAGATATCAATAGGATCTGCTTGGACCTTAGAACTCTCTAGATTTTATATATCTATCTCATAGACAGGATGGCTATATATACCCTACGTGACTTTCAAGCTGATACAGTGATTATGCACATAATAACCTATGAAATAAATGTATGTTAATCCATCTGGTCTCCATGAAACTGGAATGTACCTAATATTCATTAGTTTAATATAAATTCCTAAAACAACAGACACAAAAATGTGTAAATTTAAAAAAAATTTTACTACAATTTTTAATAAACAGCACAGCTCTGCAATAAAAGTTGTTCCATTCTCATGATAACTTTATTATTTAATTAAACATCTGTACAAATTCTATAAGATGAAAATAATCATTTTAATTTAAACCTGAGCCAAACTGCTCATTACTCGTTCCATACTGGAATGAATTAAAAAGGTAGATACATAGGGACAATGAGCCGGGGACCAGAGTGTCAGGTTTATCCTGCGAGGAACTTTCAGTTTTTCAGTAAATTGATGAGAACATTAATATGACCCCAGGGAATGCAGCGGAAGTGACTAACATCATATCAGGAATGCTCCGGAAGATTTCCCTGTATCTGTAAAAGGATGGTCAAATTGCTATACCCCCCTGATAAGGCTGCTACTAAGGGTCACCTTGGGGTCACAGATTCTCTAGAACATGTGATAACAGATAACACTTTTATCAGCATCTCATGGTCAATCAGGATTATCACTCCTGCCAGTGCCAGCCTCATCTTTTCTCACTGGATGAA
Organism: Sipunculus nudus; assembly: GCA_026874595.1. Taxonomy (NCBI): domain Eukaryota; kingdom Metazoa; phylum Annelida; class Sipuncula; order Golfingiida; family Sipunculidae; genus Sipunculus; species Sipunculus nudus. The sequence continues at coordinate 62,408,249 of CM049307.1, forward strand.
TTTCCAGGTCAGTAGTGGACGATATTTTACTTCTTGTCCCCGTTACAGACTGATGCCAGCAAGTCAATCTTTGTGCCGAGGGTTATCCCCAGAGATTAATACATCACATACATTCTGTAGATCAATAACCTGGCAGATAAAAATAGACCTGCGATGTTAAATATAGCAGCCATTTGCGGGAATGCAGCAAAATCCACAGTATTGAGTGTAAATATGTGAGAACATAAATGTAGATTTACGTGGATGAATGTATGTCAGGTTTAATACAAAATGATTACTAGATGTACCCATCAAACACAGGCCCCGCATTACACTCAGACCTGCCTTCACTAACGGTAGCTTAATTGAGCCATCTGTTATTCAAACTCATAAATAACTGTACACCCTAACAGAGAAGGAGAGAGCAGAGCAACCAATGAGCATCACCCTCATTTAAAGAGTACCTGTATCTTCTGCGATGTAGGACACTGGGTTGAAGCTATGGTGTGTTTAAGAAATCATCTTCCTCAAGGAGGCTTTGACCAGATTTGTCCAAGATCAATGATACACACAGCAGAATACCTCTAATAGTCCCATGTTTTCTTAATTACACACAGCATGCAATGTCAAAGCTCACAGAATTTTCTTCCTCAAACTCAGTGCAAGAAAGTGCTGACCTATTTGCACCCAAGATCCTTTAGATTAGGGATATATATTTAAGGATAAGAATAAACTTGTTGGCAACTTGTTCAACCTGTACTTCCTGGTACTTCTGGGCTGCCATGCATCTTTGGCATCAAACTGGGACAATGAAGCCCCTGCTGAGATAATCTAAGATAACTCAAAGCATCCACTTGTTACACATTGGTCCTGGGCTGTCCTGTGATAAGAGGCCTTTGTTTTACTCTGAAGGGTATGCTGAGTAGGGTTTATGTCATCTGTACACAAAATGTGATTAGAAATTCAAGAATTCACTTAATTATTCACAGGTTTTTGTAATTCACAATAGGTTTCATTGTCGCTAGTCTATATTCAATGCTCACGATCAAATCATCATCTTCAATATCTTAAAGTTCTATGTAAAACACAGTCTGTCATAACTAGGGTAGGGTATTGCCTAAAATTGTTATATTGCAATATAAATTGCCATTTGTGACATGGTATTGCAATAAATATAGCAATATTTCTATTGTATCAATTTATAAGAAATATATGCATTTTCTGTGATGGACCTTTGATCATTTGGGCCACCAATCCTATTTCAAGAACTTTTTCAACCATCATGAAGACTACTTGTGTATAATCACAGGACAGGTTAAAAGCCTTTCACTATAGTCACAAACCATTTAGATGATGAAATATGTTACAGAAACCTCATTTCTATTACATTCATCAGTTTTAGTCATGTAGGACATTATATCCGAAATATTTATATTTGAAAATGGTATAGGAATACACAATACACGGATCTCTGTATGGTGATGTACCAATAAACTGATGATATCGTACACCCCTAGTATTTACCATTCACAATACATCACACATACTGTGTTGTGAAATACACCATACCTGCTATAATTTTTTTTTTCAAGCAAGATCGATGGCCTGTTCGGGACACCACCTACCAGTATTTCATGAAGATGAAGACAACTAAATCACAAGTTGATGTTATTATGGAGACTTCCGAGGTTCATGCTTTTATATAGGAATAGCAAAGGAGTAAGCTAAATGTCACAACATGTAACTGAGTTGTTAGTGCAAATCTCTGAGAAGCTATCATCCTGCGATTTTATCATTTTATTTCTTATGCAAATCCCAACCCTTCTGCAATAGACTACATTTTTCCTGTGTGGAAATTTGTTCAGAGTAAAAACCTCAATGGACCATTGTTTTTTAATAATACAGATGGGTATTTATTTACCTGGAATAATCCTGGGCCCATTCCGATGGAATTCTCGCTGGGGGGACGTAACATGCCCCGGCAAATCAGCTTCATCCAGTACCCTTCTGGGAACATTGATGCTGTCCAGTGTCTGTGCTCTCACAAACTGTCTCCCATTTGTACTGAAATGAAAACAAATTTTAAATTAGAAATTTAATTTGATAACATTAATTGATTAAGTCCTCCTTGATACATTCTGAGGATGTCTGGAAGCACAGGCTGAACTCTATGATGAACCTGATTGGTTATATAATTTCTGAAATAACTATATATATCTGAAATAAATAAACGAGGACTTAATGGAATCTGACATAAGTATTCTTTTTAAATATGTACAATTTGCTTATTTTTTTAAAGACAAATAAAGATTCAATAATTCAGTAAATGAAAATGATATGTAATTATTTACAAATGCATAAATTAATATTTTAGCCCCTCTGAGTCTTCTTAACCTCAGCAAAGAAATGGATATCCAGTTCCGAGTACCAACTAATTCTCTCCACCAACTATTAAGACAGAGGGCTGTCTTTTCACAAATAATTTTAAGGTAGCAAAATCAATTAAAAAAAATTTGCTTTAGATTTGATATTTTCCCATAACACATTGATCACATTTTTATTGGGCATACAGGATAATGTTATTTTTTTTCTTCACAGATTGTCCCTTGAACTCCCATACTGTCACTTCATTCCACAAAATAATCAAAATCACAAAACAAAGAGGTCCTATGAACTGATGGCTAGGACATGAACCAGTCAAGACAGTGGTGACATGAATATACCATTCAGTACAGCAGACAGTTTATGATGTTTTATCATTTCTCTAAACTGATCCTGTACATTCAGCCTTGAAAGAGATACCTGCATTTTGGTAAGGCTGTATGGCACAAGTGTAATGATATAATACTGGAATCAAAATGAATTAAATATACATCACATTATTTAGATATTGTCCCACAAACTGTTTGTATATGGTCACTGTATTGGAACGGGCAAACCTAAGCCCTTAGAGTTGTGCCCAAATCCTTTTGATACACATGTATCTTTATCATGCTATGCTTATTACATTCCACTTTATCAATTGAATATTGAATGTTTCATAGTCATTTTCTGACTCATTTCCTGTGATATTTTACTATACAGTGATATTTTTTCCTTCCAAAGTTTGTGACTTTGCCTATTATAACTTTATATCTTGGCTTTTCTTTTTCCTTGTGACTATTTTTCCTGTGACTTTTCCCAGAATCCAAATTAAGCCCTAAATCATGATATTAAATTCTGTACTAAATTCATGCGACTATTCTTGTCTTTGAAATCTCAGTCGGGGGGGGGGGGGGGGGGGGGGGGGAGGCACACAGTATAAGTGAGTTTATATTTTTGCCTGAAACTGACATAAAAACAATAAATCGAACTAATTAGAATAATATTCAAAATCTCAATCCAAAGTTCTGTTATCCCTCACAATACTAAAAAGACTATTATATAAATTCAAACTTACCCACATTAGATATGTATATATACCAATATAACCTAATTCTAATTTGCATTTATATATACTGGTAGATAAAGTGTACACCTCTTTTTATAAATTTTGTGCACCTTTATTAATATAATAATGTTTGGAACAGTATAAAAAAGAACAAGTGAAGAGTCACTATTTGAGCGGCTTCTAGGTTTGACAGCCTTCAGGTTTAATAGATAGCGAATTGTGTTTAATTGAAAGGTTTGTGACAGAACAGCAGTCCTGCTGAACCTGATATGGTTTCATTATATTAAAGGAGACGGTATTCTGTCATCTTATGCCGCTTTCATTTGTAGATCTGTCTCCTAATACTGATATATCACTGCCTTCTATAGGAGGTTAACTGACAAGTGTTTATTTTCCCCCAAATACACTGGTTTCACCCAAACCAGGCTATATATAGTAAATGCTTCCCCCATTTCACCTGCTAAAGCCCCCAAGGAGTGGCTAAATACGTGTCAGAGATTGTCAAGTTTAATTGTATTTAATGGATAATAGCTTTGTGGTGTTGAGACCCCTGAGAGCACGACAGGCCCTCGTTAATCAATCAGGGTGAAAGTGATCTGAAACACAGACACGTCACAAAGACTTTCCCTTTTCCTTGACGTCACAAGAGTAATTTCCTGCTGAGCAAGTCATTTGTTTCAGTTAAACGTCATTGGCTGTAATTATTGGTAGACTTGTTTGTTCAGCTGTGTTATACCAATGCTGATTAGTGCACTCACCCTCTTTCCAGCGGCTTTTTATCTATTAATGAAGCCGTGCAGGCATACAAATTACCAGCTCAGTGAAACTCAGTCTATATGCCTGTGTTTTTCTGTACATACAGTCTTTGTTCTCTTCACCTTTTTAAAAATGATTAAAGAGATGTAAGTCCACCTATGAAAACAGTGATATACCTTGCAGAAGCCAGTTGTGCCCATGAAGTATATCTATCTATTATAACAATGATACTGTGGTTGCCTTTAAGTTAGTAATGGTTTCAAATTTGTGATATTCATGAGAGATTTTATTATCGCAAAAATGAAACCTATGTGAAAAGACTTCACACCTGCCCAAGGTGAACAATGATTTATTCTATAGCTTTAATGGCATCTCAAATATTGCGTGGGTAACTTCAATATTAGCATTTTATGTTACCCATAATTCAAAGTTGATAATTTTAATAATATTCAATTTTTTATATATCTCATACTATTGCAAAAATAATCTCCACTGGTTCAATGTCCCCTCAGCTACTCATGCAATTTTTTTTATTTTGTGTACATATCAGGTAACCGATTAAAAATGGTTATGCACATTGTGTAAGCTACTGTGTGGTAAATTATGAAAATGAAACCCTTGCAAAACACAGAAAAAGTGAAAATTGAATATTCAAACTCACAATTATGAAGCCAAACACAGTCTATGTTATCATAGGGCTTCTGGATTTCATGTTTTTATATATCCCATGGAGTGGGACATAATCGAGAATTCTAATACAGCAGTCAAGTTGTTGGAGTGATTCTCTGAGGTTATAATCAGATTTCCATATTTTCATTGATGGAACAGACTGACTTCGGGAATTTCACCCACCAAGTCTCAGCCTTAACCACCCGGCTGTATATCCTTTGTATCCTAAAGAAAGAGAAAATTTCTTTTGCAGATCTACCTGGCCTGCCTAGATAAGTAAAAACCACTTTCAACCAATGCCAAACACAACTAGATCTCACATCATACAAAACAAGTCTGACTGAAGGAGTATCATTCCTTCACTGAGCAAACATGTCTTTTTCTTGAACAAACAATTCAAGTTGTATTGTTTGTGGAAATTTGATAATATCACCTTTGAACAAATGCCCATTATTTTAACCATACAGTGGAAGCTGTCTGAAAGACCACCTGTCTAATCAGACCACCTGTGAATAAAGACCACGTCCAGTCAGTCCCTAGGGTGGTCTTATTAAACAGATTTCCATAAAACAATATTTTCTAACCAGGTAAGACTTGTGAGAGATTCTTGTTAGGTTCTATCTTTACACACAAAAAAAAAACTTTCATTTTCCCAGAGTCATAATCATATCTGAAGTTATGCTTTTGTTGGGTAACCAAAAAAAAAGGCCACTCATTTCAACCTTAATGAACTTTTCTATCAATCAAGCAATAGAGGATTTACATATGTACATAAGAGAGAGAGAAAGAGAGAGAAAAAGAGAGAAAGAGAGAGAGAAAGAAAGAAAGAAAGAGAGAGAGAAAGAGAGGGAAACAGAATGAGAGAAAGAGTCTGTCATAGCAGGCTGACAAGGCTAAATTTTCGCAAAGGGTAATTAACTTAAATTTCTTCATCCAAAATAAAATAATTTTTCAGCACCTGTCAACCCTAAGTTCATAACTTTCATTCCTAAAGATGTGTTTTTGTCCAATGGTTCACAGAATATCAGATAATGTCACTATGACCTAATTTTGATATTTCATAAAGATCTTTCTGGATGTAGAGTTAGAACTTTCTTCATCCAACGATTTCATTTATCCTGTGCACACATACATATATATATATTCATATATATATATATATATATATATATATATATATATATATATATATATATATATATATATATATGAGCCTGGATAAATAGCAATAAGTTTTTATTGATTTTTTTATTGAGATTTTATCCATATCCCAAGACGTAAAGTGTCAATAAAGTAGCCATATATTTCCTAACTGGATGATTATATGACTGACCTCATTTTACAGGAAGAACCAAGAGCAATAAAATCTGAACGATTTCATGTTGTAAATATAATATCATTTCACAGCAATGGCAGCCTGAACCATCACCCTGTGAGTGTAGATAAAATAAACAAATATGGCCACCTAAACAAATTTTTTATGCATACACAGTGCCTGTGACTGGATCGTTTTTTTACGAATGACTGATCCCATAAGCTAATAAATGCAGACATCCAACTATAATAGAAGGGCATCATCATAATACACCCACCGCAATCGTTTAAATGATGCCCTCAATTTCCTGAGGAACGACCCCTGATCCATGGTCTGTATACTGTATCGAGAAATAAATCTCTCTGGCCCACTTGAACGAACAAAACTCCCCGTCGGTGAATCGGAAAGGGACTCTGGGATATCATGCCTCACTTGAGCGCTCCGCAGGTCTTCTTGGCTGTAACTGGTCTCAAGTGATTCTTCAAGAACACAGACTGTTCTACGCCCCTCATGAGTAGGGCAACACCCCGGCAGGTAAAATCCTTGAATATCCCCCACAGGTAGTGATGCCCGTCGTCTGAAGTTCCGGGCACTGGATGGACTCCCAATCCTGCACTTTGGCTTTTCTCGCACTATCCGAGGAAGTTCCATGATGTCTGAACAGAAATATCACACAAACATCTGGTTACACCGCATAAATCTTAATCCACTCGGCAAGCAGGTACCCTCTATGATTAACCAAGCTTTCACTTGTATTTATTCCCCGTGTTTACTTCTTTCTTGAACAGTTATAAGAGCCACCGATTATTCTGCGGGAAGGTGCTAGAGTTATTTTACACAGCACCTATTGTTCCTGGCTCCAGTGTTGCCCAAGCTACAAGACTGGATCAATCCAACCCACACTGGAGGTCACAAAACCTGTTAATGGATTAAGGCAGAAACGTAGAGTAAAAACGTAAATCTAATATCGTTTTTCTCAAAGGCATCTCAGTTACTTCTTCATGAATAAATCCAGGGTATAATCGTACTCCTGTTTAAGGTATTGAGCAGATGAACAATAATTTACAGAGCATGCCTAAACCAATTTATGATTGTAATCTTCAGGACTGGCCAGTTCAGATTTATGTACACTGACCACCACCCTGGGAAGCCAGCTGTGGTCACTAGACATCATTGATCAAAATGCAAAATCAAAGATCCATGGGTCACTCAGGGCTGTTCTGACGGGCAATTCACAACAGCTAATGATCTCCATTTCTGAAAGATGGTGCCTTTGCCAGGTCAAGACCGATAACTTAAGTCCCTGATGTGTGAACTAGCTATTTTCAATCAAACATTACTTTACAAATTTAAGCTGTGATGTAATATGCCAAAGTTTTACTATGGTTACTTTGATAAACAAAATAAAAAAAGAATGAATATATAATAACAGGAACAGTAAATAGTCCAAATCTCTTACAGCCTAACTGTTACAAAAACATTCATACTTTGATTGATAAGATACTGATAAAATTTTGAACACTGCATGATGTATAAATGTGTCTGTAATGTTCACATCAGCCTTGTGTTTATAACCCTAATAAATTATTGCACAGATCCCCTGGACAAATGTTGCTATGATTTTACAGGCCAGATGTATCCAGATCCAACCTGTAAAAATCTATTCCGTATAAAACGTATCCAGATTTAACCATGCACTTATCCTTCTCCAATAGTCCTTCCTTGCAGACTTTTCAATGGTAGCCAGCAGTATCTTTTGTCACACTGAATAAAAGCTGGGTAAATATTACAAGTTTTCATAATATCCTCATAATGGCCTCTGTGTATTAATAACACCTTTAGATTCGTCATACAATCACTCCCTTGCCAGGTCATGGCCTGACCATACCAGTATGGTCTCTACAGATGGTAATATCCTGAACAACGTTAAACCTGGCAGCCCAGGAGTGGCCTATATGTGTCGTATGAGGTAACTTGGCAAATTAGCACTGTTGTTGTAGGGTTGCGGCATGTTAACTGACAGATCGTTACATATAGGCATGTCAAACCCTCCATTATAAATACAATCCTCTTGACAGCTCGCCATGAATAGGCCCAAGCCTGGGTTGTTCCACCTAAAGTTCACACCAAGCCAGGCGTTCCTCTTATGGTAAAGTGTCCTTGTCACACTGATAGGTCACTCTCTAGTAATTGTTACAATGATTAAGTATCACAGGGTGAAAAACAAGACTTGCAATTACTTGACCTGTAATTGAGTTTTAATGATACGTTTATATATTTCATCTGTACATGATCGTTTCATACTAAAGCCTCCTATCATATAACCATCATACTTATCTGATCTGCTTCTGTAACTTATTGATTAATAAAACAATATCTGTTCTAGTTGTACAATAATACATATAGGAAGCTTGATTTTTTTCTAGTACACTAATATAAACTTTGCTGTTTTTTTATTAAGCTGAATATAAAGAGGAAGTTATGTAATAACAGTAGGATCGAGCTGAAAATATATTTATAAAATACTGATATAATCACTATAACAAGAACAAGACTACACTGCTGTAACTCACTTCCCTGGTATCAGGTCATCTAAGACTTTATGGGTAAAAAAGTTAAAATTTTTTCATCTTGCATTTATTTATATTGAATATGATGTTCCAAATTTTGCCAATTATTCCTGGGTACACTTATCAAATAACACAGTGCATAAATAAGTTGATAATTCATATAATATGTACTGTTGTTTATTTATAAAACAAACAATTGACCCTGCAATAGTACGAATAATTTCCACCAGATGTCATAATTGGCAATATCAAATATTATTATAAATATCAGATATAAGCCCTGGTGACACTGTTGTTTATCAAACCCTTGTACATTAAGTACTATACACACAGCACAGTATCCAGTAAAAAACCTCCACAAAATTGAACATCCAACTTTTTTTAATCCAAGCTAGCCTTACAAACCTAACAATATTCCCACCAACATGGCCAGTGTTTTTGGTCCAGCAGTGGTTATAAGCCTGGTTTACCTCTAACTGTATAAAGTACAAGTACAAATTTATGTTTAAGTACATGTGCAATTAGAAGAGTATGTGTGATATCTGGTAAACTTCAAACACAACTGTATGGTAAAAAGCTGATACGCTGTCAACTCAAGTGTTTAATCACATCTGTACACATCATTCTGTGCCACTGTTTGTTTATAAAGCTGTAGCCTCACATGATGCAACTTAATTTATTATCTCCTCCTATCCACAGGTGGAGATATTTGTATTTGTTATTATTATTATTATTATTCTAATCATTTTTATACTGCCACTTTTTCCCAAGATATCCTTTGGGCCAATTATTTTGACACAGTTTTAGTGACCTTGGCCTATTTTTCAAGGACACAGGGGTCAAAAGGTGCAATTTTTTCAGATTTTCAATGTTGATTTTGGTCCTAACTATAAGGTGTACAGACAAATGGATTAAAATCCTACCATAATATCTGCTTCCCAACATTTCTGTGGGTACCACTTTGAATTCACTCATGCAGAACCATATAAGATACCAGGTGACTAAGTACTTTTCAGTTAGGCTATGTTTCCAGATAAACCATTTTACCTAGAAAGTTGAAACCTTTATATTCATATGCCAATTACAATGTAGGAGTGCTGTGGTAAGTTTTTTAGCAATATCTTTAATAGTTGGAATAATATGCAAATTAGAAAATCTGACATCAGCTTTTTCAATACATCTATGAAAACTCAAGAAAGTAAGACAACATTTGTATTACAGAACTACAGTTGTTGCCAAAACTATTAGCGATGTATTAAAATCAACAGGAGAATCAGGGCTAGTTGGAGGAGTGGTGGGTGGGGGGAGGGGGAATAGGTGCCGGAGATCCGTGACTGTCACATTACAATTACAAGAAGTCTAGTTCCTACTATTTTCCTTGATTTCCCATAATATCAAAGAAAACATAGGAAATCACAGTGTGTGAGGACTTCATGTTGTAGCAAATCTTATGACGTAAAATTGTAGCAAATCATAGGGAATCTGATCAATGGTGGTATCAAATCCTGGCATAGGTCGAGTGGTGGCAGAAAATGGTAATTGATCGCAGACAATCATACCTATTGTGAAGAAATATCTGGTGTGTCGCAGCAAAGGAAATTGTAAAAAAAAATTTTGCCATGTGAGGAAAGCTTAAAGCCAGTTACAGATGTTTAAGCTTGTATAGCAACAAGGTCATGACCCCAATTTAAATAAACATCATCCCATAACCCATATCTATGTATATGCATAATATAAAAGAAAACTGTCCATTAGTTTTTGACTTGTAATGCTCACAGAACTGTTAAGTGGCAATTTAGGGGGTATTAAAAGGCATGAAAACAAGTAAAGAATAATCATGATAGGTGGCACCACAAGTTTCTAGAAAATAACAACCCTATCCATGATCTCTGATCAACTTGATTTTGGGATCAACCCATGCAAGATTTCTTGAGATATTTAAGAATTTGTGTGATTTTCCCCAAAATTGGATATATTCAAGGTCAAGGACACTCTCCTAGTAAAGGTCATAACCTCATTTTAAATAGGCATCGTCCTCTCACCCATATCTATACATATACCTAGATTGGTAAAGGTTTGTGAAATATTTTTTGAGTTATTGGGCCAACAAGATTTATATGCGGCAGCGGTGGCGGAGGGACCATCCTGAAAACATAGGTCCCCCAACTTTGTCTGGGGATACAACTAGTAAACATGGAACATGCACTAATGTTGACAAACAGATAAATCATGTAATGTGGTTGGTTGCATGTGAGGATGTGGAAAGGCTATAACTGCAAAACGTCCATTGCACAGCTCTGGTTCATCTGATTGTTGCCAGATGTTCTGCCACCCCCCCCCCCCCCCCCCCTGTTTTAAACATGCAGATATATAAACTTAACACACAGTCTGTCTATGATGAGATCAGCATTTACTCAGGCTGGTCTAATTTTAGATCATATTCAAGGTATTATCTTTAATTAATAAACGTCAAAACAGGTCTTGGCAATTTCCTAATAAAATGTCAGCAAATCAATTTTCCAGATATCATGTCTCAATATAATGGCTAATTTTGACAAATACAAAACCTCAATGATCTTGTGTTTTATCTGCAAACTGGACATGCAAAATTAATAGTAGTAAAGTAATGCTTCAGAAAATATTCTTACAAACAGCAGAATTAAATGTCTTGATATGTGCTTAATTTTGGCAGTGATAGCACAGCTAGCACTGGCTGTTATTTTTGTCTGATGTAATAAATGTCATGGTGGCAAAGATGAACTCTACTCAATTCCACCAACCTATAACAACTGTTTTTTTTTAATTTTCTTTAAAATTTATATTTGTCATTCCTTTTTTACATATCTATCACAGATTTCTTAAAAATGGTAGTGACAGCCTAGTATGACATTCAAGAATTAAAAAAAAAAATTCAGTTTTAGTTTCTCCACTTTTTTTACTCTTTACAATGATCTGACAGATCAGATGTATCCCTGCATGAGTAGCCATATTTGTTTTAGCTGGTTATATTTTTTTGAGTGTTTGCATGACATCAGCAGCTGTCCACTGAGGCTGGTTTTTGCATGTGACAAATGACCTTGACTCCTATAAGTGGGACTGATATGTTATAAAATGTAGACTGATATCTCATAATTTAATATAATTCAGTTTCTTTATAAGGAGTAATGTAGGCAATTATCCATTGTGAAAAAATGGCTCTTTAATCTTCTATTCTATAACAATTTTTCCCCTTGAAATATAACTAAGAAAAATGATCATAGCAAAAAGCAGCTAGGGAACATACTGGTGTTTAATTGACATGTTCTGGTGCTCGCTGTACATAACCACACCCTTCACTCAGCATAGCTAGCTAGTGTATATACACCTCCTGATAAAGTTTAAAGGAAAAGTGACAGCAAAGGTTTTATTACATACTTGAATAAAAACTAAAAATAAACCTCCAATAAAATATTGTAGCCCATATAAAATATTTTTTATATGATTAAAGATCCAAATATATAATATCTTTGTAATATATCTTTTTCCCTTTTGGATTAGTATGGTCCACCAAACAATAATCCAGACTTTATTTCCTCCGCCTAGGTTGTGATAAATCTCTGATCAATTGACCACTGCTTGAAAGCTACAGTCCCAGCCGGCTTAATCTATCCAGCGGTGAAATGCCATAAATCTGGCTGAGTCATATTTTCCACATTAAGTCATTTGACTAAAAACCAATCTTTTCGAAAAAAGGTTTCAGGTGTGACAGGGGATTTGTGTTTGGTGTCAACATATAAAACCTATTTTCAGAGTTCTTTATGGACCCTGACAATACTGAGATCAATGGAAATAAGGTTATGTATTGCTGTTTATTGCAGGCACGCAGACACTATGTCGCTGATTTGACAAGTTCATCCACAGGTTTTGCGGGGCAATGTGCTTGTTTGCTGTAAAGCTATACATCTCTGATCAGTATGATGAATTATATGCTCTATGCCCTGCTTCAAAATAAACATATCATAACTGAAAATATGACCTCATTTTATTGCTGTATATTTTCCAACTTATATCTGCTGATACATCAAAAAATTTTCACTGGCTGCCTGTGGCTACCAATACTCTTTCAAAACTGATTGAAAGATTTAAATTCAATTTAAATTCTGCACATGCCTACTTAATCCAAACAGGAAAGGCCATGACACTCAGTCTGACTCACTACAAATTTCAGTAAAATAAAAGTAGGTCACAGTGACTTAATTTTGGGGTGACAAGGAGATTTTACCAGAAATGTCTGTATCTTTAGTTTTAACATCTGAGGTCAAATGGTTGCATGTCTTTATTACTTGAATTTACTTCTTCAGTAAAGGCAGATTTTTTGTGGCCATTAATACTGTTTTATGTTGAAGAACATCAATAGAACCCTTGCAGGAAAAAGTGACCTTGACGAGTATTTTACTTTTTATTATTGTATACATGCAGTTACACAGGATTTACAGATGGCCTACATGCTGTTCTACCTGTGTTTATGTGTTTTGTGGTGAACAACAGACCATGCTCTGGGTTTCATAACTCATAAAACATTACATACAGGTCACTGCCCTAGCTTGAGGCTTGGTAGGAATAAAAGAAGTTGTGGATGTTGAAACCATTTTTACTGAGTGGTATAGCATGGGCATCATAGCCAAAACACTGGGATATAGAAACAGTCACTCTCAGATTATACAGTTTTTAAGATCTGGAACAAGTTTACTACCTGTGAAGGTACAAAAGACTATATTTGAGGAATCAGAGCCCCTTCATCTAAGATCTAGACAACTTAATATTCCAAAAACACTTTTCACCTTCTTTCTTTCTTGATTCAAACTGAAATTTTAAATTTAATATTAATAAAAATTTAATTTCAATTTAAAGCTATGAAAGCGACAGAGTCGGGAAAAACAAACACTTTTTGGATAATACCTGGCTTGCTTGAACACCACGTGCTTAATATAATTCACTCTTTTAACATTTATACAAAAGAAAAATATGAGAATTTATTGATAATTTTAAAAGTACATGTACCATTTGAAAAATCACTATTTACTAGGTATACAATTATTCATTCTTAACAAGGTCTAATATTAAATAATAGACCATTTTATTGATGTTAAATAAAGGAGTTTGTCAAGGGATGCTTCCTGAACTGTGTCATAACAAATTACCCTACTTCTGCATTGATTTACCCAGGACTCCATCATGAATACCATGGCTGCTTGTACAGTAACCACATAAATAAAATCAATATATTTTACCAAAGGAATAACAGTAGAGCTTATCTTATTGTGTCTCTAGATGACAAATGATGACCCTTGTTAATTTACCACACCAATGCCGGTATCTCCATTCAGTAGTAAAAGTAATTTAGACCAGACACCATTTCCTGTTACAGACCATGGGACACATTATGTTTAGGCAATCACTTTCAAGGTCATTTACTGTGGTTGGCTTCATAATCCTGAGGATAATTTTTGCAAGGCTTCCATTTTTTGTAATCAGTAAGGGACACATAGTGGTAGACCCATTATCACATTGATTATTTAACATGAGTGCTAAATTTAAACAATTGACAAGGATCCATAAGAATGGATTGAAATTCTTGTCCCCTACGGGCATATAATATGAAAGATCTGATATAATATATAATCATTAATGTCAAACTTTTCTACTTAAAAATCTGCAGGCATGGCTGCCTGGATAATATACATGCCATTATGGCTAATTGACCATGTGCAATTGAGGCATTTTATTCACAAAGGTTTCATTTTCAGGATAATATTCCCTTTTGCGAAATTTTATATCCTAACAAACAATAAGACAACTACAGTATATTCAAGGTACACTGGCCCAGCTGATTATTTTTATAAAGCCCATCTTTCTTATGACAAACAGTAATACCTAAATACAGCAGGTGCCTCTATCTTAACACTGTTGGGACCTCAAGTTTTGTCTCAAAGATATTCATGAATATTCATGACTGGTAGCTTATTCTGTTGTTTAATTGAATGGTGTCAAAGGTTGAAAAGGTGATTTCCCAGGCTTGACTCAGTTAAGGTTGATTAAGACATATGGACCATAATATCATACCAGAGTTGAACTTATACCTGCTATAAAAGGTCACTTATTTTAAAATAGCTTCAGTAAGGAACAATATTGGAAGGCTGTACAGGTAGTTGTTTCAAATTGATGACTGGTTGATTCAGAAAGAATACAAAGAGATTTTGTTGTCATAGTAACAGAAAATCTGAGTTAAAACATGAATAAATAGCTAAATAAACAAGGCCTACGGGCCTAATGCGAACCTGTGCAAAGTTTGGGAGGTTTATTTTTTAAATTTAATATTGATCCTTTTAAGTCCTGCATATCTACCTTAGTCATTATGATTTCAGCAAAATGGACATTTCAGACCTGCAAGTTTCAGACTAGGACATTTTAAAACTAGAATATGGGTAGTCGAAAAGCGACTATGTGTATCAGCAGAAATCAGAGTGGGACGGGTGAAGTGAGGCATGGATTAAGTGGCAAGGGAAATAGAGTGAGGTGTGTTGTATATTAGCATGGATGTCTGCAGCTAAAACGTGAATGTAGGTGGTGCCACCTAAAATTGCCTCATAAAATTGAAAATATTGACCAGGATGTATAAACCTGCACAAATTCAGGTGGATAAGTCAAACCACTGCTGAGATATGAGTGATTTTATCCCAAGGCAGATAAACAGATGGACACTGTGCATAAGTGGTGGCAGGTGGCGCCACCGGGTTTGCCTATGATAAAGAGCTATGTGAGATCTATACACATGCAAAATTTTGGCCCAATCCGTTAAACGGTTCCCAAAATATGAGTGTGGATGTCTGCAGAGTAAACATGAATGTAGGTGGCGCCACCTGTCATAAAATCAAGAGAGCTGTCCAGGATCTATAAACCTGCAAAATTTCAGGTGGATAAGTCAAACCACTGATTTTATCCCAGGACAGATGAAAAGATGGACGCTGTGCATAATTGGTTGCAGGTGGCGCCACCAGTTTTGCCTATGATTAAGAGCTATGTGAGATCTATACACATGCAAAATTTTGGTCCAATCGGTCAAACGGTTCCCAAGATATGAGCTTGGAAGTCTGCAGAGTAAACCTGAATGTAGGTGGCGCCACCTATCATAAAATCAAGAAAGCTGTCCAGGATGAATAAACCTGCAAAATTTCAGGTGGATAAGTCAAACTACTGCTGCGTTATGAGTGATTTTATCCCAAGGCTGATGAACAGATGGGTGCTGTGCATTAATGGTTGCAGGTGGCGCCACCAGTTTTGCCTATGCTGAAGAGCTATGTGAGATCTATACACATGCAAAATTTTGGCTCAATCGGTCAAACAGTTCTTGAGGTATGAGCTTGGATGTCTGTAGAGTAAACGTGACTGTAGGTGTTGCCACCTGTCTTAAATCGAGAAACCTGTCCAGGATGTATAAACCTGCAAAATTTCAGGTAGATAAGTCCAACCACTGCTGAGATATGAGTGATTTTATCCCAAGGCAGATGAACAGATGGACACTGTGCATAAATGGTTGCAGGTGGTGCCACCTCTTTTGCCTATGATGAAGCGCTATGTGAGATCTATACACATGCAAAATTTTGGCCCAATCTGTGAAACGGTTCCAAAGATATGAGCTTGGATGTCTGCAGAGTAAACATGAATATAGTTGGCGCCACCTGTCATAAAATCGAGAAACCTGTCCAGGATGTATAAACCTGCAAAATTTCAGGTGGATAAGTCAAACCACTGCTGAGATATGAATGATATTATCCCAAGGCAGATGAACAGATGGAGGCTGTGCAAAAATGGTTGCAGGTGGCACCACAATTTTTAGTGTATGTTATAAAGCTATCAAGGGCTACATTTGTGCAAAATTTTAAGCCTGATAGGTCGAACGGTTCCCGAGATATGCGAGTTTATGTGTGGAAACAGACACACAAATGGATGCTGGGCAGCAAGGAAAGGTCAGAGGTCAATAAAAAATGAGGGTGCAGCAGTTCACATGTGACCTGATGATAAACCCGATTCGCATAAAATGCAAACCAAGTTTTTTCAAACAGTTGAAAGATATAGTTCCAATAATCTGGGAATTCTGCATCTAAACATTGTGTCCAGACGTCTAGACGCTGTGTCTAGACGTCTAGACACATTGTCTAGACACCCCCCAGAGCCAAGTCAGTTGCCATGGTGATGTCTGGACCCCACCTGTTTGTACTGAGTGACCTCTTGACTTGGCTGCTGAAACTCATCTTATTGTCAAATCTGTTTTCAAATACAGAAAGCCTTTTTCAATTGGCTACAATGCTTTTTTAAAACTGTATTTACCCAATCTATTCTTATAAAACTGGCAGAACCCTACTATAGAATAATTCTTGTAAAGTTTAAACCAATCAGCTTAACAGTTTCATCATAAATCAGTGTATAAGCTAGAAGAGTTTAAAAAATTACATTTTCGCTTGTAAAAAACACAAGTAAAATGTAGATGGCGCCACCAATACCTCAAAATCAGATATGACATATGTGACAAACATTGGTATAAAATTTGGTGATGATAGCTCCAGCCGTTTCTGAGATTTAAATCTTAATATGCTTTTTTGGACAGATGACTAAGTTCAACCTCCTGTAACTCGGTCAAAAATCTACGAACTGGAACCATTCAAACAAACTTGAGAGAGATTGTTCCAGAGATCATGTCTGTGAAATATTGGACAATTTGGCTGGACAGTTTCGGACAAGAAGATTGTTAAAGCTTTTTTAGCTTTCTCCCTATAAAATCTAAGAAAATGCAGTAAGAAAAAAAATAATCAAAATCTGATATAGTTTTTTGGATGACTGATTATTTGCAAAAAGTTTGGTGATGCTAGCTCCTGCCATTTTAGAGATAGATATGGTTAACGTACAGACGACGCACGACGCACGACACACGACGTACGACGCCACACCATCGCATAAGCTCACAGGTTCGCTAAAAAAGACTTTTTATATTTTATATAATAATTTGAGCAAACAAATCTTAGTACAAAGGGTTAAGAAGGTGGCCATAAAGGTAGGCTTCACTGTTTATTAATGATCATATCAAACCGTGAAATTGTTTTTTTTTTAGTATTTATAAATTTCACCACCACAAGCACCTTTGTAATTTGTTTGATAAGTATAAGCATCTTTAACTTAATTCATGCCTTCATGTATAGCTCATTTATTCTTCAGTACTAGAAGTTATGACCTTCTGAAGCATGCCCTTCAGGCATGCCAAACGGCACAAATTTGTGTGGTTTTTTTTCAGAAAGAACAAAACATCAAGTTCACAACAAACAAATGCTTTCAGCCCCTTAAATATTATGTATCACATAATATCAATTTTAACTGCAAAACAGGTTGGGCAGCAAAGGTAAATATAAATGCCTTTGGGCAATTTTGCCAAAAGGTTCTTCACCCCTTCTCAGCCAATCAGAGAGTTCCTGACCCCATCTTAACCAATCAGAGTGAGACAATGTTTTGGATACTTGGTACAAGTGGAGTAAACTTAGATTTCTTGTGGTTTAACAAACAGAGATAACAAGGTGAGAGCAGGGTGAAGGAGTACAGGAATACACCACAGAGCAACATGGGCTGATAGAAAGAAGTACACAAAATGTTACAGTGACATTCCATGCCTTGCATCTTGATTGAGAGCCAACCTGCAGGGCTAACCTTACATTATTGAACTCTGTACATTTCTGTTCTATTTTTCTCTTTTAGTATATAGAAACCACATCCCGAACTCTTTTATCTATATGAACTCTTCTAACATTGGTGAAGGAATGGATGGTAGAGTCTCTGTCTCCAACTGTCCATATTCCACTCGACCACCATTTATCTGCCTTTATCTATCTAGGGTAACAAGAAAACATTCTATTCCCATGTATTCTGGAATCTACCCATACATTCACTGGTTTCGATGCCTCTGTTTGTTACATTCTGGAATCTACAGTTACATACACTGATTTAGACACCTCTGTTTGTTACATTCTTCAGATCTTTTAGATCTGAGTTTGGAGATGCAAGTTAACCACATTACTTGGATCATATCTACACAAAATACTTTAAAATAGGGTGACATGTGTGGCATTCAGTTAAAAAATAATCAAGATCCAACTGTAGAGGTTGAATACCTATTCATAAGAATGAACTTAACCATATGATATATATCAATGTTATATATATACTAAACATTTTCGATTAATTTTTTTGCAAGGGGCCAGAATAAATCAAGACAGACAGAACCAAGGATCCTCTACTTCAGGTCCCTTATATTAAAAAAACAACTGTGTTTATCCTACATGTATATTTTCTAAGTCTCTTCATAAGCTAGCTTTGACAAATACAAACCTTCTTCATAAAAACAGGTCCATTCACAGTGTCCTCCATAAAGAAAACATCCTTTTTGATGAATTTTCTATTATCAAATAAAGATAAACATTACATAATGTCTGTGTAGTCTCATGAGAGTAGTTTACTTGACAAGAGCAGTATCATGTCAACTGTTATGCATTAACTGATCCAGACCCCAGGCCTATCTCCTACATGAGGCATTATACATGAGCCAGACTCAGGCACCTGATGAAAAATAAATGTTAACAGAACTCTAGTTTTCTTGCTGATTACCAATTTCTTTAGTTGCAGAAGAGCCTGTGTAAAAAGACATATGTAATGTGAGAAGTAAATAAGTTCATTTGAATAAAGATAAATGAATTAAATTAACTTACACCATAGACCATTAGAAAATATTGGCACCTTAACAGGCATCAATTTAGGCATCACTGCGCTCAGGTTCTTGAGATAATTACCATGAAAGGAAATCCGAGAACCCTGCCTGGTGACCATACTGAATTTGTGACAGGTCTGAAATTTTTTTAGTGCAGGTCATCTCATTGAGTCAAATGTTTCTCATATTTTCTGTGAAATTGCTAAAACAATTCTTGAGATAATATATGTGAAACAAATTTTAAGATAACTGCCTGTTGGCATACTGCATTTCTGACTTGTCTGAAATGATATGATGCACATCCTCAGAAATCTTCAGTATTTCAAATTTCAAGTTGTTCTTCAGAAGATTCTTACAAAAGTTTTAAAGGACTAAACAGCTAGAAGGATAGACAGTCAGAAAAGCTTACTGCTCTATTGCACCCTCTTATTTTAGCAGTAATAAAGTTCAAAAGAAGAACTAAATGTGGCTTGGGATTTTTAGTAAGTTAGTGGATTTGGGTAAGTATGATACCTGGACCATCACAAGTGACAAGATGGATGACGTTAAACTGGCTGACTTAACTCCATAAATGCAACTTTCAATCATGAAACCATGAGTTGGGCCTGTGTGCAATCAGCCATAATGGCCACTAATTGGTAGGACTAGATCTAAGGGATCAGTTTGTAATAATTTTCTATAGAGGATAGATGATAACAACAAGATGTTGTGTGCTGAACAACTGCTTGTAAATTCATTGCCCAAAACATGATTTCATTTTCTTTTTTAAATTTAGATGAAGTATAAAGTAAATTCATAGCTTTTGAAGGAACAAACACCAATTATCTTTTTGTCCAAAATATGAAAAATTTCTGATGTTTTAGTTGTCCAGTGGTTTAAAGCACATATATTGTCTTGCAGATATTAACTTGCAAAATGTAACAAAACTGGATAATATTGGGGAGGAGTTATATTTAGAGAATTAATATGTAATTAATTTCCACAAAAGGACAAGACTATATATTCTAACCAGACAAGTAGTATAAAAGAAACCCAATTAAAGTTATACTACATCTTAGGACGATCTAGGTACAAAACTGAATTTGAATGAATGTAGACAGTATTTTTATATAAATTTATACATGACAGAGAGACAGACAGAAAAATGGATAAACCAAAATCAGTGTTCTCCATTCTTAGCATGAAGTGAGAAAGAATGAACTAGTAGTGAGAGAGAAAAAATTAGAAGTGAAAAAGAATAAACTAGAAGTGAGAGAGAATCAACTAGAAGTGATCAGAGATAATTAACTAACAGACAACATACAACTCCAATTCGGACATTTCAAATACTTTGAAAGGCACATGTAAAGAAATAATACACATGAAGTCTGCATGCAAGTGACAATAAAACACACTGAGGCTATCCTAGAGATAAATTCAGGAACCAGCACATTACAAGTCAGAGAGCGTCTTTATCTTTACTCTAGAGCAAGAACCGTCATAAGGAGACCATACACTCCTTATCTGTGTTTACTCATGGTGACCATCTGGTGCACTGTGAAGGATACTGTCATACCAGATAAAGAACATTAGCCGGTACACATGGCTCATCTTCCACTTGTATTGATCTAAACGGACCTTGTTACAAACACGACTAATATACTGCTGTATTATATATATATTTATATATATATATATATATATATATATATATATATATATATATATATACTTAGGTCTTTTGCATTTATAATTTTTAACATACAGTGAAACCCTTTTGTGTCGAACTCACTTAAGTTGAATAACTTAACTGTCGAAGTTACAGACTCGATATTCCGGACAACTCTAGTTAAAATATTACCAAATAAAACCCGCTTGTGTCAAACTTGGATGTGTTGAAGTTTTCTGAGGGTCCCTTTGACTTCGACACAATGAGGTTTCACTGTACTATATATATATATATATATATATATATATATATATATATATATATATATATATATGATTTGCAGGAATGCAGTCTTTCCTCCGTAGTCACACAGCGCTGTATGTTTAGCAAAAGAGCACATATATATTAAGATATCTTAAGCTCCAAACAAAAGAACTTAACAACCAAACATTCCCAAATTGTATTGACCTGTGGCCATGGATCAAGGGCACCAAACCGTGTGAAAAAGAAATGATAAAAACCAATATTGCTGTCACAGTACTTGCTATAAAACCTGATGATGTGATGAGGCAAAACCGTCAGAGGTGACTCAGATGTATCACAAATACCTTTACATATATATATATATATATATATATATATATATATATATATATATAGCGCTTCAGTGATACAGCTTACTTTATATTTTATCACAAATGTTTGATATATGATAGCTATAATGGGAAAGATCCTTATACCCAACAAGAGCCAGTGTTATATGATATACATTAGGTCTGAGATACCAACATATATTATAACTCCGTACTTTTTACAAATTTTTACTTCACTACTTTTTATTGTACATTTCTCTCAGATGTATATTTTCAAAGTGAACCCCTGTGCCTATTCATATGTGGCTTAATGTGGAAGTGGAAATTACTATATCACTGTTCATATTTAAGGATAAACACAGTGGTAATCAGAAAAAACAATCTTTTCCCTTGATTTAAATAATGTTTAAAAGCTGTATAGAGAGTACATACACACCATGGTGCATTTATCCAACCGATTGAAGATGAAATTAACTCCAATGATGGAACTTAGAAAAAAAAACTTAAAAATGTTTAATATCCAGTGTAAATACTGTGCAACATACCAATGTTGTCAATCAGTATCATATAATATATACAAAATGCTCTACCCCTGATCCATGATTTTATTTTACAACTATTTCAAACATTATATACTAATTATTCATAGACATAAAGAGCTAGACTAAGAAACCAAGTCATAGGAAGTAGACTCTCATAATGAAAGACAATCCCTGCATGTACTTGACACAAGTCTGTAATGGGAATTTGAGCCAAGGAAACCTGGACTGTTGAATAATGAATGAAGAATTCACACTCAGGTCACCTTCAGTATAATTACATGTCTATGAATGTAAATCTACTGGTCTAACATACACCCCTCCCCCCCCCCTCCCCCATTGCCCCGGCCCAACAGCGTCCAGCATGAAAGTGAAACATTCAGTTTTTCCAGCTGTCAGATCAGCCCAGAAGGCTTGTCCCACTAAATGCTTAAATACCAGTCTTCCAAGGGTTAATTTTAAATTAGAATTATTAAATATTATATGCCTTCACCCTCTGGCAGCAATATCATGCTTTTCCCTAAAAAAAATATCTAATAATCCAAAGAATTGTAAATAAACAGCATACCAGTATGTTTTAAAGATGTGCAGGCGATGTAAGGATTGCTTTCATGCACAATTTCAAGGATTATTGCATATTTTTCAGGGGATAAGCATGATATCATTGACATAATTCTGACATGAATTTACCACTGGTGGGTCTGGGATTAGAGCATTTAGCCTGATGAGATGTCTTCATGGTAGAACAGGGGTGGCCGTCAGCATCCAGTTCTGGACCAGCTACCACCAAGAAAACCTTCAGGGCCGTGTCACTGTCTAGATAATGCCTGTGCTATGTACCTTATAAACCAGACTAGTCTATCTTAATATGATTTGCCCTATTAGTGTGAAGCGTTATGAACACACGACCATGTTTACTAATCAGATTTGTCCATGTGCACATTACTTCGCTTTGGCTGGTGGTGAAATCAGGCAGAATTTGACTGGTTAATTTTGAATTTAGTCTAGCAGTTTCAGGACTTCCTTAGACAACAGCTAACACTGTTTGCTAGCTTTTTGAGGGACCTCAGTGTACAAGTTTTTAATGTGGTGCACAAATTGGTCTGAAAATTGTTAAAAACTTAATTATTCTATTGCAGTTTATAAAGATAATATATAAAATTTCGAACAAACAGATCTGTCAACCCAATCATAACTAAACACCTTTTGAACATTATTATTCATTATATTGGATGAAAACTCAGATGAGGCTTCATGGTTTTACCCACACTTCTGATAAAGCTTCACTTATATAAATGGTATGTAAATGCCATCATTGTGAAATGATCCACTCTCAATAGTGTGATCAGGTGTTTACTTACATTAAATTATCTAAGATATATTACTTTACAAATAAAATACATCAAAGACATATATGTAATATGAAACTGAAGTCTGTGAAAAATTTGAAAGTTTTGAAAACTTTGCTGTCATATCTACATGAATCATATATGCATGAACACCATCCATGATACTGCTAGCCTTATTAGTTATCATATTTCCAACATAGAGTAAATTCATTACTTGATACTGATAAAATTCAGACATGTCAAAATATGTCTAAATTAAACACACCAGAATGACTGAAACCAAGCTAAACATTATCATATTTCCAACATCAAAGTACTGTTTAATTTTAATTGACTGAATTAAAGTGATTTTGTTCACATATTTGTGACAAAATTTCTTTTGATCTAATTCAATCAAGTATCAGTAATACTGATTAGATTGTATTGAATACTGAACATATCTTTGAGGAAACTGTAGACAAGTTTCCATCATAAAAGTTGGCAACACCTGCGTGTAAATAATTATTTTATCACTATGGCTTACATCCATTTTAATGAAATGATTTAATTAATTCAGAGCTAATGATTTTTTAATACTGCTCATAAAGTTCAAGAAAGATTTATTTTGTTCACGATTGCAAGATAAGATATATTCAAAGTGTAAAAGTTTAGAGATATTTTTAAAGAATGGCAACAAGCATAATTTAAACAAGATATCAATGGGTGAGCTTTAGAGCATAGAATATGAGACCTAATGTGACCTTGAATGTATTTGAAAATTAACCGCAAACAATTGGCAAACTAACATAAACAGCATGAAGAAACTTTAGGTAGCACTAATACCACTGTACTATCAATGTAGGCATAACAAAGGTCAACCATCACCCCAAATTTCAGGACGATTCTTGATGCCACTGCTGAGAAATCTGATGCTATGGAATAAATCTTACCTAATTTAAAAAATATAAATAAAATAACAGGAAAAATTTCACCAAGGGACACATTTTAAGGCTGAGTTTAGCAAAAAATTTACAGGCCTTATCTGAACTAGACACATTATTTCATTTTATTTTCAATGATGGTATCTGTGCATAAAAATAATGGAAAAATTATTATAACAGGTCAAAAAGGTATATGGCCTGTGGTCCGCCAGAAGGGAAGATTGACAATAAATTAAAAACACCATAATTAAGACGGAATGATGGAAATCAGCTGAGCTGTAAAAATAATGTTCTTAAAACTGTTTATCTTATCAACCAGTCCTGTTTCTGTGACAAGAGCAGAACATGAATAACTAATGAAGCCGAGCCCTTGGCAGCTGACAGCAGGGGCTGCTAAATCAGCTGTAGCATGAACACACTGATTGCTCCTTTGATGCTTCACCTGCTGTTTTGTACAGCATAAGTCACTGATTAACAGTCACCACAGAAAACCTTTAGAATATCACTTTGATACTGACACCATCACTAGTCACTAGTAACACGGGACCCGAGTCACCACAGAAAACCTTTTGAATACTACTTTGATACTGACACTGTCACGAGTCACTGATTAACAAGGGCCCTTATCACCTTAGAAACCTTTAGATTATCACTTTGATACAGACACCATCACAAGTCACTGATTAACACAGGATTCAGTCACCACAGAAAACCTTGAGAATACCACTTTGATAATGACACTATCACACAGAGATATGCTGCTACAGCTCACATTAGATGGTGCTCAGCAGAGAGCATATACCTCCACCAATAAAGCAAAACAATAAAGTTACAGCTGGACATTCCTCCTGGACTTGGTTTTTTTTAACTGGGCTAGCTATTGAGAATAATGTTGATACTTTCATGAGATTTTTTATACAAAATAGACGTTTGTATTTAAAGTGTCAATTATAATTTCCAGAAACCTGAGAACTAACCCACCAATAACTTGGATATGGTTAAGCATTACAGGTAGATGTATTTCTTAACAAAAACGCTACATGTTTTAGATGTACAATATGTGCCCTGAAATATTATGGTAATAAATACCATATGAACTGCTAGAAGAATATGCATCAAAAGCTAGATGTCTTCAGTAAAAATGTTTCTTAACCATCTACAGTTCACAGGTTCTCTCATGTTGACATCCTGGGAGTCGCTTGACGATGCCATTCAACCAATCGGCTTTCCAACTGAGTCTAAATTAGAATTTTATGAATATTTATGAGAATTACTGATGTAAATGAATAAAAAATTTTAAAAACTTTACAGTAGGGGTGTCCTGGAACTTTATAGAACTGAAAATCGTGTCCAACGTTAATTTACCTCAATGACTGTGTCAAATCTGAGGGCGTTTTGGTGCGTTACAAATAGCTGAGGGGATGTCACTTGATGTGGGTAATAGTGGCCTTTCAAATGTTAAAGTGTTAAAACAAGTACCATGATCACTTTGCTTCAAAGGTAATGATATTTCTTAATCAGTT
Source organism: Sipunculus nudus (assembly GCA_026874595.1). Lineage (NCBI taxonomy): Eukaryota > Metazoa > Annelida > Sipuncula > Golfingiida > Sipunculidae > Sipunculus > Sipunculus nudus. The sequence continues at coordinate 62,434,326 of CM049307.1, forward strand.
GTGTAGAAAAAAGGTATCTTTGTTTAGAATCGATCTATTTGCCTTAATGTGGGCTAAAACCACAATAATATTAACTGGTAACTTCCATTCTTAATCATTCATATCGAACTATATGAGCAAACTAGAGAAAAAAGACAGCTGGATTCTTCTTATGGGAAGGAAATTGTTGAGAAACCATGGTAAACCATGTTGCTAGGCATATAACAGTAATATCTGTATGATGATCTATAGTATTACACTAATTTTGTGGGCTAAAAACATATTTACCGTTCACAAAATGATTTGTTCTGTAAAGTCATTGCAGTCTAGATGTCAGGTATGGCAGGAAAAAGTGGCTTTGCAGCTTGCAAGCCATGAGGTATCTGATGGAGGTCCTTCATTAGATATACCATTTGACAAATGGCATGTTACTATAGATTTCCTGCCTTTTAAGAACTTCACTGACTTTTCATATATATATATATATATATAAATATATATATATATATATATATATATATATTTGTTTGGTATAAAAAATGATATTTGGTTCAATTCAGAAGAATAACAAAAATTCTATATTCAACAATGATCCTTTTTAACAATTTTTTCTTTCAGTCTGCAATATGATACTCTACAGCAATCAAAGAGCTCTTCAGTCAGTATCTGACATTCTCACGGAAAGCTTAGGAAATTTTTCTTCATGTAAAATATGAGAACACATGCAGCATCCAGGCCTTTTCAGGGATTTATCAGTGAAACCTGATATATTATCTTCCTTGATATTAATTTGCTGATCTGATGAGTGAAATCAATTATTTCCATAGTTTCTAAAGAAATGATGGCTGCATGAAGGTTAAAATTTGCAAGACTTGCAGGCAATGGTTTATTCTTTATATAAGTTTGCACAGACCAGCAGAATTTAATTGAACAGGTTTCTACTGTAAAACCTAAAAGAGATGGACTCATCCATGATAAAATTACACAAATTGTTAATCAATAAAGAGATTCATTAAAGGTACATCTGTGCTTTGAAAGGTACATCTTGAGCACTGATTCTCTCAAAACCTGTTAGATATTTAACACTTCATGATATAAAAACATGTAATACCAGGTTTCCTATTCAGGAAAGCCAATTTAAAGTAATACTTAGCGAAAAAAGGTTTCAGTTCAGAAAGGGTTGAGGTGGAATCTTTTGATAATCTACCCACATTTGAGTTCTGTATAGTTTTATGTTACCAAATTAATTATCTTATCAAAGACATTTCACAATTTACCACTATAATTCACATATCTTTAATTAATTACTGTATGATTACATAGCTGAAAATTCAAATTATCCCTAAACACAACCTTGTCTGCAAATGCCTAAAGGCAAGAAAGGCTTCAAGGCCACAGGGCAAACATGTCAGCAAATGTGACTAAACTAATGATTCTCTGAGCTACGCTATATTTCACGGTTCAGTTAATACTAATCTTGGCTCAATCTGATATTGCTGGGATTTTGTCAAAGTCTTCAAGCTGGGAAAACGATGGCCTCCATGATTTATAGAACACTTCTCGAGCAGACAGGGCAAAGTACTTTCAGGTTTATAACAACAGTACATCTTTAACTAGATGTTGTGGACTGTATTGAAAGATCCTCCATCAAAACTTGTCCACACCATATTCTGCACTCAGCTGAGTTGTGCGGCGCTGTGGCGTGCTGTAAACTAGAGAAAGTTAAACTTTTCATGGTTTTTGCTTTGCAGCACTTTTTTGGACTGTATTGAAAGGTCCTCCATTAACCCTTTACTGTTTACATTTATTTTAGATTTCCGACAAATTCAGACACTATTTATATTTACACTAACAGCCATATCTTTTCAAGCTTTTTTTGTATCTTTATCAAATTTTCAACAGTTCTTACTAAAAGGGTTTGCTGAAGATTATTGAAAATCATTGAAACTTAGAAATAATATGCAATATTTTTGTCCTGAAAGAATCTATACATATCATGGCATTCTAGTTGCCCATTTTGCTCTTTAGTGGCTTGTAAACAGTAAAGGGTTAAGGCTTGTCCACACCAAATTCTGCACTCAGCCGAGTTGTGCAGCGCTGTGGCATGCTGTAAACTAGAGAAAGTTAAACTTTTCACAGTTTTGCTTTGCAGCACTGCACGGTGCTCTGTTTGGTGTGGACACCCCAGTGTATTTGCATGAACTCAACATTTTTTGCAGGGCAGCGCAGGGCAGTTTCGGACGGGCTTTTAGATATTACTTAAAATGGCAGCCCTGTAGCAATATTGGATGTTAGATTGGCCTGAAAGATATCAGCACAAATAATTTAATCAAACTGGTCTGAAATTTATCACTACAAATAATCTAAAAGGGACAAGTCTTTGGTACAATCCTGACAACAACTAAAAAGTTATTCGGGAAATGCATGAAAAAAAATTTTTAAATATTTGCCTGGCAGCCATATTAGAGTTAACAAGAGTCTGAAATTTAAAAGCACACAACATAGCTGAAAGCGCAATGTCTTAGCTGGGCAGAAGAAGCTAGTGCTTCTCTGGTAAACATCTAGAAAACATATTACACTGAACAATTAATTTCATTCTACAGAACTCATATAGTTATGTGCTTGTATAAAAGTGATAGAGCAGCAATTGCACCAACCATTCAGTTAAGACAGCCTGTAGATTTGGATCCTTTGCCAGGCATGCTGATGTTTTATTTCTGTATGTAGTCTGTTACTGCTATAACATAATTTCCAATCAAACCTTAGAGTTCAATCTCTACAAGAAATACAAGATGAAGTAATATCCAAGATGAAGTTATCATACTTTACTCCTCCGTTGTCTGTTGGAATGTATGCTATTTGTCTGTCATCTTTTCCCTTGAAAGCAAATTGACATTTTGGGAGGAAGCAAAACTTTGAATGCTTTAAGAAGTCAAATGGAATTGTCATCTAGACAGAGGTCATAAGAGATTAGATCTTTATAGACATCCATTAAACTTCACTAAAACTGCTACATTTCAGATATTAAAGGAAATGGAGCTCTATTGTACTTAGTATTTAAATTCTTTGCGTGGGTTAGTTCTAGACCTGATTTTGTCTGTGTTTTCTGCAGCTGATGGTTATACCCCCAGAAGAATGAAGATTTCTTACAAAGAAACAATGGTAGTGAAAGAAGATATCTTACAAAGAGGCAATGATAATGTGGCCCCACTTCCGCTGATGAGGACCACTTGGGATTTGTTGTATTTTGGGGTTTATGGCTGTCGTTAGGAGATGTTGATCTTGAAGAGCTCAATCAAAATCTGCATCACCAAAGCAGAAGTTTAAAGAGCCACCAATCATTGCTGGACACAGACAGGGTAAAGAAGAAGAGATGACCACAATACCAATCAACTGATTAGAGCCAGAAGGCTTTATATCAGTCACTTGAGACAAACAGGAACCTGACAGGGGCAAGGAGACAATAATGTGATTATCTTGAGTGCAAATTTATAACAGTTGCATCAAAACACAATCTGCAGTTGCTGGAAGGAGACACTGGTCTTACCACTTCCAGAAGTTTATGGTGAATGTCTTGATGAGCGATTAGGTAAATGTAACTCGGTGTCTAAATACAGGTGCTGGAACTGAGCTGCCAGCAACAACAGACAGTCAGCCTCCAGACAAACAGCTGCGCCATCAGCTGGGGATAACAGATGTCTACAGCATGAATGTTTGCTACGTCTACACCTTGTCTCCCTTCCGGAGCCACTTTGATTTAATCTAAACTATATTAATTCCATATTAAAGCCTTAACCCTTAAGCCCTTGGACTCTTTAATCCTCCCTGGTCATTCCTGTGAAGTGATCCATTGCAGTGACCCCCAGCGAAGAGGGGTTAACACTCCCAGACTAAAAATAGCAAGAACAAGTCTATTTTGGGAGGCAACACTAGGAAGGGTTAGCGAATTATCTGAAGACCACTTATCTGCACAGACAGTCCTTACCTTAATGCTTTAGATTTATTACCTTTCCGCAATAACACAAATGGTGGTAACATAAATAAAATGTCAATGATGGTTATATATTCAAATACAGTTTGTTATACCATGTCAACTCCCAAGTTTTTTTATGACTTTTTAGACAAGCAGATTTTTAAGCAAAAAAGATCTGATCAATAATATTTTTGAGAGTTTAGTATCACAACTAAGTCCAACTAACAAATGAAAAACTTGGATAACTGGCTGGACAACTATTGGAGTATTAACATTTTCAAAGTTACTTGGCAATAAAATTTCTCCATGTGGCAGCACATAAGACTGGACCAGGTTCAACAAGACTAAATAGTTTTTATTATGTAAGTTAAGAGAGAAATGGTAATTAGGGTCAAAGGCACTGCCTACTACTGAACTAAAAAGTTCACTAAAAAAAATTCAGGATTGTTAGTTATTATTTCCAAACTGAAATTATTTTTAGTTTGTAAGCATGATTATGCAAAATTTACTTTACCAGTTTCCACAAAACACTGTGAAGTATTGAGGTACAATTTTTTACAAATTTTTTGTGCTTATCCAAATACATAAATGGATCCAGAAGTGATGATTCACCTTGGCAGATGTGCTCTACTGTATGTCATTCTGATTGGAAAGTGTGGTGCCACTAGTGGTGAGAAAATTAATTGATTATATCAAGGATTGGACATACACAGTGTGCTGTCACTAGTGGTGAGCCAATTCATCAATTTTATCAAGGATTGGTTGTACACAGTGTGCTGCCACTAGTGTTGAGCCAATTAATCGATTTTATCAAGGATTGGTTGTACACAGTGTGCTGCCACTAGTGTTGAACCAATCAATCGATTATATCGAGGATTGGTCATACACAGTGTGCTGCCACTGGTGGTGAGCCAATTAATCAATTTTATCAAGAATTGGTCATACACAGTGTGCTGCCACTAGTGATGAGCCAATTAATTGATTCTATTGAGGATTGGTCATTTTCTGTCACAATGCAGAATTGATCAAAAACAATTATGTGTGCAAAGAAAAAAATATTCTAATACTGTCTGAGATACATGAAAGACAGAACATAAAATATTATAAAACTGAAAATTTTAAAGCAATCAAGTGTCAACAACCTTGCCATAGCTTTGACCTATAAATCAAAACTTAATTTACTTGGTCAATATTCTAGGTATAATTCAATCTATACAGCAGATTTCATGGCAACATAAATGGTTTTAAAAAATAATCTATTAATTTTCATTCAACAGTCCAATTTTTCATTCAATCACTGAACCTGATTTTACTACCAATTTCTACCATTAATATGCTGCCACTCTACATAAACATGCAATGTGATCTAATGGTTACATAAATGGTATTTATATTGGTAAAATATTAAATTTTTCAATTCTGCATTGTTTTATAGCAAGGTCAAAATTATATTTTTGGAAATTCTATGCATCTCATGAATATTTTGGCAAAAAATGAAATCCCCTGTTCAGCAAATTTGGTGATAAGCTTTGTAGTTTGAAGGCTCAGAAATGCTTTCCAAAGCCCAGTAGGGGAATGTATTAAAATCAATATCTTTATCTATCCTGATGTGGTCATATAAACCCAACAGAAAAGCAGCACTGAACTCCCATGGAATGCCACATCTTTCATTCATTAAGCCCTATCAACATAGCAATATGACAGGTTATTACAGCTTTATTTGCACAATTTGATATCAAATGGAGGCAGCATCAATAAAGATTACTCCATTGAATATTACCATTTTCATAGAAGACAATTTTATCCATGACAACATATCATATCTGTATATAAAAGCTTTATCAAATCTGCAGCAGAAACAAAATTTTTCTTCGACTTTTTCTCAGAGGGTCAAAAAAAAGGAAAATATTTTGTTCAGTTTTACTTAATTACAGCTTCTATGTATAAGATGCCATCCCTGAACTTTGAAACCATTCAATTTTCTTGTAGCTTTGATATGAAACTAGAATACGGGTAGTCGACAAGCGACTACTTGTATCCGCCTAAATCAGAGTGGAACGGGTGAAGTGTTGCATATTAGCATGGATGTCTGCAGCCAAATTGTGTATGTAGGTTGCGCTACCTACGAAAAAATCCAGAAAGCTCTATACACATGCAAAACTTTGGCCCAATCGGTCAAACGGTTCCCAAGATACGAGCTTGGATATCTGCTGCATAAACTAGAATGCAGGTGGCGCCACCTGTCATAAAATCAAGAGAGCTGTCGGGGATGTATAAACTTGCAAAATTTTAGGCAGATATGTCAAACCACTGCCGAGATATGAGTGATTTTATCCCATGGCAGACAAACAGATGGGAGCTGTGCAAACATGGCTGCAGGTGGCGCCACCAGTTTTGCATATGATAGAGAGCTATGTGAGATTTATACACATGCAAAATTTTGGCCCAATCGGTCAAACGGTTCCCTAGATATGAGCTTGGATGTCTGCAGCGTAAACTTGATTGTAGGTGGCGCCACCTGTCATAAAATCAGAAAAGCTATCCAGGATGTATAAGCATGCCGAATTTCAGGTGAATTAGTCAAACCACTGCAGAGATATGAGTGATTTTAACCCAAGGCAGACGAACAGATGGACACTGTGCAAACATGGTTGCAGGTGGTGCCACCATTTTCGGTGTATGTTATAAAGCTCTCCAAGGGCTACATTTGTGCAAAAAAATTTTCCTGATCGGTCAAACGGTTCCCGAGATATGAGCTTGGATGTCTGCAGCGTAAACGTGAATGTAGGTGGCGCCACCTGTCATAAAATCAGAAAAGCTATCCAGGATGTATACGCATGCCAAATTTCAGGTAAATTAGTCAAGTCACTGCAGAGATATGAGTGATTTTAACCCAAGGCAGACAAACAGATGGACACTGTGCAAACATGGTTGCAGGTAGCACCACCATTTTTGGTGTATGTTATAAAGCTCTCCAAGGGCTACATTTGTGCAAAAGAATTTTCCTGATCGGTCAAACGGTTCCCAAGATATGAGCTTGGATGTCTGCAGCGTAAACGTGAATGTAGGTGGCGCCACCTGTCATAAAATCAGAAAAGCTTTCCAGGATGTATAAGCATGCCCAATTTCAGATGAATTAGTCAAGTCACTGCAGAGATATGAGTGATTTTAACCCAAGGCAGACGAACAGATGGACACTGTGCAAACATGGTTGCAGGTGGCGCCACCATTTTTGGTGTATGTTATAAAGCTCTCCAAGGGCTACATTTGTGCAAAAGAATTTTCCTGATCGGTCAAATGGTTCCCGAGATATGAGCTTGGATGTCTGCAGCGTAAACGTGAATGTAGGTGGCGCCACCTGTCATAAAATCAGAAAAGCTATCCAGGATGTTTACGCATGCCCAATTTCAGGTGAATTAGTCAAGTCACTGCAGAGATATGAGTGATTTTAACCCAAGGCAGACGAACAGATGGACACTGTGCAAACTTGGTTGCAGGTGGCGCCACCATTTTTGGTGTATGTTATAAAGCTCTCCGAGGGCTACATTTGTGCAAAAAAATTTTCCTGATCGGTCAAACGGTTCCCGAGATATGTGGGTTTATGTGTGGAAACAGACGCACAAACGGACGCAGAGCGCAAAGGAAAGGTCAGAGGTCAAAACAAAATCGGGGCGCAGCAGTTCACATGTGACCCGAACATAATCCCGGGTTTCGGAAAATTCCGCCCAGCGGTTACGGAGGAGTTCTCCGGAAACCTACGCCGCGGCGGCGGCGGCGGCGGCGGCGGCGGCGGCGGCGACCAGCTGAAAACATAGTATCCGCAAAACTCTGTTTTGGCGGATACAATTAAGTATATTAAATCTGAATCACATTTCATTAAAAAATAAATGAAAATATCATCAACACAAATTTAACATATACAGCTACTTTTTTATGCAATATAAAATTAGCAAGTCGCAAAGTGTATCAAGTAACCTTTTGATTTTTCTCCTGAGATATCATGGCTAAATATCTTTTTTTTTAGTTATAATAAACATAAGAAACTAGTGAATGTAAAAACTTACAATTTCTTCTTGGACTCGTGGCGTTTAGTCCAGCGAGGTATGGGGTCTGAGGATGCCCCGTTTTTTTTGTGTTGCGTTTCCTTCCACTTGTCAAAGAGTCGTCGCCACATGATGGAATATGAACTCATTCTGTCCGCCAGACTCCTGCCTCTGGCAGCCCTGGCCAGCAGAGCTGAAGGTGGCTTCTGTGCTTTGTTCATCAATAATTAACAGTAGCTTAAGTCTTGCTAAATTACAAAGCCATTCAACATGTACGCATCATGTACAAAACGCTGTACCTAACTGATTTAAAACACTCCCCGCTGGTGTTCACAAGATCTTTATCATTTTAAAGCTTCTAGGTAAAAACACACATAGATGTAATTATATACATCAAAATAAAACATATATCTATATTACAATTTGGTAATCTCCTCTGACAGCTTTCGTTGATGGTGTAAATGACAACTATTAAAGCTGCAGCAGTGATCCGCTTTTCAGAAGATCACATATGACAGTGGTGGTAAGTGATGCTGATAATTTGAGAATATTCAGACATGTGCTCGCCAAACAGTTAACTATGTCCATCCTAAACATCAGGGCAGGGGATCCATCCTGCAAAGTGCTGAAGCTGAACAAAGCATAATGTGTACAAGTCGCTGCTAGGAGCTGAGATCCACCTCACAATGTGTGGGCAGGAAACCTTAACAGGTGTAGCAATATCCTTTCCTGGTCCAGCTTATGGGGGTGGTCATCATCAACTGTTATACAATCCTAGGTGATGCCTGAGAACCAAAAAAGTTCACAATTCACTGCAGGTTTTACATCCAATTCAAGTGATCTCAGATGATGTTCATAATGTTCGACAGCCCAAACATCTCAGATAGGCTTAATTAGTTAATTTGATGAATGGCCCAATAACTCATAACTTCCTATTGCAGCCTGGCACATCAACTTGTTGGCTGTTCAGTAGGCTGAAAAAGTGCCACACAGTATTCCATCGATAGGTGTATGTACAGAGAAAATTAAGCCAGCAATAGCATAGCTAGACCAGGCAGGAAAGTTCTATATCAACTCTAGCCTGCTTCTGTCAAATAAAGTATTGACTAAACAGCACTGGTGAAAAGTGAGCCAGGTCTGTTCTGCAGATCAGTTGCTTCAGCAGCCGTGTATGGTAGTCATGCAGTCACATACAGGGAGCAGGAAAGTCCAGTCAGAGCGATTTACACTCAAACATTGCCAATGAAGGAACAAGCGGATGCTCTCTCTGTATTCGAGAACATCACATCCTGAAACTTCGCTCCTGTGAATTGTGGTCACTGCGTGATGCTGTGTGGTTGCTGCAAGAAGTCAGACTCCGTAGTGATTTCCAGGTCAATCACTAAATGCCCCGCCACACCCCATCACCAGGCTACAATGATTGGCAGCTAATGATTTTATGGAGTCGTAACTCTGGCTTTTCCGACTGTGGTGTGCTATCTGACTGCTACCTCACCATCAAATATCTGCAGTGATTTATCATCGAGACTGGATTTCTAAATTACCATAAACAATAACATTCAAGGTCATAGTCATACTATAGTCAGGGATGATATGAAAAAGATGATTTACATTCATACTTGTAATAACAAAATTAATTTTCCTTTTTTGTGAATGTAAATTATAGTGCAAATATAGACAGCCTCAATAACATAAAACATAAGAAAATAAAATAAATTAAATTAAAACTTCTTATATTAAATCTTTGTAGTTTGTGCATGTATTAGCTATGAAATCATACTAAACATATACAGTAAACAGGCAGAAAGATACTTTCATGAGATTTTCTGTAGTAACCTAAGCACCTTGTAACAAAGTATTGTCAACCTAAAATACATAGGTTTACTTCTAAGGTTGCCCACTTGTTCATGCTACTGAAAAATTTACAAGAAAACCCCTTGCTCAGACAATGTCTAGGCTTAAGGCCCAAAACCAGTTTAGCTGCATGATTATATATGGGGAAGTCTTAAAAAAATTATGAGAACGGATTACAGTTTTTAATGTTTTAACTATAACAGGGTTTATTCACATAGGAAAAAAATTCATCACTTCTAAAAAAAATAAAATCTCAGATATACATGCATATATATATATATATATATATATATATATATATATATATATAATGTTTGTAAAGAATTAGATTCCAATTGAGATTTTGCTAATCTCTAAATATTAAATGTTGATAGTTTTTCTTGGACTAGGTGGCCCCACCTGTGTTGACCTATTCTCTGCAAGTCAAATTGCCATTGTTTACATTGTCTTACAGTCTAAATTCAATAATATAATTATACTATTATGAAAATATTTTCAATCTGTAATAAAATCAAAGTTTTTGCCTATTTAAGTGTTTAAGGATTTTAATGGTGCACAAGTCCAACTAGAGATATTTGACTTAATTAGAAACAGCTGAAAGTACACACAATAATTTGCCACGGTAATGCAATAGTATGACTTTCTGAGAAACTGACCAACTGACCAAATGGATGAAGGACTGCCAAGTGACCTGGAGGCATTAGGCAGGTTACTGCCCCAGCCTTGCCCTTGCTGCTACAGTCAACAGACAGGCTGTCCTTGTCTGACCAAAACAGTGCCCTCCAGCCCATCCCAGCACCACTCCTAGAACTGCACCTTGCTTAATTGATGTTTACCACTACCTGACCCACCGCTGACCTCTGATAGAGAGATTATAGAAACCACCAAAATATCATCATCATCATTACAGTTCATAAGATGACCTTGCAAAGAACAGGTGCAATGGGTATCTATATCTATCTATATTTATCTGCATCTATCATTATCTATGTGTATGTAAATATATATAATGTTTTACATCATTTTAGATTATTTTATATTACATTACACATTTGTAAATACCACATATATTGTTTTACTTTATTTAAGATTATTTTATATTACACTGAACATTTGAAAAATACCACAGAAAATACTTAAGATTAAGCAACTTTGAAGTGAGAACAGTTTGTTATAACAATTTATTAAAAAATGTCCTCTTTTTTGTGGCCTTTTTTTCTTACATTATAAGTTTTATAAAATACAAATATACTGATCCTACCCTACCCCACATGAAAACTGTTCATCTTTAAAATTTCATGTTAAATTTAAATGTTTATTATTTGTTACAATTCCATTAGATATAAGAACAATGCCAGATGAGCTGCAAAGATTGATATATATTACACATATTATAAATACCACATGGAAAAAGTTTAAGATGAAAAAGTTTCCGGCTGTTTAGGGTTTTTTTAGGGGGATTGGGGGGGGGGGGGGGGGGGTTGTTAATCTGTGACCTCTTCTTGACACATTATGATGTGATTTTCTTTTTACTTTACAAATTTGTAACTGTTCATAATTTGATTTTCCTCCCTAAAATAAGGGAAACCATTTTTAGCTATGTTTGTGCCCATGACAAAAAATGATAAGATAAATCAACAACATAAATGATCATTCTTAAACCTTATGCCACCAGCAGACATATATTCTTTAAAAGAAAACTCTTCTTCCTTCATTCTCCAATACGTAAAATAAATCTGCAATATTTGTATTCTACAGTTTGTGCACTTTACTACTTTACAAAAGAAACAGCAGCTTTTCTTCAGACTGCTTCAACCAGACAATTGCTGCATCTACCAGTCACTGGGAGCTGGATCAGCCAAAGGCCCAGGGATCCTTATCTGTGCAGCACTTTTTAACAATGCTTCTTTTCATGATATAAAGATATAACCATCCAACCATTAATCATATCGTTAATGCAATGAAGCTGTTCACAGGCGGACGCAATCGCCACTGGAGGCCAGGTTATCAGAACTCCAGGAATCAGGTGCTGACTCGCATTTGAGTGATAAAGTTCACGGGATCGGTCAAGCAGCTACAGCACTGGGAGGCTGCTTCAAGGGCTGGCCTGATAAACACTGCTGTCAATTTCAAGTAGCATAAACTAGTTGTGTTTCAGGTTGGCCAGACCACCAATGGTGCTCTTTTATCCTCACATTTATAATTCCTTATAATTATATCTATGATGTCTGCAGACCAGCTCATTCAAAGTTTAGACAGATAAATTAAATAGATTAACCTATACACCAGTATATTATTTTATAATTTATCTATTAAGTATTAGGCAATTATGCAATATATTTCACTATTTGTTTTCATTTTTTTAAACCTTTTAAATTAATTACATAAGCAGCAATAAAGTTTTACTTGTTATCAATCTATAACTTATTTTAAATGTCTGATAAAAAAGGAAAAACCTCACAAAAAATATAAAATGTTTACATTATTTATATCTATTTTTATGTTCATTGTGTTATCAAACTATATTGCTTTTCTGCTTATGAAAATATGAAAATAAGTCATATCAAATTTATATAAATATTTTATATTTCTGAGCTGTTCTTTAAAAATCAACCTAAATGAATATTTGGAAATTTCTACACAAATTATCCATTATACTTCATCAACAAATTCATTCAACAACTAAAAAGATTCCAATGCATGATCAAACTCACTACATTAAGCAGAAACTAATGGTGCAGTTTTATCTATAAAATGGTACACAAACATTTAAATCTTAAAGAAATCTTTTGTTCCATGGGAAGCAAGTGGAACCCATACGTCATACCGACCATCTGGCATTACGACCAGATTACTGACACCAGAGTGTCTTTACATCTAAGTCTGAGGAATGCATTATAAGGCCTTATGAAGATGCAAATATTTTTGTCATTTCTGGCAACGCTTCATGGCCTACAGGTATACACTGTCAATCAACATTAACCAGACCAATTGTTAGCAGTTTTTGCGTACTTTCTAATAAAACCAAGCATGAGCGATAAAAGTTCAGTTTTAACCCAGCACATTGGTAAACCTTTTGGCATGTTTGTTGAATTTATGACCGGATGAACACATGCATGGCTTGCACGAGTTACATGACAAAGGCAGCTTGCAGGCGATACAGAGTGACCCATGTCCATGGAGATGATGTTTCAATTTGGATTGTGAGCTCACATGTATACTAATGTGTTAATTTATCATTTTTTAGCAAAACACTTTGATTATTGGCCGTTTGCCACAATATGAATGCAACCTGATGCAAGACCACTGTGATACATTCCTTGATATAACTTGTATCACGACTTAAGTAGGCTTACCAGCTAATTATCCGATTGCCTACTGAGTCGGGTTGTCAAGGCTAGTGGAACCAGCATTAAGATTCAGATAAACTGCTCCTGGTACCTCATCTTTTATACACAGCACCATCTGTATCTGGAATTCATCAATTATTTCATACTTACAGAACTATACATACATTTAATATGCAAGTCCCAGGACAGCCTTACATTTTCCTGAGGAAAAGATATTAAAAGACAATGAAGCGGTTTCACCATCAGCTGCCAGCAACAACCAAGCAATGAACCGAGTGGTTAACCCTTCACTTTTATTCAAAGCACTGGCCTTCATCCTTTGAAGGATACATTTCATGACTTTGCGTGATCCTCTCCCAGCTTAATCTTTATTCCTTTAGGATCTGATACCACGTCACGCCATCACTTTACCTCTAACATGTTCACGCACATCGTCAGTCATTCAAGACTTTCCATAGGGATGCTGTTTTTTTTAAATAAGAAACGCATTCTTCCTATATTGACAGGTTAGACGATTAAATGCCACAGTGTCTGGGAAAAACTGGCATGAAGGAAATCCTGTGATGTTTTAAGGTCAATGACCGCCAAGTCAATGCCTTCATTCCTAAAATGTCTATATATAGATCAACAGCTAATCAGACAGACAGCTGCTAACAGCTCATAGATCTTCTTATGCAGCGTTATTGGAAATGATTAATTATTTGTTTATTATAGAACTATTTGTTATCCCATGCCTAAAGCCCAATGGAATTTCATCATGAATAATTATCTGGAAGTTTAATCAAGGAGAACTAATAAATTTAATACAACATTGACAAGTCCTGATAAATACAAGCATCCATAAAATACAAAAAAAAATATTATGATCCATTCCATAAGTGCAAGAACTAGATGCAGTAGCGGAACCAGAGGAGGGTCCATGGGAGGGTCCAGGGGGTCTGGACCCCCCCCCACTTTTTTCCTGTTGCTGCAACTTTTTTTTTTAGGTTTTCATACCAATATTTTATGGCCTTGAACCCACCCACCCCCTTTCATGACCTGGGGACCTTTTTTTAATTTTTTTATGATTCCTTCTGGGTTGGATCTCCCTTTTCCTAAATCCTGGATCCACCCCTGAGATGTAACTTAATTAGTTAGAGTCACACAGTTTGAAATAAGCTCTGTATGGTGGCATTTTATTAATTGAACACTGAATTCACACAGTGAAACAAACTTTATCTTGTACCATAATCCAGTGAAGTTTTTTTTCCCTTTTTTTTCCCTCAGGGGAAACAACACAACACAATTCAGTTTTTTACTCAAACCATACAACCTCTCCTTGTCCTGGGAGTAAGCCATCTGGGCAGTTATACAAACTCACTGAAGCCAGAAACTAAGTTTGATTCCAGTTATAATAATACAGTTCCACATACAGGACTCTGGGTAAACCTTGTGGCAAAGTCAAGGTCATATTAACAGATATGAAGGTCATTTCTTCAATAGTTTGGATGAGTAATCAATAAGGTGTGGAAGTCAGCGCCAAGAGTATAATGATCAACCACATGGGATCCACCCCTTCCTTAATCAGTCTATTGGTCAGTACACAGGAATGACTCTGGCTGCCAAAGTCCTGTACGACTTAACAGATGATTAAACAAACATAATTGTTCTATGTGGAGGAGGCATCCTCTTGGCACCAATATGACTGACCAAACTGGAAACTCAGTGGAGCTCATACAAAAACAAGGTCACACATAAACATATTACAATTAAAATGCATATATGGGTTCAAAATTTAAAACTAGTAAGTAAAATGTCTAGTTTTTTAACACTTTAAGTGGTAAAGAAACATAACCAATATCCTTTAGTTATCATTAAATATTTATTATTATTCAAAATGACACCACATTTTGAGCACAGCAATACATGAGATACAAATGGTATATAGACCAATCTGACAATTAAATAATTAAGCTATCAACACTGTTTTTTTAACAGTTCCTTTTTTATAAAATATATTACACTCTTTAATAAAAATGTAGCTGACTTTCCGCCAATATATGTTTAGGAGTTAACACCTGATATAATTGATATATTTGATTATACTTGTCAAAATGTTTTGTGTAGCACTTATTATATTTATAGACAGTGGTGACCTGTTGGGCTACAGGTTCAGAGATATATGTGATAAGAACAGAATAACCCTTCCATTTTCCACAAGGTGTCACTTCCTTGTCCATGAGAAACATAGGTTAAGTTGGGTAAAAAGCTGGACTGCACTGTGATCCTGCAAGGAATTTAAGTCTGTTTTTGTTTTTTTTAGAGGGTACAAACATCAAGACAGACAGTTAAACTGAATCAAACCTAATGTAGTTTGTAGATAGGTGTACAAGATGAGTATATATTAGTCCCTAATACCATGCAAGCATCAGCTAAAATAGATCGAGGATGGTGAACTGAAAGCTGCCAGACAGATCTGACTTCTTTAAGTATCATAGAAGACCTGTGTTACATGACATGCTGACAAAACATACCGAGGAAATGAAAAGTAAAGGTAACATGATAGCTAAACTCCTTCGCAGAACAACTACACCTTCATGTGATTGAACAATGAACACTGTCTTCTCCAAGGACAGACCAGTATGGTATGTACAGCAGAGAAGCCTTAATTCAGTGTAAAAAGAGCAACAACACAACATGCTATATGAAAACATATAAAACAACACTGATCCTCAGTCTCTATGGTATAACACATCCCACGTTTTCATAAGCCACTGTTTTGCACTTGTATCTATCTATATATTGCAAGTACTTTTTTAAGCACTTAACTTTGATTGTGACTTTATGTATGGTAGGACCAGCCTCTTCAGATCTTCAAAGGTAACACATCCCACATTTACATAAGCCAGTGTATCAGCATTTATATATATATATTGCAATTACTTTTAAGCACTGAATGACTTTAAAGTGACTTTATGTAAGGTGTGGGCAGATTCTTGAAATCAACATGATGTTTGAACAGAAATTCCAAATTTCTACTAGGTTAAGATGAAGATTTAATAAAAAATTTTGGTGTGACAAAGTCAAACTAACTAAGGTGTCTTAATGAGTTTAAATAGCACAATTAGAACCTGGAGTAATGGTCTGCTTCATAATCTTTATGCTCATGAACATAAATGTAAATTTATTTGAATACCACATTAATAATGAGTTAATCAAAAGCATTTGAATCAATCAATATATATTTTATTAAATAAGATAGCCCTAGCTTCTATCTTAATATAACTACCTTAGCTTACTTGTAAAGTAAACTTTCTTTACCATATCACTACATTTGCCAGTTGTCAAGACAGGAGCTCTGACACCTTACCAGTCAATCAAGCTAATTTAAAAACATAAACAGATCATGGATCTCAAACACACTGCTTGTTTGCCTCTAGATGATCTGTTTGTTTAGATGGCTCCAGGCAAACAAAACAAGAACTAGCTACAGAGTGCCCCGGACACCAGGTACACCTGAGCGGCCCACACACTCAGTGGGAACATGTGGCATCTATCAGTCCAATCAGCTACAAACTTCAGAAACCCGGTGGATGTTCTGCTCTTACTTACTGACAGCTCCTGGAGCTGTTCTCACAGAGATGTGAACGTTTCATATCAACTGATGTCAACCAGCACAGACCTTACTTAACAGACCCAACTACTGATGGCACTGTGTATCAAAATACAAAGTTTTAATGTATTCATCATATTTTGTTGGTTGTTTTATCTGTGTAGTATTTTGGGAAAAGGTAAAAAGGATTTAAAACCTTATGTTCAACACTGAGGATAAAACTTCAATCTATTGTAATGATGTCCATCTGTGTCAAAAGATGAATACCCACTTCTCTCTGTAGAGATCCTGGACATTAGCAGTGGTGTTACTGTAAACTTAACAATAAGACCACTGGACTGCAATGATCAAATTGGCCCTTAGTTCCCTTGAAATCACCCTGTGCAGACGAAATGCTGGGTGACTATATATTAGACGGCTGTGTTCTGCCAGACATGACCAGGAGAAACACAAGCACCCAGGTCACTGGCCCAGCTGTGTAGGCCTTTTTCACTGCATTGGGATGTTCGTCTGTGAAATAACTTCAGAAATTTAAAATATTTTGATTCAACAGTTCCTCACCTGTCTTTCATAGCCTTTCCACTTTTTTTAATAATGTCTTAATGCCATACGTCTTAATATCAGTAACCAAATCATGTACAGCAAGGGTTTTCACCATGGTCATCCAATCTTTTCTTTTGAATATTATAACCCAATATCCATTATAAATGAAACGTCCCCATAGCTGTTGTATGTTCACAATAATATTGTAATGGAGTTTTCTTGCCATCAGAAAACAAGGGACCCATGGGTCATGGCGCTCAGCTGAAGTTTGAAATTTTTGCAAATGCAAAACATGCAAAATATTCTATTGTAATGTTTTTCATATATATTAGCATATGATAAGCTAAGTGGAAAGGGGCCCTCCTACTTGGTTATAATAAAGTTCTCAATATATGATTGCAAAACTAATACTCTGACAAGACTGTCATGAAGAAAAACAGTAAAAGTTTTGAGAAAATGTGATGCATATGAAAAATTTTCAGATGGACAGGCAAGTGGACAGAATGGACTAATACCTTTATTTCACTTTCAAGGGAATAATGCATTGAAGTTTATGTTTAAGCCTATTTTCTTAGCATACCCACTTTTTCCATTAATAGTTTTTTATCAGATTTATTTTTTATTTATTTACAAGTTTTATAAATTTGTAATAAAAAATCTGAAAATATAAGTTAAAATATCAGTATTCTAAGTTGCAATCATAATTTATCTGGAGTGTAGCTCATATCAGGTCATATTATGCATACACATATATTTTATTATTTTTAAATCACAAATGTTTAAACTGAATTTAAAAGAAAATAAATCCACAACATGGCATCTTCAAGATTATTCCTTGAATCACTATAAAAAAAAGTTTTGTACACTGGAGTTTTCAGTACATGCTTAATTTTATTCACCGAAATAAAAGATTCAGTAGATTTGATAAAATAAAACCATCTTTTCAAATAAAGTATACACACTGTTAGTTGAATGAGGGACAAACAACATGATTGTGCTAATTACTAACTCAGCTATAATTATTTACTGGAATTAATAGTCAATTTCACTGGTGAAGTTTTACTCTTCTGAAGTAAAGAATAACATTCTTATGAACATCCACACTTTCATAGCAATACACCACTCTGTAGACACAATTAAATGTGCACTTTAATCATTGTAACCCTGGTGGTACAATACAAAATCTAAAATGTAGCATAGCCTAGATTAAGAATGAATCAAATACAGAAAATTATAACATTAATCTAGTTTATGCACTTGCTGAGGGGGGGGGGTGCAGGGCAGAGGGGAAGCCTGCTGGTAATGGCCAAGCTGAGCCAAGGCAAGCTGCCTGGAGAGCGTTACATAATACAAGTGAAGGCTGTACTACTAGGTTGGCTTGATGTAAACAACACTTGACATGGTGTATGAAAACTTGAATAAAAGCTTCTCTTTTCAATCAATTCCTTTGAAATTTCAGATTTTAAAAGATTAAATCCTTATGTAAATATGCTCTGAAAATTAAATCAACAGTGCTTACAGGAAACAAGGGACCCATGGGTCACAGAGCTCAGCTGACTGTGACAGTTATAACTGCATCACCTTAGATTTTTTGAAGTTGCAATAAAAATACAACCCTCAGTGCTCAGGAACTAGGGCTCAATGACTGGCGGAGGGGGGGGGGGGGAAGAGTTACAACACATTTGGATATAAATGCAGAATATGGAATTAAATTCAATGGTGCTTACAGGGACTGGTGGGAGTTACAGCACCTCTGTATATATGTAAAGGAAAAAATTTAATTTAAATGAAATTATTTTTAAATATTTAACAAGGGACCTATGGGTCACTGTGCTCAGCTGACGTTAACCTTGAAGGTAAAAATCTCAAATAATATCAAATGGAGATAAAGTGTAAGAGGAAGAGGTAATAAAGGCCATGGTTGGTTTATATGATTGGTTTGTATTGATGAGCAAGAAATTGTTGCAAAAAATATTTTGTGACCTGACCATGTGTTTCCTAATGTTAAAACTAAAGCATGTGAGCAGTTTGTGAACAAATGATCTGTACTATTACCATGATCATTAGTTGGTTTTTCGATTAACTGTAGACATTTCAGTAGTTTACACATTTGTTCAATTGGATCTATTTTTTGTATAATATATATTATTAAATATATATGTATTTTTTTAATGATATGTATACAGTTGAATTGGAGCTAATAAACAACATAAAACGGGGCAAACAAAGCCTTATCTCAAATTCTGCTGAGGCAGGAAAATAATGAACAAATGTTTGTATTAAATCCTCATTTTTTTTATCACATCAATTATTTTCTAATTTAAGTTTATATTTCTATACATTTCCAATTTAACATATATATCTGAATATAAAAGTTGATTCATAATTCTCAACTGCATCATCATAAATCTCAATCTTGTCAGATAACACCACATCATGCATACAAATGTTTATTTAACTTTTAAATCTGCAAAACAATAAATATCTAAAAATAATACTTGATTTAGATTTCACAATTTTTAATTGTGTCTTTATTTATCCATAATGTGCTTCATATTTTATAATAATTTAAGCATACTGATGGGTTCAATTATATTTGTTAAAATCATTTAAAAGAAAACTGATTTCTTTAAAAATGCTACATTACAAAACATTGCATCTTCTTGATTACACCTTGAGTTATTTTTTCAAGGAAAGTTTTTGCATATCGGAGTGGAAACAGCATTACAATTAAGGAGATACAGTGAGAACAATAACAATTAGTGCATAACACTTGGTGGGTTGGGTTTGCGGGGGGGGGGGGGGGGGGGGGGGGGGGTGATTGGGGTGGTGATATGAGAAAAACAGTACACCTGTCACAGCAGGGGATCTCCCCCAGTGACTGTAACAATTTAAATCAGAAACCCTGGCATAGCTGACTTCCAGTGACCTGGAGTGGGACCCTGCATCTGTAATCAAAGCAAGTGACTACAGAAAAAAAAATCAATAACTAGCTTAATTTTCAAGCTTT
This sequence comes from Sipunculus nudus, assembly GCA_026874595.1. Taxonomy (NCBI): domain Eukaryota; kingdom Metazoa; phylum Annelida; class Sipuncula; order Golfingiida; family Sipunculidae; genus Sipunculus; species Sipunculus nudus. The sequence continues at coordinate 62,454,670 of CM049307.1, forward strand.
TATTTTCAAATTTCAGATTTGGACAAACTAAATATTTATGTTTATATGCTGTGAAAATTAAATCAATGGTGCTTACAGGAAAAAAACGTGCCATGGTAAAAGTTGGGCAAAATTTAAGGTACTGATTTTTTTTTAAGCTAATAACTTAAAAAATTTACAAAATTCAGATCTAATTTTTGGTAAACAATTGAATCTTAATTAAACATAGTTATATACTTGAGAAAATAGACTCTAGTTTCAAATTTTTTCATGTTAAGTGAGTTATTATTTTTCCTGATTTTTTACAAAGTCCATTATGTTTGGGCCCATAACTTAAAGAATTTATACTTTAGAGACTTAATGTCTTGCATGTACATAAGAACTATATAGAGGAATATTTATGGTAAATATGAGGAAAAACAGATGAGTGGTTTTGATATTAGGCAGTCCTGAAGTGTGAAAATAGGATTTTAATAAAAAATTGAGGTTTTTCCTTTATTTCTCAAAGGAATGAAGTCGCTAAGACCCAGTTTTCGGCTTGGTAGGAGATCTTGGGGACATCTAACATTATGCTGAATTTTGTATTCCTAGGTCTTACGGTTTCAAAACGTGCCACATCTACGGACGGACGGACAGACGGACGGACAACAGACAATGGACCACGACTATAGCTCAGATGACTTATAGTCAGCTGAGCTAACAAAAGAATCACATACTTATAACTATATAAAAATAAAATGTTTTTTTTTTAATCAATAATATATGAAAAAATATTTATATGGACATCTAATACAGGAAAGCAGATTTTTTTATGTCATGATTGAAAGTCTTTCAAGAGCTGGTTCATTTATAAATACAAAATTAGATGGTGGATCATGAGAACAATTTTATAGAAATGGTAACTTTCTACTAAAATAACTTAAAAAAAAAAAATTTTATTCAATAAAATATATTTATAATATTTCTTAATCACATTGTTTCTGAATAAATAAATATTTGTTTCTGAATAAATAAATATTTGTTTCTGAATAAAGTCATCCCGCAAACCTCTGGTCTAGCCAAACTTGCAGGACAGGAGAATATTTGGAATGAAAGATTAGGGTGTCATTAAGATATTGCATTAATTTCATTTTTAATAAACAATTAAATTTTATGCAACATTCTATCCACGGCGCTGAAGAGTGAATTTATGTCTTTCTAAATGAGTTTATATCTCATGTCCCTTATGTTTGGTCCGGGGGGAGGCATTCAAATCCAGACAACTCAACCTCAATATTGGATGGATATCAATTTTCCACACCATAATTTTATCCCAACATTGAAATTATGACCGGATGCCACAAATTTAGCAATGATTTAGTCAAATTAACGTTGCAGTGCCTCGGCTTCACATCAGACAGACATCCAATATGGCGGAAACGCTGGGGTGATCGGGAGCATTTGGTGGCCTTCTGTAGCTGTCACCAGCCGGTGCTACTCGCAATAAAATTTGAAGTATGTACGGTGATTTTGTCCGCTGAAATCGACTCAAATACATCGACTTTAACCTCAATATTGGGACAGAAATAATTTTCAACTTGAAACTTTTATCTTGACACTGAGATTATGACCGGATGCCTCAAATTCAGCGATGACTTTCTCAGATTTACATTGCCATGTCTGGGCCTCAAATGAGGCGGACATTCAATATAGCAGAAACACCAAGGTATTTGGGTGCTTTCGGGGCATTTGGCTGCTGTCACCTGCCGGTGCGCCCGCAATCATATTTGGATTATTGCGCAGGCTACGTTGTTCTTGTAAATCAACATTTTGACGTCTTTTGCAACAGTTAGAGTTACAATTATCAAATATGCTATTGTTATTATTTTTGCAACCTTGAAATAGTGCCGCAAGTTTGCCATGCTTATATGCCGGAAAAAGACTCGGGTCAACTACTGTTGATGCAGATTGGTCAAGTCAGTCATGTGATAGGGAATTCCCACGATTTACATAATATCTATGAATGAATCTATATACGAGCCATTCATGGCGTGCACAAAGCGTTCTGCAGAGCGTAACTGGGGCCGCTGATAAATCAGACTCGGGTGTCTGTTCATGACAGGATTTTGGGCAAAACAGGACTGTCCCTGTCCACATTTAGCAGGTCTCTCATGACAGGGCAATTTTAATGAGAAATGGGTTGAGACATTGGCTAAGTGTCCGTACATGGAAGGTGTTCGCTTATCCTGGTGTCCCCTCACTGCAGGTTCTGGTGTATATATTTAATGATAACGGAGAGATGATGGACACAGCTGACCACTTTGTTTCATTCTCCTAAGGGAAGAATATATTTCAATAAGATCTTAATTTTTTCTCATCCTATTTTTTTAATTAAATAAATTTTACACATTTGCAATAAAATTAATGTCCAAGTGCACAGGAATCAATGGCAGTAGAAGGGAGGGGGGGCTGGAGAGATGGTGGGATTAACAACACTTCTGCATATACATACAGGGAAAACCAAGCCTGATCTCCAATTCAGCTGAGGCAGGAAAATAATGAACAAATGTTTGTATTTGATCCTCAATTTTTATCAGATTTTGTTATTATAAGTTTATATATCTATACATATCCAATATAACAAATATATCTGAATGTAAAGTTTATTCATAATTCTAAATTGCATCATCATAAATCTCAATCTTGTCAGAAAACACCACATCATGCATACAATTGTTTATTTATTTTTACCACAAAAATATATCTTTTAAATTTGTAAAACAATAAATATCTAAAAAAAAATACTTGATTCAGATTTCACAATTTTAAATTGTGCCTTTATTTATCCATAATTTGCTTCATATTTTATAAATTTAAGCATACTAATGGGTTTTAATTATATTTTTAAAAATCATATCAAAGAAAATTGATTTCTTTAAAAATACTACATTAAGTTAACACAACATGGCATCTTCTGGATTACACCTTAAATTACTTTTTCACGGAAAGTTTTTATATATTGGAGTGGAAACAGCATTACAACTAGACATTTCTTGGCACCGCAGGTGCCAGAGTATCCCCAGACATAGTACGCCCCCCTCCCCTTTAAGAATAGGCCCCAATTTTTAGCAGCATATACTGACACTTGGCAAGCAATTATTGTTTCTTCCATCTATCAATCCACAATCTTTTTGAAGATGCTGGTCCTGTGACCTTGACCTTTTGGCACATCACAAGGCTATCCAAAATCTTCTGTCACCTTGATTTGGGATCAATCCATGCAAACGATCTGGAGATATTTAAGAGTTTGTGTGTTATTTTCAGCAGAAATGGACCTATTAAAGGTCAAGGTCACTCTCTTAGCAAAGGTCATGACCCCATTATAAATAGGCTTCGTCCCCTTACCTATATCTATACAAATGTAAAGTTTGAAAAAGATAAGTGAAATATTTTTTGAGTTATCCCACTCGCTAGGTTTTCTGCAGCGGCGGCAGTGACCTGGAGTGACACCCTGCATCTGGACAAAGCAAATGACTACAATAGAACCTCAAGAAAAAAATTCAATAACTAGCCTAATTTTCATGCTTTTATTTTCAAATTTCAGATTTAAACAAATTAAATACTTATGTTTACATGCTGTGACTAGATGTGTCAGAACGCCACGAATGCCCCCGCCTGGGGCAAATTAGAAACATTTGTTAAATTTTGTAAAAAATTTTTAAGTTCGGGAGGTGTCGTATGGTCAAAAGTAGGTCAACAAGGGAAAAATGCAAACTTGATCTGTAACGGGTCATTATCAAGCGACACACCAAAAATCAGGCCAGTATCTGCAGGCATTGTGAAAAAAAGTCCATACATGTGCATTTTTCAAAAAAAATTTCTGTCTTTCATGAAATTTTCTATGTTCAGGATCTCTGTCATATGGTCAAAAATAGGTCAACTGGGATGAAACGCAAACTCGATCTGTAACTAGTCATTATCTGCCCACACACCCAAAATCAGGCCAATATCTGCAGGCATTGCGAAAAAAAGTATACATGTGTATTTGTCATGAAAATTTCTATTTTTCATGAAATTTTCTAAGTTTAGGAGCGGTAAAACGGTCAAAAGTAGGTCAACCAGGACAAAACGCAAACTCTATCTATAACTGGTCATTATCTGCCCACACACCAAAAATCTGGCCAATATCTGCAGGCATCGTGAAAAAAAGTCTGTACATGTGTATTTGTCATGAACATTTATATTTTTCATGAAATTTCCTATGTTCAAGAGCCGTAAAACGGTCAAAAGTAGGTCAACCAGGAAGAAACACAAACTCGATCTGTAACTGGTCAATATCTGCCCACACACCAAAAATCAGGCCAATTTCTGCAGGCACTGCGAAAAAAAGTCCGCACATGTGTATTTGTCATGAAAATTTCTATTTTTCATGAAATTTTCTAAGTTAAGGAGCCGTAAAACAGTCAAAAGTAGGTCAATCAGGACGAAACGCGAACTCGATCTGTAACTGGTCATTATCTGCCAACACACGAAAAATCAGGCCAATATCTGCAGGCATTATGAAAAAAAGTCCGTACAACTGTTTGATTTCAGAATGACGGAATGACAGAATGACTGAAGGACGGAAGGACGGACATGGGTAAAACTATATGCCCTGGCCACTCTGTGGCGGGGGCATAAAAATTAAATCAATAGTAATTACAGGAACAAGGGACCCATGGGTCACGGCACTCACCTGTTATTTATGATAAAACTAGACATTTCTTGGCACCACAGGTGCCAGAGTATCCCCAGACATAGTAGGCCCCCCCCCCCCTACAAGAACAGACCCCCATTTTTAGCAGCATATACTGACACTTGGCATATTTATTGTTTCTTCCATCTAACAATCGACAATCTTGTTGAAGATGTTGGTCCTGTGACCTTGATCTTTATTAAAGATGTGTCCAGTGACCTTGACCTTTGACCTCATAACCCCAAAATCAATTTGGGTCTTGCTTTTCCAATGGGACATATGCAAGTCAAGTTTGAAATCTATACATCAATAAAAGAAGGAATTATCATCCAGAAACTTATTTTTGGACAGATGGCTACTGTGACCTTCACCTTTGACCTTGTGACCTCAAAATTGATAGTGTTCTTCCTCTCTTGGCAGGAGAACTATATGTGCAAGATGAAAGATATGAGATAAAATGTTTGGCTGAAAATGCATCCACATCTTTTTAAAGACGTGTCCTGTGACCTTGACCTTTGACCTCATGACCCCGAAATCAATTTTAGTCTTACTTTTCCAATGGGACATATACAAGTCAAGTTTGAAATCCATACATCAATAAAAGCAGGAATTATCATCCAGAAACTAATTTTTGGACATATGGCTCCTGTGACCTTCACCTTTGACCTTGTGACCTCTAAATTGATAGGGTTCTTCCTCTCTTGGCAGGTGAACTATATGTGCAAGATGAAAGATCTGAGATGAATTGTTTGGCTGAAAATGCATCCACAATCTTTTTAAAGAGGTTTCCTGTGACCTTGACCTTTGACACCAAAATTAATTCGTGTCTTGCTTGTCTAATGGGACATATATAAGTCAAGTTTGAAATCCATACATCAATAAAAGCAGGAATTATCATCCAGAAACTAATTTTTGGACATATGGCTCCTGTGACCTTCACCTTTGACCTTGTGACCTCAAAATTGATAGGGTCCTTCCACTCTTGGCAGGTGAACTATATGTGTAAGATGAAAGATCTGAGATGATTTGTTTGGCTGAAAATGCATCCACAATCTTTTTAAAGAGGTTTCCTGTGACCTTGACCTTTGACCTCATGACCCCAAAATCAATTCGGGTCTTGCTTTTCTAATGGGTCAATAACAAAGCCAAGTTTAAGATCCATACATCAATAAAAGCAGGAATTATCATCCAGAAACTAATTTTTGGACAGATGGCTCCTGTGACCTTCACCTTTGACCTTGTGACCTCAAAATTGATAGGGTTCTTCCTCTCTTGGCAGGTGAACTATATGTGCAAGATGAAAGATCTGAGATGAAATGTTTGGCTGAAAATGCATCCACAATCTTTTTAAAGATGTGTCCTGTGACCTTGACCTTTGACCTCATGACCCCAAAATCAATTTGGGTCTTGCTTTTCCAATGGGACAAATATAAGCCAAGTTTGAAATCCATACATCAATAAAAGCAGGAATTATCATCCAGAAACTAATTTTTGGACATATGGCTCCTGTGACCTTCACCTTTGACCTTGTGACCTCAAAATTGATAGGGGTCTTCCACTCTTGGCAGGTGAACTATATGTGCAAGATGAAAGATCTGAGATGAATTGTTTGGCAGAAAATGCATCCACAATATTTTTAAAGAGGTTTCCTGTGACCTTGACCTTTGACCTCATGACCCCAAATTCAATTCAGGTCTTGCTTTTCTAATGGGTCAAATACAAGTCAAGTTTGAAATCCATACATCAATAAAAGCAGGAATTATCATCCAGAAACTAATTTTTGGACAGATGGCTCCTGTGACCTTCACCTTTGACCTTGTGACCTCAAAATTGATAGGGGTCTTCCACTCTTGGCAGGTGAACTATATGTGCAAGATGAAAGATCTGAGATGAATTGTTTGGCTGAAAATGCATCCACAATCTTTTTAAAGAGGTTTCCTGTGACCTTGACCTTTGACCTCATGACCCCAAAATCAATTTGGGTCTTGCTTTTCCAATGGGTCAAATAAAAGGCAAGTTTGAAATCCATATATCAATAAAAGAAGGAATTATCATCCAGAAACTAATTTTTGGACAGATGGTTCCTGTGACCTTCACCTTTGACCTTGTGACCTCAAAATTGATAGGGGTCTTCCTCTATTGGCAGATGACTTATATGTGCAAGATGAAAGGTCTAAGATGAAATGTTTGGCTGAAAATGCATCCACAATCTTTTTAAAGATGTGTCCTGTGACCTTGACCTTTGACCTAATGACCCCAAAATCAATTTGGGTCTTGCTTTTTCAATGGGACATATATAAGTCAGACATGGGGTAATAGTAATAAGTAATAGTAATAGACTATTACAGCTTTTTCCATGTAATAGTAATAGTAATAGTAATAGACTCAAAAATTTGAGCTGTAATAGTAATAGAAATAGAAACAGAAGACAAAGTAATAGAGTAATACATATTACTTTCTATTACTTCCTGTAAGCCCCTTTATCATGAAGCATATCAACAAATAATGCTGAACATACTAGGTTCTTGTCCAGTAATTGCCCAGGATGTGCCTATTGTTGAGGCAGGCATGGGCCAGCTGCCCCATTGCTGGTGACCACCAGTGCTAATTACACAAGGGTACTGGACAGAGTAGGTCACAGCCAAATAAGTTACCTGGCATAATCTGACCATGGATTAGTAAACCATGGATAAACAGAGGCATGTTTGAGGTTAAGAGACAGATTAATAGTGTATTATTATTGTGACATGTACATCTTATCTCACATCCATCAATCCATATGCATATTCTGAAATGTACCTAGATTTGTTTTTCACAAGCCAGTTTGCATTTTAATCATTCAGAATGCAATAACACACATTCAAGAAAATATAATATGGAACCAGATACAGTGCAACCTAAAATGTTCATGATAAGCTTATGGTGTTTTCACTACCAATAACGTACTGAAGCCTACAATGCTTTAAACCAGTATAACAATCACTTGGGTAAAGTCATACTGCAGGCATGTGTATTATCTAGTTAATTTATATACATATCCTTTTTTAAAATTAAAAAAAAAATATTTTTATACTTGTTGGTTATTTCATTGTACCAATTTTGCAGACCTTCATTCAGTATCTAAAACTAGAATACGGGTAGTCGACAAGCGACTACGTGTATCCGCCAAAATCAGAGAAGGACGGGTGAAGTGAGGCATGGATTGAGTGGCAAGGGGATATAGAGTTACATATGTAAAATATTAGTATTGGATCTCTGCCACATAAACATGATTGTAGGTGGCGCCACCTGTTATTTGAACGAGAAACTATCCAAGATATATACACATGCAAAATTTCAAGTGGAAAAGTCAAACCACTGCAGAGATATGAGTGATTTTATCCCACAGCAGACAAACAGATGGACGCTGTGCAAACATGGTTGCAGGTGGCGCCACCTTTTGTTGTGTATGTTATAAAGCTATCCCAGGGCTACATTTGTGTAAAATTTTTTTCCGGATCAGTCAAACGGTTCCCGAGATATGAGCTTGGATGTCTGCAGCGTTAACATGAATGTAGGTGGCGCCACCTGTCATAAAATCAAGAAAGCTATCTAGGATGTATACGCATGCCGAATTTTAGGTGAATTAGTCAAACCATTGCAGAGATATGAGTGATTTTAACCCCAGGCAGATGAACAAATGGACACTGTGCAAACATGGTTGCAGGTGGCGCCATCTTTTGTTGTGTATGTTATAAAGCTATCCCAGGGCTACATTTGTGTAAAATTTTTTTCCGGATCAGTCAAACGGTTCCCGAGATATATGGGTTTATGTGTGGAGCGTTAACGTGAATGTAGGTGGCGCCACCTGTCATAAAATCAAGAAAGCTATCTAGGATGTATATGTATGCCGATTTTTAGGTGAATTAGTCAAACCACTGCAGAGATATGAGTGATTTTAACCCCAGGCAGATGAACAAATGGACACCGTGCAAACATGGTTGCAGGTGGCGCCACCTTTTGTTGTGAATGTTATAAAGCTATCCCAGGGCTACATTTGTGTAAAATTTTTTTCCGGATCGGTCAAACGGTTCCCGAGATATATGGGTTTATGTGTGGAGCGTTAACGTGAATGTAGGTGGCGCCACCTGTCATAAAATTGAGAAAGCTATCTAGGATGTATATGCATGCCAAATTTTAGGTGAATTAGTCAAACCACTGCAGAGATATGAGTGATTTTAACCCCAGGCAGATGAACAGATGGACACTGTGCAAACATGGTTGCAGGTGGCGCCACCTTTTGTTGTGTATGTTATAAAGCTATCCCAGGGCTACATTTGTGTAAAAAAATTTTCCGGATCGGTCAAACGGTTCCCGAGATATATGGGTTTATGTGTGTAAACAGACGCACAAACGGACGCTGGGCAGAGACGAAAGGTCAGAGGTCAAGGTCACTTGGTTAGGCACCAGTTCACATGTGACCCGATAATTTGTGTAAGTTTCGGAAAAATCTGTCCAGTAGTCTCAGAGGAGTTCTCCGGAAACGAACGCGGCGGCGGCGGCGGAGGCGGCGGCGGCGGCGGCGGCGGCGGCGGAACCCGGTCAAAAACATAGTATCCGCAAAACTTCGTTTTGGCGGATACAATTATGTTAAATTATATTTTGAAAATTAAATGAACCATTTTTATCACTATTTTGATTTATTTGATTATATAATATGAGAATATAAGTAACTGTTAATATTTTATTATTTAATATCAGAAATTTTGATATCAAATCATTAGATCCTGTTGTGTACAAAATAAAAGTACAAGATTGTTTAATACCAAATTTATAGTGAAAGTGATTTAAATATCATTTAATTTGTTTTATACAATTGATGTAAGTTTAAATCACTCTCCATATTCCTAAATCGTCCTATGCTGGTTTTGCTGCAATAAAGAAGGGCATGCCTGAAGAATAAAAGCCATGCATGCTACGATAATTGTAAAGTTTACCACCTCTCTGTTCACTCTCAAGATGTATCATGTGTTGGAATAAAACATGGAATCACATCCAAATGAACATATACACCCGAGAAGATGGGGTACTTTTGTCTCCAGTTTAGTTCTGTCCAGAATCTTGACGTCAAAAGTATTTTTATTGGATATATTTATAAGGATTGGGAAACAGGACACAGCCCTACATAAATTCCTCTCCTGATACATACATAAAGGACTGAATTGTCAGCTTTGATACTAAATAATAATATGCATTAATCATGAATAATTCCTCTGGAGACAATTTTTAGTTACACTAAAAATCTTTATTTATTAACCATGTGAAAGAAGATTAAATCTAAACGGAAGTATGTACTATAAAATAAATTTATATATATGAAAATAATATAAAATGTACAAGTATGCATATAAGTATGAATCAATATTTTACATATAATAGGGCCTTTACAATGGGTTGCTTTTAAATTACATGTATTCAAGAGTTCATACAATTATCTTATAAATTTGACTTGAAATCCCCAATAACAATCATTGATGATTTAAAATATAAAAAAAAACCTGAATTAAAGAAGCTGAAATAATTAAGATCTCCAGTATCATTAGGCTTCTTGTAAATAACAAACACAGTATAAGAAAATTTTGTAGGTAACTGGATGATATCGGTGCTTTAAATATTATTTAGAGGTGATTGTAGTGCTAGTTTATAGCACTCATGGCTGCCCTGTGAAGGTCTAGAATCCTCACATCAGTTTTAGTAATAGTAATAGTAATAGTAATAGTAATAGATACCCCAGTAATAGTAATAGTAATAGTAATAGAAGATAAAATGTGGTAATAGTAATAGTAATAGTAATATCAGAAATTGAAAGTAATAGTAATAGTAATAGTAATAGAACAACTGTAATAGACCCCATGTCTGATATAAGTCAAGTCTGAAATCATTACATCAATAAAAGCAGGAATTATCATCCAGAAACTAATTTTTGGACAGATAGCTCCTGTGGCCTTGACCTTTGACCTTGTGACCCCAAAATTTATATGGATCATCCACTATTGGCAAGTGAGCTATATATTCAAGATGGAAGACCTGGGATGAAAGTTTGGCTTAAAATGCATCCACAGTATCTTTAACAAGGGACCTATGGGTCACGACGCTCAGCTGTTATATATGATAAAAAAATATTATTTAGAAATGAGGCACATGCTGGTTTTGTGTGGTAATAAATATAAGCTGTATTATAAGTTGTTGTTTAGCTTATGTATGATTTTGATAGTACCTTTGGAGACAGGGAGGAGGATTGATTTCATTTATTTTATTAACAAATGGAGTACTACTGTCACACAGATTTTGACTTGGCCATATAACTTATAAGCAGAACATATAATATAAGACTTCAACTAATATAAGAGTTTAACTATTTATTAAAAAAATTACAAATATTGTCCCAAATATAATTTTTATTAAAAATAATAAGAGAATCGTATGATTTTTTAAAATGAAATATAACTGATATGATTATTAAAATAATATTAAAGAATATATTCATGAATGCATTCATGAATACATTTTGAAAGTATTTGCACGAGTATTCATATACTTTCATTTTTACCTGAATTCCCATTCTTTATGCAAGAAATTTAATGGAGTACATAATCATATTCATATTTAAATACAATTACAAAGTATTCACACCATGTCTGGTATTTATTCAGTTTTCACCAAACAATGATGTTGAGAATCCAGAATATACAAAATTCACACATTTAAATAATGATCATAAGTACCTGGTTTTATGGCTTTTATTTATATTAAAAATAACTGTAAAAAATTCATTCTGGACTTATTTCACATCAATGTACACACTAGACACAGTAGGAATCTAGATTAATATTATCAACTGCATCTTTGTCTATCATTAATTTCCTTCATATAATCCCTAATGATTAGTAATGAATAATATGATTTACTTCTTTATCATTAAAATTGAACTGAAAATGCCATAGGTGACTGCATGGTGTTATTTGGAATATGTGACATTCTACCCATCGATACAAGATTCTTTTATCATCAGTAACTGCAAGTTAATTTCCTGTTATTATAAACTAACAAATTCCTTTTCTATTTTTCTTTAATTTGTTATTAAAAACCAATAAAAATTTATTAATTTATTGTTTATTGTTATGTTGTTGGTTAAAACTACTAGATGAGTTGGGTTGGACACCTGGATCAACTGTGGCTGGCCATAAGCTGCCTGGATTCTCGCCTCAAGCGTGCATAATTTGATGAAAGGTCAACAAGGTCAACATACAGGCGACTCAAGAGGGGCTGGAGAGAGCCAAAGTCTGACAGGGTCTCATAAAAAACATTAATAAAAGCTACAATATTTGGCCAATTTCTTTAAGCTTTCTAAACTAAAAAGCTGAAATCCTTATGTGTGCATGATATGAAAATTATATCAACAGTGCTCACGGGAAACAAACGTGCCATGGTCACAGTTGGGCAATATTTAAGGTACTAATTTTATATTTATACTAATAACTTATAAAATATGAAAAATTCAGAACTAATTTTGGGTATTCAATTGAATCTTGATTAAATAATGTTACATCCCTGACAAAAAAATCTCTAGCTTCAGCAATGTCCTTGTTAAGGGAGTAAATATATTTCTTGTTTTTTAAAAAGTGCATTATGTTTGGGCCCATAACTTAAAACAATTATGCAATACTGACATCATTCTGGCATGTGCATAGCGAATGTATAGAAAAATATGTCTATATTTATGATTAAAGTCAGATCAGTGGTTTTGATATTAGGCAGTCTTAAAGTGTAACAATGGGTTTTTAATGGAAAAATGAAGTTTTTCATTGATATCTCGAAGGAATTAAGTCCTAGTGACCAAATTCTTGGCATGGTAGGGGATTTTGGAGAAATCTAACTGTATGCCAAATTTAAGGAACTTAGAGCTGAAGCTTGGGAGCTGAGCTCTAGCAAACTGCATAACACTAGCAATATGTGACATGGTGCTTGAAAACTTGAATAAAATCTACAGTTTTTGATCAACTGGTTTCAAATTTTTGGTGTTAACAGTTGAAATGCTAACAAAAACATGCTGTGAAAATTAAATCCACAGCAGTTACAGCAAAAAAAACGTGCCATGGTCAAAGTTGGGCAAAATTTAAGGTACCAATTTTTTATTTTTGCTAATATTTTAAAAAATTTAAAAGATTTTGATCTAATTTTGGGTATACAATTTAATTTTGATTAATAAAAGTAATATTACTGGAAAAAAGTGCTTAGCTTTAACAAGTTTTGTGTTAAGTGATAAAATTTCTTTCCTGATTATTTACAAAATGCATTATGTTTGGGCCCATAACTTTTTTAAATTATATAATACAGACCTAATTTCTGGCATGTACATAGGAATTATATAGAAGATTATTTATAGGAAATATGAGGAAAAACAGATGAGTGGTTTTGATATTAGGCAGTCCTGAAGTGTGAATATAGGTTTTTAATAAAAAATTGAGGTTTTTCCTTAATTTCTCAAAGGAATGAAGTCGCAAAGACCCAGTTTTCGGCTTGGTAGGAGATCTTGGGGACATCTAACATTATGCTGAATTTTGGATTCCTAGGTCTTACGGTTTCAAAACGTGCCACATCTACGGACGGACGGACGGACGGACGGACGGACGGACGGACGGACGGACAGACGGACGGACGACGGACAATGGACCACGACTATAGCTCAGATGACTTATAGTCAGCTGAGCTAAAAACAGGCAGAGAGATGGAAAACAAAGCAAATAACTTTAATTTCCATTCTACTGAGACAGGAAAATAATGAACAAATATTTGCATTAGATACTATTTTTCCTTTTGTTAAGTCATTTTTTTTAAAGTTTAAAATTTTACTTTATATTGACAGTATATCATATATATATATCTGAATATTTAAATTGATTCACAAATCTAAATTGCATCAATAATTATACTTATTTTTAGTCAGATAACATCAAATTATGCACACAGATATATTTCTTTTTTTTTTATAAAATATATTTTTTAAATTTGCAAGGCAATAAATATATGAAAATAACACTCCAGAATTCACAATTTTAAATTGCACCTTTATTTATCCATGATATGTTTCATATATTATCAAATTATGTCTACTGATGGGTTAAATTATATTTTGTTTAATTATTTAAAAAGAAAAAATTTCTTTAAAATGCTACATCAGAACTCCTGGATTACTTCTTGAATTAATATTTCAAGAAAAGTTGTTCACAATGATAAAAAACAGCTTTACATTTAAAGAAATAAAGTTGACAATAACAAACCATGTAGGCAATATATTGGTGATGGGGGGGGGAGGGGGGACTGGGGGGGTGTTAGGGTAAGACCGATGAGAATAAGTATATGTTTATTACAGCAGGGGTGTTCTGCCAGTGCTGCATCACTAATAAGGTTACCTAGGCAAGGCTGTAGTGAGCAAGAGTGGGGTCTTGGATATACAAAATGCAAATACATTAGAGCATCTGAAAAATTTCAATAATTAGAATAATTTTTTAGCTTTTACTTACAAAATTTCAGAATTCAACAGATTAAATCCACATGTATCCCAGCTGTGAAAAATAAATTAACTATACTTACGAGAAGAAAACGTGCCATGGTCAAATTTGGGCAAAATTTAAGGTACCAATTTTATATTTTTGCTAATATTTTAAAAAATTTAAAAAGATTTTGATCTAATTTTGGGAATACAATTAAATTTTGATTAGTTAAAGCTATATTACTGAAAAAAAGTCCCTAGCTTTAACAATTTTTTGTGTTAAGTGACCAAATATTTTTTATGATTTTTTACAAAGTGCAATATGTTTGGACCCATAACTTTTTTAAATTATAAAATACAGACCTAATTTCTGGCATGTACATAGGAACTACATAGAGGAATATTATTATAAAAATGAGGAAAAACAGATGAGTGGTTTGGATATTATGCAGTCCTGAAGTGTGAAAATATGTTATTAATTAAAAATTGAGGTTTTTCCTAAATTTCTCAAAGGAACGAAGTCGCAAAGACCCAGTTTTCGGCTTGGTAGGAGATCTTGGAGACATCTAACATTATGCCAAATTTTGGATTCCTAGGTCTTACGGTTTCAAAACGTGCCACATCTACGGACGGACAGACGGATGGACGACGGACAATGGACCACGACTATAGCTCAGATGACTTATAGTCAGCTGAGCTAAAAAACACGCCATAGCCAAAGATGGACAAAATTTAAGGTATAGTTTTTTATTTATGCTTATAACTAAAAAAATTTGCAAAATTCAGATCTAATTTTTGGTTACCAACTGGATCTTGATTTAATAAAGTTATATCCCAGAAAAAAAGTCTCCAGCTTCAGCAATTCTCATGTTAAGTGAGTAAATATGTTTCCTGATTTTTAAAAAATTGCATTATATTTGGGCCCATAACTTCAAAACAATACTCAATTCTGACCTAATTTTTGGTATGTTAATAGAAAATGTATGGAAGAATGTGAATACTAAATATGATAAAAAAACAGACCAGTGGTTTTGATATTAGGCAGCCCTGAGTTGTAACATTGGTATTTTTATGGAAAATGGAGGTTTTTCCTTAATATTTTAAAAGAACTAAGTCCTAGTGACCCAATTTTCAGTATGGTAGGAGATTTTGGGGACATCTAACTGTATGCAAACTAACTGTATGCAAAATTTTGGATTCCTAGGTCTTATGGTTTCAAAACGTGCCACATCTACATACGGACGGACGGACAGACGACGGACAAAGGACCACAACTATAGCTCAGATGACTTATAGTCAGCTAAGCTAAAAATCTCCCAATAAAGTTAAATGAAAGTTGAATGTGATTATTTCAAAACCCTGTGACAGAACACATCCTCTTTGGACCAAGGTTATGATAGTGTGACCACTGAAATAAGACGACTGGTTACTCAACTTTAACATTATTGTAAAGTCTATCATTATATTGAATCAGGGAATAATGTAAACTATAACAATCTTGCTTTATCCATATATTTCTTTCTAGATATAGATCATATCACAAATTAAATCAGTTAAAATTTTTTTTTTCCATTTCTCAAGGTGGAATGGTTTTGGTACTCAGTTGGATCATAAACAAGGGACCCATGGGTCACGGCGCTCAGCTGAAGTTTGAAATTTTTGCAAATGCAAAATGTGCAAAATATTCTATTGTAATGTTTTTAATTTATATAAGAATATGAGAAGCTAAGAGGAAAGGAGCCTGCCTACTTGGATATAGTAAAGTTCTAAATATATGATTGCAAAACTAATACTCTGACAAGACTGTCATGAAGAAAAACAGTAAAAGTTTTGAGACACTGTGATGCATATGAAAAATTTACAGATGGACAGGCAAGTGGACAGAATGGACTAATACCTTTATTTCACTTTCAAGGGAATAATGCATTTAAGTTTATATATAAGCCTATTTTTTTAACATATCCACTTTTTCCATTAAAAGTTTTTATCTGAATCATTTTTTTTATTTACAAGTTTTATAAATTTTTAATAAAAAAAAACTGAAAATATTAGTAAAAATATTAGAATTGTTGCAAAAGTTACAATCATTATATATCCAGAGTAAAAAAACTGAAAATATAAGTTAAAATATTAGAATTGTTGCAAAAGTTGCAATCATTATATATCCAGAGTGTAGCTCATATTGGGTCATATTATGCATACACATATATTTAATTATTTTTAAATCACAAATGTTTAAGCTGAATTTAAAAAAAAATAATGCAACAACATGGCATCTACAAGATTATTCCTTGAATCACTATTAAAAAGTTTTGCACATTGGAGTTTTCAGTACATGCTTAAAATAAAAGAAAAGATTCAGTAAATTTGATAAAACTAGAATACGGGTAGTCGACAAGCGACTACGTGTATCCGCCAAAATCAGAGAAGGACGGGTGAAGTGAGGCATTGATTGAGTGGCAAGGGGATATAGAGTTACATGTGTTAAATATTAGAATGGATCTCTGCCACATAAACATGATTGTAGGTGGCGCCACCTGTTATTTGAACGAGAAACTATCCAAGATATATACACATGCAAAATTTCATGTGGAAAAGTCAAACCACTGCAGAGATATGAGTAATTTTATCCCACAGCAGACAAACAGATGGACGCTGTGCAAAAATGGCTGCAGGTGGCGCCACCATTTTTGTTCATGTTATAAAGCTATCCAAGGGCTACATTTGTGTAAAGTTTTTTTCCTGATTGGTCAAACGGTTTCCGAGATATAAGCTTGGATGTCTGCAGCATAAACGTGAATGTAGGTGGCGCCACCTGTCATAAAATCAAGAAAGCTATCTAGGATGTATACACATGCCGAATTTTAGGTGAATTAGTCAAACCACTGCAGAGATATGAGTGATTTTAACCCCAGGCAGATTAACAAATGGACACTGTGCAAACATGGTTGCAGGTGGCGTCACCTTTTGTTGTGTATGTTATAAAGCTATCCAAGGGGTACATTTGTGTAAAAAATTTTTCCGGATCGGTCAAACGGTTCCTGAGATATATGGATTTATGTGTGGAGTGTTAACGTGAATGTAGGTGGCGCCACCTGTCATAAAATCAAGAAAGCTATCTAGGATGTATACACATGCCGAATTTTAGGTGAATTAGTCAAACCACTGCAGAGATATGAGTGATTTTAACCCCAGGCAGATGAACAAATGGACATTGTGCAAACATGGTAGCAGGTGGCGCCACCTTTTGTTGTGTATGTAATAAAGCTATCCCAGGGCTACATTTGTGTAAAAATTTTTTCCGGATTGGTCAAACGGTTCCCGAGATATATGGGATTATGTGTGGAGCGTTAACGTGAATGTAGGTGGCGCCACCTGTCACAAAATCGAGAAAGCTATCTAGGATGTATATGCATGCCGAATTTTAGGTGAATTAGTCAAACCACTGCAGAGATATGAGTGATTTTAACCCCAGGCAGATGAACAGATGGACACTGTGCAAACATGGTTGCAGGTGGTGCCACCTTTTGTTGTGTATGTTGTAAAGCTTTCCCAGGGCTACATTTGTGTAAAAATTTTTTCCGGATCGGTCAAACGGTTCCCGAGATATATGGGTTTATGTGTGGAAACAGACGCACAAACGGACGCTGGGCAGAGACGAAAGGTCAGAGGTCAAGGTCACTTGGTTAGGCACCAGTTCACATGTGACCCGATAATTTGTGTAAGTTTCGGAAAAATCTGTCCAGTAGTCTCAGCGGAGTTCTCCGGAAACGAACGCGGCGGCGGCGGCGGCGGAACCCGGTCAAAAACATAGTATCCGCAAAACTTCGTTTTGGCGGATACAATAAAACATCTTTTCAAATTAAGTATACACACTGTTGGTTGAATGAGGGACAAACAATATCATTGTGCTAATTACTATCTCAGCTTTAATTTATTACTGGAATTTCACACCTGGTTAAGTTTTTACTCTTCTGAAGTGAATTACTTATCTGATGAACATCCACACTTTCATAGCAATACACCACTTTGTGGACACAATTAAATGTGCACTTTAATCATTGTAAACCTGGTGGTTCAATACAAAATCTAAAATGTAGCGTAGCTTAGAATAAGAATGAATCAAATACAGAAAATAATAACATTCATCTAGTTTATGCACCATCTGGGGGGGGGGGCAGAGGGGAAGCCTGCTAGTAGGGGCCAAGCTGAGCCAAGGCAAGCTGCCTGGGTTAGTTACATAATGCAAGTGAAGGCTGTACTACGAGCTGGGCTAGATGTAAACAACACTTGGCATGGTGTATGAAAACTTGAATAAAAGCTACTCTTTTCAATAAATTCCTTTGAAATTTCAGATTTTAAAAGATTAAATCCTTTGATATATGCTGAGAAAATTAAATCAACAGTGCTTACAGGGAAAAAACGTGTCATTGCCAAAGTTGGATAAAATTTAAGGTATTGATTTTTTTATTTATGCTAATAACTTGAAAAATTTGCAAAATTCAGATCTAATTTTGGGTAAACAATTGAATCTTGATTAAATAAAGTTATATTCCTGAAAAAAAAGTCTCTAGCTTCAGCAATTCTCATGTTAGGTGAGTAAATATATTTCCTGATTTTTAAAAATTGCATTATATTTTGGCCCATAACTTCAAAATAATACCTAACACTGATCTAATTTTTGGTATGTTTATAGGAAATGTATGGAAAAATATGAACACTAAATAAAATCAAAAACAGATCCGTGGTTTTGATATTAGGCAGCCTTGAAGTGTAACAATGGCTTTTTTATGGAAAATGGAGGTTTTTCCTAAATATTTTGAAGGAACGAAGTCCTAATGACCCAATTTTCGATATGGTAGGAGATTTTGGGGACATCTAATGGTATGCAAAATTTTGGAATTGTAGGTCCAACAGTTTCAAAACGTGCCCTGTTAACGAACGGGTGGCCGGACGGACGACGGACAATGGATCATGACTATAGCTCAGATGACTTATAGTCAGCTGAGCTAAAAATTACTCCACCAGAGGTCTGCAACAGTGCCAGTTTCTATATGAGAAGTGGATCGAGACAGATGTAGAAACAGACAAATGCTTCTTTTTCTGCATCCACATCTATATATATTTCAAGGGCTGGTTACTGAGAGTTTTGTTACTATATTGATAATAAGCACAAGATGATTGATGAAACATCATTTTTTTATGATAGTCACATCCTGAGGCCATGCAAGTGTGGTTAAGCAGTTTTCCCTAGCTGCCATATGGAGTCACAATTTTCTAACAATTGGTTTGGTCTGCTGTCCCAACAGATATTGCAAATCTTTACAATTCTGATCAGAATGTTATGCCAGAAGAGATGCAGATTTTGATCTGACATTCATTGCATTTATATCAACTTTATTATTTATATAACTTTTTAGCTAAATAATAAAAAAAATAAACAAGATTTCTAAGCCACATTCCACTTTCCAAAGAGGGATATAACAGGTGACCCATGGATCATGACGCTCAGCTGACTGGAAAGAGATTTGCCAAAGGAAATTTTATCATCTGAATGATAGTATATACCCATTCAACTGAAGCATCAAACAGATTAACCAACAGGCCAAGATTGTGACTGACTCAAAAAAAGAGAAAAAATGCATAAACTTTAAAAAAAAATACAGGTGGTTCCACCAGTCTGCAGAAACTAATAAAAACACTTAATGGTCAATATCCATGCAAAGAATCATGGTGAACTCTGCATTAGTTGTTCAGATACTTCAGCTTTTGTATCAAATTTTTCATTATTCTGAGGGATACTTTGGAGTCCTATAGCTTGAAGGATATGGGTAACAGAGACCTAATTTCAGGTTTCCACAGACACTTTTCATGGGCCTCCTTGCATGACAAGAATGAAGATTGTATGTCCTGTTGTTACAATTTGTGCCACGGTAACAGATGACAGCATCCTTAAAGGTCTCAAAAATAGAGAAAAAAATTCGTAAAAAAACCTGAACAAATACAGGTGGTGCCACCAGTCTGCAGAAACTGATGAAACACTCAATAATCAATATTCATGCAGAGAATCATGGTGACCTCTGCATTAGTTGTTCAGAAACTTCAGCTTTTGTATCAAACTGTCCATTATTCTGAGGGATACTTCAGAGTCCTATAGCTCAAAGGATATGGGTAACAGAGACCTAATTTCAGGTTTCCCTGTAGACTTTTCACGGGTCTCCCAGTGTGTCAAGAATGAAGATTCTAGGTCCAGTCGTAACGATTTTTACCCTGTCGACATAACTACATCCTTAAAGATCTCAAAAATAGAGAAAAAAAATTGTAAAAATTTGAAAAAATACAGGTGGCATCACCAGTCTGCAGGAACTGATGGAACACCTCTTGATTAATATGTATGCCAAAAATCATGACCATCAGTTTTGAAGTTATTAAGATGTTGCAGTTTGTTTTTATCAAATTTTTCATTATTCTGGGGTGTAATTGGGAGCCCCACAGCTCAAAGGATATGGGTAACAGAGACCTTATTTCAGGTTTCCATGGAGACTTTTCATAGGTCTCTCACTGTGTCAGGAATGAAGATTCTAGGTCCAGTCTTTACAATTTGTGCCCTGTTGACAGATGTTCACATTTTGAAAGGTCTCAAAAATAGCGAAAACAATTCGTAAAAAATCGAAAAATAAAGGTGGCGCCACCAGTCTGCAGGAAGTGATGAAACTTCTCATGATCAATATGTATGCAAAAAATAATGACCATCAGTGATGTAGTTAATGAGATATTGAAGTTTTTGTATGAAATTTTTGACTATTCTGGGGGGGGGGGGTACTTTGGGGCCCCATAGCTTGAAAGATATGGGTAACAGAGACCTAATTTCTGGTTTCTATGGAGACTTTTCATAGATCTCTCAGTGTGTCAAGAATTAGGATTCTAGGTCCAGTCTTTACGATTTTTGCCATGTAAACAGATGTTCACATTTTTAAAGGTCTCAAAAATAGAGAAAAAAATTTGTAAAAAATCGAAAAATACAGGTGGCGCCACCAGTCTGCAGAAACTGATGAAACATCTCATGATCAATATGTATGCAAAAAATAATGACCATCAGTGATGTAGTTAATGAGATATTGAAGTTTTTGTATGAAATTTTTGACTATTCTGGGGGGGGGGTACTTTGGGGCCCCATAGCTTGAAAGATATGGGTAACAGAGACCTAATTTCTGGTTTCTATGGAGACTTTTCATAGATCTCTCAGTGTGTCAAGAATTAGGATTCTAGGTCCAGTCTTTACGATTTTTGCCCTGTTAACAGATGTTCACATTTTTAAAGGTCTCAAAAATAGAGATAGAATTTGTAAAAAATCGAAAAACACAGGTGGCGCCACCAGTCTGCAGAAACTGATGAAACATCTCATGATAAATATGTATGCAAAAAATAATGACCATCAGTGATGTAGTTAATGAGATATTGAAGTTTTTGTATGAAATTTTTTAATATTCTGGGGGGTACTTTGAGGCCCCATACCTCGAAGGATATGGGTAACAGAGACCTGATTTCTGGTTTCAAAGGAGATTTTTCATGGACCTCTCAGAATGTAAAGTTACAAGATTCTAGGTCCAGTGGTTACGATTTTTGCCCTGTTAACAGATGTTCACATTTTTAAAGGTCTCAAAAATAGCGAAAACAATTCGTAAAAAATCGAAAAATAAAGGTGGCGCCACCAGTCTGCAGAAACTGATGAAACATCTCATGATAAATATGTATGCAAAAAATAATGACCATCAGTGATGTAGTTAATGAGATATTGAAGTTTTTGTATGAAATTTTTTAATATTCTGGGGGGTACTTTGAGGCCCCATAGCTCGAAGGATATTGGTAACAGAGACCGGATTTCTGGTTTCCAAGGAGATTTTTCATGGACCTCTCAGAATGTAAAGTTACAAGATTCTAGGTCCAGTGGTTACGATTTGTGCCAGGTTAACGGACAGACAGACGGACGGACAGATGGACGACAGACAAAGAGTGATCGCTATAACTCAGATGTTTACAGTCAGCTGAGCTAAAAAACAGTATAATAGTTAATAAAACATATTTACAAATATGTTTCATGCTTCATTTATTTCTAAATCTCTGTTGCAGGGTTTCATACTAGAGTGCTTCAAATGACTAAAGCTGAATACAACACAAACTGCACATTTTAAGCAAAGATAGCAGGCAACACAGAATCTTAAAAACAGCATGCAACAGTTGCATGTGGTAACAGCATGCAACACTTGCAAAGAAAATGTTGCATCATACAAACTGGCCTTAGCAGAGAGCTAAATAAACAGGTATAAAGAGGCCATGAAAACTCTGGTGCCTTAATTTCATCTCTTTGACTGAAATATAAAATATGTACCACATTGAAATGTTAATGTCATGATAATAATGGGCTAAAAAGTAAAATGAAAGATAAAATATGTGACACTTGTACCTGTGATCTTCCCAGGCAATGATTACGTCTGGCACTGGTGTAAACAAATCACACGGCTGTATTCTGTATTTCATGCGGTTCCTGCCAATGCATGCCCCACACCTTTTCAATATATCTGGACAACTTGTCATTCTAAATCCTCATATATATAACAACCATAATAAAGAAACATTTACTTCAGAAACTTTCCAATTTTGTCTACAAAGTCTAATCCACAAAATCTTCAATTCAGCTGTTTCTGGATTTGTATTGTAATCGACTGAAAGAGATCTCCCCTGTTAAAGTCCTCTTAAGAAAATCCTGTTTCTAAAATATCTATCCTCTCAAAAAAAACCTCCATTGCATTTGATTATCTCCGCAACTGTTATCAAGTATCCAAACTTTCTTCCCTGAAGTGGTAACTCCCAAGATCACACTCACAAATAGTGATTTTATGATGGCTGTTATTGTTCCTGTTAACCTAACTGGCACAATTCGTTTGCAGGTAAAGTAAGGTAAGTTTGATCATCATATCAGAGTCTGTAGTTTGGTTGAAGTTACTTAGTATCAACTTCAAAACAGTGAAAAAAATATGATTTTGTTATTTTGTTGATATGGGCTGATAAATACACAAGACAAACTCCCTTTCTTTACAAAAGCCATCATAGTGGCTGGATGGGTGTGTTTCAGTCTTATATTAAGCTTTGCAATGTAAACCATAAACAATCTTGCTTTATCCATTGTTCAATGGGACCATTAAATCGTCTTTGACTAATCCATTTCTTTCTCAATTAGGACATCACCCATTTGATTAATTTCCCCTGGCTTTGGTAGTAATTGCAAACCATATAAAAAGAGTCCTGTAAATGATTTTCATATTGTTCTAAATATCTGCCATATTCCTTATACAATACTTCAGACAAATAAACCATGCGTTGACAAATAACCACTTAGCATGGCTAATATTTTGAGAATTCACGCCAAAAAAAATACACAGGTAAGTTGCTGTAAAGTATTCCAGGTGAAAACACTTGTTTCTTGCAGTGGGTGAGGTTGACTATGGGTGAGCTGATACAGGACCGTTGGTCACACATTCCTGTGTTACTGTGTACTGAGAAAGGACACCAGCTGGCCTGGAATGTGTACATATGATATTAATAACAAAGTCTGCAGGGATTTACACATCAAGACTCAGACAAGTTTATTCCAGGTTAGGCCACACCAGAAAAATACATTGCTCTACAGACTCATATATTGTATATAGAGAGCAAAAATATATAAAGCACAAGGGTGTTATTTTTAATTTCTAGTTATGATAAATGTGAAAATTTGCACTAAGCAGACAAAAAGGTGCTTCAAATCTTGAAACGGTTCATATGAACATCTCAAAGTTTAATCCGATTTAGATTATATACCATTAAGAATGAAAATCTCACATAATTAACAATTTTTTTTAGTGGCTTAGACAAAAGAATAGCAAAATTAACCCTTCACTCTTTCACTTTTTATAAATTTTGAACAAATTCTGACACTCTTTACATACAAACATTACAGGCAATATCTTGTCCATCTTTTTTTGTACCTTCACCAAATTTTCAACGGTCCATGACTCCCTGTATACATTGCTTTAGGTTAATGGAAACTTTAGAACTGAAAATAAATAAAAGGTATGTTTGCCCTAAGAGAATCTAACAACATGGTGTTTGGATGTTCTGGTCCCAATTTCAAGTGTACTTTGGGGAGTCTCCCAGCAGTGGAGACTTAAAAAGAACATTTGGTTAATTGCCTCTGCCAGCAGTGTATATATATTCATCCCTGCTTGTGTTTCCTTGTGTGTATGTTTGTGAACAAACACTAACAATATAACTCATGCCATCATGAAAGGAATCTCATGAAATTTTCAGGGCATTCTGGGAATGGGCCAATGAAGAATCCATTAGATTTTGGTGTGGTTCTGGCACATTATCTGGATTCAGGTCATTAAGGAATATCAACAAATGTACATGCAGTCACACATGAATGAACCAGAGAACATGGGCCAAATAAATGAATGCAAGCATGGTTCTTAGGAGCATCCCACTATAGGGAACCCTACATTGTGGAGACTTCCATTCCTTAGAATGCAGAATTCTAGTCCAATTAATATAAAGAAAAATTTTGGTCCAAGAAGAAAAATGAGATATATGATCCTGGGGACCTTTCTTTGTGTGGCCTTATCCATGTGTCACATATTTCAGGTATCAAAAGACTGTCTGACCCAGAACACCTTTAACATACCCCACCTTCCCCATTCATTCAACACAGGATCAGTCAGACCTACTGCCAGGTGTTTACTGCAGGTCATGCTGTGAGCAGTTTCCGCCAGCTCAGGTCAAAAGCTTAATGATCTCAAGGTTCATAGCACAAGTAACCTCTTAGTATTTTGATGATATTTGTCACATTCTCAGACACTATATAGCTAACATTTTAGAGCACATTCCTACACATCTGTTTAGGTTTATAGTTCATTTACACTTGGTGGAATACAATATTAAGAGGACCCCCCCCCCACACCAGGCAAGAATATACTCTGGTTGGCTTTATATTTGTGAGGCTGAAATTTTGCAATATCACAAGGGTTTCATTTTTGCCATAGCACCAGAACCTGTAAAATTTAAGTACAGCAGGACCAGTATTGATTTAAGATTTAGTAAAAAATTCTTACAAACCTCACTCATTACTGGTTCAGTCATTTAAATATGACTTGTATTACAGTCGATATGATCGAAGCCTGTGAGTACGGATAATGCATGGGCCAGTTTCCAGATCAGGTACAGATGAGGTTGCTGATAAGGTTGTTTTCAGAGGTCATCTTAGTTGATGGGGCATCTTATTCCCGAGGGTTTCATATTTGCAATTATTTCACATTCGCAAAATTGAAACCCTCGTGAATAAAAAGGCAAACACAGGATATGGGAAGTACAGCACAAAGTAAACATTGTAAGTTTTCTATATCACTATTTTAATACAAACTTGAATAATTGCTTCATTGAAATACATAGATTTTTTAACCATTTTCATTTTTACTTAGAAATAATTTAAAACTATAGTTTAATTTTATCAGAGATTTAATTTTATATTTTGTATGGAATTTCTAAAACTAAATTGCTTATTTCCGAATAAACAATTTCTCTGATCAACTTAAGGACGAATGTTGTGATTAAGAGAAAATTACATTTTTAAGATTACATATCTTTTTAATACAGCAAAATTCATAAAAAAATTGTGTTATCTCAATTACTATGTATTTGTTTATTCAATATATTATAGACTGCTTATTTATTTACTATATAAAACTTTGAACAATTCAACTTCCAGCCTTTTTTTCTCTTATAATTTCTGTATCAGTATTAAGGAAAACATATATTATTGAGAAAAATATTCATATAAAAAAATTAACATATCCACATATATTAATGGCAATGTAAACCAAATAAATTCCATCTGATAAATGAACACTGACAACAAGATATGAATGATTTGTAATAGACTTCATGCGATCAGACCTGCAGTGATAAACAACCCTACAAATCAGTTTATACAGAGGCTGTGGGTGTATCTAATGGGAATAGACCAACTGACTGGTCCTAAAGCTCAAGATGAATGATGCTGAGCATCCAAGTGGAAAGCAGATCAGAACATGAGTCAATATCCTGATGGTCAAATCTGCCTTGACCCAAAGTCTTAGCACTGGTGCCACCCGCATTTTGATGATGTACCACACAATGACTTGTACCACCCACATTTTGATGATGTACCACACCGTCAATCTCCTGTTCTTGAAAATCAATGCTAGCCAACTTGTATATGTAATCCTATGTGCCAGCTGAACATATGACATTGGCTTTACCATTCAATAATTAAGTCCATCATCATCCAATTATGGTCGTTTAAGATTGTACAATATAATATCCATTATGAGGTGGGACATGAGGCGCATTAATCTGCATATTTGAACAACTGAAATGCACAAACCCATATTTAATTGCTCAATATTTATTCTTCATTAATATTTCAAAGTTTCTAAATAATAAGTATGGAAATGGCATGCTTCTGACATTATTATAATTGCTGTTGGTGTAATCAAATATATGATGTAATTATTTGGAGTTTTACAAATGCAAGTTATTATATATCACAAGTTCAGAGGGAATATAATAACAATTGTTAAAAAGCAACTTATTTTGATTGGTATTATATTATTAAGAGAGTTTGAACATTATCAATTAACATCAGCATCACACTCAACTTAATTATATTCTTTGTAAAACAACAAAAACAATACAATTTATAGGGTATAGCAAGTTCATCTGAACTGTACTAAAACATTATGTTTACAGATGCAAGACATGCAGCCCCAGGGGCTGTGTCTGGAGGACAGCTTGCCAGACACTGGTGATTTGTTTTGTTTGTCCTGAACAGTCTAGCTCAAAGTCTACCTGGTCTACATCAGCACAGTTCATAGGCCTGAAACATGCTGCAGAGAAAAAAGTGGCAAAAGGCCCACAATACTCAGCTGTTTCAAAGAATGGCATGGCACTGTTTGCATATAAATATAGAGTACAGCACTAATTTTTAAATGAATGCTCTTCAGCTAATATATACAAAATTATTTTATAAAGTAGAAATTGGCATTCTAAGGAATACAAGCCTCTGCATTGTGAGGGGTCCCTATTGTAGGATGCTCCTCAACTGTGTTTGCACAGTCCTTGGTGATGTTACTGAATCCAGATCATGTGTCAGATCCACACCAAAATCTATTCCAAAAAATTTCATGAGATTCTGTTCATTAGTGCCTGAGTTTTGAACAAATACACACACACACATGACCAGGGATGAATGTATGGTCTCCTGGCAGAGGCAATTTTATTTGTTACATAGCCACACAGCAGCTATGAACCAAGTTCTGTCACTGTGACCTTTTTTGAAAGTCTTGACAGACGTAACCAAACTTTCAAATGCATATACCCTACAAACAGCTTTTGAAGACAGAAACACAATATTGTAAGCCTCAAATAAATGTCTAAATTCACGGTTTTATACTGAATTTGATGATTATGAGCTAAAAACCCCTTTTTATAGATGCTTTTATGCACTGGCCTTGTACATGTCCTTTTACTCTTATGCCACACATATATCATTTCATGAAAGAAAAACAATTGTCAGTTGCTAATAACCTCATAATTTGTTTTGCCACTTTGTAAAGGTTGGTGGAACAGCTCTAGACTATACCTGCAAGATATATCAGTACCCCTGTAGAATGGTAAAGAAACATAAAATGGAAAGAAAGACCTGTAATTCTAACAACTGACCAGAGACATAAGCAGACTTGTCAAATAAATCTCTGTTATCTTCAGATCTTTAAATTACACAAAAGGTGCTTTCTCGTGTAGACAGAGCTCTCAAAATGACAATGAGAGAAAATCCCATAAACTCTGGTTATATCATAAAATAAAGTGTAGTGTTTATTGCCTCATGCCTTATTAATAACCAATTAAGCATTAGTTCCGCAGATATTATCAATGAAACCTTTTCATGAAATCACTGTTCTTCCCTGATGGGTAGGAAAATTGGTACATCAAAGGAGATTAGATATAGATACAGGACTTAAATGAACAATGACTGTAAATACTAATACAGAATTAATGCCTGGCTTCATCTCCTAGCTTGTTTGATAAAGGGAACAATATCTCCCTGAATTCAGTTTCACATAAAAAAAAGATCAGTTAATTATAATACAAAAGAGTTCTAATACTGGATGGATGCAATTTAATTGGTGAATCTGATATACCTGCTGAACCCATAAATTTATGTTCTTTGGGAATGTATTTCAGTTATCACTATTTTACAACTGTAACCCTCTAATATATATACTCATGCCCAAGTCAGGGGGACTTGTAGTTATTAATCTTTTTTTGTGATCTTTTGTAAAGTTGAGCTATTTATATAACTTAATGAATGTAAATTTTTTATTACATTCCTTAAGAATGTAATTTTTTTAATGATTTTACAAGAATTTAAACAAATTAAAACAAATTTAACATACAACAAGAACCGTTACAAACTAAAAGGTTTTTATAATAAAGGAACCATTGTCAATTAATGCACATAAAAATATTAATGGCTTACATTTTAAATTTATCTATTTGGGCTTTCAGAAAACCTTAAAGTGGTCAAAGCCATCATATGACAGTTTTCTATTGTGATGAACTGCTTATAAAAACTTTGTGAAAAACCTCAGCAAAAATAATGGATAACATCCTTTGGGCCAGTGGGTTAAAAACTTCACAATAAACCTGGTTTTATGACAGAAGTTTCATTGTTAAAACATTGTCATAAATTCAATAAGTACAAAAACGTGCGTCGGCTCCTTGGGGCTTAAGGCAGTTATCTCATAAACATGATAACTCGGAAGGTCAGATATTGTCACTTAAGGGATGATGGGAATATTGATGCTCTAAACAAGCTGCGTCAGTTGAAGCTTCCTGCAGGCCTCAGTCACGGCCTGTTATTGATATGGACAGATATTGGCAGATGTTCAGGCCCGACTTAAATTCTCTACCTGTATTGATCCTGTGTAGTCCTTAGAGCAAGTTCTGCCCACGGGTTTGTCCATCAAGGTTTATCTACATAAGATTTAAAGGCTGTTTCCTTCCATAAATCTAAATGAAGCTTTACATGTATGACAGTAACATGTCCTAGTTATACAATTTGTTTGGCCACAGCCACCATGGGATGCTAACCATCACAGTTTTAGTCTGTTTCCAACAATCCTGTCCACCTGGGTTTTTTTTTAATTTATTTTTAAGACATATCCTATTTTGTTATCATCATGGGCAGTAGGATGTTGCTAAAAGAATGGAGAAGCATTCTATATTTTATAATGATTTACATGAAAATTTAAAGAAAGTTTTTTTTTAAATTGTGCTCAGCCCTGGCTTTACTGATAATCTTTCACTTAATCCAGTTAAACAATAATTGTTAAAGTTTCTTACAATACAATATATCCAGTGTTAAATCTATAAAGTACACATGACTCTGCACCTGAATTCTTATCTATATGAACAGCAGAGATTCCTAGAGGTCAGTGAGTACATGTTTGTCATGTGACTGATGTAGTAGTTCAGGAAATCCCCTTGAGTGGCTCCTCCACCCTCGTACGCCTCGAGGGTGATATCTTAGCAACACAATGTATGTGTCAGCCCTCCCTGTTGAATACAGAGTCCCATTCAAAAACAGTTCTATCTGCTTGTCCTTAGCAATAGTTTCAGTAATCACACACTTGGTATTTCCTACTGTTGTTAACTCAATCTAATACCCACGATAACAACCCACGCTTCCTGGGAGGTGGTGTTCATTTGTACCGTCTTTGAATGTTTGGGTGGACTCTGCAAGATTGCACCCAGATGTTGAGAAAAACAACTACTTGACCTTCTGACCTCTCTCTTTTCAGTCAATCACTGACATAATAATGACTGTAACACAAGTGGTTCAAGCTGCCAGCACTTCAGTTTAACATGTATATTTATGGTAAACTGGATAATCTAACTATATGGTATTTTCTGCTCCTTTTAAGGAGAGTGTTTTACTATATATGTTTTTCATTTATGTACATGTATAAGAATATTGTTGAAATTCAAATAATTGAGTAGAATGACCTGAAAGTAATACTACAGATACAATTGATATATATAGATTACACTAACTTATTAACTTGTAATATAATTTAAGATAGATAATATATAGTTAACTGCTATATATATGTAATAAAATCATCACATACAATAGTATTTGGCTTGACTGGCTTGCTTAACGAAACACATTAAACAAGAAATAATAAAATAAAATTGTGTACGAAAAAAAGACATGTGACTCAGTGTTTGACTAGGTTATTCTGCTTCAAGTGATAAATTTAATTGCCAAATGGCTGACATTTAGGAACTAGTTTGTGTTCTTTTGGAGTTGCCTGATAGCGACCTATAGCAAACCCCGATTTTATTTTTTTAAACAAATAGTTCCCCAGATGACTATGGTCTTCTATAATATTATTTGCTTTCTTCAACAATCGTGAGATATGGAGTCAACAGTGGGTAACAGAACCCTCTCAGTTGTTCTAACTACCCTCAAAAGATGGTTCCTTTCCTCGACTGTAATACTACCTCCCCATACAGTGACTGACAATGTCAGGACAGCCTCAATTACTGCCAGATAAAACTTTAATAGGATCGGTTGGCTAAGCCTGAAATCTATTAGGTATCTTGGAAAGAATGAATGTTCACTGTTGCGCCTTCTTTACACAGTAATTAACATTAACCTAATTACAGACATAAGATGAAAATGTGCACTAAATAATTTTGGAACAATGTAGGGAAACTGTTAGGCTACCGGACTAGATGGCTCGGTTGTGAGGGTCTCATACCCCATTTTGACTGGCATCTGCCTCAAAAACCCTAAGCCAACTTCTTTACCAAAATAGTGGTCTCTATAGGCCTAGGTGTGAATGGGTACTTCTCATGGGTGGCAAGTAAATAAAGAACAAATAACCATACAGCACCCATTATGGCTGCATGGGTTGTACGCTCCCCCAACAGCTGAGAAAAGGTACAACTTGTACCACAAGAATGCACACACCGTAAGACAAGGGAGGCAAAGTGTAAAGTTGGATGAGACCGATGTCTTTGGTGAGATCAAACTATAAACCCCAACATTTAGGCCAAAAAAAATTAAAGGTATGGTTCTCAGGCACCGCCCGCATCAATTTTAAACCCCCGCATCAAAACTTTTTATTTTGATTTTCAATAAAAACTTTCCAATTTTGAGCTGCTCCCGCTCCGACTTTTCTTTCAAGAAGATAAAACCATACAATTTCCTTTGTTTTGTAGTGCTTTTACTTATTAAGCAAAATAAAACTGTTATTTTCATGTTTTTCCCTTACTATTTCACTTTTTAATCGAAACATACCAAAAAAATTAAAATACAAAAAGCTCCCGCCCGCATTGATTTCTGAAACAAGGGACCTATGGGTCACGACGCTCAGCTGTTATATATGATAAAAAATATTATTTAGAAATGAGGCACATGCTGGTTTTGTGTGGTAATAAATATAAGCTGTATTATGAGTTGTTGTTGTTTAGCTTATGTATGATTTTGATAGTACCTTTGGAGACAGGGAAGAGGATTGATTTCATTTATTTTATTAATAAATGGAGTACTATTGTCACACAGATTTTGACTTGGCCATATAACTTATAAGCAGAACATATAATATAAGAGTTTAACTATTTATTAAAAAAATTACAAATATTGTCCCAAATATAATTTTTATTAAAAATCATAAGAGAATCATATGATTTTTTAAAATGAAATATAACTGATATGATTATTAAAATAATATTAAAGAATATATTCATGAATGCATTCATGAATACATTTTGAAAGTATTTGCACGAGTATTCATATACTTTCATTTTTACCTGAATTCCCATTCTTTATGCAAGAAATTTTATAATGGAGTACATAATCATATTCGTATTTAAATACAATTACAAAGTATTTGCACCATGTCTGGTATTTATTCAGTTTTCACCAAACAATGATTTTGAGAATCCAGAATATACAAAATTCACACATTTAAATAATGATCATAAGTACCTGGTTTTATGGCTTTTATTTATATTAAAAAATAACTGTAAAAAATTCATTTTGGACTAATTTCACATCAATGTACACACTAGACACAGTAGGAATCTAGATTAATATTATCAACTGCATCTTTGTCTATCATTAATTTCCTTCATATAATCCCTAATGATTAGTAATGAATAATATGATTTACTTCTTTATCATTAAAAATGAACTGAAAAATGCCATAGGTGACTGCATGGTGTTATTTGGAATATGTGACATTCTACCCATCGATACAAGATTCTTATATCATCAGTAACTGCAAGTTAATTTCCTGTTATTATAAACTAACAAATTCCTTTTCTATTTTTCTTTAATTTGTTATTAAAAACCAAGAAAAATTTATTAATTTATTGTTTATTGTTATGTTGTTGGTTAAAACTACTAGATGAGTTGGGTTGGACACCTGGATCAACTGTGGCTGGCCATAAGCTGCCTGGATTCTCGCCTCAAGCGTGCATAATTTGATGAAAGGTCAACAAGGTCAACATACAGGTGACTCAAGAGGGGCTGGAGAGAGCCAAAGACTGACAGGGTCTCATAAAAAAAATTAATAAAAGCTACAATATTTGGCCAATTTCTTTCAGCTTTCTAAATTAAAAGCTGAAAACCTTATGTGTGCATGATATGAAAATTATATCAACAGTGCTCTCAGGAAACAAACGTGCCATGGTCACAGTTGGGCAAAATTTAAGGTACTAATTTTATATTTATAACTTATAAAATTTGAAAAATTCAGAACTAATTTTGGGTATTCAATTGAATCTTGATTAAAAATGTTACATCCCTGACAATAAAATTTCTAGCTTCAGCAATGCCCTTGTTAAGGGAGTAAATATATTTCTTGATTTTTTACAAAGTGCATTATGTTTGGGCCCATAACTTAAAAAATACACAATACTGACATCATTTCTGGCATGTGCATAGCGAATGTATAGAAAAATATGTATATTATATATGATCAAAGTCAGATCAGTGGTTTTGATATTAGGCAGTCTTAAAGAGTAACAATGAGTTTTTAATGGAAAAATGAAGTTTTTCATTGATATCTCGAAGGAATTAAGTCCTAGTGACCAAATTCTTGGCATGGTAGGGGATTTTGGAGAAATCTAACTGTATGCCAAATTTAAGGAACTTAGAACTGAAGCTCGGGAGCTGAGCTCTAGCAAACTGCATAACACTAGCAATACGTGACATGGTGCTTGAAAACTTGAATAAAATCTACAGTTTTTGATCAACTGGTTTCAAATTTTTGGTGTTAACAGTTGAAATGCTAACAAAAACATGCTGTGTAAATTAAATCCACAGCAGTTACAGCAAAAAAACGTGCCATGGTCAAAGTTGGGCAAAATTTAAGGTACCAATTTTTTATTTTTGCCAATATTTTAAAAAATTTAAAAGATTTTGATCTAATTTTGGGTATACAATTTAATTTTGATTAATATAAGTAATAGTACTGGAAAATAAGTGCTTAGCTTTAACAAGTTTTGTGTTAAGTGATAAAATTTCTTTCCTGATTATTTACAAAATGCATTATGTTTGGGCCCATAACTTTTTTAAATTATATAATACAGACCTAATTTCTGGCATGTACATAGGAATTATATAGAGGATTAATTATAGGAAATATGAGGAAAAACAGATGAGTGGTTTTGATATTAGGCAGTCCTGAAGTGTGAAAATAGGTTTTTAATAAAAAATTGAGGTTTTTCCTTAATTTCTCAAAGGAATGAAGTCGCAAAGACCCAGTTTTCGGCTTGGTAGGAGATCTTGGGGACATCTAACATTATGCTGAATTTTGAATTCCTAGGTCTTACGGTTTCAAAACGTGCCACATCTACGGACGGACGGACGGACGGACGGACGGACGGACGGACGGACAGACGGACGGACGACGGACAATGGACCATGACTATAGCTCAGATGACTTATAGTCAGCTGAGCTAAAAAAGTGCCTGAGAACCATACCTTTTTTTATTTTGGCCTTATGTGTTCTTTTTAATACTTATTGACAGACATTATTATTTCATCTTTATATATATGTAAAACTTTGATGGATCAAATAAACATATTTCTAAACTTTATCCACATAGTTTAAGAATCAGATGCACCATCACCTGAAAAATATGGACAAATGTTGAATTTTCTCCCCTGATTCTGACTGAAACCATATAAATAGCCAGGTCACAGCCATTTAAGGTGATCAGATTATTTATCTTAAATCTGTTCTGGAAGAAAAAATAATAACTGAATATAACTGGACATCTCTGTGGCACCATAAAAGTGGATGATTTATAATCTAAGGGTTAGGCAAATATATTCCTTTTACCTTAAGATCATATCTGTTTGACACTTGAGTGAAACCCATTTAACACAGGCAAACAGTACAGTCCGAGTGAAGTTGCAACCTCTGCCTAACTTTTATTGGCAAAGATCTTGATAGTGACAAACTCGAAAGTTCTTGATAGTGACAAAAAAATAACTTTTTCAACCATTTAAGCAGCAAAGTTTATCCTGATCTTGTGTTTCCTACAATCTTTGTGGTGACATTTATAAAATGTCAGAGAATTTCACCTCAGGAACTCTTTTCTGTGTATCTTGAACCTTTTGAAACTTAAACCAGAGCAATCTTCTTATTTCAGAAAAAAAGAATACCTTGACAAAATAACAAAACAAAATAAAAACCCAGCAGCTTTAGAACTTTAGATGCATTCTTGATTTCACATCATT
The DNA here is from genome assembly GCA_026874595.1 of Sipunculus nudus. Classification (NCBI taxonomy): domain Eukaryota; kingdom Metazoa; phylum Annelida; class Sipuncula; order Golfingiida; family Sipunculidae; genus Sipunculus; species Sipunculus nudus. The sequence goes on from CM049307.1 coordinate 62,489,791, forward strand.
TAGCAGTTCTTGCTTTTTTTTACTTGAAACCCCATATCCAGGGCTGGCAATAGAGATAAAAGGTTTTGAAGGACCATCAGGCTTGAACCTGCTGCCGAAGTCTTCTCCTGGATCTCCAGGGGCCTGCCGTTAATGTAAACACAACTAACATGGTATAAACATGTACGTGTCTTTTTCTTAGGAATCTGAGTGCAAAACCTTCACAGATCCTTATAACTGCAAAGCTGCAGCAAAAATTCTTCTGCTCATAACACACACACTTAAACCTGTTGGCTTCCATCATTAAGACTAAACAATATTGTAAATGGGAGGATCAGTGCCTTGTGGATCAAGTGGGGACAAAAAAGAGCAGTGATATGCTCTAGACTAAATACTTTCCCAAGTAGCTTTGACAGGCAGACTTCATTTTATAAAATTGAACTTGTTTGAATTTAAACTATCATAATAAACAGTTTAAATATTAAACATAAAGCAATATCATATCAGCCTGATGGTATATTACATGCTTCTTCAGAGGATTTAGACAGGTGTGCTGAAGAAATCAATGGATAAACATCTGGTGATACAAAAAGACAGGGTCCAAACAAATGTCATTCAAGCACTGCCCTGCAAGTCCAGTGATAGGCATGAAACTAGATAGGCCAGAAAGACGCACATCTCCTCTTTTATCTATAAATGATCATCACCCAGCCACACTGAAAATCAGATCAATATCTGCAATATTAATATTTAAAAAAAAAGTACATACAAATATTGTATTACAGACTGGTTGCACAACAAAATGACAGAATTTATATATGGTAAAACTTTATGCCAGGGTATATGTAGTTTAAACTTTAATCTCATCATAGAAGTGGCTGGGCATAAAAAAATCTAATATACAGAATGTTACATTATCATATTTCATGGTAAACAAGACAGCTTTATATATACCAATACCATTCTGAGCTATTTTGAGCAACTTGCACAGAAAGCTACAGGATATAGGGAAATGTGGGAACTAAGATGTTCAATTAAATGACAGGAAGAAGAAGGCAAGGTTAATGATCACTGTGGAAATGGGAGAAATACCAGCAATCTTGTCCTTGGACAATTAATTTATCAGGGAAAGCTATGTTGATATAAGCTGTTTATTAAAATCAGCATGTACCTCCCCTAGTGCTTTATATTCAGGCCTTTACCAATCCCATATGGTCACCTGAATAAGATGAAAATATTAACTAGAATACGGGTAGTCAACAAGTGACTACGTGTATCGGCCAAAATCAGAGTAGGACGGGTGAAGTGAGGCATGGATTGAGTGGCAAGGGGAAATAGAGTTAAAGGTGTTACATATTAGCTTGGATGTCTGCCATATAATCATAATTGTAGGTGACCCCACCTGTAATTTGAACAAGACTATCCAAGATGTATACACATGCAAAATTTCAGGTGGAAAAGTCAAACCACTGCTGAGATATGAGTGATTTTATCCCACAGCAAACCAGTCCGGAGATATTTATATGGATATCTGCAGCATGAACATGAATGTAGGTGGCTACCTGTCAAAAAATAAAAAAAGCTATCCAGGATGTATACTCATGTCAAATTTCAGGTGTATAAGTCAAACAACTGCTGAGATATGAGTGATTTTAACCCAAGGCTGACAAACAGATGAACTCTGTGCAAAAATAATTGCAGGCGGCTCCACCAGTTTCTGGTATGATAAAGAGATATGTGAGATCTAAACACAAGCAAATTTTCAGGAAGATACATCAAACCAGTCCGGAAATATAAGCATGGATGTCTGCAGCATGAATGTGAATTTAGGTGGCGCCACCTGTCATAAAATAAAAAAAAATATCCAGGATGTATACCCATGCCAAATTTCAGATGAATAAGTCAAACCACTGCCGAGATATGAGTGATTTTAGCCAAAGTCGAACAAATAGATGGACGCTGTGCAAAAATGGTTGCAGGTGGCGCCATCAGTTTCTTGTATGATAAAGAGCTATGTGAGATCTTAACACAAGCAAATTTTCAGGAAGATATGTCAAATCAGCCCGGAGATATAAGCAAGGATGTCTGCAGCGTGAATGTGAATGTAGGTGGCGCCACTTGTCATAAAATCAAGAAAGCTATCCAGGATGTATACCCATGCCAAATTTCAGGTGAATCTGTCAAACCACTGCAGAGATATGAGTGATTTTTACCCAAGGCAGAGAAACAGATGGACACTGTGCAAACATGATTGCAGGTGGCGCCACCATTTTTTGTGTATGCTATAAAGCTATCTAAGGGCTTCATTTATACAATATTTTCTCCTGATTGGTCAAACAAGTCCGAAGATATGTTGGTTAATGTATTAAAACAGACACACAGATGGACACACTGGAGAGAGGAAATGTCAGAGGTCAACACAAATTGGTTAGGCACCAGTTCACAAGTGACCGGATAATTGGTGTAAGTTTTGGACAAGGGACCTATGGGTCACGACGCTCAGCTGTTATATATGATAAAAAAATATTATTTAGAAATGAGGCACATGCTAGTTTTGTGTGGTAATAAATAAAAGCTGTATTATGAATTGTTGTTGTTTAGCTTATGTATGATTTTGATAGTACCTTTGGAGACAGGGAAGAGGATTGATTTCATTTATTTTATTAACAAATGGAGTACTACTGTCACACAGATTTTGACTTGGCCATATAACTTATAAGCAGAACATATAATATAAGAGTTTAACTATTTATTAAAAAAATTACAAATATTGTCCCAAATATAATTTTTATTAAAAATAATAAGAGAATCATATAATTTTTTAAATTGATATATAATTGATATGATAATTAAAATAATATTAAAGAATATATTCATGAATGCATTCATGAATACATTTTGAAAGTATTTGCACGAGTATTCATATACTTTCATTTTTACCTAAATTCCCATTCTTTATGCAAGAAATTTTATAATGGAGTACATAATCATATTCGTATAAATACAGTTACAAAGTATTCGCACCATGTCTGGTATTTATTCAGTTTTCACCAAACAATGATGTTGAGAATCCAGAATATACAAAATTCACACATTTAAATAATGAACATAAGTACCTGGTTTTATGGCTTTTATTTATATTAAAAAATAACTGTAAAAAATTCATTTTGGACTAATTTCACATCAATGTACACACTAGACACAGTACGAATCTAGATTAATATTATCAACTGCATCTTTGTCTATCATTAATTTCCTTCATATAATCCTTAATGATTAGTAATGAATAATATGATTTACTTCTTTATCATTAAAAATGAACTGAAAAATGCCATAAGTGACTGCATGGTGTTATTTGGAATATGTGACATTCTACCCATTGATACAAGATTCTTATATCATCAGTAACTGCAAGTTAATTTGCTGTTATTATAAACTAACAAATTCCTTTTCTATTTTTCTTTAATTTGTTATTAAAAACCAATAAAAATTTATTAATTTATTGTTTATTGTTATGTTGTTGGTTAAAACTACTAGATGAGTTGGGTTTGAACACCTGGATCAACTGTGGCTGGCCATCAGCTGCCTGGATTCTCCCCTCAAGCGTGCATAATTTGATGAAAGGTCAACAAGGTCAACATACAGGTGACTCAAGAGGGGCTGGAGAGAGCCAAAGTCTGACAGGGTCTCATAAAAAACATTAATAAAAGCTACAATATTTGGCAAATTTCTTTCAGCTTTCTAAACTAAAAAGCTGAAATCCTTATGTGTGCATGATATGAAAATTATATCAACAGTGCTCACGGGAAACAAACGTGCCATGGTCACAGTTGGGCAAAATTTAAGGTACTAATTTTATATTTATACTAATAACTTATAAAATTTGAAAAATTCAGAACTAATTCTGGGTATTCAATTGAATCTTGATTAAATAATGTTACATCCCTGACAAAAAAGATCTCTAGCTTCAGCAATGCCCTTGTTAAGGGAGTAAATATATTTCTTGATTTTTTACAAAGTGCATTATGTTTGGGCCCATAACTTAAAAAAAATACACAATACTGACATCATTTCTGGCATGTGCATAGTGAATGTATAGAAAAATATGTATATTATATATGATCAAAGTCAGATCAGTGGTTTTGATATTAGGCAGTCTTAAAGTGTAACATTGGGTTTTAATGGAAAAATGAAGTTTTTCATTGATATTTCGAAGGAATTAAGTCCTAGTGACCAAATTCTTGGCATGGTAGGGGATTTTTGAGAAATCTAACTGTATGCCAAATTTAAGGAACTTAGAGCTGAAGCTCGGGAGCTGAGCTCTAGCAAACTGCATAACACTAGCAATATGTGACATGGTGCTTGAAAACTTGAATAAAATCTACAGTTTTTGATCAACTGGTTTCAAATTTTTTGTGTTAACAGTTGAAATGCTAACAAAAACATGCTGTGAAAATTAAATCCACAGCAGTTACAGCAAAAAAACGTGCCATGGTCAAAGTTTGGCAAAATTTAAGGTACCAATTTTTTATTTTTGCTAATATTTTTAAAAATTTCAAAGATTTTGATCTAATTTTGGGGATACAATTTAATTTTGATTAATCAAAGTAATATTACTGGAAAAAAAGTGCTTAGCTTTAACAAGTTTTGTGTTAAGTGATACAATTTCTTTCCTGATTATTTAAAAAATGCATTATGTTTGGGCCCATAACTTTTTTAAATTAAATAATACAGACCTAATTTCTGGCATGTACATAGGAATTATATAGAGGATTATTTATAGGAAATATGAGTAAAAACAGATGAGTGGTTTAGATATTAGGCAGTCCTAAAGTGTGAAAATAGGTTTTTAATAAAAAATTGAGGTTTTTCCTTAATTTCTCAAAGGAATGAAGTCGCAAAGACCCAGTTTTCGGCTTGGTAGGAGATCTTGGGGACATCTAACATTATGCTGAATTTTGAATTCCTAGGTCTTACGGTTTCAAAACGTGCCACATCTACGGACGGACGGACGGACGGACGGACGGACGGACGGACAGACAGACGGACGGACGACGGACAATGGACCACGACTATAGCTCAGATGACTTATAGTCAGCTGAGCTAAAAAATCAGTCCAGTAGTCTCAGAGGAGTTCTCCGGAAATGAATGTGGCGGCGTCGGAACCTGGTCAGATGGCAAATGCACAGATGGACACTACGCAAAAAGTATTGTAGGTGGCACCACCAATCACAATTATGAGAGAGATCCAAGGTCTATGGACATGCAAACTTTCAGCACAATACATTCAGCCACTCCTGAGATATGGGCTGTTATCTAAAAAACACCCAGATTCATACTGCACCCGTCTTTGTTAGGCACAACAAAATAGGTGAAGGAACAACTATGCTGGGTTTCAGAAAGATCAGACCAAGGGTCTCAGAGGAGTCCTCTGGAAACTAAAGCAGAGTTTTTGTATCACATTTTAATTTATCTGGGGGGTACTACAGGCCTTGCCTTTTGAGGCGAGCGATCGCTCCCGCGCGCCATCGCTCGCCTAAAACAGACTTTAGGAGAGCTAATAATCGCTCTCCTGGCATTCAGAGCCTTCCAAACTTTTTTTCAGGTCTCAAACGATTGGCTCGAAGTCCAGATTGGGCGGGTACGGGTACTTGAATCAGAAGACGGTTGCAGCCAAGCAGTGCTGTTACACGTATTGAACAACCTCCCGGTATTTTGATGCAAGTCATGTTGTTAGCTGGACACGTTGTATGCTTGATGGAACCGCCAGATTAGCTGAGAGGGTATCGACTTCGACTTGACGAAATGTCGCGTGGTGCCTTGAAATCTGTATGAATTTGTTTAAATTTTTGTAATGTTCAATGAAGAAACATGCGGGTCATTATTATAATTAAGAATAATATATACTGACTGCAAGTCCGGCCTCAATTACAATGGAATATCTGTTAACAGATGAACAATTTTAACCGGAACTGTCACTTCCGACTGTCACAGATTCGCTCCAGTCCAAAACTTTTAAATTTTTATGACATAAGAAAACGTGACAACTTAAAGTGCATTTATTTAATTTCTTGTCTTTGTCGTACAAATAATCTTTCACGCTGCCACAACTGCGGGATCCATGACTGCGTCTGGTCTAGACGGAGATCGTCATTAGGCCTGCTCAATTATTTTCTGCGCAAGTCTTATGTTCTTTATAATATTCAGAACTTTCTCAGGCGCTATTGGATACATTTGTCACATGTCTTAATTTCAATAGGAATTCCCTCATGGTAGTATTCGCATGTGCAAGCCTTTATCGCCCTGTGACCTCTGTGACCTGTTGTATATTCACGCAACCGACGCTTTCTGCAGTTAGGCCCTATGTGACGTGAATTCCTGCCGTTGAAGAGCAAGTTGCAAAACATGTCAGGCCCGCTTAAACGCAAGTTTGGTCTATTTATTATTATAAAGCTTGGCAGTTTCTGCAATTGACATTTGTCGAACGATATATGAACTGATAATAGGTGTTTTCAGCGATGGTCATCTGACACATGGCACCACGAAAAAAGGTTCATATTGACGCGGCTATCTGATATCTTGATTTAGATTAACAAACGGTTAAACAGTTGATTTTTAGAAGTGTTCAGGTACTAGATGCAGTATAAGTACAGATTTAAATATATATATATATATATATATATATATATATATTATTGACTTTATCATATATTTTTTATTGAACAAAGAAGAAGAATGAACAGATCGACATTGGCACATGGTTTTCTGTCATACCTACTAAATCTCCATCAGTTAATTAAACAAAATAAAGATTTAGCACAGAGGCCATACCCGCATGCATGCCGATTCATATAACATACGATATACCTTTAATTCAACACTTCTGGTATTATCTTCTCCTCTTCTTATACTAATTTCTTTCTTTTTTTTTATTTGTTAAGACTTTTTGTTTATGTTAAAGGGCTAATTAACTGAAGTATGCCCGGGACTCATCAGTTGATGAGATTTCATGCGGCCCATCTTCATCAAAAATATATTAAATAAATATTTGTTTGTAAATATTTAATTTTGAATGTATTCTGCAATATATGTGTAATGATGCCATCACAACCAAAATATTTTAGTTATTAGTGTATAAAAATACAAATTATGCTGTTAGTAAATGATCATGAAATTTTGTTTGCAAACATTAAAATTATAGTTATTAGTTATATTACAATATAAGTAAATCTGTTGACCTTATGGGTAAACACTTTTCACCTGATACTGCACAGAAAGGTAAACTATACCCTACTGAACTATATAATGATATATTCACAAGTTAGAAAGGAAATTTTAACACTTTAATTTCAGGCGAGTGAACCACTCGCCTTAACTCCACGAGGGGAGTGATTTTTCACTCCCGTGCTGTTTTCAAAAGGCAAGGCCTGGTACTAACAAGACCCATAGCTTAGAGAATATGGGTAACAAAGAACTAATTTCAGATTTCCAAGGAGACTTTTCATGGACCTTCTTTGATGTCAAGTTAGAAGATTCCAGGTCTAGTGGTTACAATTTGTGCCCTGTTAACAGATGACAGCTTTTTTGAAGGTATCAAAAATAGAGAAAAAAAATCGTAAAAATTACAGGTTGCGCCACCAGTTTGTAGGAACTGATGACAAACTCCATGATCAATATTCATACAAAGAATCATGGTGATCAATGCAGTAGTAATTCAGATACCAGAGGTTTTGTATCAAATTGTTGATTATTCTGGGGGGGGGGGGGATACTTACGAGATCCATAGCTTTCTAGAATATGGGTAACAGAGACCTAATTTCAGGTTTCCAAGGAGATTTTCCATGGACCTCCCTGGATGTCAAGTTAGAAGATTCCAGGTCTAGCGGTTACGATATGCCACGGTGCCCTGTTAAAGGACGGCTGGACGGACGGACAAAGGACAAATGGTGACCTCTATAGCTCAGATGACTTTCAGTCATCTGAGCTAAAAATTACCAAGCAGTAAACAAATTCTTTGAAAAATGAATATTTCATGATTTATTATGATATTAAAACCTTAATATATATTCACAGACATCAACAACTAGTGCCAACAAGGCCAAAACCAATCTATTTAAAATTAACATCCCCTGAAGGGAAGAGTGGCTGGATGAGTTTTACAATGATCTTTGGGTCCATATATTTTTTTAGAGGGGAGGGTCACCCAGACATCAAAACTATACACAAGAATTTTTGCCTCCGCCAGGATGGTATGCATTCATTGATATTCGTGTGTTTGCTCACAACAAAACTCGTGCAATCATGAATGATTTCTCATGGAAATTTCAGGGCATTCCAGGAATGAACCAATGATGAAGAAACAATTAGATTTTGGAGTGAATCCAGCTAGCACATGAACCGGAATCAGGAATGTCATCAAGGAATATTCACAAATGTAAAGTAACTTATACACAAATGAACCAGGCAATATGGGCCACATAAGTGAATGCAAACAATCATATTACAGACCCAACAGTACATGGCAGAGATTGCATTCATTAGAAAGCAGATTTCTAGTTTTTTTCCCTTCTGTCCATGCTTGCACAAGATATGGCTCACTTTTAGCAAGAGCACCACAAACAGGCATAATACATCCTTCTTTTGTCTTGTGACCGCTTAACTCAATAAGTATGCGTGAAATCTGCTAAGGACTTTAATTGAGGTGAGAAACACTAATGGTAAATATGTATAATGATTCTCATGAAAATCCATAGGATTTTTGTTAATTCACCACAGTGCCTCTAAAGTGTGGTGAACTTTCACCTCATTAAATATGAGTGAAGTTTGCTGGAAATCAAACCTATGCAAAATATTTTGTTGATAAACATTTCTGATGAGTTTTATCAAAATCCTTCATATTCTATGTAAGTTATCACGGCAACACAACAAAGTAGTCCCTGACCTTATTAAATGTGCATGGATTTTGCCAATAATTGAAATCGGGCAAGATTTTCTGTTGGTATGTAGTTATGGTGAGTTTGGTGAAAAGACATCCAAGCCCCGGGAAGTTATCACGGCAACACTAAAGGTTAATGGATGGAGGGACAGCTAGATGGATGGATGGATGATGGGTATACCATGATACTCCCGTCATATGACCGATGTATAAAAACTTAAATCTGGTCAGAGTAACAGACACAGATCTGCACCTGATATATGTTCACGGCTGTCACTTATTTTTCAAGGTTGTAAACTATGTTTTTTATTCCCTATTATTGCTCAGCTGAGGCTGACTGGCAGTTGGGGGGGGGGGGGGGGCTGGGGGAGTTCTCTAGATCTGGCTGCAAGCAAAATCTTTGAGGTTTCAAAAATCAGTTCTGTTGTTAGATTTTTTAAAATACATTTTTAGCATATTCTCAGAAGAAGAAAAAAACACTCCAAGGGTATGGGTCATGTTATTTTTTTACATGGGGCCAATAAATCTTAGCAATGTATTCCTAGCTATTCATGAAACAACGAAACATTCTTAGCTTTTCATGAAAAAATTCAACTGATTTTCTCTGACAAATTTTTAAAATTCCAAGATAATTAAATAACTTTCCCAAGGGGCAAGGTATATTATACTTTACCCTTTGTTTGTCTCTCAGCAAATTTATGTAAAAAAGTTCTGAACAGATTTTGTTGTAAATTTTGTGATAGGTTATAGGGAACCACCCAATTAAGCCTTAGCTTAAATTATCAAAAAAAATACTGAGTTATATGTTTCGAAATGATATCTTGTTTGCCTTATCCAATTAGTGATAATGATTACAAAAATGCCTTAAAATTTTACAATTTTAAATATTGAAATCACATGAGTTTTTACATTAAGCAAAATTAAACACTCCTATTAAAACCTGTGTAACATCTGTTTATATACAAGAGTTGTCTTTACCTGGACATAGTATTAAAGACCATTCAGGAAAGTACTACTGAAACCAGATGCAAGAACAAATCAATGTTAACAGTGTGTGCATGTGAGTCAGGTCTTTGAGGTTAGGAGGTACACAGTACAAGTTGGCTGTTCAGTTCACATACAAGCCAACGACAAAGAAAGGTGTAACCAAGGTTTATTGGATCATCATGCTTCAAGTACTGCTGCCAGGCCAGCAAGCCTACAGCACAGTTAAAGCCCAAAACAGCACCTGGATGTCTGGCAGACACATATCCAACAGATTTGAAAGGATCCATACAAACAAAACAAACCTTGGAAAAACAATGAATAAACCATCAACCAGTCTCTCTTTTTGAGATTCAATCCCCAAACTCTCACTGTCCACACTTTATTTGATTCCACAAGTCCTACTTCATATCAGCATCACAGAAACTCATTTTCAATAACCACTCAGACTACGAGTTTAACTAAACATATTGTTTTCACATCTTGAGAAACAAATTTCCTGTTTATTATCCTGGCTGTTTACTTTCCTGGCTGTTTATTACATTACCAAGGCTGTCTCACTGACACAAGAGTAATGGTGATTTGATACTCATAACTAAGCACTGCTTTACCAATGCAATTTGTAGTTCAGACATTTTCTTTTAATTTTGATAAAACAATAAAACTGATCCTTTCATTACTGCTTTATCATATATGATAAAATAGTATCCTTCTCTCTCACCAGATGGTGCTATGGTCGAGACTACTGGCACCACAGGCTGAGCCAGGGACAAATTGTGCTAAACTGAGTTAACATGAACCTGCTGCCATAATTTCAATTAAAAAAGAACTACAAGGTGCAACCTTTTCCTTAGCCAGCAATAATTGTGGTTAAATGGATACATGCTCTAGGCTATGGAAAGGGGGGGGGGGGGTTAGAGCATGTTGATTCAGTTAACCGTTAGTATTTTACTGGCATATTTACAGACCAATTCATTCAACTCCATAAACTGTTAGATGAAGCAACATTCAGATCTGCAGGAAAGTTGGTAGAAATTTGGAAGTCACTAGTCCTATATCTTTGTTAATCTGTTACATTAGCAACTTTATCAGAAAGTAATGAACAAACTTCAGTTGAATTTTGTGGAATGTTAGGGTAGCCCCCCCCCCCCCCCCCTTTTCACCTGAAATACAATTTACAGAAACGTTCAGATTTGACTCAACAGGGGAAAAACACTGAATTCATAACATATAAAATTATGTGATACCACAATATTTTGGATAATATATCCCTTAACAAAATTACCATGCAGTTCAAGAAAAACCCCTTATAATTATAGAAGAGAATCCATAAAATTTAAATCATGCAGACCAGTTACAACTCATGATGAATATGAACCTGCTACGGCCCTGAAACACATCAGGTTTGGTCTAAAGTAAAACAATATGAGCTTGACACAGTAAACAATTTTCAATGATCAATGATATTTTGAAATATTTTTTTTGCTACCTTAATCATTCACTTGTGTATTTTCTTCTCCAGTAGGTATAAGTAGTTCACTTTCATCCTCCAGAGGGCTCCATTATCATTAAAGTTTAAGAGACTCAGCAGAAGAATCCTCTTTTGGGCACACAGGTGCCACCTGTATTGATGATTGTGAAGTACCGCCTCTGGCCAAGGGAGCAAATGGTTTAGGTATAGTCAAGAGAGTCAATGTGTTGGGGTTGCTTGTTCTTGGCTATGTTTATCTAATGAGTGAATTTGACAAATCCCAAGGGCAGTTTTTTTCAAGAACAAAAATCGGGATTTTCCCGGTTTGCTTCACTAAACTTCCATTACTGCCCATTAAGATGTCTGATCTTACATTCACTACCATTTTTATCAGCATGGTCAATCAGAGCACAATATTTACAAAAGTGTATCACAAAATAAACAGAGTGAAAATTCTTCTTCTTGACTAGACACAGCTATAGAAGGTAATGGAACCATGAAGATCCTAAAGTAGGACCAAATTCTGCCACATGAACATTAAAACTGGATTTGGCCCTGTGTGAGGGTTACTGATAAAGCACATCCTCTCAGGTGTCAATCTGCAGTCAAATTTTTACAGAAATTGCTTGTACGGTTTTCAGATAATATGTCTGTAAAGAATTCCAAGATTTGCTGCCAAATTATATTTGGATGTGCACTAAAATATTTCAGACCCATCAGAAATCCAAAATGGCCACCAGATAGCAATCTTGGAATTCCTTTTACACATATTATTTCATGAACTGTACAAGCAACTGCTGCGTAAATCTGAGAGTGCATATCCTACAACAATGTTAGCAGGTTGGAGCATGCCCTGTTCTCCAGACCCAGCCACTGTCCTGGTAAAAAAAGGACCTTAACTTCAGATCATTGTTTTACTGAATTAACAAAATCCAAACACATTTAACATTTTAAAGGATTTTTCAAGCATGATTGAACCCTGTAGGAGCTAATTGCTGGGGTGCCTTCATTAATGCCATGCATCTACACAGGTAGCATTTCACTGACACTTGTGATTCCTTTGACACATATGCATACGCCACATGTACACAGCAAAACTATGGCTATATATAAATTCTGCAGGAGTAGAGACGTTATCTGCCAGAGGAATATGTATATATGGAATCCCTCCAAGAGAATATAATGTGTCCCTCTGCCAGCTGCATATGCATATGTAACACATGTACTACATACAGATATATGGAATGCCACCATAATGCTGTATATTAATATTCCTACCTGTGGAAGGCTCTCTGTGTTGTCTGACCGTCTGATCTTGTCACTGCTTTCCAGTCTGATATGAAGGACAACTTGTCCGGAACATAGTCTTCGAAGTTGTAAAGGACAGGACCTTCAAGTCTTCTAGACCTAGTAAATAAACAGTACTAACAGATTAATTAAAACCTCTGTGCGCATTTTTTTTTCTGAGTTTCTTTTTTCTTCTGTACAAGTGCAAAATTACCAAAACTATGTGTTTAATTTGAAATGGATGTTTTGATACTTAAAATTGTACATTTTCTGCCTGTGTCTGGGGAAACAAGCAAGTCTAAATGATTTTAATGTTACCATTTAGTGCCAGATGGCAGCACATTCTGTTATCCCGACTGGTTTGGGATCAATGTTGCACATGATTCACATTTGTGAGTACTGGACTATCACAGGTAGAAAGCAGTATGTAAAGGTTGGAAATAGGAATTCATCAGTTCTGAGGGTTGAACACAGGGGTCCTGCAAGATGTGTACTTTAACCATTTCATTTCATAATTTATACCAATGATTTCCAGGCAACACAACAAGGATGTCTAATTTTGAAATATGTAGATAATACTGTAGTTGTTGGATTAATTTCCAGTTGTGATGAAAATTGGACATGTAGTAACCTGGTGCAAGAATCATAATTTGTTACTGAATCCTTCAAAAACAAAGGTTTGGATGATTGATTTTAGACAAAGACCAACTTGTCAGAAGTAGACAGGCTTAAATGGGATAATAATGTAAACATAGTGTACCGTAAAAGGCAGCAGCACTTAATTATACTTTGTATGGACACAAAAATCATTTAATATGGATAGTGAACTACTTGGTTTATTATATTCATCGATTGTCCAGTGTGATATCTTATGCTTTGATATGCTGGTGGGGAAATCTGATCATTTAGAACAAAAAAAAAATTGAAGGGATAAGAAAAATAGCAGAAAAAAATTATTTGTTTCAGTTTAGAGGACATAAATATTATTTATGAAAATAAATTTATGAATATGATGAAAAATGGTTGAAGGTAAAAGCTTGCTCAGTGATTATACTGTCTGGCTAAATTCAAGCTGAAGGCTGCAGTCTCTTTAATGCAAAACAAACAGGTACTCAAAACTTATTTGTACCAAGGCGATAAGATTGTTTAATGCATAGATACATCCCAATATTATTACTTCATTTCTTTTTTTTAATTCTTACTAATATTATATTACTGTCTTTTTTTCATTCAGCACTAAGTTTTATTCATGATATCATCTAAAAGTCAAATTCGAGTATTAGTATGGAATAAATCTTGTATCTTGTGTATTTAGGCTATGCAGGTCTGCAATCTGTCCTATCAACTTGAACAACCCGGGACATGCAAATTCAAGTTTCTAACAATAAATTATCTCTAACTAACCCTGTGAGTGTAATAGCCATGTTTGTCAACAGATTGTGTCAATCAATCAATTCCTAGAGTGGAAAGAATTAGCTTATTAATAGCCCTAGCATTTGATGTATCAAAGATTATTTTCATTTCCTGAATTAAGCAGGATAATGCAGGAGAAAATAAGAGATTTAGGCCTAAAAAGCTGGAAAATATAGGAATTTATAGGAGACAACTTTTTCAAAGGAAAATACAGGGAATATATATAAGAAATATAGGAGTTGTCAGAAACCTTGTGATAACGTTAATGTAAATCATCAGCTTGAATGATCAATGAAATATCTATATGACCTGGCCTGCCTACCATGGAAATAACAGAAGTATGTTGTATTGTTAATTAAGATGAAGAAAACAATGTCTTTCAATTACACTTTATAATTATCCTGGAAATCTCTTGAAAAAAATAACAATTTTTAATACAGTCTTGTTTTTGAGCAAACTGTACAGATGGCTGTATATATACCAGTTTATAAAGACAACTTATTCTCATACTGATTTTTTCATCAGACTAACTGATGGTTCTTGTCAGAGCCATCAATAATCATGCACATTCTAACACTGAGTGATCGATATATTGTGCGACTCCTATGGTCAAATGACTATATCATCATATCAGATTTTTTTACAAATAAAATCCTAACTGGAATTACACAAACTCACTTTGAAGATTCTGACCCATGTTTTCCCTGTCTCATCAGCTTTTATATACCACTATATCCACCGGTTTAACCTACACAAGAGTAAGCTTGATAAAGCTAGATTTGTTATAACAACTGGACTGGCATATCATAAACAGGTTCTCTATTAACAGCTGGGCTTTCAGAGCACCAGTATAAAATACTGTCTGTTTCTTTGAAAATAATACCCATGCAAAATACCTTCTCATTTTCCTAATGTATTAATATCACTGTTGCATAAAGTACTTCGGGCAGTGTTGGGAGATTTAGTGACCTGTGCACATTAATTTAATAATCCTTTGATACATCCTACCAGGGTATATTGGGGCCTTGTTACATTACCTACGAACCAGCAATTCCAATTAACATAACCATGTTCCCAACAACAGTTTAAAAATATAAATATGAAAACATAAATGTCAAATAAAATGAAAGAATGAAATATTTTCCAAAGTAGTGCATTGAGAAAAATATAGCCTGTACATAGATGGGTGTTATAGAAAAAAAAAAGGTTGTTAAAGAAATTGTGACAACGAAAACGACATAAATTAATGTACAGTATCACTTCATTCTCTTGTAAACACAAGGGGCCCCCGAAATTCTAGACTATAGGCAGGCACGGTGGAGAACAGTAGTACTGAATTGGTGAAACGTTGTAAAAAAACTAGATGTGTCGGAACGACACGAATGCCCCCGCCTGGGGCAAATTAGAAACATTTGTTAAATTTTGTACAATTTTTTAAGTTCAGGAAGTGTTGTATGGTCAAAAGTAGGTCAACAAGGGCAAAATGCAAACTCGATCTGTAAAGGGTCATTATCAAACAACACACCAAAAATCAGGCCAGTATCTGCAGGCATTGTAAAAAAAAGTCCATTTATGTGCATTTTTCATGAAAATTTCTGTCTTTCATGAAATTTTCTATGTTCAGGATCTGTCATATGGTGAAAAATAGGTTAACTGGGACGAAACGCAAACTCGATCTGTAAGTGGTCATTATGCGCCCACAGACCTAACATTAGGCCAGTATCTGTAAGCATCGTATTGCGAAACTAGAATATTAGCAAAAGTTGATAATCATTTATAAATTTAAATTGGAGAGGCATATACCATGTTTCATAACAATCCACCAAATGCTTCCTGAGAAATAAGCTCCTAAGTTTTTTTCTATACTAAGCTCTGTGACCTTGAAAAGTAGGTCAAGATCACCCATCTTTGAACTTGACCAAGATTTTGTAAATATAATGCAATAGCACTGAAGAAATGAAGTTCCTGTGTTGAATACCTTTGGAGATATCCTGCAAAAAAGGCCAAAATTGAAAAAATCAGATAAAATTTCATTAAAAAATCAGAAATTGCAGGTGGCGCCACCAAAATTGTGCAGCACATACAGACCATCAGTCCCAATGATCATAGTAAGTTTTGTGAAAATCCACACAATGGTTCCTGAGATATAAACTTCTGAGTGTTTTTCTATAATCAGCTATAAAATGTAGAAAAATGGGTCAAGGTCACCCATCTTCGAACTTGACCGAGATTTTATCGATATACATCTTCACTGATGAAATAAAATTCCAACAGTGAATCCTTTTAGAGATATCCCGCTCACAAGGTAAAAGTTAACAGACGCGGAACGGACGGACGGACGGGCAGACACCGGACAGACAGATGGACAGACGGACAGCTTGGGTGACGAAAATAGCCCATCAGCCTATGAGCTGAGGGCTACAAATGGCTGTACATGTGTATTTGTCATGAAAATTTCTATTTTTCATGAATATTTCTAAGTTTAGGAGCCGTAAAACGGTCAAAAGTAGGTCAACTGGGACGAAACGCGAACTTGATCTGTAACTGGTCATTATCTGCCCACACACCGAAAATCAGGCCAATATCTGCAGGCATTGCGAAATAAAGTCCGTACATGTGTATTTGTCATGAAAATTTCTATTTTTCATGAAATTTTCTAAGTTTTGGAGCCGTAAAACGGTCAAAAGTAGGTCAACCGGGACGAAACGCGAACTCGATCTGTAACTGGTCATTATCTGGCCACACACAAAAAATCAGGCCAATATCTGCAGGCATTGCGAAAAAAAAGTCCGTACATGTGTATTTGTCATGAAAATTTCTATTTTTCATGAAATTTTCTAAGATTAGGAGCCGTAAAACGGTCAAAAGTAGGTCAACCGGGACGAAACGCGAACTCGATCTGTAATTGGTCATTATCTGACCACACACCAAAAATCAGGCCAATATCTGCAGGCATTGCGAAAAAAAGTCCGTACATGTGTATTTGTCATGAAAATTTCTATTTTTCATGAAATTTTCTAAGTTTAGGAGCCGTAAAACGGTCAAAAATAGGTCAACCGGGACGAAACGCGAACTCGATCTGTAACTGGTCATTATCTGCCCACACACCAAAAATCAGGCCAATATCTGCAGGCACTGCGAAATAAAGTCCGTACATGTGTATTTGTCATGAAAATTTCTATTTTTCATGAAATTTTCTAAGTTTTGGAGCCGTAAAACAGTCAAAAGTAGGTCAACCGGGACGAAACGCGAACTCGATCTGTAACTGGTCATTATCTGGCCACACACAAAAAATCAGGCCAATATCTGCAGGCATTGCGAAAAAAAGTCCCTACATGTGTATTTGTCATGAAAATTTCTATTTTTCATGAAATTTTCTAAGATTAGTAGCCATAAAACGGTCAAAATTAGGTCAACCAGGACGAAACGCGAACTCGATCTGTAATTGGTCATTATCTGCCCACACACCAAAAATCAGGCCAATATCTGCAGGCATTGTGAAAAAAAGTCCGTACATGTGTATTTGTCATGAAAATTTCTATTTTTCATGAAATTTTCTAAGTTTTTGAGCCGTAAAACAGTCAAAAGTAGGTCAACCGGGACGAAACGCGAACTTGATCTGTAACTGGTCATTATCTGGCCACACACAAAAAATCAGGCCAATATCTGCAGGCATTGCGAAAAAAAGTCCCTACATGTGTATTTGTCATGAAAATTTCTATTTTTCATGAAATTTTCTAAGATTAGTAGCCATAAAACGGTCAAAAGTAGGTCAACCAGGACGAAACGCGAACTCGATCTGTAATTGGTCATTATCTGCCCACACACCAAAAATCAGGCCAATATCTGCAGGCATTGTGAAAAAAAGTCCGTACATGTGTATTTGTCATGAAAATTTCTATTTTTCATGAAATTTTCTAAGTTTAGGAGCCGTAAAACAATCAAAAGTAGGTCAACCGGGACGAAACGCGAACTCAATCTGTAACTGGTCATTATCTGCCCACACACCAAAAATCAGGCCAATATCTGCAGGCATTGCGAAAAAAAGTCCGACATGTGTATTTGTCATGTAAATTTCTATTTTTCATGAAATTTTCTAAGTTTAGGGGCCGTAAAACGGTCAAAAGTAGGTCAACCGGGACGAAACGCGAACTCGATCTGTAACTGGTCATTATCTGCCCACACACCAAAAATCAGGCAAATATCTGCAGGCATTGCCAAAAAAAGTCTGTACAACTGTTTGATTTCGGAATGACGGAATGACGGAATGACGGACATGGGTAAAACTATATGCCCCGGCCACTTTGTGGCGGGGGCATAAAAATAACATTGGTATGCTTAAATTGTCTTTCTTTGAATATATACAGATTGTTCTGATCACCATGAATCCTTGGCATGAATAATAGTTGCAATAATCAATATATCTGGAGAGTAAAACACCTGATGGTTGAGGTATGAGTAGACAAAACTGGGGACTACATTTTTTGGTAGCTGGCAAATTTGATGAAAGAAAGATTTACAAATGCAGAAGATGATACTGAAATTTTTACCAAGGTACAGTAAAAAGAGAAATGGAATGTTATGAAGTGCCACCAAATCTGCTTTTAAGTTAACAAAATTTTCACTTAGATTGTCCTGTGTTGATTCAAATTTGAATTCCAATTGTGTAATACTGTGTAATCAACAGTATGTAAATGATCTATACAATCCCAAAGATATCTATATAATTCAAATATGAGGATGAAACGATATTTTCCTCTATTAACTTCAAAATAATATATGATCTACTAATAGATGGACACAAATGAAACTACTCATTTTCAAAGAAACACCTTCTGATGCTCTGGTAGTACTGATACAGAAAAACAATTTTTTTTATTTATATTACGTGCCAATCTTGCAGTTAAGACACTGACAGACTGTCAATGTCTCAGACAATAAGTTTTGACATATCAAATGATGAATACATCAAATGTTACAACATATAAATCACTTTTCTACTGAAAGACATCTAGCACTTGGACAGGAAATAAATTAACATACTAATTAAGACACAAGTGCACAAACCTATAATCATGCAAGTCTCAACATTAAGTGTAATGTCAGATTCTCTGCAAATAGGTTGTATTCACTTTTTTCAAAATTCACTTCAAAGTTAGCAGACTCAAGTTTTAAGAAAATGTAAATTTGATAGCATATAAGCAGGTCATATTCTTCAACAGCTGATGGCTGTAATGTAAATGATTGTTTTGTAATGTAATGTAATGTAAATGGATTAGCAAATGAAAAATTTGTTATGATATGAATTTACTGGAGAAAAAAAAGAAAGAAATTGGGGCAAAATATTGATGCTTCCATTTAACATTTACTAATTACTTGTATTATGTGCAACAAAACTGTTATAAATATGGTGTCTTTAATAGGGCTACAATACCCCAGCCATTTCCACATGCATAAGGTTCACAATTTTATGAGATTCTTCAAAAAATCCAATCAGGCCTGATCAGCCCATGCAGGCTCGGCTCCATTAATCATGAAACATTAGCAGGTGAATGGACCATTATCACGCCATGAGAATGGCGGAGTAGGATTGCATGCCGTCCCCATTCCTTCAGACATCTGCAGTAACTGCACGCAGGATGACCTCAAAAACAGGCCTCGCATAACCATATTAAAGAGTCATGAAACTAAGGCTTCAGCTCGGGAATCAGAATGATAAAAAATAACCCCTAAACATCTTGTATGGCCAGTACGGTGAGTTATCCTAAAAATTATTTTGTCATTAAGGTAAAACTGCAATAAAGAGTGGTTTGAAACTCCTATGACATATGACATATAAAATATTTTTTTCTGGTTAGGATAAATCCACATGACCAAATGGCCCTATAATCAGAACTCCCAATGAATTGTTTTCAGTGCCCTGAATGAAATCCCCTGACACCAAGCAATCAAATTCTCGTAATGAGAATTATGCAGGTTTAATGAGTTATACGTTTTAAGACATTTTTAAAGATATCTAAGAAGCACGAATGTGAGAGAATTTTGATGACCTCCCCCTGACCACCTGAGCTCAACCAAAGCTAAAGATGAATATTTATACTTCGAAAATGACAACAATACACACAAAAATAGATCCAGAGGTTCAGAGCCTAAAATTTGGAACATTCTAATAAAACATAAAACTGTTTGATTGCGGAACCATAAAAAT
Organism: Sipunculus nudus; assembly: GCA_026874595.1. Lineage (NCBI taxonomy): Eukaryota > Metazoa > Annelida > Sipuncula > Golfingiida > Sipunculidae > Sipunculus > Sipunculus nudus. Next base: position 62,510,068 of record CM049307.1, read on the forward strand.
GTTTGTGACCAGAAGTTGCTAAGCTTTTAAATATTTAATCTTTATGATACCTTAATCACCAAGAGTATGAAAACACAGGCCATTTACCCAAACATAACAGAAAGCTTGAGGATACATAAATATTCCTGTACTTTTAATAACCTAGACATTTCTTGGCACCGCTGGTGCCATAGTATCGCCAGACAAATGAGGTTTTGTGGTATTTTGTTGATATAATGTGATGTATTTGTATTTTAGCAATGAATGTGAGAAACATTTGTACAAAATATAGGAATATTTTGGATTGGGAAGGACAATTGATCAAAGGGTTTTTGACTTATAATGCTCACAGTGCTGTCAAGTGGCCCTTTTTAAGATATTCATGATTTTATGTTTTTCACCAAATATGGGAATATTCAAGGTCAAGGTCACTCTCATAGTCACGGTCATGACCCCAAATCAATAAACTGCATTCCAAAATATCCAACATTTGAAAAAAAACAAGGGACCTATGGGTCACTGTGCTCAGCTGACGTTAACCTTGAAGGTAAAAATCTGAAATAATATCAAATGGAGATAAAGTGTAAGAGGAAGAGGTAATAAAGGCCATGGTTGGTTTATATGATTGGTTTGTATTGATGAGCAGGAAATTGTTGCAAAAAATATTTTGTGACCTGACCATGTGTTTCCTAATGTTGAAACTAAAGCATGTGAGCAGTTTGTGAACAAATGATCTGTACTATTACCATGATCATTAGTTGGTTTTTTGATTAACTGTTGAAATTTCAGTAGTTTACACATTTGTTCAATCAAATCTATTTTTTTGTATAATATATATTATTAAATATATATGTATTTTTTTATGAAATGTATACAGTTGAAATAGAGCTAATAAACAACATAAAACAGGGCAAACAAAGCCTGATCCTCATTTTTATCACATCAATTATTTTCTAATTTAAGTTTATATTTCTATACATTTCCAATTTAACATATATATCTGAATATAAAAGTTGATTCATAATTCTCAATTGCATCATCATAAATCTCAATCTTGTCAGATAACACCACATCATGCATACAAATGTTTATTTATTTTTTACCACAAAAATATATCTTTTAAATCTGCAAAACAATAAATATCTAAAAATAATACTTGATTTAGATTTCACAATTTTTAATTGTGTCTTTATTTATCCATAATGTGCTTCATATTTTATAATAATTTAAGCATACTGATGGGTTCAATTATATTTGTTAAAATCATTTAAAAGAAATTTGATTTCTTTAAAAATGTTACATTACACAACATTGCATCTTCTTGATTACACCTTGAATTATTTTTTCAAGGAAAGTTTTTGCATATCGGAGTGGAAACAGCATTACAATTAAGGAGATACAGTGAAAACAATAACAATTAGTGCATAACACTTGGTGGGTTGGGTTTGCGGGGGGGGGGGGGGGGGGGGGGGGGGGGGGGTGATTGGGGTGGTGATATGAGAATAACTGTACACCTGTCACAGCAGGGGATCTCCCCCAGTGACTGTAACAAATCAGAAACCCTGGCATAGCTGACTTCCAGTGACCTGGAGTGGGACCCTGCATCTGTAATCAAAGCAAGTGACTACAGAAAAAAAATCAATAACTAGCTTAATTTTCAAGCTTTTATTTTCAAATTTCAGATTAAGACAAACTAAATATTTATGTTTACATGCTGTGAAAATTAAATCAATGGTGCTTACAGGAAAAAAACGTGCCATGGTCAAAGTTGGGCAAAATTTAAGGTACTGATTTTTTTTTTATGCTAATAACTTAAAAAATTTACAAAATTCAGATCTAATTTTCGGTAAACAATTGAATCTTAATTAAACATAGTTATATACTTGAGAAAATAGACTCTAGTTTCAAAATTTTTCATGTTAAGTGAGTTATTATTTTTCCTGATTTTTTACAAAGTCCATTATGTTTGGGCCCATAACTTAAAGAATTTATAGTTTACAGACTTAATTTCTTGCATGTACATAAGAACAATATAGAGGAATATTTATGGTAAATATGAGGAAAAACAGATGAGTGGTTTTGATATTAGGCAGTCCTGAAGTGTGAAAATAGGATTTTAATAAAAAATTGAGGTTTTTCCTTAATTTCTCAAAGGAACAAAGTCGCAAAGACCCAGTTTTCGGCTTGGTAGGAGATCTTGGGGACATCTAACATTATGCTGAATTTTGGATTCCTAGGTCTTACGGTTTCAAAACGTGCCACATCTACGGACGGACGGACGGACGGATGGACAGACAGACGGACGACGGACAATGGACCACGACTATAGCTCAGATGACTTATAGTCAGCTGAGCTAAAAATTAATTAAAAAAAAATAATTTAAATTAAATTATATTTTAAAATAAAATTTAAAATTAAATATACCTCATTCCATAAACCATATCTATATACATGCATAACATGAAAGAAATCTGTCCATTACTGTTTGACTTATAATGCTCACAGTATATACTGTCAAGTGGCAATGATGGGGTATTCAAAGGCGCAAAAAACAAGAAAAGGACAACAGGTGGCGCCACCTATCTTCTGCAAAAGACAAAACTATCCAAGATCTTCCGTCAACTTGATTTTTGGACCAATCCATGCATCCCTTTTTAAGATATTCATGATTTTATGTGATTTTCACCATTTATGGTAATATTCAAGGTCAAAGCCACTCTCAAAGGAAAGGTCATGACCAATACATCATCCCATAACCCATACCTATGTACATGCATAATATTAAAGAAATCTGTCAATCAGTTTTTGACTTGTGATGCTAAAAGTACTGTCAAGTGGCAATGAAGGGGGTATTAAACGGCACAAAAACAAGAAAAGGATACTAGGTGGCACCACCAGTTTCTGGTACATGACATCACTATCCAAGATCTTTGTCCAACTTGATTTTTGGATAAATCCATGAAAGATTTCTTGAGATATTTAAGAATTTGTGTGATTTTCCCCAAAAATGGATCTATTCAAGGTCAAGGTCACTCTCCTAGTTGAGGTCATGACCCCATTTTAAATAGGCTTCATCCTCTCACCTATATCTATAAATGTGTCAAGTTTGAAAAAGATCCTTGAAATATTTTTTGAGTTATTGTGTCCAGAAGAAATCTCTGCGGCGGCGGCGCAACCGTGCCTAAACCATAGTATCTCCAGACTATGTCTGGCGATACAATAAGCAATAGGAGCACAAAGCTGATATCTACATGGTTGATAATCTGAACAGGAAAATTTCTTAGCAGTGATTGTGTAAATAAAGCCCTTCTTCCTGCCCTCTATGTGTCTTGCACAAAATATTGAAATATATGAATTTTGATTTTCTGCTATGTCAGTTCCTTTCTGTGAACATGATGTTAAGGTATACTTCAAAGAGTACATGTGGCCTTTGTATTGCAGTTTTCAAAATAACTTATCATGACTTAAAGTAAGCCCTAGCTATCAGACCAATCCAACTCTCTGATGAGTTATATATTTATGGCTAGTAATTAATTATATTCACACTTTCCCCATGTATTTTCCTGAGAAAATGAATGTTTTGCACCTTTGTTATTAATTGGCACATTGGCTTTTACATAATTTTTTTAATTTTCCAGTTATAACTTTTTACCCATAATTTGTAGAGGGGTACGAGGTGGGAGATCAACAATGTGGATGTTTGAGAGAGGAATATTAGCCAAACTTTTCTGCAGGTATGCATTATTTTATTCATAGTTGTGTATTACTCCACCCATCTTTCTTGAGAAGTAACATTGGATGATGGAGTTTTTGCTTCTGTTTTTACTTCAGTTTTTGAGATCTTGCAGTTTATCTAAGTAAATATATGTTTTTCTTTTGATTTCCAGCCCAGTTGGCTGCATGATCAATTCATCATAAAGTTCCATCTTTCTGGTTATTTCTTTGCAGGATAACCTTCAACTTATTTTGGCTTTATATTATATCAAAATACTGATGATTCTCATTCCAGCCCTAAAAGAGTCTTGAGCATTTGGCTGTGATTGAGGTATGCACTCTAATATTAGAGTCCACTTTCACTGTGGAAAGTATATAACTCCGCTGGGTACTGGAGAAGACATATAAAATCTTTCATGGGAAGAACACTAACCTTTTTGCTTTGTCTGTGCGTGTCCTCACTGTGGTTACACTATCCTGCTGTTCTTCTTCGGAACTTTCTGGAGCTTCTGGAACCGGGGCCAATCCCAGAATGCTTTCCTCTTCTTCATCACAGGCTGAACTGGTGCTGTACCAGGGACTGTCAATGCCAGCAGGACTTAGTGGACTTGCAATGGGAGAGCGGAACCGCAGGCCCTCCTGTAACAGCTCATCAATGTCAATCTCCTCAGGACTGAGGTCATACTCCTCTTCATTGTAACACTGCGGGATGTTGACATATCCCTCCTTGTTATCAGGTTTTGTAATGGTCACTGCTATCCTGCTTGCTGGATTGTCCCCCTGTTCCAATCCCTCCATCAGAGGGGTCTGTTCAGCCATGCTTAGCCATGGCAGCACCTGTAAAAGACATACACAGTCTAATAATACAATGTTTAAATTGCCTCTTCCAGGAGGGTATGTATTCATCATTGTTTGCATGTGTTTGTGTGTTTGTATGTGTGATGGTTCACAACATAACTCATGCAATCATGAATGCAATCTCAGCAGAGTTTTTTTTCGGGAATGGGCCAATGAAGAATTGAATAGATTTTGGTGTGGGTCTAGCCCATGATCCAGTTTAAGTATTGTCATCAAGGAACATTCATAATTGTACAGACACTTATGCATGGATGAACCTGCAAATATGGGCTGAAAAAGTGAACGCAGACATGGTTTTCGGAGTATCCCACAATTGGTTCCCCCCACATGGCCAAGGCTTGCATTCCTTAGAATGCAGATTACTAATTTTAAAAGAATTTCAAGTGGAGATTTCCACATCTTTCATGGATTCTACCTAATCTTAACTGTACTTGATTAAAAATATGGTGCTTTCTTTTCAAATTTTCAGGTGTCACCCTAGTCCAGCCAACCATAGTTTAAACTCACCAGGGCTTGACTGAAATTAATAGTTAATCACTTGTCTGGGGTAAGTAAAAGTTGAAAGAAAATGGTGGTAGGGCAACCAAAAATGGGAGCAAGTCCAACATAAACCTTTACACAGAGGCCTGGATCTAAACCAATCCCGAGTAGCTAAATTTTTCTTTCTTATAGAAATAAAATGTGACACCTGTATCTTAAATTACCTGTATGTTTAGCTGTGCAAATGCTAAAGAGATATATAATTAACTAAAAAGTTTTAAACATGTTAAGAGACAAAGGCTCAAGAGATATATAATTAACTAAAAAGTTTAAAACATGTTTACTGTTGCAAAATAATCATGTGAAACACACTATTATGTTTGTGGATGTGATCACTGAATTCTGTAAGACAAGTAAAAACTCATGTGGGGCAAGTAAAAGCTAGATGTTATTTGCCCTACTGAGCATGTTGAGCCCTGTACAAAAGCATGTCCTTAGTTCTTGCGTGAGTGATTGCTTATGCTAAGCAAATGTAAAGAAATATTCTTGATTTTTTTAAAAAACTCCATAAAACAATGTTATATATCCATGTATGTTAATTTTCTTTAATATATATTCATTTGACTGGGATGTCAATGAACAGCCAACAAAGTGCAAACGCTTCGCAACCTAACAAAATATGGGTAACATAGCTGTTCTATACGCACTTACTTGGTCATGGCAAACAAAATGCAGTCAAGTGAAACTGAAATCTCTTATACCAACAGTTCACAAGCATGTACCAAAATCCAAATAAAGGGCTTTCTGCATTATGAACAAGAACAATATTCCAACAGTCAGCTGTTCCTGAGAAAAAAGATTTTTGTGCACCCTGTGAATTCCACTCAACAGAAACCTGTGAATATAACCATCGTCATTTGTTTTCTTGGCGACACCAATATTGGACATGGGAAGGCCTGGTATGGTCTGAGAATCCACTTTGCTTGGGTATCGTTTCAATGTGTTGTTCATTCATTCAGATGAATACAGATGAATATCAAACAGTGAGATCAATATCCCAAATATTCTTACTGCCACACCTTCATTTATTAGTCCAATCAATCGTGAGCAGTAAATGAACCAGTATTTATCAAACACATCACTCTGAATAAATCTGCACACCTGTCTGTATTTGATGATACCCATTAATAGCTTGTGTTACCCCAGATACCCATACCGCAGGAGTTTACCTGTTGATTGATCTCCATGTTTTTATTATTCCAGAGGATTAACCCAAACCAAACTTTCATAAATTGAAAGAAATAACTGTACATATAACTGTAAACCTTTTACCATTAAATACATGGAATACCTGATGGTATTTACAGATTTTATAATAATATTTATAAATTATTATTACTTATCATTACTGAGATTTTCATGACATAAGTTAAAATTATAGGTTAAAATGCTTTACTGATCTTGTTATACATTTAAGAAGATCAATAAGCCACAAATAAATTTATCAAAGCTTAGCTTGTATGAAAACAAATTTTCACAAAAGTTTTTGTTGTGATATTGAGTTTGATAGTAAACTGGCATTTTCTTAAACAAAGTAGCCAAACAACTGTGCTAACCGCTGTACTGCACAGCGTGATTAAATCAACATGGCAGTCTTGTAAGATGTGCCTGATCGATGTATGTGTACTCTATTCAAATGGATTATTTCACAATTATAGTCTTTATTATCATAACATGGTGGCAGCAGTGGGATTCCACTTGTAAGGAAAGAAATTTAAGGCCTTTTCTCTGCAGATCAACCGTAAGGGTTTATTCTTATTTATAATTTAGTTACACTCCTCATGCAGCAGTTGTCTCCTTCGTTTTAACCGCTGCTTTAATTGTTTGGCATGTCTTGACACCAGGGCAAGGATAGGACCAAGAATCAGACCAACAATACTGGGGTGATTTAAAACTTGGAGTTGGATGCACAATGTGATACCATGCTCTCATTGAGAGCAAGTTTAGTTGACACCAGCATGAAACACATAAAGATGAATAATCTGCGCATGCCTCATCAGGATACCCTCTACTCTTTAAAAATACAATACACAAGAAAATACAGCGATTTCTTTGTCATAACAATACCCTTCCTGTATCAGGACAGACACTGTAGCACAGAGATGCACTTATAAAATATGACTCCCCTAAACCCAGTTTCTCAGTTACCCATTACGGACCCCCTTGATTCTTTATACATGTGTGACGCTGTATTAAATTTCAACATGCAACTCTGTGTTATACACTTCTGGACTGTAAAGGAAAATATAAGGCTAGCTCTGTTTGTGTGAAAAGATTTATAAATCAATCCACAGTTTCTTTAATGTCCCTTGGTTGCTGAAACTGTCTTTGTTTTCCTTTTTTGCTTGTTTTCATGTATGAGTGCTATGGATCCATTTAACAATTTGCAAACAGTTTTCTGGATGAACAGAACTTGAACAAGTTTTATATCTCCTGAGCCCCACTCTTGAAATCAATACACTGATGTAAAAAACTTGTCCATAGAAATGCTAAATTTACAGAAGATTTACAGATAAAACTGCATGCTTGATGAACTCCTTTCAACTTTCTTATATAAAGTGATAGTAACTTCAGAGTTCATTTAGGTATGAAAGTTCCACATTAATTAACATATGACACTAAACAGTACTTGGTTTTTACACTGGTTCATTGATAACTGGCAAAATCAGACATCATATATGGAAAACTGTAAGAGAGTCAAGTATCAGTTTCAATGGCTTGTTACATGGAGCTTTCCGTGCCACCAAAGATAACAGCCATGCATGGTGATTGGCATGAACTTATTTTCAGTATTCAGATCAATGTCCATTAAAACCCTGATTTCAAAGAAAGAAATAGTGGCCGTCTTAATGCATGCAATTAATTTGTGAGGCTTTTTCTTTGCAATTGCTGTACAGTTTTTTTTGCAGTTGCTGCTTGTAACATACACTTACTAAAAAATCTTCAAAGACTATGCAAGAACATCTTGTGCTGTATTCTACTTGTACCTTACCAAAGGAGATTATTTTCACGTATATCTATATTTTTATTTTGTAGGCCTGATAATGCAGAAATTAGCTAAAGAGTTTTCCCAGAAACTTTGATGAGGGGTAACTCAGGTCAGGGATTCTGAAGGGTGAATTTGGGTCAGGGATTCTGAGGGATGAATTTGGGTCAGGGAAGACCCCATTAAATTTTGGTGCAGATCCAGACACAGAACAGTTTATATTATAGGATTTTTCTTCTTCAAATTTTTATTATTAAAAATTTTTTGTTGTTTGAAATAACCATCTCCATTTTTTAATGCTTGCTTAACTAGAACACTGAGGAACCCCCAAAAGGCTCACTTGTTATTGAGTGCAAAATGACTGTTGGCCACAGTCTTCCGATTATGCCGGCAGAGCACTCACTGTGGGTGGGGGCCATCTATAAACAAGGGACCTATGGGTCACGTCGCTCAGCTGAATTTTGGAAAATATTAGTAACTGCAAAATATTTTTGTTTCTTATAGTTTTTCCATGTATATTACCATTTGAAAAGCTAAGAGAAAATGGCCCAGCTTAAATGAAACTCTGTAAATTATAGAATAATGGACATGAGCTAAAGCATATGGACTGTGTAATAAATGAAACCTTTGGCCTGAAACCATTTAGTGATGCACCCAGGGAAAAAATGGGCTTACGGTAAGTGTCATATAAAAGTTCCATTTCATAAACAAATAATGTGTGAAGATAATTAATTTTTCAAAAGTTAAATATATAGCCATATGAGTTAAAAATTAATCCCACAAAGTTTGACCAATATTTCTAATTTTAAAAACTAGATAACTAGGCCCCACCAACTTTAAGAGATATGAACGAAATGCTACAAAGTATTTATATCTTCTTAAATCTTGTCAGTTAGCACTTTCATTAGGTCCTAATATTTTACCATATATGAATATTAGGATTAAATTCCTGAACATTTACTTCTTTAAAAAAAATCAAAATTGTCCAAGTCTCAACAGAAAGAATTTTTTAACATTAAAATTATCAGCTTTGTCTTGTATATTAGTCCTGTGTATCGAAGCGGTGGGTTCAGTGAGGGGTCTCTGTTGTTACTGTTCATCGCTGAAAAAATGTGAAATTATAAGATTCATCTTGTTTAGAGTACAGGTCTGTCAACAGAATGGGGTGGGGGGGGGGGGAGAGAAAGGCTCCCTGTGGTATTTATGCTGGCAGCCTGATCAAGCTCAACAAGAGAGAGGGCTTGCAGGAGTGATGGGATTACATAACAGCCTAGGGAGCATAGAGAGTTGCATTGAATGACCTACAGTAAACCTCAGTGGACTGCTTGACAATGTAAGGGAATACAACAAGAGCCTCCAAAAAAATTCAATAACTAGCCTAATTTTGCAGCTTTTATTTTCATATTTAAGATTTTAACAGATTTAATCCTTATGTGTACATGCTGTGAAAATAACATCCACAGTACTTACAGGAAAAAATTGTGCCGTGGCCAAAGTTGGGCAAAATTTAAGGTACTGATTTTATATTTATGCTAATAACTTAAAAAAAATTGCAAATTTCAGATCTAATTTTCCGTATACAATTGAATCTTGATTAAATGATGTTATATTCCTGATAAAAAGTCTCAGCCATTCTTATGTTAAGTGAGTAAATATGTATTCTGATTTTTTACAAAGTGCATTATGTTTGGGCCTATAACTTCAACAAATTATGCAATACTGACCAAAATTTTGGTATGTACATAGGAAATGTATGGAAGAATATGAATATTTACAATTACATCTAACATTATGCCAATTTTTGGTTTACCAGGTAAACAAAAGTAGGGTCATGATGCTAGAAAATACAAATACATTAAGTCTTCTAAAAAACTTCAATAGCTAGACTATTTTTTAAGCTTATACTTTCAAATTCAAAATTCATCAGATTAAAGCCATATGTAAACTGGCTGTGAAAATTAAATCAAATGTACTTATAAGAAAAAAACATGCCATGGTCAAATTTAGGCAAAATTTAAGGTACCAATTTTTTATTTTTGCTAATATTTTTAAAAATTCAACAGATTTTGATCTAATTTGGGTATACAATTTAATTTTGATTAATAAAAGATATATTACTGGAAAAAAGTCCATAGCTTTAAAATGTTTTGTGTTAAGTGATCAAATATCTTTCCTGATTTTTTACAGAATGCATTATGTTTGAGCCCATAACATTTTTTAAATCATATAATACAGACCAAATTTCTGGCATGTACATAGGAACTATATAGAGGAAAATTTATGGTAAATATGAGAAAAAACAGGTGAGTGGTTTCGTAGTTAGGCTATCCTGAAATGTGAAAATAGGTTTTTAATAAAAAATTGAGGTTTTTCCTTAATTTCTCAAAGGAACAAAGTCGCAAAGACCCAGTTTTGACTTGGTAGGAGATCTTGGGGACATCTAACATTATGCCAACAACCTTGGGAGCATACAGCGCTGCACTGAATGACCAACAGTGACCACAGTGGTCTGCTTGACAATGTAAGGGAATACAACAAGAGCCTCCAAAAAAATTCAATAACTAGCCTAATTTTGCAGCTTTTATTTTCAAATTTCAGATTTTAACAGATTAAATCCTTATTTGTACATGCATGCTGTGAAAATTAGATCAACAGTACTTACAGGAAAAAAACGTGCCATGGTCAAAATTGGGCAAAATTTAAGGTACCAATTTTTTATTTTTGTTAATATTTTTAAAAATGTAAAAGATTTTGATCAAATTTTAGGTATACAATTTAATTTTGATAAATTGAAGTTATATTACTGGAAAAAAAGTCCATAGCTTTAACATGTTTTGTGTTAAGTGTTCAAATATCTTTCCTGATTTCTTACAAAATGCATTATGTTTGGGCCCATAACTTTTTTAAATTACATAATACAGACCTAATTTCTGGCAAGTACATAGGAACTATATAGAGAAATATTTATGGTAAATATGAGGAAAAACAAATGAGTGGTTTTGATATTAGGCAGTCCTGAAGTGTGAAAATAGGTTTTTAATAAAAAATTGAGGTTTTTCCTTAATTTCTCAAAGGAACAAAGTCGCAAAGACCCAGTTTTCGGCTTGGTAGGAGATCTTGGGGACATCTAACATTATGCCGAATTTTGGATTCCTAGGTCTTACGGTTTCAAAACGTGCCACATCTACGGACGGACGGACGGCAAGACAGACGGACGGACAGACGGACGGACGGACAGACGGACGGACGACGGACAATGGACCACGACTATAGCTCAGATGACTTATAGTCAGCTGAGCTAAAAATCTCACCACCTCGGCTTAAACTCACAATCTTGAGGCTTTGAACCCTGTGCTCTGCCCCTAGACCAGGGAAGGCAGTATATTATAGGATTGTATTGCCTTAGAAGTGGTATGCACTCTACTTTTCTGGTTTAAAGACTATGTTAACTGTAATAATTATGTTCCCTGAAATGCAAAACCACCAGAACAAGTAAATGTACCAGAATTATTATACATGCAAAACCACACAGACCAGAAATGCCCACCTGTGCAGGAAAACAGGCCAATTAGGAGAAATAACAATGTATTATGAGGCAGGCCCCTTTGATTATGTGATATATGAATCATTATATACATTACAAGCACGCTGTAACCATATCTTGTACTTAGGTGTATGTATGTAGACTTTTTCATGCACTGATCATGAGATCAGAACAGAAAGGTGATGGTGTTTTTTCAATGTGCAATAAGAATCAAGGACAAGGGAAAAACAAATACCCACACTGTATCAAACACTGTGACAGTATCCTGTTTATCGAGTAGTTAGCTGCTCGACCTTGAGAAATCTTTATATATACGGCCAAAACATCAACGCTAGCAGTATTCCCCTGACTTAGCATCATATTGACCCTATGGCATTACGACCAGATCACTTGCGCAGAGTGACTTGATATCTAAGTCTGAGGAACACATTATAAGGCCTTATGAAGATGCAAATATTTTCGTCATTTCTTACAACACTTCATGGTACACTGTCAATCAACATAAACCAGACTAATTGTTAGCATTTTTGGTGGACTTTCTATTAATACCAAACATGAGCGAGAAAAGTTCCGTTTTAACCCAGCACATTAGTAAACCCCTTGGTGTGTTTGTTGAATTTATGACCGGATGAACACAAGCATGGCTTGCATGGGTTACAGGACGCAGGCAGCTTGCAGATGATACAGGAAATGACCCATGTCCATGGAGACGGTGTTTCAGTTTGGTTTGTGAGCTCACATGTAAACTTTTGTGTAAATTCATTATTTTTAGCACACTATTTAGATTATGGGTCGTTTACCACGATATGAATGCAACCTGATGCAAGACCACTGCTATACATTCCTAGATATAACTTGTATCACGACTCAAGTAGGCTTACCAGCCCAATTGTCCGATTGTCTACTGAGTCGGGTTGTCACGGCTACCCCTGACTGGAACTTAATTTAATACTTTTTCCCACCTGCAAAAATCTGTGTGTAACATATGACATATGTATACATATATTATTTATATTTAAATGCAAATTTCCATAACATTATAACTGTTAAGCTCCCAATCAGGTTTTATTTGTAAAGTGTTACCTGTTATCATTCTGATATCTAACGTCTATTAACTAATGATAATCCCCTGAACCTCTGACAAATAGGCCAGCTAGAAAATGCTGAGCCAACCACACACAGGCCATTTGTTTTGTTTATATCCATGGGTTTATAACATGTTGGGAACCACTCAAATTATCCAAACAGCTCGTAGATAAACAAGCTCATACATCCATCACAGAGGCATTATAAGAACTTTTCTTAACAGGAATTACCAAGAGTTCATTATATGTACGCAGAATAAGCCAAAAGTTACACAAATTATACAGAAAAAGTAGGTGAATAACTGGCTTTAAAGAACCTTAATAAAAACCTAAAACCTTACCTAATAACAGCAACAACAGGCAAACAGTGTGACTGTGATTGATAAACTTTGCTCAAATCACTTAAAGACCTGCAAACTACACTGAAATCCTGAAATTATGACCTCAAAGTGGACCTTGATAAGGTGGTTGCATTTTTTGAGGGGGTTATCTATGTGAGGCCTGATGTAAGGAACAAAAAAGAACTGGGACTGTGAGAAAATGGTCATTATTTCTGATATGGTCTCAGTAAGCGTGATCGTTTAGCAAGTTTTTACTGTATTAGTCTGAAATTAACCTGAAAGATTTGAAATATGATAACATCTGAGTCAGGTATCTTATTGAAAAATAATAGACAATCTGTTAAAGAGAATACAACGTGCAAGCAATTCCAGATTGATTTACCTTTACTTAAAGGACTACATATAGCTTTCATTTTTTCACATACATATGTGTGACCATTCTGAATTCTTGACTTACAGAATGTCAACAGACCAAGTGGGAGTCCTATAAACAAGAAATAGAAAGGGAGGACTCAAGTCCAAGGGGGCACCATGTAGGTCATATTGGTATTCAACACCGGGCGATCAGACAACTATTATATTACAGTGACCCCATACTTTACTCAGTAACCTGGTGGCCCGCTAATAGCCTGACAATAAGCCCGTGGTCATATTTACCTGTCAATGATAGAACATTCTCACCGCATAAAGCTTCATCTTTATTTATGGCATGTCTCACTTCCAGCTGATGTGTCTGTTTTTGGCGTTGTGTGAGACTGAGGAAATGAATACACTAACAAATATTATATTATACGCTGAGGACTGTTTGCCACTGTATCTAACCCGAGGTATTCAAAGAGGGTTTCCAATTATGAGTTTGAACCCCTGCTTGGAGAGGAATATTGTGAATACCTATACCCCAAGGAGGTAAACCAAGCAGCACAAATGCTTGTTCACTTATCATACAAAAAGAGCAGTCTTTTTTTTTTTTTATAAAATTCATTTCAGTCTCTGAAAATATTATCTTTTTTATACATACATTGTTCCATACCATACCTGTTTGGGCTATGGTGTTTATTTTCTGTTTGTACATGCAGTATACAGAAACATGCTTCATTAGTTGTGAAGGCCAAATATATTGTAAGTTCTATCATAATGCAACGTACTGTATAAACTACATAATACAATATTTTAAGACATTCATCCTAAATAGTTACAAAAATGTAAACATAAGAGTCTGTAAATACCACCAACATGATTGGTGCTGGTACTGATGCAAAAAACCTGTGGAAATCACACATCCTTCTAATAACCTGTCACTACATTATTTAAAATACAGTCACTAACGAGGACCTATGAATTAATAAAGAGACTGTACAAACAACAAAAGTAAAATCTGTTTAAATGTTAAAGTTCACTTGTGACCAGCAACTCCCTAGAGAATTAACTTAGGTGACAGGGTTTGGGGATGAGGGAGGTGAATTCAATTATTCTTTTTGTTCACCTCAGCACTCTAAGTGTTTATAAATATGAAATCCCTAAATAGATGTGATAACTCTATTCCCTGAAGAATATTCAGTGCAAACTTTCACATCAGTAGTACTGGTTCAATTGAATTTTGATTGGACTATGTCACATAAGTTTGCAAAATGTGTTAACTCTGTGAAAGTGATTAATTAACAGAGTAACTTCAGCAAAACTGAAATTTACATTTGATTTCTAAAGTACTCAAAATTAAATTTGAATACTCAAGTACGTATGTACTGTTGATTGGCTATATATTCTCCATGGAACAATACTTTATTTCAATAAACTAATGCAGTGTTTAAGGTAGCGATCAGAATTGGTAGTGAAATCATGATTATGAGTGAAAGGAAACAAACGACCGATGATGGATTATTCATCAATCATCTTGTGTACCTCTTATGTAATCCTAAAATCTGTTTTTTAGAATTGTTTATTGTACATCACGCATGCAGAAATTTAAAATAGCCCCACTGTAGACACTTGTTCCCAGCACAAGGATAGGATATTTTTAATAGTTAATATGACATCTTTGGTTGATATAAGGGCTAGTCATCGATCTGCCTATTCAGGTACAATATGTATTGCGATACGCTTTTAGCAATACGATACGTATATTGATGATATCCTCCATTTTTCTTTGTATATCATTTGCTCAGAATATATAATCTTTCTTGCTTTTTCAATATACAGCATTGCCATTATGCTCTGCATTTATACTGAATATTTAATAAAGAAACACATACCCATTAACAAAAACAGCTGATAAAAGAAACTTGATTTTATATATCAGATCCTTTAAAGCAGGCATATGTGTATTTTTTTTTAAACAAAAAAAAATTAAGCCAAAACCTCAGGGGCTGCTCTTTCTCTCTGGGGTGGATATACACTCATATCATATGATGAACCCAGTTTGTCGTTTGATAGATGGCTTGAATATTAAAACAACGATCCTGTTAAGACCCTTAGCACTCCCCCCTTCCAACCATTCTTTTGAATTTGGTCTGGAAGCATTGCATCAGTGATACCCAACCTTTCCAAACCTTGGCATAAACCTATTTTTAAAATGAAACAAATGCAATATAAAAACTTGATTTTAAAAAAAAAAATGCATGATCCCCTTTTTAGTTTTCCAGAGGACCACATGTGTTTAACTGGGTGCAATGGGGGATGTAATTTGTAAACTGGACAGATTTGGACAATTAGATACCTGACATGGTTGTGGCCAAGAAATATGGCTGTAACATTCTATGCAGAAAATCGTTAAACAGAGGTGGCACCACATGTTGGTTTACATTAGTCTGTCATGGGATCAATATGCCTAAAACAATTTGTTAAAGATTGGTGAAGCGGAAAGATAAAAGGTAAAAGATTTTGCATCATAAATGGAAATGTGAAATAAGAAAATTTCGTTATCAGCAAAATGTGAACTCCAGTGGAAACATCAGTCTGCAAATAATTCTATTCAATAAAGTATTCACTGATTCCCCTAGCTCCAAGGAATCCTTGCATATGACTGGCTAAAGTGTTCTTACTTATCTGAAGGAAAGTGAAAAAGACCATTTTGGAGCGCATAAAATGTTTAAATATGCACCACCTGCAGATTATAATCACATGTCATTCATGTGCTGAGTAAGTCTGTAAAATTTGGTGAAGAAAGCAGCAAGGGTCTTAGAAATATGTGGTAACAGAATCGGGCTTGATGGACGGAAGAAAAATAAGAAAATTTCGTGATCAGCAAAATTTGAACTCTGGTGGAAACATCAGTTTGAAAATAATTCTATTCAATATAGTATTCACTGAATGCCCCTAAAGCTCCAAGTAATCCTTGCATATGACTGGACGGATAAAGTGTTCTTATTTACTGACTAATCTGAAGGAAAGTGAAACAGAGGTGGTGCCACCTGCACGTTATAATCACGTCATTCATGTGCTGAGTAAGTTTGTAAATTTGTTGAAGAAAGCAGCAAGCTAGGGTGTATGTGTTATAAATGGTAAAATAATTGGGCGGGACGGACGGAAAGACTGAAAGAAGGATGGATGCAGACACAGACTATTTTAGTAGTCCTCCCTCCTACAGTGAGCGACAAAAAATATTTTACAGGCTTTCAAGGGTACACAATTAAGAACACCAAGAAGAAGCAGATACCTCCCATATATAAGAAACAGATGAACTTTTATTTTACCATAAGCACCTGTCAAAGGTGAGTCCCAAGACAATTAATGATAAATGAATGAGTGATCAAACAAAAAAGTTGGGATTTGAGCCAATCACATTGACTTAAGAAAGCAACCGCAGCCGCTCCCTCTAAAACAACAGAAATTCAAAGAAGTTGGTTTCCAGGTCTTAGCCTCCACATATTGTAATGAGAAATAGAAGTCTTTGAATGAGAACTAAAACAATATAATTTCCAAGTACCTAAAAAACTATCACAAAATGTATCTACTATTGTAAATATAAGTGATGTTTAAATTGAGTGAAATGAAAGAAAATAATTAGTAATATTAAGTTGCTGCAGCTTCAAGCAAAATGCATTTCTTTACAATGATAAAACCAAAATCATCATCAATTTGCACTTGATATTTCAAACAGATCAGTTTTCATTTGGTGTGGCATCCCTTCCATGATCCTGAATAATTAATACAGAAGAAATAACAGACAAAAGAAATTCTCTGTTTAAGTTAGTTACGGAAGCGCTATAATGTCATTTTGTGACCTGAATAGTAACAGCACATTTACAAAGTGTCAAATGCCTTTTTTAAAGCTTTATAATAACCTTGTTAACACAAGATAATCGGAGAATGGAACCTGCAGGACTCCTCTCACCTTATGTATGCCCCGATGTCTCAGCAAACTCCCTCTGATAATGGCTACTTAATCCTCTAGCGGCCCACATAAGCTTCCACATTTACAGTCTCATTTCTGCTAACGTTTCTTTTTTTCTCAAAAGAAACCAGGTAGTGGGAAGTATTGTTCATCAAAAGAAGCCAGTTTGGCTTCCTCCTGGATAATTAACCTGTCAGGCAGCAGCTGTCAGCCCTGGCGGAGACTGCAGCACTGAAAGCCTACAGCAGCCAGCCTGTTAAATCACTGCAGGAACCTGAGGACATACCACTAATTACAATACAGTGTGCCAGTAATTAATATATCTAAGTCACTTGTGCAGACTGTATAATTTATATGTCACTTACTGGAATATTATATAAAAAGATAATTATCCTGAGAAATTTTCTTTTCTTTACACCCCCGCCTAGGCTGATAAAGTTTATTCCCCCTCATGAATTAAGTATAAGACATGCAAAGTACTGTGGCTTGATAAAGTTCACCATAACCTAGTGTCCCAGTAAATCCAGGGTTCTGCGTTCACCAGGGTTCTGTCTTCATTCAGTATATGTACTGGGAAATAACACCCAAAACCTACACCGAGAAGTGAACGGCTGCACCATACCTACTTACAGTATAATAAAAGGCTACCAAAACCTGTGTCACATTACACAGAAAGCCTATCCTATTTCAAAAGATCTGTAGAATCACTTGAGTCATATGACTAGTAGATTGTTTATCAAAAAAGGCCTATCCTGTTAACAGCTATGATGATTTCATTAGTAGAAAAAGGAAACAACATCGGATCACCTTTTTTTTAAGTTAAAAGCCTGTTTCAGCCACAGTTTTATGTTGTAACTGAAGGAACTTCCACATTTAGTCATATTTCAGTCAAAGAACCATTTTATTTTAATTAATGTATTTTGACAACACTGCTGCAGACATCATCAATACATGGAAATGTTAAAAATGGTAAACTGTATTATCACTTTAAATTGTATAAATAATAAAGTTATGTACCAATTAATCCATTATATAGGTGATTTATTGTATTCTTTCATAATAAATTAAAATGGTTGCACTATTACACAATCAGTTAAAATGAGTTTTTTATGCACCAGCAAATATGTCATATTATCTGGGAGAAAATATTTAAATCCTGTCAAAAATATAAGTAGGATTGGACACAATTAAAGCAGTACACAGCATTAAAACTGAACATTGCAGCGAATAAGGGGCAACAACCATTTCAGCATATGATGTAAAAGTTAAATTTATCGGTACTCAGTAAACACTATATTTATCAATCTGTACATCTGTTTTCATGGTTACACAGAAGATACATTAAATAACTGATTAATATTCAATGACTGGTCATTTTCTTTTTTTTTTCAATGATCTAACATGATTTTAAAACCATTTCCAACTACTAGTATTCATGAATGAAACTAAATTTCCAGGCATGAAACAGATTTATAAATTACCAGAGAGCATTATTGTTGTTTTTTCTCAAATGTAACTTGACAAAATGTTCTGGTATTTAAAAAAAAAGATAAGAATAGATAAGTTTTAGGGGTTCCCATTATATGCAAATTTGAGAATGACAATTAACCTAACATGGACATTCATCTTTCAGATTGCATTTACAGGAATCCCACAAATTTTCCAATTTTATTTTCAAGGCATTTTCAAAGACTTTCAATAATGCAATTTAAATTTAAATTGCTTTTATTCCTTTATATACAAGCTAGTTCAGCTGTTTGATCTTTGCACATTTTCTTTAATTTTTCACCATTTCAAGCATTGTTAATTCTTGTTCATAAACTATCTTGTCAATGATAGTCAACCATTAGAGTGAAAAATCAAGGTCTTTTCAAGAAAATTTCAATACTGGCTGAATTCAGGCACTTAATATAATGCATATGAATATTAATTAAATTTTCCAAGATTTTTAAGCATGTGGCAACCCTGCTATACTTATGTTTACATGTATGACATTAGGAACTCCCTTGTTAAAGGCCACTTGAATGGAGATTAACCAATCATTTTCTCATTAATAAGTCAATTAAGAAAATTCAGTGCAGCATCATGTACTCAATTTGTCACCCATTTCTGAATCATGCACACAGGAAATCATGTTGAAACTAGATCAGACTAAAGCTCTGATGGGTTAAAACCAGGTCACAGGTGTCAATTGAAATATGGAAATGCTGTACTCAAAGCCCCATCAGGCATCTTAGCCCATAACATGAGTGATTTGTGCTTACATAGTACACTCCCCAAGGGCAGTAGACCCCTGCCTCTAAACCCACTCCCCTACCTACATCCCTACAACTACAGTAACAGACTACAAGAAATACCTCACACTTCTGTGTTTACTTTCCAAAAATCTGAATCAACTTAGACGTTTCACTGCAAGCTTTCACATATGTAGACATGCCAAAGGGGGGTTCAGGGCATGTTGGTTGATAAATAGTCACCGGTAGAATTATGTGAATAAGGACATGGTCATATGGTATAATACGTGTTTACCTGAACCTCATACATGGAAGTCACAGGGGGCATGCTTTACTTACCACAACTATGTACTAGGTAATAAAACAGATGTCATTTGGATGATGGCATCAAAAAGGAAAGGATAAAAAACACTGTCTTACCTTGATAAAATTAAACATTATAGCAAATCAAATGTTTAAATGTATGTCATAGCTGTCACTTTTTAGTATTGATGGCACTGTCACCAACTCATTGAGTACAGGGGTGTACTCTTTGTATTTATCCTACAATTCTTTTCACCCCACTGGAGGTGGGTTCCTTTCAATGAAACTGTCAATCAAATACATAAATAACCATATGCCTTTGACAGGAGCAAAAGAGTCAATTAGCTCAGCTGATGTACCTGCGTGAAAGGTGCAGTTAAACCTTACTGATATAATGACTTGAATCTTCTGTAGGTACAGCTGAGGGTTGTATAGGACAGACATGTTGTACAAACACTTTTTTAAGAATCTGACCCATGTGAACGGAAACAAATTTATATGATCAAGTTCACTTGCCCTGTTAATGTATATACATGTACTAAGTGTCTCACTCTAGCATCAGATATCAATTGGTGTAACGATTCATGCTCCTTTATTACTTCTAGTCTAGATATGCCTTAGACTAGTTTTGTGTGTTACCATCAGATTTATAATGAAAGACTGACTTCTTTATTTTGTATAAATTTGTACTCTCCATGACCTTTGTTTAAAGGATAGTTTGAATTCAAAACCTCTTGGTTGCACCGTCAAATGACTTCAGATGAAGGTATCCATACAGTAACAATGATATGTTGTCTCTGAGGTTCTCGTGAGATTTCACCATTATGCCAGCAAGGCACCAGCAGAGTTATATTATTTGACCTCCAGGGCTAAAATCCAATGCCTTAGAGGGACATAATTAGGAGCTAAATTATGCCTATTCTTTCACACTATCAGTTTAGTTTTACTAAATAAAAATTTTTCCAAGAAAACCCCCCAAGCACATGGTCTCATTTCCTTGCATACGGCTGTTTAACACCATATTATGGTTCTGCCTGTTGTTAAACAGTCTGTTTACCATAACAAGGCAGCATGACCAGAGGTCTGATTAAGAGGGACAACACGCAGTTTTTCACCAAGCAGAAACATGTATAACAATTTTTGGGCCAAGTCAGACAGGGCATCTCCTGATTGACATGTGTTTGGGCTCAGCGATGTACATGGCCCCATGTGGCCAACAAGTCTCTTGTGCAGAAACATTTACAAAGGTTGTCAGCTGAGGAACCACTGAACCAATTGTGCATTTTATAATAAAGGATAACAGAAAAGATTTATTTACTAAAGAAAAACAAATGTTACACAATCTCAAGTAATTAAGTCATTAAGAGCATTCTGAAAAAACTGCATAACATACTTTGCTGAATATTACTATTTAATATATAACATATTAACAGATAAAATTTGATAAAAACAAAATTTATTAAAATTTTTAAACAGATTCAATGAGTACAAAATTTATATTTTTATATTAAGATATATGTTCCTAAGACAATGATATCCTAGGACAATATTTTATGAAGAAATTTCCTTTCCTGACTGCTGTTAGCCCCCTGTGAACTCATGAAATGACTTATTGTGACATCTCCAGACAGACAGACCCTAATGGGAAATAAATGAACCCATATGTCACAAAGGTCAATGTTAACTCTTGCTTTCCATGATGGAAATCCATTTCTCATGACAAGCCCAAGGATAGAAATGACCTATAATATCTGAAGAATGCCGGCAAAAATCCATTAATTCCCGAGTGGATAATTCCAGTACTGGATCATCAGTTTTATACAGTTCAGGACACTAGGGCTATAACCATTCTCCAAGTGCACTGATAAATTGTCAAATATAGAATCAGTGTCATCTGTTCCTGAATCGAAACCCTGACATGTATGTCCATCCAACAGAAAGTCTAATATAGAACTACCAACCAATGGCTTTTTATAACTGTCAGTTTCCCAGCACATCTAAGGTGAAACATCATTTGTCATAAATCAGTTAATCTTCATTTATATGAGACAGATGCAAATGGTAACGGAAGCGCGATTTCATTATTCATTATTCCTGAATAGATGTGAAGGCAGCAGCATGTTGAAACGTGATTTAACTGTAGAACAAAGAAGAGCCATGACCTGAATTCTGATGTCCAATAAGACATCAGCATTGTTCCATGTATCGTGTTACGAGTGCAGATCTGTGATTATTCATCATAATGTATTGTTTATTATTTATTGTATCATGAGATGATGTCTTGTTTATTATTTATCATATCATGAGATGTCTTGTTTGTTATTTATCATATCATGAGATAATGTCTTGTTTATTATCTATCATATCATGAGATATTGTCTTGTTTATATATATTATCTATCATATCATGAGGTGATGTCTTAATGTTTATTATTTATCATATCATGAGATGATGTCTTGTTTGTTATTTATCATATCATGAGATGTCTTGTTTATTATTTATCATATCATGAGATAATGTCTTGTTTGTTATTTATCATATCATGAGATGATGTCTTGTTTGTTATAATCATATCATGAGATAATGTCTTGTTTATTATTTATCATATCATGAGATGATGTCTTGTTTATTATTTATCATATCATAAGATAATGTCTTGTTTATTATTTATCATATCATGAGATGATGTTTTGTTTATTATATATAATATCACGAGATAAAGCCTTGTTTATTATTTATAATATCATGAGATAATGTCTTGTTTATTATTTATCATATCATGAGATAATATCTTGTTTCAGCTCTACAAGACTCTTCTGTAGGTATAGCAGAACTGATATAGATACTGACAGAAAGAGAGTCACCACCCATTGAGTGAAAACATAATCTGTAAATCTTTCACACAGCACATCAGTTTTCTATTGGGTACATTTCTGTGTAGGTACTTAACTCCCAGCTAGCACCTATCTTAAGGTGCTTTTCCTTATATGTGCATTTTCAACCAGAAAGGACAAATTAGAAAAATTTAAATTTTACATTCATTTTAGTGCATTTTGTGTTCATTTATACAAGGGAGACCAATTTCAGCGGAGTATTAATACTGTGTGAAACACAGGTCTCCACAGTATAAAGCATGCTTTCCTACATATTTTCTTTTAATTTTCAAAATTTTGGACAAGGGCTGAGGCTGGGGGTAGAGCAATACCTTCCACAATCAAACTTCCCTTGCACCCTCTTATAATTTCCTGGATCACTGGAATTAGAATTATACACACTTAATATCTACAATCAGTGCCCCATTTTGTGTCTGTTTTCTTCTCTGTAGTTGTGCATGTGAGTGTTATATATGAATTATACCAGCACTCCTGACACACGCGTTTACCTTTGCCAGATCGTTGAGCCCCCTACACTTATTAAGCTCCTGTATCTGCCTCTGAAAGGTTTTGGAGTCATACATTGAACATTTATGCTGGTGGCCGGGCAGTGGTCATACCTGTAGCCAACAAGGCACCATTCCCACAGACCAATAAGCAATTTTGCAGCCTATTATGGTTTGTGAAATACATTGGAAAACCCTAAATTGTTCACTTTTCTCAAGGGCCCTAACTGCTAACACTTTAATAATGCAGTGACAATGACAAACTTGAATACTGACAGGTCAGGAAGGGCCCCGCAAAAGGCTAATAGACTTCCAGGGTAGGCTGAGTGATGCTTGAAAAAATATAATAAAGGACTTGATTACATGCAGAGACAAAATAACTGACCTAAAACAGATTTGAATATCTGACAGGTGAGCTATATATGTGCAAGATGGATGGTCTGGGATCAAAAGTATGGCTTAAAATGCATCCACCAACTTTATAAATATATGTGGGTGCTGTGAACCAGTCCTTTGACCTCATGACCCCAAAATTAAGAGAGTTTTTGCTTTAAAAGTGGGCCATATATAAGATAAGTTTGAAATCAATATGTAGTTCAAAATGGGGTAATTATCAGGAAACAAATATTTGTACAGATTGCTCCTGTGGACTTGACCTTTGACCTTGTGACCCCAAAATTGATAGAAATCTTTCCCAATTGGCATGTGAGATGTATGTGCAAGATGGAAGGTCTTGGATGAAAAATTTGGCCTAAATGCATCCACAAACTTCTCAAACATGCGGATCCTGTGACCTTTACCTTTAACCTCATGACCCCAAAATCAATAGGGTTCTTGCTTTAGTGATGTGTCATATATAAGCTTGAAATCCATAAGTCCATCCAAAATGGAGTTATCATCCTGAAATGACTTTGTGGATGGACAATTATGGACAGACAGATGGCTAGACAGATGGATGGCTAGACAGACGGACAGACAGAATGGATACTATAGGGCACCCCCATATTCAAGCAGAGCCTTAATGAAATACATGTGTCACACAAATGCTATAAACAGTACACGTTGATCATTTATCTGTATTGCTCTGGTCCACAGGTGATCAGCCTGCTGTCATCAACACATGTACTAATAATGAACAAAGTTTCTATGACTGCAAGGTCAATTGGTCATTTGATTTCTGTGTAATGTAATACATTTGTTACTGCACATGGGTACCTAGTACATAAGTGAGCATAAACTGAATGGTCAGCTGGTGTTTTAGTTAACATATAAGCTGCACCCTGCTTACTAAGTCCACATTTTTATAGGAAATATTTTTCATTATTATTTTATGTAATATGAATTTGGAACTGTATACAGGGAATTTGTCTTAAACTGAATGACCTTTGGAAAGAAGGTTATATCTTTAAAGAATTGATCTGCATATTTTTGAGTAATTTTCAAATCTTTTCAGGATTCCCTTAAAACCCTTTCCGATATGACAAATATTAGATATTTTGTTTGTCTGAAATTGGTATTTAAAAAAGCATTTAATTCTCACCAGTGAGAAAGTGAACAAATTTGGAAGACAGAAAACTGCAACCAATGTTGTATTTTTTAAATTACCTATTACTGGGTTATTTGATTTCTTTTATAAAATACACTCTAAAATTACAATGCCAATTCTTATCAGCATGTTAGTAATGACAGTGCCAGGAGCTTTGTAAATTGAAATTTGAAGTTTACCTTAATCTTTACCCCATACTCAATAAAGTTCTGTCTGCCCAGTTCCAGTAATTTAAATTTACATGCACACACCATTCGGATGTAATGATCAGCATTTTTAGATATAGGTACTTGACTGTTTCTTGAATGAGGATAATGTACCCATACATGATAAGAATGAAGAATGATGTTATTACTCAATATCTTTATTTCAGAATTTGTATGCACAGGGGTAAAAGTAAATCAGAAGTCATACAAGGCCAAAAAGAAATGAAAGGTATGGTTCTCAGGCACCGCCCACGTCAATTTTAACCCCCTGCATTAAAACTTTTTATTTTGATTTTCATCTTTCAAGAAGATAAAATAATACAAATTTTTTATAATTTCCATTGTTATATAGTGCATTTACCTGTTTAGCAAAATAAATCTGTTATTTTCAGCTTTTCCCTGATCACATGATTTACAATTATGTCACTGGAAAAAATGTATTATTTTACCTTTCCAATGCTAGAAAAATGATAAATTGCATGTCTATCAGTTAATGGGCACACCTGTAATAAAATCGTATTTTCAGCAAACATTTCAGTTCTGAAATGTTGTAATTAATGAAGGTACTGTCAACCATATACTATATGTAGATGTATGTCAGACTAAGACAGCAGAGTATGTATTATATTATTACTTTCTATGTATTACTTTCAGTGTTTATTGCTGAGGCTATCATCACTGTCATAAGTGGCATGGTCAATGTTCTGTGTAATTTCTAGACTACCAAAGAGAGACGTAACTATTAAGTTGTAATGAAACATGGCATCACCTTATATGCAACATTTATTAATATGTAATTTATAGATTATTTTTGTAGGTTTTAAGTGACTATGACAAAGATTCCTACATCAAATCTCTCTGATGGGTCTGCTTGTTTCAAAGGCTTTAACCAAGTCCAAAGCCATCACAGATCTTAGCAGTCCTGTTTGAATAATACATTAACATTCTCTTTAACTCTTTCAACATGGCCCTCTACAGGTACAGACATATCCACTTTGATACTGATGTTGTCAAGGTAACAACATCCATAAGGCAGCTCATGCCGTTTACTGTAAGGGCAGAAATGGCATAAACACTGAGTACAGCAAAAGCAAGGACCCTTTAGTATCATACTTATTACTGTTTATAAATCTGTTTATAACCTGGACATAACACAACTGGAAACTGCAATTTAGCCTTGAGAGTGAAATAGATGAAACATAATGTGATATATACCATGATATATTTAACAGTCTGATTATACATATTTCACCGGCATAAAGACCACCATAACAGGTTTGACAGTATTTAAAACAGTGAAGTGAGTTGTAATTATGTTATGATAACATAGGGTAGCACAGGACATACTACGATCATAAACTTCTCAATTGACAATACATGTGTTAGAGTCACCTTTCATATACAAAAATATCGAAGGTGGAATATGTTCTGATCAAAGTTGTTTCAGATCACAGATCATTTGTATAGTATATAAGACTGATAATTTGTGCAGTGTGTTACATACACATTTTGCTCAGGGGAAAATATTGGCCTGATCCTGAATTAAGAACCCATGTCAGAGGCACACATATTCAGTGTTTGAACTGTTTAACTAGAAAAGCAAGCTTCCATAGTGAGCCAGTTCTGTCTGCTTTTATATGAAACCCCATAACAAGTGTTACAACTGACAGGACTTGTCTGTGTTGGGAGTTCTATAGACACTTATATGTACATGCACTATTATTATACAACAAAAGTCCTATTTTAGCATCAAAAACTACATCTACCTTCCTTACCCATATAACATTCATAATAATAACCACTTTATAGGCAAGTAAAACATAACATTCCTTATGGATACTGTTCAAGCAACGTCACTTTTCTGTTACATCTTAATAAAACACCAAATTTAACTGAATGCAGGTATTCTCTTAGCCATACATATGTTACATAAATTTCAATTTATTATGCAGAGGTTACTCCACAGTACCATTATTTTATGTAATGTCTATTTTGTATATAGGGCCATTATCCCATCAGTAGTGTCAAGCATGAAACCCCCCCCCCCCCCCTCTAGCTAGAGAGAGAGAAAAGATTACATCTCAACAAGATAAAAGAATCATTAACAACACTTAAAATTATAAACCAAATATCAGGGTCAGAGAATGTGAGATAAAACTCTTACCTGTATTTCAAGCAGGCAGTCAGTAATAATGGTCCAAATGGCTTATTATAATGAGTCAATCACAAGAAAATATGTAATCCATAGTATTTCTGGATGATTACTTAAATATACTGTGATCTGAAGGTTCCTCAAGGGGTAAACCTGTGCCTTTCACAACTCAAATTCACTATTCAAAGAAGTCTTCCAAACTGTTAAAACACAATAATCCTGAGTGAAGCCACGTTGATTCTCATGGCCTACTTAAATTCAGTGAACACAGAACCGACCCGGTTTCCTTTGGAACTGGCGTGGTAAACGGTGACAGAAGTCAAACAGTTGTGGACCAATATCTGGCGAGGTCCTCTATGGAGAGCTTACGGTAAACATCTTGCCAACCTGCCCAAGTCGTATGCCTGAAAGCACAAAACACACCACTATTGGCAAGGCTCCACAATTAGATGACTGAAACACACAGGTTTGTGAGCACTTGTACGCAGTTGTTAATTCCACGATGGTAGACTGCACCAATAGACGAAGAGGGACAAAGCCATGACCCACTCACCCTCGGCCAAACATAGCCACACTTTTAATTAATCTATACAGTTTACCCTGGGGGCTAACTTGTATTGTCCTTTCAGCTCATTCCCAAATAACTTGCGGAACAAATGGCTTTTCAGTGTGAAAATCTACATTTAATGCCCCATGTGTTTACTCTACTGCTGTTTGCTGTTGGATTTTACTCAGGTTTTAACATATGCTACTACACACTAAACATCTGAAATTTAATCTGGGCACTACATGTCAAATAAATAAACAAATTAATTAGCTGAGTTCACACGGGTACACCTCAATGTGCCAGCGATAGGCAATAAAATGGCTCAATCATCTATGAAGCCTCTGTAGTCTTGTAATTCTAGATTTCAATACTTCACATCCTTTGGTTCTTACATAAGAAGGGAAATCTATTTTTTCGTCTCTTTCCTTAATAAATGAGAGGTTCAATATTGTCATGAATTACAATTTTACATTTGTTTTTTGCATTACTCTTTTATGGTAATGCCAGTTGATCTAGGGGGGGATTTTTTTATAATTCAATTAGTTTTCAATAGTCTGAAGTACCTAATTTTCTGGTCAGTCCAAACATTTAGGAGAAAAATGAATACAAATTATCTTTTTTTGTATAAATAGCAGAAATGTGGCAGATTTATAACAAAAATGTTTAATTGCTAAACCATAAATAACTGACCATGGTTCGCTTAAAGTATATGCACCAAAAAAAACTTTCAAATTCAGGGATTATGAACTAAATAATTATACACATCAGAATGTTGTAAACAATAAATCTTCTTCCGCTTTTTATATCCAGCATTAAAATAAACTTTGTCAAATACAAATGACCCACAGGTTATGATGCTCAGCTGAGAATAAACAATGTAATCTGAGGTAATTTACATCTGAAAGGATGATGAAACAAAAATCAATACCAATTAGTCACACTCTGACAAAAAAAAAAACAGTGATCAAAGCTGCTACCAGTATATATTTATGTGAATTACAAATGGTTATATATACATGTATTTATGAAATTCACATTCATTTTCATGTGAAACCTTAACATTTTATTGTAAAATTTCATTTTTAAATGGTACATGCTTTTAAGCATGCAACCAGCAGCAGCAAGATACTGTTTAGTGGGCTAATAGCAAAACCATTTTTGGGTTTTCCTCTCATGTTTCATTCTTACTTAAAATTTAATTTTTAAATTTTAATTCAATAAAAAAATGATAGGTTTAATTTTTAAACATGAAAGAAACATGAGAGGAAAAAATAATGTGTTTTTGAGACACTGTCATGTAGTTAAATATTTGTCCACTAAAAGTGTTTTGCTGTTAATGGTTTATTAAAATCATGTAACATTTAATAAATCAAACTTTTTAATAAATTAAAATTTTCAAAAATGTTAATATTTCATGTAAAAATTGAATGTGGATTTCATAAATACATATATCATCTGAAAGAACTTTATATCGAGTTTAAAATGACATATAGTTTATGGGGTCTAATATGCACTTGAAACACCATTTGGATTTATTTTAAATTGAGTTTTTTTTTGCCAGGAATGCTACCTTAACCCTTAAACTACCATAACAGTCCAGTACCTTTACTGCACCTCTGTGACCCACCCATACACAATCTGCATCACACCAATGTTAATATGTACAAATATTTAACACCATGGCCTGAAATCTGGAACGTATGATGATTTATTCTGAGGATGCTGGCAACCAGACTCTTCAAAACCCATTCACCAGTCGATCAGGGTGATTTCTGACCTGATGGTTATACTGATGGGCACCCAGCGCAAACACGTCTCCCCCTCACCTACCAATCCCCAT
The DNA here is from genome assembly GCA_026874595.1 of Sipunculus nudus. NCBI lineage: Eukaryota > Metazoa > Annelida > Sipuncula > Golfingiida > Sipunculidae > Sipunculus > Sipunculus nudus. The sequence goes on from CM049307.1 coordinate 62,539,654, forward strand.
GCACCCCATGCTGGGTAAATATAGGTGAGCAAATACCAGGATTCTGCAAGTGTGCTTCAATTAATGGAAGAAATGTACGGAATCTCTCACATGTTTGCATCACCTTCTGGAGACAACAATGAAATCACTCCGGCAACTGCAGCCAGAATCATTTATACATGATTCAAGAGAACTCCCCTTTCATTGCTAAACTTAAATGACTTTAGCAGGATATAGTTCGGTAAATATGCTGACCATTTCTATAACCCACATTTGAATGATTTTCAAAAGAGATGTATTACTGCACCTGCATCTCAAAAATCCCACATCCACTAGCAGACGATTCTCTCATTTCTTTTGTATTTGAATAGAGCAGTTTTCTTGTGTACATAAATATATGGGTGTAACCTTTTAGTGTCTAACTGTAATATGTTTATGGCACAAAGCAGGGCACTCAGACTCTACTTGTACTATTTATTATAGTATATCCTTTAAAAAGAGACTGCCTGATGGTGAAATGATACAATTTTTTATGGACGTCACCAGAGTTTTACAAAATGACCAGTTTTCATTGGATGAGGAAAAACCAACAGCTAGACCTTTATCTACCAGATTAGAGTGATGGGGCGAAGTAACTTCTGTATTCCAAGGCAGCAATTAACTTTAACAACATGGCTGAAGAAAAACAAGGGACCCATGGGTCACTGTGCTCAGCTGAAGTTGACCTTGAAGGTAAAAATCTAAAATAATATCAAATGAAGATAAAGTGTAAGAGGAAGAGGTAATATAGGCCATGGTTGGTTTATATGATTGGTTTGTATTGATAAGCAAGAACTGTTGCAAATAATATTTTGTAACCTGACCATGTGTTTCCTAATGTTGAAACTGAAGCATGTGAGCAGTTTGTGAACAAATGATCTGTACTATTACCATGATCATTAGTTGGCTATTTGATTAACTGTTGACATTTCAGTTGTTTACACATTTGTTCAATTGAATCTTTTTTTGTATAATATATATTATAAAATATATATATGTATTTTATTCATTTTTACCACAAAAATATATCTTTTAAATATGCTAAACAATAAATATCTAAAAGTAATACTTGATTTAGATATCACAACTTTAAATTGTGTCTTTATTTATCCATAATGTGCTTCATATTTTATAAATTTAAGCATACTGATGGGAATAATTATATTTCTTAAAATCATTTAATAGAAAATTTATTTCTATAAAAATGCTACATTAACACAACATGGCATCTTCTGGATAACACCTTGAATTACTTTTTCAAGGAAAGTTTATGTATACTGGAGTGGAAACAGCATTACAATTTAGGAGATACAGTGAAAACAATTACAACTAGATATTTCTTGGCACCACAGGTGCCATAGTATCCCCAGAGAATTAATCCCCCCCCCTTTAAGAATAGCCCCCCCCCCCCCATCTTAGCAACAATTAATATCAGGCAACACTCATAGAAAAGGTCACTCTCATAGAAAAAGTCATGACCCCAATTTCAATATACATCATCCCCTAACCCATGTCTATGTATATGCATAATATGAAAGAAATCTGTCCATTAGTTTTTGACTTATAATGCTCACAGTAATGTTAAGTGGCAATGATGGGGTATTAAACGGCACAAAACAAGTAAAAGAATAACAGGTGGCCCTACAAGTTTCCCCTACATGACAACACTATCCAAGACCTTCGGTCAAGTTGATTTTTGGACCAATCAATGCATCCCTTATTGAGATATTAATGATTTTGTGTGATTTTCACCATATATGGCAATATTCAAGGCCAAGGCCACTCTCAAAGGAAAGGTCATGAACCCAATTTAATTAAACATCATCCCATAACCCATATCTATGTACATGCATAATATAAAAGAAATCTGTCAATTATTTTTTTACTTATAATGCTCACACTACTGTCAAGTAGCAATTTTGGGGGTATTAAACGGCACGAAAACAAGTAAAGAATAATAAATAGGTGGCACCGCCAGTTTCTGGAACATGACAACCCTATCCATGATCTTCCATCAACTTGATTTTGGGATCAATCCATGCAAGATTTCTTGAGATATTTAAGAATTTGTGTGATTTAAAATTTCCCCAAAATTGGACCTATTCAAGGTCAAGGACACTCTCCTAGTCAAGGTCATGACCTCATTTTGAATAGGCTTCGTCCTCTCATCCAGATCTATACATATACCAATTTTGGTAAAGATCCCTGAAATATTTTTTGAGTTATCACGCCAACAAGATTTATATGCAGCGGCGGCTTATATGCGGCAGCAGCGGCGGTGGGACCGGTATGAAAACATAGTATCCCCCGACTTTGTCTGAGGATACAATTACTGCATAACACTTGGTGGGTTGGGTCTGCTGGGGGGGGGGGGGGGGGGATTTGGGTTGTGATATGAGAATAATTGTACACCTGTCACAGCAGGGGGTCTTCCCCAGTCACTGTAACAAATCAGAAACCCTGGCATAGCTGACTTCCAGTGACCTGGAGTGGGACCCTGCATCTGTAATTAAAGCAAATATCTGCAAAAGAGCCTCAAGAAAAAAATCAATCACTAGCCTAATTTTCAAGCTTATATTTTTTTTAAATTTCAGATTTAAACAAATTAAATACTTATGTTAACATGCTAGGAAAATTAAATCAATGGTACTTACAGGAAAAAAATGTGTCATGGTCAAAGTTTGGCAAAATTTAAGGTACTGATTTTATTTTTGTGCTAATAACTTAAAAAAATTACAAAATTCAGATCTAATTTTGGGTAAACAATTGAATCTTTATTAAACATAGTTATAAACTTGGGGAAAATAGACTCTTAGTTTCAAAATTTTTCATGTTAAGTGAGTCAATATTTTTTCTGATTTTTTACAGAGTCCATTATGTTTGGGCCCATGAGGTGTTTCCTTAATTTCCCAAAGGAACGAAGTCGCAAAGACCCAGTTTTCAGCTTGGTAGGAGATCTTGGGAACATCTAACATTATGCCGAAGTTAAGATTCCTAGGTTTTACGGTTTCAAACCATGCCACATCTACATACGAACGGACAGAGGACTGACAATGGACCATGACTATAGCTCAGATGACTTATAGTCAGCTGAGCTAATTATTCCTGAGCAATGATAGTTAAACTGATCATGAATAATGTATGCAATCAAATCAAAGGAACCACTCTATGCAAATAAAATGTACTATTTCCTAAAATCCCTGTTCATAGCTAATGAGAATTTTATATTTTATTAAATTAAGCAATTTTATCAAAAAATTAAGCAAGATTCAAAACCTTTTGTAATTCTGTTAAGACCTACTTATCATGTTTAAATTCCTGTAATATTAATAACATAATCATTACATGACATATTTTATAAATTTATAATTTGACTCTGACTAAATCCATGCTTTTCAGCCCCCCCTGACTGGAAAGTGTCAACCTGGGTGAGAGTTACTATGGGGATAGGTAATGTGATCCAATTAGAACTTGTGTGTATTTCTTTGTAGTAATAAGACACCTCAACAGAACACAAGGTGCCCTTAAAATAGAAATACAACAAAGATGGCAAATTACTTGCTTCAGGTGCAAAGGGAGCTATAACAGTTGTAGATGTGCTCTTTAAAGAAACTCATCCTTTGATGAAAGACATCATCTGAGAGTCTCAGGCCTGGATGGCAGATTAGGGAATCAACCACTCCACAGGAGTCACTGAGACCAGGGTTCTCATCTCTATGACAACTGTGTATGAGGGGTCAAATATTTATATAGAAATTAAGAACACACTGGTGCAGGTTTCATCTTGACAACTGATGGCGTAACAGTGGAAGGATGATGAACAAGAAAAATAATTAATTAGCTTAAACAGCATGACTTAATATCATATAAAATTTAATTTGAAGTGCTACAAATTTATATATAAAATTTATTACAAGTCAGATGCAAATTTCAGACATATACTGTTTCAACAACCTGTGTCAACCTGTTTTTCCAGAGATAATTTTCTCAAAAGTACATATTTTTCAATGATTTCATAGAAAGCTTTCATATGAAGAGACAACCTACTATGACAATCAAGAATTTGCAGTTTGTTTCACAGCTTTTTGGACTCTTTTAAAAAATCTGACAGAAGAAACGTGTCCCTCAATAGCCATGTTTGCTCTGGCTGGTTATTTTTTTTAGTTGTCACTTGACATCTTCCAATCTATAGCTGTCAACTGAACCTGTTTTTGCATGTGACCAATGACGTTTATTGACCTCCATAAGTGGGGATGACATGTTGTAAAATTTAGACTGATTCACCATATTTTGTTTCTTAAATATTGTATTAGTTTGTCTCAGTAGAGACTATGATCGGAGTTTGTCCTAGTAGAATCGCAGATTCTACTAGTAGGAAGTCTAATTATGTTGTGGTCTCTGGTTGATCGGAGTTTATCCTAGTAGAGGCTATGATCTGAGTTTGTCCTAGTAGAATAGCCGATCCTTCTAGTAGAAAGTCTGATCGGACTTTATCTTAGTAGAAAGTCCGATCGGACTTTGTCCTAGTAGGATCGACGATTCTACTGGATCGGAGTTTGTCCTGTGACATATACAGTAGAACGCCTGTTAACAGCCACTCCTCAATAACGGTCAATACGTCTTTAACGGTCAGATTTTCCGGTCCCTAATTTTCGACCGTTATATTTCATAATCATTTTGTTGTCAAATACGGTCACTCCTCTATTCCATATTACGGCCAGGTCTCTTGGTCCCGCAGGCCGGGAAACGCCTTAATTACGGTAAGTGCAGTGACTCCGTGACATGGGCTCAACAAATCGAGCAGCCACTTCTGACCACAATATCATTACACAAGTGTCCGCTCTCACATATTCCTGTCTGTTAATGAGTGCCTGGATAAAGGTAACCACTCGACCGTGACTGAGTTGTTTAGACGTAGCCAGCGTCGTACTACCCCACTCAGCCTCATTAGTATGCACAATAGTAAGGCATATGTTCCAACCTCCGTGTATGTTTGAGAATAAGTTGTGCGAGTCGGATCTTAATCAGAGTGTTTGTCATTTAATTAACGACTGACAACCAGCGGGTCCCGATGATTATGTCATCAGAAAAAACGTTAGGCTGACTGTGCATCTTTAAACTTTCTCTAATATCCTTGTGAACACATACATCAAACGAAAACAGTACGGCAAACATCCCAAATTTACTCATACATGAATAATTATGAATGCAAAATAAATATTGTTACATCTATAAAATGTTACGCATACTATGGCCCTATCACTTTGATCATTATGGCAGCCAAGAAAAGAAATGAACTTGCTCTCAAAGAAAAGGTAGATCTGATCAGGAAGAGTGACAGGAAAAGCAGCCAACAGCTAGCAGAAATATTTTATTTTTTTTACTGATAACAGTAGTTGTACTAATACTCTGTATAAACGTTTATTTTGTTGATCGTAAAAAAGATTTGAACTTGGTTTCGTGATACATTTTAACCCCCCCCCCATTCTGGTCAAGTCCTGTATAACGGCCACTCCTGTAATAAGGCCACTTTCTTCCAGTCCCAATGGTGACCGTAATACAGGCGTTCTACTGTATGTAGAGCTGTATCATTCAATCCGCCTGTTCTACTGTATGTAGAGCTGTATCATTCAATCCCAATCCATTCATTATAGGGATGATTACTCTGTTGGAACTACACCAACCACCTACTTACCACAGCTGTTACCACAACCTACTGGTACTTCTTGGTAAGACACCACTAACATTAACAGCTACTTTCCTAGTAACCCAAATTTACAGCCAATCCACTCTTCATGTTAAGGTGAGGTGTTGTGCCCCACACGTATATAAAGTGACACTTTGCTGACAACTATCGCTTTAGTTTTTCTGGTCCAAATAACTGGAAAAGATTTCATACCGCGAGACAGAATGATAAGATCACGTCATGGATCAGTCAACAACTGAAGTTGAATGTCATATATCAAAACCACATGAAGGGGAGTGACACTTTCTGGGCCATGTATTTATCACACAATATCTTTAACAAACCTATCTTCATATTCTACTGGTTTTCTTTTACATTTTAATGGATACTGATTCCTGAATATTTAACAGGCTTTTTCTTTTAGGATCTCTATTTTGGATACTCTTTTTAAGAATCTTATGTATGGAACTTGAAGATTTTACTTTGAAATGACAGGCTTGTGAAAGGTTTCAATTGATTGGACCCTCCACAAGGTATTACTGAATGATCTGTTCTATGGACACCTAAGACCGTTTTCAATTGAACAGATGCCCCTTTCTCAAAACTTTGAGTAGTACTTTGTTTTGATGACATTTCTAAATAGAAAAACCTATTTGGTAAGTGTCTTTGTACTTACTCTTTTTCGGAATCTGAAATGATTTTTTAATGGACACTCATTAGGAAAATCATGATAAAAGGAAAATCATAAAAAATGGAAATTTTTGTTAATTTTCTAAAGGACAACAAAATAATATCAAGAGCCCTGCAAACATGCATAATATGCCTGAATCCATCAAATTTTTGGCAAGTCACCATGGTGCCTCCAAAGTGTGGTGACCTCTGACCTCATCGATTATTCATGGATTTGTTGGAAATCCAACTTTGGCAAGATATATTGATTAACATTTCTGATGAGTTTTATCAAAATCCTTCATATTCTTCATAAGTTATGGTGGTGACACCACAGAGTAGCCTAGTGACCCTTGACCTTATTAAATATGCGTGAATGTTGCCCATAATTGAACTCGGGCTAGATAATCAGTTGGTAAGTAGTTATGGGGAGTTTCATGAAAATCCATCAAATCGCAGTGACACTTAAAGTTAACGGACGGATGGATAATGGGTATACCATAATACTCCCATCATATGACAGCATATAAAAATGTGGATGAACTTTCTATAACCTTAACAAAACCCACAAATAAACACAGGAAAAATATTGCCAAAAGCCGTGAACTGTCAACTATCAGTCTTCTGCTGCACATCTGATGTGGTTGAATTCTACCTGACAGGTACATCTCTGCAGTATGCTTCAGGCAATGATATGGGTAAATTAATAACCATAGCAACCATTAAGACCAATGATAAAAATAACCAGAGTAACAAAAGTCAGATTCTACTAAGGTACAGTATAAATACTAAAATAATTTATTGAAACTGAAGTGGAACACTTCATAGTTACAGAAATTATCATTCTCTTTTGTGCATCAAATTCATTAAATCTGGCAACAGAATGTATTAAACAAGACTTTTTTTAATGGAAGGTAACAAAAAGAGTGTAATTTTTTTTTCTGTCAATACTACTGCTTAAAAATACTCTAGGTTACCGGCCAGTGCACAATACTTGTGTGACCCACACATGAACTTAAATGGTATAGATATCTTGCCTGGTGCTGTGGTCACTAATTGATATTCCCAGCAGTCAAACTGTACAGAGTGCATCTTGTCTTAAGGAAATTCCAGCCCACTCCACCTGAATATCAAAATTATTTTTAATTAAGACAAATTTCACAAATAAAACTTCAAACTTGCACCAACTGCAGAAAAAAGAAAATGCACTTTTTCTGTATTATACCTGCCTTATATATAATAGAAATACTCCCTTAACTGCCTGGATGACTCGTCTCTCTAAATGCATTTATTTATCTGTGATTCCTGGCATCCCTAAAAAGTGACCATTGTCTAACCTTCATGGATATGATTATGACAAAAGGTGTGACATAACAGTGAAATGCAGGCATGAAGAGAATACAAGCCTCGATCACTGCAAACAGGGTCTGCATGGTAACTCCAGATCATTGAACCCATCACTATATGTACCTCTTTTGTATGTAACATCTATTATGACAACATCACTGTTCCCTGCCATTTCCATTTAACATGGATTTTATAAATATGGCACAAAATGTTGTGTTTCTCTTATTCCATTTAAAATTTACATGAAAATTAAATCAAATTATTAATAAGATGCTTTGTTTTCACACAAATTTGGCAGGAGATATTGCATGCCTCACAATATCTATGCCCCTTTGATTTGGCAGATACACATATTCACATATCCAATGTCGATATTCTAGTTTTTTTCAATGGTTAATTGCACCTTTCATCTTTCTCCTCTTTGAGCCAAATATTTTGGTTTGTTTGTCTCACTACAAACAGGGAAACAGGGAGACAGGTAGTGGAATGAACAGAAAGTACAGAAGAACCTGCCAGCACTGAGCTTCTTATGGTTGTGTTCAAAGTTAATTCAAGCTCAACCACTGAAAACCATATATACTGAAGTACCCCAATATATATTATATGATAACAGAGGGAGCGCTTATGTGAAAAGTGCAATGCCAACCCTAGATTGGTAATAGTGACAACTCTTCCCGATTAAGTCATAATTTATGCCAAAAGCAATTCAAGTGCCTATATGTCCTGGCCACAGTGAGGAATAAATCTAAAAACATTGACCATGACTATTAAATTTCTGCTGTGTCCTTCACATCAGTGGCAGTGCAACCTTCACATCATTGGTTCCCTTGTAGAGGAAAAGGTAGTTTTAACATGAGCACAAATACTTACACCATAATTCTGCATGCCTGAACCTTGAAAGTCTTGAACATATGATGTAAAACTAGGATCCTTTAAGTCAAAAGCATTTTGTAAGAAATAGCTGATGTTCTCCAATCAACAGCATATAAATTACATACTCTGTACACATGCTGTTAGTGTACAGGCTACTGTCTGTTATACACTGACTTCACCTCTGAATGGCATGGTATTGATTTTGTAGTTGTGTATTTTGGTCTATCAATAACTCATGTACATGCTGTGATACGTGTAACAATGTGTAAGCAGCATGATTCACAGGATGCCTTTAAGCCCTTTACTTCTGTAACAAACTGATAGTCCCCTGATGATTCCATCACCAGGGGCAACCTTTTAAGCAATAAAACTCCTGCTACTGGCAAATTGGTAGTGCTTTAATAACTAAATAATAAATCTCTTATACATAAATTCATGCATGGTCCTTTTTGTACAGTGTTTGCAAGTGAAGATAAGAAAATCCTATCAAATTTTTTATTTCATCTATCTTTATATAAATGTAACAAGTGTTCAGCATACACACATATATATTAACCTTTCAGTGAATTTTATTGAAAATATTGTATACATTTTCACCCCATTTATACTATATGGTTACTTGAGTATTTAAGCCATTTCCTCAGCTTAAATGCTCCTATTCTGATATCTGACATCTATTTACTCCATTAACCATAGTCAGTTGTTTGACCCTTTTATAAAAAAAGAGGCCAGAAAATGCTGATCCCATCAAATACAGGCTGCTCATTTCATATATATCCATTTGTTTATAACATATGAGGGGCTCGCCAAAACAATCCAAACACATTTAACAAGGACATCTGCCAGCAAGTCAGGTGAACCAGAGTTTTTGCAAAAGGTGTTTTTCAGCTAGTGACCTTACAACTTCCTCACAAATGCAACCAACACCTTGGATTACATGGTTTTTCCTTTTGTTAACATTTCTATGTTTACTAACAGCTTGTAGATAAACAAGCTCGTACATCCATCACAGAGGTATTATGAGAAATCTTCTTAACACAAGTTACCTGGAGTTCATTTAAATGTCCACAGAGTAAGCAAGAAATCACATCAATTCTATAGATAAAGTGGGTGAATAGCTGGCTTTAAGCTTTAAATAATGTAAGGCTTTTAAGTAATTTAAAACAATAGGCACAACATTTATTAACTTTAATATTAACTTTGGAGGGCACCAATGTAGCTTTACCAAGGATGAAAAGAAAGGCCTGTGTTGACAAGTTTTCCTATTCTAAGCATATATCATTAATAGAATTCAAACAGGCTGCTGACCATGCATACCAAATATTCATTTGTTGTCATGAAAGATTCAATAACATCAGATGTTGAGCAAAATATAAGAATGGAGGGGTTAAAAATTATCCAGAGTAAGAAAGGTAATACATCTGCATCAAGGTTTGATTTGAAGAACCTTTGGATATGATGGCAGGGAACAATAAAACTATAAACTACTGTTCAAAGACAATATGATAAAATAAAAGGGGAAGCTGGGACATAACAAAAGGCCAAGGTTTCAAACAATGTGTAGTTTCCATTTGCTCCAGTTTAGAAAGAAAATACCTTCACAATTAAATAAAATACATGATTAGTTAATTGATCTAATGTCATTTGGACTGCCGGTAAATGGTAATTCTTTAATAAGTTATAGTAGTAATTAAGTATGCAGTGTTCTATCTCCATTAATTATCATATATACTGTGTCTGCTTTTTATTTGCAAGGGTTTAAAATCTAAGACATTTGCAAAAGGGGACGGGGTGCTCATTTTTAAACAAAGTGTTCCAAGTGTTCCCGAGGAGATCCAAATGGTGGCTACCTGAGCACCACAATGTGTAAGAGACTAACGGCTCATTTGTTGGTTCCCTGCACCAGTTTCCTCATGAACGGGGTACCAGTAGGAGTTTTTTTTTTAAATAAAAAAGCATGGAGTGGCTGCAACTGTAACTGTTTACAAACAAGAAATACGCAGTGAGGAAATTGTTCAACCAGCAGGTTTCTCCCAGTTAGGATCATGGCTGACGGCAGACAGCCAATTTTAACCTGCATTTGCTGGTAGCCTGTCGTCAAATTTGAGGCCTGCACAGTAGTTCAAGAATTAATATGTAAAATCTATATTCTTGCAGTGTCACACATTATGGCCAGCTGATGATCTGACTGTAAGCACCAGATAAACTAAAAGGGGTTGGATTTCCGTTATTTTCAACAAAATAAAGGTAGTTAGATCACATGATGTATACTGACATGTGATCTCAATTAAGCTAAAGATGGCATTATATACTTATCAAAACTTTTTGAAAGGCTCCTAAAATATTATGACCGGTCTTATACTGGCAACCAGTGGTGTTTATTGTGACACAAAATGCAGAATGGAAGGCCACTGTTATCCTACTTGCCATTTATAGCACAGAGGCCAGTTTTATCTCGAATTTATTGAATAAAAGACTGATTCTAACTGCCTTGGACATCTGCTCTTCAATATTTCATTGGGCTTGGTCTCGTAAAACTGAATACTGGTATGTACATCTATAAGAAGGAGGATAAGAAATTCTTCTAATTATAAAGGCCACATGATGTACTTGATTTTGTCATGAGAACACAACTCTGCAGACCTGCAAACTTTCCTTTTGCATGAACATTTTATTGAATAGCTAACCAGGTTTATTTGGCAGGGATTGTCTTTTCATCTATGTCTATCTTTCTCTAACTTTTCTCATTTTTGTTTGTATGTTAAAAGTTGTCTCAGAGAGTAACAGATATATTTCAATGAAACACTAAGAAATAATCAACATCAGAATGAAGACTTGAGTTTGTTTTCTTCTTGATCTAAGTGTATACCCAAGACATGCTGTCAATTAAATGTCTATATTAAAAGTAAAAAAAATAAGAAAATAAGTGTGACACTGACATCTGATTGAATATTTTTGTTACCATTAATAATTAAAAATAATAATTTATTCTTGTAATGTGCATGTATCTAAAATTTTAATATTCCACTCAAAACACCTGACAAAACATGCAAAAATGTATAAAAATACATTATACATGCAATAATTTTGAACAGACATAAAACTCCACATTAAATCGTAATGTCATATAAAGAAAGAAACATAAATAATATAATGTCATATAAGAAGAGAAATATAAAGGCCTGAACATTCATGGGAGGATTATAAAATATCAGTTTAAACTTGCATAAAAATTAAAGTAAGTTTTTTATGCACCCTTAAATCTGTATACTGAGTCACATATTTAAATATATTCTTGTTACTTATTCCACGAAGCGGGAGCACTGAAGCTGATTGCTCTGTCTCCATATGTTGAAAGTTTAGCTCTCCAAGTTCATGCACCTTTACAATATATCACACTATGTATTCATAACAAATGGAGATGACCTGTAATAGCCTTTCTGGGCACAGGTTGATCGATATGCTCCTTGACTGTTGCCAGATTGTTGTCAAGTTGCTCTCTTTCTATGGTGATAATATTATGGTCAGATTAATGCAGATTCAATGCATGGCAGGGCTCGAGATTAACTTGGCAAGTAAAAGTTCCATAAATGCTATTAGGGCAACTAAAAGTCACCTCCTACTTGCCAGACCAGCCAAGTGGATCCAACATAAACCTTTACCTAAAAAGCCAGAAAAATGATCTTTTTGTCCAGTACCCAAAAAGAGTACAGAAAAAAGACTTGTGCAGATGCATGGTAGCATCTGGTTGGGTTACCATTTATCCCAAAGAACAAGCATTCAGATACCTGTAAGAAGTAATCAGGTCACTGTATTTAAATATTTTTAGCTACAGGTTGTAAGTGCATTTAAAATTTGCTTCTTGACTCTGTATTCAATGTGGAAAAGACTTCACCATGGAAAGTTCTTAAATGTAAGCCAAGCCATAGGTGTCACAATATGCTGTCATTGGGGTAACAAAAAATCTGTTATACCACACTTGCACTGGTACATTTTACACCAAGGGCACCCCAAAGTGGAGCCTATCCCCTTGCACAGGGCATTAGTAGAATGGGTGTATTACACAGTGTAAAAATGAGGAAGGTAGCTCTGTGGCCTTGAACTTTGACCCTGTGACCTCAAGACCCAATAGGATTCTTCATCCATGGGTGGGTGGGCCATACCAGGAAGCTGAAAGGTGTTGTTCAAATGCTTTGGCTTAAAATTGGTCCAAAACTTTTTCAAGAAGTGGGTCCTGTGCCCTTGACCTTTGACCCTGTGACCTCAGATTGATAGGGCTTTTCTTCCATGGATGGGTGAGCCATATGTGCAAGATGGTAGGTTTCGGTGAAATAGTTTGGCTTTAAATGGGTCCCCAACCTTTTTCAAGAAGTGGGTCCAATGGTCATGACATTTGACCCTGTGACCTCAAAATTGAAAGGGTTCTTCATCTATGGGTGGGTGAGAAAAATGTGCAAGATGAAAGTTTTTGGTCAAATGGTTTGGCTTAAAATAGGTCCACAAGCTTTTTCAAGACGTGGGTTCTGTGGCCTTGACCTTTGATCCCATGACCTCAAAATCGAAAGGGTTCTTCTTCATCCATTAGTGGGTAAGCCATATGTGCAAGATGAAAGTTTTTGTCAAATGTTTTGGCTTAAAATGGGTCCACAAGCTTTTTCAAGAAGTGGAAACTGTGCCCTTGACCTTTGACCTCAAAATCAATAGGGTTCTTTATCCATTGGTGGGTGAGATGAAAGGTTTTGGTCAAACGGTTTGGCCTGAAATTGATCCACAAGCCAATTCCGGACAGACATTAATACTATGGACACACAGAAGCACTAACAGAGGCATTGCTATATTCCTTTTGCAACGAAGTTGCGAAGGGTTAATTAGCTATGTGGTAAAATATATGCTTAAAGTTAAAATATGCACAAAAATCTAGTACATCATCTGTCATGATTAATTTTTCCTCTTTTCATTACAGTAGTAAAGTCATATTTATTTCTGCACAATGAAAAACAATGTCAATTTAATTCTGACTTTGTTCTAAAAGTATCCAGTTTAAATTCATTTAAATTAAATCATTCTGAAAATACCTCTTTAACATTTCAAATACTTGTTTATCTCAACAGATACTGAATAGATATTTAATATAACAAATTAACATTTTTACAGGTTTTTTTTCTTTCTTTTTAAATACAATGAAACATGCCATACCAGTACAGTCACGTCAATACACCTTGCATTCATGGCTGCGAACAATATTTTTTGTAGCACAAGTAAAATTTCATGTAGGGCAAGTGCTTTCAAAAGTTAATGTCAAGCCCTGCATGATATGACATGAAATCCAACACGTACCAGATTACAGGAAAATCTGTCATTGGATATAAGCCACTGATATGTATCACTCTTATCTAGACTCAGCATTGACAAGATGAGTTTTATCATAAAGACATATCAAAGAAAAACTCAACATCAGAAAGATATATCAATGAAAACCCACAGTAACACCATGCATATCTAACAAACAATGCATTTGCTTGATATTTTTTAAATCTTCCATTCAATCATATCCTCATCAAACTCTCATCCATATAGCAAGCTTATAAATATCCACCTTAAAAATCATCGTTTCTGTCTTTTGGATGATATATGTTGGGATGTTCATATCTTAAAGTGGATGTCACTGGACTTAACAAGCAACAGAAAAAGTAGATTTGCTGTAAGATATGACAAGTTGGACTAAACGGTAACATTCTGACTATCACCTTCTCAAATCCCTCAGTCTTCATTCAACTAAAGAATCAAAAGAATTAAGAACCAACTAAAAGGAATTGAAACATAAAAATTCCAAAACACCATCTTAATGCTACAAATCTCTCCAAAAATGATGTTCCTGTGAAAAAAAGACACATTTTTTCTAAAAGTCAAATGAAGATGTATACGGAAAATAATCATTTTCAGTAATTGGAAAAATATGCACTATATATGTTAGATTAAAGAAGACAAAACAATGCATAATTTATATAAGCCCTTTCTGGATCTCATGAGTTTGCTTCAAGCTTGGTTCATTGATCCACTGATATTTCAGTCCATGGTCCCTTACTCTGGGTAAAAGACATGTAAATGGTGGATCTATATGTTAAAGCTCTTGAAAATCCTGGGTCATACTGAACAATATCATCAGACGGTCCTGGGCTAATTCTCTCCTACTTGATGAAACTAGTCACCTCCTAACCTAGGTCATTCAGAGGCACTTGGTGTCTGTGCCCAGTGCAAGGTGTTCCTCTTCTGTAGAAGGCTATCCTTTCACGGAGAGGATTACACTAATCTTGCTGACCACTGCTCTCTTTGACAAATCCCCTAGGTGGCTATACTCAACTGTCCTAAGCATACAATTCTATCACCTGCAGTAACCATTTAAGGTTACTGAATGGGGCATACATGTGTATGATACATGACTTTATGGGTCATCATACATCCTTACCAGTTCTGCGTAACTTGACTAATCAAGCTGTAAAACATCATAAAATGGGTGTCCCCACTTGCTTGACCCATGAAATTTCGGCACTGAAATGAATGTGTGCAATGTTATACCATACCCTGCTTAGCAAGGGATTAGGAAACATCAAACATTTCTGACAAGATCAAAGACACGCACCAAACAGTTTAGTACAAGTCCCCTGTTGCAGGGACAAAGCTTTACAAACTCAGAGACTACAAAGCATACATGTATGCCAGGTTTGTTTGCCACCTTTGGTCTCTGGGGTTAATTAATGAGATATGTTCATCTTTGTTCAAACAATTTTTAAACAGATATTGAAAGTTCAAGGGAAGACTGTTATAGAGTGCCTACTTGTACTGAAAGGAGTACTTAAGGGTACAATTTTTACACAATTTAGCAAAATATCAGCATTACAGTCGCATATAACAACAAAATATCAATTCTTTTTGCTCTTCTTGAGATCACATCTAAATATTACCCATCTTGAGAAATTTGATCGGGTAACCTTCTGACCTCTGACTTTGTTCACCCTATATTGAAAATATTCAATATCCATTATTAGTTGAAACAAAAACCAAGACTAATAATATATAACAAGCAAAATGTCTGCGGAGCCTGTTACCATGTAATCCTTCCACCCACCTGTCATAATGTCTCGGCGCAGACCCACAATACAGTTGCCTGCTGGCCAGATATGTGGTCGTCTTGGCTCTTGTACATTGTACCTCAATCCCAGAGACACCAATATCCTTGATATACCTGTCTGTGACACAGATGATGGGCTCCTGTCATTGAATTACAGGGTTACGGTCAAAGGCAGGGTTTGGAATAAGGGTTATATTATTCTTACAAATTGAGCTACTCCCCACTGGGTGGAACCAAGGGGTCAGAGACAAGCATACACATCCATGGATAAGCATGTCAAAAATTATTTGATTTTTTTTTTATTAAAATGGCATATGGGGAAAAATCTACATGGTGGAAAGCTACATCAATGCTTGCATGGACTAGGTTTATAAACGGCTGAAGCATCTCAATATGAATGTATGTCTACCTTTGCCAACTGCCTTTGATCAGTCTTCTAAATGTGTTGTACATGTATCAAACTGTCAATTTAAACTGTTTCCAGTTGTGTGATTTGAAAGGATTACATCCCACATACCCACATAAATGTGTTCTTAATATAACTATTAGGTATACAATACAAAGTGATCAGTTAAAGGCTGATTTATCATTATGATGTCACAGCAGTCTATTCTCAACTGCTGTATGTTGTGACCATCATTAGAAAATTAAGTCAAAACAGTTGTTTCCCTTGTTCAGTAGTAATTATAGTTTAATAATCAAATATATGGTTAGTAGAGGTTTTTGATATTGCTCTCTGAGTATATATACCGTGTAACTGCTGTGTGCCAATTAATCAATTAAATCAATGATTGATTGTTTTCCTTCATATGCAAATAAACTGGTCACATTTGAACATGATCGATCACAAACCTTTATGCATGCAAATACAAAGAATTTGTAATATCCTGACAAAAATATTTTCATCCTTACTGGATGGTACCTTGACCTTGATGTACAAGTCAGACTGAATTCACTCAGTCTGTACTTTAGGTATAATTCTATACAACAGATCACACAGTAACATAGAAGGCACATAAAATAATTAAATAATAATCGATCATCTGTTGTTTATTTCTTTCAACTTCAAACATGATTTTACAACCTATTCCATCCACTAGTATATAACATTCTCTTGCTGGCCTCGTATGCTTTATTTATTTAATAACATGAAATACATGTATTTACTTAATGTAATATTCTTGGTTAAATTATTATTTGTTAAATCCTGTTAAATCAACTTTAAGGAATGATCAAATTAAGCGTCTGGTGGACTTGCACCAGAAAAGCCGAAGAAGAGTATTTCAGTAAAATTGTGTGATCTTAAAGTAGTAATAAATGGAAGTAATTCGATATATCAAAGTTTTTATTCAATAACTGAAGGACATTTTCCATTTTTTATTTGGTGCTAAATAATAAATTAAGTTTACTTAATAAATATGACTTGTCCGTGTCAGAAATTTTTAACATTTTCATAGTATCATCTGGCCTCAGGCTGCTATACAATATACATGTACTGTTATTGAATGCATGTTATTACTATCCTACATATATAGTACTATAGTGCACCAGAAAGTACAACTCCCTGCCTGAGTAAGTCTGGCCACATATACAGTCCAGTACGTGTTCTAAAGTGGTATCACACAAGAGTAGTTAAACTTACACAAGGCTGACTTAGAATATGAACATCATCACACATCTTAATAAAGATACTACAAGTTTCACCTTCAAATAGGCCTACCTGAGCAGGTGTGAACAGGTAACCACCTTCAAAGTAGTAGCTATATCCAACTGATATAATCAAGGCTGTTTCCTTGATGGTATGATAGGAAAGTGATC
Organism: Sipunculus nudus; assembly: GCA_026874595.1. Classification (NCBI taxonomy): domain Eukaryota; kingdom Metazoa; phylum Annelida; class Sipuncula; order Golfingiida; family Sipunculidae; genus Sipunculus; species Sipunculus nudus. The sequence goes on from CM049307.1 coordinate 62,557,194, forward strand.
TGTCACTCTGTGTAGAGGCTAGGTTCCCATGACCTGAGGCTACACGCTTCATTAAGCACACTAATATCTCACCTGAGCTACATACATTTTATGGAGAAAATGCACAGCAAGACCACCACTATCATCATAACTGTTGTTACCATATATACCATCAATTCATATGGTTACTCAATTTTTTTCCATACAAAACCTATCGTGACTCTAGTACGTGTCTACAGGAAAGCACAACAGTGCAGTAAACGTAAACACCCACAAACATTAATAAAAATGGCCATACATGGTGATTAAGCATTGATTTATTTCAGGCCTCTTGTCATGCTATACACTGCACATCCTTACCATACAGGGCTCTGTAATCAAGTCAGCAATGTATCTGTACATTATATCCCGCTGATTAGAAGACATATCTTGCATAATGTTTGGGTGGCATTTTATACAGGAAAGGTTACTAGCACCCACATACATGACAAAAGATAAAGATAAATGTCACCACAGTGACAATGTGGGCCAGACTTTTACACATATGTACTTGTTAGGCCATACAAAAAGCAAATATTGTTACAAAGATTGGCCACTCCAATTTTTTATGAATCAATTTTTTTTTTGCAAATGAAGCCTAGGTTCTTGGCAATGATGTTGATATATGATATGGCACAATTTTCCCGAAATAATTCTTAAAGGTATTGAAAATGGACTAAATATTAAATTTTGATCATATACATTTTTTTATTTTATTAATTTTTATTTCCATAGCTGGAACATGTATTTCATTCCTCTTTTATCACAGTTGCAAACAGATAAATAGTTCAATAGCAACAAAACACAATACCTCTGCAATCTAGTGGGGAAAATATTCAAAGATTTAAAGTTAATATTAATTTAGTCAGTCCATAGGATATGTAAAATAAATTCAAAATATTCAAGTAATGAAACTCACATACCAATGCAGCAGTCTGGTAATATAATATCACAGTTGGGCTATATGCCATCATGAAAAAGAAAGTTCAGGTATTTTGTTATTTTTTTATATTGTGTGATCTCATCACCTGTGAAGGTCTTATCTTACACTTCGCCTTCACAGTCTTTTGGTACCTTTTTGTTCTTATAGCCTTCCTTAGCTCCTACAAGAGTATACAACCCACATGAACCATTACAGCTACAAGTGCAAATGTGTATTTTTTCCAAACTACAAATATATATGCCAACAATGAAAAATGTAAGTATGGCTTCTCATGCATGGAGGCCACATTTGCATAAAAGATTCAGTACACAAGTGGACATAAATGTGTTTCTCATGTTCAATGTTCATGCTTAATATTTTCTAGCCCAAACATTCAGACTCCATTCAGGAATGGAGTCAAACACCTGTTGGTGAGAGTTTCCCCCTCCTATTGGACACAACCCTAAATGGGAATCCCATGCAAATTAAAAGGGGGAACTATGCAAATTACATAAAAACACCCAAACAGGGTGGTTCTCCTATAAATCCTAATGATGTTGCCCAAGAAAAGACCCTCCTAAACCTTCCCAGAATGCCTTGCAAAGCTATAAACAAGAGCCAAAGGAGGAAACAACTGTTTGGTTTTCTTGAGAGTAAGTGCCAATACTGTCATACCTACTGAACATTTAAGTTACTATTTATATCTCAACTGAGTCAACATAACTGTATTATGTGTTAACAAGAAAGAATAATTAGAATTGTTTGCATTACAGGCCTGGCGCTAAATATTTTCATGTTCATGAAATAATAAAACCACTCATATAAAGTGGAGCTACAGAGCTACACCAGCTGACCAATGTTTGTGTAAATCATGAAAACCCACTGATATCAATTGACTGCAAAGTCTATTCAGACTCAGCTGGGGCTCTGTGGTTCACATTATCATAAAATGCCTCAAGATTTAAAATACAGTAAATGTGGAACACTGAGCCAAACAAAAACACTTACTGAAGAAATATGGGTACTACTATAGAATGCAGGCCTCAGCCCAACAATCATATGATATGCATGAAGTCATACTGCTGCTTGATTTTGCCACTTATTTTTATCTGCCATTTACACTCCGTCATTACATAAATCCTAAACATCATCAAGTCCATCCGTATACACTCATAGTTAATATATAACCTTGTCGAGACAGTGCTTGAGTGATCCTACAGTCGCTCTAAAGCCTGCCTTCTATAGTGGCTCTGACATATGTATTTGAAACTAAGATTTTGTAGCATTACTCTGACTGTAATTAACAGCTCCTAGTGTTCTTGGTTGATGACATTTTACTTTAAAAAGTTCAGGATGCACAAGGTATTAACTTACTATACTTTGCATTGCTTGACCATGGTTGGCATGCTAATATAACCATGGTCAAGCGATACATGTATACTGCAGCTGCAGCAAGGATTTAACTCACATAATGCTTCTAGAATTAAGCAGACATACTACCACAGTTCAGATAGAGTCAGTCTTAAAGGGGCCAATTAACGATCTGACCTTTATAAACTGAAGGTAATCCCTTGGAGCTTTTATGAGAATAGGCCAGAAAATGTGGATATCACCGCACATAGGCTGCTTGTTTTGTTTATATTGACATGTTTATAACATGTGGGGGCCTGCTAAAATAATCAAAACAAATTCATCAAAGGCATCTGGCAGCCAAGTCAGATAAGCCAGAGCTTTGCAAATGGCGTTTTTGTAAATGGGACCTTTCTTAACTCCATTTGTATGCAACCTACCACCATGCGTTTAATCCTTTTCTTATTTGTCAACATTTGCCATGTTTACAAACATGTTGTTGATAAACAAGCTCATACATCCTTTATAAGAACTTTTCATAACCAGAATTACCCTTACCAGCCTTTGATCATTAATATATACACAGAGGAAGCCAGTTAAAAACATAAATTCTGTTTCAAAAGTAAGGTGAATGGGCACCTTTAACCAGGGTTAAAGAGGGCGAATTTGTAAAGTCGTATCGTCTTATCTATCAAATGGCATAAGCTTAATCGATGACACTTACTGAGAGCCTTTGATGGCAGTTCCTTTGATTTTGGAAACCGTTCGATCCGACGGAAGTGGCTTAGTGACGAATGCCTAGCCCAAGGCTACGGAGAGTGATGATGCAACGGCTCTGTAAACGTATCCTTTCATCCACAATTTTATCCGATAACCAGTGAGCGTTTCTCTTATTTTGACCAAATTAGATTCGTCTCGACGTCTCGTGACCGCTGAATTAACCAGGCGTTCATAAGCACTGATTACGATAGAAAACTGCTACAGTGCTTTATATAGTACAAGTTTATGGGTAAGAGTAAATGTACAAGGAGAACTTACGGACACACGATGACGTCTGTCAATTTTACACCAATTTAGTTGCACCAGACCGAAGCCTTTGACCACCTGCAGCGCGCTCATTACCGTATTTACGGTACAGTCTACGAGTCGCGTGCACCTGTCGACACGCGGGCGGTTGCGGGTTTTGTCTGCAACAATTCACAGCTGCTGAGTGCACGATATATCGATACATGTTCGTACATGTTTCAAAATAAATGTTAAAATTAAATTTTAAGTTTGCATGCGACCACGACATTCTGATTTGCAATGGATGACGGGAGGGGGGGGGGGGGGGGGGTTCTTTTTCAAAGGCTCGATCATCACCACTGGTGGTTAGCAGAGCGCAACTGTGTGTATATAGCCTAGAAGAGACCCCACTTTTTTCCCAACCTGGGTCTGCTTCTCCATACGAGCACTAAATAAGTGTATGGGCTAAATTATTTACAGCAAAATAATTACAGCACCTGCATCACAAGTAATAATAAAATACTCTTTTAAAATAATATTACATCAAACAGTCGACTTACCATGAATCAAACCCTCACACACAAAAGCCTATATATACATGTATATATATATATATATATATATATACTATTACAAAAAGGCTACGAAAGGACCGCTTCAGTATTGGCCTAAATGTGTGATCTTGGATTTGATCATGCATGATCTTACATACATCAACCTCGTATACACAAGTATATCGTGGCATTACCTGCAAATTGTTTTTGGGTATATAACGTAAATTTTTCCGTTCCTGTTTTGAAAGAAATTCACATGTATCTCATTCTCATTCATCTTAATTACTAAAAAGTATCTACAGGACGTGTGACACCATCTATGTATAGCATATCAATAAACAGGGGTAAAAAAACAATATTTATTATGGTGCTATATTGCCAAAAAATAGGGGAAACTTTTGGCATTTCTTATTCCATTAATGTTTTAAGGCCACTGTGGTTCGGCGAATACGCATAGTCGCTTGTTGACTGCAGGAGCGGATATAAAGGATTTGTGAGTGTGTGTGTGTGTGTGTGTGTGTGTGTGTGTGTGTGTGTTGGGGAGGGGAGCTTTCATACGTAACTCTCGCATGCGTCGTGTAAATCATCCTGTTTACTGCACGTACTCTTGCTCTCTTGCAGATTTTCTTAAGGGGTAAAAACTTCCCACTTTTTAGTGCATATCTGTGTCAATATTTCGGAAGGGATGTTAATTTCCTCTCATGAAATACAAACTAATAATAGACCAATGCGATGAAATCGTTTTCTTGGTCTTTCATGCATGTTAACTTATGCCTCTGACGATATATAAAGAGGTGTACGTTGCGTTCCATGATGCCACCTAGCAAAAATATTGAAATAACTGGATATAGAAAAAAAGAATTAGCTGGAAATGAATGAAAAGCGTAGATGATATAAGCATCAGTTTTTTTATTATTTTTTTCTTAGGTGTATACAAGTTAGAACGGCGTCAGCTTGTGAAGGATGAGGGTCAATAGTGCGAACTGCATGTTCTTCATTGAAATTAAAAAGATGTCTATGTAAAAGTTGTGATGTATTTTACATGTATTAACCGAACTATAATCCCCGTTAAATCAGAGGAACCACTAAGTTCACCGCATATTGATTTCTTCCTCGGCAAATACACAGATAATCCGCCAATTACACTTTTTTCATTATATATAAACACCACCCTATATAGCGGCAGAGCGACCCCATTTAACTGCCGCGTTATCTGAGTCAGGGAGACCAGCGCTTCATTAATGTTGCATATCCTGAACAAAAGAAAATCAACGAAGATCATAGGACATGCATGTATGCAAGAGGCGAATGGTGGCTCCACAATTAAAAGTGAATCAAATTGTCATAAACCTAACTATATGATTGCATATTATTAACCCGTGCAGAGCGTCGACCTTGAATTATATATTCCCACAGAGAGCTTTAGAACACTTAAAATATATATTCTTTAATACACGGCTACCTTTACATGCATCAAAGCCAGCGGTCTTTTATTTAACTCATATTTTGGGATAAAGACCTGGTATATATCAAATGTCCTTGTGCCTAGATACACATCTACAAATTCATTTCTGTTTATGTCCTCCAGACTTGCACAAGGCGTAGGTAACATTCACTGGTAATTCAACAAGAATAAAAGTAAACATGACAAGTTCGAGGTTGAGTCGCTTCCTTTGACATGCCACCGGAGGGGATATTTTCAAGTAAATGTTAACGACCTGTCAATCATTTGGCATATCAGAGCTAACATATATCATTGTTTTCTTCTGGTTAGTTTTATGTTTGCTCGGTACTACTGATCAAATGACTGGTAATGTTAATGATCGCATATATAAGGTATATCAAAGAGCTCTCCCTGTATTGCAATATCATATGCGTTCTTGTATCATATCTATACTCGAGACGCAATAGATACGTCTCAAGTAGAGTGTAAAAGCGATGTCACATCTTAAGTACCTATACTTACAAAACAATTTAAAGTATAATCGCTGTACGTCTGGAGCTGCATGGGCTAAGTGGCGGGTGACAATCAGGTAAGACGATGAATAACTAGTATATGTTATACCCGTTCTTGTGTTGGGGAAGGTTCATGCGACTTCGGCCGGGTTCATCCGGACGGATTTTCAATGGGCTGAGTTCATATGCTGGATACACTGGCATAGTTTCTGGTAGATTTGGCTGGGATATACCCTTGGCAATAATGTCAATGTCACAGGGATTTATTTCAAAGTGTGGAATATGAACCGACCCCCCCCCCCCCCAGAACACAGTTAAGAAGCGGATCCAGGGGGTCCGCCCCCCCCCCCGTTTTCGTCCGCTGCAAGCATTTTTTAGCTCAGCTGACTGTAAGTCATCTGAGCTATAGCGATCCGGCCGTCTGTTCGTTAACAAGGCACAAATCGTAACCACTGGACCTGGAATCTTCTAACTTTACATCCAGAGAGGTCCATGAAATATCTCCTTGGAAACCTGGAATAAGGTCTCTGTTACCCATGTTCTTCAAGTTATGGGGCTCCTAAGTACCCCCCCCCCCCCCCCCAGAATAATAAAAAAATTGATACAACAGCTCAAATATCTGATCAAATAATGCATTGATTACCATGATTCTTTGCATGGATATTTATCATGGAGTGTTTCATCAGTTTCTGCAGACTGGTGGCGCCACCTGTATTTTTTCGATTTTTTTTCTCTATTTTTGAGACCTCAAAAGATGCCGTCATCTGTTAACAGGGCACAAATCTTAACGACTGGACTTAGAATCTTCTGTCTCGACATGCAGGGAGTTCCATGAAAAGTCTTCTTGAAAACCTAGATTTAAGTCTCTGTTACCCATATTCTTAAAGCTATGGGGCTCCGAAGTACCCCCCCCCCCCCCCAGAATAATGAAAAATTTGATACAAAAGCTCAAATATCTGAACAACTAATGCATTGATTACAATGATTCTTTGCATGGGTATTGATCATGGAGTGTTTCATCAGTTTCTGCAGACTGGTGGCGCCACCTGTATTTTTTCGATTTTAAAAAATTTTTTTTCTCTATTTTTGAGGCCTCAAAAGATGCCGTCATCTGTTAACAGGGTACAAATCGTAACCGCTGGACCTGGAATCTTCTCACTTTACATTCAGAGAGGTCCATGAAAAGACTTCTTGAAAACCTGGAATTAGCTCTCTGTTACCAATATCTCAAGCTATGGGGCTCCAAGTACCCGCCAGAATAATGAAAAATTTGATAAAAAAGCTAAAATATCTGAACAACTAATGCATTGATCACCATGATTCTTTGCATGGATATTGATCATGGAGTGATCCATCAATTTCTGCAGACTGGTGGCGCCATCTGTATTTTTTCGATTTTTTATACAATTTTTTTATCTGTTTTTGAGACCTTAAAAGATGCAGTCCTCTGTTAACAGGGCACAAATTTTAACATCTTGACCTAGAATCTTCCTTCTTGACATGTTGGGAGGCCCATGAAAAGTCTCCTTGGAAACCTTAAATTAGGTCTCTGTCACCCATATTGTCTGAGCTATGGGGCTCAGAAATACCCTCCAGAATAACTAAAAATTTGATACAAAAGCTCTGGTATCTGAACAACTAGTGCATTGATTGGCATTATTCTTTGCATGCATATGCATCATGGAGTGTTTCATCAGTTCCTGCAAACTGGTGGTGCCACCGGGATTTTTTTTGAATTTTTACGCATTTTTATCTTTATTTTTGAGACTTTCAAAGATGTGGTCGTCTGTTAACATGGCACAAATCATAACTATTTGAGCTTGAATCTTCTTTCTTGACATCCTGGGAGGTACATAAAAAAACTCCATGGAAACCTGAAATTAGGTCTCTGCCACCCATATTCTCCGAGCTATGGTTCTTAGAAGTACCTCCGCAGAATAACTAAAAATTTGATACAAAAGCTCCAGTATCTGAACAACTATTGCATTAATCACCCTGATTCTTTGCATGCATATTTATCATGGAGTGTTTCATCAGTTCTTGTGGACTGGTGGCACCACCTAAATTTTTTTTTTAATTTTAACACATTTTTTTTGCTAGGCCTATTTATGAGACCTTCAAAGATGCGGTCGTCCCTAAACAGGGCTCAAATTGTAACCATTTGTCCTTGTATCTTCAGACTTGACACCCTGGGAGATCTGTGAAAAGTCTCCTTGGAAACGTGAATTAAGGTCTCTGTTACCTATATTTTCTGAACTAAGAGGCTTATAAGCACCCCTTAGAATAATTAAAAATTTGACACCAAAGTAGGGCAAAAATCATAACCATTGGGCCCAGAATCTTCTAGCCTGACATCCTGAGAATTCCTCAAAAGTTCTCCCCCGAAACCTGAAATTGGGTTACAGTGACCTATATTCTCAGAGGTTTGGGGTATATTTGAGCATCCCAGAAATAATGCAGAATACACACAAATTGCCAGATTCCTCATGAAAGGCTGGTTGGATTGTCATCAAATTTGTTTTTATAGGTTGGGTCTTGATGAACTTAAGCTAATATGCATAAACAATAATGCCACCTATCTTAATTAGTTGTCTGTGCAAGGACATATTATCAACATTTCAGTCTGCTGAGCGTCATGACCCATGGGTCACTTGTTAGAGTATCAGACAAATTTTGCGGCTTAGACCCCCCGTTTCCGGACCGTGTGATCATTTTTTAGGTTTCTCATTGGTCCTCCTTAGTTGGACCCCCAACCCTTTTCCAAAATCCTTGATCCGCCCCTGCACTTCGCATTGATCCGGACACTTCAAACCCAATAAGGAGCATTTCTCGTTGGTCTGATTCTTTACCCCGTGTCGGCCATGGTGTTTAGACCAAAAAAAAAAAAACCTTACTAAAAAAAGCATGCAGCTGCTTACACCAAGGAGATATGGAACGACTACAGTGTATAACAGCTGCGCGAGGAGCGTATACCGCTCATACATGTACTACTTAATATAGTTATATTTGTTTTTACTTTCTTGATAAATTCCATATTGGACGAGTATCGTAATGACGAATATGGCAGAAGGAAAGCGCACGGTATTTGATAATTATGGCATTGTAGGGGAGGGGCGATCTGTCGTCCACTTTTTGGAATAAAAATGTGCACAGGTGTATATTGACTAAGTTTGTTAAGATTTTGGCAGGGTATGCGATATTTGGTCAGGCACACGTAAATGCGTAAATATAATTTAAAATATAATATACAAAGTTTATCATTGGGTTAAAACAAATACCCATGCATATACACTACTAAAAGTACTGTGTTTTCACAGCATTTGATTCAGAGTAACCCTGAGAGATAGAGAGAGAGAGAGGCCAGAAAAGTAAAGAAAATGATATATACATGAAGATAAATGTTGGGAATCAACAGTGTGCTTTTATCATGACGCCGTTTGATGTACCTACATCAAATCACTACACGCCTGTCCATATTGGTATATATATATATATATATATATATATATATATATGTATATGTATATATATATGTATATATATATATACACACACACACACACCGATAACAGGAGTAATATTTTTTTCCCAAATGGCCGCTTTTGTGCATGTTTCCCGCGTCCCTGTCTGTGCATATATAAACAAACTACACTGATATATATATATATATATATATATATATATATATATATATATATATATGTATGTATGTATCGATATTTGAGAAAATTGACTCGGCCAAGGTGCATCATTCCGTAAAGCTTGTGCGGGTTTAGCGAATGATCTTAGTCTCAAATGTTATGAGCGTTGGCAATCATGTATAACATGTCCAGGTTTTCCATTGATATGTCCCTAAATTCCACGAAGTTAACAGATTGCAAGTAATAATAAGCACTTGTCAGGGACAGGTAGAGTATTTTAGGTATGGGGGAGGGGGTGAGCGAAGCGGCAGAGGCGAGGCGCAAAAGGGTAAGGTATGGATGGGGTTCAGAAACGTTTTGGAAATTTTAGCTGTTGTGGTCAAATCTTGGGTATATAGTATAATCGTGTATAATTGTATTTCCCCAGATATTTTGGGTCGAAACAAAAACATCCGACCCTGCGGGTTTTTTAAAGCTTTTACACCAGTGTGCGAGTATAAGATAGGTACTTGAAGTACAACCAACACAGCCATAGAATAAACCACACATATATATATACATACCGCTCTGAATATTCATATGAGAGAGAGAGAGAGAGAGAGAGAGAGAGAGAGAGAGAGAGAGAGAGAGAGAGAGATAGAAGGAGCATTGCACAAATATCTAAGAGGCCATTTGAAAAGAAGACGATAAATGACGTCATTTTACAGGTTCTTATATGTAAGAAATTCTCTTGGTCAGCAAAACTGTCATCTGTTGAACTTAACAAAAACTAGTATTTGTTGCCAGTTCACATGTTTATACAAGGTATGTTATCTCTTCTTTGTGGACGAATATACTTTCGATTTGCGGTTTATATACATGTTGCAATATAGTTAATATTAAAGTCTCATACTGACCGAACGCTCAGATATATAAATATATATTATGCTGTTTTGCACTGCCATCTAGTGGCTAGAACAGACGCTTTTCTCTGGCCTGGGTTGCGTGCACTTTAAATTTATGAGATGGAGTGAGTGTAATTGGAGTTATGTTTAACTGCCTGTAAATAGCGAATCTGGCTCCTTTAAGCGCGTTCTATAATTGTTTGTACCCGGGTAGGCACATAGTAAAACATCCAAGTTACAAGTGCAGTCAGTAAACATCGAGCTAATGAGCGCACCTCGGCTATTGGTTGCATTCAAAATGACACAAGGCATACGAATAGATTTGCCATTTATTTAATGCACTGATGGTTTCTTTATAGGGTCGCTCACACAACAGTTAAATCATTGCATTTGTGAATGAACTTAAGACTAACCAGGCGAAAAACAGCTTGTGGCATTAAAATGACAATCCTGAAAGCATATGCAGCCAAGGCCTACCAGACCATGAATGTAATGAATACAAGAACCCTTATGCTGTCTCAGTCAAGAGGTGTTTGTCAAATTTTATCGCAATTTGCAATAATTAACATATGTGCATGTTAACTTGATACTGTCATATTAAATTCAGTTTTGTTCTGTATTTGTTTTAATGTGATACATTACGTAACTTCTACTCTACCGTCGATCCATTATTAAAATAACACAAGCATGGGTTCTTGGACAGAGAAATTGAAAACATGACAAAATGAATATAATAACATAATAATTAAAGGTTATTAGGATATTCGGCGGGATCCGCTGATGACGTTAGATGTACAGCTGTCCAATTGGGCCACTTCTCTTGCCGCCAGGTTTCCATTGCATGGCCAGCTGGACTGTCTTTGCTGTTTATGCATTAAAGATAGTACACAGAACAGCTCCTTTTGATTTGGTGCTTTCAATGCCTGATCGGATTTTATTTTCTTGTACGTCGTTGAACCGATGCATTTATATATATATATATATATATATATATATATATATATATATATATATATATATATATATATATATAAATAGATATATATAAATAGAGCGAGAGATAGAGAGAGAGAGAGAGAGAGAGAGAGAGTGAGAGGAAGAGTGTGTGTGTGTGTTTGCCTTGTTTGCCCACTGAGATTTAGACATATTTGACATACCAGAATATTTTTGGCTTTAAGAGTTAAAAACGTTCATGTTGATTTTTCAGCTTTGTTCGTATTCCTAATTGTGATCACTATGTTCTTATTTTGTTCCTTTTATCATTATTTTAAAAATAAAATTAAGAAGCATATTGCTTAACATAAAAATAATAGTCTCGTTCAGTCATATCGACATTTTAAACAAGCAAAACCCACCACAGGTGATCAGATACATATAGCCAAAGAGTGCTTTCCTGAGGTCCCTGAGAAACTGGTGACACCTGGCGGCTGATTGATAACCTATTTTCATAGATGGAGAAGAACGGACCCACAGAAAGGCATCTTATACCATCAGTACTTATATCCTATGCTGAACCTATGCTGAAAAGCATCCGCTCAAACACGCAACATCTGATAGCATCAATATGCACCATGGTAGTTGGCAAATAGATCCATTCCCTAGTTCAAATACGTCTGTAGAAAACCTGTAAATGTTCCAGTCTCTGGATTGAAAAAGAGTGCACGCCCTTAGTAAATTTCCCGGTTAACTATATAAAGTAAAGCGGATCGTCATATACGAAAGCGTGATTCTTAACATGTACATATCTGATCTCATAGAATGATTTTAATTATAATATTCAGGAATTTATTCTGGGTCTTCTCTGTTAAACGGAAAATGTAATTTTCAAAGTGAAATTCATGAACCATAACTGCATGAACTTGTTATGCAATGTAAATGTATGAAAATGTTATTCATTTCACTGAAATTCCTTTAAACCCGACAGCTGGTGAAGCACATTATATGAAATTTGAAAAGTACATTGCACTTGCCCGATATAAATCATATTACTTACAAAATTAATCAGATGAACAAAGTTAGGTATAAAGATTCCTATTTTGGTTTTATTAGAAAGTGTAATAAATTCACAATATAAGAATCCTAAATTCCTTAAATACATGCATACAAAACCCAGTAAATCTCTACACGACACACACACACACACACACACACTATATATATATATATATATATATATATATATATTAATATTATATAAGTATATATGCGTGGTTCTTCAGCAGTGGAAAGTTCTAGGTTTACAATCGCTGTACCAGAATCTCACACCCGAACTTTATACATTTGACTCAAACGGTGAAGTCTCAAAATCAAACACATGACAATGTGCAAGCCATTCAAGGGATTTCATATTCATCAATACCCGATTACTCATGAGTAATACGTTACTGGTAGGAAGGGGTGCTCATACAGTAAACGGGTCCATTTTGATATCCAACGTTTGTCAAATAAAGAAATTAATCCTTGGAGTTTAATAAAATAAAAAAAAAGTGCCGATCCTACGTTGAACAGGCTGTCCATTTTGTATGTATCCACGTGTTTATAAAATGTTTGGGTCTATCCAAACCCACCAGTCATAATCCAAACACGACCAACGTGGACATCTGCATGAGGTAAAATCAGACCAACCATGCATTTATTCAAATATAAAAGATTCTTTATGTATTCTGATCACCAGTAACTGGTGACCTTTCAGCTTCAACAAAAGTGCAGTGCTTTTTCTGTTTCTTAACACGGGCACAAGTACCATGTTGACGAACAGCTTGTACATAAACTAGCTCATATACCACCGGGACGTCATACGAAGCTGTCCTAGCAAGAATCAACACACTTCATTAATATGAACGCAGAGTTAGCAAGAAATCACAGAATCCTACAAATAAGACACGTGAATATAGCTAGATTTAATTGAAATAAATGGTAGACATTCACAGAACAGCATACTAAGTACATAAGTACATATGAAGTGGTATATACTATTAGCTTAATTTTCTTTCAAAAAGACGATAATTTCACTTCGAAGATTTAATATCATGTTATAAACATGTTAGGTCACCAAGGATCTGCAGTCAATGGTACACGCTTACAAAATGGTCGTTTTGAAAGTGCATATACATTATATGTATCTTTGGAATATTATAATGAAGGGGAGTTGCATAGCCAATAGCAAAGTGAAAAGAAAAAAAATAAATAGGTAACAAGCTATTAATTCATGAATTTACCGTGAATTGACAACAACCGAGTGGGTTCTGGTCGTGCTACATGAGGACTTATTCATTAAAACAATACGGGTAAACAATCTAATAACAAATGCAAATATTCGTGTGCCATTTAGCTATAAATAAGTTTCTTCCAAACCAAACTTATTACCTCCGCGAAGATTTGGGCTCGTACTGTGTTTGTTAATTTGTTGACACTACTTAAAATTGAAATACCTTCGACATCGTTGACCAAAGATGGGGCTTTTAAAAACTTCTTAATTAATTATGTAAGAGTATGCAATAAAGTATTTGTATCTCCTTAAACATGTTATCTACATCATTTTAATTCAAGAATAGATATTCTCTAGGGCGCAAACAATAAAACTTGTGCAGCATCTTGATTCAGCTGCGTCAAAACCATTATCTATGCATTTATCGGACCTAAAATCTCCTGTATATTCATACCTTGGCATAAATTCCATGTGCTTTCATAAATTTCGCCTCATATTGTAAATTTAAGGTTTCATTGAATGTGTGTGCTTGCATACTGCATTAGGCCAAAGATAAGCTAACACGTATATATAAGACGCAATCAATGCCCAGCGGTCGATTATTCCCATGTCTTATTGGGCGATGGCACCAGCTGTCAAAACCAACGTTCATTTTCTTGGGGGATTAAGAAACCAGTTGTGAGTTACAATGGTTCTGGACAATGACGAAGTGTATGGTGTGGACAGCCACGCGGGCTGCGTACCACGTGCCAAACTGTGCGCGAGACACGTTAAGATATAGTCCTGCCGCGTGGTCACTGCAGCTTTACTTATACACTTGCAGCCGGGGGAGGAGCATCTCTCGGTGAACAACAACAGAACAGTATATCACCAGCGTAATCCTAGTTAAGTGTGGTGAGTGACCACAGAATGATGAAGGACTTGCTTCTGCTTTTGCTAAGCGCTGCCTTGTGCACGCACAATGTGCAAGGTATGTGCTTTGATGAAATTTTCGCTGAAACACAGTTGGACGATAATATCATGTCAGACGAGGACCCCGACCTTGTCGATAAGAACGCTTTCTTAGTGCTGTACAGCCGTGGCTGCCATTACCTGCTTCAGGAGCGTGACATCCACCCTCAGTTCCTGCCTCCACCACCCTTCGTTTACTTCTTCAAATACGACTACATCACCGTGCCAGAACATATATGGTGGATCAAGGACGAGAGTGATATAGAGAGGCGCTACCCGGCGGAGGACTGTCCCACAGTTTACTTCATCAAGAAGGGTACCCGCCGCCACGACAAACCCGTCATTTGGAATCATGAAGAAGACAAAGACTTTAAAAAGTGGGCATGGAGCCAGCTGAAGGTGCCAGTGACATTTGTTAACAACCGTAACCATAGTGTCAATGTTAATTTCATGAATACAGGGCCTGAAACCACAAAGAAGCTGCGCATAGCACCGGGTGAGAAGGACACAACAAATGTTCATCTCTCCGAGCACGCGGTAGCCTACCAACGCGCGCGCTTTGTAAACGCTGACGTCATCACAGGAAAGATGACCATCGAGTATGAAATGGACGAAGTCAGAGATGCAGAGAAGCAGAGACCGGCTGAGGATACAAACTACGTGCTGTGGCGCAACAAAGTGATGACGGAGCAGTCGCAGGCCATGGGTACGCTCTGTTTGTCTGTCTGGATGAACGCAGAACGTACCCTCGTAAACCTTAAACAACCCCTCATTGTGCCAGCCCTTACTGATGAAGGCTACGTTGTGCGCAAGGTACCCCGTGACCTCTTCCACATGACACGCCTCTACTATAACCTGGGTAAGTCAAAACGTATCCCTGAGCCCTGGATGGACGGGGATCCCCTCATCAACCAAGACAAAGTGCACACAGACTGGGTGCAGCTGGCTGTCACAGAGCTCAATGATATGATTAAGGATACTATACAGCCAGAGGTAGAAAAATTTGCAAACGTCAGCGTCGACTTGACCATCATGCAAGGAGTTCGTGAGTTCCATAAGGGTAACATCGTCCTCCCCCACGTAATGAATCCGGCCACGTCAGCGTTCACCGTGCTGGTCAACCTTGGTCAGCGTGAGAACCAGACAGAGGACGAGGTAGAATCTGACCACCCTCCAGCCTGGAACATGCGCCTGATGAACAAAGACAATGAGATCAGTTCCGTCAGTATCCGTCCGGGTGAGATGCTTATTTTTGAGGGAGCTCGACTCATCAACAGTTTCCCTGATCCTCTACAGTCAGAAATCTACTCTTGTCTGTACGCCCACTTCAACCCACGCACCGACTGGCCTTACAGGCGCGAGGGTTCCCAAAGCAGCACGTACTTCGTGATCGAGTACGGTCAGGTCGTCCCCTTGCTCCCCCTGGTGACAGAATACAGGCAACCTGAGAACCTTAAAACAAAAGAAGAGCTCTAAAATCAGGACATAGATTCAGAAGTCTTTCCACAATCGATTCATGATTTCATAGAGACTCCTGTAAATTACAATGAAAGTGCAAATACAACATTATTCCAAAAAACAACAACATAGGTTACGGTTATCATAAGTATAATATACAGTGTATAATATACGAATAAAATGTTATGATACCTCTTTATAAACATAAAACAACATCTTATAATATTGAAACAATCAATCATGGTTTAAAATGATTGTATTCTCGTATGTTGTTGTAAGAAGTTCTTAGTTTATATACTACACAATTTAAGACTGACGTGGAAAAGTACTTGTAATGTAGGAGTATAGAAAAACAAGGTTGCACACGTCGTGTGGTACAGGCCTCTTTAATGTTAGTCTTAGTTGTTTTGTTATACAAAACCACACAAGAATATGATTCTGTGGATATTTATTGTATTTTAAATAAATATCGATATAATATTGTATTTACAGTGTTTGATGGATGACTTTAAATTGGATATTGATTGAGAAGAATCAAACATAATGAGCATGATTGCCACACTCAAAGGCTGTTGGTTGGGTATATCTATTTGCCGATGTGTTGAGAATACGATCTCTTTAATATAAAATATTTCATGTGCATGTGGTCTAATTTCTGTTTAATATTGGACATGACAGTTCTTAACCTGTAACCGGCCTATTTTGAACATAATAGTTTTTAACCTGTAACCAGGCCATTTTTCACTAAAAAGTGCTTATATCAATTTGACTTAAGATTCGTACTCACACTTATCTGATGCACATGCAACTCTCGATGCTCACAAGCCTGTATACATTAATAATTTGTTTCTGAGGTTTACTAATTGATTTTTGCTATATAACAATTAAAATTCTCAGAATTATTTTACGCAAATAAACATTTGATAATAGCATACAGGCAGTCATTGAAACTACAGCTAAAATTGTTGATCCAGTGGGAATGGCTACACTCATCTTTCGACAAGAATGATGTAAGAAAAGACGCAACTCGGGCAAAAGTCAATAATGTAATACATGTATTCTATATGAGACCTTTTATTGACCTTGTACCAGCTGTCACGTTGTCACAGCTTGGCCTTAGCCGAGCATGCCCTCACACGAACAAGATATTAAACATTCCGTTGACCAGAGGGCCCATGTATACTTGCTTCATTGAATACCAAACATGGAAAAGCTTTAATATACGTTGTACAGATATAATTGCAATAACACCAGTTATATAAAGGCCGATTATATATACCCAATATCACACTTAAAACAGCTAAGAACTTGCCATGATGCAAGGTTCGTAATAATTATA
Source organism: Sipunculus nudus (assembly GCA_026874595.1). Lineage (NCBI taxonomy): Eukaryota > Metazoa > Annelida > Sipuncula > Golfingiida > Sipunculidae > Sipunculus > Sipunculus nudus. The sequence continues at coordinate 62,574,480 of CM049307.1, forward strand.
AGCTTACACTTATATATTTAGCATAGCACATGCTTCCTTAGAAAATGCAGGGTCAAGGCCGACGAGGGAGTGTGTATATTAAACGATACATGTCCCGCCATGGTGGTTGGCTGCAACTAATTTCATTTATTCATTTTTCTAATTGGGCACCAGCAGGATATAATGTGAGACTAAATGAAACTGTAGTTAAGCTTAATTAGGTAACCGGAAAGTGAGGTAACACCAGCGGGAAATATTAAATATTATCTTAACAAGGCGTGCATAATTATATAAGTTAAGGGATTTAGAAACTGGTAATGATATGAAAGTAAAACTGCCTCCGTCGGCCAAGCTATATTCTTATACTCTTTAGTTAATGTCTTAATTTATACATCCCGACGTAAAGATGAACCTGTCGTTCAGCGTATAAGCTTATATATGTAAGATATATAACATCAGCAACCATATATATCGTTTACTTATTCATACATACATTGTACTATTTCGGTAGGTGATATACTATAGGCTTAAATATTTTCAAGACCAACATAATCACGGCAAATGTGGCTTAATAATCCATATAAGTTCCATATATTTATGGACATGGACAGTGTAATATCCATAATAAATGCATAATATCGTTCTTATAGAGAGTCACGATGGGATAAAATTACACATTTGCAGGAAGTGCCCATATATTATTTCTCTCTCTTCCCGCGTTTTAGACAGTTGCCAATATTGATACATCGAGTTATTTTCATTGTTTTTTTGCTCTGTATAATTACGTACATGGGCGGGTCCAGGAGTTTGGAAATCAAGGAGCCCAACCAAAAGTAAATAGTGATAAAACAATAACAATGATCCTTCAGGCAGCAGAATGTAGGTGGTCTAGATGGCGCTTCTTACGTGAGAACGTAAGAATCCGCGATATAAAGCAAAAACCCATCGTACTTAATATGTATGAACTAGCAATCTTCATTCTAAAGAATGCAAGCCTCCGCCAAGTGCATAAATGACTGTATAAATTTGTGAATATTTCTTGATGACGTTTATGAATCCGGATCATATTCCGGATCCACGACAAAATCTAATCGGTTCTTCATGGGCCAATTCCCGAAAAGCCCCGGAGGTTTCATGATTGCGTGAGTTTTGTTATTAACAAACACACAAAGAAACATACACGAACGGGGATAAACGCATCCCCTCCGAGCGGAAATATAAGGAAAACAGGTGACAGGTGAATTGTATTTCAAAATACCGTTTTGCAGCATTATATAAAAACATGCGAGCATTAATTTTGAAATGTTAAGAAAAGGATGGTTTTTGCTAACACATATATCCAGTAAAAAAATATCCACAACATCTTAGTTGTAAAGGATAGAACAAAAAGCATATATCAGGAACATGAGCCATTTATTTGGTCATTAAGACGCGAATAATTTTTTTTTTCAAATGCTTTATGACTGTAGAGGTCTATGTAAATTCAACTGGTTTTAAAACTATACAAATTAACCCCCGCACGTGATGTCTGCACGGAATTCACCCTTCCATTGGTCACATTTTGTGACCAATGGAATTACAAAAGTAATGCATTACTTTTGATATTTGATTAGCTGAATCGTCGCTGAAACGTAAAGACAAACCTGACAAACTTGCATTTGTCACAGGCAGCGGGGATACCCCGTTAGCAACCCGGTAAGGAGGTAAACAGTATCTGAGGGGATTGCTAATATTTTCTGACAAACCTAGACAATATATGGGCCAATTATATCGACATAATTATCAGCTAGCCATAATTTATGTCTCCCGGAGTCTACATAGCCATGTTATTCAAATGTAGTGCTGTTGAAATGAATACATGTATCACTGTATTATCACTTTAAAAATAATGATACCAGTTACTCTCACTAAATAAGCACGTGTATAAGTTTATATTTATATATATTATGCTCCGATACTACACCGTAAAATATATCCAAATTGAGGTTTAACAAAATATAAATGCGTTATAGATCAATTACATTATTGTTGTTATACATGTATTCGGTTGTAATTTGACAGGATATTGTCGATGCATGCCCTTTACTCCATTTACTTAATTAATGTAATTTCAATTCAACGCAAATAACTGGATTTCGGCGTAAAAGCATGCATTGTGCATGAATTCGGGCAGAGGTTAATACTTTATAGTTCCATAATAAAAATAAACCCTTTTGGTCGAGAGCTGTGCTCAGTGTTAGTTTCGTATATGGACGCGTGATGGCGCTACACGCACCCAGGCACAGACATTTTCTCAAAAACCCTGTGAAATCAAAATTTACCGATAAGAAAGGCAAGTGCGTGTGCAACAATTTGAGGACATATATACCAGCACAGTTAATGTTGTTAAGCAAAACGGCCATTACAGAAGTTTAAATCACAATAAATACATAGACCAAGGGGAAATTTTATCGCTTATTTGTCTTTCGTATTTTGTTTACTATTTCTAATAGTATACCTGCAAGAAGTTTAAAGATGGTGCAAGGGACAGTAGTAATATTTATGACAAACCCGCTTAGGATACTGTGATTGTTTTAAAAAAGAACTTGTAAAATTTAATATGTAAGGATAAATTATCTCCCATCGCTAAACTTTTGTAACAAAATCCATGAAATTTTCCTCCAGAATCAACATGATAACTGAATGGCAAATTTTAAACCAAATAAAAAGTTAAAAGATTATGGGCGTTGACCTTTTTCTGAGTGCATACAGGTGTGAACCGAAACTGACAATTTTTGACACGTGTAAATTTCAGTGTCACAGTTGAATTTTGAACACCCAGCTCGCACGCCTTGACCTGGAGCCGTGTTCATTTTATTTAATTAAACCGCCCGAGGTTAGAGATGTTGATTTCAGTGGTTCATTTCAGATCAAGTACCGGGAGTTTCATGGTCTCTCTCGGACATTGCCACTTTACTCACAACATGCGCTTGAATGAAAAAAAAAAAATTTGGAGTGTCTTACTGCAGGATAAAATAATGTTAATTTTATGAGTGAGTAATTATTAATTAGCTGGAAATGTTATGAGAACGCTTGGCAGTAAAGGTCTTTCATCTTGTAGGTGCAAATTAGTAAGATATCTATGAGTAGCCCCATTCTCATGTTAACATTATGAAATGAAGCGTAACCGACCGTGACGATAAGTATACTTGTGAATAGATTTGCATATGTGAGTATTAATACCCTCCGAGTAATATAACGGGCTTAAGTTTAAAGTATATATAGCATATTTGTGTTAAATGAAGAGTATTGTGTCACGTGAACATATATATGTAAAATGACACAGAAATAAAAATACATGTTGGTAATGATGATAATAATAATAATAACCACCCATCATCATCATCCATCTCCTTTTCAATAAACATAATAATTTAATGACATCGCATTCTTTATATGATGTTTATCATGATAAGAGGCACATCAAGTTAAAACTGCTGACGACAGATGGCGCATCTACTGTTTTGTGGTGTTCTGTTTGATCAGTGGAACTTCTTTGGAACTTGTGTTTTTCCTTCATACAAGTACTTTAGATACTGGAGAGAGAGAGAGAGAGAGAGAGAGAGAGAGAGAGAGAGAGAGAGAGAGAGAGAAATATGTTTAAATGTTTAAAGTTTAACTTGACCAAATAAAATGCGTGAAAATGTGGAGGAAGAATTTTCAGTCTGACATTCAGTTTACGGTATGACACATCCATGGAAGAAATTATGCTAATAAATATTCAGTTGCAATTATGTTACGGCTAGGGCCCGGAAAGCCGCAGAAAGCGTACCGATCGTTCTGGTTCGGGCCCATAGTCTATTCCTCTGGTCCTTTTAAATCAAAATATATTCATTTTCTATTTTTTTTATTGTTAATTTAATATAAATGTCATATTTATGTTGTAGGAAAGGTGCTTTTCGTGTAATGTGTTTTCAATAGAATTATAAATTATGCGTGTTGAATATAAATGATTCTGCTGGGAGTCGACTGAAATCCCTTTTACAATTGTGTATACCAGTATGAAGGGGAGACTCACTTTAAACCTGTTTAATAAATCCTATATTCCTATAAGAATAAAGGTCGACTATCGGTCTATCAATTTGTGACCAGTAAATGGGTGCGCTTTAGATAAACGTGCTACATATTCAGCATGAAGCAAATACATGTAAATGCTTTGTCTTTTTATTTTAAACATGTCCTTAGAAAATGAATAAACAAATTTAATGTAAGGTTGATAGAATAATAGCAGTCATCGGTACCGTTTGCTGTTTATCTAACGCCTATCGTAATGCGTTTGGAGGGGCAAAACCGTTTCTGCTACAGAATATCAGGAGGCAAAATGACACATCTGCACTCTTATTGGCTGCCCCGGTACATTGTGATCTACCAGCTAATAATAATAATAATAATAATAATAATAATAATAATAACAATAATAATAATAATCTATCAAACTACTGTTTATGTCCCGGTTATTTATATCCTTCCAAGTTGCAATTTGTTTTGTCGTTTTTTAAACTACTTTTGTTGATAGCATAGATAGCAACAGTTTTAGAGTCACATATTGTTGTGTGGGTAACTTGTACATTGCTTGCTTTGAGGCTATGGTGATGTCTGCTTAATTAGCAATGATAACGATTTAATTTTTTTTTAATTTGTTTATTCAACAATTAGGCCTATTCTCTCATATAATAAAACCAAAAGAGAATATTATATACAGTAAAATATAAGTAAAAATAGCTTTCATCACTTTCATAATCTAAATGTGGCGAGTTTCCTTGTGAATTAATATGTCCTCCATAATTACATGGAGTTTATTATGGTGGAGAAAGTAAATGCATGCACATACTATAATACAAAAGAAAGTCAAACATTCATGTGTATCCTGCCCCTATTGTCCATCGTTTGTTACTCCTTCCATAGGCTACATTGTTTTGGCCTGAAATCGAATACATATTTGATTGAAGCCTTCTACCTAAAGGGGGGGGGGGGGGGTGGGGTGGGGGGGGGGATGGTCTTGAAACCTCCTTGTACCGCCTCAATATTTTCCTAGTGTAACCAGGGAGGGGGGTCAGGGGTCCGGACCCCCCCCCCTTTTTTTTTTATCCGCCGCAACCGTTTTTAAGGGGTTCAGACAAAATTTTGCGACCTGGACCCTCCCTTTTCTGGAACTGGAGAGCTTTTTTTAGGGATTTCATTAGTCCCCCTGTGTTGGAAACCCCCCTTATTTTTAATCCTGGATCCGCCCCTGATACCTGTTTTATCATATACGACATGTGGCCATTATAAATGACTCTGACGTAAGTCGAGCTATCGGTCCAATTTAATGCTTATTCAGGCATGTATTATTCATGGGTCGTGCACTATAACGCGACTTCTGTGCACTGAAAGTTGTTTTTCCTGTGTTAGCTTCATTCCGTAGAACCAGTTTGTGTGCACGCTACCTCTCCGATAATCTATGGTGGCTTCATTGTTATTACATGCAGGTATAAAACAATGACCGTGTACGCTGGCACTCCATTGACTTTGTATAGGCTGTATCTGGCTGATTCCGAATACCGGGCCAATGTGAGGTGATAATGCTACCCAGAGGAACTTGGCAACGAGGCAAACAGTTTTTATGTCATGTTCTGCTTTTGAGAAAGCGCCGGAAACCCACCAATATTTAAAGTGCATGTATTGTTATTAAAATACGTGCATGGCAGCACCTTGTTATTTCTGTTTACCTGAGAGAAGAAACGCAACTTAAAACCTGAGATGCATCATCATATAATCCACAAAACAGGTGAAACATCATCATCACATAATTCATGACAAGTCACTCTTCATCATGTAATCCATAGTACTGGTGAAACATCACCAAATAGGCCATAGTATATGTAGCACTTAATATATTATAAGAAATTATATACATCAACCCTTAAGCGGATTCACAGGTAAATCTTGATAAATTATGTTACACAATGTGTTGGTCGACTTCGTCCAATTAACTTTTCTAGTAAAAACAAATTGAATGGTGTCAAAAAGTGAAATGCACTGGGGAAATCTTGGGTTGTTTCGATGTCGTCTCTTGGTGTCGGCATAATATGACTACAATCACAGCAGAAATACAGCAGCTGCTCTATTAGCAGCATATGCTGAACTTTGGTACGGAATGTCACGCTTTTCAGGAGGCGCCTTAGGGATTTTCTTGCATTTCGTGCTCACTGGCCTGTTAAGACATGTCCTGCCGGAGCCGGGTAATATATCTGCGGTCAAGCGGATCACCTGTAAAGCCCACTGACCGCCATTTCAATTATAACGCCTGTAAGGGAATTTTTTCTAAGTCAAAAGGAAGGAAAGATTTTAAAATAATGCGCGGAACACATGTCCACATGAATCTGCTTTCAACAGCGAGCGCTTTCGTTCGTTCAAGTGTGCACGTTTCATGTTAAACATTGTCCTACTTTAGTAACACAGGTTCGCCTGGCGGGTTGCAGAACAATCGCATACGAATGGGCGGATTTCACATTGGGACAAAGGATTAGTCCTTTGGAACTATTCCTTTTGTGGAATTGTGATTATGGCATTTAAGAAAAAATATATATATTAAAGTGATTCTGATTACCTCCAAAAATGTTATGGATTATGGATACCGTTTTACCCTACCCCTCTAAATCTTCAGCAAAATATGTACATAACTTTTTGTCTTTATTTGCCTAAAGACAATGTAATGAAGCATGGCGGAAGTTGTTTCTTTGCCAAATGCTTTTACCGAAATATGTTTCCCTGCTTTTTATTATCTAGGATAGTTGTCAGTTTTTGATCAGCCCTTCTTATTCTATGACAACTTACAATATATTCAAACCATTTATTCAATACTTTGTGAATACATTTTCCTGGGCCTATCATTTCACACTGGCAGATATATGTTTCGCGTGCAAGAACCTTCAACGACATATGCATGTGTTTACGCATAACGCATGTGTCTGCTATGATGCCTTTGACTACCATCAACTGATTATACTAAGTGAACATTTTTAATGAACGTATCTAACAATGTCGTCTTAGCTTAATTTATCTTTCATATATATTCTCTCTGCTATATGCATATAATTTCATGGTAGAATGCTTCTTTATACAATCGTTATATCTACGATATTTCTCAAGCAATGATGCTTTCGGACCCATGTTGTTCATCGAGTCGTTTCTGCAATAGAATAATTTGCCACTATGCTGATATTTTTTTTTTGGGAGGGAGTTTCCCGGATAATTCAAACAAAATAATCTTTATTTCATGAACGTGAAACACATGCATGACAAAAGTTCCAGCGGAAACCTTAGGATAAAATATGCGTCGTTTAGTCCATAACAGCTCATTACTAAATATTAATAATAATTGTTACAAGATGAGTGTGCCAATGTGGTACAAAATCGTGCGACTAACAATGATAGCTTTGCAGCCATTGTCAGGCTAATGATTCTGGAGAACATGTGCCATAAACAATCATTAGAACAGTTTTTAGAACAGTCTTTTTACTTATAACTACACTGAAAATGGCGCTCTAATTGGCCTTTTTGTTTTTTAGTCCTCTTCCGCCGTAGATATCCTCGCTGTAGATACGGTTGTCTTTGTGAAGGGTGTCGTGCATCCAGTCCCATAACTTGAGGTTTAAACCGAAGTTAACGTGGAAATACCTGCAGAAAAAAATGTCTGCACATTAATGTGTGTTCTTTCCTGTTTACCAAATAAGTCATTGAATCCGAACTTCGACCTGAGGAAAAAGAACTTTTGACTTCAAACCCGTCACCTTAAACGAGTTATTACTGCCTTTATTTAAAAAAAAAATATATAATAATTTGCTCAACACGTCACAGTCTACATTTTACGTAAGCAAGCTTGTTAAATTACATGTATATTTTACTTGAATTTATGAGGGAAATCCAACTAACATGAGGGAGTTTATTGCGTTCACAATCGTATATATCTATGTGCTTTTAAATTTTGCTTGCGGGTAATCTTTACATATTTCAATGAGTCAATCACCTTCGTTACCAATTCTTTCACTACCCAGGAGTACCGTTTTCATCATGGAATAGCTGGTGATAAGTATTTATATAAGCCTCTATGTCTGTTCACACAATATTTCCGAGAGACAACTGATGCATGTTCATGAATGTTCGGAGAATATGGAGTCATGTATTAGTGCATAATTGCCTCCGCCATGAGGGTAGGCGTTCATTCACGTTCGTGTTTGTGTGCGTTTGCGTGCTTGTTCACAACATAACTTACACAAATCCTAAACGGAATCTCATACAATTTTCAAGGCATTTTGGGAATGGGCCATTGAAGAATCAATTAGATTTTGGTGTGGATCTGACACATGATCTAGATTAAGGAACGTCAAGATGTAATGTTCACAATTGTACAGAAATCTAGTCACTAATCTTTTATGTGATGAGGGGGCTGGATTGATTAAAATAAGTTTAGTAGGAAAGCAGGATGCGGAATCAGCCAAACATGCTGATTATTGCCTTTTCTGTCTACGATATCTGGATCATACCTGCAAAAGAAACCCTAAAAACTCAAGAATCCCATACACTTCCGTGAGTTTATATTGCATACATAAACATGCACCTACTTGTGGTGGTGATCGTGGTGTATCGTTGGTGGTTGCCATGGCCAGATTGGGTCCATCATAATACCCGAGTGGTCCATCATCCCATAATAGTAGATATACAGGAGGACTGTGATAAACGCCCCTGTCAGATGGATACGACATGTCATCTAACAAATCACCCTTGATTGTCAAAAATTAAAATGAACATATATATATTTTGAATAGCTGTTTCCTTTTTCAGCTTCTCGATTATCCACTCTATTTTTCCATCTAACAACGATCTTTTTTTATATTCTGAATTGTGTGGATTTCACATATAAGACGATAAGTCCACATAATTTTAAACGGGCTTCTGTGGTCGAAGGATAGAGCGCAAGAATGAAAGGCGGGAAAGGCTAGATTGATCTCTGTCGGCTCCGGCCTATTTTATGTGGGAAGGCTGTACTCCACGGAGGAGCAACACTCATAAACGAGTGTTTTAATCGCCTAAGCTATAGGCCTGATTACAAATATCCGGCAGTCCCAGTATTTACCAGGATGGATTAAAATCAGAGCAAGCGTGTGTAACCAAACCTGTCGCCAAGCCTCGCGACAAGATGTAGTATTTAACATTTTGTTTAAAGATTACAAGTTAAAATAAGATAAATAAGCATTAAGCAAAAAATGCCTAAATCCACTAAATCGTCTAAACAAAATAGAGTGCTAAAATTGAAAGGCGAACCAGTCTTCATTAAATATAACAGTGACGGGGAACTGGAAATATTGTCTTTAGGGAACCATAAAACCTGGATATACACACTCACACACATAATCACTTACCTGAGTAGACGGGAATGATGAATATTGGTGAAGCGAGTATAGTCTGGAATATAATGAACTCTACTGGATGCATGGCTGTCGCTGAGAATGCAGTCGGGGCCTTGTAGCGGTGATGCCACTTGTGGATGTACTTGTACAGGTAGGGTTTGTGGAGGAACCTATGCATGTAGTACATCATGCCGTCAGAAAACAAGTACAAGAGCACAGTAGAACCAATCAGGAACAACCAGCTATGCTCCGTGATATCGAAATATATCGTCGTTGTACCTGTGAACACATCATCATCATCACTGACATTAATGAGACGCGTCAAACAACGAGAATTACATCTGTTAGACCATCCCAAAAATTATTGTTCTTTTCCCTCTGAGATGAAAAAGTATGCACCACGAGTGATGTGCTCCTTTTTTTTTAATTTACCGGATCGAAAACAATTCCTGGAATTTTGTCAAGCTTATCAGAAAATACTGAATTCTTGAATTGGTGCATTTAATAAAAAAAAATTAAGTCCATAACTTTTAAAAATCCCTTTAAGGAAAATAGAGACAAGAGCTTAAAAAATCTAATTTCATAAAAAAATTAATGGCACATTCAAAATAATAGTTGACCTTTTAAGTCACACTTTTAAGTATAATAAATGTACGTAAACTGGTCGAGTGTCAAACCTTTACGAAGGTTTGTTTTTTTTTCATGTTGTGAGCATAAAACGGACAAAAGGTTAAATATATTGAACATTGATTTTTTCACAATATTCAGTAAGCTCTCAGTTTCTGACGTTAAAAGTCTCTTAAAGGCGACTACATTCAAAAAGCACTTACAAACTGTTAAAATTAATTCGATCACTTTTTAAGTTAGAATAGAATCAATATATGACATTCAAGTAATGAAAGTTTGAATCGCTTGCATTTCAACTTTGTTTTCTTTCTGAGGCAAATCTCCTTTGGAAACGCTACATTTAGTTGAAAACTTAGCCTGCACTGACTTGGTAGCCAGGACTTACCACCGTTCAGAATATAACAAGCGATGACCCCGGAGTAGCTCCCGCCAATAATCATATTAAGAGAGCCTAGGAGAATCTCGTGACGTTCATCCTCCGGGGTCAGAAAACGGTCAGGCTGGCACTTCCACTTCTCTGGCTGAAAGTAGAAGAAAATACACTTTAACACTGGTGCCATGGTATATTTTATATTTATTTTGTCGCAAAATTGGCATAAAATCTATCCTATTCTGGATAGTTTTTTTTTCAATGATGTCCAAGATTGTGTTAGTATGTTTTTTTTCTTCTGATTACTTATTTTAAAAGTAATCATGTTTGGTGTTAATCATGCTTGCCAGAAGACGAAGGTGATGACATCCGGAAACGCACCAGCAATCGTCGAGGACGAGGGTCATGTACTTCTGCTACTTGGGGGCGCATGTTACACCTACGCAGAGAGAGAATTGGGCAGACTGTGCAAACTCCTTGGAGTAAGAAATAAATATAAGGATAGGAAGAGCTGGTACTGTATTAAGGTCACTGAACAAGGTATGGCAAACTGAGATTAAGCTTCAAACAAAATTAAAGATATATAATGCTGTCGTGGTGCCAACACTACTTAATGGAGCAGAGACTTGGGCAACAACAAGAAAACAGGAGCAAAGACTCGATGCCTTTGTTTTACGCTGCCTTCGAGCAATCCTCAAGGTTAAGGAGTGGCATCGGAAAAAAAAACAATGACATCCGAGAAATGATCCAACAGATGTATGACTCTACGATCATGCTGAGAACAGCCAGGAGTAAGGTAGTATGGTCACATGTAAAGGATGGAGCAGAGTCGGCTACCACAACGTATGTACAGATGGGACCCATCAGCTGTAGGAGGAAGGAGAAAACAGGAGAGGCAGAGACAGGGGTGGTCAGACACCATCAACAGGGACCTGACCTCCATTGGTATGACACTTCAAGAGGCAGAATCGATGACTTCCAGTTGGGAGGACCGAAGACAAACGATTGCGGCACTGACGTGACATCACTCACCATAAGTGCAGAGAGAGAGAGAGAGAGAGAGAGAGAGAGAGAGAGAGAGAGAGAGAGATATGCTTGCTAGTTCATTTTCATTTATTTAATCTGGTTCCTCCTAGGAGCAGTCACCATGGTTATGGCCCAGAGTGTCACGCAGGACACGAGTTAACAAGGATTGGATGGAAATGTAGTTTCACGCAGGACAGTATGGGATTGCATCCCACGCAGCACAAAGTAACGTGATAAGCTATAGTAGTTTCCCAAAACAAGCCGCCACTACATCGGAAACACCATTATTCTGCTTCTTGGTCATCTCGTATTGATCATATCTCATTCAGACTGAGATACTTTTAAAAAGTTTATTGGAAAATTTAATGCTAATATCGATTGAGAACGGACGGGGAGCCCATATGTGTGCGGGACACTGTATGAGAGTACTTCGTGCATAAAACTATTGGACGGGATTGTAACAATCTTGCTCAAAGACACAAGCTTGATCCTAAATTGAAAGGTAAATGCAAAGGTTTGCATGACCCAGGTCGCTGTGATAACTGGTAAATTTTGTCTGGGTTGATTTACCTGATCCCTCTGTTTGACATAGAAATGCCATTGAAGGAAGCCACAACAGACAAAGAAGGTTACGCAGGACACCGCGGTGGACATCATGATGTACCAATGTACATCGGCCAGGTGATGTCGCGTCAACCAATCAGCGTCCGGGGGAAACACCGGGGTCGTGTTGTTTATGTCATCTTCCGTTGGGTTCTTGGTTTCCGCTGATTGTTTGATGAAATGGACGATGATAATCATCCAGTCACCTGCAACAAATATGAAAAAATATATATGTTTGTTGGTGTAAGCTTATTGATTGTACCTGCAATATTTTGTTCGATTTTTTCAAGCTTTCCTTCTATCAGCTTAAATATGTGTTTATTTGTCTGTGTTTTTTGCGAGACTGTCTCTTTATAAATTTGAAATCAGTCATTGTACGGTATGACCCACCACAAATTGCAACAGAAATCATTTTGTCACCATTCGTCTCTGGAAATGCGTCTGGGTGCACATATTAAAAGTCTAGCAAAATATTATGAGTGGAACAATGTTGAATTTGTATGAATCACCCTGAAAGCCAGAAACTTTTAAGTGTACGAGAGTGATGAACAAATATTTAGTGCTGGTTCATAAAATTGAAATTATTTGCCACATTTGCATAATTAAGACAGTAAGCATGCAATGTAGGAACAGAGTTGAACCTTAATTCTCTTATATATGAGGTGAATACATATTTGAGCACCACAAAGGTTAAGACGCTTGCCAGGAAAAATACATACAAAATGGCAGATTTCTCAATAAAGACGGCATCTAATATCACAAAGTTTACCGACATATTGGTCATTGGACCAATATGCAAAATATACTAGTATTTTTAGTGGTAACATCTACGTTTACATACTTAATGAGAGCCAAAATAGTTGTTTAAGCTTACCTTTATTTTCATAATTAATTACAGCCCTGGTAAACCTTCGCTTATTAGGTCTGCCCTTTTGATAATTGGTTCCTTCCGCGAGACTGACTGTCCATCTATAATTGTCTTTCTTTTATCAGAAGACTAGTTGCAATAAAATGATGTGAGCTATATTTTTTCTTACCATTAAAAATCGCAGTAAGATAGCTTGCAGCGATCCGAGATTCCTTTTGCGTACATTATATCGAGGGCTCCATGAGTCATTGCTTTAATACTTTTATATGATGATTGATGATGATATCTCTATGTCGTCATGTGTTCTCTTGAATGTACTGTCCAAAAATATTTCAAATAACTGATGTATGATCACTTGTCGAATCCCAACCCATTAAATATATCTTATGTGGCTCCCAGAGAGCCGTCGCGGAAACAAGTGCATGGTTGTTCAGTCAGTGAGGATATTTATAGTTCGATAAAAAATGTAAAAAATGTCTGGGTTTTATTTTCGTTTACTATAAATTGTTTTGATAGAGACCAGTACAAAGACGAAAAATTCCTTTATTTTACTGGAAAATTGCAACTTCAAGAAAAATTGTATGTCTATAGATCAAACAATGATTAAAGTCAGTAACAACAGAGAGCTGCAAGAGTAACAATTATGATATTTCACCAAAGTTGGTACACTTTGAATACCATATATCCCACAGAAGCATATGGAAATTTCCTATAATTCTTGGGTTGATCTGAATAACTTTATCAATTGTCTTATATATAATGGTTCCATGTTAACCCTTGCCTCTAGCCTCTTTATTTAATTTATTTGGACTAAGATATATATATATATATATATATATATATATATATATATATATATATATATATCATGTCACATTATTAGCTAATATTAGCTCACCAATCATATAGTTTGCCCCTGGTCATCAGGTTGTGCGGAAATGTACTTTTACCAGACATAAATTTATATTTCTCTCAACCTACAAAGAATGAACAAAGTTGGAAATCTTTTTGCCGCAGGTCATGTTTTTTAATTTTTTTTTTCAGCTGAGTATCTCTATCTTTGACAACCATACATATGTACAAGTTTAAAGCCTTCTAGTTACTTCGTTGGATTCAAACTTCACATATAAGGCACTCATCACTAAAGAAAATACCCTTTTGACTTTTGTGTGTGTGTGTGTCTGTTACTGGACATAAGAGGAACAGCCTTACCGAGTTTTGGGTTGAAAGGTCGAGGTCACAAGATATTGTCCGCTTTGATTGCAGATGATGAACTCTTAGGGGTGATTTATGTAATTTCAATAATCAAATTTATGGGTCTAAATGAAAGGTTAATTAGTGCAAAATGAATATTTTGTGTTGAAGGTAAAAAGAAGCAATTCTTCTCCGAAGCGAACGAAAACAAATAGAACACGTTCTATTTTTGTCGTTCGGATATGATCGTTCGGATTAGATATGTATTCACCAATATGACAAAGGGTTCTAATTTTTCATTCGTACAGCAAATGTTCGTTCGGACGCATCCGAGCAAACAAGATGCGTGCGAACGAATGGGCCTAAATGCCTCCGACTAAAAGTCATTCAAAATTACTATTCACACCAAACCCGAACGATATTTTTGGTTTCGATCGAGGATTTTTCGTATCCGAAATCGTATTGGAAAGCCCTATTGGCAATATATCAGATGCACTGTAATACTGGTTTTATAGGCCTTACAGAAAAATTTCGAATATTTCTGAACTTGAAAAATGATTTTCTCATTCATTAGACGTTCATCTCCAACTGTACCGACTGTTCTGCCTTGAAATTTCATGAAAATATATTATTTACTTATATCATGCCTTACTGATATAATGGCAGGGTTATATACCCAAGTCAGAATTGGCTGATTTACATCATTTGTTAAAGTTATGATTAAAAATATATAAAATATTTGATTTTTCTTTCCAAGAAATATAAATTATTATGTAATTCATGTAAAAATTCGTGTTTGAAAATATATTCTATCCAGGTATAATTGAAAATAAAAGGAAATTGGTAGGTACCAGGCTATAACTTGCCTTTAAAAATAATTGACGTGACGGCATGGACAAGTTAGCTCCATCCACCTTGGACGCGTTTGCTAGGTTGGACATCAAGCAAATGAAAGCGTGCTGTTTATACACGCGGAACCGGCACTTCAGCCGTATATCGCACAAGATTGCAAACAGTATTAATTTCATCATGCAAGAACGCACCATTAGGTTTAAAGTGTAAATATGGAGGCTACACAGATAATTTAAATATAAAATTGAGAAGTCTGATGAATTTGCGCCTGTTTCTGCTCGATACAGCTGGTGTCAGAGAACGAATCAGCTGACCCCTCGCATCAGCCATGACACCTCAGAGGCTGGTTAAAACTGACTTGTTCAAGTCTAGCAGAACAAATTTGAAAAAAACAAACAAAGAAACATTTATTAAAATATTTGTTTATCAACTAGTGTGCAGTTTTAAAAAAATTAAATATGACAACGTAAAAATGAAAATTCTGTTGTTTATATACCGGTACTGACACTAGTTTGAATATTTTTTTATTAATTTCAATTAATAAGGGGATTTGACAAATTTAACAATTTTAAATAGTTAAAAAATCTCTGCTTTAGCAAGACATATTTAGCAAGACTTCCTAAAATGTTTATATAAAAAAAGTTATTTCCCCCCCCCCGACAGATTCTTTACAAGTCGCTTTTACACTGTATAGAAGCAAACTCGTCCATGCCGTCACGTCGTTACGCCTGTTGCGCATGCATACAGGTCCCTTTACGTGTTCTTTGGAAACGTTCTCTCAGAAAAATGACTCTCACGTAGCTTGCCTTTATGTACTCACACCAGGTAAATAGATTGCTTTGTCCATAGCACATCAAGTATGTATAACTATTGAACACGCTGGACCAATGATCGAGCGAAACGAGTTCTTAAAACACGCTAACATACGGCCAAGTTCAGACTGTAAATAATAATATCGGTAACCAATATAAACAATTTGAGTTTTCACAATATAACCTTCCCATCGTGAAATTACCTGTTACTCGATCCAGATCGAACTCGACATCGTCAGCATCGAGATCCATCTGAATATATAACTATAAAGTTTTACAATACTGATGTCAATCTACCTCCAGGAAGGTTATGTATAAAAAGTTCATATTTCAAGATTGATACCGGATGCATGCGATACAGATCGTACTTTTTACCTGCAGCATCTTTACACCAGCAAAATATATTTATTTACAATAAAATAATTTATTGAAATTTAAAAAATTAAATGGCATTCCAAATATGATAAATAAATTGATATTCAGTAATCGTAAAATCATCTGATTATAAGCAATGGTAAACCAGCAGTTGTTTTTCGTGATTGACATTACATTACTCACCGTGCATAGCCGCCCCGAGGATGGCGATCACCAGGGTTGTTAGGATCATGAACATCTTGTTTAAGATGATGCTCGATCCTTTCATCAGGAATTTCGGTTCCTCCGCCGGCACGGCCTTGTGTGTCATGTCGCTCGTGAGACAAGCAAGAACATCCAGTGACAACTGCTGTCTCTAGCCGTATTGCGGCTGTTGCCGCGACCTCTCTTTAGGCTATCTATGTCCGCGAACCAACTGCACTTCTGGCGTCGATTGGCGGCATGATATGCTCAGCTAGGTAAATTTCGCTCGATATGCGTGGGCGACTACACCGTGAATGGTTTACCTGATATTGCCAAACCTTACCGACCCACTGAATAGCCGAGCCCGAACCCTGCGCACCCTACTTCCAGTCTAACCCTAGATTTGACAAATATAACAAAATGCAGAAAGAAACTAGAATACGGGTAGTCGACAAGCGACAAAGTGTATCCGCCTAAATCAGAGTGGAACGGGTGAAGTGAGGCATGGATTAAGTGGCAAGGGGAAATAGAGTGAAGTGTTGCATATTAGCATGGATGTCTGCAGCCAAATTGTGTATGAAGGTTGCACCCCCTACCACAAAATCCAGAAAGCCGTCCAAGTTGTATACATATGCATTTTTTAAGGCAGATAAGTCAAACCATTACATGTATATGAGTGATTTTAGCCCGTGGCAGACAATCAGATGGACGCTGAGCAAAAATGGTTGCAGGTGACGCCACCAGTTTTGCGTATGATAAAGAGCTATGTGAGAACTATACACATGCAAAACTTTGGCCCAATCGGTCAAACGGTTCCCAAGATATGAGCTTGGATGTCTGCTGCATAAACTAGAATGCAGGTGGCGCTACCTGTCATAAAATCAGAAAAGCTATCCAGGATGTATACGCATGCCGAATTTCAGGTGAATTAGTCAAGTCACTGCAGAGATATGAGTGATTTTAACCCAAGGCAGACAAACAGATGGACACTGTGCAAACATGGTTGCAGGTGGCGCCACCATTTTTTGTGTATGTTATAAAGCTCTCCAAGGGCTACATTTGTGCAAAAATATTTTCCTGATCGGTCAAACGGCTCCCGAGATATGAGCTTGGATGTCTGCAGCGTAAATGTGAATGTAGGTGGCGCCACCTGTCACAAAATCAGAAAAAATATCCAGGATGTATACGCATGCCAAATTTCAGGTGAATTAGTCAAGTCACTGCAGAGATATGAGTGATTTTACCCCAAGGCAGATGAACAGATGGACACGGTGCAAACATGGTTGCAGGTGGCGCCACCATTTTTTGTGTATGTTATAAATCTCTCTAAGGGCTACATTTGTGCAAAAAAAATTTTCCTGATCGGTCAAACGGCTCCCGAGATATGAGCTTGGATGTCTGCAGCGTAAACGTGAATGTAGGTTGCGCCACCTGTCACAAAATCAGAAAAGCTATCCAGGATGTATACGCATGCCAAATTTCAGGTGAATTAGTCAAGTCACTGCAGAGATATGAGTGATTTTAACCCAAGGCAGACGAACAGATGGACACTGTGCAAACATGGTTGCAGGTGGCGCCACCATTTTTTGTGTATGTTATAAAGCTCTCTAAGGGCTACATTTGTGCAAAAAAAATTTTCCTGATCCGTCAAACGGTTCCCGAGATATGTGGGTTTATGTGTGGAAACAGACGCACAAACGGACGCAGAGCGCAGAGGAAAGGTCAGAGGTCAAAACAAAATCGGGGCGCAGCAGTTCACATGTGACCCGAACATAATCCCGGGTTTCGTGAAATTCCGCCCAGCGGTTACGGAGGAGTTCTCCGGATACTACGCGGCGGCGGCGGCGGCGTGCACCTGAAAACATAGTATCCGCAAAACTCTGTTTTGGCGGATACAATTATTGACCTCTTAGCTTGCTGGTATGTGGCAAAAATCACAATTTGCAATTAATTGAAATACGCAACATACAATCTGGTCGTGTATTGTTCGTCAATTTAACAATTAAAGGTGTTATATTTTTATCGCTTGATAAAATAAACCATCCCAATAAAATATCAACAATACGGGATACAGGCTTTGCTCTCGCAAAATTTTAGATTGAACACCGATATTCATACTACAACGCAAAGCGTATGCAAATTTATTAAAAGTATTATTTAGGGGTATACACGTTAGTGCATGGCGATGCTGCCCGAAGGGGGACATGCCGTAACAAGGGAACTTAAGTGCTCGTTCTTCGGACGGTTTTTATAGGTGCGAAACATAAAAGGAAACTTTAGGTAGGGCTTCATTCACAACCAAATGTATAGGCTGATATAAACACAAATGTACCTAGCTGAGGACAATGAGTCTGATAAATATTTGCCTGCTTGCTAAGGTGCCGGTACGCTCAAGAAGCAGCAGTAACGCTATGCTCAACTATTCGCTCCTCTAACCGATGCACGAAACCGCGGTTACCCGTCAGGTTTGGACACCAGACGGTGCTGTCTCTGTGGAATACAAAGCATGTAATCTTAACCTTGCTGGTGTGGCCTATGGTCAGTTTATTATCCCCCACTATTTGCAACATCCTCTCTTGCAGTGAGCTTCCTATGGGCGCAGGCATTTTTGTTTACACACTGAGCTAATCAGATTTTTTTTACGAGTTACGAATGGGCGCAGTCACCTTTGTTTACATGCTGAGCCAATCAGATTTGACCTTACCCTGCGTCAAATTGCTGGGTGTTTGGCAGCTTGCCAAACCTGAAGAATCTTTCCATTTCTCACAGGGTGTGAGTGGAAGGTTCCCGGAAAGTCACGCGCTGTGTTCAGTGCGCAAGGTGCTGGGTGGTGATCGATGTTCCCAATCAGGTAGTAAGTAATACAGATATAATTATCTAATTTGCATATATTATAAGCAATGGGTCAAATCATGATTATCTTATCTTTTGTGCCAACTGGGCGTGAAAACTCTGTATCCTTAGGTTTCTTATACTCATATTTACATAAAAAAAAGCAAAATTGTTTAAGGATTCTTATAATTATTGAATAGATAATAGAACCAATACAATAAAATACACAAATCTGTGGTGTTCTTTGAAGGTAATGCAATTTAATTAAGTACAATTTTTACCTCAAATGGTAGTTTAGGTTTTTTTTTATAAAAGGCCTATATTACGACATTTAACGAAAATTATAATCAAAAGTAATATATAGGAGATGTATAGTTTCAGAAAAATAAGGGTTATATAATGAAAGGTGGTGGTGTTTGAGAGTCATTGTGGCTTAAAAGTAGACTTTATTTGCTCAAATTTTGATCTTCCGCCATGACAATATGCGTGACGTTCATGACGTCGCCAGGAAAACAAACAAGCTTTAATGAGCAATTTATGTCATCATATATAAAATATACTGGTTATTAAACTATATATATGCCTTATTCTTATAAAATTATACATTTATTCTTATTATAGAACAAAACAAATTTGGAAATAATGTTTTAACAATTGGTAATATAAGCCTTTTATAAAAAAAACCCTAAACTACACAATTACCCCTCAAATAATGTGTGCTTAAATTTATGAATTATGAGATTTATAAATCAACTAATGACAGGAAATTAAAACTGTCTCCATCGACCAAGCTGAATTCCGACTCCCCAGTTTAGTCTTACTATAGACATCCGGCGTTAAGGATGAAGATGTCTTTCAGCGATAAGCTTATAGGTAAGATAAACATGTTATAACTACAGCCATATATCATTTTATATACTACGGTAGCAGGTATAGACTAATTTTTTTTCCAGAATTTCATTATCGAACTTAGTCTAGTGTACGATAATGTAACTACACATAGTTGGGGTTGAAATAACAAAAAGAATGTAACAACCGTCGTGATATCAAGCGAATACCATCTTACTTAATATGTATGACCAAAAAATCTGCAATTCTCAGGTTCCTATGTGAACAAGTGACTCTACATTTGTGAATATTCCTTGATGACTTTCTTGTATCAGTATCATATGCCGTATCCACACCAAAATCTAACCGCTTCTTCATTGGCCCATTCTCTAAATGCGCTGAGAATTTCATGAGAATGCGTTAATGATTGCGTGAGTTATGTTGTGAACAAACACACAAAAGCGCGCACACACAACACCCACACGAATGGGGATAACGCATATCATCCAGGCGGAGGCAATAAGGAAAACGGGTGACAGTTAATTTTTTTCATATATACATTTAGCATCATAAAATAAAAATATGCGTGCATTACATTTGAAGGGTTAAGAATTAAATGAATCTGCCTATGTTTTCAGTTAAAACAATAAAACACAATGATATATATATACCCCAATACGTATTAGCAAAAGATAAGGTCAATGTGATCATCCCCCATGATATTCAGAGAATAATATTTATATATTGGAATTGAAATATACTAATAATAAAATAATAGAATTATACTAATAATCAGAATTTTAGACTAGTTCCATTTCGGCATTTACTATGAAATATTATATATCTTAATTTGGTTTAGAATTAATCTTTACTAATCTTATACTTAATTGCATGTAATATATTTGAACAGTATCAGACAGACAGTAAAAGGTATATATATACATGTGTGTGTGTTTGTGTGTCTGTCTGTTTATTAAAACACTTTACAAAAAAGAAAAGGATGCTGTCGATGCCTGCTCTCCATTTGCTCCATACACTTTATGTAAAATTTTAAATATTGCTCAAAATAACCGATTTCGACGAAAAAAGCGTGCATTGTGCATGAGTATGGGCGGATGTATATCATTGACATTACATGAATAAAGGTTATATAGACATATTAGCACTTTTAACGAGTGTATTGTTCCTTAACAAAAACAAGGTCTTGGTGTGATTGGTTGGTGCAAAGTATGACGTTACTGGGAAAATATTGAAAGGACTGTATTCTAGCAACAAATATTTTTGTTCTTCCATAAAATTTGGCTGTTAAAGTGTTTTAGTCGGGGGTTTTCCGAGTGGCTGACGTCACTGCCGAGTTGAAAGTGCTCAAAGATGTGGCAATACCTTTTTAAAAATCACAAAACCTCATTTTTTTGTAGAAAATATAAGAGGAAAGGAAAGTTTATCTCCCAGGAATCGGGACAGTTTATGCAAAATCTATATTGATTTTGTTTTTATAGGCACATGTATTATATGATAATATATAAAGACATTTGGAATTAGTTTGCTTGACCTGAACACATTGTGTGAATCAAATGATCAAATGTGAAATGATCAATGTTAGTTTCTTATATGGACGCGTGGTGGCGCTATACGCAGGCACAGAAACTTTCTCTTCTTCCAAACCTGTGAAATCAAAATAAAAAATGCAAGTGACTATGCACTCATTTGAGAACACACCAACCGGTTAAATGTTGTTAAGCAAAATGGCAATTACCGAAATGTAACTGACAGTGAATACAAAGATAGAGGGAACTTTTGTCGCCTATGTGTCCTTCAGTATTTTGTTAACAATTTCAGTTAAGATATATATTAATAAGAAATAGTGCAAGGGACAGTACTAAGTTAATATTTACGACAAACGCATTTCATTTGCTGTGACTATATTAAACAGATTGTGATCAAATTTATGATATAAGGGAGAAATACATGGTTGCAAAATTCATGCATTATACCCTCAGATATCCCATATATGCCTGAATGGCAAATTTTGAAAACGATTAACAAGCTGAAAAATAAGGGCAGTGACCTTTTTCCTGAGTGCTTACAGGTGTGTTCGTGAAATGAAACTGACAATTTTTGACACCTGTAAATATTCGTGTCACAGCTGGAATTGGATCATCCAGCTCGTAAATCTGGACACGGAGCCGTGTTCATTTCATTTAATTAAACCGCCCGAGGTCAGTGATGTTGATTTCAGTGGTTCATTTCAGATCAAGTACCGGGAGTTTCATGGTCTCTCTCGGACATTGCCACTTTACTCACAAACATGCGCTTGAATGCAGGATAAAATAATGTTAATTTTATGAGTGAGTAATTATTAATTAGCTGGAATTGTTATGAGAACGCTTGGCAGTAAAGGTCTTTAAAAAGTTTTTTTTTATCTTGTAGGTGCAAATTAGTAAGATATCTATAATTAAGAGTAGCCCCATTCTCATGTTAACATAATGAAATGAAGCGGAACCGACCGTGACGATAAGTATACTTGTGAATAGATTTACATATGAGTATTAATACCCTCCGAGTATTATAACGCTTAAGTTTAAAGTATATATATCATATTTGTGTTAAATGAAGAGTATATTGTGTCACGTGAACAAATATATGTAAAATGACACAAATAAAAATACATGTTGGTAATGATAATAATTATAATAATAACCACCTTTCATCATCATCCATCTCCTTTTCAATAAACTTCTTTGGAACTTGTGTTTTCCCTGCTTACAAGTACTTCAGATACTGGAAAGAGAGAGAGAGAGAGAGAGAGAGAGAGAGAGAGAGAGAGAGAGAGAGAGAGATAAATATGTTTAAATCCGGTGGGTAAAAAGTTTAACTTGACCCAATAAAATGCGTGAAAAATGTGGAGGCAGATTTTTCAGTCTGACATTAAGTTTACTATGCATATCCATGGAAGAAATTATGCTAATAAATATTTAGTTGCATTTATGTTACGGCTAGGTCCCGGAAAGCCGCAGAAAGCGTACCGATCGTTCTGGTTCGGGCCCATAGTCTATTCCTTTGGTCCTTTTGAATTAAAATATATTAATTTTCTCTTTTTATAAGCGTTAATTTAATACAAATATCATATTAATGTTGTAGAAAAGGTGCTTTTTTAAAGTAATGTGTTTTCAAAAGAATTATAAATTATGTGCTGAATATAAATGATCCTGCTGGGAGTTGACTGAAATCCCTTTGCCCCGGTACATTGTGATCTACCAGATAATAAAATAATTATTATAATTATAATAATAATAATCTATCAAACTTTCAAACTGTTTATGTCCCGGTTATTTATATCCTTCCAAGTTGCAATTTGTTTTGTCGTTTTTTAAACCACTTTTGTTGATAGCATAGATAGCAACAGTTTTAGAGTCATATATTGTTGTGTGGGTAACTTGTACATTGCTTGTTTTTTATTCCATTTGTTCATTTCAGATAACGTAGCGGGAGCCCCATGGACTATCTCGGAGATGGCCACTTTACTCGCGATATGCTTTTAAATAAAGTAAACTATTTGCAGTGTCTTACTGCAGGATAATATACATATACAGGATAAATATGTATGTCAAAATTAATTTGAGTACTTAAAACTTAGGTGGAAATGATATGAGAACGCTAAGGAGAAAGGTCTTTTAAAAGTTTTTTTATCTGTAGGCGTAAATATGAAAAAAAAAATCCATATAATGAGCCCGATTCTCATGCAAAAAAAAAAAAAAAATATTAAAGGGAGCGTAACGATATGTATACTTGTGAACAGATTTGCATATACGAGAATCAATTCTATACTCTTTGAGTAAAATTACTTAAGCAAAAGTATGCATAAAAATTCTACAGTCTTATATTTTAACATATATATTGGTATATCGCATATTGTGTTAAATATGGAGTATATTGTTTCACGTGAACTTATGTGTTGGATCATGACAAACAAAATAATAATACATGTCTTTAATAATAATAATAAAAATAACCCTTCATCATGATCATCCTCACAATAAACAGCATTATTAAGTGAATGACATCGCATTCTTTATTTTATGTTTATCATGTTAAGAGACACACCAAGTTACAACAGCTGACAACAGATGGCGCATCTACCGTTTTGTTGTAATCTGTCTGATCAGTGGATCTTATTTGGAACTTCAGTTTTCTCTACTTGCCAGAACTTCAGATACTTATCAAAATCTAGGGGAGAGAGAGAGAGAGAGAGAGAGAGAGCAAGAAACAGAGAGACCCATACACATATACCATAGCGGATCAGATAAATCAGTCATGGGTTTTTGACGGAGAGGAGTTCCTGCCAAATATGCAATCTCAAAACGGTGGCGCCATCTATAGGTGGCCAAAAAAGTTATCGTTTCATGTACAGTTGTGCCTGTAGTAACAAATGCAAGTTATCTAATGTTATAAATCCGAGAGAAGTCTTAGTTATCAGTTGTTGATATCGAACTGTCTACGAAATTTTGAGGAGAGCAGATGGACACAAATAGTTAACACTGAGTATCTATATACAAGACTAGGATACACACACACACTTTCTTTCTTTTACTCTCTCGCTGTTTCCTTCCTTTTTTCTCTCTCTCTTTATATATATATATATATATATATATATATATATATATATATATATATATATATAGAGAGAGAGAGAGAGAGAGAGAGAGAGAAAGAGAGAGAGAGAGAGAGAGGGAGTGAGAAAGAGTAAGAATGGGAGATGTATGTATGCGTGGGTAACTTAGAGGGTGTGTATATCGTTTCTTCTTTAGAAAATGATAATAAATATTTTTTAAAGCGTAAAACCTATGATGGTACAAGCTCTAAACCATTTTCTCTAAAGCATTTCTTAAAAAGTTGTAAGCAGTTTATTTGAAAAAATCATTAAAATATATTGCTCTGAGCGTTTTTTTAATGATGTGTGTGTTATAGTGTATTGGTGCCACAGATGTACCTTGTAACCCTGCAGTGTTGCAAATTAACATGGATAAAATACAAGGCTTGGTTAAGAAAAAGGGCATTAAAGATACACCATTAAATGGCCGTGTGACACACTTACTATTCTTGGTATATCTATTTCATTCAATAGAAAAAAAAACTCAATTTTCGATATAAATTTTTAACATTTACTGCATCTATTTCAGCTAGATAGGTCGTAATCGGAAGAATGCAAATTGTTAAATCGTTCCTATCATTTCAGCTGAAATAGTCTTTGAAGGGACGTATTATGGTATAGCCACATTCCATCCGTCCGTAAACTTTTAGTGCGCCGCGATTTCTTACCGGGGCTTTGATAGATTTTCACGATACTTACCATTACTACTGACCAATATATTAACTTGCCCGAGTTTAGGCAAATTCAACGCATATTTAATGAGGCAGAGGTAATTAGGCTACTTTGTTGTTTTGCCTCGATAACGTTTCAGGAATATGGTGGATTTTGATGAAAAATTAACAGAAAGATCATCCAATATAATATCTCGCGAAAGTCCCCGGCAAAATAAATGCAAATTAAATGAGATAATAGGTCACCAGACTTTGATGGCGGCGTGATGAGATCTGATAAAACTCATTATAAATATTAAAGGAACATAACCAGGTGCTAAATTATGCCTATCCTTCCACACTATCAGTTCAGTTTTGCTTTATACAAATGTTTTCCAGCAAAACCACGGTCTCATTTCCTCGTATACGGCTGTTCAACACCATGTTATGGCTCTGCATGTTGCTAAACAGTCTTGTGTACCTTAACATGACCGCGTGACCGAAGGTCAGATTAAGAGGGGCAACACGCGGTGTTTCAGCCAGCAGAAACATGTAATACATTTTTGGGCAAAGTCAGACCGGGCATCCCCTGATTGACACGTGTTTTAGCTCAGCGATGCACACTGGCCCACGTGCTGTGTTTATGTTGACACCTGTCATCGCGCCCTGTCTACTGTTTTTAACATTTGTTTACAGGAGAAAGCAAACGGTTTCATGGCAATATTATAGGTACATATTTATTTTAAAGGGAAGAAGTTTTTTTCGTGTCAACTCATAATGCTTTTTACGTGATGAGTTAAGCCCCTTTAACCAACACAGTTAGTCACTTGATATAATTCTTGGCAAAATTAATGCATTTGTGTTTAATGAGGCAGAGGTCACAAGAAACAAGACGAACGTATTTTGCCCGTTTTCGGTGCTCTAGTTTTTCATGTAATTGAATTCAAAAATATATCATACAGAGATTGAATAAAAAAAAACTCTTCTGTACCAGCCATGATTGTTTATTGTATAAACACAATGGGCATTCTTAAGAATATTTCAAAGCAAACTGATACTTTTAGTCTGAAAAATAAAAAACCTTGTGTAATATCAGGTATGAAACTGAAAATATATTTGATCAGGTAGTAAATGGTATAATCCTTATTTACAATTCAATTTTTTAATAATGACTTGTTTTAAGCTAGTTTGCTGTTTGTAGGGGATTTGTTTAATGATTTAATGAAGCGGCATTTTGCATCCGAAAATACATGAAGCGCTTCATCATGCGCAAATCTAAGGGTAACTACACATGCAAGTGCAATTAAAACACAAGTGATTACTTACGTTCACTCTAACGTGACAATGGGACAAAAGGTGATGGTGACATTAAAATAAGTTACGAAATATGTTAAAACGAAGACTGTACAGCTGGAATAATTCTTATTAACATGAATACGAACAATAAGAATGATTAACATATAGGCTGACCACGCTTCATATCAGAACTAGATTACAGTGATCTAATTTCAGAAAATGGTAGCACAATTGCCAAAAAAATCACGTTTTGGTCATGTTCTCATAAAGATATATTTTAGAATCATTTTACTGAATGGTGGAATGAACATAAAAAAAAGAAAGAATTAAGTAATGGAAAAAAGACATCCTGCTGGGAAATAGAAAGAACAGATATTATTTAAATTTACTATTAATTTGATAAATATGTTAATAAGGGCAATTTTAGTGCTTTTGTGCCTTTTTTGTGAAATTGTACTGGAAATTTACTTAATTTCATAGATGAATTTCTTGCAGATTGCCTTGGCCCATTCAATTAAAATTCTGCTTGGTTTTAGGATATATATGATTATTGGACACAGTTTTATTACTTATATTATTGCTTTGATAATACTCTGATTTTAATGCTATACTTGTATCTGACATTCTTATGAAAGCATTTTGTTATACCTACTCAAAATACAAGTAACAGTAGATTAAAAACGTGAAATCATGTAATTGAACTGCAAACTCCTCACCGTTTTCCAAGATGGCTGCGTTGCAGTCACATTGGATTTCTGACGGGTCTGGAATCCGACTAAGCATGAAGATTATCATCGCAGTGTTTGTTGTTTCTGACAATTCGCATTAAAGGCATCCTGAGACGGTTGTCTGGCATCTATGTAGGAAATTCAACGGCCTACATCAGCTTAAGTATCAAGACCGATCTTCAGATAAAATAATGTGGTAAACTCTTCATTTGTTCCTTGCGATAATGCAAGTGTAAAAATATCTATGGGCGCTGCCAGGTTGGCATATTTAATATCTGATGGATCTGATCTTTCTATGCACATATCCTCACATAAGGAAAAATCAAAATTCAAAGGTCTCCTTTCTATTATCACTTACGGCTATATGTTTTATCTCTGTGGAGGCCCCGGGGTCATTGTTATACAGAGCTAACCATGCAGTGGAATTGTTGAACCGTGACAAACATAACTGGTGTTGCTGTGTAGTTTGATCAGCTTTCTGAGTTGTGGCCTCTGCCCTCCTCTTGTAATAAAAATGTCAAAGGTGTATTTAAGGACTATTTTTTCTTCTCAAAAACCATACACGTACAACCAGCGTCAAGAACGACAAATCCGAATTAATTTCAGAAGACAATATTTATTGCTTACAACATTGCTTTATATAGAGTGTGACTGCGGACTGTGCACTGAGCAGACACAAATGAAAGACGCTAACGGGTAGCTAGGAAAGATCAAAGCATGACGTCACCCAGCATATACCTGCAGTACAATATATCATATTATGCATATATATATATATATATTTATTAATGCATATTTATACATATATATATATATATAAATAAATGTATATTAAATAAAAAGTTTATTTTTTAAATAAATGTGTATAAAATTAATGTGAAACAATAACAGTAGACAAAGTATTAAATTTAACCAGATGAGTGTGACCAAAATGCATGTGGTATAAAACAACGCGACCACCAATCATAGCATTGCAGCCTGAGACAGGACCATGCTCCTGGAGATCATGTGCCACAGCAATCTTCAGAACAGTCTTTAGAACAGTCTTTGTGCTTACGACAACACTGATTATGGCGCCCTAGCTCGCCTTTTTGTCCACCAGTCCTCTTCCGCCGTAGATATCCTCGCTGTAGATACGGTTGTCTTTGTGAAGAGTGTCGTGTAACCAATCCCAAAATTTGAGGTTGAAACCAAAGTTAACATGGAAATACCTGCAGACAAAACGAAAAACACAGTGATGCGTGTTCTTTCCTCCATTTGATTTCAAAACCTTCACCCGAAACCGATGCCTTTATTTTGAAAAAAAAACTATAAAAAATTGCTAAAAATATCATACATTTTACAAATATTAATATTTTATTTTATATGACTTGGTTTTAGGTTACTTAAGTATACTTATGCTATCTAAAGACTCACAACAGTATTAAAACCCTCTCCAGAAGCCCGCCAATTCCAAAATCCTGGATCCGCCCCTGCAAAAATTCAAAGCTCTAGAATCCCATGTATCATGGCCGTGAGTTTATTTTGAATAAACTTACTTGTGGTGGTGATCGTGGAATATCGTTGGTGGTTGCCATGGCCAGATGGCGTCCATCATTATACCAGAGTGATCGACCATCCCATAATAGTAGTTATAAAGGAGGACCGTGATGAACGCCCCTGATGGGTAGAAGGAACAAACCATCTCACAATTCCGTACTGATGAACAAGTCAAGTTAGCAGATATATGTGATATATTAAATTTGATAGATGTATATAAAAGTCAGGATAAGTAAACACTAACTAGGGAGCCATGGCTCCAATGCTCAACTGAATTTGTCCATATATATATGTTTATGAACTTTTTTTCAAAATGTAGGTCTTGTGATAAAGTTTGAAGCCAATCTGTATCCCAAAACCGGAGCTATCACCAAAAAACTAATTTCTGAATGGTTGTGCCTTTGACCTTGACTTTTCACCTTGTGACCCCCAAATCAAAGATTGCTCTCCCTTATTGGTAGATGTGCCACATGTGGAACATGGAAGGTCTTGGATAAAGAAGTTTGCTCAAAATGTATCCGCAATATTTTAAAAGAAGTGGGTCCTGTGACCTTGACCTATGACCTCATGACCCAAAAATCACAAATAGTGTTCTTACTTATCTGTGGGTCATAAAATATTCATGTTTGAAATCCAAATGTCAATCAAAACTGGAGTTATCATCAGGAAACATATTTGACGGACATACAGAATGACGAACAGATGGACAGGGTGATTAATACAGGGTATCCTCTTATTCAAACAGGGCCCTAATTAACACAAAAGGTTTCAGGACAAAGGATAGAACCGCAGTTGCGAATCTGATAGTGTCAATATAATTGGGCAGACTCAAAATTTAAGCAAAAATGCAACAGAAAAATACAGGTGACGCCACCAGTCGTCAGGAACTGATGAAACCAATCATGATAAATATATACGTCAGAACACTACATGAAACCACAGCTGAGAACCTGACATTAATACTGTCTTTTAACGGTCTCAAAAACAAACACAAAAACAGGAAAAATAAGAAAAAAACACAGGTATAGCGCCTCCAGTTTTCGGGAATTGACAACTCAGGACACGGTCAATATTCAAGGCAAGATCCAGTGCAACCCATGCATTTATTATCAAGATACTGGAGGTTTGGTTCATGTTTAATTATTCGGGGGGGGGGGGGTCACCTACAAATCCAATAGCTCAATACAAGCGCAATAACACTGGCATACACACACGCGCACCCAAATATCGCCATCATCAACTGACTAAACAAAGTTTAATGTATATGGTTAGCCACTAAGCAACAAAGCTTACCCGAATAGATAGGTATGATGAAGATTGGTGCAGCGAGTATAGTCTGGAATATAATGAACTCTACTGGGTGCAGGGCTGTCGCTGAGAATGCAGTCGGGGCCTTGTAGCGGTGGTGCCACTTATGAATGTACTTGTACAGGTAGGGTTCGTGGAGGAATCTGTGCATGTAGTACGCCATGCTGTCAGAAAACAGGAATAGCAGCATGGTGGACCCAAGCAGGAACAACCCGCTACGCTCCGTGATGTCGAAGTACATCGTCGTGGTGCCTGTGAACAACACATCATCAACAATGACATTAATCAGATGCCTCAAACAAAGAAAATGACATCTGTTAGGCCACATAACTAAGTGCTTGTCCGTAGAACAGCTATATTTTTATCGGAAATCATATTACTTTTTAATGATCTGGTCTTTCATTCCCTGAAGATCTTTTTAACTTTTTTCCCTTACAAGTATTATTGGGAAATATATACTGGCTAACATGTAAATGTGCATTTTTTTCATGTGGTTATCTTTATATTCAAAATATTATTTTATATGAATATTGTTAATTTTATTAAGATACATATAAACCTGTAAATTTAATTTTATAAAATAAATGGCACATTAAACAGATATTTCCCACATATTAATAGTTTTTCTTTAATATTAGACACCTTTTAAGTATAAATAGCTTGGCCCAGTGTCAGGGAAATGTTTTTATATTGAACACTGAATAAATACGTTTTTCCCCCCACATTATTCAATATATTGCACATGCAAGCTCTAATAAAATGACGTTATAAGGCTCTTTAAAATGGCATACATACTAACAGCTCTTTCAAACTGTTACAATTCATCGAACCTTCAGTAAGCATTGAACTAAAAGTCAATATCTGACAAATGAAGAAATAAAAGTTGAAATCACTTGCATTTTTAACTTTATTTTCTATCTGTGGCTTATCTTCTGTTGGAAACGCTACATTTATTTCAAAACTTGTATCTGACCTGGCAGCTGGGACTTACCACCGTTCAGAATATAACAGGCAATGGCCCCGGAATAGCTCCCGCCCATAATCATGTTGAGTGAGCCAAGGAGAATCTCGTGACGTTCATCCTCCGGGGTCAGAAAACGGTCAGGCTGGCACTTCCACTTCTCTGGCTGAAAGTAGAAGAAAATTTACTTAAACGATGGCGCCATGGTATTTTTTATCTATTTCAATGAGGTCCTCATTTAGTCTGTGTCAGTAGGGTCTCCTGATTACTTATATCTTAAGAATGCCAGTGTTAACCATGTGTGCCAGTTCTTTTTCATTAATATAACCTGGTTCATCCTGGGATAGTCACCTTGGTTATCGCACAGAGTGCCAGTCACAACCTGAGTTAAAAAGGAGTGGATGGGAATATAGTTTCAAAGAGGACAGTGCGGGGATTGTACCCAAGCAGTGAAAAGTAACAGCACTGCTTACTTGTTTCCCAAAACATGCAGTCCATTATATCGGAATAAGAAACAAATGAACAATGGGCCATGACGCTCAGTGGAATTCATGGAACCTTGAACATTTGGTAAAATGAATCCCAGGGTGATCAAAAACATGCATTTTGCTGACAGTCCTGAGAAATTTGGTTTTAGTGAAAATATTTAGGCTTCTCAAGAAGATTTTACCAGGAAGCCCCTAGATGTTAAGTAAGTTTCTTCGTCCAACTGCTACAATTTGTGCCAATCTAACTAATAGTACGCTTAAATAATGTTCTTTCAAATAACTCATACAATATACGTCACGGTGAAGTTATTTCTATATTCCAAGACATTTTAACAGGAACCTTCCTTGATCTTAATCGAATTAGAAGTTTCTGGGCCCAAACGAGCTAATCGTGCATATCTGTCCTATGAGGTGCTCACATAATTTCTTTCACATATCTTGCGGAAAATATAAGTCACCATGACCTATTTTCAGGGTTCCATTAAGATTTCCCTCGATTTCACATTAAAAGATTCTAGATGCAAAGATAAAGTTTTGTGCTCCATCTGACTTGGTACTAAAAATCATGTCTTTGATCAGTAACTAGCAGAATATAGGTCACTCTGACTTAATTTCAGGGTTACATTGAGATTTGCACAAAATTTCCCTGGTTGTAATGTAAGAAGACTCTAGGGCTAGCAAATACTGATTTACCGGATACTCACAATTAACCCTACAATTAACCCGCTTTTTTTGCCCATATTTCACAAAATATAGATTTCTATGACCTAATTTCAAATTTCCATGAAGATTGTCCTTTGGCCTCCCCGGATGTACAGTGAGAAGTTCCTGGGTCTAACCGTTACGGTTTGTGCTCTGTTAGCGGAAGCACTGATTCTGAAGGTCTCGATTAAAAAGAAGAGAGAATAATGCGTAAACATGAGAAAAAACATACAGGCGGCACCACCACTCTTTAGGAAATGATTCAACACTTAATGATCAATAAGCAAGAAAAGGATCATGGCAAAAAATTGCATAAGTTATTCAGATACATGAGATTTTGTATCATATTTTTAATTTTTCATGGGGGGGGGGGGGGATACTTTCGAGCCCCATAACTCAGAGGATATAGGTCACAGTGACCTTATTTCAGGGTGCCAAAGATTATACGTTAGAAGATTCTCGGCTAGCAGATACAATTTTTGCTACATTTGACTGTCTGGGTCCTGGAAATAATGTTTTGAAAATTATAGATCACCATGACCTAATTTCATTTTTCCTGGAAGATTGCTCTAGTATCTCCCTGGATGTACAGTTGGAAGTTCCCGGGTCTGACGGTAACGAATTGTGCCCTGTAAACCGACGAACTGCTTCATCTTAAAGTCTAAAAAATAGATAAAATAACGCGTTGAAGTTAGAAAAACAGGAGGCGCCTCCAGACTTCAGGAAATGATGAAACCCTTCATGATCAATATGCATGGAAAGAATGGAAATTAATGCACTAGTTATTCATATACATGAGCTTTTGTATCAAATTTTAAATTATTTTACTTTTGAGCCCTATAGCTCGGAGTCTTTGTAATCAATAATGGTCGCTGTGAGTAAATTTCAGGTTTCAAAGGAGATTTTTATGGATCTTTATGTTGTGTTCAGTAGGAAAATTCTAGGCCCAGCGGTTACGAGTTGTGCCTTGTTAACAGCCGGCCGGCCGATGTACAAAGGGTACGTGATCGCTATAGCTCACATAACTTTCACTGAGCTGAGCTAAAAACCACCTTAAGAAACACCATTATTTTGCTTCCTTTTTTATCATAAAATCTCTTAAATGTACTTTTTGGTCATTTCCCATTAAGTCTGATATTACTTTATAGTTTACTGAAAAAACTGAATGTAATATCAATTGAAAATAGACGAGGAACTGTGTGGCGTACTTTGTGCATGAAACCATTGGACGGGTTGTTACTATTTGTCAAAGACACAAGGTCGTTCCTAGATTAAAAGGTAAATGCGACTTTAGGTTTGTGTGACCTAGATCTCGGTGATAACTGGTAAATTTTATCTGGGTTGATTTACCTGATCTCTCTGTTTGACATAGAAATGCCACTGTAGGAAGCCACAAAAACCAAAGTAGGTGACGTAAGACACCGCGATGGCCATCAGGATGTACCAGTGTACCCCGGCCAGGTGATGACGTGTCAACCAATCAGCGTCCGGGGGAAATACCGGGGTCGTGTTGTTGTCTTCTTCCGTTGGGTTCTTGGTTTTGGCGGACTGTTTGATGAAATGGACGATGATAATCATCCAGTCACCTGAAATAAACATGCAAAATAAATATGTTGTTCATGCATTATTTTATTCAATCATTTTACTAGCTTTCTTTCTATCGGCTTGAATATTGGTTTGTCTAATTGTGTTTTTTTTTGCAAGACTGCCTTAATGATATTTCAAAGATTGGAATTAATAACTGATGTCAATGATCGATGTCCATCGCATGACGTGTTTTAGAACTACCACTCGTAATGCACATTAAGTAATGGAATTGGGTATGCATTTTCAGATTTTGGAATTAAAAACTTTTATATTTCAGTTAGGGTTATATCCTTTACTTTCAATGAAGCCAGTATAGTACCTTTTTATTTTGTGTTTACTTCTATTTCGGTCTATTACCAACTCGGCACGTATTGCTAGATAGTCTAATATAAAACCGGGCTATTAGACGTGTAACCAACTAACCACTAATCAACACGGTATCATTTGTGTGCATAACATGAGTTACCTTTTGAAAGGAATGTTTTCTTAACGACGACGGTTTTTATGTGTTCAACGAGAGGGTAACCACATAGAATATATATCATCGGATAAACTTTTAATATTAAGAATTTTCCACAAACTTTCATGCCTATCAATACGTAAGTGAAATTGCAAAGCACACTCTCGTCTCATTGAATACCAGTGAAGTAAACTGGATTTTTTTTCACTTAACTTTAGGCAGATTTACCTGACTGCACTGACTGAACTCTTGACCGATTGCCTAATCTGATACAGTTTGCACTCTGCTAAAGCTATGGATACAGAGTGAAAATTGGCGTGTTGCCAAATCTGAAGCAGTTGGCTGTCTGCCAAGCTGTTTATAGATCAGACATGATCTTAGCCTATTGCTAAATCTGTTAGCACATACTGAAAGACTTGGCTACAATGCTTGTTTTTATAATGACATATCCATAACTTCTTTTTATCAAAATGTTTAGAATATTAACAGACACCTATTGAAAGCAAATCAGAATACGGATATATCTTATTCATGGACTTATACACATACGCTGAAAATGGACACAAATTATTAATGTTGACTGTAAAGCTCTGCTAATATACTAATAGAGCTCAGTCTGCTATTCCAATAAATCTACTAACTTTGTTTAACAAAGTATCTCACAGTCCTTTGACTATCCAATAATTCAGTCAAAAATTATTTAAGTAAACATGAACAAAGGCCACCTAAGGCCACCACCGATCTGTTATTATACAAGTGAGATAACCCTACTCTAGGATCATTCTCCTGAAAAATTAAACAATTCGGTCTGACAGTTTCATCATGAAACAATTTCAATGATGAAGCTGAAAGGGGCTAAAATTACGTGGTTTTTGCCCATAAAAAAACAGGTCAATGCAAGTGGCGCGAAAAAAAACTCTATTTCAAATATGAGGCATGTGACCAACAATTGCACAAAATTTGGTGATGCCAGATACTGTAATATCTTAGATTGTTATGTTAGTATGCTTTCTTGGCCAAATAACCAAGTTCATTTTTTCCGTAAAAATGTAAGTTGATGCAGGTGGCGCCACAAAAAGATCAATCCCACAACTTCGACATGTGACTGATTGTTGCATTAATTTTGGTGATGCCAGCTCTTGCTGTTCTTGAGAAATTATTGGTACTGATGGCCGATGACCCCCGTAAAAATGAAAGTTTATGCAGGTGGCGCCATCAATACCTCAATTTTAAATATGACATATGTGACCAACATTTGTGTAACATATGGCGATGATAGCTCCAGCAGTTTCTGAGATTGTAATTAAGTATGTTTTTTTTCGGTCAAATGACTAAGTTCTGCTTCCTTGTAACACAATATCACCGAACTTGAGAATGTTTCGGCATGGGATTATTTCTATGAAATATTGAACAATATGACTTGACAGTCTCGTCCGAAAAGATTTTTGAATGTATTTTAGCTTTTTCCCAACAAAAACAAAGTTAATAGAGATAGTAAATGAATAAGCTCTATCAGACAGAGTTTTTTAGGTGACTAGTTTTCTGCATAAGATTTAGTGGTGCTAGCTCCTGTCGTTATTGAGATAGTATCGGGGAATGTACAGACGACGGACGACCCCACACCAACACATAAGCTCACAGATTCGCTAATAATAATATCTTGATATCTTCGGACTCTTGTTTTTCTGGTGCCTTTCGATGCTCAGAATAACTATATATATTCGGCCACTGTGACCCCCTATCCTCCAAGCTATGGTGCTCGTATGTATCCCCAAGAATAATTAAAAATTTGATACAAAAGCTCCAGTAGTATCTGAAAAATAATTCATTTATTGATTGCCATGATACTTTCCGTGCATATTGATCATCGAGTGTTTCATTCGTTCCTTCAGACCTGTGGCCAAACCTATATTTTTAAGTTTTACGCATTTCCTCTCTTTTTGGGACCCTCAAAGTGGTCTGGCTGTGAATAGGGCACAAACCTTAACCGTTAGACCTAAACTCACTAACTTAACATCTAGCAAGGTCC
Organism: Sipunculus nudus; assembly: GCA_026874595.1. Taxonomy (NCBI): domain Eukaryota; kingdom Metazoa; phylum Annelida; class Sipuncula; order Golfingiida; family Sipunculidae; genus Sipunculus; species Sipunculus nudus. The sequence goes on from CM049307.1 coordinate 62,610,856, forward strand.
TAGTCAAATCTCCCTGGAAACCTGAAATTTGGTCATGTGACCTACATTTTAAGAATTGGTGAAAAAAATTAATATTTTTTTGGCACTCAGTGAGTCAGATGAGGCAGATATTGTATCTATTTGGCCTAGATTACTCATATCATGACTTTCCGGGAGGTCCAAACAAAAATGTACTTGGAAACCTGAAATAATGTCACTTTGACCTATTTTCTGCAAGCAGTGTGTAAGAACATGATTTTAACCCTCTATTAGTCAGAAGGGCATAAATGGTAGCCGGTGGATATAGAATAAGGTCTCTAAAACCTATATCTAAGGTCTATTTGCAAAATGCATGATTTTGAGTATTCTAGGAGTCATTTTACCTATTATTAAAGACTCCTTGAATTCAGCTGAGCGTCATGGCCCATGGGCCACTTTTACATTTTCGTCAATTTTCAATTATGCATCTGAAATTGATAAAATTTAATGTTTGGTATGATCAACTACCATACTGTTATCATAAATGTTATCCTTTATAGTATTTTTATTAATGCCAGTAAATGCCAGGTGATTAAATATCAAATTATGAATAATTAAGTGTCGGAAACTGAACAAATAAATTTTATACAACAAAAGGAATATTTAAAAATGTTGTGGGATTGAAAATTATTGTATTCTGTGGGGCGTCATGGGCTATTGTCTCTCTGTCACAAGGGGGGGGGGGAGTCGAGAGGAGATGTTGTTGGAAATACTATTGTCTCTCTGTCGCAAGGGGGGGGGGGGGGGAAGTCGAGAGGAGATGTTGTTGGAAATACTATTGTCTCTCTGTCACAAGGCGGGGGTGTCGAGAGGAGATGTTGTCGGGAAAACTAAGGTCGTTGCCATTTGCCAAAACAGTTTAATTAAAATCTGTTTACAATTTTTTTGTACACAGACAGACATGTATATAAGAAAGACCTCAAAGACAATAGGACGACAAGCCTTTCTACATGACTCAGATGATGACTCAGATGAAGCCGATAGGGTTCTGTTGGTGTGATATGAGAAGTGATGCATCATGAGGGCACCAGGTGGCGACACGAAAATACCTGTCCTGATCGATAATCGTATGGAATTTAAACAGGTCTTTTGAAAAGAACACGGCTTAATGTACATACATGACTTATTAAAAAATTTACTGGAATATAACCTGACAGCTATTAACACCCAATAAATTGTGTATCATTAACATTTATGATTATGTTTTCAAATAACATGTTTATTCAAACAGTGCACACTTAAAAATTAACCAGTTTATACTTTCCCTGAAACATAAGAAAAGCCTCCAGGAGGACGGAACAATTAAGAAACCCGTTACAGGAGGCCTAGTCGGCTGATTCGAGTGTTAACTTCACCGATGCGTAGTGATAAAACCGTAGTCAACACGACATGTTCTCTTCACGAGACCAAATTTGATTAACAGCCCGGTTGTGGCGGGTGAATGGAATGTTGTCACGTAAAAGCGCATGGTTAAGTACGTCTCCAGTGGTTAGTTACCATGACAACATATTAACCTAACCATATAAGTTTCCAGTTGTTACAGAAACCTGAGTATGGTATTTCCGGGCATACAAGAATTTCCCTGTGCAGACGGATGCATTTATCTATTATGATTGAAGGTCAGGGCACACATTTAAGGTGATCATGTCCAGTGACAAAGAAACGAACACGCATGCAGTTAGTATGCAAACAAGTGTTAGTATGTCAACAATGTTGACCATTCTATTGTTCATACAGTCCGTCCGTGCGAAAGGAGTCAAATAAAGATTTCTTACCGTCTTAAATTCTCCAATATTCCGAATATATATTCATTCTGAGCATCTTACTGCACCAGAAAACAAGGGTCTGAGGATATCAAGATATTATTAGCGAGATTTTATATGGACCTCCCTGAAAATCATGCTAGAAGATTCCAGGCCAAATGGATACAATGTATGCCCCATCTGACTCACTGATTTACAGTTTGAAGTTTCTAGGTCTAACAGTTAAGGTTTGTGCCCTATAAACAGCCATTTAGAATTCTCAAAAATAGAAATAAATTTGTAAGAAATAAGGTGGCGCTACCAGTCTGCAGGAACTATAATAACACTCCATGATCATTATGCATGGAAAGTATCATGGGGATCAATGCATCAGCTTTCAGACACTGGAGCTTTTGAATCAATATTTTAATTATTCCGGGGGGGGGGGGGGGGTACTTATGAGCCAAATAGCTCGGGGAATATGGGTAACAGAGACATAATTTTTAGGTTTCCAAGGAGATTTTTTATGGACCTCCATGGTTATAGGTCAACGGTTACGATTGTGCATATTAACAGACAAACGATTCATCTGAAGGATTCAAAATCAGAGGGAAAAAATGTGTAAACATTCGAAAAAATACAGATGGCGCCACCGTTCTGCGGGAACTGATGATAACTGCATTATCAATATGCATTCAAAGAATCATGGCGATCAATGCATTAATTTTAAATTATTCCAGGGGGTAATTACGAGCCCCATAGCTCGAAGGTAATAGGTAACAGAGAACTTATTTCAGTATTCCAAGGAAATTTTTTATGACCTCCCGGGATTTCAAGTTAGAAGATTTTAGGTCTAAAGGTTACGATATGTGCCTTGTAAACAGACGGACGGCTAAAGAGTGATCGCTGTAGCTCAACTATAAATCAAATTTTTAGGTGTTTTAAACCCCTGAAACTGAGTGGGCAGAAGTAACTTGGTCCACTACTCCTAAAAAGTAAGTGGGCATGCCCCCACCCCCCATAAAAAGGGTCATTTCGAGTTGGTTTAGTTGATAGGAGTTGATTGAACTGTTAATCTGTAGGTGACCCTGGTTCAACCAGATACATACATACACATACACATACACACACACACACACACACACACACACATATATATATATATATATATATATATATATATATATATATATATTTATTTGTGATCAGGTCTTGGTAGACGTGTGCACTGTTTAGTTATAGTTGGAAGTTTGATGATACCAGTAATTTGATATCACTTTGTTAGGCGCCTGGATGAGATCAGAGGCTTTTTGTCATTATCTTCTAAGATAAACTTAATGATCCAGAGTATACCATCAGCTCACGAAGTAACCTTCTTTCCGAGGACTGATGCTGTTTTAACGTCAGGAAGTTATTCCAGACCAGACCGCTAAGTGATACAAATATAACTGAGGTTACATGCAGTGGTGATGACAAATATATTTGCTTACACATATAACAACCACACGAATTTTAAGCACAATGGACTGTTATACAATATAAAAATAAGAGCTCTGGATATTGCGGTTACAGAAATAATGTGGTTCTGTTGAGTGTGTAATATACTATAAGACAATTCGACATAAACTTTGGTCATGTTTGGGGAAAAAACGTAAGTGACACTCTTCATGTCAACTTTCTTATGATATCAGCGAACATTTACGACAACAGGCGAATGAACATGAATTTATGACAATGAAAAATAATATGCCGTCCTAGTGTACATATTTGTGTGTGTGTGTGTGTGAGTAACAGGAATTTACATATATCCATTTTTTATCCATGTAAGCAGTCGCGGAAAAAAAAAGAAAATATGAAGAATGCTTTTCATAAAGAGCAAATAAGCTAAAATGAAAATAAAAGCTACACATTTTCCCGCTCTGACAGGAAGGTCAGACATGCATGCAATGGATCTCCGAAGTGAACTCACGCCCAGGTCGGAATTTTAATATTATCTTAATAACATTTCTCCCTTGCCTTTGACAAGCACTGCTTTGAATACATCATTGTACACCAGATATGCCCAATTATTCCAAACTAAGCAAATAGGCCCTTTTCGTGTTCGTTAAAAACGTTCCATCTGAATGACTCTCAGGTAGCTGCAGGGCCTATATGTACTGACACACCATAAGAATATAGGTTTCTTTGCCCATTAATATGTTTACTGAACATGTTTGAGAGAAACGAGATCTTATAACACGTAAATAAGGCCAAGTTCCGACTGATGATAATAATTCTGAGTAACCAATAAAAAACAGTTCAAGATTTCATGATATTACCTTCCTAACGTGAAGTTACCCGATATCAGATCCTGTTGGAGCTCAATATCGTCACTGGATACAACATTCGTGCTCCAAGTGAATATATATACCTGTTATGTTTTTCAATACACACCCACTTCGAGGATGGTTATGCATATCAGGTTATAATTCAAGATTGATACCGGATGCATTCGATAAATAGCCTGAGCGCGCGTTTTGCAAATAGCTGAGCAGAATGTTAAAATAAAACCGTTCGCATTTCAGGAGATATTCTAAAATAAATTAAATACCTTCAGCATCTGTTCATCAAAATATAAGCCTATTTATTTACATTAAAAAATAAATAACTAATAAATGAATATCGAGTAATCGTGTAATCATCTGATTTTTCAGCAGTGGTAAACCAGCAGTTGTTTTTCGTGGCTGACAGTACATTAGGCCTACTCACCGTGCATAGCCGCGCCAAGGATGGCGATCACCAGGGTTGTTAGGATCATGAACACCTTGTTTTGGATGATGGTCGCTCCCTTCATCAGGAAATTCGGTTCCTCTGCCGGCACGGCTTTGCGCGTCATGTTGCCTTCCTGAGACATTTGCATGCACGAACATCCAGTGACAACTGCTTTCTCTAGTTGTATGGCGGTCGTTATCACGGCCGCGCTCACAGGCCTCAGTGATATCTATGCCCGCGGACCAACTGCACTTCTGGCGTCGATTGGCGCCATGAATGTCCTCAGCTAGGTACATTTCACCTTGAATGGTTTACCTCATACAACCAATCCTCACTGGCACACTCAATAGCCCAGCACGAACCCTCCGCATCCTGCTTCCAGTCCAACCCAAACATTGGCATAATGACGACACAAGGAAATTATTGATCTCTTAGCTAATTTGAATGGGGCAAAAAATCACAATTTGCAATGAGCTGAAATACACCACATACGATCTGATCGCACTTTTTTGTTTATCTTTTGTTTAGATTTGACAACTATTGGTGTTATACATGTATCGCTTAATAAAACAAACCGTCTTAAGAAAAAATCAACAATACAGGATACAGACTTTGCTTTCGCAAAGAGATTGAACACCGATAATCATATCCTAAACGCACAGCGGGTGCAATATTCTTTCTCCGGGGACATCGGTGCATGGCGATGACGCCCGCTGGGGTACACGCGCACTTAAGTGCTCGGTCTTTGGCCGGTTTTTATAAGTGCAAGTACAAAGGGAAACTTTAGGTAGGCATACATTCACAACAAAACGTAGGCTGGCATCAACAACAATGTACCTAGCTGGGGACAATGGGTCCCCTAAAAATTTGCTGGGAGCACATTAAACAGAAAAAAAAATGTTTTAGTATGTTTTTATTTAAGTTTCGCTGTCAGACTGTTAATAAGACATGGGCGATGATGTGTATATAATGGATATAGATTGTACCACAGATGGTAAAACGTTACTTAAATAATACATTAAATGAGAGAGAGAGAGAGAGAGAGAGAGAGAGAGAGAGATTGGAAAGGGTGGCTTCAACTCTAACTTTATTATACAATACGTATGTGTCACAGCACTTCGTCGAATTCCCGATTTCTAAGTTTGTTTTAGGTGGGTTTGTTATAACTTGAATATTAAAAAAAAAATTATATTCAATATCACTTTAAAAGGCGGCATGGTTTGTTCTAAGGAAATACTGTATTTTCACATTTCCTCAGAAGGGCGTCAATATAGGGGGGGGGATGGGGGTATATATCCCCCCTATTTTTAGCAAGGGGGGGGGGGTTGTTAATGTATTATCATCCCCCCCCCCCCACTATTCAGAGAACAATATAGATATTGCAAATTAAAAATATTAAACAATACAATTATGGACTTTGGTTTCATTTTTTAGTTTACTGTGAAATATTATATCTAAACGTAGTTTTGAATCAACTTAAATACTGGAAACAAAATACCTTATTTTCTAAAACCTTATACTTGCAATATTATTGAAATGTGATTAAGTATATATATATATATATATATATATATATATATATATATATATATATAACATATATATATATATATATATATTTGAAATGTGTCATACAGGCACTTATTTATTTTAAATGTGTCGTACAGATGATATATATGTGTGTGTGTGTGTGTGTGTGTGTGTGTGTGTGCAAGTCATCCCTTCCCAACCCTGGAAGATTAATTGACGTATATAATTGTACATATATAATTAAACCTAATGGATCTTTTGCTCTCTGTGTCAGAAACCATGCAGAGGTTCATATTTTGTGTGTGTGTGTGTGTGTGTTGATCAATGATTCATCGCAGTTTTTGTATGAATATGAATGAGGATGTATTTATCAACTTTAGGACAGAAAGAATCAACGTTTGCCCTTGTAGAACCGTTTTGTCTGTTCTTCCTGGACTCTTAACATTTTCTTCCTATTGAAAGCCCTGTATATACATATTGGTGTGTCTGTGTGTGTGTAAAGATAACAATTTTTCTTTTAGCCAATATTTTCTTCTAATATTTCGCAAAGTTGTTTAAAATGCGACCACACCCTAATTACTTCCAGATAGGCCTATATGGGTGATCGTAGCGTGGATGATAGAATGAATTATGAAAATGTCAGGGAAGGGTTTCTGAATTCATATTCACATATAAATCATAAAGCACAGAAAAAAAATAATTGCTTGACATTTTTTATACATAATTCAATGGTATTTTAATTACTTGATAATAAAGCAATCCCCTCTATCAGAATAAAAAAAGCGCATGCACTTAAAGCCAGGTCACCCTCTCATCCCCACTGTCAAGTGGCATCGTCCAAATAGTCGGGGAGGAAGGTAGGTAAACGTCACAGTCAGGGCGGGCTGGATTGATTGTTTGGTGATCTCGTGGGCTGGAGGACAGTTGTTCAAGGGGAGCTCCAAGACAAAATAAAAGCACAGCCATGGGATCAAAACACGAAAAAATGGCCTCCGGCCCAACCCAGTCGGGATTCTTTGGCAAAATGTACGCAAAGCTTGTCGTCATTTTTGGGACGCTCGGTACCGTTGTCTTGGCAACGGTTCTCCGAGGTGAGTTTTTTTTCGGCGTGTTTGTAAATTTGACAGATTTTTTTGCAGTTCTTTTATGTTCACTAGAAAATTATAGCTTATCAGTTTCATAAGTATAAATAAGAAATGCATTATATCTTTGTATTTAAAACTACCTAAACAGGTAATAAACATACAACACTGAGCTAATGTACACAGTTAATGAGATATTAAAAATGATTGTTATGAAAAAGAACAACAAATGAAAATTTGACTATAATTATTATGAAATGAAATAAAGCTTTAGTGTAATATTATCTGACGAATGAAAATTAATAAGCATGAGTAAACAGTAGCTCTAAATGATTACCAGTTTCCCTTATGAATCCTTATATAAACATCTGATACACTAAATCTCAATTTCATGCAATCAGGTCCATTTTGCCAAGTATTACCTCTGCCACATTAAACCTACAATTCTGGTGACGTAAATGTTATTAAAATGCCTTTCTCGAATAAGATTATTGCGAGTTCGGCGTTGCCTGAAATTTCGCGCAATTGTTTTGAGAACCATGCATAATAATCGAAAAATATATTTTAAAATAATGGTTTCTAAATAGTCCATCTTCAGGAGCCGGCTGACCTTCAGGTATTGTTGGTCAGGTATTCGAGGCCCAGCTGTTCACTGTTGGTATCAGACGGTCTTATTATAGGTATATGGAAATAAGGTTGTCGATCAGTTCAAAACCATCTGCCATCTGTAAATTTTCATTCCTCAGAATAATTATATTGTTCTTTAGCGATCTAAAATGTGTATAGTATTTTTAACAGAACACTGGCCTTGGTAAAGATACCAGGCTGACTGTATATTGAAAATCCATTGTCCTCAAGGACATGTGTCCTCAGCCAGGTACAGAAGGACATTGTGTTTTTTATTGAACTCTGGCTGAGAAGTCGATCAATTCCATGAAGACTAACGCTGGCTGCTGTTGCAGATAGCTCCTTCACAGCATTGACTACATGAACGTTACATCCTCCAGGGAGCCCTCATCAGGCCTCATCAAAGCCTTGTCTCACATTCAAAGTACCCTACTCTGAAAATCACAGAGTAGGCCTTATCCCCTTAAAGTTAGATCTATTTATGGTAATATATTAATAGGCGAGAATTATTTAAAGACCTGTTTGCATCGAGATCGTAGGCCTACCAATTAGGGATTTAAAGCATATGGAGAAAACTGACTCTTTTCGGGAGGAGATATATGCGTGTAAAGATACAGAACGCTGATGCGAAAATAAAAAGGGGTTTATTTAAGGCCTGGAGAGCATGAGAAAACCCTGTGTGTTAGAATGTCAGGTACCAGAAGTTGGTTAAAGCCTTAAATTAACCTTTTGTAACAAAAGGTGTATCCTAAGTAGACCTTAAATAGAACATGGTGACTGCTAGGATTTCAGGCAAGAGATAATGGGAAGGACCTGTATTGGGCAAGAAACCGTGGTCACGGCTCAGTTATATATATATATATATATATATATATATATATATATATATATATATATAAATTGAGCGGGGCATGCCTTTCCCTTACGTCCTAATGGAAACGCCCTTATTAGAAGAACCCGCAATGATGAGGCCCTGTGGGCATAACTGGACATTGACGTCATAATCCTCTTGCACATGCTTTTATGCTACCTTTCGTCGACATCTGTATTATATTCCCAGGACTTTTAGTTTATTCATTATAGTTCTTCGTCCGAGGCTTAAAAATTATCCATTATATATCATATAATACCTGAATAGGCTTATATGTGCCAATGGCACAGGCATAATAGGGGGAAAATGACCCTAAAATATTGTAGAGCCACTATCAAAGAGCCACGTATATATGAAAACACCTTGTACGGCAGCTTTTATGTATGTATATGTGTGTGTTGATGCTGTGACTTTTTTACTTTGTAATCCACGCATGTAGGTCTCTGCTGGTCAGCTGTCATGCATGTACCGTGGTTTTCATGGTCTTGTTAAACTTGCCATGCCATATCAGAATTCCGATAAAATACTGATACACGTATACAGATAACTGATTTTGATAGGCGCGGTCTGTATATAATGTGACCTAAGCACCGGAGACATACCTGTCCTGCTCCACATACAAGATCAGATAATTTATCCATGATCAAACGTGAGCACAATCACAAACGTGTCTCGTTAACACATTGCTCTATATATATATATATGTAATGTAGGTCATCAGATACGGCCAAGGCTATTGCTTCCTTCTAACATAAAAATATTGATAAATGTTTTACATATTAAACATATTTTATAAATAAATGTTTTGATATAAAAAAAATCCTTTTAATAAATGTTTTGCATATAAAACATTTTATTAATAAATGTTTTACATATATGAAATATTTTATAATAAATGTTTTACAAATATCCATCACCAGGTTATAAAATAAACTGATTTAAGCATTTAGCCACATAGCATACACAAGTAAATGATTTGAAACTGATAATCTTGGTTCTCATTCTATTTCATAACACAGTTTTACAAAACAATCTGATAGTCGCATATATTATTCAGTTATATTTAAATTAACGTGTTGACATCACAGTTAAAAACTAAATAAATATATATTATCCATGAACCAACAATATAAAAATTATATAAAAGTTATAAAAATAAGTTATAAAAATAAGTTATAAAAATTGCATTATGTCATATCGTACAACATTAATTGAAACGTGAAATTCTTGTTGTGAAAATACAACTTTGAATCTATAAATACTGTGCCCACAGCAATGAACAGAAGTATGTAAATATAGAATTGATTGGAATTGGTAGATGTTCAAATTACGCTAGTGCCGTTTCTCGCGCATGGAGGAGACTGAATGGTTGGCGCAGCCGGATGTCCGTTTATGCAGGAAAGCGCTTCCGCCGGACAATCATTAGCATGGACGAAACTGAATACCTCCACGTTGTTAGCTTATATATATACGCTGTATGAACTCTAATTAATAAGAGTTTTGAATAAATACGAAGTTACAATTGGTGCGTACCAGAATGTACGACAAATTAATAGAAAATTGACGTTTATCCATGAATGAAAGATGCTTGTGCATGTAATAACTTTACCATTCATCATCCGGCAAGGAAACTTCAGTGATATCAAGTTTTAATGAAAACTGTGCGAATACAGCGGCTTTTTTATGTCTTTTGATGTTCCTGCAACAAAATAGATATAATAAATAATAAATATCAGGATGATCGCCAATTTAAATCATTAAGCTCAGTGCACACGCAGCCGTATTGGATGAATTGGTTTGTCCGTTTGGACGCTATAGGATTTGTTTAACGTTTGCCTGCAGCTTTTCACTCAGGCAGTCATTTACTTCCTCCATACTCGGGTATATCAGTATTTATTAGCGAAAAGGAACGGTATACTGGCAACGCTTAAACATAAATTAGAATTTCTCAGGACCACGGAATTGTGTTACATATAAAAAAATTGGACTTACAAATAAATTTCAATAATTTCGCCTCAGAAGATATTTTTAACCAGAAATTTTTAAACCAGTTAATTCAAATGAATCTTTCAAAAGAATAGTTTTGGTACATGATGCTGTTTAATACCAACACGCACACAAACTATAAATGTTTACATATTATGAAAAATATAAATGTGAGAGGACTGAAGATTGTCCACGTGTCAGAGCATCTCAGTAACAAAAAGAAATCGTATCAGCTATATGTAAAAAAATAAAACTTTAATGTAACACATATAAAATGTTAGGTGAGCCATATGAAACAGCATATAGCATGCAATAACACATACACACATATATGTATATATAATACGGGTACTTATTATAATTAATATCTCTTTATATATTTCTTACAGGGGATATAATGACAATATACATTCACTCCAAGAGACTACTCCAGGAACATTTCGGCCAACCTGAGGCTCCTGCCGCCCCGTCAGTTCAGAGTAATGTGAGTTTCCCTGAGGGTTCGCTGGACGAGTTCCTGTCTCAGTACAAGCTTCAGTACCTCCAGTGGCACATCCTGTTTGCCGTGACTTTTCCGTTCGTGTCATACATAGTATTCACTGGCTCACTTACGTGGTACTACGATCTCTCCCGCCAAGACACGGTAAGATGCCTCCTTCTTGCGTATGTGAAGATAAAGTGTATAGATTAGATTTGATATACAGTGAAACCTGAGTAATAAGACCACCCATGGGTCTGGCTGAAAGTGGTTTTAATTCAAATCTACAGGTGGTCTTATTAGACAGGTCAGATATAACCAATGTCAATGCTTTCGGTTCACTCCAGGTAGGTCTTGGTAGACAGGATTTCTTTAAGACAGGCTCCACTGTATATAATGTTCGATTAAAGAACCCATTAAAATACAAACGTAAATTTAAACAAGGAAGTTTTAACGATTAGGTATACAAAAGAGATATACCTTCCAGGTGTGGAATTAGAGGGGGCGCTAAGAAATAGAATAATAAGAATACACGCTTATTATTAAAATCAACAACCAATTTTGCCGTCTCGCACTGTTTTTCTTTTCTATCCTTCTGCATGCGAGAGTTATGTCTGACGTGTCTTGCATCCCGACATACTCGGCTACCTGAGCCGCGGTGCAAAAAAAAAAACTTTTCTAAAATCTTGTATCCGCCCCTGCTTGCCGTACCATACAGGGTGCAGTTTATTTCGTTGGCTTTTTGACATTTTTTAGTTTTGCTTACAAAAATTACTACTTGGTAGACATAATAAGAAACATTAGCAACATGGTCATTTTCAGTTTGTTTATCTTGGTTCTGGAACTTCAAACACATCAGTCTGTGTGATGTTATGAAAATCTGACACAATCAGTTTTCATAGGAAAATTTAATGTAAAAACGCTTATTACCTCTGACAAAACAGGTTTAGCTGGTGACAAAGAAAATATGTCTACCGATTAATCCTCGAAAGAGCGAGAGAGAAAGTGTAATACACTATGGGTTAGATATAAACTTGGCTTCCAAAGGAAAAGCATTTACATTTGTAAATTTTGCAATTTCAATTAATGCAGATTTAAAAAATTTGATTTTCTCATGAAAAATTGTTATCACAGTTGAAAATTGTAATCACGCGTAAAAATATTAGAATCATGTTGTATTTTTTCCATGATATATTCCATCGACTTGTTTCAGCACGTCGAAAGACTGAATTATTTTTATAATTTACAAATATATATATATGCACGTGCATTTGCGTTTGACAATAACATATTATTGCATTGGTATTTGATTTATATTGAATATTTGAATATCAATGCATCGTGTCACATTTGACCAAACCCTGGTTAGCCTTAAATTGAATATGCATTACCTTGTCCAAACAATCTTTTAAGTCAAAATGCAGGAAATGTTTCACCTCAGTATGGTTGTAATAGGTACATAAACATATACAGTAATCTGAGCTTGGTTGGTCTTGACTCGATTGCATTAATGTCAACAATCTTCGAAGATTGTACATAAAGATGCTTATTTATTTATTATTTCAGGCCCACGAATGGAAATGTCAGCCCACTAAGTTCAATACGAATGCCCAGTTGATATCCGGTCTCAAAATAAGCCTTTTCAATATGGCGCTCGGCGGCCTGATCTCCGGATTCATCGCCTGCTATGTTGTAAATGGAGGTAATCAAATTATACTAATTAAATATTTGTGCTTAAAATGTAACATATTAAAAAGACGTATATATATATATATATATATATATATATATATATATATAAATATATATAAATATATATATATATATATATATATATATATATATACAGGGTTTGTAAATTTGCCTTTACGCTATTGACGCATCCTCTCATCATATCAAACTTTCAATCATTTACTTTCGTTTTGACATTTCTGCGGAACGGTTAACCAGTGTTGTTATGGTTCATCGTTCGAACGGTCACTACCGGAAATATTTGCAAATCTTGCTGTTAGCGTGGGACATATTAAAGCTTAAACCGTAAGTCGTTTAAGTTAAACAGGGTAAAATGGCCAAGTGGGGAGGGTATCTTGTTCTATAACTACGAAAGATATGCAGAGCTGTCCCTTATTGGCTGATAATGTTTAATCTAGTTTAAATATTAAGTTAAGTTGAAAAATATTAACAATCTTTCGGCAAACAATTTGTCAAAAAAGATTTCCCTGCTACCTTAAGACGACTTTTCAATAACAGAACAATTTGATACACCCCTGGAAAATCTCGTTCAAGCTTAAGCAAGAGACGCTAAAGTAAAGTATGACATTTGTTGCAGGGACGTGCAAGTTGTACTACAGGATAGAAGATTACGGCATTGTGTACACCATCGTCTCTACTGTTTTGGTGTTCATGATGCTGGAGGGAGGGGCGTACTACTTCCACCGAATGTACCATCTCCCCATCTTCTACAAGCCAATACACAAGTGGCACCATCAGTTCCTCTACCCGGCCGCCGTACAGGCTACGGCTTTCCACCCCATCGAGTTCCTGACCTACCAGGCTGTGCTGGCCTCCCCGATCTTCACCGTGCCCATGTACGCAGGTGAGTGATGTGTGCCGCACAGCAGATCATTTCCACGTCACTTACGCCACCTTGCGGCCACGACTGAGACTGAGTGTTCGGGTCCAGTACACTGAAAACAAAGATCATATTTTGTAATGATAAATGATAAATTTGAATTACCACCTTGGCTTTCAAGGCAGTCGGAGCCTCTGGGTTATAATTTATTCCATTTGACAATAACTTTGAAGAGTGGAATGCAACACATTCAAAAGAAAACGCTCCACATTTTGACTGTCATTTTACATTTCACCATTAGCTTTGATATGATATTGGTGTGTGTGCGTGGGTGAGAGTGGGCATCCTTTCCAGAATTTGCAGAATAAATAATTCACAGCTTACTGCTAGGTCAGTTATTGGGTGCATGTGTAAGATTATTTTGTAATTAAAATCTGCTGATGTAGATACATCTGTCATTCCAGGCTGTTACGTCGTGATTCTCTTTTGGCAATACTACTACGGCATCATGGACCACACCGGCATCAAGTTCACCACCTTCTGGCCATGGCAACCACACACCATCTACCATGACGACCATCACAAGTAAGTGATGTCCTGTTGATATAGTGCTAAATCGCCGACAGTCACTCTTTGGAAATTATTGTGTATCATCTTGTCAGTAGACTCAGTTAGGCTAAACAAATTTTGGTTCTCAGGCACTTTTCTTCAGAAATCAGTGCGGCAGGGTGATATCTTTACCTTTCATTTTATATTTTCTGATAAAAAATAATAAGGGAACAACATATAAATAGCATAATAACATAATAAAACAAATTTTAATAAAAATATTTTTTTTATGTTTTATCGAGAAATGTCCGAGGGGCTGGAGCTAAAATCGGTGAATTCAGTTGTGTGGGTGTCAAATCAGAAACCAACCTTTTTGAGCAACCTAATGAACTATATATTGGATGCTTTCTCGATAATTATTCCAGATAATACAATTTATGATATATCCCTTGTAAGGCCTATTCTACAATTTTTTCCACTTAGGATATTGAAATAGCAATACTTTTTGTGATGGAAGGATGAATGAAATTGCAGAAACAGTGACTGTATAAAAATGGCAGGTTTATAAAGAAAAAAAATAACATAAGACGTATTACAAATCAAATCTCTGATGTAATAAAAACTTATTGCCGATTTTGTTTATTAAAAGAAGTCTTTGTGTGCTAATGATGCGTGTTGACAATTTCAGATATTTCCACTGCAACTATGGCTTCAACACCAAATTCTACGACTGGCTGCATGACACCATGAGGCTGGAAAACCGGACCTACGCCGAAGACATCTTCAACCCCGAAAAACAGAAAACTAAAGCTAAGTAGCCAGAAAAAGCCGGAAGCTGAACCTGCAGAAAACGGATGTTTTCTGGAAACCTAAGGGACTATGAAGGAAACATGAACTATCTATTCTTTATATTATTGTTAGCATGGTATTAGGCTGTCTGTGTACATTTATGGTGTAAAGTCATGTGACCCGTGACGTCATCAAAAGGCCAAACAGTGGAGGGGTAGATCACTTAGGACAAAAGGTGTTTGAATGTTTTTACACTTTGTGGTCTCAGAGGGAACACGTTTGCATTTTCATTTTGAAGTCAACTATACTTATTTACATAATCATATACTAACACTAAAGTACGAGGTCTTTCAAATATTTATTCTTCTTAGAACTTATGGTGTCATATATTTATTGTTTACTGGAATATCATTTTTGTGATGTCAATAATTATTATATAATTAGTTATAGGGAGCGGACCAGGCTATAAGATGAGCGGCCAACATGCGTTTGGCCTATGAATCGAATAGCTTGAGGGCCTCTAGGTTTACATGTCTTGCTACTGGAATAGCTTCAGGTTTCCCCTGCCAGCCTTCGGTATATACCTTATTTTGATAATTTAGGGCATTTGGTGTGTCGGGGGTGACCGTAAATTCAACACAAAACTTCTCCCTTTGTTCTGCAAAAAGCTGTTCAGACCGTAATGCACAGCACCTTTCATAACAGGACTCATTGTTGATGGCGCTTTAAGTAAATAATTTTACATGCAGATAATATTTTTTTAGATTCCAAAATTACGAAAACTTTTGCCCCATTCTTTATGAACAATCTTGTGGATACGTTCCGATTTAGTAAATAAATTAGCTATAACTGTCCAAGGAATTCAGGTACGTTGTACAAGATGATGGTTTGTAATTTGATTCTACTTGCGGTCATACACAGGGGTGGATATATTGGACACAAAGGGTTGGAAATATAGGACAAACATGGGTCGTTATATAGGACACACACAGGAGTGGATATATAGAACACATACGGAATCAGTTATATCTTTCCTTTAACCTGTTGAGCAGGTTGTTATAGAAAGGACTTCTCATTTATGGAGTATGCCACTAAAGTCTAATCTTGTCTTTGTGTTTTCACAAGAGATAAAACATTTTACATTATAACCTGTTTTGTTATGTCTCACATTGATGTACATGGGTGTCAGTCTGCATGAATGTGTATGTGTGTACATATGTCAAGAGAGAGAGAGAGAAAGAGAGAGAGAGAGAGCTGGTTGGTAGTAATAATTTTCTTTCTGGTCTTGTCTGTATCAATGTCATACTGGTCACTTTTGCCCCATTTTCACCTTGAAATCATGATTTTCTATTTGTAGCAACTATTAATAACGTATCGGAAAAAGAGTGTGTGTGTGTGTGCCTGTTTGGGGAGGGGGGGGGGGGGCAGGTTTTCTGGAGTCAAAAAAGCAAATTACAGCAATATCGGCATTCCTATAAACAATAATAATAACCGCAAAATTAAAAAAAGAACACTGGTTAATGTGGGTAAATAGTATGGTATACAACGATACAGCAATTTAATATATCATCAGGAAAAATAAATGTTTAGGGTGAAAGCGCGAGAAACCCACCCTTATCGTTATCGAACTAAGTCCACATCCCTGGCTGCGATATCAGCTTGTGATAATCAAGTGATAAATCTATGTATAATAACATCAAGATAAACAGCGCCATCACGATAATACTATCTTACATTTCAAACTAACGTACATGTTAACAGAGAGATTTTTTTATCATAGAACACTTTTTTTTTTGCAATATTTTCCTCGAAAGGATCTGTGCCTTAGCAGAGTTTCACTATTGGGATATGATCATTGTTCTTTAAAGATTTTTGCCGGTGATTTCCTTAAAGAAGCATTAATTAGGTTGTGGCAAAAAACATTTCCTATAATGGCAATTCCAAACGGATACCACGCTCTTGGTTTGCTAACAATGGTTTGCTCTGTGCGAGCTTGTGGTGTAACCCGGAGAATCCTGCGGTACAAAACAGCGGGTTCGAACGACTGCAGAGAGGAGGAATGTAATAAGGAATATGTTAAACATAATTGCTTTGGTATGATAGGCGACATCTAGCCGAGTCTAAGGCAAAAAAAAAAAATAATAAAAAGTATGGTACTCAGGCACCTCCCGCATCAATTTTAAACCCCCGCATCAATTTTAAACCCCCGCATCAATTTTTTTTTTATTTTTATTTTAAATAGAAACTTACCAATTATGAGCTCCAGGCGCTCGAACATTTCTTTTCAGAAGTTAAAATCAATCAATTTTGATAAAATTTGCTTTGTAATGTAGTGCTTTTACTTGTTTAGCTAAATAAATCAGTTATTATAATGTTTTTCCCTTATCATTTGACATTTTTATCGTAACATACCCCAAAAAATATTAAATAAAATTAAAAAACCGCCAGAACGCATTTATATCTGGAAAAAAGTGCATAAGAACCAACCCTTATTTTTTTTTAGCTAACTGGTTGATATGACAATCGAATGAAAGAGAATGAAAACTGCATGAACAAAAAAGTGGAAGAGTTCAGACCACCGCCAAGGCAGCTCCGTTTCTGCATATTGTAATTATTCGTAAATGGCTGTTTTTAAGAGACTGCTGACAACGTAACGAAGGTGGCTTGACGTACCAAAAGTAAGCACAGGCAATATACAGGGAAACCTGTCTGAAAGACCACCTACTTATTAGGATCAGCCTTGAGTGAATCGGAAACATTCACATTGGTTATAACTGACTTGTCTCATAAGACCACCTGTGAATTAAGACCATTTTTGGCCAATTACAATGGTGGTCTTACAACACAGGTTTCTCTTTATTAATCAAAGCTTTTATAGAAATGTATGTCACGGTTCACCGACTCGATGGTTGCATCAGAGGTCGGCTTTGTCCGTCAGATCAAAGGTGGCTGTTACTCGGTCTGTAAATATTGGACGTGGGAAGGGAGGGATGTCACAGGCTTTCCCTAATATTATTATAGACGATGAAGGGCTTTGATAAAATGCTATATATGTCTGACAATGGTAAAGCCTCTTTGAAATATGCTGGGTCCGAACAGCTGATTGGCCAAGGTAAAACAAATAATCCCCGAACTTATGTCTAACAAAAAAAAAACATTATTTAGCATGAACAGTAATGCCGATCAGTTAGGGGAATACATGTATGTATATTGCAAACTGTCAAAGTTTCAATATTAAAGCTGTGTTCATCTCATGGTAAATATAGAAAGGTGGCCTACTGCTTGTTACACCATGAAAACGTATTTTGAATTTATATATAGGGTGTATAAAGGTGTAGAAAACAGGAGAGATGTAGAAAGATCAGAGAACAAAACGTTATCCGTGCCAGTAAGACCCGTTGACCATGGTCTTGTATCTCCACATGGATGATGGCACGGATCAATTAAGGGATAACAAAGGTTTTTAATAGTTAAACCGCACATAGGATTTAATAATACCAGCCGGCAGTATGCCAAACATTCAATGCTTAATACCGAGTAAATCGTCTCGCCCCGTTTTTTCCCCGTATAACTGCAGGCGAAATTATTATGTATAGTTATGTTCTGAACCGTCGAGGTGTAAAACGCTCGGCTCTCTACGCTGGCGACCCGGGTTCAATCCCTGGATATGAAAGTATGTTGTATTGTGGCCTGTCCAAGGCTGATGGTTTTTTTTCTCCGGTTTCCTCAACCTCTAGACACTACCGAACGCCACCACCTGAGCCATAGAGAGTGCCTTGATAAGTTATAATATCTTTTTGTACAATCCATGTAAAACAATGAAGTTGATAATAATAATGATAATAATAATAATAATAATAATAGCATAAGGTCAGCTGGCATCACCGGCGCACTTGTTCACGTGGCCAGGCTGTTGCGCCCCCTCTTCTAAGACCCCGGATCCGCCCCTGTCTATTTAAACCCTAGCATTAACGCTATGACAGACTGCGGGGACAACTATTCCCTTGGTGTTGACACGAAGTGGTCTTCCTCGGGTGGTGTTACACAAAGGAACACTTATGTGGTAGAATGGTTTACGTCAGCGTTGGGATGGGTCTTCGATCAGTTGTTAGCTATGGGCGTGCCTTGTATTTAACGTAATTATATATACATTATTTATATATATATAGTAGATAGTAGAACCCATGCATTCATGTACAATATTGGATTAGGATCTGGATGATTGGCCTTGGAAAATGGAAACTATGTTTAACAAACTGTTCGATAAGAACGAGACCTTTCATAAGGCCGTCCGCCTGGGGTCTTTATAGCAACGATTGAATTACTGTAAACGATCAAGACGAGTAATTAGTGTGAGCCGGTTTGAATATGGATTATACGGGTATTATGTGAGGCTTCCTTGATCATTACGACTACCTATGACGTTTCCGCAGAGATACGCGTCCCTGTGGGCGCCACGGACATTTTGAAAGCTGCATGTTGTACCTGGTTAAGGACATCTGGCTAAATGATTAAACTAGCCCTGTTCTCCTAATTGGACAGGCCGTTGTTCTGGCAGGGTGCAGGGTCAATGGAACTGTTTCTTAACTTGAAAAGTAGTCCAGGCTGCTAGATTTATGTTTCATCAGTGCAAGCCCAGGAGATATACAAACTTCATGACGGCATCAAAGGTCAACTCCCAGCCCTTAATACCAATAAATGGCTTTGGCCCCGCGCCTTGGATCGCTCTATCTGAACAAAAAAGTCACCCAGATTACTTTCAAAATTTAATATAAAATTCCTTTAGTTGTCTTAATCCTGAAAAATAATTCAAACCAACTTAAGTTTTTTTAGTGAAGTTGCTCACTTAAAAATCAACCCTAACGGCGGTTAAAGCTTCACACTTCCCTGAGGAAGTATACTGATTGTTACAGAGATTACGGTTCCTTCTTCATACTGTCAAGTCTTTAGCAACTAGCTACGCTTTCACAGACCTTGATTCAGTGAGCCGTTCTGGTGTCTATTTTTTGAAAAATGAACAAGACAATTGAACAAATCAAATGACTCGAGTACACTTGTTCTACGCGGACGTCTGGTGTAAACGTTTAACTTGCCGGGAAGACATTGTGAATCTATAAATAATCAAATAAAGCCATAGAGTAGCTCGCAGCATTTATTTCTGTGAAAGCGTAGTTAGCAATCACGGACATGACAGTACGAAAATGTTATACGGTTCACTATTTGGAAACTTCTCAAAACTGATGAAATTTAAGTAGAGACCCATGTGTTATATCGCTCAGCACATCAACATAATCATTCTGTGGCATAATAGCCTACTGTCAGCAAAGACTTACTTACAGAGTCTTACAAGATAATCTAAGAAAAAAGACATGAGACTTGTTGTAAAACCTAAACATCGGTTGGGTCTACATTTTTTCCTTTAGTGGTTATAAATGAAAAGGTTATATAGATGCGAATAAGACAATCCTCTTATTTTTACATTATTATATTTTTATATTATATTTATGATTCAATACTAACGCTTATATTATTTATAAAATATCTTTGAAATATCACCCGTTAATGAAGTTAATCTATGATGGTCTCAACTGATATACCAAGAGTAAGTTATTTTGTTGTTTTTTGTAGAGGTAACCGCCTCCATCTTTGTGCTCTCTGATCTAATTTTTAATCTAAGTATGTAAAGAATTCCATTTCGGTTTGGGACTACGTGACAGGAAGGTTGCATTCGCTTCCTGTCATAATTCTGTATACTGGTGGCACCCAGATCAGACCATCCTAGATTGTTTATAGGGCTGTAACAGTTCCTGAAGGTAAACTGGTGCTATGTTGTATTTACCCATTGTTGGCAATGATTCTTGCATAGCATATTAATCATGGACAGTTTATCATTTGCTAAAATATGATGGCACCACATTTATTAATTTTCTCATTTTTGGCATTTTTCCCATTATTTTTGAGACGGTCAAATGACAGGAATCTTGTCATCAGTTCCTGATCTGTGGTTTCATCTGTAAAGTTCTGAAACCTAGTATATGTATTGATCATGACAAGTTTAATCAGCTCCTGAAGATCCTGTAGTGCCACTAGTTTTATCAGTTCCTGCAGTTCCTGTAGTTCCACCTGTAATTTTCTTTTTAAGGCATTTTCCCCCATTTGTTAGACTGCAAAATTACAGCCATGATGTCAATTTCTCCGGTGTGGTTTCATCTTTAATCTGTTGTCATTATTGATTATAGATCGTTTTGTTAGTCATTTTTTGATTATAGTTCGTTTTAGTAGTCATTTAGTTTATAGATGGTTTTATAAGTTTGTTAAAGGTGCCCATTCACCTACGTTTTGAAAAAGAATATTTTGATTTCTGGATTCCTCTTTGTATATATAAATGATCTAAGGGGAACTTTGGTTGTGAAAAGTTCTGCGTGAAGGATGTATGAACTTGTTTATAAACAACATGTTTGTAAACACAGCAATGTTGACAAACAAGAAAAACATGAAACCTCAGGTGGTAGGTTGCATGTATGCGGTGGTAGAAAGGTCACTTGTTGCAGAACGCGATTTGCAAAGCTCTGCCTTATCTGACTAGCTGCCACATGCCTTTGTTTTGATTATTTTGGCTGGCCCCCACATATTATAAACACGTTGATATAAATAAAACAGGCAGCATGTGTATGGTGATATCCACTTTTTCTGGCCTATTTTATAAAAGCTCCAAGGGATTACCTTTATTTTATAAAAGTTTGATAGGTGACTGGGCCCCTTTAAGATTTGTAGTGGTACGTTCATTTGTACTATTTTCTTTTCGATTTTCCCCCTATATTTGAAACCCTAAAAATCATAGCAATCGTATAAGTTTCTCTTCTGTGGTTTAATATAGTGTCCTGGAACCTCTTATGATTTGGTAAAATTATTCATTTATATTAGCTGGAGGAGACTGGTATCTCTAACCTGTATTTTTTAACTATTTTTTATACCTACAGCATAGGTGTCAGTTTCTCAGTTGTGATTTCATCTGGTGTCTTGAAACCCCTTATATTCATTGATTATTAAGACTTTTTTTTAAGATTAGTGGTGCCACCTATATATTTTTCTATTTTTCATGCATTTTTCCTTCAGTTTCTTGGGACCAACAAAAACCAGCAATTGTAACAGTGTCTCAGCTATGGTTTCATCTAGGGTGGTAATGACTGGTCACTGGTGGCACCATCTGTATTTTTTTTTAAATTTCTTAATATTTTCCTCTGTATTTTACGACTCTAATATAGCAATCCTGCCTGTTACTCAACTTCTGAAACTTGGATGTCATGCATAAAACAACTCGTAAATGAAAGAATTAATATTCAGGGAGGTCCTGGAAAATTCTCTGTGGAAACCTGAAATAAGCAAGATTATATTCTGTAATATACATGCCGAAAACTCTTTTTTACTATTAAAAACAGTTGTAAATGTTCAGCAATGACCATTGTAATAATCGCTGATGCTGAATATTGCCAGTTTTAGATTTTGGATTCTTGTCTACCAGAACATAAGTAATTAGGTCACCATGACCTCATTTGCATAAATTAAAGGATAATTGTATAGTGCTCTCAGGACTACCAGTATAAAACACACATGTAATATCATAGACACAACCAACACGCCTATCAGCTTAGCGTCATGACCCATGGATCACTTGTATTGGTTTCGGTGTGTGCAGGATAAGAGTTCAGAATTACCTGCAAAACTCAGAGATGATGAATTTACTTTTTTTCTCACCCCAAGCTATTAATATTATTTTTGTCAGACACATCATTCATTATTCCATGCAGTTAAATATATACATACATGCATGTGCACTGTACTTCATCTCAGTATATATGATATGGTGATTTAAAGTTCTGGATTATGAACTCAGTGTAACGTCCCTTTGTGAACAATTAATTTCAGTCTGCATATAAACACTCATAAATCAGGGGCGGATCCCAACCCCCAACCCGGGAGGACTAATGGAAACCTAATAAAATGGGTCCAAAGGTCCGGAAAAGGGGGTCCAGACCGCAAAATCTTAAATAAGATTGCTTCAGGTGAAAAAAGGGGGGTGGGGTGGGGTCCGGACCCCCTTGACCCCCCCCCCCCCCTCTGGGATCCACTTCTGTTAATACAAAAGCCTACAAAAATTCGTCGATGGCTGTTTAAGGGATTGATGTGAAAAGCTTAACAGATGAAGCTAAACAGAAGTTTAAAAAAAATTCAGAATAGTTACACAAGGAATATCAATTATCCCTTTTATTGGGTGTTATTACACACCAGACCGACTGGCTAGGTACATATGCACTTAAAATGATCTTGTTTGACTGTGATAGGAACAAGAACTAATCATAATGTGGGTTTCAGTGAAGGTGGCCGCCCAACACGTGGAGAGTAGTGAGCAAAATGTTTTGTTATGTCCTTAGCGGAGGACACTGGGGTGCCGCAAGTTCACGGTTTGACGTCCAGATAGCCGGAAGAAATCAATACATGCAGGAATTTACCCAGGACGAAGGAAAAAAATTTAAATAAATCATAAATTCGGAAGAGACGCGTTTTCCAATTTAATGATTATAATTCATAAACTATAATTTTTGAATATATATATATATATATATATATATATATATATATATATTGAAATCATACAGTTGATTACACGATATCCCCTTGAATTCCTTCTGAGCTAATTAAGGCTTCCTGAGCTAATTAATAGTTCCTGAGTATATTCAACTAATGGTGGAAAGATTTAGTGGATGCAGATACTGTGGGAAAGTTCAGGAAACCAAAGCAAAAAAGTCCCTTATAAAAGACTAGGTGTAAACTAATGGGATCTAATCTTGGAGATCTTGGTTGATTTAAATTTGGTATTAATTATCAACCATACTTAACTGGACAAAGAAAATGCTAGTATAGTAGTATATAGCGTAAATTCTTATCCTTGTTTTGAAAAGGTAAATTAAATATGAGCCTACGCCAGACAGCCCAGAAAACCTTTACGCCTGGTGTGTTACTAAGTCCCCTTTTTATCCGTGGGAAAGAAACAGCATAATTATATGTACGAGCATATTACTCCGGGTTCAGTGAATGACAACGCTGGGGTTCGTCGCAGCAGTAGTCATTAACACGGACAGATTGGCGGTGCTCTCTGGATATTCGGACAGCATTACACTACTGGTTTAACTATGAAATTACACCCCCAACTAATGTCAGAATCACTAATGAACTAATGACAACACGGACTTTAGTCAATAACCGGTAGTAAGTGCAAGAAGCCCGGTGAGCCAACCTGTCATCCCTTTAATGAAATACTTGGATTCGCCTGTCGTTCAACGCGTCAGAAGCCCAGGTAAACCACGGGGGTGGTTCACTCAGGAAACTGTCTATCCCCGCTCTTTTAGGGGGCGAAATTCTGTCAAACGAGTATTTGGAGGAGACAGCAACATGGAGAATGACAAAGATTCCAAGAAGGAGTCGGCCCACGGCGGATTCCTTGTAACTGTGTACGCTAAAATTGCAATGGTGTTCGGAACGCTCGGCACTGTTGTCTTGGCAACGTTTCTCAGAGGTGAGATTTCACATGCGCACGAACCTGTTTACACACAGAGATATACTTTCACACAAAAACAACGGGCGTGAGCTTTTACGATAGAATACCCTCCCCCCCCCCCGACGTTGGGCAGTTAAGGTCGGGTACATATTTTTTACCTGTTCATGGTTAGGCATATTTGAATAGTCTCCCAGTTAAACTGATAAACATTACAGAAAAAATAGCATTGGAATCCCCATTCATAACCTTATTGATAATCTTCAAGGAATCAGATAAAAAATATTACCACTAGCGATGAGGTATTTTTGAGAATATCTGCTTTTTAAGATCATTGTGAAATCAGACTTGCATTTTACCACAGGTTTTTACAGCTGAACATACATGTATACGCATGCATGCATACACGTTATGTCATTAATCGCAGCCCCGGTACAAAAAGTATGAAACATGCAGGAAGAACAAAGGATTTACGCCCGAGTGGTGTTTAAGCAAATTGAAATGTTTTGTTACATAGAATGCCCGGAAGTAAGGCATATCTTAATGCAGATTATATATTGCAGGTCATATATTAAAACATTAAACCAGGAAATTCATGCAAAGATATTGTAAATACTTGAGTCTGTATGTACCCTGTATAGGAAATTCTCTCTCACACAGACATAATTTCAGACACCGGTTTTCCTTAAGTCTTGATAATCTTAATAAAAGGAAAATTGCCACTGACAACGGTTGAAACAGAAAATATGGTAAGATTGATGAGTGTAATCAGTAAAATTTTCCGCGAATGGAGTATATGATTATGTAGACACTGTTCTTGCTTCATACAGATAATAATAACACCAGTATAATTATGGCTGCGAAAACTGCAAACAAGCATAAGCCTAGAAAATTATATGTTTAGAAATCTGGTCTGTACCGTTTTTTACTTGCACATAAACAGGCGCATATTTACAGTGACCAAACTGATCCTCATTTATATTTTTACCATTATTAGAACAAAGTTTATTAATCAACAGTATAAAGAAGATAATCTAAGAAAAATAATCGCTCGAATTCACTTAATTATTTTGTACTATATGTATCGCATGCATAATTTTCTTAAGTATACACACGCAACAAAATCATATGTATCCATTATTAAGTAACTTGTAGTTATGTGGCCGCCCTCCCCTACCCTGAGACAAGATTTTTGATGTGGACAAACTACTGATAGAAAATTGTACTATTGGCCCATAATTCATGAACCTTTTCTGAAATTGACACTGCCAATACCCGAGAACAGAAATATAGGACACAGTTACTTTTTTTGTGTATATATATAAATATATATATATTTATTTCCAAGGTCTAATTGTTACAATTAATGCCATGCCAAGGTTCAGACTTCTGAGCTCCTTGGGTACTCTGCGGGACCTATACAGGGGCGGATCCAGGACATAGAGGTCCGACTTAGTAGGACTAATGACAAAACCTAAAAAAAACACAGGTCCGGAAAGGGTGGTCCAGGCCGCAAGATTTGATAAAAAAAACCCCGAATAACGGTTGAGGCTGCTGAAAGGGGTGGGGGAGGTCCGAACCCCCTGAACCTACTCTGGATCCGGTTCTGCTATATATTATCTGAGTTACCAGACAAAAAAAAACACATATGTCATCACTCATAAAACACATATGAAGTCACTCTTTTTTTCCGACCTGATAAGCCTACGTGCGTGTATTTGCATGAAAGTATGTCAGCACCTTATTAACCTGAGCAATATTAGAAAACACAACAAGTATTGACAGGGGAGGAAGTTTACATTGTAAATGACTCCTATTCATCGAACATACGGAACGGTTATCTTTGAACCTGGCCCTATTTATACCATTCTTTGCGTGTCTATATGAACTCGCTCAGCTGACTGTAAGCTAAATTGATCGGTCAGCGTCCGTCCGTCCGTCTATCTATTAGACTCGCACGTTTGGACACCGATGTTCCTAGAAACCTGTAACTGAATATCCCGGGAGGTCAATACAAAATCTCCTCGGAAACCTGAAAAAAGGTCACTGTGATTTATATCCTATGGAGCTATGGGGCTTGTAAGTACCCCCAGAATAATTTTACAGACTCATGTATCTTGATAATTAATGCATCGATTGCCCTGAATCATGCCTTGAATATTAAGCATGACAAGGTTTATTCCTAAAAACTGGTGGCGCCACTTGCATTTTTCATATTTTTTTACGATTTTTTTTAGCTGCTTTTGAGATCGGTAAATGACAGTAATTATGTCAGTTTCTCGACTGTGGTTTCATCTAGTGTCCCAAAACCTGGTGTGTTTATTGGTTATGACTGATTTCTTTAATTCCTGAATACAGGTGGCGCCACATATTTTTCTTTATGATTTTTTCCTTTATTGTGTGACTGCCAAATTAAATTGATACTTTCAGATGCTGTAGTTTCATCTGGTGTCATTATACCTTGTGTGCTATTAGGGCCCCGCTTAAATAAGTTAATGCCCTATAGTAATCACCTTGTCCGTCTGTCCGTCTGTTCGTCTGTTCGTCTTCCTGAATGTCCGTAAAATGTGTTTCCTGGTGATAACTCCGGTTTGGATCGACATATCAATTTAAAACTTGAATTATTTATGGCCCACCCCTAAAGCAAGATCTTTATTGATTTTTCGGTCATTCGGTCAAAGATCAAGGTAACAGAACCATCTTATTTAGAAAGACTGTGAATGCATTTAAAGCCAAACTTTTCAACCCTATAGGTGACCTTCAAATAGAAGATCAACCTGATCATTAAAGGAAGAACCTTTTCGATTTTTGGGTCATGAGGTCAAAGGTCAAGAATACAGGATCCACTTCTATAATTGTGGATGCATTTTAAGCCAAATTTTTAATCCCAAACCTTCCATCTTCGACATTTTGCTCACCTGCAAATAGCGGAAGAAAATCATGGATTTCGGAGTCACAAGATCAAAGGTCGAGGTCACAGAGGGCATCTCTCCACATATTTGTTTCCTAATGATAGCTTCAGTTCGGAATGAAAAAAAATTGAAAATTTAGATTTTTTCCTAACGCCCTTTTATTTCAGTTGATCAATTTTCTCCAATTTATTCCTTTTTTTATTATTAACATGCATATTACAGTCACCAAGTTCAGATACCAATACAAATATGTAATTTTGGGAGGCTAACTGTTGCACCATTTCCAAATGTTAAGTTTTTATAAAAATATTCTCGCAATAAATTTCAGCTGAGCTCCGTGACCCACAGGTCCCTTGTTTTTTCCAAAGTCCGTCTTGTTTTTCACTGACTGTACATTTTAGCTCAGTTAACTGAAAGTCATCCGAGCTATAGCGATCCCTCTTTGTCCGTCGTCCGTCTGTCTGTCCGTTAACAAGACAAAAATTGTAACCATGTACTGGACCTAGAATCTTCTAACTTGACATCCAAGGAGATCAATGGAAACCAAAAATAAGGTATCTGTTACTCATATCTTTCCATATATGGGACTCTAAAGTACCCCCAGAATAATTAAAAAATTGATACAAAAGCTCCAGTATCTGAAGAACTATTGCATTGATCACCATGATTCTTTGCATGCCTATTAAACATGGAGTGTTTCATCATTACCTGTTGACTAGTTTCACCACGTGCATTTTGTCTCAAATTTTTGCGCATTTTTTTCTCAATTTTAATGACCTTCAAAAATGTGGTTGTTTGTTTACAGGGGACAAATCGTAACCATTGGATTTAGAATATTCTGTCTTGACATCAAGGGAGGTCCAATAAAAAATCTCCATGGAATCCTGAAATTAGGTCTCTGTTACCCGTATCCTCCGAGTTATGGAGCTCCGATGAACTCCCCAGAATAATTAATAATTTGTTACATAAGCTCCAGTATCCGAACAACTAATGCATTGATCACCATAATTCTTGGCATGCATATTCATCATCGAGTGTTTCATCAGTTCCTGAGACTGGTGGCACCACCTGGATTTTTTTTTCAAATTTTACGATTTTTTCTCTATTTTTTAGACCTTTAAAGATCGTAACAATTTCACCTAGAGTCTTCTAACTTGACATCCAGGGAGGTTCATGAAAATCTCCTAAGAAACCATAAAATGAGTCTCTATTACCCATATCTTCTGAGCTAAACTTCAGTTGAATGGGAATACCACTAACAAAATTTGGTATTCAAATGATAAATTCGTTTCGTGATCGTCTTCTTAGTCAGCTGAGCGTCATGACCAATAGGTCACTTGTAAGTGTTATTTGCAAATGAACAGATATGCGTTTTGTGTAGGAGTACACATAGGCAACCTACGTGAGAGTCATTAATCGTTAATGCTGAGTTTACACTAGACCACGATTATTTCCGATTTGGTCATTTTATATAATAGTGTTCAGATCCCATCTCACCAAAATCGTGCATGGTGATCGCTACGGATCTCCATGATCGTGAGACATCTTTATGGGGGTGCTAAAATTCTAAGCCTGCTTAAAATTTTGCCACCATCATCCCGTTTAATTTAAATCTTTCACAGCGTAGTAAAGCCTATTACAGCGCAGTATAATATCCATGTTTCCTCTGTAAAGTCACTGGACGGACTGATGAATTGATAAATCTGCGTCCGTTTTATACCGATCATGTCCCAATCGTTTTTTTTTTATCAGAAGGCAACAACAGGTAATAGAACTATTTGAACGTATATAAGGGAACGTAGGAAAGTAGAAGAGATCGTTGGTCCATATCGTAAAATATCGCAACGGATCGTCATAGAATTAAAACAGATCTTCATAGAATGTAACTGATCGGTTGTCCAATCGTTGTAGATATTGTCCAGGAACTTGTAATGTGGTCAGTTTACGCGAGAAACTTACCGTAACCAGTATACCGCGGTTTTTCAATGCAAAACAGTGTAAGTTCCAAAGAGCAAATTTTCTTCAAAATAAAATCCCAGTCGGTCGTCAGAGAAATCCAGCTGCCTTTTTCAGCGTTAGGAAATATATAGTTTCTTTGTGTGATTAAGCTTGGTTATATATATTCCGGATAAATATTTGTGAATTTCATAAAATCACGTTTGAAGTACATAATCCGACCAATGCTGAAATTCAACATTTACGTACAGTTGCAGAATTTAACAGTCTTATATTTTCTGAGAAGAAACATGATTTCTTGCAAGGCCTCATGGCTGAAACCTTCCCTAAGTTGGAAACAACATTTATATTTGCCAAATTAATGGCACGAGTGTTGGTACACATTCAGGAATTTTGGTTGTGAATTTTTTAGCATTAATATACAAGATGGATTTTACTACTTTCAATAAGGAAAATTTTTGTAATATGATCTGATGAGCTCTATTTGTTGCGGCTAATCTCATGGGTAAAGTGAAGTTTCAACTTTTACAAACCATCTATTCTTAATAGACCATGTTAATTATGTGTTGTGTCCTGGTTGAATTAAATCAAATGGGTTATGTTCTATTTTAAGGGGATTTGATAACCGTGTACATTCACTCAAAGAGACTGCTTGAAGAACATTTTTGGGTGACCAGAGATGAAACTCCGCCGCCTATCAACAAAAACCAAAGTTTTCCTAAGGGTTCGCTTGACGAGTTTCTCTCTCAGTACAAACTTCAGAACTTACAGTGGCACATCTTGTTCGCCATGACAGTTCCTTTGATATCGTACATGGTCATCACGTCTTGTATATATTGGTACTACGATGTTTCACAAAAAGAAAATGTAAGTATATTATATCGTAATAATATTTTAATATTGAATGCAGTTAAAAAAGGAAGAACCAAAGAGGATATTTAGCTGCTTATCTAGTAGATGTTAGGATTATCTTTGAAGTGTTTCCACAGCCTGTATATTATACTACAAATTATTCTGTTTACGTGTTCCTACTTTTAATGATAAGATATACAAGTTAAGAGTAAAAATAATCAGAGAAACTTATAGTACCGTTTTAAATGATATGAAGAAGATTTAACATAAAACACAAAAGCATACAACAAAAAACATACAAAAATGTTCAGTATATTCAATAAAAGATATACACCAATAAAACATATATATATATATATATATATATATATATATATATATATATATATATATACAAGAAATACAATTTCTCATAATTTTCAACATAATTAAAGCAAATTGTGTTAAAAGGGGTTTCTGTATTAACCACACCACACTCTGTCTAATCACAACAATGTGCACTATAAACAACAACCTCTGCTCTTTCAGGCGAAAGAGTGGAAATTACAGCCTACCAAATTTAACACGAGGAAACAGTTGTTGAAGGGATTCAAAATAGGATGTTTCAACATGGGAGTGAGTGGGCTCATTTCCGGAACAATTGCCTGCTATGTTGTGAATGGAGGTAACTGCTTGTAAACATTTATTATATCAGCATGAAAACAGAAGTCACAAATTCCATAGTATATGCAATCCACAACACAAACCAGCTACACAGAATGTTAACTTATTGCCTCTTTGATATTTTGTGTGTGAAAGATTTTCCTTTGTCGGCTTTGCTTTAAATTTTCGCCCTCATCAATAATGTTGAATTCTTAATTTTGTTATACATGTCATCAAAAAGGGATTGCGTTACACATAATGAAATAAAGATTTATAATATATGTATAAACTATGACGATAACAAACCATCAGGTTAACTTTTATACGTTAATAAATATGTATAACTGCATACTGATACATGATTCTGGAATATGTAGGGCCAATTTTGGATTTATTTTTATGAAAGGTCTACATTCGAGACAAATATAATGAATCATCATTTTTTCACATACATTAACGTAAAATTCCTAAGCGTCAAGTTCAGTTATTACTAGCATAATGATTCCGTAATTATATCATCGTGAAAGATTCAGCTAAATTTATAACTTAATACATCTGTCATGCAGTTGCTGGGAAAACCAAAAAAAAAACATGAACAAGAAGGAAACTTACTGTATATGGTATATATTGTTTGTAGGTTACTGCCTGTTGTACTACAGAATTGAGGATTACGGTATTGTGTACACCGTACTGTCTACTGTCGGTGTGTTCATGATGCTGGAAGGATTATCCTACTACTTTCACCGCATGTACCACATCCCGATCCTCTACAAGCGTATGCACAAGTGGCATCACCAGTTCCCGTACCCCGCTGCACTACAAGCCACCGCCTTTCACCCCTTGGAGTTCGCCAATTACCAACTCATTCTGGCCGTGCCGCTGTTTACAGTGCCA
The DNA here is from genome assembly GCA_026874595.1 of Sipunculus nudus. Lineage (NCBI taxonomy): Eukaryota > Metazoa > Annelida > Sipuncula > Golfingiida > Sipunculidae > Sipunculus > Sipunculus nudus. The sequence goes on from CM049307.1 coordinate 62,642,660, forward strand.
ACGTATGCAGGTTCGTTGAAACATTGCTTCTGTTTAGTGGCTTCATGTAACCTTTTGAGACTGACTTAGACTGATTTAACTAAGCTATATCCTTTTATGTCTTCATTAATCATACCGAACTTTCTTGTACATGTATCCATTTGCAACTAAAATAGCAATCGGTACCTCCGCAAAGAGAATTACAATCTTGTTGGATCCTTCCACTTGTTCCTGATCCGCAGTGAGATAAAGCCAGCCATTCACCTACCTTTATATATGTATATTTTTAATTTCTGGCTTACTCTGTTGATATATAAATGAACTCTGGGTAATTCCTATAAAAAACAGTTCTTGTAATCCCTCTGTGACAGATATATTAGCTTGTTAATCTATAAGCTAAACGAAACAATGTTGACAAACGGAAAAATACAAGTAACTTATAGTATTTTTGTATATTTTTGCTAAAGGTCCAAAATTGCAGAACGCCATTTGGAAAACTCTGGTTTGTCTGACTTGCTAGCAGATGTCCTTGTTGAATGTGTTTGCATTATTTTGGCGGCCCCCCACATGTTATAAACATGTTATGGATAAACAAAACATATTACATGTGAAAAGTGGAATCGGCGTTTACGGGTCAATTTTTATCAAAGGTTCGGATTATCGTAAGTTAATAGATTTTAATTGTCGGATTAGGCCCCTTTATTGCAAAACAATAATTCATGGAAAATATTTCTGTTGACAAAACAAAATCTTGCTGACAGAAATACCAGCAAACCACCCACAAAGAGACAAAGGGGAAACATGCCCTCCTTTGCGGCGGTAATAATTCTGTGCTGCGTTGCTCTAACAATCAAAGAACATGTACGCATTCTATGAATTTCACAAAACTGAATTAATAAATTTATATACTTTTTCCAAATGTACATAATTTAATGTACTATATATACACAGAATCTGGTGTTTATATGAAACTCATTCTCCCTAAAGCTCCCACCGTCTTTTTCCTTGCTTAACACCAGCATATAATCATTTGCAGTCATCTATGATCTTTTTCACTGACTGATTTCAGGCTGCTACATTGTGTTTCTCCTATGGCAATACTACTATGGTATCGTTGACCACAGCGGCATCAACTTTACTTCAATATGGCCTTGGCAACCACCTGTCAAATTCCATGACGACCACCACAAGTAAGTTGATATAACCAATACACGAGTGATGAACAATTGATCTATTTTCTGTTAAATTTGGTTAGAAATGTGAATACTTGTGAACATCAATGGGTCTTCCCTGATTATTTCCATTTTGAGAAAATAGTTAAACTATTAAAAAGAAATCAATTAAAACTATATTTTCGACTCTTGTATTTATATACAGAGAGCAACACCCATGATGCTACTAATAACAAAATCAAATATGAAAAGTAAATTTAAACCTATTTTTGCACTCTAAATGTTACCTTGAACAATTATGATAATACAAATATGTCATATACCATACGCAACAGCAAGGGATCAGGCTTTCATAACAGCTTTACTATTCAAATCAATCAGAGAGGTTTGATTTTGCTTTACAAAATATTGTAACAGGACAGTCATTTAAGGTAAAAAAAACCTCTCTAATAATTGCAAGTCTGATAAATGCAAGCCTCCACCCTTCATGTATTCGGCCAATATTCCTATTCGTACATAAATGACTGCACATTTGTGAATATTCCTTGATAACGTTTCTTAATACGGCTCATGTGAAGGATCCACACAAAAATCCCATCGATATTTTCCATCAACGAAATGCGCAGAAACTTTTGTTAGATTACGTTCATGATTGTTTCAGTTGTTTTAAGCACACAAACACACACAACCTCAAACGTGGATGAATGCTTACCCCCTTGGCGAAGGCAATAACCCTGGAATCGCTTGTGTTTTTATCAGGTATTTTCATTGCAATTACGGATTCAATGTCGCCTTTTACGACTGGCTTCATGACACAACAAGACGCGCCAACCGGAAGTACGCCGAGGACATCTACCACCCGGAGCAGCAGCAGAACAAAGCTGCACAGAAACAAAATTGAGAAAATAGCGTCACGTGACCAGTTAGGTCATGTAGTTAACATTTATTTAATCTGTGTGAACAAAGATGTTATCACCGGAGGTCTCAGTTGCAAACGGGAGATAAGTGCATTCAGAAATTCCTCAGTGGACAATAAAATTGTGCATGCCGGACGTGCAAACGGATATAAATTTTACAGCTTTGGAAGATTTATTCCATTAGTGATCGGTTATGACTGATATTTCATGAAACGGCAGTTGTTTAAGTTTTTGTTTTACAGGTTGTTAACGTGTTTTTGCAAATGTGTAGATCAAGCTATGTTGTAGATATGGTCTTCATATACGTATTAATGTATGACCAGTATGTATACCCGTGCTGTTTTATTAAGATTGTTACAATGCAACTTAGATAGGCATTCATTACTTATGTTTATTTAGGGAAAACTCATATTGTGTATACAGTATGACCAATGACGCATGGAGAGACATTTTTCACGCTGATTGATTCTTCTGTATGTCCTATATGTGAATAAACAATGTTGTTATGAATTGGTTTTGATATATTCGCCTTTCTGTTCGATTACATTGAGAAAGCAAAGGAGAAATGTTATTTTGAATAACAAAGAACAGTGCAACTACGCCTGACGACCACCCCACTGTGACAACCACCACCACTAAGTTGCCACTTTTTGGTCCCTGACTAATGTTAATCTACATGAAAACCCCCTTACACGACCCCTTTGACTGGTTCCGCAGGTGGTCGTGTTAGCGAGATTTCTGTATACATTTCTTTCAATGAACACTCCACGAACTCATAAATTACAGCTAAGTGTGATTGATTCCGTAGTGGCCGGACGTGCGCCCCTAAAAGCGACGACGAGAGTCTATAGACCGCCTCAGAGGGACCGAAGTAGTCATATGAAAATGGTGGTGAAAATCTCGACGAGGAAAAAGAACTTCATTTTGAACAACGCCTGCCCATTGGCACGTATCGTGTCAGCCTATATATTCCACGCCAGCCCTCAGAATTGTGTATTTATGATTGGTTCACCAACTATGCGACCATGCATGCATGTTAACCGACAATAACAAATTACCATGGTATATTTCCCTGCATGTTTGTCGGATTTATACCTGGAAAAAAATATTTCTCAGGTGTTTTGCGGAAACGATGAGACTGGAAAACACATTAGTTTGGTCATTCGCGTTTTGCATGTGTCAATAACTATCTAGGAGCGTAATAGTATAGGATCACTAGCAATGTACAGCGATAATGTTGTAATAGTATAGACGGTCAGTATATATATAGAAAACCAGGAAGGGCTTGATACATAAGAAATGACCGGGTGAGTTTGGTGTTGGCAATTCACAGATCAGACGAGTGCGCGCACGAGCCTTATCTGTGAAATTTTCCACACCAGACGAATCCCGGACGAAAAAAGGGTTCTTACATAACTAGTGGGTCATATATATATATATAAGTAAAGATTGAAACCAAAATGTCAATCCAAACTGGAGTTAGCCTATAATCCGGAAACAAATATGTGAACAGATGGCCCTGTGTCCTTGACCTTTGACCTTGTGACCCCAAAATCAATCAGGTTCTTTCCTTTTGGCAGGTCAGCCATATGTGCAAGATGGAAGGTTTGGGATGAAAAATTTGGCTTAAAATGCATCCACAATCTTACTAAATAAGTGGGTCCTGTGAACTTGACCTGTGATCTCATGACTAAAAAAAGTCAAAAGAGTTATTAGAAGTGGGCCACATATAAGTCAAGTTTGAAATTGATATATCAATCCTAACTGGAGTAATCATCAGGAAACAAATTTGACGGACATACAGAAAGACGAACAGACAAACGGACGGACAGAGAGGGTGATTAATATAGGGCATCTGCTTATTCAAGCAGGGCCCTAATAATCACACATATTTCAGGACACTGATGAAACCACAGTTACGAATCTGATAGGATCAATATAATTTGGCAGTCTCAAAATAAAAGAAAAATGCATCAAAAGGAAAAATATAGGTGGCGCCCGCACTCTTCAGGAATGAAGAAACCAATCATAATCAATAAACAAACTGGTCTTCAAGACACTGGATGAAACCACAGCTGAGAAACTTATATAACTACTGTCATTTTATGGCCACAAAAACAGTAAACATTAGAAAAATACAGCTGGCGCCACCAAGCTTCCGGAACTGACAACCCTAGTCATGATCAATATTCAAGGCATGATCCATGGCAATCCAAGCATTAATTATCAAGTTACTGGAGGTTTTGTATCTAATTTTTAATTATTCTATGGGCTACTTACGAGCTCCATAGCTCGAAGGATATAGGTCGCAGTGACCTAATTTCAAGTTTCCGAGGAGATTTTTTTTTGTAAACCTACATGAATATTCATTTACGGGTTTCTAGGTCCAACGGTGTCCAAATGTACCAGTCTAACAGGCAGGCAGACAGACAGACGAACGGACTGACGGACGCTGACCGATCGAGTTAGTTGATTTACAGTCAGCTGAGCGAGTTCATATAGACACGCAAAGAATGGTAAACATAGGGTCAGGTTCAAAGGATAAATGGTTACGATTTGTGCCCTGCAAACGGACGGCCTGACGGACGACGGACTAAGAGCCCTTCCTATACTTTAGTTGACTTTCAGTCAGCTGAGCTAAAAAGTGATAAGAAAACAATAGTTCTGACACTAGCATGGTATGGAAAAGTTCCGAAACTAGCATAGTATGGAATGCCATACCAGGTTAGTTTGAAATCCTTGTATTTGCCATTGTATCAAGTGATTACATGACCGCCGTCATGACTCAAAGGTAGCCTTATCGGTCTAGCTGGAATGTCAGCCGAGTTGTGTAATTATCGAGGTTGATGAATTTTAATTATATTGGATCCAAGCCAGCAACAATACGGAAAGTGGAGAAATCAGGAAAGAACCTCGGCGATTTGCCCTTATCTTTGTTTTGCAGGTTCTAATTTCGGATTATCGTTACCCTGCAAATAACAGATGATTCAATCGATAGGCAACGGGGTGATCTTTTAAACGTAATGTTTAAGTATGAATGCTAGGAAAGGTTGCTCCATCCACGCAAACCTTTTCGATTATGCCGTAAAAAAACAAGATGTGCAAAACTATTATGATCTTGTTGCGGAAAGCAGAAAACGGCTGAAGGACCAAGCAACGGCAGCAATTCCATACACAAAGATTTAAATTCACCGGGGGAAAGTGAAACTTCGTCAGTAATCTTCCATGGTCTGAAACACAATTCGATTGAATAAATATTATGACCGTCTTAATATTATTATTCACGAAATAGATATATTGGTGTATGGAGAAATTAAGTGAATTCATGACCTGTAGTTTAACTTCATTCTCATTATATCTACGAGGCTGACTGAGCTTACACAGGACCAAATTGGATTATGTTCTCAATAAATGCCTTCTTAATGAGCATAAACATTGACAAAACAGTGATTCAAACTTTTGTAAAGGAGGCAACGGACAAGGGTTGGTGAAATTATGTGAAGAGTTTTTGCCATTTGCAAAACTCTGGTTCGTGTGATATATGCCCCAGAAGTCTTTGTTGAAAGTGTTTGGGTAACGACGGGTGGCCATTTTGTCGCCCCCTGCCCTTTATCTTAACACGTGGATATAAATAAAAACGACCGGCAACACTTTTTGGCTTATTGCCATGAAAGTTCCAAGGAACAATATTTAATTACCATCGGAATAGGCCCCTTCAAGCTAATCGCCCCATTGGTTCAGAGTGCTTCCATTAACTTGATATCGAATTTATATCCCTATATCACGTGAGCATTATGCTGGCTCGACCTTGATGTTCCAATAATGATGAGCTCAAACAGAACATTAATTATCCCTACATCCTGTCAAGGAATAAGACCAACCCATAGAAACTGAGCGACTCAAGCCGGTACATGTAAAAAGTTCATGTGTCAAGAGACTGCATTGATGTCAATAGTAAAACATATTGACATCTTTAATGAGTACTTGTAAGAGTAATATTTTTTTACATTTTATTTATTTTTTTTGTTGCAATAAATATCAATCAACAAACTGGAACATTAGGAAAAGACCTGGAAATTTAGATTATATAACCAAAGACATCCTTTCCATTAATTTGCTTCATATAATTCCTAATAGTAAAGAACATTTTATTTAATTTTTTCATTATTAAAATTGAAATGAAAAATACCCAAAGGTGACTACATGGTGTCATTTGGAATACATCTAGGGGGCCATCCACACAACAGCAGTTATTGCAAGGTAATTCCCTGTTACTCATTCACTTTCAAATTCCTTTTTCATTAGTTTTTCTTAAAGTTGTTATAAACCAATAAAAAATTATTCAATTATTGTTATATTTTTGGCCAAAACAACTACTATAGGAGGGGGTTGGACTGCAGTACACCTTGAGCCAGTTGTAATCAGCCAAGAGCTGGCTGCCTGCCGAGTTTGCCCCGCTTCCAGCGTGCATAATTAGCTTGAGAGGTCAACAGGAGAGACATACACATGACTGAATAGGGGCTTCAGAATAGCCTAAACTTAAATAAAAGCTACAGTTTTTGGTCTATTCCTTTCAGAATTTAGAAGTTGAATTCCTAATGTGTGCATGATATGAAAATTAAATAAACAGTACCTACAGGGAAAACAACATGCCATGGCCAAAGTTGGGCAAAATGTAAGTTACTGGTTTTATATTTATTCTAATAACTCATTAAATTTGCTAAGTTCAGATCAAATTTTCTGTATACAATTAAATCTTCATGAATTTAAGTTATATCCCTGAAAAAAATTCTCTAGCTTCAACATTTCTCATGGCAAGTGAGTATAAAGATTTGATTTTTTTACAAAGCGCATTATGTTGGAGCCCATAACATCTACAAATTACATAATACTGACCTAATTTCAGTTATGTTCGTTGGAAATTCATAGAGAAATATTTTTTTTTAATAAAATCAAAAACAGATGTGTATTTATATAAAGCAGTCTTCAAGTGTGACAGTGGGTTTTTAATAGAAAGTTGAGGTTTCTCCTTAATATCTCGATGGAATGGAGTTGTATTTACTTAATTTTTGGTATGGTAGGATATTTTGGGGACATCTAACTGTATGTCGAATTTTGAATTCGTAGGTCCAACGGTTTTAAAACGTGCCAGTTTAATGGACGGACAGACAGACAAACTGACGGCACGACGGCTGTTTATGCGGAAGATATCTCAAAACGTTTATTAGAAAATTTCTTGAATTCCTTGAGAGAGAAGGCTTCAGGCAAAATATCAAGATTGTTTCTATTATTTCTCCATTCTTTAATATATACAACATATCAAGTGACATACACAATAATTAAAATATCAGGATTTCTTTCATAGATGATGTAGAAATGGATACCATCAAAAATATCCTAAACTTTTAAAAACAGAAGTATTGTCGAGTCAGGAAAAAGTGTTTTATATTAATTACTAGCTTAAACGGGCTTCGTAAAAAGACACAAAACTGACCAAGTACAATATATTTATTACTGACAAGAAATAAATCTATAAATATAAATGCTTACACTTTGAGACAATCAGTGTCACCAGAAAGCTGTAACAGACTTGGGCCTTAAACTGAATTATATTTTATCCTATTATATATTAACACTGCAGTCCGAGGAACAGAATCCTACGGGAGGTATAATCACATGGGATTGTCTGGCCAATCAAATGTTTGGTCCTCCTGGTGTTCCTATCCCTCTTCATTCTCACAGAGAAAATAAATGGACTCTAAAATCCTAAAACAAAATGTCTTACCAGTTGAAAACCTGGACTTTATCACAGTTACTCTGCAGGTCTTACTTCTGTATGTGTCATGTTTACCTGCAACCCTTGAGAGGAATATATATTAAGAAAATAAAAAAAAAAAGATTTGTCACTACCAAAATATTTGAAATTTTACGACAATGCTAGACATAAAATTTTTGTTTACAATGACTCAAAAGTTATGGTCTTTGTTTTAAAGTAACAAAATTCATGATGAGCGAGTTTTGTTACATGTTTCTGAGTGGAATGTCCATGTAGGTTAGCTGATTTATGTAGCCTTCTTCCTCTCTATGGGCTTGCCACCACTGAAGTTGTCCTCTGTATACACCCTGTCTCCACGGTAGTTCGTGTCATGTAGCCAGTCAAACAGGTACAGGTTAAACCCGTAGTTCACATGGAAACATCTGAAATGAAGTAGTAATTAATTGTAACATATGTTGGTGCTAATGTATCTTAATTTCATGTAACAATGGTGATGGACTGTTAATATATATCACTTAAATATGACTATCTATATGCCTTTCTAAATTAAAGCTGTGTGATACAGAGATGACTATCTCCCTAAATGAGCTGAAACAGTGGACTCTCTCCCTTAATGAGGTAAACAGTGGTAATGTAGTGAGATATGCTGAAGGAATTTAGTGAGGTAACCTTAAGACCACCTATTGCTTACATACAAATACTTGTCCCATGATCAATGTTACCACAAAACATGGAGCTAATAGTTGCTGTCGTTCCTGCTATAATTGGTAACCGACATTACGTTATGTCTGTAGAAGAATTCTAAATGGAATTAATAACGAGTAATGCAAAAATGATTTTTTTCTCTGGGATGAGGGTATACGAAAGTGTAACATTAGTTTCATACACCCATTAATCATAAATGATACGTAATTAAAAAGATTATGTTAAAAGCTATTATGACAGATAACATTTTGCTGGATATACATTTGGCATATAAAGTTGTACGAAGTTTATAAGTTTATATTCACTCGTTTGTTGTTTTTCTTAGGGGTGAAGAAAAGTACAAGAATGTATTACTTAAGCAGCATACACCTTATAGTCATAAATAGTATGTCATTCTGAAACGTATGGTTTAAGCTATCATTTGAGACCAAATTTGACCGTATGCATTTAGCATATTAAGTATTATGAGGCTTATAATCACTCTAAAAAAAATATAAATGACAGTTATATGAAAAACCAAAGAAAAATAATAATGACAGTTAAAGTTTATGAATTACTTGCTTGGTGTAAATGAAGAAAAAAACACTAATACTGAGGGATGATAGTTAGACACTGATCCTACTCTTTTTCTATCGAGAAAGTCATATATTTCACATACTTGTGGTGGTAGTCATGGTATAGGACCGTGGGTTGCCATGGCCAGATGGATTCGAATGCGATGCCGGAATGGTCGATGACCCCATAGTAGTACTGCCACATCAGTAAACCAAGGAACACACCTAAACCAAAACAAATAAATAGTGAACAATAATTATGACTTCCATCTCTTTTATTACAAAGACAAACCATTGCTTACAGTCTGTTCTACCAGAAGACCTAAGCAAATTAAAATTTAGCAATTATTTTCAAACTGGACATATTTTAACACTAAATTTGATGAGGGACTGCAACCTTCTAGATCTTCTGGGTCATGCGGCTCAGTGACCTGGTGTCTTTCATTGGTTTCTTGCCTCATTTTGAAAAGTTACATTTTTTTATGGAAAAATGAATCCAGCGATGACATGAATGATTTAATTCATTATCATAATTCTTGACATGTCTATTAAAATCAAGAGTCCTGTCACAAAGATACCAAACAGCTGACTTAAAAGGACAAGATTTTGAATATATATATATATATATATATATATATATATATATATATATAGAGAGAGAGAGAGAGAGAGAGAGAGAGATGAATGAATAGCCATGCTGGTTCGTTGTCCAAGAAATGGAACATGAATAGACAGAAAAGTCGGTTCACTGCCGGCAGTGAACCGACTTTTCTGTGTCTTCATGTTCCATATATATATATATATATATATATATATATATATATATATATATATATATATATATATATATATATATATATATATGTCAAGGCCCAGATACCGATCGGGATTCAAACTGATCATAAGCATGATCAGGATTTTGGCTGGACAAGGTCCTGATCGATGTTTAGGACGGACTGAATCCTGATCGAGATTTGGTCTTGACCAATCCGGAATAGGTCGAGACCAAATATCATTTGACTTAATTGTTGTTTTTTAACATACCCACGTGAAGTGGAAAGATGAATGGTTGAACTGCTAGCAAGCCCTGAAACGTCACAAACTCGATGGGATGGAATACGATGGCGTGTACAGCGGCCGGGAACTGGTACCAGTGGTGCCACTTATGTATGGTCCGGTAAAGGAATGGTATGTGGTACAGACGGTGAAGGTAGTACGCCATCCCCTCCAGGAGAATAAACATGCCCACGGCAGACAGGATCAGGTATAAGATACCTCGCTCACTCACGTCGTAGTATAACGTAGTGTTACCTTAAGGAAAACACCATTAGTTAAACAGATTAATCCACACAGTTCAAAATACAGTAAAACCTGTCATAAGACCACCTGTGGGACTGGCCGTACCTGATCTTAATTCATAAGTGTTCTTATTGGACGGGTCAGTTATAACCAATGTGAATGTTTTCGGTTAACGGCCTTACTAGGCAGGTGGTCTTTCAGACAGGTTCCACTGAAATATAACTGATTCCATGTGCCCGACGACAAGCAACACAAATATAACTAAATAAATGATAATTTCTGAGAAAGGTTAGATAAAAGTGCAAAAAATAGGGATACTAATGCCATCATCACAGCATATTACACAACAGTCACAGAGGAACAGTGATACCCTTTTGGTGCAGATTCTGTATTTATATTTAGTAAAGAAACTAGTCAGTCTTCGATCGTCTTACTCTTCTAAAGGACTATCACAAATCCCTGCTGTGTCATGCAATTAGTTTATCATTATATTACATGCAACCGATAAATGCTTTCAGACTGATGAGTGAGTTTTGTAAATGTTCACTAGCTGTGTGTCTCTAAGTGTTTATTATTATGTGGCATATACAGTGAAATATCGACTGACGACCACACCCACGATCAACCCCCCCCCCCCCTAAGATGCCCGCTTCTTTTTTGTAACGAACTAATGTTACTCATTGTTAAAACATCCCGCTAACACGACTACCCCATAACACGACCCCTTTGACTGGTCCCGCAGGTGGTCGTGTTGGCGAGATTTCACTGCACATTGAAGTACGACACAAGAGAAATAAATGCCATTTTCTGGGGAAAAAAACGCCAAAAATTAATTTTATTTTTAACCAACTCAATTTCCGGCGCAGTACGTCCTATCAAGGAGGTAGGCGGAATAAGGTATATATACGCCACATTAGCAGTTTGAGTAGGCCACATCAGGACTTACCTCCGTTAATTATGTAGCAGGAGATCATGCCGGATGCCAGGCCGCCTATAGTCATATTCATATAGCTGATGAGCAGCCCCTCCAACAGCTGACGGGGGGTGTTGAATCTCTTCGGCTGACACTTCCACTCCTTCGCCTGGAGACAATCACAAGATTTTATTATAACCAAAATTTCAAACCATAATAAACAATTATTTTACCGTGTATAATAAAGGTGTCTTTGGGATGAAAATTTCTTCCCATATGTATTGTTTCTACGTGTAATAGTATCGTGAAAATTAATATTACGGCATTTGGAGTATATGAAACAACAGAAAAGAAGGTTAATCAAAAGATTTCATTGCATTTAATATTTCTTCACATCTGTATCGTTTGCTACATGTTATAGTATCCTGCTCCATATGTGAAACACGTCTGTGAAAATTAACTGGTTTTGGAATATATGCAACATAATAGAATTTTTTTTATATATCACATACCCGTTTATATTAAATTATATATATATATATATAGATATATATATAAATATATATATATATAATATATATATATATATATATATATATATATATATATATATATATATATATAGAGAGAGAGAGAGAGAGAGAGAGAAGGGGTGGGAGTGGATAAAATTTGATTTATTTTCATTTGATAATCAAATGTACATGTTTTGAACCTGTTCCAAGTTTCAACCATAGGAAAGCTTATCCATACAATATTTACTATTAGAAAAACGACGTATCATTGAATTTTATTCTTAAATATCAAACTTAAAGTCCGCTAAACCACGTATATTTATGGGATTCTCAGCTGTGACTGAATAAAGGCTTGATACGCAAACGCAATTTACAACCCTCGATTGAACCCTGGAAAATAAATACTTAAATGGATGCCAAGCATCACATGGTCGTCTCCTTTTAACAAACCTTGTCAAAACTGTAAAAAATCATCTAAAAAAGTTGCAGTGATCTTATTTCAGGACTTCAAGGGGATTTAAAGGACCTCCATGGATGTTAGATTTGAAGTTTCTAGGTCCAACCGTTACGATTTGTGGCCTATTAACGGACGACCGGGCGGTCTACGGACAAAGCGTGATCGCAGTAGCTTAGATGATTTAGAGTCAGCTGAGCTTAAAATGAACAATGAAGATGAGCTCAGTTGTCTCACCTCATTTCTCTGTTTGAAGTTGTAGTACCACATGAGACCCCCGGCCGCCATGCTGAATGAGATGAGAGGGAAGAGAGCGGCGGCGAGGATGAACCAGTGGACGTACTGTAGATGGTATGTGGCCAACATGGCGTTCAGGGGATCGTCTACAAAATCATTTGCTCCAAGTGTTCCGTTCTTGATAGCTTCCTCTCTCTGGTGTTCCATCCATCTTTTGGTATGAGCAAGGATGGTCATGTGATCTCCTGAAGAATATGGGGGTTAAGTATACTTTTTCTCCAAAATTACAAAAGTATGGACTTGTTTCAAGGATTATTTGTTTGTCTCTTGATTATCTTGCAAATACAATGTGTTTATTTAATTAACACAACTGTTCATAGTGTCTTTCCATGTAAATGTAAAAGCCGGAGAACGTATAAATCTAAACTTTAAAATTTAAATTATTCATTAAAAACTGAAAGAGGGACAGGCATGGTACATGTTAGAATCAAATGCACTCAGTTTATATAGCTTGGACAAAGAAGACATAACACATTAAAAATTAAAAATGTTAAGCTTTTTTAAAGTCAATGCAGGGTGCTCCGGTTCATTCTATCGAAACATTAATTAATGTAATTGGCCATTTAATAAGAGTTTGCAAGACAAAACCTCGTGGGCACGATATTGTAGTGAATACAGAATTTGTGGGAATTTAAGATTAAATATTCAATTACAAAAAGGTCAGTGTACTTAATACCTGGTTTAAAATGATATGTACTTTATAGGGGTATAATATGCATTTAAAACAACTTTTAGATAGCTTATAAATGGGGGGGGGGGGGGGGTGCCAGGGATGCTACCTTAACCTTCACCTGGTTAATTGTCTGCTGAATCTGGAAATTGGCCATTTAGTTTTACAACATGCTGCATTGCCTCATTATCTAAAAAAAATGTAACTAAAGCATGGTTCCCGTACTTCTTTATATATAGCTCGATATAAAGTTTCATTGGAAGGCACATGCTATAGCGACCGATTTTAATTGATTTAGGAACCCGTGCTTCATGAAAATGCAATCAGAAACCAATGGAATAAAAAACTATTGTCATAAACCCAACGATATAGTTAGACGAAATAGCTGAAGTAGTCATTAAGAACTTAGCGAGCACGTCATTAAAAAATCCTTGAATGACTCTGTAAATAAATATACAACTCTCCCCGTGTCAACTCACCATACGTCCCCTGAAGAAATTGAAAGTAAGTTTTCAGTTTAAAGTTTGAATGATTTAATAATTGAGGAAACAACAGCATGTCTAACAGGAGCACCACAAATGGTGCATAATACGCCTGTCGCATATCTTGTGACCTCTGACCTCAATAAATATGCGTTAATTTTACTGTGAATATATAATACAGGTGTGAAACGGTATTGGTTAATAACCATTACAAATTTCCTGAAAATCAATCAGATTTGTGGTAAGTCATCACGGCGCCACCAACGTCTGACCTCAATAAATATGAATGGATTTTGCTGGAAACCGATCTTAGGCGAAATATTATATTGATTCTGTTGAATTTTTATAAAAATCCGTCAAATTCCTGGTTTATCACGCGGCGACACCAGAAATTAGCCCAGTGATTTCTGGCCTTATTAAATATGCGTGGATTGGTTAATAGTTATGGCGCGTTTCGTGAAAATCCATCAAATCCTTGGTAAGTTATCAATTAAGGCGACACAGAAAGTTAACGGACCGACAGACCGTGGGTACCATAATACGTCTATGGTGTGTGTGTTATATATATATATATATATATATATATATATATATATATATATATACTGAACAGTGTCATCTATATATACAAGCTTGCATTATGCTGAAATATTGAAATGGAAATAAAAAGTATGGACTCAGACGCCATAAAAGATACAAGGTTCAATTGGCATTTGCAGCCCAAGTGCCTAGGTTCCAATGTACGGAAAATATGAACTCATAAAACCTTGGCCTCGATCGCAAGATATGTCTCACTCGCAAGCGGTGTATATCATGATTGATAACAAGTCTAAACAATGGGGGCACGGATTAGTTAGGAAAACATTGTATGAACGTAAGTGATTGTACCTGAGGACAGATGAACCTAACTCCCCAAAATGTACACATGTATATATATATATATATTATCAAATACATTAATTATTAATGCTCCCCTGCATGGTTGAGCATTTTCACTATGATGTATTGAATTTCTATGTGTATTACTTTGATTATATATATATATTATATATATATATATATATATATATATATATATATATAAACACATAAGGGAAATGTTCCATATTGTTGAACTCAAATTATTGAGTCCTCTTCCAAAAGTCTACAAAAGTGAAAACCTTATTCTGTAATACGGTTTCTTAATGGAAACGGGGTTGGGTGTTTATGAATTAACCTCATCTTGCAGTAATGATACATTGCGTATATGAACATTTCTAATTGAGATAACATAAAATTATTACCATGAAAACTTTCAACCTAAACAGCAATGAAGTACAAAAATATAATCGGCACCATTAAATCCATGATTTAATGAAGAGAATTAACTGTAAGCTGCCCCTACAATTATATTATTAATATGGGGAATATATCTAATAACTTTTTAAATAGCTAATTATAATATATTTATAAATGAACACACATAGCCTGACATCATTCACGGTTCGTTGGTACATAAGATTTGTTAATTTTCATTTAATTCAATTGATTTTATTTGTATGTTTTACCTCGGGGATACATTGCAATTGAACACTTGTAGATAACAGCATATTTTCTATTTTTATTACTTGTTTTATGTTTATCAACAAACATTTATGTAAAAATTTGGATAAGACACGAATTTATTTTTGTTTTAGTCGAGCAGTTCAGCCCATCAGTTCACTCAGCAACATTCACTAATCGTAATGTTATATGTACATGTATTGTCAGAATAGGGATAATATGCCAATCCTCTAGACACAAAGGAACCAGTCAGCGGTGTGAAGCAAAAACAGCGACCCGACTCACCCCTCATCACAGTGGCCAAGGCCAAGGTTCCGATCACTGACGCTACGAACGCCACTTTCGTGTAGATGCTCCGGAACACCCGCTGAACCAGACCGTATACTTCTCCCTTTTCCACCGACATATCGGCAACCTTTTCCTTCAGATTCCGTTCTGCCCCATTAGCCAACATCTTGCCGGCGACCGCAGCTACCTAATGTCAGAAAAACCGCCGAAAGATTCCTTGTCAATAATCAAATATTACACAACTTCACCTGCCGGGGACAGTCAGTCGCCTGGCAATCCAGGTCAGGTTGGACGAACCCATGTCATCAGGGGGGTGCAGGCGATGCACTGAATTGGCTGGACTTTTGGACTGTTTCGTGAGATTAGTTGGGGATGTGAGACTTAACACGATTTTGTAACGGACCCTACACACATTAATTTATAAATCATAAGTGCCTGAACTAGGCGAAACGGCCAGGGTTCGGGAAAAGGGGAATCCCCGGCTGGGTACATATGTACCTAGTACAGGTGCAGCTGTGAGTTGCGTGCATATTTGCTTTGCTTTGGCCAGGCACGGGGAAACCCCACGGTAACCAACAGTACGATATAAAAAACCTCTATGTCCCGGTTACTGGACAGAAATTGTAGAACCGATTGAATCTAAACTGAAGACACCTGTGAATGTAAAAACATCATTGAAACAACGGCAGTGCTGCATGATACATGTATGTATCTAAGCATCAGGTAACATGAAAAGACGTGACCCTTTGCGTGGAGGGATTTAGGGTTTCCCCTTAAGTTGCCTTAACTATGGCACTTTTACTTCATTTACTAATGCAAACGTATTAATTAACGAATCTCTTAAAAATCATGGTCTAAGGCCACAGACACACACAAATACATATATATATATACATATATATATACACATATATATATATATATATATATATATATATACATGTATATAAATAAACAATAATAGTGATAATAATTGTTCAAAGAGATACGAGAAAAAATACGGTGCGAGGGAGCGAATTTAATCTGTATTACATAAAACTAGACCCTAATTCTTTGAAATGGTACATATAACATAAATGAGTCAATTGTCATCTAAGAACCCCTTCAAAGAATCGAGACAAGAGCCTAAACGAGAAACATTACCGATGATCTGGAGGGGGAAAAATACTAAAAAGAATCCATGGGACCCACTCATCGGTCTCGACGCTTGGCTAAATTTTTCTTCTAGAATATTTTTAGCTTTTTTCAAAATGTCTGTCCTGTGACCTTCTTAACTAGGGATATATCTGTGATATAACTGTTTTAGTCTATCATTATGTATTAGAGTACAACAGTTTGGTAATGTTCTTATTAGCAGGTGTACCTGGAATGAGCGCAATATCAATAATGAATAATAATAATAATTATTATTATACTTTATCATTATTTTTTTATTTACCTTGATACCGAAAATCATTTGGGTCCTTCTTCTACTGGTAGATGGGCTTAATGTGAAAGATTGAAGATTTGAGATGAAACGGTCTGCTTCAAATGTATCGAAAAGCTTGATTAAGAAGAAAGTCCTAATACATTGATCTAATGAACAGTATTCTACCCTTATTAGTAGATGAGCATACGTGACAGATGGAAGGTTTGGGAAGAAAAGTTTAGTTTTAATTGCTTCAAAAATCCGTAAAAAGAAGTGGAACTCGACAATTTACCTTCTGAACAAAAAATCTACAGGTGTCTTGGCTTATTATCAGGCAAGGGGTTTTTGACAGATGGAAGATGTTACTTTATATGTGTAGCCAGTACTTCGAAAACATACGGTTAACAAATATCCTAAATTTCAATTGATATTACCTTGAAGTTCAAAGTCAAGGTCACCAGTTCTTTAACTTCTCTAAGAACTTTCATGAAACAATAGGTGTGGCAAATCTGAGGAAAAATATGCAGTATAGGCCTACTTTAAAAGTTGTGAGGCTGATAATTATACCTGAGTGCGGCAAATTTTACATGGAAGGTCAACGTCAAGCCTAATTTGAGATCTCTGTCCATTTGTGTGTATTCCATATTATTTCAGGGGTGCTCAAACAAGCCCTGTAACTTGGAGGATATATATAGGTCACAATGACCTCATTTCAGGTTTCCAAGGAGATCTTTTTAGAATTTCAGAAAATGCTAACCCACGACCGGCCGGACGACGGACAAAGCACCATCGCCAGACCTCAGTGGCTTTCAGTCAGCTCAGCTAAATACATGCCAGGAACGTCAAACTTGACTTGTGAAGTTCAGTTGTTCCGCCAAAAGCTGGCGCGCGCTACGTTTATGTTAGGCGCCACTTGGCGCGGCCCGTTGCTAATTTATTTACACTTTCGGCAGCAGTAAGTTAACAGTTTCAGTACGATATATTGGCAGATACCATCATAATTGAACATGCCATACAAATACATATTTCATGTATATTAAACATACCTGGAATGTTAAAGGGCCATTTAAGACATCTGATAGAATTTAACCAAATATAATTATAAAAATTCATATACTGAAGTATTTTGTGTTTACATGCCATCAGAGGTCATATGTTACCACAGCCAACCAGAAAAGCATTGAAAAGGTTATGCTTAGTTTTCCAGAAAGTTTGTTGATAGCATATGGCGCATAATAACCATCTGCCAATCACTTATCAGCTTCGACAACAGACCGCCCGCACGGAGCGACATCGTTTGGGCATTAGATGAACCCATGCAGTCCATACCATGTTCATGCCCACTAAGAAATACGTTTACGTAAGCATGAGACTTGAACCGTCGACTCATGCTAATGACATGCTACTTTTCCAATTTTGTCCCGCAAAGTAGATCCAAGAATTTTTTTAATGTTACAAATAAGAAATTAATCACTTTGAGAGAGAGGGAAAGATCACAGACATTATCCAGATGGCGCCTCTGCAGTCGTCCGAGAGAGCGTTTGAAATCTATACTCAATCTCCACCAGAGGTCGCAATGCAGAAGGAGTCTGGTGGCTTTTGCTCCCACCCAAATTCTATATCTGACTTTGTGTCAACAGCCGGGGGGGGGTATGTATATATATATATAGCACGTTTCTGCATTTTATAAAATATAGACATATCGATGCAGGAGTTGGGGACGGGAACTGGGGGACGGGAGCTGAGGGACGGGAAGCGGAAAGGGGGGGGGGGGGGTGTTAGCTAGACCTATTGCTCTCAGGAGACTGACTTCAGATATGTCAATGCAGCAGGCATGTAATATATAATGTGGTTAGGCCCATATCAGATCATGACGTCATTGTTCAATAGATATATAATTTGCACTAACAAGACAACACTTGGACTGTTCTTGGTAAAAGAGGTGGTCAACGTATAGATTAGATGGCAGCTTATCTGTATCGCAGGTATCTTTAGACAAATGTATTACAATTGACGGTGGTAGCATTCAACTTGTCATGCAACTCGGGATTGTTCTTTTTTAGGTATCGGGGGGGGGGGGGGGGGGGGGGGTGTCAGGTGGATGCGATTTCAAGTGTATCCTAACAGGTCAATTTTCAAATATTCCTATAAAATCTGAGGAAAAAGTTTCCATCAATAATTGTCTAAACCAGAAAAGACGTTCGTAGGATATTGCTGTCTAGTATTATCAGGCCACCTTTTAGGCACCGAATATTAGACAACTGTCCTGTCGTCACTTATGAAAATCAAAGCGGAGAAAGACCGAAAACCAAGAAAGCCTTGCGAGCCTTTCTAGGTCTGACCGCTTATTACCGGAAATTCCTGCCGAACTATGCCAAAATAATAGTTCCGTTAACTTACCTTACAAGGATAGGGCAACCTAACAAAATGGATACGAAGGAAGTCTATGAGAATGCGAACAGCACATTTAAGGCTAAGCTAGCTGATCCCCCCATACTGAAACTGCTCGATTTCAGTAAGCGGTTCTAGGTAAAATGCCACGGGTCGGATGTCGGAATCGGAAGTATCATTATGCAGGAGCACGCAGGAACTATGTATCCGAAAACTTATGCTAGCAGAAAGTTACTAGTTAGAGAAAGAAATTAATGTACCATCGAGAGAGAGAGAGAGAGAGTGTTTGGCAATTATTTTGGCCGTTTAGAAATTTGAGATGTACTTGTCATGTAGACCATTCCCTATATCCAGACAGACCACAAGACCACAAAAGTGAATTGGCAAAGCCAAGTGCGTAAACAAGAGTGTAATAAGATGAGCTAAATGGAGTTTAGATTTGAGATACAAGCTGTTTCTGCAAAGCTAAATCATTGGCCTGACTTTAAGTGGGTTACCTAAGTGTTGAACAGAATTCTATATTGTGGATATTTGTTAAGACAGACAATGTATATAGATATGAGTTGATATATTTTGTAATATTTTAACGTAACTTGTTATGGATCGATACTGTGTATCGAGAAAATACTATGTATTTTCTTTAAAAAAAAAAGGGTGGGTGGGGTGATGTAACGAGTGAACTGTGACTTAGTTATCGCACATGCAAGTAAGGAGTATAATCAGATAATTTTTTCTATAGTTTATTGAATATTAATATGGAGTATCACATGTCGATGTTAGCGTGAGAACTTGGTTTAGAGAACCCAGGAGTCTTGTTTGATGTTAGTTTCAGTACAGTTATAATTCCGCGGGAATCGGTTCATGCCGGTAGATGTCTATACGGTTCCTTTAATAACATTGTTCACTGTAGACTTCAAAGGCAACGCAACTGCATACTTAATTTGTAAGCCTATCTGCCAGTGATTTAAAGATTTTGCCTTGTATGGCGAGCGCGTACTTTAGTGGGAACAGTGTCAACCGAGTATTGTTTAGTGGCGCGAAGCGCTGGTTAGTGCCTGTGTATACACAGTGACAAGAGGCCTGGACTTGAAGCTTGCATTCCAATGTCACATGTTCGTCGGTCATGTGATCAGCAGCCGTAATACCTAAAGAAACTTTCATGTGTGGAGTACATTCGGGAGTAAACAGGAACCAGTGATTTTTTTATGTGATTATTTTGATCATCGATACATTTGTGTTGAATGTCTTTTTAGAGAAATATAAGTTTATATTTTATATACTTTATTGTTTTGTTTACTAAAGGCTTTTTCATTCTTTTGAGTGTAAGTGCGAGTTTCAGTTTAGTTTACCATTTTAAAGAACCTGGAGTGTCCATTCCTTCGGGGGTCTGACAATCATCTTGTTTTACATTCAATTAGCTACATATATTGGAACATATAATTTCTGGAGAGATCGCATGTAAACAGCATTATCGTAAAGTTGATTACTGTGAAGTCAGCAGCTGGTTACTTTATTGCAAACATGCACAAGAAGGTAAGGCAAAACACATGATTGTTGTATTGGAATCTTACTCCGATTATGAAGAACTTTCTTTATCAATAACAATGTGTACATTTGAATCCAGATTAGTATCGAAACTACATCCATACGAGTTTCTTGAACACTCAAATTTATACAGTATTGCATTTTAGCTAGCGATATACCCATTATTTCGACATGCGACTTGTGACATCAGGTCTGAAGTGTGTGCGCAAAATGGCAGCCCCATATGTAGTTTCAAGATATTGGGAGATATAAAAATGTCCGGGTTCGATAAGGTCGCGGGGTTGTGATACGAAATTGTTTTGAGAAAGAGCACAGACAAGTACATTTCTGCGGGGAGCGTTTTTTTTTTTTTTTTTGGGGGGGGGGGGGGGGGGCAAAGGCGCATGAATCGGTATGAGCAGGAGATAATTTTTTGGGGACCACGCCTAAATCCTAAATTTATAATAGCATAACAAGGATTTATGAATTTACATCTGTTACAGAGTGTCAGAGTGTCTAGTACGTAACGTATCCAATATTTCACATTATGTTCTCTGTGTTTGCTATAACAGTTTGCTTTTTCCTGGGGTTTCCGATTTGAATTCTGAACCAGTCGTTGTAGAAGCCATCCAGAGGTGTATTCATTGGACCACGGATACGTGAAGATATAATGATTCCTCCTGGCAGTATGGACTTATTCACAGGGCGAGAGGACAGCGCGGGTAGTAGCCCGGTAATAAACACATCCTCAACGATAAAAACCTTGTATTTTAAGGATTGTTGGTACAAATACGCCGCGTATGCTGGTGTCATTACGTAGCCATTGACTCCCTTACAAAATTTTGGAAAACATTTATCAGGAAACTCATCCTGGATTACGAGGTTTTCATCAATTGGGGTATGGTAAGTAATGTTTAATTTGACCGGGGTCAAACTGACTGCGTTCGACATGATTTGGTCACACAATATGTCGCCATCTTTGATAGAAGTATATTTAATCATGTCAGTCAGTTGAAATGGGTTAACCATGTGGTTATCATCGAGTTTGAGCACGGCTCTGGCATGTCTACAATGGTCACCCACCCATTTTAATCCCAGAAGTGATTTACATGTAGACGTGACCCTGCTTTCTGAGAAGTTTCCCTGGATAATATCATTGTATCTTTCAATTTCTTCATTCATATGTTTTGTTGTATTCTCGTTATTATTATAGCCGAGTATAAAAACGGTAACAATATTAAAACCTATATAGGCTTTAACAGATCCAAATGTCTTCCTGACCATATGACGACGATCCAAATGGATAATTCTTGTATCCACTAGGAACACGATATAATCACCCACTGTTCCGCACACGCCTTTCGGAGCTTGAAGAATGTTCACGTCACACCTGCCGACAGCTTTCCAGAATGTTCTGTTCAATTGAGGTTTGTCTTCACTTTTACAGATTCCTGTTTGAAGCGTCTTTTGGTTATAGTATTCTTTGACGACTGTATGTAGGAAATACAAGGCAGAGCAAAATATGACAAACAGCAAGCGGTGTTGGTTTATTAGTCGGAAGATCCGTCTTGGTCGTCCAAAGAAACCCATCTTGTCACCATAAAAGAAAATACACGACGTTGTCTGTTACCGGCACACATTCCTGAAATGGAAGATGTCATATTTTGATAAAACAGATTGTCTCGTTAACATGATATTCATTATGTTTGGAAATTTTTGAATGGTTGTATTTGATGCAAAGAACATATACTTTATTTCTGATCTAGACGCCAACTTGTTGCATGACTATAGACATTGATTATTTATCATGAGCTCTAGTAGGAGGGATTTAATGAAGTAACTTTTGAATACTTGATGAATACTTTGCTGTTATTGGAACATCCAGCAGTATAAAGCTTTGGGTTTAACAATAACATTATATATTACATGATTACATTTAATCTTTATATTAACATTATGATATATGTTATGCCATTTCCTCTTCAGGTTTAATTGGTACATGTAGTTAAAATCATAGACATTTTAGTAGGACGTTGTTCCAATCCCGCTTTCTTCACTTTATAAAACATGTCTTTTTGTTAGTTGGGTCGAGCTTTCCTCATAAAATACGCTGGTGTATAATAATCATCTTTATTAATCGCCTTAGAGGCTTGAGCTGTAACGTACGGCTAATATACCGCGGCTCTAGCTTCCTGTCCATGCCATGCCTGTCCATGCCAATCGTGATGGTCATCTAATAAATTGACCTTCGACCCATTTCGTCATACTTACAGCCTATGTTCCTTGCCCATGGATGAGAGTTGCCATGAGACATGCTGTTTTCTGTACCGGCAAAGTTTACTGTGCAGCGGTATAATACAACACAACTATGAAGCTAATTTGAAATCAACAGACTAAAGCTAGGCCTGAACAAGAGTTATAAAACTTTATGTGGAAAGTGGAAAGGTTGATTTGTACCAGTTCCGTTCTGGCCCAAATCGGACATTTGATAACGATTTACTTGTCTCTATCAGAGCAGCTGCAAGCAATTCAGAGTATAAGTTATAATAGACCAGAATGTAGTTATTATGATTTATTATTGAAGGATGCCTGTTTATCAACGAGCTGTGACTTACCACATAACACTAGCCCATGCTTACAAACAGAAAAACATGACCCGAGTCGGTTGATTGCGCTCTAACTGAGTTGGTGAAAGCATGTGAAGCAAAACCATCTGGTTCTCCTGATCTGCCGCCAGATGTCCTTGTTTTACTTGTATGGATTACAATCGGCGTTCATCTTGGCGGTCCTCTATGATATAAACACCTTGATATGATTAAAAATGGACAGCTTTTGCGTTCTTGGGTCGTTGCGTTTTGGTTTATCTTCATAAAATGTATAAACATTGTCTTTATTGAATACGCGTCAGGTCTCGGAAAAGGTCCCTTTGAGAAATGTTTCTCTTGGGTTAGAGCGTCCTAGTCTATTATGTTCCCCTTGATCACGTCCACTTGTCATCCAACCACTCATGTAGGAAATATGGGGACCCTACCTCTGAAGGTCGCTTTTGCAGTCAGACAATATACATACGTGTGCCAGACCAAAATCAGACCAATAATAATTTTTTTTGCCATGAAACCAAAAATCTTAAATATTTCTTTTTAAGAAGTATAAGAAGGCATTTTGACAAATAATATGTGAAATAAATGTGTGCCAGATGTCGTGGATATGAAGCCAGTTCTCCTTGTAAGATAAAGGATGTTTGTAGGAATACTAAAGAACGTAAACCAAATGTAAAGAACGGCTTCAGATGGTCCAGAATAATGCTGCGCGTCTCTTTCTTAAATAGCGTAAGACCGACCACGTCACCCCGCTGCTCAAACAGCTCCATTGGCTTCCCGTCAAGTACCGCATACAATACAAAATTGCTGTTTTTGTTTACCGCCGTTTTGATGTTTCACTTCCATCATATTTGACTGAAAAAATAATAACCTATCGGCCTTTGCGTACGCTGCGCTCGTCTGGCGGAAATCTTCTTAAAGCACCAAAGTGTAATATGAAAATCGGTGAACATTCCTTCCGTTTTGTAGCCCCAAAAGTTTGGAATTTACATCCCATTGCACTTAGAAAATCTCAAACTCTTGTATCATTTAAAACTAATTTTAAAATATCTTTTTTTCGGCAAGATTAATATGCATTATTTTTTTGTGGGTCAGGCACAGGGAGTAGATTTCCAAATAATTGTGTGTGTGTGTGTGAATTGCGCTGTGAGTCCGACCATCGGAGAATTAGCGCTATATAAATACTATATATTATTATTATTATTATTATTATATGTAATGTAAAGAACGTATATCTTATACTCTAATATAAAGAACGTATAACTGATGTAAAAACGTATATCTTATAAAAGAACGTATATCTAATGTAAAAAAGATATAGGTGACGCCACGTATAAAGGAGGGCCATGGACATTGACAAAGTTTCACAGGTGCGTCTGATCATCCAGCCAACCACTTCTGACAGCAGGTGTTGTGAGCCAGGAATACACAGAAAATGATTAAAATATACATTATACATACAGATATGGAAGTACAGATGACGCCTAATATGAACACATGAGTATATGTGACAATCATCCACCAAGTTGCATTCGTCAGTCATAATTGGTTAAATAGTTCGTCATTGAGAAATGCTGGAATAACGGAAACTATAGTAAAACCCGGCCTAACGCCCCCCCCCCCCCCCGGTGTAGCAGCCAGCTCAAAATAACGACCACTTGTCCACGGTCCCCTTTCTTATTTACTCTTTATACAAAACCTCACTTAGACGACAACTCGAAAATGTGACCACTGTATCGAGGTCCCGCTTGTGGTCATTATTTCGAGAATTTACTGTATATGAAGCGAATACTTTAGGGACGTCAGATAAAGAACTTTTGATATCCGGCACTGTGCCGTAGAGATCGGTCTGAGTCATCCCAATGATAAAGAACAGTTATTCACAAACGGACAAGTTTCAGTTTTCATGAAAATCGCTCAGATAGGTGCGAAAACATTTTGTGCATGGAACCCTTGTTTCAGAGGACATATAACAAAGACATGCATTTTCCTGTCACTCGTTCAATCATGCATATCAAATAAAGCTAGAAAAACATTGAAATCTTTTTCTCCGAAACATTCTGCCAAATTGTTGAATATTTCACAGAAATGATCATAGAGACGAGCTCCCGCAAGTTTATTAAAATGGTTCGGGTTCGTTCAAATTTGGCCAAGGTACAGGAATTTGAACTCAGTCATTTGACTGAGTAAGCACACTAACATATGAATCTAAGAAACGACAGGAGCTTGCATCATCAATTTTTATGCAATTGTTGGTCATATGACTAACATTTGAAAATGAGGTTTTTGTGGCGCCACATTCATCGACATGTTTTTTCACGGCCCCAAAAAGTAGTACTTTTAGCTCTTTCAGCCACTTCTTTAAAAAAATGGTTCTAAAGAATCTGTTAAGCTGAATTGTTTAATATTTCACAAGAATTGTCCTAGGTTATGATTCTCTAAATTGTATAAGAATAGATTCATAAGATAGGTTCATTATAATTGGTAGAATCATAGAAATGTGACCAAGTAAACCTCTATCAATCTGAGGGCTGCAACAGTCTACTTCAGCAAAAGTTTATTCAAATGATTGTTGGCTGGATTATGGGACCTTTAACAATGAACGCACTGTGAGATACTTTGGTAAACAAAACTTGTAGATGTTTGTAGTCACAAAAATGGGAGCTCTGTGAGTATAAAAGCAGACCTGTACAGGCAATATTAATAACTGGTTTCCATATCCAGTTTATGTGAAAGATAAATCCATGAATATAATTTCTCTGTATTCTGATTTTGCTTTCAATAGGCATGTGCTATTATTCTAACGTTTTGATAAAAATATTTTATAAATATGTCAGCTTGAACAAGGATTGTAGCCAAAGTCTTTCACTAGGTATAAACATGCAGATCTGGAAACATGCCAAAATTTTGTCTTAATCTAAAAATAGCTTGATGGACTGCAGACTATTTCAGATTTGGCAACAGGCCATGTTTCAGGCTGTCTCTATTAATAGCTTTTTGTGGTTTTTTTTTCGTTATTTGCATCATACTCTCGATTAAAATGATAATTAATAATATATTTTATTTAAATAATTGGTATACCACTATTTAGAATACAATGACATACATGAGCATAATATTATGTATGACGGAATGTTCATCTGATAATATCTCCAATGAATAACCCCTGATTTTTATCACGCGAGAACAAATTATGCCTTGTTATAAAATCTTACACTATCTTCCCTCAATATAGATCATTTTTAATTGGTCACAAAGGTATTCGTATTAGCGAGCTTTTACTATATACCGCTGTCAATTATCAAATGGCTACATAGCAGCTTACCTGTGTTGGACGATCCAGATACAAAATATTGAAGGAAAAGGTCGCCAAGGAAAATCCTTCGAACGAAGGATCGGAAAATTGTAAAGGTGATGCGATTATGTTTTTTTAATGGGTTAATCGTCGTTTACATACAATTGTCTATATCTTTGCAGTAACTGGCCGGTTGGGGAACCCTTCTGTCTGCGAGGGCCAGGAGCGGATTTAGGCTTTCTATTTCGATCTATTAGTCTACGAAATAGAATAATACACGCTTAATAACTAGAACCAGCGCCGGATCCCGCGTGCCGCCCCCCCCCCCCCTTTACTTATGGATTCGAGAGAAATGAACTTATATAGGCCTCAGTTTATTTTGACTGGTACACAACATGAATTTGGTTGTATTTCTGCAATCTTAAGTCAATCTTACTGTTATCTTGAAAATCTTTTCATGATGTATGATTTTTTCATTTAGTCGCCTGTGCATATACGTCCCTTATTTAATCCGTGAGGCGAAATATCGATAGAGTCTTTAAGAAACATTATCATTTACAATAACGTGTATCTTATCTTTATCTTACGCTAATATTTTTACTGACTGAATATAAGTTTCACAACAAACCCCTCCCGGCATATGGACTTACTATCCTCTGGGGTTCTGTTGGTAAATAAGTGTTGTTGTTTACCACAACAAGACTGTGTGAACAGAGGTCCAATCTTGCCCATGCGTGACAACTCCTGAACAAGGACGAGAAACAAGAAAGAAGACACATCGAAGAAAACCGGTTGGATTCTAATAAAATCTTATTATGTTAAACTGCGCGGTATGTTTATGTGTTGCCGATCAAGTTTTTCTCCGCCGCTGTATAGGAGTGAGCAAACGGTTTTAGACCAAAATATTGTAAGATGTCATTGTTTTTGAGTAGAAAACATATCTATTATGGTCCCCAGGTGAACAGATATGTGAACATTTCTGTGCTTTACCGCTTTCACTAAACCTCTCCAGTGATCGATACGTCTCATATATGATTTTTTATGAGACGCCAGCACTACATTGGGAGAATTTTATTATTTTAATTTATTATCTCCTTTACTCTCTCTTTGGTAGTTGTGATAATATTGCCGTCACCTGAGTGAATTGCACCCGTAGGTTCAGTAAATTTGGAATGATTCCGGTGATATACAGATCTTCCAAATGTATGATTCTAGCCTTATTGGCAAACTGCCATATGCTTCGAGTAAGGTTCATTGATAATCCGTAACCCCCAAATCCGTTACAGTATTGGGGATAACAATTGTGAGGATACTCTTGATAATCTACGAACCATCTATGAGGCTTTCGTCTCACAGGCATTAGCTTGAGGGAATGTACAGATCCACACAGAATTTCATCATTCTTTAACGGCCCTCTTATTTTCATTGCCCTGCTCAAAGCCTCGGTGTTTATTATATTATCGTCATCAAACTTGTAAACCGTCTCCGCCTGTGGACAGTATTGCAAAACCCATTGGAAACCCATCAAAACCTTCACTGTTAAGTTTCTGTACGTATCCAGAAAGTCTCCCTGGATTATATCTCCGTTTCTGCTGTTTTCTGCCCAAATTAACTTCGTATCAACTTGATTAGCGCTGGTTCCCAGCAGAAACATAGTGACTACGCCTTTATTATCGCCTACTCGGGTCGTATTACGTATTAACCACCTTCTTTCTGTGTCCCATAATGCCGTCATAACTAAGAAAACAACAGAAACTTCCCGACCTTGGCAAATGTGTTTGTTGTTGATGAGGAAATTGACACCAAGACGATGAGATTTCAGAACCCACTGGCTAGGATTCAACTTGACTTCATTCTCGAGTGAACATATCACCTTTGCTGGTTGTTTGTTTATGTTATCTTCAACTTTTCTTACCCCGTTTGATGATTCTGGGGCTCTGCTTTCGTTTTTTATGGATTGTTTGGTAACATTTCTCTTCCAATTTCTTTCTTGCTTCGGCTTTTGTTTATCGTCGACTCCATTGCTTTCTCGGGTTTTATGGTCTACATTTTGGTGGATTAGAAAATCAGCTTGTTTATGGTCTTGGAAATTTGGTTCATTTTCTTTTAACTCGGTGTCTAACGCTAGGTTTGGCCGTGAAGAAGTAAGGTCGCGTTGAACCGTATCTTTATTTGGCGGAGATTTACGAAACGTGTCTGACACATCCTTTTCAGCCGTTATGTCCAGCGCCCCCTCTCGGGCCTTTGCTTCCCCAGTCTCTCCAGCGCTAAGGGCACGTTCATTACTCGGTCGAGCTGAGTCTTCTTGCGCGTTCTTATCATCCAGCATCTGCTGCATCAGTTTCATCTGCTGCTGGTCCTCTTTGGTCTTTTTTGCTTTCGTTATGTCAATTCCTGGTATTTTGGTTTTCTTTTCATCGGTTAAAAAATCATAGTCGTGATTTTTTAGTTTATTTTCCCACCAGTCTTCTCCTTTTTCCTTGTCGCTTTGTTCATTATCAGCAACTCTCTCATTAACATCCCGGAGTTGCTCTTCAATTATTCCTTCTAGTAACAAATTATCATTTGCTTTTTTACGATGTTCTTTTGTCATTGCTTGGGCAGTAATGTTTGATGATAAGTTATCTTCAGGAGATGACAGCTGATTAGGATTTTCTTCCATCTCTGAATTGACAACAATACTTGGTGCTGTATCATCTAAAAGAAGCAAGTATTGCATGCGGTCTTGGTCGTCTTGTAGCTTTTCCTCTGGTGTGCCAAACCTGCTAACACGTCTGTGTTGATGACCACGTGACCAATGTGCACCGAAATAACCCTTCAGTCCCATAGGAACAACAGAACTGACCAGGTATACCACTGACGCCACCAAGACCACGGCCGTCAGAAGTGTGTGCAGGGAGCCTCGACGAACCGGACACAGTCGCTTTATTACCTTATGTTTGGACAGCAGCATTTCCTCGCGTTAGTTCACCCTTCAGTAAAATGAAGTCATATTTCAATCAGATTTGAAATTTAAACAATACTTCATATTCAATCCAATAAAAGGTACTTTGTTATATTAGGCCAGCTTAAGTACTGCCTCTGTTAAAGCTTATTTTTTTCCTGTCACTAAGCAAGAGTAATTTAAACAGAAAGAATGTTTATTTTCTCAAAATTAAGAAAATTGCAAAATGATGATATATCACATTCTAAATACCTAGAAAAGACAGGACTTCCAAGTCACTCTATTCGGAGAAGTCAGTGCAGCTAAATAAACTGACAGTCAAACATAATGCTGGAACGATGCTGGGAGGATTGACCGATTGACCTCACCACCAGAGCCCTTATGCCCCGCCTTTTTGACCTAATTATTACAATGAGCCCCCAAAACGCTCCTTCACAGAAGGTCTTCCTTGCTAGTGCTTTTTACAGGACATTAATGACGTCACAAAGGTCGATGAAGTAGACGTCGCATTGACTGACGTCATCAACTGGAATCGCTGCACTGATGAATATATCGCAGTCATTGTGAACTGTCTTGCAATTTTTTGGATAATTTGTCTCATACGAATTACGTGCTATGCAGGTAAGACATTATTATTCACTCGGTAGTCGGAGGAATGGCTCCTACAACCTTTGGCCTAGAACTTTTTATACTGTCTTCTTTGTATAAAAAAAAATCCCGGAAAACATGAGAAATGGGTACTGGTACAGTCTTCACGTGTTCTGTTTGGAAGAGCTCTCCCAAATTATGCAAATATTATTATTATCATGTGACTGACAGTTTACAGTAATATCGGCGACCTGATTGGCTGCACGGAACAGTTATGGAGATCAATGCCATAATGATACATTAACAGCTGATAATTTAACATTTCATTTATCACTATTTGTAATGTGTATATCTAGAACCTTTTCCAAAATGTGTATTAACTAGCGAATCGTTATAATATTCATGCGTCATCTCGAAAGTATCATCAAAAAGGGGAAGAAATTTCAGGGTAACTACAGTGCCTTTTTACAGACCACATCAAAAGAGAAACTTGAATAAAAAACGCAGAATAATAAAAGCAGACAAACAGTCAGATGCATAAGCAGAATACCAATCAAATGTCTTCTTTTGGCCGAACTGGTCTTTAAGTATATTTTTGCGCTATATTCATATTGTCACGTCTGTATATCCGTTTTACCAGAGCCCCCCCACCCCCCACCCCTCCCCCCTTGCTTGAACGCTAGCATTGTTAAAGGAAAAGCAGCTGTATATGGACCTTAGTGCGTGATACTTGTAACTGCGCAGTGATTTTATGTATTAAGTAATATATGCAGTTAACATATCATTGACTGACTTCCAGGTAATCAAGAGAGATTTTGATATATCGGAAATCACAACCACTTACCTTAACGTAGAATTGCAGTGTATACCATCTGACGAACAGGTGTGCTTCCTATGTGTACATGAGGGATGAACATGAATTTTAATATACCATTCGTTAACATAACAACCATCATTTATCAACATACGTTGTTTGCATTCCTCGCTTGGTTTGGAGACGAGATCTGAGCTGCGATAGCTCTAACGGCATACAGCCTTCACTGACAGCAATCGAAATTTCTACTTCATATGCACAGAATTCTTGCATATATGTCTTACTCAGCATGCGTATTTGTTCCACTTGGGTCCAATTTCTAATTATGTATTTACAAAATGTATATGATAATATTGATACATATTTGTATAACCTGGCCGTTATGAACCTGATACATATATTCTTTTACCGTACACCAGTTCACCGAGCACACCTTAATATGTGTATGTATAAAAGCAATGTTTGTTCCGTGTATGTGCTTTTGTTTACACCAATATTCATACACAAGCAACACACCTGCGCTTTCTGCGCTGACGTTTGTACTTAAAATAGCATAAACATAATGTTATGGAGCATGTGTCCCGATGCTTTCAGTTACCGTCGAGTTTATACTTTAGAAGACCATACAAACAACACACTATTAAGCTTACATTTTTATTTAATAATGATTGAAATATAATAATAATAATAATAATAAGAAGAAGAATTGAAATAAATTCAGAAACAAATCAGATAATAGAAATATCTGAAATTGCCCTGCACAAATATTTATCTAATAAAATGACGTGATCACATTATATGCGGTGTCCTGCGGTTTCTGTTCTCTTGCAAGTCTTACATACAATTCAGTTAACTTTTTATTATATTTGTGACGGAAGGGGCATGTGAAGTTCAAGTCCACTGAGTTAACTTGATTCGCCTGGAAACGACACAAGGGGCGTATATCTCCCCCTATGAAAATACCATCACTCTGCTCATTCCATGAATGTGATTTTCCCTTCATATCAAGAATGTTTCCATCCCTCTAATGATTATTTGGCACTTCATAAAATGTAAAATATTTCAACGGTCGTATATAGTGTTGCTTAACGAAATTTATATTATCAAAAGGTAGTGAAAAATCGTTGGCTGGATTACACAGACAACACAATCATTGAATTAAATAATGTTCCATTCATGTTTGATTAAAACCCCGGAATACGGCTTGAGCTATCGATGTTGATTTTTTATCCTTATGCTTGGTCAGGTGTAATTTATCCTCCTCCCGTAGGGGGGGGGGGGGCTTATAGGGTTTAATGAGTTTATTTTTATATCAAGAGTTGAACGAAATTATTTTGTGCGTAATTCTAAGATTTTTTTCTTTCTTTTCCCAAGTTCTTAACCCGTGTTCCCGAGATAAGAAAAATGACCTTTTGGCTCAGCAATGGTTATAGATGATAGATATGCACCTGATATTTAGTTTTGACTTTGACCTAATTTCCAAAGCTGTACACCCCATAGTCGATTCTAGAATATCCCCCATTTCTGCCTATGGGCGAGCTAGATCTCTAATAAGGTTAATTTTCAAAAACTTGGTGCAATAGTATAGTTTTGCCCCCCCCCCCTTCCATTATTTTAATTATTGTAAAATAAGGAAAGGTACATAAATCGAGACTCGCATATTTGCAAATCCTCTGCCCTGGTAATATATCCGACCCCCCCCCACCCCCCCCCACCCCAAAAAAAAATGATGTTCCCACGCCGATGCGGCTAATTGCTTTTTGTCCAGAGTTGTATGTTTGCATATTCATTTTGCATCTTCGCCTAAACTTCAAGCTACATAGCCTGTCAAAACTGTCCCTATTACTGCTCATTTACTGCATGGTAACTGGGGGAGGGGGATTTGAAGACCTGGGGCACGGGCAGGCTTTCCTTGCGATCGGTCGGGGGACGGGGATGGCAGGCATCTGATCTGCAACTCTTAACAAAATGGGTGAACGATAAAGAGATATACACCATAAATTCGTGACGTCCAGTGTTATAGATACATTTAGTATTAACATTGTGCCAAAATTTCAGCTTTTAAGTCTGGATATCTAGCGGAAACAGGAGAATGACAGAAGAAAGGGTCCACCATCATTTTTTTCCATATATATCATTATGAATATAAGAAAAAAAAAACCCTACAAGCCTCCCTCTCACCGGGGGTTTATAATGATCATTCTAGCTGCTGCCGAAATATACGTTTTATTCAATATATTTTGAGTTTAACTTTAAAATGACTTATATGTGATTACGCGCAGTATATTCAAGGGAAACTACGACTTAAGTAATACGGCAAACATATACCAGTGGAACTGCCGAAACACAATAAACGTATCCGTATCCATATCCGTTGAAACACGACTTAATCAACTGCTGAATAATTCATTATCAAAGCCAGTACTTTCCTGACCAGTGATCACCTGACCATCCACTTTTTTTTAGCTTGATAACACTGATGGTCATGATCTTTGTGTGTAAATGCTCGTTGCATGGGTTGCCATCTGCAGGAGATACTGGCAACTAAATGACATGCCCGACGATGTGCGCCAGGCTCATTGGTACAAATAATGGCTGTAACTTGAACACCATTTGGCCAGCGATAAAGGGATTGTGGGACGGTCGGGACAACGTGTCTCAACTGTCGAAATCAAAATTAGTCACATGAAAAAAAAATAACCCCTGATCATATTCTTGTCAACTGTTGTTTCGTAAATACCGCTTATCAAAAACAAATATGTGCATGTTACAGCCCTTTAATTCTAATCCAACTCTTTGAATGCTTAAAACTATTTTAATGGACTACATCCACACTTTTTACCACATGGGTACCAATGCCATCGTTTATTTAGAAGCACAGTGCATTGCGGGTAAATTACTTCTTTGCCTTCAGTTCTTTACCTAAATCCTTCATATTTGATTTATCATGTTCACATTAATTAATAATTTAACCTTTAAAAGTTATGGCTATTATTTTAGTGATTTTAAGGGCAAAAATCAATTGACAAGTGTTTTTCATTTCCAAATTACCTTTCAATTGAGAATGACTTCAGAATAAATTTGATTTTGTAAGTATAAGGAAATATTTTAAAAATAATTTAATTTAATTTTTTTTGTTTTTGTGCTATTTACTTTGCTGTTAACTTCCACTTAATGTTCGTGTTAATAAAAGACAAACTACTTTGATGCTAAATACTGAAGTCTTGATTGCATATGAATAGGCCTAACCGACACACACTAACCGATACACACACACACGGTTAGCCATTCACACCGGGACCACCAAGTTCAACATACTGAAGTTGACACTTGTTACAGAATAGAAAAAGAATGTTGTAAAAATAAAGCATTAACAAGATATATGTTTGTATTTTACATGTAACGAAAACCAACAAAAAATGGAGGCAGCTGCAAGTGCCCCCCATCCCTTTCCCCTCAACAGAAAACACATATGTAGTTTTGTAGAGTAGTTTTTAACTCTGAGTGAAGCGAGGGTTATTATTTCACTCGATTGTCTGTGTGTGTGTGTGTGTGTGTGTCCGAAATATACTTTAAGAACGGTATCACAGATGTTATTCAAATTTATCAGTTAAATTGGTGATGGGAAAATCTTCAAGTGATTAAATGTTTGCGTAAATCTAAGAGTATATGGTAAACTTTTGGAGTGCAAGCCATGACGTCACAGAGGACAGTGACGTAAATCCACTTGCTGTTTTCCTGAAAGGTGTCAGAAAATCAACCGACAGCATGGGAGGCTATTGTTGTTGTTCCAAGGAATAACACCTATAATTCCTTCTAACCTGCCTGCAACCCTCCCAACGTGTAATATATTGAGCAGGGTTTTTACCCTTTTTATGTGTATAAACGGAAAACTTGAATTGTAGCCCCGTGTATAGTTGTGTTGGTCACGAGTTGATATTCCTTTTCTTCATACAACGTCGTGGATGAGAGAACAAGTGATGTTTACTGCAGACACCCACAGACAATAAAAACTGAACAACCGAAAATAAACATTAATTAATGCACATAATACACAGCAATGTTCCAAATTTGTTTTATTGGATATCATGACGAATGTTTCTTGTTCAAATATTATATATGTGAACGGAGTTCCATGCCTCCGTGTTGCCGCGCTTAATGGCTGGGTTGACATGTCTTTTCACGGACGGGTGTTGAAAACGGATATTTTATAATGGTTCTCTACCCTCGTTTTCCCCTGTCTTTTATTCCCCTAAAAACGATGGCTACATTGTTTGACACAGGGACCAGTCTCGATGTTTTGACAAGCTGCAAGTTCCTTACGGTAATGTTCACTGCTTTATTCTATCTTGGAAGAGGTGGGGAGAGGGGGATACGTTTGACTTGGCTGATATTACAGCCGTATATTATGAATACTGTTTCATATAAAGAAATAGATAAGCAGCCATAACATCATATATATCATCTGAAGTTCCCATCGCGGTAAGTTAAATATAAACTAAATGGGCCATATGATAAATATTCATCCTATATTATATGCGACCCTGGTGAAGATCTCACTGTAGGTTACATACCATAGGTAGAGCCAATGACTGAGTCGGGTACAGACGACTGATACAGGACAAAACGTATAGCGTCTTGGGTTGTATGCTCCCCAGACAGCCGAGGGCCATAGATAGCGGGCGGGGGGGGGGGGGGGGGGGGTATGGGGGGATACTCCTATGTTGTGTACAATCACCACCCCCCATCCCCCCTCCGAGATTTCTTTTGGAAAAAAGCAAAATGAAAGTAATTATGCAATACATGCCAGTTATAGTAATAATATTTTTAACGAACGTTGTGAGGTATTAGAAGACCTGTATCAGTCGTCTGTACCCGCCGACTCAGTCATGGGCGTTACATAAAAGGGTCGCAGGGTGAAAACCATGCTCAGTATATTCAGGGGCGTAGAAAGCCCCTGAATATATTGAGCATTGTTTCCACCTTGCGACCCTCTTTATATGTATAATTTTTCTGTTCAGTCTTCAACTATGATCCCTTTAACCTAAGACCCTTTCAATGTGTAATATATTGAGCATGGTTTTCACCCTGCGACAGTCTTTATATGTATAATATTTTGTGTTGGCTCTTCACCTATATGATCCCTTCTAACCTGCGGCCCTCATAATGTGTAATATATTGAGCATGATATTCACACTGCGACCCTCTTTATGTGTATAATATTTTGTGTTGGCTTTTCATGCACCTATGATATTTCTACCCTGCGACCTTCGTAATGTGTAATATATTGAGCAGGGTTTTCACCCTGTGACCCCCACAATTAAATAGAATTGTGTTCAACTTCTTCAATTTGTGTTCAACAATTTAACCCCAAAGATGTCGCTAGGTGGCACAGGTTGTGTGGAAAATAGTGACTTCTTTGTCACAGTGAGACAGTCACCAGTGAAGACCTTATCATCCCCTGGACACCGAGGTGACGTCAGCGTTGGTTCACTGCTTGAGAACTTCCATGTTCCTTGAAATTAAAGTTTGCAGTTTTTGTCAAGCCATCAGGTGTGCAGACTGATACTACAGGTTAGAGGGACCTATTTCCAGGCCCTATATATTATCATATAAGATGCACATGTTGGGGGCTCTGGGAAAGTTTTTTCTATCGCGTGTTTGGCATCATGTGATACATCAAAATCATGCTCACCTGCTGCACTTTTATTTTGTTCCAGGAAAACAGGGGGTTCAGTATCTCATTTTCGCGGTTTATGACAGAAAGCTACAGCTTCTTAAACTGGTCATTAGATGTCGCCACCTCTCAAGACATTTCCAGGAATCACATTTACAACTTTCAATCCCCTCCAGCATTAACAAAAAAAAAGGCCAACCTTTATTTATTTAATTTCTCCTATCACCCACCTACCATACATATTGTATGCATCCTGAAATTTTTTTCTCTGAAATTGTCTGCTGCCCTGCAATATTTAATGCCCGCTCACTCTTGACGCCACAAATTGGGCCGACCCTGACCGGACCCGGAAATAGGTCCCTCTAACCTACAATCAGCACCGCTGCCATAGTGGTCGTTGTATCGTAAGACGTTCAGCAAATTTACGTCAGCTTTGGGGTTCATCCGTATTGTCAGTGTGTATTCACTGTTTGCCATCTTTGCACTCAGGTTGCCGTCAGAAATCTTTTTTTCCTGGACATCATTGACGGTCCCTGCTGTCGTCATTGTAGAGTCAGTGTCGCTCAGGGTGCCTTTAAAATCTGATTTTCCTGGGCATCATTGGCGATCAATGTTGTAATCATCACCAAAATATCAGTTTTGCTCAGACTGTACTGAAAAATTACTTCATCCTGAAGTTTGTTGACAGACTCTGGAGTACACCGTCATGCTAAACTTGTCATCCGCAAATTCCGTGTCAGTCTGGTCAGTAATTATCTCACCTAAGTACACTCTTCTTTACTCTCGGAATCTGTTTTTAAACCGTGGGCAAAAAAGAAGTCCATTGCCGCGGTCACTTCTGAGTCGTAAAATAATACACTGTCTTCAGGCCTTAAGGTTTTGTTCAGATGCTGCATCCAAGGTCATGTCAGCAGTGAAGTCTAATGGTGTCGTTTGTCTGCAAACGTCTGCCTGAGATGACTTCTTTTGCATGATTCCATCAATGATGCTGTCTGCTTTCGTCGTTGTAAGGTCAACTTCGCTCAGGTTGCCATTTAAAAAAATCTGATTTTCCTAGGCATCATTAAAGGCCCGTGTTGGCGCCATTGTAAAGTCATTATCGCTCAGATGTATAGACAGTCTGGTCATCATGAAGGTCGTTGACAGACTCTGCTGTCAAATGACCGGCTATGCTGTCATCAGCTTGGAGTCAATTATGTCTCTCAGAACCCGGCTGTTATCCGCTTTGTCTGGTGTTTGCTGAAGGATGCGGCTGTTGCAATTATGGAGTCACTGAGTGAGGACTCCTCGTTCAGGTCGCCAGCTAAAACTTGGCTGATCAGGTCGTTCTTTTTAATGGCAAGACTGAGGTCCATCAATTTTGTTTGTTTAGAGTCACTCAGTGACTCCCTCTTGCTCAACCTATCGCCCGCACAATCATGGTCAATCTGGTCGTCGCTCATTGTCTCACCCAATGTGCAGTCTTCCTTATTCTCGGACTCTGTTCTTTAGTCGCCGACGTCGTCATTTTTGAGTGGTTGAGATAACACCGTCTAGACATGCCCCGTGTAACAACTTATTTTTCTGGTTTGACGCTCTAGCCAAAGTCGTGTCAGCGTTTAAGTCCGTCTGTTTGCAGATTTCTGTTTTAGAGACTTCTTCATGATTCCAGCTAAAACCGTGCATGTACTGCCATTGAATACATGTATGCAGGAGTTATCGCGCCACTTGGAATCGTTAATACTTCGTTACGAAGTTGCAATGCATTCCCATGTTTGAAATGGTAGAACAGACGCTACACACCGTCTGAAGCTGTCCTCAGTCCTGTTCCTTTGTCAGTCTGTCCTCTTGTCAGAACTCGGCCCGGTATCACTACAAATATAATATAATATAATATAAATACAACATAACAATTATAATGGTATGCAAGATATCACATTTTACATAATACAGCACGACACAATACAACAAAGCATAGCGTTTTACTTTAAATGAATTCCTATATTTGCGAGGATACTTGATATAAACCTGATTAGACACAACATCAGAAATCATGGAAAATAAAAAAGGAAATAGTCTACAGTCCATTTGGTATTAAAAAAAGGCGGTGAGCGCAGGACTGCCAACCATTGCGGAGGTGGATCGTGTGTCATATATAATTAAATATGCCTTTTAATAATGTTTGTCACGAAGTTTAACCGGGTTGGGCCATGCATAATCTGGCGCAGTGCTTCAGGCTAATTACATACTGTATCAATATATAGGTTACATGTACTGTTAAACATCACATAGAAACGCCTGTAACAAGCATATACTGATTCAAGTATATATCTGATGCATACAAACGATGGCATAAGGTAAAGTCGGCCAAAATGACGTCATCGCATCGAGCGTGAAGGAAAACGACACGGGGCGCATGTGCGTGTTATACATCGTCCTTCTTTTGGTTGCTACGCAACCCGCCAACCCTCATTGTTTCTGTTCTCGGGAGGGAGTCGGGATGTGCTTTATCTGATGAATTATGATCCATATTAATATTTAAAATAAATTCATATAGAAAATTGGAAATTGGAAATTCTATGATTCGTTAATACCACCCGAACAATAATGAAGTAAAAATAGATGAGAGAAAATCAGTGAGATCGGAATAACGACAGTTTATAGGAGCTTGTGGCCTTGCATATAACCCTTGTAGGGGCCGGACTGTGTATAGGTTCTTTACATCGGTTACCGTCAAAGACAGTCCAATAGATACTCAAAAGTGCCGTTATGTCGATATGAATTTTGGTTTTGTCAGAAAATTAGACCCTGTGGTCTCCGCATTAGCACATTGCATACATGTATTTCTAAAAAAATTACATTTAAAAGCAATTGGAGAAAAATAAACATGAAATCGAGTATTTAGTTCTCCGTATAGTGTGCCTACTCGATATAATTAGTCGCATGAACCGTTATTGGTTGGCGTTATTCTGACCTAAAACATATAAAAACCCTGCTATATACTGACCCCACTAAAGCCTTCCAAAGGAACGGACTTGTTGGATTCTCTGTTAACATCGGAATTGACCTTGTTTTGGACCAAAAATCAGCCATAAATAACAATTCAGAGACTCTGATATAGTATATTTTTTTATTTAATTATGTCCTTTCCAATATTTAAAGTTAAAACGCGTTCGATGGAATAGGAACGGTAACTGAAGGCGTTGGTGGTCATGGGGGCCAAAAAGGGTTAAAGCGGGTTCCTTATAGATATAATAACAGAAATAATATTATAAAAGAAATCTTGCATTTATACTTCCGCAGTGTCGTCATATCTTTGAAGCTGGTCGCTGGTACCCTTTCTGGTTCCCGTCGGTCCTCTGTGTATAAATCTTCTGCTCCAGTGCCCACGGGTGCACTCGATGTGCCTTAATCTCTCTGAAATATTTCGGCCGCTCTGCTAAAAACCCTGTGCAAGCCAGAAATACTGTATGAAACTGAACGTCAAGTTCAGTGTCTTCACGGTCGTCAAGGAGGTACAATGACGTAACAACATGAACCTGAATTCCTTAAAAACTGAAAAAATGACTGTGGCTTTAGTATACGAAAATATATCACTTTCAAAGTGTGTATATAATTTTGTAAAAGCGCAGTATTAGCCGGAATCGAAATAAGTACTGAAAAGCATTGTATATATATATATATATATATATATATATATATATATATATGTTTATATATAGACACATGTTAAACAAAGATTTTGTGAAAATATCAATTAATCTATTTCCTGAAATTTTCAGTAAACACATGAAATTTCTAATCTACTCATAGGCTTCATATATTTAATGAACATCTTAATAAATACAAGTTTATCCTGAAAGGAAGGGGTAATATCTACTTAAATATCCTGATGGGTGTCTAAGGATGAATGCTGAATAGTTACAAATAATCTATGGTTATGTCATTTTAACATTACTAACCGGTGGGATGGTATGAGTGGTCTCCACCTAACTTCAACACAGTGACATACTGTATGGGATTCAGGGAAATGTGAATGCAAGCAGTTGTTCCAAACCATGAATAAGTTTTCCGAGATTAAACTAATGGGTCGTTTAGGCCTATACATTGTATGAATACTATTATAATATGTCAGACCCCATATAGAAAAAAATAATACCACCGTGGAAGGCCTTGATTCAGGGTAACAAACTGGTTCTGTCGTGATATATACATAATCGTTGTTGCCGACAGATGGCGTTGGCATAGCCCTTTCGTAAAACAGTTATAATTAACTCTGGGTTTATACTTTGCTTCATTTGCGATAGTTCAAGACCAAAAAAGTGCATATCCAAGGCGTGACCACAGAGGAGTGTCCGTGACAAAAGTCAAGTGCGACCACCGTCAGTTATAACAGAGACTGATTTTCTCAAGTGCAGGTCGAATCAATTAAGTGGTCATATTATTCAATGATACACAGATGGATCAATTGCAATAATTACATAGAGTATTTACTCTATTGTTTTGCTAGGGAAAATAAATAAGAATACTTTAACTTGTATTCAGAAGAGGAATACTGATGATGATGCAAAACTGTTCTGTTGTTGGCATGAATTCTAACGATAAAGTAAATATATATATATATATATATATATATATATATATATATATATATATATATATATATATATATATATATATATATTAAGGAATTGGTTTTAATGCCATTCCCGGATCAAAGTGCCCAATACATAGCAGTTAAGCAGATATATATTCATGAAATACATCAATGCATCATTGATACTACCCGCAATTCATGAACATTATAATGCATTTATGTATATATATATAGTGTATATATATATACATGTATATACATACACACACAAATACACACACACACACATACTATGAGATCACTTGCATTCATTTGATAATACAGATCCAGGTCTTTCTTCCTAAATAAAGTTATTCTTAGTGTTGTATAGAAATATGTTATTTTACAACGGTATCAATTTCTTCAAGCTCAGGCCTGCAGGGGAATGACTCCTCTTGGAAATTACATTCTCTTGGTGAATAACATCCATGGAAAAAGGCTATAATTAGGATGATAGGTCCGTCAGTATGGTCCGCCATAGTATATTGGGCGTATTTTCATCTGAGGCGTGTGTTGTTCTCAAAGTTTATGATAGATATGGCTGATAACTGGTATATTTTTGACTGGCCAAGATTGTAAAGCTAATAAGTATATGTCCTGCCATCTGGTGGGAAATAGTATTAATAATTCATGGTTCTATGACTGTCATGCAATGGGTTATGAGCCAGCCCAGATATTCCTAACTCAGTTACTTCTATCAAGGCAATGAGTAATGTTTTATTTTACATTATTTAGTAGCAGTTATAACCATTTATGGCCTGGTAGGCCTGACAT
This sequence comes from Sipunculus nudus, assembly GCA_026874595.1. NCBI lineage: Eukaryota > Metazoa > Annelida > Sipuncula > Golfingiida > Sipunculidae > Sipunculus > Sipunculus nudus. The sequence continues at coordinate 62,684,850 of CM049307.1, forward strand.
ATTTTCTCACAAGACTCCTATAAATCTTTTACCTCAAGGCCTGTTTTTTTTTTTTTTTAAATTATAACATTGTATAAAATATTAAAATAACAGTGATTTAGTCGTAATGAAACATGTATATGAAGCTCCATGTTTGTTGACCATCAAATATAGTTTGGCGTGTTGACTATGAACCATCTGTGTTCGTCATCGACAATGCGGTATATTAAATCAACATAATGTTGATGTATTGACCAGCGACAATGCGTTGTCGTATTGAGCCTCGGCCACGTATCGACAGTGTTGACCATCGGCCAGGCACTGTCGTGTTGACCCTCTGCCAGACATTTACATGTTCACCCTCGAAAAGGCGTTGACGTGTTGATGACCGACCATTGGATAACGTGTTAGTTTAGTTGGAGCATATTAATTTAGTTCAATTAAAAACGTAGCAGTATTTGCTACTCTATAGGTTCTCTTCAACTCTCATATGATGATAGTAATACATCCATTTGTGATGGTTCATCATCAACCAGGCGTTGACGTGTTGACCATTCACCAGATGACGTAGGCCTATCGTCTAATCACGTGTTGACTCTTAAAGCCATCACCTGTATATTATTCATAGCATGGCATTGCGCACGTGGAATATCATTATATATGATATAGTATTATATATGATATATCATCCTATAAAACATGTATATCAAATATGATATATTAAATGCATGTATGTATGCGTGACCTAATAAAAGGACTCATATGATACAACATGAAAAACCCACATGCACACACATTATTTATTTCAAATTCATATAGTAGTTCGTACACAATCATCGGTTTGTGGGAAAATAAGGAACTAATTGACCCTTAACATAAGAAAGTTGTGGTAATCATTTACAGGAGTAGGCCGCATCATGAGATACCGGTCTGTGTCTGGCTTTGTGTGTGCACGGGTCCATATAGTACATTAACAAGTGAACAATGAAGAAGCCAGACAAAATGAGATTCATCTCATGCATGTATAAACACGCCACCTGTCAGGCGTTAAATATACACAGAACTAATAGAATGAGTCAGAGTATTGATTGGAAGCGAAAGAAGTGTAGCGTGGAACAGACAAACACGTGACCCCGCGACCTGAGTCGTATTGCACAAGTACGCCTAATAAGTAATAAAAAAGATTGTTTATTGACAAATCACTCACAGCATATTTTATTCCACAGGCTGTTCCAAACACCTGCACACTTTTCCTAATGATGTTGCACTATATTGAATCAAGTAACAAGTTAATGTTCGACATTTATGTCATAAACTTGCAGATATAGGTTTTATATGTACCACATCCTTGCATTTTCTTTCCCACGGTCCAGTTATATATTTTTGTATTTACACAATGATATTTGTATCTTTATATCACGTGTGGCAGACCAAATTAACCATCACGTTATATATTGTGCGTATAGTTAAACGAGACTCATGTTAATGATATAGTCACGCATGTTTTCTAAATACTGATTATGATATTGACTTGCTTTGGGTAGAGTTTTCCTTTTCATCTTGAATCACTTCCTTTGCGACATCTTGTGCCTCGATATCTTCCATGCGAGCAGCGACATGTCCGTAAAGTTCCTTCTCAGCGTTTTCCACGACGTGATTGTGAAGCGGATATGACGTCACTTCCTGTTCTGAAGATAAGCGATGTTTTTCCTTACGAATTTGGTCTGAGTTCTCGTGTATGTTCGCAAATCCAGAGAGGATTATGAGTATTATTACCAGTATCAGCAAGTACCGTGCCGCCAGGGCTATTCGTGGCGGCACCTCCATCTTTAAAATTACAGTTGCTCTCTCTCATGCGACCATATTGTTCCACAGATCATTAGAACTGATGCGTCGGCATGCGCTTCTCAAGCACCTGTGCAATTCATCGATTTGACTCCTACTCACGCGCAACTGTTTCAATACGGGACGCATATATCAACTCCGGCTATTGTAAATATCAGGACTCAAATGTAGAGAACACGGATATGGTTTCGCCATCTGGTTACTAAATGCACGAACAGCTATCGGATCCCGTCTCCTGTGTTGCCAACAAGAACCCTTATCTCTCCCGCTGGCAAATTCACAACATATAAAATTACCACATTTATGCGGTTTCATTTTATCTTACTTTTCTTTGCCCGTGTCAGTGGTTGCATCACCCATGTAGACGTGTTGGAGCGCTTGCTTTATCTGTTCCGAAGTGTGCCTATCGCGTTCAGTTTGTCTGTGTGAACTGCTGTGTTGTGGGCAAGTGGCCGTGTGCTCAGATTGTTACCCGAAGTGTGACGGGCGATCTGTGCTGTATTGTAAGGAGGTACATGCATGGTAAAATACGTATCCATCATATCAAGTTTATTCCAGTCGTTATTACGGATCCGTGTTTATCTGTATCTGAAAAAAAGGTTACGATTCTGCTATTCACGGCAGCTGATTTTACATTTATAGCAGAGTCCATCAATCAACGCTTACTTTCCTGATTAACGCCACTATGATGTTTTGAGATCCGTGTGTGTGTATGTCTTCTGATTACTCATGAGTCTTTCCCTACGAGTCTATCATAAAATATCATAGGTAAAATCAAATAATGTTTTCATATAAATATATTAGTATATATATATATATATATATATATATATGTATAAACATTGTATATTTATATATACGCGTTATTAACGTCCATGTATATACATTTACATTAATGGTGCATTGTACTGCCGTACCTGTCCGCGTCTATCGCAGTGCGATAACAAAACGAGCAGCCATAAATATAACTATAAACGACCATCTCAATTTTGCTACCATTATTTTACATTTAGTATTTATTACTTATTATTTATTAAGTATTTATGCACACGAGCATTTGTACTGTTGTTCATTGTGTATCTAACAGATATATTTATATATATAGGAAAGTAAACTTTTTTATTTTTGTTTAGGAAAATGGATACGTCAGCGTGAAGCAATTATCATGAAAACATGTAAATCCTTCACCACATGTATTGTGTACTGACAAGACTGATCTTTTTGAAAGGAGGTGACAATCGCTTCTGACCCCCTTCTGACCTATGACTCGTAAACCGCGTCCATGATCGCACGGTCTACTGAAATTGTATCCAACTTCCGAGAGGGGTCTCTGTCCGTTCATGGAGTGCAGCTCAGACGTAAAAAAAGTAATGCTCCATTTTTTAACATTCCATTGGCGATGACAAATATCTCTATTATTGCATTTACATGGACAATATAGAAATTTACTTAAGAGTACTTTTTTCTTAATCATATTAACGATATGGTGTGTATTCCCGTTTCACCTAGTTTAATAATACAACATGAAGAATATAAAGGCACGTGTAGGCCCAATGAAGCAAACCAGTATTAAAACAGTCCATTGTATCTTAGAAATCAATAATACATTTTTCTTATTATTTATGAGGGGAATAGTTTCCGCAAAAATAAAGTACACTTAGATTAAAAAAAAATAATGTTTAAAAATTATGATTCGGTTTTCACTGACAAAGTCATTAATAAAGGCAACATCTATTGGTAAGCAGGATTATATAATATTGATTACTTCTCATTTATAAATACGTTTGCAATCACGGGGATTTAGAAATGAGAAGCTCGTTCATATAGTTGCTCCACCAGTCACCAGACAGCGATACTTGTTGAACCCCGAGTCCACCCTGTTCACAAAATTCAAGATGTATTCTCTCTCTCTCTCTCAATAAATAGGATAAATGAGCCTTTACATGTATATACATACATACATACATACATACATACATACATACATGTTAACCAAATTTACATGTAGTGAATGCTTAATTATATGTCTGTGAAAGTTGATTTTATAAGGACGTTTTTAACTATGTAACTCTAACTGGAACAAAACCATTCTTCGAAGTAATAATTTGAGGAAGACAGAATAACGGTTCAGAAAGAGGGTACTTCTGCCTGTCTCTCTATCTCTCGATCTCACAAAATAATTGGTCTCGTACCTATATCTCATATCTCAGCGACACGGCGTGTTAGTGATACATTTACAGAGCTGTTTCGAACATCTTGGGGTGGGGGGTGGGGGGTAGAGGGAGCAATATATTTGTCAAGCTATACCAAGGATTGTCTCATATGAGTGAGTAAAACTAATCATATTATTCATAAAGCACAGAAAACAAGATAAATAAAAACAAGTGCAAGGGATGAAAGTTTCGTAGTTTTAAAGTTAATTGGACAACAATTAGCCTTATGTGTATAACAACATTCATAACAGCAATTAACGGTGGAATCACAGTGAGTGTTTTTTCAGTTGTCCACAGGAATCCCTCTGCGAGGGCTCTAAAGACCAGATACCGTGTTGATTCATGTAGCTGTTCCGTTTATTGTTCACCGCGTGCATTTGGTAACATGATTTCCATCTGAAAGGTTCCATCAGAATACCGGGGGGGGGGGGGGGGGTGACACGTATAACGACACTGTGCAATTTATTTTCATGACACTTTCCTCCCAATTCAAGTTGATATAGCGTATTCAAGCGCATTTTAATTTGGGTATACTGGTATGTGACATTGACTGTCGGCAGTATTGGTTGGGGCAAGAGGGAAATAATATTTAGAATGTTTATCTTGGAAGCGTGTTTTTTGGTGACATTAGGGACGCACGAAATACGTGACATTTGACATTTGGCGTGACACTGATAGTGGTGATAGCGTTTATCAGTGTGGTAGCCTTATCACTGTTGATATTGTATTTGCGTCACGTTTGCTAAGATTGGTGATCGGTTGTTATGATAATGGACGGATCGGTAATATTTGCTGCTTGGTATGGAAAAAATAGGCATAACACGTAAGATAAAAGAAAGATTTAAAGAGGAATTAAACATTTTATTAACAAAACGAACAATCATAATATAACTATATACGACCATTTGCTACCAGTACTTTTCATTAAGAATTTATTCACACTTTCATTTATACAAAGTATATATAGGAAAGCAAACTTTTCATTAGTATTCTGGAAAATTGATGAGTAAACGTAAAGCATTTATCATGACAAAACATGTGAAATATTCCACATTAGTTTTGTGCACTGACAAAACTGATCTTTTCGGAAGGAGGTGACAATCGTTCTAGACCTCCATCTGGCCTACGACTCGTAAACCGCGACCATGACCGCACGGTCTGCTCATATTGTATTCAACTTGACGTTAGGGTCTCTGCCCTTTTAAGCCTCGGTCACAACCCACTGCGGTCACCGCACACCGTAGAGTACCGCACGGTTTTTGGGACCGCAGGAATACATAAGCCTCGGTCACAACCCGCTGCGGCCACCGCACACCGTAGATCACCTTTCGGTTTTTTAAACCGCAGGAATACTTATGAGGTGGACAGGCGGGAACGGCACGGTGTCTTCCTCATTCTGACGGCCGTCGCACGGTAAAGTAAGCTAACCCTGCTGACGCCGCAAGCTCACCTTTCGGAAGCCGCAAAGACCCCTTACGACAGCCGCAGGTACGCCTTACGTCCCTCGGGTAGCCGAGTAGGCATTAAAAATCGCACGGTTATCCTACGACCTCCGTACGTCTACTGTACGATGACCGTACGGAGCCCGTAGGTGGCTGGCTGACGCACGGCCGCAGCATCAACTTAAGCGCTTGCGCTAATGTCAGTTACGGTCGTTGCGGAGTCCCTGCGGCACGGTTGCCGTGCGTCTACCGCACGGAATAGCCCAAAACACTCGCCGTACGGCGACCGTATCCCGGTTGTGACCTAGGCTTTATGGAGTGCAGCGCAGACGTAAAGAAAAGTATGTCCCTTTTATCACTTTCCGTTGGCGATATCAAATATCTCTTTAATTGCATTTACATTGACAATATGAAAAATACAGTACTTTTTATTCTTAATCATACTATTGATATGGTGTGTATTCCAGCTTCACCTAGTTTAATTATGCATGAAAAATATAAATGTATGCCCAAAGAAGCAAACCAGTATAAAAAATTTTCCATTTTATCTTAGAAATTGAATAATACATTTTCTTATTATTTATCAGCTGTAAAGTTTCCGCATAAATATAACACACTTACATTTTAACAGTATAATCCTTGCGATTCGGTTATCGTTAGACAAAGTCAGTAGCAAAGACAACGTCTATTGTTAATCAATGTCATATAATATCGATTACATCAGATACAAACTTGGGCAATCAATGGGATTTAGATATGAGAAGCTCGGTTCAGATATTGCTCATTCAGTCACCATAGGGCGTTTGGTGCTACTTTTTCCGATACCTGTCGAGCCCCGAACCCACCCTGTTCACATTTAAAGATGTATTCTCTCTGAGGTATGCAATGAAGATTTTATAAAAGACGCTTATTTCTATGTAACTGTAGCTGGAATAAAATTTGTCTTCGACTTAATCATCTGGGGTAGACAGAATAACGGATAAGAAAGAGGGTACTTCTGTCTTTCTGTCTCACTCTGTCTGTCTCACTCTGTCTGTCTCTTAGTCTGTCTGCAAGTCCGTCTGTCTGCCTGTCTCTGTCTGTCTGTCTGTCTGTCTGTCTGTCTGTCTCAGTCAATAGAATAAATGAGACTTTACATGTTTATAGATACGTACATACATATTTACCATGTTCCCACAAAATTAATGCCCCATTTTGTGTATGAGGAAGTTGATTTTATAATAGACGCTTATCACTCTGTAACTGTAGCTGGAACAAAACCTTTCTTCGACTTTATAATCTGAGATAGACAGAGTAACGGGTAAGAAAGAGGGTACTTCTGTCTGTCTCACTTTGTCTGTCTCACTCTGTCAGTCTCTCTGTCTGTCTGCCAGTCTGTCTGTCTGTCTTTCTCCATCTCAGGGACAAAGGGTGACAGTCAATTACAGGACTGTTTCGAACATCTCTCTCTCTCTCTCTCTCTCTCTCTCTCTCTCTCTGTGACATGGGGTGTGAGTGATACAACTACAGGACTGTTCGGAAAATCTCGAGGGGGCAATATATTTGTTCAGATACACCAGGGGTCGTCGTGTTATATAGCACGATACAACAAATAAGCAGAAACAGGGGATGCAAGTTTCGTTGAACTTTTAGCTCTCTGTGCTTCATGCATAAATAAGAGACAGTAAACTAGCTGAACGTATGGGTCTTCCTGACATCTTCCTAACCATGTAACCATGTGTCTGTATTAAAAAATGATAAATATAAATATGAATAAGTCATGATTCAGATGCTTATCTTCAGCATGTAAGGTTCTATGTACATCTGAGCATGATAAACACTTTCATAGTTCATTGGAAGAAACCTTGTTCAGTCATCCACCTGGATTATTTGGTCTCCGCACTTTATTATTAGTCATTACTAGGCTAAAAAGCAATCAGAAATCGCATATATATATATATATATATATAATATATATTATATATATATATATATATATATATATATATATATATATATAGACCAGGACACAGATACAAAGACACCAGACCGACTGGATAAAGGTTTCTGAAAGCGTTGCTGCCAGAAGCTTGCTTAAATGAAAATGAGTATAAATAAATTCACTATCTAGCAGTTCTAAAGAATACTTAAAAAGAACATTAAAAAAAAACATATTTACTGCGTTGATATCATCCGTGAGGATGATATTGTGATGTTTTTTTCGTGGTGATCTATGGTGGATAGACTACATTATATGCGTGTGTGCTTGTATGTGCAAGTATAGTTTCACAATACGCATGTGAAATTTTATTCAACATGTGCAGGGCGTCCACACTAATATTCCTGTATAATTATTATTGTTTGGAACTGACGAGGGTTTCAAAAATATGTTCCCTTTTTAATTAATGTCAGTCCTCACAAAGGTCATGTGACCCGAACACACATACAAATAAATCTAACCCTTATAAATAAGTTTTGTTTGACATAATATATAATTATATTAATTAAAGTAAAGGTCCATTGATAAGCATTATGATCCTATAATACATATTACATAAGGCTGTATACATTAGATCGTCTTTGTTTGAGAAGCTCGTTCCCGATCGTTGCTCAACCAATCACTAGAGGGCGTTGGGTATTATCTTAAACAGGCATTGGATCACCCTTCCGCCCACAGGCACTCGTTTCCAGCACTACAATGGCCTAGAAACCGAAAACACATTGAGTATGGGCGATATATCCATTATAAAAGAACAAGGTAATGAACTCCACCGCTACGCGGGCAAGACAACTTTTTTTCACAAGTCTGAATTCCGGAGAATTATCCGCTTCACAAGCATGATCACGCGCCGTTTTGTTGAAAACATCTTTATTTACAAGATTAAACTTCCAAATATAAAAGTCCCCCACACTAACCGCGAATTCCAGAACGTTTATTCCAGCTGCGACACCGTCATTTGTCATGTGTACATTTACTAGTTGCGGAAGTTGACGTCACCCCGGGCTGAATGGATTTCCCCCTGAGCTGGCGTCTGTCATTGGCTGCATAATACCAGTTGTTTTCTACATCTCTTTAAGGCGCACAATTCAAACAGCTGTCAAATTGTCAATGAAGTTGAAAATCAGTGGGCATGGCATGTAAAACACAACCAGGACCATTACATCACTTGTTTTGTATACATTAACGTCTGTTCTATAACCATAACATACATTAAGCCCGGGATGACGTCAACTTCCGCAACTAGTAAATGTATACATGACAAATGACGGTGTCGCAGCTGGAATAAACGTTCTGGAATTCGCGGTTAGTGTGGGAAACATTTATATTTGGAAGTTTAATCTTGTAAATAAGGATGTTTTCAACAAAAAGGCGCGTGATCATGCTTGTGAAGCGGATAATTCTCCCGAATTCAGACTTGTGAAAAAAAGTTATCTTGCCCGCGTAGCGGTGGAGTTCATTACCTTGTTCTTTTATAATGGGTATATCGCCCATACTCAATGTGTTTTCGGTTTCTAGGCCATTGTAGTGCTGGAAACGAGTGCCTGTGCTTCCGCCAGAGGTCGTTTCTATTCGAAAAGAATCTCTTGTTTGGGCAGTGTGGGACGGCCGGGACCACTTGTTTCAACTGTCAAATTTCAAAATAATTTTTTTAACATTTCAAGGAAACACCTTCTTTTTACATTTCACGTGCACATGCTTACAAAATATTACTTTTTCCGTATAGTCTTTTCAACAAAACGCCCATGTTTATGTAATTTGCCTTGAAACAATTCTTATCGCACACACTTAAACGGACTACAATGTTCTCTTCACTAACTTTAAATCTACGTCGCTGGTGTAGTTAGAAGCCCCGGTGCATTGTGGGGGTGAGATTTTTACTCCAACAATCCCTAAAGTTAATAGTCCCTAGAGTCTAGTGAGTCCGAGTCTGCGCAGTGCGGGCACTGGAGTAGAGCACTGCGTTGATAAAGTGCTGGACCAAACCTGCCTTTTTCTTTCTAGTGTTAGTTTCTATGATATATTGGAAAGCCAGCAAATTGGAGTGGTAAGTATTTTACTCTTTATGAAAATCATGGAAGTCGAAACGAGAACATTTATTTCTAAACAAGATATGATTTCTAATCCCGCTCTGGCATGGCAGTTTTTATGATTTTGTCAAGAATCTTAAACATAAAAGTCGAAATATTTTCATACGTGTATTTATTCATGGACATTTTACTAAAATAACTATTTCTTAATGAATTAAGAAGTTAACTAAAATAATGGCGGTGTGCCTTGCATCCAAAGCGCGCAGAATAGGATCGTTGATCACAATAATAAAGTTCCTCAAGGTCCCACTGTTTCAGAAGAAGTTTATAATGCGACATGACAAATTGTTTTCTGACGTCATGCAATCTCCTCTCCGCCTGTTCGTGTTTCAGTGAAACGTCATAACACAAAGCGATCTTAAGCTGAGCTAGGCGCATGCGCATCAAGAAGTCCTCGTGTTCACAAAAAATCTTCCAATTGTCCCAACCACCAGTTTTCTTAATGTCCTCCGTTTTGGCCATAAAACAGTTCTTAACATTGTCCATAACGTAGCATTGTTGGAAACAGGGAACCTTCTCGTAGGCAACGCCGGTGTGGAATGCAACCTTCGGTTTATTGTTGACGCCATCTTGTGTTACCCGCATGAGACCTTCAAAAGCGTACCAACTAATAAAAGCAGCGGCGATACTTATGTCAGTGTTCTGTAACAGTTCAACGAGCCTGAATAAATCTGTTTGTTCCGTAAAAACAAAATCGTCATCAGTCAAAAAGAAATATGGAGTCGTTACCAGACGCAGGGCTATATTCCGCCCATAAGACAATCCAATTCTGGTTTGTATATAAATAATGTCATTTAAACCCTGTCTATTTAACCAGTCGATCCATATTTTGTCTGGTTTCTTCTCCGTCAGGTAGATATCATCAACCACTATGATTTTAATATCCGGGTATAATTTACGCACAGATTTTACCAATTTCAGGACGTATAATAACCTATGCCTCGTTCTGGTGATAAGAGTGACACAGGAAGTGACCGTTGAGCATGCACGATCGGGTTGCACAGGTGTCCATTTTACCGGTTGTCTGCCTAGATTCAACCGACAGGCGGGATGTGTGCATTTTGGTGTAGACGTGTTTGAATAACCAGCAAGCACAACCTGACGTTCGTCACCATCCTCAATTGTGGAATTGTTTGAACAAACTATGGGAACTTGAAATGCATTGGTCACAGTTGATAGCACAGCTTTCGGCGGGTAAAGGTAAATCAGAACCACTGTTCCAACAAAACTCACCAGGAACGCCACAATCCGATAACACTGGAAAGAAACCAACGCAATAACATTTGACAGAAAACAATGTATACTTTAAAACTGGAACCATTTTAAATAAAAGTTTACTCCTTTTTACTTTTAAACAACCAGCTTCACTGGAGGTAAATGTGATAATTGCAATCGTTTATAATGTTATCACAAACCTAATGATAACGATCATAATTATCAGCAAAATTTCCAGTTGTATATGTCTATACATTATATTTGTTACATCTTAATCTACCATGAAAAAATTAGAATGGAAGATAATATTTAATCTCAAAATGGATATTTACTTCTTAAATTTTGAAAAAAAAAATCTTTTAAATGAAATTATTTTCATTAATTCTAGAGAAGAAAATGAAAGCATAATTAGAACCTCACCTTTTTTGTCATCCTGGCTCATGGACTGTAGTCAGCAGATTTCAGATTGTTTCAGTTCATTGTGATTGCACCTGTTGTGTTTCAAATATCAATACCTTACTGACCTTTCTTAGTTACCACATGGCAAAGCCAATATTCTCTTGTAGCATCAATCAGGAACACGTGACGGTCCATTTCTGACCGCACAATACCCACGTACATCCACAGCCATAAGACCACCTGTTGAACATATTAACTTCCTTGTTCAACCCGTTCATTATTTTGCACTTGAAGACCAGATTAGTTTCATCCTAAATACGACAGATGGCGCTTTAACATAATGAAGACTGGTAAAACTATTTTAATATTTATAGATAAATTATCACCACGTCTGCGTCAATTTGATACACAGGCCATAGGAATAAACTGCCTAAAGATAATTTGTAAATCAATAAGCAACAGATAAGACAACATGTTGGCACATGCAACATAAGACTAGGTAATAAATTTGCACCTCATATTTCTTTTGACCTTGCTCTTTTCCCGAGGTCGTACAATCAGTAGCTGATCCCCAGTTATCACTCAGAGGGGAGGGGGAGGCTTTCAGTGATCGCTTGGCGGTTATACACATCTAGTTTGCATACAACCTCACATTTATTAATCGTTTACACAGTACCAAATATAGCAATATTACAATATCCACAATGCTCATATATGTGCATAGGACCCCAAAGGAATATTTTGATAAAGATCTCCACTGGCAACATTACGAAGCTTTCAATAAATAACTGGATTTTACTACACCATTTATTTATTATATTTGCCAATATTCTTGTACTCCCAATGCTTATTCTTCAGTTTGGTAGACAGATATTAGACAATCATGTTCATGTTAACACTTATTCTACAAGATCATGACCATAGCGCTACGGACTAAAGTTAAGGAAAGAAAATTCTCACGAATATAAATGTGTGTTTTCAAACTTTACGTGGTTACCCATGAATTGTCCCCCCCCCCCGATTTATCGTCAGGTTTAAGCTAAGATTCCTTATGTACGGTATGCAGAATCCGTAATGCGTATTGAGAGATTTCATGTGAATACCGGCATGGGAACATACATATTTGTTGTGTGTCGCTCTGGAATCTCACCTTATTTATTTAGTCAATAACGATTTTTCCGCATTCCGGATCGGCATTTCCAACATAAGAAAACTTAGGTTAAAGTATTGGTTATAGTTCAGTGAAATGTTATGCATCACTCGGCGTGTCAATCATGGCGTTCGCTCGTCGTCACCTCGCAAGGCGATTTGTATAAGCTGTTTCTTGTAATATTCTAGTCTCGTGCTCATGATCGAGCCCAAACATGGTCTAGCTCTAGCTTAAATGCATATATGCGGCGTAGGATCCTGGATACCGCACCATAAAGAGATTGAGGAAAACCAAGGATCAATCGCCTGCTAGAGTAAAATCGTAAAAAAATCAAATATTGTGTTTATGACAGGGAAACTTAAGTGATATGGACGGAAGATAAATATTCGTTCGATTGACTAAATCACTTAGTTAAATATGATGTTTATCAATGGAAATGTAACTCACTTAAAATTACCCTAAAACCCGGCGCTCGAAACCGTCTCCGAAACAGAAAAAAATGATCTGCATGGTCTTTGCTCAGTGTAATTCAATGTGACTGCTTATATGAACAATATTCTACTCGATATTTAAAAGTGAAAAACACTGCCAAAGTGTATTTTACATATTTTGATGAGTATGACATTTTTTTAGCTAGTAATTTTATTGTTAAGTTGAATGTCTCTAGTTTTCTCAAAGTACGTTGCAGGGCTCTCACACAGCGTATTTTTTACAATGATTTTCCATAGGTCTCAAGGTACGCTATTAACGTTTTGCCATGACAACCACTGGAGTGCAGTTACTATGCTAATCAGAACAAACCGCGTGTATCCGTTATATGTGAGCTGTCATGCAAGTTGACTTGCACAACAGCATGCTGTCATGGAAGTGGGTTTGAAGGCACAATTAAAACAAAGGAAATACATGCCGCATATGTGATAAAATGAAACATGTTCTGTCGCAGGTGTGTATGAATGGGAAACGGTTTCAGACAGGTCAGGAAATCAACACTTGTTGGCACTTGAGACCAGCTGTGACACTGAAATAAACAAACTGCCAATTTCTGTTGGGACCCTGGATCGCTGCCAACTGCAGAGATATGTGTATGATAATATTCTTGGTAAAACTGGTTTTGTGGTTTTACGTGATAGCAAAATGGTGAAAAAACGTCTTTCCTTAGTGTGATTTACACACAGTTTGCCCTAATTTTATCAATTCTATAGATATTAAAAGATTCACTTCACTGGAATGTAACTATACCGTCTTAACATAATCAAGAGAACTGCTGATAATTGTTTCACTAAGTGCTATCTGGTATAAGTTTTAGAACAGCAGCAGGCAAAACCAGTCGCCATAAAACCTCTTTCATTCCTCAGGCTATTTCCTTCTGCAACACTTATTACATCTTACCCTTTAAATCTTGAAGTATTTGTAAATATCTTATTTCATGCTATTATAAAGTATATTTTTTATAACTGTCGTTTACCGTTATTTCATGTTGATGAAAGAAACGAAGCTGAAACGTGAAATGTGCAGTTGCACTAGGGTGTGTCAATACCTCAGCTAACGAGCGGTCAATGAATGGTCATCTGACAGTGTCAGGGGCACCGCGTTGTTTGGCGAATCGGCCCTTTTATCAATAGTTAAGGAAACCAGTATATATGATATATAAAAGAAACGGTCGCTTTTAACATAAATCCGATATCGGTGACCGAAAGCCACGTTATATCAAACATCTGGCAACATACGGGGAATTTGGCCTAGCTGACCTACCAGGGCATGCGCCTGAGCGTAACGGTCGTCTGCTGTGATCGGGTCCAGCAATCAAGCATTTCGCCTTAAGATAAATGAAACCACATTCATCCCAGAGGCTCCGACAAGAAACTCCCTTTACAGACATGATAGTTTTGTTTTAATTTATTAATAACTACGACATTCTTTATTAACGGACCCGAACATTCAGTGTCTATAGTTGCCGACAGATATCGCTAGTGTGGTGGAAAATGTTTATTCACCGTTCATCATAAGGACGATTGGTATTAACAGTCTGAAAAGTAGCCTTTATTCAGTACATTAGCAACGGTTGCCGAAAGGCTATCGAACCACTAAAAGGGAAAAAAGGGTCCTTCCACTAGAATATACATAACAAGAATACCGCAAGGGTGCATAATACGCCCAATTTCTCATGACCTTTGACCTTATTAAATATTGATTTGCCTATAATCGATCTCGGGCAAGATAATCTATCGGTACGTTTTGTGAAAACCCATCAAATCTCTGTTAAGTTATCGCGGCAACACTAAAACTTAACGGACGGACGGCACAACGTAGGCGGGTATGCCGTAATCCATAGACGGGGGTATCAAAGTATAATTGCAAGATTGTTATTATAAATCAGAAAATACTCATGAAGTTATAGAACAAATGGGAAAGGAACATGCACAAGAGAGCGTGTCATACACATCAGCATTTCACCCGTTTTTGTGTTTTGATAGGTCCAGGGAAATTCGCATGGGGACATGAGCAGAGTTTGTCCACTGGAAACAACACTTAGAATACACTGAACGACACAATGCGTGGCCAGAGAGGAAAGCACCCCCTCCCCTCCCCTCCTCTCATCTTTTTGGCCCAAGTGCAATCGGGGGGGGGGGGGGGTCAGTGTGACCTCTCTTTGAAAATAATGATGAATGAAGTTCCATTGAAATGATGATATGATGCAAGATTTGCAGGGAACACCTATTGTATTTCTTCTCAGTCTACACGCTCTCGTTTTATTAGGTTTTGAAAAAGACCATATATATATATATATATATATATATATATATATATATATATATATATTACCAATTAAGCACGCCTTATTCCGTAAATTCAAAATTTGGTGAAGTTTGGTGCAGCATGTGGTTAAAAGTGGAAAAGTTAATGGTAAAAATACTACATTGAAAATGCATAGTTAACGTTTTATCTTTTTCAAAACCCCTCCAACACCCACACACACTTCCAAAAACGCCTTAAGCTTTAATATACTGTAAACAGATCCCCTGCATGTCTCAGCTTGTACGATCGGGAGGTCTGTCAACTTGAAGAGGAACCATGACGGAAAAAATACCGTTTAGTATGTCTCACCATTGAAAAGAAACGTACATATACAGGAAATCTTCTGATAATGACACTATTGTACAAAAAACTGTGGTACAATCACGATGTTGTACAATCACAATGTCGTACTATCATGATGTTGATCAGATGGGAACATTTGTACGTTGTAAAGGTTTCGAAACAAACATTTTTCACGCCAACTACTAAACGCTGTCCAAAGATTGTAACGAACTAATTTATCCTATATAACACACACCTTCTTGACACATAAAAAAGAGATTTGAGAAAATTGTTCACCCAAAGTCTAACATGCCTCGAACTGAGCGGATGGACTTATGACAAGAGGATGTGACGTACTTCCGTCCGTCCGTCAATCCGGGTTCCTTTCGAAATTTCAAAATGCATCTTCTCCTTTGTCTTAACTCTAATTTATGTTTTAAGCCTCTCCACCCGGATAGATTAACTTTGTCGTCCTTACAGTCTGAGTGTGTATAGATCACTTGTATCCCCGCTTTTTCTGACAAAACATTTGATCCCCTTACTGCTTAAAACTAATGGAAGTATTATCAACTTGAGGAAACTCACTTCAGAACTTTTTTGTTGTCGTAAAAGTGGTTCATACACACCGCAAAACAATGAAATTATGTTTATTGGCAAGGTATATATAATTCACAACCTATGTCACTCAAACCACATTTACTTTTAGTTTGGGTCATACGTATGTTATGTTAACGTCTTTTACCCGCAATGTTTGATGTAAAGAATTCATCAAAGAACACAAGAAAAAGTAACAGTGGCCAGAGCGGCTAAATGTACTCTATACGAAATTGGTTCAAGAAACAAAAGTGAGTGAAAAAACCTTATTTGTCGACTTTTACTGTTTTGCACATCATCAGAGAATTGATAAAAGCCGTGAAACACATTGACTACACGTTTAAATAAATATATATAGTGCACACGAATTTCAGTTATACATAGTTTTGTTAGTATTAAAATAATTAAAGACTGTTTGAAAAAGTAAGTTTTCTATCTCATTTGAGCAACTTGTCGGTCAGAAGCTAGGACCTAAACACATGGATATGTGTATTATTACTATAAGTACTGTGGTCTGTTCCATAATGATTTGAACATAGAAATTTCGAAATATATTTCATAAATTGGCAGAGCAGTTCCAAAAATCAAGCCGCAATGAATGAATGAAGCATAAGCCTAATTAGCTAAGCCAAGTAGCCAATATTCTAGTAGTTAAATATAATCAAAACATAAGAAAACAGTATATTTTATACAACATTTAATTCATTGCGTGATGAAGGTCAAAGTCACTGGTCACATGCTCAAACAATCTAATTAAAACTGCTGATTGGTTGTTCAGGGTTATAAATATTTTTTATAAGGTAACCATAAAAAAGACACAAAAACACATGGTCAATTGCCTACAAGAGTCAGAAAAACCAGAAAATTGCAAAATTTTAATTTTAGACTTTGTCAGGAAGTTTTAATCTAATATTAAGTCCTTCATCAGCTTTAGTAAGAGAGTGTGATAATATCTCAATTTGAGAGTACTACGCCATATTTCAATGGCAACCATACCTTCATATTTATTCACTATGACTCGGAAGAATTATGCGAAAGCTCTGACCATTCGCCGACAAAGCCTGACAAAGAGCTCTTTTATTTTTGATTTCCCGGATATTTTTTGTACATTAATATTTGTCATTAATGTGTATTAGAAAAATCATTTGAACACCTTGTCAAGCAAGGAATTGTAAATATGAATAAGTGTATAAATAAGTACTATAATCTGTTCCATAGTGGTCCACATATTATAATTGGGGAATACTTTCCAAAATTGGCACAGCAGTTCCAAAAAGTTAGCTGCAATGAATTGATGAAACAGGCTCATTACTCAGGAGAAAGCCAATAGGCCTACCATACTTTTCAAAACATTTTAGTAATCAAAATTATTGTATGAGAAAACAGTCTATTTTATATATTCAGATGAATCAGAAGGTTGCGAAATATGAATATTGGATTTTGTCAGGATGTTATTATCTCATTCTAGGCCTTTAGCTCTTCATCTGCTTCAATGTATGGCAGTGTTTTAATTTCTAAATTTGAGAGAATTATCGCCGAATTTCAATTTCCTCCGGAGCAGACTTTACAAGCTCTAACCATACCGGTCATACTCAGAAAAATATGTACTATAGCTTGAATAAATTATTCAAAAGCCTGATAATACGCTGACACAGCCTGACATAAAGAACTTTTATTTTCCATTTCCAAAATACCCTTTTTCTATCACAACTTACGGTTTCCGGTGTTTGGCAGAAATCTGTCTTTTACTTAGGGCATGTGTGAAATTATATGATGCAGCTTTCCATGCATTCTGAAATATGTTGTCTTTAGTAAACCGAGGTACCCGAGGCATGACGTAACAGGGGTAGTCATAGATACGTTCATAAGCCTCTCTGACGTCATAAATGCCCATACAACGTCGTGCGTGACGTATCACTTTCAGACCAGCCATTACAGGAAGCATTCCAGTAACATATACATCTTCCAGCCAAAACAGCCTTGTATAACGAGAGGCTTGAAGGAGCTGAGGCAGAACTCTCGTGGGCAATGCATATACTAATCCTATACAGTATTCGGGGTATCTACCGTGTGGGTATTCATCTGTGCTTGTATACCATTTGCTGTCTTTATTGCGGGAGGGGATGCGCTTACTCGCTTTCTTCATTGCTAAGCCACACATAAACTGTGGACCACGTACTAGGTCTCCCAGTTCCATCAGATCGTCAGTATATCTGAACAGGTTTAGAAATACGTCGTCATCTGTTTTGATCACAATAGATGTCCTATTACAATATTTTGAAACAAAGTTTAATCCGGCAATACTTTTTAAAGTGAGGTTACGGTAGTGGTCCTTAAAATTCACTTGAATCAGGTCATGGAACTTGTTTTGTTCAGCCCAGATGACCCTCTCGAGCGTATGATTTTGTGATGTACCAAGCAAAAACACAGACGCGAATGTATGACCTCTGTAGCTCTCAAATGAGCCCCAAGTTTGTCGAATTAAGTTACGTTCATGCAAGTGGGACGGTGCTGAATGAACCAAAACAATGACGGACAAATTCCCGTTTTCACACATTTGATCATTATATATCAAATATTCATGGTCATTGTCGTTTTCATGCTTCCACATTTCGGGATCAAAGTCTAAGGTTGAATATTTGAACTTTGTGGGTTCTTTTAATGTCGAGTCCGATTGTTGGTTTTCAGGCAGGTTAATGGTTCGTTCTACTCCCGGAAGCGGAAATGATTCAGTTGTGACGTAATCAGATGCTGAGAAAGGCCACCACACATGCTGCACAACCTGCGAAATGTATGTTGGGATCTCTAGTGAATGGCCATAATAAAATACGGTACAAACACTTAGCATTACAAGACCCGTCAAAAGTGACCGCTGACAAGCAGTACCCATGGTCATCCTTCATGTAGGTAGGACTTATCATATTTATTTCGGAACACCATATTTTGATATTGTATATACTTCAAACTTAACTGAACAATTGCTTTTGGTTATTGTGGGCGAACGAATAATAACGTGTGATAAATAGTAATATAACATTCAAAGTCATGGCCTATGGCTTAATGAATCGATATTGTAAACAGAAAGATACCACGTGCCAAGATAGTGACTTACTGTTTCATATTGCAGGTGGAAATGTCTGCAGCTGTTGTTACGGACAGCAATGCTGGATCGATGCGGTTATGCATGCAGTACCATGCAAATATTCAATGCAGTATAATGATTCGGCGAATATCCATCATTCAAATAAATATCACACATGTGTGTTCGAGGGTTAGAAAAATAAAAAGATACAAAATCGGAATTTAGAGCCGCAGAAATAGTAATAATACTGCGAAGACTCATCATTCAAATAATTGCATACATGTATGCGCGAGTGTGTTAGAAATTTAGACAGATACAAATTCTGCACTCACGCCCACAAACATATAACCCAATATATTGAACACATCTTGTGTACACTAGAAACAGAAACTATATACATGTAATATATACGGAGCCAGTATGTACGAAATTCAAATAGAAAATCAGGGAATCCTTCACAGTAGTTAAGCAAATCTGTTAAGATGAAAATTTTCTTATCAATAAGAAACCTTTTCTGTTTGGTTGTAAATGAAATTGTTCAGTAATATTTAGTATCCTATGTTCTCAACGTTTTATATATAAAGCAGGTATATCGTTGTTAACGCTTTCATCCCTTTACCAAATATTGTTGAACAAGTGTACATGAACGTACATGTATATACCTTTAAAAAAATAGCCGTTAAAATGAAATTAATAATTTGAAATACATTACCTGCTGTTTGTCAGTTCCATATTTTATACTCAATTTATGACATCCCTCGATATAAGATTATTAATTATAAGATCACAAATGACCGGAGAAATGTGTTGATCTGCAGGAAAAGTCGGTAGGTGTCCGGGCACTCACGGGCCGGGAAACTTGTAGATTTATCTGGCAGGTTAAATAGTCGGCCGACAATAAAAAATCGGTAGATGGAGGGCCGGCTTTACAGACATACATGCCTCTTCACTCTCAGGATAAATGACTAAAAATGACAAAGTAAAGCTGAAAATATTTTAATATTAAAGTTCTGAGCTTCTGTCTAAAATATGTAGTCTATTTTACATGCCGGGAATATCTAACTTGCCCAGTCTGCTGTAAAAAATTGCCTGTACGCATTTTATTCCATATACAAAATATTAGGTTTTTATCAGTTACTTTTCGTTGAGTTCCTTGGCTCTTCATAGTTTTGTAAAGCAGCCGTCCAAGCATCCTTAAATCTTTTATACAGATTTTTCGGGGGGTATTTTGGAGAAAAACAATAATGTTCCTTTATTATTTTCCCCATCCCCAGTGATTCAGCTTCATGCATGCGCATGCATAAACGTTCATACCGAGTGGTGACCTTGACTGCTGCCATCTTAACCAGTATTCCAGTCGTGTAAATATCTTCTAGCCAGAAAAGCTTCGTGTGTAATGAAGCATTGTACAAGCGCACCGCAAGTGATGTTGGCATAGCGTACGCCAAGCCTCCACAGTACTTTGGAAACATTTTATGGGGATAGTCTTCGATGGTCGCTCGCCATTTTTCACGCAGCCCACGACGAGGTGTCAATTTATCTGGAACAACTTTAGGGCTAGCACAAAGGAAGGAATTTGGCTGAAGAAAGTCATGTTTAACTATTTCATCAATTATTGCAAAAGTGTTCAAGAAAATATCAGAGTCCAGCTTGTACAGAACTTTGCTCTTGTAACAAAACGTTGAGACCCATTTGAGAACCATAATAGATTTAAGCGTTAGGTTTCTGTAATGTTCTTTGAAATCCTCCTGTACAATGTCATGGAAGTACTCATTTTCTTGCCGTATCATATGCATGGTGTCTTTGCTTTTAACGGCTCCAAGTGGGAAAAATAAAGCGAGACTCACATTTTGGTAGGACTTAAGAGATCCCCATGTGTCACGGATTCTGCGGCGGTCTCTGAACTCCCATGGGGCTGTAAACACAGCGAACACCACATCTACCATTTTGGCTTGGCATAATTCCTTATTATTTATAATGTACGGAAAGTCATGAGGATTGGGGGACTCCCACCAAGTGTATGTAAAATTGTCCAAGGAATCGTGTTTCCCAGGCATTGTTGTGGGTTTCTCACTTATATCTCCAGACGTTGTGGTACCTGGCTTGAATCCTTCGAAACTAGTACTGAAGGCCGAGGTTGTAACACTTGTATTGTTGATATCTTTTGCTTTAATATTTATCCTGTCTATACTGACGACTGAATTAGTCAGAGGTTCGATTAACGACTTGTTATGAATGGAAGATATGCCGCTATCCAATAGATTGTTGACCTTCTTTGTTGTTATTCTGCCTGGGCTCGTAGGGAATGGATTAAACGAAACTGTTGTCCCCTCGACCATGTGCTTCTGCATTTGAACTCGTCTATTTACCTTCTCACTAGCTGAATCTTTATGTTCTTTGGTATATCCTCTTGCTCTGGTGATATCTTCTATTTTGGTCCGTGATCTCAAAACATGGTTTGTGTCGTCTGATTTTACGGAAGGTGATTTCCCAGTTAAATCCAACAGAGACGGCTTGTTTTTACTACCACTTTCCCCGTTGGTTTCTTTGAGCATTTCTTGCTCGCTATTGGCGAGTTTTTCGCTCACTTTCTGGTATAAAGTCTGGCTTTCCGCATCGACCGTCCTCGGATATGGATCAGTCTGACCATCTGCACTTTTCTGTTTTGTCACCCAAGGTAACTGCGGTGGCCGAGCCCATATTAACACTCTGTAACCTACCACAGCGACTAGAAAAAGAAATAAGAAGTGCTTTGTTTTATTGCCTTCCATGAAGCAGCAGTCATCAAACTTGCTCGAACCTGTACTCCCGCTGTACGGTGTAAGACGATCCTATAGGTATTATGAATTGAGGTGTCATCCTATGCGATGTACATGATATTGATTTAATTACAGAACAGGCTGCGGGCGATCCTCTAACAGACCCAAACCTGTTTGTTATTTGTTATATAAACTTTCTCTCCATGTGATACCTTATCAAGCATATGCCATTCATGATGATTTCAACAAACTTTAAACATGTACTTTGTATAGATTTTTGTATCGGGCATAGATAACACATTGAAATAAAATCAAACATAACACTGTCAGGTTTCATACATCGAACGAGTCTAACTTGACTGATATTATCTGTCAAGTTGCCAACTACAGATGTTTTTTATTATTTAAAAAAGATAATAAGTCCAGCAGCATTGCGAAAAGTGTGGAGACTGACTATGGAAGAGAGAGGAGGAGGGGCGGACGGAGGATAAATGTACCCAAGAAAAAATAGAATGTTCCACAAAAAAAAGGGTACCACCAAAACAAATAAAATATTCACCCCAAAAAATAGCATGTACTACACAAAAAGACCGACATTCCAGCATAGAAGAAAGAAATATTTTACTTATTGGAGATAATTCAACTGATGGTAACAAAATCAAGAGCTTGTATTGCCTCCGGAGGCCTACGTTCTATGAATCTTTCCTTGTCTTACAATAAAATCTTATTCGAGCTTTTAAATTAGAGCTTTAAAAAGGGTATTATAGCATTTGACGTCGATTAGCCGCTTTGACAAAGTTGACCCGTCTCATGTCTAGCAGTACATGTAAATCTGTGTGGACGCGACACCAGTATATAGAGACCTCTGCCGACTGATTGTTACCCTAAAACCACAAGGTCAAACCAACGTTTCGCTGCAGCAATATTTTGTCGTTAACGCGATATGTTTGTCAGTTTTACTTATAATTTTGTACCAATATTGCCTGCCTCATCAATATATTTTATCAATATAAAACTTTAATAATAATAATAATAATAATAATAATAATAATAATAATAATAATAAAAATAGTAATAATAATAATTATAATATAAATAATAAAATAATAATTATAATGAAATAATAACAATTGTTATTTTCACTATTATCAGTATTATCACCTCTATCACTATTTTATTATTATTATTATTATTATTATTATTATTTTTATTATTATTATTATTACAACAACTATATTTTGTTGGAGCCTGCAAACCTCCACCCGTGACATGAACAAACAAACTCACTCTTCAGTAAGATTGGGTTCACATCTCGAGTAACATACGAAATACTGAACTAATACCCCTGATTAGTCGGCTTCTATCGCCCTGTGCCACAATGGTACACCATCCTTTGAATTAAATGCATGTGTTGATCCAGAGTACCGCCAAAATTTGAGTGATTGTTCTTTTAATATTAAGCTAACCAATCCCAAAAGTTTCCCTAATATACTTTTAACGCTTTTTGCTTAACGATGTAACAGACAAACAGTGACTGCCTGACGAAGCATTTCCTACAGGCATATAGCTTGGTGGCGTTATGGTTAAGGGCGCTAGACTTGTGACCGCCAGGTTGTGGGTTCGCGTCCCGTGGGCTCGCTAAGTCTTTATCATAATGGTTCGCTCTCTCGACCCAGGAGTGAATGGGTACTGGTCATTGGAGGAAGGCATGAATAACCTTCTAATACCTGATATGGCTGCTTGGGTTGTATGCTTCCAAGGAAGGTGAGAAAGGCTACATAAATGAACAAGCGCGAAAGACCAGGATCTAGGAAGGCAAAGTGTAAAGTCGGATGAGACTGATAACGTCGGTGATAACAGACTACAAACCCCCACCTTAACCTTTATATAGTCTGTTTATAGACCATGTGTTAATGACGTCACGCCTCAGGTTAGAAGGTCGTTTTTCCAGGCCCTATAGGCTTATATTTTCCTATATGGTGCACGTGCTGGACGCTCTAGGGAAGTGGTTTCTATCGAATATTTTGCATCATGGGATACTTCGAAATCAAGCTCAACTCATGCACTTTAAATTTTGTTCAGGAAAACGAAGGTTGTGTATGTCATTTTCACGGAACAGTCCGGTAGCCAAAGGTCAACTCTGCTCTTAACCCTGCTTTAAGGTCTGAACTTTTTTTCTCTATGGATTTTGCTTACCCACATATCAGTTGTGAAAAATATGTTGGTTGTCCCGCTGTCAGCCTTGGGCAATTTTTTGCTAATAAACAAAATAGCAAAAATACCTGAATACCTCAATATTTGACATATAATGTCAACCGATACATGGATTCCAGGATAACATTGACCAGAGAATTTATTGCATGTATTGTTAAATCCTTAATGACCACCATTTCAACCGACTCACCAGAACAGCGTCCTTTGAGCGTGACCTATTAAAGGGACTTGCATGATAAAAGAATATGTAATTTTCTTGTACGGTATTATGAAGGGTGTAGATCTATTCGAACGGACAAAGCTGTCACATGGAAAGCTAAACACTCTAAACATTTATATATGATGATAGTGGGGTCGAAAAGCATTGCAGACATCAGCTGGGTCATACTTGAAATCACCCCCCCCCCCCTTTCCCTTTATCCGTGACCTTTCACGCAGTCTTTAAATATTTTGTCGAAGGTCATTTATCTGTTGACTTGCATATGTGGCCGCTAACATTCATGGACTTCACAGGAATTAAAGTCATGTATATTTTTATGTTTTGCTTTCCTGGTTGGTTATTTGTTTGCCCTGTCTATCAGGGTCTTCATTACAAAATTTGTAGAGGAACAGGGTGAAACACAAGAAACAACCCTTGAAAAAGACGATCCTGATCACCACCATGAGATTTCTCTATCCCACCCGAGGCCCATGGTCATTTACTTCGGCGCCTCTGTTTTAAAGCAGATCAGAGATCCAACCATGGAGTTGGTAAACCGTGAAACACATTTTCCGTAAAAAAACACAGCACAGTTTGATGAGGATCCTGGCGGAGCTTGTGGTCTCTCACTACTTTCTAGTTTTTGATGATATCCTTATAATGTAGTTGTCTGGCTCAGATCACAAATTTCCCGGTCTGACTTGTTAGGTTTTTCTACCTGTGCCGTGATGTTCCAACATATTCAGAGGCTTTTGTAAAAGTATGGTCGCACTAATACGTTGATAAATATCTTTTGAGACACAAACCTCCCTCAGTAAATGAAAAAAATGAAAGAAAAATGCCTGTGGGTAAGGTAGGAACACGGCCACACAGCTCAGACAGGTTGACGGCACCTCAGGGGCAGTGGGTCTCAGAATCAAACAGTATACTCTCAACCCGCCCGCAGCTGACATGGTTTAGCTGAAGCATACATGATCTTACTTTCTGAAAAAAAAAAGCTTCATGGAAAATTATTATTTGACCAAGTCCAGGAGAGACTAGAGGTTCCAAGTCCAAGACCTGTAATATTTTTTCGCGATAAGCAACGAATCAGTGACCTAAATTTCATTTATAGAACATATTATTATATTTCTTTAAAATATATGAAATTTTTAATTTGCACCAGAATGTTAAGACCCCCTTTTCATAATCAGAATTGGAAATACAAACAAAGAGGAAACTTGAAAAAAGAATGCTATAACAAACCAGGCCTTGAGCATTGAAATAAGACTGTACAGCTGACATATGAGTTTAACGTCATTATTCAATAAATTAGTATGACAATACATTTTAATTCTGTTTTATATAGCAATAAGAAAAAAAGATGTGTACGATGAATTTCCACAATATTTCTTTCCTTATGTACGCGAGTGACGCGAACCAGAGCCTCGGCTGTACGTTTATTGATATAGCCTTTAGCTAAAATGAGAAATCCTTAATATTTGTGTCGCAACCGATAGCAAACTATAGTCTTTGTGATTAAAGCCCCCCCCCCCCCCCCCCAACTGGTTTATATAGGTACCTGCTGCAGGCCAAGGTCACCATTATTTTTCTATTTTCTTGCGAAATGTCGCTTGGTAATCATGATGCAATACATGATGGCTTAATAAAGGCAAATGAGCAATTATTTAGTGTTTCTTTAGCCAAAGGCTCTTCACGACAAATCGTTTTTTTGTCTGTATTTTTAATTAATTTTTTATAAATTACAAGTTTTAGATATATAAGTAAATCTCTTAATTGGCGTTATCATCTCCAGAACAAAAGTTGACATTATAATTATATTACGTGATTCTATAATATATGCCAACTTAATATTATATCATTAACTGCATTTATCCTACCTTCGTGATCTCTGTGTGCATGTATGTGAATACATCTATATGTTGTAGATTTGCGTCCATGCATTATTTGGGTTCAAAGTTTCAGAAAGCCATTTTTACTTACACCATGATACCGACGAGAAATTTTTCGGGTGGTGGGGGTAAAGTCATGATCGTTTATATAACATGAGTTTTGGCGCTGAAGTCTCCAGGTATTCCTGAGATATTTGATAAAAGAAATGACGTCATATGTGAAACCATTCATACACATCAGTTGTCATATTTTGGGTCACCTCCCTCTAAAACTCTGTTCATTTTTTTTAAACAATCCAAACTATTAGTCTTTTCCGGGTAGAATCAGAAATTGAAGAAATGAGTTCGGCTTGAACAGGTAAGTCGTCATATATGTGGCAATAACTCAGATCACATAGCAGACGAATAATCCATATTTATATGATGCTTGCTGATGGTAATATGATGCTGATTGGAGCCATACATATACCTGAGATATGTAGCAAATTTGTAATAAGACTTGATATATTATATGCAAACACATACAACTTTTACATTTGCGATCGATCAATGATGAATTTCCGTAAAGGTGCCCCGTTGATATAATTGGACTCAAATTATGCTCATTAAATTCCCCCGCTAACCAAATAAAATCTCGTTTAATTTTAAATATCGGGCCTCCCCTGACACAAGGGTATAAATCAAAAGGTGTATAACGGCTTCGATCTTATTGTTTTATTATGAAGGTCATACATAGGTAAAAGGATTTTATTCTTTTATTGTATAACATTTTTTTTCTAGAACGTTTGGTCATCTACATCCATATGAAGTGTTTGATTATACTTCAATTTATAACCCTCGATCGATTGTGTAGTTAACGTTTACATCAGAAATACATGTTTTTATCTAGTTTGAAATATGACAATCATTTTAAACCAAGCTGATTGCTGTATAAAATATATTGCATTTTATCAGTCTCCTGTCTTAAAGAATTGTAGTTTTATATAACTGGTTATGTAGCCTTCCAGGCAGTCTTAAACCTATAGTACCCCTATAAACCCTGGCGACAACCTACGACACCAGAATTAATGCTACGTCCAAACGGGACAAGCTTTGGCGGGTCTCTACCCTGTGCTATTTGAGGAGCCGGAGACAAGGATGGGCCCTGTATCAAGTACACCAGCCGACGACAGGACATATGACAACCCACGTCACCTGGCGACAGCCTACGACAGGACCTTCATCAATCCACGTCACCCGGCGACAGCCTACGACAGCACCTACGTGAGTAGAAGACAGGCTAGGCTCACTGACGTCAAAATGCTGTCGCCTGAGATTTTTGAACTTGTTGAAAATCCAGCGGCGACAGGTAAGTCCACGGGTGCACCACTAACTAGAGATATTCTGTTGTCCAATTGCGCTCTTTACACAGCGCTTTACCTATAGGCCTACTACCTATATAGTAAGAGCTGTTTTTTTTTTTTGCCTTTTTGCCTCGTATCCTGAATCGCTACACCAGAGGGGAGCACTGTATTTTTGTCCTATCAGATGAGACCGTATCCTGATAGACAAAACGGTTTATCAGCCAATGGAGGAATACACGGAGCCAATGTTGTTCATTTCGTTTTGAGTGACAGCTCATCGCCTTGGCAACCGTCTGAACAGGCCACAGGCTCAGAGAGAATGGCCCCGCACGTCGTTTGCTTATGGCCATTGGCACATAGGATGCCCGGCCGATGAGTTGTAATTCAAACGAAACGTAACAACAAAGGCTCCGGGCATACTTCGCTGGCTGGTTTCAGTTTTGCAAACAACAGATACATGGCTACGCTCACATAGCTGTAATGTCAAAATCGAATCGGTCGATGATGCGAGAATGCAGAGGAAGCAATTAAAATTCGACCATAAACTGTCATCAAGCCGCGCTTCAAGCGCAGCTATGGGCGGAGCCAGGATGCCTGTCGAGTGTTTGTTAATTGGCATCTAGTCGGATGCTTGTCACATCATACGCACGTTTTTTCAGCAGACAACGAACCGCCACCTGGTGTCTAAGTTTATCATAAACGGTCAAAGCAGGCAGCGTTAAAATCAGTTGCTTCTTTAGAAGCGCAAGATTTCCGCTGCCTCGGGAGCGTATTGTCCGATGTACTTCTCTGTTTTGTAATCCAAGCTTACTGCTCTGACCAAGTCCATCTTTTTAATATATAACTTACCAGAGTGAGTAGGCATATAAATAAGGTATGTTTGGTGTTTATTCTTCTCATGGAGCAGAGCACGTTATGAGACTTGAATAAACTCTGTATGACTCTATGTTCAATGTTCGGGGTATAACTAAGTGCTTGACATCTCTCAAAGATATGACTCCAACTCCGATTGAATAATAGATCGGGTTCCAGGCAACAACTTTTTTTAAACTGCATTATCAATATCTGTTTTGTGTATACATCTGTTAGCTCTGGCCAGTGATAACCTGAACCAACATCATCGATTACGACATTGATCTTTCGAGTAGAGATAACAATTATTTTCGTTTTAGAGAGTAAAAAAAAAAAAAAAAACAAAAACAGCTGAATATATAATCCAATAAAATCAACAAAACAGTTGAACCCCGCTTTGCGACCACCCCACAATTGCGACCACAATACAATTACGTCCACTTTTCTTGGTCCTGAATATGTTTAAGTGATATTTCAGTGATAAATAAATTGCGACCACCCCTGAATTCAGAATAACGGGGATACTTTCTGGTCCCAAAGTTAATGTAGTTCCAGAAATGCGACCATTTAATACTGTAATATTATTTGGCCCAAGTGACTAGTCTCGCCGAGTATCACTGCCAAGCAAATGATAGCTTCATATAAAGGGCATCACATTCCTCATTAACATAATATCGTAAATCATTTGAAAAAAGATAAACGATAAACACAAGAAAGAAAACAATTGGTAATTCAATGTAGAAACACATCACTCAACTGTAAGCTGAGTGATGAAAAAGTCAACGAAAACTTGGTCAAAATTGGCAATGTTAATTATGCCATCTCTTAAATTCACTAAGTCGAGGACGATGCTTCCTATAACCTGTTCCTCTTCACAGATATCTGGCGACTTAACTTTGCAAGAAAGTTCACTAAATTCAATCATATGTACATCAGTTTTATATTTTTCACATTAGTTACCTATATTGTTACCAATAAAACTAGACAGACCATCTCTCTGTGAGCTATAAAAGAAACAAGTAAATTATTAGACCTGCACATACAAAATATCATTTTGATAAATCTCTTCTCTGTCTGCATGCTCAAAGGGAGACTTCCAGGAACTGACAATACAAAAGGTGTATATGAATTGTGGGGTTGTTTCCAGAACGCACGTTAACCTCTGTTTAAGGCACGAATTATATACTTTATGTCTCATGATTCAAGTGTGGAATCTATAAAAAGATGAACAATATGACTGGAATAGAAAATTAACAATTTGTCCAGGTAGCCCCTGAAATTAGCTAAAAGTCTATTAATATCAGAAAAGAAAATACCCCGCTTTTTATGTAATTCATTTTTTTAATTAGCCATTCCGCATGAATGGCTGACAGTCCTGGGTGGCAATTGTGGGTATTGGCCTATTTTAATAACCTAGCGATGTTAATTGCTCACCGGTGTTATGACTGCCTAATGTGCGGGGAGTTAAGCTCACTATTTCTAACACTTACAACTTGTTTAATCCTAATCAGTCCCATTAACGGTTAGGTTAATCCTAAATGTGCTCATACTTTGTTACAGAACCTAATAATAACAGATCACGTAGTCGTGACGAGCATCAATTTTGTTATGGAGATAAAAAAAATCAAATTCTGTAACACTAGGCAGCGTGAAATGTCTAGGGGAATGAATTAAGAAGTCAGTGTTTTTTTGTTAACAAATAATTATAATTTATTCTTAAAACAACCCTAACATTACAATACACTGAATCAATACAATTACACAGTATAACAACAGTACAACAGCAAATCAATACAATAACACAGTATAATAAATAAACTGTACAGTACCTGGATACCACCACTGTCACAGCGACAACAATTCCTATAAAATGTATAATCTAGATGAACAGTTCACATAAATTTTCTTAGTGAATAATATTCCAATTCAATCACAAAATCAATCTGTTGTAATCCAAAAGTGAAGTTCTTGTTATTATCCCGAAAGCAAACTGGAGACAGGCCGCACTAAATCTGCATAGAGTTCGTAGAATCCCTGACACTACTGCAATTATCGGATAGGTCCAAAACTGACTCACACTCTTCTGTGTCCGCTGGAATATTTCTCTCCCCTCCCACAGCTCTAAAACACAGCCCGTATTTATATATAAAATTCTAGAAACTTCTATTTCACAAACAATAGAAAGAACCCAACAATACATAATACACACGCCTAAAGAACAATACATGACACGCGCTCCCAGCCCAGAAAGTTCCAGAATAGCATGAGCGCTGTGTTTCTACACGTCAGAGTTCAACCAATGCGGATTTCACCGAGCCTGAAATATACACGGCCAGGCGAGGTTGCTACAGCAAAGAGCCACGCCCGCGCCACACGAATCAAGTGAAACATTATGCCTTATTTTTAAAACCTGACACTTCATTGTGATATATTTGAAATGTGTCACACAGATCTGTTATTACCCTTAATGTTGGAGCATCTTGTTGTACTCAGAGTTTCATGCCGGTGTAGTGTATGGTATCAACACCTGGGAGATCGTCAGATAACTGACGCTCGTTGGGGACTGAGTTGGTACTGTTATTTTCTCTCTGCACGGCGTTTGAAAACTAATTCGCTACGCCTGTTTAAAAGGATTATTAAATTGTCGCTATTCTTATGTATAATATGTTGCATTTATTTCTCCTCCATACAGAGGCTGCATTGATGTGAAGTTCGTTTCATTGTGTTAGAGTGTTGGATTATTTCGCAGGTAGTTGAATATTGTATTTTCTTTCTATTTAGGGTCCAAATATTCTTCCCAAGTTCTTTTTCTTTTTCGTAACGTTCATTTCGGAATGATTTGTTGTGGTAATTGTTCTGATTGCTGAATGTGCCACTTGCTTATCCAAATTAGCATGCGGTTTGGTGTTATGTGTACTCTCTGTACACAGCGCGTGATCTCCTGGTGACCTTCCACTCACACGTTGTGAGAAATACGATTCTTCAGGTTTGGCAAGATGCCAAGCACCCAGTCAGTTTTTGCCAAAAAAAAAGCTAAAATTTGATTGGCTAAGCGTGTACACAACAATGCAAGAACGTTAAAAGAAATCTGATTTGCTCAGCGTGTAAACATACATGGCTGTGAACATACCAAACCCGTGCGGCACTGCGAAAAAGGAAATATCCAAACGGTGGGGGAAAACTGACCTCAGGCCAACAAGCAAGTTAGAATAGAGATTGTTTTGACTGCTTCGTGTGTATTCCAACAGGGGGTGGTAAAAAGCTGTGCTACCAAGCACGTTCGATCGCAGTGCAAATCGACTGGCACCTCGAACCACATCCGATTGTGCTGGTCATGCCTGCAATGTGATTGGTTAAATATTACGCAGGGGGATTTCCAATAGACAGCAGTGCCTGTTGGTCAAACCTGACTGACAACCGCGGTTTTTGCAGCGGTTAGTGTAGCGAATAGAGCATAGCGTTACCGCTGCTTATGGAGCGTGGTGTTCGGTGGTGACCTTTACTTTGTAAATGATGTTGCTGGCAAGGCAATTCCCGTCAAGGAACATGTTTTTTTTTTATATTATTTTCGTTTGCTGCTGGGTTTTTTTTTTTTTGCAGTAATTTTTTTATGAGCTGTTATTATTTGCATGATATTTCTCATGCAACTGTAGCTAATTTGAATCGTGTTTTTGTAAAGATTTTGTGTACTTTATTATCCCGCTTCCTTATTAGTTTCAAGAATTGTGCTCCGACATTTGTTTTTACGTTCTTGCTGTATGATGTGTTATACCAAATCATCTTTCATGCTCTGTTTTTTTTTTTTTTTGGCTTTCTTTTTTTGCTGTTCATTGTTGCCACTTCCAGCAGTTTAACTGATGCTTTCATTGTACCCGGCTTTCTTTAGGGCGGAACTATATTTGTAATGCATCTTCAAATATTTCTCTAATAATTGATGATAAGGCCCAAAAAATAAAAGATATTGTTCTCAGGCACCGCCCGCGTCAATTTTAACCCCCCGCATCAAACATTTTTATTTTGATATTCATCTTTCAAGAAGATAAAATAATACAATTTTGATACGATTTCCTTTATTATGTAGGGCCATTACCTGTTTAGCAAGGAGAATCCTGTCATTTTCATGCTTTTCCCAGATCAAAAACATTTTTATCGAAACATACAAAAAAGGTCAAAAATAAAATACCGCCCGCCCGCATTGATTTCTGAAAAAAAGTGCATGAGAACCATACCCTTTTATGTTTTTGGCCTAATAAAAAATAATTTTGGTCTTTTCGCGAGTGCCTGCGGTAAGTTATTGATGATGGATGGTGGGTGGTTTGATTGGTAGTTAATGTAGACGGGCTTATCGTTGGGTTTTCTATAGGGTTTAGTTTGTCCAGTGCGGAGGTCGAAATTGAAATCGAGGAAGTGTACATATTTTTAATTAGTTTGAGCTGTGATTTTAAGCCCGCTTTCCTGGAATATTTTAATTAGTTTCTTAATTCCTAGTTCGGTCAGCCTGCTATCTGATGCCGATCGCAAGACAGCTAGGTCAATGTATCGGCCTATGCTTTCTGTGTTCAAATTTGTTTCTAAGTCACTAAGAAGGTATAATCGCACAAGTTCAGATATTTCGGCGCCGTCAAAAGCACCCATAGTGACGTCAAATTGATTTGATGCGCCTATTTTTGTCCAACGTTTGCCGCAGTTTTTATAAAGTAGTAATCTTTTAGAGTGCAGTGTGGCTTCGAGCTCTGTTTTTTTTGTATATTTGTGAACTGTTTTGCCAGTTTTAAGGATTTAATTAGGAGGCTCTCATAGATAAACGAGTAGACATCAATAATATCGAACATGACGTATGTTAATTGTTTCTTATTGCTGAGTCTAGAAACCATTTGAGAAACTCGTTGGTGAATTGACTTTGTTTTGTCCACGAAAAGTTTAATTGATTCGGTCAAAGGTAACTTAACTAACACCTCCCATTTCGGGTTAAATTGAGCTTCTTAACCGGCATTTAGTGTTGGTTTCGAAATTTTCATTGTGTTCCTTGATAATGATGAAAGCGGGCTTTCAGTGCTGTGGGTTATTCTGTCCGAAATGTTGAGATTTCTAGCTATGTTGTTAAACTCCATACTCGTCAATGTTTTCTTTGTCTGTGCGTTTGTACTTTTGTACTGGTGTTTTCTTTTATGATCCAGTCATAGTCAGTGTAGCTTATTTTGTACAAGCTTCTTGTTTTGTCCGCTTTCACGAAAACTTCATTCGACTTGCAGATTTTGTCCCATGTCTTCTCATAGGTTGGCTTCGAATTGGCTGTCGGCATTTCTGAATTGGATGTTTTCTACTACATGGAGGAGGACCCTTTCAAATTCTACCATTTCCTCAACCTGGGGTGGGTATAATTTGTATTTCAGCCCAAAATTTTAAGCTTGTTTTTCACTGTCACTATTTTGGCTGGTTTCTGATTGTCCTTAAGAAAAAAATGAATGCTTTCAATCGCTTACGCATAATAAGTTCCTCGGTCTTCTCGGGCAGTTTCTTTATATAGTCCTTCCCGGATGGGATTGGAATGTTTTTTAGTCATATATTAAACAAATATGGTTTTGAGAAGAAAGCTTTTCAGTTCCCCCATCAGATAAAGACCAAAAAAATAATAATGATACTTTGGGAACAACACCTGTTGTGCGTAATGGTAAAATTTTGTAGTGATTAGGGCACATTAAATCGGTTGTGCCAGCTTTCCAAGAAAATACGAATATCTGTTTCAAATATTGAAATTATATTTGTATATTATTTTTGTATTGTATATGATAAACACAAAGTGAGACATTTTTCATACCTTTAAGAAATCGTTTACGGATTTTATGTCATTGCACAAATAAGCAACATTTAAGAGGATTTGGTCTTAATTTTAAAGAACTAAATAAATAAATTAAATAAAACGGGAGCGGCGAATCCGTAAAACAATTAGTTTTTTTTGTGTGGCCTCAATGCATAATTATGTTCCGCTGTACATACATGCTCATATTTCTGTTTAAGAATCACAAAGTTCTGGCGTTGTCCAAATATGTGAATAACCCTTATATTTCATTATATATAAGAATCCAACAATTGTTATATAAAATGTATATAATTCGTTTCCAATACTTTGGTCGACCTTGCTATGCAGAACGCCGATCAATGTGACAACACATACAGACACAGGATGCAATGAACACCCTCCATGATGAAATATTTCCGTTGAATAGGAATCTCCTCTTATAGGAACTTCTCCAGGAAATCTGGAACCCGATGAACGTATATCATTTATATAGTACAGGTGCATTATCAGGTTTGGCACAGTTATGTCAAATATTATCTTGGTCATATCCCATTTCGAAAAGAGATATCAATACATTCTCCTCTGCAGGTTCATGTTGACACTTCTCAAATTTTGAGCAACATTAGGTTTAATTCACGGTCAGAACGAAACAGGTTTGGTACAACGGAAGGGCATAATAAAGAATTTCGCTGTAGAAACTACAAGTTAACAATTTCTTTAATTATCTTAAAAGTGTTAACGGAAAAATCAGAGTCCAACTTGTACATTTTTATGACTTTGCTCTTTTTAAAACAAGGAGACCCATTCTAAGAACTATGACCGATTCAATCAACAGATTTCTGTTACGTTTTTTGTTTGTTCACTTTTATGAAGACCTATGGACCTATGCCAGTTGCGGAAACACGCAGTTTCTTAACGCGTATCAGCATAGCCGTAAACACCAAGCAAGACAGTGTCAGGGTTAGAACACTGACACTGTCTTGCTTGGTGTATGATTCCCTTGGTCACAGGGAAGATGTCTAATGGTTAGAAAATGTACAAGACACGGAAAATCCGTCTACCGTGAAATGCCTGGCAATGGTGCACACTGCGCAGAATCAGACTCACGAGAGAACGACTCTGCTGGTTAGGGTTTGTGGGCTTCAAAATGTGAGGCCCACAATGCAACAAGGCTTCTAAATACAGTGAAGAGGGAAGTTCCAATATGTTGGATAAAAATTTTTTTAAGGAAAATTACATACACATGGGTGTGTTTGTGGTATAAGGAATAAGCAATATTTGGT
The DNA here is from genome assembly GCA_026874595.1 of Sipunculus nudus. Lineage (NCBI taxonomy): Eukaryota > Metazoa > Annelida > Sipuncula > Golfingiida > Sipunculidae > Sipunculus > Sipunculus nudus. Next base: position 62,720,257 of record CM049307.1, read on the forward strand.
ATAAATTCGCATATGAAATGTGAAACAGGTTTGCTTGAAATGTAACAGATTTTGTTTTTAAAGTTTGATCCCCCATTTTCTAACTAGTAGAGGTTCTTTTTGAGTAATAAATACATACGAAGGAATGGTGGGCAATAGTGATGGCCGTGTGATGGACTATATCAGGTAAATGCAGAAACAGGTGCAGGTCGATCCCTTTTTCAGCCGCCGCAACCTTTTTAAAGAGTTTCTGACCAAGTTTTGCGGCCTTGACCCCCCCCCCCTATTCTGGTCATCAGTCCTTCTAATTTGGACTCCTTTCCCTAAATCCTGGATCAGCTCCTTTAAACTAATGTGGTGTAGAGGTCTTGGTGCTGTGTCATGCATTTCTCTTCTGGCTTCAGTTATCGTAAAAGTATTCAAGTAAAAATTCCGGAGTCATGCTTTTTGTGAACCATGGGTCAACGAGTCCTGTTTTATCACAATGACTGGTCACCATCTCTGTACTTCAAATTCTCCGGTATAATGTAATGCCCTGTCTTGTCTTCTTCGTGGATCTTCATGTGGTACGGCACCAAGTAGCATTAAAGAGCACCCCGTGTTTGAGGGATAATTTCGCGACGATGTTTTAGCTATTTAATTTTTAATGGTACTGTTTTAATTTGAACTGGTATCTTTCTGTCAAATGGTGGATTTACCCTTTTGAAGTGCCACCTTTCGGCAGTTAATGCTAAAACCGTACGTACTTGCGTTAAAGTATTCCAGCTAATGTTAAAATATTTATTTACCAAAATGCCTGTACCCTAAAAGTGCCCAAGAGTTGTATATATTTTTCGAATTCAAACCATATGTATAATGAAATAATTTCGATGTTATTTTAAATCATTGGCTAAACCTGAATTCAAGCCAGCTTTTCACCTACCTTTTCTATATAATTTATGTGATTTCTGACTTACATTTCTTGCATATCTAGGTAATTTATATTATGAAAACTTATTGTAACGCCTCTGTGACCGATGTATAAATTTGTTTATATACAAGCTGTTGTAAACACAGCAAAGTTGACAAACGAAAAAAAGTAGGCAACCTAAGGTTGTTTTTTGCATATTTGCGGAAATTGTAGGTCACTAGCTGCAAAATGCCCTTTGCAAAACTATGGTTCTTCTTACTTGCCGTCCGATGTTCTTGTTGAATGTTTTTGGATTATTTTTGCGGGCCTCCACATGTAATAAACACGTGTATATGAACTTAACGATTAGCCTGCGTGCATTAGGATTAGCGTTTTCGATCGGCCTATTTTATAAAAGGTTCAAGGTATTATCTTTAATTAATATACGTCACAGATAAGAATAGGCATCTTTAACTGAGCGAAGTTTAATTTTGTTTATCTGAGGTAAGTCACTATTTTATCTGTGAGACTCTGGTGCGGACTGAACCCTCGACCTTCGGCTCCGAAATCCAGTGCTGTACCCTCTATGCCTCAATATTTCTTGTCAGCTGTCAACTGCAAATTAAGTTATTTTATTTAGTTAAGTTATGGTTGCGTTGGAGCCCCGTCACCGTGTGAGTCTCAAAACCGTGGTGGTCGCGTTACTCTAGTGGTGTAAATTCCGTGGTGGTCGCGTTACCGGGGTGGAAGAGTCACTCTGGTGGTCGCGTTACCGTGGTGGTGTTACCGTGGTGGTTGTGAAACCATGGTGGTTGTGATACCGTGGTGGTCGCGTTAATGTGATGGTTATATTAACGTGGTGGTCGCGTTACCGGGGTGAAAGAGTCACCCTGGTGGTCACGTGACCGTGGTGGTCGCGTTACCATGGTGGATGTGTAACCGTGGTGGTCGCTTTGCCGGGATGGTCATGTCGCTCATATTACTGGGGAGATTAATGCTACAGATTATGTTACTAGTTTGGTTGATTTAACCAGGGTGGTCTTGTAACCGGGGTGGTCCTTTCGCCGAAGATTCTTGGTATTTCCATTTGGAGACTAACCGGGGTGGTCACGTCACTGTGATGGTCGGTAAATTGTTATAAGAAATAACATCCTTATAAACTGCAATAAATTTGGAAGGATTACCATGTTTGCATTGTAAGTTAGGCGGGATTGGACTGACATGCAGTTTTCAAATTTGATTTATCAATAGCAGCTCTATTTTCAAAATTATTTATCATACCTGTCTTTTTACAATATACAGTGCAACACAGAACATTCAGTATTTTTGCCTAACATTACGGCATGGGAAAATTAAAACATGTATAACAAATATGGTTCTGAATATGCTCGGCAGATGGCGCCTAGCACAAGATTCACACTATAAGCAAATGAAGAGCACAGGCGGGCGGCAATTAATTCTGTGAAATATAACGGTGTAATGTAAGGTGTATTGAACAGGTGTACTGTGTACTTGGTAAATGGTCCACAGGTGAATGATGCAACAGTGTTTGTGGTGTACATCACACGTATGATGTACAAATACAGGGATGTGATGTACAGGTGAATGATGTACAGGTGTATCTTGATCAAGAGGTGGTGTACAGGGGTGTAATGTAGAGGTGTATGATGTACAGGGGTGTGATGCACAGATTTGTGGTGTACAGGTGTGTGGTGTTTAGGTGTGTGTTGTACAGGGGTGTGATGTACAGTTGTATGGTGTACAGGTTTGTTGTGTACAGGGGTGTGGTGTTTAGGTGTGTGTTGTACATGGGTGTGGTGTCCAGGTATGTGGTGAAGAGGTGTTTGATGTACAGGGGATGTGGTGCGCAGGTGTATGGTACACAAGGGTAATTGTTCAGGGGTGTGTTGTACAGGGGTGTGGTGTTCAGGAGTGTGATGTAAATGGGTATGGTGTACAGGGGTGTGGTATCCAGGTATGTGGTGTAGAGGTGTGTGAAGTACAGGGGATGTGGTGTGCAGTTACGTGGTGTACAGGGGTGTGGTTCTCAGGGTGTGGTGTAGAGGTGTGTGGTATACAGGGGAGTGGTATTCGGGTGTGTGGTGTACAGGGGTAGGGTGTACAGGTATGTGGAGTACAGGGGTGTGGCGTTCAGGTGTGTGATATACAGGGGTATGGTGTACAGGGGTGTGGTGTACAGGGGTGTAGTGTCCAGGTATGTGGTGTAGAGGTGTTTGATGTACAGCGAATGTGGTGTGCAGGTGCGTGATGTACAAGGGTGTGGTGCTTAGGGTGTGGTGTAGAGGTGTGTGGTGTACATTGTTCTGGTATTCGGGTGTGTGGTGTACATTGATGTGGTGCACAGGTGTGTGGTGTACAGGGGTGTGGTTTTCAGGGGCGTGATTTACAGGTGTATGATGTACTTATGTGTTGTGGACAGGCTGTGGTGTTCAGGGATGTGGTGTACAGTGGTGTGGTGGTCAGGGATGTGGTGCACAGGGATGTAATGTACAGGTGTGTGGTGTATAGGGGTGTGGTGTTCAAGAGTGTTGAGTACATAAATGTATGGTGTATCTGTCTCATGTACAGATCTTTTGTGTACATTGTGTTTAGGTTTTATATGAATACAGGAGTATTGTGTTAACGAATATGCTGTATCATGCAGTGTAGCTTGTGTATGGAGTCTGGGTTTATAATGGTGTTCATATTTGTATGTATACATTTAAAAACACAAAACTCAGGAAGAATATATTTATTATAATCTCAAAAAGGTGGTACAAAATGCATAGGTAAAAGTACAAAATAAAAAATACGGATAAAACACCACTCGTATCAGCACACGTGATTCAAAGAGATAATGTACATAGAAATCACGCGGAAAAACGCCGGGCGAAAGTCCATGAGTAGACAAAATATATGTAGACAATTATTTCGGAAGAGATAAAAACAAGGTCTGTAATACCAAGCTGACGTGTGAAGCTTACACTGTTTGAATCTGATCTATCAGATAAAATATGTATAAGATATGCGGTAAAAGTGCTTTGATAAGATGAGTGAGCACTATAGAATGTTGATCAAGATCCATACTTTAGTGCTAGAACGTTCTGAGGGCTTATGCTATTAATTAAACGCTTTTTCACCTTTGTCACTGGCGGTTAGGATTACTTAAAACCCTGATGACTAAACTTAAAAATGAGCCCTGCAGGTAAAAAAATACTAAATAACATCACTTAACATTTATACTACTTGAACACCATAATTCGCGAAAATAAGAGAGTGAAACTATTGCGACGATAAAACCTTCGAGTGTAATAACCATTAATATTGTTTTGCCTCATTTGAATCTTTAGAACGTTATTCATGCCTGTGGCACCGAAGACAAAACATTGATATATTATTATGACAAAAAAAATATAAGCTCAATATTCACTACGGTGCTTGTCAAATTGTAAGATAATGTAAACAAAATAAATATTTCATATAATAATGGATATTCATGGTATACTATGTGTACTTTACTGTATGGCGAGATCGCGAAAATGAAAAACACTGAAAAAAAAACTAAATTTCGCGAAAATTTAACCTCGAGAATTTTGATTGTATAATACAGGATATATTTGTGAAGGTCGGCCCCTTTCCTCTTGATAGCTTAGAATATCCATTGTAAACGAAATAACATGATGTCCGAGACCAGTTATGCAAGAATATGCATTTTCTTACCAAAAACTTTAAAATGCCTTAACACATAAAATAAAACAAATTATTGCAGTGTTGAATGGGCCCTCTCTTGTTTTTTTTTCTATCATTTACGGTCAACACAGTTAATCTTCAAATACATGAAGACCAAATGACTTAATTGTACTACACATGAACCTGTGTTTTTCTGCCTCAACTCCATACCGAGGAAAGTCAGCAATGTTTGTATTATATCTGACAAAACATAGATCAAAATGACTTAAAGTGAGTACTGTTAATATATACGTGTGTATAGTAAAATATCCCGGAAGAGAAGACAAGCATTAAAAAGTCAATTAAAACAATGACTGAATAAAAATGAGAGCTGTTTAATATGTAAAAATGGAGCAACATGAAATCTCTCCAGACAACCCGGCCACAACTACATAACATGGTCTGCAGTCAATTTTAATTCTCGAAACAGCGAAACGGGGTTCGTTGTGCATGCTATAATTATACACGGGGAGTCCTATAAGATAAACATCACAGAAATAAGACAGTTTAAACACGCATGGGCTTCCGTGTTTCGGAGCCATGTGTAACAGTGAGCATTCTTTTGCAATAAACCCCCACAAACTGAGACGACCATGCCCTGAACACGATTCTGTTCTTAAGGTGTCATTATTGTCAAAACCCCCTACATATAAAATCAATCAAGAAGTTGTTTTAAATTCATATTGGACCCAGAGTATACATTATTTTAAACTGGTACAATGATTTTCTGATGGTATTGTACTTTGATATTTTATTAATGTTCACACGATTTTGTAGCATTAAAATAATATTTTTTCAAAAGGTACACTATTTTAAACACTCTGTAACAGTAAGACACATTTTAGCGGATTAATATTAAACTACATGCGAATTGTTTCTGTGCATGTTTTGATGCAGTTTATGTTGAAGCGTTGATCCTACCTGCCGGGATCAACGCTAATTATATAATTTGCAGTTTTTTTTGCTCCGAATAAACTTATCGATTAAAAAAAAGGGAGAATCTGTCTTTGTGCGTTTGAACAAGATAAAAACTACAGGACAAAATATCAGAAAAACGTTCTCTTGTTTTCCTTCTCTCTGTATTTCTTGTTGAAAAATGAAATGTTAAATTTTTGTTGAATCAAAATTTATTATTTCAGTTTTAGTGTAGATAGAAACATGATAGAGGAGGAAAAAATACAAACAAAAGTTACTGTCATGTTTTAAATTAATACACTAAAGACTGGCTTTCTGTTACTGGGTAAACAGCGTACATTTCAATATTTTCTTCAAATTTCAGTATGTTCCAAAATCATTTAAAAACATATGAAAAGCTAAAAAAATATGCATATCATCAGAAAGATCACTGCACCAGTTTTAAAATAATGTATACTTCATAGGTCTAATATAGCTTAAAACAACTTTTAGAATGATTTTACATATAGGGGTTTGATAATTATCATACCTTAATTTGTTCTTTTAACAATTTTATGAGCAGACCCAGTTCTGGCCAAGCACAGCTGTATGAAAATAATATGACCGCACGTAATGACTCTTCATAATAAATTTATCGCCCGAGCGCCCGCGGACCCGACATGGGACCAATTAGGGAGCAAAGAAGAGTTATATTTAGAAAGATACAGCTCAATGGAACTTAAAATTGGACGCGACCTCCGTGTTTGTAACACAGATCTGCAGTATCACATATGGTCTGTCGGGTAATGAAATATTTAATGAGAGGAAAATGAATTACTGGATGAGCACACAGGTACCATATCACTTTATGTGCCGTGGAGCCCTGTATGTTCACAGACCGAGAATCAGTTCAGGACTGATGAAATGTTGATAGCGGAAGAGTAGCTGGGCTATACTGCTTAGACTAAATTCATATCAGCAGCGCAAGCTCTTGTTTGTTCTGACATTTAATTAAAGGGTCAGAAGCCAGAGTCGACTGTGCGTACTTTTGTTGAATTTGTTTGAAAAAGCTTGCCTCTGTAAAAATAGTGTAGAGAAAAAAAAATATTCATTAAGTAAAGTGAATGAAGAATTATTGGCGTCTTAAAGTGTACACATATATATATATATATATATATATATATATATATATATATATATATATATATATATATATATATATACATTTATATTTGTGTGTGTTTAACTGCCCGAGATAACCGTATGACAAAATTTGATTACACCCATCAAAATAATGAATTGCTAACAAATGCCACCTTCGAAAATATTTTTCGAACAGTGTTGAGAGAATGCGGGCCTGATAAAAATAAAGTTACTGGGAAGTCACAAATATATCCCAAAATATGGTTATTTTTTCACAACCAACGGAAGAACCGCTCCTAAAAATCGGATGCATGGTTTTTCAATCTTCACAGCGTTTAAATTAATTTCATATTAAGCTCTGGGCGACTTAAGCTGTCAACTGGCTTATAACGTGACTGTAGAGGGGGTGGGGGTGGGGGGGGGGGAGTGGAATGGTCATTACTGTGTGTCATAAGCGGAAGCAAGGTTAAACCCTAAATTTGAAATGTAATATAAAGAAAAAACATAAGATTTGATATAATTCCAACTGTTCAACAAAGGCCAACCATTGCACTCAAAGTGTAAAAATTATTTAAAACCTTTCCTCTAAATTATTAAATAAATAAACAGCAATTTTCTAATCTTAAATTCAGATTTCTTGTTCTTTATAATAGTTCTCTTCCCAATATTCTTGTGAATGAAATGCCTTCTCCTATGCATTACTTGTCAGTGCAATGCAATGTAATTGTATTTCCCAAACGTTACTTGTCAGTGCAATTCAATGTAATTATATGAAAATATAAAATTTCTAACTAATATCGAAAAAAGAACTATGTACATGTGCTAGCACCTGTTGGCCATGCAAACCTGTAGGGAGGACAGTAGACCAATAAAAAAAACTTGCGTTGTCATGCCTGGTTACCCTGGTAACCCTCATGCAGAAAAACACCACGTGCCTATTATCACTGTTCTATTTGTGCAGAAATAAACATGTTGAAGTTCACGATATATGACCTATATGCCACTTAAATACATGGTGAATTATTAAAACTCACATGTAAACAGGGTAGAATGAGAAATGGATTATTAGGGTGAAATCTTTTCTCTGTTCAATCACGTAGGATTTTCCAAGCTTATCTAGCGAGACGTCACTGTCTGCCGCAGTTACCGAACGCAAGTTCCCGAACGTCCAGTAAAATCCTTTATTTCTGCCTGTACACAACACCTTTGTCGTTACACTGAAACCAGTGCAAGCTTAATGTAAACAGTTCGTTCACCTCTGTAAAAATCAGCACCATACTTCACAAGGTCATTTCAGATATGTTTCAAGTCGAGGTTAACAGGGAGCAGGGAGAACCTTGATATATTCCTTTCCGTGCCCTTCTGACAAACTGTTATGGTCCGTCACGTAAATCAACCAATCGGCGTGCATCGTCTGTAAAATTAGCCAATCAGCGTGTACCCTCACGTAAATAAGCCAATCAACATGCACCATCAAATAAGTCAGCCACTCAGCGTGCACCATTATGTTAATTCCTCCCCAGCTGCATTGGCTCGTTTTCCTTTGCTTCCTCCTCGTTTTCGGCTTTTTCTCCTTTCCGCTTCCGGGAGCAGACGAGGAAGACAATTGCTGCGCCGATATAAATAACAAATGTAATCCATGCTAGCACATACGAGTAACCGAATGATAATGTAGAGTGCTTCGGATGCCTCGCGGGTAAATTGTCACGTTCATGGTTAACAGAATTCGTCAGCACTTCAATGCACACGAGCACACAGACACCTGCAAAACAGAAACAAATGAGGCAAGGTCATTATGGACATATATACAACTATAGCATTAACACCAAGCCGCCTACAATCATTTTTTATAAACATACATTTTTGCTTCATCTCAAAGAGATATGTGTGTGTGTGTTGGGGGGGGGGGGTATCTATGCAAGTATCGTCTACAATTTTTAATATGCGGTGTCAATGACAATTTTGAAAGACTAAGCTGGCGCATTTTAACAAAGAAAAATAAAATAAAAATTTTTACAATTTATAGGCTAAAAACGATATGATAAACAGAAATTCAGCAAGGGTTAACTAGTTGGATTTTATCATGCCAAAATCCCCCGACATGCAGGTTTGTATAAAAATAATAACTGCAAGGATGTGATTGACAAAAGGGTGCCATAAGCCTGGTTATAATTAATAAAAATATGTTAAGAAAACTGGAAAATGTGTAAGAGTGTGCAAATTTTCAATTGGCTAGTCTGGCTAGTCTGTCTCAGTAGCGATAATACGCGGGACTGAATCACATGGACATTTGAATAGCAGCCGCGCCATCAGCTTTGGCATCCGCTTATTATGTTCCATTAAAGCTTTAGAAATAATCACCTCAAGCCGCCCGACGAGTGTAACAGAATACAGCGTGTTGCTTTTTTTATGTGCCAAAGCGTTTGATCGCTAAGCAACCGAAGCCTGGCATGCCAAAGCACAATGCAGAGCTGCATTGAAGAGACGGAAGGAGGAATTTCCTGAACTGTAGGGAATCGATGAAAATCAGCTCCCTTGTTAAACCTGTACTTTAAGTATGCCGCCCAATCTCAGTCAAGACATTTGCATTAATCTGAAATTCCAAACTGGCACAAAGCATGGTTGCGTTTCCCGCCATGCACGCAAGGACCAGAAGGTCAGCCCTGTTATTACCAGGGACAGAACCAGGATTTAACAAAAGGAGGGGTCCAACCTAAGAGGACTAATGACTTATCCTGACAAAGGTCCCCCAAAAGGTTGAGGCGGCTGAAAGGGGTCCGGACCCTATGGGCCAACCTATGGATCCGTTCTGATGAATGGACATGCATTGGTAAACGGAGCAATTGTTCAGCTGAAAGGGATAACGCATAGTAAACTAGGAAGGCGTTTCAAATGAATGTAAGCCTCCGATATGTTGGGGGTCACTACTATGGGATGATCTATATTGAGTGTTGATCCCCTTCCCCTTATTCGGCCCATATTCCAAGATTCATTCATGCATTAGTGACACTACATTGTGAATATTCCTTGATGACGTTCCTGAATCCGAATCATGTGTCGGACCCACACCAACATCTAATGTCTTCAATCGCCCATTCCCGAAATGCGGTAAAAATTTCATGAGATTCTGTTCAAGGTCGCATAAGTTACAAACACCGAAACACACACACGAACGGGAATGAATGTACACCCTCCTGGCGGACACAACAATCCAAATTAGCAGTACGGACGTCATGGATAAAAAAAGTGTACCTACCGGTACATGTTAATGAGTTCTCTTGAAATTTTGGGTATTTTTTAAAGAATCCCAAGTTTATTGTCGTCGGTTCATAAATAAACACCTAACGATCATACATGAAGATATGTAGTTTCAAAAGAGAAATCAGTGTATCGAGACAGACGGTATGCATATACGCATGCTTCGGTGTTTAATTTGTGTGTTGGGGACAGACCGATAACGCAGAAAAAAATGTTGCAAATATTTGTGTTAGAATCGGTTAAAGGGGTAAAATGGAAGCGACTACCCTAAGAGGTGAGTTAAAAGTTAACTTTGAGCAAATTGATGATGTTATTATTATGTATCATTTACAGCTTAAATTTTAAACTAAAAATTAACTTTCTTAAGATAATTAATAAAAGCAGTTACAACTGCGTACATGTTAACGGTGTCCTACAAATTCAAAATAATTATTTAATATTTGAATTAGTGGCCCATGGGCCATGACGCTCTGCTGTATTTGGCATACAGGCGATGCATGCATGCAATGATTTTTGTTGTTATGATCTGGTTGAAAATTTGTTAGGGATCCTGGAATAGTGGGTATAGAATGACTTACAGAGTGCCTAAACTCATACTTTTTGTCTATAGTCCCTAAACATACTTTACGGTGGCCTAATTTAAGGTTTCCAAGACTTTTTTTACCGGGAACTCCATAGGTGCCATGTTAGAAATTCCTACATCCAAATGCTACAGTTTGTGCCCATGTCTGACTATTAGGATGCTCAAATCAGGCTTTTTTCTCATAGCGCGCAAAATATAGGTTACAGTGACCTTATTTCATAGTGTACATAGTGTAAGCAGTTTCTAAATGTCCAACAGCCAAGGTCCGTGCCCTGTTTGCCTTTCTGGGTGCTAAAAATTAGGTTTTTGGCTGGTGTCTCACAGACTACAGGTCATGGCCTTATTTCTGGTGTCGAGGGCGATTTGCCCAGGACCTCCTTGGATTTTATGTTAGAATATTGTAGGTGAGCCGCTATGATTTGTGAAATGTTACTTTAATGTTACTTTAACGTGTTTAACAATCAGAATATATATATATATATATATATATATATATATATATATATATATATATATATATATATATATATACAGGTTAATATGGAATAAAAATAATAAATCGATGGGCAATGGTGTATAACTTAACATCAATGAAATATGGGAGGCCCATTCAGGCTTGATTCTTTGTTAGGTTTGTATAATTTCACTTTAAAGGCCAAACCCGGCCCAAAGGATGGCACCAGACTTGTTTTGAACAGAAAACCGCACTTAAGGCTGGTAGCATAAAGGTCTGACATTTAAACCTGGCAGTTGACGATCAATAACGGTTGTTCCGTCTTGTGAAATAAGCTCCGATTATCAAAGGATAGGGTTTTAAGCCTTGAGGTCTTGTGTCTTAATGTTTCTCTTGATGCGAGTATGGTCCTCCATTAAAATCTTTTCTTTTGAAACTCAGGTTTAAAAAGTATTCTAAATGAAATATAATTGCTTCTAAAAACACGAACACAAATGCTTTACTGAACAGCTGGCAACATCCAGTTTATTATGTCAGGTAATATCATGTATCAGACATAAAACGACACTAAATGTGACTGAAAGGTAAAAAGTTTTGGGTCCTAAAAGATCAATATTTGGTTAAGATATGGTTTATGAAACATACTCCCAAAGTGACTTAAACTTCAAGGTTCACCAAAAGGTAAAGAGCTTATGGATTAATGTTTTTCATGACGTGTACTTACTCCGGCATTTATCTTTCATGCCTAACAGAAATCAATCTCTTACCTCACTGTCACCCGTGTCTGTCAGACGTCCCTGTCTTACTCACCTTCCCGCCGTGCTTTTCAAAAGTCCGTCTCCCACATCTCCTCGGTGTGTCTGTCTGACGTTATTGTCTCCCTGTCTCCCACATCTCCTCGGTGTGTCTGTCTGATGTTATTGCCTCCCTTACCTCCCGTATGTCCATCATCTTTCTGACTTGTCTGTTAGACATCCCTCTACCTCACCTTCCCCGCGTATCTGTCAGACGCCCCTCTCTCCCTCACCTTCCCCCGAGTCTGTCAGACGTCCCTCTCTCCCTCATCTTCCCCCGTGTCTGTCAGACGTCCCTCTCTCCCTCACCTTCCCCCGTGTCTGTCAGACGCCCCTCTCTCCCTCACCTTCCCCGCGTGTCTGTCAGACGTCCCTCTCTCCCTCACCTTCCCCCGTGTCTGTCAGACGTCCCTCTCTCCCTTACCTTCCCCCGTGTCTGTCAGACGTCCCTCTCTCTCTCATCTTCCCCCGTGTCTGTCAGACGTCCCTCTCTCCCTCACCTTCCCCCGTGTCTGTCAGACGCCCCTCTCTCCCTCACCTTCCCCGCGTGTCTGTCAGACGTCCCTCTCTCCCTCACCTTCCCCCGTGTCTGTCAGACGTCCCTCTCTCCCTCACCTTCCCCCGTGTCTGTCAGACGTCCCTCTCCCCCTCTCCTTCCCCCCGTGTCTGTCAGACGTCCCTCTCTCCCTCATCTTCCCCCGTGTCTGTCAGACGTCCCTCTCTCCCTCACCTTTCCCCGTGTCTGTCAGACGCCCCTCTCTCTCTCACCTTCCCCGCGTGTCTGTCAGACGCCCCTCTCTCCCTCACCTTCCCCCGTGTCTGTCAGACGTCCCTCTCTCCCTAACCTTCCCCCGTGTCTGTCAGACATCCCTCTCTCCCTCTCCTTCCCCCGTGTCTGTCAGACGTCCCTCTCTCCCTTTAAACTTTAAAGCGTGTATGTCAGACGCCTATCTCTCCCTCACCTTCCCCGCGTGTATATCAGACGCCCCTTTTCTTCCTCACCTTCCCGGCGTGTCTATCACACGGCCCCCTCCACCTTTAACCTCCCCAGCGTGTCTGTCAGACGATCCTCTTTCCCTCTCCTTCCCGGCGTGTCTGTCAGATGCCCCTTTCTCCCTTACCTTCCCCCGTGTCTGTCAGACGCCCCTTTCTCCCTTACCTTCCCGCCGTGTCTGTCAGACGCCGCTCTCTCCCTCACCTTCCCCCGTGTCTGTCAGACGCCCCTCTCTCCCTCACCTTCCCCCGTATCTGTCAGACGATCCTCTTTCCCTCTCCTTCCCGGCGTGTCTGTCAGACGCCCCTATCTCCCTCACCTTCCCCCGTGTCTGTCAGACGTCCCTCTCTCCCTCACCTTCCCCCGTGTCTGTCAGACGTCCCTCTCCCCCTCTCCTTCCCCCGTGTCTGTCAGACGTCCCTCTCTCCCTCATCTTCCCCCGTGTCTGTCAGACGTCCCTCTCTCCCTCACCTTCCCCCGTGTCTGTCAGACGCCCCTCTCTCCCTCACCTTCCCCGCGTGTCTGTCAGACGTCCCTCTCTCCCTCACCTTCCCCCGTGTCTGTCAGACGTCCCTCTCTCCCTCACCTTCCCCCGTGTCTGTCAGACGTCCCTCTCTCCCTCTCCTTCCCCCGTGTCTGTCAGACGTCCCTCTCTCCCTTTAAACTTTAAAGCGTGTATGTCAGACGCCTATCTCTCCCTCACCTTACCCGCGTGTATATTAGACGCCCCTTTTCTTCCTCACCTTCCCGGCGTGTCTGTCACACGGCCCCCTCCACCTTTAACCTCCCCAGCGTGTCTGTCAGACGATCCTCTTCCCTCTCCTTCCCGGCGTGTCTGTCAGACGCCCCTTTCTCCCTTACCTTCCCGACGTGTCTATCAGACGCTCCTCTCTCTCTTTAACCTCCCCTGCGTGTCTGTCAAACGTCCCTCTCTTCCCTCACCTTCCCGGCGGGTCTGTCGGACGCCCCTCTCTCCATAACCTTCCCTGCGTGTCTGTCACACTCCCCTCTCTCCCTTACCTTCCCGGCGTGTCTGACAGACGCCCTTCTCTCTTTCACACCTTTCTAGCGTGACTGTCAGATGCCCCTAACTCCCTCAAATTACCGGCGTGACTCTTAACGCATTTCTTAACACGGCGTGATTAACACATTTCGGAAGTATTCGTCAGACGTCGTCACAAGAAGAGCTCCTTGCAAATATTCTTTTATTCCCGTCTTTTGTATTTTTAATGCCTTCTGCTGCCTTTTTTACATTTCTGATCTGCAAAATGCCTCAAATTATGCTTGCTATGTTATCACTCATATATTAAATGACAGAGGAGAGGTATTTTCTGTGAAATCTCCTCCCCCACCGAACCTGTCCTGTGTACATACCTGTGATGAGGTGCATAAAGGCCGCTACTCTCTTGAACATGTACCTCGGCTCCTTCAGGCTGTAGATTGCAAACACGTGGCCCAGAGCCATTAAACCCAGGCCAATTACCGCGAAGGCAGTTTCGGTTCGACTGTAGTCTACAACAGGTGAAAAATATTGCAATTTGATAACCTGTGTAGGAGCTACAAACATTGTACAAAAGCAGACAGATGCCACTAAAACAGCGACATGCATTTCAGTTTCAATTATGTATTAATTATAAGCGAAAATGACTGCACTGTATGGTAGGTTCATGTACTGTCAAGAGCGCCTTCAACTATTAGGATGGAATTAAAACATTCATAAATATAAAGTGCAATGAATATAAAAATTAATTATATGTATGTAAAGAATAACTTGAATAATTCATTAAAAGCATGAACGTAAATCTATATTTAAAAGGGTATGACCTTGTCTAAATTTATTGTTTGGCGAACACAGGGTATAAGGATTTCCAGTATTTATAGGGCATTGATAAAGCAAGGATTGTCGCATCAATTTTGTTCTATTGGAGACTATATAATGTGTGATAAGGGTGCAATTCAGGCTAGTTTCTTGATGTGATTAAAAATCATAGATAATCTGGCCTAATGCAAAAAAAAAACAGTATTTGAGATACATTAAGCAAATTTAATCGAATATTTTGGTGAAAGCATGTACACATACATTTTGTCATAATTCCCAGTTAGTATGCATGTGGGCAGCTCGGTTTCAGAATTTTGGACAATTAGTTTGGCGTCCATGGCCCAAAATTTGTATCCCTTAATCCATCATATATTTCACGGAACGTGTGGGTATGTACATGTCGGTTCATTCCACAGATGTACATTCTCTGTAAACACGACTATTTACTCTACATTAACCCGCTATTACAGGAAAGGTATTACCGGCGCTCACTCACTGCAGACTCTTTTACCCAAGAATTATGGCATGAAACCGTGACCAGGGGCGACATAATGTATTAGTTATATCACTGGAACGTGTTTATTTTCTGAACTACATGGGCCTGGGTCCCCCTCCTCTCTTTCTCACTCTCTCTCTCTCTCTGTATGAACATATGTATATTATGTGTGTGTCTATCCATGTGTCTTTTTGTCTCTGGCTCCTTTCGTCTTTTTTTTTCACTTTCATTCTCTCTTCCTCCTCCTCCCCCCCTTCCCCCCCCCCCCTCTCTCTCTCTCTCTCTCTCTCTCTGATAAGCTGTAAACATGTTTCCAATTATTGATAAATGTTTCATTTATAGAAAAAATAATCGGTGTATTGCAAATGTATTCTACTTCAACATCGTATATTTGTAGCAAAATTAAGTTAAAACAGCAAGCCCTCATCCATAAATTTAACACTGTGAGTCAGACCATGTAGTTACAATCATTAAAACTCTCTGGGCCAGACAGTGGATATCTGACCGGCATGAAGTTGGCCCACCGAGTCGCGAGAGACTTGTCACCAAATACAGACGAACTGTACGAACAAGTGGCCCATGGACCATGACGCTCAGCTGAATTCAAGGAACCGGGGCTTATTCTAAAACTAAACTGAACCAAGGTATTTTGGTGATATTAGGACCTTTAGTATTATGAATTAATATAGGGTATTCTTTTTAACATTTTAAGTAAATATAACTGCATATCATGGGATACTCCCAGTACAATGCTCAAGGATAAAGTAGATGACACCACAGCTAGGAAACTAATTTTGTCAGAAAAATAGAGAAAAAAATTGCATAAAAAACTAGAATACAGGCAGTCCGTCAAATCACAGGAGCATGGACTGAGGCATGGAATGTCTCCTGATCTGTCGGCCCTCAAATCTGCTGGCATCGCAGATGGCAAAGTGTGGCAAGACTTTGGAAATACCAGCTTTTGCAGAGGTGTAATATGTCATACTCATAAATACATGTTAAAATACACAACTAGATGACAGCACAGCTAATTAAGAAACTAAATTTTTCAGTCTCAAATATTTTCTCAGTCCAACCATTATGATTTGTCCGGTTAAGAGACGACCACATCTTTGAAGGTCTCAAAATAGAGAAGAAAATTCGTAAAAATTGGGAAAAATACAGGTAGTGCCACCATTTCTGCGGAAACTGAAGAAAAAGTCCATGATCAATATGCATGCAAAGAATCATGCTGATCAATGCATTAGTTATTCATCCACTATAGCTTTTGTATCAATTATTTTAATTATTCTGAGTGGTACTTCTGAGCCCCATAGCTCGGAGAATATGGGTAACAGAGACCTAATTTAAGGTTTCCACAGAGATATATTCATGAACCTCCTTTGATGTCAAGTTGGATGATTCCAGGTCCATGCAGCGGTTAGGAATTGTGCCATGTTAACAGTTGACAGTTTCTTTGCAGGTCTATGTATATAAAAAAATAATAATAATAAATGGAAAAATACAGGTGGCACCTCCAGTCTTCAGGAGGTGATGGAACACCCCATGAGCAATGTTCATTTACATAATCATGGTGATCAATGCAGTAGTTATTAAAATACTTGAGCTTTTGTATCAAAATTTTGATAATTCTGGGGGGGGGGGGGGGTACCTCACAGCCCCATAGCTCAAAGAATATTGGTAACAAAACCTAATCTCTGGTTTCCAAGAAGATTGTTCATGGACCTTCCTAGATTTGAAGTGAGAAGATTCCAGGTCCAGCGGTTAGGATTCGTGAAAATTAAAAAAAAAACAGGTGGCGCCACCAGTCTGCAAGAAGTGATGGAAAATCCCATGATCAATATTTATTTAAATAATCATGGTCATCAATTCAGTAGTTATTCAGATACTTGAGCTTTTGTATCAAAATTTTGATTATTCTGGGGGTAGTTCTGAGACCCATAGCCGGGAGAATATGGGTAACAGAGATCTAATTTCTGGTTCCAAAGAAGATTTTTCATGAACCTCCCTTGATATTAAGTTTGAAGGTTCCAGGGCCAGTGGTTACGATTTGTGCCTTGTTAACAGATGACAGTTTCATTGCAGGTCTGAAAAAAACAGAAAAAAAATCGTAAAAAAAAAAATACCGGTGGGGCCACCAGTCTGCAAGAAGTGATGGAACATCCCACGATCAATATTCATGGAAAGAATCATGGTGATCAATGCAGTAGTTATTCAGATACTTGAGCTTTAGTATAAAATTTTGCATTATTCTGGGGGGTACCTCGGCGCCCCATAGCTCGAAGGATATAGGTAACAGAGACCTTATTCAGGTTTTGAAGGAGACTTTTTATGGGCCTCCCTGCATGCCAAGAGAGAAGATTCTAAGTCCAGTTGTTACGATTTGTGCCCTGTTAACATATGACCGCATCTTAAGAGGTCTCAAAAATAGAGAAAAAAATCCTAAAAAAAACCAGGTGGCGCCACCATACTGCAGAAACCGATGAAACATTCCATGATCAATAACAATGCAAAGAATAATGGTGATCAATGCAATAGTTGTTCAGATATTTGAGCTTTTGTATCAAATTTTCCATTATTCTGGGGGGCGGGGGTACTTCGGAGCCCCATAGCTCAGAGTTATTGGGTAACAGAGACTTTATTTCAGGTTTCCAAAGAGGCTTTTCATGAGCCTCCCAGGATGTCAAGTTAGAAGATTCTAGGTCTAGTGGTTACGATTTGTGCCTGGTTAATGGACGCCGGACAAAGGGTGATCGCTATAGCTCAGATGACTTTCAGTCAGCTGAGCTTAAAATGACGGATGTAGGGCTGCTGATTCAGCATAAAGCCAGGGGTTCCCAAAAATAATTAACAGAAAAAACATTGGTTGAAGAGAGGAAGTAGGAATCTTGATTGCTTCTACTTTGGTGTTTGTTGGGGGACTACACCTTGTATTGAGAGCTTATTTAATGCTAGAGTTTGAAAATCACATCAATGCCTGATAATCGAATTATATGTTTTTTTTATGATTCATATTAATATGTTTATGCTTGTCCCTTTCCTTCTTAAACCGATAGCTCACCAGCAGTTATTTGTTTACATCGGCCAAAAAATATGGAGGTTTCTCAGGCACCCCGCGACTAAATTTTGACCACTCCCTCAGCAACAAATTTAAATTCAAATTTTTAATTGAATTTCCCGATTTTGAGCTCTAGCCGCTCCGATGTTTCTTTAAAGTGTATAAAATAAAATTTGATAACATTTCGTTTTCATGTGTTTTTTACTTGATTAACAAATAAAATGTATATACTTATCATTTTGTTTTCTGATTATATATTTTATTGAGAAAAACCTCCGCACTGAATTTTGAAAAAAAACCCTTATTATAATTATTATTTATATTATTATTATTATTATTAGTATTATTATTATTATTATTATTATCATTATTATTTCTTTGCCTTACACAAGTCACCGTTTTGATGGACTATGTTTTTATCGTAAAATATTATTCGCAGGGGAATTTTCCTGATGTCGATATGTTCCTTTGCATAATATATTACATTTTTTTGTACCTCAACATGGACTCTGTCCAGGCAAAACGGAAACCGACATTTCGCCGTCTCTGGAATGTCACAAGATTTGTTTCAGGAGCTTAATGATCTAGCACAGACTAAATGCTTAAGCAGGGTTTTGGCCAATGACGGCCGGCAAGTGATGAATTTGGGGACAAAGGAGAAAGAAAGAACCATCTGCAACATGTCAACGCAACATAGTGATCAAATGAAGTCATATATGATTCATGGGGATGAGGCTGGCCAAGTCGCACGCAGTGAACCCCCGCCAACATCGGGTGTATCGAGTTCAGGTTAGCCCCGCTTCAGATTACAAACGGGGGGGGGGGGGGGGAGTTCTGAAATAGTTTTCTGATTTGCTCCAGAGATTTCCCATTTCCCCTTCTGTATATTTATTAACTTGAATTTCTGAAAACTTCTTTTCTGTGTATTTTTAAAAAATAGGTTGAAACATTTTTTAACTGATTTTTGTAAGATGTCAAGTGTTTTATTAAGAAGCACGAGTAAATATAAATACAATTAATATACAATTTAGATTTTGCGACAATACTATTTTTCAAATGTCGATTCAAGCTTTAACGTCTCGTGTCTTTCGTTTTCTATTGAAATAATATATGATAAGTAAAAGCATAAGAATGTTTCATTTAGTTAAATCGGTAATGAGGTAATCTGCACATTGCAGGGGGTAACCTGTAATTAGGTTTAGGCCACCCCCGTAGGTAATATAAAATAGATTTCACCTTACCGGGGGGTAACCTGTAATGGGGGTAACCTGGAGTCTTTACACCGGGCCAACCGAGAACTAAGCTTCTTGTTATCAATCAACTGCGTTATGCGAGCGGCCATTACTCAAACCGTTCTTTCATCAGCGAGCTGGGCTCATTTGTTTAATGGTCCTTGCTTGTCCTCAAAGCAAGTCCTGAAAGAATGTTCCCAAATTACATTTTTGCTGAACACAAGGTGTTTCCAACAGGCCAGGTCAAATTGACTCTCAGTGAAAGCCGTGACCAAATCAGGTTTGCCCACTTTGACTATGAAATTAATATCTCCTCAAACATGTGACGATCCGTTTATTGGGTTAACAAGGGGTCCCACACGTCACGGAAACCCCGCTTTCGTCGACTGCCGCTCCTATATATCAGTTAAAATATCCTGTTTTATTTGATTTAAAAATTATATGCATAAATAACAGATTCAACATATGAAGGAATCGAAGACGTTAATAAAAGGCTCTGCTCAAGAGGCTGGTTCATTACATTTTGTCGAGGAATAAAGCTGGTGTTATTGTCCCTGAATTCCTTCCGTTTCTGCTCATGTATGTGTCGTTTACCATTTTCTTAAATCACATCATATCGGACGGTTCTGTATTGGAATTGTTCATTGTGCCCATTTAGATCTCGGTGTTTGCGTGTATATTGCTTCTTGTTACATGTATATACATAAATACATACATATATTTATATATATATTTATATGTATTTGTGGTGCATTTTAAGTTAGAATACTCGGTTAGCTTCTTTTTACTTGACAGTATTGGCCAATCCAGCCAGAATAAATAACGTCACGTGATCTTTCGTGACAAAGGAAATGTGGCTTTCTCAACCATGTTCTTTACAGCTGCCTCAGTGATACAAGAACTGCTGTTTGGCTGACTACACAATGTCTTGATTCCTCTTAAAACTTATCACAGAATAATAAACTTACATTGTCTATATTACGACAGATTATAACTCATATATAATTTTGTTCAATACAAGGAATTCAGAACAATGATACTCATTAACACTTGTTGTAACCAAATGTCTAAGGCCAAAAAAGGTATGGTTCTCAGACATCGCCCGAGTCAATGTTAACGCCCCGCGTCAAAATTTTTTATTTTGATTTTCATCTTTCAAGAAGGAAAAACAATACAATTATGATAGGATTTCCTTTGTTATGTAGTGCTTTAGCCTGTTTAGCAAACAATTTTGTTATGTTCATGCTTTTCCCTGATCATGAGAAATTTTTATCGAAACATGGAGAAAAAGGTAAAAAAAAAAAAAAATGTCGCCCGCCCACAATTACTTCTGATAAAAAAAGTGCCTGAGAACCATACCTTTTTTTGGCCTTAAACGGATCTTTTTATATTCAATTTGTATCGTTCTTTTTTAATTCACTTTATTCACATTTAAGCCTACGACGAGAAAACGGTGTTTTAATCAGTGTCGATTTGCCGGATTCTTTCTCTGTCTTTCAAGAGGTTAACCACTAAACCGATTTCTGTAAAGCCCTGTGGTGGGGAGGTGTCATTTGAGTTTATGGGGAATAGGGGACAATTGAAGTCTGTGGTGGTTAGGGGACAACTATTGTTTGTAGAGGGAGGGAATATTGAAGTTTGCAAAAGAGAGGCGGATATTGAAGTCTGTGGAGCTGAGGGGACAATTGAGGCTGTGGTGGGGAGGGGGCATTATAAGTTTGAGGAGGGGAGGGGACATTTGAAGTCTGTGGAGAGTAGGATACAATTTAAGTTTTTCTAGGGGAGGGGGCAATTGAAGTTTGTGGAGGGGCAGGAGACAATTGAAGTTTGTGGTGGGCAGGGGACAACTGAAGTTTGTGGAGGTGAGGGGACAATTGAAGTCTGTGCTGGGGAGAGGACAATTGAAGTTCGTGGAGGGGAGGGGACATTGACATTTTTGGACGGGACATTTTTGGTTTAATGCGGACCAAATTAAAGTTCGGAGGTATAGGTTACCCCTCATTCAGGTAACTGAGTCATTCTAGTGTGTCAAATTTTGTTTGGACTACAGTAACTGTAAAAATACACGGAAAGCAAGCAAAATGCCTGGCTTTGTTGGATAGCAAAATACCTTATATGTCTCATTTAAATCCTCCCTCATATGATCTATCTGTCTTTTGGGACATACGGTGGTGCTACAGAAGCCAGATGCACCGAAGGGGAACAATGAGTAGGTCACATGGGGGCCTTTATAACATTTATTCTTATATTGATCATGCACTCGAGCCATGTTTCAAGAATATATATATATATATATATATATATATATATATATATATATATATATATCACAGTCAGTTCGTCTCTACCAGAAAAAAGGAATGTGCTTTACGAGAAATGTCATGATGATCTGTTATTATGCATCCCGATTAAAAATACACTGTTTTTTGGTGTATGCTAATAGATTTGTTTGGGCTCTTGGAAATTAAAGGATCCACTTTCTTTTTGTTTCTTATGACACTCATGTATTTAGTACTGTTTCATTTTTCCAGAAAAGGTGAAATGTGCATGCCTCCTGGATCTTTTATAATATATTTGTAGGTTGCTCTCTTATGTATAATACACTTCCAGAATCGATGAAGATTGCTTCCAGATTATCCAGTTATTTATGATCAATTCGTAATCTCAAGATGCTTTTGATAAGTGGACAACGAAGTGTAAATAAAGAACTACTGACACTTCAGGATGGGCTCCCCGAAAGGCCCATAATGTTTCAGTGCAGATTGAGTGATGCTTGAAACAAAACTAAAATCCAGGACCTGGTTATATACGTATAGACAGAGGGAAGTTGGAACTGACTCTTTAAAGTTAGTGGAATTAAATAAAAAAAAACTTAACATGTCTGAATCACTGACAGTCTCGTATGAAACTGAATGCACCAAAAATTGGAGCATTCCCTCACAACATGGGCGTAATTTCGCTGAATGCAGGCCTGGTAAATCAGAAGAATGGTCCTATGACCTTGAGTTTGACATTGAGACATCCCCTATTCGTTAGTGAGCTATATGTGGGTAATGAAGATGTTTAGGATGAAATCTTTGAGTGAAAATTGTCGACAAGCTTTTCACAGCAGTGGTTCCTTAGACCTTGACTTTTAAGTTTGTGATTCCAAAATCAACAGTGAGTCAAATGTGATCAAATGTAAAGTTAAGGATGAACAGTTTGGCATTAAATGTGTCCACAAGTCTTTCTAATAAGTGGGTCCTATAACCTTGACCTTTGACTTTGTTAGCTTAAAATATATAGGATTCCTCCGCTATTGGTCGGTAAGCCATATGTCAAAGATGGAAGAAAAGTTTGGCTTAAAATGCGTGCATAAGCAAGATTAAAGTCCTGTGACCTTGACCTTTGACCTTGTGACCCCAAAAGTTTAAACCAAGCCTTGGCCAATCCAAACTGGAGCTAGCATCCGGAAAAGAATTTGTGGACAGACAGGCGTATACTGACCGGGTGATTACTACAAAGCACCCGCTTTTTCAAGCGTGACTCTAATTAAACAGATTGTAAAAGAACTTGAATGATTTATCTCAGCTAATGAAACACACCGACGGACATATAGAGATATGGTTACACGCATGCGCGTACAAACGTAGTTTATTGAAAATAACATAAAATGAAACTTGCAAAATTGAATATGAACTGAAATGAAACTTAAAACATAACAAAAGAAACTCCAAATGACTCCTTTGTAAATTAACGCACGCATGTATTTTGTTTGAATAATTTTTTGTTTGAATAATCGTCGCCTAAAAATTTCGCACATCATTTAAGAATTTTTTCTTTTATTTTCTTTTAATCTTGAATGCACTCGTGAATATCACAGAAATAAAAGCGTATCCCTCACATATTCAAAGATGCAAAGATTTCTTAAAAATAGTGCAGTGCTCGTTAAAACCGCAACGCATATTTTTGTTGCTGTGACTGTATATATGCTTTGTTGGTCTTGGATTATTTTATTGGTGTGACTTCACAAGTAGAATGTGTACCTGGATGATTTTATCGATGTGTCTACATGCGGAGACTATATATATTTTTATCTGTATGTTGACTGTACCTTGGATGATTTTATCCACTTCTGGGTCGGTCTCCACGGGATCAAAAAGTTTGGTTTGATGGCAAATTTCACCTGTTGAAAATAAAAAAATAAATATAATAATGCTTACAATGATAACTTTTATCATCAAGGATAAAATATTAATATGTTTTGAGTTGAACAATGATGCGACCATAACTAGAAATCTGCATTCTAAGGAATGCAAGCCTCCGCCATGTGGGCGGTTCTTATTGTGGCATGCCACCCATTCTTTCAAAGTTCCCCAAACCAGTGTTTGCATCCATTTATTCGGCCAATAATCCCAAGTTCTTTCGTGCATTAGTGACCGTCTACACAAGTGAATATTTGGAAGTCCTTCCTGGACACGGAACATGAGGTGAATCCAAACCAAAATGTATTCGGTTTTTCATTAGCCAATTCCAGAAGTGCCCTGAAAATTTCATGGGATTCCGTTCATGATTGCGCGAGTTATGTTGTGAACAAACACACAAACACACACACAGGAACAAGAATGCATACTCTATACGCGTAGGCAATAATGATTAGTCAACCAAAGAATAAACAATCATAGAGCAGTGCCCTGTTAGAAAAATAAAGGTTCCATGAAATTTCCTGGTTTTTTTTTCACATCAGCAAATCAAGGACACTATGTTTTGCTATCCTTGTGTTGTGAAGACCATCCAACTAAAGAGAGAATATCATTTAATAGAAATATTCATCACTGAAGCCTGATACATTCAGTTTGAATAATTTCATCTTCAAATAATAGGATTCTGTGAGTAATAAAGCACACAGGTATGCTACAGGCAACCTGTTACTAGAGAATGAGACCATGGTTTTTATTGGTCAGACGTATTCAGGAGCGTCAATATAGGGGGGGGGGGATGGGGGTATATATCCACCCCACATTTTGGCAAAGGGGGGATGGTCAATGTTATCACCCCCCCTACTTTTCAGAGAATTAGATATATATATATATATATATATATATATATATATATATATATAAATATATATATTTATATATTGTAATTGTAATATAGATTTGAATAGAATATAGATAGGCTCCATTTATGAGTTAACTGTGAAATGTTATACTGAAATATATTTGAAATGCGATTAAGTATATATATATATATATATATATATATATATATATATATATATATATATATATATATATATATATATTTGAAATGTGTCATACAGGCGCCGAAAAGGTATATATAGTATATATATTTATACATATGTGTTATATGTGTGTGTGTGTGAGGGTGTGTGTGTGTGTGTGTGTGGCGGCGAGTCATCCCCTAACCCTGGAAGAAAAATTGACGCCACCGGACGTATTGCTTTATCTTATGGCTGTTGCTGTTTAGCCAATGGCCTGCACTGTCCAGATATTAGTCTTAATCCTATTTTATCATTGTGTTTGCTTGTCACCAGGTCATTCCTGACACCACATTACTAGGCAACTTCCCTCTGCTGGAGTGACCTTGCTGGAGGGAATTTTTTTTGCGCATGTCAAATGGGACTTCCTGTTTTTTTTTAATATTTTTATAGCGTCCAATAAAAAAACCACCAGGGTTGCGAAGCGCCACTATGTGTACACAAGAGACTCATAAGGAACTTGAGTGATCCAATCATAGTGGGAGGGCTTCACATCCAGATTAACTGAGCACGCATGAAAGGCTCTTAACAAGTGGGATGATTTCACAAGGTTGTAGTCAAATCAAGGCCAATTCACCAGTCACGTGGAACATGAGCACTGATCGTCCACAGCAATCAGGTCTCTACGTGTTGTTCTGCAAGGGACTGTTCTTCACTCCTGCAGTCAACGTCACCCCAGGCTGAATGGATTTCCCCCTGAGCTGGCCGCTGCGATTGGCTGCATGGTACCAGTCGTGTTCCACATCTCTTTTAGGCGCACTATTCAAACAGCTGTCACATTGTCAATGAAGTTGAAAACCAGTGGGCATGGCATGCAAACACAACCAGGACCATTATATCACTTGTTTTGTATACATTTACGTCTGTTCTGTAACCATAACATACATTGAGCCAATGATGACGTCAACTCCCGCAACTAGAAAATGTATACATGACAAATGACGGTGTCGCAGCTGGAATAAACGTGCCGGAATTCGCAGTTAGTGTAGAGAACTTTTTGGATGTTTAATCTTGTAAATAAAGTAGTTTTTAACAAAAAGGCGCGCGATCATGCTTGTAAAGCGGATAATTCTCCAGAATTCTGATTTGTGAAAAAAGTTGTCTTGCCCGCGTAGTTTTATAACTGGTATATCGCCTATACTCAATGTTTTTACGGTTTCTAAGCCATTTTTTTACTGGAAACGAGTGCCTGTGTGAAAGAGCACCTGCTTAACAGGAACACCTGTCTATTAAGACCACCCTTATTTGAACCCACAGTATTCCTGTATAATAGACATGCATAATGGCAATAATTTCAGCAAGTCCCACATCTGAATTAAGATCAATTTCAGCTAGTCCCACAGGTGGTCTTATTACACTGTAGAAGCAAGCTCTTTCTTTCTCTCTCTCTCTCTCTCTTTCTCTCTCTCTTTCTTTCTCTCTCTCTCTCTCTCTCTCATTATATGTTTGAAATAAATATTATCAGATATTTGTATTCAAATAGGGTGGTGTTAGATATGGTTCAAAATATACGCTAATATTTGCGTGATTATGTGTGCAGGCAGGTATGTGTATTACAAACTATGTAACAGAAGTGTTGAAAGCAGAAATACAAGTGTTAATAATAAGATGGGAATAGAAAACAGGCAGAAATGTGTGCATGTTCAACGTGCAGAATGAAACATGTTTGCAAAGTAATATACAGGGAAAAAGATTAAACATTAGAGATTATACATATACATGTTTAAGATGCACTTGCAAATGGGAGTGCAAACTAGACTCCACATAGTCAGTACCGGGCCCCGGTGGAGTCGTGATATAACGTTAACGTGGTGTTCTGGAAGCGCTGGAGGGGATGGCATACTAACGAGCATCATACAGGGCTGGTACAGCCTTGAGCAGGGCTGTCAAAGCTTTACCACCGCTGGATGACAGGGAAGTGGTTGGCCATTGATTCTGGGTACAGGCGTGGGCCGCAGTCCCCTCTGCGACTGTAAACTCTGCTAGCGCTGGCTTCTATTTTAATAATTCATAAACCTCTTGTCTGAGGGGATGATGCGCTGAAGGGGCTTGCTGTGTACTTTGCCTGGTTCATGGAGAACATATGTGTTTGTGAGCCGCTGAGCGTTGTCAGTCGTTATAAATCACCAGAAAAAAAATCATTCGGAGTGTAGATTGTGGAAAATGGCCCAAAGAGTTACAGCGGACTTGCCATTTACGAAGTCGGCGGCTAAAAGGTCCGGTCAGGCAAAGTCAATACCAAAATACTTCAGGAAATGAAAAAGTGTTTGACTTAAGTAAAATATGCAGTAAATCATAAAAAGGGAAACTGGTCACAAACCGTACTGGGGTTGCCTGCTATGTTCGTTTTCAAATTCGAGATATTTGTGAAAGGGTAATTATCGCGAAAATAAAGTTTTCGTGAATAAGCGGTCCATTCGTCAAGTCTGCAAGTCAGTTGGCAAAAGAATACAGTAACATGTATTACCAGAAACAATAACAGATCTTGTATTTCACCAGTAAATCAAAT
This sequence comes from Sipunculus nudus, assembly GCA_026874595.1. NCBI lineage: Eukaryota > Metazoa > Annelida > Sipuncula > Golfingiida > Sipunculidae > Sipunculus > Sipunculus nudus. Next base: position 62,747,348 of record CM049307.1, read on the forward strand.
ATAACAATAATAAATTGTATCAGGTTTTCCAAATAGTCTGCATATAATTCCCACCCGTTGTATATTTCCTTGATTCCCCGTCCAATCGTTACGTTTTTGCGTTTTATTTATCAAGATTAATTGTGAGATCGCGAAATTGGAACCCTCGCGAAACAATGAAAAAGTGAAAATCGCGATGTTTTAACTCCGTGAATATGAAACCAACCACAGTATACGATTGGTGATTCCGGTCTGGTAACCAATAAGGAGTGTGATACTCTTTCATTCTAAGGCCAAAAAAAAAAAAAAATAAAAAAATAAAATAAAAGGTATGGTTCTAAGGCACCGCCCGCATCAATTTAACCCCCCCGCATCAAACATTTTTATTTTGGTTTTAATCCTACTGGAAGATTAAATAATACAAATTTGATACGATTTTCTTTGTTATGTAGTGTTTTTACTTGTTGAGCAGAAAAAAATTGTTATTCTCATGCTTTTCCCTGATCATATGACATTTTTATCGAAACATACAAAAAAGGTAAAAAATAAAATACCGCCCGCCCGCAATGCCTGAGAACCATACCTTTTTATTTTTTTGGCCAAACTATTCTCTTTTTAGCTCAGCTGGCTAAGTGCCATCTTATCTATAGCCATTGGTCTCTGAAGGATAATTATTCCTGAGAGTTAGTAAAATGAAATGATAATGAATTCAAAATGGAAATTCATTTTTTAAAACTGCATCAGTATTGGACTATAAGTTTTGTCTATGGCAGTATTTGATTATTCCTGTAGATGGCATCACTGATGCCCGAGTACAGATGAAATGGTATTTTAAGTTTATGGTTTTGATTGTTACCCAATATGAGGCACAAAATGAAGGCAAGACCCTAAGGTTATTGTTGAGAATGACAAGCAGGGCATAAATAATGATCATTAGTGATTAGATGGTTAATGTTGAAACATATTATCCAGACAGGTTCTTCTAAACTCTCTTGTTAGGTCTCCTCGGCCTATATTAATGTGCTATGGGCCAATGGCCTTTAGTATTATGCATGGGAGATCAGCTGAGCGTCATGGCCCATGATTTAGTTTTAGATTTATTAACATTAATTTTCTGATATAAAGTAACGTGTAAGTATAGGGATCGCTAGGTCTAACTCAACACGCCCAACCAGTAAAGTCCAAAACGCCAAGATTCCGGTTATGGAACAGGTCGATCGAGATGCCTCCCGTGGAACCCTGTAGAACATTAAAAATTTTCTTTTTTTCGGAACAGAAAATGACAATGTTCTTTTTCATATACGGGCAGGGGAGTGCGTTTGTTAGTCCTGTAAATTTTGAATAACCAAAAGAAACTTGAGGGATTGGTCAGGTATTACGGATGTGAGATAAATCAAGCCCAGAAGAAAAACAACCTACAGTATGCAGCAGTTTCATATATCTATAGAACAGTCAACCTTTATCCTTTCATGGCCAAATCAAATGCACTTATAAAACAGAAGAAAGACTGCCATCTTGAATAAGTCAGTCTTTTACTGCCCTAATGTCTATTGTCATATTGAATCAAACGTCTCTGCTTTGGAAAGAATGCAGTTCACATTTGTTTCAATGACTGGCTTGATTTCTATTTCATCGTGCAGGACCTTGCCAGAACGATGCTAGCATGACATGTAGGGGATCATTTTCCCTTTTTTATGGCCTCCGCCAGGCGGGTATGCCTTCTTCCCATTAATTTCATATATGAACTGTGAATAAAGATATATGTTATGCAAACTAGACTCTAATTAAACCTAATTATTTTTCTACAAACTACAACAGGTTTCAATCATTTACTCGTCTTACTCAATTTAAATCTGTAAAACACTGTTAATATAAATTAATTTTGGCCTGATACATTATTTGTTTGTCAATTACAAACTAAATCAACAGCCTGAATCTTTCCTTCGATGTAATGTGTCACTAACTATGAAAATAACACGTTTTGGGCGGACTTGCAAAAAAGCCACTGGTACAATTATAAAGAATTAATTTCTGACTTGCACCAACCACTGTAATAAGAGAGGAGTTGTCAACTGTTCCCCCAACATAATTGCCAAGGAAAATTTGCGCCCCCGGTGTGATTTGTTGGATGCATTGTGAACATAAATTCTGTTCTCCTTGTATAAAAACCGCTGCAAGGCGTGCTCTTTAATATCATCACATGTAGCCTCCAGATCACATTTTCACCCGGCAGATCGCTTGAATTATTGATCAGCATGCCCAGGTATCAAAATACACAGACCTTGATGCCGCCGTTTGGTATTGAGAATAACACATCGAGAACACCCTACACAAAAGCTTTATAACAGTCACCTGTACTCTGACAGACGAAAACATGTTATTTAGTAATGATATGGTGATAGATTCGATGTTTTAAGTATACCTTTGGGGCCATATAAAGTCCCCTTCTCTGGCAAATTCCAAAAGTAAGCACGAAATTTAATTTTACTATTTCATGATAATGTTTGCATTTTAAAATTCTCCATTTCATACCGACTGCTTGCATGCAGATACCATTTTATGGTTAGACGTTAAACAAATAATGTCTCATACTTCATTCTATTTTAGAAAAAGCTATACCTATATGCAGAATAAGACATTCTTTATACACAATGAGCATGCCGTAACGACTTACAACTGGCAGGAGTTCTTTTTCTGAAAGCACAAAACTGAATATTTTTTAATACATACCACCTGTCTGAACGATAAACTGCTATTGTATAATGGGCACCCGCTAATTACGGACACCTATACATTACATTCCGGACGACTGAGTCGGTCCTATGATTAGTAGACATACATATGTCCGGAAACATCTCTCTACTGAAATTAACACAAAAAATGGCTTCTTCACCTTTAAATAAATTTCTATAAAATTATTGCCCTGAAACCGTTTTCTTACTCCTGTTACGAGTGTTGAAAACAGTGGATCGGGCGCGATCACAGGTGTCAACATAAACACCGTGTGCATCGCCCGGTCCACAACACGTGTCCATCAGGAGATGCCCTGACGGACTAGGCTAAAAAAATTGTAATACATGTTCCCGCTGGCTGAAACATCGCGTGTAGCGACGTGGACTGTATGTAGGATGTATCCTTGTGGTAAGGGTCTTTGTTATGGGTTTTACCGGGGAGAACAGTCGAAACTTCGGGTAACTGGGCGGTTACACTAGGAGGTTTCTTTTAATAGCCTAACGACCAATTATTCTCTACAGACCGGCTTCAGTGGCTCAGAGGGTAGAGCACACGATTCCAATCTCAGCCGAGGCAATGAAATTTTTTTCAGGTTGGCCACCACTCAAGGTAAGCGCTCTACAGGCTAAATGGGAAGGTCGTGCCTACCAGACGTGCTTCAATCCCAAATGAGTGCGCCCTTCGGGGCATGTTCCAGTAATGGGGCCGATTACACACCCAGGGTCCACAGGTGCAGCGGTCAACGGGCCTGGTTAATACAATGATATAAAATAAGAGTAAGCGTGTGATACTGCTCTGTCACGTAGTCCAAAACCGGAATGCATTTATACTTAGTTTAACTCGCATTAAAAACTGAGGCGGTAACCTCTCACAAGAAAAAAAATGCTCCATCAGAAATAAGAAACGTCTATGCTCTATACTTCTGTCTATGTTTACGCAGTAACTTGGGTAACAAGGTCTGTTGTTATTGGCTTGGAGCAGGGTGCCTGGAAGTATACTGTGATGCACCGAGTATTGGCAGGAACAAGTGAACACAAGTGTTTATAAACAACAAAAACCAATCAGGTATCAGTTACCAGCTGTTCCCGGAACATCGAACCCCAGCACACACATAGAAGACGTTCTATGATTTTAAAGAGAGTGCGGGCAACCGACCAACTCGAGGAACCGATCCCCTCCTCATCAAGCGCCAGCTGTGGCGTCGGTGGCGCAGGAGTCGGGGGTTCGAGTTTCCTAAACGCTGTTTTCACTGACAAGTGTTACCCAGAACACAGCAGCACTTCTAGACACGACCAGCTACCACCGCTTATTTATACTGATGCATTTCATTAAACTCGTATTTTGCATCCCATTATTTGATTTGGGGTTAATATAAAACCGAATACCGTTAATTAGCTTTTGAAAGGATGTTTCTTATTATACTTGGATTTCTGTTCATGGTGTTTTTTTCTACCTCCGCAAGGAGGGTGTGCGTTCGTCCCCGTTCATGTGTGTTTGTGTGTTCGTGTGTGTGTGCGGGTGTGTTTGCGTGTTTGTTCACAACATAATGGTCACGAAAGGAATCTCAAGAAATTGTCAGGGCATTTGGTATGGCTATCGTCATCAGAGAATATTCACAAATATACAGTCATTTATGCACGAATGAACCCGGGATGGGCCGAATAAGTGAATGCAAACACGGGTTTGAGAGCATCCCAAAATAGGTACCTCAACATGGCGGAAGTATGCATTCCTTAGAATGCAGATTTCTAGTTATCTCCACCTACGGACATAAATATCGCCGTCTCTCAATATGTCGAGATATTTACTTTGTAAACTCAAGTATTCGCTTGCTTATAATAAAGTTGGGGCTACTTAAAAAAGAGATATGTCGGATTACGTTTGTCCAGTGACTTTTAAGCTTATGTCTGGAAGTATCCTGTGTAGATTGAGGCGGCAGGGCCTGTATAGGAAGTTGGCTAAATCAATTGATGGGATATTAAAAACTAATGAAGATACATTGGTGTTAAGGGGAAACGGAGAGATTAACGAGGAGCTTAAATAAGTAAATAAAAAAGAGGTAAAAAAGAACAGATGGTGAGATATACAGAGCATTATTTGCAAGCAATACACACGATGGCCAGATGAGAGAAGAGCTTAACGACTTCCGTAAACATTTGTATACATGTCTCAGATAAGTAATACGTTCCATTAGTATAATCGTGTTTATTGTCTGACAGCACCCAGCGTTACAAGCAACGTCCGTTCCGGGATGTAACATTAACATGCTTACTTACAGATGTTTAACAAGATTAACATGTGAAACCATGGGTTTCTCGTGTACTTTGAAATGGTGTAATATCAGGTACTTTTAAACATCTTTTTAGATGAGAAACATGTTTTGGTAAAATAGCTACCATGTACCTGTTCTAAATCAACGCAAAACCTGTTAACCAGTTCTACAGGTGATGATGTGTATATTTTAAAGCATAGAAATACGACATACATATACATATACATATATACATATATATATATATATATATATATATATATATATATATATATATATACCCATTCATTTTAACTATATTTGTTTAAACCAGTGTATATATATCCTGGATATACAGATAAATATATAAAAACCTCTGTGGCAAATATCTAAAGGTGAATATTTCACTCATAAAATTAAGGTTAAACAACTGTTGTAAAAAATCTCTCTCTCTCTCTCTTAATTAAATGTTTAAAATAACTATCGTTTTCGGACAGCTGTATTTAAATAGTGTATAGTGTTAAGCGTGCTACAAGATCACAAGCGGTGATTACGTAGATTACTCGTTTTGGTATCATAACCATAATATCATTTTCTATGAGAGCAAACATGTCAAGGCCGGAAACAAGACTTGTCTTTCTCGGTATATATAACAGAAGCTTCGTCAGAGAGATGTTTTTATACTGAGACAGGAACTGCGAGAAATACACCATCTGTTACTGTCAATAGATTTATGTTCATCCAGCCGGCTATCGAGTAGAAATAATCATACTGAGATAGACCAGCATAGGTGCTGGCCCAGCACTGGTGTATCGTGCCCGCTACAGATAAAACCTGAATCCAGTCTGCCTGCCACCAGGCGTGTCGTCGTCCGAACAGCCAAGACATAAATATACCAAGTCTGGACAAATCCGAGACGCAAACGGCAGGTGAAAAAAATGGCGTGGCCGCGAAAGTGATTCCGCATAGAGTGCAGCTGTCATTAACGCATTATCACGGTTTGTATAGTGTACAATTAGCGGGAGGGGAAACCAGCAGCATGATAATAATATTACCCAGAGTCCCACGCGCCATCCCGTGTCAGGCTTTGTCAGTGTCGTTTGCTGTAAAAAGCGCCAGTGGTATTCATGCCTGTGTAACATGATCTGTGAAAACGGTCAGAATAAAAGGTATTCAGTACATGGATGCTACATTGTGAAATATTTATATCGTACGGACAACTGTTTATATCCCATGGCCTACACGAAGGATGCGAATATGTACTGCTATATTGTACGTCCAGTCCCATATATTTCCTAAAGAAACTGAGCCGGTTTATGTATGTGTATGTAGGTGTATGTGCATGGCGTATACGCACACATATATATATGTATACACAAACACACACACACATATATATATATACACACATATATGTATATATATATATATATATATATATATATATATATATATATATATATATATATCAAAGCTAGCTGTGTGATTTTCAACTATCATGGTACTGAAACATGGTATTGAATTGGTATACTGTATTGTTGAGTAATACATACATTAAACATCAAACAAACGCTGTTGTAACAAATCTGTTTTACTGTGCTAGTTCAGCAATTAGCAGCAGTTACAAGTATTCCACGAAAATAAACTACACAGATCTAGTAATTAAACCCTGGTACAACGGGGGCATCATGCAGGCTTTCATTCCACATATATCAGGAGACTGTCCATTTTCTACGAAACTTAGCAATAAGTCTGGCATAAATCTACATAGAGAGGCATCTGGTTTACATTTGGGAGTCCCTGCCGGGGTCGGCTGGGTGAAGGGGCGCCGTGACCTCAGGACCAGATGGTTTAAATCGGCCCTAGCCGTATCAGGCCAGTGGTCAAGAGGCGCAGTCGGAAATAAACACAGTTCTAAAGGATAACACCCCGAGAATTTATGACCGGTTCGCTTTCCCCACCTTGACATAAATACAATAAAAGTAAACATTTCAAAACAAATTGGCATATAAACTAATTCCAAAGACATCTATATGTGTACAGAAGTGTGATGTAAGTTATAGGAATTAAGAACGTATTTTTAAATGATATATAACATATACATTGATTTTTAGAAGTTTCAAGGCAGCCGACAATGTCGGCTGCAAAGACAGTCCAAACTCCATCCACTGCGCAGCCGACAATGTTTTAACTGATACCACTTAGTGTCAGCTGTCTAGGTGTTTGACATTCTAGACTTAGTATTACTGAGTAAAATGTTGCTGAATTAAGAAAAAAGGTAACAGGGTTGAATTTTTACCTAGGAAAATGAAAACATTAAATGCAGCATCAAATTTCATGTAATTTAAGTATAAAAATATGGTAAAAATTTAATTCTAATGCACTAGAATACATACACCTCCATTACATGTATTTCAAAAGCATGTATTTGCATTTCATTGACTGACCATATCAGATGATTAATGCAGTGTACATAGTTTATTGCACGTTTGTTTAACACTAGACCTCTTTGATGCTCCATTGATGTTACTGTAGGGTATTTATTAGCTTAAAGCTTTGGCAATCAGGTACACCAATGATTTCCTAGGTCACTAGCGGTGAGAGAGCAGATTCTGAGTTCCTGGTGAGTAGTGAGTGAGAAGATATGTTGGTCTTTAAGGCTTCAAATAGAATAAAGGGTTGAAATCAAGGATAGTTAATGGTGGCGTGTCAGCACCATGGCAGTCAACATCTCTGTTGGGGATGAATTTCCCTCTTTTTATGATTTTGAGACAAAGTTAAATCTGTAACAAAAGTCCAATCATATCATATTGTGAAAATGGGATTCTTGAACCATTGCTGGGTCTAAGAAGCGGTGTTCTTATAAGTCATTTAACCCTGAAATAATATACACGTCCCTTGTACACGTATGCAGGTGTCCATGGTGGCCGCAAATATAAAAATATTGTCCATTCTGATTTACTAGCAGGACTGGTTCCCCAACATGACCTGATTTTGTTTCAATTTTTCCTTATCATTAACCAATCTAATGTCTTAGGACCCGTTAAAATATACAATTTCTGATAGCTAAGGAGATTTTCTACATGTTAATAAATATTAACTTTGTTTTGAAGGAACATGTTTGAATTTAATAAGCATTTTAATTTAATTTAAATATTAAGTATACCTTTTATTGCAAAAACATCAATTTTTAGGATTTTAACCAGTCCTGACCACTACCTTTATGTATGGTTAAGTATATGTAACACCAGACCATACTATATCTCAGTGTCATATATCCTATGAATATTAAATATATATATATATATATAAATATATATGTATATTGTAGAAAAAAATTCAAATTAATAAATCGAGACAGCTGAAACTTTGTGATATCAGTTATTACCGACAAGATAAGCATTGTTGGCTGCGCAGTGGGTGGAGTGTGGACTGTCTAGGCAGCCGACAGTGTCTACATTGTCGGCTGCCTGGACATTCCAGGGGCCTAACACTCTGGAACCGACATTGTCGGCTGCCTAGACACTTCCTCGATTTTAAATATTGGTTTACATATTTTCATGCGTTTATATATTTTGACATATTTAAAATACAGTGTATAGATAAAATTAATATACAATGAAACCTTCCAGTTACGGACTTTATCCATTCACAAGTTTATGTAAGTAAAAAAAATGCCTGTGTTAAAGTGTCTGTATAACACGGAAATCAGGCGATGCCCAAAGTCAAACAGACAAACACACAGAAAAACATTATCCTCTTAGCAGTGGTAACAAACAGACAAGGCTAAAAACATAACCTCCCAGGCGGAGGTAATTCGCCATAGGGTTAAGTATAACAAGTCGTTTGTGCAAGGTTGCGCATACCAAATTCACACACTTTTTATGACTCCGGCTTATCGGATCTATGAGGTAATTGACACTTGGCAGTGGTGCAGGTTTTCAGCATTCCTAATGGATGAGATGGGTACAGGAGTCACGTAAAATGATGAACACTAGTTTTCTTACAGCTCGGTTGCGGTGAATGTCCTGCACCGGTAACAGTGCGGCTGCATCAAATATTTCCTTCGGTTATCCGTACACACTGCCAGAGTTAATAAAATGACGCATCCAGAACAAGGTGCAAATGGTATCCAGAACGTGTTTCTCATATAGAGGTGTACACAATTGGCCATATATAAGCAAATACCCTTTGATCCGTACACCCCGAAATCTCCAGAAACGATTAAATTCCCCTAAGGCTAACCCCCCAAGCAATTTTCTCTGAATGGCTCACGCCACCTGGGGGTAATATTCTAATATTAATAGAGGATCACATCGGGTTTTGAACTAAAATATTTTGTCAAGTTAATCTTTGCTTTTCACAAGGACATTTTCACGGTGCTATACAGCTATAAGGTACCCTGTCATAGTCCCTTTCACCAAGAATGCACTAAGATGTCATATAATCTTAATGCTATATATCAGCTCTAAAAACTGTCCCGATTTTTCCTGATACTGTATATATATATATATATATATATATATGTGTGTGTGTGTGTGTGTGTGTGTGTGTGTGTGTGTGTGCGTGTGACTAAACCTTGCAGGATCAGATGTCTCTCGGGCTGAAGGGCGCCCAAATCAACAGAGAGTGACAAGATACCATACAGGAGCATAAATGGGAGATGCGAAAATGTCATGAGATTCCGTCCATGATTCCTGAGAATCCTTAATATTGTATCGTGTAATCTAAACTTAACATCTTACTTTTACACCTTTTTTTCAAGAAAAGTTTTGAAGGGGGAAGGGGCATGCGTCAGGAAAGACTTTTAAATGTTGATATCGATTTATACATAAGGGCAGACTTTTTCCTCTGACGGAGGCATGCGCTCCTCTTGGTGCCATTTAAGTTCTTTGTCTGTACGAATGCGGGGAACGACTTAACATTATACGTTTCAGTGATCTTCTAAGATGACAGCCGAATATCTCTCTAACCCAAACTGTTGATTTAGAGACACGCCGGCGAGAACAGGTGGTAACCTCTAGAGATACGACAGACAGGTGGACCGACACTTTGGGGTATAACGATTTCATCTCGGCCTTTAGTGCTTCCGGGGAGCGGTAAGTTAACCCACGCTGACAGGTCGGGACCAGTGATCATGTATATTTATAAATTCTGGTCAGGCTTGGATCGCCCGGGCTGAGAAACAGTCAAAGGGTCACAAGGCTATTTATATTGTAAATTGGATAGCATTCTTTGTAAGTAGGAACCAGGCGTATTATCTTTAGGACGTCCAGCCACACTAAACGATATACAGCGACTAGGTGTACACTCTGATGATAGCACTGCCTTCCGGGAAGCTGGCAGTATCTCTGATCAGCATCTTTAGTCTAACAGCAGCTGCCGCTTATACTGCATACCACTCCTTTTATTGGCTGCATTAATATACATTTCATTTGATATTACTTGTGCATGTGTTTTGAGGGGCGATTATATAAGAAAACTCTACTCAGTGACTAGACCGCCAGCAATTTCGCCCGAAATGAAGACGAAAGAAATCAGCACTGTTGTCTACGTCTTCATAAACACCTCCGCCAGGGTACTAATCAACCTTATTTATATTTTTATATTATGTCACGGTTCAAAAACACAGTTCAAAGGTCAGCTCTCGATGAAAAGCCGACCTATAATACCAATGGAAGGCTCCGGAACTCGAACGTACAAAGAATGTGACGGTGATACGAAATCCTATGACGTAAAAACACTTTACCCTAAATTTCAACAAAATTAAGTGACCTTTAGTTCATTTATATGTATGCGAAGCAAGCCAGAAATCACAAGATCTATAGAAGAGCTGAAAATTGAAAAGCTGGCTTTAAAATTCATTAAAAAATTGTGTAAGTACATCAGACAAATCAAGCAGATAACCAACCAAGGAAACAACATAATACCTCACCTCGTGATGGAGGGAGATGTAAATTCCAGGTCTCCAACATCTCTGTACCCAATACCCCCATCCTGTCTCTTACCTGCAAGTCAAGTGTAATTTAAAGTCCCTAAAGGTGCGTGACAGTTTCCAGGGTGCAAAGCGGCCTCCATATCACTAGACTGGCTTCATAACTTCCCAAAACAAAATCGCCCTGACTTACATAGGTAAACGGGCTGCGGGCGTTTTGGATATATGTTATATCTACAGTCTGATAGTGTTGGTACTGCTATATATAGGCAAATACCTTAGCGCATTGGACAACTTCATCGGCCCAAGTGCATTGTGGGCTGTAGATTTCAAAACCCACAAACCCTAACCAGCAGAGTCGTTCTCGTGTGAGTCCGATTCTGCGCATTGTGCCCGTTAAGTAGAGGTCCATGGTCCTGTAGTGAAGCGAGAATAAATGTAGAAACCTTGAGAAAGGAAAACTGACACTCACTACAAGGTACAACACTTACGTCATTGGTAATTTCCTGAAGGAGTACTCCCAATAAGTCCAATCACATTACCGGCCTGAAATGCATTACACAGAGTCTCACCATTCTGAATTATATCCGTTTCCAATCACTGAGTTTGATTGTCTATTTAAAGATGTTTCCTTTTCCATTGTTTTTACAATCAGTTTTGCGTAACTTAATGGGGCCTCAATGGGGCAACCAAATTATACTTGTCAACTATGTAAACTCTCCCTATTGTTGCGTGTATTCACACACACACACACACACACATATATATATATATATATATATATATATATATATATATATATATATATATGAAGGCGTGGATTATTAAAATAAGTGACAGTTCTCTTTGTTGATTTCTATCCTTTAACTACGACGGGCACGTAACAGAGCGAAATCGGAAAACGCTGGTGCATATTAATCGACATGTGAGGAAATTAAAAAATATGACATGCTGTTGAAAACAGTCTTGTACCGATAGTGCCCGGTAAAAAAAAAGGAATAATTTGGACGTGTCTCAGAAAGTGATAAAGCTCCTTGGAATAACTGATTGTGCCCAAAGGCAGGAGCTTTTAACATTTTTAATTGACCATATTTTGTCTTTATTATTGATGGAAACGGCATGACCATCGCCTCAAGAGCTGAGTATATAGTATAATATATAGGATTACATTTTCGTTAAGTTTGTCTCAAATTCGATGTCTTAATTCGATGTCTTAAAAACTACGTCCACAGTTACGTCTAAGTCATATGGCCGTTGCTCTGTCGTGTATGGTTCTTTCTATAGTCGTGTTGAATTCGTGTCAAGTTCGTGACCATTCGTGACAAAATTCACGAATGATCGCGAGTTATGACGACATTACACGACATGCCAAGATACTGTTATGAATACACCTTTTCAACGAGTATGCGCACTGTCCACGACGGTCGTCTGCAGGGTTTACGTTCAATGGGCCAGTATCACAGATTTTGCCACATAAGATCAAATACAAACCAGACACTCTGAGAGGACCCTCAGCAGTAAAGATAACGTACGTTTATTAGTATGAAGCATCCCAGATACAACAAAACACTTTTTTTAAATAGAGATCCCGAACATTTAGTATCATTTGTCACCGAAAGGTGTTGCAGGTTTGATTGGAAAGCTGATGGACAGGTCTATTCTGAGTGCCCAAGACGTTGTTACAAATAATGCCGAAAGTTAAAGACATGATCTACTACTCCCCCATTACTTCCCTTTGAATTAGTACGAGACCAGTTCGTGGTGATTCGCTGTCAAATTCGTGGAAGTAGGACTGCGGTTTAGAATCTGGTAAAGACCATCCAGAATCATCATGTTCACAGTTGCGATATCCACCTCTTTCGAGTCTACCTACGGACTAGCAAAATCATGACCAGAGGGATATTTTCAGGAGCCAAGATGGTTGGTGCAGATCGTTTGATGTACTTTTTAGACGAGAAAACATATCAATCCGAGGTATCATTTGTACATCTGCAGGGGTTTTCATTCCAAAAGATACCGAACTCAACAGCATAACAAAGATTAAACAAAGATTAAACCAACACAGGCTGCAAAGCGGTCAAGCCTCAGCAAAAATAAATAAATGGGTCTACGGACACTGAAAGCAAGAAAAATATGGTGCGAGGGAGGAAAGATCAATTTATAAATTTGAAATTATCGTTGAAGACACAACGTTAAATTTTGAAAGTTTCTAAAGAAAATACCAAAGTTCGCTTCAATTCTTGAAATATTGCTTATAATAAAAACAAAAATTAGTCAATTTTCCATTCCCTCAAGACTTATGGGGAATCGAGACAAAATCACACATTAATTACCAATGACCTAGACCTCATTTATAAAGAAATTATCCAGGGAAACCGGAGGAAGAAATCCATAGACAAAAATGTTGTGTGTGCCCCCCGGGGCAAAAATATTTGTTATGCAGAACTAAACCCTTTAATTTTCTTTTCTTAGGCGACAAAAGCAAATTAAGACTGAACTGAACGGATGAATTTATATTCCCACTGGCTAGCTCTTTGTTTTAATGCAACAAGCGTTTGCCTTCCGGAGTCCTTCTTTTACGGAAATTCTTTATTTTCTTATTTGTACGTGAATCAAGCAGGCCTGACGTGCACTCATGTTACCCCAACTACTTTTTGTATATTATGAGCAGCTCACAGTCATATAGCTTGTATTTGCAAAGATCTGGCATAGATCGCATGTCAGGTAAACGTAAAGGAATTTAAATACATATAGTGCTACTAAATGATTTTGGCACAGGTTTTCTGTTAGCGACCACATTGCGGGAGAAATGACCTTCCATTTGGATGTACAGCGGCACGTAAGGTGGAAGCCGGGCATATATTTCAGGCAATGCGGCGCCGCTGCGGATGTTAAAACATCGCGGAGATCCGTAGCAGATGTCGCAGCATCATTCTAACAGTGCATGCTGCTTCATTGTTCAAGCAACCAGTGCACAGAATATATTCCGGCACACGTCTTTTGTGACAGTTGTCAGAAGAGGAGATTTATAAGGGATGATGAATTTATTACAGGCATTTTGGGGCATTTTTGTTGTGTGTGTGTGTGGGGGGGGGGTGTCTTACATGCTCCATAGCAGATAAGAATCCCGTAGGAGGGTTCAGGGGGTCCGGTTCCCCCCTTTCCCAGCGGCAGCAACCTTTTTTTAAGGGTTCATACCATTTTTTTATAGTCTGGCCTCCCTCTTTTTTCAGGATCTGAGGACCTTTTCTCAGCTTGCTCATTAGTCTTCTTTGGTTGGACCCCTCCTTTTCCTAAATTCTGCATCCGCCCTTGAATGCAAATGAAACTTTTTTTTACACTGACCTTATTATTCAAGCTCGTGACCACGGGGATGGTTTCCTGAAATCTATTTTCTACCTCTAGTGTTCTTTTATCAACCATAAAAACAAAGAAAAACTGTTTTATTTCTTTAATTGCTTATAACCTTATTCTGTGTCAGCGGGAGTGGATAGTAGGTTGGTTTTTATCTAGCCTAAGGTTTGTCCCTCTCACCGTCTGTCGAGATGTCAGAGTGGAACAACTCACAAGTATCGAAAACCGCAAAGAGTATCTCGATGAGGAAACAAAAGTTTTCGTAATTTTTTGGTCACTTTTGAAAACTCAAGTGTCTACAAGTTTCCACTTAAATACGACCAGCTGATAAAGATATTTTTGAACCTACCTTCTTACACCAACCATCGTGTCAAAAAATCGTATTTGTATGTTTGTGAATTACTAACCGCTTAAACCAGGACAATCTTTCAAAGAGCTATGTATTTGATATCGAAACCGCGGAATATTTAGGATATGATGGCGATTTCGTCAGAGAGGGCATTTAAGGTTTAGTTTGTATGATAAGGTGCTTTCTTTTAGATTAATTCCTGAACAGGTGTTGTACAGCGATTGGATGGATGAAAAAAGCAGTGCAGTTTTCCGTATGACTGGTGCACGACATATTTTCTTCCCCAGGAGGGCACGCGTTCATCCCCATTCGTGTGTGTTTGTCATGAAATTTTAAGGGCATTTCGGGAATGGGTCAATCAAGAATCAAATAGATATTGGTGTGGGTCCGGCTCATGATCCGAATCCGGGAAGGACTTTCAGGAATATTCACAAATGTGCAGTCACATATGCCCCACTGAACCACGGAATATGGGCCGAATAAGTGAATGCAAACACTTGTTGGGGAACGTATGGACCAATGAATCTGAGAATATGCGCCAATGAATCAATGGAAACAAGGGTTGCGGAGTACCCCACTTTAAGGACCACCCACATGGCGGAGGCGTGCATTCCTGACAATTCATATTTCTAGTTTGTTTTGTTTCTTCAACAAAAAAAGATATTTCGGTAAAATTTTGCTCATGGTCATACAATGGCTCCACTGGGTTCATTGGATGTCAATAAGTTCAGATCATTATGAACATACTTTTACAGATTTGGCGAATGAACGTGTGAATATAATTATTTTTTATCTGGTGCCAACATATCTAATTGGGCGTCCTGATGTATTCAATGGGGCATTGATTTCAACGTGTTTTCCTTGCCCGGGTGGCCTGCTAGATATTCTGGGCTCACAAAAAATAGCACAAACAACCTATGCAAACAGGCACCGGTGAGAAAAAGCATCGGCTGTATTGCTCCGCCGTAAGTCACTTTGTATCTGCCAGAAAAAGTCGAAGCATGCTCCTCATAAATAAACCTAGTTTCGCATATGCTGGTGCTGTCGTTTAAAAACCGGTCATTCAGCGCAAACGTTAATTAGGTATAATTCCAGCAATACGTGAATCATTAACGCGCTATCGCAAAAGAGATAAAACAAACGATGCTCGCGTTCAATAGAGAAATAAAGTGATAAATCTAGCCCGATATAAAACCAGGATACATCCCCGGCAGACGAGGATAAACAGGAATGGACAAGGACATGTCCGAGGGGAGTTTATATATAAGCAGCATCTGTTACTGGCAGTTTACATGTGGCTATACTAATACTACTGCCTGGACTTCGGTGGTTGATTAACAACTATAAAGGAGTGGTAACATCACATAAAAGGAGAAAGACGAAGCCTTACAGGAAAATAATGACAAATTGTGGAGCAGATATTAGGTAAAAATAAGGGGTCAACTTTTTTTCACCTGGAAAAGCATTCCGCAAGACCTCCAGACACTTGAGGTAAAAACATGATGATAATACTAATGATATTAATAATAATTATGATTATAATAATAATAATAATAATAATAATAATAATAATAATATGATGATGATGATGATGATGATGATGATTATAAAAACGTAAGTAAAATTAAAGGATATTTTTTTCACATGGAAAAGCACTCTCAAACCTTCTGGCACTTGACGTAATATAATAATTACACATGTAATAATAATAATAATAATAATAATAATAATAATAATAATATTAATAATAATTAATAATAATAATAATAATAATAATAATAATATTAATAATAATAATAATTAATAATGATAATAATAATAATAATAATAATAACAACAAAATCAATGACAATTATATAACTATACAGCATGATCTTCCAGAGTACAGTGATCAGGGCTGGAATTCGCGCAGTTGTGTTTTTCAGTTCCGTTTTTCGATCCTATTGGTCAAAAGATTTCCATTTCTCTCCTACTTCCTACTGATCTGTAATCTCTATAAGCGCAAAGTTTCTGTGGGTTCAGGGAGATGTTATTTTCAGCTGATATAGCATACAGCAAGTCAATGCATGGGGTTTATGGTAACAACTGTTAACCTTTTTTTTATCTTTATCAATGGCGTCATGCTCCATCTATAGATCTCACTCAGTTTTGTTATCCTTTGATTACCCTATATATATATATATATATATATATATATATATATATATATATATATATATAAATATCGCCTATTCTGGAAAGCGTCGTACTAATTGTTTGGTACCGGCCACAGACATTGCAAAGTGAGTTCCTTCAATTAATTACGATATGAATGTTACATCATTTGGTGGCGAGACACTGGTTTTGTGCTGCCATGATAAAACAGTTCAGTTCTGAGTTCTTTGGAAATCACCCGCCCTTCGGGTGGTTTACCAACCCGCTATACTGATATACTTTTTATATCCATTTTACTAATAATCATGGAGGCAGTTCATATATATATATATATATATATATATATATATATATATATATATATATATATATATATATATGTGAACAGAATTCCCTTTTTGGAGAACATGGGTTCTTGTTTGTATCTGACAGTTTCTGAATATTAGTGGTGTGCCAATTAATCGATCATATCCAAGATTTGTTGTTTTCTTTGATAATTGAATAAATTGCGGAACTTTTGCATAACCGATCACGAACGATTTTGTTTGTACATGTTTACCAGAAAAATAAATCAGTGTTATTCATACTTAGTCAGAGAGCGTGACGGCCTTGATATTAGGTTTACCAGATTGTCGCGTGCCAAAAAAAAATCATGATGTTACCCCTTCTCTTGTGGTTTCAAATCTCCCGAAGCTGATCATTTCTTGCTAGCTATTGGTTGTGCTAAATGTTGCAGATGGTGTACTGACCATTCTGTATACAGCTTCTGTTATTCGATCAAATGATCCTGGATGAAGGCAGAATATTCAGGGAGGTGAGAGAAAAATTCTGCTTGAAGGGTGTCGTCCCTGATGATGGTGAGTCTCGATGCTGTATAAAGTTTCCATGTTCGTGGTGATACATTTTCAGTTTAACATCATCATCACAATCATCATCACCTACACCATAATCACCATCATCATTTTTATTATCATTACCATTTATTATTATTATTATCATTACCATTTATTATTATTATCGTTATTATTACCATTTATTATTATAATTATTATTATTATTATTATCATATATTATTATCATCATCATCATTATTACAATAATAATAATAATAATTAAAATTATTATTATTATTATTATTATTATTATTATTATTATTATTTAGGTTTATTATATAGATAGGAGAAAAGGGTAATTATATAGGTATCGCAGACCCAGTGCGGCCCAAGGTGTGAAATTAGCTTCATTAGGCACTTGCAGGATAATTTCATCGCTACATGAAACACTATATTCACAATCGGATAAAACGCAGATTTCAAGATTACCAATGTTATATCGAAATATGTTAGGTGAACGTACGTTAAATGTAACCAACTGCAGGAAGAAAAAAATGATTTTGTATTGGTATAGTGTAACATGATGTAGCCACGCTGAGAATCTATGACATAACGATAGTATGCAGGATTTCCTTCCCCGTCTTCCTCTTTCCTCGGAAGGTATGTAAATCATTACGTAAGATTATGTCCAGTACCATTTCTGGGAAATCACTGTCTCAGTATCAAACCTGTACTGATAGCCTGATTCTTGCTGTCCGTCTGTCTTCTTTTTTGTCAGGCTCTCAGTCTGTCTGTCTGTCTGTCTATCTCTCTCTCTCTCTCTCTCCATGTATGTATATACATGCGTGTGCCTACATCATATTATACGTATATATATAATTATATATATTATACACATACAGAAATAAATAATATATATATATATATATATATATATATATATATATATATATATATATATATATATATATATATACCTTGTACGTATATATTCATACATACATACAGGACACGTTATCATATTTTCCTGTTCATTTCGGTGTACGACCCAGTCCGTACTTTGCCTACTGTTCATCATTATTTATAAACATGTGCAGGCTATCTCTGCCAGCATCAACTTCATTAACTATTGAGTGACACCGTGATATGGCATTAGTGGATTGGTTAATTCCATCGGCTGACAGCATGAACTGTGTTGTTATTATTACAGGGTTCGCTTCATTCATTCTCCTAACAGTCAATACGTGTCCAACATGGCGCGTCTCAATCAGAGGACGTCAGTGACGTCATCAGTGATTATAGCCGCTGTAGCGTCCTACACGATTGTCAAGAATAATTTATCACCAGTTAATTACCGGTAGACAATTTCCTCAAGTTGATCAAAATGATAGTTGATATACATAGAGGTATTCTGAACTTCGCTCAGACAACAATTATTGTTGTCGGTAACCTCAGCGCCAGTATCGATGACTTCAGTGAAAATATCTGTGAGGAAGAAATCTTTTTCTCATTTCATTGAGTGTCAACTTTTTTTTTTGTAGAATGCTATTCAAACTAGAATTCTGTATCTTCACCAACACTAAACCTTTCATGGCCTAATGAACCAAATCAACTGTCTTTAAAGGGCTCTGCAATCCCCCAACGATCACTGGAGTTCTCCAGTAGCCCGGAACTGAGCGATAAAAGGGTTACAACGAAGTGTACGACCTTATTAGGGCAAATTAGGTCAAGGCCACAGAGAAATATCAGGTGCAAAATGTCACATATATGACTGTTCCTCCGATCAAAGGTCAGATTTGGAAAATCAGCAATTTTCATGATCCAGTGCAAACACGGACAAAAGAAAGAAAAATATATGTATACAACTAACACGTGGTGTATAATAGTCACTCATATCCCAAATGTATCCACCAATGTTTCGAGTGATATATTTATTTTATAGAATTTGGCTAGTTTTGCTTACAAAGTTCAATATAAAGCTTTATCTATGGACTGATTCAAGGATTTAACCAGGCAGACCGTATTATCTAGAAAATACAAAAAAACTTGCTCCAGTTCTTGAAATGTGTGTATGATCAACACAGAATTTAGTCAATTACCATTCCTTTGGGAATAATATTGAGGGAATTTGTGTTATAACAAAAATTAGCAATATTAATAAGGACCTTGTCTTTATGTGCAAAAAAAATAAATAAATAAATTGGTCAACAATAATTGGGGAAGGCAAATCCGTAGAACAATATTGTTCGTACGACCTTAAAGCAAAACTATCAAATGGCTTTGCCCTCGTTTAACGAGGAAGACAGCCAATGCTATCCGAGTGCTGTTTTGGAAGTAATCAACGGGGAATCTCTGTGTTCGCCCGATGTAATTTGCTTACCTAACTGAACTCTCCCAGTAGATAAGGGCTCTGTTTACCGGAACAGGAAGTGCCTTCCCCCTGTCAACAGTGTGTCCCGGACGCCGGTAATGAAGGCATGCAGACACCCGACCTGCTGAGCAGGGCATGGGCACTGGATCTTCTCTGGGCCAAGAGATAACGTTTACCTGATTATTACTTCTAAGATGGAGGTTGTTTTCATCCACCCCTGTATTGCCTCCGCCAAGTCGTTTTCGTTCATCCCCATTCGTGCGTGTCTTTATGTGTATTTGTGTCTTTGTTAACAACATAACTCACGCAATCTTTAACGGAATCTCACGTTAATGGGCCAATGGGGAATCGATTAGGTTTTGGTGTGGATTCGGCACATGGTTCGGATTCAGTAGCGGTTATATACTACAGTCGTTTGTATCTCCTTTGATTTAACCGCTGCTTTGTGTAGCAAAGTTTTTTTGGGTTCCACCACCAGGCCTGGCACGTGGCCAAGAATGATCAAACCAAAGAGAGCTGGGTGTCACGGGCGACATCCGGCTCTTTTTGGTCTGATTACAATTCCAGACCTGGCGGTGAAACCCAAAAACTTGCTATACAAAGGTGCTGCTAAAGCGAAGGAGATACAGAGCCACTGAGGTGTATAACCGATGCTTGAGGAGTGTAGGAGGTACGCGTGGTGATGGTCATGGACAAGGACTAAAGGCTTCTAAGTATATGGTACAGGTTCGGATATAAAAAATACATCACTTAGGCGGGTTGTGTCCTTACCTTTAACATACACATTTGTCAGCATTGGACACATACCCGATTTGCCATTTTGTAACAGGATTACGCAACAGCTATTGAAACAATTTCTACGAAAATTGATGAAGGGGATGGAATATAGCCCAGTGAACAACCAGATTTTGGTGAGGATATACGGATAAAGGTATGAAGGGGGCGGGGGGGGGGGGGGGGGGGAGGGGGTGTCCAGCAGGGTTGTTTTAGGCGGAAGTTACCGCTCTCTAATGAGTGAATTCTACCATTTGACAATTTCGTCGCCCAGTAAAACCTAAAAACATACCATTTAATACGAAAACAATATATCGAATTCTTTCAGGGTATTGAAAAGGCCGGCCCTAACACAAACATAACCAAGAATATTAACCTATTTAAACCCAGTATTATCAAATGAAACTTGCGGTAATGGAAGAGTGAATGAAAGAGGGAGTATTCCCGGTGCATGGATCCATCAGATTATAGAGCATATTTGCTCAAAGCCCTTTACATATTTTGTTATCAGGCACTGTGGGCCTACTGTCATTCACTATCATTTTGCTTGTCATTTTGCAATGTTATTTATATCATTCGGGCATGCGTTATGACATTTACAGCAGTATCGCATTATCAAAGCTAGTAGGACCTGAAACGTTTATGACAAGGGGTACCTAGGTACCTATAGCTCAGTGGCACCCATGTATATATGTATATATGTATATATCTATATATGTATATATATATATATATATTGATAAATTTGAGGTGATAAAGTGTTCAAAATTAGATAAAACACTCACGTTTATTTTGTGAAGCATTAATATCATCCACTTCAATCCAGCAGATACGCCATAGTCCTGAATGGTGACCCAGCATAAAGGTGCCGGTCACGTTGTTATAGACACCGTTAGGGAACTTGAGCAAAAGCCAGTAATCTGTACAAACCGCAATAAACATGATGAGAGCCCCAAACAGGGTTAACCCTGTCATCACGTATAGGGCTCTCCTTTCTTTCGTAAACACTGACGCCATGACGCCGAATAATCCTAGCACTTGGCGTCTTTTCTTTTTGTTATTGTTTCCTCGTTTTCCTGGACCGGTAAACCAGTCGGGCTAAACACATGGCCCACGTGGAAACTGGCTGAGCTGAATAGCTTCGGTTAACAACTAATGATCTCTTTACCGCTGTTCACTGAAGCGTACGATATCGGTTGAATGAAAAAAAGTGCCAAATGTTGTGTTAACGAGAGAAGCCAGTTAAGAGAGGTTAGCGTTCATCACAGCGGGGCCGTCCCCGGCTGCACCCTTGGTTACACTGAGACAGCCTCACATCGACTGAAGCCAGACGCACGGAGTTCTGTAAATAAATCCAGTGCACGGATTCGGAGGGCCGCTGGTCTGTCACGGTACGCGTAAATAACATGCACATTTGGCTCTCCGCTGTGAGCGTGAGTGCGCAGGCCCGATTGCTTGGGGATAAAGGTTTCCAGAGCGTGTTGGGACGATTCTGATGCAGATGGGTTTATGATGCTAGGCGGGAACTTGGGGCCCCGACATCGAGACCCAATCGTCTTGTTGTTATTGTGTTCTTCTTGGGCGGGCCGACCAGCCGTAGGCCCCGACAGACCCCATAATAAAGAACATAATCTGGCTTGCCTTACATGACAACCGGCTGCTCATCAATGAAACTGATCGATTTGCTTCAGCTACTGCACATCATTATAATAATGGTCCAACCACTGGCAGCTGATAGTAACTGCTACCTGCCAAACCGGCACCCGTCCCATACAGCATCTCCTATCTCAGCCAAATGACGTCAAATTCACAAAGCAGACGACAACTGTCAGTCCTGGCGGGAAGGCGGGACCAGATTGAATGCGGGGAAGACATGTGGCTGATGTCATGAAAATAAACTCCCGGGCCTGGTGCCTGCCCCGAAAATGGTAAAATAACCAAGCAGACGTAAAACTGCATGGGTCGATGAAATTAATGGAGTTGACGTCTCGGCAGGCGCAGAGTGCATAAAATGAATAAATGTTTCATCAGTGATTGGTCTTTATATTTGATCGGCAAGTGCGCCCATTTCATAATTCATTTGCTATGAAATATATATGCTCAACTTGATCGTATTAAAAAGGGATCCGTTTTACTGGTTTGGATTAGGCAAAAAACGTTAAGCGGTTGTATACATAATCCGTTCATAGTTTCACGTATTATGATGTGTCGTATAAAGGGCGTAATATTTTATTGATGTAATAGACACATTAAATATGCTAGTCCAGCAACTGCCGATGAAAATTATTCTGTAATTTTAATTTTATGTCAGATGTCCTCTATTCTTTCACGTCTGTGCTTATTACACAATATATTAAAAAATGAAAATAAATGCTTTTACATGATGTATAAATACTTATATATAATATTATATGATTAATGTAATATATAGGCCTAAATTACTATATGTGCGTGATATTAGTCTATTCAAATATCGTTTCTTTTTTTTATATTTTTTTTTAAAGAATCATAATTCTTCGGGAAAATAATGAAAAAAAATTAATTTTTTAATTTTTACTGGCGAGTAAAGAGAACTGAATAATCTGGTAAATAAAGAAAACTTGTATGTTGGTACTCATCATTTTACAACTAAAGAAAGAAGTCACTACCATTTTTGCACAGATATTAGGAAAAAAAGTTAACTTACACAATCATGGTCCCTCTGGGATATATATATATATATATATATATATATATATATATATATATATATATATATCTTATTTACAACACACACAACAGTTATTGCAGAAATATAACAAACTGTTTGCAAACTCATACCAGAGCTTATTATATCTGTTTCGCCTTGAAATGCGAGATCATAAATTCAAGTATTTACTCAAGGGTATGAATTTGGTTTTCAGTCTGTGATAGGAAAAGAACTTTAAATTCTACAGCTGCACAAATCCAGAATCAAAACTACACTTTTCGATTTACAATTGCTCAAACAGGATCAACTTCACGTTGAAATATACCCTGTTCACATGCATAGCGAACCGATATCTTTGAGCACAATGATATACAAGTTGCTGGCTGGCACTGGAACTCCCGAGGTCAACGGTAGTGACTGGATTGGATCAGCTGTCAGGGGTTACAGAGGAACAGGAAGCGCTGCTTGAAGGTTGATCTCTGGTGATACTGCACCTGGTGACATTAATCACACCGTGACGACATCTGCAATCAGGGCGCACCTGGCCCGGCATGCCGGGGAAGCAGGAGCGTACATTAGTGCCATCTAGCGGGCGAAACTGATATCTGCTACCAAGTTTGTGACATTTTATTTCACCAGTTCTAAATAAATATTTTTATCTCCAGATTGATCTTATTCGTACAATATGATCAACAGATCAACACTCTTTAAACTGTGTCATTTTCATAAATTATCCAAACAATCTGACGATATCTAAACGTCCCTCTTTCATTTTATTTAAGATTCAGTATGTAAATTTAATGTTGACACACCAGTATCACAGCGTATACTTCGTACCTGGCCAATCTAAAAACAGTAAGCTCAGAGTGTGTTAATGTGTTTTTTTGTGGTCTTGGGGGGGGGGGGGTTATTGAACTTTTAAACAGCGAAAAAGAGCATTATTACATTTTTTTAATGGTTACCATTTTATTGTATGGGCGCTAATGGTCTGTGATAGACATTGATTGTACTTGAGACTGCCAGGTTGTGGGTTCGTGTCCCGGTCGATTCGTTCTTCTCGCTTAGACCATTGGCAAAGGTGTTTACCACATGTTTCGTCCTTTTCACACTGTATGAAATGGGCACTGGTCAACAACTAACATTGAATAGGAAAGGGAAGTATAAACATGGCTAAGTTTGACATCGTGGATATTGTCATCTTGTGCATAAACCAGATTTGTTTATAATTCTTTTTAGGAGAGGATTATGGTAATTCCTGCATGTATTATGTGTATGACGGTGGCCCCTTTACCCCTAGACCCCTAACGTGCTCACGTTCGGGTGTGATGGTGGTGGTGGTGTGAGTATGGTTTCATGGTTCCCCGGGGTCACACTTTGGTTGACTTTTTATTCACGAGGTTTAATTTTTGCGATTTTTCAATTTTCTTTGTTTCACGAGGGCTGTATGTTCGCGAAATCGCCATCCACAAACCTGTATAGGGTGTATTTAATTACGAATTATTTCATCACCAACATTACAAGGACGGGACATTCATTATTCACAAATACTATGAAACATTTATTTCATTTATAATATCAATCTTAGATATACAGAGAAAAAAAATGTCTTATTCTTTATAAGCATATTATTCACTTCTTACCTTTCAACGTCTTATTGACGAAGATTATTTTCTGGATTAAGTCCCTCTCTCGAATATCACGAAGTTAAATCCCTCGCAGACATAGTGCAAACCACAGTATTTATCCTAAAACCTTTATTTCAAAACCCAAGAATAGACTGTCAATTAAGTCAATGTATCAGTTAACCATTATTTTTAAATGGCGGAAAGATTATATTATTGTTATAATCTGTCTTTATTAAATACGTTGGTTAAGTAAACATCAGCACATATATACTCTTCCCTGCTAACATGCATTGTAGTGTAAATGTCTACATTAATATAGTGTCAGTTATTTACATTTATCAAATTTGCTCAATAACGTTGTTTCACAATTGTCGTTTCGATGTTCGTTTTAAGGATCGTACATAATTAGACTTCACGTAAAGTTTAATTATAAACATCAGAAACACGTGAAGACATTGTCCAAATCTGAACTGGCAGATATTCAGAGATACAGCATATATAGATTTTATGACGTTTAATCATCCGTAAATCGGTCATTGAACCAGACCGCTCGGTATTCTGGTATATCAGCTCTCTAGCCAGTACACACTAGTTACCGAGTGGGCTCATTTCCCTTTACTGGCACTGAAATGTCTTATTGGAAGGAATGTAAAGCAGCCACTGCGGAAAGAGTGTAGAGAAAAAGTCGCCCTGACCTGACTAAAAGCACTTCAGGAATTTGTTATATTTTGACGTGTATCTGGCTGTATATTTCCATTAGTGTTGGGATTTGTTTTCTTAATTATATTGGATGGTTGGAAGAAAAATTTGATATATGAATGATGATCGAGCATCGTGAAACGCATGTGTACTCTTGCGTCTTTAATATATATTTAAATAATCTATATCTGAAAGGTCAATGTTACGACTGGGTTATTGACAAATTTTGGCCCGATATTCAAGCTTCGTTTATTCTGTGTTTTGCTTCTTTCCGTCTTCACTGCAAACCATCTTAACTTAGAATCCGATTACTCCTCGACTAAGTTACACAATTAATATAACTGACATGATTCTCCAACGTGGTTAACTCTCAGGTGTAACAAAAAATGGATCCTATTAGAGAGGGCGCTTTGAGAGGGAGGAGAGGTTATCCTCTGTGTTTGACCCACCTGGAGCAACTGGCCCATGTGCAAGGTCTTGGTTATGTGTTAATTCAATAATGGATGAAACAGCTGAGCAGAGAAAGTGCCTTATGGGCCGACCGCTCGCGTACTGTTTGTTTCTCATTGTAACATCGAGAAGCGACCACCGAGCCGCCATTAAGAAATGTTTTTATCTCTATTACAGAAAAGCCAAATAATTAAACGCCGGGAATGACGACGACTTATTGGCAGATAGACTAGTAATGGCCCGGGACAAGCGCTTCTTCCAATATCCTACAAGCGTCGTCATGGTAACCGCTTATATCCTCGGCCTCCCCGATGCCACTCTGTGAGGGTTTGTGTTCCTCGTGTTATTTTTGTTTTGTTATTTCCAGAGCAACTAAAGTAAATTGGATTGTTGACGATTCAAACACCGCTGGTTACTGCTAGCAGTACTGATTGGAAACGAAGACGGCATCAGCGTGTTTCTTTGATTTAACCTTTTGCTGTTTGTATGTTGTCATGTTTCAACATGTTGGTCTATAATTGATTTGACTAAAAAAGGCCCTTTGCCCGCGGGTTTGGTCATAAAGATGTAACTTTTTTTGTTCCCTGTGGGATTTGCTGTTTTGCCTGCTTAAGGTTTATTGTACACACGTGAAAATATCGTCTCAGCTTCGGTGGTTTAATTATGTCAGAGACCCTCCAGACTTAATTGCTACCCAGGTAATATTCAGGACATCATCATTTTTACGGACAAACATTGTGTTTGGCAAGATTAAAGTCTGATTTTCAGCATGTTTTGTGCTGTTTTTCATGAGCCACATTATAAAAAGTCTAATGACTTGAGGATAGAGATATCTACAGCAAGTAGCATCCACTCCGTTTTATACATATTTTTGTTCAGTTATTCTGTGATATAAGTAAAAATTCAAATATTTGTAAATGATAATTTAATTTTCACACAGAAGTTATTATTAATATATATCAAATGTCTCTTTAAGTTGCCATCGTATTTTGATTATACCTATAGTTTTTTTATTATTATTTAAGAATATTTAAAAGAAATTAGCCTAACGCATGTATCATGGGACTTCTTGATTTAAATGTAAATATGTAAATATAAGAATAAACATAGTTTTAAAGTAACCCATGTGTATGTATATGATTATAAGCGAAACCTAAAAACAACTGAAATGCTGCTATGTACAACACAATGGCTAGGCAATAGCCCCACCTAGTGATTGGTACAGGAATTAGATATACACCCATCATGGACTGCTGTCAATCAATCTATAAATAGTCAGACTAGACTAATTAATAAAAATGGATTTATCCCAATTTGACTTCTTATTCTCAGGAGCGGAAACTTGATGCATTTTGCAACGTCTGCACCAGTGACGACTGCGCTGCAGTGAAGGACATCGGTGGTCTTCAGGGCCTGTTGGCGTTATTATCAGCTTTTATTTCCCTATGCAAAACCTTCAAGGTAAAACTAAGGGACTCTTCTGTTTTAAACATCAACTCAGGCTTCCGTCGGTAACAAGCAATCACTCGCAGGCACCGCAGGCAGAAAATGTAATTGATTAAAATGATTTTCAAGTCGACTCAACCTCTTTAATTACATGTATATTCTTTCCACAGAAAATTAAAATACGCAAATAAAAAGAGATGCCGGACAAGTTAAGGAGGTGTACAACATTCCAATGTTGGAATTGTCAACTATTCCGAAAAAGCAAAATTATGAGATGTGGAAAAAATAATTTCAAATTAGGGTTAAGCTTTGTCTGGTGAGTTGGAACTTTTTTTAACAGTAGTCAGCTGCAGCAGTTCACCACATAAAATTTTATCTCTTAAAATGTTTCAGATTGGATATACGTTCTGATATTTGTCATGTCCTGTTTGCACTCCATCTTTCCGGTATTTTTTTCTGTTTTTCATTACAAGTTTTTTTTTCCTTTTTCATATGCTTGACCTCTTTTGTTCATACTTTTTTCGCGTGTAAATCCAGAAGACATTCCGTTTTTTGTTTCTCTTTCAAATGTTTGTCAGTTCTCTCCTGTTCCTTCACATTTTTCTTTCTCTCGCACATGTTCGCCTCTTCTAGAGTTGATCCATAAGATTTTTCTTCTGTTTGTACGTTTTCTATTTTCCGTTTGTAACCTAAGAAATCAGACCTATAAAAGGGACTTCACATAAAGACTTTACCCTTTTCCTTGCATACAAATGTCCTTCTTTCAGAGTCAAACATTAACAATCATAAATTATCCGTCATACATTAATACTCATAACCTTCTTCGTTGCATCGTTCTGAGAATGGAACAATAAGACATCTCAACTTCAATTGATACACTTTTCCGATAATTGCTAGCGTTCAATTGTGAACATTATAAAAGATTGTATTGTGAGAGGCGGAGGAAGCAAGAGAGAACCACCCACCTTTGACGTTCCACTACCACCTGCTCTAATGGCAACACAGGGGATTGAACCCGGTTCTCCGACGAAGAGAGGCAAGCGTTTTACCAGGCCACTTTATCTATTCTATTTTTCATTCTATGAACGATTGAAACAGGGTGTTTTCTTTTCTTTTCCCACAAGCTATGTCTCTTGTTCATCACTTTCATAACGCTTTTACAATGTCGTTGTCCCTCTGGGGGAATCGGCAACATTTCCCGACATTCTGCTGGACGGGATTGAAATTTCGTCATTCCAAATTTCGTGATGACACTGTATGGTTTGTATAACCAACCAATTTTATACCTGACAGCAAATGGGGCAAAGTTGGTCAAATTCTTACTATATTTGTTCGTTCTATTTCGTAGGGACCGATTCATGAAAAGTTAAGCGATTATGAAAATAAGAGACTACGGTTGCAGGCTATTCCCTCTGTGTGCTAATTCTGTTTGATTTGTATGACCAACAAGTAACGGAATATTACAGGTGACGAAATAATACTTTAATTACGGGCATAATTTACTCTGCGGATCATTTATACAGTAAATACAGTATCTACAACTATCACATATAATAACACACTGGACGCCCAAAAAAAAAAATGACACTGGCTCTTCCTTATCTCAATTAAACTGGTTCTCTGCTCATTTGCAAAGACCATCTGGTACTCATTTATATAAAAGGAATCCATGCTGTATTTCTTCCAGTTGGGAGTGTGACATAGCCATAAATGTAGGTGCATGGTGAATAAAATATCTTTTGTTCAATTTGTCAAAATATCTCGGCCATTTTTCTTATATCTGTTTCCAGTACTTTATTGTAAGCAAACGAATTACCACAGCCAATTTAATTGATTGATTTTTTTTTTCATATGACACCCACTATGTGCCGATAAAAGAAAATGAAAATGTTCAAGTGAACATCAAGTGTGGGTCAGCGAAGATGACGTGACAGACATTCGTGCCCTACGGTGGCTCGTATAGGACATGCACAAAATTATTTTTTATCTCGTTCCCACGCGATAGTATCTCGTGGCCACGCGATAATTATCTCGTTCCCACGAGATAGTATCTCGTTCCCACGCGATAATTATCTCGTTCCCACTCGATAGTATCTCGTGGCCACGCGATAATTATCTCGTTCCCACGAGATAGTATCTCGTGGCCACGCGATAATTATCTCGTTCCCACGAGATAGTATCTCGTTCCCACGCGATAATTATCTCGTTCCCACGCGATAGTATCTCGTTCCCACGCGATAATTATCTCGTTCCCACGCGTTAGTATCGCGTGGCCACGCGTTAGTATGCCATGCTATAGCTTAAGCCCTCATTTGGACAAGAATGTCTGTGGTCTGTTTTATATCGAGCGTCGATGCAGCTTAAATTGTTTGTATGTATTTCATTGTATGTGTGTTTGCGCCGAATGCTTTGAGGTAAATTTCAGCAGTTTTCATTGCGTTTGTTCACCATTTCATTGCGTTGGTTCAACTAGCCCATTTTTATTAGTTCATGGAAAACTGTATTGTGTTTGTTTTAGGGTAAGGGTGATATTAACCCTTGTGTACCAAACATGAATTAAACTGAAACACTTGTTTGTATTTTACCTTCCCAGAAAATCTTATTTTTTTAGGACTAGGGTTGGGGTTATTTAATTTCGGGTATACCAAACAGGATAAACAACATGTCGGTTTGTGTTATGTCTCAAGGAAGAAGCTTAAAACAAAAGGTCTCAGCCATGCCACTTCATAATGACTGGGGGGAGGGGTTAAGGAGACATTTTTACGAGAAATTTGCTCATATTTCCCCTTCACATTTTTCTTTCTACAATATAAATTCAGTTATGGATTCAAAGGCGGCGAAACCGTGGGGGGGGGCGGGATGGGGGGGGGCCGAGCCCCCCCCCCCATATTTTTTTTGGGGGGGGGCTCAGTCCCCCCCCGCGCCCCCCAACATAATGATGGGTATAAAAACATCCACTCTATTATTATTGGGTATTTGCACCCTCACATATATATGTATATATATATATATATATATAAATATATATATATATATATATCCTCTTCTGCTCAGTACTTGGAGTACCATATAAACAGGGCCGCAGACTCCGGGATTTGCGGTGAAAAAAAGTTGATATTCTGTGTGAAAATGAATCCATTGCCAGACAAATAACAAATAATCTCCCTACAAGGAGGTATTGTTTTACTTAATAAGCATTGACCAATAAAATGCACCAGAATGCAGTAGTACCCATACAGTTTTTCAAAATTTTCAAAACCTTGGGAGGGTGAGACCTCTCAAAACCACCCCCACCCCCCGTCGGGGATTACCCAATCAAATCCCCCCCCTGCCATTTGTGTCAAGCTACGGCCCTTATTTATAAATATATATATATATATATATATATATATATACATATATATATATAAATAATAATATATATAATATATATGTATATATAATATATATAATATATATACTAGTACATATATAATATATATATTTATATATATACATAAACACATATATATATATATATATATATATTCCATTTGGGTATACTATATATATACTATATATATAAATAATAAAATATATAATATATATGTATATATAAAATATATATATAATATATATTTATATATATATATATATATATATATATATATATATATATATATATATATATATATTCTATTTGGGTATACTATTGGGCCCCAATGAAAATTTGGTTTCGCCGCCAATGGTAATTTTTTATTGTGAACATTTATTATGAAAAATATTTTACCCGAACTAGCCCCCCCCCCCTTTCCCCGCTCACACATTCTCCAGACAAACATGGCCCAGGAGTGTTGTACGAGTGCCCGTTGTATCATTTCAGGTCTCAGCATATTAAGTCCGCTCTAAATTCATGCAAATAATTGACCATAGTCTTCATCCAGTGTATAGAAGCATGCCTCAAGGATTTAAGATGTAGGTCTTACTGTATTATCTATCTACATTTATCTCGTTCCCACGCGATAATTATCGCGTGGCCACGAGATACTAACGCGTGGGAACGAGATACTAACGCGTGGGAACGAGATAATTATCGCGTGGCCACGAGATACTAACGCGTGGGAACGAGATAATTATCGCGTGGCCACGAGATACTAACGCGTGGGAACGAGATAAAAATAATTTTGTGCATGTCCTATACGAGCCACCGTACGTGCCGGTATTTATTGCCTTTTTTTAATGATAAACATTCTTTGGTATCTATTTCACAGTACTCTGTCATAGCTAAAACAAATACCATGTCCAAGTAAGTTGATTGATTATTCAGCCATATATCATTTTTACACATTAAACACATCATGAGCCCATATGAGAAATTAAAAATTA
Organism: Sipunculus nudus; assembly: GCA_026874595.1. NCBI lineage: Eukaryota > Metazoa > Annelida > Sipuncula > Golfingiida > Sipunculidae > Sipunculus > Sipunculus nudus. Next base: position 62,779,355 of record CM049307.1, read on the forward strand.
TTCCAGTGAAAATCAGTGTAGGGACCAACGAGACGGACGTGACAGGCTCACACCACGGTATCTATCAGAATATGGGCTGCCTTTTTTACCTTTAAGTTTAAAGATGGGCATGACGCTCTGCTTGTCTGGGTGATCTATTATTTCAAAAGCAGACCCAAGGTCAAAGCGGTACATCATCTATAAGTGGATATAAATTTTTCAATTTAATCATGAAACTCATTCTGTAAAGTGCTGATTAACGTGTTACCCCAAGTCGTAAACACAATACAAGTCAGTCGGTGCTCTTTCATGTTGCTCTGGCTCCGCAATTTCCGCTGAAACCTGTCAAGGGAACATTTATTTATGTACACATCAAGGAATCAAGCACGATGACAACGACCTATTTCAATGTTTTGATGAGGTACGGGTAATCTTTGTTTAAAGCTGATATTTTTTACCAGCTGAAAGATTCTACCATTTGGTTAACTTAAATATGCTTAATAAGTCTGGTGTCTTCCAATTAGTTAATTGGAGTTAGACGTACTTAATAATTTACTAACGCCGAGTCGAGTGCCGGTTTATTCATCTCAAGTGATATTTCTTTGGTCTTAGATCATATGCTACTTTGCGCTGCATATGTGGCATTTAGGAAATTTGATTTAAAGCAGTATTAACGAACAAAGAAATTTATTTAAAAAAAGATGAACAAAAGTTATAAACAAACCCTAAATATTCCTGAATCGTTTCGGTCGTGTCTCTTCCATGATAATGTAATAGTGCTTTGAATATATAATGACCAGGTTTTATCAAATCATTTATTTTTGTTTTACCCCTGTTTTACCATATATGATTAAAGATCAGAGTTTCCTTAATATTAAAAAAATGATTTTTTTTGCATTAGTAACCAAGTATGATGAATTTAAGATTACTGGCTATATTTTTTTAGTCTAGATAATATCCCTTTCTTTCCAACTACTTAACCTAAAGAGTGGCACTAATTTTTGTAAGCGGAAAAGTGTGATTTGTTTTTAAAAATTAATTGGAAATAAAAATCAGCTGAGAAAAATGAGACTTTCAGGAATCAAACAACTTGATTTTCATTTAATAAGTCAGACACATGAAAAGTTTAACATTCAAAATATAGTCATAGTAAATTATGCGGAAATGTTTTATATCCCGTAATTTTTTTTACTAAACTTAGATAAAAAAAACTTTGTTGGCTACCATAATATGCTTATTTGGCAAACATTTTCTAAAATATCTGAAGAACTAACCACGAACATTAGTCACACTTTATATCTAGATCCAGGAATTCTAGGTCCAAGATTAAAAGAAATCCATTTGATCAATATATATAAAATTTACACGCAAATTTTAGAAGCTATGGTTGACAATTTAATTCAAATCTTATTATTCCTACACTATTAAGAAGCATGGCATATTACATATTTGCTCAATATCATTGCATTGAATAGTGAAACATTCAATTTTCGATCTACGTGCTTTACGCAAAAATACCAGAAACTGCTCAGAGAGGTGAGTGTTAGGTAGTGTTAATAAAAATATAATAATAATTTTTAGAAGTATGTATCAATATGCATGATGATCATGTTATTATACTTAAGTATAATGCATTCATCAGTTACAAATGAGTATATGTATGGTAATGATGAGATTATCAAACAAAGTTGTCAGCTTTGTTTGTTGTTCATACATAGCCATCTGCTTCTCGTTAGAAATCACATTTGTTGTTGTTGAGCAATTCCACAACATCCTGAAATGTCAAACAACGTGGCTAGGAGCAGTAACATTGAATCATCAAACATGATTAGTCACGGTTAATTAGATATTGTTTACACCCTGCGTTCACAGTACTCATTCACGTTTCGCGGTCACCCGGAGCTTGTCAGTTGGAAGGTTGGTTGCGCTACAAACCTGTATTTTAAAAATATTTGTTAAAATAGTTTATTATAATAATATAATACAAAATGAATTACTTAAAGATACCGATTGGCACAAAATTCGAACTGCGCTAAAGCTGTAAAGTGAAGAAAGCACGAAAAATCAGACGCCAAATTAAGAGATTCCAGAGTTCTTTAACAATATTTACAAATATTTTTAATTATTTACACCAAACCCCCCCCCCCCAAAAAAAAGCCCCTGAGCAAGAAGAGATTGCTTCGGACATCAGAAGATAAGCTGACCTTGTTTTTACGATAAAGTTTTGCATGGTATGGTTTCGGACTATACATTCTAACCTTGCTGTAATGCATAGGTCTGCACATGGCGTTTTTGTTCGTGAGTCTATAAGTGCTTCATGGGTTAAATATCAATTGAAAGGTGCCTCACCCCCTTCCAGTTTCGAAGATTAGAAAAAAAAAGAGTGTGGAGCCAGTCTAAATCTATAGCATCTGACGGTATGTTGCTTTTACGTTTCAGGAACGACTGTTAAAGGGGCCTATTCCGATATCTGGCGTCTATTAACAAAAATAACCCTGTGAACCCTTTATAAAATAGGCCGAAAAGACCGATCCCTTCGCACACAGGTTGTTCGTTTAGTTTATATCAACTGTTTATAACATGTGGGGGACACCAAAAAAATCCAAACACAATCATCAATGTCAAGTTAGAGGAAACAGAGTTTTTGACATGGTGTTTTGGAACTAGTAAAGTCTCAACTTCAGCACATATTGGACCAACTCCCTACAGTCACATGGCTTTTCCATTTGTGAACATTGTTGTGTTTACTAACTGTTCTCTAAATAAACAATATGATACATCCGTCACAGAGAGTTGTACAAACGTCTTAACAGGAATTAGCTGGATTTCATTATATATACGAAGAGTACCCACAGAAATCAGATACATTCTAAAGAAATCATAGTTGAATGACTGTCTTTAATAAAAGTGGATTCCATAATCGTCGATGGTTCCCGCCCACTATTGACACAGAATGCGTGCACGCTGCCATCAACAGAACTTTTCTTCGGGTGTCACATTTAAATCCATGTGACAGTTTTTTTACATTCATGCCATGTTTCTCTGCTTAAGCTTTCTGCTGTACGATGAATAATTAAGTTTTGAACCGTCGTGACTGGCTTCCTAACTACTTGTACTCCGACCTAAGATCTGAGAACTAGCCCACCAGAAATCATGTCAATAGTTCTTACGTATATATTTTTGAAGAATTTAAACGCCCTAGAACGTTTTTCAGCTAAAAACATGTCTAGGTTTGGTACTTCCTGGCTTTAGAGAATGGAATTTATTCACGAGACTAACGTGTGCAGTGGATTGCGAGTGTGCTGGACAGGAAGACGACGTCTGGGAATGAGAAGAATTTAAAACTCCGCAAGCCCTATAAATCAGCAGTCTCGAATATTCATGTAAGTGGGCGTACAGGCATCATAAATAGAATTAGTGTTTAAAAATACCCCTTTTGCCGGGGCGTCAATACGGGGGGGGGGGGGGGAGGATGCGGAGAGGAGGAATATAACAACCCCCCCCCCCCCCATTTTTAGCATCAAAGGGAGATCAATATACTCATGATTAAGAGTCAGATTGATAGCAGACTGGTTTCATTTTTTTCCAAACCTGAGTTTAAGCTGTAAGCTATAAATTATTATATATCTTAGCCTGGTTTAAAATTAATCTTACCTGAAAACATAATACTATCTTTAAAAAAAACTATACTTAGCTGTATTATATTTGAAATTGGTCACACACATAATTTGAGGGGGCATTTTAGAAGCATCAGTTGATAATTAATCTAAGAAGAATAAACATTAGACTCTGTAAGCTGTAGAAAACCAGCAATATCTAATATTAAGGTTTCTCTTTGCAACATCGGACGATTCGGCACTGCTAGTAGTTCCGTAGTCAAAATAAGGAGAGCCATTTAAAAGAATTCCTTTTGCTAAATATATTTTAGATAACAATTCACTCACGGTTCCTAGTGGTAAACAATAACCCGGGTCCCGAATATCAGTGTCACATGGCACGATGCTGAACCGCAGCCAGTATAGCTGATAGTAGATAAACCATTTAGAAAACTCCTTTTGTGTTGGTTAATGTATATAAACTGTGTGCTCAGTGCATCTATATTCACGGGTTATGTATACGATGACAAGAAACACTGAAGAAAGAGCTACAGATGAACTTTCACTCGTTATAGCAATTTCTTCTAACCAGCACCCAGCACCTGAGTTATCCTGATATTTCCCTCAAATATCTTAAGTTATTCCTAGGACTGTCCATGTAAAACTTGAAATGAAGAATGCATGACATATCACACTGAGTTTATTGTAACCTTCATTCTTATTCCGTGCATAGTGCCACCAACAGACCATTGACCTATTTAAGAATCTTTTAAGGAAACATGAGGCACGAGAAACCACCTACCTAAGGGGTACATGTCAGGGTCTGACAATAACATCAGACGCTAGTTCAGTGGTCACAAGAAGATTCAGTTAGGATACAAACGGTATGACTCAGCAATGGGTCGATTACACACCCAGGGGACGCAGGTGCAGTAGCCACCGGGCCTGGTCAACATCATGATATACAATGAGACGAAGCGTTTGCTACTGCCCTTTTATTGGGACCGAAACCGGAATAGAATTCTGCAGATGTACTTACTAAGTTGAGCTTCCTTTTAGAAAGTGAAAGCGGTTCCCTCCAACAAAAGAATAAAAAAAAAAATACATATGATTTCTTGGATGGTGTAAAGCAATTAGAGCAGCAATCAGCAAAATAAACACCTGATTCTTACTCACTGAAATGAAATAGAATGTTGGACGTCAACCAATATTTTCTTGGAACTTGTTTGATTTTTAGTTGTTGTTTTCTTTTTAGTGTGAATATGTCTTTAAGAGCACCCCTTGTCATTGTTATATTGTTGCCCTAGATTATATACAAACATGTTCTGATTGCAGATCAATTCTTTTTTGAATGACCATCAACTTACGTGGTTATGTTGCTAAATGGTGTTCCAGCTTCAATATCTTCGAGAGATGGACTTAATTTTGTGTTGGTTATATGCCTTCCTGTCCATACCATTTTATGTCCCAAATGCAAGCTGGCTATTTTCTCTCGAAAAATCATATCAAATAAATTGCCCTTACGATATGAAATTTTGGTTCCAGAGTCAGTGGCCTCAGCAAAAAATTTGTTTGTTTCCATGACCATAGCAGTAGGAAAGCTTTGAGTATAAATCGTGAACCTGCATGTGAAGCGAAGAATCTACATTTACAAGAGAGACTGAAGCTATAATTTTATTCATTATCAATCCTGTCTACCAGTCTCCAACCATTGGTTTATTGTGCTATTTCTGTTAAATATACATATTTTGCAAGAGCTTGACAATATAACTAAATGTAGGACAAAAGGCCTGATCCAATTCAATACAGTTTCACCATATAGCATCACCGGAAATTTAGGGGCCTGGACAGCGGAGTGGCAAAACGCTTGGCTCTCTCCGCTAGCGAACCGGGTTCGATCCCCGGCGTGGCTATGAGAGTGGGTTGTATTTACCCGTCCAAGGCCGCTGGTTTTCTCCGGATACTCCGGTTTCCTCCACCCCGACAAACTACCGAACGCCATCACCGGAGCCATGATGAGTGCCGCGATTAGTTATAATAACTATTTGTACAATCCATGTAAAATAATCCATGTTTTTATATAACCGTTCGCATGATTTGATCCATTAAAACGGACACAACTTTCGTACTTTTATATCCATAATGCCCCTGAAGTGTTTTGACTGGAATTGTATTATAGCATATCCTGTAACTCATGATGCTCTAAAAGTGTTTTGACTAGTATTGTATTATAGCATATCCTGTGACTCATGATGCTCTGGAAGTGTTATGACTAGTATTGTATTATAGCATATCCTATAATTCATGATGCTCTTGAAGTGTTTTGACTTGTATTTTATTACAGCATATCCTGTAACTCATGATGCTCTTGAAGTGTTTTGACTGGTAGTTTTATTATAGCATATCCTGTAACTCATGATGCTCTTGAAGTGTTTTGACTTGTATTTTATTATAGCATATCCTATAACTCATGATGCTCTTGAAGTGTTTTGACTGGTATTGTATTATAGCATATCCTATAACTCATGATGCTCTTGAAGTGTTTTGACTTGTATTTTATTATAGCATATCCTGTAACTCATGATGCTCTTGAAGTGTTTTGACTGGTAGTTTATTATAGCATATCCTGTAACTTATGATGCTCTTGAAGTGTTTTGACTACTATTGTAACATAGCATATCCTATAACTCATGATGCTCTTGAAGTGTTTTGACTGGTATTATATTATAGCATATCCTGTGACTCATGATGCTCTGAAAATACAATTGCTATGACTACAATTGTTACCGCTAGAGACATCAGATATAGTATATTTATAATAATAAAAATAATAATGATAATAATAATAATGATAGTAATCGCGCCTTTTTATATTTTTGTTGTAAGTCAGCCACTGTACTTTGCATGCGCTGGAGCCTGTAAATTAAATATTTTGATATGCAAAATATTTGCATCTCTAAGGTTTGGAATTATGATAAATTAAACTAAAATTATGAAAGCTTCAGTTGTTATATACAGTGAAATCAGTGTAATGAGACCAGCCATGCTACTGGATGTAAGGTCTAAATTCAAAGGTGGTCTTATTGGACTAGTCAGTTCACTCAAAGATTGTCTTAATTGACACATGGTCTTTCAGACAGGTTCCACTGTATTATGTAAGCTTTCCAATTTTGAGAATCATATAGCAGCAGGAATTTGTAACTGCGTTGACCTGTATTTTCACAGATGAGGAACTATTATGAAGCATACCTAAATATTTAACATGACCAGATGGAACAAATGTGACATTTTCAATTAGGGCTAGGTATCGGTACAATACGTCATTAGACACACTCCTTTCGATATCCGATGCGTATTGACGATACGCTGCACTTCTTTGTATGTCACTTTCTGAATAAAATTCCTGAGGATAAAATGCTTCTTACTTTTTTTAAATACAGCATATCTATTATCCCCTGCATTTATGCTTAATATATCAAATAAGTAAAAGAAAGTTAATAAAATCAACCGATTGAAAACTCTTTATCTTATATAAAACGTCATTTCAAGCAGGCATTATGCATATTTTTCTTTTTAAAAACTAGAGCCAAAACCTCGGTAGGTTGCACTTGTTTCTTTGGGTATGGACTGTTAATTATTTCAAATGAAGAGTCAAATATGGCTTAAGATATGTAATATGTGGGCAGAAACATTTTGCAAATTTTTTTCCTAACCCTTAACTTATTAGCGATATGGATAAAGTATCATTTGTCCCACTTACCTTTTAGGGGGAAAAAACGTGTGTTTTTGGACATGGCGATTTCGAGATCATATTTCCGTTTTCCATCTTCTAGTCTCATTATATTTACCTAAATGCTCTCTTAATAGTGCATCTCATAATGAGAAAATATCGCTTGCTTCAATGGCATCAGTGACTCATAATGAATGTTAGCCTTTATAATTATCTTGAATGATCAAATCAAAACGTATTGATAATCGAGGAAAAATTACTTTCAGATTTTAAGGACGGATGTTATGAACGACAAGAGCTCATCTGTATGCTTTCTTAGGAGCCAGTTTGGGACAGGATCAAGCTCACAATGCCTCGAAGGAGTCAGTATCCTCTAGATCTCACCCTGGGCACTGACAAAAATAATTTTCTTGTGAAGATTATATTTTGTATCCAAAGAAGCTTTTATGTAGTAAAAAAATCCTCAAGTTATTTTCCTTGATTTATAGGCAGCAGGCTTAAAATCAAGCAAATATATCTAGATTTTCCTAAGAAAAGATAAATTATCTTATCATTAAAATTATTTCATCAAAATACCCAAGATAATATTCCTTGCCATATCTCTTCTAGTAGCATGAAAAATTGAAGAAAAATTTCTTATCATAGGAAAAAATGTTCTTTACCATAACAAGAACAATTTTGTTTTGACAGTGGGTGCATGTAATGAATTCTCAGCTCCTCTCCTTCAAAAGGGCTTTCTCATTACACACAACAGTAGCTCAGTTTCTGATTTCTTGACCAATAACAGTTCGAATTTTAGAAAACTACCTATTGACAAACTATTTGAAACGCTCAGCTAGATCTGCAGCAGAGTAGTGTCAGATATATAAGATTAACAATAAAATAAATAAGATTTTCCCCCTACCATACAGACTATCCAACGACACTATCATATTCACCCCATTTATATTTCTAATACTGCTCATGTCACCTATGCATTTCTTGTAGATTAATTCTGAACCGTGTTTCAGGGGCGTTGCCAGGATTGAGGGAGGAGAGGGGCCGAAATATTTGACAAATAGACGCCCCTGGTTTTATCATATGATATATAATTGATAAAAACGATTTTATTTGAGTTAATATTGTCGACCAAATGTCGATAATCAAGTAAGTTGTATTACTGGTATATGTATATGGGTTTTCAATTGACGACTGACTGCTGTTGAAAAGTATGTACTGGTGTAAAAGTAACATCAAAATCATTTTATCTGAGAATCATACATTACTGGCAAAATTCTAATACCAGGACTTGTTATAGATATGAGTACTTCGTCTGTTGGGGTTTCTTTCATTCCCAAAGCAATGGCGACTTTTTATGGTTTTCTCATTAGTATTCCTCTGTTAGTCCTACCCTTACAAATTCCTGGATCAATCCATGAAAATGAGCTTTTATTAGTAAGTTATAAACAGTACATGTCTCAAACGGAGCATACAAATCTCAAACGAACACATAAATCTCAAACAACATATCTCAGATTCGTACACAAAGCAGGAGAACAAAGAGGAGTCATAGAAACGTTTATTTGCGAACTCCTCTCAGATGAAACGAAGTAGACGAAGTGTAAGCCCCAACAAGTCCGTGTTTGTACATTACGGTCAGGTATCACATGAAGGACTGTCGCTTATATCAAACAGGAAATAAAGTCCTCATTAATGGAAATTCAAATGACATCAAACTACCAAAATATATCTCAGTGCACGTGATATAGCTACATGAACCGCCCCACCTCTTAGACAAGGTAGGGACTGAGGAAACACACCAGACACAAGGCCATTATATTGAAACAAATGTACGTTCTTGCTTGGCGAGGAAAGGCTCCTGCTTTCATCGGTGGGCCTGAAATTGTGTTAGTGCACATTGTAGATTCTGAGAGGCCGCGTTGTCATGGCAGCAGCAGCATTAGCAGCAGCAAATGTACCGTCTGACCCCTGAGTCGTAATACTCTCACGGCAATTTGTGTTAAGGGGGTTATATATATATATATATATATATATATATATATATATATATATATATATATATATATATATATATGTGAAACATTTATATTGTTTTACAGAATCTGCCCTGAGAACCATCCGTCTAAGTCTTCCATAACATTATCAGATAAATATTTCAAAATAGCGCAAATTAAAACTATTCTAGCAAGTTTTGAGGATGGTCCTCCCTAACAGGTTTATATATATATATATATATATATATATATATATATATATATATATATATATATATATATATATATATATATATGTATATATATATATATGAAAATCAAGAAGAAATTTTGAGGTTCCCTCAGTATAAAACTAAAAGGTTTTGGTGTCTCCATGACATCAGCCATACCTAATTCTAAAGTTCCACTTATGATTAGATTCTCCATTGGAAGTGGAAAATGGCTGCCTCTCGGAACCGGGATGAAGACAGTGATATGCGCACCGTTCCGAGAGGGTCTCAGCATCGTCTCTAATAAACCTACAATTGACCCTTGCCCGAGCGACCTCTGACCCAACAACCTTTGACCCCTGTACTATGACGTGTTTCCTCCTATCAGACAAGCCTCAGACATCCTGTCCGCTCACGACCAGGATAAACATTAACAACAACTGGAATGTCTCGAGACCTAAAAATCTGCGACAAATAAAAATCAAGCTACAGAAAACCGCTATACTACTGCTAAACCTTACCGAGTGCACGTGCCATCACTTCGTAGAAAATACCTGATTAAAAAGCTTTCTCATTAAACGTTCAAAATCTTCCTAAATCACATTTTCTGTCGTTCATTAGTCCACATGGTTCTTCCATACATGAATTCAATGTCATGCTAAATCATTACATCTCATACTCTAATCAAGTGTTATCAAATGTTTGATAACATTTTAAAGGGGCAGGTTATTTTCGTTACTTGGATGACCGGAACACAAATAATGTACACCAATGTTGTAAGCTGTTCAGATTAAATACCACAAAAACAATAATTATTGACATATAACGCATGTCAGAATATTTTCAGACAAACATTTTCTCCCATTTAATAATAGGCCATGTTCCGCTGCAGCGACGGATTGCGGATTATGGTCTATTTTTAATTAGAGTAACACAACTTTTTGCCTTGCTTACTGAGGCATGTAGGCTTAACACTTACTGGAAATCACACAAAACCTTGTGATTGTCACAGGTCGCGACTGACATTTATAAAGCCCAATCGTAACTTGACAAGTTTTAATGAGAGGGATTTACCTTTATTATTATGAATTTTAAGGGTTTTTTTTTAATTTTCTTTGATGATACTAGATTAAATTTGTTGTGTCTAGTTAACTGGTGCGTATTTGAAGAGAATAACACTTAACAACTATTGACTTTTAAATGAATTCCCGATTTTCGATATTTCACTCTTATTATGATTAATCAATCTTATATATAAGACATCTCTTCCGAGTATCAAGTGGAAATGTTTTTATTTTACCGAGTAATTAAAAAAGGATATCCCTGCCGTTTGATATTTACTCGATTAATTGGGTTATTGAGCCATCAAAATTTATATAATTTGAACGGTTGCCCGGCAGATATAAAAAATAAAATAGCAAATATCGGTATCTTACGATGTTATCTTATTGTAATACATTAAAAATCCTAATACAATATTAACGACAATTCGACAATAATACAATATATATATATATATATATATATATATATATATATTCTATTTTGCTTGTTTGTCCGGAAATTGGTTATATGTTTTTATCAATGTATACACTGACAGGTGAAACATATTGTATCAGATAAATGCCATTGAAGAAAAGACGTATAAATGAGTTATTGCCCTTGTGTCAGCTCTTGCAGATTATGCTCTGATATGCCATAGGTCAATATCACAAAACAGCTTACACAATTCACATTAAATATTTAATAACTGTAAATTTACGTCAGATTTGGCATACAATACACGGGAATGTTAAAATTGCTTTAACCCGTGTTTATGCTTAAGTCATCAGTCACGAGTGTCTACATGTTTTAAATAAGACTCATTATTTAATTTAAATATTATTATCAAATTCATTGAACTCATTATCAAATTAAATTAACTGTATTATTATATATTCAATGGCAAACGTTGAAGAGGAATATACCCCGGTTTAAATACGAAACAAGAAACTACCTGAACTTTTCTGAATAAGTAGTAATGGTATTAACAAGTAATAGAAAGCATTATAACCTAGATTTCAGCGGGGGAGTTTTCTGTATCAATGTACCAAGCCTCAATGCCTTATTATCAGAAGACGAGAACTAGCACCGTCAATATTCTATACAATCCCTTAATACATGAGTTTTGCACACGTTACTAGTCTGCATTAGGTTACCATGGTACCCGTCATGATTCGATGTACGGTGAAATTGCTTACATCAAATTCCGGTTTACACAGGAAATTGAGATGCCATTTTCGTGCATTGCAAAACATTAACTAGCTATCAAGACAAATGGATGCCTTTGTAAAATCTATCACCATCAATAGGGCGTTTGTTGAGGATTAGTTTGCATGAATCCAACGACATTTTTATGATTAAATATTACATCGAGAAATAATCTAAACAAAACATCTCCGGTTCTCTAAATTTCTAAATAACTAGTAAAACACCACTTGTCAGTAAAACGATCTTTCTATAAAACGAGATAATAATTTATATCGACCAATACCGTGAGCAGACGTCGTGGTTCGCAGATGGGTCACGTGATGCACGTTCGCCACTATTATTGGCTACTCTTTTGGCTACTCTATATGACAAGCGTGACCCGTTTAGACTGGTAATGAGCACGTGAACCGACTGGGAGTCTCGGAATTTTGGCGCGTGAGTGAAAATATTGAAACACTTGCCACGTATTGAGCCTCAGATATCTGTGTAGAGGTGGGATATACTTACAAACCAAACCACCTGATATATCAAGATAAGCCCAGGGGCCATAGAACAGTCGCTCCAAGTGGGCGCCCTATCCAATATATAACACCGATTTCCAGTCTTCCTAGTAAGGGAGTACAAGCCAGGCAAAACATACCAAGGGAAGACGAAGAGTTCCTCACCAAAATGACAATATAAATATTCCTAAATGTTCAAAGGCTATTTTCCCGATCACGGTAGGAGCATCTGGCCGGGTTGCTAGGACCAGTGTATTCATCTATGACCTTGAACCTTTGACTTGTGTCCTTTAACTTTCCGCCATATTGGCACGTGTCCGGCAATCTCACGTGACAGGTAAACTATTTTCGCCCAAACAGCTGCGGCTCCGTGCGCCTACAGGTTTCCACATGCTTGTTAACAGGCGTGCTAGCCTACACCGCCCATATATTGAGCCTATACGGTCAATACTATTTCCTATTCACACGGAGGCCGTGCCAACCTCACAAAAAGGCCTACCAAATGTGGCTCTGGTAGCGCAATGGCTAATCCCAGGCCAAATGGGGCCAACAAATGCTTTCAGCCTCAACAGCTTGCAAAAGCTCATCTCACTTTATACAGGAGTGGTTCTCCTAAAGGTGTCCAATTCTCTCACAGATAAAGCCGACTGTGCTCGCTGCAAGTGCGTCTCTGCGGTGGTTGATATTGTGTTCCTTGAGGTTTCACGGGGAAATGTAAAACTCGACATTTCTCTAGATGTGTCCGACACTGGTGTGTAGGCGGGAGTATACGTGTAGTAACTATCCGAGCGAGACGGTGATGCATCATGGGAGTCATGCCGATCACGTGGTCTCCTATGCCTCGTGTGATTGGGTCTTTCATTTGCTTCTACTACGGTCATGCGTTCTTGCTTCTTTTTATACATATGTTTGTACTTGGACATATAGAGGTACACACTGAGAACTCCAGTTAGCTCTGCTAGTATAAATGACGCTATTGTCAGTAGAAACGAGGTTCCGTAGTGGTACCTGAAAGCCGGGTCAGAAGCTGAACCCTTTGCCTTGTTGCCTACTTCTTCAGAAATGGCACCTATATATAAGATAATTCCTATCAGCACACATAGGCCTGCAAATAGAAGAAAATATGGATAATATGTATATAGGTTTCATTATTTATACAAAAGTTAAACATTTCACAAATATTTGATTTAAATACGTTGAGATAATTTATTAAAAAAATGAACAGCTCTTTAAAGGCAGCTATTCATCTACCAACTCTATTGAATTTATGTAATTTCTGGCTTATTCTGTGTACATATTAATGTATTCTAGCAAATTCATGTTAAGAAGAAGTTCTTATAACACCTTTTTGACGGATGTATCAGCTTGTTTATCCACGAGTTGTTAGTAAAGACACAGTAATGTTGACATACGGGAAAAAAAAACATATAACCTGAGGAGGTTGCTTGTTTAAATGCGGATGCTTAAAGGTCTCCAGTTTGAAAAAGCCGTATCCATAAATCTTTTTTGTTTGACTTGCCGCCAGATGTCCTTGTTGAATGTGTTTAGATTATTTTGGCGACCCCCCACATGTTATAAACACATGGATATAAACAAAACGAACAGCTTGTGGGCGTGTGGCCTATTAAAAAAAGGTTTCAGGGATTATCTTTAGTTAATAGTCGTCAGATATCGGAATTGGTTCCTTAAACATTATTTGTTTTATTTTTATTTTAAAAAAATCAAAGTGGTTTTTCATATTAACAATTAATTTTAGAACATAATGTATTTAAATTTATATAAGACCAAAATATATTTTAATCAAATGTAATATGTCCTTTAATTGTATCTTGGTAGAAACTAGAATGAAAATGTTATAAAATGATTGTTTAATTAATACAGAATTAAATGTTTTACTGAACTGCACAAAAAGAACCTGTGGAATTGTTTCATCATGCATAACACAATTTTGTAAACATTTTTAGCTTTCCATGAAGCAACACGTGCTGATACGTGCAGTTTTCAATAAAATCTTTAATTCTGATAGATATGGTTGAAACATATATACAGTCACACACAGATATAAACATCACACGAGAAAAATAGCGCCACGAATGTCAGAATATCAAATTAAAAGACTTAGCTTTAAAAGTTTCCTTACAGCACACGATTATTTGAATTATAATATCTCTGGCACAATAAGTTCATTAAGAAAAAATATGCAAATGCTCAATGGGTACATTTTAATTATCGGCTAAACCTGAAGGGTCTTGACTAAATACCAGCATCTATGTTATAATATAGGACCAGGCATTATGTTAGGTTTAGTGGATTACTGTGTGTAGACATATCCTAACAAGATTATACCAAACATATAAAAGAACCAGTCGTACAGCATACTATTCTGGTAAAAACTTACATTATTAGTCATTTTATTGTATATGCAGTGCTCCTGTTACAAACACGAATATAATAAATAATTGGTCCATTTGACAACATAACGACTCTATAACAATAATTTGTATTACTTTGAATTCTAGATATGCTGCACTCGATTCGTATGCGTGATCTCAGCTAGCGCCACTGCTACTAGCAAATGCTTCCTGACGGTTGCAATGAGATTTTACAAAACAGTTTTAATAAACCGCCAGTTCTTCGAATATTTGGTTGTTTTTAATGTTTTACTATAGAGTCTATACACAGAGTTAGAATATCACAGTTTAATGATTTACACCATATCTAGTTCAGCTTGTTACAAAGACGACAACATTCTGCTCCACAAACGATTAAATTACCAAGGTCGAATCCAAGATGACAGACAAGCAGAATTGTTTATGGATCGTTTAAATGATTATTTTTAATAATGCAGTCAGGAAACAATGAGTATTGCTGAGATTATTTTATATTTAAGAATGATCTGTGTTTGTAAAATGACTTTTTTGAAAATACAACAAAGATAACGTCTGTGGCAGGTGGTGTCTCCAACGAGATACAACCGTGTGTGTATAAACTGAATAATTATCTTTGTGTAATTTGCCAATCACGCCAACAAGAAAAGATGTGGTGTGCCAACTGCATGATATATACGAGATCCTAACACCTTTGTTTGGCATGATGTTTAATTCGGCTATAAAATAAAATTACCAATATCTGGACAATATAGGGTTACACTCTTGAGAATCTACCACAGATAATTTTAGGAAAATAAACTGGTTTAAGTGCAAAGAGGTGTAGAGTTTTGTGAGGTACCGTCCATTGTAACAAAAATAGGTCGTACAATATATGTACATGCTACTGCTGCAAGGCAACCGTTCGTAGTGCGATAGTAATTCCCCACGCCAGTTAGAGTAATTTTAATATGTGTAATGGTCCTCATTGTGACCATTGGGACGTACTAAAATAAAGAACGTCTGAAAGTGCCTGTTCAACAAGGGGCTGTTTTATGTGTAACATAAAACACCATGTCACTTTGCAGGAAGCAATGTGAACTTTGAGCCCACGACCCTCACATCAGGTAGACCCAGGAGTCACAGATGTCCTTAGCAAATATAATACCGCGAGTCTACCTATGATATTCTCGAAAGGGTACAAACATGTAATATTCGGGTACATTTCCTCAAGTATACATTTGGAGTCATGATGTCTCAACGTTCTCTGCGATAGGCTCATTTCTTTGCATTTGGAGAAAAGTAATTTCCTCATTTTGACGGACCATCTTGATTTCGGAATACATTACATGTATATGTACAAAGATGAAATGAGAGTGGACCCCCTTGTTTTCTCTTTTTTGAAGTTATCAGGGCGGAGCCAAGAGCAGGTCTTTTGGTTTACATTAGTGATCTACCCAGTTGAAAGTATGAAACCAGTTTCGGTTCCGGCAAGCAGCTTAACACAAGAGCACGAGAATTAAACTAGTTTAGGTCACTTTTCATTATTAAATAATTAAAGCAAATGGAAAAGTTGATCTTGTTAGTGCGTGTTAATGTTTTTACGTTACAAATGAAGAAATCACAAAAAGTCATTTAAGCAATGAAATTGTTCTGTTTAATTAGAATCATGCTCCAAACCATAAGCATGAATTTCTGACTGTTCATGCATTTCATAACATTATTTCGCGTTTTGCAGAGATTATTTATAAATTTTCATGAAATTGAACCATCAACTTATTAATGCAACATGAAACATGGCTGAACTATTTTTGCCGAAACAAGAACTGATTTCGTATTTTCTGCTTGGACCTCGTTTTGAATGCACCCACCTCCCATGACGAAGATGATACCGGCGGCGAACGTGAGCGCTTTCCTCTTGTGGTTGCAGTGACCAAGAAAACAAATGATAACACCAATCAGCAGGGTCAACACGCCAATTAGTGGGAACAGGGTTGCCCTGCGCATAGAATCTGAAACGACAAAGCACATGCTGGAGCTTATTGTTTTAGGATAATTTGGGTTGCATGTGTTTATACAAATAATAAAGCAGTAAATAATACTAATATTATTATCTTTTATTATTACTATTACTATTATTATTATTATTATTATTTGCATTCACTTATTCGGCTCATTTTCACAGGTTAATTCAAGCATAGGCGACTTAATGGTGATGAAAATAATAATAATAATAATAATAATAATAATAATAATAATAATAATAATGATAATAATAATAATAATAATAATAATAAAAATAATAATAATAATAATTGTTAATTTGCATCCACTTATTCAGCTGATAATCCGTGGTTCATTTGTGCATAGGTGACTTTACATTTGTGAATATTCCTGGGATTCCTTAATCCGGATCATATACCCGATCGACACCAAAATCTAACTGATTCTTCATTGGCCCAGTCCAAAAATTTATGCTCTGAACATTTCATGAGATTCTGTCTATAATTTGGTGATTTATGAACAAACACACACACGAACGGGGATGAACGCATACCCTTTTGGCGGAGGTAACAGTAAACGGATCAACGGAAACACGTGATCCCTCACACTGAGGAGAACGGATTAAGGACTGAAAGGACAAGACAATTACTTGGATGTACAAGACTTCACAGTGGTAAGGCCACACACAAGAAATATTGTTCTACGGATTCCCTGTTCTATGGAACAAATCCCCTAAAATATTCCTTTAAAAGTATGGGATAAGATTTAGTGTTGAGCGTATAATCCATTTCAAGAGTTGTGATACTTTTTTTTATAGGGAAGCTTGCAAATTCCACGTATTTTGTCTTGACCGGTAAAGAAAAAACATCGCAGCTTTTGTTCCAAGATTCCATGAAACAATAGATTGTGTGTGGCCTTAACATACATCCAGGGTTCGTAAACGATTTGAACAAAATTCGGCACCAGGTGGACAAGTTGGTATTTTCGGGCATATATGTGAGCCCTGAAAAACTATGATTTTCAACTTCAAATGCATTTCAAACCGTCTATTACACATTCCATTATATTGAAAGCTGTTGCAGCTTTTACGAAAAACAATAACAACTCCGATAACCAATTATGGATATTATCCATGTTCAAAATAAATATATAAGTTAAAAATGAGTTATTTATCAATTTAGCCAATGAGTGTTCAAATGCCAATTCATTTGTGAGTGCATTTTCATGTGATATATTATGTCAGATTTCCACAATGGGTTTGTATTCGATGGTGTTCATGCTCGAATCACACCGCGCAGAATCGTACTCCCAAGAGTAGGACCTGCTGGTTAGGGAATGTAGGTACAGAAATACTATCCGAAACAATGCACTGGGGTTCTAAACACACCAGCTGCGTGAGTATATGTGTACTGAATAGGTAAATCTAGTCCGTTTATATATTTTGGATATGAATTGTTTCACGCAAAGTACATAAACACGAGTGTTTTTGTTTTTATGCGTTCACAGAATAAGTAAAAATTTGTAAGCTTGTGAAATTTGAACAGAAGGTGTTACCTTGTAACAAATTTCGATTTTAAAGTTTGACAGTTGAGACAAGTAGTTCTAGCCATCCCCACAATCCCTGACTCGATGAGGTTCCTTTTGAGTAAACACGACCTCTGGCAAAAGGGTACGCTCTAATATTAAAACAATATGATTATTTAATTAATTTAATGTATACTATGCATTATATAAATAGCATCAACCTTGACAGAGAGAGTTCACAGTTACAACTGATTATAAGTTGGCTGCGAGAAATGCATGGTATAATCAGTGACGGACTGGATAAATCACGTGTTCAAGCAAATCTGGAATGATTAGTTACCGTATGGAGTTATCCAATCACGTGATCAAATCAAACCTGGAATTATCAGTTAATGTTGGAATAATCCTATACGTGATCAAATAAAATCAGGTATGATCAGATCCTGTATGGAGTTATCCTATCAGGTGATCATATCAAAGCTTGTATAGTCAGTTACTGTGTGGAGTTATCCTATCACGTGATCAAATCAAATCCGGTATGATCAGTTACTGTGTGAAGTAAACCTATCACGTGAACAAATTAAATCTGGTATGATCAGGTACTGTGTGGAGAAATCCTATCAGGTTATCAAATCAAAGCTGGTATAATCAGTTACTGTGTGAAGTAATCCTATCACGTGAACAAATCAAATTTGGTATGATCAGTTACTGTGTGAAGTAAACCTATAGTACCACGTGATCAAATCAAATCTGGTATGATCAGTTACTGTGTGGAGAAATCCAATCACGTGATCAAATCAAATTTGGTATGAACAGTTACTGTGTGGAGTACGCCTATCACTGTGATCAAATAAAATCTGGTAGGAACAGTTACTGTGTGGGGCATATTCTTTTCCGAAATGTGACATACAAGTTGTTTCAATCAAGTTCTCGAACAAACTGGACCACGGGTGACCTTAACCCTGACCTTCAAAGTCAAATCTATAAAGTTATATGATTTTTGTAAATACCATGACTTTTTAAGTAGTGCACATTTTCCTCAAATTAGGGGAGGGGGACAAACGGTGGAGACATATTTGTTTTTTGAGACTGCAAAAACAGAACCATTCTAGTTTATCAATTACTAAATCTTTATTCAGGGGGGATCGTTCATAATGTACTGGTATGCCACAAGGCCTTGGTAACATGTAAACAAAATTCAGATATATAAACACACTGTTAATATATGGACGATGTTTGTAAGGACGATGCTAAACAATCGTTTAAGGGACATAATTCGGAGCAATATAATGCCTTTTCTTTTACACTATCAGTTCAGTTTTGCTTTACACATAAGGTCCCCAGCCAAACTATCCCAGCACACAGTCTCAGTACCTCGCACACGACTTTATTTGGTTCTGCGTGTTTGTTAACACAGTCCACATGTGTCTGTTTACCATAACACAGCCGCATGAAAGGAAGTCCGATTGTGAGTCATAACACGCGGTATGTCAGCCAGCGGGAACATGTACAACATTTTTTTGGGCTAAGTCAGTCTTGAATCTCCTGATTGACAGATGTTGTGGCTCCGCGATGCACACGGCCCCACCCGCTGTGTGTTTATGTTGACACCTGTGATCGCGCCCGATCCACTCTTTTTAACACTCGTTTACAGGAGTATATGTACGGTTTCAAGACAACCTTTTGTCAGGTACAGATTTATTTAAAAGGAAAAAAAGCCATTTTACGTGTTAATTCAACATGTTTTGTAGGTGATTTGGTCCCTTAAACCTCTGCTTAAGTGAAACAGACCCGCCTTTTCAAAAGGCAAATATTACTCAAGTGTGATTACGCTTTTACCTGTCCCGTGCGTAGGCATCGTTATTTATAGATGACAGGAATGCACAGAGATAACCTTGATACATTTGTATCTACAAATGATATAAATAGCAATATCAGTAATCTTTGCATGCTATTCGCTTGGATATAGAAAAACGGAGCAAGGTGTCTGGGCGAGCGAAAGTACGTTTTGGATGTGAAAGTTTGTATTTATTAGATGTATAATTTGTTTGTCTCAAACATTTTTTGTATGTTCTTACCGGAAATCGGTTATCTTGACCATTATCTTCAAGGTAAAATAAGTCGAAATAAAATAATGTGAACCCCAAAACTTTTGAAGTATTGCATATTTTTCCTAAAATTTGCATATTTTCCCTCCAAGTTGTTTCAACAGAGATCTCAAAGGAGTTCGAAATCTGGTGATCTTGGCCTGGATTTGTAAGGTCAAATCAGTTGAACTATAAGCCTGTGGTTTCTTGGGATTAGTCTGATTACTGTGGTATATTCCGCTGAAGGAAAGACCCATAATAAAAGCCAAGAAGTGCAGAGGTGCAGGATCAAATTGTATTGGTGGTCGAGACATGCTAAAAAATTGTGAATATACGAGCCTAAGATTAAGATTATTATTGCTATCATTAACTCGGCTTTTTACGGTGCTGTATGATCTATATACACGGATTTAAAGCTTGTATGTATTTCATGACTTTAGCCTGACAGATAAGTGAAAGTTCGGTCATAGAAACACTTAGAATAATTCCCTGTAAAGCTTGCAGACTATTATTTCAGTGGCCCATGGCCGCATTAGGCGATGTAATTTAGTACACCAGCTACAGTTTGTCGACAGCGATCGAGACGTACAAGCAGAGGACGCCGTTCTCCAAAATGTAATTATGTATTTGAACCGGTCTTCCCCCAGCGCTACTTATCAAGCACAAGTTTCTCACATTGAAGCCTGTGGCTGGCGGAGTCGCTGGGGGACGCGGCCCTTCAGGGATCCTCGCGGGACCACTGTTCTGTTGGCTCTTATTTGTCATGTATAATGACCATTAACCCTAGCACTGATGTATGTGAGGGCCGCCATAATCCATTCTGTAAGCTTTAGGCGCTGTACCGTCGTCAGAAAATGCTTAGCTTCACCATCTGCTATAACGCATCGTCACTCGAGGTTTACTGGCGCCAGTCTCCCGTTAGAGGTCACTGCTGTTTGCACTAACCCCTCCGTTCTGTAAAACTCCATATCTGAAATTCGGTTACTTTCCCCTGCACCCCGAAGAAGAATGAACTGACACACATATTACTCACTGGTTGCTTATAAGCTTGTCGCCATCCAATGCAACAAAAACACCCCCAGCTAATGACGAAAACTGTTGAAATCCTCTATCACTTTGGGCGAGACAAGAAACAAAAAAGAAAATGTCTGCCCAACTGCAATAACAAGGCTAAGTTACAGACCACAAATTTTCAAAGTCTAGTGACCTTTTGAAAATGACGCTGCCTGCTATTAGCTTTTAGCTGTACTGACCTCTAGCGGGAAAATAAATCAATATATCATAAACAACAGCGATAATTGGATCGCATGACAAACTAGAAACTGAGATAAAAGGGAAATATCACACTTTGTTCTGACTGAGTGGGTAATAGGCCTACATGGAAATATGGACTACTTCATGCAAACTTCATAACTTCATACAAACAATTAAATTTTAGTATAGAGTATATATTTTAGAATATCCCTGCATCTCACTCTGACAGCCTACTATAATTTGTGGATTTGGTCGAGGTCGAAAAAGTGTTATACTCTAAACTTTTCCGATACAAATCCCTTTGCCACTATATATATATACAGTAGAACGCCTGTATTACGGTCACCATCGGGACTGGATGAAAGTGGCCCTAATGCAGGAGTGGCCGTTATACAGGACTTGACCAGTATAGGGGGTTAAAATGTAACACGAAACCGGGTTCAAATCTTTATTACAATAAAAAAATAAACGTATATACAGAGTATTAGTATAATAACTGTTATCAATAAAAAATAAAATATTTACAATCACGTCAAAGTGATTGGGACAGAGTATGCGCAACATTTCATACATGTAACAATTTTTATTTTGCATTCAAAATTATTAATGTATGGGCAAATGATGCGATGTTTGCCGCACTGTTTTCGTTTGATGTACGTGTTCGCAAGGACATTAAAGACACTTTAAAGATCCACAGTTTGCCTAACGTTTTTCTGATGACATAATCATTGGGACCCGCTGGTTGTCGTTAATTAAATGACAAACACCCTGATTAAGATCCAACTCGCACGACTGATTCCCAAACATACACGCAGGTGGGAACACATGCCTTACTATTGTGCATACTAATGAGGCTAAGTGGGGGGAGTGCGACACTGGCTACGTATCGCAAATACTCCGTCACGGTCGAGTGGTTACTTTTATCCAGGCACTCATTAACAGACAGGAATATGTGAGAGCGGACACTTGTGTAATAATATTGAGGTCAAAAGTGACCGCTCGATTTGTTGAGCTCATGTCACGGAGTCACTGCCCCTGACCGTAATTGAGGCGTTTTCCGGCCTGCGGCACCGAGAGACCTGGCCGTAATACGGAATAGAGGAGTGACCGTAATTGACAACCAAATGATTATGAAATATAACGGTCGAAAATTCGGGACCGGAAAATCTGACCTTAATAGACGTATTGACCGTTATTGAGACGTGGCCGTTAGCAGGCGTTCTACTGTATAAATATATATATATATATATATATATATATATATATATATATATATATATATATATATATATATATATAGGTCTCTTCAGTCCTTCCCGCCCCGGCCAGTTACTCATAAAAGTGACTCATAAGTGACTGGGGCATACTTGAGAACTTCCACATACCCAATACAACAACAAGTGGATATGCAAAACTTCAACTCCCCCAATGCGAGTATGGTGGGGAGCACCTCTTGGAAAGGCGGAATGGCGGTAAAGATTCCCTCATACTCGAAATTGGGTCTTTATTGTTTAGTTCCAGTGTGTATTCAATCTCTAGTAAACAAGTCGTCAAAAATCAATGGTGACATCTGGGGTTATATTATTGTTTAATTCTATTTTAAAGGTTTTAGGTTGGCACAATGTTTGTTGTACATTGATAGTGGTCATATGATCCTAGATGTAATTAGCTGAGTTATTTCAGGTTTGTTGACAATAGGTGCATGCGTTTATGCTTTTCTGTATACTGTATAATTATGTGTATGTTTCTGAACTCTCCTGTTCTTATATATATATACATATATGAGAGAGAGAGAGAGACAGAGAGAGATTTCTACGTAATTTAACGTTTTGAATGCTTGATGGAGGGACAACTCGTCACTCTTGACTTACTACTCCTTTTAGGCAACAAACATGAAAATATAATGTAAAATGTATTAAATAAAAATAAAAAAAGGAATAGTCTGTTCGGTGGAAAGATCGCTTAATTTTTCATTCAACCCTTAATGCTGCTGTTTAGCAAAAGTCATGAAAGAAAGATAACGAACTCTACATAATTGACATTGACCAATCAGTGTGCGGCTTGAAAGTGCATAAATAACTGATGGACCCGGATGCCGGTGCACAATGTATTACCATCTCCTTCCAAAACAGGAGTCTGGCCGGCTCCGTGTTCAAGGTTTCCGATCAGACCGTTTAACCAATCCGTCAAAATCTCAGCTCTCTCAGGGGAACACGCAGTGTACTTGTGCATGCTGGCCAGTCGGGAAGCGCTTCACTAGCCAGACAGACAACGACACCACGGAGACATGGGTAGCCGAGACGCATGACCTACTCACCCATGTTGCATCTTGATAGTTACTTACAAATTTAGGGAATTTTGGTGCAAAATTCATCCTAATTCCATTTGTAATGTTACAAACAACTGTCATTGTATTTAAAATTTAAGGACGCACTCGAGGCTTTAACAGCATTTATATAAGGTATAAATGGTATGATTCATGCCAAAGCATTTATTGGTGTCTTTCAACAAGTGGTAATACCAAACAAATGTATGTTTTAATAATAGTGATTATGCTTATTATATAATCTACTCGGACTCGCTTTTGGGGTGACCCAGTAGTTTTACATTTTCGATTGCATGTCATTTTTAAGCGGTCACAGCAAGCCACCACATAAACCCTAATACTTCATGTATGGTTATACACCGGAGGGTGAAGTGTAAGAACGCAAACGAAAAAAGGAATATAGATTGATTAATATAAACCCTAATAAGGCTGGATACTGTTAAACCTAGGCCATTCATTGCCGCTCAGAGTACGGATACACAGGAAAAAGACCCCTATACAGTATATATGTGGTTAATCTGATATTTACCCTTTAATGTAAATGTGTTTTAGCCCTAAGAACATAGAGAGTGCCTTTATAATGGTTTCTAAAATATATTCTATTTTTTTTAATTCCCTATGCAATAGTAGAAAGCAAACTGTCCTTCTAAAATGTTTTTTTATTATATTATACCTTTATCACTGACGCAAATTTTCTTAATTGATTATCATTATAAAAGTCATTTAAGAAAAGTATTTGTAAACAATTTTTATTTTTTTTTTAAATGTTCACTGCATAGCTACCAATTATTAAGCCATGGTTTGAGGCATCCTGCCGTATGACCAATTCTGAAAAAAAACGCTATCAGTTGACCCATAGATTTTGCCTGTATCAAGGATGCAGGAATTTTACGGGCGACTAGGGTACTCCGCGATTACCAAAACCTGCATGTATATAATATTGATGCTCGCCGTGTCGTAGAGGAAGATTTATATACAAGTTTACGATTTGGACAATTTTTCCAGTTGGCAAAAAGTTCTTTGCCTTTTATCCTAACCAGAGGTCCCTCTAGAGGCATTCCTCACGGCCCAGTGACAAAATACCGGCAGACAGCAGCGTTTCTATGTGTTTGTAAGTTTATTGATGTTCTTCAGAGCCTGCTGGTTCGTTACTATAGAAACTATCCATCTTGAGCAATTATCCGCAGCCGTAGACACGGGACACTATATCAATCCTTGTCCGCCCATTTTTACACTTATACATAAAAAAAATCACCGTTGAAACCGATATAATCGGAGACGAATGATCTCCTGAAACGACGGATCCATTTTCAAACATGCCCCCCGGCAAATTCCTAGTTAGACGGGACAATATCTCTGTCCGTGAATTAATTCAAAGAATATACTCTCGGATTAGCCTAATTGCTTACATTTATCCTGTGGCTTATCCCCACGAGTATTGCATATTATTTGTATTACAATGTTTTCTTCAGGGAAAGCATTGTCCCTTCAATATGTTACAACAAGTGTCTATGGTAAATCTTGAGGAAATGACTTTAACATAATATAGTTAAGATAAATTCTTATATTTTAATATTCATTAGCCACTCAATGGAAAGTGGAAGCCAAATATGAACTATTTGATTATTACTCGACAAAGCATAAAAATGTGAATAAGTAACTTGTTGAAATCAATTATGGATTGGGCCACAAAAACATTTTTTAACGGATCAAGGAATTAGAGTAAAAAATAGGGGCAACCGGGCGATTTTCTCTAAATAATTTACACATCGAGTTAAAAAAAAGTAAAAAGTCGCATTGTTTCAAGAAAAATACAAAAATGATTCAATTCCTAAAATAGCGTGAACAAACACGAAATATTAATCTTTTTTTTTTATTTAACGAATTGAGGCACGAACACAAACTGCAACATTACCGAAGACTTTGTACCCACTAAAAATAGATCCGTGAAAATGGGAGCTGTGATCCTGTACAACAGTTGATTCTAAGTCTTATTGATCTTTACAGAACACGTCCGAACTTGACCTGAACAAATGATTTCTGAATGGTCAGACACTAAAGTAAACATATCAATCTTGGCCTACTGATCAATTGCGGGACAGACCTTCCTTCCTCAGGCGTTTGTTACTTCATGTTTCATATTCGTGCATGGGCAATTAGTATGCCAGGTATTGACCATTTGGCTCTTAAATGTATGCCAAGCATTGACAATTTAGCTGCTAAATGTTAATATTTTTGGAGTATTTAAATTTTAATTGATTAGAAATAAAACATAATGTTTCAAGGTGTTTAAACTGGATAATCAATACTGTGAGGGCATATTTATATAGCATTACCGTAATCCTTTATGAAACACTTTATGAGTTTATAAACTGTACTTTTTTTAGGTAGCAAGATAATATCAATGGATACAGCGGTTTTAATTATTATTTTTAAAGGTGGGTATAAGGTTACGATGAGTTTTCATCATGGCAACATAGACAGCGAAATGGGAGTAGGAATTCTGTAACTATATCACTTTGCTAATTTTGCATGTAAGAATGAAAAAGCAAAAAAAAAAAAAAAAAAAAGAGCTCACACCGAAATTCCCTTGTTTTGATCAAGTATATAAACACAAATTAAATTACCCCATCATACATTTGCTTAATTGCAGAATAATTTTACCAGGAGTAATATATTGATATCTGTACCTGGGGTATTGGGTCGATATGAACCGATTGCTTAAGTGAAGTACTCATGACATTTATAGTTCTTCGTACTTCGTGAAAATGAATCTCAGGCTTTAAGTCACAGTTTCAAATTATTTTCATATAGGTCATCACTCCACTACTGCCAGTGCTTGGCTTACTAGTTCCTTTTGACTAGCTGTAGCGTAATAACCTCAGGCGGTATGAGGAGGCAATTCTTGGGGTAAGTGCCTCCGCAGGATGGTATGCTTTCATCCCCGTTCGTGTGTGTTAGTGTGTTTACAATATAACTCACGCAATCATAAACTTAATCTTATGAAATTTTCGGGGTATTTCGGGAACGGACCAATGAATTGATTAGATTTTAGTTTGGATCCGGCACATGATCCGGATTCAGGAATGTAATCAAGGAATATTCACAAAGTGAAAGACACTTTGTGTCCTTTGAATAGGGGCCGAATAAGTGAATGCAAACACGGTTTTGTAGGCATCCTACAATAAGAACCCCACATGGCGGAGGCTTGTATTCCTTAGAATGAAAACTTTATGTTGTTTAACCTTTAAGCATGTCGGACCAGTCAAAGACTTAGTTTTCTATTGTCAGTTTAAGACTTAGTGCTATGTTGTTTAACCTTTAAGCATGTCGGACCAGTCAAAGATTTGGTTTTCTATTGTCAGTTTAAGACTTAGTGCTATGTTGTTTGACCTTTAAGCATGTCGGACCAGTCAAAGACTTGGTTTTCTATTGTCAGTTTAAGACTTAGTGCTATGTTGTTTAACCTTTAAGCATGTCGGACCAGTCAAAGATTTGGTTTTCTATTGTCAGTTTAAGATTTAGTGCGGTCGGCACCAAGGATTGTGATGAGAAAGACACATTGGACACGATGTATTCTACTGGTTAAGGCGTTGGTTTGAGCCTCGCTATTTGCTCAAGGAAAACCTGGAAAATCCTCAAAGATTGGCTCTGTCGTAACGACAGATTATGGCTCCTAGATTATTCCAGAAGCTTCAGATAATAAAATACCCCTCTTATCGTATCCCTAAACATACAGGGCGACCAACAAATATGGAACTATCCTTACAAAGGTAAAAAAGAAAGAAAGATAGATATACCCTCTTTCGTCCGCTTTTTTATACATCTTTTTCATTGTAAAAAAAAGTGATAGTTTTTTATATATAAAAAGCCTGAACTTCACATTTTGTTCAGATGCTATATTGGAAACACAAAGTTCACGTGTATCTCCTATGGAGTAAGCGCACGTTGTATCTTCGTATTCATAAGAATAACTTTACAGTACTTACAGTCCTATTGGAGGTTTTTATTCCATATGACTCGTCAAGCAGACGAGCGTTAAACATAAAAAAGCACCATTTATCTTTTTTAAGCACTTTGACAGCTTGAAATAATAGGTAATAAAAAACAGATATTCTGATCTAATGATTATCTTATTCTGTTGTTTTATATCTAGTATAATAGATAAAACTATTTCCTATGTATTCATGTAAACCACGAAAAACATAATGCCGGGAATATGAATCTCCTAAGGGCTAAAAAATGCCACACACTACGTTTCAAAGGAATTTTTACAAGAGGTTTTAAAGTACATATAAAGGTATATATTCTTCTTCCTGTGTAGGAGAAAAAAACATATTTTAACAATATTTTGGTAAAGATTCATTTTTTATTGTCCTCAACAAGCCCCGAAGTCGCATACGACTGAGGCAAAAACTAAAACCATGGTTACAGTGAGAATGTGACTATTCTCACTGGGTGGTGTGAGTTCTGTTTGAGGTTACTTGATGACGTAAGGCACAGCTAATATGCAGATAGTGCCCTCCATATATAGATCCCTGTTGTAAAGCCCTCAATGGAGCTTAAGATGTACAAGAAAGGCACAAATACCAGCGAGAACCGTGATCTAACGAGCCACATGTCACACCTGGTTATTGCTGGCGGTACTCTGGTTGGTTGCTGTCAAACAGTGACGTGTCAGCCGCGTGCATTTAGGCTACAAACCGTAACCCCGGGGGACGAGCCGTTCATCAGGACTTTCTATGATTGATTGATATTCTTTATTTCTCCGAATGGAAGAGGATATACATCAATACTCTGCTAATAAATTACAAAGAGACGGCATTCATACAATATAAACAACTGTCCTGTCGCCATTAAAGATACGGTAGCTTGAGGGTTAAACGTAATTTATTTGAGAGTTTTATAAAGAAAGACCTTTGTATAGCTAACATTTCCTTTTTATTGAATTTATAAAATTCATTTTCATAAGTAAATAATCAACACAAAAAAAGTAAGCGATTCTCAGTTTTCAATTTAAACCTTAAGCTATGAATTAAGGCCATCGATAAAACTGTAAAAAACATGTAAGATAGGCCTTCTTATTTTAAAGAAACTGCTAAAGGCTAATGAGAGAGAGAGAGAGACGGGGGGGGGGGGGGGGGGGGGAGAGGATGAAGGAGAGACAGACAGAAAAATAGGCAGACAGACAGAGTTAATATTTATATATTAACATTAACTCTCTCTGGTTGTCTGATTGTTTGTCTGTGGTCTTATCATCATGGGTTTTCTGTAAGGTCTTTTCTTAAATGGGCGTTTTTTTAGACAATTTATAGAATGAAAATAATATCAATCAGCTTACGTTATTTTAGAGGAATATGACCACAACAGGCTAATATACATCAGTAAAGTCCTATGATGCCTACCAATTTAATGACGCCAGCTTTTTACCAATGTTTTCCATTCTGTTTAAGGTCAGTTTTTTTTACGAGGGACCGTACATTTTTTTATAATAATGTTCACCTCACCACACATTGTTGGCCTCAAATGAACAATTCGCAAAGGAGTGTGGGTCGACAGACAAAGGAAGTGGGTAGGGAGAAGATAGTATGACAAATCTGTTTATCTTTGATTGTGATCAAAGAATTTAGTCAGCCGGCCCTGTCTGTCTGCCACTCTGTTGAGCACCGGACCTGACTGTCAACGCAAACAGCTAGCGTAATTTAGCAATGAAGGCTACAAATTTGATAATGTAGGTCGTTTGTTACCGGTTTACGGCATGACGCCTCTAGGTGACAATATGTCCGTAGCTTAACGTTTATATGATTTCTTCCTCGGTTCCTCAGCAGAAAATGAAATTACTCAGCGTCTAGTTATAGTTTTAGTTCTATACGAGACATGACCTGTACAGGTTATGCATGACAAACATGATACATTGTTTAATAAAAGCTCCAATCTGACACATCGTATTGTTTTTACTTTGTTCCGATTAAAAGCACGATATGTTTCTTCAAAAACATACCAGTACCTATTTCAACACTTTTCAAAGGGAAGCAGTTATTAGAATTCAACAACCCCACCAAAATTCCGTTTATGTTTTCATTGGACCATTATATAAGCACATGAATTTCCTACCATTCCGTACCGTCCTTTTGATCTGGAGATGAATACTTGATGAGATCGTTTTCTAGTAAATTTCAATACAAAAAAGAACTTAAAAAGTAAAACAATACATGTGAAAATGAATCAGTGTAATATTGAATAATTGTACATTCATAACTTAAGTTACACTGTTTTCTTTCTCAGTGATAACATCCTTTTGTATATTGAGCGAGGTTTATACCGTACCTGCAGTTAGACTAGGCGCTCCTATTATAATCTCGTGACTGCGTTTGCTGCCGTGGCACGGGAACCGGCCCAGATTGTGAGATGAGTGAAGCTGTGGGATGCTCGGGGGTCACCTTAATCTATTGTTAGTCGGACTAAAACGAGCAGGACACAAATTTTCTCTCCCCAGCACACAGGAAAATCCTGCGGCTAAGATAGGCGCAGCTGCAGACTAAATGACAGATTCAGACGTTTTCAATTACCATTAGACCCCGGTATGAGGTATCCCCCTACACGCCCGGGTCTTTCCACTTTCATTTGTCAGCGACAAGCCCCCCGGCTAAGACAACGACCACCGATGCTTTTTGCGCGTATGCTACTCTGCATGCGTTGAAGGAACCTCTGTGTATTAAAGGGATGGCTTGCTCGACTCCCATGGTGCCATCAAATATTTGGTCCCATCCTCCGATCAGCCGCTTGAATACGAATGGTGAAGATGTCATTTTAAGGCAAAGATTCCAGCATATACGGTGCCACAGGACAAGCCGTCCAACAGACGGGTCAGGCTTGCTGTTCAGCAGCAGTTGGCTGCTTTGGGGACTCCTCTTCTGCAGAAACCTCCTCCAGATCGAAAGAAAAGCCTGTCTGGCCAACCGCGATAAACCGATTGGCAATTTCGCCAGCGCACTTGGAGCTCAAAATGAAAGCCCATTGACAGCAAATCTATGATCACACATGGCTAGCATGCAAAAATGATAAACGAAATCATGTTGAAGACCAATTAACGGCAGGGTTCGCATCGAAATCGCCTGTCCCAGGTTCACCCGCTCATACGCTGGAACATCCTTCGGCCCCTGAATCCCTGTATAATATGTGGTAAGCACGATGTTGACTCTGCTGCAGATGCTAGTCTTTCAGAACACTATACATCCTTTTGTGCTTTCTCTCTATTATGTTGTTTTCATTTTCAATACGTTACTCAAGAAAAGAGAGAATCAATTTCAGTTTTTTTATGTTTCTTTAATATGACTGCGCAATTGTTCTGTCGTGTACCGTGACGTGCATCGTTAAAATGGAAACAATCTACCTGTAAATAGTATTAAGAATAATATTTCACATAGACTCTCAATGAAATATACCGGAAATGGAACAATCATCAAATGATTTTTTATAACATTGAAATCAACTAAGGTTTATCCATCATGGGAAGGGCAAAGTAGGACGCATCCTACTGGTTATATTTTCATAAAACAGGATTTAACGATAATTAACGGAAGACGGGTGCGTTTAATTTGTACCAATTCTCGTGGGTTTGGTCGAGATGTATTGGATCATTACAAGACAGGTCTCCGGAGAGACTTTCGGTTCGGCATCTACAGCCTCAGGGTTTCTTAGTCTGCTTGCTGTGGCAGTGCTGGTCATCAGGGTAACGTAAGTATCCACAGGAAGTCGTTCTAATCATGAACACTTGGCCACTAAACCACACGAGTCAGTTTCTTTCATTACATTACACAATATGCCACCTTTGAGACCATCTCATCTTGTTCCGTAAATCACCCCTCCCCTTGCAAATATAAGTACCAAAACAAGCAGATAAATTTTTTATATATGACGAATCATGTATAACTCGAAATTATGATACACTATAGCGGTAAACTTAATCTAATCAGTATTTTATTCGAAATTACGATATCTTCGGCGAATCATCTGGATTGTCAATGTAAAACTAATGCCCTGGTAAAAAATAAAGCTATGCTTGTGTATTGTTAATTCCCAGTATACAAAATATCATACCAATCTTGTAGCATACCTAGATTTTAATTAACTCAAGTTTTGATTTACTAGCATATTTGTACAAAGCAGTTTATACTTCTTTCTCAAACAGAATCTAAGAGGTTGCTATATAGGGCCTAAGATTAAAATCGGCCAATGCTCGGTATAAAAAGAATAAAAATATTAAAGAGTTTTATACGTACGACCGAGATTCATCAAAATTTTTATTTTACAATAAAAGGTATCCTCCAAGTATCAGAACAGAAAGTTGTTTGGGAAGGCTAGAAATGCATGATTGCTTACATATAATTAAAATAGACAGGTATTATATATAAGGTAGCATACAAATGATAACCAGAATATTAGTATTATTATAAAATATTGCATCATGTAGGAAGTAATCTCACGCAGTTATGGAACACTCCATCGTTCATGTAATCACCGAGAATCAGATATCGCTTGAGCCAAAATCCGTGGCATGTAATAAACAAAAAATCAGATTTTGCCTGAGTCCAAAACCGTGGCATGTAATCAACGGGAATCAGATACCGATTTAGTAAAAAATCCGTCGCATGTAATAAGTGAGAATCAGATATCGCTTGAGCCAAAATCCGTGGCATGTAATAAACAAAAAATCAGATTTTGCCTGAGTCCAAAACCGTGGCATGTAATCAACGGGAATCAGATACCGATTTAGTAAAAAAACCGTCGCATGTAATCAGTGAGAATCAGATATCGCTTGAGCCAAAATCCGTGGCATGTACTCAACAAAAAATCAGATTTTGCCTGAGTCCAAAACCCTGGCATGTATTCAAAGGGAATCAGATACCGATTTAGTAAAAAAAACCGTCGCATGTAATCAGTGAGAATCAGATATCGCTTGAGCCAAAATCCGTGGCATGTAATCAACAAAAAATCAGATTTTGCCTGAGTCCAAAACCGTGGTATGTAATCAACGGGAATCAGATACAGATTCAGTAAAAAACCGTCGCATGTAATCAGTGAGAATTAGATATCGCTTGAGTCAAAAACCGTCGCATGTAATCAACGAGAATCGGATATTGCTTGAGTCAAAAAACCGTGGCATAAAATCAAAGAGAATTAGATATTGCTTGAGTAAAAAACCGTCCCCTGAAGTTAAAAAGAAAAAAAAAACCGTGGCAGTCGAAAACCGTCGCATGTAATCAACGAGAATCAGATATTGCTTGAGTCAAAACCCGTTGCATGCAGTTAACGAGAATCAGATACCGCCTGGGGCAAAAACTGTCCAATGTAATCTGCGAGAATCAGATGCTGCTCGTGTCAAAAACCGTCGCTTGAATCAGCGAGAATTAGATATAGCTTGAGTCAAAAACTACCGCATGTAATCAGCGAGAATTAGATATAGCTTGAGTCAAAAACTACCGCATGTAATCAACGAGAATCAAACTGTAAAGATAAGCCCTTGGACCTTTCTCAAAAATAGGCCAGAAAACGTTGATCCCACTGCACACAGGCTCTTCGTTTTGTTTATATACTCCTGTTTATAACATGTGGGGGCCCCGCCAAAATAATCAAAACACATTCAATGAGGACATCAGTCAGACGAACCAAAGATTTGCAACGTGCGTTTTGCAAGTAAAATAAATGACCTTTCAAATTATATGCAAACTACATTCTTAGGTTACATAGTTTTGCTGTGTTTACTAACAGTTTGTAGAAAAACAAGCTCAAGCATCCATCACAGAGGCGTCATGAAAAACTGTCTATTAACCGGAATTGCCCAGAGTTCATTCATATAAGCGAGAAACCACAAATAAAATTTAGACATGGTAGGTGAATAGCTGGCTTTAAGAGGGTCCAATTCATATAAAACTAGACATGTACTCCGTATCTACATGTTTACCTCTGCCAGAATCTTAATTAAATGCCGCTGAGTTCTACACAGATTACATATGTGAAAACGTCTATATCATTGCATTACTTGCACCAGGGGGTCTGTGGGCCATGCCACTTTAAATTAACAAGAATTCACTTGAGATGGTTATTGGTAAGCATTTAGGTATGTATACATGTAGTGAAGAGGATAATGTAGTCCCTTTAAATATTTTTGACAAGAATTGTTTCAAGGCAAATAACAGAAACATTGGTATTTATGTGGTACGGACTTCACGGAATAAGTAATATTTTGTAAGCTTACGTATTGGCAAACATTAGGTGTTTCCTTGTAATGTAACAAATGTCAAATTTAAAATTTGACAATGGAGACAAGTTGTCCCGGCCGTTCTTAACTGCCTAATTGCAAGTTTCCACCTCTGGTGGAAGGGTGCCACATTTCCTGAGAAATGTTGATTTCAAAATTTCAGGCAAATCGACTTGGCCAGGTTAAATCCGCGCCGTGTAATCAGTTGGTTCCAGCACTTCAGGCTTGTTCATATATGTTTCCATATGTTACCAGATTTGTCTGTTAATGAAATCATTACTGAGTTTACATTATAGTAAACAATGATGTTACTATTCCCATACATCTTAAGCTAAATCAGACATGCAGTTCTTGGCAGCTTATCAATATTTCAGCATATTCATTAAACACAATTACCCGAGCAGCATTTTCAGTCTAAAAATGATGAAGTAGCGCCACGATCAAATGAGATAAAACTGACTTAAACAGGTCAGTATTCGGACGCTTATCGTTCATAATTGCCAGGAAATGGGATACATGAAATCTCCTGGTAGTGTAGTTGGTTTTCATCGGTAGGTTGTTCTCTCTATTGTTAGCCAAGGTTCCGCACATAAAATAAAAACTAGCAGAGCGGGAGACCAGGGATCTTGTATTTTATCTGCTTATCCGATGAGACACGTCATAACCGGATTGATAGCTACCGTAAAGTTGCTGAAGAACTAGCGGGCCAATATAGGTCGGTGGATTTACATTCTCTCGTCCATCGTAAATAGAGGGGTGTCTAAAGGACCCCGCGGTTCCAACGTGATTACACCAGTTTCTACGAGCTCGCTAAGCGACCAGGATGAGCAGGCAAAATGGGTTGACCCAAGGACACAGCAAGAGACCCTTCGCCAGCACTGCAAGGGGCGGGAAACAGCTTCATACACAACAGTCCTGTTTTAGCTGAAACAGGACCAGCGGGGGTGGAAAGGCCTACTGTTGAATATAAATGTCAACAAGAAAAAACTGGCGAGCTTTGGTAAAAGCGTTTAAACATTCCAAAGTCAGCTTTCAGTTAAAATGGATTTACCTATGTGAAAACTGATGCTAAATCTCTGCAAGGATTATGGGGTATATACGGTGGTGCCCGTTACCACTAAAATGGAGGATATATTGAAATGTTTGAAAAAATACCACAATGTTTTCAGTTTCACTGTCTAATTGTGTTGTCTGAACAAAATCTTAAAAAGAACATGTCAAGCACTGCACACGTAGTCTTCCAATTATCTGGGAGCATGTGTACTTACTTACATGGTATAGTGAGATTTTGAAAATACCTCTCTTTTTCTACGTCAGAAGAGTGTTCTACGTATAAATTTCTCAATAGTTCGCTAAATGTCACAGAGAAGTCTAGTGCATCTGTAAAATTTGTATTTTGTGAGAAATGAAGAATTATGAGGTTAACGTACGAGATGCGATTAGCACATGATTTTACGTAAAAGACCTCTGTCAGTATATTATCATTATTCCGACTAGCATACTACCTGCCCTCCGTGTGAGACAGGTCTGAGGCAGGGTTTGTGCGGGACAGGATTTCCATGGACCATGTTGGCACGGGCCGTGTTTACTAAAAGTAGTTTCCAATCATGCAGGGATCCAAGTAAATGCATCCTCCACTAAGGTTCCTTTTGTGCACAGCGGGAGCGAGCCAGCGGTCGTTTAACCGGCAAACAACTGCGCTGCATGCACACGCTTTCATTTAACGGCATGGTCGAAAGGAGGGGCCTTACGGCCTTCATAATTTTATTCTTCTTTAGCAATAACGTTTTGTGTTTCTTGGGTGACGATCAATCACTCAATCATTACTTAAATTATATCAATTATATAAAACTATTTACTACAAATCTAATATAATACCATTTACTGCAAATCTAAGGTTAATTCTTATTTGGAATTTAATTTTGGACTTATTGTTTTACAATGGTTTAGATGTTTTATCAAACTAGCATGGCGCACTGTTGCATCATGAAATAGATTTAGGATGTAGTGATTTTATATTCATATACACCACTTGTGTTTGTGTATTTGTCTCAACTGGGATGGTTTCTAATAGATGGCGTTGTGATAGCCCTATCGCAAAATAATATCAAATATTTCCCGATATTTCAACGGGCATTTGAAAAAACATAGCCACAGAGGAATGATGTCCTAGTATCTCCATACAATATGGCAAGAATAATTTTTGAATTCAAAATACATGCAAAATACAAACTGGATTTTAAAAAGAAAATACTTAATCAGCTTCTTATGTATTCAAATGACCCTGTTACCAACTTCGAGCGGTGGATAGGGGATATAATCTGTAAACTACACAGATTTGAACAAGGACGTAAGGGTCAGGTGTTAAACTGACCTAAATATTGTGCATGATAGTGGGTAACAAAACCAAACAAATTGTGAAATTGAAAAATACCATTTCAGTTGTTATCAAAAATAGTTGGTTGTCATAGTTGTGGCCAAGAAATATGCCTGTTACATTATATGCTAACAGCTCCTACTGTTGCTAGGTTATTTGGTAATCGGTTTTACATTAAGTACGCAAGGCCATACACAGTCACACACATGTAGTTTCCCTTATTATAAGCCATAATTATATGACCATGATATGAAAGCTAAAGTCTAAGTATTTTCCATCTGCTTTAGGGATAAGCAAAAATACCATTTCACCTCACAGAGAGTCAGCCACCACAGGTGGCCCCATCTGCAGGTGGAATTCACTTCGCAGTCATATGATAAAAGAAATGTTGGTAATGACTGGTGTTGTGGTTCCTGAGACAAATTATATAAATCGTTCAGTAAAATTCAAATTATTCAATTATTCTCCCAGCTCGAAGGAATCTAAAATGTGACAGTGCTAATGGACACATGTACAGCGTTAAGTATACATTTTCCATCAAACGGTGTGTCAACATTTAGCTTTAAGCGTTCGAGTTAAACTTTGCATTGCTGCAGGGCTGTTGAACAATTATGATTGCTTTCGATTAAAACTAATTCAGCCCTGTAACAAACCCTCAATAGAGTGAGAACAGTGATTAAAATGTGTTTGGAAAAGCATTAAACCGTAGAAATGTGTAATTCAAGCGGGAAACAATTTAACACTTTTAACAATATAAATTATGGGTTATCCAGTGCAATGATAAAGCAGCATTGTAACACGTGGAATTGTAAACATAAATCTAATTCCCCTGCCTGGTGAAACTGAATCATCTTCTCTCTCTGTCGCTTTCTTTGTGTTGGAAGATACATGCAACATTAAGCTTTTAAACATTATCGGGAAGAAATGGGTCAACCTTTATGTCTCATCATATTGAACTTGAGAAGAAAAAGAAAAAAGAGGATCCTGACCACACCGTGTATCAGGTGGCAATCAGCCCATCCCTTTACTATGTAACTTTGAACACACATTATCCATGGTGAAAGGGGTACAGAAATTGCAGAATAACATGGTAGTATCATTGGTCAATTGGATAATTAATGATAAAAGACAGTGCACCAAACATCCCTTGTTCAACGATAATCATTTGAGGTTAATGAGTACAATATTTTAAGCAAATGCAAAAGATAATATTGTAAGAGGCTGATTTCCCCTGGATGCCCACAGAGAATCTTCATCAGTGAAGTCATTACAAAATCCCAGTCTACAACATTGATGATGGTCATTTTTTAAGTAAAGAACCTTTGGATAGCCATCGTGTATGCAGTGGGACTATATTAATTAAATGCCTGCACAATTAATATGCTTTTGATTTCCTATTGTCCTGTTAGTTTCCTTTTAATTCGCTTGTCCGTAGGTTGAGTTTTGTTAATCTAACTTGATGTATTGTCTCCCATGGTTTTAATTTATAGTTTACTATGTTTATAGATATGAGCTAATATAATTAATCTAAAGAATAATGTGAACGAAAACCTGGCTGGAAACCTTTATACATGTTTCAATTCTAAACATTTCTTATTTGTAGCAATTCACGCATTCGGTCATATATTCAGGCCTAATTAATTAGACCTATCCAGAAGGTTCGCGACGGGGAGTCACATTTATCAAAAGCACTACAGATCTGCGATCAAATCATATCTAATATAATTTTGATCATCACATTATCATTATAACAAGGCCTACAGACCTAATGCGAACCTGTGCAATGGGATATAAACCAGGTATAATACTTCAATGCTGGACCATTACTTTTCAAGTACATGTGTGTTACAGGTACTCTTTTTATTGTGTGACACGGGCGTAACTCGTGTGGTGACACCCTCGCCTGGCCGTTTGTTACATTCTATGTTTAATCCGCACTGGTTGAACTCTTGTTGTTATGCCGGCCTTGGGTTTTCTCGCCTGGTCGTGAGTCACGTGATGAGCCTGGTGTGTAGAGACACACAGAGCTGTTTTTCTGGAGAATTCCTGAAACGCTGTACAGATGTACAGATCTTATAGATTCCAGAGAACGCAGAGAAGATTCCAGCGGACGCAGAAGCGTGTGTCAGATTCTAGGACCTTATCCGACGAATGCGGCAATTATAGATTTTCAAAGACTTTCTCCTGGATTTTATGCATTTTGGACTTCAGTTTACTTTCTGGGTTGTTGCAAGAACTTTCCACTGGATTGTCATTCTCCGAGAGTTTACATTTAAAGGACTTATCGTTGTGATGGTGTTGGAATCCAGGTACTGTGCACATACATTATTTTCTGTGAGACTGTATTGACTTGTTGCTATACCGCTGTTGTACTGTATAATTGTATTGGTTTAGTGTATTGTAATGTTAGGATTGTTTTAAGAATAAATTATCGTTATTTGTTAACAAAAAAACACTGACTTCTTTATTCATTCCCCTAGACATTTCACGCTGCCTAGTGTTACAGAATCTGATTTGTTTTTATCTCAATTACAAAATTTGTGTTCATCAGGCATACGTGATATGTTTATATTAGATTCCGTAACAATGTGTAACATGTATATGAACAATGCAAGTACTAAACATTTTGAACTAGAAACAATTACACAAATATCACTGCTGAAATTCTGGCATGGGTGAACACGATACAAAAATGATTGTAGCTGGCACCACCAGTCTCGTATACAATGAAGCTATCAGAGATATATACATATGCCCATACTATTATATTTTATATATTTCATACTGATATGTCAACCCCCCCCCTGCAAAATAAGCAGGGACATACACTGTGTAAAAATTATTGTAGTTGACGCCACCAGTCTTGTACACGATAAAGCTAATCGATATGTATAAATATGCCCAATTTCAGGCTGATGTATCAAATTCTTCCGTAGAGATAAGCAGGCACATACACTGTGCAAAAGTCATTGTAGGTGGCGACACCTGTCTTGTGAAAGAGAAAGCCATCGAAGACGCATAGACAGGTCAACATATCAGGCCAAAACATCAAACTTCCCTTGAGATTGATGCACTGGGTTGACCAGGCTTAGGTGAGAAAGGCAGTTGCCCCGAGGTAACTGTGACACATTGCTGACTCAAGCTACAGCACTGAATGAACACTTGACCTGCACCTGGCTAGACTGAGTAAACGTTTGACCTGTACCTAGCTGTACTGAGTGAACTCTTGACCTGTGGCATAATCTGACACAGTTGGCAGTCTGCCAAAGGCCGACCTTTGGCCTGTTGCCAAATCCGAAATAGTTGGCAGTCTGCTTAGCTATTTATAGATACAGACACAATCTTGGCCTGATGGTAAAACTGTTTACACATGCTGAAAGACTTTGGCTACAATGCTTTTTTAATTGATGCATTCATAAGATTTTTTAATGAAATTGTTTAGAATAATAAAAGATGCAGTCCTTTCATTTAAAGGTCTCATTATTGTGCCAAAATCATTTAAGAAAACTTGAACGAAGGCCACCTAAGAATCATTTTTGTGCAATGTTACGTGACCAACATTTGGACAAAATTTAGTGATCCTAGCTCCTATTGTTTCTGAGATTGTTATTTTATTATGCTTACTTGCCAAATGACTTATTACAAATCCCTGTTACTCGGCAAAAATCATCAAACCATAACCATTTGAACAAACTTTTGAGAGCTGGTCTCTGGGATCATTTTTGTAAAATACTGAACGATTTGGCTGAATGATTTTTGAGAAGAAGATTTTCAAAGGTTTTTTAAATTTCCCCCCATAAAATGTAAGTTAATGCAAGTGGCGCCACAAAACACTCAATTCCACAACGTTTGATATGTGACAGATTTTTGCATAAAATTTGGGGATGCTAGCTCCTCCTATTCCTGAGAAATAATGAATGAATGTACTGATGACTGATGACCCCTGTACAGAATAGGTCGATGCAGGTGGCGTCACCTATACCTCAATTCAAATATGACTCATGTGACCAACATTTGCATAAATTTGGTGATAATAGCCCTTTCTGAGATTGTAATTTTAGTCTGCTTTTTTTGACAGATGACTAAGTTCGACTTCCTATAACTCGGCCAAAATTTACTGAGTTGGAACCAATCGAACAAATCTGAGAAAGATTGTTCCAGGAATTATATCTTTGAAATATTGGTCAATTTGGCTGGACGGTTTCGGAGAAGAAGATTTTTTTAAGTTTTTAAGCTTTTTCCTTATAAAATCTAAGAAAATGCATTTAACCAAAAAATAAGCAAAATCCGATAGAGTGTTTTAGATGACAATTTTTTTTTGCATAAAATTTGGTGATGCTAGCTCCTGCCTTTTTTGAGATAATATGGGTTAACGTACAGACGACGGACGACGCCACACCATCGCATAAGCTCACAGGTTCGTTAATAATAATAATAATAATAATAATAATAATAATAATTATTATTATTATTATTATTATTATTATTATAAGCATTATTATTTTTAGCATTAGTATTAT
Source organism: Sipunculus nudus (assembly GCA_026874595.1). Classification (NCBI taxonomy): domain Eukaryota; kingdom Metazoa; phylum Annelida; class Sipuncula; order Golfingiida; family Sipunculidae; genus Sipunculus; species Sipunculus nudus. The sequence goes on from CM049307.1 coordinate 62,820,332, forward strand.
TAACATGATTATTATGGTTGTTGAGTAAACCCGAAGAGGTCATTGATTTGCCTTTTTTTTTAAGCTTAATACCTGTTTAAGATGTCAAGTTTATAATCTGATGTCATATGTTTTTTTAAGGCGTTAAATGCTTTTCCAAAAGTTCATTAAGGTACGATAATGTCGTGGATTGTTGGGAGATTATTAAAACCCCTAATGCCATATTACTGATGTATTATCACACATCTACGGATATTAAAATGTAACATGTAGGACATAAATCTCTATGCGAAAAAAAATGTCGTCTTCAAACTGTCACATTTCCGCTTTACACAATGGATTTGACACTGATTTGCACTAATTCTGTGGCTGGCAAACACCTTATCCTTTACACTCGAGAAGGATCAAATTTATGGAACAAATGGGAATCTTCTGTGCTTTTTGCTCGAGCCAACATAAAATTTTGGACTCTGATGCGCCCATCTGTCTGTGGTTTCAAATGGTTAATATATAACACTTGACTTGCAGGTTGTTAAATATTTATATATTTTTTTTCTGCCATAAAGACCGTATTAACCGGTATACAATACGTGCATGGCAGCTTGTTCCTTGTTTATTTATCTGTATTTTTGTCTGATACAACTGTACTAACCCCAGATTCAGCTAGACGGAAGTCCTTGCGTTTCACCTTGGCGCTTGGTGTCCATGATTACATCTGCCACAGTGATCACAATAAAGCCTTTTATTTCCTGTTCATAAATTCACCTTATTTTCCCCATAACCCTTGCACAGCTGCACTTGCAGGCGGTATTCAGGCGTAGGCCGTGAACTTAAAAAAACTACAGACGAATAGCTTTTAGAAGCAAACAATCTGGGCAGACGAGGCGCTGTGCAGCAGCAGGGAGAATTTCTGGAAGAAGAAGAAAAAAAGGAACGTCATCTTTCCCAAGTCCAGCACGGATCGATATAAGACGAGGCGAATGTCTTCTCATACGTCCTCCCTTGATGAAGAAGAAGAATAACTAAAATAAGGGAGTATCAGGCCACCAAACATTTACTTGCACATTGGCAGCGGCGGTTTTATTCATCGGCCATACGATAACGAGGCTGGGATCTAGCTTGAGCCTTTGACCAAGGAGCGGGGTCGAAAACCAATAAGGCTCTGTAATAAAAACACGAGATAATATGCGTACGCCATCAGCAGCTAGGTCTGGAGGACTCCATCCCGGGGCACAAAGTACAAGCTGCTCTTTGCCCTGGAAATGTTACTGCCCTCTTCTTTGTCATGATTATTGCATGAGCTAATGATGAAGACAAACCTTTGTGCAACAATCCCTTATGGGATGCTGATCCAAAAACACATTGCAAGCTACCAAAGGCAGACCCTGTTTAAGAGACAACCAGTTATAAGCCAACAAGTACCCCTTCTGGAAACCACAAGGGGTATTCATGAGCGCCATCAAACAAATTATTAATGCAGACCACATTGTTGCAATCAGGCGAGCTGAGGAGAAATAACGCCAGGACATTTGGGATTTGACACTGAATATTTCGGTTCGGTCGTGCACGGCTGCACCAGAGACCGAGATAGTAACATGAAACAGCAGTTGGCCTTTCAAGAAGCCCCTTTATGATAGAATATGAACTGTAATTCGCGGATGTCATTGTGCTTTTATCGGAGAAGATAACAGATATACTCCTTCTGATCAACGATAAGAAAAGATACTGATGTACCTCCGAATAAATTTGCTTTAAAGAAGCCGTTTATAATGTAAATATTATTTTTATTATTTTCCTTACGGGTAAAAATTATTTTTCCTTATTTCCTTCGTACGGAGTTTATTGTTCAGTTGCTGATATTTAAGGTGCGATTTAGTAAATTGTTATATTTCCTACAATAGCAGATACTTAATTATTTTTAAGATTCACCATTTGTGAAATGTTACTTCTATTTAATAAAAGGGAGACGAAGACTTAATATATTTTTTTTTATTATATATAGGCTTACATATATTGATATATATCTACTTTGACTCCACTGTAATTTTAATTTCCGTTCTTGTCTCTATGACATACAATTATTAGATACATGGCGTAAGAAAGATTCCGTGTCGCTCTAGCGACTTTGTTCATTATATCATTAATTCAGGACAATAGACAAATAGAAAATAAAGAAAATAGAGAGACAGAACGATTCCCATATTTTTGTTCCATTTTTCTACAGCCGAGGTGTATCCTGTCTAACAAGAAGCGTCTGTTTTAAAATACTTATATTTCAGCTTAACATATGATCTTTGTAATTTTAATTTAACGGACAACGCATAATGAGAGATTTAGTCATTTACAGTTTTCAAACAGAGCCTGAGAAAAAAAATATGAACTGGTTCAGGTTAATCAAAGTTTCAGCACACAGAGTGCTGTTCTCGCATTACCCATCTCTACAGTCGGCATTAAAACATAGTCCTCTGTCCTGCGGGACAATACTATTAATTTTGTAAATAGCCCACACATTTGCTCGGAAAACGCAGAAAAAGTCTACCAAAGGACAGATCATCAGGGAATTAAAGAACACTTCAGCAATATCTGTTGGGCCAATACCGAGGGAGTTAGAGAAAAATACGGGGTCAGGATATTCTTCTCACGATTCTGCCTCGTCATCCGGTGTCTGATTTGTCATGTTCTGCATTGTTAAATCCGTGAATAAGACGAGAAGACGACCTTTCTTTCACTTCTTACACCCGTCATACATGCCGTATCATGTGTCGTCTTATACAAGAGTATATTTTTTAACCTACACCTTTTTGCTATTTTATTTTGATAAATCTTGCGTAGCTGAGATATAAAAGTAACCGTGACCTTTGAAGTATAATGGCCAAGTCCGCCATAGGCAGTGTTCTGTTCAAAAACTGGCAGATAGGCTGGGGCCCTTATGTAATATGCCACCAACGGTAACACTCGCCTGATTAATAGAGGAAGCAAACATCCCAAAAATAACGGTTTAGCCAGCTGAATATCAAACAGCCAAAGACTATTTTGTCCGTTGGGACGGAGGATGATTCTCAGTGCATTTTCATGATATCATGAGTCTCAGTACAAATTAAACCTCATAAAGGCTTGGCGGAAGTTAAACTGAGATCTTTATTATGAATATAAGTTTGAACTTTCCCTTCTGTGTCAGAGTGACAGAGAAAAAAATACGTAACTGGAAATATGCATTCTATGGAATGAAAGCCTCCGCCTTGCGGGGGTCCCTGTTGTTTGACGCTCCCTAAGGGGGTTTGCATTTATTTATCCTGTATATTTTATGCAGCCATATTTTATGATCAATTATTCATGGAATGTTTGTCTTTATGCTTATATTCGCAATGTTTACCAATAGACAGAGGGTATATGAGAAACATGCAAATATTTCAGGCGTCATTGGTATTTATAATAAAAATCCAGGTATTAATACAAATAGTAAACCAAGAAATTCTAGGTCGGGAGTATATAAGAATATCCGATTTTGTCTAACTGGAGCTTATAAATTTAGTTCACAATACGACATGCATTGTCATTTCAACTTCATTGCTTATGAGTTAAACGAGTGGTAGAACAGCCATAACGCATGATTGATCCAACTTCATCTTGTGACAGGTAAAAACTTTAATTAAAAGTTCCGGTCTTCTGATATTTAAAATGTGGATATTATATATATTTGGCTTCAAGACTGTCCTTACGAAGGTTAGGTATTATGTTAGGTATTATAACTATTAGCACGTGGGTTTGTTATGTATATGATATATTGCATTCAGAACAGAGACTGGGGCTTGAGGTGATTGGCTGGTGACGTCACAGGTAAAATTTTGATATGACTTTAATCAGTAGCAATGCATGCTGCTTTTATTCTTCGCTGAGAGTATGGAGCTGACAGTGTCAGAAATATTAACCTTTTGATGAGACCCAGAATGTTTAGTCACAAGGGTCTGACGTCACTGCCGAGTTGACAGTCCTCATAGATGTGCTAAAAGCTTTTTAACAAATCACACAACCTCATGATTTTTTTCAATAAAATATATAGAAAACATATTTTCTTCCATGAGTTGGGTTTAGTTTATGCAAAATCTATTTCTTAATTTTCTTTATTTCGTAAAAGTGTTATATGATAATGTAAGGAGATTTGGAATCCGTTTGTTGACCTAAATATAACAGTACGGAATTCTTTAAAAATTGTTTACTGACTCTGAGACGAAATTTTCGTGTTAAAGAATAACCAATCGATACAAAAAAAAGTAAAATGCTGCCAACTTGCAGTAGGAATACATTTCTTGAAGTGAATAAATGTACAATATCAATTTTTTTCATGTCACCAATATTCAGAAATATACTTTAGGTGGCCGTACCTATGTCAACCTACTTTCTGCAATCCAAACTGACATTTTTCAACTTTTCTCACACACGTCAGAAGATATTAAAACGTAAGCTTTTAAGTCATGGTTAATTAAGGCCCTGCTTAGGTGGGCACTCTATACTTATCAGATTTTCTCTTTATCCGTTGTTCTTTGAACATTCTATTAGGATGGAACTATGTCCAGCTATCACTTCCTAATGTGCGTTATATCCAAGAAATTATTCCTGCTGTTGTTGCGATATTTTATATGTGCTATGAAATTAACTGCTCATTGACAGTCCATTATGGCCGCTAGGCTGCGATCTAAAATTTCCTGAAAGAATTATCTAACGAACCGTTCGAGCCATTGTTTAGAGATTTTATGTGGTGATCGGTACATCTAAATTAAGACCCCTTAGAAATCCAACATGGCACTAATCGCATAAATATTTCATTAGCATTATCTCAAGAACAATTTCATTATTGCTGCGAAGTTTTATATGATGGCTTTTTCCTATGAAAGGATTGATGATTTAAGGAATAATTTTAAACCTGTTAGATACTCGATATAAATACCAGGCAGCGATCTCATATTTTCTCGCCTGCATAAAATTAATAAAGTTTAAAGCGTTTATTGATCCATATAAGATCACGTATGCTCTCAAATTTTACACCTGTTATAAATCTAATGAAGCTGCCAGCTTAGCCCAAATTGAGGATGTTTATAATTTGATTACATTATTTTAGTTAAATATTTGAGGAATTTTTATAGCCAAACTTTGATCACTTTGATCATTTGACTTGAATGTCAAGATGACGCCACCAACATATTGGTCAGAATGGTATGTTCCACTTCTCCATGATCATTCATATCATAACTAATTTTTTAGACCAAAGAAAATTAAACGCAATGGTGCCCGTTTCTCTGACCTACTTCCAGTGAGCCAAACGACATTAGTCCATATCTTTCTAAATAAGTCCGAAATGGTTTTTTTTATCATAACTGTTCCTTTAGGCCTATACTGGGTCACTGTCACCTTAATATGTGGCTGCTACAGCTGATTTTAATAGTGATATTACGAGTGTGTAAGATTTAGCTGAGCATCCTGGCCCATGGGCCACTTGTTTAAAAGTATATCTGTCTTGCTTGGCATAAAATAAATAATCCAACAGTGGAACAAACCAAATAAAATATTTTAATATTTCATATAATTAACGCTGTCATAAAATGTTTATTTTATAGCAGTTTTGAGAAACCTCCAACAATATGATCATGATTAAGATATTTATTTCATATATAAATATACGTGGGTATGTATCTGTCTTTCTATTTATCTATTCATCTCTCTATAAATATATAATATATGTGTGTACGTACGCATGTATGTATGTATGGGCAAACTACATTATAAAAACAGAACTGTGATCTTATTGTTACTATACGCACGTCCGATTTCATCTGGATTCCGCACGGTCCCATTTATGGATTAAAAAGTCTGGGCTGGGAAATCAAGCCTTAAAATGAGTGCCCATATAAAATACGTTTCTAACACATTGTCCTTCCGTTTTTCCGTTGTAACCAGTACAGGGACACGAGGTTAGATGAGATATTTGGTCCATTTAGCCTGTATGCACGGGTCTACACTCTGCACGCCTGGTACGATTAGTCTAGTTATGCGTCGAGACAGCTAGAAACCTATAATGGAGGAAGCACGGGCCTTCGCCCTTTGTGGCAGAAACCAAAGCAAGAAAAGCTTCACAGTAGCCTGCCAGTGGCTGGCTTTTGATGGAAGAACTGCGTACCTCACAAAGTGATCGCCAGACACAGTGGGGATTTGAACGTAGAAAGTAATTTTCCATTCCACCAAGACTCGCTACGGGCCTGTATATCAAAGAGGGTTTATGTTGTCGGTACCTCTTGTCCGTTTCCGGCCGATCACCGACGCGTGGTTCGATATTGTTACACCGCTCTGCATCTCGTAAACGGCCACACAACCACCGCCCAAGAATCTCTCACCTAATTGCATCGTCATGGGGACCTACACAAAATCTAATGGGATATTAAACAGGTGATATTGCATTTTAACGGATATCAAACAAACTATAATCCGATAAAATTTAAACCCAAAGACGCAGACAAATCATTTCCTTTACTGTTTTAAGGTTGCTAAAGTTGTCCAGTGAACTGAATAATGGTTTGTATGTGACAACAATATGAGGATAAACCTTGCAAAAAGACCATAGTTTTCTAAAGAAAAGAAGAATTGTGAAAAAAAACTTTTAAACAAATATTTTTTAATAAATAAATTATTTTAAATACGCAGACAAATTGTCCTGTGATACCTTAGCCTCATTTTTGTTATTTACCTATTTTTTTATTTTATTCTTCATCTACAGGTACTTGACTGATTAATGGTATCAAAAGTGTTAAGATTTCCGTAATCTAATACATTGCTTCGTGTAACAGGATGTGGAAGGATTTTACTTTCACAGGATATATCTAAATTTGCAATAATAAGTTTCAAGAACGTTGGCTCCAAGTACTTCTGATGACAGATAATCTTCATTCGCATTGACTGATTTCTGTCTCAATATATGGGTCGAACTTTTTCTCATGTGGACTTGTGGATAGATCGTGCCGAGTGCGAAACTATCGATTATATATGTACATGTCGGACGGTGACAGATTTGCACCTATAGTAATTTTGCTTTGACCTTGTTTTAAAGGCCCAATATTCCATGACCGATCCCCTATTATCGCTCGGCTCCGTACCTGTTTACACTAGCTTTCCGATATCGCTAATTTCCATACCTGGCCTTTTGCCACAGGTAATATATTTCCACCTTAACCTAATTTTTAAGCTACATTGCCTGTCTAGTAACCAATTCCACTGCTGCTGTCTCCTTCCGAAGTGGGCTACCGAGGTTGGGGGGGGGGGGGGGGGGAGCTTCCCATAACCAGTGTTTCTCCATACACAAGTCAGTTTCCTGTTTGCTGTTTTCTTGCCCTACGGATGAACACGTATGCAAAAGGGACGGTCCGCCATAAACTGCTGCTTACTAAATGTCTGCCAGAACGTCTGCACTGACTGTCAATCTGCGTTGTTGCTGCTGCGCTTTGGGAGACCTCGTCTGGACAGCATCCGGTGATGCTGTTCTACTTGCTGTGAGGCTTGCTACCTGTGAGCTGCCTTACTTCGCTAACCCCGCCCCGGGTGTACTTCTCTCAACTACTAAATACGACCGATCCGTCTGAGCTTGACGATGAAGCCGCAGGTTGAAAGTTATGTTTTGGATATTTAGTGAGTTACGCGTCAAGTTGACAGATTTTGTTAAAGAATACCACAAAATTATTAAAATCTAATTTAATTATTCTTATTAATTATATGTAATTTCAGTAAATTAAACCATTTCGATAAGTTCTTCCATCGGAAACTTTGCTTTTGATTAAAAATAAATGAATGAATTGATTAAAATATCACGTACAAATTGCCCATGAAGACTATAGCCATTTTCAAAACTGATCATATAACGATGGCTTGGTTTATACTGAATTTTCTTCAGTGCTTTAAACAACTTGCATTTTGGGTACTTGCGTATAGTCAAAGTAGGCCGTTTATAAATCATTGCAGTATTTTATTCTTCATCAACTGCTAATCTCACAAACGCCCCCGAATAATTTGAATCAATGTGGTTTGTTCCAAAGGGTTATGGTAAGACAGTATATAGAAAAAATGTTGAAGATGGTACAATGCTTGCTCGATTAAAATAGACATATGCGATATGATTTTTTAAATAAACTTTTGTTCTTCCGTTATGGTGCGCGGCTGACCCCCGCCACTGTGACCGAGGCCAGTCTACTGGGACTCGGTGATGACGTAGAGAACCAGCCGTATTTTGTGTAGACCAGACAGTGTTTCCTTGATTCCGCGGCTTATCGCCTTGGACCACGATTGGTGCGTTCTCCGGGTGGACCGGTGTATCTGACGTGGTTTGATGGAGACGTTCACCATCGGGCCGGTCTAGCTTAACCTCAGGTTCGGGGGCTGCATCATTGAAGACCAAGCACACCAACAATTGGGCCAAGGGGAGTGATTGATCTAAGCTTCACCTGTTTCGAATCCATGTAACATAAACAAGGTTCAAACTAAACTAAATGAATGAAGTCGCCTCGCCCGCCATATAATAAATCAGCTGACACTTGACACACCGTATTATTGATTGCAAATCAACGCGCCTTCCACAAGCCTCGGCTAAGGGAACGACTGCTGCTTCAGCTGAACCAACAGCATCACAACCCGGACGCAGCCGGTCCCATACAAACTAGTTACTTCAGGATTTTAACACAGTTTGTTCCTTCCTGTAAGGGTGATTGTTCCAAACAGGATTCTAAAACAAGCAAAACTGATCCAGAATGAGTTAACAGAAGCATTTGATTCTCTTGAACATACTGTAACCGTCATTGAATGTCCCCGTAACACACATGTGCGTTGCGCCTTTATTCTGTAAATATCGATTTGTTTGCTTACTCTCGTCGCTGTTCCATGGTTAATCCCTGTACAGGGCCACCACTTGTTCTATAAATCAGTTTTTTTAAAAGTGCCTTATATTATCTAAGCTTTTAAACATTTCTCTAATAATTCCTATACATTCTCACTTAGCAGAGTTAAAATGTGTATTCAGGCTGACAAAGAAGAGAATGCCAAGAACGGGTATTCATATGTAATACTGCCATGCACCACTGAAAAAATTGTACCAAACAAAACCCTACCTTTAGCAAAAAAGATTCTTTTATGTTTGAATATATAAATGAATTGAAAATCTACATTTTTAACTACATATTTTGTGAAACTTCTGACGGCTTTTGTGACACCTCTCGAAATACATGTACATTATAATCTATTTGTTTTCCCCGATATGCCACGATTCCAGGACGCATCAACCATTTCTGAACATGACTATACGCTACTATTTATCACGAATTCCAGCTCTACAATGGAAACAAGTCTAGCAATTTCTGCGATTGTTAATCATATCGTAGAAAGTAGTGGGAGGCCTAGTTCGAACATCTGAGACTTATGAAAGTGTATACTTTTTTTATACTAGCATGAAGCAGTACGAATCAACGGGATTCTACATCTTGTTGACCACAAACAGTCCTTTGCTCAATTACTTTTTTCAGGAAGTTTCTCAAGGGTTCACCGCCATTGCTGTCTCAGTGCAAAGAACTGTAATCAAACCAACGAGGGCGTGGTATCGCATTGTGCCTCCTACCCGCGACAACCCATTCTCGTTGTTCTGATTCCTGGCTTTCCTCGCTTTAAGCCGAATGTTTGCTTGCGTTGCTAAATCTTTCTGACCAAATCGAATGACAAAGAATATAATCTAACATAAACTCATGAGAACGCAGACAACGCGTGAGAACATGGACAGAGATGTGATGTGTTGAAATATTTTGGACCTCCTCAAAACATTTCAGGTAAACGCAAAACAACAAACGCAACAAATCGCACAACGATGCATACAGTCACTTACACAAAAGGTACACACAAACCTGCAAAATGCAGCAAAACACTGCTCACCGTTTAGTTCGCCCCTTTAAAAAACGCATGATATCGCAGATCACCGCATTCGTAATCGCGTGAAAATGCGTGAAAACATTTAAGAACTCGGGCGCCCTTGAAAACGCGTTCTAATTGCGTCTTGAAAATATGGTCTCTATCGAGTCCAATCGCTTGCACAACTCTATAGGGAGAGGGCGCCATAAGAAGATATGTACAAAGCTGTACGACATGTACATGTATTTACAATCTTGTGACACGGTGTTTTATATGGTAAAATGTCACACGAAAAAGAGCTACCGTTTATAAAGCCATAACAAGATCAAAACGGTTCAAACTTTCCGGTTTATTCCGCTAACACTTTGAATACTGTGTGGTTTGAACTACCGCGGTTATCCGTTAGTAGTAAATTAGCACAAATTATGAATTAAATGGTTATACCGTTGTTCAGACTAGATTGGTGTACCATGTCTGCGATCTGAGCTCCCCTTCCCCCGAAAGTATGAGAAAGAGACATCAGGTAACATGAGTGCACAATGCGCAGTATCAGATTCAAAATAATAGGACTCTGCTGCCTATAGGGTTTAAAATTTGTAGACTTCAAAATGAGCAGCCCACAATTCACCGGGGCTTGTACACACAGTTGGCGTAGATATAAATGAAGTGAAAAGGGTAATGAAGTCCGTTCAAGTACGTTGGCCAAGAATTGTTTCTAGACAAATTTTTATCGTAAGGAATTCACGGAATAATCATATTTTGAAAGCATGCGCGTGTGAAATGTAAACAGAAGGTTTGGGTGAACCAATCGATGATCGATTATTAATCGGTTCAGACAAATATAAAGAAATGTGCAATTATCTGTGAAACTGTACTCTCTTAAACCAGCCGGCATGTCTTAGTGACTCTACCTGACGAAAAGAAGTTTTTGCCTTTTTATATTTTCCTTTTATCACTAAGATATGCTATTCAAAGTTTCATTTTAATTAATTATAGTAATCAAGAATTAAACCTAAGTCCAGGACATCTACTTGCTGGCCCTCATGAATTATCCCGCGTATCATTTTAACTTCACCACCATGACTTTCATTTTATAACAGTTATGATGACTGCCGACATGCACACTGGTTTAACAGGCCTGCCAGAAAAATTACAGGCCCATATTATTTTTGGTAAAAATAAAAAATAAGTAATTGAAAGCTAAAAATATAATTATTCATGCGGCAGCGGCACCTGATATAAGTTGAGGAAATTATTTCTAAGAGATTCTTGCAAAATTGGCATAGACTTGGAGAATTATGGAGCCTTTTAACACCATACCGCCCATATTTTGCAATGAACATCTCGTTAGAAAACTCTCCTCAAATGCTGTAGACTGGTACCCTGCTCTATTATGGCCCTCAGCCCAGCACAGAGACAGGCGTACAACGCCATCTTAAATCAGCCCAGCACAGAGACAGGCGTACAACGCCATCTTAAGTCCTCCCAGTTGCAACTCCTGACTTACCTGTAGATTGGTTCTAACTCAAGTATGCACGCTCATACCGATTGTCATGGACGTTCACGCGATCCTGGCTGATTCTCCGTGAAGATTTCTTATAAAATTACTTTCTTTAGTTATTTCTAGTTTTCAAATATTTAAAAAATGAGTTGTTGCACAAAAATTGAATGATGGATGTATAGGTAATATGACATACTGAATCTTTGATATTGCACTGTACGTGGCATTGGTTTATTATCAAAATCTATTTATCTAATAATAAATGTCACACGAAATGTACAGCCAACATTTTGCAACTTCTCTGAGCATACGAAATGCTTATTTTTACCATAATATAATACATACTGGAGTTGGAACCAGTCTGCCGGGAGTACTGAAGATAGCGTTGTACGCCCGTCTCAATGACTGGCCTAGAGCAGCGGTGCCATTAGAGAGGGATACCAGTCTACTAATGCTGCAGCTCCCTGCCAGTTCACAGAGGTCAACAGGTCCTCCGTTATCTCATCTACCGTGTCATACTCAGTTATATACGGAGGTTATATGGGAACACAGACTCATAATATGAAGCGCGGAATGTTGTAAAAAATGGAAAAGTAATTTTAGCCTATAACTTAAAGACATTCTGTTAAAAACAATCACGAGTATGATGTAATCGATAGTTGCCTTTCGTAATCGAGCGCTTGAAAGTGGCAGCAAACCGACTGACTTTCGAAAAAAACTCGATGATCGGCCCACCACTAATTCAAGCTGCAAGGGTATATTTTCTTTAGCAAGCTACTATTATAATATCAGCTAACAACAGAATGAATAATTCAGAATTGCCTAATTTGTCTCAAATGAAACGTAAATTGGATTTGAAATAAAAGCGCAGTAAGGCGCTTCCGTTGATAAATGTCAATTTTCTGTACAATAGAAAGCCATCAATGTATTGGGGCGTGTCTGAATTTCTGTTGAAGCCTATCTGCGAATAAGGAAGAAAGGGCGGGGGGGGGGGGGGGGTCGACCATTCTGCACCTTAACTTTAGTACGACTTTTTTCTAATTCACATTTAAATCTTTCTAATAATATTTTGTTTAAATAAAAAAAAAGTTACGGAGACTGGCCCATATTTTCAACTTGAGTTAACCCTATACGTGCTTTAGTTCCTTTAGCGTTCACATTAATCCCTCCGAGGTTAGATTATGACACGGTCCCTAGCTAACACGGGGACAGACGTGCCAGGATTAATAATCTTGGATGAAGCCTCTGTCATCAAACTGCCCACCTGTAAAACACTGTACCAATAGAATCAGGCCTGCATTTTCATTAGCGCCAACTTTTTCGCTTCGCCATGGGACTGTCCCGGAGGTTTGAGGGGCCGTGCTTTCACGGTGGCCCAGTTATTATAGTGTTCACTCACGCACACGTGTATGGTCAGGTTAAACAAATTGCTCTCGTAAATTGTAGGCCTCCTGACTTTTTTCGGGGTCATTTCTCCTGTTTCATTATATCTTCTCTAATTATCCATGAAAGCCACATGGGGATTAATTCAGATATTGGTCGCAGATTAACTTGTCAATCAAGCCTCACAGCCATGTCCTAGCTCTAATTTCATTTACACAAATACTATGCTGAAATTCCAACCGGTTAGCGGGGAAGAGACCATGCTGGTGGTGATAATGGTAGTGTTTCTTTTAAGACTTAAAGCTGGCTAGTCTTAAGCCACGTTAGATGGAGAGAGAGAGAGAGACAGAGAGACAGAGAGACAAAGTCAGAGAGAGAGATTGAAATGTTCAAGCCAAAAATTCAGGCATTCAAAATAAAATAAAACTAGAAATATGGTCTCTGCGTACGTGTATTGTGCCAGAATCCTAATCAAAGAAAATCTTCCAGGTTAAAGTTCAGCTACAGATCAAAGACGTTGTCTTATACCAATATGAGTACATTCATTAGCATTTTGTGCTTCTTAAATAAATTTAAAGGAAATAAATATGTTTTAACCAATGGCTTTGACCCCTCCCCAGGATAAAGAACAGAATAATAGGGATTAATAAAAAAAGTCATATAATACGGAGATTCATGGCTTATATACGTGTTTATATACGTTTTATATAGAGGTCCCCGACAGACCTCACATTACCGCTACCATTTCTGACCGCTCTGTCATTATTGACAAAGAACAATGACACCTTAAACTCATTATTACACATTTAATTTTTTTTCTCTTGGTGTAATTTAAGCGTCCCTAAATACAAATTTTCTCGAGAGCTTAATTGAGGAAATGAAACACTAATGTGGACCCAGTTTCGCATTAACCTAGAAATGGGCTTGGGTCTTTTAACTCACTTATACATCAGAAAGAGAAAGAGAGACGGGTTTTTTTTTTTTTTGGTATATGTATCTCTGCCTACCAATGAATAGCAGCTGTAGTGTCTTTAATACAGTTATATGATAGAATGAATACAATATCGTATCGTCGCTACTTGCTCAATCGTTGGTGTGTGTTTGTGTATATATATATATATATGTATATATTTATATATATATAAATATTATATATATATATATATATATATATATATATATATATATATATATGCTAAACTATAACGAACAATAAAAATGTAGATTTTGTTACAGGTGCTCTTTTTATTGTGTGGCGCGGGCGTAACTCGTGTTGTGGCGCCCTCTCCGTTACAAGTTGGTGTTAATCACGCATACGTGATCTGTTTATATTAGGTTCCGTAACAATTTAAATAATTGATATAAATAGACGGATATGAAGTCCGCCTAATGTTCAATATTTGAAGATATTTGTTTTTACTGTAAATGTAAAAACTGATAATTATAAATAATTATTTATGTTTATACATATAGTTTTTACTTTTCTTACTATATTTTTTATACAACCTAAAAATATACCAAAAGTATAATCAGCATTTTGAAGATGGCTTACTAGACGAGTTATGTTTCGATGCCAGATAATTGATATTGGGCCTTGTTTGACTGTATAACTGTAATCCCCAGGAAACAGGTATTCATTTTTAAATTTGAACTTAATTGACTCACTGTAAGGGGATAAGCATTGTAATTAAGCTAATCCAATATTAATTAGTTGCAATAAGGAAATGTCCATGGCTTCTTTACTGGCACTATCAACTAAGTGAACATTTAAAATTTGACAGTTTTAATTGGTCCGCACTGCATGAAGTGTGTGTGAGAGGGTCAAAAAGACAGAGACAGAGAGCGAGACAGGGAGACAAAGAGAGATAGACAGACACAAACATACAGACAGAGACGGACAGTCAGACGCACACAAACAATTTAAACACATAGAGAGTGCCAATAAGAGAGCCAGAAAGAGAAAAAGAGAGACAAAGTCAGAGAAACATGGACAAAGACAGAGAGGATAAAAATCAAAAAGAGTCCGTAAGAGAGACAGAGAGAGACAGTTTGAGAGACAGAGAGGGCACAACTAGGGGAAGTAATTCATTTTTGAAAAAGTAATCTTTTTTAACTTCTAGACTATTATTTTATGTAACAAAGTCTTTTTTAGCTTCTACAAATTTATTTATGAATAAATGTTGTAATTTTGTGACTGCTAGTTGATGACTGACGGCTGTAATCATCACAAACAGGGGCTCATATAGAAGAGTCGTGTTCGTGATTACGGAATCTTGTTCTCTTAAAGAAAACCTCTCCGTCTGGATTAGAGTAGATGCCGCCCGGGGCTGGCCGCCTTAACGTGTGTCTAGCAAAACGTCTCAAGTCGCGGGTCCTCCGCACAGACGCAGGCGGCTAGTGTATGCCGCTTTATAAGAAAATCAAGCCTTTGGAAAAGTTTGCGGTTTCGTAGATAATTACAATTTCCTTTCAAGCTCGCTTCTTTAGCAAGAAAGGTCAAGGTTTTCTAAAAATACTAGTACATAATGCACGTCTTTGGCAAGCTTTCTCATTGGTTTAATATGTTGTTGCATATATTAACTCCGGAGGTTATATTTTCACCCATGTTTGTTTCTTTTTTTTTGTCAGCAGAATCACGCGCATTCTATAAAAATATAAACATCATCTTTATTTATTTTTATGTATATTATATATGTTGTAAGTATTAATCAAGAAAAGGCAATCGCCAATCCTTAAACTAGGAAAGTGACGTATATGGAAAAATTAAGCATAACTAAAATGCGTATCTTGTATCACTTTGTGCGTATTCGTAATACGCATTGTTCCTGGACAGGCCGACCGATACCAGTCAGCTTTATATATAAGTACGTTTATTGTTTCAGCAGGAAAGTGGAACGCAGATCAGAGCACAGTATTAGACTAGCAATATTTACATTATTTAATTGGAACGTAAATTTATGTTAAGCTTTATTTTTACGTTTACTAACTAAAAAGACACTTCTGTTATAAAACGAGCTTATTTTAGGGGCACACAAAATATGTAATCTTTAATTTTTTCGGGGTTAGGGGGGTTGGAGGTTACTGCCGCCATATTTATATGCGTAAGCGCGCGCGTGATTCTTGGTAATGGCCCCCTTTCTGTGTGTGTCAATTGGTACCACCCTCTCTGAGTATTAAGCCTATATTTTATCCTGGACCAGCCAATCCTAGTTTAAATGCACCGTTACGCCACATACTCTATCCGGGGAGACCAGTCGCGCTAAACACACAACCTGTCATCACAAAGTCGTCTCATGACGTCACCACTCAATACATGTCCCTGTCAAGGCGTGTGTGTATGCCCGATATGAGAGGCCTGGACGCTCTGTAAATCCTTGAAAGTCGGACTCGAGCCGAAACCTGCCGCAGTCAGATTCGAACTAACACCTCCCAATTAATTAAATTCTGTAATCAGATTTAGGTTAACCTACCCGAGCACCGTAAAATGTACAGTGTAACTTGTTTGGATCACCAACTGTCTTATAAGAATACCTGTCTATAAAGACCTCCCTTGAGTGAACCAAAAGTATTTACATTGGTTATAACAGACCTGTTTAATAAGACAACCTGTGAATAAAAACTACTTTTGACCACTCCCACGAGTGGTCTTATTACATAGATTTCACTGTAATTCGAAACTTACAAAACCCTTACGTGTTCACCCCGAAGATAACCGGTCTCGTTTACCATAAATCGTTTGCCAATATGACAACATGACTTTTCCACTCTCAGAAAGGGAGAAAGTGGTGATATATGGTTTAAGAACCCGGTGTGCCCTGTCCGACAGGCCTTAATCTTATAACGGCATTCACCTGGGGTAGGAGAGTAAAATGTATTCTCAGAAACAAAAATACTTCAGCATGACACAAAGGGGGCGGGACTGACCGTTCACCAAAGAAGTTCCATGAGGGAGAATATAAATGATCAGTAACTCACATAGGATAGCATCTGTTGTCCTAAGTCCATCTCTCTCTACTTCCTTGAAATAATCTATGTAACTGCAATCCTTGTTGGCTGAACCCATTGCTGCAAGATAAAAATAAATACATTTAAGTTAGCACATGCAGCTTAATATCAATATCACGTGAAATGTTAAAACAGAAATGTTGGTGAAACAACGATAAACTTGAAATCTGCATTCTAAGGAATGCAAGCCTCCGCGATGCTCTCAAAACCGTGATCATGTTCCGGATCATGTTTAATACCAAAATCGAATCAATTCTCTATTGGCTCATTCCCGAAATGCTTTGAAAATTTCATGAGAATCCGTTCATGATTGCGTGGGTTATATTGTGAACAAACACACATACACACACACTCACTCCTAGAGGAGGCAATGCTTCATAAAGGTTTCTTTCGATATCGTCAGATTATAGAATTCTTAAATGAGAAAAAACTTAAACAAACATATGAAAGCATATGAAAACATCCAAAAACCATATGGACACATATGAAAACATATGAACACATGTTAAAACATATAAAATATATAAAAACATATAAAATATATAAAATACATGAAAACGGAGAACTACTTGTGAAAAATATAAAAACATAAATACATATAAATATATATAAAATATATATGAAATAAATTACATATGAAAGCATGTCAAAATATATGAAAACATTGGAGTACATATGAAACGTGAAAACATATAAAAACATATAAAGCATATGAAAATATGCAACAGATACAACGCCATCAAACAGCTGATAAGTTAAGAAGGTTTTCCCGTTATTGAACAACACATATTCCTAATAATGCATGCTTAACAACTAACAATTAAGGACCAAGAAAAGGAGTATGCAAATATTTGATAGACATTATTTCGAAATTTTTTCTGTCATCATTAAAGGACTGTCAATATGAAAATGAATTAAAGACAGATTAAGGTGAAATGAAATGAAATAATTAAATTAAATTTGCAAATTTTATACGCGTATTTGTTTGTTGTATAACAGTTAAACCGCAATTAATTAATCGCAGAAATGGTAAAACAAACATCCGCATTTAATTAAATGTTGCCTTGAAAAGGGCACATGTTTGTCCTTAAATTAATGAATGCAACCACTTTCTTTTGTCGTTTCTCATCAATTCAACAGAAGCAGACCCAGGGAATAGTTCATGTCAAGTTTTATTAAGTTTAGATCCCTTTATTTTACATTAACATTCCCTTGCTCAGAAAAATAAGAACATGCAAGTTACATATACTTGAAACAAGTCTGACTCCAACATGTTGTGATGTCAGAATATAAGACTCGACTATCAGTGCTGTATATATCATAGACACGCATTTCGGCACTCTGACAACAGAATCTCCGACAAGCGTCAGAGTGCCTTTACATTTTGTATGGAGGTCCGCACTATAAGGCTCTATAAGTATGAAAATATTTTCGTCATTTTGACAACACATCATGGCCTACAGGTACGCTGCCAATTATAAAAAAAAAACAGGCCAATCGATATGTTTGTGTACTTTCTAACAACACCTAGCACGTGCGAGAAAAATTCCGTTTGAACTCAGCTAATCATAACGGTAAATCTATTTGCATGTTTGTTGAATTTCTGACTGCATGAGTACAGGCATGTTCCACACAGGTTCCTTTACGATAGCACACAGCAATGTATCGTTGCCATAGAGATGGATTTACACGTAGGTTTCTAAACTCAAATGTATGCTGTTGTGTTAACGCATCACACGTAGTCTAATGGATTAACGACCGTTTTCCCCGATATTGATGCATTAGGATGGATGGCCGTTGCAGTGCGTTCTCGCCCACAACTTGTGTCACAACTCACGTCCATGCTTACCAGCCCGCTGAGTTGTGTCTTCACGGGTATACAGGCACATAATATAAAGCGATATGACCTCTCATCAGTATAAATTCGGCGGTCATTTTGCTATTATATCAAGTACTGTGTGTATTTCGGTTAATATCTATACTAGCTGTTTGGAATGAAAGATACATATTCCAGACATACTGTAAACGAGAAATAAATTTGATTTTGCTCACAGGAGGAAGATACGAAATTAAACTAGGGCCGTATGTTGGATTAAGAAATAGTCCGTGGTTAGACGGCGAACTAACTTTAATCCGTATGCTGATGGCTGGACAAAAGTAAGTCCGGGTTTAAAACGCGGGATTAGTCCCACAAATTCGGACTTGATTAGGTGGTAGTGTAAGGGTGGACTAACTTCAGAGCAAACAAGAAGAAAGAAAAAATGTCGCTATTTGAAGAACATAATAGCAATGATAAACCGTTTTAATTATCAAAACATGGCTAAAGATATACGAATGGTGAAAATAAAAACACTCGCATCTTGCCTATTTTAGGAAAATCAGTTTGGGGATTCAGAGGCTATTATATTTATCATTGACAAAAGCACTATCATTTCCAAAATATATGTTTTGACAAGTTCTTTTGATTATTTCAAAACGGAAAATATTTAAAGATAGGGGATATTCTGGTCATGAGAAAAGTTTGCTGAATGATACAATAATATGTTTAAACAAAGAGCTGCCATTTCACAATGAGCTAAAATGATGATTACTATTAATGAGCAGTAGTCAATAATAATGGTAACATATGATGGACAGAAATACAGTGATAAACAATATAAAAATGTTCATGACTGCACAAAAAATTATAATTAAAAATAATGAAGTGGGAAGATTTTGTAACACTGAACTTGCCAAGATTTACAGATTGTGATTTATAGATAATATCACATTGTCATATCAGACCTGATTTTCGGATAGAAATGTTAACTTATCTGATATGAAAATTTTTCCATGAAAATAGATCAGTGCTAGGTGTCTAGATTATAATACAATACAACAGCATGTTGATCAAGGTTAGTATTATTCCTACGCTAGGGAGGTTTGCAGGTAGCTTACTGATAGATGTCATGTATATAGGTACTACTGCAGCGGGTGAACTAGAAAATATAGGTCTCATATAGGGGTCTGAGGCGTAAGGTCATTAGAATGCGGAGTATATTAATATTACAGAGCTTTCAGGGACGCGGGGGTAAGCGTCTCTGACGCTCGGAATCTCTTACGGTCGCTCGGTTCTGAGGTTCCAAGCGTCCGATGGTACGCGCGAATTTCTGGCTTGTAGCAGTCACTGACCATAAGCGGCTGCCTCAGATGAACCCGTCAGCTGTGTAAACACCGCGTTGATAACTGAGACTTACATTTCGCTATAAGCAAACATTCATATAATGAAACGATTTCTAATCATATTATATAATAATTACCTAAAATACAGAAAAGATTTAATTGTACATTACCCGACAAAATATCTTCCCCCAGGAACGCTCTAAATTCAGATAAGACTCATTTTTGAATGTGAGTCCCGGACTGTTCAAATTTTCTTCCTATTGAAAGCCCTGTGTTTGTGTGTGTGTATATATATATATATATATATATATATATTTACGTACGCTAAAAAAAATATTTACGAGGGAAAGCTCTGCTAAAAGGGAGCCACGGTTTTCGTCGGAGCTCATTTCTTGAGAAATGTAATAATTTCGGTCCATTAACACAATGTAGGCCTACATCAATACAATGTATATGATTTTCTCGAGTAGGATGGGGGATAAGAAGAAAATTTATACTATTTCCTCCCGCATGAAGAAAAAATATACCATTGCCTTCCACGAACTTTCAGGTATTTGGGTTGGTGTCGGGGGTGTTGGCATTCGCCCCTTCACCCCTCTTAGCTCCCGTGCCTATTTCTTATCATATAATAGGTCGAATACGGCTTGCATACGTTCACGCTCTTTCGACAGCACCGAGAGATACATGAACTGGGTTATAGTATAACCACACAGACAAATTGATCAATTGACTTGCCAGATAGTCGATAACTAAAAATGAAAAGGTCACATAATTTACTGTTGAGGAATATATGCACAATGCGTTATTTAATGAATAAACTGGTGTTAACTGTACTTAACAATTAAATTGCACTTATTTTCGGCCCGGCCAAACTGCAAAATCTCGATTGGCCTTGTACTTGTGCGCACAACACAATTTTAACCCTAAGGTATGGTGAACTCTGCCGACCTGTTTTCTTCAATATGCCTATAAACGCACTTAGTCCGCAGTTTAACCGCAGTTAAAAAATATATCTAGCCCTGAGGGATGGTGAACCTCCTTGACCTTCTTCATTAATATGCATATATCCAGTTAGTACGCAGTTCAACTAGTCTGGAATTAAACCAACGCTCAGCATACCACCGAAAGTTAGTCCACAAAACCCCGACTAACTAAACCGCGGTTTAAGTTAAGCAGCGTACTAATATGCTCAGCATATTTTTACTTTTTGTCAAGCTGCCTTAATACTGTCCATTTATATAAAATATCTTGAAAGCACGTGATACGCACCAAGCAACCGTGTATATTTATGTATAAATATATATATATATATATATATATATATATATATATATATATATATATATTGCATGTGTGGTGTATGTGTATGTGAATGTGTGTGCACGTGTGTATGTGGTTGCTGCTCTACAATACTCCCTATAGCAAAACACCTGAATACGATTTCCAGGAGATGGCATGGTTTAAATAAATCGTCTTTTGTTTTCACCAAGTGACATTTCAGATTACCACCCACACGCGTCACTCGTCTCCCCGGGCAATGGTAGGTCACGTGACTTTTATTGGTCTAGCTGTTTTCTATAACACACAAATGGCAGAGAGGGGACTGACATCATCAGTTAAAGTTTCTGTTTGTAATTTCATCACTTATATTAGGCCTGGTCTCGTTTAGTAGTAATAATTCAGTTAGTGAGGCCGTAAAATGTGTCAGGTCGGCTTCATGTTGAAATATGTGAATACGTTTTACAAAAGCCATTGCTGGAAAACATGGAACATCTGGGAATTCATTCCATAAGAATATAGATTCTCATGAGATTTCATGTTCTTTCATCCGCTTCCTTTCACAATTTTGAACTTGGAAAAAAAAACGTCAAACATCTGTAGGATAAAACTCGATCGTATTTTGCCATTTATTGCCTTCACAAGGAGGTTATACGTTCATGTGTCTGTGTGTGTGTTTGTACACAACTTACGCATTCATGTATGGAAACTCATTAAAGTTTCATGCAGGGCATGCATTTCGGAAATCCCAAAATGAAAATTGAAATTCTATTTTGGTGGCACGTGATCCGGATTAAGGAACGTCATCTAGGAATATTCACTTTACAGTCACATACAGTCACCCTGGGCCGAATAAGTGAATGTAAACACTGGTAGGGGAGCATCCCACGAGAAGGAACCACACATGGCAGCGGCTTGCATTCCTTAGAATGCAGATTTCACCATTGTCACCATTCATATTTTAATACAATTACATATTATATATCAAATCTTTTTTGTATAATTTAAAAATATCGTTCAATGCATGCCGTTTATGTACAGATATTACAACAGTAAATATACGGAATTTATACGTTCGTGAAAACATAAATATATGTGGTCCATCCATAACAAGATGTATAGGACATGCTTGATGTATTAACCACCAAATGAATTCTTTCTCTCCTGAGGCAAGGGCTCAGATCATTTCTCATATGATATCTGTTTTAACTTGCCTGATAAGATCACATAGTTATTACCCTGACCTTTATAGTTAATTACAGACTTACCTATATTAGGGAAGTATTGATTAGGCCGGTAATTATAGCGAATTCCTAAACATGCTATATCTCTCTATATATGTACAGGGGCGGATCCATGATTTAGTAAACGAAGGGGTCAACCAAGGAGGACTTATGACAAAGCCTAAAAAAGGCCCCCAGGTCCGGTAAAAGGGGGGGGGGGTCAAGCCTACAAAAATCGCCCCTAGGGTTGCTTTCCGTTTCCGATGTATAACTTAAGTCACACGAATTAATTTGTTTAAATTTAGATCACCCATCAAAATTCATTTTTTTAAAGGCCTATTCAAATAATTGATGAGTATCATGTGTTTTTAAGAAAGATATTAACTTGAACCTTTTATAAAAAAATAAGCCAAAAGAACGCTGACCCAAGGTACACAGGCGGTCTATCTTATTTATATCCATGTGTTTCATACATTTAGGGTTGCCGCAAAAATGACCATCGATCATAATCTAAACACGTCCAACAAGGACATCTGGCTGAAAATAAGACGAACCAATGGTCGGTAAATGACAAAAGATTGTCTTGTTTCATTTTCTCCCTTGTTTACTGCTTTTAGATTAACAAGCTCATGCACTCAAAGTGGCGTCATAGGAACTTTCCTTTGCAAGAGTTAACTACACTTCATTAGTATTTACCTTCATTAGTCAGAGATCACATTAATGCTGCAATTAAGCAAATGAATATAAGATATGCATTTAATAAGTACGACATTAAAATATGATTGTGATATATGGTCGTTAACCAAAAGTGCCTATTTTGTTAAAGCTATATAATAATGTATGAAACTTGGGAAGTAATGAGAGGGCATGGAAGACCTGGTCCTCGGAGATCTAATCAAAAACAAATTAATGGAACTTTTTAAATCAATATCAGGAGGTCGGTCTCTATTAAAAAGATGGTCCCGACATTTTAAATCCCACAGCCTTGTCACCAACGATATTTTCCTTGTCTGCATTGCTGGGGATCAGGAGAAACCAAAATATAATGAAAATCGTAAATCCTTGACAGTCTGTGTGATGACAATAGCCATGGAAACTGTGGATTCCTTTTGCAATCAAACTGATTGTGCTTGCACGTGTATCAATGTAAACTTTCGTTCCATATTGGATGTATCGTTTCATTGAAATTCTTTACAATGTATTGCGTTTGTTTTCTTCGGTACCCGTTTAATTTATTATATTTTCGAAAGGACATTTCCATTGTTAACTATCTCGGAAAAGGGACGCCCCAGTTTGGGACGCCCTGTTTAGTTAATGAACGGGGTACCCGGTGGATTAAGTATATAAAATAAGATTTTTTTTAAACAACCTTTCTTGGCGATACTGGATAAAATGGCCCATGGGAATATTTACCGGAGTACCAGATCTATTTAATATATATTTTTTTTAAATTAACATTTCTCATTTATGAACAATGAAAATATAATTGGCGACCCTATGTGTAATGGAGCATACAGAGATGTGGTTGAACAGTGATCAAGTTTATGTTTGTCATAATGTAACCAATAATCAATCCCAGACAGCGTGTCCTCTGGCCCTATATCCCGGGCCACTGATCTGGGACGACCTTGCCGTTCAAAAGATCAGCTGTCTTAAGTGATACCTGATTGGAGGGTAACCTTGCAGTCACCAGCAAACCGTTCACCCGGTGCCGGGAGCCAGTTGAAGGAGACTTTGAAGGAGAAGCCATTATAGAGTGTTCTTGAAAGCAGAGTGTTTACGGTAGTGCGTAAGGGGGACGAGTGCAGGGTCCACGTGTTAGTTTCGAAGCTTTTCCAAGAAGACACATTTGCACCCTGTGGGGTTGAGAAATACATATAACAGTGTATGTTATTGGCGCAATCTGGTGCGGAAAAGGTGGACATGCCCCCCCCCCCCCCCCACACTTTTTCTATCCCTAAAATATAAGAGTTATTATTAACAAGAATATATCACAGCGTAACAATGTTTTTCAAATAACAATTAATTGCATTCTTTACGAAATGATTAAAATACCAAAATGAGAGATTTTATGACATGATGGTACCCAGCCAGTAAATGCTAAAATTTAAACCATTCGTGCACTTTTTTTTATATTACAATAGTTAAATCAAAGGATTTTTCTTCTTGTTGTTCTCTCAAATATGAGACTGAGTTTTAAAAATTTACCACACCGCACAAGGGGGGACAATTCGTCCACGCCAATCCACTTCGGCCGACACACACCCTCGGCAGTCGCTCTTCCTTGAAAATGCACCCCCCCCCCAACCACTTAAAGCAATAGTAATATTATTACATTATATTGAGAAAATGGGGGATTGTTAAACATGGTATCCCTCCTCAAAAGGGCCTGTGTGGTGTGTGTGTGTGTGGGGGGGGGGGGGGAATCGAAGTCTCCGTCGCCCCAATATGCGTATGGAAATTCCGTCCCTGTTTTGTTTAGTATATATAAAAGACTGTTTGCTGTTTGAATGGCCTGTAAGACAGAATTGTTCGCGACTACATAGTGGCTTTTATAAATTGTGGACAAAATACAAGTATTCTTGGAATCAGTAAAAACACCCTGGACACAGCATTGTGGCTAAATAGTGTGAAATTGGTCTTGTACCCATAAATCCTACACCGACACTGGCAGAGTTATAAGGACATTCAGAGAAACTTCTAATCAGTTAAACATTGTGGGTCCCAGATCCCTTCATATATATATATATATATATATATATATATATATACACATATATATACATATATATATATAAATATATATATATATATATAAATGAGAGATCATATAGCAATATGCTTTATGCTATATATGTAATTCCAAATAATAGGGCTGCCGGTACAATACGCAAAGCAATACCTTAATTAAATACCCTTTTACGCTACGCTTCATTTTTCTTCCTCCAACGGTGCTATTTCTATTATATTGGATAGATTAAAAGCTACATGTTATATGTCACGTAATCACACATCTCCGTACAATTCGGGGAAAAGGAATCTCATTAGTCCAATTTTCTTTCGTTTATTTGAATTCCCCACGCTTTGACCAAATTAATGTCCTGAATATCACAAAATGATAAAAGAAGAATTAATTAAATGGTAGAAATATGTACACCAGGCGAGACCAGTAGTCATATCCGTCTGCTGTCACTCACACGAGGAGGCTGGTCTTCCACGCACCGACATTTGTATACACGTATACATCATAGGGCTGTTTATGCATCTAGTATAGTTTTATTCTTAAAGCCACTTTAGCAAATATAAAGTAGTTTTCTAAATCGAATGGGTTATAGTTTAGGTTAATTTGTTATTGTTGCCATCGTGTTTCCTAGCATATACCGAATCGACGAGGTGTATTGATAAGAATCGATATACCGGTATAATTAAATTGAAAATACGCAAGTATTTTTTTTTCTTTGAGAGGGTAATCTCAGAGTGTGAAGTCGTTCTTTTATTTTTATTGTAGTTTGATTATATGTCATCATCGAATCCCCCATAAAAATCAAAATATACATAAACTTACATTACAACATTTGGTTATGTGTTACACAAAGAAAACAAGTATTCAATGACGTGCGTCATTTTATAATATGCCAGTTATTTCCCCATATTTTTGTATACAAATAAAGAAGCTTGTTTTTCTCGGCTATCTTGCGTTCTTGACTTACCTTATCTTAAAAATATTGATATACCTGGACCTTACCAGCGTTTTGGTATCCAAATACTATAAATTTATAAAGCAGCAACAGAACATCCAATAGGCTATTGTTAGGAGTATCTTTTTAACACCCAGCATACATATATTCCGCCGTAAATGTCCTAATGTCCAATTCAGCACCTTTTGCTCACATGTACAAGTGCTATGCTCTGACCATGTAATATTAATAAAAAAAAAAGATTTCATAAAGTTTCTTCTAAAACATAACAACAGGCACCTCTATTGAAATTATTTATTCGCCATGTGTAATTTCTAAAATATTATGGAGAATCCTTATGAAATGGAACTGACGTCTTATGTTGTTTTGTATATATATATATATATATATATATATATATATAGAGAGAGAGAGAGAGAGAGAGAGAGAGAGAGAGAGATCATACCAGAACTAAGTAACTTCCCATACAAATTTTTAAACAAATAACCTCTGTTTTCATACTGCTGGTTTCTGTAGGTATCTGTAGGTACTGGCAAATATGGCATGACAAAAGGACTATTCCGACACTCATTCTCTTTTTCGGACTGCGGAAGCACACTGTTAAGGACACCTACATAATCGGTTGCATTTGATTGCCGGAAGTTATTAATAATAAAGGAATTTCATTGTCGGTGTCGTGGGGGATGGTATAACTAAGTGATATAATTTAGGCCCAAAATGCTCGCTGACAAATAAACACCAGCTGTTTCCCAAAATTGTTATAATTTTTCTTGCATATGAACGACCGACCTGACTGTTATTTCTTCTTCTTTTCTTCATACCTGATTAAGTAATTTTCTGTGGTATAACAAGCCTACCAAAGGTCAATGGCCGAAAAGAGAAAGTGCTCAGAAAATGATGAGAAGCCTGCTTTGAACAGGGGAATAAAACCCTAGTTCATCTCCATCGTTTTATTCATCTGAATAAAACTATAAATTTGTGCTTCAAAAACATACGTCTCTCTCTCTCTCTATATATATATATATATATATATATATATATAAATATATATATATATATATATATATATATATATATATATATATAGAATATATATTTTTACGGAACCTAATATCAACAGATGTCAAGGAGATAAAAAAAATCAGATTCTGTAACACTAGGCAGTGTGAAATGTCTAGGGGAATGAACAAAGAAGTCAGTGGATCTTTGTTAACAAATAACCATAATTTATTCCCAAAACAATCCTAACATTACAATACACCAAATCAATACAATTAAACAGCATAACAGCGGTGTAACAACAAATCAATACAATCACACAGTAAAATGGACAATGTGCACAGTACCTGGATACCACCACCATCACAACGATAAGTCCTTTAAAATGTATACTCTCGGAGGATAACAGTCCAATGTAAAGCTCTTGTAAAAATCCAGAAAGCATGCTGAAGACCAAACAAGACCCGTCACAAAATTCAGGAGAAAATCCGAAGAAAATCTATAATTGCCGCACTCATCGGAATAGGTCCCACAAACTGACACACACGCCTCTGTGTCCGCTGGAATCTTCTCTCCTCTCTCTCGGCTCTAAAACACAGGCCCCTATTTAAACTTCTTGCCCCAAGCCGAGAATTTTCCACTTCTTGAACAGTCTAAAGGATCAAACATAAAACACAGTAAACACGCGTTACAGGAATCATCTAGAAGAACATCGCTGTGTCTCTACATACCAGGGTCTACACGTGATCTCACCCCGGCTCGGCCAGGCGAGAAAGCCCAAAGCAAGCATGACAACGAGAGTTCAACCTATATACAGTGAAAATCCTCTAAGCCGGACAGTCGAATGACTTGAGAATTTTGTCCGTATTGTGTTAGAGGAGTCTGACATGTTGCATTAATTCTTTATTGAATGTTACTGGTGTCTTCTGTTTTGATTAACTATATGCTTAATTTGATATGAATAAATTATATTTAAATTATATTCAAAATAAATTAAATATGCATTTGTAATTTGTAAAATATAAATTATGAAAAAAGATAACAACAGTTTTTTTTAGCTCAGCTGACTGAAAGTCAGAGCTAAAGCGATCACCCTTTGTCCGTCGTCTGTCCGGTCGTCCGGCCGTCCGTTAACAGGGCACAAATCATAAAAAAAGGACCTGGAATCTTCAAACTTTAAATCCTGAGAGGTCCATGAAAAATCTCCTCAGGTCTCTGTTTTCCATATTCTCTGAGCTATGGAGCTCGTAAGTACCCTCCAGAATAATCAAAGATTTGATACAAAAGCTCAAGTATCTGAATAACTACTGTATTGATCACCATGATTTTTTGCATGAATATTGATCATGGAGTGTTTCATCAGTTACTGCAAAATGGTGGCGCCACCTATAGTTTTTCTTATTTTTACGAATTTCTTTCTCTATTTTTTTATACTTTCAAAGAAGCTGTCAGCTGTCAACAGGGCACAAATCATAACCGCTGGACCTGGAATCTTCTAACTTTACATCCAGGGAGGTCCATGAAAAGTCTCTGTGGAAACCTGAAATTAGGTCTCTGTTACCCATATCCTCTGAGTTACTGGGCTTCGTAAATACCTGTCAGAATAATTAAAAATTTAATACAAAAGCTGCACTATCTGGACAACTAATGCTTTGATCACCATGATTTCTTGCATGGATATTCATCACAGTGTGTTACATTCATTCCGAATTTTTACGCTTTTTTCCCTCTTTTTTTTGAGACCTTCAAAGAAATGCTCTTCTATTACCAAATCACAAATTGTAGTTATTCCACCTTGAATCTATTTACTTGACATCCTGGGAGATCCATGAAAAATCTCTTTGGAAACCTAAAATTAAGTCTCGGTTACTCATACCCTCTGGGCTATAGGGCTCAGAAGAACCCCCCAGAATAATTAAAAATTTGATACAAAAGCTGCACTATTTTGACAACTACTGCATTGATCACCATGATTCTTTGCATGAATATTGATTATGGATTGTTCCGTCAGTTGCTGCAAACTGGTGGCAACACCTTTATTTTTCTCCTTTTTATTATTTTTTTCTCTATTTTTGATACCTTCAAAGAAGCTGTCATCTATTAACAGGGCACAAATCGTAACTGCTAGATCTGGAATCTTCTTACTTGACATGAAGGGAGGTCCATGAAAAGTCTCTGGGGAAACATGAAATTAGGTCTCTGTTGCCTATTTTCTCTGAGCTGTGGAGCTCGTAAGTACCCCCCAGAATGATAAAAAAATTGATACAAAAGCTTAAGTATGTAAATAATCACTGCCCTGATCTCCATGATTCTTTGCATGAATATTGCTCATGGAGTGTTCCATCAGTTCCTAGTGGCGCCATGTGTGTTTTTCTAATTTTTACTATTTTTTTTCTCTATTTTTGATACTCTCTAAGAAGCTGTCATCTGTTAACAGGGCACAAATCGTAACCGCTGGACCTTGAATCTTCTAACATGACATCTATCATGACATCCCTGAAAAGTGTCTATGGAAATCTGAAATATGGTCTCTGTTACCCATATCCTCCGGGTATGGGGCTCGTAAGTACCCCCCCCCCAGAATAATTACAAATGTGATACAAAAACTCTGCGTTAGTTTTCAGAGAACTCCTATGAGACCCTTGGACCAATCTTTCCGAAACCTAGCATAGATGTTCCTTCACCTATGTTGTTGTGCCTAACAAAGACAGGATGCACCACCAGCAATCCTGTCTGTGCAGTACGAATCTGGGTGTCTTTTAGATAACAGCCCATATCTCAGGAGTGGCTCAATGTATTGTGCTGAAAGGTTGCAAGTCCATAGATTTTTGGATCTCTCCATCTCATAATTCCGACTGGTGGCGCCACCTACAATAAATTTTGCGTAGTGTTCATCTGAGCATTTGCCATCTGTTCGTCTTTGTGTGGCGTCCATTGGTATATTTGCTTTTGGTTAAAATTGCTCATATCTCAGGAATGATTCCAGATATTGGTCTGCAATTTGGCATGTCCATCCATCTTGGAAAGTTTTCTGGTAAACCAGACAGGTGTAGCCACATACTTTCCCGGTTTCGTAGAAAAAATAAATGCCCTTTTCTTAGGTGTGATCTGCCGTATTGGCCTGAATTGGAACATATCCATAGATCTTGGACTCCTCCATCTTATACTTAAACTGGTGGAGCCACCTGCAATCATTTTCCAGTGGCGTCCATCCGTACATGTGCTTTGGGCTCTTTTAAAACAATGGGATTTGACAGGCCTATATATAAAAACTTAACGGTAACATTTTAAGTGCGTATCTGTTCATTGAAAGAGTGATGAACTGCTTTTATCTACAAAAACTGAAAGCCTACAATAGACTAAGTTTATAAGCTTTAGGATATGTATGTTCAGACAGTATTTTAAGAATATAAGAGCATGGGCTCCAACAGAACATAATGTTATATTGAAAAGTATACCTTACACAAGTAAAGTATAACACTGATGTGCACATATCATTTACTGCCGTTTGACCTGGCTTTCCCATTGCCAGAACACAGAATCCGACAAATGATTTTCAGCCTACATTTTTTTCTTCAAAGACCAGATTTAAGGAAATCCATAGCTATAAGATGTTTTGCCCTTCACCTGAATGGACAATTTACGAAACACGCACAAAACGCTATTTATTACCAAAATTATTTCTCCAGATTAATTTCACTAGAAAACCCCCTTAAATATCTGTCCCGGCTGATAAAACAGATGTAAAGTCGTTTGATATTTGATTTTTTCTTCTGTATTCTGGACATGTCTTTATAATTAAACATGATGGATACAGATTGCTTTATCATGGTTTGGACAAAGTTGTTTGATATGATGTTTGATCTGAAGCCATTGTCGTCCAACTTAGACTGGTAAAGACGGTTATAATTTCCAGAAGTTTGAAAGAAACGAATGTCATCCAGACTGGTTCTCCTCTGTTACAATGCTGGATCATATTTAATATTGTTCCTCCTCAAACAAGACCAACCGCTTATCATCCTTTCTATGAGATTAAAAGTACAAGTTTGATGAAAAAAATATGTTGCAACTTAACTTGTAACAACAAGCTCTCAATGCTATCAGTCTTAAGCAGATTAAACATCTAGCAAAATGTCGACTATCGTACCCGTAATGTTACAACCAAAAATAATACATAAACCTACTCGAGTCTACGACAGAAAAATCAATAAAATATTGATACAATAGTTTGCCATCACATATAAATTAAACGGCTTGAATATAAATAAATAGTTGCTTGATAATTTTAATGTTTGATATTTCCCTTTTATTACTGTTTGTGACTTGGGGAACATGTATGACCATAGGTTTGTCCTTGAAATTAATACACTGATCAATATGTAAATGGAAAATGTGCTGACAGTAATTGAGGGAGATTCTTTCATTACATGTATAAACTGTCATATTATTTTGATAATAATACAAGAAAAAACAAACTCGGTTGGTTCGGATCGTTCAGGTATATTTTTCCATTTGAAACCATAGGATACCAATTTAGCTACCGAGTCTGAAAGGTCCTACATGGAAGATATTCCTTTTTTAAGAAGAGTGTATGGTCTAATGGAGACGTTTGCCTTGAAGGAGGAAGAGAATTATCATATGTCAAGAATGATATTGGTATCATTAGCTCTTCAAGGTTGTAATAATAGGAATTAACAGGAGTTCATAGCCTGTTGTAAAGAACAATTGTTTGTGGTTCTGTTGATGTTTCACCATTTCGTCTTTAACACCCTCGTGGGGCCTTCGGCTGTCCTGCGCATCGAAGACGAGGCTATGTCTTCCAATAGGTGGAAACATTTTCATCATGTACTTGGTCATCATAAAAGATCTGAATTAATGTTTATTAATAAAATGGAGGAGAACTGTCTCTGTTTTCTTACTTTACAAAGAGGCGGTATGCATGACCAGGACACACTAGGAGCATATTAAGGAACAAACTTACTAAATTAATTCGTTCCCTTAAATACAATTTAACCACAGAATATTTTTTTTTTCATATAATACATAAATCGTGGGTTATTTCTTCTTAAGGTACATATGAAGTTCTGTGTTTGTTAGTTTTAATAAATTCACGAGGCTGTCATGGTAACCTGCTTAGTCCACATTCTACAAATTGCCGCTTTTGGACTCATTGACGAAAGTTTGTTGTAAAGTGTATATACTTAGGGAAACGCTTATACCGCTACTTTATTATCTCTAACTTTAACCATGAAGTTTTCCTAGCTTTCTTAATATTCGGAAAAGATATACTGTTATATAATTACATGACCTTAGCTGGTGAGCGAAACCAGTAAATCTTACAATTTCCGTTGAATGATACTTCAGGTATTGTGGCGCCACTGAAAAATTAGCACCTATATGTTGACATGTTACCGGTGGTGTATCGGTGGGCCATCTGTTAGATGTGATCACTTTGAATATGGAATGTCCATCATGATTCACAATGTTAAAGAATTGTATAAATTCATAAATAATAAATCTAATAAAATAAAATCCTTCATTTAAGGACACTGGAAGCATGTTGCCAGCCATTACAGGATTGTACGAAAAATTCTACTTTTTCATGTCTATTCTTGAGCAAAGTCGCATAATTATAAATGATAAAAGATCCCGAGACTTTACGTCGTAGGACGGAGCCTAGTGAGGCAAGCTTTGGACATGGGAGCAGAGGCTCTTCGGTTCGAACCCGACTGGGTGCGCACGTTTATGAACGGGAAATCTCGATTGAGCCTCGGAGATTTGCCCTAACGTCAGGTTAGGACTCTTTCTTTTGTCTGACAAATAATAATGAAATTCAGAGGTTTAAAAGAGCATCCTGGAGGTTTGGAATACAACAGACAGCACCACCAGTTAACATCCTTCGAAAAACAAAGAAAAACTAGAATTTTGCATTCTAAGGAATGCAGGCCTCCGCCATGCGTGGGATCCTATGGCGGGACGCTCCCAAAACCGTGTTTGCATTCACTTATTCAGCCCGTATTCCCAGGGTTTATTCGTGCATAAGTGACTGTACATTTGTGAATATTTCTTGATTATGTTCCTGAATCCGGAATTTGAGGCGGATCCACACCAAAATGAAATCGATTCTTCAATGGCCCATTGCCGAAAAGTCCTGAATTTTATGAAATTCCGCTCACGATTGCGTGAGTTATGTTGTGATCTAACACACAAACGCTCACACTAACGGGTATGAACGCATACCCTCTGACGAAGGCAGTATTTATCCACGGGTCTTGTAAAAGTGTTTTGCAGTCACGTTGTCGGGGTAGCGCTATTCTTGATCCAAATGCAGCGGAGTGAAAGAGAAAATGTGATCCATAGAGTCTGTGATAAACAAAACAGGGAAAACTAGTTAAAGGCAAAAGCGGAGATGGAAATGATTTGAAAACATCATTTTCTGCTTTTAAATATCCCGTCGTGCGACGCGATTCATAAATACGAATTCTGTCGTCGTTTTACCCTAAAAACACCAGCTAATTAAGATATCGCATCGGTAATATTGAAAAGAACCAAGAACCCATGAGAACCTAGAATCCATCCAAGCAAAGATAAAGCAAATGATCGTTTCACCTGGGAATATCAACATTACGACTAAGCTGAAATGAATGAAGACAGAAACAGACAATTGTGGCACATGGAAGGGATGTTGACAGCTTTAAAATACTACCGAGCCGTAGTGAACGTGGTGGTGACTGTGTACTCTGGGTGGCGAACGTCGGTTTCCATCACATCGCGCGTCGCTGATAGACACCGACGCCGTGCCGACCCGTATTCCTCCTGCCCTAATCTCAGTGTTGTGTACCCAGCTCTTCCTGATTTCCATTTCAAACAATAAAAGAATCCAGTCCCTTTGTGTGCAGAGCAGTTTCTTTCAAATCAATCCTTATCCGCGTCAGCTGACTACTCAACTATTGTTCTCGTCCTTTCATGTTTTGGGAGGACCCCCCAAAAAGGACCTGTGTTTTGATAAAGAGCGGTAAACTTCAACTGTGCCTAATAAACTCCGGAAGTTTTTATTCTGTCACTTCTGGGCAGCAGTCTCCCTTTTGAAGATTTTGGTTTTTGCTCCTTAAACTGTACATCAGTTTTGTTAAAGAATATACATTAAACTGAAAGTAATATATTTATTTAAGCATTTACTAAATATTTATTTCAACGTGCCTAGATTTAGATCAAATAAATTATCAACGTAAGCAAAGTCTTTTTTTTCATCTTTTATTATCTGCCTCTATTGATTTACCAACTTTACTTGTCAGCGACGTGAGACCTTGTTGTATCTAACTTGGAAGCGTAAGTACCCTTGAGTTGCAGCGAATACCAGTCGTATATTGAATTTAACCCATGAACAACTGCCCTCAAAGCAAAATATAGAAGAAATGTCTGGAATCTAACAAACAAATCTAACAATAAAAGCAACCAATAGACATGTATTTGTTTATTATACGTTATATATATATTATACACATGTGGGTTAATTTGTTGTAAAAATTGGTAACATTAGGTCATTGGCAAGACCAATGTACGCTGATATTAAAACATTCGTGTTGCGATTTATTTGAAGTAAAACACACAGCGGACACAACGCTAAGAAAACTGAAAGTGGCGAGTTGTTCGCAACTGCAAATATACATTATTCAATGATCCTACTTGTGGCATAATATATTAATGATATCCTGTTCTTTCTAGATGACGGACAGATTAAACCCAGCCATTTCGAGGTTACTGTGTCATGGTTCATTCAGGGAAATGTTAAATAATAATAACTGAAACCTTATATAATTAATTAAGTTTTAAGTAGGCCATTAGGTATTATATCATGTACCCCTCTTTTACTTTTATACCAGAATTCTTATAACTTCATGTGTGGTTGTGTATTTTGAATTTTGAATGTTTTCCTGTAGCTTGTGTTTCAAAGCTGTAATTCCCTATTTGTTATAACTTAAAAAGATAATATAAGATCTTTCATGCTTTTTTGTTTAAAAAGGAACTGAAATACCGTCAACAAGGATATTTAGAAATGACAATGTTACATCTCGGTATTATTATTGCATAGAAACAAGTAGTATATATGTATCCATCAGTTGATGTGACGGTATGACGGTGTATAACAATATTGGGGACAAACAACCACGCTTTCCGCTACTTGAATAAAAACATGTAATTAATCCGTAATGCTAATCAGTCGCTATTCAGCTAATTCATTTATAATCGTATTATTGTACGCTACTGTTCAAAGGACTTAGACGCATCAGTGTTTGCAGAAAAAGAGCCTTTTTTTGTACCCAGCCCGCGTGCGACCGTGATTTGAGCCGGGAGTGAGGGCGGGCCGGGATTTCTACCTCTGGCCTGGCACTCTTGTGGCGCCAGTGAATGCGGGGCGGTTGGCGGCCATTAATAATGCAGCAGCAGTTCTGTGCCTTAATAAGGTGAGCAATTAACGGCTGGCGAAAGGTAGTATGATTGAAACAAGCCGGTATCTTTGGAGACCCATTACGACTCCCCCGTGCCCGTATTCTTGAAACAGGAGCCTCGCTACTTTTGGGGTCGACCAGTCACAACCCGTGCCATGGCTAACAACGCACGAGACCCTCGGGTGTCATGTAGGTTATGCTCTCAAATCTCTCTCCAAATTCCCGTATCTCTTTTTGGGTTGGACAAGCCCGCACGTATTGGCAAAATTGTTCTGCTTATTCGGGTATCTGGTCATTTGTTTGCATTATGAACCTTTAATGACACTTATCTGATCCGTACCACTCATTTCTTATTCCTTTCGGAATTATTTTTTATTTTCACATCAATACTTTTAAGGAGGATATATAGTTTCATTGCGATAACTGTGTAGATTCATTCTTGGATGAAGACTATATTCCCTTTTAAAACTATCTCCCTTCTTACTTCATGTTAGGGACTTGCATTTCCGGTAGGCGGCGGTACGCACGCATGTCACGCTGGTCGGCCATACGGAATTATGACCGGCGCCTTGCTCGCAGTACCTGTTTGGCGCGGTATATAGCGCTTTTGCGCATGCTCGGATTTACGCTCCCGAGGCAGCGGAAATCTTGCGCTTTTAAAGAAGCAACTGATTTTCACGCTGCCAGCTTTGACCGTTTATGATATATTTAGACACCAGATGGCGGTTCGTTGTCCGCTGAAATAAACATGCGTATGATGTGACAAGCAGCCAATCAGACGCCAATAAACAAACACTCGACAGGCATCCCGGCTCCGCCCATTGCTGCGCTTCAAGCGCCGCTTGATGAGTTTCCGGTCGAATTTAAATTGCTCCCTCTGCATTCTCGCTTCATCGACATTATGACATTATGACTGTGTTAGCGTACCCATGTATCTGTTGTCTGCAGAACTGAAACCAGCCAGCGAGGTGTGCACGC
The DNA here is from genome assembly GCA_026874595.1 of Sipunculus nudus. NCBI lineage: Eukaryota > Metazoa > Annelida > Sipuncula > Golfingiida > Sipunculidae > Sipunculus > Sipunculus nudus. The sequence continues at coordinate 62,856,915 of CM049307.1, forward strand.
AGCCTTTGTTGTTACGTTTCGTTTGAATTACACCTCACCGGCCGAGCATCCTATGTGCCCAAGGCCCTAAGCAAACCACGTCAGGGGCAATTCTCTTTGAGCCTGTGGCCTGTTCAGACGGTTACGCGGGGCCTTGAGCTGTCACTCAAAACGAAATAAACATGATTGGCTCCGTGTATTCCTCGCTTGGCTTTGTCTTCCAGTACAAGGTCTCATCTGATTGAACAAAAATACAGTGCTCCCCTCTGGTGTAGCAATTCAGGATACGAGGTCATAACAAACAGCGCCTTACGATATAGGTAGAAGCCCTATAGGTAAAGCGCTGTGTAAAGAGCGTAGCTCGGATTTTAATTTCCTGTTTACCGCTCAAAAGAGAAAGTCAAGACGAACTTTAGACTGGTACCCTGCTCTATTATGGCCCTCAGCCAAGCATCTATGATTGGCCTAGAGCAGCGGTGTCATAATAGAGCGGAGTACCAGTCTAGACGAACTTGTGCAGGTAAGTTTTTTTAAATTATATCAATATTTAGCTACCGAAATAGGGGTCGAAACTTTTCATAGTTGATTCAGGCAAAGTTGGGAGTATGATACATCGTTGAGACCGATAGAATTTAGTTAGATGCGGTACGAAAAAACGCGTCGGATTTGTAAACATTGTAATTTATGTCGGCGCAGGTGCTAAACATTTTTTTTTTGGTTAGTGTGGTTTCACTGTCTGGTTACTGTCAGATTGTGGTTTCATCTGCTATCACCCGTCAGAATGACAGCCGATTATTACGTAACCGCCCGGTGTTTGACAGTTCTGTGACGCGTCTGCGGGACGCTTCACGTCGTGTATTTGACAGTGTCAGTGGACAAAAATAATAATAATAGCATTAATGCCATGGTTGATCGTTCGCGTCTTTGTTATTAGTTACTCTGTTACTAAAAGTAATAAGTTTATAGTATATATGCCTGATATTATTATTTTTTTTATTTATAACACTTTGTGTACATACAACGTAGCAGATGTTAAAATATTGTAAACTACCTCCACTGCTCCAGTTAATTTGAAGCTTGGTTAATAAATATAATTCACACACTGAAATATATTGTATTATCTGTTTACTTACTTTTTTATTAAATTATCTGTATTTTATTTCAGGTACATCATGCCTGAGCAGGAGATAGGTACAGCCTGTTCAGCCCCATGGAATAACATACAACAATAAAACATCCTCAGTGTCTGTATATGTATTTATTTATTGAACATGGTAACATTGTGTATATTTTTGTACTATGTTATATATATATTTTTTTTATATTCCGACATTCATTTATGAACCATTGAAATCAGTATTAATATAATTATTCATCTATTTCCTTTATTTTTCTATCATACATATGGACATTTTTTATGTTGATATATGTTTTAAAACTAATGCAATCAAATGAAAACATGCAGCTTAAAGTTCACATGAAATGTATTTTATATGTAAGTATTGGTTATAGCCCAGTGAAATGTGATGCAAGCCGTGAGGTTTGCGAGGCTTGTGTCACATGGCAGGCGAGCCGTTTAGGCGAGCCTGCCATGATTGACACGAGCCAAGCAAATCTCAGGGTTTGCTTTACATTTCATTGGGCTATAACTGATTTGTCCAACATGCCCCGCCTCCTTGGTCGAAGGTCACGCGTGTCATTTTTTCGGCTACCCACCAATTCTTTGCCATATTTGGAAAGTCACCATGCAACTACACTTGCATGGTCACTTTTCATGACAAGCAGATTTGAACGTACAGTTAGAACAAAGGAAAATACGCCGCATGTGGGACAAATATTGCATGGTGACTTTTCAAATATGGCAAAGAACTGATGGGTATCCAAAAATATAACACGCGTGACCTTCGACCAAGGAGGCGGTGCATGTGGGACAAATCAGTTATAGCCCAATGAAATGTAAAGCAAGCCCTGAGATTCGCTTGGCTCGTGTCAATCATGGCACTATTATCAGCCAGTATATCGAAATTGCAGCCACCCACGACGTTAAATATTTTAAATGACAGTTACAACTGAATGATGAAATTTTCTTCTTACTTTCCATGAGATGTGATCCACTCTCACGTTTTCACTCCTGTCTATAAAACCCGATCTTATTGTTACCAAGATAACGCAAATATTACGTAACGGATTTCTACGAAATTATGTGCAGCGGTGGGAGCAGGAAAATTACGATAAGTTTGGTGATGTTTTCTCTTGGCGCGGGTATATATGGTCTACTGTGCACATTTTGTTTTTTAATTTTAAATATGATTACCTGCCGGGGGGATGCTAAAAGAATGATTAAGGAAAGGAGGTGGCCACATATTTAGATATGAACCTAAATTACTTGACGCTAGGGTACAATCCGAAGTCAGGGAGTGACCAGTCTTCAAAAAGAATCATGAATTGCCACAGCCATTTATCACAATATCACAAACTAGAAATCTGCATTCTAAGGAATGCAAGCCTCCGCCATGTGGGATGCTAAAAAATCCGTGTTTGCATTCACTTATTCGGCCCATATTCCCAGGTTCATTCGTGCATCAGTTATTGTACATATGTCAATATTCCTGAAACCCGGTTCAAGTGCCGAATCCACACCCAAATCTAATGTCCTGAATATTTCATGAGATTCAGTTCATGATTTCTGGAAATTATATTGTGATACAAACACACACACGAACGGGGATGAATGTATAGGCCTACCCTCCTTTTGGATTCAATAACAGAAATTTGGTTCTGTTTTCATGGAGTTCGGGACGAAGTGTACCAGTTTAAAATCTCGGAATGCAGAAAGCGTGTAATAGCAAACGCGTCACTCGTTGAACGTTTCTGTGTGACCACGCTGGGGGACCTCTCACTGCAGCAGTAAATACTCTGGTGATTGCCCAATGTCCACCAGAGGTCGCTCCTACCATGGTTCATCACTACCACGATCTAAACGTTTCAAAAAAACCTGTAAATTCTGCCAGAGGAATAAGTATCTCACTGATTTCAAAGTCCGGAATTTCTCCGTCCGTCACCAGGCGTATGCGTTTTCAGCCGCTACAATCGAAACGTGCTATATAGGCTTACATACGCGTATACGCATACGTCCTGCATACGCACATATGGAATGCTACTTTTACTTTGTTTATTTACTTTAATTTTGCGTGTTCTTTTGTTTGAGGGCTAAATTTTGGAGACCTGTTCACGTATCTTCAGCTATTAGTCATATTATTCATCCATATTCACTTGTGTAACAGGCAGGACATGTTTTAAGTTTATGTTTAATCTTTTGGAAAAAATAAATTGAAATATCTAGCCTTTTCGTTTCGATCGCAATCGTTACAAAATGACATCGGTAATAATCATAATAATCTACATTTATACTAATATCGGCATTTTATTGATAATCGAAACCGAACATGTTCCGAAAATCGAAAGGTGCATGCGCCATTGTCAGCATGTCCAATATTGTTTCATAATTATATCTGCCGACATTAATTAAAAAAAAATAACCTTACACGTTACCGATAACCTGCATGTTGTGCATATGTGGTATACATACACCAACATATAACAAATTAATACTCTATAAAATCATAAAACTGTTATCAGCAAGAAAATATCGCTTGATAAGTGGCATCCGGATACACTTACGCGGCCGAGTTTTAAATTGCGATGTAAAGCTTCAGTAGCTCTGACATGGATGATACTTATAAATTGGGACAAACAGTACACAAAGTTTTAAACTGACATTCAATCGGAATTTTTAGCTTATTTTTAAGACTGTTACGTTTTCTCAAATAAATGTAGAATTACATTCGAGTTTTCATATTACCTTTTCAACAGTAACATTATCAGCCCTTTTTCGTAATCTTTATGTGGTCTCATTAACCGCATTTAAATGTATACCAAATCAATAGATATCTATGTAATCTTATTAACTTCTATCAGATTTATAGCAAACATCTATGTAATATTTTTAACTTCCATCAGATTTATACAAAAAAAAATATATGTGACCATCTGAACTGCCATGAGATTTATACAAAAATATCTCTGTGACCTTACTGACTCCCATCAGATTTATACCATAGTATCTATGTGACCTATATAATTTTACCAGATTTATACCTAAATATCAAACTGACCTAATCAGCTCCCATTAGGTTATTCCAAAATATCTCTTACGTTAATCATATTTTTCTAACCTTTGTTTGTAAATATCTGTGTTTTCTTCGAAGGAACTGAATGACCTTTATCCTGAAACCAGTACATTGAAGTGAACAGGGCCCCTCCTTGGCGCTGGTAACGAGCCTCAAACTGTATCGGGCGGGTTGCGACCAGATGAAGACGGTCTTGAGTCGGCCCACCTGATCTCGGCGTTTTCTCTTCACCCCGACAATCGATCGTGCAGTCGATGTAGCTACAGGCCGCCTTGTTCAGTCTGTTCCTGTGTCAGCATTTAGCCTCAGTCACAATTAGTTTCTACACATCCTCAGGTTGCCTGCGTGCCAGGGTTTACTAAGTCCTCTTATAAGCAACAGCTATTTTGTCCCCAATCCACAAGTTAGGTTTGAACCATACCATCTTGCAGGAAGAAGATCCAGTGGTAAATAATAAATTGCGTTCTTTTTCTAGCACGTGAGTAGATGCAGAACAGAGGAATAACTGTATAGCGTCATAATCATTACTTTGTTAAGTAACTATAAAGATCATAGGATACATAATCATTGCATGATATGATATTATATAAACAATATATATATATATATATATATATATATATATATATATATATATATAGTTATATACAAATACACTTATGCATTATGTACATATCAGATATAAATAATCTGAATTGTTTCTTTCCCATTCACTTTGGAAAATATGTACCACTCAATTTTGGACATAATGAGTGACAAAACGTTTATCACCATATGTTTTTGAAAAATGATAATGAGCCAAAATGTAAATCTGTTACCTGGGTCTAATATTGTGCCCTAATTTCTGCTATTAATATCTGTCATATTGGAGTTCTATTGCAAACAAAAACTGACAGGAGTACAAAATAATATTTAAGAAGGTCCACCGACAAAAGCATGTTACCTAAATATAGATACAGATATAAACTCATCACCCCTGTAAGTTTCCCTGAATCAAGAAATCCAGAACAATACAATTTGCATGATACTTGAGAAAGAACCCTGAACGCCGATATGACAGTCAACAGAACTGTAAACAGGCAATAGGATTGGTAAAATAGACAAATATGACATGGCATGATAAATATGCGCATGTCTCTGACGAGAGAATATATACAATTTCCTCCAATCAGTCTCAGATGAGTGTGGCTGTGGGTACTGCATCCGTCAAAGAGTAGTTATATATCTATTCAATTTACACTCTAAAAAAAAGAAGTTTCCCTTGAAGAACGAGGTTAACTGGTCAACGGTTGGGCGTTTTGGTCTCCTGAGATTAGAAGAGTGAATAATATTTCATGAGCTATGAAATGTATGCATAGGTTTATGTATATATTCTTGAGGTTATCTGTCTAGCGACTTACTGTCCAGCCACTTAATATACCTAATTAATCTCTGACTGCCTGCATAATAATTTACATTAACTTTACATTAACCGGGATCATGGCTGACGAAGATGTATGCTGGATTTAAATCAAGAAAATTTTGAATGCCTCATTTATTCGTATAGATATCCTCTTCAGACTGCATTTTCAGTCCGAAGAGAGACCATAACGTAAGAAGACGTCTGTTACTTATTCTTTATTGAAAATGATAGTTGTTGAATGTAATATTAAATGGTTATATATTGGTACTCTTTGTTCTTGAGATGATTATTAGACTACCTAGTGTCCTGTCATTATTTGGCAATACAGTTAAACCTTTCTTAGTGGACACCCCGGTTTTTGACATTCCCTTTTTCTCCTCATTATTATTTATCTTATGGTCATGACCTCCATACAATGATAATCCTATAAAATGGACAGTTTCACCCAGTCCCAAGAGTGCCCATAATACCTATACCTATATATATATATATATATATATATATATATATATATATATATATATATATATATATACAACGTCATATCTGACGATACATATACGGTAATTGCGCATTTAACAATGTATACACCATGTTAGCAAAAAAATGATAACTAAGTCCTAGGGCGAAAACAAAGTACAAAGCGACTTGGGAAGAAATCGGATACTGATGAATATTCCTCTATATATCCCGCTAAAGCTCTACTACTCCTGAACCTATTCATACAGGTTGTCCCTTTGGCGAAACTTGATTTGTTGTTAAATGGCAATTTTGAAGGGCTTTACGTCTTCAACAAGGCCGATTAAGAAGAACCCCTGTGGTTTCATTAAAGTCGTTAACAAGACTGTAAAACATGGAAGCTATCAAATTTTGCATTCTGTATACGTTCCTGAAATTTCTATTGGTAATCTTGAGACATGGCGGCATTCGTGACAGGAATAAAGAGCTTGATGACAAGAATGAAAGGGGTTTAATTTGGTCGTATGAGCCGTGTGTCATCGAGATGAAAGAAGCCCCGTTATCACTCACTGGCTAGATATAAAACATCTTCATTCCAGCCAAGCACATTTAATATGAAATAAGTGGCCTCGCAATCAATATCAGAAACAGGGGCCTTTGTGCTGCCCCTGACATAAATCATTTAATGTAAATACCTTTATGCAACCAGATTATCCCATTCTCGTCAACAGTTAATAAATATAAAGAAATTTTGCAAATGTAATCCGCGAGAAATCAAATGCCTTGCCATCTAACTGCATGGTGGGCCAGTGTCAGTAGAGAACCTGTTAAAGGATTAGAGGGTATATTTTATAGTAAGAATATTTATGAACTGCACAAACCTCTAATCAAGCTTTCCATGTCAGCATAAAATGCGTCAATGCGTCTTAAAGGGCCCACCTAAAAAGCAATTAAAGGCCAAGGGGCTAGGGAATTATAGACAGATGCTTTTCAATTTTAACCATTGCCATTTGATATACGTTTGTATATATAACTTATTTGTATGATATGAAAATTTAGAATTATAAAGAAAAATATGACAAAAATTTATAACTATAACAGAAATATAACACAATGTCTGCAAATATATGTTGTACAGCTTCGATTAAATTCAAATATTTGCCCATAGGTTCAAAATTAAATTTGAGAATTGCACAAATTCAGGACTACAACTGCACAATTTAAATTACAACTGCACAAATAGGGGTCAACCACACGTTAAAATATACGCTGCAGGACTAGGTATTTGGTTTAGAACCACCAGTGCTTTGATACTGACTAGTCAAATTTAATATAGCCATACAAGTTATCAAATTAATAATGAAAATAGTCTACTGTTTGTCGACCAGATGTAAGAAGAGAATCCACTCGTGCATGTGTAGATACATTGGTGTACAAAGTAAACACATATCGGACAAAATGTTTCTTTTACCGAAGCTTCGACATAACTTCCGGTGTAGCATAAATAAACTCCACACCGTAGAATATATTTTAATTGAAGATGATGGGTTAGCTATGAGAAACCTGTGTGAAACACTGACATTGACGTTGGTTCATTTATAAATTAAAAAAAAATAGAGGTAATGGTGCAATGATGATGACAACAACGTCGTGCATTGAAAGTGTCAGAACACAGAGCTGTATATATACCTGTAAGAACTAATTACTGCTGTTATTTACACGATAATAACAGTTCTCGTGTTTAATTAAGTGATATCATAATTCCATGAGACAAGTCAATTAATGTATATGTAAGTACTGTATGTTCCTAACGAAAGGTCAGCATAATTACCAAGAAACACAAGGTGACTTTTACTAAACAAACCGAGAGTATTATTCAGTGATATGTGATACGTTTGACCTGTTTATCCATAGACATATGTATTATACAAGAGTTAAAACAATTTAAACAAGAGCGCTATGTTATCGAAATACATAGATACGGCTCAATTTAATAGCTGGCTATCGTTTTGCCTATTGATGATGTGTTAACTTGTGTGTCCTTTTCAGGAATAAAGCACTAAATTTGTCCTGTTTAACCATAGACATAGGTATTATACATGAGTCAAAACGATTTAAACAAGAGCGCTATTTTATTAAAATAACATTTTGACATTATAGCCCATTTTTGCACTATTTTTGAGAAAGTGTCACATTTAGATCGCTTCGATTTCCTCTACTCAATGAGCATATCAAAACATCCGGTATCACAATTCTACATGCAAAATGTTTAAATTGTGACAGTAACCGAACATAACAAATACTTCCGGCATGAAAACTCTGAATGCAAAATGTTCGAATTGTGAGAGTAACTGTGCACACATGGTCTCGAACAGAGTAAGCAGATGAGAGTCGAAATATGCCGGAAGCAAGGGACAGGCTTGTAAACTGTTTTTATATGTGACTGTTCAGTTTTTACAAATCATAATACCAGTTGGCTAAAGTGTTATCAAGAAATCTGCATTCTAAAGAATGCAAGCCTCCGCCATGTCGGGGTCTCCATTGTAGGGTGCTCCCTATACCGTGTTTGCATTCATTCATTCGGCCCATATTCCCAGATTTATGAATATTCCTTGATTGCGTTCTTTAATGTGGATCATGTTCCAAATGTACACCAAAATCTAATCGGTTCTTCAGTGGCCCCTTCCCGAAATGCCTTGAACACTTCATGAGATCCTGTTAATGATTGCGTGATTTATATTGTGAACAAAACGTACACAAAACACAAACGCACACACACAAATACACGCACGAACGGGAATTAACGCATGCTCATGATTAATGCAATGCCTTAATGGAGGAGGGAAATATACCCGTCATTACACCAGTCATATGCTGCTTCCTCTTATTAGTGCTGCATTCCATTCAGGTGGTGTAAATGGTGTTTTCGAGTGCAAAGACGGATGAACGGGAGACCTACCAACGTATAAGATGTTACGTTTTATACATAGAAATATAATATTATGTTAATATCCTTTTATTGAAAGTGAATGCAGTACTGTAAATTCTGTTCTTTGACAGGTTCTTGTGGTCGTAAACACGTTACTGATTGCGTTATAAACCTTCTGTTATCACTCAGCTGATATTAGTTGTGATTGTATCATTTCCAGATGATGAACTCGGAGTTCCTCCGTACGATTTGCAAAATCGGGTCAGAAGAACCCCTTTGCTTCAAAGGGATGCTTTGAGTGGAGATGGAAGCTTATTATTAAAGGAACACGTTCGTGTGTCAAATACTGGTTACACACATAAGGTCCTGTATTCTACGTATGCGAAAAAAGGTTATAATAATAATAATCATCATCATCATCACCATCATCATCATCATCATCATAATAATGCATTATTTCAACAGTGTAAATCCACCAGTGAAGTGCTCTTAAACGCTTCTCTTTTATGTACAATATAAATGAGGATATTAAGATTACTAAAAGCGTTTTCATAAAAATACAATTGTCACAGATCAGCATAATTATCATGAAGAAGTCTTTTCGCGATTAGGACATTTAAAGGTAACAATACTGCACAAAAACATAGGTTTGCATCATCTTTTTGAACATGATAAGATTATGCGTTAAGCGTAGATCTATTTTGAGCTCCCAAATATGGGTACTGTAACACGTAAGCTCTATTAGCAATTGTTGGCGATTTAGTCGATGGAATACATAACAGTTCTTGAAGCCCGGTCTAAACCTTCTCCCTGGTATGTATATAAGACTGGATCATATACAGGAGATATGCTTGAGCGCGGGGATGTTTCGCCTTGAAAATCAAAATGGCAACCTTGAATTTTATTCGTTGACACACAGGAAGCCAGTGTAGGGCCTGCAAGACAGGTGTAATGTGAACATACCCCATCATCCGCATAGGGTTCGGCCCGCACAGTTTTGAACTTTCTAGAATCTCTGTACCAGGATGAAAAAGATACCCCATAACAAGAGAATTGCCATATTCAAGCTCACTGGGTACAAATGCATGGATCTTATTGATGTAGGTATGCAGCTTTAAATATGGTATTAACATAATGTTCCATACTGAAATGGTAATCCAAGTGTGCTGTGTATCCATCATGATTCAACACGCTGGCCTATCAATGTTCCAAGAGGAATACAAGGAAAACAAGATGGGTTCGAGAGCCGACCTTTAGGGCTCCACAATCAAGATGCGGATTTACAAACCACAATCTCACCTGGCTGTGATGTGTGAGGTAGGAACGAAACCACATGAGTGACAGTAACACCTAGTGCTTTGAACGTTTGCAACCGACGCTGATGACAGACAACATGAGCACATGCTTCTTCTCTCCTATAACATATTGGATATCATTAGGAACACGAACTGTTGCAGTTTCCATTATGTGGTAGGGTCCGACAGGCTGTTATCCTAACAAGCAGTTTGTTGAGCCTTGTGGCTACCACCTTTTCCAAAAAACTCGACACATATCTTTAAACAGTTTTGCCTTTTTGAGGAGTGGAGTGACCAAAGCAGTTTTAAAATCGCCAGTGGAAAATGATGTATTTATGATTTGGATGACACTATATGTGAGCAATTCAGCACATTGTAAAAACTGGATCCAACTAACATTGCTTTCTATCAGATGATGCTATCAACCGTCTTTCTTCGTCATTAGCAGCAGGGGAGAGAGTTGACACAGACGGGACTGCGGTGTCACATAAAAATGGTGTGGCATTAGTCTGGATGGTGGAAGTGTCAACTGTTTGTATTGATATCTTAATGTCCTGTATTTTCCGCACAAAGAAGGATTCTAAGGACTGCCAAAAGCTCAGCAATCGGCTTTCAGGCAAAAACAGCTTTTTTCTCTTTGTCATCTTTGTCAAGTACATTATTCAAAAGCTTCAAGAGCTACTTAGATTCATTTGTGGCATACAGGAATTTTATTCTGGTAGGACTTTATCTTTGATTGTTGTATTAGGGTAGTGAATTGTGTCCTCCTCGTCAGGACAGCCCTGTCTTTCTCCAGAGCCTTTCACTTTGTCTGCGTTCTTTAATAGCAGCCCTGGACTCACTTGTACACCACTAAGCATCTATGCGTATGGTATACGGACGCGAGTCTTGATTTGTACATGGGTATTCATTATCATCTTCCTATCTGAAGTGTAGAGTGAGACAAGATAAGTCAACGAATGGGCATTCAGATCACCAAAGAGTGCAGAATTCGGGATGTTTTTGGCGAAACCACATAGGTTTATTAACTTCAGTTTCATGTATATAAGTGACAGAACGTTGGAATTTGGTGGTTTCGGCATGGTCAACTGAAAGAAAATTGTATAGAGAGACCAGATATCTGACTTGTACATCATTCGACAAATCTACACATGTTCTGATTAGTACGAGGTCAAGTTCATGTCTGCTGCGGTGAATGCCCTGCTTTACCAGTTGGGTATTTCGAAAAAAAATCTGTCAACCTGAGGAATTCCATTGCCTCTCTGTCAGAAGTTTTATTCTCATGAATATTAAAATAACATAAGATTACCAGCTGTTTAGAACAGGATCTGTGCTCTTCCAGGTAGTCACCAAATTCGTTTAGAAACCTCTTGAAAGAAACAGGCGTAAAGGCAATTAAAATGGAAGGTCAAAGGAGACAGTGCCAATAAAGCAATATATTTGACACGTTGAGATGTTATTTAAAAAAAATAAAAAGTAACAGTAAATAGGGTCTGTGGACCTTCTTTTATATATTTAAATGTACATAAGATATACCATTTGTTATCTTTGGTATTTCAATCATTGAATATACTGGATACCTTTCTTCTGAATTGCTCATCCTGATTTAATGACACTGAAACATCTCTTCACTTATAGACTGCGGATTTTGACCCACGGAATACGTGGAACAATAGCTTTTATATAACTGTCAAGATAACCGAGCTGTTCCTGTTATCTTGCTGACAGAAATCTCATTTGGGGACGCGCTTGGTGATACTTAGTGAGAGACGAGAAAGTTTGGCCTCGATCTGGTGTGGTGTTGAAGTGACAGGTTTAAACTAGGTCTTGCTAACTTGCGTTAAAGATGGAACTTGCTGGAAAAGATGCTTTTACTATTGTCATTTCCACAGATGACTGTCCATCTACATTTGACGATTAATCTCTAAAACTTAAATATGGTCATACAAGTTGACACTAAAGCATGAGAGCTTAATATGAGATTATGACAACACAACTACTATGTATAACAGCCCTCTGGATCTTGTACATAAGTGACATGGCGTCTGCAATACGTTGCCGGCCTAACTTTCATAGTTACCTCTTTTTGAATATTTATGATAGTAAACAACCAATCAGCTGCGGAGCGATCCTACTTTTCCGTCTTTTACCTACATTTTTGCCTCATTCCTAAATTTCCTACTTTTCTTGAAAAATCCTACTTTTTCCTATTTTTTACTATTATTACATTTGTGTTTTGTATAATAACATGGAGTGTCCACCAACTGTCAATTACTGTGAAATTTTGTTAATAAATGTTAAATACTCCGAGTGATTTTATAAGCACCATGTGACCTCAGAACTACAGGTACAAGCTTGGCACCACGTACTATATTCTGGGTAATATAATTTTGTAGATTTCACATTCCTCTATCAAGAATGGGCATGAATTATGTTGTTACATGTGTGATTTCAGTACTACTGTTTCAATAATACTTTTCCTCGTATTTTCCAACATTTTTTCCAATATTTCCAGTCCTACTTTTGTCCTGCTTTCCATGAGTGTGTGATTGACAGGCTGTTACCTGTTTTAATTTATTCTAGTTCTTTATCTTTTGCCTCGTTCCGTAACTGCGGCATATTTGTGGGTATTGATATGCTAATTTATGAAACTATATCCAAAATTAAATAGGTTCCCTATGTGGAACAGACCATTAATGTACCCCACGAAAGCCAACCCCCCCCCCCCCCCCCTTCACGCATTCCTCTTCTCCCGGAATTTCACTTACTCTAACAATCATGAAATTCCTGTCACTAGATTTGTTTTAGTATTTATTAAATCTGCTTATTAAATTTGCCAACAATTTCGTCCCCCTCCCGACGCTCAATCCTGGCTACGCCCCTGAAACCGGCTAATGACAGGGAGAGCAATTCTTTGAAAGCTATCATTCAGAGCACGTTAGATAAAATACAAAGCAATGGCAGAAAAAAACATCAAAAACCTGCCCCCAGGCACGCTTCCTTAATCCGCGTGACAGTGCATTTGAGTGCTTCCGTGCGTGCCAGAAACACCCCTTTCCCCTCCCGTTTTTTCATACCAAGATCACCAAAGTAGGGGGAAGCAAACCTGAACACCCGGACCTGAGGTAGGCATGATTGAGGTTCATACTGAAGACGGAACCACCACGGTATCTTTAGGTTGAGGACTGTCCCAGGAGAGACATGGTTCCATTGATTACCCACCAACACCCAGCACGTGGGGCTTAAGACGGAATTTGCTTTCACATATCTGTGTTAGCATCACTCTGGGTCCACATCGCTGACAGGTTTGGTGGCACCAGTACAATCGATTAGTCCTATTAATAGAAGGCTGGTCGAACGGCTTGGTCTCACAATGATAAACAAACTCGACGCCCGACCAAACTCCAAGAGAATTACTGCTAAAGCCCTTCAACAATGTGTCTTTCATTTTGTCACTGTATTGTTAAACAAACCGTAATAAGCGTAACTCTTGTGTCACTTCACCTGAATTAAATCCAAATTTCAGTGGTTTAGTTGACGATATAAACATTTTTCTTGGTTCAACGACAGCCTACAGGCTTGCCCTAATCATGCATTTCAAATATTGTCCCTGGATAATAAACTGTCATTTTCTATTTTTAAGTGATATTTTATTATTAAGCTTTCTGGCTTCTATGTATTTTATTCGCACGGGATTGGAATAATCCACAAGTCATAACCCGCAGTTTACAAGACATTAGTAGCGAATGTTTGCTCTCTAAGGGCGAGTTTTATCTGTGAACCGAGACCTCACATCTCTGTAAAGTCAACGCTTTAACTACCAGTTGCGGAAGTGGTACCCACCCAAAATTTAATTGGTTGAACTAATTAAGTAGTTATTGCTATGCATAGCTTGAATACATAAGTTAATCTCTGTTATAATGTATGGTTGTGGCACTCAATCGGTGTCATGCAACTCCTCTATAGCCACGCCTCAGAAATCTCGTTTTTTTTTGCCAGACTTCCAGTGTATAATCAAACTTAGATGGCTCATAGAATTGTGGTGTTTTGCAATCAGACAACTGGTTTAACCTGAGTGTCTCTGCACAAAAGCTCGTTCTTCATCCTCCTACACTTGTTTAACTTGGTAGGGAGTTTCGGCAGAACAAACAAAGGATATTAATATTTATAGACCATGTTGAATGTCCTGATATAAAGTATAATACTAATTACTATACTACATTTACACTGAGACCCGTGTTGGTCTGATTTGTTTCCTGTTGCAGTTGCATGTCTATACCTTACTGTTAAGCTTAGCATTTATACTGTAGTCCCCGTTTCAGTTAATATATAAATTTTGACAACTTCCACAGTGCAAATAAAGACAGATACTTTAACTGTAAATAATGTAAATAAACATTCTGATCAAAACAAGCTTCCTAGTGTGGAGGCTCCTTAGTTTGGGATGCTCCCCTCCCCGTGTTTGCATTCAGCCTATATTCCAAGGTTAATTCTTGCAAAGGTGACTATACATTTTTGAATATTTCTTAGAGTTCCTGGATACGGATCACGTGCCGGATCCACACCAAAATGTAATCTTTTTTTGTTGGCCCATTCCCGAAATGTCTTGAAAATGTCATGAGATTCCGTGCATGATCGCATGCGTTCTGTTGTAAACAAACACACACACAGACACACATGAACGACGCCTTTTTATGAACGAAGCCTACTCTGCCAATGATTATCTTCACGTAACCACAAGCTAAAGCTGCATAGCAGAAGACGATGGATCAAGGACGGCAACCATGTGCACGTGGTAGCAGCAAGCATGGCTAGGGTATATACACTTATTTTAATCTTAGCTCGGTTTGGTTAAATTTTTATATCCGCGCCGACGGACACTGGTGTATATATATATATATATATATATATATATATATATATATATATATATATATATCAGATTTGATGAAATGAAGTGTGAACCTAGTTGCTGAGCGTTGCCTTAAGACTTTGCAGGTTACCTGTTACACATTTACACAAAATCACTATTCTGTATTATGAAGAAGACTGATAAAACTAAAGACTGATAACCGCTCAAAATTTTGTTTGCAAATGAGGAACAGGTCTTCAGTTATTTTCTTATCTGGGCTCTTGCCTTACTTTGTTAAAAGAATGCTAAAAGGTTATATATAACTGACTCTATATAACGGTAGAAAAATATTTTTGATGTAGCCTAAATTGTAACTACACACCATTAAACCATAATTACGAAACCAGCCAACAGAATCAGACCTGTTTCCAGCTCTTTGTCTATAGCAGGAAGGTAATTAAAATGGCGGCCACATGAATGGAGCACCAAGAATATTAGGGAGGTATTGAACATGGCGAAGGCCCGGCATAGCGAGAGAGGATCCCGCCTCATTAGATTTAAATCACTTTGTGCTGACGCATATGGGTGCTGTTTAAAAAGGGGAAACCCATAAGAGCATCCCACGAGTCTGTGGATCAACAAAGCTGTGAGCATATCCCTCAGAACTGTTTATTCACACGGGCATTATTTTGCTGGATTTGCAGACCCTAAGCATAATAAATATATTGGCTTTGCCTTCTTATGATAAGTATCCATTTACTGTAAAGGTATTGGGCACCCCAATGTTAACATGTCTTTAAAGTTATCATACTTGGTTAAGTTAAGGTATATTTCAAATTTTATTATTTTTTATTGATAAAAAGTTTTAATTGGTCAAACCTTAATATTTGGCTTAATATATTTTTAGACTATTTACTCTTTTAACTGTACACGTTACAAGTCTTACTATGATATTTTCGTATACACTAAACATAAATGTGTAATTTTAGGCGTTTAGTCATGCAAATAAAAAGTTTTAGTTTCAGGTTACACTTTTCGCTGATTAACCTCATATCATGTTTTTCTAAAATAATAATGATAAAATATCTTATATGAAAAAATGAAATATCAAAATTAAGCACGGGGCCTGTATTATCGCGTTCGAAAATGTTCAATGATTGACTGACACAGGGCCCCTCACAGACCAGTCTTCAATTACTCTCTGTGTGTCCAATAAGGTCTATGCGGCAATTAGCCTGATCACATTAAGCTGTCGCTTTACTGAAATCTGCGCTTGCAATTGGCCAATTTCTACAATGATGTACCTAAATCTAATGGTTTAGAGAAGATGACTTATTTCTAGTTCACGCACCACCGCACCAGAAGCAAAAGCACACTAACATAGGACAGAGCATTATATATTCAACGCTATGAAGAACAAGTACAGACAGCCACTCACCTACACATTCTGCGTGTGATTTCTGTCTTACTCTGCCTGCAGATATTGAAATCTAGATAATTCCTGTTACGAAAAGTTCTAATAAAGCCCCTGTGACGGATGTATGATATTGTATATCAACACTACTGTTAGCAAACACAGCAATGTTGACAATCAGAAAAATCATGTACCTGAAGGTGGCTGGTCGCATATGTGCTGAAGTTGACACTTCACTAGTTGCAAAGCACCCTGTGCAAATTTCTTGTTGCCGCCAGATGTCCTTATTGATGTGTCTGCATTATCTACTTATTTTTTAAATCGTGATCCTAACTGTTTTGCCGCAAAAACAATACCACAGGTTAAAAGCGATCTTCTTTACCAACAAACCTAATGCACTATTGGTACTATCAATGCCTCTATCGGAACTTTTCGTTAAAAAAGAGGCGTCCCAAAACCTATAACTCACGCAAGACTGACTCTGAAATATGTGGTAGTGAAACTGTCGCAACTAAATTTTACTGTGTGATTTTAGTCAATTTTCCTGTGTTTCTTATAGTTGGAAGAAAACTGACCTGGCCTTTTTTGTGTTAAACTGACATCCTTTTGAGAGCTGTGACCTCGGACAAATAGGCCATGGTCATGGGAACCGTGAACCCATTCAGAGGAATGGGAACAACGTACTGGACAGGAGTCATCGAAATCATCATATAATGCTCTGTCCTATGTTAGTGTGCTCTTGCTTCTGGTGCGATGGTGCGTGAACTAGAAATAAGTCATCTTCTGTAAACCATTAGATTTAGGTACATCATTGTAGAAATTGGCCAATGGCAATGGCAGATTTCAGGTAAAGCGACAGCTTAATGTGATCAGGCTAATTGCCGCATAGATGGTATAATGGCACAATAGCTTTAAACTAAACACATAACAGGTATTTCTGCATGTAGTTAATATTTATAGGTGGAGATTAGTTAATGTTCGGAAAGATATGCGGATATACACACCTCACGCACCAGTCGTCCCAGGTCTCTTTTTGTTTTTAACCGCTGCTTTGATTGCAAGTTTCTCTGGGTCTCACCACCAGGGCTTCCACAGGGCAAATAATTGTAATCAGACCAATGACAGCGAGGTTTCGCATTATGCACTCCAATCTTTATATCAAATCTTTATATATGACTGCAATTAATAACCGCTACGTGAGGAGTGTAATGCGGATACAGAAATTACTTTATGTGGCGGAGTGTTACAGAAATTCGTAACAAGGTTTGTTACGGAAGACAATTCATCTTTTGCGCATCTTTCTAACTTTCCAAGATCAGGTTGAATCAGCAAAGGAGAAGAATAGGAATCCGTTTAATTAGTATCGTCGTATGATATGTTCCTTTGTTGATAAATTATAGTAACCAACCTGTTACTTATAACGATCGGCGAGCAAGCATGCTCTGTCCTGTATCGGCTTTGTCGGGCGTGATGGATCCAGCCCTTTAATTTATCGTTTTATAATTGTATTTGGGATAAATAGCTTGCCCATGGAGAATCGGTGAGGGCCCGAGGAAAGTGGTCACGCTAATTCTAAATAAGCATTTATAAATGCTCTGTCAATGAATACCAACTATTTGTTATCTATCATACTTAACTCAAGAGCACTTTGTAACACACTGATTCCACCAGCCTAATAATCATATAACGGCTCAAAAAACCGCAGGTCTATTTAAAACCATATATCCCAATAGACCCAAAGCACGGGCCAGCAGTTTTATCGGTTTTCAGTTCATTGTCAACGCAGGTCTGTTAATTAAAGCGTTTACTAGGGCAGCAACAAGTGATGTTTATTGCTGGCTAATGTTTATATAAGGGAGCGATATGAAGCTGTACATCAAATTCCTTCTCGTCCGGGCTGGCTTCATAAATCACTAGAACCGACAAATGTTATAGTTACATGTCAGTTGACAAATTGATTTCACAGTGTTCCGCCTGCACTCTGTTTCTCATGCAGCAATGGATCTGGAAAGGGGCTGCATTGAAGGCTGCTGAATAAAAACTGCTTTTGTACGCAGTGCTGCATAAGCCATCTTTGTTTGGCTGTAACACATTAAACTCTTAGCGGCAAGCCTTCGACCTTGTTTACAAATATTTGTAATATTAGAATTATACCACATATTCGGCTAGGGGTCGAAGGGCATACACAGGTCATATGTCATATATGAAAATTATCACGACATATTGTGATTTAAGTCTAATCCGAGGGTCTTATGTTTTCAGAACTATAACTGGACATCATTATGTACATCTTGTCAACTGCTCTTTCATGTCTATTCTGCCTCTGCCAAAATATGAACGGAATCTCATGAAATTTTATTTAGGGATTTAGGCATTTGGGAAATGAAGAATCCGGATCCGAATTCAACGTCATAAAGGAAAATTTACAAATATACTTACACACGAATGACCTGCGAATATGGGCAGGACCCCCCCCCCTCCCCACACACACACACACATGACTTTTATTTTGCATAATTGTTTAATTACATATATTTGTTCAAATATTAATAAAAAACAAATATGACATACATAGCAATCCGTGCAATAATGTAATATTATAATCTGTACGTGAATCGCAAGACCTGCGTTTGATTATTAAAAGACAACAGTGGAATATTTTGTATGTTGTGCTATGCATGGTAGTTAGAATGTAAACCAAATTGTGCAGGGTGGGGCGAGCTGATTCAAAGAATTTGCTGGGCGGGGTCGGCTGCGGGATGAAATTAGCTGAATAGAGATTTAAGTGCGATTTGAAAATAGAAAACTGATTAATCTAATGTTTATGAATTTATATATTGAGTATATTTAAATATATATATGTATAGGCCTATGTATTTAATGTATATGTATATAAATTGTAATATTACTTTGATACACAGAATGATACAGAGGAAAGGCATCAGCATTGTGAAACACAGCAAAGACAATGATACTAATGCTAAACATGTCACTTAAATTATACTTTAATAACAAAAAAATGATTCTTTACTATTACTCACGGAAGAAAAATATATAAACGTCCTGAGGTCGAGCGCTCGCCGGAAATGACGTAGAAATAGTCAGATAAATGAACAAGGAAGAAGAGGAAGAAAATGAGCCATTGCTTGTGAACATAGGACCAATATTGTCAAAGTTATGAGGGAAATAAGATTTTGACGTGTTTTGACGACCTTGACCTATTTAGAAAATGCACATAAAACTTGCAGAAATCTTTAAGACATGCCACATATGAAGCCTACAAAGTGTTCCAGCAAAAGTGACGACTAAAGAATGTTATATGTAAGACGCATGAACCAGCAAGCAGGAGAAATTAAGACAGCTGACAAATAGACAGACATACCGACAAAGTGACACAAGATTGAGAGCCGATGACTTAAACCAGGTTATCGAGAAGACTCAGAGGAAGAAATTAAGCTAAAGTTTATTTCATTGAGGTTTATAGTTTTGGAGATATGGCTAAAAGTTATATGATTGAGGATTCGAGTGCATCGCCCCCTAACGACCATATTCGGAAAATGAAAAAAAATCATTTCGAGATATTATTGTAAGACATAAGATGTACCAATTTCAAGAGGATTAATGCAAACTTTTGGCCTGTAGAGTGCTATTTCTGAGACGCAAGAACCAGCAAGCAGGCGAATTAGAGGACACATGACAAACAGACAAAAATAGTGACAAAATGACACAAGATTGAGCGCAGATGACTTAACCAGGTTATGGAAAAAAACCCAAGGAAAGAAAATAAGCTATAATTTATGTAATTGAGGTTTATAGTTTTGGAGATAGGGCAGAAAAAAAATGATATGTTGGGGAGGTTCGAATGCAGGGGACCCTAGCGGCCATATCCGGAAATGAAAAATCACTTTCGAGATATTATAACAAGACAGAAAATGTACCATTTTTAAATTATTCCTGCAAAACTGTGGCCGTTTGTATGCTATAAGTAAGACGCAAAAACCAGGAAGCAGACGAAATTTACAACTAAAAGGACAGACTTACTGACAAATTGACACAAGATCAATACCAGGTTTTTGAAAAGGCTCAGAGGAATTTATGATGAAAATTAAAAAGAAAATAAGTTTCTTTATGACCTTTGACCTATATTGACAAAAAAATAGGGTTCTAGTACTTTTGATTGTCTACCAGCAGTGCAAGTTTGAAAGCAATTGCTGCAAAATTGTGGCCTGCAGAGTCGTGACAAACACACACACAAATACACACACAAACAAACAGACATACGCAGTTGACCAACATGCTTGGCGAAACCGAAGATTTCCAGCAACCAATAAAACACGTATAAATAATCTATTGCAGTTAATATTATTTTAAATACAATTTACGTGGCTAAAGATACTTTCTTTTAGAGGTATATTACACGTTGTTCATAACAACACTTGTAGGTTGAAACTAAATCCATAAAGTCATCTGTTTAGCTTAAACCTTTTCATATTAGGTAGAGCTGTCCGGATCGGTCCGTACTAGGGATAAATCTTCCGGTATTTTGAGTAAGCTAGTAGTACTGATAATGTATAACAACATAGCAGGCATTTATCTGTAATGATGCCCATGCACCTGTAGGTGAGACAGATATAGGTTTCGAAACACTGATCTTCATACATACATACATACATACATACATACATACATACATACATACATACATATATATCTCAGTTTATGAGTTACAGTTGACGTAGAAAATTACAGGTAACTGTTGCCTAACACAGGCACCCAGCTATTCCTAAAGCATATATGTGTATGTATGAAGATAAGTTTTCCCAAACCTGTATCTGCATTGGCTACAGGTGAGCGTCATTACAGATAAATGCGTGCTCTCCCTCTCTCTGTCTCTGTCTGTCTATATATATATATATATATATATATATATATATATATATATATATATATATATATTCAAAGAGAGATGTAATTATTATTAATGCGCACCTGCATTTATTAACTGATTCGAATACAGTGGTTGACACTGCTGGCACAACGTCTCCTAGACATTGGTAAGTTGGTATACCGCTGTTTGATCATTGGATATAAAATCATAGAAAGTTAAACTCACTTCAAGACATTAGCAGGCCAGTAAATCAAGACAGAACAAATTGTCACAGCAATGTCTGTAACAGAGACGTCTATGACAACGATAGAGGAACGTTTTTATACTACAACCTTGTAAAAGATGATCATTACGGCAGGAAGGTTCTGCCGACAGACATTTGATTTGCTGTGACCTGCTCCGGTTCACGCTCTCCATAGGTGTTCATGTCAACACTCATACATGAACATTAACGGAAATTAAAATGTGTTCTGTTGATTATCTAGCCATTCAGATCACGTCAAACGACCCCTGTCACCATTATATATCTGAGAGCACACATAAAAAAACATTCTAGTTGTTGGTTGCTCCTATTGTTTAAGTCTCCTTTTTTGTTTTGTTTTTGTTTCTTTTTTTTTGGGGGGGGGCACTATTTTATTGGTATTATTATTTCTTAATATTGTTCTAGCCTAATAACTTCACAGAAATAATCACATGTACAAAAATATAAATATTTTATTCATTAAGGTCTCATATAAAATGGATTAAACTTTCTGGTCTTCTTGTTCACAGCTTCTAGAATTATTTTTTCAGCTGACCACATTCTAGGCATTTCCAAAAAAATGTAGTATCGCCCGCTCGTACAATATAAGAGTGGGGTCCCAGTCTAAATCCCATATATAACCCACGGCTTCTTCTCTATGTAAAAATTTGGATTCTTAGTAAAATTGTGGGTATGTAGTGTATTTGAGCATCATATCGATGCTACAACCTTTCAGAAGTTTCATACATCATCCAAAGACAACGCAAAGGTAATTATTTTATGGTGACACTGCTAAAATCACTTATACGATTCAAAAGGGTCCCCCTATTTGGAATCATACACGGTTTATACAGTAGGGCCGAACTCAAGACGTTAGTGAAGAGGGGCAGAGCGAATCGGAATAAAGCGGCTTGGGACGAGACAAGGAAAACCCGTGTCATCAACTGCGTTTCTAAGCAACACAAACCAGGGGGCGTGGCCTATAGTCACATGACTTGATCTCCTCATGTCTGGTCCCGTGTCTGCACATGGATGTCAGCAACATGAATGTCAGCTGTTGCTTTGACAAGCGTGTCATGAGTTATCAAGCCGCTCCCCCCCCCCCCCCCCCCGAATCCTTCATAGCAGGTGGTTACGATTGACATCTTAGTTGGTGGCCTTCAAGATGATGTTCCTATAAACGGACAAACAATTGTGACGTAACTGGCTTTTAATGTGCCTTCACTGGCAATCAACGAGTTGGGTAAACAGCAAACCGTTAAACGATTTTTTCTCATACTACCTTAAGCAGAACGGTGTACGATTTGGTTGTGTGGTATAAGCACAATATGCGTATTTAATCTAAATAAACTGATTAATCATTAATATCCATGTATTAATTGAACTATCCCTTAAAAAATTCTTATCTTCTCCCTAAGCCTGACACCATGACGTTATATTGAAATATTTAAAGTTACTTAATGAATTTGTGTTTCCTGGGTCTTAAATTACACAGCGGAACTGACACTTTTTTTACCGCGTCACTGTTAAAATACTGAATAGGTTAGCTTCCATGTGGTTTAAAGCCGGAAAACATGATTCGACTCAACTGCACAAATATGTCTAGAAAAACTGGTCTATAAGGTGTGTGGGCCATCTCCTACTTGATTGTGGGCATCTGATTGGCGGATATCAAAAACCACCTTATGTCAATAGTTAAAGCCAGCTATTCACCCACCTTATCTGAAGATTTTTTTTGGTGATTTCTAATTTAATTTCCGTATACAGTAACGAACGATATGTAATTCCTGTTAGGAACAGTTCTTGTACCGCCTCTGTGACAGATGTACATGGTCTTGTTTGTCTACAAACTGTTAGTAAACACAGTACATGGGTCCATGTTAACAAACAAAAAATTTATGTAACCTACGGTGGTTGGTTGCACATGTGCCGAAGTTGAAGGTTCCCTAGCTTCAAAATGCCCTGTGCAAAAACTCTGGTTCGTCTGACTGGCCGCCAGATGTCCTTGATGTGTTTGGGCAATTATGTGCGTCTGTGTATGGTGCCATCTTAATTAAAAAGGTTCAAGGGATCATCTTTTGTTTATACCTATCAGATATTGGAATAGGCCCTTTAGGCACAACCTATGCTATCAGAAAAATCTTTAATGATACTGGCATATAATATAATAATATCCGGATATAATTTTTATTTCCAGCAAATATACAACATGTATAACTGTGAATGATCTATATTATAACTGACGGTGGTCCAACTGGACTTTTGTCACGGAAGTCCTCTGTGTCCACACACAATGCGCGATGTTTTGGGCTTGAACTGTCGGAAATGATGATGCAAAGTGTGTCCTTAGGGAGTCATTTTCCTTATTTTTTCCCGAAAATCCAGAAATATTTCACATTTTTCGTTTGGCGTTGTCGTAGCGCCACCTGTCGGCAACTACAAATTATCTTTGATATGTTGTTCCTATTGCCGGTGCAACAAAATGTTTACCTGTCACGGTTGTGTTGTTAGGTTTTCTATTAATATTGAAATAGGTAAGCCTATATTCGTTATAATATAGCGTCTCGTATTTTGGATGAAACTACACCTTTTTCAAGTGTAAATTTATGAAGTTGTATACTAAGCTAGTACTTACAAACAATGGAATGCAAATTATTTTCAAGATAAAATTTGCAGCTAAAAAGCAATGAAATAGCTATTTTGCAACCATGAGGTTGAGAAATTTGCAATGTTGCAAGTATGATCTTTGAGGAAACAGGGACAGTTATTCTGACTCCCGTTGGGAATTTTGAGTGGGTTGCCTGTTAGATATCGCTGAACCGCAGGATCTAAGTTTCTCGGTTCGAATCAGTTACAATTACAAAGGAAACGTGCTTTGAACTTTTAAAATGGCCATAGGGACTATTTTAAGTCTAAATAATATGAAGAAATGAATATAATTAGAATGGCACTCTGTAGTGCGCATACCTCCTCCATAACTAAACAATCCATCTGTATCAGCTCATTTATTTAGATCCGCGCTAACGTTTAATGTATAGTATTCTAAACACATAAAAAAACAAGAATGACAACATCCTTAGCGGATGCGATATCAAGCTTCAAATGTCACATATCATAACTTGTCATACATATTTCACCAGCCTCATTTATAAAATAGTGATAATGACAGACCTTGAATTATAACATCATAATTCGTTTCACGTAGTCTTTGTCCCACAACAGGCAGAATTGACTGGGTGGATTCGATTGCAACACGAGAAATCCAAAAAAGATAACGTACTTTATGCGAAAAGATTTAAAACTTGAAAGACCTTGTCAAACCTTGTTAGTTTTCTTTAATGTTTTAACGACCCAGCAAATCTTATTGTTTGTCTTTCCTGAAGCCCTGATTTTAATCATTTGATTCATTAGGCTCTGTCCATGTTTTGTTTGATGCCTCTGAGAAGGTCCGCGTCATCTATCAAGCCCTCAGTCTGTTAGCACGCCTCTCTAATAAGTTTACACATCCGTCATCCGGGGCCTGCCTCCTCATCACTCAACATGTCTCCCCGCCCATTAGCTTTAATATCTGATTAAATACCCAGAATCTCAAAAACCCGACCCTATACACAGTTCTGGCGGGTTGATCCAGATATCCACAGCGTTCTACAAACAGTGAAACCTCGCCTTATGACAACCACCCGCAAGTGGTTAAGCCGACCTTATATATACCGATCGTTTTTTACCGATCTGTTCTATATAAACGGCCGGAAAAATAGCGTTGCAAATAGCGTTGAAGTCTCGCCGGCCTGTGTAAGCCCGCACATATACCGATTTATCTGATTTCGTCTCCTAGGTTACTACTGTTGTCATGAATGATGGCAGAAAGAAAGGAAGGAAATTTTGTTTCGGTTCCGTACCGAATTTTCTGGCTGGATAAAAATCGGCCAGAAAATCCATGAAATTGTCAAATATTTTAACAGAGGATTTCCGGGTTAAAAACAAATAATAATCGGGTCGACAGCACCCGTGCATCTACCAAATCTACTGATGTTAAGCCGGCCTCCCATCTGCCTTATTTTTACCGGACTTTTTTTAACCGGCCGGAAAAATCTACAAATCTCGCCGGTCGGTGAGTGCCCGCACATCTGGCGATTTTTCCTGCAGATCATCAGAATTTTCGGGTCATTTTGATCATTTCTGATTTCGTCTCCAGGATTTTTATTGGCGTCAGAAAAGAAAAAAAGAAGGAAAGGAAAGCTGTTAAACAGCGGTTTTTTTCGGTTCCATCATCACATAAAAATCGGCCGGAAAAATCGGTAAATGGGAGGACTGCTTTAAAGACCGGTAAGAATCGATTAGACAAAAATCGGTAATTGAAAGGCCGACTTTGTGTTGTCAAGGTCAAGTTGTGAATATATATGTAGACATATTGGCCATAATTAGTTCATCACTTTAATGGCCCTTTTTATTACAAAACCCTGCGGTATACTCTTCATATTCATGAGAGCCTAATGGCATTTTGCCTCTCTGCCGGGACGACCGCTTTATAACCAAACAGCATGAAAAGTTTAATTTCTCGCAAGGGGGCTCCGTAATAATCAATCCTGAAAAGAAATCTCACGTGACCTTTTATTTGGACATTTAATTCCATATGCCAGGGCAAGGTTAGATAAATAATGGAGAACGGTTTGTCCGGTAACACAGCGCGGCGCTGCCGCAGTGGTCCCGTGGGACTTCGGGTGTACACAAAGCGGTTGCAGCCTCCTGCCGAAAGTGGATGGGTGGTGGGCGACACTCGGACCAGTCCCGTTTGGCACTGCATAATGACAGGCTAAATAGGTAAGTCGCGTGTCAGAGGCACCAGGGTCTTACTCAATGAATTACAACGAAGTCGGGCGTCAGAATAAAACACAGTTTGGGAGAGCAATGAACACATCTATCGCTTCGATCCCTTTGACTGTTCTCCTCATGGACCCCCGGGGGCACTCTATACATGGGGCTGCTTTTTAGCTAAAACGGGAGTTAGGACTGCGAAAAAAATATGCTTACCTCTTTGAATTTGTATTGCATGGCCTGATCAAATCCGCTATGTTCTGTTGTTTGGCAAGCGAACGAGAAAAAAATATAGGACGAAGTGAATTTACACTTTAAAATTTAAAATACAATCAACAAACGGATAAATGCTGATAATGATGTCAGGATGGCAGATACTCAAGCATTTCTTATTTCCTATACTTGTTTTCTTACAGTCCAATTTACAATACTTCTTTTTGAAAAACCTTCTTTCCTACTTTTCTTGCTCTTTTGTTTTGCATTGTGACCTGTAGTTTCAAAATGCTATGCATTGCCGTGAAAGTCACATCCATGTGACTCAATCACCTTAAAAAGAGCAAAAAAAAAAATGCAAATTTCTCAGGGCCTTGCATCTTTTCTACGTGCATTTTCTTTTGCAGGTATTTCATTTTTCGTGGTTCAAATGGGAAAGTAAATACGCTTGTATTCGAGAGCTAGAGAAGAAATGCAAGAAAATAATTATCTGATATTATGTACATTCATTTATCATAAATGAGCATAAATAGTATTGTTGATAAATATGTCTGTTTAAAACCGATGCCTTCTGTAATATACGTTCTTTTGAATTCCATAGCCACTCCTAATGTGCATATATTTTTCATTTAATAGTGATAAATTATTTTATTAAAGGTTTTATTATTTTAGTATATAAAGACTGCAAATAAGTTGAAAGCCGTTAAACGAGAGGATTTTCTTGGAGAAGACATTAAATGAATGTCAACACAGTTTATAAAATTTTGTGCTTGCGGTTGCACCTTCAAAAATTGATTCCAGCGGAAATATATTTTTGACTTTTGTAAATAATACAACAATAGTATATTATATTATTGTATATAACAGAATATATTGGTAATATTTATACTATTTATATTTATCAATAACAAATAATTATTTCATTAGGGCTGCGATCACAATTCCATGTGGGCACAATCAACTGTTCACTTACATGTCTTCTGATAAATTGTGATTACAGTCTCAAATCCTTACTTGCATTTGAGGGCATAAATGTACATTTTAGAGGGGATTTTAATCAAAGGTTATTTTACCATCTTTAACGAAGAATTTCAACAATTCTTTAATAAAAGAGAAATATGTACTTATTTAAAAATACAGCTTATTTGGTTTGATTATCAATATATTGAATATTATAATTACCAAAAGTGGTCAAATATAGCTTGTACAATGCAGCATTTTCTTTGCGAAGTAATCAACATCGTGATTAACGTTATGGAAGAAGGTGAAAGTTTGAGCCGATAAATTCAACTTGGGAGACAAAATGCCTCTCGAACAACACCTCCTCTCATTATATAATCCTTATTTTTCTCAAATTAAACATCTCCTCTGTATTGTAGAATATTACCTTTGATTATAATTTGCGGTAAAGGTTGTAAAAACGCCTTTGAAAAACATATACCTATATGAAGAGTGTTTAACATACAATACCAATTGCCCACTTTACTAATTTACTACTTCAAAACGGTGTCTCTTCAACAAAGACAATCTTCAGTCTTAAGTAAAAGGTTATTAGGCACAAAATGTTCAATGATATAGTGTAGCGATGAAAGGCCGACAGAACACAATACAGAACTGACCATCCGTTTGGTCTGCGGCGATGCAACTTCCCGCCACTCTTGTTGTATGGCGGCATCTAGCAAGTCGATGGGGAAATTAGCACCCAGCGTGGGTCAGGGGGACCAGTGATAAACGTCCAGGCAGCACGCGGCCTCATCGCGCCAGACACATGGAAGTGAAAAACTCAAATAACAGATTTACCCGCGGCCTGGATGAGTTAATAACGACCACCGGCCCAAAGACAATGCCCACACGCAAGCACCGAGTTGCACAATGCAATTTTCACCGAAAGAAGAGCTTATTGAAATATTCATACGTTGGCTGAAGGTCCTGGCACATGCCCCCTGGGGCTTTATTAGTTAGCTGGTGGAGACAGCCGGCAGAGCCTCTGTCACCTGGTCGTTCTGTATTGGCTGTATGAGGTAGCTCTCTGTCACCTCATGGTTGGGATATATGTAAAGACGTGGGACTTGAGCGCGTCGACCTAGATATGGTAGGGCCGATATCTCTTGTGAAAGCCGCGGGTCAATAAGTTATAAAAACATGATTTGGATTACATAAATAAAATATATACCCTGTCGAGTCTGCAGTTACTGCCGATAAGGAAACGCAATGGCTCTGTCGGAAGGCGGAAGACGAACCTAAACAAGCCTCTTTCAGAAAATCTACCAAAGGACTTAACAGGACGTTTTACTTGCATGTCCTGATTTTTCTCATAACTTGTAATCGCTGAACAGACGTTATCATGCATGCCCTGATCATGAACTGTCTCCAGACATCACAAGAGATCACAGGCCATATACCCGTGCAATGGTGATTTCATTGGTCATCACCATATCTGTGTAAGCAGTTTGTTTTGGCGGTAGACTATAGGCATTTTCTTTGTGCCCGGCGTGGCCATCTAGGACAATCTACATTGCTGTTGTGCCGGTGACTGGCGGTTTTACAGTACTCTGTGGACAAAGATGATGTGCACCTAGTGCCATGAGAGCCTTCACTGATAAACCAGTCGGCATGACGTCCAATGTGACCCCCGTGTTGTGCAGGGATTTTTGCCCTTCATGACCGCCATCAGTCCGCATTCAGGTCACGCTTGGCCAACGCAGTCAGTCCGTTTTCTGTTTACATGTTCCCATTTCGGTATCAAAATCTGGTCCCAAATCTGACTTGGCATTATGGCTATCAGTAAAAGCCATCTTGTATTTAGTCTCATTTATTCTTCTTTTTTAAAGGATACTCAATGTCTGTTGTTAATCAGTTTCCATTGTTAACGCCAGGTCGCCCCTACATACACGTTTAATGACGATTAACGTTATCCGTTCATCACGTGAAAGCATGAAAACCAATAAATAATATACCATTGTTTGGTATCTTTTTACTGTGTCATCGTGGACGCGACTCCTCGTTGTTACCCTCTCCCCAAAAAAACGCAAGACGAACACATAATTCATGTATTAAATAAGGAACTAATTTTACGGAGAGGGATAAAAATAAAGGAATTTAACTCCCTGTACTGACTGAATTGCACAGATTATTTCGGAATCCTATTCAGGCTTAATGCACACGGCACGTAATTAACCCTCAGTAGTGAGGGGCTGGAAAATAGAGAATGAGAGTTTTCCCGGCAAACTATATAAGCTTGGAATCTAGCTGCTTCTTGGAATAACGTTGCTTCCGATCAGAATAATACTTGATCTGCTTTGAGGATATTCTAATGTCATTGTAATTTGTATCTAAGCGTTTTCATGAGACGTCATATATTGGCAACGAGTATTTCGTTTCCTTCCACGACAGAGCAAAGTTGTACAGTGACTAACAGTAATGTGACGCTGAGAGATTTGTGACATAAATTAAGCGAATATCGTCCTTAGAAGAAAGACACAAATGGAAAAATCAATAGTTCCCTTGCTTTAGTTCACGACAGTATCATTAATACCATTAGCGTGGGCCTCACAGTTAGTCCGTCAACGGCAGCTGCTATCTACCACCATTCCCAACACACAACTTGTATATATTATCTCTCCCTCACAGCGGTGTGTGCGCCTTAAAAAAAACAAGGATCAGATGTGGTACCAGCAAAAATTACCGGTACCGGCAATTTCTCTCTAGATTTATTATCCAAGCATTTAAGCCTGTGCATTAACACACGCAGAATGTTAATGAACGACTAGAAAACGTTGATTACTGTTTTCTTCAAATATATGCTATTACTTTTCCATGTATCACCATATATATTAAATAAATCATTACTACTGATTGAAATTGTTGATGAGTTCGTTTCAAATGTTCAAAAATCAGTGCATACATAGATGTTCAAAATCAGTTATAATTCAAACAAGCTGAAAGACATGTTAGAAAAGTATATCATTAGATACGCCGCTAATCCCTGCACATTTGCCTGAAATGAGAAGATAA
Source organism: Sipunculus nudus (assembly GCA_026874595.1). Classification (NCBI taxonomy): domain Eukaryota; kingdom Metazoa; phylum Annelida; class Sipuncula; order Golfingiida; family Sipunculidae; genus Sipunculus; species Sipunculus nudus. Next base: position 62,887,606 of record CM049307.1, read on the forward strand.
AATCGATTTTTTTTCAGGTTTCGGTCAAATTTCGGTTCTTATTTTTTTTAAATTTCGGATCAAATGTTCGCATAAACAATTTTCTTGTGTATTTTAATGGGAAACCAACAAGTGCTTTTTCTGTCATTTTGGTTTTACATGCTGGTCTTATCACCATTTTATCACCCCTTGTATAGAAAGATATATCCCACTAAATCATATTTCATTTGAAAAATTGTGTCATAATAAGAATTATGTGGATTATCAATTTTCAACGAGTTTAAAATATCCAGCTGCATCAAATAAGCAGCAGACTCAGGACTGGCATGTCATGCTAATGATTTATAATGATAAAAAAATTAAAAGAAACAGGCAACGACATGTGCGTCGTTTTTCGTATATTTTAAATAGGAAGATGTGCTTATGTACAGGCTTTATTTGTAATACACTCGCTAATAAAGTTAATTTTCGTTTTGACAGGCCTTTGACATTATTTATTATAAACATCCATTTTTTATATAAAGTACCCAAAAGGATTAGTTCATAGTATACGTCAGAAAGGGGAACTTTTTTTATAAACCCATATAAATACAGAAATATCACATTGTCCCAATATATATATATATATTACAACCAAGTATAAGAATGAAAAATAAAGTTGTCAGTATAGGCTGATTCTAACAAAGAAGCAGAATGTGGTATATGTTTGTATTGGCCTTGGTAACACACCTTGTAAAACTTTGCGCAATGTAAAATATGGGTGGGGTCATTCAAAAGGATTTATTTCTCATCTGATAATGCTGATTCACCAAGCAGAAAGGCAGAAATGTAACAAAAGTTTTTTTTTAAATTTTTTTTGTTGGAGGTAACCTCCTCCATTTTTTTTAATGCTGGCTTAACTCATTCTTAACTAAGTATGTACATCTGCAGAGTTTCCATTTCGGTTTGAGACTACTTGACAGGGCGATAGCACTCGCTTCCTATCATTTTATATCCTGGTATCACCCAGGCCCGGTGTCTACCGCACCTGCGGGTCCTGGGTGTTTAATCATCCCCATTGCTGGGTCATAACACCAGGAACCCCCCAAAGACGCATGTGAGTGATTCACGGATGTAGGCCATTAAGCCTGCAAAGCGCTCACCCTGGGTGGGGGCCGACCGTGAAAAACCTCACCGCCTCGGCTGAGATTCGAACCCACGATCTCCCGGCTTTGAGTCCTGCGCTCTACCCCTGAGCAACAGAAGCCGGTCAATGTAACAAACGTTTATCATTCTCCAACTAACATGTTTTATTGAAGTGTAAGTGTAAGTGATTGGCAGGGATCACGATTACATTGATCATCCCTTCCTGCTAAAAAAATGCGGATATGTACCCCCATCCCGTGTATTGACCCCCCTGTATTTAGGTATAACGACATAAAGAGGGACCTTCTTTTGTTCTTTCTGAAATGAGTACAGCGAGTGCACACTTTGAGAGAGTGCCGTCCTTAAATATATGTATAAAAACTAGCTAAGGGTCGAAAGATCAGATGGTTCACTTTGTTATTTGAATTCATAACCGCACTTTAAATTACCCCCGTGTTGCTGATTCGGAAAGCAACGAGAGGTGGTACTAAAGCTTATTAAATTATGCAGTTCTCTGTACTTATATCCAGCTTTACACCTAGCTTTTCTATAGACTGTATATGACTTATGGCTTACCCTATGTATATATCGACTGAAGTATGTATGTACAAGAATGTAAGTAATGTTTTGTATAGTTTCGTGACAATTTTCTCATGACAGACATATTTTCCTGCTGAGCCCGGGATTTTGGGCGTCGGCTTGTTTAATTCATCCTGATTCCCTGTTTGCAAGCTGATGGCCAGACACCGTCTGTCAGGGCAGGAGATCAAAGCTGTAACATAGCACCTTGAAGCATGTATGTATATCATAAATAATAGATATATATATATATGGAGATTCATATGTCACCTCATAGAACCGTTGTAAAACCTGTGATTGTAGAGAGTGAATTAAACCAACATTTTCTAATGATTAAGACAGTAAATTCAGAAATATATCTATCGTGACATTTCTTTTATTTTTATCAGGACTAAAACGATAGACTATTATAATTCAAAAATAGTCAGTAAACGAGAATCATCGAATGTTTTAGGATGTTGCTTCTGAATTTACAGTTAAATGCAATTGCCCTGCTGGTATACTAAGCTATGCATGGAAATTGTGTGTTATTCATAACCAATCAAATACAAATATGACGGGAAGTCCAGCGTGTGGTCAAGGGATCGACATCATTGACTCATCCCAGTTATCAACTACGAAACTGTTACGGACTGGTAGGGGCGCACTAAGGCGGGGAACAAGGTCTATGGATAAATAAGTTGCATCATAATGCTTTTTAAACTACCCCAGACTGCACCATTATATAGTCTAAATTTTGAAAATGTTTCTTAACCATCCCCATCCCAGTTTCGCCTTATGCCTCTTCGCAGTCTCGCAATATAAACCTCCCCATTCCGTAATTATGTGTCAGTCCCTAAGGAATATCATGTCTATAAGACTGTGACATTTTTCTTGATAACATTACACTAATAGAAAAAGAGCTGCCTATGATTGCAAACAGAATTGTGGGTGAATAAAATAAGTCCTCACAACGCCTTGCAAAGAAAACGCTTAATAGAAAGGCAGGAATCGTGAACCTCTAAGTCATCTTGAGTAAAATACAATTTACGAATTTGAATGAGCGCCTTGAGTGGGCGGGCGTTGTAAAAGATCGTGACAATTCGGAAAGGTCTCATCCAGAATGAGGCTAGATTTGGTGTACATATATTGACCCAGACGGCCCTGGCGGAGCCGACCAAGCCGGGAGGGGCTTCGTGTCCCCGAGCAAGTCCACCATCGATCGAAAGGCGGTCTATTTCCTCCACGGACGACTTCTCAGCCCAGCGGGCCTCCTGCCACAATACTAGAGAAAACACCCTAACGGAGGTGCCTTCAAGATCTGGCGTATCTCAACAAACACTCCGTGCCGGCCGCACATTCCATTTTAATATCGGCTGGCCAGTACGTGACCCGAGCCGTTTTCTTAAAATTAGCTAATTTTGTATTCTTATGTAATATTACCGTTAGGAATGCTAAGGAATGGGGTTAAGGAGAAAGAGTATGCTTGATGATTAATAATGCATGCGCTGACAGGCAGGTTATCTCTTCCGTCAACTATACATATTTATTTCAGTGTGTCACTTATTTTGTCTATCGTCATCGAACTGATTCTTAAATTTCGAACTTCTGAATATACATCAGATTAACCGTTTATATACAATAAGCAAACAATACGCTTATGTAAAATAATGACGGAGTTATCAGTCCTGTTCTTTTAATTCAAACTTCTGATGTAAAAAATCATTTAAACACAAACAGACACAGAGATAATTGTTTTTTTTGCGTTTGAATCTCAAAGATATGAAATACTGCATATTAAACATATATCGTATTGTTCATTGCACAGGTTTACATATTTTATGTCAATGCCTCTGCTTTTAAAAGTTCAAGGGATGTTTCTGAAAATGTTTCTGTTCATAATTTGCCCAAGGCACGAATTCACTCTTTCAATCGTTTCCTCTTTCGATGTGTTGCAGAAGCGTAAATTAATTTGAAACGTCACACTCAGGCCTAATTTACACCACTATATATATTTCGGAATGTATTTTACCATTATCCTACCAATGCCTCAACTTTATAAGTCATTCGCTTATAGGTTCCCATGTTTGGTTCAAGGCTAAATGTTATGTATTGACTCATTAAGAAAATACTTCACACATTTTTCTCATATGATATTATGGTATATCATCCCATGGAACAGGGTTTGCTGTAGCCTCACTGTTACTACAAATCTAGTGTTCAAGGATATGATAAGTACATCTTGTCTAAATGAAATAAGACTAGTGTTTGAGTTCTGAACTATTAAAGAAGAATTTATCACAGACTAAATGCACATATAATGTAATATATAAACACATGGAATAGAACTGTTTATATGCTGTGCATCTAAAGATATTTTAAATCTATGAAAGCATTTGTGTCATTTTATTCCCTCTTACCTCTATAGTGCGATTAATATAATGGAAACAGAAGCAATTCGCATTCGTCTGAAGAGTCAAGGATGTAATCAGATATGTGGTCCTCAGTTGAGGATGTAATCAGATATGTGTTCCTTTCGCATGTACCTGCTTTTTACGCACACAGATATATTAATGAAGGGAAAGGAGTTTTGTCATAAATCTGTACATATATGTGTATGATATACTACATATAAAAAAATTATTTTACCGGCATTAAGATCAGCACCATATCAAGAATAAACGAGTATGCAGTGCTTAAGCTTATATGTGTGTGCGTTTGATACTGAAACCGTCTCAACATGATTTCGATATGTCCGTAATAAAGGAGATTATGGACCTCTTATCCTGTCCACGACAACCCAGGTGTCATTTAGGATATATATATATATATATATATATATATATATATATATATATATTAGTCTCTTTTTCGAGACTGATATTATAGTTTTCGGGACTGATATTATATAACCCGCACGGACCAACCAATCTCTAAATCGAGTGCAGGTGTGAGTAAAACATTTACGTTTCAAAGGTTTAGCCACCGTTTATCTCAAGAATCCTTCTCATTGTTAAGGACAAACCTGTCCGACATTAACAGATCCTATATTTATAAAAGTAAAATATACCACTTCAGTGAGTTAAAATATGCAATTTTTATGCAGCAAAGAACGAACGGTAAGTCAACTTCCTGGTTTCTAAAAATCGATTTACCCTTGGTATATACCTATTTTTGGCAGAGGATTATGCGTGGCCCCGAATAGCCGGAAGTGACAGTGACAGGCCTTGAATGACGCATAACTACCGGCTGTAGCATCTCACGTTTATGATCCTGCAATCATAACGCTTCCGAAATAATAATCAAAGCAGGGCAGACTTCTTCAGATGCGTCTTTCGTCTGACAGAATTGGTAGGAAAAGTGTAAGCTGCCGGCGCCTGGTTTTGTGTAAGAAAGGTTTGTTCTCACTGGTGTACATGGCACGAGGGTCTCGAGGAGAAGCATGCAGACACGGAGGCTGATTCTCTGATGCTCACTTTTAATAAATAAAAAGAAAAAAAACGGTAACACCTGCAGTGGCTATCAACAAAATATATACATTAAACACTACTCCCTTGTGCAAAACTATTTTGATGAATATGTTTGCACGTGGTAGTTTCATCCACCAAAGATATAACATCATGATATAAAATGAAAGGAAACGTGTGATACCGCCCTGCCACGTAGTCCGAAACCGGAATGGAATTCTGCAGATGTACATATACTTAGTTACGTTAGCATTAAAAAATGATGGCGGTTACCTCCACCAAAAATACTTTGATGGGACACAAGGTTGTCCTTAAATTACCATAAAGTAACCGTCTCTATGATATAAGATAATATTTAAACCGAAGTTCGTACTTACGAACAGTGCGAAACGTGCATTATAAAATATATAACGTTTTCGAAAACGATAAGTTGATAAGATATTGCTCTATTGTTGATAGTCCATTGTCTTGTAGGTATATTTTCCATATGAAGAATTATCCTTATGTATTTACATATGACATATTTTTTCCTGTATAAGAGAAATAAATGTAACATGTGTTTCTTAAGGCAAGAAAAATCAAAACCATCTCTGTGACCGACTAGAAGCGATATTCTTTACTTGCAGCGAGAACAATTAAAGAGACATAAGCGGAGAAAAAAATGGCTTCTAAGATTCATTTAACGCAGGTAAAATGTGTTGTACAGAGAGTAACGTCCCCTTCAGAGTGCCCTTGAAAATAACTAGGTTAAGGTCACAATATTTGAAGAAGCTGGAATAAACGATGGGCTGCATGCAAAATGCCAAAACTAATTTGTCAATGCCCAATCGCAGAGCAATGCCATCATGTACAGCGGATTTTCGAGTTGGAGAGTAGACTATAATCAGGTCATACGGGCGGTACTATATCAGATCATTCTACTACAGTACACTGGAACAACTTCTAAACCAGCCGTCCCAAGGACATTATGTCAAGTATCCATAGACGTAGAGAATCCGCCATCACTCCGCAAAACAATCATAGCTAACGACTACAATATTTATTGTCGGTTTTGAATAATTAATGCTTCCGGCCTATCAAATAAGCCCAGATCCTAACCAATCAAACCCATCTGTGTTTTCTGTCCGTAGCGGAGAATCATCGGGCCGTAATCAGGAAGTAACGTACGTCTTAACATCAGAACTGTCCTGTGTCTGATAGCTATATGTCGATGGTATTAGTTTTTGCTATAGTCCCATAACACACGAGAAAAAAACCAACTTCCCTAGAAGAGTTACAGAATATAGCGATAAAACTGTTCTTGTTAAAATAAAATATCGCTAGAATATTTTTGAACGGGTTTTAAATATTCTTCGTATTAAAATAAGAAGATTTTATGTACTGTGATAAGAGGGGTTGAGTGTATTCAACCTTTCGTCTGACATTTAAATAATTAAAAATAATTAATTTGAATTAAATAAAGCTTCCATTTTTATTTAGATAATGTCTTCTGTATGTATCCATCAAACTGTTTTTGGAAGTTTATGTTGTTGCAAGGCCAAATAATGTTTGTTTGTGAATAGCACATGCTATTTCTGTTCCGTCAATTAATATAATACATGGTAATATGTGAATATATAAGACATACAACGACCAATGCTTGGTTACTGCGTTCGGTGACAATCATTTTTCCAATGAATACTCACACTAGAATAATGGAAGAATGGCGAAACACTCAAGGAAGTTCTTTATCATGTTATCGAAAACAAGAATCAATCCAAAAATTGGCGTGAGATAAAATCTCTTGAATTCCTATAATCATAATAAAATAATCAGAATAAAATGTGCCACTAAAAAGGCAAATAATCAATTTAATAATTAAGGAAGAAAGTGCGAATTCATATTTTCTAATAATTAATAATTCGAAGACAAGAAGTGCACTAAACCAACAAATTTAATTAATTAAATGATGTTTTAATGCACCGAAACATGACAATGATTGTCTGAAGGGAGCAATTCACATATTGCTTCTTTTACCAGCTTGTCTTAGGGCACAGATTTTGTCCCGTTTTCTCCCAATAATTAATCGTCATATTGATCAAATTGTTAAACTTTAAAACTGATAGTGTTTTTAATTAACCAGTAATAATAACATCGGCTTAAATTTCCCTCTTTCGATTAGGGGTGTCCAATTAAAAAGAACCTTACATTAAATCACGATCGTATGAGTCACGTGGGTATCAACGAGATGACCCTTTGTAAACGGCAAAATATCCCTCCCGATACCCGGATTGTGCACAGAATCCTAACAAGGATGTAAAGAAGGGAAAGTGATCCGTTATTAGGACAGCGCCGCTAGTGCCAACTGAACCATTGGTTGTTTGACAGAACCCCAATACAACACAACTTTACGACACGGCATCAGATAGCTAGCAGTCAGTGACGTAGCAATTAGTTTGGCAAAGCCTAATATATCGGCCTTTTGAGTACACTCGGCTAAATAGGCTATCAAACATGGAGAGGGTTGTAGTGGAGCTCTGTCGGCCAAACAACACGTGCCTCATTCGTTCAATGTTAGCGTACAGAGAGGGATTGCATTTACTGAACATGATGGAAATACACACGCAAGAATTCAATCACTGGACCGACGTCGTCACTGCCTCGTATACTGACGGAGTTGGCTGTTTAGAGATATGCGTGACCGTCAGTCACCGAGGTGAAACTGACCGTGACTTTATTACGGGCCTCAGACTCCCCGGGGATGCATGCAGCCTGGATAATGTTTCATATTTCAATAATGTCATTAAGTTTATTATTCATTACCTCATGTCTGTCGTTTAATGTGTAAAACATGGAAGAATGCTGAATGAAATGCACTGGAGAAATAAATTTGTCAGATTCTATCAGATGTACGCAGACTTGCGTAATCAAGAACCAGGAAACATGTTTGTTCTATGCTTATATTGATTGTATTATAATTCCCCTGGGTTATTAAGTCGTACAACATGTTCATTTTATTCTGACGGGCCATTAACTTGTAAAATATTCTGACAAAACCTGTCAGTCCGGGGTATCCGTTGATTGTGCAGTTTTTTTATTAGACATAAATTTATATTTATATCCTTCAAAGTCTTCCTATATTATTCTAATTAAAGTTCGGCGTCAATTTTATTTTCCCTGTTCTTTCATATATGACCATCATTTTTGAAAGCGATGGTGACATCATCGAGTGATGAACTCAAATACAAAAAGGGTGATATCAAATTGATTTATTCAAGAATGTACATAGCATAGCGTGTTTTGGGAATCATTGCTGACATTTAAGTACAAGGAAGTCTAGTAAATGCCACATTCATTTTCCCCAACTCGGCAACAGAACAGGAAATAATAAACACTGTCCTAGTGCACTTCCCGAATGAGAAGAGACAACAGTGTTATGTGTAATTTCTCCATTTAACAGATACTTGGAATTTGGTTTTTAATTTTACTTTTATCAATCTTGAAATATGAGAGATATATGAGGAATTTATTTTCTCTTTAACTGTAATCATAACTTGTATTAGAAATGTTTATAACAATTGTAAGTGTAACATGCTCGTCAGCTTTTAAAGTGTAAGATCCGCCCCTAGGATCCGCCCCTTGTATTCTACACCAAAATTAGCAACAGCCTCTCTTGCTACAGATGGGAACTGCAGTCACTATCCAGATAAGGGAAGAACATTGCTTTGCGCGACGCACGGACAGGCAGGCGGGTTAAGATGGACATAGGGTCCCATGGGTCTAAAAAAAAGTCGATTTAACATCAGTAATGAAAATACTATGCCCCGCGGGTAAACATGTGACGACATCTGGACCAGTGTCTGGACGAGAAACAATACACGAAGTTTGACTCATTTATTATTTGTTCTGGGACACGAGTCCTAAGCAGTGCTCCATTTTCAGGATAAAACAAGTTTTGGAAGATAAATATTTTATCCTCAATGTAAAACATAAATGTATCATCTTTGCATGATTCTTACATTTTTCTAATAATATATATACAACTCTAGTGCTTGTGAAAGATAATATACGGTTTTAAAACACTTAGTATATGCAATGTTTGGGTGTTATTGTTTCATAGTCTTTTTTGCCATCTATGCGCTTGTCTTCCAAATGTGCTCCTCAAAATATAGAGTTACAACCCCCTAGTAACACACGCACATACCTTTCCTCTTAATAAAAAACAGGTCACTGTTAGCTCAATCTAATTATTTCCAAAGTTGATGGATTTTAAATCAGTGATGAAAATACTAAAAGTATATATATATATCAAAGCATGTAAAACTTTATCGGTAAAAACAAATTATTCACATTATCTTTCAGAATGAATGGTATCCTGCATTTGTATTGAGGATTTAGGGTGATGGCATCATACAGAAAACAAAAGATCTGTTCACACGACAGTTACTATTACAAATAGTGTATTCTTTGGATAAAATAAAGGAGGGTAATCCAACAGGTGTTTTTGTTTGCTACTGTTTGTTAAATTCATAATAATGAAGACTGTGACATCACTGAGGATATCAGCTTTGGGTGGCTTTAGCTTTCCTAGCGTCAAAAGTTAAACTCATCATAGACGTGATGTCCTAGATAGAGGACCAGTATGATCTGTTAAATGTGGGAATTAATTAATCAGACATGAGCTAGTGGAAAAGTTCATGTTCATATAAGAAATATACCGCTGTATATCCTACCACAGTATTTACCACAGTTACTTTTCATATTACTCGCATGCTTCATATTACTCATATACTTAAAAAGAGTCATGATAAAACAATGTCAGAAGACGAGGAAATTGGTCATGATATACATGTATTTTTCTTGCGATAACGCGATATTTATATATTTTTATGTATCGCAGTATTATCAGCTTTTACCTATTGTATATTTGGTACGCATATTCTATTGAACCGTCAATCTTTCAAGTGAAGAGGACCATACCATTTAATTCTGGCTCTATTAGAAAATGATCAAACAATTCTAGCCCGGCATACGTAACTGCCATTTTTAGGCTCTAGGTCGCAAAAATGCATTTGAACCCATTAAAAGGGGATGGAGCGGCTCTCTCTGCCTCTGGACCCGCTTCTGATGGCAATCCTATTTTTTTAAAGATTTTATCAGTTAAAAAATGCACGTTATATGTTAGGACTTTGGATAAAGGGACAATATATATATATATATATATATATATATATATATATATATATATATATATAATATATATATATATTCAGTTATATGACGACGGGTTTGCCGTGTTACGCAAATATATATATATATATATATATATATATATATAAAATAGACATAAATGCGCCAAAGCATATATAATATACATGCCTATATATTTGGAATAATTTAAAAACGAACAATGCAATGTAGGTTTATCCATATGCTTATTGAAAAACAATTGAACGCCATCCAGTGAAAGGCACACCAAACCGTTTTAAAGCACTTAGCAATAACAGTTATGGCAGTTGAAAAAAAAGAGAATCATGGATGTCGAAAGTAGCGGGTTCACTGTATAAGCGAAGCCCAGGCCATCAAACCCTGCAGCTGTACCAGAAATAAAACCATCATAACACGCTTTTGACGACCGTGTATAGGAAATCAGGAATTTGCTATGGAAGTTGAACTCATGATGTAAACATCTCCGCCATTTATGACATCCTGAAGATTAAAATGATGACCGTTGATGTGGTTTTAAGCTCTGCTGCCATTGTAGCTTTCCCGGCTTTCACAAAGCAGTCCCCTCCTTTTGATATGTCTGGGAGGAGTTTCTTGTGTTCCCATAATGACCTGTATGTGTATCAACGTTTAAGAAACAGTAATTGTCATGAGAACAGTCAGCAAAAACCTAGTTTAATGGAACAGCGCTCTATTCAGAAGAAACCTAACTGGGCTGCCTTTAAGGCGGAGTGTATATGACAGATTTTTATTTAATTAATTTTGAACCCACTTCTTGTGTGCCATTGTTCGGAATGTCGTGTTCTTCGCTAAGCCCAAAACAATCAAATTATACCACGCGGTAGCTCCTTCCGTCTTCGCCTGTTGGCACGTCATCTGCAACAGTATGCAGTGTTCTTCCTTATTTGCACTTTTGTTATCTTCCGGTGCAAATAGGTCACGAGCCAATCAAGGGGTGTTACCTGGCAACATGCCAACAACTCTCCTTAGTACCTAAATTCTATGATCACTGATAACTCGCTAGGGACTGACGTCAGCCATGATTACCATCACCTCAAAGCCATGACTAATCGAGAAATACCGACATTAAGCATAAGGGTATCTGGGGGATATCTTGTTTCTTCTACTGACGGAGAGAAAGATTTGCTGCATGTTACCTTTGCTGGAATGACACTATGGAACTATTTATGTAATTATACTTGTAATATAAGGACAACGTTTTGATTAGAGATCAGTGCCAAAATCAAAATTATCAATATGATATATATATATATATATATATATATATATATATATATATATATATACTCCAACAATAAATATAAGTAAAAAGGGGAAAAATTTACTCTGTGATAACACGGAAATAAGAATGTTCGCCATGATTACAGTCATCTGTACAACCTAGTTAAAACCTACAACAAAGATATAAAACTGTATAGCTTCTGACTTGATCATTATACTACAAGTGATCTCACCCAGTGTTCTGACATGATTATACGTACAACGTTCAAGAGTGTCTATATATATCTTGCTGTTTGTTTCCTTTATTTGATAAAGTAGAACCTCAAATATCCGAATAGTTCAGAGAAAATAAAATGGGTTCGGATAATTGTACCTAGCGTAAATGTTTATTTTATATGGAGCACTCACACGCACACATATATATATGTATATATATATTTATATACATATATATATGTGTGTGTGTGAACCTCATTTAAATTTTGGAAAATGAAATCACGGATATTCGAATAATGGAGGGTCTGATATATAAATGATCGGCATTTTTCTCTTACAGATAAAACAGTTTGTTTTTGTTTCTTAATACTCAACTAGCAGTTTCTTTTAAAGAGCAAACAAAAGTATACGTGATTTTTGCTGTACCGATAACTCAGAAATGTCACAATACCTTATGGAAGTCAGGTTTACGACCATGCTTCTGAGGCCTCATAAAAAAGCAAATGTCCTGATGACACCATTTACCCGATCGACGACCCTCCTACATCCTAGATATATGACTGTCCGTTTGTGTATCCCCCATCTCTGCAAATGGTTTTAACATGGCCGCAGTCAGCATTTTGTAAGAGGCGCATTCATTCAGCAGTCATCACTGAGTGACATAAAGACACCCATATATAGCATTCCTATCGAGAGGATTTTGAAGGGACATTGAAGTTTACATGCCACTTCAGATGTTTTAGATGTCACCAAATAAAACAAACACAACCTGTCTAGATATAGTGTTAAAGAATTACATGAATTGAATCCGGACTAATCGGACTTCTGTTATATTGTTAAAGAATTACATGAATGGAATCCGGACTAATCAGACTTCTGGGGAAGGAAAACACTGTATCTCGCTTAATACTCGCGATGGTTTTAAATTCCCGATATCACAATAACACCAAATAAATCGCAAAAACACTACTCGATAAAATTACTTAATGTGTACATAAGATCGTTTCCATAATGTAAACCAAGCATGTTGATAATTATTATTTGTTATGTGCACCGTTTTCAGAATATACAGAAGATTATTAAAAAATATGTATAGTCTTATTAACTATAATTGATTGACGGACCTGAGTCAAATATTTATCCCTAATCTTTTGGCTGAAATCGGGGGAGGGGTGATTCTTACAGAGTCGAGTACATTAAATCAGAAGACACCATTCGGTAGGTAATAACGGAATTCTTCTCGGAACTAAGAACGTTAAATGTTACGATGCATATAAAACGCGCAGTGTCTACAATACTTTTTCAACTGTTTAACAAGTCCGAGGGCTTGAGTTAATGTTCTAAGCTAGAACCAACGTGGTTAATGTTCAGAAGGCGGCGTGCCGGAAGATTCAGGTGTCCTGGGCAATGATATCCGAAGCTAAGCATGCTTTATTGAATTTTATGCAATTCAAGAACAATCTCATCAATCAAGCAGAAGATGGTACGTCCATCATCAGAAAGGGACTTGCTGAATTTCTACAACGACAGGCACTATTTATCAATTATTTTCTCACCACTGAATTGCATGCGGCTGCGTCCGGAACTCGAGCTTCGCTTTCGTCTTCTTCCAGGGAATTCCTCCCTGTTTTTACTTTGACATGGATTACTGTTTCTTTTATAAATCTTCATGGTCCAGATCAGTAATTATCTTGACTTCCCACGTGCGCGAAGATTGTTGTGTTATATTTCTTATTTCTGTGTGGGGAAACACATGGCTAAACGAGTGTCGTATACTCACTTGCTTGAAAACAAGTATTGGTTTTCTGTAAATACCTGTAACATAATGCTCTATATAATGGTAGATTTGTTTAATAACCTGTTAAGCACGACAGTGACATTAATAAAATGCCAACTAAAACACATACCATTTATTTTATGTAAAGTTACTAGAAAAGTACACGATCACTACACGGGTAATATTTAGTCACTACACGAAACCAGCGACTTTGTATGCGTGGTATAATCAAACAATAAGGCGTGATATATATATATATATATATATATATATATATATATATATATATATATATATATATATATATATATATGTACAAATATATAACCCATAAAGACAACTGTTGGAGGCAGTGCTGATTTACTTTACCGCTGTGCATTAAACCATTAAACCATCTACTTAAAAAGGGGGCAACGGGGCCATTACGTCACTATATTTCCCATATTTCCCATATTTCCCTATATTTCCAGCAATGCAAGCAGAACACTAGGTCTAAAGTGTGGCATTACAGTTAAACGTGATTCATACGTTTAGAGAAATCCTGTACTTATACACAGGAACGGGCTCGACTGCACTGGATACAGCGCTGGCTTTGCTAGTCCCACCCAAAGTGTGCAGTATGCAATGACCCCCGAGCGTTTGTGCTTTCCTCCGACCCTCCACTTTCACTATAAAGCTCCACAAAATCAATACAACACCTTGAAACATGGCCCAAACATTCTTACAGTTCACAGAGGCGGCCAGGGAGAGCACGTGACAACCAGTGCTTTCTGACACATTCTTTGCTGTTATCCCTTAATATGGTCTTCTCAGTGTTTTCTGGCAGCGCTAATTACTCTCCTACACACATTACGTTAATGCATAACGTATCTATAGCTTGGTAATATCGGCATCCCTGGCATATGACGTCACCTAAGTCAAAATTATGCGTCATGTGACATGACAAAGTATAAATAACAATCCTCAACATCATCAACCATCGTCATCAAAACGCAGTGAATCCTACCAAGGGGCTTTTACTCTACAGCTATCACCTCATAAACAGTGTTTCTGTAGTTATGTTTTGTGTATGTATACATTATTCTGATGTTTATTTCCTCTGTATATCTATATGTATATGAATCTGTGTGGGCAAGCTCATGCTATACATTTCAGTCATGTTTTGACTTCTTGGATTTGACTGTAATGTTAACGTTGTTACATAATCGTTACAGGTATTGTATGTGATGGTATATGATCTTGTACTTTATTGTAGTGTAAATCATGTGACATATTCTTGTACTTGATGTTATAAGTAATTGTATCTGATTGTAGTGTTAATTGTGTGAAATATTCTATTACTTGATTTATATGTCCATGTATTGATTGTAACCTTAATTCTGTGACAAAAACTGGTTTGTAATGTTACATTTGTGACATATTCTTTTACTTGATGTTATATGTTCTTGTATCTTATTGTAGTGTTAATTTTTTGCTTGTACCTGATGTTATATGTTTTTGTATCTGATTAAAGCATTAATTTCTGACATATTCGTGAACTTAATGTTATATTTTATACACTTATACCTGTTATAGTGTTAGTTTTGTTACATGTACCTGATGTTATGTATGTGCATTTACCTGGTTGTAATGTACGTTTTGTTAAAAGTATTTGATGTAATATGTCAATGTACCTTATTGTAATGTACGTTCCGCTACATGTACCTTATTTTGTATGTTCATGTACCTGATTGTAGTGTACCTGTTGATACATGTACCTGATGTTATTTGTTCATGTACCTGATTGCAATGTACGTTTTGCTAGATATACCTCATGTGATATGTTAATGTACCTGATTGTTATTTACATTTTGTTACATTTACCTGATGTTATATATTAATGTACCTGACTGTAATGTACGTTTTGTTACATGTACCTGATGTAATATGTTCATTTACCTGAATGTAAAGTACGTTTTGTTACATGTACCGAAAATTATTTGTTCATGTACCTGATTGTAGTATACATTTTGTTACATGTACCTGATGCTATATGTTCATGTACCTGCCTTTAATGTACGTTTTGTTACATATACCCGATGTGATATGTTTATGTACCTGGTTGTAATATAAATTATGTTACATTTACCTGATGTTATATGTTAATGCACCTGCTTGTAATGTCTGTTTTGTCAATGTACCTGATTGTAATGTACGTTCCGCTACATGTACCTTATTTTGTATGTTCATGTACCTGATTGTAGTGTACCTGTTGATACATGTACCTGATGTTATTTGTTCATGTACCTGATTGCAATGTACGATTTGCTAGATATACCACATGTGATATGTTCATGTACCTGATTGTTGTGTACATTTTGTTACATTTACCTGATGTTATATATTAATGTACCTGACTGTAATGTACGTTTTGTTACATGTACCTGATGTAATATGTTCATTTACCTGAATGTAAAGTACGTTTCGTTACATGTACCGAAAATTATTTGTTCATGAACCTGATTGTAGTATACATTTTGTTACATGTACCTGATGCTATATGTTCAAGTACCTGCCTTTAATGTACGTTTTGTTACATATACCCGATGTGATATGTTTATGTACCTGGTTGTAATATAAATTATGTTACATTTACCTGATGTTATATGTTAATGCACCTGCTTGTAATGTCTGTTTTGTTAAATGTACCTGATTTTATATGTTCATTTGACTGATTGTTATGTTTGATTTGCTAAATGAACCTAATGTTATATGTTCATGTACCTGATTGTAATGTACCTTTTTTACATTTACCTGATGTTATATGTTCATTTACCTGATTGTAATGTACGTGTTGTTACATGTACCTGATGTAATATGTTCATGTACCTGATTGTTATGCTCGTTTTGCTACATGTACCTGATGTTATATGTTCATATACCTGATGGTAGTGCACGTTTTGTTACAAGTACCTGATGTTATATGTTCATGTACCTGATGGTAGTGCACGTTTTGTTACATGTACCTGATGTTATATGTTCATGTACCTGATGGTAGTGCACGTTTTGTTACATGTACCTGATGTTATATGTTCATGTACCTGATGGTAGTGCACGTTTTGTTACATGTACCTGATGTTATATGTTCATGTACCTGATGGTAGTGCACGTTTTGTTACATGTACCTGATGTTATATGTTCATGTACCTGATGGAAGTGCACGTTTTGTTACATGTACCTGATGTTATATGTTCATGAACCTGATTGCAATGTCCGTTTTGTTTGATGTACCTGGTTTTATGTGTTCATTTGACTGATTGTAGTCTACATTTTGTCACATGTACCTGAGGTTATAAGTTCATCTTCCTGATTTTATTGTACGTTTTGTTCCTTGACCTGATGTTATTTGTTCATGTACCTGATTGTAATGTTAGTTTTGTTACATATACCTGGTGATACATGTTCATGTACCTGATTGTAGTATAATTTTTATACATGTATCTGATGTTATATGTTCATGTACCCGATTGTAATGTACGTTTTGGTAAATGTACCTAATGTAATATGTTCATGTACCTGATTGTAATGTACGTTTTGGTAAATGTACCTAATGTAATATGTTCATGTACCTAGTTGTAATGTACGTTTTGTTACATTTACCTGATGTTATATGTTAATGTACCTGATTGTAGTGTAAGTTTTGTTTCATGTACCTGATGTTATATGTTCATGTACCTGATTGCAGTTTAATTTTGTTACATGTACCGAAAATTATTTGTTCATGAACCTGATTGTAGTATACATTTTGTTACATGTACCTGATGCTATATGTTCAAGTACCTGCCTTTAATGTACGTTTTGTTACATATACCCGATGTGATATGTTTATGTACCTGGTTGTAATATAAATTATGTTACATTTACCTGATGTTATATGTTAATGCACCTGCTTGTAATGTCTGTTTTGTTAAATGTACCTGATTTTATATGTTCATTTGACTGATTGTTATGTTTGATTTGCTAAATGAACCTAATGTTATATGTTCATGTACCTGATTGTAATGTACCTTTTTTACATTTACCTGATGTTATATGTTCATTTACCTGATTGTAATGTACGTGTTGTTACATGTACCTGATGTAATATGTTCATGTACCTGATTGTTATGCTCGTTTTGCTACATGTACCTGATGTTATATGTTCATATACCTGATGGTAGTGCACGTTTTGTTACAAGTACCTGATGTTATATGTTCATGTACCTGATGGTAGTGCACGTTTTGTTACATGTACCTGATGTTATATGTTCATGTACCTGATGGTAGTGCACGTTTTGTTACATGTACCTGATGTTATATGTTCATGTACCTGATGGTAGTGCACGTTTTGTTACATGTACCTGATGTTATATGTTCATGTACCTGATGGTAGTGCACGTTTTGTTACATGTACCTGATGTTATATGTTCATGTACCTGATGGAAGTGCACGTTTTGTTACATGTACCTGATGTTATATGTTCATGAACCTGATTGCAATGTCCGTTTTGTTTGATGTACCTGGTTTTATGTGTTCATTTGACTGATTGTAGTCTACATTTTGTCACATGTACCTGAGGTTATAAGTTCATCTTCCTGATTTTATTGTACGTTTTGTTCCTTGACCTGATGTTATTTGTTCATGTACCTGATTGTAATGTTAGTTTTGTTACATATACCTGGTGATACATGTTCATGTACCTGATTGTAGTATAATTTTTATACATGTATCTGATGTTATATGTTCATGTACCCGATTGTAATGTACGTTTTGGTAAATGTACCTAATGTAATATGTTCATGTACCTGATTGTAATGTACGTTTTGGTAAATGTACCTAATGTAATATGTTCATGTACCTAGTTGTAATGTACGTTTTGTTACATTTACCTGATGTTATATGTTAATGTACCTGATTGTAGTGTAAGTTTTGTTTCATGTACCTGATGTTATATGTTCATGTACCTGATTGCAGTTTAATTTTGTTACATGTACCTGATGTTATATATATGTTCTTGTATTTGAACAGTGGCAATGTAAACAACAAACAAGCCCAAATTTAGCGAAAATTGCATAGCATGCATTATGTCCAATCTAAGTTTTGTTGAAAATAAACGGCGAATCAGTGTCTCCATTTTTTTCTAGAACAAATAAAAAGACGTTTTATAGGGAATGATGTGTCATGATGGGGAAAAAATCCGTATATTTGATGAGTGAAAAACTTATAAAATTGTTGCCTGAAGACGTGCTTTCGTCTTGGAGTTCACATGTTGACATGCACCAAGTAAGAACAAGACACTTTTTGGTGGGCTAATATAAAATCATATGACAATATCTAAAAGGTACAATTCCTCTGACATCCTTCTTTCTCGATCAATGGGATGGTTTTTTTTTTTATTTTTTATTTTTAATTTTAAAAAATTGAAAAAAAAATGTAAAATTTCAAGTTTAATAAAAAAAAGAATTGCTGAAAAAATGAAGTGATATACTCCTAATGGGTTCTTAAAATAACCAGAGAACCGCCAGTATATTACACACCTGAAATAATGGCACTGACAACAAGACAATATGTATTGTATCCATGCCCTATAGTGCCAGCCGTATAGGTTCTTCCAACGGAATGACAGAATAAACGGCAATTAAGCCAGCCATACAGAATTATAATGGTATAATAACATAAAACAAACTATATTGAATAAATACAGGAACTGGCGTATGTGCAATTTAGGACGGTGCATCAGTTTTCAGCCAGGAGGTAATGCGTTCATCCCCGTTCGTGTGAGTGTTTGTGTTCGCGTGTCTGTGTTGGTTTACGCCATAACTCAGGCGGTCATAAGCAGATTCTCATGAAATTTTTCATACTTTACTGGAATGAGCCAATGAAGAAACCATTAGATTTTGGTGTGGATCGGGCACATGATCAAGATTCAGGAACGTCACCACGGATTATTCACAAATGTATAGTTATTTAAGGACGAATGAACTTTGGAATATTGGCCGAATAAGTTAATGCAAATACGGTTTTAGTAACATCCCACAATAAGGACCCCAAATAGCTGAGGCTTGCATTCCTGTGAATGCAGATTTGAGTTTTTAAATGTGAGCTTTTAATGCAAAAGAAGATATGAATATTGAATACATTTTCTTTCCTTTTATTTATTGGAGTTTTCTCCCAAATAAAATCTTTCATCTGGCATTCGCTGTCTCAGGACTGCAATAATCTTCCCCACCCAAACCTTATCTTTTTATGCAGGATATACTGGGTCTCTCTACATTGTTCATCCATTTTTTATACAGAGACAGGCAAATAGTGTCAAATCATCTCTAGGCATTTCACATTATAATAAATAAACCAAGAGCCTTTCCTTTGAAGATAAGGGTTGATATGTTGGACACTTTTTTTGCAAATTGTTAAGCCAGGTCCAATGATTAATAATGTGCCTCATCAAATCACTCTAAACATGAACCTTAGTCTGATTTTTACTAAATGTTTAAGAAAATATGGAACTGTAAAATAAGCAGCTCTGTTTCAATGTCACACATTGAATTCATCCTTGTATTTGGCTTTTAAACCTTTGTTTCTTACGATAAGCATAGCTGTCACATGATACATCCAATATAAACATAAAAATATAAAGACTCCAAGGACGAGAATTATTTTAAGGCTTTAAGTAAGGAGAGACATTGATGGGGAAAAAGTAAAAGAAAACTACGAAGGACAAATACAACGTTTGAAGAAACTGGTATTGGTTGAGAAGGAACTTGTGGTATAATCAAAAGCAATAAAAATGGAGACAGAGCTGTGACAGTAGTTGGGACTGAGATGGAATATGAGAAATTACGTAACCATGGCGTCCAGGAGAATATGGAAATGGAGGGAAATGGAGAGGTAGCCAATAACAGTCTACAATTATGGTAGATTGGAACTGCTTCAGACAGTCGGCAAAACCTACAGACCTGTCCTTGTTCTTTGGCCTTGCTGGATACAACCGTAGTGTAGTATTGTGTTTCTTAATCCATTAAAGCAGTTCACGTGTCACGTAAAAACTGGACCAGCCCTTATTGTATTTCATATCTTTACTTTCTATTAACAGTTAACAGTTAACATTTAATACTTATACATCACTGTATGCGCTCATACCACACCTATCGCTATTATACTTTAAATTTTAGTTACCATAATAATGAATTTAATTATAATAATGGAGTTATAGCCGTACCATCCACTCTTCTTTTGTTAATATAATCTAGTCAATACAGGCAAATGTTAGTGATCATTTGCATCTGTCGAGGAAAACATTTTTTTAAATATTTTTGCTCTGCATTTTTTCAACTACACATAGTGTTCTACATTTTTTATTACATTAAATCATATCTTTGGAGTAAAAGCATCAATGCAACAGTGTCCATTTTCTTACATAACTAAGGTTTAAATCCATTTTGATTAGCATGATATCCCTTGACTGGCATTAAGTTTAGCTGGATGTCTTATGAATTACCGTATTCGTTTTAACCAGATGAGTCGTGTGGGAACCCACTACCGGACAACAGGAAGGTCACAGCAACCTAAGCTGTATAACTCATACACAACGGTACAGTAAGCACCGATAGGCTTTCTCACTAAGCCTGGATAATAGTCCCAATCCGGGCGCATGGCCATTCACTGATCAGCGTCCGATTACCACAGGGTACGGTAATTACGGCGGGATTTACCGCTTGTCTTTCCACTGACCTGTTCGTTCTTACTGTCTGCATAAGCGGCCCATTATGATGTCAGCAAGGTCATCACGTGATAGCCAGCTCCACCATTTCTAAACAATTTCATTTCTTAAATTTGCTGGCCATATCTGAAAACTGCACTTACCTAAGCTGACACATATATGCTTTTTATATTATGGCGGTAATATAAAACAAAATGTAAAGTATTTAGAATATTGAGCATACATTTAAAATTTTATATGTGACCTTTTATGAGAATATGCTTGGAATTAAATTTTACAATTTAGAGCTTTAGCACATACATGGATATATCAAAAAGTAAAAATAGTTACTGTAAAATCCACATCCTGGCCAGACTGACCTGTTAATTAATATATGTATGCTAAATCATATAATAAGGGACAAAATACACTGAGTATACAGAGTACTTTTAGTCATTATATATATATATATGTGTGTGTGTGTGTGTGTGTGTGACTTTACATAAACATATATACATGGATATTTTAATCCAGTCCAATTGTAATTTAAATATATATGGTACTTTTTAGGGGAAGTATATATATATATATATATATATATATATATATATATATATATATATATATATATATATTCTCGATTATATAGTAAAATTTCAGAAGATACAAGTACATTGGCGAGAATATTGGTAGATTTTGTACAGACAACCCGAGAATATGTAACCAGGGTCAAACTCAAGGTCATTCATAAATATTCAGATAGATAGGTCGCACACACTGGAAGAAGGTCACAAAAATAGAAATGTGTTGTGCTACTTACTGGAATATACACACTTCCTCCAGAGCCCCATGTAAGTGACTCTCGTTACCACTGTGTCATTTGTGTGAACTTTCTCCGAGGCGTAAAGCCAATAATCCGTTGCTATGGAGATTGAGAGGAATGCAAAGGCGGTACAGGAACAGAGGCTGGTCATAACGGTCAGCAGTCTCTTTTTAGTACAACAGCCCATTGTAGTTGCGCACACATTGGCGAGATACTCCCGGCTCCGCGTCCTGCCCGAAGCCGCTAGGGAGCCCAGTCGCCCGAGTAGATGCCCGCACCCCGTTAAAGGCATGCACGACCCTACCTCCTCCGCCAAGAAACAGACAAAGCCGGCGTGGTAAGAGTAGAAAGACAAGTCCAGCTTGTCTACTACAATTCACAGCGGGTGTCGCAAGTTCAAGCAAGCCATCGGTATATCCAGTATTGCACCAAATTTTACTATTGTTTCGATTTTGTGCGCTTCGTGACAGGCGGTGTGCGCGCGCCTCCGTCCGCCGCCATCTCGGAGACCTCCCCAATCTTCATCTGCGGGACTGAAATCGAATTCGGGCCTGCCAAGTGTCGTCTGCTAATTAATGGTACTCCGCCTGGAAAGATCACACCCACCATTGTATCCCAGCTGCCCGCATTTTTCAGGAAGCGCCGGTTGCACCACTCCAATGGCGTCCGAAGCTCTCGTAGCGAGCAGCCTCTCCCTTAGCCCAGAGCAGACGACAACTCGTTGTTAACATGCCGCGCTGGTCACAGGCAAGGCAGGCAGAAGATCCAAGAATTGATTACTGGTAATGCAGTGATGGATCGTCCGCGAAGAGACGCGGCCAATGCAGACCGCACTATCTCTGTGTGTAATAGACATGCGTGTTGCATCAAACCGTCCCAACGGGCTCATTTTATTGAACGCATTCTTGTTTTCTAGTGCTACATGATTACAAAACACCCGCGCCCTTATTTCGCTTCCATGTGGACATAGCGGCCCAGCATTTGTTTTCTTAGCCTAATTACAATTTGTGTTTTCCACAAAATTCTGCCAAGGGACCTCGCCAGATTTTTTAGGACGAGTTCTGATGTTAGGATGAGACTGATTCCTAGTTTTTGGGACGACCAATTCAAACAATAATCGGAACAAATGCATGAATACTGCTTTCTGCTACCCCTGGGACTTTCGTGTTATGGTTCGGTCGGTAGGAGAAAGAGAAAAAAAGGCTTGCCCGCAATCTCGGAAATCTGTTTGCATCTGAGAGTGCCAAGCCAGCCAGCCAGCGCCTAAGATTGATATTCAAGGCAGGGGATGCTATATCACTCCGTGTTTGGTTGCAAGGGGAGGGGTGACGTGCAGCCGTATTTGTAAATCTGCCTGAACATTTAGCTGTCGCGTAATCGGCAAGAATTCGCGGAAGCAGGTAGTTTGACGGCCACACTTGAGAAGAGCGTAAGCCAAAACATCAGCTTAAGTACATGGGCACAGAAAGTTATCTCGTTTTCCCGGAAGAGCAGTGATTTCGTTTCCGGATGCAAAATGCAAAGCAGCTCGTTATTCAACATGCTGCATGGCGTTTCTACGACGCTGGGACGACAAATAAAACCACCCGCCACACTCCAGCCCGGAATGCTGTTTCTTCTACAGTGCTGCTCCGGCCATTTATCTTTGGCTGAAAGGCTGTGTGCCGACGTGTGACATGCGGCCACTCCCCTTCCAGCGGCTTACGATTGTCTCATCACGGCTAGAAGCAGCTCACACCTTACAATACGCCTTTTATGCTCCATCAACCGTGAAAAGACATGGCCCACGTGACCAGACGCCACCTGTTGTGATACCGACCCCGACGGGCACTGACCCTGAACTAAGCCACCGCAGATAGCCGGCATCCATCTTCCTTTTCAACCGAAAATTCATCCCGCAGCTGGCTGTGGACGCCACCAACAGCCCCAGGTGGTAGTCGGATCTGGATCTGTCTGATTAATTCTACTTTAATATGTGGAAGTTATTCTGATTTATGTCGATAATGGGGTCGTTAAACATAGGGTCGGCATTTAGACCGGATCCTGCCATCATTCATGTAGCCGCTGGCTAGAACTGTGAAGTCTGAATACAGTGTAAGTATATAAACGCTATCCGTAGGTCATTATCAGGCCACCCCAGGGTTATATTTCTGATCTTTCTGAGTAGAAGTCACCTTTCACGAGACAGAGCATTGATTTAGTGAGTCGTTAATTTATCCCTAATTTTATATGAACATTTGAAGATTGATTTAATAACTGAGGTCTTTTTAAACAAATTGTTTTCAACTTATAGAGTTTATGTAATGAGTTCATATGATCAGTGCTGGAAACATTTTATATTTGTAAGTTAATAAATATTTAAGACATATAAAGCAGATCTGTTAGAAATACCAGGTATAAACCAGCAGCGGATCTACAGATTGATCCAATGGAAATCCAATGGTGTGGGTTAGTTTACAATATAACTGACGCATCATGAACGGAATCTCATAAAATTATCAGGGCATTTTGAGGATAGGCTGATGAAAACCGATTAGATTTTAGTGTGGATCCGGATTGATCCTTTGCAGAAGCATGGCTGCTTAGACACACAACATTGATCTTACGACTGAACCTCACACCTTTTTAACATTATGTCCCTAATAGAATATATGTACAAATTTATTCTACCATTAGGTTTAAACACAATCTTATTTGTTAAATCGTCTGTTAAACATTTTCACCTGGACATTTGTAATACAGAGTTTGCATTTTTCAATAATCCTTTATACGATTACGTTCACGGAATTTCATTAAACTCGATGGCATTTGTTTTAGAACCCAACTGGACACTTCAAGTAACTGCATAAGGAATCAGCTTATTAAAGCAAAATTTAAATATTTTTCAAGACTGTAGAAAACTTTGACTGATATCAATTTATTTTATATTAAGAGGTTCATGTGTCCGGATGAATGTGAGCAAGTGTAGGCGCGGCGATGTAACGCTAGATGGCGCTAGACATTGTGCGAGAGCGTTCTGAAACAGGCATGTACACATTGAGATTAATGTGCAGGTAATACCAGCCTGGAGATCAAATAAAACAGAGGTTACTAAAGTTTTGTTCAAGTGATATGTACCTGTGATAATAATGATAATATTGTTGCCGTAGGTTTACATCACACTTAACGTCACAGCAGTCGCAGTCATACAGCAGTCACAGTCATACAGCAGTCACAGGCATATCGCAGTCACAGTCATACAGCAGTCACAGGCATACAGCGATCACATTCATATAGCAGTCACAGTTATACAGCAGTCAGTCATACACCAGTCACAGGCATACAGCAGTCACAGTCATACAGCAGTCACGGTCATACAGCATTCACAGGCATACAGCAGTCACAGTCAAACAGCAGTCACAGTCATAGAGCAGTCACGGCCATACAGCAGTCAGTCATACAGAAGTCACAGGCATACAGCAGTCACGGCCATACAGCAGTCAGTCATACACCAGTCACAAGCATACAACAGTCACGTTCATACACCAGTCACGTTCATACAGCAGTCACAGGCATACAGCAGTCACTGCCATACAACAGTCAGTCATACACCAGTCACAGGCATACAGCAGTCACAGTCATTCAGTAGTCACGGTCATACAGCAGTCACAGACATACAGCGATTACAGTCATACAGCAGTCACAGTCATACAGCAGTCACGGCCATACAGCAGTCAGTCATACAGCAGTCACAGGCATACAGCAGTCACAGGCATACAGCGATTACAGTCATACAACAGTAACTGTCATACAGCAGTCACGGTCTAACAGCAATCACACTCATACAGCAGTCACTAGCATATCGCAATCACAGGCATACAGCAGTCACGGTCATACAACAGTCAGTCATACAGCAGTCACAAGCATTCAGCGATTACAGTCATACAACAGTAACTGTCATACAGCAGTTACAATCATACAGCGGGTCACAGGCATACAGCGGGTCACAGTCATACAGCAGTCACAGTCATACAGCAGTCACAGGCATTCAGCAGTCACGTGTATACAGTAGTTACATCATAACGGCAATCATAGTCATACAACAGTTACATCATATAGCAATCACAGGCATGCAGCGTCTTACAAGAGTCACAGACATACATTAACCATAGAACCAAAATAGTTAAACAGCAGTCATACAAAAGTCATACACACATTAAGCATCCAGCATTCATGCAACAGGGGCGGTCATACATCTGTTATACATTTGCAATACAGGAAGAGCTTTTAAGAAGTAAAAGATTAATCAGTGATAATAGTAATGCAGTAAAGTCATGTAGAACGCAGTAAACAGCAAACAGCGGCAACAGTCAAACAGTTTTACAGCAGCCACGGTAATAAAGCGGCCGCTGTAACACAAGTAGCATTGCCAGGACTTATTTATGTGTGCCACTAAAATGCGTAAAACGTGAAAGTGCGACGTTACCATGTTATTTTTTTTATAAAAAAAAAAATAAATGAAGACATCATCGATTAATATACCGTTAAAAAGACCACTGTATCAGGTTTTAAATGAAGTATACTTTACGGAGTCAAATATAAGGAATTTTGGATTGATATTAAAGAAAGAGGTTGCTGGAGATGTTGCCTTAATAAGAACACCATTGATAGATATAGGAACTTTGCGAATAAGATTAAGAAATTAATTCGAAAAGTGTGTGTGTGTGTATATATATATAAAATTAATAAATTATATTATATTTTATAATATATTAATTAACGTGTAGGAATTTTGCGAAATAAAACTATTTTCACAAATGGCTCACTTAATTGCTATATTGATCCTATCAAATTGTTTTTTCACTTCATGCAGATCTCCAGCCATTTCGATACCGTATACCCCGTATATCCGTGTTACGTTCATTCAAAAATGTTTTCCCAACCATTCCTCCGTTTGCTCAACCACCATTGAGGTGTGTGTTACATGCATAAACTTGATCTAATTTAAGTTAAAATTATAATACGCACTTTATTGCAATGGCTGCTTTTCTGTGATATTTGAATTACAAAGCTAGGAGAAATGGCAATCATTCCCATACTAACATGTATATGACGTGATTCATGGAATGTATAAAAGGTTTAACAACCGTACATCCGAACAGGTTTTCTGAGCTGTTCTTATTTTCAGGGTACAACCATATCTCACAATGGTGTCTCACAATCGTTCCGCTTGTATATTTCATGACGGGTAGAGTGCCAGATTGGTTCATTACATATGTAAGTTTGCCCGTCTCATGGTGTTCGCCTGTAGCCTCGTCCATACTCGGAAGCCACCCACGCACCTGGGACTTGCATACATGTGTGTGGCAGAGTGGTTCATGTTTCCTGTGGTCTGTATCATGTTTCAAGAAATAGAGCACGCTCTTTATTTCATGCAACATGCTGCAGGGTGTCAGGTTTTATATTTCTTATCTAAAGAACTTTTCTGTTATGATTAAAGTAAAGAAAATATAATCTTCTCAACCGTAACATGAACAATTTTCTCTCACCAATATTTCTCGCCATAAGATATTTTTGCTGATAGTACGAAATTTATAGGGTTTTTGGCAGTGCATTTCTGGTTTAAGCAAATAGAATTGAAGGATTTATGGTTACAGCACCTAGGATGAGCAAAAAAGTCTGGCTTCATGAAAGAGAGTCACTTTAAACTGTGTTGTTTCGGGCACATTTTGTATATATTTGCAGGGGCCCTTTTTCAGGAAGTATTATGAAACAACGTGCATGTTTTAAGAAATAGGTGGCGCAACATGTTTTAGAACATATTCATAGGTGTATGGCCGGCTTAAGTCGAAGATCTTGTATTATTATATTCTAAAAACAAGTGACCCATGGGTCATGACGCTCAGTTGACTGAGAAGACAGTATGGCCTTATAAGGGCCTAGGAAGGGGTAAGGTAATATGATAGCTGTCATTTGAGAGTCTATAAAAAGGAAATGCATGGAATTGTTTAAAAAAATTATATCAATAAGCACAGTTGGTTTTAGGAACTTGATGAAACCGCAGTGGAAAAACACTAAATGTAAAAAATAATAAGAATACAGGTGGCTCAACCAGTCTTCAAGAAATGATAAAACCAGTGATGATATAATTACTTATACCAGGTTTCAGGACAGTTAGGAAACAACAGCTCGGAAACTGATACAACTGCTTTCATTAATTGGTCTCAAAAATAGAGCGAAATGCGTAAAAATTAGAAAAAAAATATTATCTGCAAAACCATTCTTCGGCAACTGATGAAACTCTCCATAATGGTTCTGTAACAAAATTTTTAATTATTTCTGGGCTACCCAAACAAGCCTCATAGCTAGCAGAATGACCTAATTTCAGATTTCCTCTGACATCTTAAGATACCATTTGAATGTATTTAACTTATTTTCTGGGGTTCCATATCATGTCCCATAACTCGGAGAATATAGATCACAGTGACCCATCTTTGGGATTCCATGGAAATCTTTTTATAACCTCATAAGTTACAATTTGTGCCCCCTCAGTATTGCCGCATGTGACAGGGGTATTAAACGGCATAAAAAAGGAGTAGTCTGTACAAGAAAAAAAAAACTATCCAAGATATCCTTTGTTTTAATAATCATCCAGCCTGCCTTGAGAAATCTGATCGTTTGTGTGTATCTTACTTTATTTCTAGGGTTCTATATCATAATTGGGAGAATATAGGTCTCAGTGACCTAATCAAAGCTACTAGAATGAGTTTGCTTTTACATTGCAAAAAACAGAGAGATGTCTCACCTTCCTATTGGGTTTCTCATCCCAAAATTTGAGAAAATAAAAACGAACTACTTCAAAAGTTTTGAGTTCACAAAAATCCGAGATTTCTCAAGAAATGACCTAGAAAGATGAAGGTCAAAGACAGCAGTTTCTGAACTCATCTGAGATTTTGGTAGAAATAATCCACTAATCGAAGTCACCAAAATATGTGGTTCAAAAGTTATAGTGTTTACAAAATATTTTTATTTCTGCTGATTTGACACTGAATATGAAGGTCAAGGTCATCAATGGTCCATTCTTTTCGAGAACTTGGTTGAAACAACTTCTTTGTCAAATTTGAGGGAAAAAATATACAATGCTCTAAAAGTTACCATATTAACAAGAATGCAGCAATTGTAGAATCGTGGAAACAATGAGAAATAATACCGCGGATTCGACCTTGAAGATTCAGGTCAAGGTCATCAGTTTTTGAGCTTGTCACAGTACATGGTTAAAACCAATTAGTGTTACAAATTTGAGGAAAAAATAGGCGGTACTTTAAAATATATGGGGTTCACAAAAAAAAATCAATTTTGGCCTATTTGACCTCGATGATGAAGGTCAAGATCACCGGTTTTTGAATTCTTCCTAGAATTTGGTAAAAACCATAAAAGTTTCAAAGTTCATAAAAAATATTGGGTGGTTTATATGTTATCGCGTTCACAAGAAATGATACAGACGACGACTGCGGACGACGACGCCGACGACGACAGATCAACCACTATGTACCCCATGGGGGGAAGACATAAAAATGGTCATAGGTGGCGCCATCAATTTTCGATGGAAGTAAAAACTATCAAAGATCTTCAAACAACCAGATTTGTAGATCAATCCATCAATTCTGTCTTGAGATATCAGACCATTTGGATATATTTAACTTTATTTCTGGGGTGCTATATCACCCCCCATAACTCGGAGAATATAGTTTATAACCTCTGAGAATACACAGTTTTATGATCCTAGCCCTTGCGGTTACGATTTGTGCCTTGCTCACGGACGACGGACAAAGGGCGATCAGTAATGCTCAGCATGACTGGAAGTCAGCTGAGCTAAAAATAGTAAGATGTCGTGATCTTACGAGAACGCTGCTGTTTTCATCATCGTACATTATCTCTGGAAAATTGTTGAACGCTTTTTTCTCCTATTAATGCATATCCAGGATAAAATAATCTGTCGGCGGTTTTTATTTATGAGAAGGCACATAAGCATATTTGGCACGTAAAGTCAGCAGTGAAACTGCCTCCGTGTACATTGTTTAACTTGAGTAGGTTAATGATGGAATATAAGGTTCATTAAAAAGGGCTTTCTTAAAATGTTTATGTTGATCCATTATAGGACATAAAACTACGGGAGATTCGGTTCATTCGCGATCAGACTGGATGTAGGCCCGGCAGAGAATACTAACTATGAGAGAGTAAATCAGGTGTTTTGCTGCTTAAAAAAAGTCGTAAAAAGTTTCTTTTTAGAATAGGTCAACAGATGACTATGACGGTAACCGTGTGTTGTTAAGGTAGCAGCATTGGAAAAAAATCCAAATATATAAAATCAATCCAAAAATTGTGTTTATTCCATATTAGACAATTAAAGTTTGCTTTATTTTAAACATGATACAATATTCATTCTGATAGCTAACATATTTTTTTTAATTCTTATTCATTTGACCTTTTACATTCATTTAAATCTTTGAAAAGTACGCTATTCTGAGCATCCAGTTACAGCGGGCAAAATAAAACTACCTGACAATATATAAAAAGTGCTTTTTTTCCTGTATCATGGATCTGTCTACGTAAAAATTGAAATTCAAATTTTTATTCAATAAAAAAATAAAAAAATTTCAGTATTTGAAGAGAATGCACACAGTAAAGGAAAAAGAAAAACACTTATGAGATATTGTCATTGTCATAAGTCCATTAAAAAGTGACTTACTGTTACTTCGTCCTTAAAAACATGTAACTCAAAAAAAATAATCTTACAAGATAATGCTAAAATGAATGAAAGTTAAAAATATGTATACCATCAGAGAAGAATTGTGTGAGGTTTCAAATAATGTATTCTTTATTGCGCCTATTATGAATTAAACACAGCTTTTGGATTAATTTTAGATATAGTGTTTGTTGCCAATTATGCTTCCTTAAAAGTAAACCATTTGGATTTCAGGTTTATACATGAACGGAATGATCCAACAATCATAACCCTTGATAAAATTAGAAAATATATTATAGATATTAATTCTTCGTCATTTCCATCATCGAACATAACCAGGAACATGCGTCTTAATACGTTTTTCTACGCTGGAGTGCCTTGGACTACACAAATTGATATATCAGATCAGTTACCTTTGCGGCCGCACATACACAGACCTGGCTGATGGTTTGTGGTGAACGGGCCGTAGTTTACCCACTCCTGTCTAATATTATATTTCCATATGTGGTCTTTCTTCTGGACCAGCTGAAATTGAACTTTTTATATTTATATCCAACAACCAAAAATGTAAATATTGAAGGATCCTTGTTTTGCCTTATAACCTGAGATCCATTTATAATGTTTGACCGTTAAAAGATTAAACCGTTGACCTTGGCCTGGTTAATTCTCAGGGGTCTGAGGTGTAGCAGGGCTCTTAAAAATGTGCATATGAAAATTTACAGAATATGATTTGCATTTTCACCTATGGGGGGCCAATTAGATCAGTCTGTGAGAGTTGGAGGTTTCTTTTTGTCAAAATCCCGAAGCAAGGAAATGGAGATTTGATGGCATTGCACTGAAACACAACACATTTATTGTGATTTGGGCCTTTACGGCTTCGTGGTTATGGTTCAGTTTTGTAGCAATATGAGATAATGAGTCAAGCATTGAATTACAGGGACAGACAAAGCTATTTACTTTAATGCAGCGAATAATCAGCCTGTCATTAACCAATAGCCCCTGGGAACGATATGCAGTCTAATGTAGGTCACATGGTCGTGTCACGTGATCTGCGGCTAAGAACCAGTGCTGGTCGAACATCGGAAGTAAAGCTCTTCAGAGAGCTTTTAGAACGAGGAATTATTGGCTTTTAAGATTTATGGAATGCACACATAGATACCTGTGTTATACTTACACGTCCAAGATTGCCGGGTCACAGCGGTTTAGAATAGATCGTCAGAAGGGAATGAATATTATCCTTAAATAAACAGAAAAAAAGTCAAAATTCAGTCTATATATGAATAGAAAAAGGATAACATTTTCTTATTGATATTTGTTTTCTTCAGAAGAAAGCAACCAAGGAGGCAAATATCTGCATAATACATACACCCCTTAAATTTAGAATTTTTTAATATAAGTAATATATCAGTATAAAACACCCAAAAATATCACCGCGGGATAAATACAATAATAAATTTATTAACTAAAGCGCGAAGCGTTTGGAGATACAGGGGACATATTTGTCCGGGGTATATCTTGAACCAAGGACACCCAGTTCCTGCCTTCTGGCTCTGTCATAATCTGTCATTACACGGTAAATGGCATAGGCGCAAATATTGTCCGTTATAAACCCCTCGCCGCGTCAATAAAAAGAACATCTACTATCCCTCTTTGATGAGATTGGTGATTCTTGAAAGATATTTGATCACAGAATGGAGAATTTCCGAGAAACATAATATCTTATTGATAGCGTTTTAAATCGTGTTAGACGTTTAGGGACTTGGGGAGGATAGTCCCTGTGACTGCATACATCTACATCAAATACATATCTCCATAAATAGACTGATTCTCTTCTAACATTTATAGATTTGACATTTATAGATTATAGATTGCAATATATACTCTGGTTATCCATAATTAGCAATTGTACCCAATTAGCAATAGATTAAATATTTCCATAACTACGACAACTCTTATTCGATTCCAAGGAAGTTTCTGTATTAAAAATGCGGGCATGCCTGATATTATGGTGAAATATTAGTTGTTTTAGGTCATACGCACAAATACTTGTTGTTTTATAGATTCGCCATTCCCGGGTATTTTTTCTGGATTATTCTTTTTTTTTTTTGTTCATTAGGACCAGTTCCTCCGTGATGTTACTAATACCTGCTCTTGCCACGATTCGTAAACAGGGCGGTTATAGGAGAGAAATGGACAAACTTTTGTGCTGATTATATGCACCATCTCAAACAATGCATGGATCTATAATTTTCTTCCATAAATATAAGCTCTCTCTCTCTCTTTGCCTGTGTCTCTGTGTCTCCCTCTGTGTCTCTGTTTCTGTGTCTGTGTCTCTGTGTCTGTGTCTCTCTCTGTCTGTGACTCTGTGTCTGTGTCTCTCTCTGTCTGTGTCTCTCTCTGTCTGTGTCGCTGTCTGTCTGTCTGCCTGTCCGTCTCTGTCTGTCTGTCTGTCTGTCTGTCTGTCTCTCTCTCTCTCAATGGAATACATTGCCCTCTCACTACATTTATGCCTATGCTAATGGTGTATTTCGAAGTTCCAATGCATTGTAAGGAAAAAGGATGTCTTTACCCTCAATCCCTAACCAGCATAATCCCGGACTGGAAGAGGTTCATTTTCGGTATTTTTTTGGGGGGGGGGGGGTTGAAGTTACCGCCTCCATTTTAATGCTTGCCTAACTAAGTACTATGTATATCTGTAAACGTGGATTCCAATCCTGTTTCTGACTACGTGACATAGCAGGGGATAAGCTAACATACGATAATCCTGGCATCAAGAAGCTTGGTGTACCAACCCTGCATGCGGGTCCTGGGTGTATGTTATCCCCATTGCCTCGTCATGATACCGAGAAACCCCCGAAAGGCGTAGTCGTTTGTGATTGAAAAACACTCTCGCTAGTATTAAGCTGCAGAGCGCTCACCACTGGCGGGGGCCGAGAATTAAAAATCTCACCGCCTCGGCTGAGATTCGAACTCACGATCCCCTGGCTTTCGACCGTGAACCAGGAAGCCGGTTCTTGGGTTCCATACTCCAAAAATATTTCGTTTTAAACCGCTCCATACTTTGAGTAAAGTTGTAATCAGACAAACCGACCGACCAACCAAAGGCTGCAAAATTATAATACATTCCGGTATAATAATATCCCGGGAAAATGTGTGCGATATTCGTGTGTGTTCTGTATCGTAAAGCAAGGCCACTCCTCCTGGAAACAAAACAACCGAAGTGTGTTTGTGGTGAATATTACGGAGCTCAGGCTACGATCTTCTGCTGTATAAAACAAGGCACCAATGTGCTATAACTGTTCTGTTTCCATGGGCTATATAACTGTAAACACTCATTCGGATATAAGCCGTTCTTAATATCCCACAAGTATATTGATGATGGCATTCCGCCAGACTTGATGGTCGCTATATTTAGGACTAAATTGTCTAGATACTCTTATTATACGAGTACTCGTCAGATACGGATCGGTTGTGAAAAAAATTTACATTTTGCCAATTTTTACATTAATCATTATAGCGTTTATCTCAGTTATGAGAATCTAAGATTTGAATTCACAGCTCTGGTTATTCACAGCTGACTTGAAGTCTTCTCTTACTGCAAAGAGATAATTCATAGGTTATGGCATTCTTGTTTCTTTGATTGGAAATGTGTTTCAGTAATTAATTGCCACATGGCCCTATGAAGTAAATAAAACAATATCCGAAAAAGGTGCTGTCCATTGTTTAATGTTTCACGTAAAAGGGAGCCATTTGCAACAGGGATAGTCAACAGGACGCCAAAAAGTTGTTATTGCGTGGTGTGATTAATTGGATTGCCGGCACACAGATACGCCTTGTCTCTTTTTTATAATCATTATTTTCATTATGATCAGTCAGTATACCAAAGTACCCTGTCTCGCCCGTCATATAGATGTCTGGCTCTCTCTTTTTCTCCCCCTCATCTGGTTGATTTTTCAAATTTTTTCTTCGATGTAACTTTGTCATGCAAACCTGAATGATGTCATGTGAAGTAGGGTCAATCGGAATAGATGACTGTGAGTAAAACTTATCCGTAAACAATGATTGCGACTTCACTTAATATGCTTCAGCCAATATGCACACTTATATTCTCTCTCTCATATACATTCTTTCTTAAAATAATAATAATAATAATAATATTATTATTATTATTTTTTTTTATTTTTTATTTTTATTATATGGTTATTATCATATCATTATTGTTGTTATTATCTTTCGGTGAACGTTGCTATAATAAAGGATATTAAAATAATACAAACACTCACAAACATTCAGAACAAATAAAATTGAGTAACCAGGAACAGGTCTTTCATGTTTACCTCTGCGTGGCCTTCTCTCATCTTTCTTGGTTATTACTGGTCCTTAGCAACAGTAACTAAGGGGTGGTGCTTCTGTTCACTTTTTGGGAAAAGAAACCGCCGTTGGTCCCACAGTTAAGTGGAGCCTCGGAATAAACGTCATTCATCCCGTGCCAGATTCAGGGACATACGTACTATAAAGCGGTGTTGTAACCACTATTGTAATAACGGTCACTGTTGTAATAATTATTACAATAGTGGTTGGTAAGGGCCAGTTTTTGCAAACCCCTATTTTAATAACGGTCACTTTTGTAATAATTATTATTTTTTTTTTACAAGTGACTGATGTTGCCGGCGGAAATATTTCCCAGTTTCGTTTAGATTCTATCAAACAAATGTCATTCCCTAAAAAAACATAGAATTCATACCCAATATCCCAACAAGCATCCGTTTGTATTTAAGATGTTATTACACTAGTGACCTTTATAACAATAGTGACCTTGTCGAGCAACCACATTGTAATAACGGTCACTATTGTTATAAAAACTTGCGGCCACTTCACTCACGCCTCGAGAAGTAGTTCGTCTTTTATGTTGAAATGCCAGTTCATTCATAGATTTGTTTTCAAGTGTAAAACTCTAAGAAGGGGGTTACTATTGAAATTCCGGTTCTTTTATATTTAGTTTCACGTGTACAGTTCTGGGATTTACACAGGTTATTGATTATGATTATTCTCAATAAATGACAAGAAACATTTAACATTTCATCATAATGTTTTAAAAAAAGTATCTATTTTCCTGTTGAAATTCCTTTTTTTTTATATTTAGTTTCACGTTACAGTTTTCTGTGATTTACACAGGTCATTGATTCTGATTATACTCAATAAATGGCAAGAAACATTTAACATTTCATCATTTAGTTTTAATAAAAAAAGATTTTTCATAAACTATATTTTATGACGCGAATATTACAACAATAATTGTTCTTTTGTTTGAATTTGCAACAACTATTGCAATAATTTATTAAATTTATTTATACATAACAGTGCTCTGTTGCGCTGTCATAATCGAGTTTCATCCATGGCCCCCGCCAAACACACAAACATTCTCAACCAGGGTGTTATACTAATTTAATCCCCCACATGTAGCAAATTTAGCAAATTAATGTAGTTGCAACCACTCTTGTTATAATTATCAAAATAGTGACCGCTATTTGCAAAAACAGGCCCTTGCCAACCACTTTTGTAATAATTATTACAACAGGGACCGTTGTGTCAATAGTGGTTGCAACAAAGCGGCCCTCCACATATTGCGTTTTCCATGCGTTTACCCGGGTCCTTTGCTCGCTTTGTGAAATCTCCTGAATAGTTCGGCAGCCTGATAGGGGAACCGTGCATTGGCGTCCGCATAATATATTTTTGCAGTTTCATGACCTTTGGGTCCTTCTTATTCATATTAAAGAGGATGTCGCCCTGACACATTTGGCAATTTTGTAAAAACCCATTAATATGCAAAATAGTTCTCGCTATAATTGAACTTCTTATTTTGCTCATATGTCTCTTAGTTCTGGACCTATTTACAGATTAAGGCGTCTATACTTATATGTTTTCATGGTAGAAGAGTATGATGAATCGTTTCAAACTACCATTAAATGAACATTAATATGCAAAAAAGTTGTCGCCATTATTGGAACTTTTTATTTTACTCATATCTCATAGTTCTTGTCCTATATTTAAGATTCAGGTATCTACAACTATGTTTTCATGGTCAGAGATTACAGTTTCAAATTACCGGCTTGAATGCTGCTCTCACGAAACAGATCTGTAGCACAAACTGATGAAGTCAAACTAACCGTACTTTAGTTATTTATAAACGCTCCCATACGGTAGAGCACTATCACCGCGATGTATTGATAGTGCTCTACCGTATGGGAGCGTTTATAAATAACTAAAGTACGGTTAGTTTGACTTCATCAGTTTGTGCTACAGATCTGTTTCGTGAGAGCAGCATTCAAGCCGGCTCACTCTTCAGGTACAAACTGGAGTGATCAGATATTTGGGTGAAGTTTGTCGTAATAGGTAGGATTTATCTGGGGTTACTAG
This sequence comes from Sipunculus nudus, assembly GCA_026874595.1. Classification (NCBI taxonomy): domain Eukaryota; kingdom Metazoa; phylum Annelida; class Sipuncula; order Golfingiida; family Sipunculidae; genus Sipunculus; species Sipunculus nudus. The sequence continues at coordinate 62,924,857 of CM049307.1, forward strand.
GTTCGGTAAGGCATGTATTTAATGCAGTCTCAAGATCCCAGCCAATGTATGCAGGAACAACCAAGTGGACCACTAATCCACTGATCCCCTGACCGAACCAACACCTGGGGTCTTGACCAACTTTAAGCAATTCAACAAATCCTCGAGCGCTTCATAATAGCCCTAATACAGTACAATAAGCCAGGCACCCAGTAACCCTTATTCACCAACAAAACAAAAAATTTAAATACATGCCTCACCGAACCTAGTAACCCCAGATAAATCCTACCTATTACGACAAACTTCACCCAAATATCTGATCACTCCAGTTTGTACCTGAAGAGTGAGCCGGCTTGAATGCTGCTCTCACGAAACAGATCTGTAGCACAAACTGATGAAGTCAAACTAACCGTACTTTAGTTATTTATATATATATATATATATATATATATATATATATATATATATATATATATATATGTGTGTGTGTGTGAGTGTGTGTGGAAATAGCATTGCACGTCCATCTTGCAAAGTATATTAATTTGCAAATGGAAAAATGGTAAGTTTACCAACCTTAGATTTTGCACTGGGATTAGATCCTTGGAGATGTCTATAGAAAATTGTTAAAAAAATCAAGTGCATAACACTAGAAAGTTTAAGAAATCTTACTCGGTTCGAATACCTAGTAACAAGTCATTCATGGGTTGCGAATTGCTTACTTCGGCTATGCCATGACAGGAGTTCAGATAGCAGTGCCCCATGAAGCTCCTGGGTTAACTGATCTAAAGTCAGCTATTTGTTAAAATTATTTTAACAAACTCAGATTTCAAACCACCTATTGACATCTAATCTACAGACAGAAAAATGAATCTACTTTTCCCCCTAAAAAATATTCAAATTTTTCTGCGGCCGCACATCTTTTAAATTTGACTAAATAACATTAAATCTGACTCGTTGGCAGGTATGTGTAGTATATGCTAAATAGATAATGGTCTTCAATCGCAATGCTATTATTACCTACTTCACTCACAAAGTGGTTTTAAGCGTTCGTTGAAGGCAATGCGTATAATATGAAGAAGCCAGTCCAGGTGGTCGATGGTAAGCGTGTGAAAGCACAATTCGTTGTTTAAAACCGTTTTGTATTTTCCGTGTAAAATTGGATACTGTTATTGAAAGTATAAACATATGTTTAGTAGGTGCAAATGTCAAAAACTCAGACCTATACCACTCACAGCATTTTCAGTGTGTAAAATAAATTTGAAATCCTTTATATTTCAACGTAATCCTTCACCATGAAAATTTTGACCGCTAGTCTTTTTAGTTTTTAAGACAGAACAAGCTAAAGCTTCTAATTTACATTAAGAATTCTGCGATATATTCAAATTGTTCCAGAGAAGCAGTAATCGTTCACGACTTTATCAGCGACTGCAAAATAAACGGTCATCTGATGATATCGCGTAATTGCATTCTGATTAGCTGATTCGTCATATTTGTGAAAGCGCATTTACTATCAGTGTCATTTTCATATGTAACAATAAGGTAGCAATAAGGTTAAGAAAGTTCCTTAATTTTTATAAATATTTGTTTTATAACAAAATATATATATGTAGACACCTTTATCTCTAAGATAGGACATGGTCCAATAGAGATAGGAGCAAACTGGTAGGTCAAATAATGGCGACAGCTAATTTGCATATTAAAAATTAATTTAATGGTAATTTGGAAAGGTTCATCGCAATCCTTGACCATGAAAACATGAGTGTAGACACCATGATCTCTAAGATAGTTCAAGATGCAAGAGATATATGGGTAAAACTGGAAGTTCCAATAATTGCGACAGCTGATTTGCATATTAATGGGTTTTATACAGGCCACATCCTCTCTAAAATAAATAAGTAAGATCCAAAGGCCGTGAAATTGCTAAAATACTTCATGCGGACGCAGATGCACGCTTCACTCGAATCGAGGGTTCGACTGCCGGACTAGAAAATCTCTGACCAAATCGAATGACAACGCATGAACTCGTACCCAAACGCATTAGAACGCAAACAATGCGCGAGAATGTGAATAGAGACGCGATGTGTTTCAGGTATGTAGGACATGTTAAATTTCGTGTAATCGCATGCAATTAAACGACATTAAAACATGACTAAAGCATGGGAAAATTTGCACATTAAAGTGAAAAAATACGGCAAAATCCAGCAAAACCTGGCCACCTGTTAATTAAATGATCTCGTAAATGCGTGAAATCGTGTGAAATCTGCTGAAGCGGGAAAGAAGGTGGGCGTCCCTGAAAACGCTTATCGCTTCTTGAAAATGTGACCTCTATAAGTTCATTCGCTTTCACAACGCTAAAGTGCAACGCTGGACGCCATTAGCATCAGTGTTTGAGTCCTGTGCATTATAATACAGCCTTAATTCATGCACAAGGCCGAGGGTACAACCTCCATTTTTTCGTAATATTTATTGTAGTTTGAAACTGGAAAATTATAGAGTCATCTGACACTTTCACCTCATCAGTCTACTATTTTGAATTGAATCAGGAAGTAAAAATAAAACCGCTTAATCAAACGTTTATCACTACCACAATCAGATACGCATGATAAATGGACAACCCACAACTCTTCTTTTCTACTGTTGGATAAATCCACTATTCTCTTCCATTATTAGTCAACAAGAATATGTACAAACATCTTCATTTAGGAGAACCTTCTAAAGCTAGAATTTTGTTTATCGATTTTAGTTTTCTCAATTCAATACAATTCTCCAAATGGAACTTATCCTAAAGAACTATTACTTTAAACAAATATGTGCAACTGGATAATACACTAATTATCGAATCTTCCGCAGGCAGTAAAGATCGGTGATAATATTTCTAAAAAAGGAACTTTAAACACTGGGGCACCCCAAAGCTGTGTGTTATCACTAACATTATATTCTTATTTTTAAATATGACTGTGCCAAAATTCAAGGATTGTCTAATAGTGAAATTTGCGGATGACACAACCGTAACCGGGCTCATCCGAGCAGGTAACGAAGGTACCGAAAACGTCATGATATTGAATACTTGACTGCGTGGTGCTCTGTAAACAATGTACAGTTGAATCTTACGAAAACCAAGGTGATAATTATACTTTCGTTAAAGATCTAAGATCTTGCCAATAGATATTAACGTTTCTGAGGTAGAAGTTGTTTATTGTTTTATATATCTATTTATCCATATATCATCAAATTTGAAGTGGAAGGAAAAGGTAAATTATTGCACGAAGAACGCCCTACAGCAGTTGTACTTTTCAGGAACTTTAATGTATTGTTCAAGGCTGAAATTTTACAGAGCTGTTATATAGGGTATCTTGACGCTCTCTGTCATTGTATGGTGAGGAAGCATCAATGCGGAGTACCGGAATTTACTTAATAGTGTTGTTAAAACGGCTCGGAGGATTATCGGGACGTCTTTACCATCCTGTGAATCAGATTCCCATAAGAAAGCGAATTCATGCTATTATTAAAGATTTTAACCACCCAGTGTTTAATCCAAATTAATGAAATCCCGGATTCGTTATTCAAGTTATTCTAAAAGAACTTGAGCCAGTACTTAGGTAACAGCCATCCGGGAATTAAATAGAACACTTGCGGAAATCTGATTTGCAGACATTTATTTTTTTCATTTAATCAGTATATTCCATCACAACAAGCTTTACAAGACATATACTACTGTATGTAATAGTTTTATTACGCATATATAGCAATAAGTTATCCTTTTCATTTTCGAATTATATAAAAATTTTGAAAAATAAGATTTTATAGAAATTACTTCTTGATTTTTTATGAATTTTGGTGCTAATAGATTTATAAGACTAGCAATGCTAGCTGTAATTTCATTTTTAAGCAAATTTAAGTCATTTTTATTAAGAATGATGAAAAGGAAATACTGTGCCTCATTCAAAGACTCAAAGATGTATTTAAGGAATGCCAATAACTGATCCATATGGAGGGTCAAGCCATTTTTACCATTTGGCTTTAAATCCATTTCGCGGTCTAGACACATTAACAGCAAAACAAAATACATAAAAAGGAAGCCCTTCCTTTACCCTGTTATTTTAGCCTGCAGGTACACATTCCTGTCCGACAGTTAGGGCAGGAAGGTAAAAATTCAGACCCTGAAAGTTAAGGCAAGAAGGTAAAAATTCCTACCATGACAATTAAGGCAAGAAGGTAAACATTCCTTCCCTGACAGTTAAGGAAAGAAGGTAAAAATTCCTACCCTAAAAGTTAAGGCAAGAAGGTAAAAATTCCTACCATGACAATTAAGGCAAGAAGGTAAACCTTCCTTCCCTGACAGTTAAGGCAAGAAGGTAAAAATTCAGACCCTGAAAGTTAAGGCAAGAAGGTAAAAATTCCTACCATGACAATTAAGGCAAGAAGGTAAACATTCCTTCCCTGACAGTTAAGGAAAGAAGGTAAAAATTCCTACCCTAAAAGTTAAGGCAAGAAGGTTAACATTCCTACCCTGACAGTTAAGGCAAGAAGGTAAACATTCCTTCCCTGACAGTTAAGGCAAGAAGGTAAACATTCCTTTACTGACAGTTAAGGCAAGAAGGTAAAAATTCCTTCCCTGAGAGTTAAGGCAAGAAGGTAAAAATTCCTTCCCTGACAGTTAAGACAAGAAGGTAAACATTCCTCCCCTGAAAGTTAAGGCAAGAAGGTAAACATTCCTTCCCTAACAATTAAAGCAAGAAGCTAAACATTCTAACCCTGACAGTTAAAGCAAGAAGGTACACATTCCTGTCCTGACAGTTAAGGCAAGGAGGTACACATTCCCTCCCTAACAGTTAAGGCAAAAAGGTAAACATTCCTACCCTAACAGTTAAGACAAGAAGGTAAACATTCCTACCATGACAGTATAGGCAAAAAGATAAAAATTCATACCCTGAAAGTTAAGGCAAGAAGGTAAAAATTCCTACAATGACAATTAAGGCAAGAAGGTAAACATTCCTTCCCTGACAGTTAAGGCAAGAAGGTAAAAATTCCTACCTTAAAAGTTAAGGCAAGAAGATTAACATTCCTACCCTGACAGTTAAGGCAAGAAGGTAAACATTCCTTTACTGACAGTTAAGGCAAGAAGGTAAAAATTCCTTCCCTGAGAGTTAAGACAAGAAGGTAAAAATTCCTTCTCTGACAGTTAAGACAAGAAGGTAAACATTCCTCCCCTGAAAGTTAAGGCAAGAAGGTAAACATTCCTTCCCTAACAATTAAAACAAGAAGCTAAACTTTCTCACCCTGACAGTTAAAGCAAGAAGGTACACATTCCTGTCCTGACAGTTAAGGCAAGGAGGTACACATTCCCTCCCTAACAGTTAAGGCAAAAAGGTAAACATTCCTACCCTAACAGTTAAGACAAGAAGGTAAACATTCCTACCATGACAGTTTAGGCAAAAAGGTAAACATTCCTACCCTAACAGTTAAGACAAGAAGGTAAACATTCCTACCATGACAGTTAAGACAAAAAGGTACTCATTTCTTCCCTGACAGTTAAGACAAGAAGGTAAACATTCCTACCATGACAGTTAAGGCAAGAAGGTAAACATTCCTACCCTTGCACCCTTCTAGCCCTAACAATGCTACTTCCTGTCCTGTTAGACTTTAATTGTACAAATTTCTACTTTAACTTACTACCAAATCTACCAATCCTACATTGTGTCTGTTGAGGTATTACAACACACTTTTAAGCTTAAAAGTTCCAAACATATATCACACTTTCATTACTATATATATTTTGTAAAACAAAGGGGCAAATTCTTACTGTCAGTTTGTGGCCATAATTTATGTTTTGTTAAATTTAGTTTAATGGAACAAGCAGGCTGACTGATATTCTAAATTTATATCTATAGTTTGAGAAATGGAATACTTCTGTAATACTGTTTACTGAGTTTATCTTAACAAAAAAAAAACATTCATTCAATCAATTCATTTCATGTAACATTTTAAACACGCAGTCTTTTTCTGTAACATCCAATTTTATTTTTTTTTTTTAATTTAGGCATTCTGCATATATAAAATAACTCATGCATCTGATTTCTCGTAGTAATCAGGCTATCTTGAAAACCAGAGCATTTCTTTTTCATTTTCAACTGCAATTTATTTTACAATATCCTCTGTAGTGGATTATTGTTAATACCGATTTGATTATGGTTTAATTTAAGTATACCACAGATCTGTTATAACAGTGAAATGAAAGTCAGGCTTCAAAATAATTGACTGTGAAGTTTGTAAATGTGTTTCAAATTTTCTATAAAAATATTTCAAGATGAATTTGTTTGCAGTATCTATATGCGATATTTTTTCTTTATTTATCAAGCCTTTTTCTTCACAAGTTTTTTAGCCAAAACCTTGTTACAAAGTCATTGCTGAAGTTCTTTCCAGTTTAATGGAGGTTTGTGAAGGTGTACCTGCCGCAGGTAGGGCAGGCAAGTCTGCCTCCATACCCAAGCAGTATTGGGCAGGAGGGTATGGATTCATGCTCTAACATGTAGGGCATAAATACTCCCTTAAAATACAGAGATCCTTCAATATTTCTCACGGATTTCAGTTACGCTGAAAAATCTCAAGGAACTCTGGAATACTTGAGCTGACCGCCTCCTACTGGTATTGTCTATTGAAATAATTATATTTGTCTGCAAGGATTACTACGGACCCCGGGAGACGACATGGTGAAAAATATTTATTAATTCGTGCGCACGAATTACTAATCCGTGCGCACGAATTACTCCGTGTGAAAAAATAAATTTCCAAGGTGGAAAAAAATATTTATTAATTCGTGCGCACGAATTACTAGGTGTGATAAATATATTTCCAAGGTGGAAAAATATTTATTTCAATAGGATAACAAAGTAACCGATAAGGCTAATGCAACTGCACTCCTGCATATAAATTAAAAGAAAGTGAAAAATTAACATAAATGTATATATGTATATAAAAATGATCAGATTAGAAAAGTGCACATATATTCACAGAAACATAATAAACGTTAATACAGATTTACATTCCACATACACTGATATTTATACATATATTATTACTGCTAGGCGTAATACAATAAAAATAAACGTCTCAGGCCATATCCAGCTTATCAATTAGATTATAACCATCAGTCTTTCCAATTGAAAATAGGTATTGATTTAAGTAACTGGCACCTAGTCGTAACCGAGTATGGATAATTTCATGTTGACGATGATTGTCGCAATAATAACTGTATATTTCTCGAGAGGCAGGGTTTAAATAATCAAGAACATTTTCCTTAAAGGACTCGATTGAGGTAGACTGAATTATAGGAAATTGTTCAAAAGTTTGCAGGCTATTGAAAGGAAAGAAAAGAAAATTGGAATGAAAGAAAAGCGACAGTCTTTCCGTGTGAACCTCGGTATCTTTAGCAAATGAAATTTGCGCGGACTGTATAGGGCTGAGCATGAGTTTGAGTTAATATATTAGCAGATAATCTAGAGCTAGTCTGTTAATCATTTCATAAAATGTGGATTGTATAGCCAGCTCTCTTCTTATTTTTATACTTGACCATTATAGCTCTTTTACCATAGCTCCAGTGCTGGAAGTCGAGAGCGCTCCAGTACATGTTAAACATGCTTTCCGTTGTATACTCTCCAGCTGGTATGACTGTCTGACAGAACAATTGTTAAATATTAAATCACCACACTCCAGTACTAAACGTATTAATGATTTGTACATTAGTAATTCGTGCGCACGAATTAAAAAATATTTTTCCACCTTGGAAATATATTTTTCACACCTAGTAATTCGTGCGCACGGATTAGTAATTCGTGGCCACGAATTAGTAATTCGTGCGCACGGATTAGTAATTCGTGCGCGCGAATTAATAAATATGTTTCACCATGTCGTCTCCTGGGCTCCGTAGAGTACTTCTTAACATGTAAATCTATATAAAAAGCCTTTCAATAAACGCTTATCATGGATAGCTTTAAAGGCAGGTCATGGTGCCTCAGAAATTTTGCTTTCAGATTGAGAATGCGTAAAACATGAGAATATTAAATCACACCAAACATGATAGAGATGGAACCTAACAGTCATATAATGTATTTGAATAAAAATCTCTGCATGCGGCTGTCAAATCACAAACACCCGTACGGACGACTGAAGGCAGGGCAGTCAGACTGACGAAGGGCGACATCTCCTGGTGTTTCTCGTAACTAAATTAGACGTTCATACTGCATGAAAATACAAGAACAGATATTTTTCTTTCAGAAGGAGTAATGTAGGATATTTAGAATCATGACAGACATACTTATCATACCTCCCTAGAAAATCATATTTTTTCTTTCATCGCTGTGCATGTAAATCTATAATCAAATGAAATGGGGGAAAATTAACTGCTAACGGATTATCATTAGTATAAGTTATATAATGTAATCTACCTCTTTGGGGATCAGCCTCGGAGCAGAAGATCCCCGGCTTTACACACGTGACTGCCTCTGTTGTTGGTTTTTGGAACAATATGACAGGCTTAAAATTGTTTGTATTATAATTTAAAGTGGAAATTACAAACTAAACCTTTATTACAAAATACAAGATATTCTTTCCTTTATGATTAAGGACAGGCACATTTTTTTTTATTTTGTAATAAATGTTTCAATTAAATTATAATACAAAAATGGTTTAGGCATGTCATATTGTCATGGAACCCTCAATTAAAAAGAAATAATTGCTGGATAGCTCTGGTCCAATTTATAGAAAATCTTATCTAGACTTTTACTAGTTATACTTTTATTTTCATTCTCATACAAGCGGTGGTGCCTCCTAAGGACCATGGTCCTACTTGAACATTTCTTGTATCCATCTTTTTTTTCAATTTGGGACGCCTCATATTTTTTTAGTAATAAGTTCTTTTTACCTATTTATGATTGTCATAAGAAAATAATGTTTATAAGTGACCTAAAAAATAAAATTATTCTCAAGAACCAATAATAATACAGAATTTACATTGTAAAGAATCGTTGGAACAGCTCAGACAGGCTGTGTGTCAGAATAATGAGGCTAAAGTCCAAAATAATATCAGGTAAAAATATTTTAATGTTACTCTGACCCAAGGACAGTTCTGGAAATCAAACCCCTCCCAACCCCCCACCCCCGTCGCACGCCCATGAACAGTATTCGAGAGCTGAAAGAACCGAGCGATAATGGGGTATCGTTTATGTTTTTGCGAAAGAACAGTTTTTGAAAATCACCCATATTTACGATCTCGTGCAAAGTATGAGCAGATGTGGGCAATAAAGGAGAATCGGCTGTGGAATGAAACCCCTTTGAACTTAGGCATGTCAGTAACAAACGAAAATGAGTTGCAAACTCATCACCTATTATTGTTACTGGTGCCAAAATATGTTGTTTTCTTAATCCGCCATATATCTAGCGCAAAAAAAAATACAAGAGCACCGAAAACGTCCATAATACGCCCGTCTTATGTCTTGTGACCTCTGACCTAATTAAACACGCGTGAATTTTGACGAGAATTAAATTCAGACGAGAAACTGTATTGGTTTATATTTAAAATAAGTTTCATCAATATCCATCATATTCCTGATAAGTTATCGTGGCGACATACAAAGTAGCCTCGTGACCGCTGACCTGATTAAATATGCGTGGATTTTGCCTAAAATCGATATCTATTGGTAAGTAGTTACAGCGAGTTTCGTGAAAATCCATCGAAACCCTAGTAAGTTATCGCGGCGACACTAAAAGTTAACGGAAGTACGGACCGCGGGTATGCCATAAACGTCCCGTCATAGAAGGGCGTATAAAAATTGGACCCAAGAAAGTCAACCGACAAGTTTGTTTAACCAAATATAGGCCTAGAAGCATAGATGTAAACTAGTAGCCCCATATACGCCTGCCCTTTCTACTTGGAGGCCCAATAAGATTTAAATAAAACTCTGTGAATGTTCTCTCATTTCTTTTTTTATACATGTCGCTGCACATGTTACATCTCCCACAATGTGTTGAAGGTGAAGGAGTTTAAAAAAATGTCCTGTTCATACATTTCTTGTAAATTTGAATTCATCTTTAATTTGAGAATATTACAGCAATAATACAGCAAATCGTGGTTTTTTCTGAGCAGTGGATTCATGAAGTGTCCAATAACTTGTTATGCTTATTAAGAGACAAATGTAAACCGGTAATGCCTGACTACCATACATTTTACTTTTGATGAGCAGAATGATCGAAATTGTTTTCATTAGGCAGATATTTGATTTGGCCAAAGTGATCTTCAATAATATAATCAAACAGTTATAGGTCCATTTCGAGTATAAATTCATACAAATGTATAGTTTTCTTAATATTTCATGCATGGATTGCCTTATAACTTTTTATACATATTGAATTTGTTTACGTATTCTTTGTACAACACCAATTGTGATAATTATTTTATTTAATGCATGATCAGTTTTTTTAGACCGACACATGATCAGTTATGTCCCAAAATTAGCTCCTATAATTAGCTGCTCGGCAATTACAGTATCTGTCTCATACATACACATACATATATCTGCCATCTTACAAAGTTCCAACAAAATTAGTAAACAATAAAGTTGTCATACAGTTCATGCTCGTCAATTCAGCATCGTGACCACGGGTCACATGTTTTTAATGGTTTTTTATTGCCAGCCTATCAAGAGTATAAAGATTTAGGGGTCAGAACCCCTGCACCCATTTAGGTACACGGCTATTTATTATTACCTATATGTGTTATGAAAATGTTTCACAACAACAATTAACATACGTAAACAGACACGGAGCAAGGTCTAGACCAACCTTGAGCCAGGGGCGTTCAAAAGCCAGACATGAAAAACATGCGTTTGACAGGTAAACGAGCGTTACGGTCAGGGACAAGCAGCCCCAGTACTGCAGGGCGTAACACGGCAAACCCGTCGTTATATAACTGAATATATATATATATATATATATATATATATATATATATATATATATATATATATATATATATATATAACGTGATTTCATATTGTTTCACAAAAAGTGGCTTTAGCTCAGGCCAGAAGATTACCACATAACCAAGTCCCAGGGGTACTGACAGCAAAATAGGTTTACAACATTGATTGGACGCTCCTGCCAGCGAGAAAAAATATATTTCCGACCTACAAACTTAGTGGCACAAAATAAGCTCTTGTATGCATATAAAATTAACCTCTGTAGGATCAGAAGATCTCTCATTGTTCGGCTCATTAATTAATTTTCATAATAAAAACCTAATGCCTTTAAAACACAAAACACAATTTTGTCCAGTGCAATGAGAGTTCTGCAACAGCGTGGATTACTATATATAGGAGGCTCGGAGATCAGACTGTTGTGATCAGTTTTAATGGGAGGAGAGCTCGGATCCCTGGTGGACGGTGGATGTTGGTGATGGATGTTGGAGGTGCATGGATAGTGACCTCCCCAAACTGGACAAATTCTTCAACTGCAATGTTTAAAGTCGGCTATTCACCTGCCTTATCTGTAGGATTTATGTGATTTCTGGCTTACTCAGTGTACATGTTAATGAACTGTAGGTAATTCCTGCTAAGAAAAGCCCCTATAATACCTTGTTTATCTACTAGCTCTTAGTTAACACGGAACGTGCTTCCATGTTGACAAACAGGAAAAAAAAAACATTTAACTGAAGGATGTTGGTAAATGTGAGGAATTGAAAAGTTCACTAATTGCAGAACGCACTTTGCAAAACTTGCTGCCAGATGTCCTGGCCGAATTTGATGTGATTATTTTGGCGGGTCCCACGTGTTATAAACACATAGATATAACAAAACAAACAGTCCTTGAATCATCGGATTGGGTTTTTTGGCTCATTCGTTGAAAAGGTTCAAGGCATTATATATAGTTAACAGTCATCATAAATCGGATATACCCCTGTAAGGTATATACCCCTTTTCTTTAGTTGCGGACCTTGGTACAGCGTACTAGTTTCTCGGTAGTACCCTATAACAAGGTCCACGACCCTGGATCCGTCTCTCCAGCTCCACCGGATTCAGCAGAAAACTATACGGAGATAAAAGGGCGGAAACAATTTAACATGAGGTGGCTCATTTATTCTACTTGCATTCAGATTATTTCGATGGCCTCAGAAACAAGCCAGAGCTTCCCTGAGGATCCTCTCAGTTAAATTTAAGATGTTCTCTTCCTTTGATAATGTGTTCACGCGGCAGGTCCGCGGCATTTTCAAAACAGGCTTTCAAGGAATTTTATGGAATCGCTGTGGAATATCGAACACTTTTCTTGTATTTTATATATTTGTCTAAGAAACATACCCCTATTAATCGTAAATTTAATAAAACTGTCATGATAATACTTTTTGAACAATAATTATGATTTAATATATATAACAATACGTATCTATGTGAACATGTATATATAAATGTAATTTACATATATAAGAATTGTATATAAACATGCATTTGCCTATATATAGTTGTTATAAATGTTATATTTACTTACAAATTGATGTATACGTATAAATAAATGTAAATTAAATACACTTTACTATACTTTTAACAGACACACTACATTTTTACAAAAAAAATCCGCACGCGCGGCCAAAAAATCGCTCCAGGTAGCGATCGCGGAAACTCGCCGCGTGGCCGCCTGCGTGCCGATTGCTTGCCGCCCGCGTCAGTGTATTTTGACTTTTGTCAAATACAGGAAAGCGGTTTTTTTTTCCTTTTGCCACACGGGTGGCAAGCGTTCAAACGTTCAAATTGATGTTCATATGTCAGTCATAATGTCCCGAAGATTCAGTGTCAGTCTTCGCCGAGAGGCGTCGCTAGTTGGCGTCGTTGGAAATGGAACCGGTCTACTCTGTGTTGATCAGAACTAAACAATTAAGTATGTCTGCACGCTATGTACTGGTGTGTGCCACCTACTCGGCAGATTTGAAAGTTCATGCTCTCGTTGGCCGCTGAGGGTCGTTCGAACCACATTTCACACCACACTCACAAGAGTACGACTCGGCTGGTTGTGGATTGAGGGTGAAGAAAACCTCCACCCACAATTTACTAGGGGTCCTACACCAGCGGCGTAGGTATAGATGTAGTGATGAGGATTGCGTAGTCCGTTTAAATATGTTAGATTTGAACTGAAAATTACATGAACATGGATTTATTTTTTTTTTTTGGCAAGAACTTCATGGAATAAGAAGAGGTGTGTTTTGTGTAGAAACGACCATTGTCGTTAGGGTGCGTTTAACACCTTTCTATGTCGGTTACACGCAAATCCCAGATTACTTTGGAATTTAAAGATGATTTTATGGGCCAATGGTTTCTGGGTACAACACCTCGTGGGCGGTGCTCTTCTTTTTTAACAGACGTCTTCCGCTTCAACGTTCTGCACCCGTGACAGACCCGACATTTCCTTTGATGTGGAACTCCTTCTGCTTGCTGAAGGCAATCTTCACACCTCTTTTAACATTTCTGCGATCAGCGCAAAGCGGGTATTTCTATGGTGAAATGCAGTCATTATTTGCTTGAATAATCTGTTATCTGTGCATTTTTTTCAGACGCCTGCCGTTCACAAATTGAATAACATCCTTTACGATATCAAGGCGGTTACATTTTAGACGCTTTTAAAGCAAAAATGGCATGGATCTTTGGCGCTATCATGGACGCTGGGTCGGTGATCTGATATAATCAGATTTCTTATTTACAGTTTATTCATCGAAACAGAAAGGTTATCGGTTATTAGGTACCCATATATGGTTAGGCACACATTCTTCTATTACATTCAGGTGAATTATCCTGACAACTGCTTGACCCGCCTTTTACTTTGACTCTTTCGTAATGTTCCCACTTACACAAGCAATATGTCTTAGATATGAATCGTGTACTCGATAACACTGACATTATGAGTTCTTTGTATTTACAGAACCAATCAGCCTCACTCCACTGATGTGAAGAAATGAAGTTACGTAAAATAAATTTCCCACAAGAATATTGAGTGAGCAATACTTTGAATGTGCACCTGAGGATGTTTCTATAATAATTAACAAAGCTTTGTATTTCTATACAGAATTTCTATACATTTTCTTATTTTTATTTGCCGTTTGTCATAATGTGTTGTCTACCATCAAGGCATATTGTTATTTCACGCAAGTATTAAAACTGCGTTATCAGTCTATAACCCATTATAATAATTAAAGTCCACTCTCTGCTCTCAGGAAATATTTAAATAACGGACATATTATACAATCCACTATTCTAAACATTATAATTCATTGTTGCTAATCCACCCTTTATACTGATTTAGAAGCGTTCATAATGTATATTATAAAGACCATTATGTCTCAATTTATTTATTTTTTTTATTCAGTTTATCTATTCTTTAACCCTTCGAGAAATTGCACAAGTTCACTTCTATGAAAAGTCATCAACGCTTATGCATGATCAGAACTGATGCTAAATATTAAACTTTGTGTTAATATTTAATCCGCTGGTCATAACGGTTACTGCGCCGTCAAAATTGCATTGTCAAAATAGGAAGGTAACACAACGTCTGCGGATCAGAAAATGGACATGGACATAACACATTTATGTAGTCATCAAAGTTTTTACAAAGCGGTCGAAGTCGTTGGAAAAGGAAAGTCATGCTAAAATTAACTTTGTTATACTAATAACAGTAATAGTGTGGTTACGGACTGCAGTTTATTTACTCTGACAGGACAAGATAATGTTTATATCTTCTGTTTTGCAGTGTATTTTAGAATACAGATGAATAATGTACTATTTCGTTTTATTATTTCATCGCAGGAATGATTTAAAGCTTTTTCGCACACAGATTTTAACTAAATTGCCGGATGACACCCCAATTGTCACACTATGTTTCCCCGATGACGTAAAACGAATATCACGTGCTCGTTATGTGACGCAATTGCGGGATCGGGGCAACATCTGGATAAATTGGGACTCACCGCGAACTGTATCGAGAGGCATCGGCATTACAACGAAACGAGGAGAGCTCGGCAAACATCTTGATAACATGGATGTACTCCCATGTCTACAGAAGTCTGACAATGTCTCTAGATATGTTCCACAGGCACTCGTTTCCAGCACTACAATGGTCTAGAAACCGACAACACATTGAGTATCGGCGATATACCCATTATAAAAGAACAAGGTAATGAACTCCACCGCTACGCGGGCAAGACAACTTTTTTTCACAAGTCCGAATTCCGGAGAATATCCGCTTCACAGGTATGATCACGCGCCTTTTGATGAAATCATCTTTATTTACAAGATTAAACTTCCAAATATAAAAGTTCCCCACACTAACCAGCGAATTCCAGAACGTTTATTCCAGCTGCGACACCGTCATTTGGTATGTATACATTTACTAGTTGCGGAAGTTGACGTCATCCCGGGCTTAATGTGTGTTATGGTTATAGAACAGACTTTAATGTAAACAAAACAAGTGATATAATGGTCCTAGTTGTGTTTGAATGCCATGCCCACTGATTTTCAACTTCATTGACAATTTGACAGCTGTTTGAATTGTGCGCCTAAAAGAGATGTAGAAAACGACTGGTACCATGCAGCCAATCACAGACGCCAGCTAAGGGGGAAATCCATTCAGCCCGGGGTGACGTCAACTTCCGCAACTAGTAAATGTATACCTTGTTCTTTTATAATGGGTATATCGCCCATACTCAATGTGTTTTCGGTTTCTAGGCCATTGTAATGCTGGAAACGAGTGTCTGTGATATGTCCCGACGTTACCCCAATGCTGCCCTGTGTATGCGTTCATCCCCGTTCGTGAGTGTCAAGCCCTAAACAGACTAACGCGCGCGTCACGCGTGCGCCACGCGTAAAATTCGAAACACACTTACGCGGCTACAACGCGCACGACACGCGTCAGATTGGAAGGTATTAACCAAGCACCTACTGCATTTTTTTCTGTTTATCTTTGTAAAAATAGTAATTTCGATAATCAGCGTTGGATTACTTTACATGTATACAAATATATATACATATATATACATATATATATATATATATATATATATATAAATATATATATATATATATATATATATATATTTTGTGACCTGTTCAGAATTCAGTCACTATTCTGAACGATATTTATATAATTGTGTTGCTTTGTTTCATGTTTTCTATCCAGATACAAATCAATAATTATAGTTCAATGAATTATAACAAACGTTTCATCCGCTGTTTTATATAGAGTTTGAGTGCTGGGGAGGGAAACCCTCTATTTAGTTATGTCATTAGCAGGAATCCCCACGCGGCAAGCGCGCGTCACGCGTCAAAAATCGCTCCAGGAGCGATAGCTGACGCATGACGCGCGCGTGACGCGCGCGTTAGTTTGTTTTGTCATTGATAAATAGATTAGAGCGATTTTTCCAGATTTGACGCTTGACGCGTGACGCGCGCGTTAGTGTGTTTTTGGCTTTATTGTTCACAACATAACTTATGCAATCGTGAACGGAATCTCATGACATTCCCAGCCCATTTCTGGAACGGGCATATGAAGTATGGATTAGATTTTGGTGTGGACCCGGTCAATGATCGAGTTTCAGGAAAGTCATCATGGAATATTCACAAATGTACAGTCCCTTATGCACGTATAGCCTGGCAATATGGGCTGAACAAATGAATGCAAACGCGGGTTAGAGAGCATCCCACAATAGGGAACCCCCCCCCCCCCCCCCCCCCCACATGGCGAAGGCCAAATGTTAGCTATTCTTACTCGTCCTCTCTTACTTGCCATAAACGTTGTTTATTCAATATGTTTATTTCCAGCTTAAAGGGTGAACATAGCACACCCTCTCCCGATGTAACCCCGATGTTAACAGAGGTCTACCGATTTATCCAAATGTTAACTGTAGTCTATCGTAGTCTTCCAAATTGTCCGGATCTTGTCCCGATGACATCCAGATCCATATAACACCGAAAACTTCTTGAGCATCCCAGAATTTATTTTTAAAATCTTGTTTCACTTATCTGCCTGTTATCAAATGTTTCAAGATCACATCCGATTTGGTTGCCGATCTTAAACCGATGTCATGGACAGATTCGGCCGAATGTAAGCCCTGTTTAACACAAATTTATTTGTGTTAACCTACGTAAACAGCGCCTAGCAGCAGCTGTGGATGACCGTCAGTATATTTATACTAATATTATTACAAGGCAACATTTGCAACCATTGAACATGAGACGCGTGTTTTGTATGTGGCGCTGCAGTACAAACCTATCTGTCCCGACGCCAGCTACTATTTTTACATAAAGGTCATAGGTGCATAACCGCAGCCGTCAACCCGCACTGGTCTTCCCGCAGCCAGGAAAAAGACATGATAACTTGTGATGATGAAATAACAATTAATTTGTCTTATTTTCATTGTCGTAATATAAACGGAGCGATGTCTAATGCAAGGAGACTTTTGTAGCACTCCGAAAATGGAATGGAAAAGACATAATTCTGAACTGACTGAATGGAGATCAATGGATCGAAACTACATAAAGGAGCATGGGCCAGCATTCTGAGAACATGTCAAGCAGAAATGATGAGGTCAGCTCTAACGTGAAACTGGAATTGAAAACAGGGAAAACCAAAGTGGATAGATACACAAGTTATACTTGAAGATCACCTAACTAATGTTACCGTATTATGTCTACAATCCTGTACGTAAAATCAACAAACGCAGCTGTATTCACAGAGGATATTTTGACTGGTTACATTATATTTGCTTTGGATCATCATCTTTCCGGAACTGTTGCTTTGTACTTATGTTTCATAGCAAAGATTTGCCTGATTTTCATCATAATATCACCATGATGACCCCTCACGTGCATGTATACAGTCACATGACCTTGCGCCTATGCACGGTTATAGGCTACACATGCAAACGAATTTGTACGTGAGAGCAGTTCATCAATGCATGACGCAGATAATGAAGTCACTTTCAATTCTAGATGCAGTGAGACTTTGGTAAGTCAGTTATTATTGTCGCTTGAGAATATATTGTAGTCGACTAGCTTTAGAATATATTGTAGTCAACTAAAAAAATAACTACCTTAACTGGCTTCCAATTAACCAGAAAATGTAAATATATAATACGTGTACTGCAAGTATTATATACCATGTAAGTTATGTTAATACACATTGTATGTTTGAATTAAACACATTCAAAGATGCGCATTTCAAAGCTGATGAGACATAATTCCTCCGTGAATTGATACCTTGGCCGATAGCCATGAAATTCAGGCCAGTTTTGTCAAGGAATAGGACTAACAAAGTAATAATTAACAGAAACAACACTCGTGTCGAGAGCTGTCGGAAGCACGGGGCAAAGGGTTAATTGATAGATCATGCAAGTTACATGGAAAAAGCCAGCGAGGCATGATAGTTTGGCCGGGAAACATGCCAACTATTTACAGCACGGCCTTGACAGCCAGAAGACTATAACAGATGCTATGTATTGTTATAGTTTGATTGGATGAACTGGGACTGATACACGTGTACACGTGTATACGTGACAAGACGGGCCCAGCTGTGCCGTGTTCTCCCCCACCCACACGGATACATGTAGACATTGCTGAATATATGTAAGAGTAAAAACCTGTGTAACCCAAAGTACAGAGAGAGGAGTCCCCAGAATTACCCATTACTCCCAGGTAAAACAGGATCATCAGGATAACTAAATGGCTAATCAAATATTTACTTTTTTTTTAATCCACTTTGTATTTTGCAAGTATTATAAATTTAAAGGGGTTCTTGCCAAGCTGTGGGGATATTTGGTTATCACTGTTGCCACACTTTGATAGTCAAGCACAGAGCGGGGGGCTGATCATTTGTGCCTTTTCTTGCTATGGTTTTAAAATCGCGATATTTGCGAAAGGGATATTCTCGCGGAAATAAGATATTCGTTAATAAAACGCCCTAACTACACTTACTCCAAGACATCTCTAATACATTATATGTGCTTGTAGTGTCGCAAGATGCATAATGTTAATATCATTTAAATTAAAATAAAAAATATTTTATTTTATCATTAAGACAAGCAGTAATATTATAAATAATTTTAAATCTTCTACATTTTCTGACCGTAATGAACAAGAGTTTCCACTCGTTCCTTAATTGTTTCCTGTTTCTTTCTCAAATTGTCAAGATTTTGCCAACATCTTAATTAATTAAGTAGCTCAGTGTCTAACAAGAAAACTCTCCTCTGGTTTAACTCCATATCAGAGCTGCTTCCAGAGTTTCAAAACTTTACAGTCGATTTTGGCATAGGGTGGACCATTTTTGACCATTGCAAGATTACTAAACGACCAGTAGACCTAGGGTGCCTAAATACACACTGGTATATTTATCTTCTAATAAAGTCGACCCTAATAGGTCCTGGTCATTGTGCTTGAGCAACTTTGACAATTGTATTGAAAATGGTATTTTAGGCCAAAAAGGTATGGTTCTCAGGCACTTTTTCAGAAATCAGTACGAGCGGGCGATATTAAATTTTTTACCTTTGTTTGTATGTTTCGATAAAAATGTCAAATGATAAGGGAAAAGCATGAAAATAACAGAGGAAATCTTTTGAAAATTGTTTATTATTTATCTCCTTAAAAGATGAAAATCAAAATCAAATTGTTTGATGCGGGAGGTTAAAATTGACGCGGGCGGTGCCTGTGAACCATACCTTTATTTTTTTGGCCTCACATGTCACTTTAATAAACATAATATTATTCTGTCTGTACATGTATGTACATATACGTTTTAGGTTAGGTTTCCTGTGCCACCTTCTGGAAATGTAAAGGATAATTATAAGTTCTAACCAATTTCTCCTTGATATGTTTTATTACCTAAGCTCCTGTCAAAATATACTGCATATGTATAAAATATGTTATGCGGCATTCACTCGGTCTTGTAAAACGTTTCAAATGTTTAGAGATTTTATCCTACTCTTTCATTAATTAAAACATGTCCTAGTTATGTTGTTGACGGGGGATAATAATGGTTATTTGTTTTTAGGTATGAAGATCGGTCTTATATACTAGAAAGATAACTGGCATTACCAAGCGCTATATTTATCTTGAACGATATTACAGCACTGGTATACAGTGGATTTTCACTTGCGTTTGTTAACTGTGGTTGTTTTAAGATAAAATTATAAAATTTCTTATAGGAATTAATTTATGGAACCTAGATTTAGCTCAAGCAGTTTTATTTTTAAAGGCTAGTATACAAATACTGCCCTAGCTCGCTTTTGTAGGTCTGATTCCGGAGTCGCGATAAGCCCGGTGAGATATGCCACGAACTGCAAGACAGGACCACGAATACGGTACTGTCACTGAGCATGAATTTGTCAATTGTGTTCTCTGTGTGAAAAACATGTTGAGAATTAACTTGGCATTAAAAAAGAGTAACTGTATGCATGCGACTCGTTTTCAAGAAATATGGACTGCCCGCGTGTTTTAATCTACTAGTATGGCCAGAATTGTAATCATGTTCTCTTTAGCTTCATTGAAGGAATACCAGAAATATTTCCTTTGCAGATATATATATATATATATATATATATATATATATATATATTGGCATATTAGCGGCATATTAGCATGGCATTTTCTCGCAAAATGACTGACTTCGAATAAATAAACCCAAGGGCGTGCGCAGGATTATAGCATTCGGGGGGGGGGGGCGCAAAAAGTCTGAGCATTGTACAGCTACCAAGTCCCCCCCCCCCCCACCCCCCAAACGCCCTCAACCCCCCCCCACCCCCCACCGCCTGAGATAGTCGACAGTCGCGTTATAATCTTTATAGCCCCTCCCCCCCCCCCCCCCCCATTTTATTCTGGATCCACAACGGTTAACATTTATATTAAGAAAGCGTGTGTGTGTGTGTGTGGGGGGGTTATTGGCTGGATTGAGAGCCCCAATCCCCCCCCCCCCCCCCAACTTATAGCAAAAGGAAATTGCACCTTTGCTACTTGCTCAATTTTGCCTATAAACCAGATAAAAAAACTATACACAAGCTGTACACAGTACAGGCGCAAAAACTATAGGTAAGCTACTTGAGACCAATTGATTGCCCGGGCTGTTCTTCTCCTGTTCATTGTGTTGTGCATGAGAAGTGGCTTAAACTTTTGATCAAGAACCAACAAGCAAGCTAGCCCAGGTCACAGGTCAAATGTTGTTAAATTCTTTCAAATTACAGTTTCTGCTGGTTTTTGCCTATGCAAAAAGTTAGGCCTACTTCATTTCAGGGATGACAATCACTGACGATTGGTTATGTGTCTATTCGATCATATTATTAAGATTAATTATAAAAATTAAGCAAGGCCTCCAAGAGAAATTTTTCGAGGAAGTTTAAAAGGTTTCCGGCCCCTCCTTTTTCTTCGTTATTATAAACATTCAGTTTTATGGATGTATTAAACTCTTTATTCGGTTTTAATCCATGGCTATCTTCTTGTTGAAGCGGTACATACAAAAATAAGGACCGTAACAGGGGGATGCATAGTTTTCTCCATGTTAATGTTACGTAGGGGCTCTATTTTCTCATATATATATATATATATATATATATATATATATATATATATATATATACTTTATCTACCATGCTAAAATGAAAAAAAATCATTTGGAGGCCATAGCACGTTTCCCTATAACTTCAAGGCAAGCAACTTACAAGAGGTTGAATATTTGATATTTTGCACCTCAAACGTATCCATACCTGGTCTGTCACAATAATAGGAATCTAAATGGGTTCATGATAAGTTGAAAATCGAAAAGATATATATAACATGCATATATAGTGAGTCGGGGAGTTGTAAACAAAATGAAAGCGATCCCCCACTCACCCATGCATACGATCAGGCAGTTCAGTAGAACATGAATTTAAAATTATACTTTAAAAATCTATCATTTGAAGACATTTATATTTTTGTATAATTTTTTTCAGGTGTTGTAGAAATTGTTAAATGAAAAGATAAATTTGAATAAACATTAGAAAAATGTGTCTTTTCTAGGTTTAACAAATATATGTTATACAAAATAGATGATGCATCATTTATCTGAAATATAGATATTAAACAATTGTTCTTGAAATGGAAGCTGGTCATAACTTTGTATAAAGTTACCTGACCTGATGTTGTTTATGGACTGTAATCATGTACCTGTGTCAAGTCTATAATATTACATAATATGGTTTGGAGTGAATGAAGCAAGGACTTGATTACCTTTTATCTTGTAATTTTTTTTAATATATTTAAGTTGAAACAGACACAATAAACCAAAGGTTTGTTTATTTCCCCTGTAAAATATTAAAACGTATTTAAGGTGTGTTAAATTATTATGCATATATTAAATACATTAAACAAATCACTGTCTTAAAAAATTTTCATTAATTATGGTTTGAATGATTGCAAAAACGTATTAAAATCAATTTTTCATTCCAATCATCGAACATTTCATATATATTAATAATAAGCATGGCTTATATATGTGCTGTAAAATATTCTTGATATGTAAACCACTGGATCCGAAATCTTTATTTTAAATTATTTTATGGGCTAGACTGCGGGCCGAAAAATTGGAAAAATGCGGGGGGGGGGGGGGTGCGGGCTGAAAGAAAAATTTGCGGGCTGAAAGAATCATAGAAACTGCGTTTGGGCTGCAGGCTGACAGGGCATGATGCGGGGCGGGTGCGGGTTCAATTTTTCGGCCCGCGCAGGGCCCACACAAGAAAAGCACCCAGATAAATATAACAAAAAAAAAATACAATGAAAGGAGCCTCTCCACTTAATCGTTTTATATTCAACGTGAATCAATAAATAAATTTGGTTCCCTGAATAATTATATTAACAAACATTTAACAAAAGCAACTAACCTACACTTTATACCTAATCTATACTTAAAACAGAGTAAAATAATACATTGGAAACAAACGGGATATACTGCCTGAACGCAAATGTACGCTTTTCATGGCCCTCCGGACTATGTAAAATGACTGCAAATAAATATTAAATTTGGTAAATTTCTTCATGTACGGATCTGCTGTTATACCATAACCACTGTGTACCAATACTCAGGAATTTCTACATTTCCATGCATTCTAATGGGCCTTAAGAACTCTACGGCCCATCCAGGTCATTTGGACCCGACGGATTAAAACTTATATAAACCAGCTAATACTATTTAAGACAAATGAGAGACTTAAATTTGAGACTTCAAACTAAACCTTAAAACCATAAGCTAACACGAAAGAGAAGGAAAAAAAAAGTTCCGCATTAACAAGCATTTAGCCGGGCCCCTTTGAGTCGTTCTGATGACAGCTATGTCAATGCACGTTAACATAAAAGCTAAAAGAGATTTTCTCATTTTCAAGTATTTTCTGCATGGTGTTCTTCACATATAGGAAACTCCTGACGGGCCGGGGTCTCTGGATCACTATTAGAAACTCTATATTTACGTTTCATAAAACACGTGACTTAATCTTTTTCGAGCTTTTTCTTACGCCTCGTTGGAAATTCCTAGGCTAAAATAAAATCAGGTAAGACAACTACATTTTTAAATATTTCATTGACGCCTACAGGAAATTCCTGGCCGGTACGGGTCCCTTAATTTAGGCCCCTCAATTTGGATAAAATACTCCATATACATGTTTCTCAAATAACAAACGGGATGCGCATTTCTTTCGCCCTAAATAGGACACACCTTAAGGACCCGGACCCTCGAGGGGTCTCAAAACTAAAATGTATATGAGCTAAAATAAAAATTAAGTAAGACTTCTCCATTTTCAAGCATATTATTCTACTCTATCGGAAATTCCTGGTCGATCTGGGCCCCCCCCCCTTGGGTGCGTCATGCCCCGTAACGGTGTACCTGCTGACCTCACCGCTCAAAGGGTCTACTTTAAGTTAAAAAAAAAAAACACCCGATGGGGATAGAACACTTCACACTGACTTTCCTTGAAACAATCACAGAACCGGTACCTATCTAACCGGTGCCCCATGCATGCATAACACGACATGACCTATGCATGAGCAGCGGCTTCCAATGAGGATTTTGTTTGGTCCATCATAGCTACTAGAGGGTGTCATCCTATACTGTTACTGAATTGTTAGGCCAAACAAAAAAAAAGGTATGGTTCTCTGGCACCGCCCGTGTCAATTTTACCCCCCGCCCCTCGCATCAAACATTTTTATTATGATTTTTATATTTTAAGAAGATAAATAATACAATTTATTTAGTGCTGTTCCCCTGATCATATGACATTTTTGTCGAAACATACAAAAAAAGGTAAAAAATAAAATAAAATACCGTCCGCACTTATTTCTGAAAAAAAGTGCCTGAGAACCATACCTTTTTATTTCTTTGGCCTTACAGTTTTATCTAGGTACCTTGGCCGTACAAATACAACTTTGTGAGTTTATTTTGCAAAAGGTTTAGGTACTTGATAAATGCTTAATCGGCATGCAAAAAATATTTAATATTCCTCGGGTCAATATTTAAATATCCTGTGTTATATCGTCAAACTCTTATATTTACTTTATATACTTTGAGAGTAAGTAGACATCAATTAAGAATAAGCATTTGTGTCACAATAGCAACTGTCACTCAGTGTATACGGTTTCGTGCCACGCCTGCTTTCGTCACTCCTACGTCATATGATAATGCTTCGTTGGTTGATATATCCATTGGTCAAAGAGCTTGTGTTATTTTCAAGTTTACTTAATATCCCGTCCACCACCATAACGTTTTCAATAGAAATATAAACCCTGGTCCCCGGTTTTTAGCCGTTTCATAGACGAACGGTATAATTTAATAATAAGGTAAATGATACGGAGACCAGTTTTCAGAAAGGATGGTACCATCCATTGTCAAACATATTGGTCGCTGGATAATAAAAAATATGTTCTGGAATCCGTGTTTTGGAATGTGATATCCACAGTTCATCTTTGAATCTTGGTTTTATTAAAGGGGTCATTGGGGCTGACCCTTGCTTTGCTTGAATAAAAATATGAGAACTGGTGATAATTACACGACTATGATACTCAAACATTAGGTTGGCTCGTATGGGAGCCCCGTAAAAAAGGCAGTTTATTTAATTTGATTAAAATGAAATGAGTCAAATAATAAGGTATGGGTGTTCACAGTGCACACATTCCATTTTTTTCTCCATCTCCAATAAAACACGATAATTGCTGATATGTTAAAGCAGAAGACGTAGAACATGTCAACGGAAACCCGTGGCTGGCAGCCAGGGGCCCTCCATCTACTTTGGAACTCCTCACCTGATTGATTCAGGCGTGACGTGATCTTCTTCCAGTGTATTATGATGTTAATTGAAATAAATCTACAAGAGAGCTGGTTGTTTGACAATCCTGTAGGCACATTCCCGACAGGATGGATAATGTACCTGTACGGCTACATACGACAACGACTCTCGACATAAATATAACAGAAAGACTGGCGTATGGACAACTATATGAAAAATATATATAACACCAATTTATCCTAGGTTTCGGTTCATGGCGATTTTTATGTCGATTAAAGTAACAGAGCCGGATATGAGACTCCACAAAGAAACAAATATCGAACCATCCCGCTAGGTGCTTTTCTGACCACCTACAACTTATATTTTATTAATGCTGGACAATTAGTTACCAACAGTGTTGTGCAGGTCACAAGTATATTAGCAGACGGTACCAACCATATATTCAGCCACTTCATTGTAACCTGGAAGGTTCAAATTACATTGTTTACCTAATTAACGTGAATCGAAGTTCAAATTTAACTATGCTGGTGAATAATTAGGCACTGTTTAAGCCAAAACCTTTGATTTTTGCTATGCCCTGCCTTCAAAAAATGTTTTGAAAAATAACATACGGGTGGTATCCTATTAACACGTTGCGTGATTGATCTAGATTTTGCATGACACGATACAATGTCCGAGATCCTGTCCTTGTCCCTGCAAAGAAAGACTACCTGGCGAGTTAACAGCCAAACAAATGCTGTTTGATCGACAATCTTTTGACTTGCAGCCCCGTGTTGCACCAATAAGCCATCGGCTGGGGTGGTCGTGGCCAACAGAACAATAACTCAGACGTCACAACATCCGGTCCACACTAAATCAAATTCCTTTGCTTTTCCTTAACAAACAAAGCTTGGTTTATCTGTAATTTCTCAACTAATCGAGTATCAATTATACTGAATGTTTGTCTACATTCAGAGACACACTTTAAGGAATTAGAATTAAATAACTTTTAGTGATTGGTATTTCATTAACCATTCCACACACACAACCATATGCTTATATTCTATAACCTCCGAAAGACGCCTTCAAGTCCTGGTTACAGTCACATTGCTGTACACCTGGGTTGACGTGATTCATATTATTGCTCTTACCATCTTAAAATACTCGTTGCTGAATAACAGATACCAGTTTATCGTCGAAATAGCCTTGGCAGGTGGTTAAAGTGTGTATTGTTGTATTTTTAAAAAGGGAGAAGTTTACAGGAGCTAAAGATAACTGCATGTAACGATAGATTTCCAGATGGCGGGAAAATATCAGGTGGTCTCACATTTCGAGACAAGGTGAATTAGATATGACCTATGTGGTTGGGGCATCCGTCGTAATCGGAGGTCGGCGGCAGTTGGATTGCGGCCTGGCACGCCATGGCCGCTTAGTTCATGAAATTATAATGTGCTGTTGTTCTGGGACGCCACAGCGGACCTACGGCATGTACCAAGCAATTATTCTTGCTCCGGAGAAACTTCTATCTGCAAATCTTTTGGTGTTTGGTGTACATATTAGCATGGCTTTTTGCGGTTTTATTGATAACCATTTATTAGAGTACTTGGTAAACAAACTTACCCGTGTTACACGATTCTGTTTTAATAAGGAGTGTTATTCAAAATGGTGGTAACCGCAAACTCGCTGACAAGAATTGATTCAGAGATGTTAAAGAGCAACCTGTGTAACCTCCTTATTCTCTAAACTCATCACTACATCTGTAAACTTTATCCCTGTAACCTCATCCTGCAAATATGGTATTTATTTATCTGCTGCAACTGATATTTCTAATAAGAATTAAAACAGTATGTTGAGTTGAATTATTGTGAGGTGTTTACACACACACACACACACACACATATATATATATTGTATTTATATTTATATGTGTGCATCAAATTGCCTTTGCTATATATTACCGGTGGCGGATCCAGAGTGGGCGCCCGCGGTGCGCGCCTCCCCGTTGAGCTGCAATATCTCTCATTTTTTCTATCTATATTCCAAATTTTCGTGATTAATTTTCATTTTTCAAATTTCTTTTTTTTTCTTTAGCAATAAGGTTTATTTAGGTTATCCAGATTTTATTACTTTCAAATGCATTAGTTGAGGATATTTATGAATAGCTTCAGAACAACCTGCAGGGCGCCAGGCCCTGGTTGGGGTCGACCGCGAACAATCTCACAGCTTCTCGGCCGATACCGGTACTCGAACTCACATTCTGTGAATCCTGTGTGCTGTCGAGATCACGGACCCCGAGAAAATGCTAAGTTTAACATAAGACTTTATCATATCAGTTATTTTATCCCGACCATAACATTTAAGAGATACTATATTTTAAGTAATAAACGTCTGATGCGCCTTTTCGCCATTGACATAGCATGTTGAAAACGATTGAAATTTTATAGCCTAAGTTTGAAGAAATATAAATATTGAACCCCTTTACAGTTTGACTACATAATGCAAAGATATAAGAGAACCGTTTCTGAGGAACAGAAAATACCCTCCCCTGTGTACCTGCAATTAACCTGAATAAAACATGGTTCATAATTGAATTAAAAAAAAATTATATTCATTCATTAAATGTATAAAGTAGTTATTATTAAAATAATTATATATATATATATATATATATATATATATATATAATTAACTTAATTTTCATAAGACCGGTCAGACGGCAACCCAATATTTGTGCCCCCCCCCCCTCTCTCTCCCCGGTTCTCGATTTTCTGGATCCGGCACTGGCTTCGCCCCTGTGTTTTTCAAACGAAAATGAAACCATATGTCAGTGATATATTTTATGTAGTTTTACAAAAATTAGGACTACAAGGAATCAAGCTGTTTTATACAATATGTCATAACTGCAGGAAATCCGTGTACCCGATTCGAACAATTTACTGTGAGAATGAATAAATTGATTGATATGTTATTGATAGGCTTCTAGGAGATGGCCTGGAGTGTAGCGCTGTTTCTGCTATTTATCACACTCGGAGGAGAGCTTGGGTTGGGATGGGAAAACCCAACATTACCTTTACTACAGAAAAAAATCAGTCTACAATTGTTTTGGTGTTTGGTACACAGAAAATTGGCTTTATTCGGTTTTATCGACTAATCATTCACTATGGTACATGGTAAACATACATACACAACACAGGAGCATGTCACACAGCACTAGTTATGCTAGAGAAGATTTTTTAAACCGCAAATTTACCTACAAGGATTGATGCAAAGCAGTTTAGGGGTTGCATCTGCCGTCATAACTGCATTAGATCATAACTGCGGCGACAGCTAGAGTTTAGCAACCTCCGCCTCTCTACGAGACTGATCAAGGAACATTATTCTAGAATAGCAAATGGGACATGCCATACCTTATACTTCATATATCAGAATAACACAAACGACAAGAGAAATTTAAACCTTATTTAAGGAGACATATTTTATGTAAGTTAACAAAATTAGAACGACATTAAATCCAAACGTATATTGATAATGTTAAAGTTTAACTGATTTTACCATGTTAAACAATATTGATATGTTTTTTGGAGCTGGTCTGGAGTCCAGCGTTGTTTCTTCTGTTACCGATATACTTTGAGGAGAGATTGGTTAGATAATAGGAAACATGATTGAATAAGGGAATGGTCGGTTTTTTTTTTTTTTTGGTGGCGTTAAATAATGTTAAAAAGAATGGTCAATACAGTTTATTTATTTATTTGGCCATTATAAACTAAATGTGTAGCCGAAAGGCCAGTCTCTTTGGAAAGTACACGCTCACTGAATAATATTTATGACATTTAGTCGCCAGAGCTATTAACGGTGACCTTGCCATGTGGGGTATCATAATACAATGAGTGAAGGCTACAGCACATTGGAGCATGCAACAAAGCACACAGATTGACATAATACATTATTTGTGGGAGACAAGCACAAGCTCATAGTCCTGCAACCGAAATGTTCCCATTCGGAACAAGCTAAATTTGACTTCACAAAGGAAATGTTTGTCAGGGTTCAACTACATTCTTTGTTCAGCTCTCTCTCTCTATAACTATGGCTCTTGGCCTCGATGGCGACAAAGTAAATAGCATATCACCATGGAAAGGAAATCTTCGAATGGAAAAAAATACCATGATATGATAGTTATCCACATTAACCCCAGAATTAAATAAAGGTATTCTCCTAACCCTCTGCAAAATTTCGACAAAATCTGTTCAGACCGTTTTGCGTAAAATTTCATTTAAAAACCACCACGGGTAAAACATAATGTCTTTAGCCATTTGTCAGAGGTATAAAAACGAATTGTCGCTGTTATAGTCAACCCTCGAAGATAAACTCCCTAGCGTAATAAATACATAGTGGGATGGATGATAGAGAGGGTCATCAAGCTAGGGAGCTAGCTGTAAAGTACGTCGATCATTGGATAAAATTATAGAAGACGACATAAGATATTTTAGTCTGTTTGTGTAACAGAGAGGATTGCTAAATAGTAATGTATCTCAAGTGCTCAAGGACATGATGAAGAAATAATAGTGAGGAGCAATTACACTGTAACCCTACACCATTTATTGATCCGTCCTGAATTCACTGTACTCGTTTTTTCGTGCATGGCTTCTCAATCTTAAGTTTCCAAAAACAGATGCATGTACCCGACACTTTGGAGCCTTGTTACACAGGAGTCGCCTATTGTTACATTATTGACTTTTGTTGAACCATGAAAAGTTATTTCCTCCAAGTGCACTGGTTGTGTCTGAGTACTGCTTTTAATATTGAAACGGAGTCTAGTGCGGAATCACCCACAGCTTGAGAAGTAGAGTCTCAATTCATTGAACAGTCAGATGAGCAAAGACATTCTTACGCAATTCGTTCAATACAGTTTTGGCGCCCTGCGTGGGAATGTGCCCAGTCGCCAGGGTACTACAAGTTCCTTACATTGGTCTCAATTGGCCATAAAGGTTTGCTGTAGATTTATGTGATTTCAATGACTGCTGTTAGAGGCTGCGGGTTTGCTGTTGGGACAGCAGGCTGGATGTCTCAGTAGCACGTCAGGGATGTTACTGTTAACTAAGGTGCCGGCATCACATGGAGCCTGTACAGCAAAACCACTAGCCGGCCAGCCAGCAGAAATTGTCAATGCATTATTAATTGCTACGGTTGCAGAGCTAGTTGGCTAATTGATGGTCTCATGATTTATGGCTCGGACAGACCTTCGGGAGTTTGTGCCTTCAACGATATTCAGATAATGTGCCAATCGGTTTGTAAAGCACAGTAACACACTTCATGCAGTTTCATATTCAAGATGATGAAAATGATTTTGATATTTTTTTTCCAAACAGCTGTCAATCATCCACTTCTGTCGCGCCCATGAAAAGCTTTCACGCGGATGAGAATAATCACCCCTCACGTGGAGCTGCTACCGCGAGAACTGGAGCTTGACAGAGACGTTGACATCAAATGTACTGTGAACACTACCATGACACTGAAAGCAGGGGTATAATATCAATTGTGCAACATTATCAACGGCCACACCTAGCCTGGAGACATTGATATAAAAGGATTTCGGTTTATTTCCAGACACAAGCTGAATTACAACGCCGTAACCTGCAGCCTAAAGACTTACGCTTGGCAAGTCTCCCCACCGCGCCCTCGGCTGCTTTCTGTATTCAAACAGCAGGTCAGTAGAAATAATTCCATTTGGTCGTCTACGGTTTCTGTGACAGCGTACGTTTCACAAATGGTACATATATGAGAAAATCAATTTGGCCGTTTAGGTGCCATTACGAGTGGTTTATACCTTGCTCAGCTGCGCCCAGAAGAGGACGTCTTTAATAGTGCGCTGCCTTATTTAGCTGTTTGGTGAAGTGATCCCGTCCACAAACACGTGTGGTGACACTTTTTTGGTGGAAGAAGAGTTGGACACCATAACAAAACCAAATGCCGTTGTGCTTGCGCGTGGGATGGAGAAGATTGATCCCAGTCCACGCGCATTTGCTGACACAGTCCTCAACAGGTCGATAGACGCCTGTATAAACGCAGGAAACGTGTAAGATAAAAAACGACTACCAGCTGCAGTGACATCGTGTAGGTCGGTGAAGCAGTTGCGTCGAATGCTGGAAACTCATATCATGTATTATGTATGCTAGTGTAAGCAACAAACCTCCCGTCACGTCTGCCCGGTACCACAGTTTCACGGCTGCTACTCGCGGTGTACGGCCCGCCATGGTGTGATCATACATTTGACGCCATGGTGCCCAAATATCTGTATGTGTTTACAGCTTTGTTCAGTCTTTTAGCCATCATATTTATGGCAATATCTGTTGGGACCAGCATGTGGGAAATCATACGTTACAGTGTACAGGATATTGCCCAAACTGCTGGAAGCAAAGGCTTCAATGTTACGGTGGAAAATTCGTCTTCCAGCTATATGATACTGCAGGGAGATGAGGAGACGTACGGTATACCTTTAGAACGCTTTAGTGCTTTATGGCTTACATGTGATAACATTGAAGGTAAGTGCTTAGTCCTATACAGAAAACGAATATAAAGCACGTATGAATCGTCATGTAAAATTGCTGATATACGCAAATAAAACCGGAAATATGTTTAGTGTTCAATGTAACTTACGTCATTTCATCTTAGGAGTTCTTCTTAGGTTAAAATGTATTTTTACTGTATTTGTCAACCATAACTCGCATTCCGATTTTTTTTTAATATTGAAAAAAATTAGCATATGGATTAGTTATATCGTTGAATCATAAAAATATTTAATCTCCTTGGTTTCGCCTAAACAATATTTTAATATTCCCTCAACGCATTTTTCTTTTGAACAGATCCATGTTTTAGTCATCATAAACTGTTAAGATTATACTTTTATGTATTATACCTGAATTTATGAGAATATATAACACTACTATATGTGTCAATTATTGATTGAAACTGCTGCAAGTTCTAGCATCAAGCAATTTCAGTTTAATGTTTTAAAACAAAAGATGGCGTGGTACCAACAATTAAAATGAAAAATAAAAATAACAGTTTTTTTAGTTTGAGAATCATTGACGGAGTTATTATTTTTATCTCACTTCAGATTATCATTTATTACCACGTAGCTGAAAGTCTTATTTATATACAAACATATCTAATGGTATCAGGGAATTTTTCATATATTTAATTATATATAGAGATGTTATTGAAATTCCAATTTAACTTTAAATTTTAAATATTGAAGAATTCTTTTTCTGAAGAAATATAGTTTCCCTTCTCTGTTTCAGAGGATGAACGGGCTTACTTACAGAGCAAGTCGGTCGTTTTACCAGAGCAATGCAATAATTTTGTACGAATTTTACGAGAAATAACGGCGGAAGAGGAAGACTCAGTAGAAATGGGTAAGTTAATACAAACAATCATACATATACATACAATACATACATACCAACAGACAAGCTGATGTGAGAAGAAATATTTCAGTAATTTCAAATATTTTTACCAGACTTTGTGCGAATAAAATACCGTTTTTGTATATTTACCCCAAAACAATAGTCAGAATGATGGTTTTTCTACTTTTGCCAGGAGAGGTTCCAAGATGTATCTGAAACCTGCTATACAAGATTATATTTATTTCTGATCAAGGCGCAGCGCCAAGACCTTAATATTATTCTCTGTTTTTATTATAGTAATTAGGAGTAATAAACTACAAGCTTGCAGATTTGATCTTATCCGGGATTTGTTTATTGGGATTACACACATCCTAGGTACGGGTCACCACTTTTTCGAAATGTGGTAGATTCGATTTAACTTAAATGATTATATGTGTGATCCACTAAGGTTGGGAAATGACATGAACGAAATTCAATAGTTAATAAAGTGTTTAAAATCTATGACATAAATATTAAAATTTAAAGAAATACACGTGATATTCATTAGTCACTGCATGGTAATCTATGAAAGAAGATTAATGCAGTTCCTAATGCAATGCAACATATTTTTTTTCATAAAAGTCCTGGATGACAATGAAAGGACAAGTCAGTTGTTTTTATTATCCTCGTTATTGATCATTTTAATCGGAAGACATTAAAACATGCACTGTCACTGCACAGATATATACATCACGCGAGCTTGTTCGAGACTTTCACCACAAGTACAAGATATAATCCTAAGTTTAGCTATTTTAAACATTATTTTATCCCGAAACCCCGAATTAACTACGTGGATGGAACTAAGAACAACCCTATCCTGCTTTTAAATATGACCCAGTATAAAAAAAAAACATTAGACAAGGATGCAGGTTCAGACAGCCACTACAAGCTATTTTACATGTTTTGCTCACTTGGTATATCTGATATACGGTTTTAGAATGAACTTCATTCCTCTGTTAAATCTTGATATGATGTCTGTCAGCCAGTAAGGTTTTTTGATGAAAATGTGGAGAGGGCTCGTTGATTTGTTAGACATAAAAATATGTACTGATTTACATCTGTCAATTTTTACTGTAAGTTCCGCTTCATACAGTATTGTCATTGTGTGTCATCCGACCAATTACACCGGGCATTTTAAGAGTTATAGGATTTTTTACAATGCAACTGTATACTGGGCAGGGACAATTAATCTGACTGTCATTTATCTGGTGTCACATTGTATCACTGTACTTCAATGATGCGATGTCTGAACTAATTTAATACAGCCTTGTCAATGATTACCAGACTGTAATCATGACGAGTAAATACTAATTAAAAACTGAAGAATGGCTCAGTTGCGAGTGAGAAACACCCAAAGTAAAGTGGAAGCAAAATGCAGGATGTTGTTTCCGCCTTTCATTAGCTCATGTGAGATATATCATGTATAATTATATATCCATCGTCTGTCATGGTCGTCCGTCCGCTTTTTCTATTGACAGGGTATACATATCATAATCATTAAACCTTAGACGTTCAGTATTGCCATGCTGATGGGTCCTGGTAAGATTTGCAGGAAATTTGAGCCCATTGTTACCTATATTCTCCAGTTTACAGGGTTGAATAACTTAGAAGGCAGCTTGATGGTAGAATTTTGTTCGGAAAGATTAATTGTCATGATACTGGTTGTGCTTATTGATCTCTAGGAAAGTTACTTGCTGTCCAGGACTGGTAGCGCCATCTTTTAATTTTTGTATTCATTTGCTTAGAGAGTATGTTACAGCTTGCAGTCTGTTACGGAACCTAATAACAACAGATCACGTAGTCGTGACGAGCATAAATTTTGTAATGAAGAAAAAAAACCGGATTCTGTAACACTAGGCAGCGTGAAGTGTCCAGGGGAATGAATAAAGAAGTCGGTGTTTTTTTTGTTAAAAAATAATTATAATTTATTCTTAAAACAACCCTAAAATTACAATACACTAAATCAATACAATTACACAGTATAATAAATAAAATGTATAGTACCAAAGTGTCCGGATCCTAGGCTTTGATTCCACCAGTGTCACAGCTCCACAAACTGACTCACAATCTTCCGTGTCCGCTGGAATATTTCTCTCTTCTCCTCGGCTTTAAACACAGCTATTTATAACTTTATTTCATCCGAAAAATCTAGAAATGTTAAACTCCATAGGACAATTCACAGATTACAGGAACAGACTTGAAACATCTAGAACAAAGATCGCTGTGTTTCTGCGCTACAGGCCTCGCACGCGAGCCGGCCCGACTCGCACGTCTCCCATGACAACGAGCTTTGTCTTCCTAACTGACACATGTGGCACCCCTTCGTACAATAAACCAGGGCCTGGCTAACACGAATTAGAATGTCACCAGCGCACAATAAAAGAGACACCTGTAGTGTAACACTTCCCCTCCTGTAAGAAAAAAGAAGGTTTTCTAAAAAAAAAACTTTCTTTTTTTGCGATCACAATCACTAAATTTTTACAATATTTCAAAATCATCTTATTTACAACATTACATAAACATCTCGTTCACATCATTTCATAAACATCTCGATAAGCAATCAGCAAGTACATTTACTTTCCCTTTAATGTGTCTGATTTCAAGATTGAAATCCTGTAAAAACAAACTCCATATAAAAAATCTTTGATTTTCACACTTCAGCTTGTTCATGAACGTGAGGGGATTGTGATCACTGAAGACAATGATAGGCTTGACTGATGAAGTTATATTAACTTCAAAATGTTGCAATGCCAAAAACAAAGCCAAACATTCTTTTTCAATAGTGGAGTAGTTTTTCTGGTTTGCAATAAACTTTCTTGAAAAATAACAAATTGGATGATCTATGCCGTCACTGCCTTCTTGTAACAACACAGCACCAGCAGCAGTATCACTAGCATCTACAGCTAACTAAAAAGGGTGCAGAAAAGTCTGGAGCTGCTAAAACTGGTAAACTTTGCAGAATTGCTTCCAAATTCTGAAATGCATTTTCACACTGAACATTCCATACAAATTTTTGTTTCTTCTTTAACAAATTAGTCAAAGGTTCAGCGACAGCAGAAAAATTTGGACAAAACTTAAGTATCCAACCACACCAAGAAAACGCATTATTTGCTTTTCGTTTTCTGGTCTAGGAAATGCCGAAATAGCACTTATTTTAGCATCAACAAATTTTACTTGACCCTGCCCTACAATATGACCCAAAAATATTTTACTTGTGCATGACAAAACTCAGATTTACCTAAATTGACGGTCAGACGTACTTCGCTGAGTCTTTCGAAGAGGTCGCGAAGGATTTGCAGATGCTTCTTCCAGGTGTCGCTGTACACGACGAGGTCATCGATACATGCGTCGCAGAATATCAGAATGTCAACAGCGCACAATAAAAGAGACACCTGTAACAGTATTAATTAATATAGGATTTCGGACTCGATATGGTTTTGGTAATGCTATTATCGCTTTGGGAATCCTTGTAAAGACTGTTGTTGCGTATATATTATAGAATGATATATTTAGCAAACAGTGAAATCATAAGTAGGCCCATATCGAACGCTTAAAACACAGAAAGAGGCGTATATAAAAGTCTTTAAACACAAAAAGTTTAAACAAAATGTAGCTGGTATCAGTAGTCACTTAAGAAACACCACATCAGTTCACTTTGACTGAAAACTTATATTCAGGTTTGAACCTTTAAGGCGTTACTATACTATTGGTCAAAATTAAATCCAGATTTCGTGGCAGTTTGGTGTACTTATTGGTCTTGCAGATTTCTTAACTGCTGCATCTGGTTGGTGGATACATGAACATTTAACAATATTAACCTTAACATTTTACAGAAAAATAACTATCAGAAGTCCAAAGCTTATGCTGACAGGTTCTGATAAAGTTACAATCAAAAAGCAATTTAGCTCACTGTGATCTATATTTCTGTATTATTTCATGGGCTACATGCATGCTGGGTCAATCATTAAACAGTATTTTCCAAAACATTTTTGTGTCAGCGCACTGTTCTCCAATACTATGTATACTGGTTTACAAACTGGGCATACACACATCATTCAGTTCGATTGATACTATTCTGGTGAGTCATATATGGCCTGAAATACGAATTTAGCTTTTCAAAATCGTTTGTGTGTAAATCCTCTACACACAAAAATAACTGTAATCAGTATAGGTGTAGGTTCAAGAGGTAAAATATATGATATTTTATATATATATATATAAATATATATATATATAATTTGTGTATTTGTATGTGTATATCTGCATCATTCTATATATTTATATATTTGGTGTTCATTTACATATGAAAAATAACTGTCTGTAACTAAAACTGTTTGAACTAATTATTCTTTTATTGAGACCATAAATAAGCTGTGTTTAACATATTGACTCATATGAGCGACGTTTAAGTAAATTATTTATGTAAACTAATCATTTATCTACAGTAGAGAAATAAGAAAACTCATTTTTCTTCAACTGTCATTCCTGTATATATATATATATATATATATATATATATATATATATATATATATATACGAATAAGGAGGACAGTCAGTTCATGCTGCGTGTCAAAAACATTAAGCAAATCAGGAATGACTAAAAATATATGTATTGCGTGATTCAAGCTCAGTGGCAAATGTTGGTTTCATAGCAACATTACCCAAAGGACATGTCAAAGTCCAATGTTGTTATGGGTTGTTTTTAGCATCAGTCCCCCACAGCCGGTCACGACTTGGTTAAATGTCAGTGTCCTGGTGATGAAACGACAGTGACATGTATCAAAAAGCATCGCAGTAAACGATGTAAATAAAATATATAATCTCCGAGAATTTGTCATATACCCTAGTCTGAGACTTGGAAGCATGGAATATTTTGGTTTTTCAAAAATAAAAATATGGTTATTATTTGAACTAGCATATTACCAGTTCTGGCTCTGAGACAGGGCCGGGTGACTTCAGACGACTTCGTTGGGATGGGTTATTTCCACGGGATCTAATCATAACATGTATCAATCGACTACTGCATCAAGATGACAAACCAACTTGTTTCATTTAATTCTATAAATCCTCCATGTGGGTGACATGTAACATATAGATGGTGGCAATTATTTCTCTTTGTTACGACAAGTAAACGTCAAGTGAACATTTATGGAGATATCTGTATCTAAACAGTTATCATGTAGCACAGTGCATGGTCTCTAAAAGATGGCGGCGAGTCAGCCGCTCTCGGAAACTTGATTATTGTATTCAGTCGGAGTGTTTGCCCAAACCTCCTGACAGATGCTTCTTCAGATAAGAATATTTCTATTTTTTAACCATGCCGGATGCTCTCTATGTTAATTTCACAATCCAGTATAAATCCCATGTTACATGCCGATTGACCATGTAACAGACATATTTAGGCTCTAATTGAATCACAACTATTATAATGGATGACGGGGCATAAGCTATATGACTTCATTCTTCCATAAACCGTGAATGCGTGAAGACATTTTTTCCGATTTATCCTGACAAGTTGCCGAACTATCCTCGACTGCACCAATCGTGTTGTGTAATTTTATCCGATCATACCTGAAAGATATTACAACATCGTCCAGGGATATTGAATGGAAAAGTTGACGTTCCACAATGCTTGTCGATATAATTTTGCCTGAATATTAGCAAATTGAGAATGAGCCTTCATGTATGTAATAGCCAGGTTTAGGGAGTCACATTGCCCTGTATAAATGTACAACCAAGGCTTATGGAATCAAATCAGATTGAGAATGAACCCGTCACGTATGTCATAGCCAGATTAGGGAATATAGTTGACCGTTATTTTAAACCGAGTAAAAACACTAAGTAATGAAATCCAAACGTAACTGTCATCAAATTGCATGAATGTATGTGCCTTAATCGTGCCTGGTCATGTGATTTTTCTGCATTACAGTCAAATTAATATATCACAAATGCCCCCAAATCAGGCTTGTTAAGAAAGGAGTTAAATATTCTAAATCAGCCACAGGGTTGAACCCTGGTCGCTTTCTTATATACAGGACCGAATATCTGCTTCAACACCACCATAGAGCTGTCTGAAAAGCCCTTAAATTTCATGAACCTTAAACAGAGGGTTTATAGTCGCTGTCGAAACTCACCGCGGGCCATGTACACGCTGAAGTGCATGTAATACTTCGAAATGAGACCTTTTCTTGAAGTCAAGACATTTTCGTTGTTTTATTCCCGGTATATATGGTTGGTTCGTTCTCATATATCGTCAGTTGGCGCGTCGTAGAGGAATGAACGTAGACACTTTTGGTAATTACGACTCTACAATGCTGACACCGTTACCGACTATAACAAATGCATTACCACGGTAAC
Source organism: Sipunculus nudus (assembly GCA_026874595.1). Classification (NCBI taxonomy): domain Eukaryota; kingdom Metazoa; phylum Annelida; class Sipuncula; order Golfingiida; family Sipunculidae; genus Sipunculus; species Sipunculus nudus. The sequence goes on from CM049307.1 coordinate 62,963,937, forward strand.
ACATTTATCGATATCTCGTTGAATGATTGTCATCTGCCATAAAATATGTCTGGAGAAGCATTTCTTCCGGTACACCTGGTGTTTTATCCCATTAGTCCCCATGCAGTTCATAATACTTGGTCACACCAGCGTCTTTGGTCGGTTATAAAGCTTCACACTCTATAACATGTCAGGCGGCGGCTTTCAGGACTATTCAACGAGTTTCCTTCACCTACACATTACTGCTAATACATCAGCCCATGTTCAGATTTACGCCATTTATGCTAAGAATCTGTGTAATGTCCAGTAAAAACTATATTTTTCCGCTACATTCCTCCTGCTGAAATGATTTATAAATTTGCAAATGCATTCGATAAGACTGGCACTGCGGAGTGATTGGAATACTTATACCAAAACAAAAAACATACCCATTAGACTGCATAGTTTACAAATATTTTGTTCCATAGTACTTCTCAAAAAGAAAAAAACATTATGGCCAGATCACTGGCTTGCCAGAGTGCCTGGACATCTAACTCTGAGGATCGCATTATAAAGTCCCATGAGGATGCAAATATTTTAGTATTTTTTGACAACGCCTCATCGCTTACAAGTATCGTGTCACTTCAAATAAACCCACTAGACCTTTTAATAAGTTTCTTATCTCTCCAACGACACTTACAATGTGTGTGAAATATTCCGTTATAACCCAATATATTCGTATATTGTTCTGCATGTACGGGAGATTTTTGCCTGCGGTCTGCCTGCTGGGTGCATGCGGAGATACGGTTATAAAGCGTGGCATGGACTTGCAGGGAAGTTCTAAATTTGTTTTGTGTCACGACTCAGTAGGGGGCCCTAACTGAGTCGTGTTTGTCACGGCTATACTTTGTAAGGGTAGTTATTTTCTCATGCTGCACATTCAGATAATTCTTCATTACTTCGTAAAGTAATTTTTTTCATGCTGCATTCTCAGATAATTCATCATTACTTTTTAATGTAATTTTTTTCACGCTGCACACTCAGAAAACTGTGGCTATCACAAAAGGTTTATAGAAAAAGGTCACACAGGCTGTTCGTTGTCTTGTTCATTTTGTAACATGGTTATCAATATAAACTCCGATTAAACTGCATACGAAATCGTAGGAAACCAAAATTACTATCACTACATGTATCATTAATCATCCCCCTCTCTTTCTTCAAGACGTGTTTAATATGATGTAACCTTACTACCTTCATTTTTCAAATTTAGCAAATATATGAACATATTTGTATTGCTTGGGAGGTTTCAAACATTTTAGCCAAAAGTATGCATACTAAATATATAACAAGGAATTGCACAAATATTACTATACCAACATGCTCAAGAGCAGTCTTTTCACGACACCGTTAAAGCATCAGTTATGTAACTCTGATTAAATCAAACATGTGACTTCATGAAATATATCACGATAATCAATTGAAAAACAGGCAGGCTTGGAGAGAGGCCCCTTAGGGTAACATTGTAAATTCTGACAAATATCTTTTGACTGGGATGATTGACCAACACGTCATGTATTAACGAACAAACGCCCACGTGCTGTCCCAGTCAGTGATTAAATATAGATAAATGGTGGTGATTGTATCGTCATAAGAGACATGAAGAGAACTAACAGTTCTGGCTTGTGTGTTCTGGGGACCCAATCATCAGCCGGATACTGATACTCAGATTTCAGTCAGCGTAATGGGACAGTCGATGTACCATGTAACACAAGTCGTGTAACCGTACCTGTAAAACAAGGTCATTATACAAAGGGGTAGTGCCAAGGAGTGCACCATACGGAAAAGAGTAAACTGCATTTTTCTATAATATATACACGTGCTGTGATGTAGGTAGTAATTTTCACTATAAACTATATCTGAAAAATAGGGTTTCACTCTTTTTAATATTGTTTTTGATGAAATATACTCTTCCTTGTTTAAATACAAACTTGACTTAATATGTAGGATTCCATCTGCAGGATACCATTTCGGTTTATACAGGATGTTAGCACCTCCTCTCACTTGTATCCTAGCTTTAACCTGGCGAGATGACTACCGCATATAAGGATACAGGGCCGTAGCCTGACCCAAATGACCGGGGGGGGGGGGGGGGGGAGGGGGCAGTTAGCGGATGGGAGGAGACAAAGCCCTCGAAGGGGAAGGGTGTGGGAGGGGGTGTCCCCTCCCACGGTGTGGACAATTCTGAAAAACTGTATGTATACTTCTTTGTTCTGGTGCATTCAATTACAACTTTGCAATATATTTTTTTTCACTTCAGATCCTGGGGGGGGGGGGCATCTCCAGGATGCTACGGCCCTGGATCCGATATTTAAAATATCATCAATCCTCGGCTGCGATTCCAGCTTTCAGCTCTTAACACAAGACAGTTGTTTCTTTTTTTTTTACTTCTATGTGTATAGTTGCACTTAGTTTCCTTTTAATGTTCGAGTGTTATCAATAACATTGAACCATTTATTTGTAAAATTTTATTTTTACATTTTTGTAGATTTAAGAGTCATAATTTTATTGAAAAATAACAAGTTTAAAAGAACTTTTATACACCCGTTCATATGAAAGAACAAAGGTTGAATTATACGGACGGACAGCCGAGTGACGGATGACCACTTTAACTGAATGATTGAAATAGACAGAAGGGAGAACGGGGATAAATGGAAAATTGTGGAGAGACTTGGGCATGCGCAGCTAAAAGCCAATACTCCCAGAAGGCAGTACCAATCATGATTTGTAGCACGGCAGGACCGAAGGCTTCCTTGGTTGGTTTTTAACTTATACATGAGCCTCGCGTCCCAAATCTAATATCAACGTTCACCGCTCTACCACTGCAGCTGTCATCCGGCCCTGGGACCCATTCACAAACGATTCCAAATCTTTGTGATTCAGTGCTTCAAACCATATACATTGAGGCTTTGATTATGTTTGTCTTTGTGTCCACGCTAAAATCACATCATCGAAGATTTAGGAATGTCTTTGCAGAATTGAGTGGTAGCATCATCGGTTTGAACATGCCTCAGGCTTAATGCGTTATAAGGATGAAGAGCGACAATAACTTTCCGTTTCCTTGATACACGCTGAATTCCAAAGTGCAATTTTTGTAGAATCAGCATAAGTTCAAGTCATTACCTGTGATTGATTAAAAATTATCCCAAGGATTTTTATGCTCATTGATGAGAGATTTACCGCGGGCTTCGCTACCAGGGTCACAATATAGAGTGATAGTTACTTATACAAGGATTCAGATTTATATGCTTTAACTATACAGGTTTTCTTACCCTGTAAAATGGCTAAATAAATAAATGATTATTTGGGGATGTCTTTAAGTTTTTATTTGTTGCACAAGATATAAATTTATTCATGAAAATAATGGATATGTTTCTTTTATTTGTATAAAAACACAAGATGATTAACATTTTCGCAATTTGTTTGCTTGCGACTAAGAATACATGGTCATCTGTTTCATCTGCTTTTTATGTTTTCCAATATGTTTACTAACGCCCACCAATTTCGCTTTCATTTGAAAAATTAAAATACCTTTTCTTTATATGTGACATTGTCAGTCATTAAGGTTTTCATGTGATTCAATGTGTCCGTCTGAAGCATACTAGTTCAAGTTTGACTTGAAACGTTGTATTGCCTTATGCTTTCAAATGACATTTTCAGTTATATTAAAGTCGGATTTTTAAACTACGCATTGAAATATATATAATTAAATAAAAACCGTTTTACAATACGCATGCATGTGTTCGGCAGCCTCCCAGTGCCCACCCATGCAAAGTCATTACTCAAGGTGTGTTACCGTCTTATGAATCCGAAAGCAAAAAGCAGTCTCGCATGGGCTGCCAATTAACATTAAGGTGGTTATTTTATATGTAGAAACACAGCATTCGTTGTTCTAGATGTTTCCTGTAACGTGCATGTGTACTATTGTTTTTTGTGGTTTTTTTTGTTGTTGTTCGAGAAATGGAAAGTTGACGGCTAAATAAGAGGCTGTGTTTTAGAGCCGGGGGAGAGGAGAGAAATATTCCAGCGGATACAGAAGAGTATAGGTTAGTTGTGGCCCTTTTCCGATAAGTGTGGCAGTTATAGATTTTCTTCTAAATTTATGACGGATCTTATATAGTCTTTAGTTTGCTTTCAAGATTATAACAAGAACCTCACTTTTGGATTACAACGGATTGATTTTTTGAATGAACTGGACTGTTATTCTCTGAGAAGATTTATGTGAACTGGTCATCTGGGTTGTACGTTATAAAGGACTTGTCGCTGTGGTGGTATCCAGGTACTGTACACTTTATCTATATACTTGTATCGATTTTCTGTTGTGCTGTTGTTATACTGTGAAATTGTATTGATTTAGTGTATTGTAATGTTAGGATTGTTTTAAGAATAAATTAAAATTAATTGTTACAAAAAATTTCTGACTTCTTTATTCATTCCCCTAGACATGTCACGCTGCCTAGTGTTACAGAATCTGATTTTGTTTACCTCCATTACAAAATTTATGTTCATCACGCATACGTGATCTGTTGATATTAGGTTCCGTAACATAACTTATATTTTTTTCGCAATTTATCTTCCTGTTTAAGTCATATTAACACAGTGGACACCTGTCTCAGTGGCACATGTGCCACAAATGCAAGAATCTGTGAAAAAACTGTAAATGCCTTTCCCAGCTCAACAATGCGACCATTCTTACCTGTTACCTTAAGCCCCGGTTACAACCAACCGTGCGTGTTTTTAGTCCGTAGGTTTTTTAGGGAGGCCACGACCGCTACGTTTTTCTGAAAACGTGGGGTGGAAGTGGAAAGAGTAGGGAGGGAGTACTTCAAGTACGTGGCCCGTGACCGGTTTGGTGCATCGTTTGCAACTCTGCATGTTTCCAAATCCGTACTAAGGGCAGTACCCACCACGTACGGGTCCCCAAATTTGCCCACGTTTTTGCAAGTAGATAGCACGTGCTTGCAAATACGGCGGGTTGGGACCATGGCTTAACAGAAGTCAGTCAGGTTTAATTGATCCCCTACAAATTCTTCAATATTTATTTTGGGGGATAAGTTTGTGTGGACCTATATACTACATGAAACAAAATTAATATGATTAAATATAAACGGCAACGGACCTTGCAATAAAGCATTGCATTAATTCCCTTATATACTCGACATAGTTGAAAGTATAAAGATGCATTACCAAGAACAAAGCCAGGGTGGTACCTGGTTTACTTATTAAATGGGTGTCATCATTATAACTGTATTACGTGCCTGAGGGTATAACGAAACCGGCCAAGTTTAAAGTGTGGCTAATATTCAAAGGAATCTGACGGCAGCCTTTGAGAAAACACTTTGTGAACTCCCATGTTTTACCTATAAATGGGTGTTATATCCCATCAGAAGTCGGCCACACACGCTATAGCACTAGTTTCTTCTTTTGTCTGTAGTTAATTAACCATCAGTGGCTTTTGGTCTCAGTCGCTCGGAGAGAAGTTCATCTCACTAAAAGCATCCGTATTGCATTAAGGGAATGCATATGACTCCCGGCGTCAGTATTTCTTTCCGCACTTATCCCATTACTTTTGTTTGTTTAGCCTGATAAATGAGTTATATTTTTTATATCGCTGGAGGAAAACTCAATTGTTTTCTCGCTTACACATTTGTATTATGACATCGGCCACTAAAAATCGCTGACAGGACACCGACTCATTTCTGTTTGAAATCGTAAAGGGGACGGACATATTTTAAGAATATACAACAGTGGTATATTATAATATTCAACATTAACAACGAAACAAAAACATGTTCTTCTTTAACAGTTATTTGCTTTTCCGCTATCCAGACACATACCATTTGGTTTTTACTATCAAAGACTTTTATCTATTATTAAAGAATTAAGGACAAAAGGGTCATGGGATCGATCCGGTGATTGAAGTATATTTGTGCCAAATAACACTTCCGGCTGAAAATACCAATTTGGACAGCTTCGTTTACTTTTAGGTGAGATTATATTTGGAAATATAAGAAATTACAATACGTGATTATTGAATGACTAGACGTTAACCTTTTCTAAATAATATGATATCCTGGATAAAAATATTTTAGATAAGTTAAAAATCAATGAATGGTGGGGAAATAAACATGCAAATGTCACAAGAATTTCTGGATGTCAGTATAGATGTCTGGGCTTCTACTGAAGACATTCATATATGGAAAGGGATACCATTTCCCTTTGAACTACAATGTAGTGAACCTGGAAGAGGTTCATCATACTTTGATGTCTTTTTCTTTCATATATGTAACTGACAGTTTTCAGTAGGACAGAGGTTCCCATTGACAAGAGAGGAGAGAAGGGTGTTTACCGTAATTTACCTGCCCAGGTATTTTAGTAAATGCAGGCTATTGAATGTAGATTAGACTAAGTTCCAATAATATTTCACATAGTTGAAAGGGACTAACCATAGAAGAGATTGCAAATGGAAATTTATTTAAATGAGATCTCAAGAAACAACAAAGTAACATATATCTGTCAGATAGATACACAACATAATTAAATGTTAAAGTCAGAAAAATTAAAAACCGTAAATATTTGTATGTAAACATTTAAAATCAATGAGATTCATGTCTGTAATGAATGATAAATGCACAAAACATTCATATGGGAGACTCTTTAACCACTTAATCATTAAAGTATATATAGTGTGGTATCTCAAGGCTAGGTAATATGAATGATCAAACAGGGATGTGCTCCCTCTGTTCTCATTAATGTCCACGCTAAACAGGCTGGAATATGTATACATGAGAAGACATGAACAGCAAATTTGCTAGAAGACCACAGTTATAAGACAAGCGGTCTGGGTTAAATCCCATTGCAATAGCTCAGACTCCCCCATCAATGTCTCAACCATAATATACGTGTTCTCGGTGCTCTTGGGAAGGTCGCGCAAGGTTCAGAGCCTCGTTATCGATCCCGCTTGTCGATTTCTTCCAGCAGCAGGCAGGAAACCGGTTATGCAGATAGACAGAAATTTCCGGCGGTCCCTTCTCAATATGTGGTGCTGTATATGAATTCATAGACCAAAGATGGGGACCTGCTTTCTGATTAAGATATATTGATATTATCCATAAGTACATTTTTCACTGGTATGTATGTATAGATGTATGTTCGTATGTGAAGCAATTCTGGTAAGCACCCTCCCTCCCTCTCTCTCCGTTTCCTCTCTCTCATGAAAGAACATAGAAAAGAAAAAAAGACCTGGAATTAGCTTAAAGTTTGATGTAGAAAATATACATAGGATCATCTGATATGACCATTTCAAACGCGCAAAGAGAATTCTTCCTCGGGATTTTTTTAAAGAAAATATCTGTGCAATGCAGCAGTGTGGCTTCTAATGCAAAGCTGGAATATTCTCTCTCTCTCTCTCTCTCTCTCTCTCTCTCTCTCTCTCTCTCTTGGTATTATATTGCTAATAATATTCACACGAGCCATTGTTGACTGCAAAACCAATATATATATCATATATATATTAATACATCGTGTCGCCACACCGATGGTGTTGTTTACTATGGAATAAAAGGAGATTAATAAAGACTTCCATTCCTACTATTTATAAAGAAGTCTATTTCTATTGTTTTTCATAAAAAGCTCTGTGCTTCAATACCCTGTAGGAATGTACCTACCAACGGACTTAACATCCTGGCGTGTCAGTGTCGTGACCTATTTCAATAGGATTTTCCACATGGTACACTTAGCTCCCGTTCCTGCCATCGGCTCAATAGGCCATAGTGTTACTTTCAATAATAATACCACATGCAGAGTCCCCGTCAGGGATATTTTACCCGGTTGCCATGGCCATATACAACAACAACACTCCTATACACAGGACAATACGGTATCATGAATATTCATTCTTCTTTTTATACTTACCATATATATACATATATAGAGTGAAATATTTCACTGCTTTATATATATATATATATATATATATATATATATATATATAATATAAATGACCAATAATTCTCCCGTTGAAGGTATTAAGTTGAAAATACAGTTGCTACAGATTCTCTATATATCTGAAACCGTTTCTATAAAGACAGATCTCTTTTCATGGGCTGACCCAAAGGTCCAATGATACAGCCCGCCTTCCAGAAAACAGAACAACATTCTTGCCAAAGGTCCATAAGTGCCAAGCCTATTTTGGAACGTTTCAATTCTTTGAAAAAAAAAGAATATAAAAAACACTATACCCTAGTGTAATTAAACATTTATAACGCGCATCTTATATGATTTGCGACATGAGTGTTAGAAGTGAAGAGTTGGAGGTTTTATTGATGAGGCGGTGTTTGCCAATATTTCTGTTTGAAATGGCGTGGTGTATAAATATTTAACCATTTCCCTTGTGGCACCTTCACTTATATATTATCCGTGTATAGTTCATCCAAGCAAAGCCTGCTTTAATTAAACTACAGTATAATATTTAGGGAACATAGTCACGCACAGAATAATACACAGACTAATTGTGATTTGGAAACTTTACAATTTCACTGACAGACGGAAGTGTTTAGATTGGCTTGCACGATATGCCATATTGTATTGCAGGATTGAACAGCTGCAAATTAGTAACGTTAGTTTCGTAGAATGGTATTGCGCAGCAGAGGGTTATAATATTTATTGTTCTCTATCCATAATCTGTCGGTGTTAATTTACTCCCACCACTTGAGAACCCACTAAACTACTCCAAACAATGTTCCATGACCCGCTTTTCATTACAAGTAGTTCCGAACGTGCCATTCACTAGAAAACAAATCGTCCCATGATTATCTCTTGAACAATTTGAGGTCAAGTGTCCCTGTTCACCCACGACGCCTTACTTCAAGCTCTTGAACTGTGGGCCGTGCGCATCCGAGTATCAGCTTATATATTCATTTCATGCCTAGTTCGTAATAATATCACAACGTTTCGTAGGAGATACATCTACCAGACTGAAACACGTTTAAGTAACTAACGGTACACTTGAAAATATTTTCAACTGAGAAAAAGTGTGTTATTTTTAAAACTGAGAAAAATCATAGTGTCAACAGTATACTTGAAATTTTTTTCAACCGAAAACTTTTTTAAAAAGAAATAAACATTTTTTTTGGTCGGCACATTTCAGCTCACATTTTGTTCTATTCTAAATATAATTACTTGAAAAGTTTTTCAACTTGGAAAATACATTTTTAACACTTGTATACTGATACTATAGTAAGGTCAGGTCCTATATAGATTTAAAAAGATTTATACATTTCTTTTAGGTTTTTATGTTCAGACTATTTTAAAACTTTTCTTGTGCTCAAAAAAGATTTTCAATGAAGAGCAGGAAGACCCTTGTGTCTTATCGACGAAAAATATCTTCTCCATTTCACTACAGACTGCACCAATTAGTATTATTTTTTATTCAAAGGAGTTAAATCTCCCTAAAGGCATAAAAGGAAGCCTTAACATTATTAAAAAAGTCCACGCGGAATTTTCTGTTTCTAAAATAACTCGGAATGAAAAACGTGACCATGTAACAAAACAGTAAACATTTACATATGTTTGAACTTTTAAAGTATCGCCAAGTAATGCTTAAAAACGTCCATGGCACAGAAATCCCCATACAAGCCTAGTTGAGAAGATGCTTTAATCGAAATGCTAATTCATGTATTAAGAGCAAATTTGATAGAAAAAAAACAAAGTCATACCATTTGGATTCCCCGTTTTATGTAAGGGATTTGGTAAAGTTTTCACTGGGGTTTCGTGGTAAATTTTACATTTTCTGTCACATTAAATTCTATTTTCACTCTTAAATGGAATTTTTTTAGAAATGTTAATTAACCGATGTAACCTGAAAGAAAACGAGTTTATGTTATATTTATGATGCGAGGTCCCTAGAAAGACACCGTTGATCAAATTCTCCGTTTAGATCAAATTATTTCCCCTTGAGGACACGCTTCACTTAAATGGAATTTTTAAAGCATGCATATTCCTGGCGGAAAGATTTGAATGCAGAATTTCTCTGAGAGTCTTAATTCGATTAAATATTGGAAAAGAACAAATATTAACTAAGACGTGAACAAAGCAAGTAAATTGTAATAAACGTAAAGACATGAGCAAATGTTGAAGCCTAGCAACAATGCTTTGACATGTAATGATATATACTTTGTGGATATCTTGATTCTTGAACGTAGTTGTACCTTACTTCTTCAAGCTGATTATTTTGAATGAAATCTTTGTATTGCGATGTCACATGGTACGATTAATGTAGTTGTGTGTATTTTTCGATTAAATGTTTAAATATTCACAAAGTAATAGACGATTCCCCTGACACTTTAAGTTTTCTGTAGTATACTTATATTAATATGGATTAATACAGATGACGTGCACTATAAATCATGAATCGGAATTATGCTTATTAGTATACAACCATTAACTTGAAACAGGTATTGTAAAAGTTGTTTTCCTAAATAACATTTCGATTGTATTTTTTTCGATCTGTTAAAATTCTTATAAAGTCTTGTCAATATATAACATTTTATCAATAAATGGTTAATAATAAAAAGTGTAACATGGTAAATTTAAAATGAGAAGTAAGCTATGTGCTTGTGTATGAAAATAATTTAATCAAAATAAAAATTGCGTTTTAAGTAAAAATTATAATATATCCAGTCAGATAGACCTTAAAGAAATGCTTTGTTTTCATGAATCTAATTATTCGTACCATTCATATACTAAATAGGATGTTACCTTTAAAGTAAAAGTGACAAATAGATTAGACCTTTTCATAATAAAAGTCTTTGCGTATATATTATAGTGACTGAAATAGAGTGTGACTGGAGTATAACCATAGCGTACGTAGAATATTAGTTAATGAAAATTCATGGTTATATCAGTCCAGTTTACGTCTTTAAATAGAAATGGCAGTGTATGGCGTGATGTTGACAATGAAGCAGTTTCAAGGTTTTAACAGTTGAAACCTATCCTTTTACCACCATATCCAGGTGGTCCTTGTCTTGCGTTTGCTTTTTTATATTAATTCGCGGTATAATAAACAATAAAGAAGCAATGTCATGTTTCAGTTAGTTAACAAATGTGGCTATTTTCGGCCATCAGTGGCCAGCTGTTTATATGGCAGTTTATTCTGCATCAGTGTATCACCCTCCGAGTATACAAAATGAAACACCAGTCATAAAATGTACATTACGCTTTGAAGTTAAAAAAGGAAATGATTAAGTGTTGCTCCACAGGTTCACACTATTTATCTACAACAACAACCGCGCGGTTTTTAACAGTGTTTTAAACCCAAAACTGTCATTAACCTGGTATTTTATCAAAATACTTTTTTATACATTTCAGTTTTTCTAGCATTGGACAGGAATAGAAATTGGCTGTATGATGTAGACCTTTATTCATTTTATATGACAAATATGTGGTAATTAGATAATTGTATATTTAGATTTGGTGCTAGTTTTCTACTGTAATCAGTGACCAATTAGTAAAAAAAGTGGCTAAAAAATTGGGACCAATCAGAATTGTACGAAGGCTGATTTTATAATACTTGCACTGAGTTCCTTTCATATCTGACTCAACCATGCTTTGTTTGACATCGCTCAATTTGTCAAAAGCCAGTATATACTTTTTTTTGGCCATTCATAACTTTACTTCTATATGACTGTCGACATTTATGGTCAATAAAACGTTAGTTTCGATGGTGGGCCTCCGTGACTTGCGACGTGGCCACAGTAATGACAATACCCATTTTGCTTTCATTTTCCTGACACAGTGTTACATATCCAGGTTTGACATGTGATGCCGGATCTATCAGGCAGACTTCCAGGCAAAATTGATGCAATGCCATTTGGGTCATTTCATGAGGAAGTATAAAAAATTGTGCTGTCATACAAATGTGTTATATTTTCATTCTCGCGGGTGTACTTTTGCCATAAAATATCTTACTGATTAATATATATTTGCGCCAATGTCTAGATGATGCTTCACCACATGGTGAATTACATAAAGTAAACTCATCCTACTGACACAAGTGTCTTTGTTTGTGCTCTTTCAGCGATAAATTGAAATGATCGTGTTCCATTCAATCAGCATAGTGCGTGATGATAATCTTGATGTCGGCGCTTGATTAATCTTCCTGCAGTCCAGTGTAAACCCGCCCAACAAACGTGATACTGTTCCGCTAATGGTCACCACGGGAGCAATCTGTCACGGCTTCATGTTGTATTTTTATTTGCGACCATCATTTGATCAAATTGGTGTTCGAGATTTATGTGTAGTGTCTACGGTATCATTAGATGTACCTAGGTACCCTTTAATCTGGCGTGCAGACATTTTCATAGTTTTTCTTGGAGTGACTGACCACATTGTTTAAAGACAACTGACAAAGCAGTTGTAGAAATAGTAGTAGGAGTAGATGTATAATACTAGTAGTAGTAGTAGTAGCACTAGTGGTAAAAATAGTAGCTGTAGATATATTATTTGTTTTAGTATTATTACACTTAAATTATCTTTTGGGTGATAAATATTAATTATTATTTTATATCAAGTATAACGATAAATATTTTTTTTTGTAAGATGGGCTATAGATGGCACTGCGCTAGTGGCGATACGCCATTGCATATGTCAGTTGTTTGACAACCAAATCCTCATTTGCAAAACTTGATATCTTAAATATTAAAAGATACCTCATGTACTTTTAAAAAAAATAGTGACAGAACTGTTACAGTAAATCCCCATCAAGGTAATTCGTGTATTTCATAATTTCAGTATTACCTTGAAAGTATGTGTTTATTTATATTTGTTGAATATAATTCTTAAACTCTTCATTTTTATGGTATGCCTAGGGGATGTTTTGATGATTTAAAACGAAATCTCTCAACATTCAGTTATTCGCATAATTTTATATAGACCGAGGAATACATTGTATGTCCACACGTGACATAATAGGTCAGCCTAAAATGAAGTAGTACGGTATAGACTTTTTGAGAATTAATTTTGATCAAAAAAACGTTATTTTTTTTTATTAAGAAGCACCAGTGTATGGAAAAGTTTTACTATCTTACCATAAAACGGAGACAATTCAAGATAGTTTCACTTGCACATTTAATAGCTTTGTAAAATTACAAAGAATCGCAGAACATCACGTTAGAATTATTTCCCTAATATGAAGACAGTATGTGATGTATCTAAATAAAACTGCAAGCTAATGGCCAATATAAGATTCAGTAACAGACCATCAAACGCCCCGAGTTCTTCCTTTTTTCAACAAAGGTTGAAGGGGATATGACATGAGAAATAAACTTTAATGTCCGACAGCTTTTACCGGATACATGGTTGATTAACTTTAACAATAACAAAAAAAACAGTTAAATTCCTAAAGAATTCTATTCCTTTCTTGTTCACTGACAAAAGGAGAATGTGCCGAGACCGACTAGATTTTAACAGTTTTGGGTAGAAACTGGAGCAACGAATATACATTGGTGCTACCCTTCTCACGCAAAGTGCTCCTGTTTCCAGACAATACATTTTGCAGCAGCTTTTAAAAAAACACACGAAAATACATTGTGAATCTCATGTTATCTCTTTTCTGGGCTTCCAGACAGATAACGAAATGAAAGTGCTCATGCCAAATATTGTTTATCATACACTTTTCCTGTAGCCTAGGTTTTATAAAAAATCAGCATGCCATGAGCACGGCAATCGAATTTCACTTTCACTATGTATACTTCTTGGAAAAACTGGTCTGTGCAAAGTGCCAATAGACAATAGAACTGACAACAGACCTGACACGAATACTAGAATACTATACATCCTGGTACCTACATTGGTCATGTCGGTACCTCAGATTAGCAGTCGAAAACCAAACCGAACACAATGCAATCTATGAAGTATACGTGGAGGCAAAAAGCAATTCAAGCCGTTGTAGAACTCGATTGATTCGTTTTTATTGAGTTATGACGTCACAGCACTGCTGACGATTGATCGGCGATTTGTTGCCTTGAAACTCTTTGTGCCAGGGGACGTTGTTTTGTAAACTTGGAGGGACCTGGCTTTGCCTGCTGGGCGGAAATCGAATGCTTCATGATGAGCCCAACACGATTATTGTAGTCTGTTTAAAGCAACCCACTCTCGATACAACACGGCTTGTTAGACTCGATCGTGGGAAAAGCTAAAGGTACACCCAGCAACCATCGTAAAAATAGCTACATTCTTAAGCCTATGCTAGGCCCAACTCTCTGTAAAATTCTGTACCGGCCCACCAACTTTCTGATATTGTTAACACAGAATACGCAGAATTTTTGAAGCGCTCTCTTAATTTATGAATGCCTGGGTAAGACTAAATGCTCACCATTTTGTAACGAAAGTATATATATACTTTAATGCGGGGTCATATGGTACAACCATGGCTTAATGGCGAATGGCAAATAGCGGCCAATGGACTCGGTAAAAAAAAAACGACAGATAAAGTTGAGGAGCTTGGTCGTTTTTTTTTTTTTTTTTTTTTTTTTTTCACGTTTTAGTTTGACCACCAAATCAGATATAATTTCAGGCCATTAGGACTTTATCAGTATTGATATACCTAAGTTCCCACAAGAAAATTTTATCATCGAAAAATTGTCCATTGAATTAAAAATGCAAATTTGCGTTTTTACTCAGATATATTAAGCAGCGAGCCGTATGCTACTGCCATATGCCAGTGTACATAAAAACGCATAAAACGCAGGGCGTTCCGCCGCACCGCTCTCGATCACCCCGTGACATTCCTATTAGCGAGTCTGATGCGGGGTCGAGGCTTTGACAGGCCACCCTTGGCTAAAGTACTTCCATTTATTAAAGTCCAATTTCAGCGTTTCAGAGGCATTCCCCTGGGTCTCCTGAAGACATATGATAGGATGAATTATTTATTATATGCGACCATGATGTTATATCAACAGGTTTCGGAGACTTAATGCTACCGTCAATATTTAAGGTTCACTTAGTGATGGATGGCTGTTTATTGCGTTAGGGCCAGAGAGGAGTAGCACCCATATTAGATAAATAGGATTTAATGGCCCGAACGAGCCCTGAACAGGCACAAGCACAAAAGAAATTTCTGCTGAATACAAACAAAGATATAACTAAATCATTCAAGCAAACGTAAACACATTGCTAATGTACTAAATTGTTTATGATAATAGATAAAACGCCCTATTGCCTCTGTAAAAATACTATTATCCAGAGAATCATGGAACATAGTCGAAGGCATGTCATGTGACATTCCATATAGTTCGCAGACATATTTACAGGACAGGGGATCCCAAACGTTTAATTATCGTGTGTATATTATGAAAGGGATTTATACTTTTCTTTTAACAATACCCTTTCATGAAGATATTGTTAGTGATATTTTGTGTGTAGTGCAGATAACCAAGAAAACTATATCAAGCGAAGCGCCTTCACTGACCTGTTATTTTGATAGTTTGTTCATGTATATTATCGGAAAGACAATGTTTATTTCTTTAAACAGATCAGAGACACATTCCTTTTTGGTAAACCTTTACTCATTGATCGCTTCACCTTGAGTTTACATTAGGACGTGTGTGTACTGTAGATAACTTTCAAAGAAACGCTCGATTAAGTCGCTACAATCCTTAGAATCAGTCAGTCAGCCAACACAGACTTCAGCTAACTCAACCGATTCAACCTTCATGCCCAGCAGCGGGAAACGGAGCTGGACTTTTAATGAGTGACCGTCATGGTATAGCTTATCGATGAAAATATGTTCAGTTGGTAGTCCGTGGTAAACCTAAGTAAACTCAATGGCAGCCGTGATTCATTGAAGCAGTGTCGGGTGTTGGTTGAGAAGTCAGATTAATCGATCAGTCAGGGTGTGTCTGGGAAACGAATACGTGCAGGTATTATCCTACTAACAACAGGGCTTCGGTTCGATCAGGTCAATCCCGTCTCAGGTCACATAACATATCGGCACCCGTACATAGCAGGATTAATTTCATATGATTCTATTACATTATTCGCCAGTTTTCTAGGTGTGGGCCTTTAAATTTCTACACAACATTTTGAATTTATTTATTATGCAAAAAAATTGCTAACTTTTTTGGGGGGAAAATGACAGAAAAATTCTTCTTCCCCTTTATTTCTTGACCGATTTTTATTGTGTAAGTTATATGTGACAGGCCTAGGTGTTGGCTGTCGAACTTCAACCCAGAATTTGCAATTAATTAATATGCAGATTTATGCAATTTTTTTCAAAATCAAATACAATACTTTTATTAGGTTTGAAACAGTCTTTTTAATTTTTACACCGATTTTAAACCTGCAAGTAGGGCCTCCTGAATTTAAATATTTCTGTGATGAAAAAATCCTTCCATGCACCTAGTGAAACTTTGCTTAATTTTATATTGTGGGGGTGTCGGGTGAACACTATATTATTGACGTTCTGGTTTAAAATACGACATTGCTCCAGACTGAAGGTTTTATGTGTTGGCCGGGCACGGATTACATTTTCGGCCAAAAAAGTCTGATGTTTTGATTTTCATTGAAGTTTTTGCATTTTGTTTTATAACAATTTATATATTCTTTTTCATGAAGGTAATCAGATATGGGTCTGCTGTAATCATGTGCCATCGCAATAAAGTAAATAACCACCATGCGATATACGTTGAGAGGTTAGGGTTAGTTCCGATGGTACAAATGAAGAAGTCACAAATATATCAAAGATATAAAAGCCAGCCTCTGGAATTAAGTTTGAAACAATGTCGAAAACAATCCAGGTTCACTAAGGTGGACAAAAAATGCAATCCAGTTTGATAAGTACCAGAGAGACTTACTCTTATATATTGTTTCACTGCCCCCATCGGTTAACGATAAGATTGAAGCACCGAGACAGCAATGAAGTCATTGCTAATGCTCGGACGATTTACATGATCTGCTTTTTTGGCCTATTAATGTTTTCCCCGCAGTGGAGTAAAACGCAAGACGGGAACTTACAAAACAAGTTAGAAGTGATTAATGTAGATTTGTATTGCCGCCGAGAGATATTTTTATTCTTGCATCGAGTGTTTTCTAAGGATAAGAAAGGCCCCGTCGTTAGGACTTTTTCCCAATAAACTTTTACAAATCAGGACCTCGCTTCATTTACTTCACCATTTGTACAAAGCCCTCTTTTTTTACGACTAACTGTTTGGGAGATAGTACAAAGAGCAAGAAAATTACCATATCATTAATATTTTTTATCATTCAATGCCAAACCGCACTAGAAGCAGCGCCATAAGGCAAATGAGGCATTGCCCGTACCAAAGGTTTGCCGATAAAAGCCAAAAAATATTAAAAAACAGGAAAATAGTTTTTAAAAAATCAAATTAATGTATTTAAATGAACTAGAATTTTTTGAGAGGCCAATGTGATTAACAAGAACTTTACTGTAGAGTTTGACTGACACCATTACAGTTATAGGCCTAGCGTTTTCCGCATATCGCTGCTGGAGTTGCACTCCTTGTTGTCCACCATATATACACCGGATTAAATCCAACTCTTAAAAACTGCTCTCAGGCCTGCTCCTAAAATAAAAAAACGCTTGTGTGAAAAAAGAAGCTGGCCTTTTATCTACCTCATATAGCTTTCATATACCTCATAGCGCCAGATCGGCCCTCTGACATTATGGCCAGAAAACTGGCTTGCCAGAGTGCCTGGACATCTAGCTCTGAGGATCGCATTATAAGGCCCCATGAGGATGCAAATATTTTCGTCATTTTTGACGTCTCATTGCTTACAAGTATCGTGTCTCTTCAATTAAACCCACTAGACCTTTTAATAAGTTTCTTATCTCTCAAACGACACCTACCATGTGTGTGAAATATTCCGTTATAACCCAATATATTCGTATATTGTTCTGCATGTATGGGAGATTTCTGCCTGCGGTCTGCCTGCCGACTGTATGCGGGGATACGGTTATAAAGCGTGGCGCGGACTTGCAGGCGGTTCTAAATTTGGCTTGTGTCACGACTCAGTAGGGGGTTCTAACTGAGCCGTGTTTGTCACGGCTATTCCAACAATGGAAGATAGCCTCGGGCATATGGTAACATCGTCCACGGTATCACTTTGCCACCTCTAACTATAGACACTAATTGAGGAGTGTTTAAAACAAAATCTGGTTTCTGGATTACACTTGCAGAATACATATGTTAAAGGGTGCTGTCAGCCGATTTCTAAATATTTAGAAAGCATTATTTTCACGTACTTTAGAAAAAACTTTTTTGCGGTTGATGATCCGGCGTTCCATATTCCAAATAACGCTAACGTGATGTTATAGAAGTTAAATAAGATAATAATACACATTACTGCCACCAATTTGGCTATCGTTAACCGAGCACTGAGGCTCTCAGAAGAAATATAAAACGACATCCCGGCGGAACCATTACATAACATTTGATATCGATTCCTTAAGTATAGTCCTTCAACTCATCTTGATTTTATATAGGGAAAATACTGCACTTGGATCGAGCATTATGATCAAACGAGTCAACCCCTAACGTTCATATTTTTTGGGCAAAAAGTTCAGATAGCACAAAAAGTCACAGGTTAATGTTTTCTCGGCTTATATGATTTTTTCCTGTAAACCCTCGAGGTTTACCGATAGCCTGGATGCTAGTGGACATATCTCTGAAGGCATTTTTAAATCAGGAATTGATTCCATAACCATCATAGTTATAGATAAGGGCAATGTATTCGAAAGTTATGGAGAGTTAATTTCCTGAGATTGCATTAATCACACCAAATGTATTCAATTAAATAGCCTTGGTTATTATTTTTAAACACTAAAGACTAATAATGTCCTAAATTAAGGGAAGCAGATGTTTCTACTAATTTTAAACAATGAGAAGTCTTCATGCATGTTCAACCGAGATGAAAAGTGGACACTTCTTTTAATTGAGAGGTCTCTCCATCGACGCTCGTCCTTAAATGTCACTGCCTCAAAAACTACGATCACTGGATTTTATTTTGGAGAGATACGTAGGCCTCACAAATAAACCGCAGACTTCCCGGAACAGCGACGTAGCATCACTTTTTCAAATATCTTTAAAAATTACACCGACTTTATAAATAATTTGACATATTCTGTAATAGTCCAACTGTTATTTTTCATGATGTAAATAAAGTGACCCTGTTTTGTACGCTGATTGTATGCTGGAGCATATACGACGCATCAGTATCAGAGATTTTACCCATACTGCCAGAACAGGGGCGTGGCTGTAGTTTTATAAGCAGATTACACCATCCGCACAAATTTACTTAATCACCGCTTTCGCCAGGCAGTCCTCACGTGCCCTCTTTATATTGCTATACCATTTCCAAACGATCAACTTGTATCTGCGCCAATGTTTTTATGTGGCATTTTCTTTATTATAACCATGACTGATGATTGCTATGGAGAAAAACTTTCCTTAAAGAATATGTTTTAGTATTTAAAAAGTTACCCATAATAGTATGAGTACATTTGTTGATGTGAATATATCAGAATTACTAAACTTATAAGACGCCAATGTAACTTGAAGTGTCTAAGTCTGGTACTGATTACCTCAGTTAACCAATACAACATTGATGTATGTTACCCATGGGAGAGTCAAGTAGCGGCCGAGAACTGTATTGTGTATTGGTCATGATCTGTAGAAATGGGGTAATTAAGTTAAATGTGTATCTGCCACGTGCATGGCAGTATTCACTGTGTTGCAGACCTGTTTTTCCTCCGCGGAATATGTCGTCTGTCGGCTGGGTACATAATCTGGTTAAGATTAGAACACCGAGACATTTTACAGTTGATAAGACTCCTTGCTTCCTTTAATTATTAAGTCACGTGATTACCCCTCATTGGAGCTTACTCGCATAATTCCATTTTGTCATGGGACTGGTGTTAAATTATCTCAAACGCTGTATTTCAGAAACATTTGATCCTTTTCAGTTCGCCTTTCGTAGTAACCGCTCAACAGATGACGCTGTATCATTCATACTTTACCGTATTTTAAAACATCTCGACTTACGAGAATCTACCTATGCAAGGGTTTTATTCATTGATTTCAGCTCAGCCTTTAACACTATCCTTCCCCATTAATTAATCGGAAAACTATCAAAACTGGGTCTTAATATTAACATGTGTAACTGGATCTTACACTTTTTTAGCAAATCGGCCTCAAGTGGTTAAGATTGGTAACATTATTTCCGAAGAATTGGTCTTAAACACTGGAGCACCCCAAGGTTGTATGCTTTCACCAAAATTTTACTTTCTATTCACCTATGACTGTGTCTCTACGTCTGATGATTGCCTCATTGTAAAATTTGCAGATGACACAACAGTTTCTGGGCACATCCGGGGAAATAACGAAAGTGTTTACCGCAATGAAATTAAAACTTTAACTTCGTGGTGCTCTGAAAATAACCTGGAGTTAAATGTAAAGAAAACCAAGGAGATGATAATTGATTTCAGACGGAAAAAAACTTAAATATAACCCTTAATAACTGAAGGCTCCGAGGTTGAAATCGTTGACTGTTTTAAAATTTTAGGAATTTTTATTTCTTCTGATTTGAAATTGACCGAAAATGTTAATTACTGCGTAAAGAAGGCACAACAACGTTTATTCTTTCTAAGGAACCTAAAAGATTTCGGGCTCAGTCAACCGATTTTATTAAAGTTTTATCGGGCTGTAATTCAGGGAGTCCTGACGTTGTCAGTCACTGTATGTGGAGGCAGTATCACGGTCGAGGAAAGGAACCGTCTTTCGAGGGTAGTTAGAACGAACAGGTGAGAGGATCATTGGGGTTCCTTTTCTCACAGTTGACTCCTTATTTCAAACACGATTGTTGAAGAAAGCAAACGACATTATAGAAGACTATAGTCATCCGGCGCACTATTTGTTTAAAAAATGAAATCGGGGATTCGCTATAGGTCGCTATCAGGCAATTCCAAAAGAACTCAAAACAGCACTTACGCGTCAGCCGTCCGGGAATTAAATATATAACTTGCAGCACAATAATCTAGTCAAACATTCTTAGTCATACCTCTTTTTTCAATACACAATTTTATTTTATTATTTCTTGTTTAATGTGTTTGTTTAAGCAAGCCAGTCAAGCCAAATACTATTGTATGTGATGATTTTATTACATATATATAGCAATAAACTATATCTTATCTTATCTTAATATGCACCATGTGTTCCACACCATATTGTATATCTAAAGAATCATCCAGATTTACCTTTTAGCAGCCTGAGACAATACCATTATATTAAAAATGCTTCAGATACGTTCAAATTACAGAATCAGCGGGTCAGAAGATTAAACTAAGGGGAATAATTGTTAATACATGCCGGAGATACTATCGGAGTGTCATAATTTTACCGTAAGCCACACTAGAAATAAAATACTGGCTTCTTTTAATAACTGCATGGGTAATATATGATAGAGCTTATTTCAGCGCAACATAAAACATTCTCAATCCACCGTTTATTAGGGTTACCGCAGTTACCGCCCTGTGACAGAAGGTATGTGAAGTGCTCTGCTCCGACAAGCCAGATTCCTAAGTATCCATGTGGCAGAGTATCGGAAACACCAGAGACAAGGCATTGAATGTCATTTGGTACTGCTTGTTAGTTGTTATGCAATCACGCCAAAGTTTTATAACGCCGTTTTTGGTGAAGAGTGTCGATTTGACATAACCAAGTGCATTTACAGCTACCTGGGAGGAAAACTTAAATTCAGATCCACAATTAAAGACTGTTATCTAACTGTGCAGCCGTAAACGTCATTTTTGCATAGTTCTTTTTTTTAAACAATGTGACTTTATAACATGGCAACTTCTTATTGCGTTGCTACGAAAGTAGGTCATTATTCAATACTAATAAGACTGAGTCTCACACTTAACGATTTATTGCCCAATTTTCAAACAAATATTATGCCTCGCACTCCGACAACTAGCGGATAATCTGTTATTGCTATCAAAGTTAACAATATATTACTGAGTAATTAGACAGGTCGACATCAGCATTTTCTGTAAAATGCAACTAGGTCTTTGTGTGCAGCATTTCTTTAAGCTGTAAGCTAAATGCTTACTTTACAGATATTGGAGCTGGAAATATCGCCTTTTGTTAAGTTATATGTTAATCAATATAAAGGGACATGCAGATAATTTTAAATTTAGGATTAAATCATTTGATCTGTTCGATCTGTTGCTTTATTTTCATAAGGTATTCGTAATTACAGTGTGAAACCTCGGAATTACGACCACCAGAGGTCTCATTTCAAGGTGGTCGTCTAGGCGAGGTCTTATAAAAAGACCAAGAAAGAAACGGGACCGTAAAAAATTGTCGTAATTTTGGGGTAGTCGATAAACGGGAGTGGTCGTTTTGCGAGAATTTACTGTATATCAGAATCGTTGCATAATACATTGTAATTATTAAATGTATTGATTTTGCTGAGCGTTGTTATGTATAATAACTTATAATCTATCTTCCGACAAAGCCAGAAAACAGGTTTGGTTCTCAGTCACTTATTTTAGTTAATTACTTATTTTAGGAGGATGATTGTTTTACATTTTAATTGTAAAATTATGATGAACAATCATTTATCAGGAGACAAAATGAAAATAACAGAATTATTTTGTTAAATAGGAAAAGACATCATAAATAAAAAATATCTAAATTTTTATTTTTTTTCTTGGGAGAAACGTTCGAGCGGCTGGAACTCAAAATAGAAAATTTCATTTGAAAATCAAATACTTTTTTATGTTGTGTGGGGTCAAAATTGAGGAGCACAGTGTGTGAGAAACCATCTTTTTTATTTTATTCGTCTCTTTTGAGTTAATTATTGGAATGGGTCATTTGAAGAATCGTATTTCCAATTTAATACCTTTTTGACCTGAAAGTAAACATGAAGCGGCCACACGCATTACTGAACAACACGCATCCATCATATTAGCAAAAAATTGTATTAAATAACACTTTCTTACAGTTTACTATCAGTGCTACCGTCATTTTACTCATCATCTGAGAGTTTAATGTGCATTTGCACGTGAGGTACGAACACTGTGCCCTATAGATGGTACCACTGTGTACTAACCAGAAGGGAACGTGCCAAGCAGTCCTCTCCCCTGAATCCTGAACAACATCTTAAATTGTGTTCTCCCCTGAATCCTGAACAACACTTTAAATTGAGTTAAGACATTGATTCTCTGATCTGTATTGTATAAACATGATCACTTACATATTGAGTACATATCCTCCATCAATATACATCACATTTTCCTTAAAAGCATAAATTAAACACCATACTCAAAATGAGAAATAAGGTCACCCAGCTTTTAAATTACCGAGAGATCCTTTTGTTCCAATGATTATACTTATCTGAGTATATACCTTGGTGTTTCAGTGTAACCAGTTCAGTTCCCAGACACAGACTTATGAATAATCACTGACAAGCGACAATGCTCCGGAAATAAGTTATACTTGTGCGGCCTATTACAGCTGTCGGTTGTCTGGTTTTTAGCGAGAACAGCGTCATGAGTGGCTGAACTGTCCAATGAGACATAGGTATTCCGTAATTGACTGTTTTTCCATCATCATGCAGATGTAATTTTCAATGGATGTTTTTCGTCGTGTGGGTCATTAGACTGAAGTTAAACGGTAACACAAAGTCATTAGCATTTCAGAGTTCTGGGAAAACAGTGTACCTTTGCCTATCATGTATTAATTATCCAGTAATTACCCTCTTAACCGCCCTATAGAACCCTTTATTTTTGTACCTAGTGGAAATAAAGTATTAACAGGATCAATCGGTACTGAAAAAAGTGTTAAGACCCTTTCTTATCCAAAGAGGACTTACTCTTCACCGTTCCATATCGTGTTATACCTGACAAAGAAAAGAATCAAACCGGGGCGGAATTGGAGTTGAAAAATTAGTTAATAATCCCCTCCTCCCCCCGATTCGTTTTCTCGTATTGAAATACCAGTTACACGATGACTGCAACGAAAGATATGCCGACATTTGTGGTATTTCACGTGTAGCACGTGCTTCATCAAATATACATTGCCTACCTTCCCCGAATGTCAAAGAGTCAAAGATGACAACAAAGATGACCTTTATTTCGACATAAAAAAATACCCGAGATCGACCGCGCTATAACTCATACAGGCATATTTTGTGCACAAGACCAGGCACAAATTAGGTTGATTTAACATGTCTTTGAACAGGTCCGTTTTTGCATCAACAAAGGAAAAATGCAGAGCCGTTTCTTTGTTCCATATACATAATAATAAAAAACATCAAATATTCCTTTTTTATTTTTACTTTATTACAATTTCTATATGCCTGGATCAAAACATGCTTTAGATGTCGCGGTAACTATACTATCTTTAAAATGCTTTCAGGTATTTTGTCAAAAGAATAAATGGCCACAGTTGCGAGAGGATATATTGCATGGTTGAAATATCTGATAAAAATAATATTCAAATAAAAACCCCGTACCATAAATTTAATATCAGTAGCAGAAACTTGCTTTAAATCACATACATTTCTATATAGATCGGTTAAGTCACAGCGAAACTTGTCATTTTCATAGAAACATTTCCCAGTTTCAAAACAAGAATGTGTAACATTCTTGAGAAAAAAAAAGATTAGTTGTTGAAGGGAAACCCTGAAAAGTTAAAACCGCGCCAATGCTGCACATTTGTAAATTAAATATATAATTTATTCTTTTATGCGAAGAATATGTAATAACCCGGATCCGGAGACCTTAATTATTAATAATTAATTTACTTTTTATGCACTGTCTGAAAGAGCAGAGCAACATTTGTAATACAGAGATACATTTGCCAGCTTTTATCATCCCAATCCTTTCCTGAAATGTCATCACATCATGACTTTTTTCACCACGGATCATAGAGAAAATATGAAATGTCATCACATCATGACTTTTTTCACCACGGATCATAGAGAAAATATGAAATGTCATCACATCATGACTTTTTTCACCACGGATCATAGAGAAAATATGAAATGTCATCACATCATGACTTTTTTCACCACGGATCATAGAGAAAATATGAAATGTCATCACATCATGACTTTTTTCACCACGGATCATAGAAAAAATATGATTAAGGATCCCAGTATCATGATCAGATCAACGTTTACGTATGTGTGCTTCCATGAAGATCGAATCTAATGAAATATATGTGTGTCTTTTGTACAGTTATTAATATTTCTTGAAGGCTCATGAAGAATATACCCTAAAGAGCAGCGTGCTTTCTGTTTGTTAAGATAAATGACACTCTTAAGTGGCCATGATGGTTCCACGGTGCCGATGGGTTCAAAGAAAAATTTGGTCTTTGTTCTTTGCCATCCTCATTGAAGCTCACAACATCCAATTACATTTATACCATGTTGACAAGACGCTTTGCAAATGACTGCTTTTCTTATCACATACCATGATTGATTATCTGCCAAGGAACTACAGGCCAAAAGGGAAATTTCTGCGCCGTCGGAAAATGTCAACCAAACTCTTTGCTTGCTAGAGATAAATGAGGTAACTAAATTGTGCATTTCCTGTGGATCCATGAGCAATCAGTCAAAGAACGAGAGAACATATGGGATTAAGTATAACTTTGTTCTTAACAGAAATTTGGAAAACCAAGCTTTACGAATTCGGCGTAGAATCATCTGAATAAGAAGATATCATACATTGTACAACTGTGTAGGTGTCGTTAAACGCCACGTGTGTTCCATTCTGGATAGATCGTTCAAAGAAACCCAGAAACAGGATGACCGAACAAAGTCTGCAGTTTAAATAAATGTTTTTCAACAGCAATTCAAATTCGACCAGGAATGATGGCTATATGTCATTTTGCACGAAATTATCAGATCCTGTGTTCACGTTTCTTTGCAGGTTGTTAACCTGGACTTACAGATCATATAAAGCTGTGTGTTAACATTGATTCCGAGGTCTGTGACGCAAACGTTATTGCCCTACACCGAGTGTTGGCAACAGGGGTCCCTCGATACCAGTAGTATTATGACCCTAACCACAGCAACACCTGGCTTAATGTGAAAATGCATTTGCATTTAACTTGCAAGGATGGGTTGTTTGTGGCTTTGGAAATTTTGTGCCTGGTCACTGAGTCATTAATTTCTTATTTCCTTTGCTAATTATTATCTCATCTTGTAAAGCCTTTTGCGTGACAATTAACCTGAAAACCGAAAGCATAGTGCAATAACGCAACTGTAATTACTGTGCGTTTTCTTTAAAAAGAGAAAGGTTAACATAATTGTGCCATCTAGAGGGTGGAAAACATGAGACTTATAACGGGATACACGTTGTATAAACTCTGCCTCACTGACTTCTGGCACGTTTGAATCTCGCAAATGTTTTAGACCGTTCAGTCTGGCAAGAGAATGAACTGTTGTTTCCACCAGCCCTATTGCTAAGCAGTTGGACGGTTACATGATTTGAACATTTGTGTCAAGCTTTGCTGATTGTGGTTAAGGGGTATCCCGGCTGCAAATATTGGTCTGAAACCCTTATAAAAAGTTTTCGACGGCTGAAAAAGGGGGTCCCCGTTAATTATAAATTGTAACCGTTAGACCTAGAAACTTCTTACTGTATATCCAGGGAGGTCCATGAAGAACTCTCTGGAAACCTGAAATAAGGTTTTCATTACCCATATCCTTCGAGCTATGGGGCTCGTAAGTACCCCCCCCCCCCAGCCCTAGCCGTGACAACCCGAAGAAGTAGGCACCCGGATAATTGGGCTGGTAAGCCTACTTGAGCCGTGATACAAGTAATATCGAGGAATGTATCGCAGTGGACATGCATCAAGGTTGCATTCATAATGTGGTAAACGGCCCATAATCTCAATATAATGCTAAGAATGATAAATTAATACAAAAAGTATACATGTGAGCTCACAACCCAAACTGAAACACCGTCTCCATGCAAACGGGTCATTTCCTGTAACGCCTACAAGCTGCCTGCGTCCTGTAACCCGTGCGGGCCATGCTTGTGTTCATGCGGTCATAAATTCAACAAACATGCAGAGGGATTTATCAATGTGTTGGGTTAAAACGGAATTTTTATCGCTTATGTTTGATATTATTAGAAAGTACACAAAAATGCTAACATTTGGTCTGGTTAATGTTGATTGACAGTGTATACCTGTAAGCCATGAAGCGTTGTCAGAAATGACGAAAATATTTACATCTTCATAAGGTCTTATAATGCATTCCTCAGACTTAGATGAGAAGACACTCTGGCGCCAGTAATCTGGTATTAAAGCCAGAGGGTCGATATGACGTTACCCAAGCCCCCACTCCACCCCACCCCAAATAATTAAAAATTTGATGCAAAAACTATTGCATTGATCGCTATCATTCTTTGCATGCATATTGATCATGGAGTGTTTCATCAGTTCCTGCAGACTGATGGCGCCACCGGTATTTTCTTGTGATAAAGGCATGGTTTGGTCTAATTTTGAGACCTTGAATGAAGCGGTTAACTTTTAAAAGGACACAAATCGTCACCGTTGGAACTATAATCTTCTAACTTGAATATTAAGGGAGGTCCATGAACAAATATCCTCCGACGTATGAAGCTCCCCCAGAATAATTAAAAATGTGATACAAAAGCTCCAGTTTCTGTAAAGCTAATGCATTGATCGCCAAGATTTTTTGCATGCATATTGATCTTGAAGTGTTTCATCCGTTCCCACAGACTGATGGCGCCACCTGTAATTTTTAAAAATTTTTATGCATGTTTTCTCTATTTTTGAGACTTTCAAATGAAGTGGTCTAGCTGTTAATAGGCCAAAATATAAATTTCTCACTTTATATCCAGGGAGGTCATTTTCAAATCACTCTAGAAACCTGAAATAAGGTCATTGTGACCTTCTTATTTAAAGAAATGTGATATTTAATGTATAGATTATAAGTTGCTCCGTTATAATCCTATGAGTTTGGAATTGAACTGCAAACATACACTCAAGGATAAATTCATTTGCACGTAAGACCGAAGATTAAGGGATTTATTAAAGATTTAAAACGTCAAGTTTCCCTGAATTTCCAAAACCGTTACATGAGATCTGGAAAATAGGCTGACCTTTTTATATTACAGTTTGCTGTGTATCAGGAATCACACAACTGTTTAAACACTAAAGAGTAAAGTGGTTTGGTAAATTTTGATAATTTTTTTCAAAACATTAGAAATTTATATGTCAAAAAAATCTGTAAAAAGCTGAAACTGTTCGCATAATATATTATATATTGATACATTTTTCTGGTACTTTTCTGGTAGCTTACTTTTTAGTGAATTCGAAAGCGACAAACAGAAAATTCTGCAACATTCATTCCTGGTGGACAAACACTCCAAAGCTGCCTGTTCCAGCTTAACTGTTATGTTTTCTCTGAATTTCAAATATTTAAGTATGACCTTTTTTTGTTGTTGACAGCTATCCGCCTGACCAGGTCCGCCTTGTCTTGTGCCATCGTGGCCGCTCTGGCCATCGCCATAGGCTGTCCTATCGGTGTCATAGCTCTGGTGAAACAACTCGTCATCATCATCATGATCACAGGGGTCTGCTTCCTAGCTGCAGGTCTGTATGGTTCATATCAAATCACACACGTTCTCGTCGCCCCGACAAAATTACATCCAAAAGCCAAATCGCGAGAGGTTATCACTTATAGCACCATATTTTAAACTTACTAAAGTACTACACAGTTTAAGACGCACCAAATAAATAGAGGTTTGCCACAACTACAGTGACTTTTCCTGAAGGATAGGGACACATCCACAGGTCCTACATTATCCTTTTTTCTACAAACACAGCTTTAAATGGATCATCTTTGCCTTTACACGTTATTTAACACTCTCTGCCTATATCATAACTATCTACACTCTACTACATCAGTAAATACCGTGTCTGAATAATAGTAACAATGACTTTCATCTATACATGTATTTCGTTTGATCAACTCACTTCTTGGACATACGGGCTCATTGAAAGTGTTTAATTGAACGAGTCCGCCAAAGTACGTGTCGATTTTTTCCAGTATCAAGGAAAAGTTTACTGTGAGAATCATTAACATATACGATGATAAAAACAAGTAGTCTAACTGTCGGTTGCGTTTTAAATTCCGGTTCGCTGAATTACTGACATTGTTTCTAGCCCAAGGAACATATCGTCGTTGTTTGCTAGATAGAGACGCACAGAAGAGACCCCCCCCCCCCCCCATGTGTCACCCGTCAGGGTTACTCTGACAAAGCGGGAATCCAAAAAGTGTTACCATCCTCCTTTTCTGTATCGGCAATCATGCAAAATAGAAAAACATCCTTCAAAACTCATAACAATAGATTCCCTGAATAAGCCACAGCAACCTTGGGAACTTTAATATTCAGCCCAACTTGGAACCTAAAATATTTTTATATCAAGTCGCCTTTCCTTCGGTTATTTATTAGTGTTTACTTACAGGGCGTCACCTGACATGCCGCGGTGATCATGCAACGTGGCTTGTTCAAACACCGTTTATATAATTATATACATCTCGTCATGGTAATGATGTTTTAGTTAACAAAACAAAGTACATCAGTTGTCAGATTTTAGTTTGTAATGAACTCAGGGTAATAAATAGTGCTGATAAATAAAACAAATAAAACCGTTATTTTTGTAAAAGAGGACACACTACTTGCCTGAACTCAGATGCAATTTATAATCTTAACAAGAAGTAGCACGCTTCCTTAACGTGATAAAATAGGAAATGGTCAAGTGGGATGACTATCAAATGAAATAATGACTAGAAATCTCTTAGTACCCATGACAACTTTCATCCAGAGGTAAACCAGCACAGACACGAACTCCATAAAAAGAAAATGAAACCAACCGGTCATGTATACATATTTTTAGCTTCTAGGATTTCTGGCATAACCAAAATGGGCCATATTCAACGATTAAACGGCATGCTGCATGCGTTTTATGATGATAGATTATGCTTATCTGTTTATCCAGGGACCTACATAATGTTCACGGCCATACTGATGTTGCTCCGGATCCAGCCTTTACACCAGTACTCCGAGAAGAAAATGCCCGACTTCCTGCCCTCCTGCAGGCGGATAGACATTGGATACTCACAAATTCTCGCGTGGATAACGTTCATTGCATGCATAGCGGCCGGTGTTATGTGGATTTACATATCCCTAAGACTACGAAAATACAGAGTTTCCATTATGTATTCGCCGTAGATTTGTTCTAAAAATTGGTCGTAGCACGATAGTGTAAACCGACTCCCGTTCATCCAGCCACGTTACTCTCCAAGAGGTCAGCTCAAGAGGGAGTTGGAACACCAAGCCAAACCTCTGCGACTGCGTTCCGGCTACTCGGCAAGGGATGAGGACAAACTGATTTAATGGATGCCTCAAACGTCCATAGCACTGTTATTATTCATTCCATATTAGTGACGAATGTGCCTGTTCGATTGAAACGAGTTTTTCTCATTCTGCATCAGAATGCGGGTGTGAGTGGCATATTACGAAAGGCTGATGGGCTAGATTTGTGATTCATGGATATTTTGGATGTTAGTCAACCGGTTATACGGTCTTCCAGCCTTTTTAACCATGCAAAAGATACATTTGACAGAATGATTATAATTCTATGTATTGTGGTAGTTTCCCGCCTATCAGCTATTTAATCCTCTTGAGATTTTTCTGTACGTCATTCTCTTCATATCTTTATAATTGTTCATTTTACTCATCGTTATCGCAAGATATTTATATATTTGCACCAATTAATCTTGTGATGCAATGACATTCATATCGACGCACCTTGGTGTAGTTTAACTGCAGAAGGGTGGACTCTGACACTGTATATACATTACCACGCCTTAATGCTCATCTGTGATACCACGATCTGAGGACTCGGGAAATGATTGACAGCTCTGTCTGTCTGTGGATATTCCTCAGGCAAGGACTTTTCATTACTGGGTCAACTTATGTAGAGTCTGTGCATATTTCATGTAAATAGTTTAACCTATTGTTACTCAATGGTCATATGCGTGTGCGACCGACAGGTTTATAAAGCAAACACACACACACACATATATATGAGACTTTTAATATTTCTTTTATTACCTATTTAGCATGAAACACAAATTACCTTTCACTTTCTTACAAATTCATTGATGATTACTCGAAAATGAACTGAAATTAACACAAAATTGACGTTGGTTGTTACCTAACTTCATGTGGGCCGTACATTTTCCGAAGTTCAACTCACTTTAATTTAAGAAAAAAAAACAAATATCTCTTCCTGTGGATTGGTTAAGATAATTTTTTGGAACAAATTCAGATGCTGACATTTTACATTTTTTGGAATGATGATTTCCTTAGCCAGCGATGTGTGCGTTGATCAAGTTACAAAAGAAAAAAAAGGAAAATTAAGACAAAAAGAGACAAAAGAAACAAAATAAATTCATACTATATCTTCTGCACGAAAACTTAGCGAGATAGGATCTTAACTACCTAGTAAACGAAAACGTCTCATATATTGTAGGCCAAAAAAATCACGGATTTATTTTAATTCTACCATAGAGGTGTCTATTAATACATGTACTGACATTCCTCCCCTTTGACCTGACATACAGTATACAGAGAATGTTTGAATATAAAAGTACCAATATGCAGAATAGATAAGTAATGATAATCAAGCATCGCCTAAACTAGTTCCGTTTTAGATAACAACTTTCGTTTGGCTCCATCCTGCCACACTGATGCATATACTGGGAGCAGATCAAACATATTCATATTTGAATGATGAAGTCCCGTGTGAGTCACCCGATGCTGGTAATGATAAACGCCTCCTAATTCAATTATAATCATGTTTACTCGTGTATGCGTATAATATTTTAATATCTTATTTTATCGATATGAGAATATTTTCTTGAGTGAACCAGACAGGTGTGAACATTGATAAGGTGCATAGTTATTAAAGGTACAAAACTAACCAGTTCACATCAATTTTCATTATATCAATATCACTCTTAGTGTTTCTGGTGTAAGAATACATCGGCAAATCATTTGACAAAAAGAAATAATGTCTTCTGCTCCAAAATATATAATGCAAGAAGTGGACAACATGAGCTCAGCTCAATTTAAGGGCTGAAAAAGTGCCTACGATTACAAATTAATAAGTGGTGTTATTTTTTTTTATGCAAGAACGTTCGCACCTGGTGTAGTATTACCCCACTAGATAAGACTGGTTTGATGTTAGCATTTCCACTTTGATTCCAGTTGTCTATTATGTACCTTTACCCCAACCGTGAACTCGTTAAATGTATATACACAATAAATTTTACATTATTCGTTTGTGTTATTTCCATGTCACCACATCTAAAACAAGAACTCAAGAGATACGGACGACAACCATGGTCACACACAATGTTTCATACAGATCGCCAGACCTATCCGGGGAATAATAATTCTCCAACTTAAACTTAATTAAAACAGCACAAGAATCAAGCAAAAACAACCCCCGCCCTCACAACCCCGCCTTGCTTACAATAGCTCTGTGCATTCACGTTATGTGCACACAGACACCTTTCACTCATAGCCACCTGCCGTGCATGAAAAAAAAATCTTTAAAATCACACACCACTATACACTCACGACCATCCACCTGCCTTGCAAACACAACTTAAGATCATCCACCTGCCATTTACACTCCACCCTCACTCACGACCATCGTCCTGCAATGTACGCTCAACCCTTCACTCACCACCATGCGCCTGCCGTGCATACAAAACTGTATACTCACGACCATCAACCTGCCATTTACACTCAACCCTACACTCATGAGCATCGTCCCGCAATGTACACTTCACCATACACACACGACAACCCACCTGCTATTTAAACTCCACCCTACACTCACGACCATCGTCCTGCAATGTACCCTCCACCCTACACTCACGACCATCCACTTGCCGTGCATACACAGCTGCAAACTTGCGATGATCCACCTGCCATGTACACTCTACCCTATACTCATGACAATCCACCTGCCATGTACACTCAGTCCTACACTCACGACCATCGTCCTGCAATATACACTCCACCCTACACTCACGACCATCCACCTGCCATCCACATACAACTTTATACTCACGACCATCCACCTCCCATGTACACTCTACCCTACACTCACGACAATCGTCCTGCAATGTACACTCCACCCTACACTCACGACCATCCACCTGCGATGTACACTCCACCCTACACTCACGACCATCGTCGTGCAATGTACACTCCACACTACATTCACGACCATCCACCTGCGATCCACATACAACTTTACACTCACGACCATCCACCTCCCATGTACACTCCACCCTACACTCACGACCATTGTCCTGCAATGTACACTCCACCCTACACTCACGACCATCGACCTGCGATGTACACTCCACCCTACACTCCGGACGATCGTCCTGCGATGTACACTCCACCCTACACTCACGACCATCCACCTGGTGTGCACAGACAACTGTATACTCACGACCATCCATTTGCCGTACATACACAACTATACACCCACGGCCATCCTCATGCCGTGCACACACAACTGTTCACTAGCGACAATCCACCTGCCATGTACATTCTACCTTCAATCACGACCATCCAACTGCAATGTACACTCCACCCTACACTCACTCATTACCGTACAAACCACCATATACACAAAACTGTAATACTGAGGTGCTACTTTATATAGCACAATTGCAACGCCATGACCAGCGATCTTATCAACATCCTATCCGTTAACCATTAACTCTGTCATGAGAAGAAAATAAAACTAATCTCCTTGTAAGTGTCATACGACATTCACGGATCTCCACATATCAACCTACCTCAGGCCCGATTCTCCCCTGTTGGGTTTTCCCCACTGATCTAACGTTGTGTATCCATCTCTGAAAGTTTGGATAGAACGCTAGTTCTAAAAAACCCGAAATGAAATTTTGTCGTTTCTTCTCGTGTTTTCAAAGATGTGCAAAAAATGGTGACGTCACGTTTTCGTAGTTTGCATATTATTCAAAAAGTAATAATGATATCAAAATCAAAGATTGCTTTACAGTTATACGTTTTCAAACACGACTCTTCTAAGCGATTTTTATAACTCTTCCGGGACCTTGACCTTTAACTCTATTGACCCAATTGTTTATATATTTTTATATTTTAGTTATAACTATAATAGTTTTATTACATAATTGAAATGTGATCTTTCCTTCTTGAGTTTTCACGGATGAGGTAAAATGGTGATATCAAGTTTTAGAAATTTGCATATCTTTAAAAAAATGTTAAAGATATCGTTACCGAATTTGCCAGTGCCATCCTACATTGTGACTCTCTAAGTCAAATGATTTCTGTGAAAACCGGAGCTGACTGAAAAAAGCTGAGTTACCGATCTCTTTTCTTTCGCATGAATGATTTCTAGAATTTCGCCATAAAAATGTTGGGAATCAGATCTGTTATCCAGATTCTCTTGCAATATGAGTAAATCAACGTTAAACTCTGAATCATTCACACATTTGAGCCCTGTAAACCTGAAAAAATAAGTCAAGGCCATTAAAACTGGGTCAAAATAATTCGCCTAAAGTAAGGTACATTCTGGGTAAGACTCAATGAAATCGGATAAATAAAATGGCAGAACCATAAGAAAAAGTAGAAAAAAAACGGTAAAAAAAATTGGCTCCACCTGTGGATAGGAGGAGATAACAATGTTGTTTACTACCAGAAATACCAGTGGTAATATCTCGACCAAAACACGTACAACACGGAAATGGCATTCATGTGTGCGGTCAGCTCATTGATCATTGCTGGTGTTTCGCTCTATTAAGCCTGTAAAAATTGATATGGTAAATTTAAAAATAGAAAAGGATAAGAACCCTCTGCGATAGGAGTTACGGTTAGTATGCTACGTCTCACGTAAAACTGAATTATAACAAAGTGATTAAATTTCAGTATATTCTCCGATGAGATGTACCTATTAACTTTACTTAAACATCTTAATAGCAGTCACCACTGTTTAATGTCCTGCAGATCCAGGATGTACTTGAACACATGGTCTTCACATTTACAGAGCCTGTTTTCCTTAGTTTCCTATTATTAATTCAAATTACAGTTTTATACACGCCGTATGATTCCTGCCATAAAAGCTAGGCTGGCGTCGAGGACAGGAACATCCAGGTTTTATTAGTATGGTTTGCTTTGCCATTACACTTTTAAGACGAGCCTTCGAATTTCTGCTCAAGTACCGATCACTCTGCAGACGTCATAAAATTCATAGGACACACGCGATCATCACCAACGACCATGCGCATATAAAATATTTATCCTTCAGGTTTTATTTCTTGGAGCCTATGAAACATTTGCTGTTTTTTGCTAAATGATTTGTTAAGGCCCGCAAGTTCCATTAAACCCAGTGCATCTTCGACTGTCGTCAGCAATATTGGAAGTTAGTAAATGTGCTGTTATTATGTCCCGGCATTTCCATGTAGTTAATTCCTTGTAAAACACCATTTACTTGGGCATGCATTATAATGGACTCTGTTATTAAATTATGATGTGTGTCTTGGTTACCTGGTTTATTCATTTATCCTTTTAGTTTTTAGGTAATTATTTGCGAATCAATATCAGTTCAGACAGGTTGGTTAAATACCTATGGCTATTGGATTGTTAAGCTGGTAATACCACCATAGCAATTTACATAAATGATGTTGCATTTCAAATGATTTAACCGCCAAATAAAGTTAAAATATTTATAGAAGTGAAATAATAAGTATATTAATACTTATGTGAGATGAAGTTAAAATGTTTTCATGACACGCAATAAACCAAACAACAAAATGAAGTTTCACGCATATTGTTCGTTTGTCATAACAGTTTTAAAACCAATAACCTATTGCACTTAATACTGGTAATTAACACACGACAAGAATCTTCCTGGTGCTCATGCTTACATGAAATTTTTCATACGGTTCGTCACACATACACACAACCCTCCCTGCAGTACCAATCTTATGAACACAACCCTTCCTGCAGTACCACACACATGGAATCAATCTCCCTGCAGTACTTCACTCATGGATATAATCCTCTCTGCAGTTCCACACTCATGGATACAATCCTCCCTAGGATTCCACACACATGGATACATTCCTCCCTGCAGTACCACACTCATTAATACAACCCTCCCTGCAGTACCACACATAGAATCAATCCTCCCTGCAGTACCACACATAGAATCAATCCTCCCTGCAGTTCCTCACTCATGAATACAATCCTCCCTGTGGTTCCTCACTCATGGATACAATCCTGCATACGGCACAACACTCATTGATACCTATATCCCTTCGGTACCTATCACACCCCTCAAGGTAGAAACGACCAGGTTCTTTTAAATGGTAAACCATACCGGCTGAAACTCATATATACATACACTCCAAAAGATGAATAAGCCATGAGTTAACGAAACAAATCAATTAATTAAAAAAAATACACTAACATTTCTCTGGAGGGGCGCACCATACATATAAACACTGATGATAACTAGCGTCCAATATGAAACACAAAATCACTAGCATGGCAAGTAGGAACGCTTTTGTGTGCACGGATACACATAATTTGTGGCATTCCTCCGAGATACTGCATAGACTATTATGGAATGTTTCCTTTGCTGCCTGTCCTAAAGAAGGTTTCTGCGGGAATCCCGTAAGTTCCAGGAATTTTATTCTGTTCTTGTTTAGTTTGGGCTGGACATAGACATGGTGGGCTACCAAGATGACAAGTGATGTAAAAGTTAAGGCGACAAACAAGAGACACAAAGAGAATAAGCCCGAAGCTAAAGGTAGATCTGACAATCTAAAACATGCAGTAAAGTAAACAGTAATAGTTTATTATAATTTTTACAGCACTTTACATGTGTTAGCAATGTACTTATTTTGCACCATACGCGACAGAGCTTTTCATACTTAACTTCGGGCCTTGGATCGACCTCTACATTCAAGTCCAGAACTTACTGTCTAACGAGTAATTGGTAGTGTATATGACATGTCTATGTAGTTATAGTATGAACGGCTGTTTACCAATGTAGATAAGGTGTTATATCACCTCCGCCAGGTGCGTCCATTTCCGTTCGCTTGTGTGTGTGTGAGGGTGTGTGTGTGAGTCTCAGTGTGTTTGTGTTTTTTTTGGTTCATAGCATAACTCATGCAATCGTGAACGACATCTCATGAAAATTTCAGGGCATTTCGGGAAGGGCCAAGGAAGAAGCCTTTCGATTTTTAACTTGATACACCAACTCTGTGGATTCTGCAGCTTCATCAATGTATATTCACAAATGTACGGTCACTTATGTACATATGAACTTGAGAATATGGACCAAAAATACGTGAAAGCACGGAGGGTCCCGCCTCATCAGTGTCACCCGGCCACCTTTTCAGGTCACGGGTGAGTGCCCAACACCTCGAAGTGGCGGTGTCCAGTGTTCGCAGAGCATATCTGTAACGTGTGCGGAGGCATATGTATCTACTGGGTGCATATTTCTAGTAAATAGTGATTTTATTTTCGTAAAACATTTATACCTTTGGCAAATATCGCAAATTAAAACGTTCGCGAGCAGAAAGCTCACCATAGTATATGGTAAAGTTCAGTTTTGGCCTTATGTACCACAACCTTATACTTGTCGTAATTTTTTTATTTATCTCCAAC
Source organism: Sipunculus nudus (assembly GCA_026874595.1). NCBI lineage: Eukaryota > Metazoa > Annelida > Sipuncula > Golfingiida > Sipunculidae > Sipunculus > Sipunculus nudus. The sequence goes on from CM049307.1 coordinate 63,001,762, forward strand.
AGATAGTTTACTAGGTACAACCTTTATAGGCTGTGTATTTGTATTCTCATGCAGACCTTAAGAGCACGCTGCACGCTCCAGTTCCTAAATGATAATTTCGATATGTGTGCCATCCAATTTAGTGCTTCTAGAAAAATAGAAAAATATATGCCATTCTATTATGTAAATAATATATTTAGTAATTAATGAGTTACTTTTGATTCATAAATCGTGTTGAATCAGTTAATTTACCAAGGAGTTTACAATCGATGATTTTGTCTGTATAATTGTTCTATTTTTATTGCGATGTCGGATATAAGGTGTTATATTAAGTCCATTTAATTATTAATCAAACCCGACAATGGCAAAATATGCAAATGAATAAAAATCTGGATAAAAAAGGCAAAACAATTCGTCAAAGACGGAAAATAAAATTATGGATACGATATATCCGCATTCAACATGAGTTTTAAGTGTCATGCGTGTAAATAATGTAATCATCACTCGTGTCGACGGATGGCCTATATTATATTTAATCAAGTCCGACAATGGCAATTTTTAATTAATAAATAGCTAGATAAAAAAGGCAAAACAATTCGTCGTAGACGGAAAATAAAATAATGGGTACGATATTTCCACATTAAACATAAGTTTAAGTGTCATGCGTGTAAATAATGTAATCATCACTCGTGTCGACGGATGGCTTATGGTGGCGACATCTTGCGCCAAACTGGACAGTTAAACAACGACCATGCCTTTATTATTTAACACGACTATATTTTGTGAAAGTTCCTTAGTTCAGTAAACTGTATTTGCTATTTCATGTATACATACATTTTTATTTCATATGCAAATAATATATACAACTGTGGTTCATATTCATTTTAGCTATACAGAATTTTTATTATGCAAGCCCACCAAAATGTATATATTATCAAATGTTCAATGGTAAAGACATTCAGGTCTTATACCTACACCAAATGTAACCATTATCGGAAAATATTGAAATGTGCCTCAGACATGAACAGACCAAGGGTCTATAAAAAAATACATGCACGGGTCTTATTACAGGCTTTCAATTACATGTACTTTAATGTATATACACGTATTTTACATTAAAATCCCGCTATTACTTTAAATATACCATAAGACAAGATATATTTATTATCCCATAAAATGTAATGGATTATGCATTGGTACTGTTGACAAGTCATTATCCTAATAAATAGTTAACGAATACCGTAAATCTCAAATAATCATTAAAACATAAACATACGAGGCTAGATGGAAATCCAGAATAAGATCAGTCCAGTCCTAAAGAATATTAAATATTTATATATTAGGATAACGACATAAAATTAGAATACAAGAATAGGCTGTATTAAGATAAACATTAAGTAATACATAAAAAGACTATGGAATGTTTAAGTACGAGTATAACTAAGATCAAACCTGCATCCTTCAAATTAGTGCAATAGACCATTCAATAGATTGCGAGCGCATAAGTGGCATACGTTTCAAGAATCTTTAATAATAAGATGCCATTAACTATTTTAAGAAATTATGTATATATATATATATATATATATATATATATATATATATATATATATATATATATAGATGATCACTGTAGTCCACATAATCAAACACTATCACTAAGATTTGTTTACTCCTTTGTATTGTTAGCACACGAAAGTTCACACCTCTGTGTTCATAACGCTAAAACTTCACTTGTATATACATGGCTCCTGATCACATGACCGACGCGCACACGTGACACGAAGTACCTGAATATGCCCTCGTACAACTATAGTTTTGCATGAATCGCCCTGGCCTGTCACTGGACTAATCAAGGTCGACATCCATCGCCGGATGACAAATCCATCGGCAATTGCGATATCCACTCTAACGTCTGTTACAGAGGTATCTACGTTGCCTTCCTCAGACACTGACGCTCTACGCTGAGGAATATCGTCTCTCAGCTGTATCAGACAGTATCGGACCCTCCTCTGGACCGATGTCAAACTCTCAGACTACACCCTCTGGCGCACTGATCTAGGAGATTGTAACGAGATCTTCTTATCCAAGGCTTATACACCCCTGCTGACGTCACAGTCGGCAAGTGACCACAGGTTTCCGCCAAGAGGCACAAATAAAGTTGAGTATGGAATCTCTCCTAATGTGACAGTCCTAAAAATTTGTGGTTTCAGAGATTCCAAAGTGTTTAAAGACGCAAAGACGGACAAAACAAAAAAAAATTTCCAAATGCAGACGTACAGGTGTAGGCCAGGTGAAAGTGGTTATAGGTTGCTCCAGCAATCAAATGTGCAAGATAACTTATTCCAAGATCTAATGACTTGCAAATTTTCAGGCGGTTACATTAAACATCTCCTGAGATAAATGCATGGATGTTTTCTACGAATACGTTATTGTAGGTGGCACCACCCGGCTTATGTACAAGAAATCTACGCAAACTAGTTCTAAATGGTAAATTTCAGGCCGATACGCCAACCCACAACTGAGATATGATATATGTGATATGTGATATAATATAAATCGCACGATTTCAGGTTGGTGCAACTCCTGAAATAAATACAAATACGTGACAGCCAGATACGCCAAATGATTTCTGAGAAAAGGGCATCAATATATTCCACTAAAACAAGATGGAAATTGGGGCTCCCCGTCTGGTTTATGACAAAGCTGTCCAAGACGGATAAAGGTTTAGGCTGGCCCTTCCATCCACTCCTGAGCTATGTTGCAATTTTCACCCAACACAGATTTACGCTACGCGAAAACTATTGTAGGTGGTGCCACCATGCTTGTGAACAAGAATAGATATCAAAGATCTATGGACATACAACATTTCAGGCGAATTCTTCAAACTACTCATGAGATAAATGCATGGGTATATTCTACGAATACGTGATCATAGGTGGCGTCATCTGTCGAGTGTACGAAAAAAGATCTAGATGTGCCAAATTTCGGGCCGATACATTGAACCACGCACGCGCGAGACACGAGTGTTTTCACCAAAAACAGACCTACAGATTGACGAAAATTGAAATTAATTGTAGGTGGTGCCACTAGTCTTGTATACACGATAAATCCTTCCAAGATGTATGTGCAAAATTCACAATTTCAGACCAATACACTGAACTACTCCTGAGATACGGGCCATTATTACTAAAAAAGACACCCAGATGGACACTACGTAAAAATAGGATTGCCAATTGCACCACCAGTCTGTAAGACACAAGTTTACATGTGACCCGTTAAGTATGCTGGGTATCAGAGGAGTTCTCCGGAAACGAACGCCGCTGCGGTGGTGGAACTCGGCTGAAAACCTAGTATCAGCAAAACTCTGTTATGGCGGATACAATAATAATCAACAAAATATGCTCTTGAATCAGCATTTCTGTGCCATAGACATGTATCTTTACAGAATTCAGTCATCGAGATCAGCAGCGTCAATGGGTGTAGTTTTCTAGGCCTATCTCATGGCTATTGCTTGGTCTTGTGTCTTAACACTCTCTTATTTACTCTGACATCCATGAGAAGCATTTATGTCTGACTTTTACCATACTTTGGTTTGCAAACTACACAGACATCATTTGATCGTCGCGTTCGAAAATGGGAAAGCTCGAACTTTTTTTATCGCGTTAACCCGGGTTTCCAGTATCAAAAATGCCTTGAATATTCTACGAAAGGTGCCTCGCAGTGTTTTACGTATTTTTATTCTTATTTTGGTTCCTTCTCATACCCATTCTAGCGCCATTTCGGTTTTAGCATGTAGCACTGTATTATTTTCTCGATTGTTTCACAGTGGACCCAAGAATGATTTTTGTTTGCAAATCCACAATCTATACATCTACTGAAAGCTTATTTTCAGTAGAATAAGGATCTTACATTTTCAGAGCTTAATAAAATTTCTAGAAAGATTTCCTATTGAACCATAGTATATAGTCCAGCTTTTAAAAGAAGAATTGTGCAAAAAGTGAAAGAATTTAGCATGAAACTTTGCATAATAGTTGTCCAGACTCTATTTCAGATATAGGGCCAAGCGGAATTCACCCTATCTTGGTCAAAATGGTGGCCAAAATGGCTGCCGGATTTTAAAATACATCCGATTACAGCTCTGCAAGTGCACTATTTCTATGTGTTGGGGGTCGAGTATTCATTTATAAGGATTTCAGGTCTGTAAAATGATTCTTTGAATGAATCCTGGTTTTGTTTATATTGAAATTGAGCGAAATTTGCATTTGTTTACTAGCACATTAGACAGCAAACATTATTTGTTGAGTTCTGCACAATAGTCGCATACATTGTTATTGTAGTAAAATGAAAGTGTCATTTGCTGGCTTAGGTTTGCCTGTGTTGTCATGCATTTGAATGCTTTAATTGTATAACAGTTTTTATCGCAATATTTTTTCCTTTCTTCCTTTTAATTTCCCTTTATTTGCATGCTTACTAATGTTTTTGCTTTGAAAAGGTAATGGGTGCAAACAAACGTATGTCAAAATCTGGAATAAAATAGAATTAAACTTGATATGTCCGTAAACACTAATCATTAGAATATGTGAAACCTACATACAAGTAATTAGATTTTGTGATCAGCATTGATGTAAACCTCTGTTAGTGCAATTGGGAAATATCAAATACTTCATTTAAAGTATTTGAGCCCTATGTAATGATATGGACAGTCGAATGATAAAACGCTCGGCTTTTTAAAATCTCCACTGGTGCGCCAAGGTTCAATATCGTTCCTATTAGCATTGGTTGTAATGGCCCCTCCTAGGAGGGCGGATTTCTCCTTGTTCTTCGATTTCTTCTACCCCTGTATATATAACATCGAACGCCACCATCCGGCCGATGGAGAGTGGCTTGTAAATAAATAACTGTACGATCCAATTTATACCAGACCGAATGCGTGCTTGGCAGAATACAGATCTATGTAAGAAGCTCACACCTGTCAGCTGTATAGATTCTCTGCCTTGTGTGGACCTATTGTTTTAAAATTGTTCTAAAGTGCCATTTTTATCGGCACACCCAACGGTAAAACTAGATAAAATGTGTTGAATACTGCACTTTTAAATGAAAGTGTCATTTGTTGGGGTAGGTTTTATTGTATTAATATTTCATATCTGATTTCCTCTGTTTGACATCCATTTTTTGCATGCTAATGAATTTGTTAACTGCTTTGCAGAGGTAAGGTATAAAAGACACTTAGCTATCGTGAAGAATTGTTAGGATTTTTAAAAATCTACAAACATGACATAAAATTTTAAAATCAACTTATCATTCATGTAAACCTTCATTAGTTAGATTTTTAAAAAAATATCAAAAAGTTGTGCTGAATTTTTATAAACATGTACCAGTTACATGTATTTGAACACCATGCCTGTTTCAAAGGAAAGACTTTTATTTGTAATTTATTTAGACTACATGCGTGCATGACAAGATTCGCGCTTATGTTGACGCTCATACCTGTTTGCTGTATAGATTCAAAGCATCTTTCGCCATGAGGTGATGGCTTTCGGGCTGTATGCTGGCATGACGACAGAATCAACATACATTTAGAGGTGCGCAACATGTTGCTGTATGCTCACTTTGTACTATTCTGATGAATGCATGAAATAATCAACACTCCTGTTAATACCTTTTGCAGATTATTAATTTTGTGATATGATGATGATGCAGACTTCAGACTGTATGCTCGTATGAAAGATCCAACATATTAGTCATTAATTTTTAATATCCTTTTACTGTGATAATATTTTTGTTATATAAAACTTGTTCCTTCCAAACGAGTTGCCATTCACTTTGCATAATGTGCTGGTGTCAACAAAATACTTTCATTAGTTGTACATGCAAGTATTGTTAGAAATATTCACCACATGTATGAGTCGGTGCTGCCAGTGTTCGAGCTGGCTGCTCTTTCATGGATGGATGCTAAGAGAATGGAAGAACAAGGCGCAAGATAGAAAGTCCAATTCACAAAATAAGGTTAAAAAATTAAATGCCCCCTCAGTTTCCAGACATGCCTTCTATCTTCATCACCGTGATTACCAAAACATTCAGTACAAAGTTGAGTTCGAGTTTTCATCGACTTTATTGGTGATTGTAACTTTGTTGTGCTTTCAGCTTCTGAGCTCTGGAAACGTTTGTACAGTTACACTTTCCCTTTATGTCAGTTTTATGCCCCAGTGCAGAATGCTTGGGAAACTTGTTTTTCTTACCACTCGCTTCATCAAGTGATCATACATTAATGAAAATAAACTATTTTTAAATGGGCCTTTTACCTGAACAGAACAGTTAATTTAATGGAGTTTTGTAATGTTGCCAGCAATATTCCAAAGTAGCAGGTAAACAGCAAACTGCACAAGTGCATGTTTACATGTGTTCAGATTCTGCCATGCACCATAACCATGCACAGTACAAAGATAGCATATACGGGGTTAGAACATTGCCTCGTGGTTTAGGCGTTGGACGTCGGATTTGCAGTTCCACGGTTCAAACCCCGTAGATGTCTCAATGACATAATGGTGAAATTTTGCCACAAACCAAGATTTTTTACTCGATAACGATAGGTTCTTTCTAATAGAATACCATCTTTATCATAAGGATAACCTCATTCTCATTCAATGGAAAATGATACCAACAGGCCAAAATCTATCCTTTAAAAAGAATTCGTAGTGTTTAGCATAAAGTGGTGAGCCTATGTTCTGATTCTGTCTTCATATAAGTAAAGCGTTTGGAAGCTGCACCATCACCTCAAGGCAACAGAGCCATTAACTTATATAAAAAAATAAAATTTCGTTTACATGTATTGTACAGCTTCTTATAATAACTACTAAAAGGCACTTTCCATGGCTTGGATGGTGTAGGGATGGATGGAATAAGAGGACACGATAAAAACCACCGACCCAGTACGGACCACTACAACCCACCTGAATAGCAACAGCCGGGATAGAAACTTGGTCGCCAGTGGGTATATAGAGCCGAGCGTTTTACTATAAGAGTGTCCTTTTCATCACACTGAAAGAGACATAGTGTTCAAATACTTAAAATGAACATTTATATTAAATTTCAGCACGGTAATCAACTAATCTGTTCTACCATTTTATGGTCTGTTACAAAAGGCACTTTAGCACTATTTCAATACCAACAAAACCAGACTTCATTATACAGACTTGAAACCTTAATGAATGAAATTCTCGTCCCCAATGTTAGAAACAGTGCAATTGCTATGTTTTCTAGGACAAATACAACCGGATGTATTGGTATTTTAAGCTCCTGGATTTTTATTAAGATATGGTGAATTCCGCTCGGCCCCATATCTGAACATACAGAGTATGGTATGGACAGTTATATTACCAAGTTTCATACCTCTTTCATCTTTTGCACAATTCCTCTCAAAACGCATCTTTACCGCTGGACTAATTGGGATAATACAAAATTCTTTATTGAAAAACAGCTAATGCGTACCTGAAGAGAGTTGAAATCTAAAACATTTGAATTTCTCAGTCCAAAAAAAACCATAGTAATAGAGTACTTGCAATGTCTTCTCGGACATTATAAGTTATTGACATTTTCTAATCTGGCGGCCAATATGGCCGCCATCTTGGATTTTAGCCAAGATAATTTATTTTCAGCTTGGACCCATATCTGATGTTCATCATTAAGCTTCAAAGAATACCTCTACCATCTTTCATTCCTCTCATTTTTTGCACAAGTACTCCAGAAATGGGAGCTTAACCGCTCAACTAACATATTGGCCATAGTGAAAAAAAGTCATTAATTTAATAAATTTTGGCTGTTTTAAAGGAAACAATCAGACTGAGATCGTTATTATTTGCTCTTATCGCCAATAATGAATATTGCCTGTAAGAACACTATACATTCTTCAATTCTTCATTTCTGCGTGATTTAATCATTGCCAGTTCAGCATTTCTAGAGTTATAACATTTTGTAAAAAGGACAAAATACCAAGCTAACTGCTGGCCACATAACCATGCATGATTACTGGCCTTGGTATATATTATTTTCCAAATTAAATAACTAGTAACAGTCACATTACAACATATTTCATTCTTGTGAGTTACCAGTTAGAAAAGTTACAGCTTTATTAATAAAGCTCTAAGAATGGGATAAAACATGCAAAATCGGCATGTTTTCTCATGTATTGTGCTAACATTTACTACCGTCAAATTAATCTGCAGTAACCATGTAAAAGTCAAATTAAAAAGAAGACCTCCTGATCTTTAAAGTGATACATAATAAGTGATGGTACAATAATTAGTGCATATGATAAAAATAAGCTTTTAAAGATATATTAGGTCCCGAGAAAACTATTATGTGTTACATGCTCCCCCCCCCCCTTTTTTTTTTACATTATCTTGTATCGAAGACCACACTGCAATGCTCCATGAGGACGCAAATATTTTCGTCATTTTAAACAACGCTTCATAGCCTACAAATTGGCTTAATTGACATAAACCAGACCAAACGTTACTGTTTAGTGAAACTTTAAACAACACCTACCATGTGCGAGAGGAAATCCGGCTTAACTCAGCATATTGGAAAATCACTCGCATGTTTGTTGAATATCTGATCGTATGCACAGGCACGGCTCTCGCGGGTTCTGAACGATAGCCAACATGTACTCGATACAGGAAATGACTCGTTACCATAAAAACGGATTTACACTGTTGTGTGTGAGTTCTCATGTATTGTTTTGTGTTAATTCAACACTAAAGCCTAAATTTAAGACTATCGGCTATTTACTAAGATATCAATGCAACAGGGTGGATGGCCTTGCAGTAGATTTCCCCTGTATGGCTTGCATCACGACACAAGTTTAGCTTAACAGTCCAGTATAACTGCCTACTAAGTCGTGTTTTCACGGCTAATACCTAATCCCAAGTACATGTAATATTATGAAATATTTTACCAACTCTAATTTTTTTTTCAATATTTAGCCATCACAAAAATTCCCATGTTCCCCAAGGAAACCTTAATATGGGTAATGATGAATGTAGTGTAAGTCCAACAATGGACCCTACGTCCTATGTTAGACGTATATCTGCTGGGCAGACTTTGGTTAACGCCCGCCAACAGATATATCAAAGCGAAATGACGTAGATAGACTGTGAATAATGTTACGTTCGATAGCGCATACATGTGCGCCCGCGTGTGAGCCTTACTACTAAAAATACCTGAAAAAAAGTTACATTTCAGTTTCGAGACTATCTATGGTTTTAGTATCAAAGTTAACTTACCTGTATTTCCTGAACGCATGCTGTTATCCCGATGTTATCTCTGTGAATAGAGGAAATAAATACCTGAAAAAAGTTACATTTCAGTTTCGAGACTATCTATGGTTTTAGTATCAAAGTTAACTTACCTGTATTTCCTGAACGCATGCTGTTATCCCGATGTTATCTCTGTGAATAGAGGAAATAAATACCTGAAAAAAGTTACATTTCAGTTTCGAGACTATCTGTGGTTTTAGTATCAAAGTTAACTTACCTGTATTTCCTGAACGCATGCTGTTATCCCGATGTTGTCTCTGTGAATAGAGGAAATGCACCCACAGTGCTTGTCTGTATTCTAAAACGCCACGGTGTCGTCTGCTTTTATAATGCTCACTGCGTATGCCTATAACCCCAACGTATCGCGTAGACTGGTACCCCGCTCTATTATGGCACCGCTGCTCTAGGCCAATCATAGAGACGGGCGTACAACGCCATCTTCAGGACTCCCGGCAGACTGGTTCCAACTCAAGTATGATTTATATATGATAAAAATAAGCATTTCGTTTGCTCAGAGAAGTTGTTAAAAGTGGCTGTACATTTCGTGTGACATTTATCATTAGATTAATAGATATTGATAATAAACCAATGCTACGTACAGAGGAATATCAAGTATTCAGTATATCGTATGATTCGTATCAACAGTATCATTTATATATCCATCAGTCAATTTTTGTGCAAAAACTCATTTTTCAATATTTTGAAACTTTAAATAACTAAAGAAAGTAATTTTATACGTAATCTTCACGGATAACTAGCCAGGATCGCGAGAACGTCCATGACAATCGGTGTGAGCGTGCAGACTGGAGTTGGAACCAGTCTACAGGTAGGTCAGGAGTTGCAACTGGTAGTACTTTAGATGGCGTTTTACGCCTGTCTCTATGATAGGCTTGAGGGCATTAATTGAGCAGGGTACTAGTCTACGTATCGCGCCCCTGGAACTGTCAATTTCATGATATTGACAACCACAGTGAAATTAATATAAGCTGAAGACACGGGATGACATAAAAAGAGCGGGTAGTACTTGAAATATTTTTTTTTTGTATCAGCAATTACATAAGTCATAATAAAACATCTGAGCACTATTTGTATATAAAAATCTTTCCAGAACCAGGACAACAATGCAGTTTTTACACGTTAACTGGCATAGTATACGAACTTCCCAATTACTTCTGATCATTTGAGAGAAAAGACACCCGTTACAATGGCAAAAAACCCGGTTTGTACGTATTCGATTTGCAAGAAATTAATGGTTAACATAAATATAAATAAGGCAGCTAGGTCACCAAGACTAATAGTTAGAGTAGCTTCCACCACCCATTGTTTCATATTGGCACAACCAAAACAAATTATATGTCAAAAGATTCCTTAGGATGTCAGAAACTGTACGGTATTTCAAGTGACCATTCAGTTATAAAAAACGGTCCCTACAGATGTCTCGATGAGTAAACGAAGATCGTCCAAAAACATGTTTTCTGCCCATGCGTCGTATGATATTAAGTTACATATACATTTTATGTTTCAGCTTAAATATATTGCCTTTTCACTTAACAATCAGCTCCAACATGATGGATTTAAACAGTTCATGCATACATATACCCAGTGAGATAATAACATATGCTCTGGGTCTAATACGTTTAATTCTTATAACTTTCTTATGGTTATGCTTTTGTATATTCCTATCAAGTCCTATAAAATGATTGATATATTGCCTACGTTTGGACGAAAGAGAGAGAGGGAGAGAGACAGACAGAAAGAGAGAGAGAGAGAGGCGGACAAGAAGCCTGACACATTAGATCTATATCCACACAAAAACGGCGAATCATTGTAAAATGCATTGGGAATAGCGACGTATGTTCCTTGCCGTTTCAAATTATAAAGATACTTCAAGACAAAATGCTTAAAATGTACACCAAAACACCGACGGTGTAAAGAAAACTAATCACATTAACACACTATAAAAGGCAATAAAAGTGCTGTAAAGGCTTCATAAAAAATTCAACACACGATTTGAGCCAGCCGCTTACATTTACTGAAGGCTATATACAGGACACCTATTACATGTATTCAACCGGGTCATCATAATTTCGAGATATTATACGCTTCGAGCAGCTCAGCCATGTGCTTATAAATGCACAGTTGTGGTACTTATGCATACCCGTGATATATTGTGTTTAGTAAGCTCACACTAGTTACTTCTACCTGTTGATGTTCGTGTGATGCAATGTTTGTCATTTTTTTTTCAATATCCACATCTTACTCTGTTTTGACAATGAAATAATTACCACATGCATTAGATAGATATCATCTTATTAAAACTACGTAGCCGCCATATTCACAGCAATAGCATGCAGGTCAATTACATATGACCATTATAGCGATATCTTTTTCTTAAATATCATTAATTTATCATTAAAATAAATTATTATTAGATAAGTGACAACAAAGGTTATGAGAGACCGCCAAGGTTTGTCTCATATTGTGCTCTAGTGCATGTTTGGACATACAGATATGTACATGACATAAATTCTAATAAGATTTTACTACAAGACAATGTATACGTGTGGGCTAATTTAGTTAGTTTTATGTTGATTTCGTGAGACCATCCTCAACTTGTATAGCTATGTTAGAGCCGATATTAAAGGCTTGAACAAAGACAACAACCCCTCCAACCCCTAAACAAAGATACTCAATTTAAATTTAATAAAGACCGAATATTTGATATGATGTAAATATTTGACATAGTGATATCATTGTCACCCTTGTTTACTGCTGTAAGTTAATGGCAGTCCTACATAAATAAAAAACTGTAATTATGTACCCAACATATAGCCTTCAAGCCACTGATTGCTAAATGACCTGGTTTTCAACTAATTATATAACATAATATATGTAACTGTGTACATGTATTTGAACACACACGTTGTCAAGAGACATTTTCTCCAAGAGACCCCTGTAGCTCCCACTACACCTAGACGGTAGTCGTGAACCCAACCTTGCCGTCGTAAACTACTTGCCAGAGAGGATGCAGCGCAGGATGACGATAGGCCTGCCATAAAGCCACACACACTCGTTACGTGAACACTGACACACACTCGGACAGAAACCAGCCCACGTTCTAAGGAATAATCAGTCGTAAACTGTTGCTGACAAATACACGTATGACAAGGTACAATACCACTTGATTTTATTAATAAATGTTATACTTGATTATATCTATTATTATTATTATTATTATGTATTATTATTATTATTATTATTATTATTATTATTATATACATATATATATATATATATATATATATATATATATATATATATATAGAGAGAGAGAGAGAGAGAGAGAGAGAGAGAGAGAGAGAATGAATGAATGACCTTGAAAGGTCCATGACAGCCCACAGGTTGTCATGGCAAACATTTGACAACGCTTTTGATAACCCTCACCCTGCCACGCCCTCTTTTTCATCGCCCGGAATCCGTGAACTCCCATTCCTCAACTACTTAAACAAATAATTTCGATGGTACATATATAAACCCCGCGGCGCAGGCTCAACAGTTGCCCAGTACGAGTTATGGTAAATATGCATGTATAAAAAGTGTGGACTGTGTGTTCCCAGCTGTTAAACCCATCAGCAAATACATATATTCATGCATTGTGCACAGAAACTAAAATTTTCATTTGTTTCCATCACTTTGAAATGATAAAACCTGTAAGAGGTTCATCAAAACGGCAATGACCTAAAGACGACCCTGTATATTAACATTAACTCGATGCCATCATATAAATTAATGGAATATTAAAAGACCCGCAGAACCCCGTGGTCACATGTACGGGCTAAGTTATAATACTGAGACCACAGAACTCGCACCGTAAGTCACATGCCGTACAGCCCACCGACTGTACAACATAAGCACGCGGTGCAAAAACACATGACACTCGCTCTCCTAGTTGTTCAAGTGTTGCACCCTCCAGTATCAACGTGGCGCCGTTCGACAGAGCTGAGATCATGGAGTCAAACGAAAAGACCCGTCTGACGTTTCCTTCTGAGAGGGCCCGGCCAAGTTTTTATGAAGAATGGGTCCAGCCATGCCTGGCTGAGCTGATCGGGACCATGCTGTTTGTGTTCATCGGGACGCTGTCGTCTGCTTCAGGCTCTACCCTCAGCGTTGCCGTGGCCCATGGCTTCGCTCTGGCATTGCTTGTCACGATATTCGGGCATATCAGGTAATCGTATCTTCCGTTATCTTATATTTATCATGTATTACAAGTATTTATTTTTTTTATCACAAACAATGTAATGGGGATGATAAAGACAACAATCTCAACATCGATACATATATTTTATTGTTCAGTGTATCAGCTGCACACACAAATCACACATGCATCAATTATCGAATATTGACATTAATCCAATACCGTACCCATTACGATAGACGCCACTTTTTCCCGCTCTTCGTACGCTTGATGCCGGTAGCTGAAAGAGACATTATTTAATTAAAGTAGGCCTAATATTGATATATTCCAGTGTGCTATGACATCATGACTTGCAGGATGTTATCATTAACGAAGAGGCGCTTTGGATCATCTGAGTATGTGACGATGCGTGGGTTGCAAACTTACGTTACGTAAATATGCATAGAGTATAAAGAGCTCTTTGATCTCTTTATGTGCTTAGAGCTTTCTGAGGCAATGAAGATAATCAGTCATGTCTGACTGAGTGTATGGGTACATACCATGCAGTTTCTGACCTTTTGATAATAGTTAGTGGGTCAATAGGCAGATAACTATTGCTTAAAGATATAAACATAAGTGTCAAGGGCATCAGTATGTTATCATAAGTTGCTTTTATTTTTCTGTCAAAGGTGTGAACAGTTAAAAGAGTCCATGAGACCAAGCTTGATCTGTTCTTACTTTATACTGATTTTCAAAACATCATTCAACTTCCACCCCCTGCTGTTCATGACATTATAAGACTACAAAATATTGTTCAAACATAATATACATGTCAGGGGCGGATCCAAGATATAGGAAAGGGAGGGGTGCAAACCAGGAGGAATAATGATAAAACCTAGAAAAGGATTCCCAGGTCCTTAAAAAGGGGGTCTAGGCCGCATTGGTCTGAAATTGATCTGAAACCCTGAAGAAAAGCTTGCAGCTGCTGAAAAAGGGGGGGGGGGGCTGTCCGCAACCCCCTCTGGATCCACTTCTGCATGTACTGATGTTAATACCACCATGTAAGTTCTATATACTGACATTCATAGCGTTGTGTAAGTTCCATTTACTGATGTCCAAGACTTCATATATACCTCATTTAAGTTTTCTTATGTATTTTGATAAAAATTTATTTGGTGAAGATATCAAAGTGTAGTGTTTATGTATGACTCTAAATTTGCATACATACAGTACAAAAATCAAGAAATGTTTTATCTTAGTCTTAGATTAAGCCCAGTCCATCTTTTTCATGTGAGACATTATTTTAAATCAGTGTAGTCAGAGGTCACCAGGCTGCTTTGCACAGGCCGATTCTTAGTGTCGCCATGATAACGCACAAGGAATATAATGGATTTTGATGAAACTCAACAGAAATATTAATCAATATAAAATCTAACCTAAGTTCTATTTCCTAATATTTGATGAGGTTAGAGGTCACCACACTTTGGTGGCACCACCCTGACTTACCGAAAAACTGATATATTTTCATATAACTCTTGATGAGTTTTAACCAATACAGTTTCTCACCTGAATTACATTCTCAGCAATTTCACACATATTTAATGAGGTCAGAAGTCACAAAATATGCAATGGGCGTATTATTGTTGTACTTTTTAGTTTGTGTAAATATAATTGTTATGATAAATTTCAGGCATTATATACCTGATGAAAACCATCAAACTAATTTTTTTTATTTTTTCTGTATCTGCCATTATATGATATATGTGTATGTAACACAATGAATGCATGCATTGTATTTTTGACATTGACACAGTCCTGGTGGTGTATGATTTTCAGGCTTTGGATGATGTTATCATCTGTAGCTAGGAATCAATGAACTGGGCATGCTAGAAACAGAAAACTGATGTATTTTACTATATATATACTAATATATCAAAACAAAACCATTTGCATCCATTATTTTAAATCTGTCATGTGAGCTGACTTGCATCACCCCTATGTAGGGCAGGTGGATTTGAACCTACAGTTAGAACAAAGGAAAATATGCCGCATGTGGGACAAAAATATATATATACATATATATATATATATATATATATCAGGATATATTATATATATATATATATATATATATACATATATATATATTTATATATATTTCATTCATTCATTTATATCAGGTCCATCTGTGGCATGTATATTAATGACATTATAAACTCCTAGCTCCTATTGTGGTTATAAATTTGTCATGACCCCTTTCATGCAGGTACCAATGTATTCCAATAACGAACAGTTAATGTCTGTCCAGAGCCACTTCTCTGCCTCCAAAGGCAAGAGATTAAATTGTGACATACATTTGAACATATTTGCATATATTGAATATATTTACAAAAATATAAGTATATACCAAATTTAACAAATTCTCATTTACATGTGTTTGTATGTATGTTTTAGTGTTAGAAATATTGAGATGGTATGATGGTTAATAGATATGATGCATTGTTACATGAGTGAGGGTGAACCTGAATATGAATGTCCCAGCCAGCAGGGTATGTGTTCATCCCTGTTTGTGTGTGGGTGTTTGTGTGTTTGTTCACAACATAACTCATGCAATCATGAACAGAATCTCATGACATTTTCTGGGTATTCTGAGAATGGGCCAAGGAAGAAACAGTTCCTCGCCCTGTTTTCCAATCCTTATTGATATATATACAATAAAATACTGTTTATACCAAAAGATAAGGTTTTGGTGTGGATATGGAACGTGATCTGGATTCAGGAACGTCATCAAGGAATGTTTTACAAATGTACAGATTCTTATGCACAAATGAACCTGGGAATACGGGCCAATTAATTGAATGCAGAAACATTGGCTAAGGCTTGCATTCTGTGGAATGCAGATTTCTAGTTAGAAAACATTTGTTAGAACCTTGGATGGGGTAAGAGTAAAATGTTACAGTAAGTTAACAGTAATTGAAAATTCCTGGATTTCAAAGTAATAGTTATAGTTATAGTCAAGAAAGACTCATTTCTGTAGACAGGGCTAGAATGATCATATTTCAGGTCTTGTTGACAACCAACAGAAGTAATTTTTGAGGTTGTGATAAGTTCAAAGACTTTGTGTTTCTAATATGGGTTCAAACTAGGGACTTCATCCTCAGTAGTTAAACCACTTAAAGACCACTTTATTGAGGTCTGGTTAGTGGTCATAATTTCAAGGTTTCACTGTATTGGGCATCTCACCTGTTTCAATTTTGTGTGTGATTTATCTGTAATGTATACATAGATGTTCACAACTCTTGCGATGCTACATATCTTATCACATGCAGAGTAACAACTAATAAGCCATGGTTAATGGGATGCAGGTCTTCCCTGCACTTACATGATAAAGAACTATATACCTGACATTACCTACACATAGGCCTGGCCATGCATTATATCTCTAGTGCCCCAAGGAAGAAAGATGTCCTGACTGGAATAAAAAATTATTCTGATGTCATTTACATTTTTTCTTTTGTTACTTGGAGAGGAATGACTTCCAGCATAAAAGCTTGGATGTATCAGATGAACAATTAAACTTTCACTACTGTAACTTCCTTCTTTCATAATAAAAAGAGAAAAAACTAGAAATCTGCATTTAAATGAATGCAAGCCTCTGCCATATGGGGGGTCCATATTGTGGGATGCACCCCATTCCATGTTTGCATTCACATATATAAGCCATATTCATAGGTTCATTTGTGGTTCTAGTGGCTGTACATTTGTGAATATTTCTGATGAGGTCCCTGAATCCAGATCATGTGCCTGATCAAAACCAAAATCTAATCAATTCTTCATTGGTCCATTCTGAAAATTTCATGAGATTCAATTCATGATTGTGTGAGATATGTTGTGACCAAACACACACACTAACACACAAACAGGGATGAACACATACGGCATGTCACGGTTCACCAACTCTGCAAAGCTGTAACAGTCAGATGGAGGCTTCAATCAGGTGACACCTTAGCACGTGTATCCTTATAACAAGTTTACACTTTTAAAAGCTCAAGCTTAATACCAGTAAATGACAGTAGTAGTCACACAATGGTAAAGAATTTATGGTGGGGGGGGGGAACAAAATATGAAGATCCAAATAACTTCTTGGGTGTTACATTAACCCTGCACAATATTTAATCACATTTGTCCATAACTTTTGAGTAAAGTTACTAACAGACAAACAATCCAAGTAATCAACCAAGACAAAAACATTACAACTCATGTTTTAAACACCCTTTTAATTCCAATTGTCCCTTCATTTGAAATGACATAATATGAATGCATCCTCTTTTTTCATGAAAATAATCAGCAATTTAATGTAAACTCTGCATATTTCTAAAATGGAGCTGATGGACATTTCAGTATAGTTGGCGAATGACAAACTCGTAAAGTGAAATAAGTTCAGTTTAGTACAACTCTCTGTATGTATTATGAGCTACTGGTGTGTCCATATAATATGTATAGCGTCAATTTAAAATTCTCATGGTATCATATATCAATGCATTTTTACAACCTATGATCAAGCTCATTGTCAGTTTTCTAATGGTGTGTTCAGGAATGCATATCAGTTTATAGATGATGCTTACCCATTGGTTAAAAAGAACATTTCTTCTATGAGTTTAGGGATTTTAACAGCTTTTTTTACATTTTACTGCAAGAGCACATTAGAGTCTCACAGCTGCTAAGATCAGGTATTCTTGTTCCAGGTATATAGAGTCAATCTTACAGCTGTATAAGAAATCCCACAGCTGCTCCAGTATCCAAGTCACACACTTAGGAGTTGTGATCCCTTTACTCATCTCATCTAATCATTATATATTTAGTTGCCAAAAAAAAGAATCTATCATGTTTTGAAACTTTTCTCTTTTCCTCTCTCTCTCTCTTTCTTTCTCAGTTTCTCTCTCTCTCTTTCTCCTTATCTCTTTCACATCTGTTTCTATATCTTTCTCTTTATCTCTTTCTCCTCTGTTTCTATATCTTTCTCTTTATCTCTTTCTCCTCTGTTTCTGATCTTTCTCTTTATCTCTTTCTCCTCTGTTTCTGTATCTTTCTCTTTATCTCTTTCTCCTCTGTTTCTGTATCTTTCTCTTTATCTCTTTCTCCTCTGTTTCTGTATCTTTCTCTTTATCTCTTTCTCCTCTGTTTCTGTATCTTTCTCTTTATCTCTTTCTCCATTGTTTCTGTATCTTTCTCTTTATCTCTTTCTCCTCTGTTTCTGTATCTTTCTCTTTATCTCTTTCTCCTCTGTTACTGTATCTTTCTCTTTATCTCTTTCTCCTCTGTTTCTGTATCTTTCTCTTTATCTCTTTCTCCTCTGTTTCTGTATCTTTCTCTTTATCTCTTTCTCCTCTGTTTCTGTATCTTTCTCTTTATCTCTTTCTCCTCTGTTTCTGTATCATTCTCTTTATCTCATTCTCCTCTGTTTCTGTATCTTTCTCTTTATCTCATTCTCCTCTGTTTCTGTATCTTTCTCTTTATCTCTTTCTCCTCTGTTTCTGTATCTTTCTCTTTATCTCTTTCTCCTCTGTTTCTGTATCTTTCTCTTTATCTCTTTCTCCTCTGTTTCTGTATCTTTCTCTTTACCTCTTTCTCCTCTGTTTCTGTATCTTTCTCTTAACCTCTTTCTCCTCTGTTTCTGTATCTTTCTCTTTACCTCTTTCTCCTCTGTTTCTATATCTTTCTCTTTACCTCTTTCTCCTCTGTTTCTGTATCTTTCTCTTTATCTCTTTCTCCTCTGTTTCTGTATCTTTCTCTTTATCTCTTTCTCCTCTGTTTCTTTATCTTTCTCTTTACCTCTTTCTCCTCTGTTTCTGTATCTTTCTCTTTACCTCTTTCTCCTCTGTTTCTGTATCTTTCTCTTAACCTCTTTCTCCTCTGTTTCTGTATCATTCTCTTTACCTCTTTCTCCTCTGTTTCTGTATCTTTCTCTTTACCTCTTTCTCCTCTGTTTCTATATCATTCTCTTTACCTCTTTCTCCTCTGTTTCTATATCTTTCTCTTTACCTCTTTCTCCTCTGTTTCTGTATCTTTCTCTTTACCTCTTTCTCCTCTGTTTCTGTATCTTTCTCTTTACCTCTTTCTCCTCTGTTTCTGTATCTTTCTCTTTACCTCTTTCTCCTCTGTTTCTGTATCTTTCTCTTTACCTCTTTCTCCTCTGTTTCTGTATCTTTCTCTTTATCTCTTTCTCCTCTGTTTCTGTATCTTTCTCTTTATCTCTTTCTCCTCTGTTTCTGTATCTTTATCTCTTTACCTCTTTCTCCTCTGTTTCTGTATCATTCTCTTTACCTCTTTCTCCTCTGTTTCTGTATCTTTCTCTTTACCTCTTTCTCCTCTGTTTCTATATCTTTCTCTTTATCACTTTCTCCTCTGTTTCTATATCTTTCTCTTTACCTCTTTCTCCTCTGTTTCTGTATCTTTCTCTTTATCTCTTTCTCCTCTGTTTCTGTATCATTCTCTTTACCTCTTTCTCCTCTGTTTCTATATCATTCTCTTTACCTCTTTCTCCTCTGTTTCTGTATCTTTCTCTTTACCTCTTTCTCCTCTGTTTCTGTATCATTCTCTTTACCTCTTTCTCCTCTGTTTTTGTATCTTTCTCTTTATCTCTTTCTCCTCTGTTTCTGTATCTTTCTCTTTACCTCTTTTCCTCTGTTTCTATATCATTCTCTTTACCTCTTTCTCCTTTGTTTCTATATCTTTCTCTTTATCTCTTTCTCCTCTGTTTCAATATCTTTCTCTTTATTTCTTTCTCCACTAGCATCATATTGACCCTCTGGCATTTCGACCAGAATACTGGCGCCAGAATGTCATGACATCTTCGTCTGAGGATCGCATTATAAGGCCTTATAAAGATGCAAATATTTTCGTCATTTCTGACAATGCTTCATGGGCTACAGGTACACTGTCAATCAACATAAACCAGACCATTTGTTATCATTTTTTGTGTACTTTCTTATAATACCAAATATTAGCGAGAAATGTTCCTGTTTAACCCAGCACATTAGTAAACCCCTCAACATGTTTGTTGAATTTATGACCGCATGAACACAAGCATGGCTCGCACGGGTTACATGACGCAGGTAACTTGCAGGCGACACAGGAAATGACCCGGGTCCATGGAGATGGTGTTTCAGTTTGGGTTGCGAGCTCACATATATACTATTGTGTTTATTCACCATTCTAAGCATAATATTGAGATTATGGGCCGTTTGCCACAATATGAATGCAAGACCACTGCGATACATTCCTCCATATAACTAGTATCATGACTCGAGTAGGCTTACCAGCCCAATTATCGAATTGCCTACTGAGTCGGGTTGTCACGGCTATTTCTCCACTGTTTCTCCCCCTTTCTTTTTATCTCTTTCTCCTCTGTTTCTCTCTCTTTCTCTTTATCCCTGTCTCCTCTGTTTTTCATTCTTTCTCTTTATCTCTTTCTCCACTGTTTCTCTCTCTTTCTTTTTATCTCTTTCTCCTCTGATTCTATATCTTTCACTGTATCTCTTTCTCATATGTTTCTCTCTCTGTCTCTCTATCTCTTTATCTCTGTTTTTATCTTGTTCTCTTTATTTCTTTCTCCCCTATTTCTCTCATTTTCAGCTTCTATATTTGATATGTGTTGATTTCTTTGCTACATGCACCATAAACAAAAAGTTTTTTTCTCTTGAGAATGATAACTGCTCTTACTGGTATATGACATTCATATATTGTCTTCCATATTTCCATATATTTATTCCTTTTTATTATTGCTCTTCATGATTGGACCCTAGTTAATATGTATTCAGTATTGCTATCTCCATTATAAACTCTTTACTCCTGCTCAAATTTGAAAGTACTTCAAAGTCAGAATTGACAATTTCCCACCAACACAAATTAAGTATAAAAATTAAGTAAATTCATAATATTATGAACACCCAGTTAATTAGAATGAGTAAAAATTGATTTTTTGTCTTTTATCTTGTAGTGGTGGTCATTTCAACCCAGCTGTGAGTTTTGGTGTTGCCCTTGGTGGAGGGCTACACCCTTTGAAATGCTTCTTCTACCTCCTGGTACAAGTTGTTGGTGGTATTGTTGGAGCAGCTCTTACAAGGGTGAGTAGCAGCTCTTACAAAGGTGAGTAGCAACTCTTACAAAGGTGAGTAGCAGCTCTTACAAAGGTAAGTAGCAGCTCTTACAAGGGTGAGAAGCAGCTCTTACAAGGGTGAGAAAAGGCATTTACAAAGGTGAGTCGCAGATCTTACAAAGGTGAGCAGCAGCTCTTACGAGGGTAAGAAGCAGCTCTTATAAGGGTAATAACAGCTTTTACAAGGGTGAGTTACAGCTCTTACAAGGGTGAGAAGCAGCTCTTACAAGGGTGAGTAGCCACTCTTACAAAGGTGAGTAACAGCTCTTACAAAGGTGAGTAGCAGCTCTTACAAGGGTGAGTAGCAGCTCCTACAAAGGTGAGTAGCAGCTCTTACGAGGGTGAGTAGCAGGTCTTACAAAGGTGAGTAGCAGCTCTTACAAGGGGGAGTAACAGCTCTTACAAGGGTGAGTAGCAGCTCTTACAAGGGTGAGTAACAGCTCTTACAAAGGTGAGTAGGAGCTCTTACAAAGATGAGTAGCAGATCTTACAAAGTGGAGTAGCAGCTCTTACAAAGGTGAGTAGCAGCTCTTACAAAGGTGAGTAGCAGCTCTTACAAGGGTGAGAAGGAGCTCTTACAAAGATGAGTAGCAGCTCTGACAAGGGTGAGAAGCATCTCTTACAGGGGTGAGAAGCAGCTCTTGCAAGGGTGAGAAGCAGCTCTTACAAAGGTGAGTAGCAGCCTTTACAGTGGTGAGTAGCAGCTCTTACAAAGGTTAGAAGCAGCTCTTACATGGGTGAGTAACAGCCCCTACAAGGGTGAGAAGCCGCTCTTACATGGGTAAGTTACAGCCTTTACAAGGGTAAGTAGACAAGAATATTCAAAATTAACAACATGAATACAATGCTGGTTTATATAAAATTTAGATGAAAATATCTTTATCAGTTGTTTTTAATTGTGAAAGCATGTAGTGCTTAAATCCAGGAAAAAAAGCATTGACTGAAAATCCCTTATAGTAATATGATTATTGTAAAACTTGTACAACCATGTGTATATTAAAAACTCAACATAAATGTTTTTCATCATGAAATGTTACATCCCTAGTGATGGGAGCTATGTAATTACAGTGTCTTACACAAAGATTATTTGTCCTGGTGTGCAGACTAGACACATATCTACGAGTCTGTATGTGCATCAGGTTTAGCTACACTCGCTTGTTCTGCCCATTCATTATTGTGCACTTGAAGACCAGTTTAGGTTCATCCCAAATATGACAGATGGCACTCCAATATAATAAAGACTCATTTTTATGACTAGTGAACATTTTAATTCACAGGCAATAGAAATGACATAACTGAAGATTGTTTCTAAATTAATAAGCATAAGTTAAGACAAAATATTATATCCAGTCCTACTTACTACATATTTTATTAATAGAATCAATTTTGTTTGTTGATAGTATAGGAACAACTGAAAATTTTGTAATGTTAGATTCAATGAGTCTTGGATAATGTAAACGTATCACAAAAAAAGCCTTGTGCCTTTTTGCCTTGATACAGAATCATAATTGCCAACAGCGGGTGCTGCAATAGCCTCAACAGAGGGTGCTGCAATAGCCTCTTAAAAAATAAATTGAAATATCTCTCAACTTATGGAGTAATAAGTGAAAAAAAAAACCATAGGAAACACTTTGCCTCATTCCTGACAGTTCAAGACTAAAAATGTACATAGTCAAGACATGACTACTCACAAGTTCTGAGACTAAAGTCTAGCACAACCACGATCAATTATTATATGTAGTGTGTGTACTGCTCACATTTCTACACACTTACACCTTGATTTTAAATGGAACTGTGTAGACATATACATTGGAATCATTCTTAATAGGATATAAGCTATTATAAAAACAGTATAAGAAATACATATAAAAGTAATTCTATCAAGCACTTTATGGTACAGCAATGTATAGTCATTGCAATAGGTAAGAGAGATTTAATCAGTTTTAATCAGACAAATAATATATGATAACATTTACCTTATTATAACATTTTACTCAAATCAGTAAAAATGTACTCAAATTTAAAAATGTAGAGTAGAACTTACAAGAAGAAAATATGTATAGTACTATGAAAAAATATAGAAAAAAATAGTATTTAGAGGATATATATTTCAGAGCTCAATATATTTCAGGGCTGCATGGACATGAGTACATACAAGTCTGTGTTTGGTGGCTGCACCCTGCTGGGACCTAAAGCTACCATTGGTTCAGCCATCTTGGTCGAGTCTGCCATGACACTGTTACTGGTCCTTACAGTACAGCTTGCAGCCGTGGATACCAAAGGAAAGAACCTGTTAGCCCCTCTGATGATCGGCTTTACTGTTCTGGTGGATATCATTGGAGGGTGGGTCACTTTAAGTGTAAATAAATTATATGTTTGTAATCATAAGTTTAAAAATGGCATAATGTTGAAGACATATCTGATAAACAGGATTGTTAAAGCCAGATATTCACATATATTTTTTTATAGATTTTTTTTTATTTCTGGCATACTCTGTGTTCATATTAATGAGATGTAGTTAATTCCTGCTAAGAAACGTTCATATAACGCCTCTGTGAAGGATGTATATGATCTTGTTTATCTACAAGGTGTTAGTAAACATATCAATATTGACCTAAAGCTAAAGTGTTTGGTTGCAAATCTGCGGAAGTTGAAGGGCCACTGCTTGCAAACCACCCATTACAAAACTCTTGTTCATCTGAGATGCTAGTAGATGTCCCTGTTGAATGTATTTGAAATATCTTTGTGGGCCCCCCACCTGTTATAAACATGTGGATAAAAAAATGAACAGCCTGTGTGGGATGGAATGGGCATTTTCTGGCCTATTTTTTATAAAAGATTCAAGATATTACCTTTATTTAATAGACATCAGATAACGTAATAGACATTTTCTACTACACTAGTGACATGTTGAGGGGATGACTGACCCTAAGATCAAGTGTTCAGGTCTGTTATATCAACAAAAGGGTTGTCCTCGTTACATATCTCAAGCTAAGCTAATTTTAAGCACCATACATTTCCTGAGACAATAATCATTTGCACCATCCTGCTGCGGACCCATAGTGTGTTAGCTTTTATGAAACATCAGTATAAACTTTCAAATCATGCACGCCTACTTGGAGTGAAAATATTTTGACCAGAAACCCACCTCTTTTTGAAAGATAGGTCCATGGACTTTATGGCACTATCATTGAATGAGTGAGAAGGTAACTCTGTGATAAGAATGATATATGCTGTTGTTCAGCCTTCAGTATTTTATATGCACAAGTCTTGAAATAATTCAAAGGTGATATAATCCTGTGACAAAAACAATAGAACTCATGAGGTTAATTCTATTGTAAAGGGTTTTACCATTTTTTTCTTTGAGGCACTGATGGGGAAATAACTGGGGTCACCTTCAGCTCCGAAACCTTACGTCTAAACCACAAATCTTTCCTACATAAATACGAGCCTGACAGTTACAGCTAATGCTTTCATAATATTTTAGTTGTAGTGTAAACAGTTTAGTTTTTTTTCAACAGTGGGAGTATCAGCGGAGCTTCCATGAACCCTGCCCGCAGCATTGGTCCGGCCGTGGTGTTCTCCTCCATCAAAGATGAATATATCTGGGATGATCACTATGTCCACTGGGTGGGGCCTCTCATTGGCTCACTGTTTGCTGCCTTCTTCTTCAGGTGAGTTGCAGAAACAGGATTCCTTCTCCCTCACTGGACAAAATTTTATTATTATGTCATAATGATAATTAATAGAAATACAGTGAAACCTGTGTAATAGGACCATCTGTGGGACTGGCAAAAAGTGGTTAATTCACAGGTGGTCTTATTAGACAGGTCAGTTATAACCAGTGTGAATGCATTCAGTTCACTCAAGGGTAGTCTTTATAGACAGGTGGTCTTATTAGAAAGGTAGACTTTCAGAGAGGTTTCACTCTACACAGCAATATTTTTTTTAATTGAGAGAATGTTGAATATGTCTTATCCTTTGTGAAAGACAAATCAGGACTAAAACATTATTTGTCACTCGATATACAAATTTTAATAATATGTTGTGAATGTGGACCTGAATCTGTTGTGAGTTGTGATTTTTTTTAAATAAAAAAGCATGTGAACAAAATCTGTCTTCAGTGCAGCCTATATCACCAAATTTAATTTTTGGTCTTGTGTTATGTTATATTTGGCTTTTGAATCAAACAATGTTACTTTTGTTAACCTCTGATATTAATCTAAATATATTCATTGTTTTGAATCACATATGCTTTAAATCTAATAAGCTGCATTAACAGAATTTGTATTTATGCTGTGTTCCTTAATGAACCTTCTTGGTTTATCCATGGACTTTGATAATTTTATTATTTCAACTTAATCATTACAAAATTCACTCTGCCATGTGTTTCATTGATTGAACAGTGTCTGTGTAACTTGTTATTAATTCATATAAAAAGTTCTTGATTACAATTCACTGGAAACAATAAATATTATGAAGTTATTCCATGATATAAAACAATTGCAACAACTGCTCTTTCACTGTTTTAAAGCTTTCATATGATTTTACACATAAAAACATTAATTTACCATTTTGATTACATATTAAACATTTGAATAGATTCAATTAGTTTATATCCTGTGGTGCTTATTGTGGTTATACTGATTAAATTTAATTTGTTTCAGAATTTTCTTTGCTGCTGGAGACAGGAGAGCAATTGACAGGGACAACTAATACAGTTTTCCATGGAAAGATTATTATGAACTTTTTTTAAACAATTACAGGCCATAACATATTGCTTTGTTTAGAGAAAATTAGCAGGGAAAAAAATTTCCAAATCAATGAGAAGATTGTTTTAAATCAATATAAGACCCATTAAGTATACATTATTTTAAACCTGGTACCATGTTCTTTCTGATGATTTGCATATTTTAAAATATTCGTTTTCAACAATTATTTTTTTTTATTTTAAACAGTAGGCTATTTTAAGCACCCAGTAACAGTTAAATTACTAGACAATATCACAGACATGTTTTCTTTTTACTCTCATGTCTCTGTCTGCCTTAAATATGAAACTTTAAATTTCGATTCTGTACAAAACTTAAAATTTCGTTTTTACTCAAGAAAAACATGTGATAGTGGGGGAAAAAAAGGCTTTTGATATATTGTTAAGTAGTTTAATGTTAACCCATTAAAAAGTGGTTTGCTGTTACTGGGTGATTAAAATATTTTACTATTTATATTTTTTTAAATCAAATGTTACAGTGAGTGAAAATTTGAAAAATATGTATACCATCAGCACAAAAACTGTACCAGATTTAAAATGATAAAACTTAAGGGTTTAATATTAATTTTAATGAGTTATTGGTTGATTTTGAATTGGGTTTTTTTTCCCTCTGCTGTTACCTTAATTTCAAATGAAAGTGCAATACAAGTATGTTAATGTGACATATCATTGTCAGTTCATAATGTTCCTATAATCATATATTACATGTTTGCATTATATCATAAGAAACACTTTAGAATATTGATCATGTGAGAGAAAAATGTTCAACTAAGATTTAAATTAAATATATTAATTTACTTAAGTTTTCATGACTAGTTTCAATCGGTATATCAGTAAACAAAATTTTGAATTTTATGGGGGAAAAATCAGTAGGCTCTATGAAATGACAAACATGAAATAATAAACAAAAATATAAGTTCAAAGTGAAGATGACAAAACACCAGAAGAGAAAAGGTATTATTCTATTCTGCGACAGACACGGATGCATTTTCACTAAAGGTACGGCATTTTCTCATGACCTACTGTGCAGTACACTTCATTTCTTTAAAGAAATTTCCGAATACCTAGGGCTAAATTTCAATGAAAAATTGTGATTCAGGGGATCAATTTCTTGCACGTGGTTCCTGAAAAACAACAACTTTTTTGGTTGCCTATGATGCATTAAATATATAAATATGAAATGTTTCCTTATTGCAATCCAGCATACGTAAATATTGGCACTTCATAATGATTCAGCTAAGAGATTTGGATTCTTGATGCATAATGACATTGTTATTTTAAATATATTTATGTATGTACATTTTCTAGTATTTTAATACTCAGCTTATGTATTATACCTAAACTGACCGAGTCTTTGTATGATGGCTTCTTTCAAGTGGTATATATTGTTACAGCATGGCTTCCATTTTCAAATTTACATAAAATAAAACATTTTTTTTTGTATTTATAATATAATTAATTCAAACAAATATATTTTATTTCAGGTTTTATATTTTACTCGTATACCATGCGGGAGTGGGCTACAATTTGAATTTGAATGTGTTTACTTGTTTTGTCCTATTTTAAGCTGGTTGATATTTCGATAAAACACGTATGAGGATTTGTCTATTTATTGTTAAACTGTAAATTTTGTTTCAGTCTTGAATAAAATGTGTATAAATGGAGTTTACAAATTTTAAGTTTTTTCATCTTATGACATAACATGTATATAACATTTTAGGGGGCTTTTCATCTAGTTAATATTTAATAAAAAATAAAGTAAAATGAAAAGAATCAAAGGACATATATTGGCAAGTCATGTCTCTACGCACTGCATAGCCTTCATAGATCAACCAACAGGAGCCTTATTCGAAAACTGTGGAACATTAACTAAGGACTATCCCTTGAACATTTCATAAGAAAATAGCCCAGAAAACGCCGATCCCCCCGGATGTCCATTTTGTTTATACCCACGTGGTTATAACCTCAAAAATATTTCAAACGCATTTAACAAAGACATGAGACCGCAAGTCAGATGCCCCAAAGTTTAACAAAGGCGTTTTGCAAAGACTGCCCTTTCAGCTTCCGCATAAATGTAACCAACCATTCCAGGTTCATTTTTTTCTGTTTTTCTTCATTTGCGCCTGTACCGTGTTTACCAACAGCTGGCACATAAACAAGCTCATGCATCATTCACAGATTCATTATAAGAACTTTTATTAATCGGTGAATAGCTGGCTTTAAAGCATGTTGAATTAACACAAAAAAAAAGCTTCTCCCCTTTAAAATAAATCGTACACTGACAAAATATTTCCATGAAACCGTTTGCTTACTCCTGTAAACTAGTGTTTAAACCAGTGGACCGGGCGCGGTCACAGGTGTAAACATGAACACAGCGCGTGGGGTCGTATGCATCGCGGAGCCACAACACATGTCAATCAGGAAATGCCCTGGCTGACTAGGCCAAAAAATGTAATGCATGTTCCCGCTTGCTGAAACACCGCGTGTTGCGGCTCACAATCGGACCTCTGGTCATGCTGCCTTGTTTTGGTAAACAGAGACACGTGGACTGTGTATGACCTTTATGTGAAAAAATGTAAGATAATTCTTTCATTATCAAAACAGAATAAAAAAAATATATGGTTATTTTAATATATATGGTATATGCCAAATTAAATACATGTAATGCGTATATAAATAAAAGACTTAAAATCTTGACATTGTTAATCTTTCTAATTCCGATTGATAGTTTTGGTTTTGATACTGATACTGTTATTGAAAGGGCATATTCCAGTATCTGACGTCTAATAGCTAAAGATAATCTCTTGACTCTTATAAACGTAGGACAGAAAACCGCCAAGTTGTTCCTTTTGTTTAATTTAATTTATGGTGCCAGGAAAAAAAACTTAACACAAAGACATCTGGTGGCAACTCAGATGAACCAAAGTTTTGCAAAGAGCGTTCTGCAACTGGTGACCTTTCAGCTTTCATACATATGCAGTAAACCACCTTAGGTTACTTTTATTTTCGTTTATCAACATTGCTGTGTTTATTAACAGCCTGTAGATAAACTCACACATCCGTCGCTGATGCGTTATAAGAACTTTTCTCAACATGAATTACCTACAGATTACCTACAGGAATAACCTACAGGTAGACGAATAGCTGGCTTAACTGCTCCTCACGGATTTGAGAGAGGCGAGGTTTCACTCATGATGAAGTGGACATTTGAATGGTTATTTTTGTGGGTGCACAGCACCATATATGTACGTATGTGTAAATGTATAACATGGGTAAAAAATAAATACTTACAACGTTGACATGCAAATATTTCTGTAAATATAGCGACACTTTGTTGCTTGCTAAAAGTATGCTAAACTTTCTACATTATCCACTCTTCAGTAATGTTCCGTAATATCCTCATTAAATATTTTCGTTTGGTTGCCAAGATTTTATATTAGTGAATAAGTTATAATCAGTTTGTGATTAATTTAGTTAATGATTAATTTAATTTTAATCTGACTTTATATTGGTAAGGTAGAACTACACCATACTTTCTTAACAATCAGAGCCATGAATTAAAAAGTGCTCCAAGTACCGGTAGTTAACAATCTCGCAAATAGAGGGCGCTAAATATTGGAATGGCAAAGGTGAGGTCTCGATCTTTTCGTTGAGATTCCCGAACGCTCCTCGGTTTTGTCCAGACTGGCCATCATTAGACTAGATTAGCACTTCTAAATACATGTGCTTGCACTTGTGTGAATGGGGAACATTTCCTATCAAGTAACATTAAAAAATGTAGTGACTTCAGAATCTGCGTGGAGCGAAAACCTGATGGGACGAGGACTGGGAGAGTAAGATTTTTTTGCTGATATTGACCATTTTCTAATTCCATTAGAATTGAAATCAGTTATAATAGACTGATAATGTTTTACTTAACACCCTTTTATTAAAATTTAAACTATAATTTTAAGTGTTTTTATTCAAAAATTCCATTACCATGGCAACTATTCTCCATAATCTTTCTGAATCACCCAATCATCAATTTGACATGCAGCAATTACCTCTGTCACCGTCATATATTATTCCTTGCGGAAACAATTATTAAAAAACAGCCTTTATAGCAGGCAGAAGGTTGACTCTCGTATTATATAATGGACCAGATGTCTGAATCAACCTGAATCAAGTCTGGCAAATTATTTTTTCAACCTTTGACATCATTCTATTAAACAAAACACTGAGTTACTATTCATGAATATTCATGAATATCACCACTGTGGCGACTGAGTCACGATATTAGGACATCTGGTTGCTCGGGCTTGGAAGGTCAGCGGTAAAGGTGCCTGCGTATTGTGAGAGCCCTGTATTTATAACATGACATGGTTCACTACCAGCTCCTTTGATGAAAGTCATATAAAAAGTGTGAATAATGTAATAAGAATGTTTGAATCATCCTACGGTTGATTTCTCGTGAATTAAGCAGACAATAACTGAATGAACATACACATCCTGAAAATATGAGGGAGAATATTTATTATTATTAATATTTATTATTTTTATTATTATTATTATTTTTTTATATTATCATTATTATTTTATTCAAACACTATTGAACTCAGATGAACGAAAAAGTGGAGTCGGGGTTCGAACCGATCACGTTGACTCCAGCAGGCCGTGACGGCATCGGCTTCCTCACCAACTACTACTAGTACAAAAGTTAGTTTTCCTGTTGATTGGATATATTCATAATCTTCATAATATTAACTACTCTAACTAGGCCTTATTGTTTGGACTAAAATTTTTCAGCGTGGATTATTTTAACTTTTCTCAATATATTTCGTACATTTATAAGATTTTCCTGATTTGTCATAGAGTATTTCATTTCAGTGCACAGTGGTGGTATGTCATGTTTTAATAGCTTCCCCCTGCTGGGAAACTCATGAACTAATGTTGGAGCAGATAGTACCTTTCTCTTTTCACTGCAGATGTCGCTCTGTTCTTGCTGGCAAAACGCGTTCCCCGAAACATTTTTTGTTTCCCCCCAAGGGGGGTGGGTTCAATGTTATCATCCCCCTGCTATTTAGAGAATAATATTTATATATTGGAAGTGAAATATATTAATTATTTATATTGCTGACTTTAATTACATTGACTTTACTTTGAAATATTATGTATATTTAAAAATGTTCATTCGAAGTTATATAAAATTTTAGCAATATCTTAGAAATTTATGTATAAACAGGGGTCAGTATTGTTTAAGAAATCAACAAGAAGTAAAACCTTTGACCTAAATAATAATTATCTATAAAACCTTCTTGAACTTTTTAATTGTGCGTGTAATGGCTGGGTACCAAAATGTCATGGAAACAGATAAATATAATCATTCTATTAGCCATAAGATTTAGTCATTGTATAATTTGTATTTTGAAAATCAGCTATACCTGTTTTATGTTTATTATTGTATAAAAAATGACAGTGTACATTGTAAAGCACTTTTGAACACTCTTTGGGTGAAAAGAGTGATATATAAATATGATATAATAATAATGATTATGGTATTTTAATAATTTCTGAAAGAGTGCAGTTTATTAATATTTGAGGAATTTTGGTAACCCGTGGCACATTTTTTTGTAAATGTTCAAACTGTAGTCTCTCCTCAATATTACAATTAGTCGATCAATTCGTGATCGGTCAGGCTGGTCTCAAGAAACATAATGATTTTTAAAGAATACAATTCAAACGCCGTTTCTAATATTAGCAAAGGAAATGGATTAGGTATGCTTCTGAACAAATAATATTGATTGCATTGGTTTGGTATTGGAAAAAAATTAAGTATAACTTTGCAAAAGTCTTGGAATTCCTCACAGGGGGTGCCGAGTTCGCTCATACAGTAATTATTATGAAGGACCATAATATTTTTTATGCAAAGATCACACGTAACTTTGTTCATTTTTATAACAGATATGTTCTATCTTTATTTAATTATAAAACACAATTACATTATTAATTATAACTTTTATTAATTTTGCGCCACTTTCTCTGATAGCCCCTCCCCCCCCCCTAAAAAAATAAATAAATAAAAAAGCTATGACGATGACGATAACGTAAGATAACATTTATCAGCCTACAGTTCCAGGAATTTGTTGTTGACTTGCAATTCATTACATAAAAATAAACGAATACGTAAAACCAGAAAAAAATCTCGGCCTGGCAACTAAGGAAATATGTTTTTTTTTCTGTTAAAGCATTAAGTATATTCCAATAGAGAGGTCTCTTTGTAAAATACATACCGGTATTCCAATTTATTCTATCGGATATATGTTGAACTTAAATACAGGATGGTCAAGAAGGCCAGGTCTACCAGTACGTGATTACCAGTATTGCGAGTATGATAACGCTAATAATATAAATTTATGGTGTATAATATGCCTGAAGCATCCAGGAAAATTGTCGTGGTCACGAGTTGACATACCTTGCACAAGTTACATCCATACAACGTCGTGGACGACTGAACCAGCAATGTATCTGCAGGCGCCCGCTCAAACTAGGAGCGGAATGACCGGAATCAAGTCTTATCTGGTGCACATAATAAACAAAAATGTCAAATATGGCTTTAATAAATATCATAAAACACACTACTTGAATCTTCCTTGAATCCTCCATTATTGTACACATAAACGGAGGACCCTTGTATGGGGAGTTAGCACTATAATAAGTGACACGATAATATGCCAGACATGTCTGGTATTCTAGGTAATTATCATAAATACTGCGTTATATGAAGATGTTATTTTGCCACCAAAATGTCATATACCATTTGGTCTTTCCATCGCAGTAAATTATCCAGTCTGAACGGTTCAGAATTTTCGGTTTTTCTTTTCATTATGCGCGACCATGGTTTGGGGTCGCGCTGCAGATACCTTTCGTTACGTAGCGTGCATGACTGAGTCGGGGCCCGTCTCAGTCATGGTACAGGACACCCAGGAAAATAATAAACGTGTGAGATAATTACAAATTTACGATTAACCTAAATTTATACAAACAGTTATAAAATGTCATATTATCCCTAATGATTGGCGATATTGACTTTAAAAACATTCTTGAGAAAACCGCACACTCGTTGAATGGAAGTTCACGTTTAATAAAGTTTTATTGGAGACCTTGAAAAAAAATGCCATTGCGGCAATGATGAGCTGGTGCCATCTGTGCGCCGACTTTAAAACTAACGGGACATCTCGCGGAAATATCGCATTTTCTCGCAGGTGCTCGTGACGTCACTGGGATTTTCCCGAGTATTTTCATTGATGAGTCATCCTGGAGAAATGAACACCGAGCCTCAGTAATCCCTACTATAGTACACACTGCCGGTCGAGCTTGTTCTGTACAGCTTCAAGAACCAAGAGGACAACAAATCCGAGTCAACTGTCCATCTGGACGACCAAGAAAGGCACTTTTCGCCCAGGTCCATCCGTCTCCAAGATGGCGGCCGAGGGCTTTTCTTCAGAAAATCAAGGTAAACTGTAACGGAGCATGGAATTCCCCTGTCAACGTGTGTCAAAGTTTGTGTTCTGGCTGTCAGCAGAGCCGTGAGTCACGCTGACTCCTGGTTATGTCGAAATTGTGTGAATAATAATATTCTGTTTGATAAGACTAATTTGTGCACTTCCTGAACCTTGGCAAAGAGAGGTCGCACTTGCCAGGAAGCAATTGTTCTATTCCACTCTTACAACAAAGCCACTTACCTCTATTATTAATTATAGTTATGTTGATGTGTGATCTTGCTGTATATAGGTGTTACAGGGGCAGTCCCTTTCAATCAATGCAATACACAGTCAGTACTTGTAGTTGTCATTGTTGTAACCTTCGCAGTTCTAGGAGTACATATTTATTAATGAAGCCAACTCCAAAGTGGGCAAGTCTTTCTTTTGCAGGATTAGGAATAAGACGGATATATTTATTAATAACCATAATAATGACATAATAATCAGGTAATTAATTTCTTGACATGTCTGATGCCACAATTGAATGGATGGATTATTAAAATTCCCCATAATTATTAGAAATTGGTGTCATATCAAAAATAAAAGATACTGCCTTACTGATATTTCGGGATGATAAACTGGAACTAATTTATTTTATTGATGTACCAAGAAGTATGTCAACTGATGCACATATCAGAGCTGGTATGAGCCCAGTCCATAAGGCATAACTCCATGCTGATGCTCTCTTACCCCCCCCCCCCCCCCCACCCCATTAAGCTCTGGCCTGTCTGCATCCAGCACAAAAATGATACATTCCATTTTCTCAGCCCTCAGATCATGCTGGAAGGCTTGTCCCCGCTAAATGCTCAAATCCAAGCTTTGCAAACGGTAAATTTTACATTGGAATTATGAAATGTAGCTGACTTTTCCTTCCAACAGCAACATCATGCTTGCTCCTGAACCATATTTCCAATAATTCCCTCAATTGTACATGCCCTCATACCAAAATACTGTGGAAGTGGTTAATTTTTCGCGTCTGAATTTTCTCGCTTTTTCCATTTTACAGTGCTCATTAGTGCAGTTTGAATTTTCACACAAATCAGTATGTATGGGATTTCCAACTTGTATCAAATTATGAAAATATTTAAACAGTTACATAAAAGATAGGTTTGTGAAGCAACATACTTTCCTGGTTCAATCTAACAAGCTTTGGGTAACTGCACACATGCTACCTGGCTATGAGTTAGTGAGTACTGTGATTTCACTGGGTAAACAGTACATAATTACCAGGACTAATTACGTTTGATGTTGCTATGGTAATGCACCCAGAAACGCTGTTTGACATATGAGTAAACTGTAGAATTGCTCACAACAGCAACTGTGATTACTAACTACAAGCAGGCTGCTATGTTTGAACAACAAACAGAGCTGACCATGATCGCAGCTGGCTCTCAGTCGTACTTCCAAGACATTTGGAGGGCGGTTCTGAAGGTCTTGAAAAGCTATTTGTTTCACATTTGTTTCTACAAATCATTCTTAACTGAAGTGGTTTTCAGCTGAAATATCAGTTTCCTTGAAATCTTATTACAAGCAACATGACTACTCTAACATCCTGATTGAGGACGCCTCAACTCAAGCGACCATGCAAGGAGGGGTTCCCAGACTCGCGTAACTGTCAGGCAAGAATTCTGCAGTCTTCCAAGTGGCGAACAATTGTATTGCTCAGCTAGTGACATCACAACCTGCCAAGCACTGCTTGTGTGAATACCAAAATTACAATGATAACACTATAAAATAAAAAGTATTGTTCAATTTTTCAGTGCCCCATTAAACATTAACAGTCTATATCTATATAATATTGTGATATACTTGAAAGGAAAGTTATCCTGGAAAAATTAAGTTGACCCATCTACAATGATGAACAGTTACGCATCATGTTTGTCATGTGTTCCTGTAGCTCCAAAAAAAGTAAACAATTAATTTTATAAATTATAACAGATCTTTTATATTAGCCGTTAATTAAAAATATGTTCATATCTTTTATGTTATCTGATAATGAGCAAGAATTTTCTGCCAGTTGTTTATTCCTTTAGGGCTTCCCTGGTCAAATTTTAAGGTTTTGTGCATATAGTTATTGTCCAAATAAATGAAATAATGATATATATATATAAATAAATAAATACTGTGGTTACCTTTTTATTCACCAGGGTTTTATTTTTCAAGAATGTGAAATTATCACAAATATGAAACCCTTTGGAATAAGATGCCCCATCAAATAATATAATGAATAAAAGGGGCAGATGCATCTGCACAAACACATAATTAGTTATCACACCTCTGGAAATAACCTAACCTGAGCATGGAATCAAAACTGGCCCGTTCATATAAGCATAAATTATTGTAAAACGTGGTAATCACTGGAGATGAATCTACTGTGACATAAATCACAAGTGAATGACTGAACAAGAAATGAGTGGGATAGTGTTGGATTCATTCTGAAATTTTAAAAAATACAATTACTTCTTGAATTTATTGTATCTGGTGCAATCGCAAAAAAATAAACCCTCCTGAATAATTCTAAACTTAGAAATCTCGATATTTCAGGCCCGGGCATATTAAGCCAGCCACAGTATATAAATATAGTTGTGAGATCATGAAAATTGAACCCTATGAAACTCTGTAAAACTGAAAAGGCAAAAATTTAACAGTGACAAAGTTATGTTTCAGAGCGGAACCTCCAAATAACAGTGGTCACCCACTGGTGGAACAGACCAAAGCCTGATATAGTAAAATTATATACGAGAGGGGACATGACAAAGCACTAGTAACATCATACACACCAGAATTAATGTGTCATTCAAGATAAAGCACCAGTTCTGACATGTCAGGATGTTGTACCACCATGGGCATGTCTTAATGTGCCTTATCTGATATTGCAAAATCAAATTTATATAATGGAACAGATGTGCAGGGGCATGTCAGAGTGATGTACTTAAAATGACATGTCATCAATAGAACTCATGATCCACCACCACTGACATGTGAAATTTAAATAAAGTGGAACCTGTCTGAAAGACCACCCTTGGGTGATTTGAAGCATTCACATTGGTTTTAACTAACCTGTCTACAATAAGACCACCTTCAAATTAAGGCACTTTTGGCCCAGCCCACAGGTGGTCTGATTACACAAGTTTCACTTTACCAGTTATCACATTTCAAGAAATTATTATTCTGTACCAATTAGTGATCATGTTCCTGCAAGTATATATCAGTATCATTTTCCCGGGAGATGTTTATAATTTAGTGTTTAAGCTATTGTGTCATTATTATATGCCCGTCATATGACTGGAGTATTATGGTATGTATACCATCCGTCTGTCCGTCCCTTAACTTTTAGGGTCGCTACAGTAACTTACTAGGGCTTTGATGGATTTTCACGAAACTCACCATAACTAATAACCAACAGATTATCTTGGCTGAGTTCGGTTATGGGCAAAATTCATTCATATTTTATAAGGTCACGAGTCACTAGGATACTTTGTGGTGGTTCTGTGATAATTTGCAAGGAATATGAAGGATTTTGATAAACTCTTCAGAAATGTAAATCAATAAAATATCTCTTCTAAGTTGGATTTCCAGCAAAATCCATGTATATTTAATGAGGTCAGAGGTCACTGCACTTTAGAGGCACCTTGGTGACTTACTTATTATTGATATTCATGAAAATCATTATGCATATTTACCAATAGAGTTTCTCACCTGAATTACCTACTCATCAAATTCACTCATATCTTATGAAGTCAGAGATCACCAGATACAAGACAGACGTTTTATGCACATTTGCAATGCTCTTGTTATTCCTATGCATTATCGCTGATTCTTTTGCACAACTACTCTGCAGAATGTGATTGTTAAATTTCACAGTGAAAGCCAGGACCATAAAATTATTTTCATATTATAAACATGTATAGAGTGGCTGGGATTTGAGCCTGTGGCCTGAAATAAATCACCTGAGCAGTGTGGTAGTCATAGCTGGATGACACACCAAATTTCCAGATATAGAGATTGTATAGAGAACCGAGTCAGGATTTAGCTATAACTAATCAGTTTGAAATTTCAATAGTGGAGGTGAATTGTGTCCCCATAAGTGGATAGATAATAAATTTTCATATATTTTCAAATATGCAGCTGCCCTCAACTACCTTGATTAATGTGTTTTGATCATATGGAAACTGGATTTCTTATGGTACTTTGTAATACTGATAACTACTACCATACATTCTCAGTATTAATAATATTAGGCTATTAAGTGCCTCTGTTCCATGTTATTACCTTTTCCTTAGGTTTGTAAAAAGAAAGGATAAGTCAGCTACCTCCAGGTTAAATCTGCAGCCCTCGGTGAAGCATAATGAAGCAAATATATAGTTAACCAGTTGCTATCAAGTGAATTTGTGAAACAGTAATGACATCTAGAACTTGCAAGTAAACTGTGTTATTTCAAGGGATCATTAGTCACATTTTGATAAGTAAAATAAAATGAATTACGGGATATCTCAGATAACTTGAGGATGTTCTACAATAAACCAATGAAGTAATCACTGTTAAATTATGCTATATCTCATATTTGAATTTTAGTGGAAACTGCTAAAAACTTGATTACTTTTAATTCATATAAAAAATTGTGTTGAGTAGAATTTTAGGAGAGACCCATTTAGACCCAAGTGTTCTCTGGCATGTGCCATTGTCATAGTCAGATTTGCTGCTATGTATATATGATAATTTATTTTACTTGTATTCTCAGGGAATCAATCTGTACATATACACCATTTTCAACCAAAAATTGAAATCAGTTCAATTAAAGTGATAGCTGCTTATGTGAAGTATTTGAAGTTTTTTAATATATATCTCTGTCAGCAGCAAGAAGAAAGAACCTGAAATTGACATTTGATGGCCAGTCGAAACCACAACAGTCTGCCACAGCAAGCACTGGAATCCTGGCCAACATGGGTCACCCCACACAAATGTGAGTACTGCTTAACAGCATCATTACAAAAATGATCACTCCTTACAATTATGAGTACTGTAAAACACAACAATGACAAACACAAGTTACCTTCACACAAATTGTAGTACTGCTTTACACAACACAAATTACCTAGCAAATTATGTGGACTCTTGACATGCTCAGGTTACTTCCCACAGATATGTCAGCCTTACACAATGGGGACCAGAAAAAAATCACAGGAAAATGCCCATAAAACAAAGTCACAATTTTTTGTAGGAAATAAAATCATTGGGAAAAAAGACACAGCTAGGGTAGGAATGAAGTCACAGGTTTGTGAAGGAAGAAAGTCATAAATCTGTGACTTAATTTCCTACACCAAATTGTGAATTTTTTCCTGTGACATTTGTCCTTGTAAAGAATCTTGTACACAACGGTCTGTACACCACATACGTTAATTCAGACAGCAGGAGTACAGCCTTGCAAAACTTCCTAACCTGATTTCGTTACCCCACACTAGTTAAGTATATAAATAAAATATTAAATATAAACTTTGAGGAGAGAGCCCAGCGTTTTACCCACTCAGCTGCCCAGGCCCCATATACTTGTATCATCCAACTGACTCAAGTTCCTGGCAAGCATATAAACCTGACACAATCCAAATAGCCGTGACCAAATTGACTCAGTAGGCAAAAGGATAATTTGGCAGGTAAGCCTACTTGAGTCATGATACAAGTAATATCAAGGAATGTATCCCAGTGGTCTTACATCAGGTTGCATTCATATTGTGGTCAACGGCCCATAATCTCAGTATTATGCTAAGATCGATAAATTTTAAAAAATAGTATACATGTGAGCTCACAGCCCAAACTGAAACACAGTCTCCATGGACATTGGTCATTTCCTGTATCACCTGCAAGTTGCCTGCATCCTGTAAGCCTCGCTAGCCATGCTTGTGTTCATGCGGTCATAATTTCAACATACATGCCAAGGGGTTTACCAGTGTGTTGGGTTAAAACAGAACTGTTCTTGCTCATGTTTTGTATTACTAAAAAGTACATAAAAAATGGTAACGATTGGTCTGGTCTATGTTGATTGACAGTGTACCAGTAGGCCATAAAGCATTGTCAGAATGACGAATATATTTGCATCTTCATAAGGCCTTATAATGCGTTCCTCAGACTTAGATGTAAAGACACTCTGGTGCCAGTGATCTGGTCATAATGCCAGAGGGTCGATATAACTCTACAATCCAAAAGTCATAAAGCACAACAACATGGCTCACTGGCATCATATAACCTTAATGAGAGTACAACCAAAGATAACTGCTTGGTCTGTGTACAGTGGTCCCTGGTTTGAGAGACCACCAGATCAAAAGACCACATGTTGCAAGGATTGTCCTGGCCCTTTATTATGGCCTTATTTCTGCCCCTAAGTCCCCCCTTTTTTTCTGGAGAGAAGGCTCCAGTTTTGAAAGAAATAATAATACATGTATTGTTAATGACAATTTTCCCCTGTCATTGATAGTTTACCTTTAAAATAAAGCAGCCACCTGCCATAAAGAACCATGATGATGATTTATTGTGAAATGGGCAGTTTCATTGAAGATGAAAACCAACAGAGACAGTCTGAATGAAAAAGAAAAGTGAGACAGCTAAAGTGATGGTGAACAGGTACAGAAACAGCTGATCATGAGTAACAGTGAGAGACAGCTAAGATGATGAACAGGAACAAAACAGCTGATCATGAGTAACAGTGAGAGACAGCTAAGATGATGAACAGGAACAAAACAGCTGATCATGAGTAACAGTGAGAGACAGCTAAGATGATGAACAGGTACAGAAACAGTTGATCATGATGAACAGTGAGAGACCGCTTAGATGATGATGAACAGGAAGCTAGTGACAGCTCATATGATGATGAACAGTGAGAGACAACTTCGATGATGATAAAGTGAAAACAGTTTAGAAGATGATGAAAAATGACATAAACATCTGAGACAATGAAGAACAGGGAGTTACAACTCGATGATGAACATTTATTAAAACAGCTGTGATGTAAAAATATAATGCTCATTTCAAGGAATTTTAAGTTGATCCAGATTCCAGACTGATATGGAAGTGTTTGACCAAAGGTGAAAAGTGAATGGAAATTAATGAGGCTCCAGTGGACAACATGAATACATGTATGCTCAATGTAACACAGACCTAATTTTAAAACAGTACAAATATCATGTTTGTGTTGTGATTTCTCAGCTTTCTTTTATTTGAATTTATATGTAAGGTGTAAATAAGATTAATGCTCTGTATTACAGGCCATGAAATCTTTTGATTATAGATGATTTCAGTATAATAGTAATAAGGGGTAATGGTAGGAAACGATTAACCTATCCACCACAATGCTCTGCCCTTTTAACCTAATTATTAAAATGAGTCCCAAAAACGCTCCTACACAGGTCTTCCATGCCCATGATAAGAGCTGCTTACAACATAATGATGTCACAAAGGCCAATGTCGCATGAAGTTGTGTGGACTGACAGCATCAACTGGTATCCCTGTCCCCCATTGTTTAATATATATCGCAGTCATTATGAACTGTCTTGTAATATTTTGGTTTGCTTGTCTCATACAATTTATGTGCCAGGTAAGAGATTATTATTTACTCTAGGGGGGGAATGGCTCCAGCAATCTTTAGCCTAGAACTTTTTATACTGTCTCCTTTGCATAAAAAAAAAAATATCCCAGAAAACATGCGGACATGGGTACAGGTACAGACTACACTTGTTTTGTTTGACAGAGCTCTGTCAAATTATGCAAATTTTGTTTTTGTCGGATGATTGAGGCTTACAATGTTTACTGTCACCTGATTGGTTGCTCATTAGTCCAATGCTTATAATTGTTCATTTAATAAATATGCGTTCAAGGTCACATAGAGTTCATAGATAGGTCAATTATCAGATGGTCCTCGACAGCCAACTATTTATTCCTGACCAACCAACAGATCTGCATGGACTAAGCTCTTGCATGCACTTAGAACTGACCCATGTGATTCTGATTTACACAGAATAAACTCATGTTTTGGTTTTGTGTGGGTTGATAAAGAAGAACTCTCCTAAATACAGTTCTTATGAAGGAATGAGACACTGAAGGGTCCAGGTGTAGGACTTCCCAGCATAATCTTATAAATATTTTCAAAGTATCCTAAACTAGTATAAATTTGTCATCTTTGCAGATGCCTGTTTGTACCCTACTCCCTTCCATTATGGGTCCAATCACTGCTAAGCTCTCTTCTGTGAGAGGTTCATGCATTGACACTCCCTTTTGAGCATCTCTGACGTCATGTCCTATTTCTGTTTGCATGTCAAACCCTCACTGATTCACTTCTCACAAGCATTTGAAAGTTTTCCTTTATTTCTTTGGCATGAGCTAAAACCTGGATGTTGCAAGTCAAATGCTGAATTGAGATTGTCATGTTGTAATGATAAGTTACAGAAAAAGGTGTAATGGACATAAATTATTAAAAAAAGCTTCAAACCTGTAGAAACCTGAAGAAGAT
This sequence comes from Sipunculus nudus, assembly GCA_026874595.1. Taxonomy (NCBI): domain Eukaryota; kingdom Metazoa; phylum Annelida; class Sipuncula; order Golfingiida; family Sipunculidae; genus Sipunculus; species Sipunculus nudus. The sequence goes on from CM049307.1 coordinate 63,044,175, forward strand.
TGTAAATGAAATCAAGGTGGAATAAAAAGATAGTTCAGAAGTGAACAACATTTTGTCATAAACTGATAAAGATACAGAAAAAAAATATATACTTGACAGGGTTGTCATTTACATAGAATACTGCCAAATTTATGTGGTTTTCATTATGTTGAGTGGATTGATATGATTTATCTTTAAAGTACCAGAGAGTGATTAATAAAGACTGATAAATTTATATTGACTGATAACTAATGATTTAATTTTTACGGATAAACAGTTTCTGCAGTCATGCTGTTGGAAATATGTCCATAATTGTTCTTACCCAGGGTGAAAGTGTCATCTTCATGTGCAAAACAATTAAGACACTCCTGAAAAAAAGATTAATAAGTTTAATAAAAAGTTTAATATCCATAAGAAATACAATTCTTCAGTTTCACTTCATGTGTACATTAAACTTATATTTTATTTTATTCTTTTCCAAGTTTTATTTTCTTGTTTGAGCAGCCAGGATGTTACATTTGTGTACCAGCTGATATAGTAAGGCCTGGCAGATGGCTGTGGCTGTTCAAGTTAGCTTAGTTCTGTCACATGAAAGACTATGGCTGACTGGTTTATAATTAATCATTAATGGACTGCTCTTGTATTTGTACAGAAAATTACTTTTATCATGTGTAAGGGCATGCTGATAAGAAAAAAATCTCCTCACATCGATGACTCATGTTGTTAGTCATACCTTAGCAGCTGAGTGGAATTTGTTTTCATAAAGCACCCCACATCTTCCCCAGTTCTTGTCACTTCAGGATTGTTAACATCATGAGTGAGTTGTCACAGTAATCATTTTTATTTCCCATGAATGGCCAGACCACAGAAAGTGATCTTGTTGGCCCTGCTGTGGCAATGCTGCCACTTCGTAAGTGGTGACTGATTAGATCTCCAGAGCCACTGGGGGCAGCAGTTGTCCAGATATTGTCTCATGTGTATTGCTTTCTATAGGGGATCATGTAGAGCCAACCTGCTGTCACTTTAAACATACTGTTGTGGGCCACATGTGGTGGTATGACTGGTTGCATTGTGTGGGTGCTTTGAACACAAACATGAGTTGGCATTCTTTTTAAAAGTCATTGTTTGTTTATGAGATAGCATTTATGTGTTTTGACAACTGATCTAACAGAAGTGAGTTGCTTTATATTAACACACATAAAAAGTAGAAGTATTTATTATACAACAAAACACAGTATTATAATATATTGATTATTTTGTCGAGCGAGGCATTCAGTAGGAAAAATAATAATAATGTGCACAGTTTGTCATCTTTTGTTATTTTGTACTTTGGCATCTTTTAATAATATTTCTATGTAAGATGACAGTTCATGTAACTTATTTTGTAATGAAGTGATCATTTGAAAACAGTCATGCAGTTAAACTTGTATGGTAATAATGTTGTTGAGATCATGATAATGTAGTGTGGGACCTGTGGGGAAGACAGTAGGTAGTCTTAATTCATAGGTGGTCTGTTTATACAGGTCAGTTTTAACATGTGAATGGCCTTAATAAACAGGTGCCACTGTAATTGAATATGTAATTAAGTAAAACAGGAAAAGAAACACTCCTGTAATTAAATATATGACTAGAATAGCAATATCCACAAAAACAATACATTGCTACTGGGTCCACACCTGTACTTGTATCTGCACCAAAAATTGATGAGATCTTTCCTGCCAGTGTTTGCGTGCAGAACAGCACTAGTTTAATGGAATGTGTTCTGTAGGTTTTTGCATAATCCTGCTGACATTAAACAGACACACTTGGGGAAACATAACCTCTCTTAGCTAGTTGAAAAGGGCATCACAATATTGGAGTATAGTAAAAGTGAATACTAATCATTTGTAACAGATTGGTGGCAAGACTTTTCTCCTGATGGATGCTTTTGTGTTATTAAAATAAAATTAGAAAAAAAACAACATTAAATTGAAAGCAGTTAGATTTGGAATAAACTTATGATATAAACATCAAATCTCAAGTTATTTAATGATCCTCTCAGGACTATTGCTACTTTAAATACTGTTATTTATTTATTTAATTTTTGTTGACAGTGAACGCCTCAGGTCACATGGATTAGAATCTACAGGAAAACTGCAGATATCACCAGAAAGGGTAAGCAAGCACATATACCTCCACAGCATACATCATTTTCACCTGGTCATTGTAATAATTTAAGCACCAAATTCCACTGATACTTCCATCCATCATCTGCTTCTGTTGGGTCCACATTTGAAATTATTTATTTCCACCAACCATCATGTTTTGTACTGTCTGGATGTTACATATGACCTTCCTATGGTCATTAAACATGATACAAGATTTCTTCTTTTTTTTCAAGAAAAAAACACATTCTAGGTTTATCCATTCTAATATAACCTTTTCCTTAGGGTAGGATACTTGGCAAAACCCCTATATTAAAAAATCAATAAAAAATTGGGATTTTTTAAGTCAATGAAAAAAAAATTACTTTCAGTTTTAAGGTACAGAGAAACATGATTGAGGAAAAATAAAATCTTGAGATTGAGGTATTGTCATTTAGTTTCATATAGATCCAACTAAAATGTGGATAAATGTTAGTAGATTCTTCAAATGGTGTGATACATCAATGAAAAATTTATATACCCTCGGAAAGTACACTGTGCCAGGTTTAAAATAATGAATACTAAATGGGTCTATCATGAATTTAAAAAGTTTTTTAATTGATTTTAGATGTAGGGCTTCTTGCCAATTGTCCTACCTTAACTGACACTGTTAATCTTATGTGGCTCTCACAGGACGTTACAGTCAGGAGATCTTGTGTTCATATCTTAGGGGGGACAGGGGGATTTTTCAGAGTCAGGGCCCCCACCCAGGGTGAGCACTCTGCAGGCTTAATGGGCAGTCTGTCCCCATGTTTCAAAAGCTAGTGCACATTTCAGGGGTCCTGGGTGGTATGACAGAGCAAAGGGGACAATTACATAGCCAGGGCCCATAGGTAAAGTAGTCACTGGACCTTGTTAACACCAAGATACAGAATGAGAGGAATCGTGTAATACGGCCCTGTCATGTATTCTGAAACTGGAATGGAATTTTGCAGAAAGTGCATATACTTAAAGATAAGCTAGCATTAAAAAGTAGAGGCATTTATATTTAAAACAATGTTCCATCCTTGCCTAGTGCCAGTATTTTTGTGTTCCTAGTGTTGTCATTAACAAAGGTTATACAATAGTTTATATATGCCAGCATTTTTTTTAACATTCATTTTTCAGATTCAGTCGTCTAATATCAACTGTCCATATGTAATAGGGGTAACAGAAACTGGTAAAATACTTATATTTTCTTTGTTGTAAATTTACACATGATATTTTCTTTGTGTGAAACTATATTTTATATACTCATTTGTCTGTAATATTGGGATGCTTTTGTACTATTGCCATGAGAATTCACTTGAAAAGTGACCATTTGCCATCCACAATGTGGAAAAGAAACATTTGATGGAGTCATTGCTGTGGAATATTTATATATTGATCTGAAGTTACTACAATGTAATGAAATCTTCAGATCTTAGTATTTTCTTTAATGATTTATGATATGTAAAAAATATATTTTTAAATCATTTATTTACTATATATGTTATTACAGTTATGTATAAAATTAACCCTGACTATCTTCAGATATTTGACTTCACTGCTGATGACCTTCAGGACCTTGGGGAGATTGGGCGGGGAGCTTATGGCACTGTAAACAAAATGTACCATGAACAGAGCAACACTGTAATGGCAGTCAAGGTCAGTTCCATACACACAAGGTCACTGCCTTAAACACTCAAGGTCAGTACCATAAAAACCTGAGATCAAGCTTTTTCTTAAGTACCTTAAAAAATTTTTGTTTTAGTTATAATTGATTGATTTTTCAGATTTTTTTCAGTTTCAACTATAACATATCTTCACTAATTGCGTTTCTTAACAAACCTAGTGACATGCAACACAAACAAGATGCCACACAAACTTTGAACAGAGCTCTAGTTGGTGTCTGTGTCCTGTTTCACTCAGATACCTTCCCAAAGTGGTTGTTATCACTGGTGCATGAGAGTAAACAGCTCTACATCAAGTTAAAAAAATTCAATTCACTTTACAATTCTCAAAGCATATACTACAGCCTTGTGGGGATTTCAGATCTGAACATTTTCTAGTTTCAAGTATACCCAGCTGAGGAATTTATCTGGTGTCAGGGGTCTGAATTCTGGTGTAGTACTCTTCAACTGTATGTTGAACTTGAAATAGCAGTGTAGCATGCTTGCTTTACATGGTGAGAAAATCCTGAGCGTTAGGCAAAAATAATAAAAAGGAATGGTTCTCAGGCACTTTTTTTCAGAAATCAATGCAGGCGGGCAGTTTATTTATTTTTATTATTTTAGGATGTTTCAATAAAAATGTCAAATGATAAGGGAAAGGCATGATAATAACAGATTTATTTTGCTAAACAAGCAAAAGCACTACATAAAAAAGGAAATTGTATGATTTTATCTACTTGAAAGAAATATCGGAGCAGCTGCAGCTCAAAATCGATAAGTTTCTGTTGAAAATCGAAATAAAAATTTTTGATGCGGGAGGTTAAAATTGATGCGGGGAGTGCCTGAGGACCATACCTTTAATTTTTTTTGGCCTTACTTCATTAACTTAACTTGACCACAAACATAGGCCATATCCATCAAGCTATGCCATCAATGGGCATAAAATGTCAGAACTTCAAAGAAAGTCAGGGGGATATGACATCAGTTCTGATCATTTACCTTAACTGACATTTCAAATCAAGAAGTGCATGGGTATTGCTGTACCTTAAATATGTGATACCAATGAAAGTCAACTAATATCAGATGGAAGTATGCTTCCACTGAATGTTTTCTTGTGAGACCAGGATGATGAATAATATGAAATCTCAGCCTTAGAACACTAACTAATCCTTTTGATGTATGATGACAGGTCTAGTTTTGCATTAAATCTCTGACTCCCATTGCACAAATCAAGTCTATTGCTGAGACCGGGTGCTGGTTGTCCCAGTGCACTGAGGCGTAACTGGTCTTGTGACCCCTCCCCTGTTGTATGAAGGATGGCCTTTTCCTAATGGTACTTGCTATAGGGGTGTTCACCGAGACCTGATATATATGAATATTAATGTTGTTACAGAGGATACGTTCTACGGTGGACGAGAAGGAACAGAAGCAGCTGCTGATGGACCTGGAGGTGGTGATGAAGAGTAACGATTGTCCATGTATTGTACAGTTCTTTGGAGCGCTCTTCAAAGAGGTCAGACACAACTTCCTTGTTCCTAAAGTGTCACTTATCTAAAATAAGATAAATCAGGTCAAAGGTTGGCAGACTGTTTTCCCAGAGGTCCACATGACACATCCGCCACTTCCTGATGGGCCACAATTGACAAAAATAAAAAATATTCTCTCTAAAATTACTAAGTATTCCATATAAAACTCCATTGATTGTTATAATCTGTTACTGTTTACAACGTTTCACTTTAGTCTCAGTCAGGGCATTTTTCTATATGGATATGCCTGGGACTGCACAACTACTGCCCGAAGTAAATTCAAAACTTGATAGAAATAAAGAAATAAGGTTTGTAAATGTAAATTAATGGTAGTATCACTTGGGACTTTACCTGTTGGTGAAAAGATGGGTAGTATCATTTCCTTTACCATATATTCCTCATATAGGTATGTTTCATTATTTAAAGTGAATTATTATAGTTATTTTCTTATGATTTTACAGGGAGATTGCTGGATCTGTATGGAGCTGATGTCGGTGTCATTAGACAAGATATACAAGTTTATTTACGGGCCTTTAGCACAGAGCATACCAGAAGAAATATTAGGAAAAATAACAGTAGCAGTAAGTACTTAGTACAGTTTCATGTACGTGTAGAATCAGTCTGTGGATATTCTTTTAGTTCAAGACTTCTAATCAAGATAAATAGCTATTGTAAAAGTTAAAGTGATGTTTTTGAGAATGAGGAGACCTCATTTGACCGTGTGCAAGTCCAAAGCAACAGCATCTGCCTGTTGTTGGTGTCTTGTATTTTCATTAAATGTAACAAATATATCAAGGCTTGATATAAACTTTTGAAAGTACTTGCCTTGTCTGGCAAGTAACATCTAGCTTTTACTTGCCCATCATGAATTTTTTACTTTCCCCACAAATATTTTTTATTGTATTCAAGAACACAAAGATCCTTTTTCAAGCCTTTACTTGGATTAAGGTGTATGTTGGACCCATTTGCCCAGTGGGGCAAGTAGGAGGAGACTTTTAGTTGCCCTACCATTTTTCTGGAACATTCACTTGCCCTGGGCAAGCGGTTAACGATTTAATGTTGAGCCCTGTACATGCATAAAAGGCCTTTTATCTTTTTGAATACAGAATAGAATTTTGTATGTTCTTAAACTGTAAAATTGTTTAAGTGTTTTCATTGCTACAAAGTAATACCTGCAAATTTATAGATATACATGAAAGTGTTTTGAAGGTTTCTGATTGTATTGGCAGTTTCAGGCTGTTTTATTTAAACCTGGTAAAACATTTATGTTCATTTATCTTCCACTTTTCCTTTTGCAGACAGTTAAAGCATTGAATTATTTAAAAGAAAAATTGAAAATTATTCATAGAGGTAAGTAAAGTATAATTAATTTCTTATTATTGTGAATACTTGTGTAAATAACAGACTGATTAACAATTTTATCTATTGTTAGCTGTACAGTATACACAATTCCAAATGACCTGGATTGTGTTGAAAATATATATAAATCCTTAAATCAAGATAAATTTTCATGATTATTATATTGATATATATATATATATATATACATTATTATTAATATTTAATATTAACATTTATTTCATCATCTTAATACTCATTTGGTTATAAATTGAGGTTTGAGGCCCATGTAGAATTGATACTGTGTTCACCATTAAGAGATCAGAACTGACAGCAGTTCATATGATGGATAATTTCACAAAGGTTTCAATAGAGGGATTTAACACTAAAAAAAAATGTTGTAAAAGCAAAATAAACCATTGCTGAAAGGAAATATAATCTGTAATGTGCGTGTACTGTATTCAGATGTGAAGCCCTCCAACATTCTGCTGGACAAGTCGGGGAACATCAAACTTTGTGATTTTGGTATCAGCGGACAGCTGGTGGATTCCATAGCCAAGACCAGGGACGCAGGCTGCAGGCCATACATGGCCGTCAGTACCTCTTGTATTTATGTTCAGGCAAACATTATGCAGTTGGGGTAAAAGACATTACAGGTTCTTGTGTTGGGACAGGTCTGCACACTATCATAGAGGACAGGTTTTCCATGGGCCAAGTTCAAACATGGCCAGGTTTTCAATGCGCCAAGCTAGATAGGTAGATGGTGCTGGGGTAGACCCTTTGCAAAATAATGTTAAATTTCTTGGGAATATGGGGGAAAATATTGAAAAATTAATCTTAATGGGATACACTTGGCATGTTTCCCGCCCTGTTAAAATGGTAAACCATTGCCAAATTGTATTGAAAATTGGTTATTGACCTCATAATATCTACTTGGGCATCACATGAAATAAAGCAGTGGCTATTCAAAATTTTTCAGAGTTGTGGCATTATAATCTTGTGTTTTAAAAAACACTCATAGCAATGTTAATCAGGGTTGCATATTGAGTCTGTTAGATAGAAAAGTAGAATATTTCTGTAAATCAGATCTTCAGTAAAGCTATGATCCTCAGAGAAAGCAATATGCTGGAGTATGCCTGTTCTTAAAACAAATCTGCTGAATGTCTATTATTTTGTGAAGATTTCAAAGTACATTTTGTGAATTGTAATAAAGTCATCATTAACTATCATAAAGAAATACCTTGCACTTGGTATATGTTAATTAAAACAAGTCACCCATCTTATTCAAATCTAAAATGCTTTGCCAGCTTTACTTCTCTAGCAAATATTTAGATTAATGGTCATATGTGAGCTTTACAATAATAGAATTTAGTAAATAAATTTTCAGAGAAACTACATACAGGTTATTGACATTCCATTGAATGTGATTTAAATTTACTTGCAGCCTGAAAGGATAGACCCTAAATGTTCACAAAGGGGGTATGATGTGCGATCTGATGTGTGGAGTTTAGGCATCACTCTGGTGAGTCTTAAATAGTAATACAGAAGGATAACATAGTAAAAGTTAAGGCTAAGGTTAAGATCTGATTGACTATCATATTCTATAAACTCTTTAAGTTCTCATTACAAAACTATGAATGGATTTTGAATTATCTTGGTTTTCTTGCTCGCCAGATAGTTGTTTATTATGTTTGAGTCTTATTTGTGTACTCTGTTAAGTAAATATTTTGTTCAGAGGAAAATATTTGACTGATTCTGGATTCAAAACAAATGTTGGTGGCACACATGTCTGGCAATCCTACCGCTTAACTAGAAAAACAAGCTTCGCCAGCTAGACAGTTCAGTCCACTTTAAAGTGCAGCCTGTTACAACTGAAAGAAGTTCTAGTCCATGTGTTGTTGTATGCAAAATGTTCATTGGAAGTATACAGGGTTATGGTTTTTTGGCACTGAAATTCCATTTAAGGGTTTTAAGACTTACAAGATTCATACAATTTTACCTTCAGGTGGAACTTGCGACTGGTAGATTTCCATATCCAAAATGGAACAGTGTATTTGACCAACTGACCCAGGTGGTGCAAGGAGCACCACCTCAACTCCAAGAGAATGATCCACGATTTTCTCAAGACTTCACCAACTTTGTAAATACATGGTGAGGAACATTATGTACATTTGAACCATAAGTATACAACCACATCAATTTTACAAGTGTTCATGTGACCTGTAATGCTGTAAGGCCAGAATTTATTCTTTGGTTTACAAACATGTTTGACAAAAGTGATAGGTAGGAGGTAGGGAAAAAAAATTGGAACAAACCTGGATACTGGTGTTCGTGAATCCTGTATTCTACAGTTGGGTTTTAAATTTATTTTTATATGGCACTATATAAACCTATATAAAATATATAAAATAATATATAAGCATTAAAATATTATCATTATCCTCCTGACAAATGTCCACTGACAAACAAAAGCAAGCTAAAATGAGTTTATTAGCCAATCATAAGGGTCTAACGTTTGAGGTGATCTAATACACATGGTCACTCAACATTTTATTTGTCAACAACTGTTTTGGATTCGGTGACGCAATATAAAAGGAAAAAAAGTCAAAATGACAATTTTTTTTCTGAAATGAGGAAATCAGAGGTTGGTGGGTTCGTAAACCGAAAAATTTAAAAAACTCTGGCCTAACTTAGGTGGAATACTGCAGCACCTCAGTTTGAAGCTTTGCTGTAGACTGGTTTAGCATACTAATGGTTGTAGATATATTGTCATGAAGGCTGTCTTTTTAACAAAGTTTAAATAACCTGGCCTGCTTCCCTTTAATATTAGAGCCATCAGTTTATGAAGGATGCTACATCATGCTTATAAAAACTGCTACAATTCTCCATTGGCTGATAACTGTTTTCTTTCTTGTTTTCAGTTTAACAAAGGACTATGAAATGAGGCCCAAGTACAACAAGCTGTTGGTGAGTGGAGTATTATTGATCTGTCAGATTTAAACCATGTAAATATGTTAAAGCTGTTTAAAAACCTGCTAATCAATATCAAATATTGCAGTCTCAGGAAAACAATAAGAAACTAGAAATTTGCATTCTGAGAAATGCAAGCCTCCGCCATGTTGGAGGTCCATATGGATGCCCCCAAAACTCTTGTTTGCATTCACTTATTCAGCCCATATTCCCAGATTCATTCATGCATAAGTGACTGTACATTTGTGAATTATCCTTGATGATGTTCCTGAATCTCGATCATGTGCCAGATCCACACCAATATCTTAATTGATTCTTCTTGGGCCAATTGCCAAAATGTGTTAAGTTGTGAACAAACACACACACACACACAAACAAACGGGGATGAACTCATACCCTTCTGGTGGAGGCAAATATAGCGCACTCTGGAATACAATAATAAACAAAACTTGTTTGTAACAGTATCAGTATTCTTGGCTTTTTAACGGTCTAATTTAATAGTCAATGATATTATTTGTGTAATAACCTGCTAGCTTTTGTTGACAGTTCTCATGCAAACACATTCAACAAGGATATCTGGTGGCATGTCAAACAAACCAGAGTTTTGCAAAAGGCGATTTGCAACTAGTGACCTTTAAAATTCCACACATATTTTACCAACCACCTTGGGTTAATTTGTTTTCCTTTTGTCAACATTGCTGTTTTTACTTACAGCTTGTAGATACGTCTGTCACAGAGGCATTATAAGAACCTTTCTTAATAGGAATTACCTGGAGTTCATTAATATTAATGCACAGAAATCAAGAAATCACATACATTCAAAATAAAAGGTGGGTTAACAGCTAGCTTTAGCACATTTGTGATTAGAATGCCAATTTTTTGTGAAGGCACATGCTAACTTCTGCATTTAAGTTTCCAATGTTGATGATGTTGCGTTTGTTTTTAGAGACACCGTTTCATCAGGAAATACGAAGATTCTGATGTCCAGGTTGATGTGGCGGGATATGTCAGTCAGGTGTTGGCAAAAATGCCTGCCGACCGATACACCACAGATCAAAGTAGTAGTAACTCATGACACACCTGGTGTCTAATCATGCAACACTGCACTTATACTTTGCCATTTCCAGCTCAATTGGCCCCATATTTTGCCACCCGCAATGATTTGGCAACTTCAAATCCTGCAGGAAACCTTCCATGTATATCAGCGTTGGCCGGCAGTGCACTTGTACGCTTTATGATATGTCTGGTCAGTGACCCTAATCTTATGTGATCCTGTCGATATTCAAGTAATGCATGCAAAATTTGAGCCATTTCATATATACTACAGAGCCAGAAAGTAACAATAATACATTATTGAGACAAACACTATTAAAGACAAGCTTTATTAAACTTAACTCATTTCCCGTATTTGTACAACATTGTATATGATAAGTAAATTTGAAATTACAATCCTGTTATTCCATAATATATTTGGTTTTGCATGTTTTGCATGTTTTGATTTTTTTTTTAGAATTTCCTGGTCACACCCTATTCACATTAGTATTCAATAATGCTTTTTTCTGTTTTCCAAAATTTTCTCTGTAGAAATTTTTTTCCCTATAAACCAAATAGGTTAAATGCATGTCATCTAAAGATTATTGGAAATTTCTTCCCCTTCTTAAAAATGTCTACACTATATCAGCAACTTAAACGTATGTAGTATGAAACATAAGGGCAGTGATATGTGCCTCTTATATATGACTGCATATTTGCATTATTGGATGGTGAAAAAATTCTTGTGTAACCTCTGAGATTGAGAACAAGGCAATATCCACCAATCTTTTGAATTTATTCTTCATATATTGATACATTAGATATGCCAGTGGAATGGGTTATGTTGAGTACAAATGGCAAAGTACAAGTGCTTTATAAAGGGCTGTTAATATGCCGGAATATGCAAGTATGAATTGTTCTTATTCCATATGTTTTATGTACTGTAGATTTTGGGATCATTGTTAGAACTAGTTGCTCAAGGTGTCCTAGTGTTCTGTCTGTCCTTGTTATAAATGTCAATCTGTTCATCGTGATCGTGTACAAGCTGAGCTCATTAATAATCAGAGGAACTAGTTCAGTCATCCTTTCATTTAATCACACCATCAACCATACCTGCTTAACATAAAATATATACATAAGCTACATTTTCAGATTTTAGCATGAACAAAATTTAAAGCAAACACATGACACTGCTTTTATAACAAGTTATTTTCACTGCACTCAATAATAATATTAATATTATTAAGTAAGGTTTCATTAAGAGAATGCCATATGACAGCAAAGTAGATGCATTGAGTAGTCTGAAAAATGTTATAACATACTGGCATGCAGATCATTTGGAAAAGAAACCTTATACATCTTAAAAACAAGGCAAGAATTCTTCATCAGAATGCTTATTTTTTTAACCCCTACATCAGTAAAATGATTTAGAAGCTGATCTGATCTTTTGTTTGAAGCGACCAGCTTTTTCCTCTGGCCTGGACTATAAATGAGACTTATGTTGCTACAACTGCGGACTTTTTTCTCATGCTCGTATGAATAGTCTGTAAGATTGCCTAGGCACTTGTATTGTCAATTTACACATTCAGTGAAAGTAAAACTGGAACGCTCTTACAACTTGCCTGTGATTCTTTTATTCAGGAAAATCATTTATTGCAGCCAGTTTGATCTGCCCCTTCAGCAAGCATTCTCAAGGACTTTGACTTTCAAGCTGTTAGATGAACAGATGTGAACTAGCAATACACAGTTATGCTGCATATATATATATATATATATATATATATATATATATATATATATAGACACACAAACATGTCCTGTCATACACTGAAATAAAAATGTAGGGTTTAAAAGCATGCAGGCAGTTGCTAAAACTTTCACAGGATTCAGGTAATGTGGCATGCATTTCATCCTCTGGAGTATAAGGGCCCCAAAACTTGTGCATGTACTGAAGTATTTTTGAACAAGGCCTGATTTTTTATGAGTACCATTTTTATCAGGTCATTGAAAATAAAAAAAAAGAGCTACATACATGTCATAAAAGTGTGATATGTAAATAGTCTTTTGTAACTGGATCATTTATTGTATGCTTTATGTAATATGGATTGTCTCTGTAATATGCTAGTAAATTTATGACATCATGACATTTATAGTGGTTTGAAGTTGAAATGAATTTATAAGAAAGAATTATTACATTTTAAGGGTTTAAATGAGGAAATAAAAAGCAGTTATCCTGAAAGAGGGAAAAATCAAATCTTGGAGTTTCCAGCATATATTACTTGCACAGAGAATTTAATGATATTCTGATGGATTTTCTATTATCAGCATGTTATTTACCCAGAAATGCCAGATTATTTTGTGCCATTTACTGTATATATTGTCTTTATAGATTATTGTGCATACACTCCTACAAACACACTTACATACCATTTACATACATGATCAAAATGTCAACTTTGAATGAATATGTTCATACTCACCATCCTATCTTCATTGTATGTTTAAATATTAGGATATCCCACAAAAAAAAATGAATTAAATTAGTATTATGTTGAGTTTTTGCAGTCAGTTTTACATCAACACTTATAATTCCAAAATCTGCCACCAGATGTCACTAGTAATATGAGACTTTTGGAATCGTCAGCTTCAGCTTTCTTATTATATCAGTGTTTTCAGCATATTGATCAGAGGGTAAATTAATATGTATTAATGTTACACTGTTCAAGTCTGCATCACTAGAGGCCACCTAATGATAGTTTACCAGATATATACCTCATTAATAATACAAGTTCTTCACAAAAAAAATAACATGTTTTTATGTGTAAAAACTATGAAAAACAAAATCGGTTAAATATTAGTTGAGTGAAATGTTGCAGACACATATGGGGGTAACAAAAAATGTATACAAAAATAAAGTCTTTAGTGGTCTTATACTGATACAGCGTATAGTTATAGGTGATTGAACAGATGATATGCCATATAAGTTAGGCAGCCTGATGATACCGGTCCAGTGTGGAAGAAATATTCAAATATTCACACCTGACTGGACTGCATACCCACTGTTGTCCCTGTGCAGTTTATTTGAAACAGTCCATTGATTTGCAGGCATTACTGTTTATGGCTAACTTAACCAGTCTCCACAAGAGGGCGCTCTAGTATACCACGTCTATCACACTTTCAGATTGTATAAACATTTAAATTATTTTTCATTTGTTTACGTCCTTAATTGTGGTTTTACCATGTGTGAAAACAACAAATAATGTTCTATTTGAGTATGCATGCCTTGGTTTGAATATATACAAGATGAGTTCATGTATTTAAATTAAGATAGCGCCTTATTATTGTTTTCTCAAAAAATGTCCCTACAAATGACAATTCAAGCTACTGGAAGTTCAGTATTAAGCATCTGACAGTGTACAAGCTTTTGTAAAATTCAAATATGTTGTGAGACCAGGAACTTTTTTGTGTAAAATTTAATAAGATCTAATATTAAACAGTTGCATTAGTATTTTTTGTGCATGTATGGTACCTGTATATGAATATAAATGAGCATATATCATGCCAATCATGACATGATGTAAAGGTCATACAGCGTCAAAACAAAATATTCAGGCAAGTGTGGCAGAGGTGAAAGTGGGATAGTACAGCGCCCTCTGGGGGGAGAAATCAACATTGTGTACAGTGACAGTGACATTCTTTGTACATATGTGATATGTGATAGGATGAGTGATCAGTACATGTTTTACAAACTGTTTGCATGTGTACTACATGTTTAGCTAAGGTATATTTGTATAGAGTTCTGCTCATTCACTTGGCTTAGGGCCATGATGCAGTTTTGAATTCAAGAGTTGTACATTTTGTACAGAACTAAATTATGCCAAATATGTACAGAGAAGTTATGATGATAAAGACAACCTGACAAGTTGTTATACCTTTACAAAATAAAAATAAAAATCTACAAACTGTAATGTCTTGCAACTTTTCTGTTTTATTGTCCAAAATATGCAAATCTGTTCTGTCTTTGCTGTTGCTCATTTGGTGACACTATATAGTCATAAATAGCATAAGTTAACAAGTCTCAAATCAAAACTATAACAGTCTGGGATATAAATGGACATGATCACAGGCCCTCTGGTTTATAATCTTACCATTGATTTTGATCCGTACAAAACTGATGGCGTCATCTACAGTTCTTCATTCTTCTTCATTATACTTTGCCACTACGACGCTGAGATCAAATCATTCCAATGGAATATTCCGAGAGCTTTTAATTTCGTCAACTTGAGCATCTTACATTTTGTATTTGCATACACATTATGTACATATCCAAGCAGCTGCTGAACAAAAAATAAACTCGGTTTTTCTAGGAATCTTTATTATACGACTGGTTGAAAGTTTTTAACATACAGATTGCGCCACCGATGTAGAAGACCGACGAAACGGAAAAAGAGAGGCCGACTGTGATAAACTGTTTTTGACGCATTATCGTGTGACTTCTTTATAACGGGCATCTTCTTGCTAGGCCAAAAAAAATAAAAGGTATGGTTCTCAGGCACCGCCCGCGTCAATTTTAACCCCCCGCATCAACATTTTATTTTGATTTTTATAGTTTTACCCATGTCCGTCATTCCGAAATAAAACAGTTGTACGGACTTTTTTTCGCAATGCCTGCAGATATTGGCCTGATTTTTGGTGTGTGGCCAGATAATGACCAGATACAGATCAAGTTCGCGTTTCGTCCCAGTTGACCTACTTTTGACCGTTTTACGGCTCCTTAACTTAGAAAATTTCATGAAAAATAGAAATTTTCATGACAAATACACAGGTACGGACCTTTTTTTCGCAATGCCTGCAGATATTGGCCTGATTTTTGTTGTGTGGGCAGATAATGACCAGTTACAGATCGAGTTCGCGTTTCGTCCCAGTTGACCTACTTTTGACTGTTTTACGGCTCCTATATTTAGAAAATTTCATGAAAAATAGAAATTTTCATGACAAATATACATGTACGGTTTTTTTTCGCAATGCCTGCAGATATCGGCCTGATTTTTGGTGTGTAGGCAGATAATGACCAGTTACAGATCGAGTTCGCGTTTTGTCCCAGTTGACCTACTTTTGACCGTTTTACGGCTCCTAAATTTAGAAAATTTCATGAAAAATAGAAATTTTCATGACAAATATACATGTACGGACTTTTTTTTCGCAGTGCCTGCAGATATTTGCCTGATTTTTGATGTGTAGGCAGATAATGATCAGTTACAGATCGAGTTCGCGTTTCGTCCGAGTTGACCTACTTTTGACCGTTTTACGTCTACTTAACTTAGAAAATTTCATGAAAAATACAAATTTTAATGACATATACACATGTACGGACTTTTTTTCGCAATGCCTGCAGATATTGGCCTGATTTTTGGTGTGTAGGCAGATAATGACCAGTTACAGATCGAGTTCATGTTTTGTCCCAGTTGACCTACTTTTGACCGTTTGACGGTGGTCTAACATAGAAAATTTCATTAAAAAAGTGCACATGTACGGACTTTTTTTCGCAATGCCTGCAGATACGGGCCAGAGTTTTGGTGTGTAGGCAGATAATGACCAGTTACAGATCAAGTTCTTGTTTTGTCTCAGTTGACCTATTTTTGACCATTTGACTGCTCCTGAACAAGTTTCATGAAAAATAGAAATTTTCATAACAAATGCATATGTACCGACTTTTTTTCCTCAATGCCTGCAGATACCACCCTGATTTTTTATGTGTGGGCAGATAATGACAGTTGCAGATCGAGTTCGCGTTTCATCCCGGTTGACCTACTTTTCATTGTCTTACGGCTCCTAAACATAGAAAATTTCATGAAAGACAGAAATATTTATGGAAAATGCACATGTATGTACTTTTCTTTCACAGTGCCTGCAGATACTGGCCTGATTTTTGGTGTGTTGCTTGATAATGACCCGTAACAGATCGAGTTTGCATTTTGCCCTTGTTGACCTACTTTTGACCATATGACACCTCCTGAACTTAAAAAAATTTCAAAATTTAACAAATGTTTCTAATTTGCCCCAGGCGGGGGCATTCGTGTCGTTCCGACACATCTAGTTATCTTTCAAGAAGATAAATAATACAATTTATGTAGCGCCTTTACCTGTTTAGCAAAAAAAGACGTTTAATTTATGCTTTTCCCTGATCATATGACATTTTTATCAAAACATACATAAAAAGGTCAAAAATAAAATACCGCCCGGCCGCACTTATTTCTGAAAAAGTGCCTGAGAACCATATCTTTTTTTTATTTGGCCTTAGGCCGTGTGGTTTTACGGACCCTTAGGTCACATTGACAAAATTTAGATTTCATAGCCCCATTCATGCGCCCGTGGGTACATATACATACCAGGCATGTCATTTCTCATGGACAAGAAGCGAGACAACGCAGTTTTGCATTGCTTCTCCTTTGAATCACGGCAGAAAATGTGCATTTGTAATTTTTTTGGCAGCTTTATCTGTTTTAGTTAAATATTACAGTTCAGCAATTAGTCTTGTGATAAACAAGGGTATCATGCACTTTATAAAAGTAATATAGTAGTATTGCTTTCTGGCTATTAAAAAAAAACATCTTTATAAAAAAAATATAAACAAATTGTCTTCGAAAAAAGGATATTTCTTTATTCAGCCGGTGAATACATTTCTGCATTCAGTCGGTGCCACAATATTCATCAGATTTCACGCTTACTTTATAATATTCAAAATTCCTGGGTCAGCATGTCCTTTGAGAGTGAGCACTCCCCCTCTTTTTGGTCGTACCAGTTTTGTATCTCAGTTATTTACGTCATGTTTCAATCTGAAGAATTTTAAAGTGTAATAGGACAAAGTACAACGAACGCAGGTGGCAGAGTTCCTCTCATCAGTATAGCATTGATAGGTTCCCTGATTAGCCGCCAGATGTCTCTTCCTGTCTACAGAAAAAGCATTTGTATGAACGTCAGACTTTCAAAACAAAATAAATTAGTATCATTTAAAATCAAATTGAAGACTTTAAGTGACGACCAGGCGAGCACAGGTGTATCGAAAGGTCCCGAGTATCCAGTATGTAGTTACGTACCTATGTATATCAGTGAACATTACATAAATATCTTTGCTTTTCCAGACTGTTTGAATTTATCTGAACAATAAATGTGTGTGTTTGTATTTATAGTCTAGATGCAAGAAGGAAACCAGTCATTCTTTGAAAATAAAAAAGCGATTTGGGTCTAAATTACTCTCATAATATAACATGGGTCCTCATCTCCCTAATGATATTTTCGCGCCATCAAAGAGGGCGAAAGACTGGCGTTTACCTGTCACTGGACTGAATGCGTGTAGAAACCTAACTGCATGGATTCACATGATTTTATGTGCTGGGATCCACATACGTTAAAGTTGCAATGTTCATGAAACGGTCTATCATAATTTGAGCAATCCACATCGAGGAAATGCATCGTGGGCTTGCAATGATACCACACCTTGATATATATATATATATATATATATATATATATATATATATATATATAGAGAGAGAGAGAGAGAGAGAGAGAGAGAGAGAGAGAGAGAGAGAGAGAGAGAATTGTGGTTACCGTGGGGTCAAGATAATCCACGAATTCATGATTCAAACGATCGAAAATTCACACGGGTCAAAGAATATCTTAACGGCTGCTGGTGGTCGACTTCATCTATAGTTATTATCGCTGGCTGAAAAGTTTTCAATAAAGGTACATTAAATTGTTTATTACTATTTAATGAATGCCATTTGTTGCTGATTAAATGAGCTGCATTGCTCTTCCTGTAAAATACTAGTAAAACCAGGTGATTTATAATTGAAACGACGATTAATGTGTACAAAAAAATATCAAAACTTGATTTTAAATTAGCTTTTGTCACCAATCCTTTTTTCAACATTTCGGTTGAAATATTTAAGGACCATACTTCACTTCTTTCGTTATGACAATAATACACATGCTGCAATGTTCGTATAACTACACTTAACGGGACACGGCTTGTCAGAAGCTTCAAAGACAATGGCCGTGTAAACTCATTTTTCACCACACAGTCCACACTTGACTTGATATAAATTTACCTAAAGTTAGGTGATGATATACGCATATTAATATTTCCTTTCTCCTAGTAGTCACGCGCATTTTGAGAAAATGATATGTCATTGTGTTTAATGTATTTACGTGTGGGTGATGTAGTATGTGACATATGTTGAGACTATAAGGCGCGGATCAAGGATGTTTTTTACGGGGGGTCAACGCAAGTGTAGATAAACATTGGGAGAATATTCCGAACAATTTACCTGTAAAGGTTTGAAATTGGTCTAAAAAAATATTGTTGGTTGAGAGCAGGGAGGGGGGGGGGGGTATCAGTTTCAGTTACTCGCTCCAGTGAACATTCAGAGAGTAAGTACCTCCGCCAGCGTGAGTACGTCACTGTTCACTCCATGCGCATCCAGATCCGGTCCACAGCGTTACTTCTGACAACCTATATATTGCCTTACCCGGAACCCACGACTCGTACACCTTTCAACATAAACTCTCTGAAATCGACCTACACCTTACATCATTCGTCATGTGATATATATTTCACACAGACTGTTTACAATAACTAGATCTGTGTGTAGTCGAACGATCTACCTGATACCCCCGTAAGCCCCCCCCCCCCCCCCCCCCCCCCCCCCACACACACCAAGTTTTCCATGCTTTGCCAAATGTTACTCTTCTGTAGTCAGCTGCTAACAAGAGTTGGTCCTATTGTATCTATGAATACAATAGTATTTAATCATTTGAATAAAAAAAAAGAAATATATTTCTGTTATCTAGATCACCTCCAAAATTTAATGGGCTATTCCTTGGGTGTGACCTAGCGGATGGTTCTTTTTAGGCGTGGTCTGAGATGTGCCTGATAACGGATGTACCGGCTTCCGGGTTGTACCTGTGGGTGCTGTTGCACTCCGGTCTCCTCATATCCTTCTCTTGCTTGCCCTCTGTGCACGCTGATGCATGGCTGAAATGACTCGATCTCTGCTTTGATTGGTGGCATCTGCGGCTTCGACTCTAAAATTTTACGCCTATAGGGAGCGCCATGGGAACGGGTCTAAGGCCCTTCTAACTGGGGCGCTCCGAGGGCCATTTCCTTAAAAACAACAATTCAACAGACTCCACGGTCTTCGGCGCAATATTAAAAAAAACCACCGCATGTAGTTTTACAATTTTACATATAGGTAAGTTGACATGTAATCTAAACTGTGTTTTTTTTTCTTTTTTTTTATATAAATATATATGTTTTAGTTTAGCAGTTATAAACCATTATAAAATATACATTGTTTGTATCATAAGATTTTTTTTCAAATTGAAAATTCAATAAGAAAAAAAGATTAGAAACACACAATAAAAAAAGATTAGAAACACACAATAAAAAAAAACCGCTGGAGATATTTGTATATGTACTTCAATGTGATATAGTTTTTACATTCATGCATACTGTTTGCCTAATGAGAGATATATCCCGTTAAAAAATATAAAATAAATTATTTAAAGTTTTAAATCTTCAAGTAAATTCTAAAACAATGTTCTTATATCTCATCTAACAAAGGATATTCTAAGGATTCCAAA
Source organism: Sipunculus nudus (assembly GCA_026874595.1). Classification (NCBI taxonomy): domain Eukaryota; kingdom Metazoa; phylum Annelida; class Sipuncula; order Golfingiida; family Sipunculidae; genus Sipunculus; species Sipunculus nudus. The sequence continues at coordinate 63,064,479 of CM049307.1, forward strand.
TATATATATATCATTGTGGCTAATATTAATTTTAATATGAATTCTAAAGCTAGATTAAACCAAGGTTATTTGACGATCATAAGACCTTAATAGGCCTACATCTTCAGTTTAGCCTAGTTACCCAAACCCTCTACAACATTTCATTGAAATCCGTTCATAAATTTGCGTGAATTTCCCTAAAGACAAACAAACCAACCAACCTACGCGAAAAAGACCTTTTTGAAACCTTGTGCGGCTCCTGCGAATTGTGAAGTCCTAAGCCTATATAAGCTTCGTCAGTAAATCACTTTAACCCAGCACTAACCAAATCACTTTAACTCATCACGTAATTAAAGTGAATTTATTAATGCAATAAATTGATATCTTACACATACACACATAATAAGGATACCTGGAAGACGGACACAGCCATGTCAGGTTCCAATCGATATATACTGTAACGTATTTGAACACTATACTTCCGGTCCCTTTCACAAAATTCCACGGAAACCCAACCAATATCTGTCATATATTAATTATATAATCAAGTGAGACGGACAAAGATGAAGCCATATATAACCTCCATACATCCTTATTTTCTTTTCTATTACATATATACACCAGAGATATATTTATCGTTAGACTACTTTCCTCGTCGCTTTTACTCTGATACAATCAAAAGGTAAATTTCGGAATTCCCAACTTATCTTACACGTTATATATAGACCTACACTTGTGTTTGAAGTTTACACGGCATGTTAGGACATATATCAGGTTCATAGTTTTCACTTTATATTCAGTTTTCATTGAGAATTTTTTAAGTATAAAGATTGAAATCTGTATACACATAAGCCTGTCAGCCTTGGCTTTATTTGGAATAATGCATCCATGAATAGGTCTACTTATCATGAGCGATCGCATCGTAATTATTATCACGATAAAAGGCCAAGCAAATAATTCTCTTATATAATCCTTAGGCCTGCGTAATAAACATTTAAATAAAGCCGTGATTTTTAAATTTATCAGTTTTATATTAAACCTACACGGTGAACAGGATTAAGGAGACTTCCCGGTCTGTTGTTGTGTCGTCCTTGAACTATTGAAAATATTGAGTTCGTCACTACCCGTGTTCGGCGGGCAAACATGAGCGCAACAAATTATATACCTGGTGCGTCCCCTTGCGTGCATGTTTACAAAACCAGTCATACCTACATGCTCCAAGCCCATTAAATCTACAGAATACAACTCATCTCCCCTTGTATACCTTCCTTTCATTTTATATAGGAAGGGGGGAGCCGCATGAATAGACTTTCGGGTCCTTCCGCCCGCCTTTGTCACGCTTGACTGACGCCGTGTGCGGGAGGGGCGTCGCCCGTGACTTCACGGCGTGACGTCACGAGGTGAAGGGTCATTGAGAGATACATGTCAGTACGCGAGCGATGGGAGCGAGGGGAACTGGCTTGGCCTCCAGCTGAAGTGAACAGTTTGGTTATACACGTTAGTAGATAGTGGTGTGTTGTGGCCGGCCATCATGGGGAGTTATACTGTGTGTTTTGGTGCTAAACTATTACTTGTTGCTTTGTTTGTGTTTATAATTTGTATCGTGCCAAGCAGTGCTGCCGACAACAGTAACACCACTTCAGATCAAAATACACAAAGTGAGGAAGAACCCTTACAGCGGGGCATACAGTGGTTGTATGATCTGACCAATGGATTTATCAATAGAGTACAACCAACATCATCCAAAGAATTACTAGAGAAACTGCAGCTAGGTGAGTAATTGCTTTTGTGCTGTCGATCAATACCTTAAACAACCGCTGAAGGAAACATGGCGCACTTTGTCTAATGGCCCTCAGGGAAATATACATTGAATGTACAAAAAGGGGATGTCAATTTCAGGTCAACCGGTGCGCCGTAAAGACCCAAGTCCCCACACCTGAATGGGTTGGTTTGGAATGGAAGAGCGTTTCCCATGAAACTTCCGAAGTGAGTTATTCAGGGGCAGATGTTATTAATGTTCTTTTTATACACGTGTTGCCTGTCACATGGTGAGCTTTTATACCTGAATGGAGCACACTGAAATTTGAATTGTTTCTTCCTGGGAACTTGTGTGTCCAGGAGCCATGAAAGTGAATCTTTGATTAAATCGTAATGTTTTCTATTTGCATTTCAGATATTCTACATGACATCCTCAAAACAACTTCCCACTTAGGCCACAAGTTTGTGTTTAATTTTAGTATCATATTCTTTAATATATGACTCATTTTCTAAAGTAAGTATGTTATTTTGTGAAAACCTGAAATATAATTTTTTATTAACTCGAATTTTTTTTCAACAGTCTGTTGGACGTTACAAGCAAATAATAATTTTTTAAAAATAATGAAAAAAAATTGAAAATGGGAAGTACCATAGTCCATCCCACCAAGGGGTTCCCATCAGGTTTTGGCTATATAATTATAAAATGTGAACATTTCTGTACAGTAGGTTACAATGGCAGGACATTACGTGAATACCGGTAGTAAAGAATGAAACATTGGTTTAAAATTTATCAAAAATTTAATTTGCAATTTTCTTAATGTTTCCTAGTTACATGACTGACAATATTATGAGCCTGGCGTCTTTTAGCTGACTTTGTCTTATCATATTTAACATCTGTCAAAGGATGTCCTTGGCCCTGTCAGGCTGTCACTTCAGTTAACCTGTTTTACTCAGATATTTAATTTAATGTTTAACTCTAATTCTATGTAGGGTATGGTGGTGGGTTCCTATAAACAATTAACTACTGTCAGAGTAGCTATTTTATTTACTAATAGGTATTTTTCAAAATAATAAAATATTGGCAAAAACTGATGACCACCCCTAGTTGGACTCTTTTATATTTTTAGGACGTACAGGTCTTTCTGAACATTTACCAAATTCCACCTTTAAATGACAGAAACAGGAAAGAGGGTATTTTATATATATATATATATATATATATATATATATATATATATATATATATATATATATATATATATATAATATAATGGTTGGTATAAGGCTGTAGTTGTGCTAAGATTCAGAACAAGAAAGAGTGTGAAACTTAAATCTTTTTAGGATCTTAATTTTCTCTTAATTTAAACCAGTTACCAAAAGATTTTTAAGAGTCACCCTTTTTTTTACAGTTTTCCTGCAGATCAGACAGGCTTCTTGGAGAAAATAGTTGGGTTATCTGCGACTCTTCATCCATGCTGAAAACATGTCGGTTCAAAAAGCTTATTATAAGTCATTGGTCTTTTAATAAGTGGAAAATCAATGCTTTATTTGCTAGAAAATATATTATGTTGCAGAAGGGATACATAAAATGATCTGATAATATTTACTTAAAAGTACATAAAAGAATAAAAATTGATAACTTCTTTTTATGTATTGATTCCAGCATTATTAGGGAAGGACAGGTCTGTTCATTATAATAATGATAAGTATAAATATCATTTACTGTTCCTGTGTTAAGGAAATTTCATTTTGAATTGACAAATTATGATCCATCAGGTCCATAATGTGTCATTCATTTTCATTAACCACAATGACTGCTATTCAGTATTCATAAATTTATGAAAGATTACATTATAGTTCATACATGTGTGTGTATTTCATTGAAACTCTGTCATGAGGAATAAATTGGTCACAATGGAGATTGTTCATATATTCACAAAACCATGTAATTATAATTAATAGTTGTCCTACCAGTAAGTGCGTAATTGTGTATACCATGAATCAGGTTGTACAAGGAAGTAGGTATGACATGATTCAGTTTCCTACATGAACAGCACCTAATGATGTGGAACGTTTAAATTTTACTCAATTCATTATACATGACAGTGTCTTCACTGTCTTGTTTCCTCAGGGTATGTCATCAAAATTTTAATTCTGCTTCATCACTCTTAAAGCCTCATAACAGTACTTCATCATCAAGTCCTCATCTACTTTTTTTACTCTCCGTACATTATTAATGAACTCTATTACTCTAGGTGATTCTTTTTCAGATAATTTCTTGATATGCCTCTGTGATGGAAATATGAGCTTGTTTATCTACAAGCTATTGGTAAACACAGCAAAGTTGGGAAAGGAAAAACCATGGTACCTAAGGTGGTTGGTTGCATATGTGTGGAAGTTGAAAGGTCACTGGTGTGCATCATCAAATAATTGGTGTATAATGTTTGAATCAGCACAACCAGTTCTTCAGAAATATCACCTACCTTAATATTTTTTGTCCAAAGAGGCAAGAACACAACTTGTAATTAAAATGTGATAAATTACTGTCAGCTGCCCTCATTACTTGAAAATGTCACTTTTTGAAACTAGAAATCTGTATTCCAAGGAATGCAAGCCTCTTCTCTTTTGTATTCACTGTTTCAGCCCATATTACCACATTCATTAGTGATTGTACATTTGTGAATATTCCTTGATGACATTCATGAGGCCACACCATCATCATCATCTTGGATTGCTATTAGTATGGATTTCGGTTGAATTTAGGCCTGTCCACCATGGCACATCGGTTTCAAGCTTAATTTGAAGTACATGCGTGATTGGCTGAACCATTGTTTCGTCAGCAGTGTAACCATCTGAAGACTCCAGTAGTGGACAAATCAACCTATCAGAAAGCGCATCCTCGGTTGCTATGCCATGGCTGTCTGACCCAACTACGGGGGCTTCTTGCCTGCCTATCTCATATATTAGGCAAATAAAAAAGAGTTAGACCATATAGTGTGGAAAATGCTAGAAAATGTCAGATAAGTAATAGTTATAAGGAAATGATCCTGAAAAGTAACAAATATAACCAAAATCTACACTAATAGCAATTCAAGCTCCTGTGGTGAGGCTCTATTCACAGGAAATTCTAATTAAACCTTCATTGGCCCACTCCTGTAATATCCTGAAAATTTCATGAGAATCTGTTCATGATTGCATCAGTAATGTTATGAACAAACACACACACAAGCAGGGATGAAGACATATCCTCCTGGCGTAGGGAAGTGAATACATGTACCAGAGGCTCACAAAGAGCTGAGGTTTTGTTGCTGGCATTGTCTCATATGAGCCTTGCTGCCATTTGGGAGGTGTGACAATACAGGCATGGCCTGTTGTAATATCGGAATAAGGCTGGTGCACAGTATATAAACATAGATAAGTAACAGCTGGCCAGGTGTTAATCCAGGGATGTGCTTATTGTGCTGGCAAGGATGTAAAAGTCGGGCTTAATTATTCAGCAGAAGGCTTGCAGAACAGTTATTCATTTTTCTTTTGGTTTATTTACAGTACCACACAAAAATCCATGTCATAATACAATATTGGGAAGTCTCAGGTTACTTGATATGTTGTGGCAAGTTGTTTTGTCAGCCTGATGAAATTCACCATTATATATACATTGATTGTTATGGTAGCCAAATTAATATGTACTTTCGGTCACCATTTCTTATGGTGCAAGTTATTCCAGACTTCTATTAATAAGTGAAAAATATTGTTTTATACATATAGATTTTTTTAATTATGTTTACAATAATAACATTAACATCATAGGCAAGTTAATGAGACTGCATGAAAATTTTACTTGATGTCCTGGCTTATAGAAAACATTATTTACTGGAAAACTTGGAATATTTTGCTAAAAAAAAACACTTTGGAAACTTGGCTTAAAGCTAAAAATTCCATTTTAAAACAATTCTCTATGATGGAAATTCTTTTAATTTATATGTTAAAGTGTAGAATTCCAGCCGTATAATGACTGCATCTACATACCATGTCATGATACAACTTTAGTCAAGTAATTTTCTCAAATTGTCTATACCATAAATTTTTTGTGTATTGATATTATAAAGTTACCATTATCTGTAAATCCCATGTTAGATGCAGTGTCATCTTGGGGGGGGGGGGGGGGTGTAAATCATGATTTACATGAGACATGACATGAGTCAAGGACCAAAATGGTGGTTATCGTGGCTGGGTGGTCATGACAGTGGGGTAGAGGCAGTTAACCTGTTATGTATGGTATCATCACTAAATCATAGTGACCTTCCATATCCATAAGAGATATGATATGTATTTTAATGTGATAACCCTGGCACTGCTAATATTTCAGCACAGTAAATTGTCGTAAAATGTGGATTAAAGTAGATTATACAAACTCACATTCATGAGGCATAGTATCACAAGGTGTGGAGGATATTTTGTACTAGGAAGTGTTATTTAGGAAACTTAAGGGTTGATATTGCACCCTATAACCCTGGCTCAAATATTGACTCACATGTATTTATCATGTTTGGTGAAAATCTTTACTTAACAAATGGTTGGAAAAACTATTTCAAACATATGGGGTACATTTGCAAATACTGTGATATATTATGTGAGTGTTGGTGTCATATTTTATTGTTTGCCATGTAAACATGAGAGGGCAGTAACCTTGAGGTTTTTTTCACCTGTTAAGGTTGTAACTTAAAAGCAAGCAAAGTCTTTAGTCAGCCTGTCATATGTCACCTTTGACCTCTTTCTAAATATTCCCATAAACTTGATATGAAGCAGACACAAGTTCCTTTCACTCGAGCATTATTATTTCAGCAATATTATCAAATGTCATCCTTCCATCCACATGTATATAATTGATAAAAAACAATGTAATTTTGGCTTATTAGTTGTGCGTACACACAAGAACTTAATGAAAATCCATCAATACTTCAGATTTCTAATGCAAAGATAGGGACACATAAAAAAATATGGCCATACATGGTGAGGTACAAGAATATAAGTACAACTATATCTAAAATAAAGAACCTGGAAATTCTATGTGTCATTCTCTTTAGAGCTGATCAGTGGCCACTGGCCAGACTACTAGGTAATATCCCTATCAAGGTAATCACACCATGATCAATATCTACTGAACAATTCTCATGTACAGTACCAGTACACTGACTTTGCTAACCATTATTGCCTTAAGGGAAGTTGTACTCCAAGGCCTGCACAGGGCGCATCAGGTTTTATGTACCATGGTAACTTGTCATTAGGGTGCAAATCAATTTAAAATTGCTGTGACCTAGTGTCCGTAGTAATACTAATGAGGCTGTAGCCTCTGGCAGGAGAGTATGTGGTCATCCCTGATCATGTGTGTGTTTTTGTGTTGTTCACAACATATCTCAAGCAATCCTGAACAGAATCTCATGAAATTTTCAGGGCATTTTGGGAAAAAACCTATGAAGAATCGTTAGATTTTGGTGTGGATCCAGCATATGTTCAGGATTCAGGAATGTCATCAAGAAATATTCACAAATGTACAATCACTTGTGTCACTTATGAACCTGGCAAAATGGACCTAATAAGTGAATGAAGAATAGGGATCTAGCCACCACAAGGGGGAGGCTTGCATTCTATTGTGAAAGCTTTTGAAGAACCTTTTAAAAATTGGACAGAATTTAGTGCATCCACTATCACAAAGTACGGGTATATCATATGAGATCAAAATTAAAAGGGTTGTGCCGTCTTTCCTCCGATATCTGCATGGTTGCAGTATAATTCAATTTCACATAAAATTAATGTTTAAGAAACACCTCCCAATGCCACAGTAATTACACTGTTAATAAGGCTCATTGATAACTGAAAGGTCATTGAGGGTAAATCTTAATCATGGTCAATTCAGTTGTTTTTGCAGCTGAATTGGACCAGTTGACTGGCATGCTTTGAAGAATTTAGTTCAAAGCATAATTAATTCTTTCACCCTTGATCAATCTAATTATGATAATTGTATTTGTCTGAATCAACTACTAATTGGATTTCAATGTCGTCCGTTTTCTGCTGATGATTGTTTAAGGAAATTATACTTGTGGTTATATGTGGTTACATATTTTATAAGAATAAAAATTTGATTAAAAGAGGTTTGTTAAATTGAGATCCCATGCTTGTAAAACACAATCCTTTATTACTATAAAACTAACTATTTCAGCTCAACACATTGGAGTAAACAGAATTGTAGGATTTCATTTATCAATTTTGGCAATCTGTTAATTTAATTCCAAGCCTTGCACAGATAAAAAATTTAAAATTATGTGATTGAATGAAAAAAATATATAATAATTAGCTCAGCTGACTGTAAGTCATCTGTGCTATAGCGATCACTCTTTGTCCATCCGGCTATCCATCCGTCTGTCCGCTAACAAAGCACAAATTGTAACCACTGGACCTGGAATCTTCTAACTTTATATCCAGAGAGGTCCATGAAAAATCTCCTTGGAAACCTGGAATTAGGTCTCTGTTACCCATATTCTTCAAGCTATGGAGCTCCGAAGTACCCACTCCCCCCAGAATAATGAAAAATTTGATACAAAAGCTCAAGTATCTGAACAACTAATGCATTGATCACCATGGTTCTTTGCAAGGATATTGATAATGGGGTGTTACATCAGTTTTTGCAGAATGGTGGCGCCACCTGTATTTTTTCATGATTTTTTTTCTCTATCTTTGAGACCATAAAAGATGCTGTCATCTGTTAACTAGACCTAGAACCTTCTTTCCTGACAAGCAGGGAGGCCCATGAAAAGTCTCCTTGGAAACCTGAAATTAGGTCTCTGTCACCCATATTGTCTGAGCTATGGGGCTCAGGAGTACCCCCCAGAATAACTGAAATTTTGATACAAAAGCTCTGGTATCTGAACAACTAGTGCATTGATCGGCATTATTCTTTGCATGTATGTGCATCATGGAGTGTTTCATCAGTTCCTGCAGACTGGTGGTGCCACCTGGACTTCTTTGAATTTTACACATTTTTATCTTTATTTTTGAGACCTTCAAAGATGTGGTTGTCATCCTGGGAGGTCCATAAAAAACTCCATGGAAACCTGAAATAAGGTCTCTGTTACCCATATCCTCCCAGCTATGGGGCTTAGAAGTACCTCCCGGAATAACTAAAAATTTGATACAACAGCTCCAGTATCTGAACAACTATTGCATTGATCACCCTGATTCTTTGCATGCATATTCATCATGGAGTACATGTTTCATCAGTTGTTGAGGACTGGTGGCACCACCAAAATTAAAAAAAAATTTTAACACATTTTTTTTCTCTATTAATGAGACCTTCAAAGATGCAGTCATCCCTTAACAGGGCTCAAATTGTAACCATTGTTCCTAGAATCTTCAAACTACATCCAGGGAGATCTGTGAAAAGTCTCCTTGGAAACATAAATTAAGGTCTCTGTTATCCATATTTTCTGAGCTATGGGGCTTATAAACACCCCTCAGAATAATTGAAAATTTGATACCAAAGTAGGGCACAAATCATAACCATGGGGCCCAGAATCTTCTAACTTGACATCCTGAGAGTTCCTCAAAAGTTCTCCCCAGAAACCTGAAATTGGGTCACAGTGACCTGTATTCTCAGAATTTTGGGGTATGTTTGAGCACCCTAGAAACAATGCAAAATACACACAAATTGCCAGACTCCTTATGAAAGGCTGGTTGGATTGTCATCAAATTTGTTGGCTTATGGGTCTTGATGAAATTAAGCTAATATACATGAACAGTGATGCCACCTATCTTAATTAGTTGTCTGTGCAAGGACATATTATCAACATGTCAGTCGGCTGAGCGTCATGACCCATGGGTCACTTTTTTTGAAATTATGGCCAGTGAAATGTCTAATTTATGGCAAAAATTTTAGAAAAATAATAACATCATTGTTTATTTATGTACTGTGACATCAGCATTATTTAGGCCCATATAACTGTAACCACATCAGTCATACAAGCCCAGTATTTCACATGAGATGACGGAGTACTTGGCATTGCATAGCTGATGTCTTGCCATTACTTATACATAGAGGTACATTGTTCAAACAGCTGTGTTTTAACAAAAAAACCTCACGATTATATATTTGTTTTGTTGCTGAAGATGATTCAAACCAGCAGATTCTAAATGTTGTTTTGATTTCAATAAGGTACAACTCAGTTGAATGGAAAGTTCCCAAAGCAGGTCACATGATGAGAATTCAAATTTGGTCACATGACTGACAAATATTCTGCATATTCTTGACAAAATTTGAAGTTTTTGTATATCACCCGTAAATCAAAGATAGCATTACTAAATTATATCAAATCTTTCAAATAATTGATCTGCATATAATTTTTGCTCGTTCTATATTCCCTTGGGTTCCCGTCCAATTGATACGATTTTGTGTATATTTTATTTAATATGATCAATTAATGATGAAATTGGGGGAAAATGGAAGGCTTGTGAAACGAAGTAAAAGTGAAAATGGTGAAATTTAAACCCTTTGATTGTGACATGAACTACATAAACCTGCTTGGTAATAATTATGACAAATTTAAATAAATTATTAATTAACCATGCTTTCAGTTAGATTAAATGTGGGCTTCAGTTAAGTTGAATATGACATTCCACAAGATTAAACTGGTATGATAACTTCAATATTGCACACATATATCAGATCTTGTTAAATATAGAACTTATTAATAGCACAATGTTATTTTTAACGTTACTGTATAAAGAATATTAACTGTAGTAATGTTTCAGTATGTTTTATACTGGTATTCATAATTTCCAGTTGGGTGTGTGTCTAAGATAAAATTTCCCAAATGATTACTGGGTGTATCATGAATTAACCACACTTAAGGATGTTATATTTAAAAAAAAATGAATGCCCTGTGTCACCTCAGACAAGGCCACAATAAAAGCACATGCTCCATTCCAGTCATTTTATTTGAATGAAAATGTGATATTCTTGTGTAGTATAGTATATATTGTGAATACCACAGGGTATACATGCTATCTCTGAGTCTAATGATGGTTTCAGTAACCATGTGGGTGTCTTCAGTGTGTTTGATAAAGTTTGTCCCTTTCAGTAACAAAAACACCATCAAGTGTTGAAGCCATGGACTTTTTATCTTGTTCATGCCTTGGTGTATGTGGTTGATTATGATAACGTGTAGAACCAAGAAATAGACTTGTGCCTGTTCACCTCAGGGACAGCTTTGATGGCTTGAAGATATTATTTACCTGATAAAACTCATGATGGTTAAGTGGCAAAATATCTCGAAACAGAGGTGATGTCTTAGATTAAATCTTTTCGAGTCAAATAAAGCAAGGTTATAATAATAATGATATATTCATGTATCCAACTTTTACCACCCATCAGTTAGACAACTTCATTACCATCATGGTAATAAAAATAAGATGAAATTTAGGATTCAGATTTTGTGGGGGTTGGGGATGGACAGCTCCATTTGACCAGGGTACAGGACGGGATTTTGACCAGGGGTCTGGAGGAGGAATGGAGTATACACCTAACAGTGATTAAAATTAATATTTAATTTATATTTAGAAAAAAAATGACCTTGATTTATATGCAGATTATTGTTTTCAGCTGAGCACCATGACCTATGTGTCACTTGGTCTTTTACCTATTTTGCTTTGGTAATACCCATCCCTTCTACTCGTAAACCTTGACTTTTAATTCCACTCGATCAGCATGGACTGAAAGGCAGAATGCAGATGTTAAGGGTTTGAAATTTGTTTTCAAAGTTACCGACCAGCAGGGCCTTGGGCTCATTGGTGTCACATTAAAATTTCAGACCCTGGATGTCATCAGACATTTCACTCTCACCCTGTAAACTGCAGTAAGTGACCTGATGATCATGAACCTCTGCCTGGGGGACATATTTCAGCATCCCCTGAGGATGTAAACGGGATGTTAGTAGTCATGTTCAGACTGTGGTTCAGCATCCAGCATGGTGGCTGCTTCTTACAGCTGTTCAGGATGGGTGTAGTTGCTTTCTTAATGACAGCTAGTGGTCAGACAGAGTGGTGGTGCCTGTTGCCTGTCCATGCAGATTTATCAACAACAATCACATACTGTACTGACAGAAATACAAGGTCAATGACCTTCAACCTTGTCCACTATATAAAGTTACCTAGGCTAGTCATTCACATGTATTCCAAAGGAGAAATGTTTAAATGAAAATTAAATTTTATTTCATGTTGTTTAAAAGTCACTCATATATTTGTCTGTCAAGTGAGTAAAAATGAGAAAAAATTTGATTGGTATGGTCTGGTTTGGTCAGTAACTATCACTTAAAAGATCTAAAAAGAATTTTTTTCTTTCAAGGTTAGGGCAGTATGATTTGTAATTTATTTTCTTATTTAAATTTAATAAAAATTTTATATTTTGAAAATAAGCAATTTGATGCATTATGTTTTATCATGAAGTCTACTTAAATTCAGGTTTGATTAGCTTTAATTAGGCCAATTATCATAAGTCAGGAAAACATCAGTCATTTAGTCAGAATAAACATTGGTGACAACATGCAGCTTGGCAGAAAATGAAAATTGGCCATACAGCTCTGCAGTTCACTGCTGTGACACAACCAGAAGGGTACCCTGGTACAGCGTCTTATCATGTATGAACCACAGAAGTACTGACTTTTGTCAATTCAAGAGCACCAAGCTGGATTTAGTGTTTTTCTCTACTTGTGCTGTATGAAAACTGCCTCACACTCTGGCCTTTTATCAAATAATCACTTTCATTGTGTGGTGTATCTTATGTTACATAATCTCTATCACTTTCGTTTTTCAAGAAGTAGAGGATGATGCTCAAACTGAGGATGGCTGAATCCCTACAATTTGCTCCCACAGCCATGTACTAGTAAAAGTTAATAGATTTAAAGTAAAGAAGCTTATGTGAAAGAAAGGAGAAAAAAAGGTTTTGAGAGACATGAGAGATAGGACATAGATTAAAGGGGCCTATTCCAATAAATGACACAGATCTTTTTAAGTTTTCATAAAAATAGACCAGAAAACACTGACCCCACAGTACACAGACTGTTTGTTTTGTTAATATTCACCTGTTTTCCTTGAAATGTAAAAAAAAATTTTAAAGTTTAACAGTTGAGACATTAGTGCAGTGCAGCTCTCCTACACTGCCTATAAGAAAGAGGTTCATTTTGAGTATTACCTCTGGTAGAAAGGTGTCTTGGAGTATGTACCGTAACTGCTTTCTTGCTGTATCCTTCACACTGCTGAAAACATGTCAAAGTGACTCAGTATGAATGATCTATTAGCAAGTTCCTGAAAGTGATGTGGCATGATTTAAGTTACAGTAGTCTGTTTATCATTAGTGTAACCCTCAGATTTATTCCAATATCTGTGTGTGGTCTTAATCAACATAAACCTCTGAATCTGGCCTACTTTAGGGAAGTTAACGTGCATTTAGTCTTTGAGCACTGGACATATTTTTGGCAGCATGCTGGAGCAGCCAGCAGTGACTCCCAAAAACCGTCTACAGGCTGTGACAGCCTGTGATCAGCTACTGATAAACATGACAGTGTAAGTGAAGTGGTCTACACTCATGGAGATCATACACCCTGTCACAACACCCATTTCAAAGATACATATGAAGGGGAGGTTTCATTCTGTATTGTTTTCTGTGTCATAAGAGGGGAATTAAAAAGGAATGGGAACTAGGGCAGGGTCTGGTGTGCTTTGTCAGACAATGTGTTGATTATCTGATGGGGTTATGGGATGTCAGCGTGATATGTCTGGACATTCATGATATATATTGTATATATATCTTGTCTGTGTTTATTTCTTCATTATGCTCTAGGTTTAGACATGTAACCCACAGCTGTAATACAGGGTCAGACTTTCATACAAAGGGCCAGGGAACCTATATACCTGTTAAAATTACCAGGGTTACTGTGGCCAGGGTACCTGTATACCTGTTCTTAAAATTACTAGGGTTACTGTGGTTTGCTACATATTCACGAAGTTAAAATTTCACAATTTTCATTTTTTTATTGGAATTAACCCCCAGGATCTTGCCATACAATATAATCTACACAGAGAATATCCACTATTTTATGAATAAATTATAATCATATAATATGTGCAAACATTTGTAAAGATAGGATTAGAACCTAAGTGAACATCAAATTAGGCGAAATTACTGCCCATTTTCTCAGATAATTTCATAGATTTGACATAATTTATAATAAAAATCTTTTTCCTTTTTGAAAAGGAGCCTTTTTCTTCATGAAGGGTTTACTTTTATGATAATTCCTTTTATGGGAAAATCATGAAAATCAGAACCCTCACAAGCAAAAAGGCAGTCAAAGTATGCATTTCTGCAGAAGATAAAATTATTGTTTTGTACTAATAGTTTACTTGTTTCATGATATTATTAAATAAATACTAAGCTTTTCTTTGATTCATTATTTTAGTGGTGATACACAAAGAAAACCAGTCATTTTATGGGAATAGTTGTAATATAAGTCATGCTTGGTGCTTATGCAATAAATTATTTGTGACCTGAGTCCAAAGATAAAACGTTGTGGTGGAAAGAGGGGCAATTACTCACAGGGTGAAAATGAGATCATATACCTGTTTTACCCTAAGCATCCCATAATCTGTATGATATTATTATTTTTACATTTCCTTGCATACCAGTATAATAGGTTGACTAAATTCCAGAAAATTACAATATATTTCTGTTTTATAGCTGTGTATAACACTTTTTCATGTGTTAAAGAGTAAAACATCTTTGAAAATATTCTTGTAAAGGTTGTCTTGTTTTAAGAACAAACATTGAAGTATTTGTACCCAAAACTTCAACATGCAACCTGTGACCTCCAGGTTTTAGTGTATGCCCAAAATGGCAGCCCCTATGAGTAGTTAAGAGAAACTTGGACAGTAAACCTGTCAAGGTTTGATAAGGGTGTGGGGATGAGACACAGTACTCTTGAGGACAGGGTCTAGGGGAGAATCTATCAGAGAATGTGGTGGCAAGGGAACGTGTATCGGTCAAGTTTAGAGAGGAATAATGCTCTCTTTGGACCCCGTCCAAACCCTTAAATTATAGCAGCTAGGATATACTTTGAACATTGCATACTGTGGTTGCCTACTTGTTTGTGATGGTTTATTATTTGAGATTTCATTAATAGATAATTATAGTTAAAATTAGATATCCCCAAGTATAAGAAGAACAATCATAGGAAGCAGTTGAAGGGAAACAGATTGTTGTTATACATAATGATAGATCTCATAAGTTATATACTCATAAATCAGAGATTTCTGTTATTAATGATAGCAGATCTTTCACATTATCTGGTAATAGTCAACATTTCTACTTGTTCAGGGTATATATTATTCAGTATAACTAAATTATTAAACAATGGCTGTGTGTAGGTCTAGCGTATATTGTAGAAATAGTTAAATTATATAGTGCAATCATGAAAATGGAACCCACTGGAAACTGAAAATTTATAATTGAAACCTCACAAATCTTAAGCCCACCACGGTACATGTTACATGAATATTTTTACTCAGACAATGCTTTGAATAGCAGGGTTAATCAGTTAACTGTTCTTGTGTGTATCACCATAGGGGAGGTGTGACAGAGCCAAGAACTTTTTAACCAAGGAGATTAAGTATTGCAAGTTAGAAATTATGCAAGAATCTATGAGATCATGATCCTGGGAAGAACTGCTTTTAGAAAGGAAATTTAGGTGCAAATCCAGATAAAGGGGTAGATCAAGAAGTTTTGTTTTGCCTTGGTAGAGGTCAGTGCTCCAATGAGTGTAAGTCTGCTATTGAAAGCAGAGCCCAGGGACACATCTGAATATGAACAAAGGAATGAAATTGCCATTCAGCTCTGATCAACAAAATAAATCCTTTTCCAACCATTCTAAACCATATATTATTCATTGAAATCTGACTGATGAGCAAATTGTTATAACTTCATCAAATGTGAATATTATGGTAACAGATAATTTGCATCATTTGAAATGATGTTGGGGAAAGAGTTGTAGGAGATGCTTGAACATATGTTACTTGCTGTCCTTGACCTATGGAATGTATGCAAATTAGACAAAAAGTTATGTTTTTTTTTTGGTAAGTTTAAATCTGCTATTTCCTGTTGATTGTCATCTCTTTGCATCATTGCCTTTGTGGTCCACATGTAGTGGCACCATCATTAAAATCATCAGATACTAACACAGACACCAGGCCTTCTCTTTTTCTTCCAAACTTGAGCCTGAGAGAGTAACTGATGTGTATGAAATGACAAACCTGATTCAGCATTTCTTCAACTGTATGATGATTGTTATCAAGCTGCTTGTAAAGAAAAAACAAAAAGGAATGTAACTTTATGCCCAGTGACAAAACAGTTAATTAACAGAACCACTCAAAGTCTAATTAATCAAATAAAAGTGTGATTCTATCTTGACATGGATACTAAAACATTTCAAACATAACATGTAGAAGGTCTCAAATGTTTAGCAAATTTTACATCACAGCCTGTCATTGGACATTCAAGCAAACTAATTTATATCAAAGAATTCTTGTGACAGCTGCCCTGCACAATAGGTTCTCTGGGCTTTTTTGTTGCATTCCTTGTATAGGAAATCTTTATGTAGGAATGACGGTGACTTTTGTCCTTGTTTTTGCAACTGAATTATTTATACACCTAACGATCCTAACTGATTTGAATATCCCCTGTCGGAGTGAAAGTTTTTACATTAATTCAGGAAGTGATGTGATAAGTAGGTTCATTTATCAATAACCTCTTTAATACGGCTGCTGACACCTTTTTTTAACATTTGAGGCATTTCTTTGGTAAGTTGGTGTATAAGTCCATAACCTCTATAATATAGACGCCTCTCTTTAACTCTTGTCAGTACTCTCTGCCACCTCTCTGTTACAAACAGGTCCAGGCTGTCTATAATTTGGAGGTTCTACTGCATATTCATTGTATTTGTGAGATTCTAAATATGTACCTTTCAAAGGCAAATTTCAGTCTTAGTTTTATCTAGATATATATGAATAAGATAAGGTGATGCTTTGTACCTTCTGGTCAGTGAAGGTCAGGGATTAAGGTTTAGATTAAATGATATCAATTATTTTTATTGCAGATACAAATATTTTTTATTTCACTAATTTTAATAAAGTGGGGCTGACAAAAACAAAATCGCTTTGCCATTGCATGACCACTATGGAACAGGGAAACTTTTTGAGTGATCTTTGTATACATGATTGGTGAATTTACCCAGAGAACGTTCTTTACCAGAGAATGTGAACAAATGAGATCCCTGCAGACATAAATTTACCATCGTGACTGTGCACGAATCCCTGTCACGAACTTGTGTGTGTACAAATGTACTTGTCCACAGTACTTGCGATGGGAATGAGCCTGAGCACATAATGGTATTTGAACTGCTGCTCAGTGATCCGGAGAGTTACATGACAATTTAGTCATTACCTAAGGTTTAATATGCAAGGGGGTTCAGCTGTTGTTAGCACATCATGACAAAGTCTACTTCTGAGCGATTCATGTGTGATGCTTACCTGCATGATGACATACTCTAACTTACAAAGGAGTCATTTTAGGTTTTTATCTAAACATGAATACTTGCAATTTTAAAGGAGCCATTTAAAAATTTCTTTTCATCAAACTGCCAATATTTAAAATTGTTTCATTTTCTATGCGCCATATGTTCATGTTCAAAACATTTACTGACAAACCCAACTTTTGCCTATCTTTTTGTTCCTTTATAAATATGAATGACCAAGGGAATACCATGAAGCAGTATCATTTATAGAATGATTTACTTATGTATTTAGGACCAGACATAATGACTACAATAAAGTAAAAAATGGTTTTAGGTCAAGTGAAAGTCAATTCCTACTTGTCCGACTAAATCTTAATCATAGTTAATGATTTTCATCCACTGAGAAATGAATTAAACCAAAAAGCTTAAATTTATCTTAAATTACCTGTCTTTGTTTGTCAAATATTAAAATAAATACATAACTGAAAAACAAACATTAATTGTCATACATGCAATGAAACATGCAAAACAATGTGGGACAAGTGAAAGCTTGATGTTACTTGGCTGATTTGGCTACAACAATGTAGAGCCCTGGTGTATGCTCTGTTTGTGGCTCTTCCTTGTGGTGTATTGGTAACCACTCCAAATAAAATAGGGGCCAGGGAGGGCAGTTACACAGTGGCTTATTTGTACAGAAAGCTGTAAGACCAAAGGTAACCCATAGGTGTTGTGTGGGTGTGACAGGGACACCTACAGGACTCTGAGCCTTCTGAAGACTTCACACCTGAATGATGCTGAACTAAAATGAGTGGGAGGACGCTTCCTCATAATGACTCAATCAAATTCTTATCACATGCAGTCATGCAAAAGTTGAATATAAATTAATTTTTGACAACTACATGCTTGAAAATTGAATTCATAAAATAATCAAACTCTGTTTTGGAAGATACATTTTAAAAAAAGCATCCATTATAGGGATGAAAACCTTGCACAGAGGTAACTAGTTTCCAAGTTGGTACCTTGGAATGTTAATTAACCTGTGTTATTTCTGTGAACTTTTTAATTGAAAATATGTTGAAGACAACCTTGGACATGGTGATATTGCTGCACTGGACTATAAACACAACAGACAGCAACCATGCACCCCTATCGAATGCATGTTGTTCACTGTTAACTGATGCCTTTCAGGGAAATGGCACATTAGCCTCTGTGACATCATGACTCACACTTCAAAGATGGTCATATTGTCAAATGCTATGTTCTTGTGTAAAAAAATATGCTATAAAACCCATAGAACACACACTCTGTGGCTATTTACAATTGAATTTACACCAAAATTCAGTTACATGGAGATTGTTATAATACTAATCTATATATAATTAATTTCAATAACATCCGTGATATCTTTCTTCAGATATCTTTAGGACACCCACACACACAGAATCAAGTAAAAACCATAATATTAATTCACAGAGGGTTAATCATATTTCTCTTATACTATTATACCTCCTACTTTATGTCTGTCACCGTGTTAAAAACATTTGTAATGGGTCAGTTGTGTCAATGATAAATTTGATAAACAGTTTTCTGTTTCAAATTGTTTGATATTAGAGGATTATTAGGGTTTATATAATGTTATAGTTTGGTGCTCTGGTTGTGCATAAACATTTGACAAAACAAGACAGATTAAAATTGGCAGTACATAGACCTTTCTCATGAAAACGACAGCTGTGACAACTGGAAGAAATTTGAGTCTTTTGCAGTTTTTTTTCAAGGCCAGCTAGTTCAAGTTGCCTCAAGTCTGAGGGGGTACCAACGTGGGTGTTTATCTTACACATGAAGGACTGAAAGTGGTACTTTAACTTTTTAGCTCAGAATACTTAAATTGACTTTTGAGCTGCAACAGTTTCCCACATTCCACAATCCAGTTATTTAGGTACTCAAGTGCAAGTTGGAGGTCTTTCCTATCCCTGGCAAGAATTACCATATATGAAAACCCAAGTACATCTAGAGCCTATTTGTGTGTAAAGCATGTTTCATGTTGCATGTTTTAATAATTTCATACTAACTGTTTGGGAAGTACTAAGGTTCAAAGGGGGGGGGGGAACAATGAACTATTATTACAAGTCTTGAAATTATTTTTTACAAAGCTACAAATATTGTAAAATATATTCATTTTAGTTATTCTGTAAAATTATAAGTAAATTACCTGTTACTGTTTTTTTTTACTTGTAATAAAGGTTCTCTTTTTAAAGAATGTTTTGTGACCCTTTTCATGGGTCAGCCCTCTGAGCATCCCCCCCCCTTAAAGGTATCTTGGATCTAGACCTACTATATCATTCAACTCATTCACACTAAATTTTCATCCAGGATATAACTTAGAATATTCTCATAATCTGTGGGAGGAATGATAAATCACCTTTTCTAGCTAGTAAAGACGTTCCTGTAACAAGTCCTACATGTTCATATTTTATTCCCACTTGCCTTTGTATAATAAAATTTCCCATTGACCCTGGGAAGATTCCAAAAGTTCTATTCTTCTTCCTATGTACAAATCCATATGTCACCACATCTGTCAATAAAATCAGCACAAATCTGTACATCATGCCTGTTTAACTTTAGTATCAGTAATTACCTGAGGAGGTAGTTGATGTTCAGCTGAAATAGATATTTTGGTTAATGCTATAATCTCTTAACCACTCAATTTTTTTCATGAAATTTGATCCTTGAATTTATTCTTCCAAAATCTAGGATGAGTTTGAAAACTGGTGACCTTGAACTTCATCTTTAAGGTCAGATCAGTCAAAATAGAATTTTTGTGTTAACTCTATTAATATTGAACTGCCCAATTTTTTTGTGAAATTTGATACGTGAATTTTTTCTGATAAAATTTTAGAAGAGTCTGAAAACAGATGAACTTTGCATGTCAAATCATTAGAAATCTTGGATTTTTGCAAACAGCATAACATTTGAATACTGCATATTTTTTAGCGAACCTGTGAGCTTATGCGATGGTGCGTAGTGCGTCGTCTGTACTAGCATCACCAAATTTGTTGCAAATAATCAATCATCGAAAAAACTATATCGGACTTTGTTTATTTTTTTCTAACTGCATTTTCTTAGATTTTATAGGGAAAAAGCTAAAAAAGCTTTAAAAATCTTATTCTCCGAAACTGTCCAGCCACATTGTCCAATTTTCACAGAAATGATCCCTGGAACAATCTTTCTCAAGTTTGTCAGAATGGTTCCAGTTCGGAGATTTTTGGCCGAGTTGCAGGAGGTTGAACTTTGTTAACTGTGCAAAAAAGCATATTAAAATTTAAATCTCAGAAACGGCTGGAGCTATCATCACCAAATTTTATGCCAATGTTGGACACATAGATCATATCTGAAATTGAGGTATTGGTGGCGCCACCTGCATCGGCCTTTTTTGTACAGGGTCATCAGTGCCTGTATCACACTGAGGGCTACAAAAAACTTCTTCTCTGAAACTATATGGCCTAAATGTTTAATATCGCACAAATGATCCTAGGGTAGTGCTTTCTGAAATTTGTTCAAATGGTCTCTTTTCAGTGACTTATGGCTAAGTTATGGGAAGCTGAAGTTAGTCATATGCCATCCCATTTTAGTTCAGTGGCTACAAAGATCTTCTTCTCAAAAACCACTGGGCCAAATTCTTAATTAATTATCCTCAGATGTTGATATTCAAGTTTGTTCAAATGGTTTTGGTTCAGTGCTTTTTGGCTGAGTTACGGGAAGCTGAACTTAGCCAGTTTGCAGTAATTTCCTATATGAGTTATAAACCAGCGAAACGTTTTTCGACTGATGCCACTGAAGCCAGTTTGTTAAATATTTTACAAGAATAATCCCTACAATAATTCTTATAATAATTGTCATTAATGGTTCCACATGAATGATTTTTGGCTGAATTATGGAGATTGAATTGAGTCATTTTACAATATATGTTAGCTGTGTGATGCTGTTTCATCTAGCCTGGCACCAGTTTATCAGCATCTATTACATCATGCCACTAGACATTTAGATTTGAGGTTATCTTTGGTTAATATTGACAAAAAAGTTTTTTTAAAAGCTTTTAAAAAATCATCATACAAGGCAATGTTACAATCATGGATATTCTGCTCTCTGTGGCTATATAAAGACAACTGTAAGTAGATTATAAATTCTTGGTATCCCTACTCAACTTAATTCAAGAATTTGCCATAAGTGAGAATTATCTGTATTTTAATTTTGCATTCAGTATGCATCCATAATAATTTTACATATATTCCTGATTTTTTTTTTATAAAAAGTCAGCTGAAAAGCATTTTGTATTGGGAAAGTAAATTTCAAAGTTATTTCAAGTAGGGACCACTTTTGTGTACAAATGGCAGCACTTGGTTTGACCTTGGCAGATTGCCAGTGCCTGGATTTTGGCCATTAGCCAAGATGATGTCAGCTCTATAAATAGTTTTGGCACAATGCCAGGATTGGAAGAAGTGCAGCCAGGTATAGGTCAAAGAGTTCACTCAGTGCAGTAGCTGCATTCTATTTATAGCTTTAGCAGACTGCTCACTGCATCATATTTGGCACCAAAAGTCAGTCTGAATCTATTTATAGCTTTGGCAGACTGCCAACTGTGTCAGATAATGCAACAGGTCAAGAGTTCACTCAGTGCAGCCAGGTGCAGGTCAAGAGTTCACTCAGTGCAGTAGCTTGAGGGAGCAATTTGTCACAGGTCACTCGGGGGGGGGGGGGGGGGGCAAATTCCTTACTCACCTAAGCCTTGTCAGCCCAGTGCATCAAACTCTGGATAAGTTTGATGTATTGGACTGAGGAATTTGATACATCAGTCTAAAATTGGGCATGTTTATACATATAAGGTAGCCTTATAGTGTACAAGACTGGTGGCGCCACCTACAATAATTTTTGCACAGTGTATGTCCCTGCTTATTTCACAGGAGGGGTTTGACATATCAGTCTGACATTGGGCATATGTATAAATCTCTTGGTTGTATATAAAATTGGTGCCGCCAGCTACAACTAATGTATCTGCCAAAACAGAGTTTTGCGGATACTATGTTTTCAGTCAGACGCCGACACTGCCGCCATCACCGCATAAGTTTCCAGAGAACTCCTCCATAACCACTGGGCAGAATTTTTTAAAATTTTGAATTATGGTTGGTCACATGTGAACTGCTGCTCCCTCATTTTTGGATGACCTCTGACCTTTCCTCTCTGACCAGCGTCCATTTGTGAGTCTGTTTCCACACATAAACCCACATATCTCAGGAACCGTTTGATCGATAAGGCTAAAGGTTTTGCACAAATTTAGCCCTTGGAAAGCTTTATAACATACACTAAAATTGGTGGCGCCACTTGCAACCATTTTTGCACAGCGTTTATCTGTTCATCTGCCTTGGGATAATATCGCTCATATCTCAGCAGTGGTTTGACTTTTCCACCTGAAATTTTGCAGGTTTATACATCCTGGACAGCTTTCTTGATTTATGACAGGTGGCGCCACCTACATTCAGGTTTACTCTGCAGACATCCAAGCTCATATCTCGGGAACTGTTTATCCGAGTGGGCCAAAATTTTGCATGTGTATAGATCTCACATAGCTCTTCATCATAGGCAAAACTGGTGGCGCCTCCTGCAACCACTTATGCACAGCGTCCATCTGTTCATCTGCCTTAGGATAAAATCACTCAAATCTCAGCAGAGGTTTGACTTTTCCACCTGAAATTTTGCAGGTTTTTACATCCTGGACAGCTTTCTCGATTTTATGACAGGTGGCACCACCTACATTCACATTTACTCTGCAGACATCCAAGCTCATATTTCAGGAACCGTTTGACCGATTTGGCAAAATTTTGCATGTGTATATATCTTACATAGCTTTTCATCATAAGCAAAACTGGTGGCGCCACCTGCAACCATTTATGCACAGCATCCATCTGTTCATCTGCCTTGGGATAAAATCACTCATATCTCAGCATTGGTTTGACTTATCCACCTGACATTTTGCAGGTTTATACATCCTGGACAGCTTTCTAGATTTTATGACAGGTGGCACCACCTACATTAAGGTTTACTCTGAAGACATCCAAGCTCATATTTCAGGAACTGTTTGACCAATTGGGCAAAATTTTGCATGTGTATAGATCTTACATAGCTCTTCATCATAGGCAAAACTGGTGGCGCCACCTGCAACCCTTTATGAACAGCGTCCATCTGTTCTTCTGCCTTGGGATAAAATCACTCATATCTCAGCAGTGGTTTGACTTATCCACCTGAAATTTTGCAGGTTAATACATCCTGGACAGTTTTCTCGATTTTATGACAGGTGGCACCACCTACATTCACGTGTAAGCTGCAGACATCCATGCTAATATGTAACACACCTCACTCTATTCCCCTTGCCACTTAATCCATGCCTCACTTCACCTGTCCCACTCTGATTTCTTCGGATACACATAGTCGCTTGTCGACTACCCATATTCTGGTTTTAAAATGTACTAGTCTGAAACTTTCATACGAAACGTCCATTTTGCTGAAATCATAATGACTAAGGTAGATATGTAGGACTTAAGAGGATCAATATTAAATTTTAAAAATAAACCTCCATTCATACTCCTAAACTTTGCACAGGTTCGCATTAGACCTGTAGGCCTTGTTGTTCTCCAATTTGATACACTAGATGTTTCAACCAAGTGCTTGGAGAATATGAAAACCATATTTAAGTCCATTAGTGTCAGAATTAATGGTACAATCATTGACAACAATAATGAATTTTGCGTGATTTACAGAGTTAAATACCTCGTCCAGGCACTAAAGTTCTCGATTATATGTGGACATCTGTATAAGCACCTAGCCACACAGGTAACAGAGACAAGTCCTAATAGGTAGCAGAATTCTATGTGACAAAATCAATAGTACTCGTCAATCCTTAGTAGATATACAGGGAGGGGCCAATCATCCACAGATCATCAATACTTTGAGGCAGGGTGGAGCAGACATAGGAGGATTAGGCCCAATATATACAGCCAAGCCCTTCCTACCAAAATTCACGTAGATTAAACTTTATAATGCCAAACCTCCTCATTCTGGGTTACTTTTCATCATTACTAGATTTATATCATCAGAATTTCATCATCGCTGTCAGACATTCTATAACTGTATTTCACTGCCAGTTCAGTGAAAATATTGATCAATGTATCTATGTGTTTGAGTCAGTATGGATAGAAATACGTAACTGTGACAGGTAGATGGCACATCAGTGAACTGACATTATCATTGGCTTCAATTGTATCCTATTGTTGTGACTGTAACCTAATGGTGAAGGAAAAATAGTCATGAGTTCTATCCCATTGTAAGGACAAATGATGTCAAAAGGCTCTGAAACTGTAATAATATGTGGAACCTCACAGCTGTGGGTACATCTGAATGATGCATAGATGATAACAATATTATAGAAATTGTGTAAAAATGTGATTTATGTATCATAAACTAATCAAAACTGGTACATAAATACAGGCTAGTTATAAATGTATTAATCTGTTATTAAGCAACCACTCTCAATCTTCTATTACAATGTGCAATTCAGCATGTGTGAAATAATCACAGTACATGGGGTATATCCTATTCTGGTACTTGTTAAGGCACTTAATTTAGAAAAGTGCATATTTATTTGATCCTTTATTAAAATGAGTTTTATTGTCTGTGATAATAAAGCATAATAGTAACCTCATTAGCAGTAATCCACTCTAAAACTGTTGTTTCCATGTGCATGTATATGCATATATGTGTGCGGAAAATAGCTGTTTCTATTTGTGCATACATACATGAATATATGTGTAAACTGGCAAAATTATATAGCAGAAGAGAGGATCTATCAGGTCTTTTCCAGAAAATATGCTGGATTGAAATATTTTACAGTGAAACCCAGAGTCCACACAGACCTTGTGCATAAAAATCACACCTGTGACGATTTTCATGCATTATATGCACATACACTGACAGACACATGGAAACATTCCAGCTGCAAAATCACTATTTTGGATTCTCTTTCTTTAATATATCAGAAATCCAAAATGTTTACTAAATGCATGATCTTTCTTACCACTTGGTTGTTTTCAGTCAATTACAGACCATAAGTATAATCTTCAATAAGAAATAAATCTCTGTAGTGAGCATGGTCTTTTTATTTTGTTCTTTAACCATTTTGTGGGTAATATAGTATTGTATTTTTTTATTGTTTTAATATGATACATTATCAGGTTTCCTCATATTTTATTCTTTTGTTATTTTCAGATATTCCCACATTGATACAGTCACAAGGAGCAGGGGTCACGCCAAAGCTCACCTCACAATGGCAAACTGTAAGCTGAATCCCTTATATATTCTGTTACATATTCATGATTCAGATGTATTCGTTGTATTTTCAAGTAGATAATGTGTAGGGCTGGCAAAGGATTGTAGCTGGTTTCATATTCATGGAGTAAGCAGGTTGGTTATGCAGGAGCTGACTTTTGGTTGCTGTACCACCATTTATCAGAACTTTGACCAGCTCTGGGCAAGCAGTTACCTGTTAATGTCAAGTCCTGTTTAAACTGCAGTTTAAACATTTTTTCATCAAAACAGTTTAGTACATCTGTTTTGGTAATCCCAAATGCACTGGTACCAGGTGCAGCCATTTAATTACAACTTCATTTGTCATAAAATACTTATATTTTGTCAGTATTAAAAAAATTATGATTGTTATAATAAATATTCATAATGCTCAGCCATTATGATGAATTCAAACATGCATTAATTCTAACATGCATCTTATGATTTCTGAAAAAATGGTGGCATGAATCACCTTTTTAAATGTTTTTGAGGAATAAATAAGTCCAGGTTTGATAAGGGCATGGAAACATAAAACGTGCAGTGCCCATAGGGCAGTCCCAAGGCACCAGTCTGTCTGCTGAGAGAGCTTGCATGGTGGCAACTTGTATTGTAACAGCAGAGAACAGTACAAATAATGCTCTTGGATGTCCTCACCCAAGATGTTGAATTAAAGTTGCATATTTTAAAGGAATAACAATACAGTGAAACCTGTGTTTTGAGACCATCCGGACTGGGACTGGCCAAAGTGGTCGTATATGGTTAGTCCATTATAACCAGTTATGAATGCTTTTAGTTTACCCAAGGGTTGTCTTAATAGACAGTTGGTCTTAATAGACAGTTGGTCTTAATAGACAGTTGGTCTTATAATTTTATGAGAGAGGTGGTCTTAATAGACAGGAGGTCTTAAAGTTATAAGAGAGGTGGTCTTAATAGACAGGTGGTCTTATAAGTTATAAGAAAGATGGTCTTAATAGTAAGGTGGTCTTATTAGTAATTGGAGAGGTGGTCTTAATAGACAGGTGGTCATATAAGTTATAAGAGAGGTGGTCTTAATAGACAGGTAGTCATATAAGTTATAAGAGAGGTTGTCTTAATAGACAGGTGGTCTCATAAGGTTATAAAAGAGGTGGTCATAATAGACAGGTGATCATATAAGTTATAAGAGAAGTGGTCTTAATAGACAGGTAGTCTTATTAGTAATTAGAGAGGTGGTCTTAATAGACAGGTGGTCTTATAAGTTACAATAGAGGTGGTCTTAATAGACAGGTGGTCATATAAGTTAAAAGAGAAGTGGTCTTAATAGACAGGTAGTCTTATAAGTTATAAGAGAGGTAGTCTTAATAGACAGATGGTCATATAAGTTATAAGAGAGGTGGTCTTAATAGACAGGTCGTCTTATTAGTAATTAGAGAGGTGGTCTTAATAGACATGTGGTCTTATAAGTTATAAGAGAGGTGGTCTTAATAGACAGGTGGTCTTATAACATAGGAGAGGTTGTCTTAATAGACAGGTGGTCATATAAGTTAAAAGAGAAGTGATCTTAATAGACAGGTAGTCTTATTAGTAATTAGAGAGGTGGTCTTGATAGACATGTGGTCTTTTTAAGTTATAAGAGAGGTGGTCTAAATAGATAGGTAGTCTTATTAGTAATTAGAGAGGTGGTCTTAATAGACAGGTGGTCATATATGTTATAAGAGAGGTGGTCTTAATAGACAGGTGGTCATATAAGTTATAAGAGAGGTGGTCTTAATAGATAGGTGGTCATCTAAGTTAAAAGAGAAGTGATCTTAATATACAGGTAGTCTTATTAGTAATTAGAGAAGTGGTCTTGATAGACATGTGGTCTTTTTAAGTTATAAGAGAGGTGGTCTTAATAGACAGTTGGTCATATAAGTTAAAAGAGAAGTGGTCTTAATAGACAGGTAGTCTTATAAGTTATAAGAGAGGTAGTCTTAATAGACAGATGGTCATATAAGTTATAAGAGAGGTGGTCTTAATAGACAGGTCGTCTTATTAGTAATTAGAGAGGTGGTCTTAATAGACATGTGGCCTTTTTAGTTATAAGAGAGGTGGTCTTAATAGACAGGTGGTCTTATAACATAGGAGAGGTGGTCATAATAGACAGGTGGTCATATAAGTTAAAAGAGAAGTGATCTTAATAGACAGGTAGTCTTATTAGTAATTAGAGAGGTGGTCTTGATAGACATGTGGTCTTTTTAAGTTATAAGAGTGGGTGGTCTTAATAGATAGGTAGTCTTATAAGTAATTAGAGAGGTGGTCTTAATAGACAGATGGTCATATAAGTTATAAGAGAGGTGGTCTTAATAGACAGGTCGTCTTATTAGTAATTAGAGAGGTGGTCTTAATAGACATGTGGTCTTATAAGTTATAAGAGAGGTGGTCTTAATAGACAGGTGGTCTTATAACATAGGAGAGGTTGTCTTAATAGACAGGTGGTCATATAAGTTAAAAGAGAAGTGATCTTAATAGACAGGTAGTCTTATTAGTAATTAGAGAGGTGGTCTTGATAGACATGTGGTCTTTTTAAGTTATAAGAGAGGTGGTCTAAATAGATAGGTAGTCTTATTAGTAATTAGAGAGGTGGTCTTAATAGACAGGTGGTCATATATGTTATAAGAGAGGTGGTCTTAATAGACAGGTGGTCATATAAGTTATAAGAGAGGTGGTCTTAATAGATAGGTGGTCATCTAAGTTAAAAGAGAAGTGATCTTAATATACAGGTAGTCTTATTAGTAATTAGAGAAGTGGTCTTGATAGACATGTGGTCTTTTTAAGTTATAAGAGAGGTGGTCTTAATAGACAGTTGGTCATATAAGTTAAAAGAGAAGTGGTCTTAATAGACAGGTAGTCTTATAAGTTATAAGAGAGGTAGTCTTAATAGACAGATGGTCATATAAGTTATAAGAGAGGTGGTCTTAATAGACAGGTCGTCTTATTAGTAATTAGAGAGGTGGTCTTAATAGACATGTGGCCTTTTTAGTTATAAGAGAGGTGGTCTTAATAGACAGGTGGTCATATAAGTTATAAGAGAGGTGGTCTTAATAGATAGGTGGTCATCTAAGTTAAAAGAGAAGTGATCTTAATATACAGGTAGTCTTATTAGTAATTAGAGAAGTGGTCTTGATAGACATGTGGTCTTTTTAAGTTATAAGAGAGGTGGTCTTAATAGACAGGTGGTCATATAAGTTAAAAGAGAAGTGGTCTTAATAGACAGGTAGTCTTATAAGTTATAAGAGAGGTAGTCTTAATAGACAGATGGTCATATAAGTTATAAGAGAGGTGGTCTTAATAGACAGGTCGTCTTATTAGTAATTAGAGAGGTGGTCTTAATAGACATGTGGCCTTTTTAGTTATAAGAGAGGTGGTCTTAATAGACAGGTGGTCTTATAACATAGGAGAGGTGGTCATAATAGACAGGTGGTCATATAAGTTAAAAGAGAAGTGATCTTAATATACAGGTAGTCTTATTAGTAATTAGAGAAGTGGTCTTGATAGACATGTGGTCTTTTTAAGTTATAAGAGAGGTGGTCTTAATAGACAGTTGGTCATATAAGTTAAAAGAGAAGTGGTCTTAATAGACAGGTAGTCTTATAAGTTATAAGAGAGGTAGTCTTAATAGACAGATGGTCATATAAGTTATAAGAGAGGTGGTCTTAATAGACAGGTCGTCTTATTAGTAATTAGAGAGGTGGTCTTAATAGACATGTGGCCTTTTTAGTTATAAGAGAGGTGGTCTTAATAGACAGGTGGTCATATAAGTTATAAGAGAGGTGGTCTTAATAGATAGGTGGTCATCTAAGTTAAAAGAGAAGTGATCTTAATATACAGGTAGTCTTATTAGTAATTAGAGAAGTGGTCTTGATAGACATGTGGTCTTTTTAAGTTATAAGAGAGGTGGTCTTAATAGACAGGTGGTCATATAAGTTAAAAGAGAAGTGGTCTTAATAGACAGGTAGTCTTATAAGTTATAAGAGAGGTAGTCTTAATAGACAGATGGTCATATAAGTTATAAGAGAGGTGGTCTTAATAGACAGGTCGTCTTATTAGTAATTAGAGAGGTGGTCTTAATAGACATGTGGCCTTTTTAGTTATAAGAGAGGTGGTCTTAATAGACAGGTGGTCTTATAACATAGGAGAGGTGGTCATAATAGACAGGTGGTCATATAAGTTAAAAGAGAAGTGATCTTAATTGACAGGTAGTCTTATTAGTAATTAGAGAGGTGGTCTTGATAGACATGTGGTCTTTTTAAGTTATAAGAGTGGGTGGTCTTAATAGATAGGTAGTCTTATAAGTAATTAGAGAGGTGGTCTTAATAGACAGGTGGTCATGTTATAAGAGAGGTGGTCTTAATAGACAGGTGGTCATATAAGTTATAAGAGAGGTGGTCTTAATAGATAGGTGGTCATCTAAGTTAAAAGAGAAGTGGTTTTTTAGAAAGGCTCTCCTTAATTCAGCAGTTTTGGAAGCACCCTATGTCTGCTTTCGAGAGGGCAAACACATGCTTCAGAAGATAAAAAATATAATCTTATTAAAAAAATATAATCTTATTAAAATTATCAATCTCCAGGATGTAGAAAAAGTATTTCTGTTAAATATGCCTATATTACTTTATGCACATATAAAATCAGTTTCAGGTTAACACTGCCAATCCTTTAACAGTAATTTTGTATTAGTGGATATCAGTCTTTCTCAGATAGATCTCTGATGACTTTGCACCCAAATATGATCTCTAATGTGGAAACACAAGGAGGGTGTCACCCTGAGTTTTCTACATTCCTTTGTTTTTGTCCAGCTGTTAATTGTGTTTTTTCATACATTAGTAATGTAATTGGCAGTTATATAATGCAACACTGTGTATTAATTTCTTTTATTAAATATAAATATAACTATGAAAAAAAACGTCTATTTTTGATGACATAAAAAAATATGAGAAAACAGTCTACTTTTGATGACATCTTTTTATTTTTTTGGGTGCACAATAATCCAATATTTTGGCTGCTGCTGTTTTTTATTTAACTTAAATGATTTTAATTGCATAAGTGTTTAGATTATATATAGTTATTTCCCTCCTCACAAATACTGGCTAGTCTTTTGGTGTATGACAGTTAATTACAGGTTGATATTTCTGTGGAATATTTATACAAATTTCTTTGCTTTTTAGTGAGCAGGTTTCTTTTGGCCATATCAACAGATAAATACCCTAATATGTTTCTACATGGCATGCATATCTTTTCTTTAAGTTATGTAATTCAAGCTGAGTAGTGCTAATCACAATAGGAAGATTATAAAGCAAATCATACCACCCACTGTCAGTGTAAGTGATCAATGCAAGTCCGGTTTGATAACATGTTGAATCACCTGATCTTTTAGTAATAGTTTCCTGTCATAAATTTTACATCGTGGTCCTATTGTATAAGAAAGTTTTCAAGTGCAGTACTAGACACTTAGTGACTAGTAATTTTATTTAGTGACTTTGCTCAAGTAGTTGGTTTGATTCACAAATATAACATGAAGTTAGACATTTAATTTGAATCTTATGTTTAGTTATGTTTAATTTAATGACTTGGAAGATTGCACAAATTTGTTAAGTTATTTTACATTAATTAATTAATGTTGAGATGCTTGTGATTGTATGAATGGATAGCTTTCTTGTAATGAGCTACAAGGGCTTTGCTGACTTGTTTGAGTAGGATTTGTTGATGTTCTTAAATTTTGTGACCAGAGATATGTTGACATGTTGGGAAATTTAGTAGCCACAATTTTGTACAGTTACTGGAGCTGGTCCTGTGCAGTGATTAGAGTACCACACTAAGAGCTGATTCTTACAAGGACAGACCCAGAAAGATGTTATTACAAACAGGAGGAGGAGCCTCTGAAGATGCTGGTTGCTCCCTGTATGTCAAGTTACATTAGATGAAAAAGCCAGCAGTAAAACAGGCTGTAACAGCTGCTGACTGAGCTGCATGACTGCACTGCCCAGCAGGGCTGTGTTAATTATAAGGACCACCTGATCCCTGGCCAGCAGAGGGGATTTTTCCTTGATTTGCTGCCAGCTTTTCCTCTAGCCTTCTGGTGGCGGCTAGGTTCAGCATCTGGCCAGCCTGAGTGCACCGCTGATGCTGTTATCCACTTCCAGCAGGTGTCATCCTTAAAGTCACCTGACTGTGGCAGCATCTGAGTGCAGCCTGTGTTATTGAGGTGATATATGATGCTGGAGAATGAGTATAAACCAGCAGGTCCTGGTAATGCCCCCAGGTAACGAGGATGATGACGTCATCCCCACCTGGATGACACGCTAGCCTGTTTCTCTTCCAGGGAAGCTGTGCTTGACTCACCTGACATTCTGTGAAGCCTTGTTATTTCATCAGCTCATGTCAAGTTACATCTACAGATGAGAGAAAACTCATTATTTCTAGTCACAACGTAAGATTCGCTGTGTTCCTGCTACCATACAACATCACATGTATTTAATATTTATAAATGATATAGTATGTCAGGTGTGTCAGTGTCGTAGTACAACTTCAGATATGTTCATATCGTATTGCAAAACAAAGTACAATTTGTGTGTATGTCACATTGCAGTATTAGACATAATTATGTTATTCCTGTGGCAATACAACACTAACATCTAAAATGTCTTCAGTCAGGCCTGAACAAATGTGTCTGGTATAAAGCCTTGATATGGTACACACAGTGCTCCCTATCTCCACTTTGCTGAACTAAAACTGTGAACAATAAGACCAGGAGGCAGTATTTTAATTAACTGTCAAGTGAAATGCAATCCCCTCAAAAGACGGATTGTTCACTGGAGCTAGTGTAAATAATGTTTTAGTTCATTGATGCCTGATGAAGATCAGGTTTATTTTACTTAAAATCTGAAGCAAATTATCTACTGGTGCTCCTTTCAAGTCCATCATTCTTAGTAGCAGTTTGCATACTTTGCCTTCATAAACTAACACTCATACCTTTTTGTGTATTCTTGAGTAAAAAGTGTAAAGCAGATATCTTTGTCCTTTTGCACTAGACTGCGAGTCATTTAGTTAAGTGTGTACATGTTCAGGTTTCATCTTTTACGGTCTCCAAGACATGTGACAGCCTGTGTTCCAGGAGGACTTTTATCTAAATGAACTTAGGCATTTAAGCAAAAAACAATGTTAAACTCTAAATATTTAACAGACAAATTGCCCAACAGGTTCAGTTTAGAGTCACCATGGGTCTGTGAATCAGGTCAAATAAACCAGTAAAGAGCACTTCCTAGCCAGTATTAAAGTCCTGTGTTAAGCACAGTCATAAGTTTGATGATTAATAACCTGATCTTCTGATCAGTGGTATTTGTGATGATCACCTTAAAACCAGCCTTACATTGATTTTTAAAGTATAATTGTTTAACTGAGAAAATTTCAAAGCTAGACTGAACCTTAAAGAGTGTGTATTTACATTAAACAGTAAATATTGAGACTGTTTATTGGGAACATAGTAAATTGTAAAAGATGATTGGCCCACTAGAGCCTCACACACAAAATGACAAATTTGCAACAGAACTCACATTTGTTCTCTGTTTTACAGACAATTTAAGCTCAAGTTTCTTGATTTTTCACAATCTCACATAAACATGAAATGAAGAAGGTTCAACAGAACTACTCTGCTTATTACTCATAAACCTTCATCCTCGCACAATAGATAGCTCAACAGAATAAACAAGGCCTGAGAAAAACCTCAGCTTAAAGTTGGCATATGAGATTAAACAATTTGGCCGCAAATAACTTTCAGCTTGATAAATTTGTGAATCTTATTTCATCTAATCTGTATTGTACACTGCTCATGTAGCAGTTACACACTGAGTCATCACAGATCTCCTTTGTTTCAACCGCTGCTTTGTACAGCAAGCTACTCTGGGTTCCACCACCAGGACTAGCATAGAGCAAACAATCAGACCAATTGGAGGATGGTATCAGTATCACATTATACATCCAGCTCCTAAATTTAAACATACAACACACGCTCTTGATGGTCTGATTTCACTGATTCTGGCACAGTGTGCAGCATTTTAAATAAAGGAGATCAGCTGTGATGACAGTGTGGGCATATTGCAGAAGTAGCAGGTTTGACTTTGGTGGTTGATTAAAAAAAGCAGGGCCATAAAAATAGATGGTAGGGTAACAGAAATATGGACACTGACTCATAGCTGTGAAAATAATGTAAACCTTAAGCTTGAATTATTATGATCATGATTATGGATTTGACCTGGGTACACAATGATGTTGTCATATGATCTAGGGTCTTGATTGTTATCTGTTTGTAAAAGAAAATTAAACATGAAGATAGCCATGGCAGGAATATTTAAGGCAACACACAATTAAGTTCAAGACCAGAAAAATGAGGTTTTCTCACATCCAATCATTTCTTTATTCAGGAGGACAATGCTTTTGAATAAAATGATGCCTGCACAAAAAATAAATATGTCAGCCATGTGGGACTGTTTGTTGATTTGTCTTAATATTTTCTAACAGACAAATCAACCAGCCATTAACCAAGTGAAAAACTTTGCAGTCCAATAGCGAGCATAGTGATCACAGTGAATTAAATTTATTTATAGCAAGTATGTGAACTTCCTATATGCATTGAACATAATTTCTTGCCCACTCACACCACTTTTCAGAACCCATGTAACAACGATAAAAGTCTCAGGGAAATCTGAGAGCACTTTAGCAAGGTAATTGTGCCCCACAGGGGATTCAGCTAGGCAGAATTTTACTGAGTCATAAATTGCCCATAGCACCCAAAAAAATACCTAATTGTACTCTAATTATGGGTGTCCTATGAACAGTAGACTGAGGACAGTAACCTCCCTCATATAAGCACCTGTCTTTAAGGTATAATTTTCCAGGTAAAAGCAAAGTCCCTTTGTGCTCCCTTTTGTAACCCTTGCCGCTTAGAGTTCTGGGTATTTGAATCCATTCTTTCAGTATACTTGCACATTTGTAATGCTGTGTGGACCTTAAGCTGTAAATAAAAACTACAGCACATTACTGCTTGAATATTTTACCTATTTTAGATCTTTACATACACCACAGCACATTACCACTTGAAAAAAACTACAGCAGATTACCACTTGAGATCTCTACAATCTCCTTGAATACGATCCAGATCTCCTATCGAGATTCTAGATTTATACGTTAAAATTTTTAAAAATTTCACTGCCTTAAGATCCACTAGATGACAGTCTCTGTTTTGTTCATCATAGGAACTTGTATGATAGGATACATGGATTTCGTCTCAAGATGACAATTGTTGATGTGGTCACATATTTCCACTCGAGTTGACTCTCCAAACCTTTGGTGTTTTAATCTTTTAATAAAAAAATTTGTATGTTGTGATATATGATGGATATTAAGAAATATATCTGGAATCTGAATAAATGAAAAAAAGTGCTGGACTATTTAGATTTAAGAAATTAAGAATTGTTAGGAAAAATTAATCTCTATTACTAAAGTCCAAACAGTGGTCTAAGCATTTAGCGCAGGGCTCAAAGTCAGGAGATCATGAGTTTGAATCCCAGCTGAAGTGTTGAGATTTTTCACGATTGGCTTTCATCAAGGGTGAGTGCTGTGAAGACTGTTCCTAACATTTGTGTTTCACTCACAAACAGTTAAATGCACCTTTTGGGGTTACTTCCCAACAATGGGGATGACACTCCCCAGGACTGCAGGAGTGGTATACCAAGCCAGGTTGACACTAGGATAATCACTGTAATGGCCTGTCAAGTAGTCCAAAATGTACAGAGTACTTAGTTAAGCAAGCATTAAGAAATGAAGTCTGTTACCTCCCCAAGAGCCCAAACAAAAGTACATACAGCTATAGGACCAAAGGTCAGCCCCCACATTTTGTTGCAAGTACCTCAAACATTATACTTTAATAGGCTGTTATATTCATAAAGATCACTCAATTAAATCATAGCTGAGGAGGGATTAATTGTTAATACAACACATTTCCTGTTTTTTTATATAATAAAAGCAAAGCCAAATGTGCCATTGACATTGATTGAGCACACATTTACTTAAACAGGTCAAGCACTGGAGGTGTGTATCAGAGTTCTCTAAAAAAGATGTACAGTGTAAACACATGAGCCCCAGGGAGTCGGCTCCCATGTTTGTTTTGGTCCTGGATGTGGGCAGTATTACAGGAAATTTGCTTTGTGCAGTAAAAATAGATGTAAAATAACCCCTGTCTAATTCATCTGTAGGTAAACCATATGATAGCTTTTTCATATGGCGGAAGCTTATTCAGACATAGTTCTGATTGTCAGATGATGTAAAATATTATATTTGTGAGAATCACTTACTACTTAACAGTTGGTCCAGGGTATGTTAGTTTTAAAAAATGTATAATAGAACTCAATTACATTGTAATCATAAATATCAACTCATCATACTATATATGATATACAGGGATAAACTAACACTTGCCAGGTTATTCTTGATCATCCCTATTCAGGGTTTTCCACTTCAAAAAATTATATAAGAGCATAACAAGCAGGCAACTGATAGACAAGATTAAATTTGCAACAACTCCCTTTGCATCATTTCATCATTTTTTGCTTCATTTTTGCTGGGCAGCATTCTCTTATGAAAAAAAGCCTTGCTGTTTGAATTAAGGAATGAAGAACTGTGCTACTGTGCTTTGATCATGCAGAGCTCATCGGCTTTGATCATGCAGAGCTCGATCAGCCTGTCTGTCTGTCTGCCCATCTGTTAGTCTCTGAGTAATTTATGTCAATGCAGTACCTCAAAATTATTATACATATCCACTTCTAATGAATATGACAAGATTTTCTTATGGGTCTCCTCACCTGTTTAGGTGTTGCTCAAAATTTATTTTCAGATTTACTTAAAATTTTTATTTGACTAACATATATTTTCTGATCATGACATATGAGCAGTAAACCTCTTTGTATATGATACAACACTTTACATATATGTGAATTTTTTAGGTCTCAGCCTTTCCTGCATTCCTGTTCCATTCATCTTTCTCAAAAACAGACCTGTGTCTCTTAATGATAAAATTATTTTGCTCTACTTTAAATAGATTTAAGCGCATATACGATATGGATGAAATGCAGAAAGTGGCATGCAAAATGTGTATTGAGAGATTTCATATGTTACTAGCATGGCAACATACATATTTTTTGTAACACTCTTGGATAGCATGCAGAATTGACAAAAATTGCTACATGTAGCAATTCATTTTGCCGGATAGGTATTCTGCAAGCTGTATCGGTGTGTTTGGAATCTCACATTTCTTATATAGTCTTATACCATTTTTTATCAGCATTTTGCATGTTGGATTTGCAATCTGTAAAAATGGAATCTTAGCTTAAGGCTCCTAAAGAGCAGAGATGGGCTAAAAGAACAAAAAGGCGTAAAAAACTGAGAGGTAAAAGTTAGAGTCAAATGAAAACAAATGAACTGACTTTTTGTCATTTATCTATCTTGTGGTTTCAGATAATACAACATTACCAGGGACTGACGGCCTGCCTGGTGATCGGGCTGTTGTACTTCATTCTCATGCCGCTGGTTGGCATAATCTTTTGTATATGTCGGTGCTGTGGTAAATGTGGTGGTCGCCCCGGGTTACACGAGGGTAAAAACGACAAGTGCCTGCGAGGATGCTGTGGGATATCTCTTGGGTTATTAACCACAGTAGCTTTGTAAGTATTGTATGACGCTTATTGCAAAATGTTAACAGTGATGTCCAGATATCTTAGTGTTCTATTTTCATGGCATGTAATAAACAGAGGTGCTTGTACTTTGAGGGGATTATTCTAGATGTGTATAAGTTTTCATTGTGTTGCACTATTGGTCAGTAATGTAGGACTTGAGTCTTGGACTTGAGTCCATTTTTTCCAGGACTGAGACTTTAACTCAGTTGTCCTGGACCAGTTTAGACTTGTACTTGGACTCTGAGGTAAAAACTTTAAAAAATCAGAATGAATCCAGCAGACAAAGTTGGAGAAGTTAAAGTGTCCAGATTTGAAAACAAACTATTAATCTTTGGAATTTTAAATAGTTTAAAATTACACAGCTCATCATGTTTAGTTCTACAAAAATGGAAACTGAGACTACAATCATTATCTGTAGGTAAGGAGTTTAGCATACATCAAATATTTATCAGTCTCCCTGTAATATTAAGTTCTAAATCATAAAAAAAAAAATAAACTGAATATGAGGAGATTAATTTTAATTATTTATTTTATTTCAGTATGTCTGCTTTAATAACAAAAAATTGATTTAGACACACCAATGGGCTTGATTTTCAAATTGAAAAGACTTTGATTCAAAGATGATTGACTCTGATGTGAAGCTTAAATACTGGGACTTAGATATAGATTCAACTGACGTGGAAGCAGACCAGCTCTTGACCCTGGATTATTTGCTTGTGATGGTCAGAGAAATATTTTTGCATCACAAACATTGCAAACTTATCCTATCATCCAGATAAACTGTTGCATGTGAAATGTATATTGAATGTATGACATCACAGATAGTTAAATTTGAATACTATACAGAATGGCAATACAATACCAATTATTCAAATATCTATTTTGTAAAGAAATAAGAATGTAAGTGATGTAATGTGAATAAACTGAGGTAAAGTGACACATATATAAAGTAATTATGTACAAATTATTTTGTGAAGTGTAAACACACAAGTTCAATAATTGTAGGTGCGTAACTTAGTCACATTTATTTAAGAAACATTGGTTTTAATACAATGAAATCTTTGACTGTTGGAGAACAAGGGTTAGCTTAAGGTTGCATTGTTTTGGATTCTTTTTTGCAGAGCTGCTGCTGTTTGTGTGTTTTTGTCCAATCAGCTCTTGTTTACTCAGACATCTGACAGCTCGTGGGGAGCTGTGTACAATGTAGATCAAAGTCTCGGCTCCTTGGAGACCTACAGAGACAACTCCCTCAAGGTACATACACAACTCTAAGTCTGCAATAACACAGCTTTCATTTCTCATAAAAATAAAATTCAGTTCTTCATATTTTTATTCATGTGTGGGTATATCTTGTTTTTTTTTAATTAAAAATTTAAAAGCTGAATATTTTGCTTTTATAAAATACAGGGGCTGCCCTTTTCATCTGTCTGTCCCATTCCATTTATTAATGAATATTTATGAACAAAATTCTTTACTTATTTTGTAATAATCAAGGGCAAGAACATCTGATTCATGTTATTAGAGGTTAAATCTATTTTGCAAACTTATATTGGTTCAGTCTGATCTCTTTTATATGGATATTAATGATCTGTTTACTTACAGCTCAGATCTGACCTTGCATGTTAAATAAATTATGATGCATGATTGCAGGAATCCCTTAAATAAATTATATTTTCCTAGACTGAACAATCTCACTTATAAATACAGCTGAGCCAGGGCCACAAGCCTCCAGATTAGACAGATTTTAAATACTGATATCATTGGTAATTTAGGTTAAATATGCATGTATTCTGAATAAGCATTATGACTCTTTGCCTTTTAATGTTTACAGGAGTTAGAACGAGCATTGATTGGAAACTTCAAAGCAGGGACCAACCAAGTTTTAAGAACACTGAATAGTAAGTACCTTAAGTCATTGTCATAATGCTGTTATTTTGAAAAACAGCACCTTACTGACTGCAGAGGTTAGTGCAGAATGTTGATTTCATTGCAGGTTAATTGATGGAAGCCCTGTTTTTGTGCCATAATATGTAAGCAGAAATTAACCAAACTGTGGGGAAATACAAAAATGTTTGCATGTTTCATATTTTCGGGTCTTGAACTCATATTTATGAAGCAGTAACTGATTGTGTTATGCAACTAAAGCTTTTTTTGTAGACAAAACATTGTTTCCATATGACATGACTGATCAAACATTTCCTCATGTAAAATATTTGATCACATGACTGATAAAATGTTTTGCCCATGCAGCATATTTAATAACATGATTGAAAAATCATTAACATGATGGAACATATTGAATTAAATGATTGACAAAACATTTCCCATGCAACCTAATCATGCTAACAGTATATGGTCAGCCTCCATG
The DNA here is from genome assembly GCA_026874595.1 of Sipunculus nudus. Classification (NCBI taxonomy): domain Eukaryota; kingdom Metazoa; phylum Annelida; class Sipuncula; order Golfingiida; family Sipunculidae; genus Sipunculus; species Sipunculus nudus. Next base: position 63,104,324 of record CM049307.1, read on the forward strand.
GACTAGGAGTAGAGCTCAAAGCCAGTAGATTGTGAGTTCAAATCTCAGCTGATGGAGTGAGGTTTTTCATGGTTGGCCCCCACTTTGGATTAGCACTGTGCAGGTTTAATGGGGAGACTGTGCCCAACAGTCATGTTTCACACACGAACAATGGTGACTTTGGGGGGTTCCTCAGTGTTATGACCCAGCAACACCCAGGATCCACATGAGTAGTACACAAAGCCTGGTTGATGTCAGGATTATCGTGTGTCAAGTTATCGGAAACTGGAATGAAATTCTGCAAATATAGATAGTAAGCATAAAAAAATGGAGGTGGTTATCTCCACTCCCAAAAAATATAAAAAAAATATATGACCCTTGTTTGCTACCTGTCCCTCTTATGCAATCTGTTCATCTTCTGCCATCTGGTTTAACCTACATTATAAAGGAACACAATGATACATGTGTAACTGTACCTGGCTTTCTATACCAAGGAGCACAGTCATGTATAATTCAAATGAAAATGAAACCAGGTGGACTTTTAATCCAGTGTATATGTGTCAAACCCAAACAGTATGAATGTTTAGCTGGATACTCCCGCAAAAGAATACCATAAGTAGATGTGTTGTCATAATGCCATCCTATTGTTTGCTTTTGTGCGTGAAAAATTGTATTGTTTGATACACTCAGATCTGTATCCTTTTTAGTTTACATTGTCACAGTAGATGTTATATGGGAACACTGTCTGCCAAACCAAGTAACTTTTGCAATCAATGTCATTAGGTTTTTCCAGGAATGATGGTGTTGTACATACATGTGTGTAATTTGATCTGGGTTGATGTGATATACAGTCTTCCCTTATTATTATAACCTGCAATGATTCTTGCTAATTACATATCACTGCTCATGAAATAATTGGATCATATCCAATAAAAATGTATTAGTCAGATCCTGTCTTAAATGTATATATACTGGTAATCATGTTAGTTACACCAGGGAATAATTATGTGATTGACTTGCTAAATGATTATTGTGTGTCAAAACGGTTATAGAGACAACAATAGCTTGATTATAATCAGGGGTCTAAACTATTATAGCGGGACAGTCATTTTATTGTGACAGATTAGCTAGGGTCACATTAAGTGCTTACCTTCCACACTAATTTATGTTGATCACACTCATGGGATGTTTGCTGGCACAAGTTACACAGTAAAGAGGTCACAAGATCAAAGGTCAAGGTCATAGGATCCACTAAGCTTGGAGACCTTTTAAATCAAATGTCTCATACAAAACATTCTATGTTTCACATATGACTTTCCTACCAATTGAAGAAGATTACTATTGACATAAAGGTTACCAGGTCAAAGATCAAGGCCACAGGACCGTCATACTGATTTTTACAAATTGCTAATTATGCCCCAGGGGATGCCCCACTATGCATTGTTCTTGTTTTATGGTAGTTGCCATTGTTTTCTGGTAGTTTCCCTTGTTTTCTAGTAGTTTGTGAGATCTATGAAAGCTAATTTCTGAATACGCTAATGTTTTGTCACCTACCTATGTAATTGGTTACAATGGCAATACCTTAGAGATACACAGGAAGTTCACCATCCTTGTGTATCACATGCACTCTCTCCTGTTTATATCTTAACAGTGCACTCTATGACCCACTGGCAGTAGTACTCTTGAGTCAGATCCTACAGCTGAGCCCAGCAGACAGTGAATTTATGCCACATATGTAATAGAAAAACCATAAATTTTTTAGCTGTGACAGCATGGAACTCCATCAGTAGTTGTAGACATGCAATATTCTCATGAAGCTTCATGTTTGTAGGAATTATATAGCCACAGCATCTGAGGAAGCCATGAATTGTCTATGGTTATAATATCATGAACAGGAAGACCAAGTCAGTTTTTAGCGTCCCTTTGTCCAAAGTTCAGGTTTAACTTGTCACTGTATATGATGATGTCTTTTGTGATGACATACTGACATGTACATGTAACCCTGGGTACTTCAGACCGTAAACAGGATTATTTATTTCCCTGTAGATCTTGGGGTAATTTGAGCTGATGTAGTCTGTATTGTATTATTTATTTGTTCCACAGTTATCCAGTTTGGAGACTAAATATACCTCATTTTTATCTTTATGTACATAGAGTTCACAAGGCACTGTTACATCAAACAATAATAAACATGTAATATTAAAAAAAAATAGTTTTATTAATGGATGTAAGGAATTTATATACTATATGTTATGTTATCTATATTATATATGTGACATATTTCTGAAATCATGAATGTGGAATTTTCTTCCCATATGGAAAGTAAAGACAGAATAATCTTAGGCACATTGCTTTTTAGTACAAAAAATAAGTAATTATTACCTCATTTACAACAGGCAGTTAATTTAATTGAAATAATGAGATCTAACACTTCATCGGTATTGAACCGTAAAACATTTAGAACCATCAAATTTACATGAATCAATTAGATTTCAGTCAATAGAGCATCTGACACTGATAAGCAGCACCTATCAGTACATAGAGATTTACGTGACATGAGTGTATATCAGGCCCACAGAGTCAAAACAAGGACCTGAGGTTTTGTTATAACAATGGCAGGAAATGTTATAACAAACATTTCATTGTTGCCATTACTCATATTGAAAGTAAACTTTTTTGTGCTGTCAGACAGGAGGGGTTTTGTTAGCTGGGTTTTAATGATGTGTTACTCAGATACTTCCATGTTGATTATTGTTATAAATTACCATCTCTGGTTCCATCATAAAATCTTTGCCCGCATCAGCATAACTGTCAGCGATAATAGTAGCACAGTGTATAACCATCAGTAATAATAATTGTAATGCATTATTGTACACAGCACATATCCTCCATGGTGATTATAACAGTGTTACATCCAGGAACTGTAGTAGTGTGCTCCTAGTACCAGTGGGAAACATCAAGTTTATCATTAATATCACCATGATGAATGCGGTGATAATGATCATGGTTTCCTTGTTACTGAGCACTCGCTGACACCTGCAGCCTCCTTTGTTACAAGCAGCCACCAGTGTTGGTCCTGGTATCAAACTGGTGTGTTTAGCTATATTTAGGCAAAAAAAAAATAAAATAAAAGGTATGGTTCTCAGGCACCGCCGGTGTCAGGTTTAAACCCCCGCATCAAAAAATTTTATTTTGATTTTCAGTAGAAACTTACCAATGTTGAGTTCCAGCCACTCTGAAATTTCTTTCAAGATGATAAAATCATACAATTTTGGTAAAGTTTTGTTTGTTTTGCAGTGCCTTTACTTGTTTAGCAAAATATATCTGTTATTATCATGCTTTTCCCTTATCATTTGACAATTTTATGGAAACATACAAAAAAAATGAAAAATAAAAAAAAACTCCTGCATTGATTTATGAAAAATAGTGCCTGAGAACAAGACCTTATTTTTTTGGCCTTATTTTAATATATTATACCCCTGTCTAAGACTGGTCAAATTATGGTAAGGGCAGTGTCCGTATGTCTATCTGCATGTATGTCCATAAGTTTTGTTGCAGGATTTATACTTGGGATATCTGATGGATTTTCATGAAACTCACTATGACTAACTCCAGTAGATAATCTTGCCAAATTTTAATTCATGACAAAACCAGTGAATATTTAATGAGTTCAGAGGTCACCAGCTTTCTTTGTGATATTGCCTGTGATAACGTACCAGGAATATAATGGGTTTTGATAAAGCTCACCTTAAATATTTGCCAGTATAGTATCTGGCCTGCATGAGTCTGATTCTTGGTTAGTCCATGCATATTTTATGAGGTCAAAGGTCACAAGACCAATAACCTGTATATTTTGTGCTCCTGATTTTTTTCCAGTTCTCTCTTTATTTTTTATCAAATTAGGTCATTGTGACCTTGATTCTCAGAACAATAAGCCAGAACACTGTCATCTGTAAAATGTATACTAGGTCAAACAGGCCTCATATAATAGTATCTGGAATCAAGTCCTAATTTGCTTTTGAAATAAAGCGTCTTGTTATGAAAATAATGAGACAGTTCTACTGTTAATGCAACAGAAAACATGTATTTCTATTATTATTATTATTATTATAATTATCATTATTATCATCATGATTATTATTATTATTTAGATGCTCCAGAGGAGAGTAAAAAGCTGGTGAATCAACTGACAGATGCTGAACCTATTCTACAGGCTGCTGAAAAACTGGTCAATAGTAAGTTTTGTAATGTACATTACACCATCATGCTTTTCAGATTGCTGTGATATAAACATATATATGTATCAGATTTTTCTTAACCTAAAGCTCACCCTTTTTGTTTTAACTGTTGCAAATTTTAAGAATATACAGATATACAAATTTTCAGATATACTGATTTAGGATTCATTGAAAACTTGGCAAGGTATTACCAGTCATGTGAATATAACATGTCTCAAAACAATTAGAACAGGAAGGTTAAATGCCTTTCCCTCAAATAAAGCCTGTCTGACACTGAACAAGAAAATAAAGCCTGTCTGACTCTGAACAAGAAAATAAAACTTGTCTGACTCTGAACAAGAAAATAAAGCTTGTCTGACTCTGAACAAGAAAATACAGCTTGTCTGACTCTGAACAAGAAAATACAGACTGTCTGACTCTGAACAAGAAAATAAAGACTGTCTGACTCTGAACAAGAAAATAAAGACTCTGACTCTGAACAAGAAAATAAAGACTGTCTGACTCTAAACAAGAAAATAAAGACTGTCTGACTCTGAACAAGAAAATAAAGACTGTCTGTCTCTGAACAAGAAAATAAAGACTGTCTGACTCTGAACAAGAAAATAAAGACTGTATGACTCTGAACAAGAAAATAATGACTGTCTGACTCTGAACAAGAAATCAAAATACAAGAATACCACAAGAAATCAACACAGGCCTCTGTTGTAAAAGAAGAAATCTCTATTTGCATAAAATCAGCTGTACCAATCATGTGCATGTTTTTCATCTTCTATAGTTCTTATCCTCAAGTAAATCTTGTATCTGAAATATTAGTCATGACAGTTCAACCTGAACACTATTTTATTAACCTGGTGTGGCAAAAGGATAAGTGGCTTAGGCTTAATAGGTTGTCTTTTTCAACAGCTATATTGTCGTTTTCAAATGCATTTTTATCAGACATGAGGCAGCTGATCTCGAGGTGCTGATGTGTATGTAAACAACAGAGTACATGCATCCGACACACAGACATTCTACCCCTGTGCATTATTTTGCCATTTGTGCACATTTGGCTCAAAGAGGTTGGGTGAAGGGATTATTTCTGAGATTTTCGTTTCGTAACATCTTCATGTGTTAATGAATCTTTACCCAACTAGATTTATCTTCTTTATGATTGGTTTGTTGGTCATGCTAACACACATTTGTAAACTACGATGTGTTTAGGCCTTGATGAAATACAGACCAACCTGCGTGCAATCAACCAGTCCCTGACAGTCCTACAGGACCTGCAGCCAGAACTGGAGCAGAGACTGGAGGCTGAACAGACCAGTACCACCAACGCCATAGCAGGCTGTACTTCCTCCCAGTGTGATCAGGTCAGATGGACCATCAGCAATCTCACCTTGAAGGCCAACTTCTCTAAGGTAATGTTGCTTCATGGTTCTTTGTGTAGTAGTCAGACATGAATGTTGTTTTATTGATATCGCTAAAGATTTCAGTCTCAATGAGCAGTGGTTACAATGGATGTTATGAGCGGATTTGTTTTTTATTTGGCTCTTACCAAATCAAGATCCAGTTTAATTTTTGAAGAGTACACACCTATTCAATAAATATGGTGATTAAGACCAACCATAACTGTCCAAATATTTTCTTAAGTTTTGAGTAATTTTTATTTAAGGCCAAATATATATATATATATATATATATATATATATATATATATATACACATATATATATATATATATATATATATATATATATATATATATATATATATATATACACATATATATAATACTTCTTATATGTGAGAAGTCTTCCATTAAGAAAACATCTGTTAAGTTAAGAATGCTCCATAGCAGATTAATCAAAGTGCCATGAACATATTAGAGTTCAATTATTAAATATCTAATAAGAATTTTAAGGACAAGAGATGTCCATTCCAGCATCCCCCTTATATGGTGCTGAATGTCAGTCAGTTGTCTCATGCTGTATACAGTTGGAATTATCTTAAAGAATTAGTCATAAATCTACTCTAAAGTACTCGGGTAAAGAGAGATCCTATACTTTTTGTAAGTTTTTCTGTATGTTATTTATTTATACACATGGAGTGTTGCACATAAGTATTGTATATATCTATGTATGATGTGATGTTACTGGTGCTGGTGCTTATTGCATATGTAAGCTGATGTATTGAACATAAATTATCTGTAATAAAATGGGTTTATTCACTTTCTGTCCCCAAAGAAGTCAAGAAAGTGTGTTAAGCAATATTGAAGATTAGTTACATATATTAGTAAGCATTTGTTGAATGCACTAAGTAATGATGTGATCTTTTATTGTTACCAGCTGACCAGTGTGGAGAAACAACTGACAGACATTACAGATGTCCTCAGTAAGAATATCTCCAAACTTATCAATGAGGTGAGTGCCTTCAAAATCATCTTGAAATGCTGTGCTTGCCTTTATGTTTGTGATGGTTTCAGATTTGTGATATTCATGAAAGGGGAATTATCGTGGTAATAAAAAATTTTGTGAATAAAAGGTTCCATCATCCAAGGCAAAGTTGGAGGTCCATATTATGAATAAATATGCATGATCAAAGATTCCAGTTGTCTGAAATTAACAAACAATATAAAAAAAATATGTTTTGTTAATCAGATTAATATTTGATATAATTAATTCACACAATAATGGTTATACTCTGAGTAAAGGTCTTTTGTATTTTTAGTTTGCGAAAAATGGAACCTATGGGAAACGCTGAAAAACATATTCAAATTGCAGAGTTAGCAGTATTTATGGCATCATGAACTTTCAATCTCATTCTGAATTTGCAAATGTTTTTATGGAATTGTGGGAATACATAATATGGATGACACACTGCAATAGGTTAAAAGCAGGTTAATGGCAGCAGAAAAAAAATATTATGAACTATGATAACAGAATAAAGTTATTTTCATGTCACCTAGTAACAAACTGAATGCATGAAAACTGATAAAATAATATCAAGTGGACATATGAAAACTTGTCATGCATTTCTTGCTTTGTGTAAGGACAGTTAAAATGCCTGCTTCATAATCATTTAGTTTTGGCTAGACAAACTGATATATTTATTTTGGATTTCTTTGAAAAGATGCATGTGCTTAGAGTCATCTTTGGATGAAGTCTGTTTAAATTAGGACAATGACCTATATTATGGATCATTCCATTTTTTTGTGAAAATCAATCAAACATTGGATATCTCAATCATGTATGCAGGAATTGCCTGGAAATTTAAAATATAATTAAAAATATAATTGGCTAATTTGTTAATTTTATATGAAAATGGATATGGTCAGTCTCATGCTAGTTATCTTCTTCCATTCAACAAGCTTAACTTTGGATCACTCCACCCAGGTTCCCATGACTTTAAAAGGTAGTCCTTGACCAAGTTTATTCTTGAAAAATGGTAATATAATTGAAAAAATGGATTGACAAGGCTGTACTCTCAAGTGTCTTTGATCACCAGATGTCAACCTAGTCTACCATTTTCTTCTCCCGCTCATAGCTAAAATCTGTAACTCTGACCTCAAGATCCTATCATTTCATTGTATTTGTTTGTCACCACTAGAAGAATACTTAACTAGGGGTGTTCTGAAGAAAAAGGTTCTGCTTTGTCTCCCTACATTTTCAGGCGACCCCCAATGTAGCTTGTCAATACAAAAAATCTATTTTAGAAAAGGGCCTGTTCTGCTAGGGGTATTGCCATGGTCAAGGGATACAATTACAATGGCATCTCTGCATGTTAATTGCAAGAAATTTCTAGTTGTATTAAGTTAGTAACATGACTGTTGTTATATTTTTCAGGGAAGGACAGAGTATGAAAATATCAGCGAGAGAGTGAAAACAAAGATCCATGATGATGTACAAAGTAAGGTTTTCAGGCAGTAAAATTTTTCTGATTTCATCTCAACAAAAACATCAGTTTGTTAAAATAAACTGTTAAAACCACTTTACATGGAAGCACTAGAAATTTCCTGCTAGATTAGTCTGTAATCTTTTTCCTTCTCAATGCCAGTTTCTGTTTCATTTCACATATTGTTTTTGTATCAAATTTAGTAAATAATCTGTATTCTGTGCAAGATAATATGAATGTTAATCTCAAAACTCAATAGAAATATCAATAAGATCATCTTAAAGATAACCTCAAAGATAATCTCAAAACTTGAGGGAGAAGCAGCATTTAACTCAGGGAGTAATCTGAGAAGCAATCAGTTATATCAGGATTATCTCATTATTCCTAACAATGGATAACATAGATATAATCTTTCTGCATGAATATATTGATTTTGAAATATAAAGTATTATGTGCTACCATTTAGTATCCCCTTTGACAGTGATCCTCTGTATTTTGCCTTACAAAGAGATGCCAAGAGTAAAATACTGAACATATTGACGTTTTTACATGATTTATTTTTTCCATTTAATTATCCCCACTTAATAGTATAGCATTTAGGATAAAAAAAAGTACATACATATGATTGTACTCATATGGAGCCAAGTGAGGATTTTAAAGTTTACATGCCATATGGAACTGGTCACCAGCTGGAAACTGATTTGTTCTGTTGCAGTGGTGCACCACCAACAGCTCTGTCATCTGTTGACAGTCAGTGGTACCATTTCTCATTCATATTGTGTTAAAAGCCAAATATATACAGTTCTCATGGGGCTCAGGCTGTTGATTTGCTGATTAGCAACCTTTCATCTTCAGGAAACTAACATCACATAATATCTACATAAGTTCAGATCTTGCTCACTATAAATAATCATTTCCTAAGAGTCTTTTCAGTACATGTATCTCATTTGGTTGTGAATCTTTTCATAAAGAAACTGGTTTGTTTTTATATTCTACTGAAGTCTGTTTCATCCCCACCTGTTTTTTGCTATGAAAATTTTTATTATTTACTTTTCAAGCAAAACAGTTACAGTGTAGTGTAGAGGATTAAAGGATCTAATTTTCAACTAGGTAAATAAATACCTATCTTACACCTTATTCAAGAAACAGAATTATTTAAAAATATGAGAAATCAGTCTACATTTTACAACATATCAGACCCACTTATGGCAGTCAAAGTCATTGGTCACATGCAAAAATGCCTCAAATGACAGCTGCTGATTGGATGATGTCATGTAAACATTCTAAAAAATATAACTAGCTAAAACAAAAATGGCTACCAATGCAGGGACACATCATATCTGCCAGATCATTGTGAAGAGACTAAAAAGCTGTGAAACATAAACTGGGTATTTATTGTAAAATTCTTAATTGCCATATTATGTTGTTACTTCCATATACAGTTTTCTATGAAATTATTGGAAAATATAAACTTTTAAGAAAATTATCTACATAAAACAGGTAGACAGCTGGTGGTGAAATGGACTATAGTTATAATCTTTTTGAGCAACATCTTTGTCGCTTTTATATTATATTCTTGCATTCATTAAGCTTTATCTCCTTTAGAATATATATCAGTGGTAACAAAGGGTAAGTATAACTAGAGATGATGCATGATGAACCATCCCCATTTAGTTATACCCTGGGCACCGGTACAAGGACAACTTGTGTACACGTGCTTTCCTCAGTAGCTTGGTTTACTGTATGATGCATACAAACTTGTACAAGCTGTAACCAACATCTTTGTATAGGAAGGGAATGCTTTGATTGCATAAATGTGTCTCAAGCTAAACTAATCCTAAGGTGTACAAAAAGGGTTGAGAACATGTCAACGTAAGAGTAAAATGACCTGTCAGCTGGGTTCAGGGAAATTTAGCAGCCATTTGTAAAAGTAACTTGTAGGAAAGCTAGTTCCTTGCTCTGTCTCTTTGTTATTGTATCTGTTTACCTGTACCCAGTAATATAAGCAGGGTACAAGTCCACAAACTGGAATTTTCCATACAGAGGCTTATTTAATTGAAGATGTAAAGCAATAAAAACAAAAATTAGCTTATTTCATTGAAGATATAAAGCAAAAAGAATTGGTATATTTCATTGAAGGTATAAAGCAAAAAATTTGGTTGTTTCATTGAAGATATAAAGCAAAAAAAAAACCCAGAACAGCTGATTTCATTGAAGATATAAAGCAAATAATTGGGCTGTTTTCATTGAAGATATAAATAAAAAATGGCTTGTTTCATTAAAGATATGAAGCCAAAAACTTTGGCTTATTTCATTGAAGATATATAGCAAAAATAATTGGCTCATATCATTGTAGATATCGAACAGAAAAATTGGCTTATTTAATTGAAGATATAAAGCAAAATTTTGACTAATTTCATTGAAGATATAAAACAAAAAAAATTGGCTTATTTCATTGTAAATATAAAGCCAAAAACAACAATTGGCTTGTTTCATTGAAGGTATGAAGCCAAAATATTCAGCTTTTTTATTATATTGAAGATTTTAAAGCAAAATAAGCTTATTTAATTGAAGATGTAAATTTAAAAATATTGGCTTTTTCCATTGAAGATATAAGGCTTCTGATGAGTAACAATACCTTTTGTAATTGTCATACTGTGCCCTCAGGTTTCAGGTAGGGATGTTGATTACAGTTATAACTACCTATCCAATCCCCATCTGCATGAACCTGTTGTTAAAGTGAATGCTGTTAATAGTGTTTGCTTTAACATATCTACTAGAACACATTGTATCCACTGTATATGTATATATGTAATCCTGTATACATAGTAAACCTCTTTTACAAACTTCAGAAAGCTGACTTTTAGTTTTAATGTCCCAAAAAAGTATTTGTATATCAATAGTGTGGAGCTTTCTTATGTACATACTTCCAAACATAGGACTAATAGTTTGTATTACATCAACTCTAAATATACAATCTATCCCAATAACTCTCCTTTGATATTCTTTCTCTTAAGATGTGTTCTTTCAATAAAATATGGACAAATTATTTATGTCATAGAGTTTGTGTAAATTAAATACAAAGAACATTGGGACAGTGGTATGCTCAGGATAGAGATCTGTTAACTTGTATATAGCTACCGTGGGGTATGTTATAGGTCCGATTTGAATAATGCTTTCATGCTTAGCTAATCCCTGATTAGTAAAAACATGGTCACTTGTTGGCCCCAGCAGGGCACAGGGCATGATAGTAAAGCTTGCTGCATGGTTCTGGTGTGCTGAGTTACCTGCGTGTATCTGGCCATTTCCCCTAGATGTGCAACCAAGAATGTGCTACATGTTACCAAGACTGGCTCTACAGGGAAACCTTTCTTTATGGATACCTCCTGAATATGGGTACCACTGTTTTACTGACTCTTATAACAGGTCTTGATCAAAAGGTTTAGTGTGTAGTCTGATTTGCAAGACATACCGATAATAGTTTATGTTTGACAAGGTGTACTTGCTTTGCTGTTCAATAAAAGGCTGGTGGCAATAAGTCTGTGTGCATGTGCATGGCATTTGTACTGGCAATTGGTAAAAAGGACAAATACAAACATCAGTGAAATCTCGCTAACACGACTGCCTGCCTGACCAGCCAAAGTGGTCCTGTTGTGTTCATGTTGGCTGGATGTTTTTATGGTTTACATTAGCCTGGGACCAAATCAAGTGATCTTCTAAGATGGGTGGTCGTGTAAGCAAGGTGGTCGTCAGGCAAGATTTCACTGTATATTTAACAAAGATGTGCTGCTCTTCTGGATGATCAAAGTAATGTTTATGATGGTATGGATGAAGATGGGTTAGAGGGTGATGTCGATGATTATGATGATGATGGACACGTTTACTTTTATTATTTGTTTGACTTGTTGTTATAAATTAAATGATTACAATGTGTTTGTATGACCAGATAAATTACTGGTAGTTACTACTTACTCAGAGGTGTTTTTCCTGTGATACATAGATATATGACATTTACAGATATAAGAGAAAGTTATGTAAAATCAAATATCCTTTTCACTTTTTTGTGGTGCCTGTTATTTGTAGGTATATTTTGTTTCAGTTTTGCATTTAAAAAAAGCACCCTTTGGTACCTCTTCTTCACAAACATTCACATTTTCTGGGTTTAATATTGTATCACTTTTTATCTTGCACATCTTTATGTATACCTGTTGTGCATGTTCAAATTTGCTCCATGAGATTTTATAAATTCTCTGTTTTTTTTGCAGACGTACAGAGGGAGGTGGATGTCCTGCAATCACGACTGGATGGAGCATTCAGGAATGTGTCCAGTCAGGTGAACAAAGTAAGACGCTCACTCATTAGATGCTCACTCATTAGTCGCTCACTCATTAAATGCTCACTCATTAAATGCTCACTCATAAGATGCTCACTCATTGGTCAATCATTAGTTCTTCAGGCTTTACTGGGATGAATGAAATATTTATCAAAGGGGAATTAAAAAAACCCTTAATTCCTGAATAATGTTTTGGAAATGAAAAGAAATTGAAGATGATAGTCTGATATCTCTGACAGTGTCAGTCTCATCCAACTTTACACTTTACCTTCCTGGTCTTTTGGGCCTGTTCATTCTTCGAGCTTTTCTCGGCTCCCTGGAGAGCCTACAACCCAAGCAGAAATAATAGGTGCTAGAAAATTATTTGTTCACATTTTCCTGGCTCCCTTCACTTCTAGATCGAGAGCGCACACTTGTGTTACAGATTTTGGCTAGGATTTTCAGCACAGATGGCGATCAGAATGGGACGCGAACTTACAACCCGGTCGCAAGTCCCACAGCCTAACCATTTTGCCACCATGCTCCACCGTGTGTCACTTCCTTCTGCCAATCCTTTACACCCATAACACATATTTAATGAACAGAATTTATTAGAATCTAGTACCATAACCAGTGTAGAACTCAATGGATAACTGAATCACAAGAACCACTTGTTAATTATTGCAGTGGACCAATTACCTCCACTTTAGGTATGTCAGGTGGTGTCATCTTTTTTTTTTAGAATTTTATTAACTGAATGTAAATATAGTGTTAATGTTATTGAAGATTTCTAAGTATTAGCTTCTAGCATTTTAAAAGTTGAAAATTGTATCAATAAATGTAAAAAGATGTGAAGATTCAAATATAAATCAGTACCCCTCAGCAAACACACAGAAGCTGCTGTATTTCTGTCATTATAATCAAGTTTTATCAAGGGGAATTTGTTGGATTTCAAACTTGTAAAATTAATGTGTTTAGATTTCATCCTACCTTAAACAGTTTTGCAAATATTGTACTTCTTTTGTAGTTGGTGAACTTTAACTCCACAAGAAAGCAGATATCCAGTGATATAGCACCCGAGGTAAAAAAGTATGGAGATTATCGGTAAGTACAGTGTTAAGTGGTCAGTTGATAACAAGTATGATTTTAACTTGGGTTCTGTGTTGAAGTAAAGTCACTGTAAATTATGCATTAATACCTTTCTCACATCTTTCAAGTCTGTCTGAAATTTGTAAAAAGAAAAGAATTGATCAATTTTTCCTCAAAGAAATACAAGAACTTCTTTATGTTTACTGGCTAACTATATTTTTGCCCCTGTGATGGATGTATCTAGGAAGTAGCATATGTTGTTAAATAACCTGGCATATTTCTATACACCAGGTGACTTTCAGAGAACTGTGTTAGTCATATCACACAATCTGATTGGTTGCTGGCACAAAGTACAGTGGAAACCCACAATTACGACCACCTTGGGGACTAACCAAAGTGGTCCTAATTTGGAGGTTGTCGTATATGTGAAACTCTAAGTTACATGGATCATATATTTGGGACCAAGAAAGGTGGTCGTAATTGTGGGGGTGGTCACAATGGTGGTGTAGTCGCAAGGCGGGGTTCCACTGTATTCAAATCAACATGGGTGCACTTTAGAAGTTCCTGTTGGGCCCACTGCCTTTCAGCAAGGGATCATCAGTTAGTTTTGCATTTAGGATCTAGGAAACTAATAAATAAACTGTCTTTGGAGCAAAACTTTTTAACCTGTTTAAAATGCCATTCAGGATTGTCTGCATCAGTTTTGAGTTTTCAGTGCACATCCTATGTATACATCAGCTCCTACACTCTCCTCATATCCTTGATTCTTTTACAGGTGGTATGCTGGGATAGGAATCGGCTGTGTTCTACTTTTGATCATCTTCTGTTATTACCTTGGTCTGCTGAGTGGCTGTTGTGGGGAGGCACCGTACGAGGATTCACACACTTGTAACCGTGCAGTTGGCTCCACCTTCCTGATGGCGTGAGTAATCCTCATACTGTATAGTCCGTCCCAGTACCTGTGTCCGCATGCTTTTCTGGGATAAATTTTCATACAAGTAAAGCAGTGTAAACCTTTCTTTTCCAAAGGTTGCAGGAGCTATTCCGCAAACTACCATAAAAACTGGTGTATAAGACGAACTAGTGTATAAGACGAGGTGGATTTTTTGCATCAAAAGTGGGGTAAAATTATTTTTATCCAATTAAAGTAAGGGACAGGTTGAGACCATTCTGACTGAGGATGTGAAGGTAAGTGAGATGTTTTAATTTGACTTGAGTGTCACTTGAACAAATAAAAATAAACATTTTAGTTTCTTGTTGTTGTTTATATCAATATTTGAATGCTAATAATAATATTGTTAATAGGATTTAAAAAAGACAATACAATAACAGAATACAGTCGATCTCCCATTGGCTACCATTTTTGACATCGTGACACAGGTAAGTCTTAGTTTCAGGTCGATCCAGGGCTTCATTTATAAGTTTTAGTGTATAAGTCGGGGGTAGCTTTTCTCAATCGATATTTGAGGTATAAATTTTTTTACTTATACACCAGTTTTTACGGTATCTGCATGAAAAGTAATGCCTTCCCTTGCTTTGATTTTGTTTGAGACAATTAATCCAAAATATGACTACAAGCTACAGTGTTTACAACTTATTCCTTGCCTGAGAACTGATAATAAAACAAGCCAGTCAAACTTATGACGTCACTCAATCGAAGGTGACGCGTGACCGATCACTGTGACGTCTTTGTGATGTCACTGTTGTCTAACAAACACCAAACGCAGCCATAGACATGGAAAGTGTACCATCGAGGAATGTACCGTCCATCGGTGCCAGGAAGACGCCATCCACGGTATTTCAGCGTAAATAACGCAAAAGAGTCGCAAAGAAAATACGTTTTTCATGATATATAAATACTTTACACAAAATCGGCGGAATATCTGTTTATCTACTTCAGGCCAAAGGGCAATTTTAAAGAATATTCTGAAAAAATTTATCGCAAAAAAAACATAGATTCAGAAATATAAGTTAGGATTTTATTTTCATGGTTTTCATTGATCAAGGTAATCCATGAAATCATGGTTCCAATAAAAAAAAAATCACACGGTAAGATAATATCGTAATTGCTACTGGTGTTCAACTTCATCTATAGATAGTTATTATTGCTGACTGAATTTTCAAAAAAAGGTACAAAAATTGTTTATAACCATTTTATGATTGCCATTGATACATATAATAAATCTAATGAATTACTTTTCCTGTAAATTACTATAAAAGATATGTGATTAATAAATATTTCGGTGTTAATCCCATTATTTCCTCTAATATTGCACAAACATGGCACCCTGAAATGTTTACAATAAAACAACATCAAACTTTTATTTTAAACTTAACCCACATTGCCATTTTTTCCTCTATTCAGTATTTTGGGTGAAATATTCAAGAGAGTAAAGCATTTCTGTGTAGTTCTGACATGACAAAAACTGTACCAGCCAAATGTTGTAACCACAATTACCGAGACAGGGCTTTTTTAACCAGACTTTTCTACCTGCTTTCAATAGAGACAAAACGAGACCCACGCTCCCAATTGGGTTAAAAGACAAGGGCCATGAAAAATCATATGCATTACCATAGCATTGGATTGTAAAGAGAGCATGATATGCATTTTGTATAAAAAAAACCACGAAATTTTAAGTGCACAATAATATCTGAATCTACAGGAGTTAATAATTAGTAAGCCCTCTGTCTAGCTAATAACCACTTTAACCATTCAGGCTGATTGATAATATGAGTAATCCTGCCAGTTTGTATGTGTGTTTTTTATAGATGATATTTACCATTGTAGTGGTGTGTACATCACTTTGATTCTCTGCTGGATTTTGATGCTGGTGACAGTGGTCCTTTTCCTGTTTGGTGGATTGACACACTCGGAGGTTTGCCGGCCGTTGAAAACATCACTTAGTGATAATATATTTGTGACACAGGTATAGCATAAAGGTTTATTTCACAATCATTGAATCGTATACACTCATGTATGGGAACAGAAAGATATGATACAATATATTTAATATAATATAATATAATATAATAATATAATATAATATAATATATAAAGTTTTATTTGTGATTTATATGTTATAAAATAGCATAATAGTAAATATAAAATTATATAATTATGCAAACAGATCATACTAGTTAAAATCATACTAGAAAAATTGATGATATTTTCACTTTCAATATCTGGCTTCTTTAATTTTGTTAAAGCTCTTTGATTTGCTGGATTATGTGGTTAAATTCATTACATGGAAGTTGATTCCTGTACTTTTAAATGTCTGATCTATCTTTACATTTCAGATTGCAGATACATTTCTGAATGGTACGATCAGAATAGGCCCAGCCATTGAGTAAGTATTCTGCTCTAGTATTCTCAATGTTACAAGAAGAGTACAGATTTGGAATATTACCAGTACTTCTTTCAGAAATGTACCAGTCTCTCTATGGGACTGTTTAATTTTGGATAAAAAAAAACTTTTTTTTTCTGGAAAATTATTGTCAAACATCATCATATATTTTAAGATATATAATAAAAAATAGGATCTAATGCAAACGTATTCAATATTTTCCTGCCTCAAAAGAATGGGGAATACAGTAATCAACTCTGTCTTACCATCTCTCTGTCAATCTTTAAATATTCGATAATTTTAAATCAACTTACATTTACTGGTTATTATTGATTTGGGTTTGGTGTCTGTCCGTCTGTCTGTTTGTGACGTTTTTGTTTCCATGCGATAACTTTCCTAAATATTATCTGATTTCATTCAAATTTCGGTCACTGATTGCTCTCATGTATACCTTGTTTGGGATTGGTTTTGAAAATTTCCGTCTGAAAATTTATTCTCACCAGCTCCAAAACAAAAAATGAAATTTTGTTCTTATTTCACAACCAAACTTATGACATTTTGAGACATTTTCAGGGGACTATGAACATTAACAACAGCAACTATGACATGTGGAGACATCTTAAGGCGAGAATAACACTAAAAAATTGATTAGGCAAGCAAGAATGACAACACAAGGTGGAAGCGGGGAACATAAATTCCACAAATTTACTTGTTTATATTACAATTTATAATTTATTTTAAATTTGAAATAAATAATATATGATAAAAAATTGGGATCTTATACCAACAAGTATTCATTTTTCACCTGTCACATCATGTATGATCATTATAGGTGTCCAAACATTACATGTATAAGGAACTAAGAGAAAAGAGACTTGTATGCAGGACAGACCTATTAATATTATTGCCAAATGGCTCTAGCATTAGTCTTTAGGTATTCTGAGGCACCCTCAAAATCTCTTTTTAAAAATATTCTTGTGGTACTGTTCAAGAATAATAAATTTTCTATTTGTAATGACTATAAGTCATCTGAGCTATAGTCGTGGTCCATTGTCTGTCGTCCGTCCGTCTGTCCGTCCGTCCGTCCGTAGATGTGGCACGTTTTGAAACCATAAGACCAAGGAATCCAAAATTCAGCATAATGTTAGATGTCCCCAAGATCTCCTACCAAGCCGAAAACTGGGTCTTTGCGACTTCATTCCTTTGAGAAATTAAGGAAAAACCTCAATTTTTTAATTAAAAACCTATATTCACACTTCAGGACTGCCTAATATCAAAACCACTCATCTGTTTTTCCTCATATTTCCTATAAATAATTCTCTATATAATTCCTATGTACATGTCAGAAATTAGGTCTGTATTATATAATTTAAAAAAGTTATGGGCCCAAACATAATGCATTTTGTAAATAATCAGGAAAGAAATTTTATCACTTAACACAAAACTTGTTAAAGCTAAGCACTTTTTTTCCAGTAATATTACTTTTATTAATCAAAATTAAATTGTATACCCAAATTAGATCAAAATCTTTTAAATTTTTTAAAATATTAGCAAAAATAAAAAATTGGTACCTTAAATTTTGCCCTACTTTGACAATGGCACGTTTTTTTTGCTGTAACTGCTGTGGATTTAATTTTCACAGCATGTTTTTGTTAGCATTTCAACTGTAAACACCAAAAATTTGAAACCAGTTGATCAAAAACCGTAAATTTTATTCAAGTTTTCAAGCACCATGTCACATATTGCTAGTGTTATGCAGTTTGCTAGAGCTCAGCTCCCGAGCTTCAGCTCTAAGTTCCTTAAATTTGGCATACAGTTAGATTTCTCCAAAATCCCCTACCATGCCAAGAATTTGGTCACTAGGACTTAATTCCTTCGAGATATCAATGAAAAACTTCATTTTTCCATTAAAAACCCATTGTTACACTTTAAGACTGTCTAATATCAAAACCACTGATCTGACTTTATTCATAAATAATATACATATTTTTCTATACATTCGCTATGCACATGCCAGAATGATGTCAGTATTGCATAATTGTTTTAAGTTATGGGCCCAAACATAATGCACTTTGTAAAAAATCAAGAAATATATTTACTCCCTTAACAAGGGCATTGCTGAAGCTAGAGATTTTTTTGTCAGGGATGTAACATTATTTAATAAAGATTCAATTGAATACCCAAAATTAGTTCTGAATTTTTCATATTTTATAAGTTATTAGTATAAATATAAAATTAGTACCTTAAATTTTGCCCAACTGTGACCATGGCACGTTTATTTCCCGTGAGCACTGTTGATATAATTTTCATATCATGCACACATAAGGATTTCAGCTTTTTAGTTTAGAAAGCTTAAAGAAATTGGCCAAATATTGTAGCTTTTATTAATGTTTTTTATGAGACCCTGTCAGACTTTGGCTCTCTCCAGCCCCTCTTGAGTCACCTGTATGTTGACCATGTTGACCTTTCATCAAATTATGCACGCTTGAGGCGAGAATCCAGGCAGCTTATGGCCAGCCACAGTTGATCCAGGTGTCCAACCCAACTCATCTAGTAGTTTTAACCAACAACATAACAATAAACAATAAATTAATCAATTTTTATTGGTTTTTAATAACAAATTAAAGAAAAATAGAAAAGGATTTTGTTAGTTTATAAAAACAGGAAATTAACTTGCAGTTACTGATGATATAAGAATCTTGTATCGATGGGAAGAATGTCACATATTCCAAATAACACCATGCAGTCACCTATGGCATTTTCAGTTCAATTTTAATGATAAAGAAGTAAATCATATTATTCATTACTAATCATTAGGGATTATATGAAGAAAATTAATGATAGACAAAGATGCAGTTGATAATATTAATCTAGATTCCTACTGTGTCTAGTGTGTACATTGATGTGAAATAAGTCCAGAATGAATTTTTTACAGTTATTTTTTAATATAAATAAAAGCCATAAAACCAGGTACTTATGATCATTATTTAAATGTGTGAATTTTGTATATTCTGGATTCTCAACATCATTGTTTGGTGAAAACTGAATAAATACCAGACATGGTGCGAATACTTTGTAATTGTATTTAAATACGAATATGATTATGTACTCCATTAAATTTCTTGCATAAAGAATGGGAATTCAGGTAAAAATGAAAGTATATGAATACTCGTGCAAATACTTTCAAAATGTATTCATGAATGCATTCATGAATATATTCTTTAATATTATTTTAATAATCATATCAGTTATATTTCATTTTAAAAAATCATAGGATTCTCTTATTATTTTTAATAAAAATTATATTTGGGACAATATTTGTAATTTTTTTAATAAATAGTTAAACTCTTATATTATATGTTCTGCTTATAAGTTATATGGCCAAGTCAAAATCTGTGTGACAGTAGTACTCCATTTGTTAATAAAATAAATGAAATCAATCCTCTTCCCTGTCTCCAAAGGTACTATCAAAATCATACATAAGCTAAACAACAACAACTCATAATACAGCTTATATTTATTACCACACAAAACCAGCATGTGCCTCATTTCTAAATAATATTTATTTATCATATATAACAGCTGAGTGTTGTGACCCATAGGTCCCTTGTTATGAAAATTATATTTCATTTTGGTGTTGATTGTTTTAAAATGTATCAGCAATTGATCTGACTTTTGTCAGAGCTGACAGCAATCATATCAGCTCCCTTGCATTGGTCAACTTCACAATTTATTTTACCAGCACTGATTATTATATATGTATTCATATTTTAGGGCCTGTAGGGAAGGGAAGAGTTTGGACCAGGCCATCAACTTAGATTCAATATACAACTTGTCAGAGTATACTGACTTGTCTGTGAGTACATAATCCTTATCAGCATAGACAGTGATAACCATTACACAGTGGATATGCCTTTTAAGTCTAGCTTTAGTCTTAAGGACAATAATTTACATAATGGAGAAACATTAAGTCTAGTTTTAATCTTAAGGCCAACAACTCAGCTTCACTGTAATTAATATATACAGAAATAAAGAGAATAACCAACTAAAAATTGTAAATCTGATTTTGAAGCTGCGTAAATGGAAGCAGAATTTTGAGCAGGAGATATTATTTTGAATATCTTCTGAGGAATGGTGAGGTTGGTTTATGGTCAGCCCCTGCCAAGGATGTATATAGGCTTAATGGAAAGACTGTGCCCCAAAGACGAGTGCACCCTTTTGGGTTTCTGTGTGGTATGACCCAGCATGCATTTGGGATGATTACACACACAGGACTGGCAGGTGTGATATGTCAAGTATGATTTACACCAGGACAACCTATCACATTGTCCAAAATGGAAATGGGGTTCTGCAGATAATAAATAACTACACTGAGCTAGTATAAAAAATGGAGGCAGTCCTTTACTATAAATATTATTTAAAAAATATGAAAACCAAATCTTTTATTGACCCCAGGAAAATTAAAAAAAAATCCAGCAATTTCTATTTAAAATAGGGGGTGTTTTCATCGCTATGGATGGCTATAAATATTAATAGGATCCTTTTCCTGAAATTTGTTCCTTCCTTTTCAGAAATACAACCTTGACAAGTACAGGGATGACATCAAGAATAAAAGCATAGACCTGAGTAATATCAACATATTGAACAATGACACAAGGTGGGAGCTGACAAACCTAGAAAATTCTGGTCTCGAACAGATAGACTTCCAAAAATATGGAACTGAGGTAAATATTGGGAATTATATGTCAGTACGTAAAGGAAAACAGTTTTTCAGGGACATTAATGATTTATCCTTTAGTTCATTCAATCCTGTCATGTCCATCTCTCTTTTGCTGTAAAAAAATTTTTTTCAGTTACATTTCAAAGAAAAAATGGCATTGTAGGGTAGAAGATTAAAAAGACATAATTTTCAACAAGGTAAATAAATACCTACCTTACACCTTATTTGAGAAACAGAAATATTTAAATATATGAGAAATCAGTCTTACATTTTACAACATATCAGACCCACTTATGGCAGTCAAGTGTCATTGGTCACTTGCCAAAACAGCCTCAGTTGTCAGCTGCCTATTGGATGAGGTCATGTAAACACTGTAAAAAGTAAACCCGTCAAAACAAAGATGGCTACTCATGCAAGAACACATCTGGTCGGTCAGATCAGAGTTAAAAAAATATGTGAAACATAAACTAAAGATTTATTGTAAAAAAAAAAAAATCCATATAAGGCCTTTCTCTTCCATATACATCTTTCTAGGAAATTATCATATATTATCTGAAAAATCCCAGGTTGACACAGGTTGGTGGAGCAGAGTACAGTTATTTGAAATATATTCTTCTGCAGGTTATTTCCGTCAGATGGCATTCCATAACATGCTCCTTTGGAGGTATGGTTCCTAATAAGGGAGCAGAAAAAAAAACTAATTAAAAGAAAGTCAAAAAAAGACCATGAATAAAGAATGTATTGTTTATTAAGATTGGCATTTTTGGTGGTATCAGTTGATAAATCTGATAGAAATTCATGTTGAGGATGGGGATACCAAAATCTGTGCAGTTTAAAGGGATTTTTTTTAAAAGCACATCACAATTTGTAGCTTGAAATAAGATATGGACATGAGTTGACTTGCTTGCTCTCATGAAATATTTTTATGTTACAGCAACCAACAGACTTAAGTTCTCTGTTTCATAATATTTGTTGATTTTATCTTTTATATAGAGACTGCATATAGGTAGTGGATTACGTATATATTTCTGCACAGAAAAATTACAACCACCAATGTTACATTGATAAAGTGGTCACATTTATGTAAAGAACAAAAAATAATAGGGACTTTTAACAAGCGGTCAATATTTTTAGGTGGTCACTGAACAGAGATGGTCATTGGGTGAGGTTTTACTGTATAACCCTATTCTGTTGTATTTATTCTACATGTGGAAATGTGACTGCCATTTTAAGAAAGAAACAAAACTTGATAAACAAAAGAGATAATGTATTTATATGTATTGCAAATAGAATTTATATGAAGCTTGGAGGAAACAGTTGAAAACAATTTGTTGATTGTAATATCACAATACATTGTTCATAAAAATAAAAAATATGGGTGAGAAAACTTATTAAGCTTTGTTTCAGCTATCCAAACAGATCACCACAGATAATTTGACAGATGTTGCAGCACTGCTTAGAACCACTGCCGCCACTCTGCAAGTAAGTAAATCAGAATTCATTGTTCACATAAAAAAAACAATTCTATTCCCATTGTGAAAGATGTATTTTTCACTGATGGCTTAAATAATCTTATATGTATGCACTGGTAGACATGTGCAAGTTCTGGTATACTGTGATAAATTTTTCCTAAACATATTTCAATTTTATTTTACCCTCATAAACAATAATTAAAAATGGTTAAAGCTAACCCCCCCTCCCCCAACCCCCTGCAGAGATTGCTTTAAGTCCCTTTGGTGGCGGTGTCTGTAGTATTTTGTGAATGTTGAAGTGTAACTTTTGAAAAAGCTGCATATTTTATTTATTTGTCAGATAGTAGGATTGTACCTGTACAAAGTGATGAAAGTAAATTTTTTTGGCTGTGCAGATTACTTCAGAGATGCATTTATTTGCTTTAGTATTGATGTATATAAACTATGTGTGAAGTTGATATTACAGCTATTTTTTAATATATGCAGGGCCAGACCAGGAGTTCATTGGAGAGCAATGCTGATAACCTTGAGACCATTGACCGAGATGTAGTACAGAAAATGGCTAGGGAAGCGGTAAGTTGTATATTGATAAACTCTGCTTTAGCATCAGCCATCTAACATGACCTCCCAATTATTAACAGCTGTGTTATTTTTTAGTTGCCTCCAGGTTATGTCTAGTAATATACAAAACAACCACATTTATTAGGGCCCTGCTTGAAAACCAGGTGCCCTATAGTAATTGACCTGTCCTTCTGTCTGTCTGTCCATCTGTCCACAATTTCTTTTCCGAATGATAACTCAAGTTAGGATTGACGGATTGAGTTCAAACCTGAAATATGTATTAACCATCAATTATGGAAGATCCCTATTGATTTTTGGGGTCCGGAGATCAAAGGTAAAAAAAGTTATTCACAGATGGGTGTTAAATTTTAGGTCCCTCTTTCAGCAGGGCAGAATCATTATTGTAACCATAATTGTAGGACAGTAGGACAGGTCCTTAAGTCAACAGCAACGAGGCATGATATATGGTCATAGTCAGCCATTTTCCTGTAAGTTATGCGGTAAAAACCATTACTGAACACCTAGTAAGGTTGCGCTCTCTTAGCAAAATATGCATGCAAAAGGGCACACATTGTTAACACAATATCTTGTAAAAAGTATTTCATATAAGGTCCCCAGACTCCAGCAGTGATGGACTTTTTGATGGGCTTCATCATGTTTGAAGATGGGTGACCTTGATGGATTTTTAAGGTCACAGAGGTGATAATGCTAAAATGATGTTAACCAAAAAGCTCGCAAACACTTTGACTAACTCTCACTGAACTTGCACCAGTATTGTTTGTTATGAAGGGCTAGGTCAAGTTCGAAGATGGATGACCTTGACAGATGCTATAATTCTCAAATGATGTTAATGCAATAACTCGCAAACAATTTAATGAACAATCAAATTTGTTTCTGCATAATAACTCCCCTAACATATGATGGATAGGATTCAAACATAATATGTATCCCCCATGGCCTAAGATAGAAGCTTTTTGATATTTGGGTCAGAAGGAAAAAAAAAGTAATACACAGTTTGGTGTTCAGTTGCTGGTGTCGATTTATAATGACTGCATCTTTTGCGGGGCCCTTCCTGACCTGTCAGTTTCCAAGTTGGCCCTATAACATGTGTGTATAATGTGAGGTTTCCTGTATAATAAATGCAGAAATGTTCCTCTGTTGTCATTCTCATTGATGGTGGTACATCACAGAGCACAGTGATATCACACAGCCGATGATGCTTAATGAGGAGGGACATACAGTGCTTGGTCTGTCATCTTCCTGCGTCTTCTGTGTCATTTCTTGTGAACACGATAACTTTTGATCAACTCAACATTTTTGCATTGCCAAAACAACCTCATTCTAGTTTTTTTTAATTCCTAGGGTAGTGAGTCACTGTTTGGTCACACAAATTGTGATGTTTGTCGATTTCATTCATGGTTCTGTTCTATTATGGAGTACACCATGTGCTGGGCTGAATATGACCCAACTCTGTTAAGTCAGTGTATAAGCCATGTAAACTGAGCATTGATATGAACGTGGAATAATGTATGTATCATGTATGACTCTTTACTGGATGATGACGTGTGTCTAATTTGTATGAATAGATAATCACCACTATGAATGGTGTAGATTTTGTAACTCCTTTAATGCCATATGGTCACCCATGCAGTTTTGAGCTTTATTTTTTCTTCCACTGAATGTTTTCATTATACTTTGGGTTTCAGGATATTTTGAGTGCCAGTCTCAGGAAACTTGAAAATTCCATAGATGGGACCGCAGGACAGAAGGTACAATTACAGCAGTAATGATAGTTCATAAAGATTCTGTCCAGTAGAAGTCATCAAGGTCTATGGCCTGTTGCTGGCACTGTCTGTCTATACAATAAGAATGATATGTAATTATTAAGCCTTCAGAATTTCAGGTTTTATATGCATGGTGTAAAGAATAATCTGTAAATTATAACTTGTTGTTAAGGCATTAGAGTGAATCTTTGAGGTTCTAACAAGATTGCACCATTATGCTATGAATAGCAATAAGTGATGTGCTGATAATCTGAGTAAGGAATTTTCTAGAACTTACATTATCCAAGTGTATTAGATAAATTAGATTATTTTTATTTCATATAGTGTCACAAGAAAGTGTAATCACATGAATTAGTTATCCAAACATTTATATGCCCCATGAATTGTTAAGATTATTTATGTTCTATTGTACATTAAATTAAAAGTTTTAAATATATATATTGAACACAAGATGGTATCTGTTCAGGATTATGGGTAAGTGGATAAATGGATTATTAACAGAAGCCAGGATTCTTCCAGGAAGTTCAGGATTTGATTTTGCAATGTGGGCCATGCAGTAATTAATGCATTAAAGTTACAGTTTGAACTTAATCTATTTTGTATGTTTCAGACATTCCGCAACTTTACCAGAGATTTGATAAACCGCTTTGATGAAGCCAGTCACATCATCCAAGTGAATGGCAGCAGTGAGATAAAAAAGGTATGTCTGTCTTTGGTGTGTCAGTTAAAGGTTCAGATTGCAATCACTTCAAAAGAATAAATCAGGGGTCGTAAAACAGAAAGGCATTAATACAGGTTTACCTTTCGGCAGAAAAATTAGCCTTTCCACTGTAAAGATGCATCCTACCATCATATCAGACTTTCAGTCTCACCTTGCTTAGTCACTACAGTTAACCCGATGATGCCATCCCACATGCCATCCTACATGCACACTTTAATTTTTGCATTCAAAAAGAACTGAGATGTTTTCAATAGTAACACTATATATATCAGAAACAGAATTGTGCAGGATAATATAGGAGATGAGGGGAGCAGAAGAAATAGACCATAGTTAGGAAATATAGGGAGTCTGTGGAAAACCAGCTGTGAAATATTTTGTTTTTGTCCTGTTTGTTCCTGTTTACCAGATACTAATAAGGAAAACATGTAGATGTTTATCTTTCCAAAGGATTGGTACAAAATGAAAAATGCCTTTCCGTGCATGTGTTTGCCTGTCTGAGACAGGCGGAAAGGTATTATTTCTACCCCTGTTAATAGTTATATCATTGATAGTCAAGCCTGCCCTGCTTCTGTCTGCAGCATTGATTGTTTATTAAACTGATAGACAAGTGAATCGTGAAGTTTTAATGTGAAATATATAAAAGATACATGTTCATTTTGCTATAGTTTGTCATAGAAACTATTGATTTATTAAAAAATTATGATGCTTCAGTGGAACGGCAAATGTTGTAATTGACATCTTTTGGCAACAGCTGACACTAAGTGTTTGGGTCATTTATGTTGACAAACATGGATCATTCTTGCTACATTTAATATGATACAAGTGATAAAAGGATATTCAGTCTCAGAGGTTAGACCCAAAAACAGCAGACGACATGAACAAATATTCACAAATGTATACTCACTTGTGCAGGAATGAACCAGGGAATGTGGGCTGAATAAGTGAATGCAAACATGGGTTGGGGAGCGTTCCCACAATAGGGACCCCCATAGAGGCTTGCATTCATTAGAATTCAGATTTTTAGCTCAGCTGACTATAAGTCATCTGAGCTATAGTCGTGGTTCTTTGTCCTTCGGCTGTCTGTCTGTCCATTAAACTGGCACGTTTTGAAACCATTGGACCTACAAATCTGAAATTCGGCATACCTTTAGATGTCCCCAAAATCTCCTAACATACCTAAAATTGGGTCACTAGGACTTTGTTCCTTTGAATTATTAAGGAAAAACCTCCCATTTGCCATTAAAAACCAATTGTTACACTTCAAGACTGCCTAATATCAAAACCACTGACCTGATATTGACCATTTTTTATATATTAATTCCTCTATATATTTCCTATGTACATATGAGAAATTAGTTTAATATTTTTTAAATTCTTGAAGTAATTGGCCCAAATATAATGCACTTTGTAAAAATTCAGAAAATATATTTACTCCCTTTACTTGAGAATTGCTGTAGCTAGAGATTTTCTTTCAGGTATATAACTATATTTAGTCAAGATTCAATTGTATACTCAAAATTAGATCTGAATTTTTTAAAATTTTATAAGATATTAGCATAAATATAAAATCAGTACCTTAAATTTTGCCCAGATTTGACCATGGCACATTTTTTCCTGTAACTGCTGTGGATTTAATTTTCACAGCATGTTACCATAAGTATTTCATCTCTGAACATCTGAAATTTGAAACCAGTTGATCAAAAACTGTTGATTTTATTCCAGTTTTCAAGCACCATGTAAAGTATTGTTTAGATCAAGCAAGTGTTGTGCAGTTTTCTAGAGCTCAGCTCCCCAGCTTCCCAGACCAGCTCTCAGCTCCCAAAATTGGCATACAATTAGATGTCCCAAAAACCCCCCTACCATACCAAAAGTTTGGTCACTAGAATTTCATTCCTTCAAGATGTTAAGAAAAAACTTTAATTTTCAATTAAAAACCCATTGTTACACTTCAAGACTGCCTAATATCAAAACCACTGATCTGACTGTGATCATATAAAATATACATGTTCTTCTATTTATACTCTATGCACATGCCAGAAATGATGTGAGTATTGCGAAATTGTTTTAACTTATGGGCCCAAACATAATGCACTTTGTAAACAAAAATATTTACTCCCTTAATATGAAAATAAATGAAGCTAGAGAATTTTTTTTTGTCAGGGATATAACATTATTTAATAAAGATTCAATTGTATACCCAAAATTAGTTCTGAATTTTTCAAAGTCTATAAGTTATTAGCATAAATATAAAATCAGTACCTTAAATTTTGCCTAATTTTGATCATCACATGTTTGTTTCCTGTAAGCACTGTTGATATAATTTTCATATCATGCAAAAATAAGGATTTCAGCTGGTTAGTTTTGACAGTTTAAAGAAATTGGCCAAAAACTGTTGCTTTTATTAAAGTTTTTATGAAACCATGTCAGACCCAGGCTCTACCGAGCCCCCCTCTTCAGTCACCTGTATATCCTCAGGTTGATCTTTCTGGCCAATTATGCATGCTTGACCCGGGGCATTTACTTGCAGCTCGGCAGCTTATTGCTGGCCACAGCTGATCCAGGTGTCCAACCCAGCTCATCTTTTAGTTGTTTAGACCAACAGCATAACAATAAACAATAAATGAATACATTTTTAGCTCAGCTGTAATAACAACTTTAAAAATAATCAATAGAAAAGGAATTTGACAGTTGATGAGTAACACTAACAGGGAATTACCTTGCAGTTACTGATGTTTTATGGATTTTGTATGGATGGATGAAAATGTATTCCAAGTAATACATTGAGTCACCTATGGTATTTTTCTTTTCAGTTTTAATAATGAAAAAAAATTAAATGATATTGTTCTATACTATTAGGGATTATATGAAGGAAATTAATGATTGACAAAGATGCAAGTGTTTCAGCTTGTTAATTTATATTTATTTCAAATTGTAAATAGTTAACATATGTCAAAATTTTTTAATTTTACTCTTACAAGTACTGATTAAAGATGTCAATATGTCTCACTTATGACATTCAGACACGTGGTTGTAACAGTTGTTTCAAGACTATGCAAATGATCAAAATTTATATTATTGGTTCCTATATTTCAGTTAATAAAATTAAACTTGCCCATCTCTAGTTTTCCTTGGGTTATTTTTTACACATATAATGGTTTCATAGCTGAGATACTTTTTTCTGATACATTTAAAAAAAAAATATTCATGAATATGATAAAAAATCAGATCTTAGACAAGTTCTCATTTTGATTTCTGTAATGTTAATAATTGTCATAAGACTCTTGCTTAGTCTAGTGTGTAGATTGATGTGAAGGTAGTCCAAAGTGAATAATTGTATCCGCCAAAACAGAGTTTTGCGGATACTATGTTTTCAGCTGAACTCCTCCATAACCGCTGGGCGGAATTTTACGAAACCTGGGATTATGTTCGGGTCACATGTGAAGTGCTGCGCCCCGATTTTGTTTTGACCTCTGACCTTTCCTCTGCGCTCTGCGTCCGTTTGTGCGTCTGTTTCCACACATAAACCCACATATCTCGGGAACCGTTTGACCGATCAGGAAAATTTTTTTACACAAATGTAGCCCTTGGAGAGCTTTATAACACACACAAAAAATGGTGGCGCCACCTGCAACCATGTTTGCACAGTGTCCATCTGTTCGTCTGCCTTGGGTTAAAATCACTCATATCTCTGCAGTGACTAGACTAATTCACCTGAAATTCGGCATGCGTAAACAGCCTGGATAGCTTTTCTGATTTTATGACAGGTGATGCCACCTACATTCACGTTTACGCTGCAGACATCCAAGCTCATATCTCGGGAACCGTTTGACCGATTGGGCCAAAATTTTGCATGTGTATAGATCTCACATAGCTCTTCATCATACGCAAAACTGGTGGCGCCACCTGCAGCCATTTTTGCACAGCTCCTGTCTGTTTGTCTGCCATGGGATAAAATCACTCATATCTCGGCAGTGGTTTGACATATCTGCCTAAAATTTTGCAGGTTTATACATCCCCGACAGCTCTCTTGATTTTATGACAGGTGGTGCCACCTGCATTCTAGTTTATGCAGCAGACATCCAAGCTCATATCTTGGTAACCGTTTGACCGATTGGGCCAAAGTTTTGCATGTGTATAGTTCTCACATAGCTCTTTATCATACGCAAAACTGGCGTCACCTGCAACCATTTTTGCTCAGCGTCCATCTGTTTGTCTGCCACGGGCTAAAATCAATCATATACATGTAGTACTTTGACTTATCTGCCTTAAATTTTGCATATGTATTCAACTTGGATGGCTTTCTGGATTTTGTGGTATGGGGGGCAACCTACATACACAATTTGGCTGCAGACATCCAAGCTAATATGCAACACTCAATTTTCCCTTGCCACTCAATCCATGCCTCACTTCACCCGTTCCACTCTGATTTAGGCGGATACACGTAGTCGCTTGTCGACTACCCGTATTCTAGTTTAGTTTTATTTTTGAATATAAATAAAATTCATGATCATTATTTAAATTTGTGATATTTGTTTATTCTGGATTCTCAAGAACTTTGTTTGGCTGAAACTGAATAAATACCAGACATGGTGCAGTACTTTGCAAATGTATTTAAATTCAAATATGAATATGTACTCCTAAATTTCATGTATGAGGATAGGAATACAGGTTAAAATTAAAGTGTTTTAATACAAATGCATTCATGAATATATTCTATAATATTATTGTAATAATCATTTATTTCGATAATATTATTTAAAAATCTTTGATAAAAAAACATGATACTGTTATTTTTAATTTAAATTTTATTTGACATAATATTTGTTATTAATGTTTAATAAATAGTTTAACTTTTCAAATAATTCTGCTGCAATGTAGGTAAAGTTTTATGGCCAAGTCAAAACCTATGTGATAATAGCACACCATTTCCAACTGTAAATAATATTAATGACATCAATCCCCTTCCCTGTCTCCAAGGATATTATCAAAATCTTACATAATTTGAGTTAAACACCATCAACTTATAATAGAGCTATTATTACCTCACAAAACCCCCCTTTGCCTACCTCCTCTTCCAAATCATATTTTATGGTCATATATAACAGCTGAGCGCGGTGACCCATGGGTCCCTTGTTTTAGCTAAGCTGACTGTAAGTCATCTGAGCTTCAGCAATCACTCTGTCCGTCGTCCGTCCGGTTGTCCTGTCTTCTGTCTGTTAACAGGGCACAAATAGTAACCGCTGGACCTGGAATCTTGTAACTTGACATTCTGAGAGGTCCATGAAAAATCTCCTTGGAAACCAGAAATTAGGTCTCTGTTACGCATATCCTTCGAGCTATGGGGCCCCAAAGTACCCCCCAGAATAGTAAAAAATTTCATACAAAAACTTCAAGATCTCATTAACTACATCACTGATGGTCATGATTTTTGGCATACGTATTGATCATGAGATCTTCCATCAGTTCCTGCAGACTGGTGGCGCCACCTATATTTTTCGATTTTTTACGAATTTTTTTCTCTATTTTTGAGACCTTTAAAAATGTAAACATCTGTTAACAAATGGTAACGGCTGGACATGGAATCTTTTTACTTGACATCCTGAGAGGTCCATGATGAAAAATCTCCTTAGACACATGGAAATAAGTCTCTGTTGCCCATATTCTTCGAGCTATTGGGCTCCAAAGTACCCCCCAGAAAAATGGAAAATTTGATACAAAAGCACAAGTATCTAATGCATTGATCACCATGATTCTTTGCATGGATATTGATTATGGAGTGTTTCATCAGTGTCTGCAGACTGGTGGCGCCATCTGTATTTTTTCGATATTTTACAATTTTCTTTCTCTATTTTTGATACCTTAAAAGATGCGGTCATACTTTAACAGGGCACAAATGGTAACAACTGGATCTAGAATCTTCTATCTTGACATGCAGAGAGGCCAATAAAAAGTCTCCTTGGAAAATGAAAATTAGGTCTCTGTTACCCAAAACCTCAGAGCTATAGGGCTCTGAAGTATCCCCCAGAATAATGGAAAATTTGATACAAAAGCTCAAGTATCTGAACAACTAATGCATTGATCACCATGATTCTTTGCATGGATTTTGATCATGGAGTATTTCATCAGTTTCTGCAGACTAGTGGCGCCACCTTTTTTTTTTTTATTTTTTAAAATTTTTTCTCTGTTTTTGATACCTTTAAAGATGTGGTCATCCTTTAACAGTGCACAAATCATAACCATTGGTTCAAGATTCTTCTTACTTGACATCCAGGGAGGTCCATGAAAAGTCTTCTTGGAAACCTGAAATAAGGTCTCTGTTACCCATATTTTTCAAGCTATGGGGTTTATAAGTAACCCCCCAGAATAATTGAAAATTTGATACCAAAGCAGGGCACAAATCGTAACCATTGGACCTAGAATCTTCTATTTTGATAATCAGGGAGGCCCATGAAAAAGTCTTCTTGGAAACCTGAAATTAGGTCTCTGTTACCCATATTTTCCAAGCTATGGGGCTTATAAGCACCCCCAGAATAATTGAAAATTTGATACCAAAGCAGGGCACAAATCATAACCATTTGACCTTAATCTTCATACTTGACATCTTGAGAGTTCCTCAAAAGTTCTCCTCAGAAACTTGAATTGAGGTCACTGTGACCTATATTATCTGAGTTACAGGCCATGTTTTAGTACCCCAGAAATAATGCAAAATGCACAAAAATTGCCAGATTCCTCAGGAGCAGCTGGATGGATTGTCATCAAATTTGATGTGCTTATAGGTGTTGATGAACTTCAGCTAATATGTATGAACTATGATGCCACCTACATTATCTAAATTTGTTGCTGTGCATGGACATATTGTCAACATGCTGGCTGAGGGTCATGACCCATGGGTCACTTGTTTGTTATTGGTTTGATGTCGGAATTCTTTTTTGTTGTAGTTCATTGGAGGTTTAGCTGACAGTGTATTAAATACTGTACAAGGCACAGTTAGGAAGATGTTAGCAGATGTGAGGACAGACGTGGGCAAGTGCAGACCAGTGTATGATGCTGTAGAGTCCCTGGTAGATGTCGCCTGTGTAGATGTTCTCTACCCATTTGTAAGTCGATATGTGAACTGTTATCAGCTACTGTATTTTAGTGGTGTATTTTGTACCTTAACCCTTTGCCACCCAGACAACCCCAAAGTGATATGGACACTTCAGACATACACGTCAGTACAGCTTGTAAACCTGTAGTACTGAGTATCTTCAAATGTGTTCATCTGAAACTAATCAGAACAGGAAAGGGTTAAAAATGTTGAAAGACATCCAGTGCATACTTACCTTAATGTTATAGAGAAAAAATTTAATGGTTCTAGTCGATTATGTGCGAGTTTTTTCCTGTCTATTAATAAAGACAGTGCGTTAAAAAAATACAGAACCAGCTTTAATATACATACAGAAAACTAGCTTTTCCTGTTTAAGGAAGAGAAATTTAAAGTTTAGGTTCATGTGTTATAAGGATATTTGAAGTTAGATATTTTACGCAAGGAATATTTAATGCTGGTTGATGAAATTATTCATGCTACATTGAACAAATATTGTGAACTTACAATATACTGTGGGTTTGTTTTACAGAACAGTTTTTGGTTTAGTCTGGCAGCTTGTCTTGGAATTTTCCTGCCCTGCCTGTTTTTAGCGTGTTTCCTAGCAACTCTATACAAAAAATCAGAGGAATATGATCCAGACAACAAATCATTTGATGACCCGTGAGTATTCTCTATCTTTAAATATATTTATCAATGATAACTGTATGGAAACATTGTTTGTTCACTTTCAATGGGCAAATGTCCATAAGTTTATTGACATAAAATCGTTTGTTTTGAGAAAATCTTGGAGTAAGATATTTGTTTAGCAAATTCTTTAAACCAAATATATATGTGTTGTTTAACTGGGAATTGCACATATGTATTGCACATATTTAATTAATTTTAACAGGGATTTTGAATGGTTCATATATTTAAAAGCGGTCTTGCTTAGTGATTTTCTTTAGCAATGGTAAAATTTTAGCATGTGTTTTGACTGCTTTAATGAGTTTTCCGAATTACCAGTGATACCTGTAAGATATGTATATTTAACAACAACAAAAATATCTCTCATGGGAGCTTTTATGAGTAATTAGAAGTACTGCTAGTATTACAAGTTTTATAAAGTTATTTATTTTCTTGGTAGGAGTTGACTGTTTACAGAATTTAAAAGAAACTTGAATATGCAAATTAAAATCTGATAAAAAAAATCAAATTTGTCCAGACCATGAAGCAGTTAAACTTCGGGTTAACAAAAGTAGCTAAGCCAACATGAGAAAATGCGTCTTTTGAGCTGAACATATTATTTCTCTCAATGAATGCATACAGAAACTGCCTCTGAATAAGTATGGATAACTGACAGGAGAGAAACCTGCAAATGATGCCCAATTAATTCCGTTTAGGGTTTCCCTGAGGGCATACGCATACTATGAAGACTTCAAGTACTGAAATACTGCAAGCTCCTCCTGTATAGTAAAGTCAAAATTCGGTAGTGAACATTTTGTAATAAGGCTACAACTATAGCTATGGTTATGGATGTATTTTGTATATCACCCATGTCTAGTGTTCAGATAGAGTTTGCACCCCCTGGGAACCACTAATGATTGGCTTTAACATTTTCACTTCTTCGCTTCGGCTAAGGTGTGACCAGAGACACTGTCACATGCTAACACACCACCTCGCGGGTATCTGTGCTTGGTAAACCAATGACTAATAGTCTGTTTATTGTTTCAGCTTGTTTGTACAGTAGAGCTCCTCTTGTTCTGTGTTTTGCTGTCATTTTTTCATGACAAATAGCTTTGATAGAATTTAAAGTTTCTGAAATGTAATTTTTGTCATTTGAGTAAAAATAAATTTATTGAAAGATTATTTCTCCTTTTTGTAAAATTATGAATCTAATAAGACTCAAATAATTTTATAAACAGGAGACACATGGCACACTTCATGATCCCCTTCAAGTACACAGGGCTGGTATATGATCAGCGCATGACCAATGTCCTAGGTCATGTGACCAGTTACATAAATATACATGAGGTCAGAAAGGTGTCTTTATATTTTAAAAATTTTCAGAAGTATTGTTTATATGGCTAATTATTGATATCAGAGTCAGTCAAGAGAGTCTTTGAAATTAAGAAAAAAATAAAATTAAGCGAAATGTATAAGAAGAAAAAAATATAAAATTGAGCTGTGAATGGAACCAGCTTGTTGCCAAGTGATCTATTCACATTTATGAAATTCAGCTGATTAAAAAAAAAACAAAAAAGTCATATAGAGAAAAACCTGATCCATGCAAAATCAGTTTAGCGTGATGTTAGTCTGTGAAACAGCAGAGTTTCTTCTCTTCTTAGTTTAACTTCATCATCTATTTTTGCTACTAGTCATCATTGCTTTCAACACTAATTAAACATTTTTCTTGGAATTAATATTTATGATTCTGAATGGAAAGTTTACAATTCTCTGGAATTTCTTACTAATGAATTCATTTTGACATATATTACATGGTTTTTCTATCAAAACCTGACAGTTCTGTGTCACAGCAGATGTTTAATTGAGTGTTTTGTTAGTACTTTAAAATGAATGCCTATAGTCAGGAAAAGATACTTTTATGAGATTTATATAATGTATTTCCTGGATTATATAGACATAATGGAATACAGTTAAATAAATCAGATTTAGCAAAACAACATGTAGAGGTACATAAGAAATGCTTGTTGTTAAGTAATAAAACCTTCACATGGAACTTGTGTTTTATAAATTCTTAGACTACAGCAACCTGTAACTTCTCAATTAAGCTAAAACATCTTCAGTTAGTCAGGATTCTAATGATTTCTGATGATTTTCATCAAGAAAGGATTTTTCTCGAGTTTCGAACCACCATGTATTACTCTCCGCTAAAGATAATTATCTCATTGCTGCTTACTTGTCATCCATTCTTATAAAATATATAAAAAAAAATTTAAACCCAGTGTCCTCTTTAAGTCTTGAATACAGGTGTCACTAGCTTTCTCCATTAAATCATGCTCTCTACAGACATTTTGAAGTGTGGTGATTTTAATGTAGGGATGGCTTTGGTAAAGTTTTTCATATTTGACAATTGACCCAGATATTGCAAGTGATTTTCAGTAAAGTACATGTATATATTTGTGCCGCAAGATATTGAATAAATTTTTAATTGATTATGTCAGCATTTGACAGCATTGTTCTTATATATGATTTATAAAAGATTATTTGAAGTATATGTTAGTAGAAGAAGGGCTGAAGATTTCTTTTTAGGCATAATTTTATTTGTCCTAATAATTAGTTCGGAAAATAACCTTGAAAGGAAATCCTGGTCTAGGTTTCTGGTTCATGGAGATTGAAGCAAGTATTGTAATATTGATCCCTTGAAGGATCATCAAAAATATATAAAAACTGCTTGGACCAAGTAACATTTCAGTCAGTATTGCCAGCGCTTTTGAATGGCCAGTCCAGAATGTGTACTTCAGTCAGAATGATTTCAGTGGAAATGCTAAAATCAAGGGTATAAAACTAATGATGGTCAGCAAATTTAAAATTATCTCAACCTAATTTTATAAATATTCCATGCCAGAAAATGACATGGTCAGCTGAGAAACTCGTACATTGGTTTTTCATATAAGGGTAAAATGTATAGTTCCTGATACCTGAAACTGTGCTTTTGGCAAACAAATTAAACATTTTTGTTAACCAGTATTTCAGTTTGTTCAGGTGTTCCAAAGTTTGCACAGTTTTCTACTGAGGGTAAATCACAGGTATTTTATATGTATGTCATCAGTATAAAAGTGAAACCTTGTTATACAGGTGTGTGTTGATGATGTGTCACTTGTGAAAGTGATGAGCAGACAGAAGTAACTACAAATCTATAATTTCATAGATGACTAACACTTCCAAAACTGCTTCATTAATAACATTAGTAAAAACTCTCAAGTCAGGGACTTGCATTCATTGAAGCTTTAGATTTTGACCATTTCCCATGGTCATCTTCAGCAATCTGGCATGCATAACAGGCTCAGGGGATGTCACATGACCGCTGGAATCATGTGACTTAAACAGGGTTGTAAATCAGTGAAAGTTTGAGGCCCAGGCTGTGTGCAGTTCAGAGAAGGTTTGTGGCACTGAATATCAAGCGCCTTTACATTTCTCTTGATACCCCTGAGCCATTGTCAAGCACACACATACATGCTGGCGATGTATGTGGGTCATACAGGCAAAAGCCACGGCCACAAAAATGTGAGTCCCTGAGTTGAGAGTTTTTACTAACATTATGGAATCTCCAGGGGACAGGATCCAACATATGTAGTTTGCTTCATTGAAATTTTAAATTTTCAGTTTAAAGTGACTTGCTAATATAAAGTGATTTATGGATTTGAAATATTGCCTGTGACAAACGTTTTAATCATGAACCCTGAAATATTCATTATACTATTATTGTTACCTCTGTCTGGTTCTCATTATGTCAAGATTAATATTTCTATTACTAAAATGCACTTTTTAAGCTAGAAGTTATATATGATCATTTTACTACACATTAATGTCTGCACTATGATTTCTGATGTCTGGCCCTTGTATGGTGATTTACAGAAGATATCTGTGGATGCGAGAACAACAAAGCTCTCTGTTGGGGGCAGAGTATCCTCGGTATTATTGAAGGCCATACATTTTCATGTAGGTGTCCTTTCAATTCTCTGAATGCTTCAGCCTTTGGTGCTTGGATTCTCTGTGCTGTTCACATGATACTAACCTGTACTTACCTGCCTTCCTATTGGTCAGTTTACTGACCAATCAGATCCTTTGACACTGATTGTTACTCTATTGACCAATCAGATCCTGTGCCACTGCAGCTGTGCTACACAAATCA
The DNA here is from genome assembly GCA_026874595.1 of Sipunculus nudus. Taxonomy (NCBI): domain Eukaryota; kingdom Metazoa; phylum Annelida; class Sipuncula; order Golfingiida; family Sipunculidae; genus Sipunculus; species Sipunculus nudus. Next base: position 63,142,356 of record CM049307.1, read on the forward strand.
ACCAATCCGTGTGTGTTCAGTGTAGATACCATAAACATATCATAAAATGTACACAACTTTATGATTGCTGATGTTTGATCAGATAGTAAACCATGGTATTTTGCTTATTCAACCTGCTTCCATACATAGGAACTTTGAGGCTTATTTGGGTTATCAAGGAGACAACATTCCCTTGGAAGAGTAAGTTTTATTCAATTATTTTTCTATAACACTTGTGCTGTATTTTGTACATTTTATTACCATAGTATACTATTGCATACACCAAACTGGTATGAGCAGAGGTTGTCCTTAAGGCTATAGCTACATATATTTATTTCTGTCATTAGGCACACATTGCTTTTAAATCGGTCCTTTAATGTATTTCCACTGTGTGGTCATTGTGCATTTGTGCATAGTTTTGGAATAATTTTCACCCCATCATAGTAAAATGATATATACTAATTTTGTTTGCCTTGTCTGGTGCACATAATTTTCTGCATGCATTATGGAAATGTGTGCTTTATTTTTATTTGTTTGTATGCAGTAGCATGTACACTTTTTCTGTTCTCAGAAAATCTGTAAAGAAGAAATATGATTTTTCATAGCACTCTTCTTTCTCAAAGTGGCAAAAATATGATCTGGGCTTAAGTATTTCTTTCAGTTCTGTCTGAAATGATCCCAAAAATCAGTTGATTATTTTCCAACTATATCCAGTTGTGAAATGTAAAAATGTGTTGCAAAAACCTGCATAGATTTTGACTAATAATAATTGTGAGAATGTCAGACTGACTCATTATGATTTGAATACATCTTAAAATTAGCATAATTAACCTAAGTTGTCATTAATAATGCAATGATATTTATAGCCGAAAACGCCATGGCAGGCGCTCTAGAAATGAGCGCAGGTAATATTATTAACTCTTGGGGTATTTGTATACTTATGACAGAAAACTAGTATGTACCACTTACTAATCAGGTGATAGTACACTTGATATATCTGATGATTCCTAATGATGTCTGACATACAATCTGAAATTTTTCTTCACTCTTCATCTTAATAATTTTTACACTTTTTTTCTTATAGCATAAAATCCACCATTTTGGTGCTCCAAAAACACTGTACAGTGATAAATAAATGTGAACAAATTGATAATTTTTTTATCAGAATAAATAAATGAATGAGGCATGTTAAAAAGAAGGTTACAGTTGGTAGCAGCAGACCCAAAGATATCAGGTTTAAGTCACATGGCCCGTTTTATAAAAACATGAATAAGCAATGTTGTACTCTCATAATGGATGATTTCAGCTGAGGCTTGAAAAAGAGGTGTTATGATCAAATATATTGTGGCAGTTGATTCAAGAGACTTGGAACCAGGAAAAGTGAATTCTCATTTGCATATAACTGTTTATCAGGGGGAAATAATAGCAAATCTAGGTTTGTTGGTCAGAGACCATGGTTGTAATCTTGAGGAGATTCCAGGGGTGGGGGGGGGGTACACAAGAGCTATGTCAAGCATACCTTTGAAAAATAGTGGAAGCAACTTAAGTTTTAATTTTCTTGCGGACTAGTAACCTGTGAAGGTTGTATGACATTGGTTTAACTTGACCAGATTACCCCTCTGACTGACAAGGCATTATGCAGTATTCTGAATGTACTGTCTGTTTAAAGGAGGGTGGATTATGACCCTGATGTAAAATGTTGCATTGGTATAATGTAAATTATGGGCTGGCCTCCCAGCATATGAAAGGCTTTTTCTGAGTCATCTCTTTGTAGTGCCTCACCATTAAAAAAAACAAGGTTGTACAAGGAAGTGTAATTTTCCTGGTTAACAGCTGATTCAGTCATGTTTACCTTCCCTCACATTGTGGAGCATGTTTGCATAATGGTTCAGGTGGAGGACATGTAATCATAAGGCAGTGGCCATATCTGCACATGGTTTGTATTTAAATTGGATTATACTGAACCAGTTTACTTTAATAAGAGAGTAGTATGCTTTTCTTCTGCACTGAAGGAAAAGTGTTAATTTGGATGAGATTATATCATTGGTGACACCAGATTATAAAGCAAAGCTTTAATTTTTTTTGGCAATTAAATTGTATTTTTATGTTATAGAAAAAAAGATGTTAGGCCACAAGGATGACATGTGCAGAAAGCACTGAATTAATCTCCTTCCATTTTTGTCCTAGTTCAGAAAGTGACCAAGGAACCTTGACCAGCAACCTTTATTTTCACAAGTCCACCAGTTCATTCAGTATTGAATATCTGCCAAGATTTTTTATTGTTTGATCTATTATTGAAGATGTTTTTTTTTTTTGTTGTGGTGTTTTTATGGTATACAAGTATTAGTTCTCCTTGCATTGAGCTCTGATGCATATACAGTACATGAGGTCTTATTGTGCCATATTTTGGTTTTGTGTACTATGATCTATAGGGTTTGATTTTTGCTGAACTTTGTGTATTTATGGTGCAGAATGTGGGATCTAACCTTAGTATTCTGATATGTTAACAAGGTGTTGTCCTTTCCATATTTCAGTGTTTGTGTATATTTATGGTATGAAAAGATATGGTTTTGGTGTATTAATGGCATTGATGAATATATTTTGATCATGTATCCTCCTTGTATACTCTTGGTATATAAGATGATTTTCAGCCCAGATGATTCTGTCTATTTGTAGTATCTATGTTATACAAATGTGTTGTCATCCATATTTAGTGATATTTTATGATGTGCATGATCTGGTTTTGTTTTGGAGTATTTCTAGTATCTGTACACAAGGTTTGGAATGATCAATAAAATGAATTCCTGAAGGATATAGGCACAGACTGTAAGGGTGTCCATTGTTTTACCACAAATTTGGTATATGGGAAACACGTTGTTCTCCCCTAGAAATAAAACAGTATTAGCCAAGAATTCTTTCTGCAGCCATTCCTTTTTGTTTATACACAGTAGTGATAAACATGCATCAGGCGTGATCAGTGGTGTGAAAGAAACATAAACATAGCATCCTGCACACAGTAAAAATCAATTTGTGATTCAAATCAATTTGTGATTCATGATAGGTACATCTTTCTTGGTTGCGAGTTTTTCACTCATGCATATAGTATCATACCTTTGGCCATTTGGTCTTATTATAGTTAACAGACACACTAGGTACTTTAGTTCTAAACTTGCATGAAGTTTAGGTGGATTACCAGATATTTGCCTTTTCCTCTGTAAATAGCTTTAACTGCTGCTGAATAATGCTTACAATAATGCATGGCTCTGGCATGATCTGTCCATATGGTTTATGTGTAATCTTTAATATCTCATGTATGGGATCTGGGTCTCAGGTTTTTAGCTTTAATTTTATGATTCCATTATGTTTGTATATATGCAGCTTTGTATATCTACTTCACTTTTGAATAGCTGTATTTTGATGATATTGTGTATATTAATATTACTAAGGGTTTAGTACTAGATACCACATATCTTAACATTAGAACTATAACACAGTTAATATAGAATCTAATAATTGTTAGACAGCTAGAGGCACCATAGGTTAGAGTTATCATTTATGTGTCACTGTAACTACCCATTAATATTGTGCATCAGTATTGTGATATGTGTAGTTATCTTTGGTAAAGTGGAATTATAGAATAAAGGATAATGTAGGAATTATTTCTGCTAAATGCGTACACACTTTGATGGTTTATATATAAGATACTTTGACCATAGTAATTAATAGAAGGAAAGTTTTCAGTCCTATATGTTTGTTCTCTTAAAATTAGCTTTTTGATTCTACATGTGTACTCCAATATATATTTACCGGTAGTTTATCCCCCCCCCCCTCCCCCCCCCCCATTCCACAGCCCGCTTCACTGGCATACTTTCTCCATATGATGTTGAATTTGAAATTCGAATAACAGCTTATTCTCAAAATTGGATCTTATAATTAAGGCAGGGTATAAAATCATAGGCAGAGAAAGAAAGTTTTAAGTAAATACAGGGAATTACAATTAAAGGCTACACCACTTGCTAAAAAATACCTTAGTTTTAGTGACATGTTAAATATTGTATGTTTGTTAAAATGTACATTTAACATTTGTCACATAATACCCTTTACATGTTACATGTAACATGTACACTATGACAGTACTTTATACATTAAATTTTACCTGTAACACTTTACATATTATATTTTTATACCTGTTACAATTTACATGTTACATTTTATGTAACATTTTATATGACACACTTTATCTGTTACATTTTACATATAACATGTTATACATTACATGTTACACATGACCCATTACATTTTGCATGTTAACTTTACAAATTGTATTTTACCTGTTACACTTTTCATGTTACACTTTACCTGACTCATTTTTTGTTACACTTTACACTGTACCTGTTACATTTTACCTATTACACTCTTCCTGACAGCTATGATTACAACCAGCAGAACCAGGGCCGGGACAGAGGTGTGAGGAACCAGGGGTACGCTCAGGAGGGCCGCAGGGCACCGGACCCACATCACATGAGTCCTCCGCGATACGACAGCGGGGGCTACATGAACCAGCCAAGCAGAAGCCATCTCCATGACAACACAAGGGATCCTGGGTACAGAGATGGACATAGAGGTCCCATGAATGGCGGGCCTCATTCTTACGCTGATTATAACGGGGGTGGCACTGGTGCCTATTTTAGTAGCGCTGGTTACCATGACGGCACCAGCTACCCCCCTCATTATTACAAGTAAGATGCAGTGTCTTCCATACCCTGCCTGGTAGGTTGCTTGTACTAATTTTCCTTTCAAATAAATTGCTTTGTCATTGTTTGTAATGTATATACACGTTCACATATCCAGGTATATATACAGCTGAACTCTCACATTCAGAACTGTTATTAAGCATTATATAAAAACTTGCGCATTACCTGTTCTTGCTTTGGGTAAGGTCAAAGGGACTTCTGCCAGGTTTGTGCAGGACTGGTTTTTCATGGGATGAGTTGACACGGGCCGCGTTTAATGGTGTAGTTTCTGATAGAAGGTGCTGTGGCAGAGCCATCACAAAACTAGAGTGCTACCACCATTAGTTATAATATAGATGTAACACAAATTGGTTTCAAATTTTTGGTTGTTTGCCAATATCTGTGTAGTAGTGGTAGGATTTAGTATTAAAATCACATTTGGTGATTGAAAGATAATATATGACTGATGATAGATTATTAATTGATTATTTTATATACCATCTACATTATAGTGAAATATATAGAATGTATAGAATTATACCTAACAAAGTGCTGAGTAAATTCAGTCTTAACTTGTATATCACGCTGAACAGTCAAGGTAATGGCCAGATTGTTGACACGTTCGTTGAACATGGTTAAATTTTAATGCTGGTCGCTGTTTTGTGCCCCGTGTTTCTTATTTTTCTGAGATAATATAATTATTTTATCAGGATAATATGACTTCTTTGGATATGCATACATAATCATTTGTAATCGATTCAGCAAAAATGCAATCAGTTTAATCGATATTGAAAGAAAACGACCAATCATTAATATGACTGATTAATTGCCACACCTCTACTTTATACACATAACGTACAGAAACATACAAAGGTAAAAAAGTGATCATATTGTACAGACATAACAGAAAATGTGTGATAAAATTTCTGACTTAAGAATGCAGTAATAAAAAGAAGTTCAGCTGTGTATGTCCTGACTTGCTATAAACATTCGCCTGTTCCTGCACGTGTTTTCCCTATAGAAGACCTGCTTAGAGAAATGTATTGAATTAATAGACAGTTCACCTTGTGGGGAACAGAGGGTATGCTGGTCATCTTAACATAAATCTTGTAGGGCAAATCAATACACAGTACCAATTGGCTGATGTAACAAATGAACAAAATGGATAAGATTTGACAATTTCAGAAATTCATGGGTTGAAATGTACTGTTTTTGTTGTCCCAGGAAGTGTGACATAGGAAATTTGAATACTTCCTTCAGAGTGCAACCACGAAACGAAACATCTAGGGCCGCCTTCCTGCAGTCTTACAGGAAATATAAACAGCTTATGCCCTTACTTTCCAGAGTATATTTTCCAAAATGCAATGTAAATCCTTTCCATTTCAATCATATTTGAGAGCTGATTAGAAAGCTTTAATCTTTGAAAAAAGAAAAATTCAACTAGAAATCTACATTATAAGGAATTAAAGTCTTCCCCATGTAGGGGGGGGGGGGCTATTGTGGGATGCTCGTAAAACTGTGTTTACATTCACTTATTTGGCCCATATCCCCAGGTTCATTCTTGTGTAAGTGACTATACATTTGTGAATATCCCTTGATGATGTTCCTGAGTCCGGATCATGTGCCCGATCCACACAAAAATCTTATGGAATTTCATTGGCAAATTCCTTAATTGCCCTGAACATTTCATGAGATCACATTCATGATTTCATAGGTTATGTTGTGAACAAACAAAGACACACACAAATGTACACAAATACAAATGGGGATGAGGGCATATACTCCTGACAGGCGCATTAAGAAACAATCTTGTTTATCATACACATGCACTGCCATACTAAAAAATTGTACAGACTAAAGATTGAGGAAAAGTTAAAGTTATTTTTCAGAATTTTGGCATCAGAAAATCCACATCTTTTACCATTTACTAAAGAACAAACCTATAAATTTAATACAATTTAACATTGCATGTACACAAGCCTTGTGTCATTAGGTGATGTCATATGTCAATAACATGTGTGACATGAAGTAAATTATGAGGGCTAGACAAGAAGTCTGATCAGTCACAATGATGTTATCAGCAAATCTGGTGTAGCTTAAAATAAATGTCCCCTGGAAGTATTACCCTTCATATCATAGTAATCACCACAAGTATTTGGTTTATCCAAGCATTTGAAAATAAAGGTTGTAAGGCAAGATAGATCAGAGTTTTGATAAACCTGCATTCAAAACACATATATGACTTCAACAAAGAATTTTTTTTTTCGACTTGTTCACTTTGTGACAAAAGTTGTGCCGCTTTATTCACTGTCACATGTGTGTGCTATGATGTTTATTTCACGTTATAGCAGTGTCTCAGAAGTACAGATGGGTTCTACAGGATTAACGCTTAATTTTGTTTAACATTGTCGCGAAAAGGCACATAGATAATTTAAAACTATTGACATGATGGTTTCTGGTGTCAGTATTTTTAAATGTTTTTACAGAAGAATATCCATCCAAGGAATCTTTTTTTTTTCTTTGAAAACTTGGCATAATTGTGTACCTCAGAAAGTTTTTAACATTATTTGAGTACCACATCGTAAAGAAGTTTGGCATTTTTGAGTAACTCTTAGTAAAGTTCTTGTATAATTTAAGTAATACAGTCCAGATGAGTAATGAAATTGATGAAATGTTTTGTTTTTATATGGCTTTTATAATATACAATACTTGATTATGTATTAATGTGATGTTACTTAAACACACTTCAATTTTTCACTAAATATGGTATATTCTGCTTACAAAAATACAAATCTTTAAAATAGGGTGTCTTGCTTAACAAACTTTAAATATTGTTTCCTTGGACATTCAGATTAATAGGTTCTTCAGTTATTATGATAATGAAAGTCTTGAAAATTACTTTTTCATAAATGGACTTGATTGAATGAATTTTATTATTATTTCAGCAATCGATATCGTCTGTTTTAAGTGGATCCAAATAGCCTGACCCAAAGTTTCTCACACCATCTGGTTGCCCAAAGAAGCAATGTTGTCCTCATCATCCACAGATGACAGTGCCTATTTAACATAATGAATATTCATCTCCTGCAAAAAAAATTATCAATCATATGCATGAAGAGCTTATAATGTATTAGACTTTGTGTTCATGTTCTTGTCTCAGAAAATCAAGCTTACCATTAGGTGTATGTGATCTGAACCATAGGTGATTTATTTGTTGAAGAGAACACTGTCTTCAGTACACCTTAATTAACAGAGAACCTGTAGGGAATTTGAAACTCAGGCCACTGGCCAAACAATAAAGGGAATTTGAAACTCAATTCACTGGCCAAAATAAGTTTAAAACGAGTGTGAAATAACTTAAAATCTTATCTGAAAATGTAATATTTCAAATTAGTGAACCATAAAGATAGCTTCGTTATAGGTCTGTTGTATATGTAAAACCTGAACACACGGCTGGTGCTTAGTTTGATTCAATCTTTGATACAGAATATTCCATGTTTCCTTATACAGCCATGGTTCTTTTATAGTATCTCTTGCCAAATGGTTGTTGATTTTGGTGCATAGATCTCATATCACTTATACTGAGTAAAACCTCAAAATATGATCACCAACAGGACAATGATAGAGTGGTTGTTATTTTGAGGTGGTCTTTTAACTGAAGTGGTTGTAAGGCAAGGTTTTACTTTATATCAGTATGATGCAGGTTGCCTGGCAGCTGACTCTCTGTTTAACTGACAATGAGAATTGACACTAAAATACTGATATGAAAAACACAGGTAGTTACAAATGCATCCCTTCACTCATCTGTGGGTGTACAGAACCAGGGAAAAGAAGCTGCAGTAGCTTAATTACACTCATGAGTGAAGTGATGCATTTATAATCGTGTCACCAGCAGTTCAATCTGCGTTTTTGTGGTTTGAACTTCGGGTTTCATTTCTTCAAATTATAAAATTAGTATTGTCCTTTCTTTCACAGAAAACTGGTTTTAGATGTTACACCAGAGATGTTATACCTATGTTATACCGATAACAGATATTTCTGTTAAAGAAATTGTTAAATGGGGAATGATATTGTTATTTAGTATAAAAACCTTCAGGTAATATAAAAACCTCCACTTTTGTAAGGTGTTTATTCCTGAATATGAGTAGTAAACAAAGTGTTAATTGTATGTTCAATTATAAGTATACATGCTTTGCAAAGAAAAAACAAGCTGCTTAGCAAAGAGAAAGCAATATTTTAGCTGATATATTGTAGGGCTGGAAAAATTAGAAAAATATTCCTTCTGGGAAATTTTAATGAACAATTGTGAATTTGATGGTTGTTCTAGGAATAGTTATACTATAATTATTAGCATATTGATTGTATTTATATCACAGACATGTGCCATGAGGCTCGTGTGTGATCTTGTATGAGATCACTTTATAACATATATCATCAGCGTGCCTGTATGTATGACTGTATGACACTTATAAGGTGTGTATAGGTGGATATATGTTTGATTGTATTTTACTCATGAAGAAAGAGTGTGTTTGAAAGAGGGGAATAAATGTTATGCACCAGTAATATGCCTGCATGTTACCCAAGACAAAGCAGGATTTGAAATTGTGATGATATTTACTTATAGTGAAATAAGGAGCCTCAATATCATGAGCTGAAACCTGTGATCGGTAAAGGTTTTCAATATTAAGATAATTAACACTTCATGTGTCTTTTCATCAGGTTGGGTGTTTTTTAGTATCTTTTTATCATGTCAAATATAAAGAATTCTATGAAACTTGGGATTTTCCTTGCACTTGTTCATTTGTTCTTTATTTTGTTTTGGTTATATTTAATTTATCCAGGAATGCATTATGTTTAATAAGGCTTAAACTGAGCATGGTTTTTGTCAGGTATGTAATTCACAACATAATAAATTAATGCACAAATTATTTACACAGAGGCTCCTTGCAATTTCAATAAGATAAAAAAAAGGATCCCTGACTGACCCGGTTTATTTGAGGTCATGGCAGGCAGGCAAACTTCATATGCAAAATCGTGCAGAATTTGTGCACAGAAAGGTCCTTACAAAAACTAGTTCTAACTGGTTTATTTAGTCAGATTGAACCAACCATTTCTCCCACTAGATGAAGCAAGCCTGATTTATGATACGCAAATTGTTGCCATAGCTACACTACAGTCATGAATTCACCAGTATATTTGATAGATCACACATTCTTTTTGTCATATGCTTTATGCGATGCTCAGCAAATTTTCATCAGTCATTTATGACTACATAATCTTCATACGGCGGTCCTTACTACACGGAGGACTTGATATTAATATCTTGGTTGTGTTCCACATTCCATTTGCTAACCCACCTTCCAATGCATGACGTCTCCAGAATTTTAAGGTATTTACCAGTGTTTTATGTAGAAGCTTCTAAATTTGGTATTTGGTATATTTTAGCACTTTAAACCAGAAACTGCCAAATGTGTGTATCTTTTAATATTGTTAAAAGTATTACAAGTATTACAATTTTGTGATTCTTTATGAGATGATTCTGTAAGCAAACAACAGGCTTTCAATTAATGTCTTAGATATGATTGGTATCATGAGAGGAAGCAATGTTTTAGAAGTTATTTAACACAGTATCAGAAAAACATGTTTTCATGAAGAAAGATGGTTATTGGTAACTGTGCATTACATAGTGTATCAATGGATCACTTTACCTGTAATTTCTGTTATGTATGCCAGTTGTATACTGTAGTCGGCTTTATTCTCAAGGGTTTCAAAATTGCAATAATCATGGAAGGAAAATTATCATGAAAGTAAAACTTAATAATAAGACACCTTGTCCACAAAGAGGATCTGTCACTTACACTATTGCCTGGTACAGCTGTTGGGTAAAGTATATAATCCATGCATGCCTGTATAGTGTCACAAGTTGTAAGGCATGAGGTTGATATTATAAATTATATCTTTTATATTATGTGCCCTTCATGAACCATAATTTCTGTACTAACTATAGATTTAAGCACTATATTTGGGCAGTCTGTTGAAAGATCTCTAAATTATGTGCAATGTTGAATAAAAATCAATGAGCTGCTTTATTTTTTTACCACAAGAAAGGAAACAGTAGATCTGTCATGTGCAATTCTTTTTAAGGAGAATATTTGACCTTTCAAAGGAGGGCACAACCTTAAGGGTATACAGGGATAATTTTATATGAAAGTGTATATTTTTAAGCATAATGAGTTACAAACATGTTATTCTACTGAAATGATGATGTCCCAGTTTGTATTACAAATGATACTGTAAAATTCAACATATTTATGAGGTCAATTGTGGCTTATATACTTTGGATAAGAATGCATATACATCATGCAAATGTGATCAGAAATAATCGTTATTCCAGATAGAAAAGGTATAGTTGTATGGTGATGCAGCTCCTTATCATAAAAGGCTACATCCCTGTTTACATTACTTTATCTGGTAATTGAATTTGATGCCAAAATGTGTATTAAATTGTAACTTGTAATACCAAATGTATCAGAAGAGAAATTTTATTATTTCATTTGCAATCAAATGTAATCAGGCTACATTTATATTTTCAACAATATTAACTGCCATATTACCAGCCCTAATAAATCCACCATTAATATTGTACTTTTATCTCATTGAGACTACAATAGTATATGTGCAAGTTCTTATGGTCAATGTTGATGGAAGTATTTTCAGTTTTAATATGCATGTAAATGATTGACTCATTGACATACACTATTCAAGACCATCTGATATTAAAAAAAAATGTTTTAATAATGTAATTTTGTAAAAATATATGATATTTTGATGTACTTTACTCATGTTGATAGATTCACATAAGGATTTTTATGATGTATAAAAATTATTTCTTTTTAATTGGAGGCTAAATATCCCTTAAATTCTCAACTTTCTGGAATCCTGTGAATATACAATGTATGAATATGTCACTTTAGAAACTTTTAGCAAGTTTTTATTGGACAATAACAAAGAACATAGCATTTTTGGCAGGGTTTTAATTACTTAGGATTAATTAATGTGGGACACAGCAGTTAGTAATCACAAATTAGACACAGGTCTTGAATTAAGAAATTCATATTTTATGACTATGGTCAATATTTCTTAAGTACAGACAAGTGTAACCATAGGCTTGGGTATTTAAATGGATCTGGAAATTATGTAATATGTCAGCACCTCACCAATGCTAGGGATGTTAGCATATACAGCTAACATGCACAGCATTTTAAACATTGAGAGATCTAATTCTAAATGGTAGCTGTACCAAAAATGAACTCTGGAGTAAATTTATAGACTGAATCAGGTGTAGAGTTGTTTAGTTGTTACTTTATGGAAGTTATAAATGACAAAAAAACTAAATCTTTATGATATAATTAGATATATCATTCCTATTATACTATTAAACAAGTACAAAATATTAGATCAAGGGACATTAGGAAATTTGTTTAGGGATAATGGGTTGCAATTGAAACAACAAGTTGCAAGTGAAACAGTTGGTTGCAATTGATAATTTGTACAGAGGCAGTATTAAATGTTTGTACAATTTTTTTTACCAGAAGCTCAAATTTTCTATTCTATCTGCATACCTGATATTTTCATGTCTGTGAAATGGAACACTGTTATATGCAATCCTGTAAACACTGTATATATGTATTTTATATCACTGTATTACAATTGTAATTGAATATTTGTGATTTGCAGTAAAAACTGTTTTACCACCAAACTTTGTTCGTTATTACTTGAGAATTTTGCAACTGGATACACACTAGGAAAAATATACATGGCACACAAGAAAATTTTCCTTTGTTTGATTCTGGCAAAATCTGTTTGTTCATCAGTGTACACATATACATGTCATATTTAAATGTCAAAGCAATAGTGAACTTAAACATTTAACATATTCATAAATTAGCCCTTTATTGACAAACTAGCATGATATTTTAGCCTTACATTCACTACAGGAATTTTATAATCTGAAAGCAAGATTGAGATTAACTTCAGAAGTGATCTTGATCAATGATGAATGAGATTTCAGGACATTAAGCCACAGCTGAGAAACTGACACCACTGTTGTAATTTGGCAGTTTAAAAATATAGGTGAAAATGTGTGGAAAAAATTAAAATACAGGTGGTGCAACCAGTTTTTGGGAACTGACAATACTAGCCATGATCATCATTCAAGGCAAGATTCATGGCAAGTCGCGTAATAATCATTGTATCAAATATTTAATTATTCTAGAGTACCCAAATAATTACAAAATAATTATGCCCCATAACTGAGAATAAAGGTCACGGTGATGTAATTTTAGGTTAACATGGAGATATTTCAAGGACTTCCCTAGATGTCAAATAAGAGATTTCTAGGTCTTAACGTTTACGCTTTTTGCCTTGTTAACGGACAGACCAACGGACAAAGGGTGATCACCATAGCTCAAACTTTCAGTCTGTGAAGCTATAAAAAATTGAATACAAGTTTCAGTAAGCTCCACTCTTGAGCACTTTTTATTTTTACATCAAAAGTTGTGATGGAGATTTGATAGTTCATTTTACTTCTTCAAATTCTCTTGCAGAATTCATATGATGTTTCTAAAACTCGCGTGCCAGGCACCATGAATACAGAAAACCATGGCCCATATACAATAACTTCAGAATTATCGAGTCTTGTTCCTCCAATGAACTCTGCATCAATGTGGCATTCAACCCACTTTTAACTGCTAAACCTGTGCGCTGACTTTCTTGTGCATTTAGTACTGCAACTACATGCACAGTATGGTTCAGAACTTTCACACTATCAGATGTAGTCTTTCACAAGGAATGATTCACTCTATTGGGGCCAGCTGACATCAATGTAGTTTGTGTACCATCTCTTCTTTAATGATCAGGTTTGTTGTTTTCTTCACTAGAGTCATGAGAGAGTTAATATTGTAAGACCAGTCATTCAGAATGTCGTTAGGATCTTTTTGGGTGCGGAAGTTAACAATCCCTGCCAGCCGATCAACTTTCGCTGTCACAGTCTTATTTACGACCAGACCAGACAAAAATTCTTCAGTTTCCTGAAATAATAAAAAAATATGAATATTTATTTATTTTAAGATTGGAAAAGCGATGAATATAACCAGAGTTAACAAGTAACCATGGGTAATAATTCTGTCATATTTCAATCAGTCTGCTGACTAAAAACACTTTAAGGGTAAACCACCAGCTTGTAAAATTACAATTTACTTTCTACAGTTACACTGGTGCTCCACATTCATCATTCATAATATTTAAAACTAGATGTGGTCAGACAATGGTCCTCAGAGGGCTCCGCATTTCTGCTAGTGCTAGACTAGTTTACATATGGGTGAAAAATTTAGTTAAATTTGAAAAATATGACAAACAGAAACAGGTTTTTACATGAGAGAAAAAATCCTACTGGATCAAATTATATTAAAGAAGATTTGTCTTAAATAATGTGCAATGGAAAATCACCAAATGTAGTCTGTTAGCCATATTTGATTTTGAGCAAGTCTGTAATTTGAGAGGTCTGGAGCCGTAGGCACCAATGATCCCTGTGAAATTGGGAAAGCCACAGTAGGTTGTTGAGTTATTGCGTGTGAAAGAAAATCAGGGATTGGGCTGTGGCGGCCATATTGGAATTCCGACAAGTCTGTAATTCAATAGGTCTTGAGCCGTCATAGGTACCAATCATCCTTGTGGATTAGGGAAAGCTGCAGTATGTTGTAGTTGAGTTATTGCGTGCAAAAGAAAATCAGTGATTGGGCTGTGGCGGCCATATTGGAATTCAGACATGTCTGTAATTCGATAGGTCTGGAGCCCTCATAGGTACCAATCATCCCTGTGAATTTCGGAATGCTACAGTATGTTGTTGTTGAGTTATCACGCGCAAAAGAAGTGTCACTGACAGAAGGACGGATGGACGGACTGACACAGTGATCACTATAGGGCACCGCTTGTCAAGTGGGGCCCTAATTATTAGAAAAAAAACACAAATAACTGCAGTATATTGTGATGTCTTTGCTGGCAAGACGGTCTTGTGCATTTAGAAAATTCAGAATGGTAGCGTATCAGTTGCCAGATCATAACCCATGTAGTTTCAGTTTTGCCTGATAGATGGCAGAAGCATACAACCTTCCACTGTTTGCTGGAATGAAGAGACAAGTGGAATGGCATTACACAGACCTACAGTGAAGTAATTAAGCACTTACCCCTTCTGTTAGATCCAATAGTTCTGCCATCCTCTTTAGTGTCACCCTGGTGTAATACTTGGCCATCACACGGATATTCTGCAACAAATGAATACTGTTTACTGCATTAGAGGAATGTGGATTCAATACCTGTGAAACATGGGGGAGGGGGGAATGAATACTGTGTAATGATACAAGGTGCATTGATATATCCAAATCCAAAATCAAATATCCATATCATCAGATGTCCCTGTATCTGTATGTTGATAATTTGATCAGGCAAATGGAAAGCAGCCTTCTATTTTATCAAAGAGATTCAGCACCATATAAGATGTAAGAAGAATTATCAATGGTCAGAAGCAAGTTGAATGGCACCTGATTGGCTAACTGACTGGAAATTATTTACAGTATATGAACAGGGGAGATCACTGGCTTGTAATCTATATTATAAATACACCTAATGTATAACATCTTGTGTACTGTGTCCTGAGTGAAGTATAGTGATATGCATTATGTACTGCTAGCTACTAGTGTTGAGAACTGGTTGTAACTTGATCAAAGATTATTACTAACAACAGTAGATGTCTACTGACTGGTTATCAGAATTGGCATTAAGGAGTATTGAATTCTGAACATATAGTACCTGTACAATGTCTTAACTGTTACACAGTCCTAAAAGTTATTTAATATCAGTAATAATTCAAGCCTACATGTGTATACTGTAACCAGGTATATACAGTTGCACAGACTTTTCGAACATTTCCTAGCATAAACTGAAAGCACATATTTCATTATCACAAAGCGTGAGTTATGTACAAAAACCTGAAAGCACACATTTCATTATCACAAAGCCTAAGTTATGTACAAAACTTTGAAATCAATTATAACCTTGCAAGACAGACTGAATCATTTGTCCCACTGACTGACCAAAATTCCAGGAGTTTTCCAGGTTTTCTCCAGGTCTAATAGGAATTTTTCCAGTTCACAAATTAACAACAATAATAAATTATCTTACAGAATTAGAGGGAAGGTTTTGGCTATAGACATTCATAAACTTGAGATCTAAACTGGTACATGATATGGAATGCAAATGACGTGTGACTGTTTAGACTGGCAATGAGTAATGACAAAACATAATATGAATATGCAACAAGACCTCATGGTTGGCCGGCAAGCTGAAATGGTAATCCTTTGCACCTGCAGCCAGTTTCCCCAACAAGTTGGGCAACTGTTATAAACCTCTTGTACTGATCCTCTGGAACAATATCTATAGCAGCAAACATGGATCTATGCCAAAATAACAGAATATTCCCAATGTATATTAAAAAAAACACCATTTTTCCAGGTTTTCAAAGACCTGGCAAAGACATTTATAATATCAAAGAGTATTCCAGGTTTCCAGGTTGAATACGAACCCAGAAATTATAATCTACCAACAGTCTACCAGTAACTTTTACAGCCCTAATTAAGACGGATACTGTCCTTCTTCACAGGCACTAGCTGACTTACATGTTCTACAGCCCTGATCTTCAGGTCCTTCCACCTCTTCTGCCCCTCCTCTGTCTTCGGGTTAAACACGTCTGTTGCTGTCAGACCTGCTGACCCAGTCTTCAGATCATTCTCATACTTCTGACACAGCTCTCTCCAGCGGATGATTTCTGAGGTGGTAAACTCTTCCAGCAAAGCTCTGGTAGGAAAATCAAAATAATTCTTAGTTTTAAACCTGATTTTGTTTTACTTCTTTTGAATATGATAAAATCAAATTTATTCATTACTGAAGTGTGTTTTATTTCTTTTTCTATTATTATTATGATTTTATGATAACACGGGGAAATTTTAACAATTATATTCATGTACTGTTTTCTGTTTTTAATGAAGAAATAATTTTTATAATTAACCTTGTGTGAAGTGAGGGCTATTGTTAATCTCAACTGTGCAATTGGGCCAGTTTAAATATCAGAAAAATCACTGAATATAATTAAATATGACAAAATGGTCAGAAATGTGACATCTGAACAATGACTAAATTTTTGCATAAATCAATGAGATGGGAATTTTTAGTATTTGACAGCACACTTAACTAGGGGCCATAACTTGATAAAGCCATGTATGAAGCTTTTTGTTTTAATATATATCTTTGGTAGAGGTAACTGCCATGTAAATTTGTCACTTTTTATGGTTTGACAAAATGCAAAAGTGCAAAATTCTTATCACAAAGTTTCCCTGGTCCTCCTAAATTATACAAAATGAGCTGTAAGAATAAGTCTTTTCCTAAATAAACACAGACAACCTTACTTGTACTTGGGTATATCTTCTAGCGTCTTCTCTCCCTTAATTCTGTGGAGGAGGTCTGACTGCTCATTGTCATAAGGGGCCAGAATCACGTACAGCACAGCACACTTCAGAGCCTGTGAATGGAATACAATAAGGACATCAATACAACATGCATATTTTTTTTTTTATATTTATATGAATTTTACTTTAAATCTCTAATATTATCTTCTTCAGCTGTATACTATTATACAAATTTTATAGTCATTTAAATGTTAAAATCACAGGTGAAATGTATGCTTGAGTGAGTGAGCATATGAGAAATACAGAGACGGTGTGTTGCAGACCACTCAAGTCCAATGAATGCTCTATCAGTTTACAGTACATTTGTACTATTTGGTGTTTTATTCTTTCCCCAAATTCATTTAATGTCATTTGATACATATGGCTGCATCTCATGTATTGCAAGAATACTATGTTGCTCAATGTGTATCAAATTTTCATACTCCCCTCTCCCAATAACTTTTTAATGACCTATGACAGCTCAGCACTCTCTGGGTCATAGCACGTCAAAGTAAGCATTCACAGCAAAAAAGACCTCAGAATCTCTATAGCATGATGACACAGTTGACACTTGACCCCAGGTCTGCAAAGCAGTTATTACGAGTTGATATTTTGAGAACCACCACACACTGTCTGGGATGAAATGCCTGTGAGCAGGTAGACTGACCATGTGTTTCTTCTCTTCATCTTCTTGTATTTTCTTGGTGTCGTACACCGCTCGATAATGTTTACAGATGGACAGGTACAGGCCTTCCTGCTGGTCCAGCTGGATCATTAGGTTGTAGTACTTCAGTTTTAACTCCTGTCAAGAAAAATATTTACATCAAAATACATTTGACTGAAAAATATTTCCTCTCTTATTTAAAGACTAAAAACCATTGGGCATTGTGTATGTAATTTGTGATAGTTTAGCTGTTCATTTCTAAGCACTTTTAAAATCTCATAAGACAACAATTAGTTATTCTGCATATGGCAATCTCCAAATTAAATCTGATAAAACCATAAAACAAAATTAACTGGGATAAAAAACTCTGAGAACAAAAAATGTGGTACCAGTGGGCAATGTTTTTTTCTTTTTCTTTCTTTACAAGATGAGATATAATACTTGGAATTTTTCTACTTGCCTAGAAAATCTGCTTCAGTTCTTGAAATGGTGTAAATGCTCAACACAGAATTTAGTCCATTTTCCATACCTTTCAGAATTCATTTAGGGAACTGTGCCATTACATAAAATAGCAACATTTTGAAGGATTTGGTCTTTATTTGCCATACAAATTTTGATCTATAAGAAATGAAAGCAGTGAATCCATGGAACAATGATTTTTTTTATATGGCATTAATATATTTGATAACCTGTCATTTTCTAGGTGCGTCTTTACAGTATGACTTCCCTAAAGTGCCTGCACATCTTTACACAAGGTTCCTGCAACTCTTGGCAAAGCAAATTTAAGACCTTTTTAAGACTAGCTGACAGAAAATTTAAGACCCTTTTAGACATAAAATTCTTAACTGGCCCTAACATGCTTTAAAACTACTGAAGATCTACGAATATCTTTCTTTGACAAATATCCACGGCAACTTCTGCAAAACAAGCTTACCTTCGATCACCGAAATGTTTGTGCAGATTCATTATATCAGGATGGATAAAATCAAATTTAAGACCTTTTTAAGACCTTTGTCAGGACTCCTGGCATTTTTAAGACCTTTTCAAGACCTTAAAAAAGCAAAATAAAAAATAAGACTTTTAAAATTACAATCAAGCTCACATGAGAATCCTCATCCTCAAAGAATTTAGTGTTGATTTTTTTGCTGATGATCTGCGTGCGGATGTAGTCCTTCTTGGCAAGACAAAGTCGCATCTGTTCCAGGATAAACTCAACCTTCTCCTTCTTCTCCATGGACCCAAATGTCTCCACCTGTTCAAAAGTGGTATATATCACTGATGATACCCTGTACTGACCCAAGGCCTGATACTGATATTAAAGCTAAGATACACACATTGACAATGTTAAAAGCATATTGCTAGCATTATTAATTGAAGCAATCAAGCAAGCACAAACAAGGGTATGATGATTGAAATTTGTCTGTAACTGTGAGCAATTCCATGCAATGACTGATACTTTCCCAGTACTTAAAAAATTTATATTACTACAGAGCTTTTTTTCAGTGTGGTATGAATTCTAGCATTTCTTTTGGTCAACCAGTAAATTGATCTCCTGGTACTACATATATTTTGCAGTGTCACATGTACGAAAAGAAATATTAACCAAATTTCATAGCAATAGCACCAAATATACGTGGATATCCTTTTCTAAAAGCTGACTGAGACAATTAAATGAGTACTAATGATTTATGATTTGTGTCCCTTTACTTCAGGTTAACATTATTTATTGTTTAATAAAGAAGAAATAAAACACATTTAATCTGTGCAAAGCAATTTCAGTACCAATTTGACTACCACATTCTACAATAATGATAAGCCAGTCTGGACAATGGACACTGTGAGATATAAGTAATAACAGTTCTATGTTTTACCTGTAATTCTTGGAGGATGGTCGCAGCCTCAGCAATATTTCCTTGATCTTCTCTGATCATGGCCAAAGTCATAGTTAACCTGGCTCTCTCAATTTCAACATAAATCTGAAAAAATAAGAACAAAGACCGTTTTACAGCATGTTTTTGTGTGCACTATTTAGATTTTAAAAATCCCTTCAAAGTTATTGGCCAATTTATTTATCTGTTATGGTGTGCTGATCCTACTGATGCTGAATATAATTTTGGAAAACCATTTTCAAAAAGATACCAGACTCAATCTGCAATTACCAAGTAAAGTTGTTGTACCATAAAAAGAAAGGATGTGGGGCAAAAATACATGAAACAAGGTCAGCATACACCTCCCATCATGGCCATGATAACAAATTACTTCTTAGGTAGATGTTCCACCAGATTCTCATAGGAAGCCCCATGATTGTTCATTATTAAATTATTAAGTTTATTATATTAACAACTGAACAGAAGCTTAAATGACAGCCTTCATCAGCGCACCTGTGGTGAATGTTCTTAATTATTATCTCAAAGGTAAGTAACACGGCATGGTCAGATGGAAAGATATATGTCAGACACTATGTCATCAGTAGTACATTGACATAGTAGTCAACATTTACATTCAATGTATAACATTTACACATACCTTGCCAGCAGTGACAGTGCGCAGTGTGTCAATGAGTTTAAGCTTGGTCTCCAGGTTTGGTGTTTTCTCTACATAGCTGCAGGCCTCTTGTACCATCTTTGCCACCGCCTGGAGAAAAAAGGCAGTTTGAGTCCACATGAATGCTCAGATACAATGAACATGAAAAAAAAAGAAAATCAAGTATGGGAAAATCACAAAATAAAGCAACCATACTCATAAAAGAACAGAATATACTCAAATCCCTGATAATTTATCAGCCTGATACTAAGCTAATATTTCTTTGCATAATCAACAGAATTGGCCTGTCAGTCCATCCAGGCATCCGCTCTTCCATTTGTATTGTAAATGTCTGTTCTCTATCAATCCATACAATCATGTATATTAAACTAATTACGACTCATTGAACGGATACAAATTCCGTCTCCACCGGGTCCATTCCATTACAAAAAGAGCACCAAAAGCATCCAAGTCTGGTGATGCCTGGCCTAACTAAATATGCACTGATCAAACTTCTTGAAATATTTATTGGTTAATTTTTATAGTGAGTTTCATGAAAACTTATAAAATCCCTGGTTTTGCAGTGAAACCAAAGGTTAATGGATAGACAAACATATAGCTAAATAAACACACACTGCCCATACCATAATATGACCCATCAACAAGACGGACATAGAAAAACTGACAGGAGTGATTTTTGAGGAAACAGTTGCATATAACAGTGCAATAATAATTCTAGATATATGTTCCTTATAATTGCACAGAGACCCCATGCAAGAGGACCAAATGGACTTATCATTTACTGATAATTCCAACAAGAATAGACTTGATAACTAATGGCTCTGACAAGGACCATTATGACTGCTGACAGGATTCAACAAGAATCATTTTATTAAGTAAATAAAATCTTCATGAACTTGCACAACAAAAAGAATTGACAGAAAAAGGTTTGATATTATTTGTAAACTGTAACACATTGAAAACATTATATTACAAAATCACACAGGGAGGAATTGATAAGATTATGAATCTGTTGGCTAGGGTTTGTGGGCTTCAAAATCTGCTGCCAAAAATGCACCAGGGCTTCTAAATACAGCAGCGGTGCAGGTAAAAATGTTGTGAAGAGGTAATGTAGTCTGTTCATATATGTTAGATGTTATTGTTTCAAGGCAAATTACATAAACATGGGTATTTTTGTGGTAAGGACATTTTTGGAAAAAGTAATATTTTGTAAGCATATGCATGTGAAATGTAAACAGCAGACGTTTCCTTGAAAATTAATAATTTTTTTTATTTTTGAATTTGACAACTGAGACAAGTAGTCCCAGCTATCCCACACTGCCTGACAGGAAGTGGTTCCTTTTGAGAAGAAACATCATCTGGCAGAAAGGTGATTACAGTATCTATTATGGGAGTCTATCAGGATATTTCAAGGCAAACTGGGTGCAGTAATTCTTTTTGTTGGCTTCATGAAGACAATAAAGGATTTTTTTATTATTGCTCAATCTGAACTATACTGCTGCATAGGTTCCAAATATTTACACAAATGTTACAGAATATTTTCACAAAATGTTACTGATTTATCAATAGCCATGTTCTAATAATTCATATTAACATTCAGGTAGCCAGCCCTCATTTCACAGAAAATTTCTAGCTGAACCCTGACTGACAATCAATAGGCATTACTTTCTAGACAACCAGCCCTGGTAACATATATGATGATCAAGGAACATGCAAGTCTTGCAGATGGACAATACAGTCTGGTCAGTCAGTGGACTGGCTTATTCTGTTTCAACTCACTTGTTTCATCTGGCCACGCCTCTTGGTCAGCAAAATGATGTTTTCATTAAGAAGATCCCATCTTTTCTGTTCATAACACATCTTGACTATACACACCAGAATACGCCCTGTGGAATGTGTATCTGCTGCCTGCCAAAAAGCAAAGCTGAGACATTTTATACTGCAATCAAACTTTTACTTATGTTTTCCTTTTAATCTGGATATTTTAGAACTTCCATATATGCTGAAATTGGAAAACTGAATTTAAGTGTAACATTTTAACAATGAGTAAAACCTTGAGGTCATACTGACCAACAGGAAAACTTTCAAACATATTAGACCTTCAATGAAAAAGGGATTCATTTATTCTTAATAAAACTTAATTTTACCAGAATAACTATGGCACATGACAGGTATTTGACTTCAGGAAGTCTGCATATTTTAAAGAACTGCAATTACTGCATTGTCAATATAAATGCAATAGTATCTGGAAGAAACAATATGGTTTTGCTTGAGTGCTTTTCAAGTTTTAGGTTTTCTATCTAAAGATTTTTTTAATAAAGCATTGTCTCATATCACTGGTCAGTAAAATAACCAATTTTACATCACTTACAGTTCTGGTCTGTTTCTCTAGAGCAAGCAGAACATCTATGGCCTCAGTCAACTTCCCTCCCTAAAAAAGAAACAACAACCATGAAATTATGAACAATAAACACTGGGGTACCCCAGGGATCAATCCTGGGTCCTCTATTGTACTTAATATATATGAATGACATACATCAATGCAGCAACTATTTTAATTTCACACTATACGATGACGAAACAACATTATTTAACCCCTTGGCAAGTTACAACAAACTAAAAGACCAACACATCATCAACAAAGAATTAAATAAAGTACATAACTGGTTAAATGCTAATAAACTCTCATTAAATGTACAAAAAACAAAATTTATGATCTTTCATACTAAACATAAAACTCTAAAAGATGGAAGCCCTGATCTCAAAATTGATAAAACACCAATAGAAAGGGTATCAGATTTCAATTTCTTGGGTATAACAACTAGAATACGGGTAGTCGACAAGCGACTACTTGTATCCGCCTAAATCAGAGTGGAACGGGTGAAGTGTTGCATATTAGCATGGATATTTTATCCCATGGCAGACAAACAGATGGGAGCTGTGCAAACATGGCTGCAGGTGGCGCCACCAGTTTTGCGTATGATAAAGAGCTATGTGAGATTTATACACATGCAAAATTTTGGCCCAATCGGTCAAACGGTTCCCTAGATATGAGCTTGGATGTCGCAGCGTAAACTTGATTGTAGGTGGCGCCACCTGTCATAAAATCAGAAAAGCTATCCAGGATGTATAAGCATGCCAAATTTCAGGTGAATTAGTCAAACCACTGCAGAAATATGAGTGATTTTAACCCAAGGCAGACGAACAGATGGACACTGTGCAAACATGGTTGCAGGTGGTGCCACCATTTTCGGTGTATGTTATAAAGCTCTCCAAGGGCTACATTTGTGCAAAAAAATTTTCCTGATCGGTCAACAGTTCCTGAGATATGAGCTTGGATGTCTGCAGCGTAAACGTGAATGTAGGTGGCGCCACCTGTCATAAAATCAGAAAAGCTATCCAGGATGTATACGCATGCTAAATTTCAGGTGAATTAGTCAAGTCACTGCAGAGATATGAGTGATTTTAACCCAAGGCAGACAAACAGATGGACACTGTGCAAACATGGTTGCAGGTAGCGCCACCATTTTTGGTGTATGTTATAAAGCTCTCCAAGGGCTACATTTGTGCAAAAGAATTTTCCTGATCGGTCAAACGGTTCCTGAGATATGACTTTTGATGTCTGCAGCGTAAACGTGAATGTAGGTGGCGCCACCTGTCATAAAATCAGAAAAGCTATCCAGGATGTATACGCATGCCCAATTTCAGGTGAATTAGTCAAGTCACTGCAGAGATATGAGTGATTTTAACCCAAGGCAGACGAACAGATGGACACTGTGCAAACATGGTTGCAGGTGGCGCCACCATTTTTGGTGTATGTAATAAAGCTCTCCGAGGGCTACATTTGTGCAAAAAAATTTTCCTGATCGGTCAAACGGTTCCCGAGATATGTGGGTTTATGTGTGGAAACAGACGCACAAACGGACGCAGAGCGCAAAGGAAAGGTCAGAGGTCAAAACAAAATCGGGGCGCAGCAGTTCACATGTGACCCGAACATAATCCCGGGTTTCGGAAAATTCCGCCCAGCGGTTACGGAGGAGTTCTCCGGACACCTACGCGGCGGCGGCGGCGGCGGCGGCGACCAGCTGAAAACATAGTATCCGCAAAACTCTGTTTTGGCGGATACAATAAATGAACACATGAAATGGCAGACACACACAAACAAAATTGCATCAAAAATTTCAAAATACATAGGAGTACTAAATAAATTAAAACAATACCTACCAATACACATACTTAAAACCATATATGATACACTTATTCTGTCCCAATTAAATTACGGAATCCTAATATGGGGTTCTGACACAAATAGATTAGAAAAATTACAAAAAAAAGCCTTAAGAATAATTACAAATAACAACTACAATGCACACACAGAACCAATCTTTAAATCATCAAAAACCCTAAAAATCAAGGATATTTTCAAATTAAACATAATAAAATTTTATTATAATTATTGTCATGCAGCACTTCCAAAATTCTTCCTAACGTTTAATATATCGACAAGAAACATGACGCACAGACACAACACAAGACACAAAGACACCCTAGCTACAAATAAAACAAGAACCAAAATAGCAGACAATAGTCTGAGGAACAAAATACCAAAAGTCATAAATGAAACTGACCATAACATTGCTGATAAAATCTACACCCACAGCCTCCAAGGATTAATTAATTACACCAAACAACATTTTATAAATACATACAAAGAAAAATGCACACAAACAAACTGCTACATCTGTAACAAAAATTAGAATTTTTCGTTGTTTTTCCTTTCCTCCATTAACAAACAAACATATAAATACCCATTAATTCTTTCAATCTCCTTCACTATTTTTGTAAACAATTATTATCATCTAATTGTAAATGTATCAAACATGTTCAATCATCCATATTTATATAGTTATATATACTTTCTTATACCAAATGTTTGCAGGTGGCTGTTGTGTCAGCGGAAAAAAAATCCTTACAACAGTCTCCTGACATAGTAAAAACGAAAATATAAACAATTGAATATACAATATATGGATATGTACAATTTTATGTCGAATAAACTTCTTCTTCTTCTTCTACCTGGTAACTAAATTCTACTCTTGTTATAAATGAAGATTATGAGGCATCCATCCAATAAACTTCTATCATGTATTACACCAGAACCTGCCATGAGGGGACACCAGGATGAGCGAACACCTTCGATGTACGGACACTAAGCCAATGTCCCGACCCATTTCCCTTTAAAATTGACCTGTCATGAGCGGACACCTGCTAAATGCGGACAGGGACAGTCCTGTTTGGCCAAAAATCCTGTCATAAACGGACACCTGATTCCGATTTATCAACAGCCACCAGTTACGCTGCGTGGGTGTATCCGCTGAGCAGCTCTGCCGAACGCTTCCTGCACGCTGTGAACAGCTCGTATATAGATACATTCATAGATATTATGTTAATCGCAGGAATTCCGTATCACATGACTGACTCGACCAATGAGCATCAACATTAGTTGACACAAGTCTTTTTCTGTCATATAAGCATGGCTGACGAGTGGCTTGCGCCAACAAACTTGAGGCACTATTTCAAGGTTGCAAAATAATAACGATAGCATATTTGATGATTGTAACTCTAACTGTTGCAAAAGACGTCAAAATGTTGATTAACAAGAACAATTTGGCCTGCGCAATAATCCAAATATGATTGCAGGGGCACCTGCAGGTGACAACAACCGAACGCTCCCAAATACCCCGCCATAATGAATGTCGCCTCATTTGAGGCCCAGTCATGGCAATGTAAATCTGAGAAAATCGTAGCTGAATTTGATGCATCCAGCCATAATCTCAATGTCAGGATAAAAGTTTCATGTTGAAAATTATTTCAATCCAAATATTGAGGTCTAAGTCGATGTATTTGAGTTGATTTCAGCGGACCAAACCACCGTACATAGTTCAAATTTTATTGCGAGTAGCACCGCCTGGCAACAGCTAATGAAGGCCACTGAACGCTCTTGATCAGCCCAGCATTTCTGTCATACTGAATGTCCGCCTGATGTGAAGACGAGTCACAGCAATGTTAATCTGAATAAATCATTGCTAAATTTGAGGCATCCAGTCATAATTTCAATGTTGGGATAAAATACTGATGTGGAAAATTGATATCAATCCAATATTGAGTTCGGGGTGTCTGAATTTGAATGATTTCCAATGGACTGTACATAAAGGACATGAGATATAACTCATTTTGACAGACATAAATGTACTCTTCAGCGCCGTGGATAGAACATTGCATAAATTTAATTGTTCATTAGAAATTGAAATTAATGCAATATCTTAATGACACCCTTATCTTTCATTCCGAATATTCTCCTGTCATGCAAGTTTGGCTAGACCAGAGGTTTGCGGGATGACTTTTATTTATTTATTCAGAAAAACCATTTATTTATTCAGAAACAATATGTGATTAAGAAATATATAGATATATTTCATTGAATAAAAATTTGTTTTTTAAAGTTAATTTAATAAAAAGTAATTATTTCTTTAAAATTGTACTCATGATCCACCATTATTTAATTTTGTATTAATATACCAGCTCTTGAAAGACTTTTAATTATGACATAAAAAAATCTGCTTTCCTGTGTTAGATGTCCATATAAATATTTTTCATTTTATTTTTATATATAGGTATTTGATTCTTCTGTTTTAATTTTTGAATGAATCTCCATACAGTTCTGCTGTACTCATGGAATTTTTCACTTGTAGGCATATGCAGGAGCTGGGACAACTCAAGAGTGAGTGAAAAGTAAGGGAGAAAAATATGAAGAGAGTAGGTCCCTGTTTGTCTAGAACACCCTACACAGTGCGGTGTCCGCCCGGCTATCCGCTTCCCAGTTATCCGCTTCCCAAATATCTGCTCACCAAATATCCGCGTGCCCAGATATCCGTGTCGGTCGAAAACGGTCGAAAATAACCCAGCACGCTTCATATATGGATAAACATGATGAAGGAAGACATCAAGGAACATTTTAATACAGGAGCTACCGGATTTTGAAGCATTTTTGACCAGATCGCGACATCGCTTTCGAGGCTGGTGTCCTGAATTGGGTCAACGGATTACCGCACGTGTGCGATCACTGAACCGCGACGCTCCAAGCGAACTTGTACGTGTGAGCCCACCCCGGCCTTAGTTAAAATTAGTGTTTTAAAATCATTGTTTTATTAAATTATTATTAATATACACGTTTTTGTGTCAGCTTTATATACATTCTTGCAGGTTTTTTATTAAGTTACCTCGAGCGATTGTTTTTGCATCATTCATGACACATATATGTTGACGGACGGACAAAAAATCTGATTTTAAATTTGTTGACATAAAGGTGATTATAGGAGATAATACATATTCCTTAACAATATTTTTTTACCTTAGAATGTTAGCTTGCATGTTTTCATCACGTTAACCTGGGGAAACCCCGCTTCCTTGATATAATTAAGCAGATTCGTGCATTCGAAAACCGCTCCGCCGCAAAAGGGTTCTCTTTAAGTGTAATACAAACATTGATCATGTAACCTTGATTTAATCATTTAGGCAATCACACACGTAATTATATAAACAAACATTATAACATCTGCATTCTCTCTCTCTCTCTCTCGTCAAATATATATAATCGGACATAAAGTTATTAAATGAGACAAGTCCGGGGTCCATTATAATTAACTTAACTCTCTTTCCGTCTCTTTCATTCTATTTCTCATTCTCTCTCCTTCTCTGTTTCATTTATCCATTCATTCATTCATTCATTCTTTCTTTCTCGCTAAATATATCGTTATCATACAAAATAAAGTTATTAAATGAGACAAGTCTGTGAATCATGTAAATTAAATTATCCCCCCCCCTCTCTCTCTCTCTCCCTCTCATTCTTTCTATTATTCTTTCTTTCTATCTCTCTCATTAATTCATTCATTAATTCATTCTTCCAATCTTTCTTTCTGTCATTCATGCTTAATATATCGTTATCATAAAAAATAATGTTATTAAATGAGACAAGTCTGTGAATCATGTAAATTAAATTATCCCCCCCCCCCTCTCTCTCATTCTTTCTATTATTCTTTCTTTCTCTCTCTCATTAATTCATTCATTTAATTATTCTTCCAAACTTTCTTTCTGTCTTTCTCGCTAAATACATCGTTATCATACAAAATAAAGTTATTATATGAGACAAGTCTGTGAATCATGAAAATTAAATTATTCCCTCTCTCTCTCTCATTCTTTCTATTATTCTTTCTTTCTATCTCTCTCATTAATTCATTCTTCCAATCTTTCTTTCTGTCTTTCTCGCTAAATATATTGTTATCATAAAAAATAGTTATTTAATGACATTAAATTATCCCCCCCCCTCTCTCTCTCTCTCTCTCATTCTTTTTCCATTATTCTTTCTTTCTCTCTCTCATTAATTCATTCATTAATTCACTCCTCCAATCTTTCTTACTGTCTTTCTCGCTAAATACATCGTTATCATACAAAATAAAGTTATTATATGAGACAAGTCTGTGAATCATGAAAATTAAATTATTCCCTCTCTCTCTCTCATTCTTTCTATTATTCTTTTTTTCTATCTCTCTCATTAATTCATTCTTCCAATCTTTCTTTCTGTCTTTCTCGCTAAATATATTGTTATCATAAAAAATAAAGTTATTTAATGACATTAAATTATCCCCCCCCCCTCTCTCTCTCTCATTCTTTTTCCATTATTCTTTCTTTCTCTCTCTCATTAATTCATTCATTAATTCACTCCTCCAATCTTTCTTACTGTCTTTCTCGCTAAATACATCGTTATCATACAAAATAAAGTTATTATATGAGACAAGTCTGTGAATCATGAAAATTAAATTATTCCCTCTCTCTCTCTCATTCTTTCTATTATTCTTTCTTTCTATCTCTCTCATTAATTCATTCTTCCAATCTTTCTTTCTGTCTTTCTCGCTAAATATATTGTTATCATAAAAAATAAAGTTATTTAATGACATTAAATTATCCCCCCCCCCTCTCTCTCTCTCTCTCTCATTCTTTTTCCATTATTCTTTCTTTCTCTCTCTCATTAATTCATTCATTAATTCACTCCTCCAATCTTTCTTACTGTCTTTCTCGCTAAATATATCGTTATCATGCAAAATAAAGTTATTTAATGAGACAAATCTGTTACGTGTTTTATCTCTTTGATATATTTTGATGATCAACCCGTTACTGTAGCAAAAGGTAACTTTCTGATGATGTTCTTTGATCTGCTAAACAAACTTGCTTTGAACAGGAGAATGGCCCAGGTGTCACTTGGTAAAATCAAAACAAGGAAACAAATTAACTTGAACATGAGTACTAATTAACCACCCGAATTATGTATATATAAAGTACTCTCCTGTGATTGTTACCATAATACTATCAGTACTCTGCATGCACGAACGTCTTTTTGTCAACTTGACTGGTGGCAGCTTGAGTTTCTTCATCGAGTGACTTTTGTTTAAAACTAAACAACACAGTCGGGAAAGTAAAAGTAAACAGCTTCCTTCGGGGAATACATGATGGATCAAGACAACATGGATCCGTCCGTCAACATGTGTCATGAATGATGCAAAAACAATCGCTCGAGGTAACTTAATAAAAAACCTGCAAGAATGTATATAAAGCTGACACAAAAACGTGTTAATTAATAATAATTTAATAAAACAATGATTTTAAAACACTAATATTAACTAAGGCCGGATGGGCTCACACGTACAAGTTCGCTTGGAGCGTCGCGGTTCAGTGATCGCACTCGTGCGGTAATCCGTTGACCCAATTCAGGACACCAGCCTCGAAAGTGATGTCGCGATCTGGTCAAAAATGCTTCAAAAACCGGTAGCTCCTGTATTAAAATGTTCCTTAATGTCTTCCTTCATCATCTTTATCCAAGATCGTTGCATATATTAAGCGTGCAGGTACATTTTCGACCGTTTTCGACCGACACGGATATCTGGGCACGCGGATATTTGGTGAGCAGATATTTGGGAAGCGGATAACTGGGAAGCGGATAGCCGGGCCTGAACCCACAGTGCATGAGTGTAAGCGATTCTACAGCAGCTCCCAATTATTATATATTGTGTTGTCATTATGATCCGTGTAGTATTACTAAAATAGAAACTCTTCTTCTATTATCTATCTGTCTATCTTCTATCTGTATTTGGACAGATCTGTCCAATGATCCATATGGTTAACTCCTAACACTGTACTGTACTGCTTACTGCTTGATAACCATGTCAACCATGGCCATTGGATACATACTGTAGCAAGATATAAGTAACCATATATTCTGTTTTTTAATACTACCCCAGGTGTCTCACCTTTTTGGCGCAATTACAGAATCTGGTCTACATATCAATCTGGCCAGGATGGGTCTAAACTGGCTGAAACCGTCTAACAAAGGTACATAAGCCATGACGGCTATTCAAGAACTAAAACTGATGTATATTCACCCCTTGTCCTTAATGGACTGTATATACTTGCTGCTTGTTGTTTTCTCAACCTTAAGCAATATCCAATATATCCGTCCATCACTGTAAATGTCTCGCTGTGTTGTGTCCCCTATAGCACTAACTATGCTTACGTAAGACACAAGAATTCAACAGGGATGGAATTGGCCGGGATGTGGGAGCTGTAGATCCAGTTGTGGCTCTGTTTAAAAAAACAGAGCCACAGGTCCCTGCCTTAATTTATCTAGTGGACAGTAGCGCATGCAGGTGACAAGGCTGTACCCACTTGGGTACATTCAGCCTGTGGTTAAGCTGGGGGTGATTGGCTGGTTATTGTTTCAGGCTAGCCCCTGTGCATTGCATGTGTTATAATCATCACTTCCAAGGTACTGGCCTATTGGGCTGTGTTACATCATCACTTCCAAGGTACTGGCCTATTGGGCTGCGCCCAGCTGAAATGTGATACATGGGCCTGGCCAGCAGAAACAGTCCAGTGTGTTACCTTGGTAACAACACTGACTGTAGGCAGTGGTCTGTGTATGGTGTGTGTGCCCTGGTCCTTACAGGACACTCACACCATGCACAAGTGATGATGTAACACATGCATATACTGCTTGATACAATCACACAGGGGCACTGGGATAGGCACCCAACATCAGGTGTAACCATACTCACTGTGCTCTAGATAAATGAAGGCAGGGACCTGTGGCTCTGTGTTTACAACAGAGCTACAACTGGGTGGGAGCAGCAGCCCCTGTTTCATTTATTCCTTTTGTGTTTTAGTACACTTTATGTGCTTTATTTTGCTTTAAAATCCTATTTTTGAACATTTCTCAATGCTAGCAGGGGTTTGGGGACGTTTTCTGAAAATTGCTGCCCATAACTATGGCATAAGAACCAACAAATCAGGATATTATCGCTCAAGTAAAGAGCACTTACCACACAAACTTTGATGTTTAAACTGTATTACACGTAAAACTCGCCCATTAATCAGATATAAGAATTCCAATGACAACATTGCATAGTCTTACACTCGATCTGTTGGTCAGAAGTGAGGTCGGAAGGTTTTATCGAGTGGATTCCACTGTCAAAATCCACATGACGAAGCATTTTGACAGCAAAATCAAACTAAGTAAAATACAGTATATACTACTTATTTTCCCGTTAATCGGTGTTTATTATATTTGTTACCAACCTGGGCTAATTTCTCGCACTCAGGAAGTTTCTCGTCGACAGTGGAACTGTAGTCCACTTCCATTTTTTGAAGGCGTCCATCGCCGGTTCCTTCCATGGTTTCTTTCTGTCAAGCAAGTTAAATGATAATGAACAGGAAAGCTTGTAATATATCAATAAACCGCAAAGTAGTATCGTTATCGCAGTTTTTAGTTGTTCAACTAAAAAATAATGATCCAAGAATTATATTACATTTTTAATAGTTAATAAAATCCTACACAAAACTGATACATCATATATTATATTCATGTATTATATTAAATATACTAACTGCTTGGTTGCATATGATCAGAAATGCATGTTTACACTGAAAGGAAAAATAATTGCATGGGCAATGAATGAAATTACATTGTTTGGCTTATTAATTTAGGACATGCATATGCTTATGGATAACACACATTAAAGATAATTTACATAATGATTTAATTAATTACATAAAATAATTTATTTAATTAAATCTATTAATCAAATTAACCAAATTTATCAAGGGAGAGAGATAATTAAAATCTGTCTGACCATTAGACTGGTATGTTTAGAACCTATGAATCCAAAAGAAGACAGACGATTACATATATATATATTCCTTAATTCTACTCCCAAACCCAAAACTGGGTCACCGCATCATCGTTTCATTGAGAAGTTGAGAAAAAATCAATTTCCATAGAAAACCTATTGTTACACTTCAGGTAGGCCTATTATCAAGTCCACTCGTTTATTTTATTCATATTTGGTTTAAAGCTTCCTCTATATATTTTCTATGTACCTGCCAGAAATTACGTCAGTATTAAATAATTTGAAGAATTTAAGGACTTGAACATGAGGTATCTTATTAAAATGGAAAGAAATATATTTTCTAACTTAACATGATAAATTTTTAAGCTAGAGATTTTTTTTATGGATATAACATTTTTTAATCAAGATTTAATTGCATAACAGCTAGATGTTATACAGAATTATGTAAATTTGTAAAATATTGGTATGAATCAATACTTTAAATTTTGCCCAACTTGGCCAGGCCATGGCACATTTCTTGTGGAGTAAGTATAATGTTGATGTCATTTTCACAGATAGCCGCGGACAGCGACGAACCAGTGCTAAGTTCCACATTGCGTCAGTCAATATAATGAAAAACAATTTAGGAATCCATTTTAATTGGCTATTCTATTTCACAGCATGAATCAGCATGTATCCACAGCAAGGATATAATCATTAATATATAATATTTAAAATCAATTGTTAAAAAAACTGTAGCTTTTCCCAAGTTTAGAACAGCTAGTCATAGTAATGATACATAAATTAATTGCATATACTTCAGTTGCAGACATTAATGTAGGCACACCTGGCTAAAAGTATATGCTTCACTCAGGACAGCACATTGCTGAGCTATATAGGCTTCCCTTGGGTGCGTTCTTACCATGCACGTGATTTCCCAGGCATATCGAAACCTAGCTCATAAGTATAGACTCCTTAATTGCTTTTTTAGTGCAATATAAATTTTTAGTAAATTTTAGTTAATTCTTTGGCGCCATCGGCGGCTAATCGGAACCATACAACTAGTTCTTGAGATCGTTGTCCCTGGGATCGATGACACTACTGGGCGGCATTTCATCCAATAAATCGTATTTTTAGCACATTTAAATGAAGGATGAAAAAGGCTTATTCTTAAATTTAATTAATCCAACATTGAAAAACATTTCTCTTAGATTTCAAGAATATATTTTTTTTATCCACATACGAAATAAGTCAGTGGCGTCAATTTATCTTCAAGGATGACTCACATGGTGGGGAGATGACTCACAGGGGGGGGGGGGGGGAGGGTTGCAGGCGTGGAGGGTAGTCAAATTTGGGATAAAACATACATGTTTATACATGTATATATGTATATATATATATATATATATATATACATATATACATTTCATTTTCTGTATGACACATATCAAATATATATCAATTAAATATAAGGATTAAAAAAATAAGGTATATGTTAATTCTGATTAAATCATTTAGATATAAATATTTTATAGTAAACTCATAAATGGAACCACAGTCTATAATTCTATTTATTTATATATTTCATTTGAAATATATAAATATTATCCTCTGAATAGTGGGGGGGGGGGGGGGGATTTAGCTCAGCTGACTATAAGTCATCTGATCATGAGCTTTAAAGCTATGGTCCATTATCCGTCGTCCGAGCATCCGTCCGTCGTGCCTTCCGTCCGTTTAAAACCGTTAGACCTACGAATCCAAATTCGATATACTTTTAGATGTCTCAAGATCTCCTATCAAACCGAAAACTGGGTCACTGCGACATAGGTCCTTCGAGAAATAAACGAAAACCCTCAATTTTCCATTGAAAACCTATTATCACACTAAAGGACTACCTAATATCAAAACCACTCATCTGTTTAAATTCATATTTACCATAAATATTTTCATATATATAGTTAATTCCTTTGTACACGATAGAAGTTAGGTCAGAATTACGTATTTTTTTAAAGTTATGAGCCTAAACATAATGCACTTGTAAACTATCAGGAAAATTATTTACTCACTTAACATGATAATCATGATTCAGTTGTAACCCCAAAATTAGATCTGAATTTGAGAGAGAGAGAGAGAGAGAGAGAGAGAGAGAGAGAGAGAGAGAGAGAGAGAGAGAGAATAATTATGCTTTAATTAGTTTTAAAAGGAATAATGTAAATTTTGATTGTACAAATGTTATTTAAATATTAATATTAGAAACTTTGTAATCGTAACACGAAAACTGTATTGAGGAACTGAACCAGCTCTCGCTAGTGCGGTTAATTCACGAGGGAAGTTCTCACTTTACAGCTACATTTTCATCCAATGGACCTGCTTCGTCTGTCAACATAACTAGACTGGTGTGTGCGCTGGGTCAATGAGGGTCATGGAGCTGACAGCGAGTGCATGAATGCTAATTGGATTCGCTCCCGCGGTAGCAACAACCTGCCATAATAAGTATCCAGCAATATATCATCAGGGTATTAGGAATATACAAACATGTTGCTGAAGGAATACCGAATATGCATGCCCCTAACGGTAGAAGAGGTGAGTGCAAAGCGTGCAAGTTGTAATGTTTTGATCCATGGCCGCGGGCCGTGCGTTGGCGTCTGTAGTGACGTCTGTTGTGATGCATTAGAGCAATGTCAGGCCAACTGTATCTGTACAGTAACACTGGACTAGGCTGATAATAAGTGATGGGGTTTGATAGCTGTTGTGCTGATTGAAGTGATTGTGTAATAAAGATTGCAATAAAGTGTAGAGCCCTGCATGAAATGCTGTAGATTGCAGCATCAGTGTTGGTGATGTATATATTTATCTTTATGACTTTGGTTTAGTAGTATTTAATTGGTAAGGGTAGCTTTAAATAGGGTCTGCTTGAAACTCAGTGTTAATATACTGGTATTTCATTTAGAGCTTGGGCCAGGCTTTAGCTGTCACGTACAAGCCTAGCCTGATTTAGTCGCATTCTGTATTATAAGGCGCAGCCATATTAAATAACTTTTAAGTCCTATGTCCATACAGTGAGAGAGTTTCACCAATATAAGCCACAGTACATGCAACAGATTTTTTGCATGTACTGTTACAGCCTGTTTGTCTTACAACAATACAGAGGATAACACCATTTTTACAGCAATAAATATATGTTTCATTGTTTGACAACAGCTGAAATTTAACTTGGATCATCATTATACAGCAGTTACTGACCTTTTTATCAGAGGCATATCAACAAGTTTATTGAGGATGTCCAATGAAAAACATCATCACATCAACACATGAATACCTCAAAGAGAGCCACACTGACCTGAGGGATTTAGAGCAAGAATTTTTTGTTACATTTTGTTTAAACAGGCCAACTTCAAAGATCGACACATGGTAAGGGGTAATTGTAGCAACTGTTAACATTGGTTACAAGGACATTGCATATTAAAGAGTGGTGTTTGTCTGAGGGTTATATTGGTGAAACTCTCATGGTATGGATATTGGACTTAATATGTGGCACAGCCTAATAATATTGAGGCCAAATAAATTGGGCTATCATAAGCTTAGCAGAACTAAGTATCATAAGCTTAGCAGAACTAAGTCCCTGTTTAAAAGAAGTGCTGGCATAACTCAGTACATAGTGGTCATATAATGGAGGCTCCTATTGTGTTTTAAACCCTTACAATTCCTGAAAAAAAGATACCAATATTATGATGCTTAAAATGTATATATGCTAATAGGACAAAAAAAAGAGACCTGTAAGATATGGTCATTATTCCTGGGGTGGTTTGCCAGACCAGCATGGTCATTAGTTGGGCTTTACTGAAGATTATGCATAAAATTTACAAGTTTACAATAACAAAATAAGGTGAACAAGCTGATGCAAGAGTCAAAGTTAAACTATTCCAGACAATACATTTTATCATGAGAAATTATAAGTGCATTCATATCAGAAGAATTCATGTCTAAAGTTGGAAGAAACGCAACTGCATGTATATATGTGGTGTAGCTATCCAGGATCCTGGTATGTAAAAATCAGAGTAAACACTAGAACTTAAAATCCTTGGGGGAAAAAGAAAGCACATCAAATTAAAATTAAATTTTGTGTTTATGGGGAAACTTATGTAATCTAAAACAGAAATATTTGAATGACCAAGAAATTTAGCCAAATAAAACAATTTTAACCAACTTTTAAAACTCACTTTAACTGCAACCCCATTATTTGAAACTGTCTCTGAATCAGAGACAGTGAACTGCATGGCCTTTGCTCAGAGAGCCACATGGTTGGCAGTTGATACATCATAACAAGATGTTAAGCTAGTGTGTGCTTGCCCGAAGTGGTTTGGAAAACCCAGAGCAGACTTTTTTTGCTGCTTATCACTGCTTGTGTATAAATAAGAACTCCGCTGTAACCACTGGGCAGAACTTTACAAAACCCGGGATTATGTTTGGGTCACGTGAACTGCTGCGCCCTGATTTTGTTTTGACCTCTGACCTTTCCTCTCTGCCCAGCGTCCATTTGTGTGTCTGTTTCCATACATAAACCCACATATCTCGGGAACCGTTAGACCGATTTTGTACAAATGTAGCTCTTGGAAGTTGGATAGCTTTATAACCTACACAAAAAATGGTGGCGCCACCTGCAGCCATGTTTGCACAGTGTCCATCTGTTCATCTGCCTTGGGTTAAAATCACTCATATCTCTGCAGTGGTTTCACTAATTCACCTGAAATTCGGCATGCATATACATCCTGGATAGCTTTCTTGATTTTATGACAGGTGGCGCCACTTACATTCACATTCACGCTGCAGACATCCAAGCTTATATCTCAGGAACCGTTTGACCGATTGGGCCTAATTTATGCATGTGTGTAGATCACACATAGCTCTTTATCATACGCAAAACTGGTGGTGCCACCTGCAACCATTTTTGCACAGCGTCCTTCAGTTTGTCTGCCATGGGATAATATCACTCATATGTCGGCAGTGGTTTGACATATCTGCCTAAAATTTTGCAGTTTTAATACATCCTGGACAGCTTTCTTGATTTTATGACAGGTGGCGCCACCTACATTCTAGTTTATGCTGCAGACATCCAAGCTCATATCTCAAGAACCTTTTGACCGATTGGGCCAAAATTTTGCATGTGTATAGATCTCACATAGCTCTTTATTATACACAAAACTGGAGGGACCACCTGCAACCATTTTTGCACAGTGTCCATCTGTTTGTCTGCCAAGGGCTAAAATCACTCATATACATGTAGTGGTTTGACTTATCTGCCTTAAATTTTGCATATGTAAACAACTTTGACAGCTTTCTGGATTTTGTGGTAGGTGGCGCCACCTACATTTATGTTAACGCTGCAGACATTCAGGCTTATATCTCAGGACTGGTTGGACATATCCCCCTGAAATTTTGCATGTGTATAGATCTCACATAACTCGTAATCATACACAAAATTGGTGGCGCCACCTGCCACCATTTTTGCACAAGTCCGTTTGTTTTTCTGCTATGGGATAAAATCACTCATATACATGTAGTGGTTTGACTTTTCTGCCTAAAATTTTGCATATGTATACAACTTGGACAGCTTTCTGGATTTGTGGTACACATTTAGGCTGCAGACAGCCATGCTAATATGCAACACACCTCACTCTTTTTCCCCTTGCCACTCAATCCATGCCTCACTTCACCCGTTCCACTCTGATTTAGGCGGATACACGTAGTCGCTTGTCGACTACCCATATTCTAGTTTTATTTTATGATAACTAAGACACTGAGCAGAAATATCATAATTCTATTGTTAAGTGGCTTGTCTCTAGTTTTTAAAAGGAAACTTAAGGATCTCCTATCACTCTGGCACAGCGAAGCATAAGGAGAGACAGGTTGGCAAAATTCTGGCAAATACTCATGAAGTCAATGTCAGTGGTAAATAGATGGAAATGCCAATATTTTGCTGGCATTTGTTGGTAAATACTGGCAAATTGATTTTTATCACATCAGGTCATATAAAAATTTCTTTTTTCTTGATTATAATTAAATTTCTTTACTAGAATCTTTTTATTAATTTAATTGCATGGGAGCAAGGGCTCGAAGAAAATGAACATCATGTCTGAGTGTTAAGCTTTGTATTGTTATGTGCAGCTGTCCTCAGTAAATAAGTCTAGACTATATACTTGTACAAACAGGTATACATATATATATATATATATACATTTGTTCTGAATTTGGGATGCAGCTATTAGTATCAATAGGTGTTGATGGAGAGAATAATGTAATCAATACATGTTACATACATGTGGGTGTATTATCCATATCCTGCCAGATGAGAGTGGTTGTATATATGTGTAATACTTGTATATGTATGGTTTAGTAAAAAAAGATAATCCTTAGGCCACACACAAAAATTTATCTTTCTACAGATTCTGAGAACAAAAAATATGGTCCTGGATCGGCAAATTATTTTTCTTTTTTTTTTAAATGGTAGAGACTCATTACATGGAATTTACCAGATTGCTTAAAAAAAATTGCTCCAGTTCTTGAAATGGTGTATATGATCAACACAGAATTTAGTCCATTTTCCAGCACAAATTAGCAACATAAATTCCAAAGGACCTTGTGTTCATTTGCAAAAAAAATGGGAGCAGCAATTAGGAAAAACTATAAATTTTTTATTGTGTATACATGTAGCCTTACTTTCAGATTTCTGACAAGTTTTGTATATTGATATATATATATATTTATCTGTATATTGATAAAAATAGTTTTGTGGAGACCATGTTTTCACATGGGTTCTGCTGCTGCAGGGTTTGCTTCCAGAAAACTCCACTGAGACCCTTGGACCAGTCCATCTAAAACCAAGCCTAATTATTTGGTGACATGTAAATTAGTGCCTTACAAAAACTGGAGGTGCCACCTGCAACCCTTTTAATGCAGATTGATTCTTGGGGTCTTTATGATAACACCCCATATCTCAGGAGTAGTTCAATGTATTAGTCTGAAATTATACATGTCCATAGATCTTTGACACCTCGATCTTGTACTTAAGACTGGTGGCGTAATCTGTAATCATATTTGCATGGCATCGATCCATGTGTTTGCATTGCACCCACCCATGCATTTACCATCTGTTCGTCTTATGGAATGGTTCAATGTATTTGGCTGATATTGTGCATGTCCATAGATCTTTGATATCTCCATCTCGTACACAAGACTGGTGGTGCAATCTGTAATCAGATTCGTGTGGCATCCATCCAAGCATTTGCTTTGGGTGAAAATCACTCATATCTCAGGAGGGGTTCAATATGTTGGTGTTTAATTTGGCATGTCCATCCATCTTTGAGAGATTTACCATAATCAGACAGGTGGCTCCACCTACCTTCCCATTTTTGCATAGAATACGTCAGTGCCCTCTTCCCAGGAGTGTTTGCTGTATTGGCCTGAAATTATGCATGTCCATAGATCTTGGTTACCTTCATTTCGGACTCAAGACTGGTGGTGGCAATTGCAATTGCTTTTACATGGTGTCTATCCGTGCATTTTCTGTGGATAAAAATGCTTATATCTTAGGAGTGGTTCATTGTATTGGTCAGAAATTTGGCATGTCCATCCATCTTGGAGAGTTTTCTTGTAAACCAGACATGTGGCGCAACCAATAACTAATGGTTTTTGGAAGATAATAAAAGTCTTTGACTCGTGATTTTCTTGCTTCTTGGAGTAATTGTATCCCTA
This sequence comes from Sipunculus nudus, assembly GCA_026874595.1. NCBI lineage: Eukaryota > Metazoa > Annelida > Sipuncula > Golfingiida > Sipunculidae > Sipunculus > Sipunculus nudus. The sequence continues at coordinate 63,182,800 of CM049307.1, forward strand.
GACAAAGTCAGGGGGATACTATGTTTTTATGCCGGTCCCCCCTGCCGCCGCCGCATATAAATCTTGTTGGCGCGATAACTCAAAAAAATATTTCACAGATTTTTACCAAACTTGGTATATGTATAGATATTGGTGAGAGGACGACGCCTATTTAAAATGAGGTCATGACCTCAACCAGGAGAGTGACCTTGACCTTGAATAGGTACAGTTTTGGGGAAAATCACACAAATTCTTAAATATCTCAAGAAATCTTGCATGGATTGATCCCAAAATTAAGTTGATAGAAGATCATGGATGGGGTTGTCATGTTCCAGAAACTGGTGCTGTGACCTATTATTCATTACTTGTTTTCATGCTTTTTGATACCCCCAAAATTGCCACTTGACAGTACTGTGAGCATTATAAGTCAAAAACTAATAAACAGATTTCTTTAATATTGTGCATATACATGGGTTATGGGATGACGTATATATAAATTGGGGTCATGACCTTTCCTATTAGAGTGACCTTGACCTTGAATATTGCCATATATGACGAAAATTATACAAAATCATTAATATCTCAATAAGGGATGCATGGATTGGTCCAAAAATCAACTTGATCGAAGATGGGATCAACAATATAATTCAAGATAAATGCAAAAACTTTAGGGGTAAACAATCAATGTCTCAGGCTGCTCTGTTCACTAAACTGCGATCTTCATTAGCCAATCTTGATCAATGTACCCTCCCTGAACCCTCATCTGCGGAACTTTCATCAAGTCAATTAGAATGTACTGATGACACCATTCTTAATCTGACATCGCAAATATCTTCCCAGCCGAGCGATATGCTACAGTCTAACTCGAATACTGTTTCACAGAAATCAATCCCAAATGTAAGCCCCACCATCAACAACGATAATGCCTGGTGTACCCCTGACTGTACACTAAGCGGCTCTGATAAAGAAAATATGCTTCGCTGTTGTCTTTGCATGTCGTGGTTCCACGAACATTGCATGGGCATTACAAATGACCGGGATATACCCAGCGTATGGAACTGTACTTCCTGTAGAGAACTTCAAACACAGTCACACGGTTGTACGCTCGTATAACAAAATTTGACGACATCCTTGTGAAACAATCCTACACAGCTACTGAGTTGAGCAAATCAATTCAAATACTCACTAAGACAAACATGGATTTGGTTGAGATGTTAAGAATTAAAACTCTCGCCTTACAAGCAGCGGCTGATGAAATAAAAGCACTAAAGTCTCAAATTACCACCGGCCACAAAACATCACCAGCTGAGGATGCACCTTCCCACTTCCCTGACCTGAGTGAAACCACCAGCACTCCAGCAACTCGACATCTCTTGATGGGCGATTCCCTCTTAAGGGATGTGGTGGCAACCACACCCTCAATGACCATTAACACAAAAAGTGGCGCTAGTCTGCAAGACGCCCTGGACAGGCTGAAAATGAAATCTAGTTCCTTTAAAACTGTTAGCCTTATGGTGGGTACAAATGACTGTTCCAGTGACTCTTCTGACGATATACTGGAGAAATATAAACTGGTAATCAAAGAAGCCACCCGCATTGCGGAATCTGATGTTAAAATATGCAGCATTACTCAACTCAAAAAGTGTAGGGGACGGTGTAAAATCACTTAACGCTAAACTGAAGTCATTAGCTATGGAAGTCTCCATCGATAATGATTCTAACTTTCTTCTCAGGGACGGGTCAGATGACGATTCGCTCCTCCTTTGTGATGGTCTCTATCTATCTTGATGTGGAACAGAATGATTGAAGAATCTTGATCTGCACTCCCTTACACGTTATCAGCAACGTACTGTAGCCCCAAGGTTCACGCTATCTTAAGCTGTGTTTCCATTCATCCGTAAATCTTGTACGTCTTGTACGCAAAAAATCGGATCCCTCTTTTTGAGATGAACTGTTTCCAAATGTCCGTTTTAACGTGCTCCGCATGCATATCCGCAAAAACGGACAACATCAAAACGGATCGGTGAGCGATTCATCCGTTTTACGGATGGCAAAAATGCCTTCATTTCCCAACAGTGCCCCGGTGCCGGGTGTGATGAGACATATTAACCTTCTTCCTGCCTATCGTCCTTGCAGTTTAAAAAGAGGCACATGAAAGGGCATCCGCAAGAAAAACGTACGTACTTATGGAAACAGTTTTTGCGGATTGCGCACTATAGAACGTATGTACGTCTTTTGCGGATATGTTTTTTGAGGATACATGGAAACACAGCTTTACTCTGATGTAACAAAGTCGCATGACACTCGACCCCCACCAGCTCATCTTAACCACAGACGGGTACCTCGTCAATCCATGGACTCCTTGCCATGACCAAACTTCACTTGGTACCGGGACCGCAGACCACCTCCCTCTGGTATCATCTCAAACCAGAAGCAACGAGCTCCTTTAATTCCTGCAGATAGACGTCGCTGCAGGTTTTGTGGCGAGAAAGGCCATTTTGAAACCTCTTGTGGGCACGGTGCCCCAATTTTATGTTACAACTGTGGCCAGGCTGGTCATAAATCTAAAAACTGTCCACATAATCTTAGTTCATTCTTTTAGGAATTTGGCACAATATCTACGGTTAATGTCAATAACGTAGATTCTGCCAGTTGCACTTCTCATTATATGTCAACAACTTGCACTGATGTGATAGTTAATCTTGTTCCAGACGATATTCATACCCTAGTTAAGCTGATTCGGTCTAAAGTTACAGCCAACTCTAAACTTGAGTCAAAAGTGACACAATCGGAAATATCAAGCACGAACTTGTCTCCTACACTAAATGGAGCTTCCAACGATGACCATAATTTGAATGTCTCACCCCCTTGCAGTGAAGTTAAGCTGCCTCCTCCACAATCTGTTTCTCAGTTAAATGTATTGACCTCACAAAATTCTAAGTTATCACAAGACTCAACCATATATACAACACATTCGAAGTCAAATATTCTTGTTTTTCATTTGAATGTACGTAGCCTACTCCCCAAATTTGAACAGATCAAAGATCTGTTACATAAAAAGCATATTGACATACTATGCCTCAGTGAAACCTGGTTAGATGACACAGTATGTGATAACGAGTTATCAATCTCAGGTTTCAATATGTTTAAAAGACATTGTAACAGGCACGTAGGTGGCTTAATAGTGTATACAAGGGACCACCTCACCTCAACATTTGTGCCCGAGTTACATATGGATGATATCGAAAACCTATGGATTAATATTAAATGTCCCCGCAAGGGCTCCTTTCTTATAGGCGCTTTTTACCGCCCTCCCTCCGCTCCAACCAGCTTCTCCGAATCTTTGTCAATAAACATTGAACATTACCTCTCGCTATGCCTAAACATTATTTAAACGGAGATTTTAACACTGACTACAAGAACGATAATCACTACAACCCACTAAAGTCCCCATGTAACCTCTTTGATTTAGAGCAGCTAATTGATGAACCTACTCGTGTGACTCAAACCTCTTCTAGTACTTTCGATTTAATTATAACATCCAACCCACAAAATCATAAATTCTCTGGAGTGTATAAAACCTCCCTCAGTGATCACTATGCAATATTTAATTACCTTCAATTTGAATCTTTGCATACAAAAGATGGGTTACATCACACATACCTTCATACAGGAAATTTAATGGAATAGCCTTCCTTGATAACTTAAATAGAATAAAACATTTACTCATCCGCATCATACTCACTGCATCTGATGAAAATGATGCATGGATTCTCTGGAAAGAAGCCTTTCTCTACATTTGTTATAAGCATGCACCAATCAGACAAGTTAGAGTAAAATCTCAAAAACCTTGTTTTATTGACAACAAAACTCGAGAAATTATGAGGCTATGTGACTTCATGCATAAACAAGGGACCCATGGGTCACGGCGCTCAGCTGTATATATGATAAAAAATATGATTTGGGAAAGAGGCACATACTTGTTTTGTGTGGTAATAAATATAAGCTTTATTATGAGTTGTTGGTGTTTAGCTTATGTATGATTTTGATAGTATCTTTGGAGACAGGGAAGAGGATTGATTTCATTTATTTTATTAACAAATGGAGCGCTATTGTCACACAGATATTTACTTGGCCATATAACTTATAAGCAACACATATAATAAAAGAGTTTAACTATTTATTAAAATTTAATAACAAATATTGTGCCAATATAATTTTTATTTAAAAAAATAATAAGAAAATCATATGATTTTTTAAAATAAAATATAACTAAAATGAATATTGAAATATTATTATAGAATATATTCATGGATGCGTTTATGAATACATTTTGAAAGTATCTGCACTGGTATTCAAATACTCTCATTTTTACCAGAAATCCTATTCTTATGCAAAAAAATTTTTTAATGCAGTACATATTCATATTCGTATTCAAATACATTTGCAAAGCATTTGCACCATGTCTAGTATTTATTCAGTTTTAGCCAAACAATGATGTTGAGAATCCAGAATATACAAAATTCACAAATTTTAATAATGATCATAAGTACCTGGTTTTATGGCTTTTATTTATATTATAAAAAATAAATGTAATATATTCACTTTGGACTACTTTCACATCAATCTACACACTAGACACAGTAGGAATCTAGATTAATATTATCAACTGCATCTTTGTCTATCATTAATTTCCTTCATATGATCCCTAATGATTAGTAATGAATAATATGATTGATTTTTTTATCATTAAAATTTCACTGAAAAATACCATAGGTGACTGCATGGTGTTATTTGGAATAACATTAACATTGACATTCTATCCATCCATACAAGATTATTATATCATCAGTAACTGCAAGTTAAGTTTCTGTTACTCATCAACTAACAAATTCCTTTTCTATTAATTTTTCTTTAATTTGTTATAAAGAAAAAAACAATACAAAATTATTAATTTATTGTTTATTGTTATGTTGTTTTTCAAAACAACTACTAGATGAGTTGGGTTGGGCATCTGGATCAACTGTGGCTGGGCATTAGCTGCCTGGCTGCCCCAGTGTATGCTTAGCTCAAGCATGCATAATCTGATGAAAGGTCAACAAGGTCAACATACAGGTGACTGAAGAGGGGCTGGATTAAGCCTGGGTCTGACATGGTCTCATAAAAACATTAATAAAAGCTACAATATTTGGCCAATTTCTTTTAGCTTTCTAAACTACAAAGATGAAATCCTTATGTGTGCATGATATGAAAATTATATCAACAGTGCTCTCAGGAAGCAAACATGCCATGGTCAAAATTTGGCAAAATTTAAGGTACTAATTTTATATTTATACCAATAACTTTAAAATAAAAATAAAATTTGAATAATTCAGAACTAATTTTTGGTATTCAATTGAATCTTGATTAAATAATGTTACATGCCTGACAAAAAAATCTCTAGCTTCAGCAATCCTCTTGTTAAGGGAGTAAATATATTTCTTGATTTTTTAAAAAGTGCATTATGTTTGGGCCCGTAACTTAAAACAATTACGCAATACTGACATCATTTCTGGCATGTGCATAGCAAATGTATAGAAAAATATGTATATTATATATGATCAAAGTCAGATCAGTGGTTTTGATAAAAGGTAGTCTTACAGTGTAACAATGGGTTTTTAATGGAAAAATGAAGTTTTTCATTAATATTTCGAAGGAATTAAGTCCTAGTGATCAAATTCTTGGCATGGTAGGGGATTTTGGAGACATCTAACTGTATGCTAAATTTAAGGAACTTAGAGCTGAATCTAGGGAGCTGAGCTCTAGCAAACTGCATTATAACACTAGCTTGATGTAAACTTGATGTGACATGGTGCTTGAAAACTTGAATGAAATCTACAGTTTTTGATCAACTGGTTTCAAATTTTTTATGTTAACAGACAAAATGCTAACAAAAACATGCTGTGAAAATTAAATCCACAGTACTGACAGGAAAAAAACGTGCCATGGTCAAACTTGGGCAAAATAAGTTATATGGCCAAGTCAAAATCTGTGTGACAATAGTACTCCATTTGTTAATAAAATAAATGAAATCAATCCTCTTCCCTGTCTCCAAAGGTACTATCAAAATCATACATAAGCTAAACAACAACAACTCATAATACAGCTTATACTTATTACCACACAAAACCAGCATGTGCCTCATTTCTAAATAATATTTTTTTATCATATATAACAGCTGAGCGTCGTGACCCATAGGTCCCTAGTTTAAATTAAATAATACTGACTTAATTTCTGGCTTGTACATAGGAACTATATAGAGGAATATTTATGGTAAATATGAAGAAAACCAGATGAGTGGTTTTGATATTAGGCAGTCCTGAAGTGTGAAAATAGATTTCTAATAAAAAATTGAGGTTTTTCCTTAATATCTGGAAGGGACAAAGTCCTATTGACCCAATTTTCGGCATGGTAGGAGATTTTGGGGACATCTAACTGTATGGCGAATTTCAGATTCGTATGTCCAATGGTGTCAAAATGTGCCAGTCTTACAGACGGATGGACAGACAGACGGACGGACGACGGACAATGGACCACGACTATAGCTCAGATGACTTATAGTCAGCTGAGCTAAAAATGGCTCAAAAACAACATTGGGACGGACTTAGTTATTTATAAACAACTTCAAAATTTAGCTAACATTAAAATCAAACAACATAAACGTAGATTTTATATGACTAAGATAGGCCAAGCTGGTATGAACCAGAAAAAGATATAGAACGTTGTAAACAGCATCTTAAAGAAAGCTCAGAATAGCAATGATCTCCAGCACATTAATATTGAAGAAGCGGCCAAACACTTTGCTGATGTCCGCCTTCTACTGTCTGACAAATTTCTTTCATCATGCACGCAAAGCTTTCACATCCAAACATCATCCAGTAACTTTGAATTTAGTCTCATAACCTCCTCTCTAGTACAGCAGTTTCTAACAAGCCTATCTTTCGAGAGTAAAATCAATCTCAAAGAAACTGCTCCTCCTTACAGGTCTTTAAAAAGAATATCATGTAATAAACCTCTGTGCTTTATATGTCATATACTGCATGCTATTTCAAATCCTGTTATATTCCATATTTATGTCACACTCATGATTGCCTTGTATATAACGTTGCATGTCAGAGTTTTATATTCATGTTTAATATCACATCTTGCTGTATATTATGTTAAATGTCATAGTTATATTTTTCATGTTAAAAATCCCATCTTGCTGCATAATTTTATCTTTTAGTCACTTTAATTAATTCTGATTGCATTTTACATGTTTTATACATTGAATAAACTGTATATCCAAACAGGGCCCTGTGGCTGATCAGACAATCTCGTCTGAACGGGCTACCCTGTATAAATATGTTTTAATAAATAAATAAATAATCTTGGGTAGTATTGTCATGTTCCAGAAACTGGTAGTGCCACCTATTATTGTATCCCCAGACGGGATCTTTACCAAACTTGGTATATTTATAGATATGGGTGAGAGGACGACGCTCATTTAAAATGAGGTCATGACCTTGACTAGGAGAGTGTCCTTGACCTTGAATAGGTCCAATTTTGGGGAAAATCACACAAAATCTTAAATATCTCAAGAAATCTTGCATGGATTGATCCCAAAATCAAGTTGACGGAAGATCATGGGTAGGGTTGTCATGTTCCAGAAACTGGTGGCACCACCTATTATTCTTTATTTGTTTTCATGCCTTTTAATACCCCCAAAATTGCTACTTGACAGTACTGTGAGCATTTTAAGTCAAAGACTAATGGACAGATTTCTTTGATATTATGCATAAACATAGGCATGGGTTATGGGATGATGTTTATTTAAATTGGGGTCATGACCTTTCCTATGAGAGTGGCCTTAACCTTGAATATTGCCATATATGGTGAAAATCACACAAAATCATTAATTTCTCAATAAGGGATGCATGGATTGGTCCAAAAATCAACTTGACCGAAAATCTTGGATAGTGTTGTTGTCATGTACCAGAAACTGTTAGCGCCACCTGTTATTCTTTACTTGTTTTCATGTTGTTTAATACCCCATCATTGCCACTTAACAGTACTGTGAGAATTATAAGTCAAAAACTAATGGACAGATTTCTTTCATATTATGCATATACATAGACATGGGTTAGGGGATGATGTATATTGAAATTGGGGTCATGACTTTTTCTATGAGAGTGGTCTGATATTAATTGTTGCTGATGATGAGGGGCCTATTCTTAAAGGGGGGGGGGGGGATTAATTGTCTGGGGATACTATGGCACTGCAGGTGCCAAGAAATATCTAGTTTTTACACTGAATGCATCAATTTGCATGGGTATAGAATGTTTCAGTACTAATACTATTAGGCCTTTGAATTGTGAGGAACCTTAAAATGGATCCAATAATTGATTTTTATACCTTCAATTCAATTCTCGATTAAATTATTTCCTTTGTAGTAAATGTAAATTTCCTTTTAATTAAAAGCAAACATTTTACACCATGGACGTTAGCTAATTTTAGCAAGTGAAGGGATAATGTAGTCCTCCATTGGTTTATCACCATTTTTTTTCTGTGCGAGTTGGAAGATCTAAAGATTAGTGTTAAAACTAGATCTAGGTCACAAACACGATAAATAGCCCCAACGATGGCCTGCTCTGTCAAATTTGACAGATCATAGATGCCTTTGGGGTGGTATATGCAAAAAAGAAATGACAGAACAAATCAATTTGGAGGTTAATATTTGAATACAATTAAAACCCGTAATTACTATAATACTTTCTGAGAGAATCAGTGTGGAGCTGAGAGTGTTCACTTTCTTTGGTTTGGTGAGGGATGGTCAGAGGAATGATTAATTACTCTCATGTAAATGGTATCCCATGTGTTCATTCATGTGCTGAGTCATGTGTTAAGGCATGTGTTGACCCATGTGGGTATATATGTGTGGGTTCCCATTAAAGAGACAAGTATTAAATCTGGGATTCTATTTAGTGAATATACATTTCAAGAGTGTTGTTATTAAGACTGGTTTATAAGACTGAATCTTAAGTTTAGGCTGGTTTTAGTTTCTAAGATAGTCTTGAGAATGGTCTTGATAAAACAAGTCTTCTGTGGCTCAGGGGTAGAGTGCAGGACTCAAAGTCAGGAGATCGTGGGTTCGAATCTCAGCCAAGGCAGTGATGTTTTTCACAGTCGGGCCCCCACTCAGGGTCATCGCTCTGCAGGCTTAATGGGAAGGCTGTGTCCCACAGCCGTGTATCACTCTCATACGAGTGCGTCTTTGGGGGGTTCCTCAGTGTTATGACCCAGCAGTGGGGATAATTATACACCCAGGACCTGCAGGTGCAGTAGACACCTGGCCTAGGTGACACCAGGATACAAAATAAAAATAATAGGAAGCGCGTGCTACCGCCCTGTCAGGTAGTCCCAAACCGAAATGGAAACCCTGCAGATGTACATGCATACTTAGGTTAAGAATTAGATAAGTAAGCATTGAAAAATGGAGGCGGTAACCTCCCCCCAAAAAATTAAAGAAAAAATTGGTCTTGAAAAACATTTGATTGCTATGGTCACTTTAGACAAGTCCCACCTGATGGAGACCGGGGAGAGTAGGATCAGTATATTCAAGTTACATTTTTACAGGTGGATATTAAGGGTTTGCAGGCAAAATAAACCCATGCAGTACCCATAGAGAGCACACAACATATTATAACATCTCACCTAAATTCAAATCCAAACAAAATTATGCATATTTAATAAGGTCACCAGACCTTGGTGGCATCGTGATTACTTGCCAAAAATGTGATGGATTTTCATGAAACTCATTACAAATGTTAACCAATACAGTTTCTCACCTCATTTAAACTTGTGACAAAATGTATGCATATTTAATGAGGTCAGAGGTCACAAGACCTACAACAGGCATCTTTGTGGGATACATGTAGAAATTTTTTATCTTTACTATGATAGAAACCTGATACACAGGCAGTATAAGAAAGGGATCCTGAATCATAATAAAAAAGATAAAATGGCATCACTTTTTTACCCACTAATGGATGTAAATTAGACGAATGTGGTTATGAATAATTCAAGTGTTGAGACTAGAATTGTTTATGTAAAGGTTAACACCTCAAGTGTAACCACCAAGGAAACCACCATTGTTGATTTATACTCTATATTATAGGTCATGCTTGGTCGGGATTCCTAATAATACATAATATTCTTAATGACTATGTTATCTTATGATGACTAATGCTAAATCATGTTGCCACATCTGGGTGCATATAGAGGACAAGTTGCAGTATTAAATCAGTTGTAAGGTGACACAAATGTGCTACCCGCCTAGTGTATGTCAAATAGAATTTCATAAAATAATGAAATAAGTTAGGGGAAACATATTTTATGCGGTGCATTAACAGGTCAGTTTATATTATATTGTAATATCAGGTCATAAAGTGTAGTTGGAGAGACGGAGTATTATTAGGTAAAGTTGTCAGCTGTTGTTGTTATCCTGTTTGTTTACATCTGTGCCGATGACACTGGTGGATTATTCAATAGTATTTTGTTTATTATGTAGGTAAATGGACTTACTGTACCATGATTTATTATATTAGAAGACAGAAGGTTCTAGAGAATTCAGGTAATGTGTAATTTCCAATAGGTAAATTAAACTTTATCAATAAACAGATTGTTACTTGGATATTTCATAAAGCCTTACAGTGTCTACATAAAGTGTATTTACATTGTTAATAAGTCAAGAAAGAACACCCATGCCAGTATTGCTTTTGTGTTACATATATGGAGCATATCCACCATGTTTATAATTATCTCATCAGTATACTCTGCCAGTATATATATATATATATATATATATATATATATATATATATATATATATATATATATATATATATATGTCGAGGCCCAGATTAGAATCTGGCCCAATTTAAAACTGGTCTGGCCCAGATCAAAATTTTGATTTGGACCGGCCCAGATCAAAATTCTAATCTGGGCCAGACCAGTTTTAAACTGGGCCAGCCCAGATTAAAATTTTGATCTGGGCCGGTCCAGATTACAATCCTGTGGTCAAGACTTCAGGATTCAAATCCAGTCTGGACTGATTTTAAACTGGGCTGGCCCAGATTAGAATTTTGAGCTGGGCTGGTTAAGTTTACAATCCTGTGGTGGACTGATTTTAAACTGGTCTGGCCCAGATCAGATTCCTAATCTGCTCCTAGGCTGGCTTCAATTACACTATGTTTACCTAGCTGCCCTTTAATCAATTCAAGGAGTTTGTAAAACTTTGTAAGTCAACAATAATAAATTTTTTACGAATTTATTATAAATGTATTTATTATGGGGATATGGTACCATGTGATACCAAATAAGTTGGTAAAACATCCAATGTTTCACTCCTGTGATAGTAAAAGCACGGATCGCAATATGGGCTGGTCAAGTTTAGGATTGTAATCTAGGCTGGACAGATCTAAGATCTGTCCAGCCAAGATTACGATCCTGAAGCAAGAAAGACAGGATCACAATCTGGCCAGACTAAACTGTGATCGCAATCTTGGCTGGACAGATCTAAGATCCATCCGAATCAGGATCTGGGCCTTGACATATACATTGATCTGCTGGTTGCTTAATGTGTTGTTAATTTTTATGGTGAACTACTGTTGATATTGTATTTCTTATCTAATTTCAAGAATTATGTCCCATTTAAAGGTACATAAATATTTGCAATAGTATGTGTATTATCTCACACATTTTGGCTGAATATAAAAATACCCCAGAAAAATCATTTTGGCAAACAGACGTCCTATCTCAAATACACCTGTTTTATATTATATTGTTACGGTGTAGTGTGTGAGTTTAAAACACAGTCTGGAGATAGGGGACTATTCTTAAAGGGGGGGGGGATTAATTGTCTGGGGATACTATGGCACCTGCGGTGCCAAGAAATGTCTAGTTACTTGCTATTTTGCCCATCACCTGTCAATATTGCTCATGTGCAAGATTTATTGTTAAATAGTATTAAATATATTAATAATAATAAAAGTTTATTCACAACAAAATTTTACAAACATAGTGTGCAGAAAACAGGAATAACAAAATATAATATTACATGCATTATGGACAAGTCACACCAAACACAAACAAATATTGTGCAATTAGTTGTACAATATGTTTTCCTCACTCCAAAATTATTTGTGTTTCCATAAAAGTTTTTTTCTTAGGTTGGCCTTTTAAGTATTGCCACTTTTTCTTCAATTGAATGGTAGTTCTTTATATAATTAACTATACTGCCTAGAGTTAATAGACATTTCTTGCATTTTGCTTGATATTATTATATGTCACAATCAGAACAATTTTATCTAATAAATTTGTTTGAGTTTACAAAAGATAATTGCAGATTTTGAAATTATTGTTCAAAGTTTTGATTTGCCAGCCATTTTGAGGTTTCAGACAAAAGATGCCTCACATCACGCTCAAAGAAGACATGTATCAGTGTTTCCCCTCGTGCTTCTTGCTGAAGATGGTGCACCTTTGTGGTAAGGACCTTGGACAGCGATGTTACCTGAACAGGAGAATAGACTTCATGTCCAGTGGCCTTACCATTGCACCACCACACCTGCTTATACATTGACATTGCCTTCATACACTTAATATTTACATCACACCCAGACTCATCACCACAACTGAATCCTTAGGCCAAACCAATAAATAAATTGTTCAAATGTCTCTGATACAAAAAGATATGGAGTGTGCAGGGAAAGTGTCCAGTCAAGACCAGTTTATGGCAGTTTATAAAAATGGGCGTTAACTCTTGAAAACATATTCTGCATCCTGCACCAGATTTTAAACATGCAACACTTACTCTCATTTGAAGGTATTCTTATGGCTGAGCCGGAACCATTGTAATCAGACCAATGTGAGTGGTGTCGCATGTTTAAAATTTGGAGCTTGATGCACTATGTGATACCTTGCTCTTATTGCTAATTAAAATTCATTTCCCTGTGCCACCTCTGGTGGTGGACCCCAGAGAATCTTGCTGTACAAATCAGAGGTTAAAAAAGGAGATCTGGGGACAACTGCAGTGTATAACCACTGTATGAGGAGTGTGTGTTACTTTTCACTCATAAAGACTTCTTTGAAAGATGGAGACATTGTATACCAATTAGCAACATTAGGAGGGCGTGGTGCTTATTCACAAAAAAGGTAAAAGTTCTGAAAAATATTCCATACACCAAATGCACTTTTTTGGCATGGCCTTAGTCATATTGCTTCCAGGTTGTATTCTTTATTTATATGTCTGAGCCCTCACTCAGGAGTTGATGTTTGTCTTTGTACAATGAAGCCACTTTCAAACAATAATACCCGCCTAGCTGATGCTTTCCCCTTTGTTCTTCTGCCTTTTCCCGACAGAAGAACATGTTTCTACGCTGTATATTAGAGACAATCTTACACCAGGTACCAGCGTTGCCAGTTTCTTCCAAACGGTGATATCATCCATTGTTTATTTATTTAGTTACTTTTGAAAGAAAGTGAGATTACATTTGTTACTGGTGAATGCTTGTTGAATATGTCATTCAACATATCACACAGTATTTGACTTCAACTTAATCTGCCAGCAAAACTTGCTCTCTTTTGATATAGATCAGTTCTGATGCAGTAGTTAAAGGGGCTATTCCTATACCTGATGTCTATTAACTAGAGATAATCACTTGAACCCTTCATACAAACAGTCAGTAAGTGCCAGTCCCACGGTACACAGGCTGATCATTCTGTTTATCCACATGCTTATAACATGTGGGGGGCCACATAATTATTCCAAATACATTCAACAAGGACATCTGGGGGCAAGTCTTATGAACCTGAGTTTTGGAAATGGCATTTTTGCAACTAGTGACCTTTCACCTTTTAAAAACACATATGCAACCATCAACCTTCAGTAACATTTTTTTAGCTCAGCTGACTATAAGTCATCTGAGCTATAGTCGTGGTCCATTGTCCGTCGTCCGTCCGTCTGTCCGTCCGTCCGTAGATGTGGCACGTTTTAAAACCGTAAGACCTAGGAATCCAAAATTCAGCATAATGTTAGATGTCCCCAAGATCTCCTACCAAGCCGAAAACTGGGTCTTTGCAACTTCGTTCCTTTGAGAAATTAAGGAAAAACCTCAATTTTTTATTAAAATCCTTTTTTCACACTTCAGGACTGCCTAATATCAAAACCACTCATCTGTTTTTCCTCATATTTACCATAAATATTCTTCTATATAGTTCCTTTGTACATGCCAGAAATTAAGTCTGTTAAGTATAAATTCTTTAAGTTATGGGCCCAAACATAATGGACTTTGTAAAAAATCAGGAAAAATATTTACTCACTTAACATGAAAAATTTTGAAACTAGAGTCTGTTTTCCCAAGTATATAACTATGTTTAATTAAGATTCAATTGTTTACCCAAAATTAGATCTGAATTTTGTAAATTTTGTAAGTAATTAGCATAAAATAAAATCAGTACCTTAAATTTTGCCCAACTTTGACCATGGCACGTATTTTTCCTGTAAGTACCATTGATTTAATTTTCACAGCATGTAAACATAAATATTTAATTTGTTTAAATCTGAAATTTGGAAGTAAAAGCTTGAAAATTAAGCTAGTTATTGATTTTTTTCTTGAGGCTCTATTGTAGTTATTTGCTTTGTTTACAGATTACAGATGCAGGGTCCCACTCCAGGTCACTGGAAGTCAGCTATGCCAGGGTTTCTGTTACAGTCACTGGGGGAGATCCCCTGCTGTGACAGGTGTACAGTTGCTCTCATATCACCACCCCAATAACCTCCCCCCCCCCCCCCCCCCCCCCCCCCGCAAACCCAACCCACCAAGTGTTATGCAGTATTGTTATTGTTTTCACTGTATCTCCTTAATTGTAATGCTGTTTCCACTCTGATATGCAAAAAATTTCCTTGAAAAGTAATTCAAGGTGTAATCCAGAAGATGCAATGTTGTGTAATGTAGCATTTTTAAAGAAATCATTTTTCTTTTAAATGATTTTACCAATCATAATGGAACCCATCAGTATGCTTAAATTATGATAAAATATGAAGCACATTATGGA
The DNA here is from genome assembly GCA_026874595.1 of Sipunculus nudus. Taxonomy (NCBI): domain Eukaryota; kingdom Metazoa; phylum Annelida; class Sipuncula; order Golfingiida; family Sipunculidae; genus Sipunculus; species Sipunculus nudus. The sequence continues at coordinate 63,197,911 of CM049307.1, forward strand.
TAAATAAGAACACAATTAAAAATTGTGAAATCTTAATCAAGTATTTTTTTTAGATATTTATTGTTTTGCAGATTTAAAAGATATATTTTTGTGGTAAAAAATAAATAAACATTTGTATGCATGATGTGGTGTTATCTGACAAGATTGAGATTTATGATGATGCAATTGAGAATTATGAATAAACTTTTATATTCAGATATATATGTTATATTGAAAATGTATAGAAATATAAACTTAAATTAAAAAAAAATTGATGTGATAAAAAAATGAGGATTTATTACAAACATTTGTTCATTATTTTCCTGCATCAGCAGAATTTGAGATCAGGCTTTGTTTGCCATGTTTTATGTTGTTAATTAGTTATATTTCAACTGTATACATTTCATAAAAAAAAAACATATTTAATAATATATATTATACAAAAAAAAGATTCGATTGAACAAATGTGTAAACTACTGAAATGTCAACAGTTAATCGAAAAGCCAACTAATGATCATGGTAATTGTACAGATCATTTGTTCACAAACTGCTCACATGCTTCAGTTTCAACATTAGGAAACACATGGTCAGGTCACAAAATATTATTTGCAACAATATTTTGCTCATCAATACAAACTAATCATATAAACCAACCATGGCCTTTATTACCTCTTCTTCTTACACTTTATCTCCATTAGATATTATATTAGATTTTTACCTTCAAGGTTAACGTCAGCTGAGCACAGTGACCCATAGGTCCCTTGTTTCTGCTTGTCAAAATGGGCACATCTGCAGTGTTTACTAACAGCTTGTTTATAAACAATGTCATACATGCATCACAGAGGCGTTATAAGAATCTTTCTTGGCAGAAATAACCTACAGTTTATTAATGTATACCCAGAGTAAACTACAAATCACATAAATTCTACAGATCAGGTGGGTTAATAGCCTTCTTTAATAGCACACAAGTCTGCTGCCTTGTGAACCATCCTGAAATAACATGTTAACATCAACTTTTGCTTTAAATTCCAAGTTTAAGAACAATCTAATTGTCAAACAGAAAAGCCTGAACTTTAAAGTATCTTGCTTTGTAACAAGGTGTCTGGATTACTAATCAAGTGATTAATGTCTCAAACATTATACAGAAAAATGTTTCAGGCATAGAGTACAATTTCATCTTCAGTGCTTATAATTTACTTTGGCTGTACTTCAGTTGTATGCGCAGAAACTTCAGTTGGTATGTATCTCAGTCACATTCATGGTATAATCAATACTTTATACATTACAAAAACAAAAAAAAACTGAAACTCATTGAAAGACATATTTCTTAAACAAAGCTTTTGAAAATTACTGACATTTTGAAAATGCCACTTCCAATTAATTCCAGTTGAAGAAACACACTTTCAGCCATTGCTTATTGAAAATTTTCTTTCAAAAGAAATTAAGACTGCTGTGTTGATAGAAAAGATAGTTAATATTGACTCTTTGATATAGGTAACAGGGAAATTGCAAGAGGCAAAGACAGGTGAGGGGGAGGTAGATGAACATTGATTATTATACTTCCACCAGGAGGCGAGAGTCATTATTCTTTAGTTACTTTTGGTTTGTCTCTCAGCAAATTAATGTGAACAATTCTTAACAGATTTTGTTGACATTTTGCAGAGGATTAAGAAAACACCTAAGTAAAATTCTGTAACTTTATGAGGTAACCTTGATGACCATAAAAATTTTAAGGATTCTGTCACATTGTTACAGCTATTTCATAATAATAGAGCTGTTGATTTGTAGTAGCAGGTGGCTTTCTACTGGAGTTGGATGGGTTTGCTATACCATGACAGGTGGGTAGACCTACACAGCAGAAAGGATCATTTGGGCGGGGTTTGATGTCTCTTACAACATCATGTTAATCATTACATTTCAAATGATATAGGTCTAAAATAAACTGAGCAGGGTCCAACATTGTGCATTACAACTCCCACACTGTCAAGTGTTTGAAAAATCATATATTATAAAGCTTTATTAGATTTGCTCAATTTTTGGCATTTTTGTTTAACTTTATTTCTAAATTCTGCGGAAGAACCATCATTCGTGGCAGCTCGCCAGTATTACAAAAATAAATAATAACTGTTTGTTATTTCACATCACAGTAAGCTGCATAAAAAAAAGTGATACACCCACATACTCAAACCAGTCAGCCAATTGCAATATTAAGTGGGCCATGATTAAAGACTGCATCACTCACAAATGTTTGTTTTTCATTTTTGTCTCATGCAGGTAACATAGAGATGTATGAATACCTGGTCATTGCAGGTAACATCTATAACCAGGGATTGTATGAACTTAATTCAAATAAATGATTTAGTTTGGACACAGATATTGATTTAACACTTTTATTACAAGTAATTTGTTTTTACTTTCACTTAGATTAAGATTATCTTGTCTTATGATTATCATGGCTTATAATTAATTAGCAGTTTTGTCTTACATGTTAACATCTGATTAGGTGATCTACTTGACACCAGACAACTTTATCTGTTAGTAACTTTTGTTGTACCATTAATCAGCTGGTAAGTGTAACATAACTGGTGATACAGCAAATCTTGTGCATCCATATTTTTTTCACCTGAAGACCTTAATCATGAATATGTATCAGTACAGATATATACAGTGGAATCTGTCTTGAAGACCACCTGTCTAATAAGACCACCTGTCTATCAAGACCATCGTTGAGTGAACCAGAAGCATTCATATTGGTTAAACCTGACCTGTCTTATAAGACCACCTGTGAATTAAGACCACTTTTGGCAAGTCCCACCAGTGGTCTTGTTTCACAGGTGTCACTGTATTTGAACATGCTTTGATTAATAGATTGTTGATGGTATTGTAACTGGAAAAAATACTTATATACCTCAATCTGCATTTTTTATGCCAACTAAACACAGCTTATTCTGGTAAGAAATAACAGTGGTACTTTTAAAAGCTTTTTATATGCCCGTCATATGACGGGAGTATTATGGTATACCCACCGTCTCTCCGTTAGTCTTTATGTCTGTCTGTCTATCTATAAACTTTTTGTGTTGCTGCGATAAATTACCAAGAAAATGAAGGATTTTGATCAAATTCATCAGAAATATTAATCAATAAAATATCTCGCCTAAGATCGATCTCTAGCAAAATCCATGTATATTTAATGAGGTCAGAGATCACCACACATGGGAGGCATCTTGGTGACTTATCAAAAATCCTATGGACTTCCATGAAACTCATTATACATATTGAATTACTGTCTCTTCAAAATTCACACGAATTTAATTTAATCAGAGGTCGCTAGATACACGACAGGTGCATTATGCAAGCTTGCAGTGCTCATGTTAATATTGTTCTTCATATTTCTGTTAACTGATGCTATTCTAAGTTGCTTGTGTACATAGCATTCCCTGCAGGCCCAAGCCTAGAATTAAAGATAATAATGCAAGTATTATGTACATGCATATATAACAGTTTGTATATGTAAGTAATACTGCTCAGATAAAGCTTATATGATGATAATCTTGTATATCTGATGCCCCATGTGTCTGTGCAAATTTACTGTCCCTAAGGCATGTAGATGAACAAAGTTCTATTACTAGTATTAGGTTTCTTCATTTTAACACCAAACCAAAAGAGGTAAAAAAAATATTTCATTTGGTATCAACACTTCCTGTGTAACCATATCCAGAAATAAAAAAGAAAGTGAAATTATACAGACTGTACAGTGGAACCTGGGTTGCGACCGCCCATCATTGTGATCACCTAGCAATGATGACCACTTTTTTGGTCTCGAATATATGATCCAGGTAACTTAGAATTTCACATATTCAGATCAACAACCCCAAATTACAGCCAATTTGGTCAGTCCCAAAGGTGTTCATAATTGTGTGGTTTCATTCTCCATTCTGGACCCAGTGTGTTTGGTCTTAGTATTTACATATACAGTGAAACCTGTGTTAGGAGACCACCCATTGGACAGGCCAAAATTAATCTTAATTGTATCCGCCAAAAAAGAGTTTTGCGGATACTATGTTTTCAGCCCACCGCCGCCGCCACCACCGCCGCTGCGTAGGTGTCAGGAGAACTCCTCTGTAACCGCAGGGCGGAATTTTACAAAGCCCGGGATTATGTTTGGATCACGTGTACTGCTGTGCCCCGATTTTGTTTTGACAAAATTTTTGTGCGTCTGTTTTGACACATCAACCCACATATCTCGGGAACCGTTTGACCGATCTGGAAAAAAAAAATTGACAAATGTAGCCCTTGGATAGTTTTATAACATACATAAAAAATGGTGGCACCACCTGCAACCATTTTTGCACAGCGTCCCTCTGTTTGTCTGCCGTGGGATAAAATCACTCATATCTCTGCACTGGTTTGACTTATCTGTCTATAATTTTGCTGGTTTATACATCTTGGATAGCTTTCTGGATTTTGTGGCAGGTGGCGCCACCTACATTCATGTTTATGCTGCAGACATCCAAGCTCATATCTCGGGAACAGTTTGACCCATTGAGCCAAAATGTTGCATGTGTATAGATCTCACATAGCTCTTTATCAAACCCAAAACTGGTGGCGCCACCTGCAACCATTTTTGCACAGCGCCCATCTGTATGTCTGCCGTGGGATAAAATCAGTCATATCTCTGCACTGGTTTGACTTATCTGCCTAAAATGTTGCTGGTTTATACATCTTGGATAGCTTTCTGGATTTTGTGGCAGTTGGCGCCACCTACATTTATGTTTACGTTGCAGACATCCAGGCTTATATCTTCGAAACTGTTTGACCAATTGGGCCAAAATTTTGCATGTGTATAGATTTCACATAGCTCTTTATCATATGCAAAACTGGTGGCACCACCTGCAACCATTTTTGCACAGTGTCCATCTGTTTGTCTGCCATGGGATAAAATCACTCATATCAAGGCAGTGGTTTGACTTTTTGCATTTGTATACAACTTTGATAGCTTTCTGGATTTTGTGGTAGGTGGCACAACCTACATACACATTTCAGCTGCAGACATCCATGCTAATATGCAACACACCTCACTCTCTTTCCCCTTGTTAAGCTGTTTTTCCATGTATCCGCAAAAAACGTATCTGCAAATGACGTACGTACGTTCCATAGTGCGCTGTCCACAAAAACTGTTTCCATAAGTACGTACGTTTTTCTAGCGGATACCCTTTTGCGTGCCTCTTTTGAAACTTTAAGGACGACAGGCAGGTAGAAAGTCATAATGTCTCATCACACCTGGCGCCGGGGCACTGTTGGGAAATGTAGGCATTTCTGCCATCCGCAAAACGGATGAATCGCTCACCGATCCGTTTTGATGCTGTCCGTTTTTGCGGATACACATGCGGAGCATGTTTAAACCTACACATGGAAACAGTACATCTTAAAAAGCGGGATCCGATTTTTTTGCGTACGAGACGTACGACATTTACGGATGAATGGAAACACAGCTTTACTCAAGCCATGCCTCACTTCACCAGTCCCACTCTGATTTTGGCGGATACACATAGTCGCTTGTCTACTACCCGTATTCTAGTTCACAGGTGGTCTCATTAGACAGGTCAGTATTAACTAATGTGAATGCCTGAGGTCCAATTAAGGGTGGACTTAAAAGACAGGCAGACATGGGGTAATAGTAATAAGTAATAGTAATAGTAATAGACTATTACAGCTTTTTCCATGTAATAGTAATAGTAATAGACTCAAAAATTTGAGCAGTAATAGTAATAGTAATAGAAACAGAAGGCAAAGTAATAGAGTAATACATATTACTTTCTATTACTTCCTGTGAGCCCCTTGATCATGAAGCATATCAGCAAATAATGCTGAACAGACTCAGTTCTTGTCCAGTAACTGCCCAGGATGTGCCTATTGTTGAGGCAAGCATGGGCCAGCTGCCACATTGTTGGTGACCACTGGTGCTAATTACATAAGAGTACTGGACAGAGTAGGTCACAGCCAAATAAGTCACCTGGTACAATCTGACCTTTGATTAGTAAACCATGGATAAACAGAGGCATGTTTGATGTTAAGAGACAGATAAATAGTGTATTATATTATTGTGACATGTACATCTTATCTCACATCCATCAATCATTATGCATATTCTGAAATGTACCTAGATTTGTTTTCACAAGCCAGTTTGCATTTTAATCATACAGATTGCAATAACACACATTCAAGAAAATATAATATGGAACCAGATACATTGCAGACCCAAAATGTTCATGATAAGCTTATGGTGTTTTCACTACCCATAACGTACTGAAGCCTACAATGCTATAAACTCAGACCAGTACTACAATCACTTGGATAAAGTCATACTGCAGGCACATGTATTATCTAGTTAATTTATATACATATTCTTTTAAAATATTCTTTTAATACTTGTCTGTTATTTCATAGTACCAATTTTGCAGACCTTCATTCAGTATCTAAAATTATGTTAATTTATATTTTTAAAATTAAATGAACCATTTTTTTCATGATATTAATTTATTTGATTATATTATATGAGAATATAAGTGACTATTAATATATTATTATTTGATATCTGAAATTTTGATATCGAATAATTAGATCCTGTTATGTACAAAATTTAAAGTACAAGATTGTTTAATACAAAATTTATTGTGAAAGTGATTTAAATAATATTTTATTTGTTTTGTAAAATTGATGTAAGTTTAAATCAACTCTCCTTATTCCTAAATTATCCTATGCTTGTTTTGCTGCAATGAAGAAGGGCATGCCTGAAGAATAAAAGCCATGCATGCTACCATTATTGCAAAGTTTACCACCTCTCTGTTCACTCTCAATATGTATTATGTGATGGAATAAAACATGGCATCACATCCAAATGAACATGGATGGAGAAGATGGGGTACTTTTGTCTCCAGTTTGGTTCTGTCCAGAATCTTGACGTAAACAGTATTTTTATTGGATATATTTATAAGGATTGGGAAACAGGACACATCCCTACATAAATTCCTCTCCTGATACATACATAAAGGACTGAATTGTCAGCTTTATTGAATAATAATATGCAATAATCATGAATAATTCCTCTGGAGACAATCTTTAGTCACACTTAAAAATCTTTATTTACTGACTATGAGAACGAAGGATTAAATCTAAATGGAAGTATGTACTACAAAATAAATTTATGTGAAATATATATGAAAATAATATAAAATGTAAAAGTATGCATATAATTATAAATCAATATTTCACATATGCTGGGGCCTTTACAATGGGTTGCTTTAATTTACATGTGTTCAAGAGTTCATACAATTATCTTATAATTTTGCTTGAAACACCCGAATAACGATCATTGAGGTTTCAAAATATTAAAACAAAACAGAATTAAAGAAGCAGAAATAATTAAGAACTCCAGTATTATTAGGCTTCTTGTAAATGACAGACACAGCATAAGAAAATTGGGTAGGTAACTGGATGATATTGTTGCATTAATATTATATAAACATGTGATTGTAGTGCTAGTTCATAGTACTCATGGCTGCGCAAGGTCTAGAATCCTACCATCAGTTTAAGTACATGTAATAGTAATAGTAATAGTAATAGTAATAGATACCCCAGTAATAGTAATAGTAATAGTAATAGAAGATAAAATGTGGTAATAGTAATAGTAATAGTAATATCAGAAATTGAAAGTAATAGTAATAGTAATAGTAATAGAAAAACTGTAATAGACCCCATGTCTGAAGACAGGAGTCTTATTAGACAGGTTTCACTGTATTTTCATGATTTTCTGATATTAAGATTACTTTGACAGCCATTTTTTGTTGTATCGTCATGAATGCCCATGTATGTATTCCTAATCTAGGGCCTTATCACCAATTGTCAGCAAGTTGGTTCAGAGTAACATGTTTAGAGAACACTTTCTAATCCTGGTTATGTTACAGTGTAATATAAACTCGCTTCTTCATATCTATTTCAGGCTATATCCTTTGAGAAATATGAACAGTTCTAAGGCTGATATACTGTATTACATTCCATATTGAGATAAAGTTTGTAGGGCAGAAAATGTTTAACAACTTTATGCAGTCCTAGATTATGCCCTGAGGAACAGAAAGTCAGAAATATGAACAGTTGAAGAAACATGGAAGAATTGAAGAAGGTTACTTTAAATGTGTACAGGGAAGAGGAAATATTTGTGAGACTGAGACTTGACAATTGGGCAGATAGAAATGGCAGGTTTTATAATAAACAAGGGTTTTTCTTTTGATTCATACTTAACTTTATGGGCGTACATGTATAGAGACACCTCTCAACAGCTTTGGTCTAGTGGTAGAGCACAGGACTTAAAGACAGAGATAGCAAGTTCAAGTCTTAGTGGAGGAGTGGTGATATACTTTATAGTTGGCTCCCTGCTTTGCAGGCTTAATGGGAAGGCTGTGCCCAATTGCTGTGTATCACTCATAAACTTATGCACCTTTGGGGGTTTCTCAGAGTCATGACCCAGATGGATGGTGTAGTACACCGAACCAGGTGTAGTTAAACAATGAGAAAATGTAGGCAGTTACCTCCACCAGAAATAGGATCTGAGCCTTTGAAGTAAGAGGTTGGAAAAACAGTATTTCTGTAAGGAAAACTGGTCTTTCCTGTTATTTTACTTGGCTGTTTGCACCAAGTGCTTTTTAGTGAAGTGGGAAACACCTAGACATCTTATCCATTCTTGGGTATATGGGCTTCTTCTTTATGTCCACAAATATGTTACAAATAGGCTCAATTAAGACCACAAGACCTTTACTGAGCAATTTTGATTTTATGGTCAACTGCATTTTCAAATAGTTCCTCATGTTTACATGGGGTTTTTCTAAGTATCCTCCAGCTTAACAATGAACAGATTGTTAAGGTTAGATTGAGAATACCAGGTAGGAATGTTTATGTAACTCTGGTGTTTGGATGGCTGTGAATACCATTGCATAGTGTCAGATCAGTCTTTTTATCCTGAAGCTGAGTGGCAATTACAGGAGGATGAGGAGCAGTGCTGTATCTGGAAGGCTGGCATCTTATTTGACTGTGAGATGCTCAGGTAGAGAGCAGGTGAGGTCAATCGTCCAGGTGATGATTTTTATTCCTTATAAATATATATATCTTTTTAAATCTGACTGTATTGATTTTAACATCTTGTTCATTCCAGAATTTGTGTGTGATACATGTATTAAACCAGCCACACACTAGGGTTTGTTGTGCAACATGTTGCGTATGTGTGTGGCAAATGTTTCATGTTTCTTGTGTTTGCAATATGTTTCAAGAAATAGAGCCTGTTAGGCTTGCAGAATTTAAGATCAAGTGCTGCATTTGGGATGCCTAGAGCCATAAGATTTGGCTTCAAAAGAGGAACACCTTGAATTGACAAAGACCAGACTTTTTCTTTTTTGGCATGTGTGTGTCAGGTTTTGTGTAAGGAAAACTTGTGAAGCAAAGGTTTCAAGAAATATGTGAAACAACAAGTTGTGCAGCATATTCCCAGTGTGTGGCTGGCTTTAGGCCTTCACTGTTGTTATAGTGAAAATTTTAATGATTTAATAAAGGTGTTTAATACTGATTATTTGTTCACAAATGACATACATGCAATTCTTCCTGTCCCTGTCAGAGAGTATGTAATTACTTGTAAACAGAAATGGCACAACCCTTGAAGCTAAACTTTTAATGTAAGCTCTCTACACCTTTGACCAAGAGCTAAATTCACATGAAATCAATAAAAGATTTTGCCTTTAATGAGATATCATTAAGCTTTTGGATTCCATTCTTAAAAAAGGGTTACAACTGTTAATGCTGGATGGAACAAAGTTTTCTGTATTGTAACATTAATATTTGATTTACATTATTTTTTTCTGCTTCAGAATCAATAAGGAGATGTGGTCTTAATTTATTAGAATCTTTCTATCTGCAGCTGAATTGAAAGGAAGTAATAATAATATAAACAGTAAAATAACAATGTCATTAAAAATGTATATATACTATTGTCATTGTTTTTGTTGTAATTTGATCAAGTATAGCACTATAACCCCATATGGCTAAGCAACTAGAGTAACATAATTACTCTCCGTAAGTCTGGAAGCACATCAGCAGTCACAGAGGCTGAGTAAATACCTGCCTGAGTTAGATAATAATTATTGGGTTTTCAGGGCAGGACTTTTTGGTGCACAATATGGATCTGATTAGATAAATCAGCGAGGCTGAGTTCCTGGTCTGGTTTATGTATGTTTGGGTAGATAGGCTTCCGACCAGATTACAGTGTACTCTTAAAACATGAATTGTACTGAGTCAGGGTAACAGTGGTTAGGTAATGGTAGTGCACACTGCCTTGTTTTAATCACTGCCTACACTTGACTTCCATTAGGACTGCTCCTGTTAGTATCTAGAATCTGGTAATTTCTTTAAGGCTAAAACTACAGGAGATAGTAAGAAGTTACATGCACATTATGTCACTCGGTATCACCAATGTACAAGTAGTTCTTTCTCCACAGATTGTTGTTAAATGGGCACTTGTGTGGTATCAGCCAGACATTGTTACCAATAAAGTTTTTAGGGGAATATGATAAATATGGACATCAACAGCTACTCTGTCTAATGGAGTGTTATTTTACAAACCTAAAATTTCTTTTAGAAATACCTAAATAGGAATGGCATTCATAAAGCACGTACCATTTCTAAGGCAAAAACAAACCCTTTATCTGCCCCTTTATCTTGATCTACACAAAGATATAAATAGGGTCTTAATCTGCCAATGCCCCATCCCTCCACAAATTTGGTAAAATTTGGCTCAGTGGTTTGTGTGTAAACCTGACAAATAGACATTGTTGAAACCTCCTTGGGGAAGTAATTGCCTCTGCCAGGAGGGAATGCATTTATCATTGCTTGTGCGGTGTTTGTTCAAAACATAACTCATGCAGTCATGAATGGAATCTCATGAAATTTTCAGAGCATTTTGGAAATGGGCCGGTTAAGAATTGATTAGATTTGGTTTAGATCTGGCACATGATCAGGATCGGGCATCAAGGAGTACTCACAAATGTAAAGTCACTGATGCATGAATGAAACTGGGAAAATGGGCTGAATAAGTGAATACAAACATGATTTTGGCAGCATACCACAACAGGGACCCCCCCCCCCCACATGGCGAAAGCTTGCATGTTTAGAATGCTGATTGCTAATTACTTTCTTGAATCTTTCAAAAAGCTCCTAGAATTATATCAGCAAAGGTATCATCTGGTTCCGGAATGATTTATTTATTTGTAATGATGACACCACTGACATTGTACAAGGTTTTGTGTCAAAGAACATCTGTTATTGATATCTGTCCCTGGTGTTTGGAATAATCAGGGTCTTTTATTACTTCTACAAAGGAGGTTATGTTTTCACCCATGTCTGTGTAACTGAACTAGCCATTAATACATGACTCAGTAGGCATTAATTAATATGGGTTGGTAAGCCTAACTTGAGTTGTGATACAAATCATATAGGGGAATGTACTGCAATGGTCATGCATCCTGTTGCACTGATAATTTGGTAAACAGCCAATTATCTTCACATTAGACTACGAATGATGAACTAACACAAAGCTAGCTCTCATGTGAACTCATGACCCAAACTGAAAATCTGTGTCTGTGGTAAGGAGAAATTTCCTGATCCATGTACAAGCTGGCTATCAACCAGTAACCTGTGTAAACCATGTATATGTTCATGCAGTTACCAGATATATTCAACAAGCAGAGGGATTTACCAATATGCTGAGTTGACACAATTTTTTCACACATGGTAGGTGTTTTTAGAAAGTATTCTGAAAAGAGCTAACAGTTGGTCTGGTTTATATCAAGTTATAATGTGCTTGTTGGCTTTGAGATGTCAAAAATGAGGAAAATATTTGCATCCTCTTTGAGTGTTACGTGTGGTCCCTGTAAAAAATTTAAAGGCACTCTGATGCTAGCATGGTGGTCATAGACTCTTATATCAGTGGGCCAAAATAGGAGCTATTACTGAACCTACTGAGCTAACTTTCCAACAACTGTGAGGATTTGATCAGAAATGAGCAAGGGAAGACAGTATGAGATCCCATAAAATTTTGGTTTAATGTAGATCTAAATAAAAGGAAGGGGGGGGGGGGTCCAACAGAATTGTTTTGCCTTGGCAGAGGTGCACACTCTGGAGCCACTATAATTAACTCTGTCACCTCTGTCACAGTAAAGGATTCTCTCCCATGACCACCATGATATTAGAACATCTCGGCTGACTTTGATCAGTAACAGGCAGGTGATAAAAAAATCTCACATACATGCCAAATCATTCTTCATCCTCCGCAGTGTCGTTATTATCCCTTACAACATGACAAACCAGGCAAAAAGATGAATGTCATGAAGTATACAAACGTTTTATCTCCACTCGCTCAAGCAGACTGAGATTACAGGCCTTTGTTCTTGTATAGTAGTTTTTACCATTATAATTGAAAAGATGTGTGTGGGCTCATCTGATTATATACATGCACACACCAAGAGACTAATGGGCCAAAGAGGAGCATCTTGAACACTGAAGGGATGATGAGATGCTTCAGTCCAAACAAACCCATGTTTTCCTTTAGAAAAATCACCCAACCTTTTTAGATTTCCTGTGGGTGTACGCCAGTGCACCGCTATAGAGAGTGAATATATAGACATACAAAGCCACTTACTGGTGCTCCTTAATATAGCACTAATAATAGCATCAGTGAGGCTTCTGGTCTGTCAGATAACAGACTGAATGGAGAGGTATACCTTTACAAACCCTGTAGGACTAAAATTCAGCTTATGTGTTGTCTGTTAATGAACATGTGGATATAAAAATGTAAACCTGAATGTCAAATAACACTTGATACCTGGCATTCTTCTGTCTCGGGAGACAGTGGTAGTGCCATAGCTGGTTAATTATACTCTGTGCAGTGTATGAGGTGACTGAATTGTTCCACCCTAGTATGGCACCTGATATTAGAAAAAAAAAACATTAGTCATGCCTTAAGACTCTTTTAAAAAATGTATTTTATCCTCATATGCAAAACCAAAAAATAGTCAACCAATGGGCCAAGTATCGGTGACTAATCACAAATCTAACACTTTGCCGAGTCAGCATATTGACTCAAGCAGAGTGATGCTGATAAAGTTAAAGCTTGAGAAAAAAATTATGGTTGTGTGAGATACATGATGGTTAAAATTGCAAATCAGGAACACATAGGTAAACATGGGGAAAATTGGCACAAGTCAGGAGATTAAAACGACTTAATTGTATAATCTATAAGACACATTTAGCAGTATAGTAAACAAATCATGAGCTCCCTTAGTCTTATAATATGATTTTATATGGTAATTAATTTCTAGTGAATCAGTTTATTTTTTTCAAAAATACAGTCAAATGGTTCTTGGGGCAATCTGTCCAAGCATCAACAGGTTACAGTGTGACAGCCTAATTTAATTCTTGTGCAGGTTTTAATATTTTGAATAACCACATATTAATGTACCAGGATTATCATAAATAATTGTATCATAGAGGAACATCACCTTACAACCACCCCATGTCCACCCCATAATTAAGGTAATTTTTTTTTGTCTCAGATGCGCATATTTTCATAGTTGACCTGGTATTGTCTGTAGCAGAAAGATAACACTATTAGAAAGGTGACAGACCTCCATTCTTTTTGCTCTGAAAGGCCTTAAATGTCTATAATAGAGGAGTGTTTGTCATAAAGGGGTATCTGTGTATTTGTCATATATATATATATATATATTTAGATATATACTAGGTTATGGACATTTGTTCATTAAGTTTTAATGCTATTCCTTACTTTGTGTCCTGCCCTTTCTTATCTCTGACTGACTCGGAGGTAGGATATTTTTTTTCTGATCAATATGACTACTTTCAGTGTACATACATAAGGCCAAAAATCAGGCACTGTCCGTGTCAGTTTTAACCCCCTGCATCCAAAATTTTTATTTTGGTTTTCATCTTTCAAAAAATAAAATAATACAATTTTGATAAGATTCCCTTTGTTATATAGTGCTTTTATCTGTTTAGCAAAAAAAAACTGTTATTTTCATGCTTTTCCTTGTTCATATGACATTTTTATTAAAGCATACAAAATAAGGTAAAAAATAAAATATGGCCTGCCCGTACTGGTTTCTGAAAAAAGTGTCTGAGAACACTTTTTTTTTGTCTAATCGTTTGTGATCATATTTGCAAAATGCAACCAATTTAATAGATTATGAAAGAAAATGACCAATCATCAATATGATTGATTACTTAGCATACCACTAATATGTACTGATTTGTATATGTGTATAGGTAAAAAGTAGTATGACTGATTGAGTGTCCTTATATTTACAGTATCGCATTGGGCAGCTGTATATGATAGCCAAGCACAGTGACGAGCAGAGTCAGAAAGGTGAGGGAGTGCATGTGGTCAAGAATGAACCCTGTGAACACCCAAAACACGGCAAGGGACAGTACACAGAGAAGAGGGTCTACCTGTCCAGGTAAGTTATACCTCAACATTAACTTGTCTGATATTTACTGCCTTGTGGAGAGTATCGCATTGACACTTGTTTGTTATGAAAGGTTTGTCCAGTAGTTGTTAACAGACCTTTTCCATCATGCTTGCGCCACCGGCTGGTGGTGAATGACATTAAGTGTTTGGGTTTGTTTTATTGACAAAAATGATAATATTTTGTTAAATTTTAGATGAAAAAATTAAAAAACTCCACCTTATCTTTAACAGGAAGATTGACTGTTTGAACCTGGCATGTATTAAATTTCATTTGACACGATACAGGGTACTGACTAATTATGACACAGACCCAGCAGGCCGTGATTAAGCAGAGTGGGCATGCTCGTCTAAAAGGTCAAAAGTGAAATAAACCATAGAAATAATTATCACTCTACCATGTTCCATGCAATGTCATTTAAACAACTATAGCCCTACCTCATAGCGAAGTAAAAACCATACATCCATACACTCACCCACCTGTCCTTCTACAATTATTCATTACCAGTGGTTTACCCATAATATCAACATGTAACCTGTGACAACTGGGTTGTAGTATATACGGTGAGCAAAATGGCAGCCCCCATTAGCAGTTTAAAGAATCTGGGAGAAATAAACCTCTCAAAGTTTGATAGGGGTGCAAGAATGCAACAGTGAATGAGAATCTGTCAACGGAAAGAGTTTGGTGGCAGGGGTCATGGATTAACACTTTTTTCTGGACCACGCTCAAATCCTCGGATGATAATGGTATTCTTATTTATGGTGATGGCACTTACCCATTTTGCCAGTCTACTTCTCTGCCGGTACCCATGTCTAGGACAATGTGAACACTGGGTCTTGAGGTGTTAGGAACAATGTAGTTAATGTACTTAGGAGGATCATTTTCCATATATTCCCATAAACCCTGAGGAATTTGACATTATTATCCAAAGGTCTATCAGGGCGGTCTATCAAAAACTATACAAGAACAGGAACAGGTATAATGCTAGGACTAACAGGGAAAGAGTTTCATATATGTTGATTGCATGGCAGAGATTTTTTTACCGTTCAGGTTTTGTCAATATTTCATATCAGCATTTATTGCTGTACCATCTGGATATCAGTAACATTGCTCCTTAGTAGCTTGTAGATATGGCTGGCCACCTGCAGCATGCTGTTACACCTGCCACTTAATGGGACATTACCAGGGGAAATATTATGCCTATTCTTTCACACTATCAGTTCAGTTTTGCTTTATACAGAGGTTTACCAGCAAAACTATCCCAGCACACACTCGAAGTACCTTGTATGCATACGGCTGTTAAGCACCTTGTTATGTCTCTTGAGTTTTGGAAAAACACAGTCAACGTGTGTCTGTTTACCATAACAAGGCCATGTGACTGGAGGTCCAATTGTGAGCCAAAACATGTGAAGTTTCAGCCAGCTGGAACATGTATTACATTTTCAGGCCAAGTCAGTCAGAGCATCTCCTGATTGACATGTGTTTGGCCTGAGCGGTGCATGCACTGTATTTATTTATTGCCACCTGTGATCGCAACCAGTCCACTGTTTTTAACACTTATTGAAGCAAACAGTAAGCAAATGGTTTCAGGGCAATATTTTTGCAGGTACAAAATTATTTTAAATGAAAGAAACTATTTTTTGTGTTAATTCAACATGCTTTATAGGTGATTTGAGCTCTATAAGAGTGCAAAACTTGTCTTGTACCATCATAAAATTACCACAATCCAAATGGCAGAATATCAGTAGAAAACCAGAACAAGAGGATTTTAGGAACCCCTGAAGGAAAACTAAGCAAGATCTGAAAGTCAATAAAGCGTCATTATAGTAATGGATAATATTGATACTGAAATCATATCTCTTATGAAGATCGTGCTCCAGGGGATACAATAATTCAGTTGACTTCACAAATTCTGCTAGAATAACCATAGCTTTTGTGTGAATTGACCTAACAACCACAGCCCTTGAATAATGCTCCACCCCTTTGACCTGATTATGCCTTTGAGCCCCAAAAATGCTCCTACACAGAAGGCTCACCATACCTATGGTTGTGAGAGCTGTTTATAAGACAATAGTGACATCACAATGATGTCACAGAGATTGGTTGCGTATGATATGGTCAGCTGGAATTGCTTTAGTTCTGGTCCCCAGTGATGAATATTTATTGTGAAGTGTTTTGTCATATTAAGGATTATTTGTCCCGTAGGAATTCAGAGCAAGGTAAAACTTTATTATTCACTCAGCAGTTGGTGGAATAGCTTGTGCAACCTTTGCCTAAAACTGTTTATAATGTCTCCTTTGTATAAAAAAAATCCTGGAAAAACATGCAGACACAAGCACTGGTATAGACTACATGTCTTCGGTTTGGGAGAGTCACTTAAATTTTGTAAATTTTGCTCTTGTCAGGTGATTGACTTGATTGGTTGCTTACAATAGCCCATCTCATGATTATTCATTGAATGAATATTTAATTAAGATCATTTATTTAGCCAGACTTAACCTAGTCCTGGTCCAGACTGTAGCAATATGAACTGTTTCTGCTTTTAAATACCATCAGGCCCAGTTATTGATGAATGACAAGTATGCTTGAATATGGTTTGCTTAGAATGTAATTTTTTCCAAGCCATTACATCCATATTATTGATTTCACAACTTCAGTCATAAATGGTTAAAAACCTGTATCAAAGCCATCCATAATCCTATTTTATATGTATGATATATTGCGAGTAAACTTTGTTTTGGGAATTGAAACTCCATTAAACCAAATCTGATTGTTGATTCCCTGTGATTACAGAGATACAGTTTTGTCAGGATGGTATGAGGATGATTAACCCATTGATGATTGGTCAGAGGAGAGACTGGATCTGGCTTGCATACATATGCTATATTTAGATTTTAGATGTAAAAAGTACATGAGCAGGAAACATTCACTGGTGACATCAGAAGTCATAAAAAACAGATTTCTCATAATGTAATTTTCCTATTGGATATTTCAGTGTATGTAACATTTAGGACAAAAGAATTAAAACACACCATTCAGTATATATGTGTGTGTGTGTGTGTGTGACACCAGTCTTATCTAGAACAGCTTACACAGTTGGTTTAAGATCAGCAATATTGTTCTCAATTGCACAGTGTTACTTAAACGCCTGAAATGACGTCAGCAAAATCTGCTGCCAAAAGATAAATTGGGTCATTGTGGTGCCATTTGTCAAAGTTGCATGTTTAAATAAACCACTTTTCCCTTTGATTGGTGCAGTAAATTTTTGTTTCTGTAATGAGGCTCATTACTTTGAGGGTCATTTACTCAGTCACTGAGTAATTTTTCTCAGAAACTGCTATGTCCAACATATAAACCAGCATCAACACTTGAAATGTTTAATATGCACTGGATGTAAGATCTCATAAGAAATAATGTCTCTTTAATTTTTTTTTTTCAAATTTATGTGAACTTGGTAATGAAGAAATCAGTGATATACCTGATATTTATTTAAACTTTTTGAGACTGATGTTGCTGGTGATATCTATGAGGATATGTTTGTACATAACCCATGGCAGCATTATTTTGAAAATTTATAATATAGCTATATTTTAAATTAGCTCATTCACCCTCAGATGAATACTAAGATGGGTCAGAGATCAAGGCCACAGGATCCACTTCTTGAAAAAAAGCTTGTGGGTGTATATAAAGCAAAAATTTTCATCTCAAAGCTGCCATATTTCACATATGGCTCACCTAACAAGAGTGGAAGAAATCTGTCGATTTTGAGGTATCAAGGTCAGAGGTCAGGGTCACAGAACTGTTTGGTAAACTACATTTTTCACGTAGTTTATTATATAAACTTGTGCGCCGGGTGCTATTAAAGTGGTGCACTGGTTTTATCTTAAATCCAGGGGCAAAGATCAGGTGGAACTCGTTGGACCAATTTTGATCAAATTCTCAACCCCTGGACCTTTTCTCCATTAAGTGTAACCAACCTTTGATACCCCCAAAGTTATAGCAGTACCCCACCCAACCCTTAAAAAAACTTTAGGTCTACTGGTCCATTACTTGGTTGAAGGGATATCAGTATAGCAATGCATCTCTAGTTTGGCTGTAGATTGTATTGGCAGGAGGCAGAAAGCAAAAAGGTTATGAGGCCATTACTCACGGCATTATAGCAGCACATGATGTGTAGATCCCCATCAGCCATGGTGATTGTGAGATACCAGCACCTGATGGCTTAGTCATTAAGTTGTTTAATTTATAAGTGTCAGGACCTTGAAAAGTTGCTGGCTGATACAGCAGGAAGGACGGTGCTGATGGAATGTTTATGGATTATGGCGTCTAGAGGGGTGAGGATAAAAATCACCTCCGAGGGAGAGGGCTGTAAAAACCTTATCATAACCATGATCAGTCTTGTTAATGTGTCTAGCTCCTGGGCATGGCGGATCAAGAAATTCCGTTATTGCCTCATGAACATTTTACTGATGAAGAACAGGCAACATATATTTCTCAGAGACTTTCTCTTTCTGCCTGTGTGTTGATTAAAATGTGTTTTTGATAACCGAGCCTAAATCTGTGAAAAGTGTTTCCCATATATAGAACAAAAATTTCAGGGATTTGGGAAAAGATTATTTAATGTCTTTGTTTTTGTTTGTTTTCTTCTTTTAACCATCTTAAATTCACAAAAGAAATGTTATAAATTTATGTTATCAGGGTAACAGGAATAATAGTCACAGATACATCTCTTTAACCCTACCTGTACACCCCTACATGGTGTTTTCACAGGTATTTAGAAGTGTGTGTTCAGGCCTTGTCCAGAACTAGTTGAAATTTTCTCCTGACCACTAAGAACTAGGTTAGACATATATGTTCATAGATAAAACTTTGGTGGAGCAGGGAACTTGTTTACATATTAAACTATGCTGCCTCTTCAACTTTTGCATCAATTGTAGTCCTCACATGGCTCACCAAAACTCATGTGGCTTACCAAAATTTGTGTGGCTCACCAAAACTCATGTGGCTTACCAAAACTTGTGTGGCTTACCAAAATTTCTGTGACTCACCCAAACTCATGTGGCTTACCAAAACTTGTGTGGCTCACCAAAATTTCTATGACTCGCCAAACCTCATGTGGCTTACCAAAACTTGTGTGGCTCACCAAAACTCATGTGGCTTACCAAAACTTGTGTGGCTCACCAAATCTTGTGTGGCTCACCAAAATTCATGAGGCTTACAAAAACTTGTGTGGTATAAATATTGCAGGGCAACTCTTTACATTAATGAAACCATCTAGCCAGTGTTGCATTACTTGTACTGCATGTTTAAAAAAGAGTTGTTGCCAAGCCTTGATGAAAGAAAATTTATGATTATCGCTCTAATTTGTGGTTCCATTTACAGGGAAAGCTGACTTTGATGGAATAAGTACATATTACAAGTCGCACCCTGACTGTGCCAGAAACTTCTGGTTTCTAGAATTTGTTTTCCTGGTACATGACATGACTTTTGTTAGCAATTTTACAGTACGCTACATAAGGAATTTGTTGTAATCAGTGACAGGAGAGAGCTGTGTGTGGACATACCAAATATTGTGTGTGTGTGTGTGTGTGGGAGGGCCGGTAAGAGCAAAGGATCTGTATAATGGTCTGTACAGGTGTTCTTCCCTCAGCCCTTATATTCACACTCCTCTGACCCTGGACCTGTGACCTTTCAGGTGACCTGAACCAGTGGTGCCTCCATCTGGCTGTGGGTGTCACATTCAATCAGACATACTTAAATGTAGTGAAAGAGACAGCTCAGAGCTCACCACAAGTTGTGACTTGTCTGGCTTAGCTCTCTCACAGGAATCACTTTACCTCAGAGGTGTCAGGTGCTACTCTCACATGGCTGCGTGGGTGCCTCAGTTTTCATGACATTTACATGGATTAGTTCCAAGCAGAGAAACTAAGCTACTTTAATAGGGATTTAATTAGAATTCCCTCAGGTTAAGCACATTGGAATAGAGTGGGCAAGGTTACCTTTATTGAGACTTCTTTAAGTTCATATCACCTCAAATTACAAATGTACTTGCAATTATGCATGTGGACTCAAAGAATGAGAACACTTTACAATGTACAAAGCATTGTATATATATATATAATGAGAACTTTATACAAAGTGCAAAATGTCATATAAATATGACACTTTATGAAGTGCATAATGGTACAAAACAAGAACCATGTAAATTTAAACATGAATTTGCTGGCAACATACCATAGATATATCAGATGTTCCAAAAATAATTTGCCATGTTTTACATAACAGGCAACAATTAAGATTTTTGATTCGTAAAAATATGACAAACCATTAAATATAACCAAATCAGTTGACCCAGATAACAAAAGTAATTGTGTTAGTTCACCAAGTCATGATTTGATATTACTCAGAGGCGTTTACCACTGACAGATTAAATATTGTGGTTAATGTTATACAAATACAAAAAACAAGGATGTTCTATATATAGTCAAATATTTTCTTTGCCTGCGTACAGTTCTATATTTTCTTTTAATTTGAACCTACCCAAATTAAATTACTTTGTCTGTCCAGATGATTAACTGTTGCTATTTGTATCTAGCATCTGATTTTTGACATGACATGTAGACATGCTCTTAGCGCCAAGTAGAGCTATTGTTAGGACCAACCAGCCATATTTAATAAGCACAGATGTTCTAATTTGATTTTATATGTTACTCCTACTCTAGTTCAGGCTCTTATAACAATGTTCAGGGAATCATGGTAATCACTATTTCAGTTTCTGAAAGTGCAGGTACATTGAATATTACCTGGTCACTCTTTTCAGTAGACATTATTTGACTAAGCCAGCTGATGCCATATTGAAAGCAACTGGAGACAGTGGGTTAAGAAACCATAGGAGACCCAAATATTATAACATCTGATCATGAGAAACATCTCTTTCTCTTCTTTATTTGCTCATCGAAAGTGAGGCTACCCAGGATTCCTTGCAAGTGAACACATAACGAGGCTAATCAGAATTCATTATTAGGGCTCTGCCTGAATAAGTGGGTGCCCTGTAGATATCACCTTGTCTGTCCATCCATCCACAAAGTCATTTACGGATGTTAACTCTAGTTTGGATTGACATATGGATTTCAAACTTGACTTATATATGGCCAACCACTAAGGCAAAAACCCTTTTGATTTTGGGGTCTTGAGGTCAAAGGCCATGGCCACATCTATAAAAAATTGTGGATCCAGTTAAAGCCGAACTTTTCATCTCAGACCTTCCTTCTTGCAAATATATCTTACCTGCCTATAGGGAAAGATCCCGATTGATTTTGGGGTCACCAGTTTAAAGGTCAAGGTCACATCAGCCAGTTAATGCCACCAATTTGCCATGAAAAATCAAGGGTGATTACACCACTGATCTTTAATCAGTACAAATGAAATTAAAACAAGATGTGTGTGTAGTCGTAGGACGCCCTTGCACCCAGCAAGAACCCCCCAATCAGACATCTAGGGATTCCTGAATTCCTACACAATGTTTTGTTACAGCAGTACCTGTTTAGTTGCTTTGCAAATGCTTGCCCTGATAGCTATGAATGGGGCGGTCTGCCTGTGGACAAAGGGATCACAGTGTATACCAATATAATCCTTTGAATTAAAATTATGTTTTGGTGATTAAGATTATCTTCAAAATTTAATGTTTTATCCTTGGTGTTACCCTAACCCTCCACAAAATTTCATCAAAATTCATTCAAAACTTTCTGCAAAACGTTATGAACAAACAAACTAACCGATGAACCATCGGGAACTTAATACTTTCCTGGTGAAGGTATGACTAGATG
The DNA here is from genome assembly GCA_026874595.1 of Sipunculus nudus. NCBI lineage: Eukaryota > Metazoa > Annelida > Sipuncula > Golfingiida > Sipunculidae > Sipunculus > Sipunculus nudus. The sequence continues at coordinate 63,220,292 of CM049307.1, forward strand.
TGTCATAGCCTATGTCAAGGCCCAGATCGCGATCAGGACGGATCTTAGATCTGTCCAGCCCAAATTGCGATCGCAGTTCAGGCCAGTCCAAACTGCTATCGCAATCCAGGCTGGCCAGATCTTAGATCCGTCCAGCCTAGATTGCGATCGCAGTTTAGTCCGGCCCAGACTGCGATCCTGTCTTTCTTGCTTCAGGATTGCAATCTGGTCTGGACAGATCTAAGATCAGTCCAGCCGAGATTGCGATCCTAAACTTGACCAGCCCATATTGCGATCCATGCTTTTATGATCACAGGAGTGAAACATTGGTTGTTTTACCAACTCATTTGGTATTGCATTGTACCATTTTCCCATAATAAATACTATTATAATACAGAAAGGCAATTTTCACTCCTTCATATCACAGGAGTGAAAAATGGGATGTTTCACCAACTCATTTAGTATTGCATGGTTGTTGAAAAAAGGTAACAAGGAACCCATGGCTTTTATATGCTCACAAAATATGATTTGGAAGAGGAGGAAGGCAAGTGCAGGTTTTGTGTGGTAATATAAGCTGCATTATGAGCTGATGGTGTTTAACTCAAGTTATGTAAGATTATGATAATATCCTTGGAGACAGGGAAGAGGATTGATGTCATTTATATTATATACAGTTGGAAATGGTGTGCTGTTTTCACATAGGTTTTGACTTGGCCATACAACTTTATCTACATTGCAGTAGAATTATTTGAAAAAAAACCTGTCCATTATCAGTCATGGTAATTCTGATTTTTACAAATGAGAACTTTTATTTAATAATTACTGGTTATTCCTACCCAAGAATAAAACTTAAATAATATAACTATTTATTATAAAGTAATAACAAATATTGTGTCAAATATAATTTAAATTAAAAATAATAACAGCATCATATGAAAAGATCTTTTAATAATATAACCAAAATAAATGATTATTAAAATAATATTATAGAATATATTCATGAATACATTCATGATTACATTTTGAAAGTATTTGCATTTGTATTCAAATATTTTCATTTATACCTGTATTCCTATTTTTATGCATGAAATTATGGAATACATATATTCATATTCGCATTCAAATATATTTGCAAAGTATTCTTATCATGTCTGGTATTTATTCAGTTTCAGCAAAACAAAGTTCTTGAGAATCCAGAATTTACAAATTTCACAAACTGATCATAAGTATGATCATAATGATCATAAGTACCTGGTTTTATGGCTTTAATTTATATTTAAACATAAAACTGTTATATTCACTTTGGACTACTTTCACATCAATAGACAACACTAGACATAGCAAAGGTCTTATGACAATTATCAACATTACAGAAATCATAACGAGAACTTGTCTAAGATCTGATTTTTCATCATATTTAAATATTTTTTTTTTTTAATGTTAAAAAAAATTAAAAGCAAATCTCAGCTATGAAACCATTATAAGAATAAAAAATAACTCAAGCATAAGAACACCCTATAAATTGTACAAGGAGAAAACTAGAGATGGGCAAGTTTAATTTTATTAACATAAATTGAGGAACCAGCAATTCAGATTTTGATTATTTACACAGTCTTGTGACAGCTGATACAGCCACAAGTCTTAATATTATTAGTGAAACATATTGACATACTTAATCAGTACTTGTCTGAGTAAAATTTAAAATTTTGACATATTTTATTTTTTTTTAATTTTAAAATAACTATAAATAATAAGGTGAAACACTTGGATCGCATGGATTACAATATGGGTCGCAATACTTAGATCTTAGATCTATCCAGCCCAGATTGCGATCCTGAAGCAAGAAAGACAAGATCGCAATCTGGGCCGGACTAAACTGCGATCGTAATATAGGCTGGACGGATCTAAGATCTGGCCAGCCTGGATTGCGATCGCAGTTTGGGCCGGCCTGAACTGCGATCGCAATTTGGGCTGGATAGATCTAAGATCCATTCAGATTGCAATCTGGGCCTTGACAGCCTACATACCCCTACAGGATCCTCCCGTGTTCTTCTTCAGAGTTTCATGTTTGACCAGCAACAATTCACTTGAGAAAAAAAGGCAGCAATCAATACTGGTGAATAGCTCCATTATAAAAACAAATAGCCATATGTCACTGTGGGATGGAATTAAATTGAATATTAAATGGATATCCTAGCCCACCACAAAATTTTCATCAAAATCTGCCTAGGACTTTTTGCATAATATTGCACACAGACAAACCAAATAACCAAAGATAAAACATAATATCTCTTGACACCAGGCAGAGGTATAAAAATGTAAACTTTTTTTTGTGGGGGTGGGGGTGGGGGTGGCTGAGGCTCTTTTAGGTTATCACACTGACTGCAGCCCCCTGAGCCCTGATGAAAATCCTGTACTACTCTCTAACATCGCACTGTACTTAACTAAAGACTTTCTGATCCTGATAAATTATGATAATCAGTGTACATTCACTTGAATATTAGAAAAAATGGAAATGAAATACAAGAGATTATGATCAGGTGGCACACCTGAAGTTACCACCAGTGGATTGCGGTTCTTGATTAGTAATGCGCATACAGGTGTACATAGTTTGGTAGGTACAGATCAGGTGCACAGCCAATAGCTCACATCACATGCTGAATATTGGTTACAGAGACCATGCCTGCCAGCCCGGGTCACACCTGACCAGCTCAGGTCATAACAGTGCTGTGCAACTGTAACCCCAGCATAATACTGCTACCCCAGGTGGGCACTGGAATTACTGACTAGTATCAGTGCTTCCTGTCAGGTACATTCACTAACTGGTCTCTCAATAGAGCACACACCTCTGACAAAGCAAAACAACCTTACTGGATCTCCCCCTCTGTGTAGATCCACACATTACAAAATTTAAAGGTACATAAATATTGCAATTATACCTGTGCTGTGTCATGCTATTAGTTATATATAAATATTATTGTCCCCCACTTCTGAAACATATTAAGAAAGCAAGCATGAAGATCACAGGAAGCTTATATAATAAGAGGTGGAAGCGGAGGATATAAATTCCACGAATTTACTTGTTTATTTATGTTTATTGTACAACTAGTTATAATAACTAATACAAACACTCTCCTTGGCTCAGATGGTCGTGTCAGGTAGTCTGTAGTTCATTCTGGTTGAATGCAAAAGTTTCAGCGAAAACCATCCTGGCACTTGGGCTTTCTATCCATAATTCATATGTTTTATACATTGATATGGGTCTGTGTATGAGTAAATACAGTATACGTGTCTGTTTACCATAACATGACTGCATCATTAGAGATCCCATCTTGCTTATGGGCAACAGCTCCCATCACAATACAAGGAGAAGAAACATTAAAGAAGAAACACAGAAGAAACAGGAGTTGGAAGCTTTGTTTATGTTTAGCTCTACTGATTGCGCCCATTCCAAGCTTATTACCACATGTGTTTAGGTGTAAGGAAGGGGTTTTAGAAAGACATATTGGCTGATACCATAATATTTTAAGAAGAAAACATTATATTTCATGTAAATTGAACATACATGGTTTGTGAACAGGTCTCTTTAATCACTTCTTCTTTTGCCAGTGTCCCACCCTTCCCCATTCTTGTATGGAAAACCAACTAACAAACCATTAAACAAAAGAAAAAAACAACAGACTAGGCAAAAACATAACCTCCTTAAAGGAAGTGAGATGTTAGATGCTTCCTTCTTATACTGCCAAAGTCACTTCTCCTTCCTTCAAGGTTGGGAGGTCTTATATTTGATATTTTTCTCATTTCAGTCGCTTGCCAAACTGGGTGAAGCCTTTCATCCCAAATATATTCTACGTCACAGAGAAGGCCTGGAACTTCTACCCCTTCACTATCACAGGTCAGTACGCTAGTCCTGTATCAACTGACTTATGGTGATTTCTGTGGCCTTTAGTATTTATGAAATTTGATCCATCAGTCCTTGGCCAATGAGAAGAAAAAACTCTGTTGCTTCAGAACCCAGGGAATCGGAGGTCATCCTGGTTTCCACTCGGGTCAATAACTGTTATCGATGTATGTCAGGGCGGGCATGATAGAGCCAGGCCTGCAGGCTCTACCTTATTAGATTTGACAGCGCTGGGTTGATGTGGGCAGTGTGGTCAGCATGGGCTGATCCAGCTCATTGCTGTCAATCAATAAGAAACCATCAGCCTAAAACAGGCTGTGTTGCTGGTTTCACAAGTTATAACACTTCTGTAGTTATGTATCCTGATAATATGATCATAGCTTATATTGTTCAGTTTTCAGCCTTATAGGTTCACCTAGAATTGTCTTTCAAGACTTGTTATTATGAACAATGCCACTTTTGTCTCAGCACTCTTTCAGCTTCTTGATCTTATTTTAAGCTGCCACCCTGTAACTGGCCAGCTGTAACTGGCCACTTGTTGTAACATAAATCTAATTTATGCTCAGATGCCCTCTTCAGTAACCTTGGCTTCCATGCTTAGAATTATGCGCTCAGGCATAGAATTAGATTCCATCATATACAAGCAAGTCATTCTGGCATGGAATTAGGTTTTATCACTTGAGAATATGTTATATGTTCCACAAATTATAGTACAGAGAAACCTGTTTTATAAGACCAACCATGGGACTGGCCAAAAGTGGTCTTACTAAATAGGTGATCGTATTAGACAGGTCATTTATAACCTATGTGAATGCTTTCTCAGTTCACTCAAGGGTGGTCTTCATTAACAGGTGGTCTTATTAGATAGGTTGTCATCAGACAGGTTCCACTGTATATTTGGAAGTCTTAATAAGGCATTTGACTTCATATCTGAATATCCCTGCCAGTTCCTCAAAGATATAATGTTGAAATTTCAGTAGAACCTCCTAACTAGCTCTTATTTCTTAATGAAAGTTAGGACTTTCAGAGACCTGTGCATATAAAACCTGAAATCCACAAGTTTAAATAATTTCATATCATTCTTGTCATGTGGTAATTAACCTTCATCCTCCTTCATTTGTGGAGATTGCACCACTACACCATGAACCTGTCTTAAGAAAATAGAAAAAAAATCAAATAAATATCTGAACTCTTGTGTTGTTCACTATAATGTCACAATATAGGCCTCGACAGTCAAGAGGTAAAATGCTCGGCACTCTCCCTTGGCTACCCTGGTTTGATCCCCGGTGTGGCTATAAGAGTGGTTTGAAGATGCCCGTCCAAGGTCCATGGTTTTCTCTAGGTTGTCTGGTTTCCTCCACCCCCAAAGGCTACCAAAAGCCACCAACCATGCCATTGAGAGTGCCTCGTATTAGTTATTATGACTAGTTGTACAATCCATGTAAAATAAATAAAGTTTATATAATATCACAATATAAATGCCATGTAAAAACACTCTATGTAGTAACTGGGTCAATTAAGATGGCCTTTTTCAGAACAAGAAAGGTTAATTATAGTTCCTGTCATGTGAATGTGATATGGATTCATGCATAACCTGTTTTCATCAATACTGAATATGCAGAACCTTTCACTGATGGATGAATTAATTTCTTTACAGCGGATATTCTGCTTTCTGACATTTATTAGCTGAAAATAATCCCTTGATCCTTTTATAAAAAAACGCCAGAAATCACGAATCCTACTGCACCCAAGCTGCTTGTTTTGTTCATATCCATGTGTTTATATCACACCTGTCAAATTGACCCAAACACATTCACCAAGAAAATCAGGGGGCAACTCAGATGTAAAAGTTTTGCAAAGGACATATTTCCATTATCAACCTTTAAACTTCTGCTCATATGCAGTCAACTGCCATAGGTTGTATGGTTTTTCTGTTTGTCAACTTTTATGCATATACCATATTTACTAACAGTATGTAGATAAACAAGTTCCTACGTCCATCAGGGAGGTGTTATATAAGGACTTTCTCAATGGGAATAACTTACAGTTCATTCATATGTACGAAAAGTAATCCAAAAATCACAGAAATTTTACAAAAAAAGTTATGTAAACAAGTGGCTTAAAGGTAACAATAATTTCCCCACACTAATAAATAAATAAATAAACAAGTAATGTTTTACCGTAAATTTACACTCTCTAAGTCAGTCAGTGTGATAGTACTGAAGTCAGTTGGCTCTTCCAGATGTGTGCCCAAATGTATTTTACTGGCTCTGTATTAATAAATTATTGGACGGAAATGAAATTGTATTCATCTTCATGAATTTATCATATAAAAGGAACACCTGTATACTGTTACATTAGGCACTGTAAGCAGGCAAAAAGCATTTGGTGATGAGGACCAAATAATGGTCCATGTCTTTACATTTATATAGTAGAAACTGCTATAAGGGACATGTCATGTTCAGAAGCAGTCTTATAATGATATACTCACCATGTGCAAGGTTATACTAATAGGATTTTTTTTTACCGCCAGGACAGAATATAAAACAACAGGAATGAAAACATTTGTAAAAAGATAACATTAATGCTTATTTTTCATAGAAACTGTAATTTGTAAACTCAATACCCAAAAATGTATGAAAAAAAAGTTGTTCTTGTGGACTTTCAATACAGATACCTTTTGAATACTTTAGTCATAAAATACACACTTTGTTGTAAAACAATGGACATTCAGAGCAGGGTCGTACAGAACTTACATTTATATCTTGAGAGATTCTTCAAGTAATAAAGATTTCAGAATGAAAACATCACAGTGGCACCACAGCAGGTGTGATCAGCGCATCTTTGTTCACACGTAGACAGCTCTTTGATCAAAGCTGCCTAGATTAATTATATTAGTCCAGTGATTACATGTTTAATAATGTTTACTATTGAAGTGGGCCCCTTTGTACTATTCCCTTTGAAGATAATGACACAAAAATTCTCACTCATCCAGATTCATCAAGTGTTTGTTGACTTTCTCTTGATTGAGGTCCTTGCCACTTCATCAGAGATGTCTTTACAAAAGGCTTAATTTCCATCTTTATTCACTTGTAACACTGATTTTATGATATAAGATATAGAAATTAATTAAATTTTCTATTAAATTATTTGCATGTAAATTTATAATACATTTTTAGCTCAGCTGACTATAAGTCATCTGAGCTATAGTCATGGTCCATTGTCTGTCGTCTGTCTGTCTGTGGCACGTTTTGAAACCGAAAGACCTAGGAATCCAAAATTCAGCATAATGTTAGATGTCCCCAAGATCTCCTACCAAGCCGAAAACTGTGTCTTTTTGACTTTGTTCCTTTGAGAAATTAAGGAAAAACCTCAATTTTTTATTAGCTCAGCTGACTATAAGTCATCTGAGCTGTAGTCGTGGTCCATTGTCCGTCGTCCGTCTGTCGTGCCGTCTGTCCGTCCGTAAGACTGGCACGTTTCGACACCATTGGACCTACGAATCTGAAATTCGGCATACAGTTAGATGTCCCCAAAATCTCCTACCATGCCGAAAATTGGGTCAATAGGATATATTACTCTATATTGTTCCTATTTACATACCAGAAATTAAGTCAGTATTATTGTATCCGCCAAAACAGAGTTTTGCGGATACTATGTTTTCAGCTGGTCGCCGCCGCCGCCACCGCCGCCGCGTAGGTGTCCGGAGAACTCCTCCATAACCGCTGGGCGGAATTTTCCGAAACCCGGGATTATGTTCGGGTCACATGTGAACTGCTGCACCCCGATTTTGTTTTGACCTCTGACCTTTCCTCTGCGCTCTGCGTCCGTTTGTGCGTCTGTTTCCACACATAAACCCACATATCTCGAGAACCGTTTGACCGATCAGGAAAATTTTTTTGCACAAATGTAGCCCTCGGAGAGCTTTATAACATACACCAACAATGGTGGCGCCACCTGCAACCATGTTTGCACAGTGTCCATCTGTTCGTCTGCCTTGGGTTAAAATCACTCATATCTCTGCAGTGACTTGACTAATTCACCTGAAATTCGGCATGCGCAAACATCCTGGATAGCTTTTCTGATTTTATGACAGGTGGCGCCACCTACATTTACGTTGACGCTGCAGACATCCAAGCTCATATCTCGGGAACTGTTTGACCGATCAGGAAAATTCTTTTGCACAAGTGTAGCCCTTGGAGAGCTTTATAACATACACCAAAAATGGTGGCGCCACCTGCAACCATGTTTGCACAGTGTCCATCTGTTCGTCTGCCTTGGGTTAAAATCACTCATATCTCTGCAGTGACTTGACTAATTCACCTGAAATTTGGCATGCGTATACATCCTGGATAGCTTATCTGATTTTATGACAGGTGGCGCCACCTACATTCACGTTTACGCTGCAGACATCCAAGCTCATATCTCGGGAACCGTTTGACCGATCAGGAAAATTCTTTTGCACAAATGTAGCCCTTGGAGAGCTTTATAACATACACCAAAAATGGTGCCGCTACCTGCAACCATGTTTGTACAGTGTCCATCTGTTTGTCTGCCTCGGGTTAAAATCACTCATATCTCTGCAGTGACTTGACTAATTCACCTGAAATTTGGCATGCGTATACATCCTGGATAGCTTTTCTGATTTTATGACAGGTGGCGCCATCTACATTCATGTTTACGCTGCAGACATCCAAGCTCATATCTCAGGAACCGTTTGATTGATCAGGAAAATTTTTTTGCACAAATGTAGCCCTTGGAGAGCTTTATAACATACACAAAAAATGGTGGCGCCACCTGCAACCATGTTTGCACAGTGTCCAGCTGTTCGTCTGCCTTGGGTTAAAATCACTCATATCTCTGCAGTGGTTTGACTAATTCACCTGAAATTCTGCATGCTTATACATCCTGGATAGCTTTTCTGATTTTATGACAGGTGGCGCCACCTACAATCAAGTTTACGCTGCAGACATCCAAGCTCATATCTAGGGAACCGTTTGACCAATTGGGCCAAAAAAGATCTAACATAGCTCTTTATCATACGCTAAACTGGTGGCGCCACCGGCAACCATTTTTGCACAGCGTCTGTCTGTCTGCCGTGCAATAATGTCACTCATATCTCGGCAGTGGTTTGACATATCTGCCTAAAATTTTTTTATAGAGCTATGTATACAACTTGGACGGCTTTCTGGATTTTTTGGTAGGTAGCGCAACCTACATACACAATTTGGCTGCAGACATCCATGCTGATATGCAACACTTCACCCGTTCCACTCTGATTTAGGCGGATACAAGTAGTCGCTTCTCGACTACCCGTATTCTAGTTTAATTTAAAAAAGTTATGGGCCCAAACATAATGGACTTAGTAAAAAAATCAGGAAAGATATTTGGTCACTTAAGACCAAAAGTGTTAAAGGTAGGGACTTTTTTCAGTAATACAACTTTAATTAATCAAAATTTGATTGTATATCAAAAATTAGATCAAAATCTGTTCAATTTTTTTATATATTGGCAAAAATATAAAATTGGTACCTTAAATTTTGCCCAACTTTGGCCATGGCACTTTTTTTCCTGTATGTACTGTGGATTTAATTTTCACAGCATGTACACATAAAGATTTAATCTGTTAAAATCTGAAATTCGAAAATAAAAGCTGCAAAATTAGGCGAGTTATTGAATTTTTTTTTAGGCTCTTGTTGTATTATTCCCTAATATTGTCAAGCAGTCCACTTTGATGACTGTAGGTCATTCAGTGCACATCTCTATGCTCCCCAGGCTGTTGACATAATTTTAGATGTCCCCAAAATCTGCTACCATACCAAAAATTGGGTCATTAGGACTTTGTTCCTTCGAGATATTAAGGAAAAAAAACTCTGTTTTCCATAAAAAAAAGCCATTGTTACACTTCAAGGCTGCCTAATATCAAAACCACTGATCTGTTTTTGATAGTATTTAGTATTCACATTCTTTTATACAGTTTCTATGAACATACCAAAAATTAGGTCAGTATTGGGTATTATTTTGAAGTTATGGGCCAAAACATAATGCAATTTTTTTAAAAATCAGGAAATATATTTACTCACATGAGAATTGCTGAACCTAGGGACTTTTTCAGGAATATAACTTTATTTAATCAAGATTCAGTTGTTTACCCAAAATTAGATCTGAATTTTGCAAATTTTTCAAGTTATTAGCATAAATAAAAAATTAATACCTTAAATTTTGTCCAACTTTGGCACTGTTGATTTAATTTTCCCAGCATACATGCATAAGGATTTAATCTTTTAAAATCTGAACTTTCAAAAGAAATTGATTGGAATGAATAGCTTTTATTCATGTTTTCATACACCATGTCAAGTGTTGTTTACATCTAGCCCACCTAGTAGTACAGCCTTCACTTGCATTATGTAACCCACCCCAGGCAGCTTACCTTGGCCCAGCTTGGCCACTACTAGCAGGCTTCCCCTTTGCCCTGCACTCATCCCCCCCAGCTGGTGCATAAACTAGATGAATGTTATAATTTTTCTGTATTTTATTTTATTCTTGGACATGCTACATTTTAGATTTTGTATTGAACCACCAGGGTTACAATGATTAGAGTGTACATTTAATTGTGTCCACAAAGCGGTGTATTGCTGTGAAAGTGTGGATGTTCATCAGATAAGTAATTCCTTACTTCAGAAGAGTAAAAACTTCACCAGGTGTGAAATTGACTATTAATTAAAACTGGGATAGCAATTAGCACAATGATATTGTTTGTCCCTCATTCAATCAACAGTGTGTATACTTTATTTGAAAAGATGTTTTATTTTATCAAATTTACTTTTATTTTATTTTGGTGAATAAAATTAAGCATGTCCTGAAAACTCCAATGTGCAAAACTTTTTAATAGTGATTCAAGGAATATTCTTGTAGATGCCATGTTGTGGCATTATTTTCTTTTATAGAGCTCCTATTTCGGGAACCGTTTGACCGATCAGGCCAAAATTTTGCATGTATATAGATCTAACATAGCTCTTTATCATACGCTAAACTGGTGGCGCCACCGGCAACCATTTTTGCACAGCGTCTGTCTGTCTGCCGTGCAATAATGTCACTCATATCTCGGCAGTGGTTTGACATATCTGCCTAAAATTTTGCAGTTTTATACATCCTGGATAGCTTTCTTGATTTTATGACAGGTGGCACCACCTACATTCACGTTCACGCTGATGACATCCAAGCTCCTATCTCGGGAACTGTTTGACCGATCAGGCCAAAATTTTCATGTGTATAGATCTAACATAGCTCTTTATCATACACAAAACTGGTGGCACCACCTGCAACCATTTTTGCACAGCGTCTGTCTGTTTGTCTGCCGTGCAATAAAGTCACTCACATCTTGGCAGTTGTTTGACATATCTGCCTAAAATTTTGCAGTTTTATACATCCTGGATAGCTTTCTTGATTTTATGACAGGTGGCGCCACCTTTATTCTAGTTTATGCTGCAGACATCCAAGCTCATATCTCGGGAACCGTTTGAACGATTTGGCCAAAATTTTGCATGTTTATAGATCTCACATAGGTCTTTATCATACACAAAACTGGAGGGGCCACCTGCAACCATTTTTGCACATTTTGCACAGCATCTGTCTGTTGGTCTGCCGTGGCCTAAAATCACTCATTTCTCTGTAGTGGTTTAACATAACTGCCTAAAATTTTGCAGGTTTATACATCCTGGATAGCTTTCTTGATTTTATGACAGGTGGCGCCACCTACATTCTAGTTAACGCTGCACACATCCAAGCTAATATCTCAGGAACCATTTGACCGATTGGGCCAAAATTGTGCTTGTGTTTAGATCTCACATAGGTCTTTATCATACACAAAACTGCATTTTTGCACAGCGTCTGTCTGTTTGTCTGCCGTGGGCAAAAATCACTCATATCCATGTAGTGGTTTGACTTTTCTGCCTAAAATTTTGCATATGTATACAACTTGGACAGCTTTCTGGATTTGTGGTAGGTTGCACAACCTACATACACATTTAGGCTGCAGACATCCATGCTAATATGCAACATACCTCACTCTGTTTCCCCTTGCCACTCAATCCATGCCTCATTTCACTCTGATTTTGGAAGATACACGTAGTCACTTGTCGGCTACCCAAATTCTAGTTTTTAAAGTTTACACATTTTTTCTCTATTTTTCAGATATATAAATACAGACTAAATCTTGGCCTGTTGGTTAATCTGTTTGATGCTTCAGTTGAATGGGTATCTACCATTCTGATGATAAAATTTCCTTTTGTGAATCTCTTCCCAGTCAGCTGAGCGTCATGACCCATGGGTCACTTGTTTTACTCTGTATATATAATGATTGCAACTTTTGCAACAATTCTAATATTTTAACTTATATTTTCAGTTTTTTTATTAAAAATTTATGAAACCTGTCAGAGTATTAGTTTGCAATCATATATTTAGATCTTTACTATAACCAAGTAGGAGGGCCCCTTTCCTCATAGCTTTTCATATTCTTATATAAATTAAAAACATTACAATAGAATATTTCTACATCCACCTTCAAGCTGCCCTCACTTTTACCTTCTCCGAACCCCATCCCAAAGTCAGCCTCAGTAAGCAAGAACAAGATGAATCAGATATATTCATACTTGAATATTTTGTATAACTATTCGTCCATAGGTACCTATGTACATGCCAGAAATTATGTCAATATTGTGTAATATGTAGATATAGTGGGCATCACAATAATGTACCTTGTCAAGACTAAAGAGATATTGTGTCATACAGTCACATATTCATAAATCACTTCATCAGCATAGTTAATCATAACATCATATCTGTCAAATTGAACGCTTGCAGACTACCATACACTTTAGATCCTTCAACAAATAGCCTTATCATCATTCTACTACTGCTTATTACTGCTGTCATTGCATTCATATTTGCTCAAATATATCACAATTTTCAACCCCTCCTAAATAAATAAAAAATAAACCACTATATTTTACTCTATTAATCCATCAGTCAGGTAATTTCATTTATCATTTACTCACATATTACATTACATTCCTTTATAATAGCCCAACATGTCCATGATATTCATAAGCTTTATTGACTCGATATAGTATCACAGTGGAGAAACATTTATAGTCCAATCATGATCAGCTGAGCGCCGTGACCCATGGGTCCCTTGTTAAAAACCTATTTTCACACTTCAGGACTGCCTATTATCAAAACCATCATCTGTTTTTCCTCATATTTACCATAAATAATCTTCTATATAGTTCCTATGTACATGCCAGAAATTAGGTCTGTATTATATAATTTAAAAAAGTTATGGGCTTAAACATAATGCATTTTGTAAATAATCAGGAAAGAAATTTGATCACTAAACACAAAACTTGTTAAAGAAAAGCACTTTTTTTCCAGTAATATTAATTTTATTAATCAAAATTAAATTGTATACCCAACATTAGATCAAAATCTTTTAAATTTTTTAAAATATTAGCAAAAATAAAAAATTGGTACCTTAAATTTTGCCCAACTTTGACCATGGCACGTTTTTTTCCTGTAACTGCTGTGGATTTAATTTTCAAAGCATGTTTTTATTAGCATTTCAACTGTTAAAACCAAAAATTTTAAAACCAGTTGATCAAAAACTGTAGATTTTATTCAAGTTTTCAAGCACCATGTCACATATTGTTTACATCAAGCTAGTGTTATGCAGTTTGCTAGAGCTCAGCTCCCGAGCTTCAGCTCTGAGTTCCTTAAATTTGGCATACAGTTAGATGTCTCCAAAATCCCCCATCATGCCAAGAATTTGGTCACTAGGACTTAATTCCTTCAAGATATTAATGAAAAACTTCATTTTTTTCCATTAAAAACCCATTGTTACACTTTAAGACTGCCTTATATCAAAACCACTGATCTGACTTTGATCATATATAATATACATATTTTTCTATACATTTGCTATGCACATGCCAGAAATGATGTCAGTATTGCGTTTTTTTTTAAAGTTATGGGCCCAAACATAATGCACTTTTTAAAAAATCAAGAAATATATTAACTCACCTAAGATGAGAATTGCTGAAGCTGGAGACTTTTTTTCAGGAATATAACTTTATTTAATCAAGATTCAATTGTTACCCAAAATTAGAGCTGAATTTTGCAAATATTTCAAGTTATTAGCATAAATAAAAAATCAATACCTTAAATTTTGTCCAACTTTGGCAATGGCACATTTTTTCCCTGTAAGCACTGTTGATTTAATTTTCAGAGCTTATATCATAAGGATTTAATCTTTTAAAATCTGAAATTTCAAAGGAATTGATTGAAAAGAGTTGCTTTTATTCAAGTTTTCATACACCATGTCAAGTGTTGTTTACATCTAGCCCACCTAGTAGTACAGCCTTCACTTGCATTATGTAACCCACCCCAGGCAGCTTGCCTTGGCTCAGCTTGGCCACTACTAGCAGGTCTCCCCTCTGCCCCCCCCCCCCAAGATGGTGCATTAACTAGATGAATGTTATAATTTTCTGTATTTCATTTTTTTTTCTTGGCTATGCAGTGCTCCATTTTAGATTTTGTATTTACCACCAGGGTTACAATGATTAAAGTGCACATTTAATTGTGTCCACAAAGTGGTGTAATGCTATGAAAGTGTGGATGTTCATCAGATAAGTAATTCCTTACTTGAGAAGAACAAAAACTTCACCAGGTGTGAAATTGACTATTAATTCCAGTAATAAATTATAGCTTGGATTGTAATTAGCATAATGATATTGTTTGTCCCTCATTCAACCAACAGTGTGTATACTTTATTTGAAAAGATGTTTTTTATTTTACTAAATTTACTGAATCTTTTATTTCATTTTGGTGAATAAGATTAAGCATGTACTGAAAACTCCAATGTGCAAAACTTTTTAATAGTGATTCAAGGAATAATCTTGTAGATGGCATGGTGTGGCATTATTTTCTTTTAAATTCAGTTTAAACATATGTGATTTAAAAATAATAAAAATATATGTGTATGCATAATATGACCAAATATGAGCTACACTCTGGATATATGATTGCAACTTAGAATTCTAATATTTTAACTTATATTTTCAGTGTTTTTTAATATAAATTAATAAAACTTGTAAATAAAAAAAATTAATCAGATACTATTTTAATGGAAAAAGTGGATATGCTTAAATAATAGGCTTATATATAAACTTAAATGCATTATTCCCTTGAAAGTGAAATAAAGGTATTGGTCCATTCTGTCCACTGGCCTGTCCATCTGTAAATTTTTCATATGCATCACAGTATCTCAAAACTTTTACTGTTTTTCTTCATGACAGTCTTGTCAGAGTATTAGTTTGCAATCATATTTTTAGAACTTAACTATAACCAAGTAGGAGGACCTCTTTCCTCTCAGCTTCTCATATGCTTATATAAATGAAAAACATTAAAATAGAATATTTTGCATTGGATCGAGTTCGGCTCTCGAATGGCATGGCTGGGTCTCCGCTGCTGGGATCAGTGGAGGGAATGCGGGTTGCTTCTGGCTTTGTGGCTGTGGATGCTGTAGCTTTCTAACAAGCACAACAACCCAGGAGAGACAATGGCGCCCTCTAGGGCTCCCTGCTTGGCTTGGTGTGGCACTGCGCCTGTTCGCTCAGAGAACATGCTTAAGGAGCGCACAGGGCTGAGGTCTTGACCGCAGCTACCTGTAGCTGCTCGATGAGCGTATACTTCTTTTGGATTGGCTTGGCATTTGCAAAATTTCAAACTTAAGCTGAGTGCCGTGACCCATGGGTCCCTTGTTTTCCCTTTAGTGTTGAGGCTATTACACACCCAGGGCCCATAAGTGCAGTAGTCACCAGGCCTGGTTAACACCAGGATATAAAATGAGAGGAAGCGTGTAATAATGCCCTGTCATGAAGTCCAAAACCAGAATGGAATTCTGCAGATTTACATATACTTAAACTGGCAATTCAAAATGGAAGTGGTTACCTTCAACCAAAAAAATATAAAAAAAAATAGATACTTGATTAGTATGGCAGTCCTTGATTGTAATGAAGCTGTTGATTTTTGTGTGTCCATCAGCATTCATGACAATACTCAATGCCATTTTATAACCCTATCATAAACAGTCTTCATATTTTTAGTGTAATTAAAATAAAATTATCATAAATGATAATTATGTGTCATTGTTTTCTTTCTTATGAGAGTTGTGGGAAAATGTCTGGTACGTGGGCAGTAACTTGTGGG
Source organism: Sipunculus nudus (assembly GCA_026874595.1). Taxonomy (NCBI): domain Eukaryota; kingdom Metazoa; phylum Annelida; class Sipuncula; order Golfingiida; family Sipunculidae; genus Sipunculus; species Sipunculus nudus. The sequence continues at coordinate 63,236,436 of CM049307.1, forward strand.
CAGATGTCTGCACAGGCTTTTCCTGATTGGGTGTAAGTGGTTTAAAGTTTAACCATAAGCTAGCATCACAAGGTGTGAATTCCTTTGATTTTCCTTCATTTTCCAAGATATTTACTGTTGTAGAAAACAAACCAGGAATCTATAGGAATATTTGCAAATTGTAGATTTTAGATGATTTTCTAAAACTGTTCATGTTTCATGGCATATTGTAGAGGATCATACAGACAACAGTATTAAAACACAGCATACTTTTATCATTTTTGCAACCTTACAGTAATAATATACACTATGTATATCCATTTTTACATGAACTAATTTGCATTTAATAATTTATGTTTGGAAATGATTGGTAAATGTTGGTAATTAATATGGAAGATCTGATATAATTTATCACAGAAATCTTTGATTTTTGGGTAACATACAAAATATATAATGAATTATAATATCAATCTAATTCATTTCAATTCGTCTTCAATCGGAGGCTTCTAAACCATGAAGGTTTCATTTTCACATTTATTTTCCACATGAATATCGCATATTTGAAACCATTGCAAACAAAAAGGTAGCCATAGTTGTCACCATGTTGATTGGTACCATAGGTTTGAGACAGTGACATGCAATTGTACCTATTGTCATAAAGTCAGTGGGGAAACAGTGGCAAGGATCTGTATTGTGTGAAGGGTCACCCATTCTTGCAGTTCTATAATATTGTGGCTACAGATTATAGAAAATCACAGAAACTCTAGAAATCTGCATTCTAAGGAATGCTAATTAAGCCTCTGCCATGTTGGATGCTCCCAAGACGGTGTTTGTATTAACTTATTTTACGCATTTGCCCAGGTTCATTCATGCGTAAGTGACACTACATTTGTGAATATTATTTGATGACTTTCTTGAATCTGGATTGTGCTGAATCCACACCAAAATATAACTGATTTTTCCTTGGACCAATTTTGAAATGTTCAGAAAATGTCATGAGATTCTCTTCATGATTGCATGAGTTATGTTGTGAACAAACACACACACTCACACAAACAGGAACTTGGATGAAGCATCACATGTGTGGCTTTCTGTACTAAGGCAACAGAAGCCAAGCACCACAGTGTTTGGAAGACACTCCTTGTTGGAGGGGTTGTTAAGTGCTGGGTGGACAGGCTTGTATCTTGACAGCACTTGGAGGACTTACTAGTTGGAGAGCTTGTTAAGCGTTGGTAGACGGGTGCTTCATATCCAGCTCAAGAGCAGTGGTAGGGCTGACACCTGTCAATACAGGACCAATCACATCCCGCTGTAGTCTCCATCCTCCATCTGTCCCAGCCCAGACATTCAATCATACAGGAGATGGATCACACTGCCCGATTCTGTTAGTTTTTAATATCTCTATCTCTGTGTTTGGATATGTGATGGGACTTGTATCATTGTTGTTCATATGTCATTGTCAGCTATGTCAATTATATCATGAACAAGGTTGATGTTCAAAATTCAGGAATGTGCAAGTCAACAAGGGAAATTCTTGCAAGCCATATTGATATTGGTGCTCTTAAAAGAAAAGTTCCCCTTCCTCATGGTGACAATTTGAACAATTTTAACCCAATTAGTTTGCATGAAGTATGAGACACTTCTAACATTTCAAAGTCAAACCTTGTGTAAGTAATTACCACAGTTTCAATAAGTCAAAAACAACAGGGAAATTATTTAATTTTCAAAGTAATTTACCTGTTCAGAGTGCGTTTTTCTATAAGTTGAATCTGCATTCTGGACATGTAAAATTGTATTTACTTGTGAAATATTAAGTTACAGCCGGTAAGACCTGCCTGATTGCGCCCAGTTGAGTGATAGCTAGATTTGTCCATGAGAAAAATTTTTGTTTGGTTTCTTTTATAATACATGTATTTCTATTTGATATATGTATGTAAATTGAAAAAAGTAGAGATAATGTAAGATTCTTATTCTAGATACCAGTATCATACATTTCAAATTAGATACCAGTAGCATACATTTCAAATTTTGACCATGATGGACAATTATAACTGGTGTATTAATTATGCAGTTTATCATTTTAGCTCTTGGTCTATAGTGCTTGGTCAGAGTCCCTCATCTGTTCGTCTGTTAGATTGGCATATTTGTACACTGTGTAACCTACAATCCAGTAAGATGTTTCAAAGTTCTCTTACCAGACCCCAAATTAGGTCAGCCCAACTCTGCAGTTCTTGGGTCAGTTCAGTGGATTATCTTCATCCATTCTTAATACCAAGATAATTAATGAATATTGTTTGAAGCTTTAACAAAATATGGATATACTGTAGTGATACAGAGTATTGGTATAATCTAGTGTAAAATCCAGCTGAATACTGTAAATCACAAAATATTAGGTCTTCTGTTCCTTTATCACCACCCTCAAACAACTGGTGCCTTTGCAGAAAATGTTAGCACCAATCATTCATTGTCATAATTTGATTTTTTTTAGTTAATTCTGTAGAGAAACCCCAGTTTAGATTAATAGGTTAAGGAGAGGTGCAGAGGATATGCTGCCACATTATCAACTACAATTTGTTAAATTTATTGTCTAAGTTGCTGGAACTCTTTGTATATCATGATTAATTTTAAGAAAGAAAAGTCTTCTAAAGACTTCACTTAATGAAAACATTGGAAATGAAAAGGCTAAATGCCTTATTTTCTGAAATGAAAGGAACAGAGAGAAAACTGTTTAATATAATCTCTGATTGAATGGAACATCAAAAGATGACACAAGATAAGTTTCATTACCCTCAGAGGTTGGCAGAGACTCTCATAAACACTCAAGCATCAAACAGGAAGACTTTCTGGATGAGGGCAGGTACCGTAGATCCGCGTTTTGCCGCCGCGGCCATAAAATAAGACTTACAGCCGAAAATCCTGACTTATATTTCTCGACAAGGAATGCGGCTATAAAACGCAGGTTAGGCCGAATTCAAACATGTACAAGAGACTCGACGGCCCGCCAAAGGGCAATGGTCGATAATAGGCTGAGGAAGAAGTGAATAGTAGGAACGTATATTTAATGATACTGCATTTTGTATATTAATTCTATTCATTATTTATTTTATAAAATGTAAAAAAGTAAACAGGCTTATATGTATTATAAAACTTTTCTGAGTCAGTCATAAACCACGGCAATTTTCACGCAATGATTGATAAAAGATCGATATTCACTCGCCAAATTATGCATTCTATCCAGACTAACGGTTGTACCTATATTTGAGTATGGCTGCATTATCGGTAAAACATTATTTTAAGATATTACTTGAACATATCATTTCTTTTACAATAAACTGTAAAACAAAAGATAACCAAAGACCATACGTCCTTCGGCAATTAAACCTGCGTTCACGTTCAGATACCTTTTCGTTCATGAAATTGTCAATAGATGGCGCTCATAGGTCATAACCTCACCAGGCACGTTTTGCTAGCAGACGGTTCGGGCACCAGTGTACAAAAATATGATCAGCAGGACCCTGGGTGTACGCGTAAAGGCTCGACGCGGGATTGGCTTATTCAAAGGTTTTGTCAAGGTTGTTAATTGACCGACGTTGTATAGAGTGTAAATAAAAGCCATCACAAAGAGTACCGTTGGCTTTGATGTCCCATTGAAATTTAATTAGACAGGGTAAAGGCGCAAGGCCAGCAAATTCCGTAATCATTTTACGTTGCATCTTTTGCCGGTTGACGGTTCGGACACCATTTTGCATATATTATGATCAGCACAACCCGAGGTGTTCTGGAAATCACCGACGCGGGTGTCGTTTATTTAAATGTTTTGTTGTTAAATGACCGACGATGTATAATGTCTAAATAATGTTTAAATTACAGTCGTCCCATACAATGCTTTGATGTCCCATTGAACTTTAATTAGTCAAGTTAAAGGCGCAAGATTCTCCGGCATTCAGTGACGTGTCAAATTAATTTCGTGGCCCTACTAGGATTCGTCTTGGATGAGTCGTCATAAACCGAACTAATTGTCATCTATTCTAATCAGGTAGATCAGGCGGTTTAACAAATTAATTAAATTAATTAATTAGCAAAGCCAAGCAACATACACAGTTGCAAATGTCCCAAAACTGTTATGCCTGACCGTATATCAGCATACCGCAGCATTCCTAGCTGCAGCCTAGCGTTTAAGAAAAGAACCTTTTTTCGTTGTGTTCCCATATCCCACCCGGCAATGGAACGTGGTGAGAATGTGTTGCGGCCATTAAGTAAGGTTTTGGGGATTTTTTACTCCAGTGAAGGAGCCTTCCAGATATTTTACGAACATGGGGTGCGGCCATTAGACGACATGCGGCGGCAAAACGCGGATCTACGGTATTTTCTTTGATATTAAATGAACAACAGCTTCATGTAGCCCTTGAAAACAGTAGAAGGATATCAGTTTCAATTCCATAACAGAGGTAGGATTAATATACTTGCTCCTACACAGCTTGTAAACAACATTATTTGTGTGTGAAGGGGAAAGTATTCAGCTGATAATTTTTTTTCAGTGATTTCATAATTTCTGAGATTTCTGAAATGTCATGGATTAAAAAACATTTTACACTTCCAAGTTTTGAAAGGACGTAATGAACTCCTGGTGCATTGGGAATTTAAACTTCACTGCTAATTGTTTCTCTTTGAATAGCTTTATGATTTTGTATTTTTATTTCAGAAAATTATTTACAATTTTGTAAATTTGGCTTTAGCACAGCTTCTCCAGAATATAACTGCAGTTTCAGTTGCCATCAGCAGCGACTCAGTGTTAATGGACTTTAATAGATAGCAGTTAATGTAATACTGATGTAATATTATTTAGAGTATATAAATCTTTGTTATCTATTGTTGGTGTGAAAAGCCCAGCCTCCCACACAACACCTGTACAAAAATTATCTCTTCATTTTGTTATTTCAGGATTTGTAGGTTTTGCCAATACAAGGAATAACTTTTTTCAGAACTGTGGTGTAATAGGATATAGGGTGTTTAATATTAAATGCAGTGAGGTTGTTTCAATAGAGAGTTGCAGCTATTATGGACATCACTTAAATTGTGTTATGCACACTATCACTCTCATGATGCTTATATTTTAATGTTATACTTAGTCTCACTTTGTATCATTAAGGTTAATTAGATTTTTTAGTCCTGCAGATGAGTCACATAAATATCTATCACATTTAGACTGGCACCATATAAGTATTAACCTACTGTGGCTGGTTTCATATTCACAAGGTAGACAAGGTTTAATCTTCACAATTTCTCTTATTCAGTACTTTGTAAGGTGTCATTTCAGCAATTTCACTGTACAGTAACCAACATTTATTATATTTAGATCTTTATACACCAAATTATTTGAATACCCAAGGGAACATGTAACAAGTTGAAAATCTGTCTTTATTAGTAGATATGAAAAGGTCTTATATATAATATATGTCTTTGATATAGAGGCAAAATAAAAATTTGTCATTATGGTTTTTAGTATCAATCTTTGACGCTGCAGGAGGGGGCAACTTACATGAAATATCAGTTGATGAGATGGTACAATGTTAATGTTAATCTGTGTAGGTTGTGTTTCATTCACATAGGTTTTTTTCACGATAATGACCCTATCACAAACAACGCAATATTTGAAACCCTGGCAGACAAAAATGCAACCACAGTACATCTTAATTTACATTTTAACAACATTAAATGTTTTATCAGCATCAGAACATGTAAGATATTGTGTAAGCTTTCTCAATGTAAAACCAACATATTCTACCTCTTGTCTAGGAATATTGTGATCTCTTATCCATAAATTCTTAGATTTTTAAATAATTATTCTGTGTAAAATGAATATATATTCTGTCAGACATTTCCCAGTAGTTGACTGCTTTAAGCCATTTGATTAAAATATGAAATTACGTGTACAAGAGATTTCTTTAAAGACCTCAGGGTTATCACTTGAATTTATTTATGAATTTAAATAAGTCTTGATATTTATTAATTCAGTTTGATTTCTCAGTTCTGGTTTCATGTGTAATGCCACACATGATATTTAGATCAGTTTACATCCACCTAGTGAAGTGCTCAAGTTTATTTTAGTTTATTGCTCAGTTGTTTCCGTATGATTCTAAACAAAAGAACCCAATATGCCTCATAAAATATGTATTTCTGTTTGCTTGCTGGCATCAGGTGGAAAGAGTATCGGCTTAATTAGATAGTGGTCAGAAGCTCTTCGCATGCCCGATCTACGCAAGCTAAATGATTGATCGTGCCTTAAACGGAAGAGTAAAAGTATCAGGCATAGTGGAAGAGCTGTAATCACTGTACACACTGGCGGAGGCTTAATCATGGTGGAGAAAAAATCAATGTCTTTAAGCTCATGTTCCTTCAGATTGGCTGATCATAGAACAGGGGGACTAATTGTCATCACATTCTGGACCTTCAAAGACCTCGCTACTGTTAGGATCGTCACAAAGCCTCATTATGTATGCTGGCCAGATATGCCTCCTTTTGCTGTTAGAGTTTGCATCAGTTTTGGATCATGTTTCACATTACATTTTGTAAAAGAGATAAAGTGTACTTGTTGCACATGATTTCATATTTTTGTTATCTGTATGTTACACAGCTCAAAGAGAATTTAAGAATAAAATATTCCTCAAAAGGTCATACTAGGCTGTTTACCAAATATACAGGATAGAAAAACGGGCCTGTGTATTTATTATTAAAGTCCATTCCACCATCCAATTCCCCTTGTTTATTCAGAATAAATTTTTTTGCACAATATCCAACTTGGACTGTCTCAGTTATTCACCTGACGCGCCGTGTGACTGTGTTATGGCCAGGGAAGAACTCCCCTAATTCCCCGTTGTAACAGTATTCTATTTGAGCTCACCCTTCACTGTTATGTCACAATACTTCATATCCGGATCCAAGGAGGATAAACAATGGTCACTTGTTATGGACACCATGAGGCACTGATATATATATATATGAGACTTGTCAACCAGGCTGTAAATTGAAAAATATCTATACCATAAGTAGGTATGGTACCAAAATTACTGAGCCTCTTTCAGCAATTGGTGCAAAATTTGTTTGGCAAGTTTTCATACATGGGGATAATCGAGAAAAATCATGGTGGACAGGGGTGGTGGAATGGACAATGGTCGTAATTATTCCTGCCCTCCTCCCATCTAGGTTTGTCTGATTGTTTGTTTGATTGTTTGAAAGATTTTATTGATTCAGAGAATGCAATAAAAGTACAGTGATCAGGATGCAAGTATTTTTGCAGTGTTTTGAAAGGATTTGGGTGTAAGTCTGAGGAGTAAGATTTGAGGACATAAGGTGCCTGAGTATTATGTCGACAAAAATTTTTTAGACACCGTAGTTAACTTAGAACTGAGAGGTTAAAAGTAAGGAAAATGTTACAGATGCCATACAGAAAATATGTCTAAAGACAGTGGTACTTCCATTATGGTTGCATAAACTAATATACAAACAAAAATCTAACCCCTTGTTCATATGCTATACTTGTATACAAAAATACTCATAGACAGCTTCAACTGAGCGTTGTGACCCTTTGGTCCCTTGTTAACTTTAGTAGACCTATCATTCTCGTATCTTGGTGGTTTTACCTTATTAGGGTTTGTCTATTGGATTGAAAGATGACTTCAACTTAAATCTACTTGGCTATCATTTTGTTACTCAGAAGTGTACATTTTGTGTCTTTGCATGTACTTTTTATTAAACTGAATTTTTTTATCATGAACCTATGTGTTATTTGAGGAGGGTTTGCTTAATGCCTAAATTAATAGCACTGGAAAAAATCCTGATTCAAAATCAACCAAAAAGTTATTTAAAATTAATATGAGACCATTAAATTAAAATTTGTACTGAAGGTATACATATTTTATAAAATTTTCATTGATTTTCAAATGATATTGTAACATTTAAATTTTTTTAATATTTTCAGTAGTAGGCTGTTTTAAGCACCCAATAAAACTAAATGACAATATCTCAAAAATGCATTTTCTTCTTTCCTTTGTCATCTGTCTTTCTTGATTAAAAAATTAAATTTGAATTTTTTTATTGAATCAAAATGTTAAATATCATATGAAATGAACGAAAATTAAATATATATATATATATATTATCAGAAAGAACACTGTACCAGGTTTGAAATAATGTATACTTTATGTGTCTAATATGAATTTATAAGAACATTTGGACTGAGTTTAGATAGTTGGGATTTCCCAATGATGCTACCTTTAATGTAGTCTTGTACATTGAGAGAATATACAAAAACGGTCAAAATAGTCACTGATGATATTTTGACATATCATATATCTGATGTATTACTATAAACATTTCTTGTTTTTTTTCATGTGCTGCCTTCTGTGTCCAAACAGAATACTCAGTAAGTACCACCAATTTCACTGTGCTTTAACAGAGTAGGGCATTCCTTAAAATAATTGATCCTGTAATTGTAATCTTTCCATGAATTATGAAACCTTTTCTTTGAATCTTGGTATATCACTCTGCATTATAACAATCTTTTCATATTACACAGACCATTTCTTGTGACAGTAAACACGTGCACACAGAAAGAATTACGTAATGTCCATTTTAAGATTTAATGGCTTTATGGAAATTACCTAAATGATTGTTTGAGTTGCAGATGTCAGTTCAGTCCTTTGATATATCTTAAATGGAAGTCTCTACCCTGTAACATTAGGTCATCAGAAATCATTTATAACCCTGAGTTAATGCTACGCCTTTTTAAAACTTGTGAGATGTTTATAACCCTGTAGAATTGTATATTACACCCAAGGCCATAAGTGCTTAATTACAGTTGCCCTGTTCTTTGTTCATTGAACCCAAATTGCTAAAGTTACCAGAGTGACCCTTGTCCCTCCTGCATATTGTTATATATACAGCCTGTGTCCCCATTTTGGGTTAGGTTAGACTGGTGCATGAACTTAATAAACTTTCTATCCATATTTGCCATAGTTGCACCAAATATCTCCTTGGCTTGGAATCCTGGCCTTTGTCAAAAATAGAGATTTCCTACATTTGTATGCACTTAGGACCTTCTCCAACATGAAAGGTGCATTCACATGGCTAAGTACTGTTGTGAAAACATGTTAGTTTACTGTATTTGTAGACCTCATTCACTGCATTACTTAGGTCAAGAATATAATGAAATCATGAAAAGGCCTGGGTCATTTAACAGTTCACTGCTAGAGAGCCTTTGCACTTTGTTTGGTGTCCTTTGGAATGAAATGCGTAGAGTTGAAAAGTTCAAGATACAAAGATACGGTACTCAGATTGATTGATTACTGTTGTCAGACATTAACCTTAGTCATGTCACTGGAGGACAGCTGTGCATAATTTTGTATATTTTACAGTAATTGGTAGAAAGTGCTTATGTTTAGAAAAATTAATATTCTAATATTACATTCACTGAGTGACCCAATCTCAGGAAGTGGACATTTTTCATGATATGCCCATTTAAGAGCCTTGTTATTATCCACTGTTACTGGTATCCCTACTTTAATACATTTATTTGCTAGTCATGTGATTTATCTTGAAATACTCTAAGCTAAATACATAGTAGATATTTTTATGCTGTATGTTAGATATATTGTTCATCCTAAATATAATGCTATATGAAATTATGCTTATTAACTGTGTGAACATATTATTGTCCAGACTAACCAACTTTTACTCCCTGAAACCACACATTGTAAAAATGATTTGTTCTTGTGTAACAATGCGGAAGATAATTTCTTTTGCAATATGAATTCTTTTTGTTATTATTTTCCACTATGTATAGCTCCTGTAAAGAAATCTCCAATTAAGAACTGGCATATTGTTTTTATACAGAATTATTTTGATTATGTTAAATCCAACAGTCACTGCTGTATGCAGTGCTACACATTACATATAGAGTCACCTGAGTCAGTTATATCACAAATTAAATAATGCAGTTTAACTTCAAATGCCATGATTTATATATCCACATTCTCAGGTTTGCCCCTTACTCGAGGATCCATATTTATGAGATGAAAATTGTAATTCTTATTCATATTTGTCACTGTTATAAATTTGTATTTAAGTTCAGTGATTTCAGTCTAGAATATCAATGTAAACATTTTGTATAAATCTACTAATAAAAAAATTAGTGGTATAGTTATATAGCAGAAACATCAAAGTCCTAGGTTGTCTTTGAAATATGACACAATTCATGCAAAATAATGAGGTGAAAGTTTATATAAGATTAACCTTTCTCTCTGTTTCAGTGTTCTTTTATACCCAAGTTTTCCATCTACATAGAGACCAGATACGAAGACAACAATGGGTCTACAGAGAATGTAAGTCAGGTATCATCAGCAAAGCATGTCTGCCAATAAAAACTTGTATCATCAGCAAAACATGTCAGCCAAGAAAAACATGTTTTATCAACAAAACATGTCAGCCAAGAAAACCATGTATCATCAACAAAACATGTCAGCCAGTAAAAAAATCTATCATCAGCAAAACATGTCAGCCAATAAAAACATGTATCATCAGCAAAACATGTCAGCCAATAACAAGTGACCCATGGGTCATGACGCTCAGCTGACTGGGAAGAGATTCGCAAAAGAAAATTTTATCATCTGAATGGTAGTATATACCCATTCAACTGAAGCATCAAACAGATTAACCAACAGGCCAGGATTGTGTCTGCATTTATATATATTTCAAAAATAGAGAAAAAATGCGTAAACTTAAAAAAAAATACAGGTGGCTCCACCAGTCTGCAGAAACTAATTAAAACACTAAATGGTCAATATACATGGAAAGAATCATGGTGATCTCTGCTTTAGTTGTTCAGATACTTCAGCTTTTGTATCAAATGTTCCATTATTCTGAGGGATACTTCGGAGTCCTATAGCTTGAAGGATATGGGAAACAGAGACCTAATTTCAGGTTCCACAGACACTTTTCATGGGCCTCCTTGCATAACAAGAATGAAGATTCTAGGTCCAGTTGTTACTATTTGTACCCTGTTGACAGATAACCACATCTTAAAAGGTCTCAAAAATAGAGAAAAAAATTCATTAAAAAATTGAAAAAAAATAGAGGTAGCACACCCAGTCTGCAGAAACTGATGGAACACCTCATGATCAATATGTATGCGAAAAATCATGACCATCAGTGTTGTAGTTATTGAGATACTGCAGTTTTTGTATCAAATTTTTCATTATTCTCGGGGGTATTTTGGAGCCATACAGCTTAAAGGATATGGGTAACAGAGACCTAATTTCAGGTTTCCATGGAGAATTTTCCTGGGTCTCCCTGTGTGTCAAGAATGAAGATTCTAGGTCCAGTTGTTATGATTTGTGCCCTGTTAACAGATGTTCATATCTTTAAAGGTCTCAAAAATAGAGAAAAAAATTCGTAAAAAAACCTGAACAAATACAAGTGGTGCCACCAGTCTGCAGAAACTGATGAAACACTCCATGATCAATATCCATGCAAACAATTATGGTGATCTCTGCATTAGTTGTTCAGATACTTCAGCTTTTGTATCAATTTTTTTCCATTATTCTGAGCTGTACTTTGGAGTGCCATAGCTCAAAGGATATGGGTAACAGAGACCTAATTTCAGGTTTCCATGGAGACTTTTCATAGGTCTCTCACTGTGTCAAGAATGAAGATTCTAGGTCCAGTCTTTACGATTTGTGCCCTGTTAACAGATGTTCACATTTTTAAAGGTCTCAAAAATAGAGAAAACAATTCATAAAGAATCAAAAAATACAGGTGGCGCCACCAGTCTGCAGAAACTGATGAAACATCTCATGATCAATATGTATGCCAAAAATCATGACCATCAGTGATGTAGTTAATGAGATATTGAAATTTCTGACTTTTCTGCGGGGTACTTTGGGGCCCCATAGCTCGAAGGATATGGGTAACAGAGACCTCATTTCTGGTTTCCAAGGAGATTTTTCATGGACCTCTCAGAATGTCAAGTTACAAATTTCTAGGTCCAGCGGTTACGATTTGTGCCAGGTTAACGAACGGACGGACAGACAGACAGACGGACAGACAGACGGACGACGGACAAAGGGTGATCGCTATAGTTCAGATGACTTAAAGTCAGCTGAGCTAAAAATTTAGAGCCATTTTCCCCCTCTGATATCACCAGAGTACCTAGCGTCGAGGACTGCACTGTAATTCTTGATGAGATGCTAGTATTTTGTCATTTATGACAAGCCTCGTGGCCTTGGTTTTAACTCAACATATTAGTAAATTTCTCTGCATGTTTGTTGAATTACTGACCACATCATACAAGCATGGCTCTCACATGTTTCCGGATGAAAACCAACTTGTACTCAATACAGGAAATGACTCATTACCACAGAGACAGAGTTTCAGTTTAGTTTGTGAGTTCACAATATAATCTTTTGTGTTAGATCATCACTCAAAGCCTAATATTAAGATTATCAGCTGTTTACCATGATATCAGTGCAACAGGATGGCAGTACATACCCCTGAATGGCTTGTATCATAACTCAAGTACGACCTATCAGTCCAGTATATAGGTCTCCTGAGTCATGTAATCACAGCTACTTACAGGTAACATCTTCTTATGTTGTGTTGGTGACAGGTGATGGAGCTGGAGGAGGACGAGCTGGGTAACAGAGAGGTTGTGTTCTTGGATATCGCTACAGACGACTGTCCTGAGAAATACTACAAAGAGGAGGAGGTAACAAATCAAATAAAAATTTATTAACAAACAAATTTATAACTGATATATATTAAACACAAAAATCCAAATCCAATTTGAAATATATAAAATACAACCTCAGAGTTAATTTGTTTAGATAAAATCTCTGAAATTTTTAAAACTTACTCTTACTCAGTTTTCACTTGGTGTAAACCTCATCCATATATGTAACATTAAAAAAAACAATAGATAGGAAATTTTGTAAATCAGGCTCTCTTCAGTTGAATGTAATTCTTGTTACAGGATCCAAAAAAGTTCACATCCAAAAAGACTGGCAGGGGACCATTACAAGAGGGATGGAGGGTAAGTTTGTAATTGATCTGTTTTACAACACTTGTGCCCTCCATGGATGCTAAAGCAAACAGTCTCATATCAAAATGAAGATTTTCCAGTCAGTGTACCGTATTTTTGTTTAACTGACTTATCTTTTTTGTTTTGCCTAGAAAACCCTTGATGAAGTGCCAGTGGTTGTTACATTTCATCAATAAATCAATACTGGTCTATGTTGACACAGATAGCTGTCAGCTGCTTGTGGAACCCCTTCAAGCATGACTGTATTGCCAACTTATTTATTTACCATAGGCTTGGGGCAACTTATTTATTGTATCCCCAGACAAAGTCAGGATACTATGAATTCATGGCGGTCCCACTGCCGCCGCCGAAAAAACTTGTGAGTGGGATAACTCAAAAAATATTTCACTGATCTTTTTCAAACTTTACATTTGTATAGATATAGGTAAGGGGACGAAGCCTATTTAAAATGGGGTCATGACCTATGCTGGGAGAGTGACCTTGACCTTGAATAGGTCCATTTTTGCTGAAAATAACACAAATTCTTAAATATCTCAAGTAAGCTTGCACAGACTGGTCGCAAAAATCAAGGTGACCGAAGATCTTTGATAGCCTTGTGATATAGCGGAAACAGGTGGCGCCACCTATTATCCTTTTCTTGTTTTTACGCCTTTTAATACCCCTATAATTGCCACATTACAGTACTGTAAGCATTATAAGTCAGAAACTAATGGACAGACTTCTTTCATATGCACATGTAGAGAGATGGGTTATGGGATGAGGTCTATTTACATTTGGGTCATGACCTTTACCATGAGAGTGGCCTTGACCTTTAATGTGTCCATATTTGGTGAAAATCACACACCTCTTATGATATTTCCAGTGTTGATAGCCATATGGATTTCAAACGTGACTTATGTATGGCCCACCACTAAAGTAAGAACCCTATAGGTTTTAGGGTCATGAGGTCAAAGGTCAAGGTCACAGGACTCGCATCTTAAAAGATACTGTGGATGCATTTTAAGCCAAACTTTCATCCCAGGTCTCCATCTTGAATATATAGCTCACTTGCCAATAGTGGATGATCCATATCAATTTTTGGGTCACAAGGTCAAGGCCAAAGGAGCTATCTGTCAATAAATTAGTTTCTGGATGATAATTCCTGCTTTTATTGATGTATTGATTTCAAACTTGACTTATATATGTCTTATTGAAAAAGCAAGACTCCAATTGATTTTGGGGTCATGAGGTCAAAGGTCAAGGTCACAGGACACATCTTTAAAAAGATTGTGGATGCATTTTCAGCCAAACAATTCATCTCAGATCTTTCATCTTGCACATATAGTTCACCTGCCAAGAGTGGAAGACCCCTATCAATTTTGAGGTCACAACATCAAAGGTGAAGGTCACAGGAGCCATCTGTCCAAAAATTAGTTTCTGGATGATAATTCCTGTTTTTATTGATGTATGGATTTCAAACTTGACTTGTATTTGTCCCATTGGAAAAGCAAGACCTGAATTGATTTTGGGGTCATGAGGTCAAAGGTCAAGGTCACAGGACACATATTTAAAAAGATGTGGATGCATTTTCTGCCAAACATTTCATCTCGGATCTTTCATCTTGCACATAGAGTTCACCTGCCCAGAGAAAAGAACCCTATCAATTTTGAGGTCACAAGGTCAAAGGTGAAGGTCACAGGAGCCATCTGTCCAAAAATTAGTTTCTGGATGATAATTCCTGCTTTTATTGATGTATAGATTTCAGACTTGACTTGTATATGTCGTATTGGAAAAGCAAGACCCGAATTGATTTTGGGGTCATGAGGTCAAAGGTCAAGGTCACAGGACACATCTTTAAAAAGATCAAGGTCACAGGACCAACATCTTCAAAAAGATTGTGATTGATAGATGGAAGAAACAATAATTGCTTGCCAAGTTTCAGTATATGCTGCAAAAAATGGGGGCCTATTCTTAAAGGAGGGGGCCCTACTATGTCTGGGGATACTGTGGCACCTGCGGTGCCAAGAAATGTCGAGTTTACCATAGGCTTGGGGCAACTTATTTATTTACCAAAGGCTGGGGGATATAATTAGGACTGTAAGGAACATTCAGACTCTGGATATCCAAGCACAAATATTGGCCTTCTGCAGTATCACTGGTTGGGGATTCTGTTGTGAAATCGTATTTCAGCAAACAGACATAGAATTTGCAAAGAATAAACATAAAATCTCTTACTAGACTGAACCTTATCTTATATTTGGTGTCTATTAATTTGCTGTGTCTTCATTGGTGCTGTGTAAGAGCCATATACTTGATACTGAATCAGTTTTAATGCAAAATATTATGTATATTGACATTAACAAGCAGTAGCGTTATTTGGTTATCTCTTGATATGAATTTTATAAGGCAAAATAGTTCGCAAACTGATTTGTGTATTTGTTGTATTATGAATTGGTTCCTTTAATGAATTGCCTTGTGATACACTGCCACAGTTAGGAATTATTCCCATCATATTTGTGTCTATTAGCTGTCATTGCTGAATCCAACACTATAAATATACACACACAAATACACAGAGAAGTAAAACCAAATGAGTTTTTGCCCAGGCACAACTTTGTTATTTTAAAACAGTTGAAGGTATGCAAGTTATAGAAATAGATATAGGTGCATTTCAAATTTTTTGTTTCCAGGACACAAGCAAGCCCATTATGTGTTCATACAAGGTGGTTAAAGTGCGTTGTGACTTGTGGGGAGTTCAGGGCAGGGTGGAGCAGTTTTCTCATAGGGTAAGTCCTTGTCCTCATGACACTTAGTATAAAGCTGGTAGCTTGTTCGTCCTGTTCCAGACTGTGTCAGATATATGCTCACATCCTAAAATATAACATAAAGACTTGACTCATAATCTCAGTAATATTTATACCCATTCTCTTACTGTAATATTTACTGCCACTTATATATTCATAATTGAAACCTTTTCTATATAATTATGTGATTTCTGCGTATTCTGTATACATATTAATGAGCTCTACCTGCAGATTATAAATTACTTGTAAGCTTTGTGCATTATTTTAAGACTAGAAATCTGCATTCTAAGGAATGCAATCCTCTGCCATGGGGGGGGGGGGGGGGGGGTCCTTATTTTGAGATGCTCCCAAAACAGTGTTTGCATTCACTTATTCAGCCCATATTCCCAGGTTCATTTATACAAAAGTGATTGTACATTTGTGAATATATGTCAGATCCACACCAAACTCTAATGGATTCTTCATTGGCCCATTCCCAAAATGCCCTATAATTTTCATGAGGTTCGATTCATTTTTGCATGAGATGGTGTGAACAACGTAAAAAACAACATGAACAGGGCTGAATGCATACCCTCCTGGCAATTATGGCAATGATGTATGACAGTCAGACACTGCAACTGTTTATGCTAACGTAGGGTAAGGCCCCACTGAGCAAATTAAAAATAGCCAGTTTACTGCAAGATAGGGTGTCACAGCTTGTTGAAATATATGCATATTAAAATAAATGTGAGCTGAATGGATTAATATGTTAACTTGTGGCACCAGCGTTATAACCTCTCCTGTTCAGTGATTACATGATAGATATTTAATATAAACATTTTTAGCTCAGCTGACTGAAAGTCATCTGAGCTATAGCAATCACTCTTTGTCCGTCGTCCGTCTGTCTGTCTGTCTGTCCGTCTGTCTGTCCGTTAACCAGGCACAAATCCTAACCGCTAGAACTGGAATCTTCTTACTTGACATCCTGGGAGGTCCATGAAAAATCTCCTTGGAAACCAGAAATTAGGTCTCTGTTACCCATATCCTTCGAGCTATTGGGCCCCAAAGTACCCCCAAGAAAAGTCCAAAATTTCATACAAAAACTTCAATATCTCATTAACTACTTGACTGATGGTCATGATTTTTGGCATACATATTGATCATGAGAGGTTCCATCAGTTCCTGCAGACTGGTGGCGCAACCTGTATTTTTCGATTTTTTACGAATTTTTTTCTCTATTTTTGAGACCTTTAAAAATGTGAACATCTGTTAACAAGGCACAAATCGTAATGACTGGACTTAGAATCTTCATTCTCAACACTGAGAGACCTATGAAAAGTCTCCATGGAAACCAGAAATTAGGTCTCTGTTACCCATATCCTTCCAGCTATGGGGCCCCAAACTACCCCCCAGAAAAATAAAAAATTTCAAACAAAAACTTCAATTTCTCATTAAATACTTGACTAATGGTCATGATTTTTGTCATACATATTGATCATGAGATGTTCCATCACTTCCTGCAGACTGGTGGCGCCACCTGTATCGTTCAATTTTTTACGAATTTTTTTCTCTATTTTTGAGACCTTTCAAAATGTAAACATCTGTTAACAAGGCACAAATCGTAAAGACTGGACCTAGAATCTTCATTCTTGACACACTGAGAGACCTATGAAAAGTCTCCATGGAAACCAGAAATTAGGTCTCTGTTACCCATATTCTTCGAGCTATGGAGCCCCAAAGTACCCCCAAGAAAAGTAAAAAATTTCATACAAAAACTTCAATATCTCATTAACTACTTGACTGATGGTCATGATTTGTGGCATAACTATTGATCATGAGATGTGTCATCACTTCCTGCAGACTGGTGGTGCCACCTTTATTGTTCGTTTTTTACGATTTTTTCCTCTATTTTTAAGACCTTTAAGGATGCTGTCATCTGTTAGCATGGCACAAATCGTAACGACTGGACCTAGAATCTTCATTCTTGACACACTGAGAGGTCCATGAAAAATATCCTTTGAAAGCAGATCTGTTAACCATATCCTTCGAGCTATGGGGCCCCAAAGTACCCCCCCCCCCCAGAGTAGTCAAAAATTTCATACAAAAACTTCAATATCTCAATAACTACATCACTGATGGTCATGATTTTTGGCATACATATTGATTATGAAATGTTCCATCAGTTCCTGCAGACTTGTGGCGCCACCTGTATTGTTTGATTTTTTACGATTTTTTCCTCTATTTTTGAGACCTTAAAGGATGCTGTCATCTGTTAACATGGCACAAATCATAACGACTGGACCTAGAATCTTCATTCTCGACACACTAGAAGACCTATGAAAAGTCTCCATGGAAACCAGAAATTAGGTCTCTGTTACCCATATCCTTCGAGCAATGAGGCCCCAAAGTACCCCCCCAGAGTAGTCAAAAATTTCATACAAAAACTTCAATATCTCAATAACTACATCACTGATGGTCATGATTTTTGGCATACATATTGATTATGAGATGTTCCATCAGTTCCTGCAGACTGGTGGCGCCACCTATGTTATCTATCAAGAGGGTACAAATTGCAACAACTGGACCTAGAAACTTCATTCTTGTCATGCAAGGAGGCCCATGAAGAGTGCCTGTGGAAACTTGAAATTAGGTCTCTGTTAACCATATCCTTCTAGCTATAGGACTCTGAAGTATCCCTCAGAATAATGGACAATTTGATACAAAAGCTGAAGTATCTGAACAACTAATACGGAGATCATCATGATTCTTTGCATGGATATTGACCATTAAGTGTTTTTAGCTCAGCTGATTGTAAGTCATCTAAAGTATCCCTCAGAATAATGGACAATTTGATACAAAAGCTCAAGTATCTAAACAACTATTGTAGTGATCACCATGATTCTTTGCATGGATATTGATCATGCAATGTGTCATCAGTTTCTGCAGTATGGTGGCGCCACCTGTATTTTTTTTATTTTTATGAATTTTTTTCTCTTTTTGAGACCTCATAAGATGCGGTCATCTGTTAACATGGCACAAATCGTAACAACTGGACCTAGAATCTGCTCTCTTGACATGCTGAGAGGCCCATGAAAAGTTTCCTTAAAAACTTGAAATTAGGTCTCTGTTACCCATAACCTCTGAGCTATGGGGATCCGAAGTACCCCCCAGAATAATGGAAAATTTGATACAAAAGCTCAAGTATCTGAACAATTATTTTATTGATCACCATGATTCTTTGCATGGATATTGATCATGAAATGTTTCATCAGTTTCTGCATTCTGGTGGCGCCACCTGTATTTTTTCAATTTTTTCGCTCAGCTGACTGAAAGTCATCTGAGCTGTAGGGATCATCTTTTGTCCGTCGTCCGTCCGGCCATCCAGGCGTCTGTCTGTTAACAGGGCACAAATCGTAACCGCTAGACCGGGAATCTTCTTACTTGAAATCCTGGGAGGTCTATGGAAATTCTCCTTGTGAACCTGAAATTAGGTCACTGTGACCTATATTCTTCGAGCTATGGGGTTCTGAAGTACCCCCCAGAATAATGCAAAATTTAATACAAAAGCTCAAGTATCTGAACAACTAATGCATTAATCACCATGATTCTTTGCATGGATATTGATCATTGAGTGTTTCATCAATTTCTGGAGATTGGTGGCGCCACCTATTTTTTTTTATTTTTTACGATTTTTTTTCTCTACTTTTGTGATCTTTAAACATTTGGTCATCTGTAAACAGGGCACAAATCATAATGACTGGACCTAGAATCTTCTGTCCTCACCTCCAGGGAAGCCCATAAAAGGTCTACATGGAAACCCGAAATAAGGTCCCTGTTACCCATATTCTGTGAGCTATGGGGCTCTGAAGTACCCCCCCCCCCCCCCGAATAAAGATTTGGTCATATATTAACAGGGCACAAATCATAATGACAGGACCTAGAATCTTCTGTCCTCACCTCCAGGGAAGCCCATAAAAGGTCTACATGGAAACCCGAAATAAGGTCCCTGTTACCCATATCCTTCATGCTCTGGGGCTCCGAAGTACTCCCCAGAATAAAGATTTGGTCATCTGTTAACAGAGCACAAATTATAATGACTTGACCTAGAATCTCCTTTCTTGATATGCTGGGAGGCCCCGGAAAAGTCTCCTTGTGCACCTGAAATTACATCTCTGTTACCCATATCCTTCATCCTATGCGGCTTTGAAATACCCCCCAGAATAAACATTTGGATTTGTTAACAGGGCACAAATCATAATAACTGGACCTAGAATTTTATTTTTTTACATGCTGGGAGACCCCTGAAAAGTCCTTGTAAACCTTGAAAATAGGTGTCTGTTACCCATATCCTTCATGCTACAGAGCTCCATTGTACCCCAATGAATATTGGATGATTTTATACAAAAGGTCAAGTTTGGAAAAAGTATTTCAATCAAATTTGACATTCAGATGATAAAATTACTTTTGTCAATGTCTTCCTGGTCAGCTGAGCGTCATGACCCCTGGGTCACTTGTTAAGAAATAGTTTAATTTTCATCAGCCATTTTAAGACAAAATCTCTATCAGTAATATTTTCAGCTTTTTTTAAAGTTCTCTAAACTAATAATCAAGCTGATTTGTTTGTATTTTGTGCGATTCATACTTCTGAACATACTTTTATCTTTAGTCTCTCTTTCTGTATTTTCCAGGCGGTGAGAGACATTTTATTGCTGGGGCACAGGCAAGCATTTACCTGGATGGATGAATGGCATGGTAAGTACATGGGCACAGTCAAACATTTCCATAGGTCGTACATGTATGTACTGTCAGTCTTTCAGGCAGTATTATAGGCAGCTATTCAGATTTATAAGTGAGGTTATTGGAAACACAAAGATGGACATTTTCTTTATACTGGTTGCCTTATACAGCGATGCTGGCATGTAAGTGCAACCTTCTGATTCAGTATCTATTACATCCTGGGGTGATCTCAAGTCCACAAAGAGATAAATAAAATGTTATATTGGCTGACTATAAAAGGTCATTACAGCACAATAGGATGATACATCTACCATGAGATGTGAGGCATTATCTCTTCCTGACAAGGAGGGATTGATCACTATTGATTATGGGAGGCTGCTGGACCTGGAGACAGAGATAGTCCTGTATAATGATGACATTCTCTTCATGTCAGTTATGATTTATCACACCGGCTCAGCATTCCAGGAAATCTACATCCTGTGGTCTGTTGCAATTAGGTGACCTAAGTCATGACTTAGTCTTGGCTTAAGTCAAAGAGGCCAGTGCAGATTACTGTGGAAACAAATAAGACATCCCAAATGTAACTATGGTGTTTGTCTGTATCTTGTCTTAAGCTTAAAATAATGTTATTTTACTGAATTCAGTGGATTCATAATTAGTATCTTAGTATCTTCTGAATACCTTTGATTAATTCCATTCTGTTAGAATAAGATCAGTTCAGATATTAATAGATTTGTAATAGGTATTTTTTTAAACTTTGACTTAGCCTATGAGTAGATCTGTATTGATATTAATGGATTTATAATTGGTATGTTATAAATAACTTTGATAAATTTTAATATGTAAGAATTAGATCTGAGTATATGTATCCGCTTAAACGAAGTTTTGCGGATACTATGTTTTTGACCGGGTTTCGCCGCTGCGTTCGTTTCCGGAGAACTCCTCTCAGACTACTGGACGGATTTTTTCGAAACTTACACAAATTATCGGGTCACATGTGCACTGGTGCCTAACCGAGTGACCTTGACCTCTGACCTTTCCTCTCTGCCCAGCGTCCGTTTGTGCGTCTGTTTCCACACATAAACCCACATATTTCGGGAACCGTTTGACTGATCAGGAAAAATTTTTTTTACGAAAATGTAGCCCTGGGATAGCTTTATAACATACTCAAAAAAAGTTGGCGCCACCTGCAACCATGTTTGCACAGCATCCATCTGTTTGTCTGCCTTAGGTTAAAATCACTCGTATCTCTGCAGTGGTTTGACCAAATTACCTGAAATTCGGCATGCGTATACATCCCGCATAGCTTTCTTGATTTTATGACAGGTGGTTCCACCTACATTCACGTTCACGCAGTAGACATCCCTGCTTATATCTCTGGACTCGTTCAACCAATCAGGAAAAAAATTTTACACAAATGTAGCCCTTGGATAGCTTTATAACATACACAAAAATGGTGGCGCCACCTGCAGCAATTTTTGCACAGCGTCCATCTGTTTGTCTGCTGTGGGATAAAATCACTCATATCTCTGCAGTGGTTTGACTTTTCCACATGAAATTTTGCATGTGTATACATCTTGGATAGTTTCTCGTTCAAATAACAGGTGGCGCCACCTACAATCATGTTTATGTGGCAGAGATCCATTCTAATATGTAACACATGTAACTCTATTTCCCCTTGCCACTCAATCCATGCCTCACTTCACCCGTCCTTCTCTGTTTTTTGCGGATACACATAGTCGCTTGTCGACTACCCGTATTCTAGTTATAAATGGATTTGTAATCAATGTATTCTAAAGCCTTTGATTAATTTTAATCTGTAATATATAGAATATTGTAATGATTTATTGTAAGCTGTTTAGAGACTTGTTGATTTAATTTTGCACAAAAGACCAAAATAAAACCTGTGGTGAACTGTTTTGTAGATATGTCCTATGACGATATACGACAGTATGAGAGGGAGAGGTTTGCCGAGACCAATAAAAAAGTAGGAGCCGACATTCCAGACACACCAGAGTCCTCCGTCATAGCCGGAGCCACACCACCAAACACACCGGTGGAAGATCGGAAATGATGCACTCTGCCCTCCGTCCACCAGTCACCATCACCTGAACCAGCTGATGTGTACATATAGTATAGTCAAATCTACTGCCAGGATTTTAATCACACAAACAATGCAGACATGTGCAATAGATAAGCGAATCTCTCAGATTTTTTTTAATGAATGAAACGTGCAAATGTATGTGGAATATACTTTTAATGTATTGACATTTATTTTTTTTTTTTTTTATTTAAAATAATGGACTTCTGTAAATCTTTTTTTATCACCAATGTAAATTGCCAAGAAATAATTTCTGGGCTCAGGTAAAGAAATGTTATGTAGTGATTTTATTAACAAAGAATGACTACACTAGTTAGTTACAAAGTCTTGTTGTAATGGTGCTTTTCCAGCACATGAGCAACATCTGTTTACAGCAGCTGACAAGTATAAGGATTGGTAAAATGGACAAAGAAAGATTATGTTCATTATATCTGACATGAAAAAAATAAGATGCTTCTCTTCTCCTTAAAGGTGAGGTTTTTGACTTTTTAAAAAATCTGCAGTGCTTGTACCCACACACAAGCATTGACTGTTATGCACAGTGCACATGCTTATAGAAAAGGTTGCTTTTCGTACTGTCTTAAAAATTTAGTTCAGAGTGATGACAGTAGATGGCAGTAGAGGTGTGAAATATCCATCAGTGACTTTAGCACCTGTACTTAGATTTTTCTTTGTATTTGCACTATGTGTATATAAAATATAAGCCAGTATTTAGTGTTAACATGTGATACATTATCATGATTTGAGATAATCAAGAGGAGAAAGGGGTTATTTATATTCTGTTTGTTGTATTCATTTTATACATACTAAATTGCATACTAGGCTCTTTTGAGAACAGTGTATTAATGAGCCGAGATACCCGTAATCAAATGTATCAGGTCATATATATTAACATTACTGCTACAAAAACAATATTTCATCTCAAAATATATTGCACATTCTTATTTGTAAATCTCAAATGTAACAGTGATCCAGATATATTGGCATGACCAGTTATATAGTCTAACCCTATGCCTGGGGATGGCATTGTATGCTGAATCACTGAGAATTGACCTCACCATGAACTTTATGTGACCTTAACTGCATATTCATTTATTGAATAATCATGAGCATAACTGTTCCATGCAGCCAGTAAGGTCGTCAATATTACTGTAAGCCGTGAGTCACCTGACCATAATATAATTTGCGTAATATGTGAGACATCTCCAAAACAGAACATGTGTAGTCTGTACCAGTATCCATGTCGGCATGTTTGCCAGGATATTTTTTTTTATACGAAGGAGACAGTATAAAAAGTTCCAGGTGAAAGGTTGCAGGAGCCATTCCTCCGACTTCCGCCTGATTAATAATGTCTTAACTGCATGGCACGTAATTTGTATGAGACAAATAATCCAAAATATTGCAAGATGGTTCATAATGACTGCAATATATTCATCATTGCACGATTCAAGATGATGACGTCAGTCAGTGGGATGTCTACGTCATTGACCTTTATGATGTCATTGGTTAAAAGGCTGTCACTAGGAAGACCTTCTGTGTAGGAGCGTTTTGGTGGCTCATTATAATAATTAGGTCAAAAGGGCGGGGCATATGGGCTCTGGTGGTTAGGTCAATTGTTTGAATTCTCATTTCAGTGTTCTTCAAAGACTTTCCATTCCATCAAATTAACTATTAACTTTATGTAAAATATTTTGTTTAAAATGCCAATTGAGTAAAAATGTATATAAACTTTGCTGAGGCATTTATTGATTAAACTAGTCTAATAATTAACAAAAAACAGACATTATATCCTAAAGTGTGGCTTTTTATCATACATTTTCTAAATAATCTTTAAAAATTTGCCCTGGTGTCAATGGAATATAATTTGTTTACAAGAGAATGCATATTCCATGACATTTTATGTTTGCTACTTTTATGCACAAATTACAGAAATTCTCACAACACATGACAATTATCTTTGTTTCAGATAGGAATATATGCATAATCTGGCACATTTCATTAAATAAAGAATTACTGCACTAATACTCCAGGAGACCAAACTGTCCAAAAATGCTTGCTTCCAGGTTCCAGTGAAGGGAAAAGTGGTTATGTTTGGCAAGATGTTCACTTGCACTTTAATTATCAAGGATGTTATTATTAATGGCGATCTCAGTGCTAAATAATAAGTAAATATTCCAAGGATCATCCATTATATATTAGTAACTTAGAGGAGCCTAGTTAAGAGAAATGCAAAAAATGGATTTCACTTGCCTAATAATGTCCCAACTCTAGATGATACTGGCTGAAAGGCTCAACTGATAATTTGAATCTGGTCATAATTTGTTGAGTCACTTGCATAAAACATTGACACATTTGCCAGTAAGCGTCAGTCATGTTTGAAGTCATTACATACCTCATTTTACCTGCTGTGGCCTTTTGTACTGTATTTAAAAATGAGTTCTTCATTTTCACTTTTGGATGATACAGTTGTACAAAGTCCACTTTGAGATCATGCACATATAATAACTGGAGACACGTGCAATATTAATGTTTGGAGCAACAGGTTTTAAAAGATTTAAAAAAGGTGTGGATGGTTGATTTTATCTGGGAAAACTAAGTCATGTTCATGTTGATCTGGTGTCATTTTGTATATATAGCCTTAGGAAGAAACTTAAATGTATGATAGGACAAAATAAATTAAACTAGTGTCACTTTATACCAGTCAGTGTGACATAAATCACGTGCTTCTGCATATAGATAATGCACATGTAGATTTTATGCCTGCAGATAGTGATTCATTACCATGTATGGATGATAAAACATAATAACTATGTTTACTATTTCACGGGTGAAAATCACAGATGTATGCATATTAAATGCAGGTTTCCAGTTAGCATAATCGTTCAACTAAAATCACAAAGGGAATCTTACATAGGGTCTGCAATCCTTCAAGAAAAGAGCAAAACACTGCTCATGTTTGTGAAGAAAACACAAACAAAAAATTCATAATTCATGTTGTTTCACACAAGCCTTGACAGACCCACCTTTGTAGATTATTTAGCGACATTTTAAGCTTTTTCTGTCTGGGCATTTATGTATATACATTAACATGGGCTTTAAGGCTTTAGCACAGTTTAATGGTTGATTTAATCTGTGTTCATTTATTTTTTTAGTTTGATCATCATGCTCAGTCTACATGAAAAAAAAAATATTCCAAAATATGCCAAAATATTCAAAATTTCTGAGTTTGGATTCTCACCAAATGTTGATCTTTTTTAACAATTGTTAAAAATTTGTACTCACTTATTGCAGTCCTTAAATTGCATGATGCATGAAGCTGAAGACTTACAAATGCATATTATGAAGATGGCCTGAGTGATACTCAGGTTTACACAGATGAGCTGTCAGAGTTAACCGTTCCAGCCAGTTTATCCACAATGACTAAGTATGCGGTCTATACATGTTTTACTATCATCATACACAGGCAGCAGAATGAAATCACAGAGGACTCAGGAAACAATTTTACAACAGTTTCTGTATTATTTCTGTCTGACTTCTTCTCTAAGACTTATAAGTCTGAAAGAAGCAGTACAATTGTTCAGATGCATGGATGACAAGGCTAAGATAAGCATAAACCTTAACAGATTATCATGTATTCATGCATTTTAATGAAACGTTTATGTGAATGAATAATCTTTTACAATGCCCAGGGTCTTTTCTACTATTCAGTGATCTGATGTAGATTTAATATTTTAATAAATACTATAATCAGATGAAAACTACTACTGACAAATATGTGTATTGGTATATTTATATAACATGTCAAAAAGAATTGTTGGTTTTCAGTCACTTGGTGATTATGTACCAGAATTAAACCTGTGATGTGGTTGATAGGTTGATCAGTTATTGCATGTTATTTAAACCTTTCATTTATGTGTTCTTTATACAGTAAACGGTTAATTTCATGATCACCTTATTTCCTAGTGAAAGGAAAGAAATCTTAGTGCATCAGAGATTTTTTTTTGTGACCAGTGAAATCAAAGAATACTTTTATGCCATATGCTTAAAAGCTACCACTGGTGAATGGGTGATCTCTATTTTAGGTTTGGATGATCATCTTTGTTTTACCCTGGTATAACTACAATCAGAACACTGTATACCATAGTCAGTAGTACATTTAACCTTAATGAATATAGTGCCATTTGTAATGTATTAATTTACATTATAATACTGAAAACTATTGTGGTATATTTTATGTTTTATCTTTAACAATTTATTTTAGGATTTGACTTGTACATAATTTGTAGATATCTGGTTAATGAAAAAAGTATACTTGGTTCTTCCTGTTTGTATATATGGTCCAGTTATGTACTGGTTTTGTATATATTTGTTTAAAGTGTAGCTGATGTATATTGTGATATTTATTGGCAGGCGGTTAATGACAGGCGGTTGATCTAAAAACCAGCAAACAGAGCACCAAGATAACAAGTGTTACTTTATGCACGGATGATGTTACTATGGTAACTCAGAATGAAGAAATCAGAGGCAGCAAAGAACATGTAATAACCCAGCTCAGGCCTGCCATAGGTAAACAAAAAAAAATAAATAAATAAAAGAGTAAGTGCTGTGGAAAAAAGAAGAGTCTTCTTTGAAATACTGAAAAAAAGAGTAAAATTAGCACCAATGCCCCATTTTTATTACAGATGTGCTTCACATACATAGTGTGTGTATATAACTGGATGCAAAAGTCGGAAATATGCATTATGCACATCCCCCTGCATAAAGATACGGGCATTTTGCACACATTGTTACACATGCTGGACATTTTGCACACACTAAAATTGCAGAGTGTCCCATTCTCGTTCTAACTGGACTGTCATAGCAGGAGAGAAATAGTACATCTTGGAATTCTTTGACTGAAATAAAAGAAGAAAAAAATGAGTGCTGCTAATAAAAAGTTAAAAGAGTGATTAGCATCATTTTCATTGAATCCTGAATAAAGTGACTCTCTTAAAATAGAATGATTTGGCAGGCCTGCAGCTTTCAGATCTCATGACCACTGAGGTATCATGTTTCTTTTAATTAAATTTTAGTTTAATTATAGTTGTGTACAATCCTTCACCTTCCATAATTACCATACTCAGTGTATCCCTTTGTAGAACTTGACAGGATCAGTTGTACTTCTATGAAGCAGCTGATTTTCATGTGTAACTCTTTGTTTGAATGTTTGTATGTTTACAGGATTTTGCAAAGGTTAAGAACTGAAAGACTCCATTGATTTGTGGTGCAGATTCAGTTAAAGGGATGGGGCAAATAACTTGTGAACAAAGTATCCAATGTAGGGATACACACACTATCTGCTGTAAAAATAGTCCATAAGAATATAAACCTATATATTGCTCATGGTACCCTTTTTTTAATGAAAATGTGTCTTAATATAGTGCTGAAAGTGGACTTTCTGCCACCTTCTCTAAATGGCACATCTTTGACGTCATTTTTCTCAGTGATGTCACATCAGGTAACCGCATTTCATAGATGGGTATATGATCACATGGTATAACCCCTTTTGGTAAAATACATGGTGTCAAACCCCATAAAATGCTCATCCTGGAGCCATTTATGCTGGGATTTGCACCAAAATTTATTCACTCTGAGATTTTCACGATACCAACCTATATGTCAAAATTCAATCAGATCCAGAAAACGGTTCTTCAGATATCTTGTGTATACACAAACACACACATACATACACAGAATCAACTGAAAACAATGACCCTTGCTTCATGCAGGGTCAATAAGGTTATTTTCCTAGCTGAAGGTATACACTGTTGAGTGCTATTCAAGTTACAGAGGACTTTCTTCACCATTCTGAAGGTTAACACAACAATATTACTAATTACAACACTGTGACTAAAAATCTTTTTCGCCAACATACAACAAGAAGCTAGGAATCCTCGAGTGTCAGTATTTTTGACTATCACTGGTTATCAAGTCCAAATGGATGCATCTGCACTTACTGTTTCACCAGGAAACCCCAAACTGGGTTTTCTTTTCACAGAGGAGGAGGATTCCTAAAGTTTCAGTTGTTGGAAACCAGCAATTTCAGCTCAGGTGTATCACAAATGAAGAGAGTAATTATCATTGATCCCGTCCTTGTCAGTTCTACGTACGGATGATCATTAGAAGGAACTACAGCTACCATTGCCATACAATCCATTTTGGCTTCCATGAGCATTGATCCTAATTTGATGCAAGTTTCACACAGTTAAGAAAGAAAATTCCTCATCACCTGTATTTATCAAACCTGCAGTTTACTTTTCCATACTCGTTTAACCTGCATGTGAATAGTTTCATAATTTTATTAACAAAACAACCAGTGTAGCATTTTACCACATATTTGATACTGCTTTTCTCTAACAAACACTGTAAAGAACTTTACTGTGTGCGTTTCACCAGTGCAGGAATTCATATTGTATGCATTTTATTTTGGGTTCTTTTGAACCAATTTACTGAAGATCATATTACATTTATAAATTTTGTATGAAATATTAGCAGAACCCATATTCTGTGGAATATAATTTTCTGTTATTGTAAGTGGGTATGTTTTTGGTTTTAGACTACCTTGTAGGTATGTTTTTCCATGAACCATAAATGTCAGATCTTTTTGTTTTTTCCTCATCACTGCAAGTGGTGGGGAACCACTGAGAGGGGCCCATGCTAGATTTATGGTTACACAATATGGTCGGTTTTGATTTGAATGCTCAGTGTTTAGTGCACACACAGTGCTTGGTTTCAGTTCTATCTTAATATACAAATGTGTTAAATTGTTGGATATGTGTATCTGCACTTATATATACATGTTGATACCATTAAAAGTTTTGATCCCAAGTATGACTTTTATTTTTTTCTGGACATGTTCAAATGGTCAGTTCAAATCACAGTGCAATCCTTGTTAATTTA
The DNA here is from genome assembly GCA_026874595.1 of Sipunculus nudus. Classification (NCBI taxonomy): domain Eukaryota; kingdom Metazoa; phylum Annelida; class Sipuncula; order Golfingiida; family Sipunculidae; genus Sipunculus; species Sipunculus nudus. The sequence goes on from CM049307.1 coordinate 63,266,047, forward strand.
GTTTTTTTTAGCAAATTTACTACAGAGCATTGTGTTTTGTGAATTTGACATCATCATAACCCATACTCAAATTTATGAGACAAGAACCCGAGCTTTGAAAAAAAAATGGTTTATTTGAAAGAGTATTTTTCTGCCTATGTTTTTACAAAAAAGACAGAGATAATAACATGCATCTTGAAGTACCAGCTCCAGTATGTTTCAGACCTTTAAGTACCCAGAGCTCCCCTTCAAAATTGTTCAGAATATAACAAAAATATTTGTCAAAATATTCAGGGGCACCACAAGGTCATTTTTTGGTCATGAAAAAGTCTTACTTATCTATGCAAGATTCAAACAAATAATTTCAAAACATTTTGGCCAATATGAAAAAATTTTAACAGTTCATTATTCACACCAGTAAGACTAAACTGAACTTGCAGTCTTAAAAAATACATGTGTACACACTGTATAACAACTAATGCTGTTAAAGAAACATGCAGACTGCAATGTCTGTTACCCAATGTCTTTCTCATTGACAACTTGGTTTTTGTACCTGTGCCAAAATGGTTTGAAATTTTTCGACTTGAAACCACCTCCTGAACATGATTGAAAACATTTTGGTATGACTGCATAGAAACAATTTCAGTTTGTGCTCAATTTTTGTTGGAAATGGTTTCAAATGGTTTTCCATGCCAACAGCAGATTTAGTAGCAATGTTGACATATTTGCAAACTCTTCTGGCTGTACAGGCCTCCCATCCCTAAATTTAAGCGAAAAATTGAGGACAAATTTGAGAGAAAATATTTTATACATTATTGGGTTATCAAAATATATCTATTTTTGATTATTAGACCATCAAGGTCACCAGTGCTCACTCATCTGAGATTGTTAGAAATGATTCAAATCTAAAGAAAAAATATTGAGTGGTTCAAAAGTTATTATGTTCACAAGAAATGACGCAGACGGCTACTGACGACCACAGACTAAACACTGTCTCCCCATGGGAGGGGAGACTTAATTTCACTGTGCATGAAAATAATAACAAATTTTATATCCTGTAGAAATAAATCAGTACAAACTTTCTTCCTTAATCCCAGTTGATGAAAATTTCTGTGCTGGATCATTCTGACTGTTCTGGGTACACAGTTAATTCTGTTGTGCGGTATATGAAGGGAAGCTCAAATGTAAACATAATACTTGGCACATTGTCTATTTATGTAATCTTTTTTAATCATAACAATATATGTTACTCTAAACTATTAACATTCTTACTGTATTAGTTTCTATTAAGCAAAGACTATACTTGATCGAGATATATATACAACTCAAAAATTATAGTTTTTTTCATTATCATTATGAAATTTAAAACTGGTTGTTAACATTTTAGGTACCACGCATTTAATACTACGCCACACTTTAATACTACTAAATATAGCATTCAATATATCTTTCTGTGCAATATTTCAATGAAATAATATGCTCAAAACATATTCCACCACATTTGCAAATATACCTTTAATAGCACAAATTTTGATTTTCTGACAACAGTAAATAGTAGAAAACCATGTAAACATTATTTAATACTTAAGAAAAACTCATACAAAAGGTTGTGAAAAAAAATAAAACATAGCAGATCCTGCAATGATTGAGCAACTTCTGAGGAAGCACCAAAAATTGCATAAGGAATGATTACTTGGATATTGCATCAGCCTTTACATTTACATAGCAAAGTGGAATGGCCTTACAATGTGGTCACCATTTGAGTATATTGTCCAAAGTGAATCAGGAATGACATAGTGCAGGGGAACTCGAAATATATACATATATATTTATATATAACAATAGCTTCCCCCTTGATACATGCTCATGGGCCAACAGTCAGCTTGAACACAATAGCTACGATCATGCAGGTGCTGCCTTCTATGCCATGGTGCCAAACACGGGGTTGTGACGGCAGATGGAAGGGCCATGCTCATCGTAGTCAGCCTTAGTGTGGCACACCTGGTAAAACTCAGGCTGAAACAGCACAACAAACAAACTAAAAAACATGCAAAATAAAAACATTAAAAAACACACTCAGCCAAGGTGTCAACTGTGTGGGATTGAAGTTAGTTGGGGAAGAGGATAAAACTATTAGAAACAGAATAAGATGAACTGTAAAGGATGATTCTGCTTTGTATCTTGAATGCAAGTAAGCATTGAGTGGAGCTTGTTAAGGTCAGACTTGTGCCTGACTTGTGCTGAAGTCAAAGCTCTTTGTCACTTCAAAATATAGTTAAATTTATACTCAGAACCAGCTTCTGATGGCAAGCCTTGGGCATGTCAAATTCTTTCAGTCTGTCCCCTAGATTAGAGGGGCGGGGGGGGGGGGGGTGTTACAGTATTGGTCCACATATCACATGTTCTGGGTCCCATAAATTGTGACAGGCTATGATTTCAGTAGAATATCCACCAATTGGGACGAATACAAGGGCAAGTTGCATTAGTTAAAACGACAAGGTATGACACTATTTCCAAAACTGTAAAACATCATTAACAAACAGACATCAGTATAAAAATTAATATATAATTGGACAACATCAACTACCATTGATTCTAAAAGAAGCCATGCACATCTTAATAAGACATTGGACACTGACTATGAGATTATGAGACATATTTGTCTGCTCCATCATTTAGTTATAAATATGTATATATCTGAAGTTTATATTTGTGCATATTTGGAGCTACATCATTACACAGACACTGAACCAGGAGCATGACCACCAGAAGCATAAACATTCCTCATTCTGAAATTTCCCCTACCCGAGTATCACATGCCTTACTTTTATCAAATTCATAGTTATAATATCTCATATCAGAATTATAATAAGTGAAATATAAATATTATAAATATACCATTAATTTCAAACATTTCAAAAGTATCATGTGACAAATTCAAAATGTTTCATTAGGTATAAAGATATGCAAGTCGTGGTCATGTTGCAGGTTGGACCTTTTACATATACATGTAAAAACCACAAAATGTTTTAGAGTTAATCCCACAAAACTTTCTGGTTAAGAGTTAAGTGAATAAATCTGCTGAACATACAAGCTTGAATTGAAGAAATTGGCCTTATAAGATAATTGTTCTGGTATTCAAGCCCAGACTGCTGTTGCTGAGAGAACACCAGTTCTATAATAATCATCACTTGAATTCAGAAAGGGAGATACCTGTAAGCAGTGATTCTGAAACTGCAAAATTTTCAGGATGTTTTATTTCTTTTATTCAAGGACTGTTTAATCATCCAGCTTAGTTAAACTGAAATTCCAGTATTGACCTGTATTTTAATACTTTTTGTGATGCTGTTTGATGGTATGATGCTATTATTTATAATCAATTTGCTGGTTATTTATGTATCCACACAGGCACAAGTGTAAATATTGCCTGAAACACCCTAATTACCAATAAAAACCTCCCTTACAATTTCAGGAACAGAGAAGAATAAAGTTACGTTACTGGTTAAGTTGCATAATTCACAAGTTAGTATTTACAAAGTTTGAGCAATATAACAAACAAGGATTTTGTGCCAAAGGCTAATTAGTTCATTCCGTCTTATTTGAATGTGCTCAGAAAAAAACAAAATAATGCTGAATAAAAGCAAAACAATGACTTCTTCACAGTAATCAACTCAGGACAAAATGAATGGTCCACTGTTGGCCAATAAATAAAAGACAACACATCTAAAGCTTAAAACAGGACAGAAATCATGACATCAACCCAAACAGAGGGTTGTGTCTGACTATACTGGGTCCATATTCATCATAATCAGCTCGTGTGTGGCACACTTTGTAGAATTCCGGCTGAAAGATACAAAACAATTATACACCGTACCCTATTAATAAATTTAGAGAGCAAAAATTAAGATACTGAAGTTCTATTTTTTTTATACAGAATACAGAGTTGGTATATGGTTCAGCCTTTCAGGCATCAGGTAAATTTCATTTAGGAGTTGTATAATTAATTAAGCAGGGTTTTATATATTTTAATATTCTCTTCAAATGATTATTAAATTCTATCATTTCCATACATTCAAAGTATGATGCACCATGTTTGTGAAAGGTGCATTAATGATCGATAAAAGGATATGCACTGGTAATAAGACATTTTCCCAATGAATCAAATATCATATAAATTTGGTAAAAGTCATTTGGGATTATTTACCCTGTTGAAACTTTTGCATAAATGAGATGAAAGTCAATGTTTAATGAATGCAAGGTGAACCATCCAAAGCTTTACAACCCCTTGTATAATTTGTTAATCAGGCAAAGAAATATGGTTCCTGGAAAACGAGAAATTTCTATGTGATACCTTATATCAAGTACTACAAAAATCACACCGGGTTGTCCATAAGTACATTTGTTCACCATGAAACATTCTTATCGCAATGACAGCAGGATTATGCTGAAAGAGGAAAAATAAGAAGTACAGAGATACCTTTTACCAACTGGTCTGTCTGTTTCCCTGTCTTTTTCTTTTGTCTGTTTCTCTATGCATTTCTGTCTCTGACTTTTCCTCTGCCTCTTTCCATCACTGTCTCTGTGTCTGTCCCCTTATCTGTCTCTGTTACTCTGTCTCTCTTTTACTCCTATATACACACTTTCACAAACTCACATGAAAACATTCTGTATGAAATTGAACCAGGAGTCTATTTTAAACTTACCGTCGAAGCGAGCATACTCCCACCGAACCAGACTGCGTAGCGCTGCATGTGGTGTGAAATCACCTGGACATCAATGGGTTTAGGCTGAAACACAAGACAAGGTCTTCTGTTAGGTATAATACACAACAGGATTCAATATTTAACCTAAAATCACAAATTTAGATTCTGTTATTATTCTGTAATATAAAATCTGAATTTGCAAGAATTGATAACATATGTATGTTACAGTCAATGGGTAAAATAAGTCAATTTGTAAATCTCCTGAAATTTTCAGTCAATTTACAAATTGCCTGGTTCACTCAGGGATTTTTTGAATGACTGAAATGTTCAGGTATTTTACAAATTGACTGAAGTTTCAGTCAGTTTATTTGACAGATTGACTGAAAGGAAAAAAGAATGAAATACTATTGTTATATAATAACAAAGATTTAAATGGTATTTTATTTATTTCATATATCTTACTCTTACAAATATTTATATATTTTTACAACGTATCATTTCACAGTTCAATGTTTTATATAATTAAAAGCATCAATTTTGCTTACTTCTGGTTACTGCAGAAATAATGATGTAATCATATGAAATGTAAATATTATACTGTCTCAGGGATGCAATTTCCTTTCGCACTTTGGGTGGGGTATCTCACTCCCTAAATGTGGGAAAATTATTAAATTTTTCCTTCAAAGTTTCAGCGATTTTGAAGTAATTTTGGTAAAAAATAATGGGGAATATTCTTGCTTCGGAAAACAGCAACATGTAAAAGTGTTTGACTTAAAATAATGTCCCCTGAGAACCCTTAACCCCGCCCCCCCCCCCCCATTCTTTGATCAACTGCCAGTTATTTCGCAATAAAACTGCAAGTCCTAGTTCTTGTTTGAATTCTCAAAATCTGCGTGAATTCAATAATTTGTGCTTTAATACTTGGTTTCCATAATGTCATGGTAACAAGTGAATCATGTAATAATATCAGTCATCATTTTCGGTCTAGTTATATCTGAAAGATTACACTTTGTTAATATTTGAAAAAACTGTCATATATTTTTGTAAATATTTATGAACTGAAAATTGAGCCTAGTTTTGTAGCAAAATTACATCTTATTTAACAATATGGGGGTGGAGGGAAGGAGGTAATATGGTGTCAGTCATGGCTGATTAATTCCCTTGTTAAGCTCTGGTGAAACAAGGTACAGGCACACTGTGTGGTAAGCATAACAGTCGAGCCACTGATGTATTACCTGTGTATATGTTCTCAACTTCATTGTGTATATATGTATTAACAAACCACAAATTTCATTCTCTTTCCACAAATTTAAATACCCCATGATGTACATTTTGCGCAAAAGCCACAAAATTTTAGGTCCACGATATTATCTGAATCTACAGTATATCAATTATCCAAGAAAAACCACACACACCTTTGATCCTAAATGACATTTTAATAACCATAGGTTAAATCCCCAGCAATATTCACATTGTAGAACTCTGAGCTTTTGAATCTGACCTTGATTCGACCTCCACTGAGTTCTTCACTCAACTTGAGACGGGCATCCACAGCCCTCTTGACATCTCTCTGTAAACGACGACCAAAGTCACGGAACATTGTGGACCCTCCTGACAACACGACGTTCTGAAAACCAAGAAAACAAATATCAGGCACTCAGAGGTGATTTGATTTACAATACTGGTGACAGATGGCAGCACTAAACCTCCTGACAAGACCTTGTTCTGAAAACCCAAGGTAACAAATATATTACTTTCATCCTCCAGGCCTCCACCTGAGGTTGTTTCTACTCTAACAATCCTCTTCCTGTAAGGCCCTGTTGGACTACTAGTCTCAACTGTGAACCTTTATAATCAAAATTTGTGCCATTTCAAGGAAACTACTTTTGTTTACATTTCATATGCTTATGCTTACAAAATATCACTTATTTCTTGAAATCCTTACCACAAAAACACGCATGTTCATGTAATTTGCCTTGAAACAATTCTTGTCCAACATATTAGAATGGACATTACATCTATACCTTCATTGCTGGTGAATTTAGATGCCCTGATGCATTGTGGGTTGCAGATTTTGTGAGTCTGATTCTGCACAGTGTGTGTTACTTTGAGGTGTTTATTATACAATACTGGTGACAGATGGCAGCACTGGTTAGTTTTATTTAATCAAGGACAGATACACAGTCTATAAAAAGAGATAATTCAGAAAATCTTATTTAACAGAAGCCTATATAAAGTTTAACAAAGGCAGAAAAGGCTCTTTACAGAAATACAGTAAATATGCATGAAAATTTTGTTAAACACTCGGCCCAACTGCCTTCAAAATATTAATAAACAAGTTTAATTTACCACCAAACTTTCATTCAAAATTAATCTGCAATCTATAATCTGTCATGTCTGAAGCTGTAAAGGGCATGTATTTATTTGAAAATATCTGATCATGCTTGTCAATTTAAAAACCATATTATGAATATATTTTTTACATTATCTTTTTCTCAAGTTGTTTTTTTACATTATATACACTGGTTGTACTATGAAGCTCCGAATTTGTAACAAACCTTGTATAATCCTCTGCGGACATCAATGGGACAATTCTGTATGACCATGTCCACGGTCTCAGATATTGGTGTGGTGAAGTCAGGGTTGCAAAACTGAAACAACATAGCTAGGTGTTACATGTTCAATTAATCATCATACAGGCACTTATCATATCAATCAGAATTAAACCATACTTCTGGTCATACCACTGAGGAACCCCCTAAAGGCACACTCGTTTGTGAGTGAAACAGGGCCATTGGGCCCATTAAGCCTACAGAGCGCTCACCCTGGGTGGGGGCCAACCGTGAAAAATCTCACCCCTCGGCTGAGATTCAAACTCACAATCTCCGGGCTTTGAGTCCTGCGCTCTACCTCTGGGCCACAAAGGCGGTAAACAAAAAAGTGGCAAAACATGCTATAAAGGGCACAATTTTATTTTGGAGAAAATATTTTACCTTGTATGTGTCCATGTACCACTCAACATATAAATGTGTGTTACAAGCATGCCCCTCTTGTGTTTAGTACCTTTAGTTTAACAAGTGATGTCACTTCCCAGTTTAAATTACAGGTCCACGGCTTTTTTAAAGGATGAAGGACATATGAGTGATCTCCTGTTATACATACATTAATACTTTACACAAAATACAGACAGAGTATTATTAAACTCGTAATCCAAAGGAGCAGGGGTCTTAGTGTCCTCTCAAAGTCCTAGCATAAACCATTATCCTTGCCTATATAAACTGAACAAGTTAACTTTATGGTTTAATCATGAAGAACTGAAGATAAACTGAAATTGTAAAATGCTGAATCAGAGACTGTGCTATATTCTTTGATAGGTGGTGTATTATAAATTTAAACACTATAAAATACAGTACTTCCTGTCAGGGGATTTTATCTTTACCTCTGGGTGAAAGAAGATCTCTGGACCGAGGAAGCGCTCGTAGCCCACATCAACGGAGAAGGTCTTCTTTGAGATGGCATTGACACTCTCGTGGGTCTTCAACCACTTGCTTGGGTCTGAGTCATACTTGCTGAATTCTTTCACAATGTCTGGGCAGACATAACTGTATTTTTCCTACAGTATCAAATGAAGATTATATATTCTTGTCAAATTATTTATAATATAGATGCGCAACCTACCTAACAAATAACTTGAATACAGTAACACCGTGCTTAACAGCACTAACAATAAGTTTGACTTTACAGCTTTTGCACCACATATTTGCTATTAAACCAATGCATCACATTTAAAATCCTTTTTCAATTCAGTTCCAATTTATCCATTTTCAGCTCTATTCCAATTCAATCCTGGTTGAATTCAGAATTGACATCAGGTTTCTTGGCAAGTGAGATAAAAATTTTAATGTCTATTTAAAGATGATATTTCAGTCTGATGTTTTACCTTGATGGCCTTTGCTGTTTCTAGGGACTGTTCAGGAGGGATTCCAATTTCTCTCTCCCTCAGCAGCTGCTGGATGAAGTAGGTGATGTCCCGGCCAGCAATGGGGATGTGTTTGATGCAGCTGCCAATCACATAGCCCTCAGCCTACAAAAAGGATGATATTAACATAAGTTTCATTTACAAAAAGCATACTTTTACATTCATTTCCTTTATTTGCCACTTTCCAATAGAACATACAAAACAAGTGACCCATGGGTCCTGAAGCTCAGCTGAATTTGACATGTATACAGGTGGTGCATGTATTAATAATTAATGTTATGATCTGGTAAAAAATATTTGTTAAGGAACCGTGAAAAATGGATAGAATGACTTCAAAAGTGCTTAAAATCATGTTTGCTTTTGCCCATAGTCCTTAGAAAATATATAACAGCAAGAAGATTTTACTAGGAACTTCCAAGATGCTAAGTTTAGAAGTTTCTATGTCAAACTGAGATGACTTTTGTCCATCAGACTTATACAGTGCCTTAATCATGTTGTTTCACACAGCTCAGAGAAAATTGGTCACAGTGACCTTATTTTGGATGTCAAAGGAGACATTACAATGACCCCTCTTTATATTAAGAAAGACTTTTTAAGATGCCCTTGTTAAATTTATTTTGATAATTTTGGCGGGCCCCACATATTATGAACATGTTGATAAAAACAAAACAAGCAGACTGTCTGGGGTGATATCCTCGTTTTCTGGCTTATTTTTATTAAGACTCTGAGGGATTCCCTTTATTTTATAAAGGTCAGATAGGTGATTAGGCCCCTTTCATATCTCCAAGGAATAAGTCACAGTGACCTTTTGGTTTGACAGGAGATCTTGGGGACATCTAACAATATGCTAAATTTCAGATATGTATGTCAAACAGTGCCAAAATGTGCCAGTCTAACAGACAGACAGATGGACAGATGGACTCTGACTGATCACTACAGCATAGTTGACTTAGTTTTCTGTGGCCAAATTTTTTATATCTTTTCCTTATTTCCAGAAAAATGAAAGGTAAATGAAACAAACTTTCAGCATTTGGTTTGTGATTTAAAAGGGACTTCCAATAATATATTATGTCCAATTTAATAATTATAAGATAATGAATAAACAGAAATTAAAAGAAACATACAAGCTTTACTGTGAAAAAGCTGCTGTGATTTTGTCTGACATGGCCTGACAAGGATTAAATCATTAAATTGCATTTGCTGAAACAGTATCCAGCAGCTAGCTAAGATTTCATGAAAATAATCTTCAATGTAATCACTTTATCTTATGGTGAGATTCAATGATCAAATATAGGAAAACTGATAAAACAAGATAGCAGAGCTGTTTGTTGCTTAAAGGCTGTGTTGTTTGTAGAGATATTTTATGTAAACTGACCACAGGAATAACGTGAGTGACCCCATCACCAGAGTCGATGACGCAACCAGTTAGGGTACGATCTCCCACCTGACGGGAGGTCCATGATGCAGCCAGGGCAAGCACAGCCTGAAAGTTAAACAAAATTAATGTCAGTACATTAAAAAATCAAAATTATGAACACCAATGGAGACTTGATTAAGTGGTTACATTTGTATGATGGTCTAAGTTAGACAAAGAACAAATACAGAATCATGACCATGAACAAGTGGTGATTATATTGAGGTGGTCACTAAACAGAGCTAGTTGTTGACAAACATAGTATAAATTTACATCTATGGTTCATCTATGATACTGGATACTGAAATATTCCTGATAAATTCAAACACATAATGAAACACTGAAATGCATATTTAAAGAAATATTGAAATGCAAATTTTAAGGATACCGGTGTCTAAGATAAAATATATGAACCACTGTATTTTTAACTGGAACCCAAAGACATGTTGTCCTTTGAAGAGCCCCCATATGTATTACACTGTAAACTTTGGTATCAATTTATGATGAATAAATACAATTTACTTTTTAATAAAATACTAGTTTAAGGAAATATCTTATGATATTCCATGCATCTGAATAAATGATATGTATCTTCAAGTTGTTTGTTACAGTGGAATATTTATAAACCTAACATCCATTAACAATGAAAGCAGACATCTCACCTGTACAGCGATGTAAAGTCCTGGAACATTGAAAGACTCGAACATAATTTCTGCAGTGTATTCTCTGTTCTCTGGTGTGTTCAAAGGAGGCTCAGTCTGGAAACAAACACAATCAGTAATATCATCTTACCTTATGATACATCAAATATATTTTCCCAGACAAGATACGCTGCTTTGTTTAATGTCATCATTATGGAAAGAAACGTCCATGAAATTAGACAATTTTTGCCCTATTTTTGACATTTCCCCACCACCTGAAAGTATCATGTCACTTCCAATAACGCAGACCAGCCTTTTTTTTTATTTGTTTACTTTCTGCCAACACAAATCAAAAATAGAAGAGTAATTCAAATTCACTACAAATATTTTTAGAAAATTAGCTTTACTGGCACTTTCTAGTGACATTGTGTAAAGAACCATCAAAACTAAAATCAAAATACCACCAATTTTTAGAGAGTCTGAGATGAGTTAGTCAAATATATATTCAGTTCATCACCTTTACAAAACTTCACTATGGTTGGAAAATAAGAAATAAGATTTAATCATCTAAAATTCCAATCCATAAAGGAAACGTCATTTTGCATTATTTAAGTAGTACCATTGTTGCTCACCAGAAGGAAGTAGTGGTCCTCAGGTTCTGCCCTAAGATATTTGAAGATGGCCTGCTCCCAAAACCTCTCCATCAAGTCCCAGTCATCAACTATACCATGTCTGATTGGCCACTGTAAATATTATGAAAGGAGCATTGTTTTTTTTTTTTTCTTTCTTCCTCACTTTCCCTTAAACGCACTGTACTTGCATTTGCAGTATTTGAAAAGTATATATCAAGAATAGAACCTGAAAATTATTTTTAAAAAATTTCTTTGTGATATTGCAAGAAGTTCTGTTCTTGTAATGATATGTCATTTAAAAAGTACTTGTGTTCAGTTAAATCCATCAGGACTTCTATTAATGTATACTAAAACAAGGGACCCATGGGTCACGGCGCTCAGCTGATCATGATTGGACTATAAATGTTTCTCCACTGTGATACTATATCAAGTCGATAAAGCTTAGGAATATCATGGACATGTTGGGCTATTATAAAGGAATTTAATGTAATATGTGAGTAAATGATAAATGAAATTACCTGACTGATGGATTAATAGAGTCAAATCTAGTGGTTTATTTTTTATTTATTTAGGAGTGGTCGAAAATTGTGATATATTTGAGCAAATATGAATGCAATGACAGCAGTATTAAGCAGTAGTAGAATAATGATAAGGCTATTTGTTGAAGGATCTAAAGTGTATAGTAGTCTGCAAGCTTTCAATTTGACAGATATGATGTTATGATTAACTTTGCTGATGAAGTGATTCATGAATTTGTGACTGTATGACACAATATCTCTTTAGTCTTGACAAGGTACATTATTGTGATGCCCACTATGTCTACATATTACACAATACTGACATAATTTCTGGCATGTACATAGGTACCTATAGAAGAATAGTTATACAAAATATTAAAGTATGAATATATCTGATTCATCTTGTTCTTGCTTACTGAGGCTGACTTTGGGATGGGGTTCGGAGAAGGGAAAAGTGAGGGCAGCACAAAGGTGGATGTAGAAATATTCTATTGTAATGTTTTTCATTTATATAAGAATATGAAAAGCTAAGAGGAAAGGGGCCCTCCTACTTGGTTACAGTAAAGTTCTAAATATATGATTGCAAACTAATACTCTGACAAGACTGTCATGAAGAAAAACAGTAAAAGTTTTGAGATACAGTGATGCATATGAAAATTTACATATGGACAGGCAAGTTGACAGAATGGACTAATACCTTTATTTCACTTTCAAGGGAATAATGCATTTAAGTTTATATATAATCCTATTTTTTTTAAGCATATCCACTTTTTCCATTAAGAAGTTTATATCTGAATCATTCTTTTTATTTACAGGTTTTATAAATTTTTAATAAAAAAAACTGAAAATATAAGTTAAAATATTAGAATTGTTGCAAAAGTTGCAATCATTATATATACAGAGTAAAAAACTGAAACTATAAGTTAAAATATTAGAATTGTTGCAAAAGTTGCAATCATCATATATCCAGAGTGTAGCTCATATTGGTTCATATTATGCATACACATATATTTTATTATTTTTAAATCATAAATGTTTAAACTGATTTTAAAAGAAAATAATGCCACAACATGGCATCTACAAGAATATTCCTTGAATCACTATTAAAATGTTTTGCACATTGGAGTTTTAAGTACATGCTTAATTTTATTCACCAAAATAAAATAAAAGATTCAATAAATTTGATAAAATAAAACATCTTTTCAAATAAAGTATACACACCGTTGGTTGAATGAGGGACAAACAATATCATTGTGCTAATTACTATCCCAGTTTTAATTTATTAATAGTCAATTTCACACCTGGTGAAGTTTTTACTCTTCTGAAGTAAGGAATTACTTATCTCATGAACATCCACACTTTCATAGCAATACACCACTTTGTGGACACAATTAAATGTACACTTTAATCATTGTATCGCTGGTGGTACAATACAAAATCTAAAATGTAGCATAGCCTAGAATAAGAATGAATCAAATACAGAAAATAATAACATTCATCTAGTTTATGCACCATCTGGGGGGGGGGGTGCAGGGCAGAGGAGTAAGCCTGCTGGTAGTGGCCAAGCTGAGCCAAGGCAAGCTGCCTGGGGTGGGTTACATAATGCAAGTGAAGGCTGTACTACTAGGTGGCCTAGATGTAAACAACACTTGACATGGTGTATGAAAACATGAATAAAAGCTATTCTTTCCAATCAATTTCTTTGTAATTTCAGATTTTAAAAGATTAAATCCTTATGTATATATGCTGTGAAAATTAAATCAACAGTGCCAAAGTTGGACAAAAATTTAAGGTATTGATTTTTTATTTATGCTAATAACTTGAAAAATTTGCAAAATTCAGATCTAATTTTGGGTAAACACTTGAATCTTGATTAAATAAAGTTATATTCCTGAAAAAAAGTCTCTAGGTTCAGCAATTCTCATGTTAGGTGAGTAAATATATTTCCTGATTTTTTTATAAATTGCATTATGTTTTGCCCCATAACTTCAAAATAATACCCAATACTGACCTAATTTTTGGTATGTTCGTAGAAAATGTATGAAAGAAAGTGAATACTAAATACAATCAAAAACAGATCAGTGGTTTTGATATTAGGCAGCCTTGAAGTTTAACAAGGGTTTTTTTTATGGAAAAAAAGAGTTTTTTTCTTAATATCTCGAAGGAACGAAGTCCTAATGACCAAATTTTTGGTATGGTAGGAGATTTTGGGGACATCTAAAATTATGCCAACAGCCTGGGGAGCATAGAGATGTGCACTGAATGACCTACAGTCATCAAAGTGGACTGCTTGACAATGTAAGGGAATACAACAAGAGCCTCCAAAAATATTCAATAACTAGCCTAATTTTGCAGCTTTTATTTTCAAATTTCTGATTTTAACAGATTAAATCCTTAAGTATACATGCTGTGAAAATTAAATCCACAGTACTTCCAGGAAAAAAATGTGCCGTGGCCAAAGTTGGGCAAAATTTAAGGTACCAATTTTATATTTTTGCCAATATTTAAAAAAATTTACCAGATTTTGATCTAATTTTTGGTATACAATTTAATTTCGATTAATTAAAGTTGTATTACTGGAAAAAAGTCCCTACCTTTAACACTTTTGGTCTTAAGTGACCAAATATCTTCCTGATTTTTTTACAAAGTCCATTATGTTTGGGCCCATAACTTTTTTAAATTATAAATACTGACTTTATATCAGGTATGTACATAGAAACTATATAGGGGAATATTTATGGAAAATATGAAGAAAACCAGATGAGTGGTTTTGATATAAGGCAGTCCTGAAGTGTGAAAATAGATTTCTAATAAAAAATTGAGGTTTTTCCTTAATATCTCAAAGGAACGAAGTCCTATTGACCCAATTTTCGGCATGGAAGGAGATTTTTAGGGACATCTAACTGTATGCCCAATTTCAGATTCGTAGGTCCAATGGTGTCGAAACGTGCTAGTCTTACGGACGGACATCCAGACGGACGGACGGACAATGGACCACAACTATAGCTCAGATGACTTATAGTCAGCTGAGCTAAAAACTGCGCTTGTACTTCACTTGGCCACTTTATGAAGTACTTGTACCCAAGTGTAGACTGTCTGTAAGTACCAGACCCAAGGGGCCAAACCTGATCAGTAACACATTTAACAAACATCTTCAAATGTTGAAATAAATGTCATATGTGCATAAAGCACATTTTATTTGACATAAAATATGTAAATGAGTATGTAAACACAATTGAAATTTGTGAAAGACCCAAATGGTAACTACCTTTACAGAATACGTAGCTGCATCTGTGGCTTCATCCCCGATATAAAAGTCCAAATCTTCTACTCCTTTGCCCATCCTCCTGGAAGACTGATCCCCTACTTTGGCATTCTCCTTGATGGCAATGCATGACGGAACAATGAACTGTGGCTCTGTGTTCCCAGCATATCCCATCTTTGTATACCTGAGGATTACAATTGGCTTGTACACCTGTGGTTCCTCCATTTAAAAATTATATTTTGTTCTCATGACAAAGACTTATTATGGATATCATTTAAATACACTATTAATAATCCCTCGACAGTGAACCTCAAAATCACAACCACCATCAGGACCATGATGAAGTGGTCAGGAATTGGAACCCGTTAAAAATGGTTGTTAGGGAAGGTTTTACTGTACTTTGGGAAAAGGAACTGGGCTAGACTACCGACAAGGTAAATTTCCCCTGCCAGCAGTTTAGCCACTTCCTTGAGAAAATCCTGAAACTGTACATCAGGTGAAAACAACCTTATTTAAGGCCACTGCAGTATGTCATCGGTGCAGATTCAATCCACATAACAATGAATAACCAAAATACTTTATGATAAAGATAAATTTGTTAACTGTCAGAAAATGGAGGACTATGCAGTATGTGTCCAATAAAGACATATATAATGACATTAGTGTGAAAACCAGCCAAATTTATTTTAACAAGTTAGCTTAAATTACACATTGATGTCATTGTATTTAACTCTGCTTTAGGTCTAGAAATTAAAAGTATTTGTTTATAAAATATTTGGAAAATACATATATCTAGTATTAAAAAATATGAAATGCCGCTCCTTCATACAATCTGGCATCAGAAGGGGAGTTATTAATAATAATTACCTGAAGGAGCACTCAAGGCAAAGTCATTCAAACTTAAATAAATGCCAAAATCTACAGTTGAGACAAATAATGTGCACAGTTGCATATTTTAAGCAAAACATATAATTAAAAAAAAAACAAAGTTATGCTTTTATTATTAACTTCAGGGAATCAGTTGTGTTATACTCACAATTTCACATTTGTATAAACATATCTGACTTAGAACTTTGTCAAATGTGTCAGATGAGAAAGGGTTTAACCAGGGGTTGCATCGGAAAACAATAATTTAATACATAAACTCTTTGGAAACAGTATTAGTAACCCCTCTGTGCAATAACTGATATATACTTTGCAATGCAAAACCTCTGTGTTGATAATACAGACTTCTCATTAAACTTTCACACGTCTCTGAACTATGATTTCTTCTTATGATATTCTTTGATGTTATTGTTCTCACCCTGTTCCATTGTCTATGACGACTGCTGGCATTCGCCCTGCCATTCTGCCTGTTTAAGATGCTAGTTGACCAAACCACCTCAGATTCCACCTACTTCCGTATACTCCCGGCTGTCAACTCTCGCCCTGCCCACTATCGCTTCCGCCACCTATTTAGTCTTTCCTACCCATCTTTATATATTCGTTTTTCATTTAGTATGACCGGCTC
Source organism: Sipunculus nudus (assembly GCA_026874595.1). Lineage (NCBI taxonomy): Eukaryota > Metazoa > Annelida > Sipuncula > Golfingiida > Sipunculidae > Sipunculus > Sipunculus nudus. The sequence continues at coordinate 63,282,688 of CM049307.1, forward strand.
TAATTTTATTCAATTGTACTAGCGTTTACAAACAAAATCAACGAATCATAATTGGTGTTGATTTCTACTAATACTTTTTTTATTTAAATGTTATGGCCATGTGTCAACAGGGAAGTTACCGGTAAGTTATGGACGGGTATGAAAGACGGGTGTCATAGAAAAGAAGATTATGCCACAAAACCCCTATGATTTTGCAACTTAACCTGACACCACCTGGCTCTGACCAATGACCCCAAACGGGCCAAAACGGACCACAACAGAACCAAAACTGGCCAAAACAACTTAGGTTCTGAGAAAAATATTAATGTCAGGTTAGAGTTGCAGCCTGGGAAAACAAACTGTTCTTGCAAACTCCAATGCACAGAACTTTTATTTGAATTTTGTTCCTTGGAGAGTCCTCTGGGTCCAGGATTTTCTTAACCTTTTGATTAAACTTGATATTTTCTTAAAATTGAGAGCATTATATACGTCTTGGCATATTATCCCTATGTTTAAAGATATTTGAACTGAGACAAATTATTTACTGTCCCTATGGCAAAAAATGACTTTTTAAGTATACACCATGCATCAACTGGTATCAGTACTAAATAGTGTACGTAAGTACACTATTTCTTTGATTAAATGCAGTGGCGGATCCAGAGGGGGTCGCCCGCGGCGCGCGCCCCCGGTTGAGCTGAAACATCTCCAATTTTATCCATTTCTTTTCCTATTTATTCGTAATTTATTTTCATTTTACATTTTTCATTCACATTTTATTACTTTCCAATTCATAAGTTGAGGATATTAATGAACAGCTTTGGGATTGAGTCCATATTATAAGGTAGCATTCAAATATTTCTATAACAAGTCTTTCTATTATTACACTTTGCAGGGTCATAACACTGAGGAACCCTGAAATTGCATTCGCCTGTGCATGAGTGAGGCACGGCCTTCCCGATAGCCTAAGGAAAAGCCGGTAAAAAGTTTGTTATAGGATTTGAACATTTTAACCATTATTTTATCACGAGAATTAGTTTTGAAAGATGATGATATTTCGCATGTTATTAACATAGAATGTTGATGTCGATGGCGAAAGTGCACATCTACGTTTATAACTTGCAAAGTATGATCATCTTTCAAAAGTAATTCTCGTGATAAAGTAATTGTTAAAAGTATTCAAGTAGAATGTTGATGTCAATGGTGAAAATGCACATCTATACTTTCCAGTGAATGTCCTTATTTTGAGGAAATATAAATATGAAAGCCGGCCACATGTTAATATACACCCAACAGAAAATCCTCATACTTTATGTGACAGGTACCTCAAAATGCCCTCTTTACATTGCACTTAAAAAAAAACTTTAAAAATTTCCCAATACCCTCCGTCATATACCTGTAATTAACTTTAAGGGATATATGGTGAAAACAGATGAAATAAAAATAAATATTTCAAATTATATATATATATATATATATATATATATATATATATATTAAATTTACAAAACAAAATTTTAAAAACTTAAATTTAATAATACCCATCAACCAAATATTAGCGCCCCCCTGTTCCCGAATTTCAGAATCCGCCACTGAAATGTGTGTTAAATTTTAAATATTATAAAATGTATTCTGCATGTAATATAATATTCACAAATGGCAATTTTACGCAGTAGTCGTTATAAAAATAACAAATCACTTACTGTGCAGAAGCATTTTTTTCCCGTTTGTCTTGGGAAGGATCTTTTTTTTAAGTGTAGGCCTAAATGCTGATTTTCTCCTCCAGTTTTAGTCTCTAATATGTATATCACTTGAATACTTAAATACAGTCATTCAGTTATAATACATGTATATATATATATATATATATATATATATATATATATATATATATATATATTCTTAACGTTAAGCACGCTGGAGCATCGTGTTATTACTCCGAGTTTCACGCCGTTGCCGGTATCGGCACCCGGATGATCATTAGATAACTGTTACTTTCTTTTTACATACGGTGGCTTCGTACCGTGTAAAAAGAAAGTAACAGTTATAGCTGGGTCACCAACAAGCGTCAGTTATCTGATGATCGCCCGGGTGCCGATACCGGCAACGGCGTGAAACTCGGAGTAATAACACGATGCTCCAGCGCGCTTAACGTTTTGTTAATCTGCTCTACCTTAGCTCTATCGAGCACTATACTGCAAGCACTGGAACCAAGTTAGGTTTATATATATATATATATATATATATATATATATATATATATATATACATATATATAATATATATATATATATATATATATATATATATAGAGAGAGAGAGAGAGAGAGAGAGAGAGAGTACATAGAACATGGATACAGCTAGGCTAAAAAACGGTTCTAAGTTGAACCATGGTTCCAGCTGGAATCATACAGGTTCTGCATGGAACCCTTAAGAACCCTTTTTTCTTAGAGTGTATGGATGCGTGTATTGAATATTAAAATTCATACGAGCAAATATAGGTCTGGTTTTATTTATATTAAACGTTTTTATTACACATGGCAAATCTCCCCCAGAGGGTACACTCAATTTTAGTAGTTCCTTTGATCTATTTGGTGGAACATGATGCAAGCTGATATATTCTTCTGTATCTAGGCCCCTAGCTCTTTTGACCGATTTTATCGAACTCCGCTTTCCGTCATTTCATAACACGTGGTGTGATTTAATTTGAGCGGGAAAAACTCTGAGGCAAACCAAACGACCCACCTCACCCGGCAGGCTGCACATTAGTCCGCCACGTACGGACTCCATTTATCTGCTTGTATTGTTTACTATATATGTCAGCGCTGCAAGACTGCAGCAAGCTGCACATGACTTTTCAGGGCCGAAGGACCATGATTAAGCATAGCTAGCCTATATCCTCACCCAGGCAATCTTGGGCTCTTTACCTGGATTGATTGACATATAAAATTATGGCACTGCCAGCTGGTTTTTGGGTCATTTTAATAAATGACAAACATGACAGACCATGATTTCTATCTATGTTTCATGTTCGATTGAATGCATCCATGGGTGCGTGGTTGTATAAATGTACTTATTTGGCCACCCGGTGGCGCTGCGGCAAAGCGTCTGCTGGGAGGTTGATCGTATCCATCCCTAACAACAAACATCGGGAACACCGTTTGTGAATTTTCATCAAGCAGGAACGAAAAGTAACAATCTCAGGGTGATGTCTGTGTGTGGTGAGTACGGGCCTTATCAATTCATTAATACACCGGTTATAACAATGATCATTGCATTGTCTTTTGGACGGTTTCTGGGTCAGATTCGGGAAACTACCTTATTATCGCTCACACTACCACAACATCACGAGTGCACGCGGTGATATCCGGTATTCCCGCGGAAATATTCTACCCACCCTTTTATTAATTTTACTACCGGTTCTAGCTTTACTTGCAGACACACAGTCATATATGTGACTGACTCTGTGTTGCACGAGAAAAAATATAGCCAATTGGAAATATATTTTATGAACCCTATTGCCTGACTGTATGGATATTGATGACGTGCTGGCATTGATGACTGAGCACTGCATTTTGCATAAAATTTATCAAAGGCATTATATCTACCATTATTCACATGGCAAAATTCACCTCTGAAGTATAATGACCTCTGATGGAGGGGGGTAATTTGTTTGATGTAAATACCTTGACTTGCAAATTGCTTGTCTTCACAGCGCAGTCAGGTAAGCCGACTCAGCCGAGGGCATCTTAGTGTTTAGTCGGTGGTTTGAGACTGGTACTGTCATCATATCATTACATGTTATTCTCAGTGTACTAATATATTAAATATTTCTCTTATTCCAGGTCACATATTCAAGATGCAACCTAGGATACAAAAGGGAGATCAAAGAATACAGAAAATAACATAGATCACATAGATAAACAAGTCTTTATTCAAAATATGTTTCAGTAGGCATTCACTATGACCAAAGTGCAGACCAGATTTTATAGTCGCTCCGAATATTCAAGGGGGGTGCTCACACTTGAACATGTTAATATTGAATAATATAAAACATGGAGATCCTATCTGTGTAAATTGTCATTCATCTGTTTTCTGCACAGGCATAGATAAGGATACAAAATCTCCAACATGTCAGCCTCTTAGTACACTGGATGATGTGTTGTCATGGAAACCTGATGCAACAGATGATTACTGCCGAGCAACTGTCCCTCTGGCCAGGAGAGATGGCAAGGTTGACCGGCCGCAGACTCTTGACTGTCATGATATGGCAGGTGGCTACCTGGATGACAGGTGTGGTTCTGCCTGCAAAAAAAACCCTCGTGTTTTGACTTAATACTATTATGATATCAGTCTCTCATTGTGAAATAAATAGGCATGTGAATTGTGAGTGGCCTGAGACTGAGTTCTTTAAATTTTAATGTCTTGAATTTTTGTGTCTTTTGAAAAGTTGAATAAGGGTAACTTAATGACTACAGTGGATGTTAACTAATTTTAGCAAGTAAAGAACAATTTAGCTCTCCCTCTGCTCACTATTTTTGTTTCTTTGCGAGTGGAGTTTTTTTCCAGCAAGCAGTGAGACCAGCTCTAGGGCACATATATGATAAATTGCCTGGACATGGGGGCATGCCCATCACATTTGACAATTCAAAGGGGGCTTTGGGGTGGTACAAACCAAAATGTTAAGAATCAATTTCAGTTAAACTGATGGGTTGCAGTTGGATGCATTTATTTAATGTATTGTTGCACCCATACAAATAACATTGCTGTTTTAATCCAGTAACTGAACTTGAGTTGTGTCAGAATTAGAAATAATTAATGTTTCTCTAAATTCAAAAATTGTTCACCTTTCAACTTATTCAAGAAAAAGTTAACAGCATGATTCTGACATCATAGTGTAAAGTTTTATCAACCTTGTTTTCCACAGGTTCATTCAGGGCTCACCTACGGACCTGGCCTACCGGTTCTATCACTGGCAGTACCTTGACTCCTTCATCTACTTCAGTCATCACTTTATCACCATCCCACCACCGTGCTGGACCAACGCAGCACACAAACACCGTGTCCAGATGCTGGGTATGGCAGTGTTTTTGTAATCACATAGTGGCTGGATGTTTCAGCTACAGAGGTAGATTTCTTGTCTGTGTCTTGTGCATCATGAAGCAAACTGTGAACATTGTACCAACTGCCTGTAGAGGGCGTATGTATTGAAGATTAAAGTTACAATTTTTCAATGATCTTGACTGGACTGTCAGTAAAGGATTGTCTACTTATGGCTGATCTTTTAACTTAGAGAAGTGCTGCATTATATTTTCTCATTGCTCATTATGTTATCTCAGCATCATTTTATCTCAGTTTTATATTATTTCAAAATTATATTTACTCTGGAGCTCTGCATATTTTGTGCTTGTATTTCTCACAAGCGCTATTACGGTATATTCATAGATATTGGTATTATAATATGTACTGATCCAGTTTGTTAAACTGGAATATATTTGTTTTACCATTTCTATTTTTTGTGACCACCCAGCTGGGTTTCAAGTTTATTAAAGAGTTATGTTACCAATTTGCATGAATTTTAAATACCCTCAGGGATTTGCTGTAATGTCTGTACCACTATTATAGCTTTGAGATTGCTCAGTGCATTGTGAAAACCTAAAATCAAGAAGATTATTGTATGTTTATATGTCATGCAGCCATTCTCAAATAGTTTACCACTTTCTGCAAACAGCACTAAATGATGGCCTGAGTATACTTTTATTGTTATGTTTTATTTGCCTGTGTGATGACAGTTATCTCATACAAGTATTTGTTTGTCATAAAAGAGGTTATGATTGCTTGATAATGTTACCAAGATAAAATTTTGAAAAATCCTCTGGAATTATTTTCTCAACATTTTAGGGACACTGATCACAGAGTGGAATGAAGGCAAGGAAAGATGCAAGACATTCCTGAAGACGGAGCTGTCCTATAAAACACTAGTACACAAACTTGTGGAAATCACTCAGTTCTATGGTTTTGATGGTTGGCTTGTCAACATTGAAAACATTATTGAGGTAAGTTTTAGCAGGTTCATAAGAATTTGTTTAGCTTCTTTTTATGTTGTATCAGACAATGTTGATTAAACCAGAACGTCAGAGACATAGTGCTAATACCGTAATATGGCACCCCAGCAAGATAAGATTTTTCAACTCTACTTAGAACATGTAAGAAACTTTTAATCTCAGGAAGTTGATATTTCAGGTTGCCCCCATCTGCAAGTTTAAAAGTCTGTGTACAAGTTAAGAAAGGTTGTTCCTAGCCCTAGCAGATAAAACAAATGATAAAAGTCAGTAAAGAAATAGAGGAGAAGAAGAAATTTTTGTGATTTTGAAAAAAAATTGCATAAATTTGCATAATTAATAAATTCAAAATCCTGTAAAAAAGTTTCGAATAGTACTCCTAGCTCTATGATATAAAGAAGCAGAATCTAAATCAGTCAAGAAATAAAGGCATGGAAGTATTTTTTTTGTCATTTTGAATAATATTTGCATAATTTATGAATTTCAAAATTCTGTGTAGAAGATTCATAGCCCACCCTAAGCCCATGAACCAAGATAAACAAAATCAAAAAATGGTCAAGAAATAAAAGAGAAGATACATTTTGAAAAATGTGGATTGATGATGGACAGATAGGCAGGCATCACAAAGCCATTGCGTAAGCTCATCAGGCTTATGGTCAGTTCAGCTAAAAATAAAGATGAAAAATCTGAGCATTTTATAAAGACCATTTTCCTAGAAGTTAAATATGAAAATATTATTTTCCTGACTCACTCAGATTAGTGTACGGGTCAGTGCAAAAGGATCTTCCTAAAGGTAATCAACTTTGAAAGATGTTTTGTATCTTAAATTTTCTTTAATTTTAGTTATTTTTTTACAGATATTGTTGATTAATCATTGTTTTATAAGTCAGTAACTCCTAAGCATCAAAGTAAGGCAAAAATAGGTATGGTTCTCTGGCATTTTTTTCAGAAACCAGTGCGGGCTGGCGATATTTAATTTTTACCTTTTTTATATGTTTTGATAAAAATGTCATATGATCAGGGAAAGCATTAAAATAACAGAATGTATTTGCTAAACAGGTTTTTGCTAAAGGCAAAATTGTCTCATTTATTTTAACAAAATAAATGCACCAGCTTTCTTTCACTTTGATATACTCTTTTTATAAGTGCATTAATATTTTTTGCCAGCTTGAGTAGTTGGTCAGTAACAGAAAGTGACAATCCTGACTTTGGTTTGGGTACATTGTGTGCATGTCAGTTTTCAGGAGGATCAGGTTGGCCACCTTGTTGGGTTTGTGGAGTACTTGAGAGTAAAACTTCATGAGGTCATCCCAGGGTCAGAGGTCATGTGGTATGACAGTGTCATCCGTACTGGTGAGCTCAAGTGGCAAGATTCACTTAATGAAGAAAACATGTAAGTACGTTTATATCTGTTCTTTTCGTTTCTAAATTTAAACATTAAGACTGGCATCATGCAAAAAGTTTATTACATGTATAACCAAACCCCCTTTCATGTGACAATTTTCTAAATTAAATAGATATAATGTTTTCAGCAGCAGTTAATCTCTGTTCTACAAACCTGTGTCCACCTGATTTTTTTTTAGATAATTGTATCCGCCAAAATGAAGTTTTGTGGATACTATGTTTTTGAACGTGTTCCGCCGCCTACCCCGCGTTCGTTTCCGGAGAACTCCTCTGAGACTACTGGACGGATTTTTCCGAAACTTACTAAAATTATCGGGTCACATTTGAACTGGTGCCTGACCAAGTGACCTTGACGTCTGACCTTGACGTCCTCTCTGCCCAGCGTCCGTTTGTGCGTCTGTTTCCACACATAAACCCACATATCTCGGGAACCGTTTGACTGATCAGGAAAAAAATTTTACACAAATGTAGCCCTGGGATAGCTTTATAACATACACAAAAATGGTGGCGCCACCTGCAGCCATGTTTGCACAGCCTCCATCTGTTTGTCTGCTGTGGGATAAAATCACATATCTCTGCAGTGGTTTGACTTTTCCACATGAAATTTTGCATGTGTATACATCTTGGATAGTTTCTCGTTCAAATATCAGGTGGCGCCACCTACAATCATGTTTATGTGGCAGTGATCCTTTCTAATATATGAAACACATGTAACTCTATATCCCCTTGCCACTCAATCCATGCCTCACTTCACCCGTCCTTCTCTGATTTTGGCGGATACACGTAGTCGCTTGTCGACTACCCGTATTCTAATTTTCTTAAGTGTTCATGTTTTCAGTAACTTCCTAATAGACTACATGCGGAAGTGACAACTGTATATGACCATTAAAGGGGCCTAATCACTTGAAAAGCACATTGAATTAACACAAAAAATAGCATCTTCTCTTTGAAATAAATTGGTACCTGTCAAAATATTGCTCTGAAACAATTTTGATACCCCTGTACATGAAAGTTTAAAACAAAGAACTGGGTGCAATCACAGGTTTCAGCATAAACACAGTGCCCGGACCACAACACCTGTCAGTCAGGATATGCCCTGACTGAATTGGCCCCAATAATATAACATGTGCCCCCTGGCTGAAAAATCGCATGTTGAAGTGACTCAGGCCTGGGACCCAATACACAGTCTGTGCTACCCGTCTTTTAGCCGAGGCCCCTTGACCTATCATACAAATCTGTTGCGCAGGTTCTATAGAGAATTTACATTCGGTCCATGGACCATAATGTCCATCCAGCAGAGATATAACAGAGGACATGAAGGTCCATGTATAAATTAGTTAGGACTTCTCTTTGTTTGGGATCTGTTGCTCATACGAAAAATTTGACCTCCGGTCATGTGGTCTTGTTGTTGTAAACAGACGCACATGGACTGTGTTCTCTATTACGCTAAACCATAACAAGGTGTTAAACAGCTCAAAGTACTGTAAGCATGTGCTTGGATGGTTTTGCCTGGAAACTTTTTGTATAAATCAAAAGTGAATTGATAGTGCAAAAGAATATTGCTCCTGATTATGTCCCTTCAATGATTTTACAATAAATACCCAGTTTATGTTTCACAAGTGTTTGGTCTCTTCTGGCAGGTCAGCTATGTTCCTGCATGAGTAGCCATCTTTGTTTTAGCTGGTTATATTTTTTAGAGTGTTAACTTTACATCATCCAGTCAGTAGCTGTCTATTGAGGCTGTTTTTGCATGTGACCGATGACTGATTTTTATATTTTCAATTTTCAAAGAAACAGGTGGACATGAGGGGATAAAACAGACTATTTCAAATTCTCATTATGGCTTAATTCAAAACCACAAAATAAAAACATTCTGCTAGTCAGCTGTGAGATAGGCTTCTGACATTATTTGCGGGCTTTGAACTTGTAATTTACTTTGTGTGGATTATTAGACTAACTGGGTGGTAATCATGATTCATGGGCAGCCATTTTGTAATGCTCCATTCAGGTTTTGTAGTGCAGTTTTGCTGCCTTCATGAAAGAGTCATATAAAAGAGTGAAAGAAAAAGGTTGGTTTATACATGTGCACACTAGTAACTAAGATCTCTCTCACTGTGCCATGTCTCTTTCAATATTTTCATTTTAGGTGTTTGAATTAAAGTTTCTAGAAATTTTAATGTAGCTAATTTTCATCATATTTTATTCCTTTATTTCTCAATTTTGATATGTTGTAGGGAGTTTTACAATGCTAGTGACTCTTTGTTCCTAAACTATTGTTGGGATAAAGAAAAACTTGCAAAATCCAAAGAAAGAACCACTTCACTTGGTCGCCCCTACGACGTGTTTGTTGGGGTAGACGTTTTTGGCCGTGGTTGCATGGGTGGTGGTGGTTACCATACAAATGTGGTAAATATTGCACTCTTGTTATTTGAATGTAGAACACTGTTCAATATAGCCCTGTCAGGGCTTTAGTATTTGCATTTACTGATAAAATGCTTAAAATAAAACGTGATTCCATGTACTGATAGACTTAACTCAGTGCCAGCTCTTTTCACTAAAGTCCTGTAAAGTCCGTAGGATGAATCGCTGATATTTGCATATCAAGGCGTCACAAGGCTCTTTGAGGACCTGACGATTCCCCTGTATTTGCATATCAGGCCGTCACGCCTCATTTGAGTGGCATTGTTGCTATGAGAATGCCAACAGCGGTCCCACAGCTCGACCCGATTGGTAACATTCGCACTAAAATCATGTGAAAACATGAGCCTTCGTGTCCTATGATATATCTCTGCTGAACGAATATTACAGGCCATGAGCCAAATGTAAGTGCATGTTGTAGACACCATCGCAACAATTTTGTACCAACAGGTCCAGTAAAATTCCTTCTGCCGAGATAACAAGAGCAGCTGGCAGCATTTGTCTGAACCTGTGTATTAACTGTCAAATTGCGACTCGCGAATCGTGATCGTTTCAGTCAGCCGGTACATTTTGACTGCACTCGTCCTGTGGTGCACCTGAATATCTCGCGCTGATTGGCTGAGCCAGAGATTGGCCTACATTATGTTTAAACAGGCCAACTTTCAAGAGTGTGGGTCCGATAACGTTAACACTGAGGCTGAGGGTAAGAGTGTTTTATAAAGTCTCGCCGAACTCAGTTTAAGCAAGGAGTTTACAGGGATGGAGTATCAAGTGAGAGTCTGGCCGTGTCGGATGTTGCTGACGGGGGTCATAAAACTCGCTGCTCAATGGCACACAGAGATGCCGCTGATAAGCCCGGCGCTAATTGATTCAGCGCGAGAGACCACCCTTCGGCGTGACTTCGGAACAGCTCGTTAGTTCCCGGAGACCACCAATGTGAACTAACGCGAGACTCACTGAAATTCCAAATAAAAATGTACATTAAAACTCAATGCGATAAATATGTTTCCACAGTTTAACAAAATAATTACAGGATTTTATAGTACCGGTATTTTTATAAATATTTTGACAGGGATGAGTAAGTTTCTCCCGAAATTTATCTCCGGTAGTACTTAATATAAATTTTTTAAACAATCATAAGTTTGAACACCATATTTCCATATGTGTGGGAAACGCGTGTGAAGGTTTCGTTGCTAATGACGCCTGAGCTATAGCTTGCTGCGGTGCATATGGGCGATAATACGAGAACAACGCCGTCAGTGACAGAGCGGACAATGGCTCGCTGTTATCCATCAAAATGAAAGTCATCCGAGCATAAGCTAAACATTTTTTTTTATCGTCGGAATACTATAATACATGGCCAATTATTAATATAAGTCAGAAGTGTGGGAACTGATGGAATTTTTTATAATTCCGAAGTTATTCAGGGAAAGTAAGGTTTACACTTACCAGTCGTCCGTCATGAATCACGGCATAAGTTGATGTAGTGTGTCCGCATCTATCCAAAAATTGGTCAAGTGATTCCTCAACACGAGACCTCTCTAGATATATTTGTTGCGCATAATTCTTGACAAAACAAACCATTTGCGCATTCATAATTCCGGTCAATGTTATTCCAGTGATTTACTGCTCAGTTACTGGATATATCGCTCTCCGCTTCAGCGAGCTACAGCGGACCGCAGAAGTAACATCTAGCAGGCTCGCTTTATCAAAGGCCGTGCCGCCGCTGCGCCTGACACCGCGGCACAATAGGCGTACAATAGAGTTAATGGGCTTATCATGTCTTAATTGCAATTAGCGCACGACTGACACTCGCGACCTGGCAGGGCTTCTGACAGTTGTTACTCCAGTCCTGTAAACTCCTTGGTTTAAGCGACGGCCTAAAATTATTAAGACAAATTAAGTGGGAATATTTTTAACCAATTGGGAGCCCAGAATAGGCAATTACTGAATGAACCATGTTGGTTTTGAAAAAGATTCTGGGAAAGACCACTGCTGACGTCACTGGAAAAGACCTTATTTCAGCGAGGTGGTGATGTGTGGCGCTGACTGTCCGGGAACCGGCCAAGATTACCAGTCCATGAAATCAGAGAGTCAGATAGTGGCAAATTAGTTTTATGAGTTGCCGCAAGATGGCGGTACCGATACTAAATGCGACACAACGCGTAAACGTTTGATTTTTTCTGTCAAGCAACAATTGAGTCAGAACTATTTCATGAACTGGGCAAGTCTATGTTCAATACAAATGCAATACATTCCGACTCCTGTTATACAGTGAGTGTACTGTCTATCAAGTTTGATGATTAATGATTAATATAATATATAATGGTTACTATAATATTATTATATATATTTTAATAGTAATATAATTATATAATAATGGTTATTCATTTGGTCAAGTTTTGGTTCCTGTTCTGTAACTGTTATGTGTACTTTTGAACATGATGCAAAACTCAACCCAGTGTCTAGGTCAAAAGTGTTTGGAGTTGGTTCCCCGACCTGGACTATTATGTTTTTGGTTTATGCAGGCAGTAGAAGCGGCCAGAGAGCAGGAACTCTCAGCAGCCATATTTGCCCCTGGATGGGTATGGGAGAAACATGACAAGTCCAGGTTCATCCACAATGAAAACAAGTAAGGTGAAACAGGCAGGACTTCACATAAAATATTATCCAATTAATATAAATCTACTAATGATTCTGCAGAACATACTTAGATACCTCACACAATTGTTAAGAGGGACCTATTCACATACCAGGTATATTTAATACACATGAAATATTATGTTTTCTCCTTAAAACATTATAAAACCTGCTAGTATTTAGCTCTGCTTGATTGCTTGTGCACACAAGTGGTAAAAAGTTTGCACTAGGTACCATCAGTGCCATAAACATAGCATGCATGTCACCTGAAAGCTGCACCACTCAAAATCACAAATCTAGATAATTCAAGATTCGAACCCTTATTTCTTGTTTTATGTTTCTTCTTGTTTGGGAGTTGCCGCACATTCTCAAGGTCTGACCTCTGGTCTTGTTATGGTGAATGGACTGTTTAGTCACACACAGTACCATAACAATGTATAAAATATGTGAACTGGAGGTAGTAAGCCCAGGGTGGGTTTGCTAGGAAACTTTATATTCAGTCAAAATGAACCAGTAGCCTGAGATAATACACATTTTACTGCAAATGTTTATGTACCTTTAAATAAGGAATAAATCTTGTCCTGCAGTGAATGGATCACTGAAGATATATTTTATACTCAAAACAGTATGATGATAGAATAAAGTATTGATTATAATATTATAGGTTTCAAAGAAAAGTTTAGGAACAAATTTCAAATGTTTTATATTCAATTTTCAGTTCAGTTGATTAATGAAAGTCATTCAGTGTGTTGTCTGATAATTGTATATTTGTCCTGAGTTTATTTCTACAGTTATTTATCTCTGTGACGCAGGTTCTGGGGTTACCTTGACAACCTGTGCCACATCCATTCAGTAGACAGCCTGCCAATCGGTACATCCTTCTGTCAAGGGTTTGGACATCATTTTTATGTCCATGGGAAGGTGAGCTTACAAACTGTAATGTCATTGGAAGGTGAGCTTACAAACTAAAATGTCATGGTTAGGTGAGCTTACAAACCAAAATATCATAGGAAGGTGAGCTTACAAACTGTAATGTCATGGGAAGGTGAGCTTACAAACTGAAATTCAATGGGAAGGTGAGCTTACAAACTATAATGTCATGGGAAGGTGAGCTTACAAACTATAATGTCATGGGAAGGTGAGCTTACAAACTATAATGTCATGGAAGGTGAGCTTACAAACTATAATGTCATGGGAAGGTGAGCTTACAAACTAAAATGTCATGAGCTTACAAACAATAATGTCATGGGGAGGTGAGCTTACAAACTATAATGTCATTGGAAGTTGAGCTTACAAACTTTAATGTAATTTACCTCTACTGTCAATTACACTGATTGTTAACCTGTGCTTAAAAAACTGACAACATTACTGTGGTTTCCTTCATATTCGCAAGGCTAATATTTTGTTATTTTCACTTTTTCATTGATTAGTGAGGATTCCATTTCTCAATCTTACTGTGCAGTGACCTGCACACAATATATCCATTATCACATTGATTGTTCAATATGTGCGCTCAATCTTAACAAATTGATGACATAATAAGTAGAAATTCTTGTCTCCATATAGTTAGGTATTATTAAAGATCTGATATATTTTGTAATGTCTATATTTAATTAACAGGTGACATAAAATATATTTTATTATTTATAATATCAATCTTTCACTTTTTGACTCTTAAATATAGAGGCATGGTCACGTGGATAACAAGCATAAAATGCCAATGAGGCTATATTATAAATGACCATTCACCTGTATATATTTCATGACATGTCATGGGGAAAGTTTAATTTTCTCATTTTCCGCCTAATTTAAATGTTTCAGATTTGAAACCCTTGCAAACAAAAAGCCAACCACAGTATCTCTGTGTCACTAAATTTATGGTATAATTCATTAACAACCACAGTATCTCTTTGTCACTTTGAGTTTATGCTATAATTCATTAACAACCACAGTATCTCTGTGTCACTGTGAGTTTATGGTTTAATTCATTAACAACCACTATCTCTCTGTCACTGAGTTTATGGTATAATTCATTAACAACCACAGTATCTCTGTGTCACTGAGGTTATAGTATAATTCATTAAAAACCACAGTATCTCTCTGTCACTGAGTTTATGGTATAATTTATACTGTTAGATGTCACTCTGAAGGTGACATTTAATGTTAACCATATTTAAGGACAAATTTTTTTTATATTATTGGCTTAGAGTAAACAAAATATTTTAATATAGATGGTTAGTGAAGAACCATGGACCAACCTGTCCTGCCAGGCTGTTCAGCTGTCTTACACAGCCCATCACCAGTTTGGTGCTGAGGAATCCAAGCAAGAAGAGAGCAGCAGACAGCACCTTGGGCTGCATACTGAAAACGTCTACCTTGGGGGCGGCTGTCTCATAATGTCAGGCTCAGTGTCAGAGGAGACAACCAGACTCAAGTACAGGTAGGTCAAGACCATGTCTACCTGAGGGGAGGCTGTCAGCTGTCAGGCTCAGTGTCAGAGGAGACAGCCAGACTCAAGTACAGGTAGGTCAAGATTATGTCTACCTGGGGGGAGGCTGTCAGCTGTCAGGCTCAGTGTCAGAGGAGACAGCCAGACTCAAGTACAGGTAGGTTAAGATCATATCTACCATGGGGGAGACTTTCTGGTGATGTCAGGCTCAGTGTCAGAGGAGACAGCCAGACTCAAGTACAGGTAGGTCAAGATTATGTCTACCTGAGGGGAGGCTGTCAGCTGTCAGGCTCAGTGTCAGAGGAGACAGCCAGACTCAAGTACAGGTAGGTTAAGATTATGTCTACCTGGGGGGAGGCTGTCAGCTGTCAGGCTCAGTGTCAGAGGAGACAGCCAGACTCAAGTACAGGTAGGTTAAGATCATATCTACCATGGGGGAGACTTTCTGGTGATGTCAGGCTCAGTGTCAGAGGAGACAGCTAGACTCAAGTACAGGTAGGTCAAGATTATGTCTACCTGAGGGGAGGCTGTCAGCTGTCAGGCTCAGTGTCAGAGGAGACAGCCAGACTCAAGTACAGGTAGGTTAAGATCATATCTACCATGGGGGAGACTTTCTGGTGATGTCAGGCTCAGTGTGAGAGGAGACAACCAGACTCAAGTACAGGTAGGTCAAGATTATGTCTACCTTGGGGGAGGCTGTCAGCTGTCAAGCTCAGTGTCAGAGGAGACAGTCAGACTCAAGTATAGGTAGGTCAAGATTATGTCTACCTGAGGGGAGGCTGTCAGCTGTCTGGCTCAGTGTCAGAGGAGACAGCCAGACTCGAGTACAGGTAGGTCAAGATTATGTCTACCTGGGGGGAGGCTGTCAGCTGTCAGGCTCAGTGTCAGAGAAGACAGCCAGACTCGAGTACAGGTAGGTCAAGATTATGTCTACCTGGGGGGAGGCTGTCAGCTGTCAGGCTCAGTGTCAGAGGAGACAGCCAGACTCGAGTACAGGTAGGTCAAGATTATGTCTACCTGGGGGGAGGCTGTCAGCTGTCAGGCTCAGTGTCAGAGGAGACAGCCAGACTCGAGTACAGGTAGGTCAAGACCATGTCTACCTGGGGGGAGGCTGTCAGCTGTCAGGCTCAGTGTCAGAGGAGACAGCCAGACTCGAGTACAGGTAGGTCAAGATTATGTCTATCTGGGGGGAGGCTGTCAGCTGTCAGGCTCAGTGTCAGAGGAGACAGCCAGACTCGAGTACAGGTAGGTTAAGATCATACCTACCATGGGAGAGACTTTTTGGTGATGTCAGGCTCAGTGTCAGAGGAGACAGCCAGACTCGAGTACAGGTAGGTTAAGATCATATCTACCATGGGGGAGACTTTCTTGTGATGTCAGGCTCAGTGTCAGAGGAGACAGCCAGACTCAAGTACAGGTAGGTCAAGATTATATCTACCTGGGGGGAGGCTGTCAGCTGTCAGGCTCAGTGTCAGAGGAGACAGCCAGACTCGAGTACAGGTAGGTCAAGACCATGTCTACCTGGGGGTAGCTGTCTTGTGATGTCAGGCTCAGTGTCAGAGGAGACAGCCAGACTCAAGTACAGGTTGGTCAAGATCATGTCTACCTGGGGATGGCTGTCTTGTGATGTCAGGCTCAGTGTCAGAGGAGACAGCCAGACTTGAGTACAGGTAGGTCAAGATCATGTCTACCTGAGGGGTGGCTGTCTTATGATGTCAGGCCCATTGCAGAGGAGACAGCCAGACTCAAGTACAGGTAGGTCAAGGTCATGTCTACCTGGGAAGAGTCTGGCTGGTGTTGTCAGGCTCAGTGTCAGAGGAGACAGCCAGACTTGAGTACCTGAAATTAGGTCACTGTGACTTATATCCATCAAGCTATGGGGCTCAAAAGTACCCCCAGAATAATTTAAAATTTGATAAAAAAGCTCCATTATCTAAATAACTAATGTATTGATTACATCATTCTTGCCATGCTGTTGATCCATGAGTGTTTCGTCATTTTCTGATGACTGGTGGTGCCACCTGTATTGTTCCGCATTTTTACACATTTTTTTCCTTCTGTTTTTGAAATCTTCAGATGAAGCAGTTTGTCCGTCAACAGGGCACATATTGGAACCGTTAGACCTAGAAACTTCTAACTGTATATCCAGGGAGGTCCTAGGCCACAGTATCTTAAAACCTTACTGGTATCAACTTCTAACAAATTAGCCGAATTAAATATGGTATGATACATTACCTTCAAACATTTTCCTCCAAATGTGTGCTTTTGTAAAATCTGCTGAGGAAGTGGAAATCTCAGACTGCTTAATGAAGCTCATAAGGTAAATATTGAAGGGAGAACTACCAAAATGGTGATAACTAGCAGCATCACGTTTTTCTTTCAAACAGGCAAATCTTTCTTAATAGGTATAATTTAGTGCACTAGGACCATCTCTGATTTGTCCTTATAGCCTATAAGCTACATTGTTATTAATAAGGATCTTACTTTTCATGCCTGTATCAGTCTGACAGTTGAGATAACTGTTGTCCTACTTTTTTGACTATGGGTCTCTCAAATGTTAAAGTGCATATAGAAAATATTATGAATTATAAACAGACCTTGTTGAGATTCTGGACTGCAGAGTCAGTAAATATATGTATTATGTAAGTTCTTGGATCATGTTATATTAGGCATAGTACGGTAAACAGAATTTTTACAGGCTTTGGAGCCCTTTTCTCTGTATAGAAACAAAAAAAGTCTCTTCTGTTGCATTATAAGCATTGTTGCACAAACAACATCACATGTATTTGGAACTAAGAGAAAGGAAACTATACATACAGGACAGGCTTATTAATTATATTGCCAAATGGCTTTAGCATTATGATTTACATTGTCAAGTGCAACAATATATCAGAAACTTTTTTGTCTCCCGCTCCGTGGATGCAGGGGACATTGATTTGGGTTTGTCTGTCTGTCTGTCTCTCTGTCCTTCTGTCAGGTTTCATTTCTGTGCGATAACTTTCCTAAATATTATCCGATTTCATCCAAATTTGGGCCAGTGATTGCTCTCATGCATACCTTGGTCGGGATTGGTTTTAGAGTGTCTGGCTTCTGTCTGTGTGGCTGTTTGTCTGTCCGTCACTCTGTCTGTCCGTCCTTTATCAAGCATGAAAACAACAAGATCCCAAAGCGGGGGACATTAATTCCACAAATTTGCTTGTTTTCCTGGTTTTAGAGTGTCTGGCATCTGTCTGTCACTCTTGTTTGTCAGTCTGTCAGATTTTCATTTCTGTGCGATAACTTTCCTAAATATTATCCGATTGCATTCAAATTTTGGTCAGACAGTGCTCTCATGCATACCTTGGATGGGATTGGTTTTGGAATGTCTTGCTTTTGTCTGTCTGTCTGTCTGTCACTTTGTCTGTCCGTCTGTCAGGTTTTCATTTCCCTGCTGTAACTTTCCTAAATGTTATCAGATGTCATTCAAATTTTGGTCAGTGATTGGTCTCATGCTTACCATGGTTTTGATTTGTTTTGAAGTGTCTGCCTTATGTCTGTCTGTCTGTCACTCTGTCTGTCAGTTTGTCAGGTTTTCGTTTCTGTGGGATAACTTTCCTAAATATTATGCGATTTCATTCAAATTTTGGTCAGTGATTGTTCTCATGCTTACCCTGTTGGGATTTGCTTTGGAGTGTCTGGTTTCTGTCTGTCACTCTGTCTGTCCGTCCTTTATCAAGCATGAAAAACAACAAGATCCCAAAGCGGGGGACATTAATTCCACAAATTTGCTTGTTTTCCTGTGCACCAGGTTTTGAAAATTTTATGGCAAATTGAACTGATTAACATGACCAATGGGTCCCTTGTTAAGAGCAGTTTTGCTTGGTTATGACAAAAAAAGCACCAGCGAAAGGAACACATGCTGTTATTTCATCAGTGACTTATATAATTTGTTTCCAGGCTTTTAAAAACCAGTATCAAAGTCCAAGAACCTTTATTGATCTCATACACCTTCAAGAATCTCAGCCCAGATCTCTGTGACCTTCACCTTCACCTGACCTTTGAGATGAAGGGTGTCAATCAAAGAAAATCCCTTGCTGGAGAGATGCATGGTGGGACAGATGCCAGTGTGATTCTACCTTTGTCAGCCACAGAGGTCACTAAGTACAGCCAGGTACAAGTTGCTGATAAAGAGACTGGATGGGTGACAAGGTAAATCTGATAAGTGGATGCTAAAGATAAGATGAGATAAACCTAAAACAGAAAATGAATTGTGCATTTGGAGAAATCTTATTTCCAAAGTATTTTGGTTTCATAGGCAAGCAAGGAGTTTACAGACTGGAGTATCAACTGAGAGTCTGGCCGTGTTGAATGTTGCTGACAGGGGCCATAAAACTCTCTGCTCAAAGGCACTGACACAGAGATGCCGCTGATAAGCCTGGCCCTAATTGATATAGCACGAGAGTCCCCCTTTGGCGTGATATCGGAAAAACTTGTTAGTTCCTGGAGACCCCAAGCGTAAACGTTTTGGTACTCCTGCGTATATCCTTTTTTGTTGCCCATGACAGAAAGTGCAGGTGATTCGCCGTTGCATTGCAGTTTAGTTACCCAGTGTCAAAACTATGTCAGATGTCTTTTTTTTTTATCTTGAGACATAAGCAAAAATTCTCGAATTTGAGTAACTAACATTTATTGAACATTATTTCATATTTATTTTGTTCAAAACATATTCTGAATATTGTCAAAACACAAAGTCTATCGAGCTGCAAGTCTGACAGCTGCAATCTTGAAAACTGATGAAATCGCTTGTCCATCATAACAGGCAACATAAACATAAAAAATATTCACATTTTAAGTACAAATTAATAATAAAATAGATAGATACCAATCTTTTGTGGAAGTTTGGTATGGTTTATTGTCACAAGCAGTTTACAGTGTAAATATTTATTTAATGTAAAGATTGGAACAATCGTAAGTTTACACAACATATTTTCATTAAAAAAACATTGTGTGGCATGCAAATGAGTGTGAAGCTGTTGTTGTGTATGACACCTATGCTATGGCTGGGCTGGGCTGCAGTAAACATGGGCGATAATAAGAGAACAACACCGTCAGTGACAAAGCAGGCAATGGCTCACTGTTATCCATCAAAATGAAAGTCATCAGTACATTGGCGTCATGATATTTAGTTATAGACAGAATACTAATATACAAGGCTTTTTAATAATATCTGTCAGAAGTGTGAAAATTTATGCAAATTTTATTCCGAAGTTATTCAAGGAAAGTAAGGTTTACACTTTCTAGTAATCCTTCATGTATCACAGCAGAAGTTCATGCAGTGTGACCGCATCTTTCCCAAAACCGACCCAGTGATTCTTAAACAAGAGACCTCTCTAGATAAACTTGTTGCGCATAATTCTTGACAAAACAAACGATTTGCACATTCATAATTCCCTTCAATGTTATTCCAGTGATTGACTGCTCAGTTACTGGATATATCAATCTCCGCTTCAGCGAGCTCCAGCAG
The DNA here is from genome assembly GCA_026874595.1 of Sipunculus nudus. Taxonomy (NCBI): domain Eukaryota; kingdom Metazoa; phylum Annelida; class Sipuncula; order Golfingiida; family Sipunculidae; genus Sipunculus; species Sipunculus nudus. The sequence goes on from CM049307.1 coordinate 63,303,140, forward strand.
ATTGCGAAAGTTCCATATAGCAGATTCGCTTTATCAAAGGCTGTGCCACTGCTGCACCTGACACTGCGGCACAATAGGCGCACAATAGAGTTAAAGGGCTTATCTTGTCTGAATTGCAGTTAGCGCACAACTAACATTCAAGGCCTGGCAGGGCTTCTGACAGTTGATACTCCAGTCTGTAAACTCGTTGGTACAAGGGAAGCATGCTATGCCTGTTTGCTCACACAAGTAGAGAAAATAGTTTGTGACATCTATGTTAACAGTAGCTGGCTCCATCTAGTGCTGATCATTCTCATTGGTATTAAAAGAGGATTGCAAATGAATACTGCCTGTGCACCAATAAGTTATTATTGGCTGTATATGATACCAGTATACCAGTCTGTTTAATGTCAAATTTATAGTTCATAGAAACCAACACTGTCATTGTAGGCTTTGAATAATAAGCTCGCTCATTCTTATTTTTTATGTAGAATTGTTATACCCCATATGCCCATCTTTGACAGTGCATTATGCTGTACCTATTGTCTATCTGTGGGTCTTTCTGTCAATTTAATTTTAGTGTTGCCACGATAACTTTCCAGGACTTTGATGGATTTTCACAAAACTCACCATAGCTACCATGGTACTTACCAATAGATTATCTGGCATGAGTTCAATCATAGACAAAATCCACGCATATTAAATGTGGTCAGAGGTCTCTAGGCTAAAGTATGGTGTCACTGCGATAACTAACCAGGAATATGATGAATTTTGATGAAACTCAAAAGAAATAAAAAACCAATATAATATATCGCCAGAGTTTGATTCCCTGCAAAATCAATGCATACTTAATGAGATCAAAGGGCAACAGACCTTGGCTTGGCAGTGATGACTTGTCAAAAATCTTATTGATTTACATAAAACATCATAAATAAGAAAATACATTCTTGGCAAAATTCATGCATATTTAATTAGGTCAGAGGTCATAAGACATGCAATGAGCATATTATGCACCATTTGTGGTGCTCTTGTTGTTTGTTTCAGGACATTTGTGATAGAGACATTTGATGATATGAGACTGACTGAGGTGGGGGCTGATCTGCTCAGGAGACCCAGCCAAGCAGGAAAATGTCGAGTTTTACTGGGTCTGCTGCAGGTAGGTAGACTGACGCCTTAACACCAGTTCTAACTGTGACCATCTCTATATGATGTTCATGGGTTTAAGATAATAGTAGCTCTCTTCATTATTTTAAAATTGGACTGTGTGAATGGAAATATTCAGTGAAGTTTCTTAATATAGAAAACAACATGAATAAGGCAACCAAAAAAAAGGGTTACTCAGGCACCACCAACATTTTGGAACCCTCACCTCCACCCCCCCCCCCCCCCCCTTTTCAAGTCATTCCTTTCAAGGAAATAAAATAAGTAACTCCAATAAAGTTTCATTTTGTTATGATATGCTTTAACCTGGTAAGCAAAACAATTATTAGCATGATGTCCACTGATCATATGTATTTTTTTATCTGAAATTTGTAATGAAAAGTTTAAAGAATGAAAATTGGCCTCCCATACTTATTTCTGACAAAAAATAGCCGGAGAAACCAAACTTTGTTTTAGCTTAACCAGATTTTTTTTTAGGAGGAAGTTAATTTTGCCCAATTTGGGGCTGCCATTTGAATACAGACTAAAACCCAGATGGGGCCTGTCACATGTCAGTATTAGAGGGTATACTGCCAGTCAAGATTACTTATGGTATGCAAATCTTTGTAAAGTGTGTGCATGGCTGTGTATATAATTTATGATGAATTGTCATACATTGTTATTATTGTTATTTTACTGGGTGGCTAACATTTGACATGCCTGTAAAGAAAAATGACAACCATTTATATGAGAATTATTTCAACAGGTAATGGAAGCACCCAAAGCAAGGGAGCGCCCTCTTGTGACAGGATTGAGAATCACTGACCAGCCTTACAGTAAGGGAACTCTGAAGATGCTGAGATGGGATTTCCCAGAAGATACCGCATCTCATTATCTAGTGTACATGTCATTGGGCACACTCACATCATACAAACTGCTGGGTGCCACACATACCTCCATGTATACACTCCCTGCTGGCGTCCCTCAGCCAGGGGTACCCACCAAGCTTGTTGTACAACCTATATGTCTGTCAGGTTATGTGATGCCCTTCAGTGAACTACCTGTACTTGATGAACTGTAATTGACCTAACCACTACAGCGCTTTCGCTCCACCCCTTTTACCCAATGATGCTAATGATTTACTGAAGTCAACAGCTGGAATTTCTGTATCTCTGATCTCCAGTAATGAATATATCATAAAAATTGTGAAGTGTTTTGCAGTATTTTGGATTGTCTCCTACAAATTCAGTGGAAGGTAATAAATTATTATTCATTCAGCAGTCAGCAGAATTGCTCATGCAACCTTTGGCCTAGAAGTATTTTTATACTATCTCCTTTTTTATAATAAATATCTGATTTAAACATGAGAAGAGGGATACTGGTACAGACCATGTGTCCTGTTTGGGAGAGTCATCTAAATTATGCAAATTTTGCAGGTGACTTGACTGTTAACATTGCCAACCGTATCCATTGAATGAATGTGCGGTTAAGATCACATAGAGTTCATGATTAGGTCAATTGTTACAGCTCATGACCAGAGCACATCCACCCTCAGAACGTAATGTATCATATTAAAATTTTGTGGACCATTCCATGTATGTGTAAAGAAGAGGACATGAACATCTAGAAATCTGCATTCTGAGGAATGCAAGCCTCTGCCATATAGGGGACCCTATTGTGGGATGCTCCCAACACCGTGTTTGCATTCACTTATTCAATCCATATTCTCAGGTTCATTCGTGCAGAAGTGACTTTACATTTGTGAATGTTCCTTGATGATATTTCTGAATCCAGATCGTGATTTTGATCCACACCAAAATCAAATCTCTTCTTCACTGGTGTGTTCCGGAAAAGACCTGGAAATTTCAAGAGATATTGTACATGATTATGTGAGTTATGTTGTGAGCAAACACACACACACACACCCTTCTGGAAGCGACAATTAGAGGATACAGTTGGATTTAGATCAATACATGTACTTAGTCTTTTAAAACTCTAGTAGTTCAAGGTATCAGAGAAAGTGGCTTTTAAGTTATTCTTATTTTTGAAAGCTATAATTCTCTGACACTGAACCAGGGTCCTGCTGCCTAGGACTTGACTGGGTGTTATCCTGATGGCTAGGTATCAGCTTTTTGTTTGTAAATTATGTACTGGGTTAACATTTCAATTGAGTAGAACTTTCTCTGAACACATATTTGTTCTATTATAGCCTTTCAGAAAATTACAGCTCATTCAGAATAAAAATTGATATAAGCTCAAATATGATGGCAGGATTTTTAGAAAAATATACAGTATGGGACATTAAATAGTACATATGTGCAATATGAAATATTAAGTTGTAATAAACTTTTTAATAATGAATAGGAATTAGGGCATTTTGGACTTAGAAAGAAGTTTAAACTATTCAGCTTTGTGTTGGATTATGAGAATACATGTGGTTCATATCATATTGTTCTGCGTGAAGTAAATATCTTTTATCATAACGGGTTAGTAATCTGTATTTATTTATTTCACTAATGCAGAATACAAAATGCATTTACTCTGAGGGTTTAATTGCACAATTAGTGACCTATTAGGCCTATGAAATTTATATAACCATGGCCTAATATGAATCTTGGATAATCATTGGATGACAAAGTAAAAGTGCTATGACATTAGGTTTAATACATGTATTATATTTAAGTAGAGACTTTGGCATCCATGTAGATGTCACTTGAGGACTTTTTGAAGTATATACACTGCACTGTGCAATAAATAACTTAAGACAGGTGTGCCTTGCTTGCAAAAACATGACAGTAATCTCTGTCATAAAATAAAATAGAGTATTGAATTAAACTGTGTTCATCTGATAGCTTGGCACATTACAAAAAAACACAGCTATGATCCATATATATAGATGGTCATGTTTTTTACCACTCTTAAACTTTGTAAATGTTTATGTATGAATTCAGATGTAATTCTATCAACAAACCTTTGATATTATATGAATGAAATATTTACATATTTGATGGTTACTATTGTTTATTGTGAATCATTTTCCATCAGGTATGGAGTCTACTTTCAGTTCAGACAACACTGCCAGCACATGCAAGATTCAAAAGATAATGCAAAATGTGGCTATGGATTTTGCTGAAAATCTGCCACCTGTTGAACCTTGCATTCCATATAATACCCCATTCTTATGGCAGATACTAAATGGTTTCAGCCTGTTTTTGATGCAAAGTTAGTTTCAAACAGCAATCTACAGTGTTTCGACCCATTTTGGCCAACATGTTTTGAACCCTTCTCAGAACGTGGTATCTAAACATTTCCAATTCAAAATAATTTGGTTTGTTTAATGTTGTGTGAATGCTCAGTTAGCAAATCTTAATGGTTAATACTTAGTTTTGAGACCAGAAATGGGTCACAGCACAAGCTTGTGTCAGAATGTTGTTACATTGTTTCTGATATGAAATGTACACCTACTGCCCTGGCAAGATGACTGTAAATGCATAATGTTTTAATACTGATTTAATTAATACACATTGCCCAAAGCATTTAAAACTGTTTGTGCATGAATGTAGTGCAAGGACTATGACACATACAGGGTGAATGAAGTGGGAATGTGTTTATGATTGCCTTTAAACAAGGGTAACTTTACATATACCTATTTATGTAAATATTTATAATATGTTTTTGCAGAGTACATATACATATATATGTATATTTATTTATAATGTGCTTTGGCACAGGGTAAAAATGAATACCTTTTTTATAATAATTATATCTGATTAGTCTCAAAGTTGAGACCAAAATAGAGATTAAGACCATGTTGCTTTGGGACCAATACTGAGACGAGGAAATATGGTATCAAAACCAGTTTTGAGACCTAAATCACTGACTTATACAAAGTCTAAAATATGACTTTTTCAGCATAAAATCTCTGTTATGCACCTTTTCAAGCAGACAGCTACTTATTCCAAACAATTAAATACCTCTGATGACCTGAAAGGCTGTCAGTGTGAAACTTCATATTCTTAAAATCCCTTACAGGTACACTTATCCAGATCCAGGACAGACCAGAGAGGTTTTTTTTTTGTAAAATCAATGGAATTCCAGGAGAATATTTGAATTATTATTATTATTATATTTCCTCTGGCAACACAATCAGAATCTCAGGAAATTATATTACATGATACATGTACACATCACCTTTAAAAGAGTTTATCTGTACAAACTACAGCGATACATATCTTTTGATCCGTGTCATTCCTGAAAGGTACTTTCATACCATGAAGAAAGTCCTTTTGTATACATTACACTTGTGGTTTTTCTCTACATATTTAATGTTATGTGTAATGTGCTTGAAATAGATATTTGATGATATGAAGTGTTGCAACATATGTTTTTCTCAACATATTTAATGTCATATAAAATGTGTATAAAATAGAGATTTGTTGATATGAAGTGTTCTGTGGTACCTCTTGAAAGTATTGTACCATGATGACCAAATATCATGAGACCAGTGAGTGTTTCTAATCTTATTTGTATGTGTAATTTACTGTTCTTTGATATATTATATACAAAGTGGATTCATGCTTTTTCAATTTATTGTGTTAATTTCATCACTTGCTGAAATTGTTTTCAAGTATTGCATTATAAAGCAAGTTGCCAAAATGTTGAACATTCAGGCTAAGAAAATAATGCTGTAGGATATCTTTGTATTATATTGTATGTTAAGATGTTTAAATGAAGTTGTTTGAGTATAACTAACTATTGATCTGTTATCATGACAGAGTATATCTATGCTCTTGGACTGTTGTTGATAATTTTCTTCTGAACTGCCTATTGTGACCTTTAGTGATGTCATTGCAGCCATATACGTAAATGTCAGCTCTTAAACTGTGTTTCCATGCACTGGCAAATCACGTCTGCCGAGTGCAGCGTATGTCCAAACTGTCACTAAAAGCAAAGGTACATAACACTTTGCTTGTCTTTTTTAAGAAAATCCGGGAGGATTTGCCAATGTCTCTCAATCAGTTATAGAGGCAGGTAAAGAAAAGAATATAGAGAAAAAATATTAAAAAAAAAAGACAAAAGTTTCAGCTGTATTGAAATGTGACAGTATGATAGATGTATGTTCATACTACATCAAGTAACGCGACCCTTTTATTTAATTTTTTTATTTCAATATATTTATACAGGGTACCTTGTTCAGAAGTCACTCTGTTCTTCCACTAGTTCCTGTGAAGTTCATAGGTATAAAATACATTAACATTAGAATACATATGATCATATACACACATATATACACATTGTATCTGTCATACCTATATATGATAATAGAATCCTGCATATTGTAAACATATTATAGCATAAAAATGTTCCATTCACTGCAAATCTTGTGTTTATGAAGGAACAGGTGTTTGTAAGTTTTGTGCAAGTAATTAGGTTACAATAAACCATAAAAAGATGATAGATAAAATATAAAATACTACAGAATATATGAAGTTAAGAGTTTAAAAGAAGGATTTAGTGCTATGCTTAAAAGCGGCTATGAACTTTACTGATCTGAGCTCAAATCGCAATTACAACGAACCAGTATAAATAAAACTTGGACCTATATTAAATATTCCGTTATCGGCTTAGGAAGGACAATTAAACCAATTTAATTATTTTTGACAAAATAAAATACATCTAGCATACCTTTATGCGTTGTCTGATGTTATAATTTATACATAAGAAGGGCTGTAAAGTATTCATATTGTTTTGATACAGACACCCAGTTCAATGTTTTTACTATAGTTGCACTTCGAATATCGCAATTAAAACGTCCCGTAATAATATTGGCTGCCCGGTTTTGCATTTTTTTGTATCCTCCCCTTTCCCGATGTATTAGTCTATTCCCCAGTACACTTATATAATCAAAATAAGACTGTATATTTGTGTTATACACCCCAGATAATGTATCTCTAGATAAGTATTTAGAGAATTTATTAGCTGATGTAAGATTTAGCGATAATTTACATGAAAGTACTTGTTCATGCGGTAACCAGGATAGGCCGGTATCAACAGTTCAACCTATAGTGTTGTTTTATAAAGTTGTTGTAGAAGTACACTGTTAGCTGGTATGCAAGTTTTACTTCATAATGATGTTACATTAGTTTAAACTACATTAAATGTCAATAGATTAGCAGCAAACCAGTTTAGGGCTTGACAAAGTTTAGGGCTTGCAGTAATTTACTTCGAACCCCGGATACTGAAGTACCATGACAGTATAAAATAGTATCATCCTCATAAGAAACACATTTAGCTGATTTCAGTTGACTAAATAGCTAAAATATGTCATTAATATAGAGAATAATACTGGTCCTAATTTAGAACATTAAGGGAAACCAGTATTCGGTTTTGATAATTTCCCACTGCAATGTACGATTTGGAGACGGTGCAACGGAAAACCAGTCTACAGTTCTAGAAAAAAAAAAACTATCCAATCAAGCATGATTGATTGTACCGAAACTTTTCGCTAGATCGAGATAGCATACTCCAGTTAGGTGTCCTTTATAGATGCATATGTATGAAGATTTGATCAATGAAAGTATGCAGAGCGGTGATAGTAAATTTGTTTGGCATATAGTCATGTTTACAATCCGAAATAAATTTGGCATGAATAAGGAATATCATTACTTGATCTTTCACAAGTTTCTCAAACACCTTGGCTAGGTGTGGAGTGATCACTATCGGTCTATAATTGGTCATCTCACTATTTTTACCTTTACCTTTGTACACAGGTGTAATCCTAGCCATTTTCCAATCGTATGGTAATAATCCAGTGATAGTGGAGCCATTAAACATACGAATTAAAAGATGGCGATATGATATCAGCTGCAGCACGGATCATCGATCGACAGTCCATGTCAATTATATATTTAAAGAGGAGCCATCTTTCAGCGATATTATTGCAGTACAAACTTCAGTCACAGAGGATTCGTAAACATTAAATCTGTCAGAATTTCGGACAGAAGAAATATTTTGGTTGGAGAGAGATGAAGATTTGCTAGATTGTCTCCCACCTTACTATTTAAGTCTTTAAATTGATCAGCACCGTTTCGTTTGTGATTTTTCCGGGTAAAACGTGTTTGACTGCTGCCCACATTCCTTTCAAGTCACCTTTATTTCTGTCTACATTGGTTTTGAAGAAGGTAAATTTTTCCTTTTTATTTTATTTTAGTATTTTCCAGGTTTCTTAAAGCTTTGTATTTGTTGAACAATTCGTGATATTTGTATCCACCAAAACAGAGTTTTGCGGATACTATGTTTTCAGTCGGACGCCGCCGCCGCCGCCGCATAGGTTTCCGGAGAACTCTGTAACCACTGGGCGGAATTTTTTTTAAATTCGAAATTATAATCGGGTCACATGTAAACTGCTGCGCCCTCATTTTTGTTTGACCCCTGACCTTTCTTTTGTGCCCAGCGTCCATTTGTGCGTCTGTTTCCACACATAAACCCACATATCTCGAGAACCGTTTGAGCGATCAGGCTAAAAAATTTGCACTAATGTAGCCCTTGGATAGCTTTATTACATACACTAAAAATGGTGGCGCCACCTGCAGCGTCCATCTGATCATCTGCCTTGGGATAAAATCACTCATATCTCTGAAATTTTGCATGTGTATACATCCTGGATAGCTTTCTCGATTTTATGACAGGTGGCGCCCCCTACATTCACGTTCAGGCTGCAGACATACAGGCTTATATCTTAAGACTGGTTTGACATATCCTTCTGAAATTTTGCATGTTAATAGATCTCGCATAGCTCTTTATCATACGCAAAACTGGTTGCGCAACCTGCAACCATTTTTCCACAGCTTCCGTCTGTCTGCCGTGGTACAAAATCACTCATATCTCGGCAGTGGTTTGAGTTATCTGCCTAAAATTTTGCATGTATATACATCTTGGATAGCTTTCTGGATTTTGTGGCAGGTGGCACCACCTACATACACATTTCGGCTGCTGACGTCCATGCTGATATGCAACCCACCTCTCTTTATTTTCCCTTGCCACTCAATCCATTCCTCGCTTCACCCGTTCCACTCTGATTTTGGCGGATACACGTAGTCGCCTGTCGACTACCCGTATTCTAGTTTATACATAAGAAGGGCTGTAAAGTATTCATATTGGTTTGATACAGACACCCACTTCAATGTTTTTACTGAAGTTGCACTTCGAATATCGAAATTAAAACGTCCCGTAATAATATTGGTACCCTCTTTACACAGCGCTTTACCCATAGGGCAACTACCTATATCGTAAGCGATGTTTGTTTATACCTTGTATCCTGAATCTCTACACCAGCACTGTATTTTGGTCCAATCAGGTGAGACCCTGTGCTGATAACAAAACAGTTTACCATCCAAGTGAGGAATACACGAAGCCAATGTTGTTCATTTCGTTTTGAGTGACAGCTCATCGCCCCGGCGACCGTTTGAACAGGCCACAGACTCTGAGAGAATTGCCCTACACGTGGTGGCACCACCTACATTCACGTTTACGCTGCAGACATCCATGCTAATATGCAACACACCTCACTATATTCCCCTTGCAACTCAATCCATGCCTCACTTCACCCGTCTCACTCTGGTTTCGCCGGATACACGTAGTCGCTTGTCGACTACCCCGTATTCTAGTTTTTCACAGGCTTCTACATATTTTTTATTACCTAATCTTATCAGCTGGATCCGTTGCATCCATGTTATAATCCCCTAAAATTTATACATTCAAGAAATGATAAAGTTTCCAGTTTTGCATTTTACCTTCACAGAAATCGCTACGACATCATTGACCGTATTGTTGAGCAGTATTGGAGATAATGAAAGTGTATATAGAGAGAAACGCCTCCGTGTCAGTCACGATCACGCCTAAATAATACTTAACCAGGTATATACTTATATTCTGTTGGTTATAGAGCTATATCCAGCCATGTTTGATTTACAGATATCACATGAATTCCTGATTTAGAAAAGGTAGTTAAGATTTCATCATATTTGTTTCGGATACTTATTACATTTAAAGAACAAATTTTATGCCCTCAGAGTGTTGTTTTGTATGTTATCTATAATACATTTACAGTTGTCATTTGGTGCAGTTGTAAATTAAATTTCTGGAGTTTCACACATAGACCGATCTTCACAATCATGCACATTTGTTTCCTAAGGATGATCAGAGGGTGCTGAAACAAATTTATTGGTAGGTTCTAACTAGAAATCTGTATTAATTGGCTTTTGTGAAAATTTACCTCATCTCGTTGTTTACACGCTGTTTCTCAGTGCCACTAAACTTGTCAATATTACCGGCTATTTTTTCTACAATATCAGTTGTTCCCGCAGTAGAAAAATAAATTCCATCTGACCAAAAATTCGTCGCACAAAGATCAGGATTACACTCAATAAAATGATCTTGTTTGAACTCCATGGAACAATACTCTGACAGTATTTTGTTAATGGCATTTATTCTTTTGTTCGTCTTACTGGATCCAAACTGTTGTGAGGTAGGCTCCTGTTTAGCTCTTAGACTGGCATCTCCTGTAGATTCAATGTCCCAATGCGGTTTTCTGTTTGTATTTCACTGATTAATTGAGACAACAAGGGAGGGAATTCTTCTACTTGTATAACGGATCCATATGATATCCAGTTGGTCATCAGCAACATCAACACAATCCTGGTAAAACCACTTTAAATACAAGCAGCAGCGAATCATTTCACCGTTTGACATCTTTTCATATTTGCAGTTAGAGAGACAACGCTTTAGTTTTTCTTGTTTCAGTTCATACATTTCCGAAGTGGAGCCATGTCTCTGCTGATCAGTGTTTATAAGTGTCTCCGCGAAATCACGATAAACTTTGCACGGCGGGGAATTCTGTGACGTATATGTTATGGTTACCACAGTCAGCTGGAGATCAGGTACTTCCTGACGGTTGCGTTTTTAGTGTTTTTAAACAATCTCAGGTCTATTTCGTTGACAAAGTTTCTGTTGAAGATACTGGACATGTATTGATTTACCTGGTTAAAAGCAGTCATTGTGCTAGGTCACCGTGCTCTTTTCTGAACTGTCGCAAATCTTCAGCATATATCTCAAATTTATTTTGTTGCTGTTGATTGTCTTCTTCAGCCCAAAAGTATTTTTAGTCTTTGCAACAATATCTTTTTTGGGATCCCGGATTCTGAATCGGAATGTTGCCGTTGTTACGGAAATACCCTCTTCTCTATGTACAATGCCTGTACAGAAGCTGAGCACACGTTTATGCTTCTAAAAGCATACTCTTGGGCTCTGCATGGATATGTCTTTTACCAAGTTTCCTTGTTTGGATGTGTTTTTAGCTCAGCTGACTATAAGTCATCTGAGCTATAGTCGTGGTCTATTGTCCGTCGTCCGTCCGCCTGTCTGTCCGTCCGTCTGTCCGGATGTCCGTCCATAAGACTGGCACGTTTCGACACCGTTGGACCTATGAATCTGAAATTCGGCATTCAGTTAGATGTCCCCAAAATCTCCTACCATGCCGAAAATTGGGTCAATAGGACTTCGTTCCTTCGAGATATTAAGGAAAAACCACAATTTTTTATTAGAAATCTATTTTCACACTTCAGGACTGCCTAATATCAAAACCACTCATCTGGTTTTCTTCATATTTACCATAAATATTACTCTATATAGTTCCTATGTACATGCCAGATATTAAGTCAGTATTATATAATTTAAAAAAGTTATGGGCCCAAACATAATGGACTTTGTAAAAAAATCAGGAAGATATTTGGTCACTTAAGACCAAAAGTGTTAAAGGTAGGGACTTTTTTCCAGTAATACAACTTTAATTAATCAAAATTTAATTGTATACCAAAAATTAGATCAAAATCTGTTAATTTTTTTTTAATATTGGCAAAAATATAAAATTTGTACCTTAAATTTTGCCCAACTTTGGCCACGGCACGTTTTTTTCCTGTAAGTACTGTGGATTTAATGTATATTATATGTATATATAAAGATTTAATCTGTTAAAATCTGAAATTTGAAAATAAAAGCTGCAAAATTAGGCTAGTTATAGAATTTTTTTGGAGGCTTTTGTTGTATTCCCTTACATTGTCAAGCAGTCCACTTTGATGACTGTAGGTCATTCAGTGCACATCTCTATGCTCCCCAGGCTGTTGGCATAATTTTAGATGTCCCCAAAATTTCCTACCATACCGAAAATTGGGTCATTAGGACTTCGTTCCTTCGAGATATTAAGAAAAAAAACTCCGTTTTCCATAAAAAAACCATTGTTACACTTCAAGGATGCCTAATATAAAAAAACCAATGATCTGTTTTGATCGTATTTAGTATTCACATTCTTTCATACATTTTCTATGAACATACCAAAAATTAGGTCAGTATTGGGTATTATTTTGAAGTTATGGGCCAAAACATAATGCAATTTTTAAAAAAATCAGGAAATATATTTACTCACCTAACATGAGATTTGCTGAACCTAGAGACTTTTTTTCAGGAATATAACTTTATTTAATCAAGATTTAATTGTTTACCCAAAATTAGATCTGAATTTTGCAATTTTTTCAAGTTATTAGCATAAATAAAAAATCAATACCTTAAATTTTGTCCAACTTTGGCTCTGTTGATTTAATTTTCACAGCATATATACATAAGGATTTAATCTTTTAAAATCTGAAATTTCAAAGAAATTGATTGGAAAGAATAGCTTTTATTCATGTTTTCATACACCATGTCAAGTGTTGTTTACATCTAGCCCACCTAGTAGTACAGCCTTCACTTGCATTATGTAACCCACCCCAGGCAGCTTGCCTTGGGTCAGCCTGGCCACTACCAGCAGGTTTTCCCTCTGCCCTGCACTCCCCCCCCCCCCCATGGTGCATAAACTAGATGAATGTTATTATTTTCTGTATTTGATTCATTCTTATTCTAGGCTATGCTACATTTTAGATTTTGTATTGTACCACCAGGGTTACAATGATTAAAGTGGACATTTAATTGTGTCCACAAAGTGGTGTATTGTTATGAAAGTGTGGATGTTTATCAGATAAGTAATTCCTTACTTCAGAAGAGTAAAAAACTTCACCAGATGTGAAATTGACTATTGATTCCAGTAATAAATTAAAACTGGGATAGTAATTAGCACAATGATATTGTTTGTCCCTCATTCAACCAACAGTGTGTATACTTAATTTGAAAAGATGTTTTATTTTATCAAATTTACTCTTATTTTATTTTGGTGAATAAAATTAAGCATGTACTGAAAACTCCAATGTGCAAAACATTTTAATAGTGATTCAAGGAATATTCTTGTAGATGCCATGTTGTGGCATTATTTTCTTTTAAAATCAGTTTAAACATTTATGATTTAAAAATAATAAAATATATGTGTTTGCATAATATGAACCAATATGAGCTACACTCTGGATATATGATGATTGCAGCTTTTGCAACAATTCTAATATTTTAACTTATAGTTTCAGTTTTTTACTCTGTATATATAATGATTGCAACTTTTGCAACAATTCTAATATTTTAACTTATATTTTCAGGTTTTTTCATTAAAAATTTATAAAACCTGTAAATAAAAAAATTATTCAGATAAAAACTTCTTAATGGAAAAAGTGGATATGCTTAAAAAAAAATAGGATTATATATAAACTTAAATGCATTATTCCCTTGAAAGTGAAATAAAGGTATTAGTCCATTCTGTCCACTTGCCTGTCCATCTGTACATTTTCATATGCATCACAGTATCTCAACATTTTACTGTTTTTCTTCATGACAGTCTTGTCAGAGTATTAGTTTGCAATCATATATTTAGAACTTTACTATAACGAAGTTGGAGGGCCACTTTCCTCTTAGCTTTTCATATTCTTATATAAATGAAAAACATTACAATGGGATATTTCTACATCCACCTTCGTGCTGCCCTCACTTTTCCCTTCTCCGAACCCCATCCCAAAGTCAGCCTCAGTAAGCAAGAACAAGATGAATCAGATATATTCATACTTTAATATTTTGTATAACTATACGTCCATAGGTACCTATGTACATGCCAGAAATTATGTCAATATTGTGTAATATGTAGACATAGTGGGCATCACAATAATGTACCTTGTCAAGACTAAAGAGATATTGTGTCATACAGTCACAAATTCATAAATCACTTCATCAGCATAGTTAATCATAACACCATATCTGTCAAATTGAAAGCTTGCAGACTACCATACACTTTAGATCCTTCAACAAATAGCCTTATCATCATTCTACTACTGCTTATTACTGCTGTCATTGCATTCATATTTGCTCAAATATATCACAATTTTCTACGGAAGCGTATTGCTGCCACCTGGTAAAGAAAAATAAATTATTAATCTCGTACGTACGACATAGTATATCGTACGTACGACATAGTATCTCGTACGTACGACATACTATCTCGTACGTACGACATATTATCTCGTACGTACGACATAGTATCTCGTACGTACGACATACTATCTCGTACGTACGATATACTATCTCGTACGTACGACATATTATCTCGTACGTACGACATATTATCTCGTACGTACGACATATTATCTCGTACGTACGACATACTATCTCGTACGTACGACATAATAAATCTCACGGATTTGATTCATAGACTAGATAACATGCCAACAGATATATGTATAAGCAATATGTATATGTTAAATAATGTATGTTTACACATTAACTATATATACAACATCTCCACCTCCTTGCAAACCGCTGGACCACCATTGAAAACAACACACACAATCACATATATCTATTTATTTATAGTATATATTTAAATGCTATCCGATTCACATTTTTGTGTGTGTCCAGGTTTCTGTAATATTTCAAGCAAGCGAAATATACATCAAATCGTTGTCTGACAATCATATAAAGAACTCATTTTACGACAGGTGATTAAATAATGTTAGCAGTATATGATATTATAATAGTGAGCCTGTCATAATGTTAATAAGAAAAAAATCTTGCCTTTGCCAAACTAAAACTACTTTTTTTAGAAAGAAGGGTTCGGACAAGAGGTACATTTCCCAAACAGCCTGATTTTAAGTAACTGAGAATGATTTTTTGTACGGCAGGTTTCTAATATTCTAAACTTGATCTTTCTAAGAACTAGATTTATACATAACACATCGTGTAGTTGACCTTTTAAATTATTTAATGCATATACAGCCATTGGTATGATTGTTGGGTAGCTGAATAGAAAACAATCCATTTAATGGGGTACGTATAATTTTTATTTTGAACTAAATTATAAAAAAAATATATTAAAAACTATCACTCATAGGCGTGCGATTAATCTGTGACAGAAGAATACGAAATTAAAAAATAAGTCTTAACCGCATATGTCAGGCTGAAGTGGTGGTAAAATCTACCCCTCAAATTTGTCTCATTCGCGGATTGGTATAAGATCATGTATGTGGTACATGTACGTGTAACTCGCCCTTTTGTAAACGGCATGAAGTTCAACTTATTGGTTCAAGCACTTCGTTTAATTAAATATGAATCATGAACCTCTCCTAATGGGCATCTCTGTATTACAGAACCTCTATAAGTGTCTGTTAAGTGTTTACATAAGAAGGCCCGGTGACCAGAGGAAAGATCTTGGTCGCGCACTTTCGACAATTATAAAAAATAAAAGAAACATAAAAGAAGAAACACCTTGAAAAGCTTGAAAACCCTTGAATTGTGAAATTATGCTGTTCCGCCACCAGGTGGCGTGAGCGCTGTGTTTGTCTCGTTTCTAAACGATTGGTCTCGTTTCAAAATTTTATTTCCATTTCAAATTTGCCATATAAGCATAGGAATCCCCCGCAAGTAACAATAACTAATTGTGTCCCTTGAACATGTTGGGATATTTTATCTGGTCAAACAAGAACATCTGATAGACATTACATGTATTACTTATGACATTAATAGTATCCACCGGCTGAGCCATTCTAACACAGCGCTGGTATTATATCACAAGGCTTTCAGTCTTTTAACTCACACACACACACACACACACACACACACACACACACACACACACATATATATATATATACACATATATATATATATATAGAGAGAGAGAGAGAAAGAGAGAGAGAGAGAGAGAGAGAGCCGATTGTATAGTAGAGAGTTTAAATGAAAAAAGGACCTATTTACATTTTACAAACCCTGGGCCCCCCCCCCCCCCCCCAGGTATTTTGAGTATACATGAAGTACAATTTAGTCCCCTCAAACTATTACGGGATCTTTCAATATTTTTTTCTTCGTTTGCTTTCTCCTCTGTAAAAGTGCAAAAAAACTTGCCCTGGGCGCGATCAATGAGGAAAAACAAACAGCGCTCACGCCACCTTGTGACCGTAAAAATAAACTTCACAAATCAAGGTTTTCCAAGCTTTTCTGGGTGATTTTCTTTCATGTTTCTTCTCTTTTTTTATAATTGTCGCGTGTGCTAGACTCAGATCTTGCTTCTGGTCACGCGGTCTTGTTATTGTAAACAGACAAAGGTGCACTGTGTTTACTCACACACAGAACCATAATAACGGATACAAAAGCGGTAAACAGGAGATATGAAGCCCGTGTATCGGCATGGATTTGTTGAACAACTTTTGTATTCAGCCAAAATGAGTTAATAATGTGAGACAAAACACATATTATTACAAAAGAATATGTACCTTGAGTGTCAATATAATGGTGCCATGTCTGTAATACAGAGATGCCCGTAAGGAGAGGTTCCTGATTTATATATTATGAAACGAAGTGCTTGATCCCATCAGTTGAACTTCATGCCGTTTACGGTAGGGCGAGTGACACTGTGCGTTATGTCATAAATCTAGTTCTTATACAGATCAATTTTGGAATATAAGAAACCTACCCCACATATATCCATTCTCAATTACTTACAATCAGGCTATTTGTTAGCTGTACCTCTTGTACGAACCCTTCTTTCACTAAAAGGTAGTTTCAATTTGGCAAAGGCAATAATTTTTTTTCTTATTAATATTACACTGCTAACAAAATTTATAGAGAATAACCTACTTAAAAATGAAAGTTCTGTATATGACTGGCAGACAACGATTTGATAAATTTCTTTTCCTTGAAATATTTCCGAAACCTAAACACAAAGAAACAACAACAAAAAAAATCAATAGCATTTTAATTTATAGTATAAATAAATAAATAAATAAATAAATGCATTAATAAACATATGTATTTTTTTTTCTTTTCAACGGTGTTCCGACGGTTTGCAAGGTGAAGATGTTGTGTAGTTAGGGTAACATATATAAAATGCTTATACATATATCAGTTGGCCTGTTGTGTATTCTGTGATTCAGATGCGGAAGATTAATTATGTCGTACGTACGAGATAATATGTCGTACGTACGAGATAGTATGCCGTACGTACGAGATAATATGTCGTACGTACGAGATATTATGTCGTACGTACGAGATAATATGTCGTACGTACGAGATAGTATGTCGTACGTACGAGATAGTATGTCGTACGTACGAGATAGTAAGTCGTACGTACGAGATAAATAATTTATTTTTCTTTTACCAGGTGGCAGCAATACGCTTCCGTAATTTTCAACCTCTCTTAAATAAATAAAAAATAAACCACTATATTTGACTCTATTTATCGATCAGTCAGGTAATTTCATTTATCATTTACTCATATATTACATTACATTCCTTTATAACAGCCCAACATGTCCATGATATTTATAAGCTTTATCGACTCGATATAGTATCACAGTGGAGAAACATTTATAGTACAATCACGATCAGCTGAGCGTCGTGACCTATGGGTCCCTTGTTGTCTCTGTGTCTGCGAAACATGTATAAACATTAGTCCATATCTTGACCATCGTAATAGATCTAACATAGGACCATAAAGGGTCCAGAGATGAACTAGTATACATGTATACTTAGAATAAGTTTACACTTGTTAAAAGGATGTTATCTATTTGTGCATTAATTACTGTTTATGTGGGTCGGATATATGGAAACAGTCTAATAGGAAAACATAATACAGAAGAACACAGGGTATTGTTTTATTCGGCATATTTTAAATTTGCAAGTCATAAGGTTCCTGCTGTTGAGGATTCTCTTGATTTGAAAAAAAGTTCTTTGGCAGGTGCATGTACATTAAAGAGTGCGAGGTTGAATGGACAGTTTCACCTATATGTACATAAACAGAAACTGTGATATAGATTGTTTAGATATAGAGTTTATTAAGATAATTACCACAGGTCAGTGTTAGTCTGAACTTTAAAGATAAGTTGCACATGTAGAACTTTAGGCAAAGACTTGTTTAAGTCTGAATTAGGAGTAGCATTTGTTTTTTATTGTATCCGCCAAAATGAAGTTTTGCGGATACTATGTTTTTGACCGGGTTCCGCCGCCGCCGCCGCCGCCGCGTTCGTTTCCGGAGAACTCCTCTGAGACTACTGGACAGATTTTTCCGAAACTTACACAAATTATCGGGTCACATGTGAACTGGTGCCTAACCAAGTGACCTTGACCTCTGACCTTTCGTCTCTGCCCAGCGTCCGTTTGTGCGTCTGTTTCCACACATAAACCCATATATCTCGGGAACCGTTTGACCGATCCGGAAAAAAATTTTACACAAATGTAGCCCTGGGATAGCTTTATAACATACACAACAAAAGGTGGCGCCACCTGCAACCATGTTTGCACAGTGTCCATCTGTTCATCTGCCTGGGGTTGAAATCACTCATATCTCTGCAGTGGTTTGACTAATTCACCTAAAATTCGGCATGCATATACAACCTAGATAGCTTTCTCGATTTTATGAAAGGTGGCGCCACCTACATTCACGTTAACGCTCCACACATAAACCCATATATCTTGGGAACCGTTTGACCGATCCGGAAATTTTTTTTACACAAATGTAGCCCTGGGATAGCTTTATAACATACACAACAAAAGGTGGCGCCACCTGCAACCATGTTTGCACAGTGTCCATTCGTTCATCTGCCTGGGGTTAAAATCAATCATATCTCTGCAGTGGTTTGACTAATTCACCTAAAATTCGGCATGCGTATACATCCTAGATAGCTTTCTTGATTTTATGACAGGTGGCGCCACCTACATTCACGTTAACGCTGCAGACATCCAAGCTCATATCTCGGGAACCGTTTGACCAATCAGGAAAAAAAAATTACACAAATGTAGCCCTTGGATAGCTTTATAACATGAACAAAAATGGTGGCGCCACCTGCAGCCATTTTTGCACAGCGTCCATCTGTTTGTCTGCTGTGGGATAAAATCACTCATATCTCTGCAGTGGTTTGACTTTTCCACATGAAATTCTGCATGTGTATATATCTTGGATATTTTCTAGTTCAAATAACAGGTGGCGCCACCTACAATCATGTTTATGTGGCACAGATCCATTCAAATATTTAACACATGTAACTCTATATCCCCTTGCCACTCAATCCATGCCTCACTTCACTAGTCCTTCTCTGATTTTGGCGGATACACGTAGTCGCTTGTCGACTACCCGTATTCTAGTTAAAAATGCTGTGTGATGGTTGTCTAATAAATTTATAGTGTAGATACCTATGAAATTGTGTCCTGGATATGTTCATATTGCGTGAATTAAATATATATACAATACTATCGTTTTATAATATATTTTTTCTCTATATTTTTTTTCTAGGAACCTGGAACTGCTTAATGTTATGCATTTGCATTTTAATCAGAATATTGTAAATTTTCATGAATGTAAACCTTTATAGAAGAGCCTGTCAATGAATGTAAATATGTATGTATGTATTTATCTTAAATGCAAAAAGGTAATACAGTATCCTCTTATGACCAGCCCTCTATATAATGACCCCGGCACCTGCTACAGGGCGGACATACTCCTTGTGATTCATGGATGTACTATTTGTAGAGGATACACTCTGTGTGATGGACACACTCTTAGTGCAAGATATACTTTTTCTATGATGTCCATATTCATTGTGATGTCAATATTCATTGTGATGGACATACTCTTTGTGATGGACATACTCTTTGTGATGGACATATTCTTTGTGATATGGACATACTCTTTGTGATGGACATACTCTTTGTGATATGGACATACTCTTTGTGATGGACATACTCTTTGTGATATGGACATACTCTTTGTGATGGACATACTCTTTGTGATATGGACATACTCTTTGTGATGGACATACTCTTTGTGATATGGACATACTCTTTGTGATGGACATACTCTTTGTGATATGGACATACTCTTTGTGATGGACATACTCTTTGTGATGGACATACTCTTTGTGATATGGACATACTCTTTGTGATGGACATACTCTTTGTGATGGACATACTCTTTGTGATATGGACATACTCTTTGTGATATGGACATACTCTTTGTGATATGGACATACTCTTTGTGATATGGACATACTCTTTGTGATATGGACATACTCTTTGTGATATGGACATACTCTTTGTGATATGGACATACTCTTTGTGATATGGACATACTCTTTGTGATATGGACATACTCTTTGTGATATGGACATACTCTTTGTGATATGGACATACTCTTTGTGATATGGACATACTCTTTGTGATATGGACATACTCTTTGTGATATGGACATACTCTTTGTGATATGGACATACTCTTTGTGATATGGACATACTCTTTGTGATATGGACATACTCTTTGTGATATGGACATACTCTTTGTGATGGACATACTCTTTGTGATATGGACATACTCTTTGTGATATGGACATACTCTTTGTGATATGGACATACTCTTTGTGATATGGACATACTCTTTGTGATATGGACATACTCTTTGTGATATGGACATACTCTTTGTGATATGGACATACTCTTTGTGATATGGACATACTCTTTGTGATATGGACATACTCTTTGTGATATGGACATACTCTTTGTGATATGGACATACTCTTTGTGATATCGACATACTCTTTGTGATATGGACATACTCTTTGTGATATGGACATACTCTTTGTGATATGGACATACTCTTTGTGATATGGACATACTCTTTGTGATGGACATACTCTTTGTGATATGGACATACTCTTTGTGATATGGACATACTCTTTGTGATATGGACATACTCTTTGTGATATGGACATACTCTTTGTGATATGGACATACTCTTTGTGATATGGACATACTCTTTGTGATATGGACATACTCTTTGTGATATGGACATACTCTTTGTGATATGGACATACTCTTTGTGATATGGACATACTGTTTGTGATATGGACATACTCTTTGTGATATGGACATACTCTTTGTGATATGGACATACTCTTTGTGATATGGACATACTCTTTGTGATATGGACATACTCTTTGTGATGGACATACTCTTTGGGATATGGACATACTCTTTGTGATATGGACATACTCTTTGGGATATGGACATACTCTTTGTGATGGACATACTCTTTGTGATGGACATACTCTTTGTGATATGGACATACTCTTTGTGATGGACATACTCTTTGTGATATGGACATACTCTTTGTGATGGGGACATACTCTTTGTGATGGACATACTCTTTGTGATATGGACATACTCTTTGTGATGGACATACTCCTTGTCATGGTCATACTCTTTGTGATGAACATATTCTTTATGAAGTCTGCACATTCTCGTTAAGTCTCAAAACACAGTTTCACAAAAGACTATATCTTCTGAGCTAGATTAGTTTGAAAGTAACACTATATTAATGGAAAGCGCAAGCTGCAAAATTATAGATTTGGACTTTTAAAAACAGTTTGCTAAAAATATAACGTTTTATTAAAATTAATCCATCTGTATTAATCCTAATGTCACCCTTCTCTGCTGAATAAGTCTGCGTCATGCCGTGCTGGTTTGCCGATGATTTTACATCTTCAACATTTTTCTTGCGAAGTGACACATAATTCTTCATCGAAACCTAGTTACACTTGTTTTTATAATATCAAAAATATTTACGATAACCTAGAGGCATCAATATATTGTTTTGGGAGATTTGTTTTCTTAAACCACCGATCGATACACTTAATATAACTTGGAAGCAATATCATGTACAAGTTCATTCGAATATTTCGCGTGATTTTGTTATCTTTTTGTATTATTTTTTCTCAAGCTTACCCTGGGCTTAATAAAATATCGGCGGCGCCTCCTGATAAACTTGGCTCTGTTCAGCTTGATCTTAACTCGACATGCAGTGGCGCAAAATGGCGGTGACGCCAGGCTTAAGTAGTTAAGGCTGAAATAGTTAATTTAAAAAAAATAAAGGTGGCGCCACCATTTTTCGGAAGTTGACCAAACTAGTAATAGTCAATATTAAGGGCAATCCATACATTAATTATCAAGATACAGGAAGTTTTGTATCAAATTTTAATTATTCTCGGGGGTACCTACAAGCATCATAGCTCGCAGGATATAGGTCCCAGTGACCTAATTTCAGGCTTCCAATGGCTGGATGTTAACTGGGGAGTTTATTGGGTCAGCGGTTACGATTTTTTCCTTGCTAACAGAAGGACAGGCGGGCGACGGACAAAGCGCCAGTCCAATACCTAAGGTGAGTTTGAGTTGACTTTCAGTCAGCTAGGCTAAAAACCTGAATTAACAAATCATAAAATGAGATAAAAACGTATGTAAAACAAATGTATAACAACCAAACAGTGAGATGACAAGAAAACATGAAATGCATCCGATTAGTTTTGTTACCTCCCTCTTCTGTTCTGTCGCTAGTCCATACATCCCCATTTGTACGGATACATGTCTGCGGCAGTCTACCTTATAAGTAGGCAGCTAAAGTGACCCCGCCTACTGGACATTGTTTAAAGCATTACTGGCTTTCCAGCCACGATTTAGGTTCTTTGCATTGAGCTGTTTAGCAGCAGGGCTGACCCCAGCCCCGTGGGACCACCTTGGGGGTCAACTTATGGCCGTGCCAGTTATCTCTAGTGGTTAACCCCTTTCAAACAGCAGTCATGCTACCTGTCTCAGTACGTACATTTTTAACTCCATTCTTAATTTAATCAGAAATAATGCAGTTTGAAGGTTAGAGTATAAATTATATTTCAATTAAACAGTCTTGTTTTTTAGAGAACCTGTGGGCTTATGCGATGGTGCGGCGTCGTGTGTCGTGCGTCGTGCGTCGTGCGCCGTCTGTACGTTAACCATAGCTATCTAAAAAACGGCAGAAGCTAGCATCACCAAATTTTTTTGCAAATAATCAGTCATCTAAAAATCTGTCGGATTTTGTTTAGTTTTTCTAACTGCATTTTCTTAGATTTTATAGGGAAAAAAGCTGAAAAAAGCTTTAAAAATCTTCTTCTCCGAAACTGTCCAGCCAAATTGTCCAGTATTTCACAGAAATGATCCCTGGAACAATCTTTCTCAAATTTATTCGAATGGTTCCAGTTCGGAGATTTTTGGCCGAGTTACACGAGGTTTAACTTAGTCATCCGTTTAAAAGAGCACACTAAAATTAAAATCTCAGAAACGGCTAGAGCTATAATCACCAAATTTTATACCAATGTTTGTCACATATGTCATATCTGAAATTGAGGTATTGGTGGCGCCACCTACACTGATGTGTTTTTTTACAAGCGAAAATGTAATTTTAACCTCTTCTAGCTTATACACTGATTTATGATGAAACTGTTAAGCTGATTGGTTTAAACTTTACAAGAATTATTCTATGGCAGGGTTATGCCAGTTTTATAAGAATAGATTGGGTAAATACAGCTTTAAAAAGCATTGTAGCCAGTTGAAAAAGGCTTCCTGTGTTTGAAAACAGATTTGACAACATGCTGAGTTTCAGCAGCCAAGTCTAGAGGTCACTCAGTACAAACAGGTGGGGTCCAGACATCACCATGACAACTGACCTGGCTCTGGCGGGTGTCTAGAAAATGTGACGACTAGACGTCTAGACACAGCGTCTAGACGTCTAGACACAATGTTTAGATGCAGAATTCCCAGATTATTGGAACTATATCTTTCAACTGTTTGAAAAAACTTGGTTTGCATTTTAAGCGAATCGGGTTTATCATCAGGTCACATGTGAACTGCTGCGCCCTCATTTTTTGTTGACCTCTGATCTTTCCTCGCTGCCCAGCGTCCATTTGTATGTCTCTTTCCACACATAAACCGACATATCTCGGGAACCGTTTGACCGATCAGGCTAAAAATTTTGCACAAATGTAGCCCTTTAATAGCTTTATAAAATACACTAAAATGGTGGCGCCACCTGCAACCATTTTTGCACAGCGTCCATCTGTTCATCTGCCTTGGGATAAAATCACTCGTATCTCAGCAGTGGTTTGACTTATCCACCTGAAATTTTGCAGGTTTATACATCCCGGACAGCTTTCTCGATTTTATGACAGGTGGCACCACCTACATTCACGTTTACTCTGCAGACATCCAAGCTCATATCTCGGGAACCGTTTGACCGACCGATGGGCTAAAATTTTGCATGTGTATAGATCTCACATAGCTCTTCATCATAGGCAAAACTGGTGGCGCCACCTGCAACCACTTATGCACTGTGTCCATCTGTTCATCTGCCTTGGGATAAAATCACTCGTATCTCAGCAGTGGTTTGACTTATCCACCTGAAAATTTGCAGGTTTATACATCCTGGACAGCTTTCTCGATTTTATGACAGGTGGCGCCACCTACATTAACTTACTCTGCAGACATCCAAGCTCATATCTCGGGAACCGTTTGACCGATTGGGCCAAAATTTTGCTTGTGTATAGATCTCACATAGCTCTTCATCATAGGCTAAACTGGTTGCGCCACCTGCAACCACTTATGCACAGCGTCCATCTGTTCATCTGCCTTGGGATAAAATCACTCATATCTCAGCAGTGGTTTGACTTATCCACCTGACATTTTGAAGGTTTATACATCCTGGACAATTTTCTCGATTTTATGACAGGTGGCACCACCTACATTTACGTTTACGCTTCAGACATCCATGCTAATATGCAACACACCTCACTCTATTCCCCTTGCAACTTAATCCATGCCTCACTTCACCCGTCCCACTCTGATTTCTGCGGATACACATAGTCGCTTGTCGACTACCCATATTCTAGTTTTAAAATGTCCTAGTCTGAAACTTGCAGGTCTGAAACGTCCATTTTGCTGAAGCATAATGACTAAGGTAGATATGCAGGACTTAAGAGGATCAATATTAAATTTTTAAAATAAACCTCCATTCATACTTCCAAACTTTGCACAGGTTCGCATTAGGCCTGTAGGCCTTGTTTTTCTTTATATTGTGCAAGTACACACCGTCAAGTCCCAGTTTCCTCCAGGATTACAAAGCAAACTACATTCATATGACTGAAAATATGCAAACGACAGGAAACAATCACAATTTGTAAATTTTTACCCTCGGACACAATGTGGCGCTACATACAGACTTCGGCCTTTTCATACAGAAAGACATGCAAGTGGTCTTTGCGGTTGAATCTATGTACCGATTATATCCCTCCTTCATTGAACATGAGTCTTGTGGAATCTTAAAAATCAAATGTGTCTATTGTTTCGGATGTGTGTCTGGATTTTCATGTGTGTGAGCAAATAATTTTCACTGCATTTAACTTTACCAAGACTATTTTATTAGTATATTTAAAGAGACAGGGGTGACATACTTCATATATTCGCATGAAGGAACCGACAATTTTAACATTTATTCAAATATAGACAAACCCCGACATTTTATGAATTCACCTGTCAAAAATGCGAATAAACTTGTTTCGACATCAGGCAGTGTTCATTGGCATATTCAGTGGGATATCAATTGCAAACCCATCGGACATTAAGGAACATGTTTAAACATTCCAAGAAGCCTTCTTGTGTTTTGTAAACGTATTACACTTAATATCAGAAATAAGTTTATACAAAAAATGTAAAGGGATAGTGATGTAAAATGACGAAAGCGTTTCTGTTTCTAAATGGACACTGGCCCCTAAATATTCCAACAGAAAAATCAAATCTGAAAAAAAAACAACTGAAATTTCAGTACATTTGTGAAGCCTGCGGAACTCATTTCTTCGAATGTGAAACTTTTTATATAGTGATGAAATACTTAAACTCAGATTATACGAGGGGTCCCATCATCCAGCCATATATTTATAACTGGTAACAAAGTCCTGAAAGTTACCCCAAAATCCATAGGCAAATATAGACCCTATAATTGCATATTAAAAAAAGATAAAGAAGTTAACGGGTATCAAATTGACCTTTGTCACTGCATGCAGGTGTCTTCTGAACCAAACTAACAATTTTGACAAGTGTAAGTTTCCCTGTCACAGCTGGGCCTTGATCGCCAAACTGTTCATTTCATGCAGGTAAACCTTTCGAGGTCAAAGATTGTTGATTTCAGTTGTTTATTTCAGTTACGTACTTTCTGAAAGCTCCGCACTTGACCTCGACATATCTACCGTGTTCCCTTCATGCCTGTAAATATATTCCGAGAGCAAACGACACATAGAGAGTCTCTCTGCAGAATAGAAATTAAGATAATTTCATTGCGGAACCATGTCAGTTTTATCAGAGTATTTGTGCAAATCATCTTGAAGTGTGAGAACATTCAACACTTTTTATGTATAAAGTAAGTGCCTGTAGGCGAAAATTTGCCAATTAAGACATGAACTAGAAATTTGCTCTCTGATGAATGCAAGCCTCCGCCATTCACTTATTCGGCCCATATTTCAAAGTTTACTTGAGCATAAATGAATGCACATTTGTGAATATTCCTTGGTGTTTCTGAATCCGGATAATTTACCGGATCCAAGCCAAAATCTAAACGGTCTTCCATTTGCCCATAACCGAAATGGCCTGAAAATTACATGAGATTGCGTTCGTGGTTGCGTGAGTTATATAACGTCCCTCATAATCTAGTAATCCGGCTAGGCGTTGTGAGACGTTTAGTTGTCTACTGACCTTTGCACATATCTCTTTGACGGGGGAGCTGAAGCTAAAATTATTGTCATATATGAAACCAAGACGTTCAACTGATTGTTCACATTTAATGTCAACTGCTTTGTTTTCAGCTGATATAATAGTGAAGCTCCAATGTTACATTTACCTGTCATAAATGCTGGAAATGTTTCAGGGTTTGCTTTCTTATATGATTAAATCCTAACCATTTTATTGCTATGTACATTTGACTCATCCTCGAGAACCTTTATGAGTTTTTCTTGTGATTTTTTTAATAACACGAAGTGTTATCATCTGCATGTAATATTGTATATGACGGCTCTTTTGATGACATAAAATAATCATTTTTGACCTTCTGTTTCCTTTTAAAAAGATAACTACATGTACTTAGCATTAAGCTGCGTGTCCACTTATGCGGTACGGATACGGATACGGATGCGGACGCGTTTTAAATCGCGCATATGGAATAAAGAAGGATTGTGTCCACTTATGCGGTGCGATGTGCGTGCGGAAACGGATACTTTTTTTTTGAAAACCGGACCATGTAGCCGCGGGTACGGAAACGAATGCGGAAACGCATGCGGAAAGTACCATTTTGTAGAGGTAAAAGAGAGTGAAAGACCTAAAAACGCACTGAAAAGCGTATCTAATGGACACACACGCACAAAATATCCGCATACGTATCCGCACCGCACACGCACCGCATCCGTACAAGTGGACACGCGGCTTTACAGCTTTGTCTGACCATCCATTAGCCTTAAGTTTAGCCATATAAGAATATCCTTTACATTGTATCAAAAGCTTTGGATAATTAAGCCGCCTGTGTACTTGTACGGATGCGGTGTGTGTGCGGTGCGGATACGTATTCGAATATTTTGTGTGTGTCAATTAGACACGTTTGTTAGTGCTCTTTAGGTCTTTCACTCTCTTTCACTTCTACAAAATAACATGTTTCCGCATGCTTTTCCGTACCGCGGCTACATGGTCCAGTTGGCAAAAACGTATCCGCACCGCACTCTGCACCGCATAAATGGACACAAGTCCATCGGGATGAATCCTACCAGATGGGCCTTATCCAAAGCTGAGCGCCAGTCCTTGACCATTTCATCAGGGTACGCACACAGGAAAACTCGTAACGACAATCTGCAAGGCTATCAAGAAACTGTTATCAAAATAGCATGATGTTTGTCCGGCCCAGACCATTATCAAATAATTTAGACACTTATAACCAATAGTAAGTCTATTCTCCATAATGAAGTTACTTGGAAGTATACATATATAATATGCACTGACTGATAATATTGATATTACTTATCGTGACTGATAATACAGATGCACCAAGCTTCAGGAGTTTAGGTGGAAAAGTGTCATAACCTGTTGCTTTGTTGCTCTTAGCCGTGATAAGAACAGTTCTACAGTTCCTTGGGTAAAAGCTAGATGGCATTTCCAGAGGAATTTGTTGTTGTCATATGTTGGTGTATATGTATGAAAGCCAAAATGTATAGCAATGTTGACATAATAGCCGTTAAATAGCTGAGCTACTTCTGACATGTCACTAATAATCTTACATTCATAACATAGAGTAATATCGGGTTGTTATATGCATTCCTCTATCAAAAAGAAAGATTTTATTGTAGTAATATACCTGGATCGCAAGTCGAATAATGATGCTGTATAATCTTTATTCCAATCTGAAGTCAAATGTGAAAACAATAAAAAAGTTTCCCACATCAGGTAGTTCATATCAGGATTTTTTTGTACTCAGTAACAAGTGTACCCCGGAAATGGGGAAAGTGAATATGCGTGTGTGTGTTTGTTCACAAAATAACTCAACGGAACTTCATGTAATTTTCAGGGCATTTCGGGAATTGGCCTAGGAAGAATTGGTGTGCATTCAGCAACCTCTCTGGATTCTGGAGCGTCATTAATGTATATTCAAAAATGTACGGTCATTTATGCACGAATGAACCTGGAAATATGGGGGAAAAGTGTATAAAACAAGGTCTGGCCTCCTGCGCCGCGCAGTGTCACCTGTTCAAGTCACGGTCGAGCGCCTCAGAGTTAGGGTGTCCAATGTGTTCGCAGGGCGTTTTTGAAACGTGTGCTCCTGGGTTTGAGGTGAGTGGGTGCCCACACCGGTCCGGGGAGCATCCTACAATAGGACCCCCATCCCCCTCAGGATGCAAATTTCTAGTCTATAAATGTAGACATCATCAAAACACTTTTCCACTTTTTTTGCAGGTTCATAAAGATTAAATGTTTTACACAAGAATGCACCATGTCCCTGAGCAAATAAATGTATACAAAACGGGTAGAGCTCCAAAAAACCTGTTCCCATCCTCATCAACTCATGCAATTTATAATATGACTGGAAATTTCAGGCACTTACAAACTGACTGAAAAAAAAATTGACAGTTTATTTGACAGATTGAAGGAATCTATATAAAATAGTCATGTTTTTTGTATATCTTATTATTATGAAATAGGCATTTGCACACAGTTTAACTTGCTACCTTTGAGTAAACTTTATGCCTGTTTCTTCTTTCTAAAGTCATTTATAAAGGATACTAATTACGTTGTAAGACTTGTTTATATTTCACATGATTACATGTTTGCTTATTTAAAAAACGAGAACGAAGTCAAATGGACGATTTGATTATATGAAAAATTAAACTCTGTAATATATACCATGTGAAATATTTGATAAAGAATGCTGAATGATAACCACAGTTACATAGTTACATAGTTGTTAATATCAAAATATGATTAAAATATTCTTGGGTAACTTACAAAGGACAGTCTTTGATCACAATTCCCGACTATATTTTTTATAAATTAATTAGTTTGCCTTCTATATTCTTCGAGTAGAGGCAAACTGTGATCGCTGGCAGAGTTGAGTAGTCAACTTATAAAGAAACGTACAAGGGCACAGTTGGGTTTGGGACAGGGGGTGTGGGGTGCAAGTGGGGTCGGTTGGGGGGGGGGGGAGGGTGATATCAGTTTGCCATTAAAATCAGGCTCTATTATTATAATTATTTACAAACATGTGTCACAGTATACTCTCAAATATTAACGAATTTAAATCTTTCAGAAAATGACTAAAATATAAAAATGACTGATACTATGGCATGATTCACCCGTGTGAATTCGGCAATAAATTGCACAAATTGAAAAATTCAATTGGGATAAGAGAATTTAAACTTATAAAAGGAATGTAAAAGGAATGAAACACTCTTGTATTACAAAGATTAAAATTACATTTCATTCACTGTACTAGCTGTTACGGTATTATGACACCCTGCCCC
The DNA here is from genome assembly GCA_026874595.1 of Sipunculus nudus. Taxonomy (NCBI): domain Eukaryota; kingdom Metazoa; phylum Annelida; class Sipuncula; order Golfingiida; family Sipunculidae; genus Sipunculus; species Sipunculus nudus. The sequence continues at coordinate 63,333,606 of CM049307.1, forward strand.
CATAAATATATATAAAGCAGCGGTACTTCATGTTGGCTGTTCTTCCGTGGCAGTTAAGAATGACTACATATATTCAAGATCATCAACATTCACTCAGAACATGTTTTATACTTGTAATTAGTTATTATTGGCTGCGCTTACTTCTATGATGTTTAAAATACACCGCTGGTTTCTCTATTGTTTCTTGTATTTTCCCTGTTGAATGTATTAAGTAAGCCATGGGTCCTTTACTGACTCTCTCTTTGCCCATCTGCCCGTAAATTTTAACACTGAATGTTGGGTCCATTATTTGAATAAAATATGATTTGTTATATTCAAATGAAAATAAAACGGTCATGATATGTTTACGGTGAGTCAACTGTCGGAACTTCCCCCTTTTATTACATTTTTTATTTGACAAATCAAGGCAGTAGATGTCAATTCCTCTGTTTTTCAGTATCAAACTGAAACGCTTGAATGGTGACAGCATTTTGGCCTAATTCAAGAAAACGGTTACCAAAATATTAAAAAAATTATTGAGATAAAGGTGTGCAGATTAACCAATCGATTGTGGGGTCTGTTAAATATATCATCAAACCAAAGTTGTTTCAATTCCGATAGTCAGTGATACCAATGCATTATCTCGTAAAATTATAGTATATAATTATATAAATTTTATATTTAATCATTACAAGCAATTTCTTTTTAATGACAAATATGATATTCTAAGCAAATACTTTGGTTAAGATGCCCATTTTTATGCCCCCGCCACAAAGTGGCCGGGGCGTATAGTTTTACCCATGTCCGCCCTTCCGTCATTCCGAAATCAAACAGTTGTACGGACTTTTTTTCGCAATGCCTGCAGATATTGGCCTGATTTTTGGTGTGTGGACAGATAATGACCAGTTACAGATCGAGTTCGCGTTTCGTCCCGGTTTACCTACTTTTGACCGTTTTACGGCTCCTGAATTTTGAAAATTTCATGAAAAATAGAAATTTTCATGACAAATACACATGTACGGACTTTTTTTCGCAGTGCCTGCAGATATTGGCCTGATTTTTTGTTTGTAGGTAGATAATAGCCAGTTACAGATCGAGTTTGCGTTTCATCACGGATGACTTACTTTTGATTGTTTTATGGCTCCTAAACAAAAAAAATTGCATGAAAAATATAAATTTTCATGACAAATGTACATGTACAGCCGTTTTTAGCCCTCAGCTCATAGGCTGATGGGCCATTGTCGTCACCCAAGCTGTCCGTCTGTCCGTCGGTCTTGCCGTCCGTCCGTCTGTCCGTCCGTCTGTCTGTCCGTCTGACGTCCGTCCGTCCGCGTCTGTTAACTTTTACCTTGTGAGCAGGATTTCTCTAAAAGGATTCACGGTTGGAATTTTATTTCATCAGTGAAGATGTATATCGATAAAATCTCAGTCAAGTGTAAAGATGGGTGACCTTGACCTATTTTTCTTTGTTTTAGAGCTGATTATACAAAAACACTCAGAAGCTTATATCTCAGGAACAATTGTGTGGATTTTCACAAAACTTACTATGATCATTTGGATTGATGGTCTGTGCGTGCTGCACAATTTTGGTGGCACCACCTACAATTTCTGATTTTTTAAATGAATTTTTAATCAGATTTTTTAATTTTGGCCTTTTGTGCAGGATATCTCCAAAGGTATTCAACACAGGAACTTAATTTCTTCAGTGCTAATGCATGATATTTACAAAATTTTGGTCAAGTTCAAAGATGGGTGATCTTGACCTACTTTTCAAGGTCACAGAGCTTAGTATAGAAAAACTTAGGAGCTTATTTCTCAGGAAGCATTTGGTGGATTGTCATGAAACATGGTACATACCTCTCCAATTTAAATTTATAACTGATTATCAGCTTTTGCTAATATTCTAGTTTTGCAATGCAATGCTTACAGATACTAGCCTAATGTTTGTTCTGTTGGCGCATAATGACCACTTACAGATCAAGTTCGCGTTTCGTCCCAGTTGACTTATTCTTGACCATATGACAGATCCTGAACATAGAAAATTTCATGCAAGACAGAAATTTTTATGAAAATGCACGTATGGACTTTTTTTCACAATGCCTGCAGATACTGACCTGATTTTAGGTGTGTTGCTTGATAATGACCCGTTACAGATCGAGTTTGCATATTGCCCTTGTTGACCTACTTTTGACCATATGACACCTCCTGAACTTAAAAATTTTTTTACAAAATTTAACAAATGTTTCTAAATTGCCCCAGGCGGGGGCATTCGTGTCGTTCCGACACATCTAGTTTTATAGAATAAAGTTGTGGTTGAGAGACGTGGGGGGGGGGGGGGGGCAGAGATACTTGAGTCAGGAACCCTCGATATACCCCACCCCCCTGGCCTACTATATCGCTAGATTATATCAGATACTTTAATTTACACTTGCTGAATCTAACATTCTGATCAGGTAACTAGGCAACAACACTATCATGCAGCGCCCAGTAGACCGACCGTAAAACAATGGCGGCCCGGTAACGTTACTTCTCGCCGCAATCATCTTTATCTTATAAAACTATTGATTTCCGGAGCGCTTCCCGGGAAACTTGCCCCGCTGCCAATACATCTATTATTTACGAAGTCACGCACGAACACCAAATACCTGGGAAATATGGGCCGAGCACAAATCATGGGTCTTAGGAAGATTTAAACGGTTAAACAGGTGACCATTAGGACCGTATTTGTATTTGGGACCATATATGTGCCAACGGTATTTCCACTACCCACTGGTAAGTAAAACTCAGAAGTTTCCATTAAATAAGAATGTCTCTATTTGTTTATATCCGGCTACGGTGGTAACAGTTTTCGACCTGCATTGGTTAATGCTATGGTTATCGACAAGTACAGTGTGCCACGTTGCAGATACTTCTCAAAATATTCCTGATTTAGTTATTCTCTGAACCATGACGTTATAAAGCTGTTATATATAATACAGGAGAGAACTGATCAGTGTACCACGAGCTGTTTAGCGGAAAGCTGTGTGAGATGATCAATTGAACTTTATATATTTTATCCATTTACCAGAGCAAATGCTTCAATGAATACTGGATCACTTCGCAAATATTTATGTATAGGCAATTTCGTGTCAGCACAAAATCTGTTTGAATCTGCATGTGTTTATATATATAGTATGTCTTGATACGCAAAGGAAAGACCTGGTCTTAGATGATCATAGTTACATGTACATTATATAATTTCCATGTATACAATATACAGTAACATAAATATAATTTTGAACAAGCCTTACGGATATCTAAATTCAAATACTATATATATGTATATTCATGTATTTAGGTGCCTTTGGTATTTGAATAAAGATCTGGGTTTTGTCATATAACAGGGGTAATATTATTATAACTACTACTATTACTTCTCAAGCCATATATTACTATTACTCTTACTACCACAACTTATTTTTCATCCGTTTCCAATTACCATTACTATTACTTGTCTTCTGTTAACAATTACTCTTATTAACTATCAAATAGTGGGATAAGCATACCCTCACCTGACCATATTCCTTACCCCATTCCCATCCCATGATGGTGAAACTTGTTCCTGTATAAGCTTTGTAACATAAATTTTGTTCATAATTAAAAACTAAATAAACTGAAATATAATAAAATAATATAAACATAATTTTATTTTATTTCAATTAATTTAATTTTGTTCTAAATTAAAAGTTAAACTGAATAAAATGAAATATTATGATAAATATGTAAATTTTATGGTTTATTTCACGGTATATTACACAGTTGTTTGAATTTCAGATTTTTATCTATATCCAATGATAAAATTTATAACAAAAAGACTTTATTTTATATATTTTCAATAAAACACCAAGCTTTAATAATTAAGTCAAAAATATAACCTCTAATGTGCTTGTAAACTTTTAAGATACATGTTATATAACCATATATGCATAAGTTATTAACATAAAAATACTGCCTGAAAAAAAACTTAGGAATTCAAACAGTACAATATATTACCATTTGTAATATATAATATACTGTTATTTTTGTAATAAATAATAATATGTTCAATAATATATGCAAATATATCTGATTATTTTATATTGATCTTGACCGATTCCTGAAGATGTATTTTTTCACGTAGTATTCAAATAAGGGATGTGCCTTTGCATTTTGCATATTTAATCAGATAATTCGCATTTAATATTAAAAGTTACTTTTTTAAGTCATGATGCAAAAGATAATCGCATTTATTTACAGATACAGAAATGCAGAACCACATTGTGAAGGATGCAGAGAAGAGCAGGTCACATAACAAAAGGAATGGACTAGTCCGTGAAAGGTCCTACAGGGAGCAGCACCTGGCGGACCAGTGCGATTTCCGTTCGACCGTTGCACAAGAACTGCTCAGCAAAGTATTTAAATTATATTTATATGCAGGATTATAGAGAGACAGGATTTAAATTATTTGATTTTAAAAATTGTAATACTTTAATTTTTCACAACTGTAAATAGTGAATATTGCTATGTTATGTTTAACGTAAAATATATTTTAAAAACTATTTTATAGACGATATAGGTGATAAGTTAATCTTATATAGGGTTTCCAATATTATGAATAAGATTTCAGTATAATTGTTTGTAAAAATTAGATTGGCTTTACATAACACATTTTTAATACACTGGCCTTTACCGTATATGCACATTCGCAGACAATCAATCTAATCTTCATGTTCAGTTTATACAACACAACAAAACAGCTAGCTCATTTAGGATAATTTTTACTAAAATGGCGGTAAACCGATCCCAGTATTTGGCTTAGTAAACAAGATTTATAATAACATAATTCAGGCAAATGTCCGGAGTAAATTTAAATAAATAAATAAAAATGCTGGTAATTAATGGTCCGGTCATGTCTGCATAATTTTAAACCGCCTGCCGTGAAATTAACAAGTGTTTGCATTCACGTATTCGGTCCATATCTCCATGTTCAATTAGGCATACGTGACTGCATTTTTGTGAATATTCCTGGAAGTCCTTTCTGGATCCGGATCATGAGCCGAACCACACCAAAATCTAATCGATTCTTCATTGGCCCATTCCTGAGGTGCCCTGAAATTCATTGGATTCCGTTCATTACTACGCGAGTTAAGTTTGTGAATACACACACACACACACACACACACACACACACACACACACACACACACACACACACACACCATACCCTCCTGGCGGAGCCCATTAAAGAAATATGTATTGAGCAAAAACATTTTAGGGCTTTGCCTAAAAAGTGTTTTTAGCGATTTTTTATGTTTCAAGCTTCAGTCTGTGCTGGGAAAGGACGTTGGTCGTCAACTTCTGGTGTTACGTATCATCAAGGCTTACGCCGAGGACCGGGAGGTAGAGCAACTAGTACGACATCTATCGGACATCCTCAACACAGAAGAAAGATTTCACCTGATCCCTGACATAAGGTACATTAACAATTTTATGTACATACACTGAGAGCCACACAGTTTACTCGAATTTGTTTTGGGTAAAAAAATTATTATTTTTTTTTAAATTTTAGTGCTTTCAAATAACAAAGCAAAGTGAATAGCTGAAGGTTCCAGGAATTCACTTTTAGCAGGGGTAGAAAATACGTAGTATTTATTTTTAATTTTCAATTTTAACACAGTTTAATTAGTACTTTATAATGTAGTTTAAAACACGTGACTCAGGTGGCACGAATTATCAAGGTGTATGCGGTCAGTATCTGATCCGTTAGGTAATTACCAACTGTGTTCTAATTGACTTGATCTGGTGCTGTCAAATTATCTTGGGTGAATTTTAGCTGATCGGTCAGGTAGGGTCTACGGTATCAGTTAAATTAAGGAATAAATAGTCTCGTGGCCTGGACCCGATAACCAGATCCGTTAAGTCACGCATTAATTAGGATCAACAGAGCTACAGCAAGGTTGACCTGTGTATATAGTGAGTCATATTTGACAGTAAGGGATCGATTTTATTGAACATCAAACACAGGCTGGTAGAAAATTGCAATAGAATGTTAAGTTCCTGGCTTCTGTGTGTATTGACTGGCCTGAATAGAGTCTGACATGTGTTCAGCGCGTGGGTTCAGCTGTTCGCCTAATAGCCTGCCCTGTGAGAGAACAGAAAGCCGTGAATATATGTTAAAAGTCAGCGAAATCATAGCACTAAACATAAACCGCACGTGATATGATTTTGCACCAGGGGGAAAATTACAGTATCTGTACAGTTGGAGATTTGTGTTATGGATAAGGGTGATTATCCTAAATATACCTTCAAAATGAAGAAGATATACTTCGCGATGATTCTGTACCATATACGCGGATTTCTGAAGTATGGAGTTTTAAGAATCTCAAACGACAGCTTTCTTTGTGTTTAGCCATACATGAAGAGACTGAAAATACGGATTTAACTCAGATATTGCCGAAAAATGCCGCCGTAAACGTTAAGTGGTATTCCAGGTCAGTGGTTTATCAACTATGGAGATCAAGTTCGATCAACTCGTAAGTCATGCAGATTACAGCCCCTCACAGAAATGACGTCACAGTCACGTGATCAGCATGGCGCAATCATCATCCCCAGCACGTTCAAGATAATTAAGCAGTTTCACTGACGTTATTTTACACAAACGAATATTTAATGATCACGGGCAGAAAACACATTCATATATTCGACCTATGGAGAATCGCTAAAAGTCATCACTTTCTGGACCAACATAAACGTTAATATATGACTGGAACTAGAAATCTGCATTCTAAGGAATCCAAGTCTCTAAAATGTGTTTGTAATCACTTATTTGGTACATATTCGCAGGTTCATTCGCAAATAAGTGACTGTACATTTGTGAATAATCCTTGATGGCGATCCTGAATCCACTTCATGAGCCGCATCCACACCAAAATTTTATTGCCCACTCCCGAAATGCTCTGAAAATGTCATGAGATTCCGTTATTATTTGCGTGAATAATGTGAACAAACAGACACACGGACGGGGATGAACGCATACCCTTCTGGCCGAGGCATCAAGTTTTACGTGAGCTATAATTATGCATGGCTATAGTGGTATACACAATACATGGTCAGCGGGACAGTTCGCTGATCAACAAACATATTGTCATGGTTGAAATTGACCACGTGCCGCAGCTTGCGTGCAGGTGTCGTTGCTTATTATACTAAAAAAGCGGACCATCCGTGGGGATTTATCTAATATAAACATACCCACATAATTCATATCCAAGGGGAACACATATGGATTGCTTTAAGAAAGGATGTCTTTCACGATTTTTCATATATTAACACAATGTTGGTTTAATGCATGGGATATTTAAAACTTAAACAGAGCCCACAGAAAAGTATGTATTCGAAATAACTGTACAGTCAAAATTGTCAGCCTTTCATTGAAAAACAAAATCTTTTTATTGACTGCATTAAAATACGGTACACTGAACAGACCAAACACAAATGGGAACTAATATACAAAAGCCCCAAGGGATACCAGCAGGGAAGCCTAAATATACATTTTGAATAATCAGCAGCTGGTCTATATTATTTACTGCACTGAAAACGTTCAAGTCTTGCCTAGAAGAAAAAAAATATTTTACACTCTGAGATTTAAGTGCATTTTCATTGAGAATTGCACCTTTCCTATGTGTTTCTTATGTACAAAGTTAACATGAGGAAATATACATCTATTGATTTCGTGAAAGTCAGACATGCTTAAGTTCAAAAGGGTCGCCGTGAAGCCAAGTTTACAAGACCCGGTTTCCCTTCTTGACTCCCGTTTCTGTGTATGTGACGTTTATTACAGGCCATATTTACCTGAACATCATCAGACAAGGTTTGACAAAGCAGTACGCACGGTGGAGACACGAAAGGGAATTCGAAAAACGAATAACAGCAAGCCCCACGAGAAAGCGGTCAAAGCAAATAAAAATAAGCGACAGAAAAGGTATGATTATATTATCTGTTTCATTTTAATATGTTATTACACTGATTTAAGGATGCACTGTTAAGTTGATATATAATTATGTCTCATGCATTAACATATATTAAGTTAAAATTTAGAAAGAAAAAAATAAAATTTTAATTAACTGGATATTTAAATAAAACCTGGGAATACAGTATTAAGTTTAAGCTAATAAGATATCTTAGTATATAAAATAAGAAATTAAGAAATCTAAATACAAAATACAATTAAATATGAAAGATCAAACCAATTCTTATTATAAAATTTTAAAAAAATTAAAAAATATAAAATTCGTATAATAATTGAAATATCTACTGCTGTGATATGTATATATATATATATATATATATATATATATATATATATATATATATATATATATATATAAAACTTAGTTATATGTACGTGTCATGACAAAACAGTTTTCATAAGAAATGGTCCCCAGCTGACCAAGACCTTCCTGAAGAGGGTACGTGCCGTAAATTCTAGGCAACGGTTAAGCCGTACATATTTAGATATAAACTGCACAGCCCATCAATAACTATATTGATTTTAAGCCCAAGAGCTTACAGCTGAATTTCTATTTACCGACTGACCATCGCTCCTAATACTCCAGGGGTATCATACCAAACATTCGATCGAACCAAGGACTTCCTAAAAAAGTGCAAATCAGTATTAACTATGATACGATAGATATGACAGTTTATATATTCATATATACAGAGAAAGAGAGAGATGTAGTATATGTATTCTTTGAAAATAGAACTGTTTTGTGTCTTGCTAGGCAATAGTTAAAGAAGGTCACATCTGGAATACAATAAGTTATACATGTTAAAAAATAAAATTTGTTAAAAAGTTCCCTACTATTATATATATATATATTGTTACAATAATGTAAACTTATGCCATTACGCAGGCAAAGTGCAGAATGATCAAGATGTTACGGGTTCCACAGAGTTGCCATTGAATTTCTAGTAAATGTGTTTTATCATTCGATGGTACAGGAATAAAACACAGCCCATTATCTGAACAAAGGGCTTTCAGGCAATATTACTGAAGGTGTAAAGCCCGTCCCATATTTGGCAGTGCGTATATATATGCGTATGTACGTATATATATGTGTTAACACTACTTCAAAACCAATTTGTATACGCGTATGCGTAAACATGTGTGTAACCATAATTATAGTTTCTTATCGTGCTTAGACGCTAGGTTTGAACGACTCCCGATTAAATAAAAGCTTTGGTTGATAATGCACACTTGAAGAAATAAAAGGGGTATATTTATGATGCCTATTTTTATCGGCAACTTTTTACTACCAGCTGACAGTTCATTTAATATGCAGGATAATATATTAATGATTTTTCTCGGGAGGAAATTTTTCCGCTTTGCTAGACTAATTTGGAGTAGTCGATCTTCAACTGCAGATTTAATTTATGCAAAATGCCCCAAGATGCCTGATAGAGGGAATCCTTTAAACATGGCACCCTCGCCGTGAAAATACCTTTGACGGCTCCGTTTAAATAATGCTAACAAGTTTCTATCAGCACTGGGGTCACATAAACCACGCTTTATTGAATAATAACATCTGTTGTGGGTCGGTGCAGGATCTATATATAGTTATTATGGATGTGGCCTGGTTATATGTGGTTTCAGACACTGTCTGGAGATTAAATAATTGAATTCATAAATTTCTTGTTATTTTCTATTAAAATGTGCTCTTTCTTGAAATGCAGCATTGTTCACATTTATATATCTAATTTTTTTTAGTCACGTACATTTCGGAATGAAGACTTTATAGAGAAATGTACTTACGCCCCTCTGACATAAGAGGGTCTATTGAGATGTCCTAGTGGAATCACATGCCATGTCAAAAACTGCCAGATAATTGGAGCTAATTTCTAAGTCATATATAGCCTAATGTTAGGATGACTGGCTGTGTACAACGTTATCGTTGTGATGATATGGACGGCCATTTCAGTACATGTTTAGGTGTACGTGACTGGTGTCACGTTTCAAGTAGGCCTTATTGGGCCTATCAGAATTATTTATGAAAAAAAACTATATCACCACATTGTATCACTGAGTGAACTCAAGACTGTTTGTCTTTCAGTGTAAATATGGCAAACTTGACACTTCTGTACATCAGTGAAGTGTAAACAATAATCTGAATACGGCAGATTTTTTAAGCATCATTTTAATACGGTATTTTCTTTACTTTAATGCATTCATTCATTATCCATGAAGATCAATTTTAAGTGGTCAGTCAGAAGAGCTTTTCCGCAGCTTACCTGAAGATATGTGTATTTTTATCTTGTTCCCTTTATGTGTCTGCCACAAAGAAAGAATGCTACTGACATCTAGTGAAAGCCTTTCCTATTCCCTTTTGGGAATGTAATAAAATAGATACCATCAATGTCACATGTCATCTATTGTAAACCATATACTTTTGATGTTGTTTAGTTAATATTGTATCATTATTGAATTTTTTAGTGCTTCTCTTCAACAGCTTCTTTTCCTGTTTCCTCATCTTTTCTTCTTATTATTCTTTGTAAATTTTCTTTTGCATTTCTGTTTTTTTAAATATAATTAATAAAGCTGTTCGTATTCTTTCCTCTCTTCCTCAGTCTCTTGTTTTCACCTTTTTTATCATTATTATTGACCCAATTCTCATACGTAATTTTTGTTTCTTCATGTTACGGTTCTTAATTATTATGGCCATCCCTTTAGTTCTCGACTTCTTATTACTATAATAATAAAATGCTATGACTATTACTATAGGACGGTACAGGTGCACCGTGACAACAACAGTTTCGGATTTGTATTACGGAGCCATGAACCAGTATACGTGGAGTCCATCACTCCAGGAGGACCAGCTCACAAGGCAGGGATAATACCGGGGGACGCTATTCTCAAGGTCAACGGCCTGGATGTCAGGTACTTATCCTGAAAGTCTTCTGGTTTTTATCAGTTACATCTAGAATTATAAATCTTGTTATATTTAAAGGAACAGATATACAGATTAACAATGAACCAGACGTGGTGTAAAAAGGCCTCCAGTTCAATCCATACTAGAGCGGATGTTCTTCTACGGAAAAGGGTAAAAATATCAGTAGATCTTCAGAGATTCGCTATTATGTCTTAAGAACATGTCATAACATGTCACAAGTAAATGACTGTAGCTTCTCCTCTGTTTATTCTTGCAAATCATATTCCAAAAAATTTTAGGATAACGCATATGGTTAACTTGTCCCAAGTCACCACACAGTGTTACCTGTAAGTTCTGGCCGGTATGTCCTTAAAACGGCTACGCTTTAGGTCAAGCAAACGTATTTAAATTTCATTATATTATCATAGAACACACTTGCTTAGAAAAAAAATATAAATACACATTTTGCGTAACCGAGCCAAATTCCTAGAAGAAAATATTTCATCTATTATTTAAAAAAAATGAGGTTGTGTGATTCTTTCAAAAGCTACCTGCACATTCAAGAGCACTGTCAACCAGGCAGTCATGACAGCTACAGGGAAAACCCCTTTGACAAAAAATTCTATATCTTGTCAAAAGCTTAGTATTTCTTGCACTGTCAGCCCCAAATTTTCAGAGAAGAATAAATCAACATGAATTGCTAGAATTGTCATTTCTAATTTTGCGTGTGACATCATATTTTGCACCAGGAAAACAAATCAGGGTATAGTCTGTTTTGGCTGCAATGCTCTGTGCAGATGACAAACCCTAATTAGTTTACCAAACCTTTACAGCTTCACTGTATCGACGATCTAGGACAAAACATGCTCCGACCGTCTGACATAACTAGTGAAAGAAGAGCTGGCCCTTGACATGTCGCCGTTCACCATTATACGTTCCAAGAAGTGTCGACATTTGATGAAATATTGCAAGTAGTAAAACTATTGTTCATGGAGAAAAGGTCCTTAAAGGTGGATTAACAAAACTTGTAAGTCTATGAAGAAAACACTTGCTTGTTCTTTAAGTTAAGTCCTATATATACATATATACATATACTTTGTGTGCTTCAAGGCGCTGCACTCATAAAGAGTTGGTTCAGTTGCTGAGAGATGGTGGGTCGGCGCCAACGATGGTGATACTTCAGATGTTTGATCCCAAGGAAGGTCAGTATATAGACGATAATGTGACGTAATAGCGGAGAAGATGTATTCGTGTAAGGGAGTTTTAGTGTACTTGCAAGCGTCACTGTTAGACGTTTGATATGTAGCGGACAATTGCTTCTGGTAATAAAATCATTTTTATTTTTCGGATTCATAAATTCTTTTCTGTACCAAGGCTCATTATTTCAAGATGTTAAACAGAGATAAGGTTAAAAAAGACCAGGGTAGGGCAAACTACTCCCAGTAAATTGATGAGTACCGTAAACGTCATTGCATGGCGGTGTCAATTTGTGCGGTCCCAAATATTCTCGCATTTAATAATATCTTTACAGAGGTATTTTTTTAAGTTTAGGCTTTGATCAGTTTAATAAGGAATCAGTATACCTTTAAAACTGAAAAATCTTCAACTGATCTTAGGCTGTATTTAATTGATCAACAAGCTGACAATAGTCTGACGCGGTATTTTGCGCATCGTTAGAAAAGAGAAATGAGGCAATTTGACACAGTTTGCCAGAATAATGTGCGTATTCTTTGTATCATTGAACATATTTGAACATAGTTTTTCATGTGAAAATTACCTGAATCCTGATTCTAACAAAATTGTACATTTTTTGGTGTTTTAAAATGTGTTTTTTTTTTCCTTTTTTTAAATTCATAATTGAATGTGATACATGCCGGAATCGGAACAATGATATCAGTAACATAAAATGGAAAAGCTCATAATTGACACACATTTTATAATTACAAAATTAACAAAAAGCACTATACCAAGATTAATAAAATATGCAACACAGCTTCAAATACATACGCGCTCACATTATCAAGCGAATATGAACACAATGAAATATAAAAAGGTATTTAAACCACGAGATTCAGTAAACTTGTGCATGATTATGTGCAATTGTACATGCCTGACAAACTGTTTAGTTTCATTTATGAACCAAAACACCATAAATTCATTTTTATCCATCATTTTTTGTGTACCAAATAAAATTGATATTTGAATACTAATTGTGTTTCTACTTGAAAAAATAACGTTTATATTAAGTAGTTTTAGCTTTTTGTCGATGCGGCCTTACTGATATTCCATATTCCATTCCCTTGTTTTGAAAAGTTTGCCGACATGTGAAAAAGAGCATACCTTTGTTGTCACATGGATTGGTATGATCTGAGTCATTTATCCGTCAAGGAGCGGTGTATGCATAATATCAAGCTTTACCTCTTCTTGTCATAACGATACAAAACTTTTACATTGTTCCAATAACTGAATGGAATGTCGTTTGTATCATATCCTTGATACTTTAATGTCATATCCCTTTGAATACAGCGAGTCATATCCTTCTGTGGGGACCTTTCGGACTGGTGTCACGCAAATGCGAGAAAGAATTTGATGTTAAAGTTGTTAAACATTCATGTGGGAAAAACAAAGGTATTTTTCTCTCTTTTCGTGAATGTTTCTGGTTGTTTGTTCATCTTCAATGTACAAGTCCAAGCCGTTTTAATGAGCATCGCATGTCAGCTGAAATTTGCTGGCCATTTTAGTGTGCCCCTTACTTAAATGAAGATCGTGGCCTTTGGTATAGGTATCACGAAACGAAACGAGCCACAATTATCATTAATTAGATTTTAACATTCTCCAGGACCCTTTTCTCTGCTACTTTAATTTTATCTGTGATGAGGACGGTGAATGTTCACAAGAATCTTGTCGACTGAACAAGGGTACTCTAAAGAAAACTTAATGTGCAGACATAAACTTATAGAAATATGTCTTTCTTTATAATAAAGTATTTCTTTATAAATGTATTATCATTCATATTTCAGTACAAGCTTTTGTTTATAACATGATATCCTGACGGATTTTTGTATATATATTTTTTTAAATATCAATACCGTTATCAATTGGAAAAGTAAAGAGGGCTTTTTGGTTTCACTTATATTTAGCCATTCAGACTGATGATTATATATTATTAATAACTTCTGATTACATGTGGTGTTTACAGGTACATTATTGTCAAGGGAAGATGTGATCTCGTCCGCCCCTTCTCCACCACCGACCAAGGACATATTGAAGAGGATTCTGAACAAGAGCAAATCGTCTGCTACTGGACTTCGGTTCAAACAGCGGGTCAACCACCTATTGACGTCACGGGAGAAAGTCCTCCTGTGCAGGACCCTCCTCAGATACAGCAAAAGCAAGTTAGTCTGGTCTCAACTCACAACTTTTATTTTTTAAAAGAAGAGCTAACTTAATATGGTGACTATTCTCTGTAACTTTATACATTATAACCTTGTGTTTCCACTTGTTATTGTTGCCAAGTGACATGCCTTTGCCATTGGTTTGCAACCTTACTATGATGATAACATTTATAGAATGATTATAATACGAAACAACCAAAACTTTTAAATGTAGTTCACGCATGTGACATATGACACTGACCTTTATCGTTAGAATGGAAATCTTGTGAATAATAGATTGCTTTCTCATGCATTTTTTATGGAATTTCTAAAGGTTTTGCAAGCTACAGGTTTGATTTCATTCCGGTTTATGAGGTGCTGTCCTTCAATTCTTCATTCCCGATCACTCTTTGAATTAGTCTGACAATTTATGAATATTGCCAAATTTCAGTGGGCACCCCTCTGTAGAAAAGACAGAGAATGGATAGATAAAACTGCACTTTATGAAGTATAGAAGTGAATGATGACAATAGAGACGTATTGCTTTTAAAATAATGTTAAAAAGTCCTCGAAGAGATCGTGACTGCACGTCTCTTACTGAGGAGACATTGTCCTATATTGTTGAAGGAATGTTCGTGCCCTGGTGTCGGAGACCAGACAGATTTTTGACACCCCGTCAAAGGAGACTTTATGGACGTTTATCTTACCACGACTACAGGAGTATCACCAAGAGTACGTCCTCCGACACGGACACCTCTCAATGGACACCAAGAAAGGCAAGGCTTGTAGATGTTCTTATGCAGATAATATAAAAAAAATAGAGCAACTTTGAGTTTTATATCACAAAATGGCCAAAAGGTCTGTCTGAATTTCGAATGGTGGTTATTACTATGATGCCAAAACATATACTGCCAGTCTGAGGGTTGAACGTAATGATTAAAGAGCTAAACAGACGCGGCGGGCACTATCAAAGATTTCCCCTCTTGTTGATTAACGTTTAGGCCCTTAGCACGTAATAGTGACTTAGCTACTGGGCCCCCGTCTAGATTAGTCAGGCACCAGGGAACAAGTGAGGTTTTTTTTTTTCATCCTGTAATATCCCAGTCTACTTTACCATAGGGGCAGCCTGTTGCTGGGTCAGTCCACTTACAGTTAAGAGGGGTCGAATGTAGCTCTGAACTTTTACAGCTTCAAATACTCCTCCCTCACGTCATCACATCAATCATTGTTACTCATACATTGTTAGCACGATTCCAAGTTCTCCTAATTTTTTAAATTATTTTCAGTATATAAATATAAATTTATCTTAAAATAAAAAGCATTAAAAAGCTTCTCATATTTCTAGAGAATCGTGAGTAACGTTTTAACCATTCCTCAACGAATATTAAGTATGATTTCAACCAATATAAATTATTATTTTAATAGTTAAAATTTTGATATTCTCTGCATTTTAATTCTATGGGCTATCCGAAGAACGGAATTAAAAACAAGAAGAACGTATAGACTTTACCAAATTCAGTTGATTTTCTATCTGTTATGATAATACAATCGTATTCCTAGAAAACTCACTGGATTTAAATACTCATTTATATTTCAATGAATAATACGATATCAGTCTTTTAACCTATTTTAATCTATCAATCAATTAAATCCGCTCTAATTTACATTCTTGGGGGGTCCAGTTTGTAATTTTCGTTTTTGCAATCTGATTGCCTTTTTGCTGACTTAAAACCTTTTTTAACATGAAGATATATTTATATATATTTATATATATATATATGTGATGCCTCTCCTCTTCATTGCAGTGCTACATTCTAATTCTTATGAGACGGACGGCAGCCCACGCCACATGGACACGATGTCGTCAAGCCCTATTGGCTCGTTCAGGAAGCAGCTTGCATACTTATTGACCCCAAATGAGCGATCGGCCCTGAAGAAGGCGCTGCAGGCTTACGCGGACGTCAGGTAAAGCTTCCAATATTCCCAAGATATGCCGTCGTTGTAACTGATAGGAAAAAACGAGCGGCAGATATTGGCTGAGGAAAGGTCAGAGATACCAGCCAGAATTCAGATAGATTTCAGTGTACCTTGGCAGAGCCTGGAACCTTTGGTTCTCTCTCCATTCCGTAACGCTGATAATAAAATATACGGAGCCAATGCTAACTTATGCATTCTGTCTTCATATATGGTGTGATTGATAATCAGGGCAGATATATTCGATCATATTTACATCAGCTCGGATACATAAATTCGTGTTGCTTCATAAAATGAGACTTTTCCCAATCGTGCTGCTGAAACACTTATATTCTCTGATTTATAAAGGCAACATTTTTATTTTGCTGGATAACTCTTCATGTTATTTTTTATATGTATCAGATCACAGTGGAATACACCAAAATAGCTCCTACCTTTATACTATGAATATATATATATATATATATATATATATATATATATATATATATATATATATATATAATGTTATGTTTAAGAAAGAGAAGAGGTATTTTGTAGTTTTTTCTTTGGTATATCACTCCACGTTTATAACATATATCCATACTGATGTTTTATACTAATTTAAGATGTCTTCTTACAGTATGAGGGGTAATGGCTTATCTCCTCAGGGCCAAAGCCGGACAGCAGTTGTGATGCTTTTTATTGCTTAAATATTTTGGATATTTCAAAGTTCTAACATGAACCAAAAGATATAATAATGTCATATATTTCTGCAGCATATTATAAGTAAACCCATTTCTGCAGCATTATTATAAGTAAACCCTGTTTTACAACCACCTCTGTGATACGACCGCTAACACCAACACTTTTTTTGGTCCAAGAAGAGCAAAGGTAGCGCATTATATTTGATAATTTACAGTAGTAAAAGAAATACAACATGACAGTAACTCTTACGTAATTTGCGGTCACTCAGGGACATCGAGAAGCTGATTCAGCGGGTGAAGGCTTTGCTGGACACTCCATCCAAACAGACTCTCTGGTTCTTTCTCATCCCACTGATCAGCACGGCTCACCAGGAATATGTCCAGAAACAGCTGGGGCTGCCGAAACACTACCTCCATAAAGGTGAGTAAACATGCCTTAACATTACCTCCAAAAAGGTGAGTAAACATGTCTAAACATTACCTCCATAAAGGTGAGCACATCGAAACAATAACTCCATAAACGTGAATAAACATGTCTAAACACTACCTCCATGAAGGTGAGCACATATAAACATTACCTCAATAAACGTGAGTAAACATATCTAAACACTACCTCCATGAAGGTGAACACATCTTAACATTACCTTCATAAACATAGTAAACATGCTAAAACACTTTTAAAAGTTAAAGTACAAAATTATATTAAACACTGCAACTATAAGAGGCAAGTATTCATCTTAATGCTGCCTGATTTCAGGTGAATAAACGCACCTAAACACCACTAGTGCCTCAATATAGATAGGTACACACACCCGAACATTCCATAAAGGTCAGTACTCGTGCAAAAACACTAATCCCATAGTGGTAACTATACTAACCTAAACACAGCCCCTATAAAGACACCCTGTTACACCAAAACTACCATTCCGTACGAAAACTTAAACACTACCTATAAACGCTAGCTCATATGGACCTGTTGAATTTTCCGGACGGTTTTGTTTACTTGTTCCGCTTAGACATGTTTCCCAAAACCCTTTTGAAAACATTTGAGTCTCTGCCGAAAATACTGCAGATCTCTCATTTGACATTTGTCTTTAACGAATGACTCTTTTAAATTTCGCGCTATAATAATTATACAAAACTGTCTGTTTTTCGAAAACTTACGCCAGCAAAATATGAATGTATATTTTTTAACAAAAAATCAGACCAAAGAAGATATGTTACCCGAGACCAACCAGACCGCAGGGACAGGCACGTCTCGGCCACTCCAAAAGCAGGTGACGTCATGTTCCACTTCCAATATGGGGACGCGATCGAACCACGTGACCGGCAGCAGACGCAGCGATTATCCGTCACGCCTCGAGAGGAAATGAAAACTGTCACATCAAAAGGTATTTTACCAAAACATTCTGCATGTTGACAAACAAATAAAATGTAAGGAATAGGACAAGCATTTGTAGCTCAACTAAAAACAATTTTGATTGTTTGTTTTGTAATGTTTTAATTTGTTTGTGTGTGTAGGTGGGTCCGTCGGTGCATGAGTGTGTATAAACATTATCGGTATGTCAAAATGAAATATTAAATGTGATTTTGGGACAATATGAGACAAGAAATGACAAGATTCAGCCATTCAAATAAGTAGTACGTGTATTATAGTTAGGGAGTTGGAGAATTTGGGTGGGTAGCAGATCAATTACTAACATAATTAGTAATTCATGACTCAGACGGGGGTATTTTGATCACTCTAACAAACCATCAATAGTAACTGAGCAAATAAGGTATATTTGAATGTATTTCCATTTATAGTTTCTCGAAAGAAAGAAGAAGTCCCGCCCCCTCCGCCATCATTCACAACCTTCCCAAGTGCGTCTGTCTTCGTCGAAGCAGGTCCTCTACCAATCGCTCTGTCACCCGCAACAGTGACCAGCAGCTCCAGCGACCTGCTGCACCAGTCACGTGACAAAGAGCAACAGACCGTCACACTCAACCCGGCTTATGGTGGGTAATACGTTCAATCATCTCAAGGCTGTCAGCCACACTCGCCTTTTCCCGGCCCAAAGCAGTAAGAGTCCAGTTCTTGACTTGAACACCTGGACCATGAAAACTTGTTTTGTTCCTGTAGGTTAAGTAACGACTTCCGTTAACCGTCCTACACGACTTTTACTGCAGCTGGATAAAACATGAATGTCTCTGACCATAAAATATTGCAAGTTGGAATATTATAGAGACAATAAATGTATCTTTTATATTAATTACTTTTCAATATAGATAATGTGGTCGTCCACATAAGCAAATTATTCAATCCAAGCCATAACAGATTAAGAAAATAGTTTGAAAAATATATATGGCTAATGAAGTACAAACAGATTTGGATATTCAAAGCAATAACTTATACAATAATACAAGATCAATTTACGGGTGTTTCCCGCAGAGTGATCAAATATTACATTTTTAATCAGTGTGCATATGTGTTTCAATATTAGTGCACCTGGAATTTCCTCCGCCGCCACCTCCGGATAGACCACATGTTAAGATGGTCCGGGAGACATCATGCCAAACCACACCGCTTGACAGTCCCACGGATGAGGGTGAGAGCCATGGCTGGCACGACTACAAGACGGTGGTTAACGTTTACAGCGACCAGGAAAAAGCTGAAATTATTGAACTTATCGATGATATCCCTCATAGAGTGGAAAATAACTCAGGGGAAGAAGGGTCCTTCACAAGCAGAATTCCTGTCCAAGTTTCAGAAGATATCTTGATTAACGATGGTCGCCACAGCGCAAGGGGCAATAGAAACGATAATCAAAGATCTGAGGGGAACAGCTACCCTTATAACAAACACTGGGGGAATATGGTCCCAAACGATGTGAGTGGTTTTACCAATTATCCCTTACGAACTGTAAGAAGTGTTCCTGATGGAAATGAGGTCACGACCCCGCCGCGACCTCTGAGTAAGACAGCCAATGGCCAAGCAACCAAATCAAACATTAAGACAGTAGCTAATGATGGTAGTAAAAGATTTGATTTTAACAGTCCATCTTTTCTGCCTCTGGATTTGCAAAGCGTAGGGGACTTGTCAGCAATTCAAGAAACGGATGAAATTGTAGCCAGAGCAGATGGAGAGGATATGAATACTTATTCAAGGCAGGGAATAACAGAGATGACATCAAAACTGGTCCCGCCTCCTCCGCCTCCCCCACCACCCCCACCCCCACCAGTACAGCTTAGTCAGGGTGTCGACAAAGGTGTCAAAAGAATGAACTGGGAGAAGTTGGACAAAGTAGACGACAATACTGTTTGGGGACAGGTCAGTGAGTACATATTTGATGGTATAACTCAGTTTTCCTTGTTATACCTGCTTCTGTTACAACAAATGTTTCTTTAAACTTTTTTTACCATTTGCCTGTTGGAAATAACATGTTAATTGCTTAATTGTGGCAGGTTTTACCTTCTTTATAAAACAGCTCTAATTTCATGAACTGGGAGTTCATTTGATTTTTTTTCACAAGATAGACACAAAGAGAAATATTATAGTTATAGTTTATTAGTGTACACACACGTATGTATGTATGTATGTATGTATGTATATATATATATATATATATATATATATATATATATCACAATGAAATATTGATATATCGGGTTACCCCATACGTTAATCGGTTCTCTAATTAGCATTTAATGTTACCGTTATGTTTTTATCACAGATTGGAGAGACAGACAGCCTGGAGGATCTGGTCAGGTACCTCGAGCTTGAGAACCAGTTCAGCACTAGAAAATCAAAATTAGGTAATTTATTTCATATAATTATATCATATATTAAGCTTGTGCACCTAATGGCAGTAGCATGTTGTCAGAAAACTTGACTAATGCTCTAGTGTGTTTTATTTTCTTTACACGCACATTTATAGTTTCAATTTTGGTTTGAAATTTTTTTACTAACGTTTGTGAGTTCACAGGATGGTATAGTGTTTTATATAGATGCTTTTTCCTTGTTTTTGCAGCTGATTCACTGGGTGCGGGGAAGAATGAAAAATGTATCCTCCATTCACGAAAAGCATATAATATATGTAAGTAATGATACTGTTCATTCACATTGTGATATGTCCCATTTCATGTTAATACATGAAATCCTCTTCCTTGCCTTACTATTACAATCATAATAAATGGTTCAACATTCACAGATATGTATATGTTTTCTGTCAAATGTCCCCTTTTTTCATTATATTCATAAAACTCTGTCTACACATTTTAGATAGAGTTCACTTATTTAAAGAAAAGCGTGTTTGTATTGCAGCCATCTTGTTCGGTCATCTGAAGATGGGTGCGACTGGTCTCGTGAAGAGCTTATACCAGATGGATACAGATGTCTTGACCCCTGAGCTAGTCAAACAGTTACTGGACTACAGTCCCGACGAGAAAGAGGTATGTGCCACGTTTTGCTTTGTTTTGGTGACCTCCCTTGTTACGTAGGGCCTACCCTACACTTAATATGTTAAGTACTTCATTTAATTGTAGATATTTTTCTCGGACCTAGAGAACTATTGCTCAGAAAATATACAAGGTTACAAGGCGATTGTTTGGTGTAAAGGGTTCGCATTTTTTTGGTGGCGGTACCGCCTTGCTATTAAGTACAATGTGCATCTGCAGAATTCCATGCATGATTCGGACTACGTGACAGGGGCTTATACGGGGTAATTCTGAGGGTCCTTGGCGTGCAAGTCATCCCCATTATTGTGTCATAACACCTAGGAATCGCCGAAAGGCGCACTCGTTTGTGAGTGAAACAAGAGAGTAGAGCACAATCTCACAATAAAGCCTGCAGAGCGCCATCCTAGGCGGGGCCGACCATGAAAAATCCCACCGCCTGTACTGAGATTCGAACTCACGATCTCCCGGCTATAAGCCGTGTGCTCTGTGATCACGGAAGTCGGTAGGATGCGCGAATTCAGGCGAGTAGACCTACGCATCTCCTTATATCTCGCTTTGACATAGATAAGAAGGCCAAAATTTCGTGGCCGTATGATCACCATTGACCAGAGCACCACCTTCCACAGAACTTGGACTCACATGAGCTATATACATTCTTGGGGCCAAATAACGGTGTGCGATGTCTCTTTTTCACATATGAAAAATATTAGATCTACCATTCAAAAGGGCATGTATCTTGTACAGCAACGTAGTTTTATTTTACCTATTATTTCAAGCTTCATTTGCAGTTAGATCATCGAATTGAAAACTTCCAGTTACACTTTTTGTCGATCAAACAAACTCTTTATTTTCATATCCTATATCGTTTGGTAAAATAACATTTTTAAATATACAGCTTGTTAACTGACCTATATGCGGTAATATTTCACGAAAGTCCTTCACATTTATCAGCCTTTCAATCAGTTTTAATCCGATAATAATTCTAACAATTCATATGGAACGCTATGTCAGGGCCTGGTCATCGGAAAGTCCGTTAATTACAGTATTCCATTGAGAGGACGAGCACCATCACATCGCTTGCTGTTCTATGGAAGAAAACTGACCACGAGGTTCAAAGACATCTTATATATTTTGGCTTTGCTATTATGAAGGAGTGCTTAAAAAGGAAAATACGAAAATGTTAATTAACTTTAGACTAAAAATAATTGCGTAATTTGAGTATTTATGTCAAACTGACTCACAAGAGTAGGACTCTGCTGGATATTGTTTGTGAGCGTCAAAAGCTGCCACCCACAATGCACCGGGGCTTCTAAATACACCAGCTGTGTAGGTATAAATGTAGTGAAGAGGGTAATGTAGTCTGTTAAAAAAAACGATGGACAGTTATTGATTAAAGGCAAATTACATACACATGGGTGTTTTTGTGTTTAGGATTTCACGGAATATGTAAACATTTGGATGCATACGCATGTGAAATGTAAACAGATGGTGTTTCCTTGAAATGTAACTAATTTGGATTTTAAAGTTTGACAGTTGAGAAAAGTATAGTGCCGGCCGGATGAGGTTTGTTTTGAGTAGAAACGACCTCTGGTGGAAGGGTGGCACTTAATTTTAGTTAAACTTTTCACCGCTCAGGGTGTTGTCGTGTTGCATTACAGCTGGAGGCGTACGAGTCATACACAGGTACCATGGAGGACATGAGCAGGGCAGACCAGATCGTTTTTCAAGTAAGTATTGACGTTAAATCTATCCTGTTCCGTGTTCAGGTCTTGTGGATCCTGTCGTTTTGCGCCATAGCAAGACTATAGTCCGTTTCACCACCTGCTGTCCACCTGTTTTTTGTAGATGATTTACTTAAAAGTTTATATTTTCCAATATTTTCCAAGTAAACAACATATGGAATTGACAACCTAATATGGCAGTTAAGAATCTTACAATAAATCCCCCATTCATGTTTCACAACATTTTAGTCTCTTTATCATGATCTGGCAGATATTGTGTGTCCCTCCATAAGTAGCCATCTTTGTTTTAGCTGGTTATAATTTTTAGAATGTTTATATGAGATCATCCAATCAGCAGCTGTCATTTGATGCTGTTTTTGCATGTGACCAATGACCTTGACCGCCATAAGTGGGTCTGATATGTTGTAAAATGTAGACTGATTTCTCATATTTTCAGAAAATTATGTTACTCAAATATGGCATAAGGTTGGAATTTAGTTACCTAGTTGAAAATTAGGTTCTGTTATCCTCTCCTCTATAATATGATTGTTTCCCTTGAAATGTGCCTAATAAAAATATTCATAGCAAAAAACAGGTGGACATGAGGGGATGAAACGGACTATAACAACTTCCAACCCCCTTCAGCCGAATGCTAACATTAAAAAAAAAAGATGTATAAACCAAACAGCCAAAACTAAATGACTATTAACCGTGGAATTGTACGTCCCCTTCGGATCGTTTCCCTGCGCTGAAACCAGTTTAGCCAAGGTCCGTAGCCCACATGTGCATTCATTTCACCCAAGAAGGAACGTGCAGCAATCATCGTTGGCGGAAGAAATATTGGAAGGGATAGACTTTGGACATGTCGTACAGTTGCTTTAATTCCTGGTTTGTGAATGAACTGAGAACAACTAAAACATTAGGGGCGTCAATATGGGGGGGGGGGGGGGGGGGGGGGGGGGAGGTATAAACCCAACACCGTCTATTTAAGAAATATGATTTAAAAATTGGAACTAAAATATATAAATAATTGTGATGATTGACTTTGGTTACTTTTCTTCCTTTCTGCTTCATGGACCAGCATTAACGGATGGGTTATAAACTTGTTTGGAAAACCCCAACCATTCATCATACATATACATACACACATGATGGAAAATTTCGAGTATATGTATATATATGTGTATATGTGTATATATATGTGTGTGTGTGTCACGGGAGCATATCTGCTTCCGTTCATAGGCTAGCATTATTCCAGTACTTCTTCACTCTTCAATTCGTAGTCCGTTATTTACTTCCGTTTTCTAGTCAGACATTGTTGTTATTCTTGTAACTCTTCAGTTTATGGTTCATAAGGTCCAACGGTTTTCTATGAACTGTGACCTCTTTTTATTGGTCATTTCGTTTAAGTTGCTACAGCAACTTTTCAATTTGCCATCTGTAATCGGGTATATATAAGCGTTGTTTATGCCACTCTGGCATTCGAACTTTGAGGACAGCACGTCCCGAAATTGTACTATGAAACGGGGGTGACATAAAAGCGGACCGAACTGTCTCGCTAGTGAAGCCTGCTTTGCTGGCGAAGCGGTTGGTACGCCGGACATAAACGCCACCAACAGGGGTTCGAATCCCGGATCAGCCCAAAGTTTTCCCCACAATTTATCTTCTTCGTAACAAAATGGGGGCTCGTCCTACGTGACGGTAAACTTTGTGGCCCAGGGAATAAGCTCACCAAGTGTGAGATAATTAGTCTTTTTCTGATAGAAGAACGCTCTTAAGAGGGGGTGTGTTACGGGGTGACATAAAAGCTGACCGAACTGTCTCACTAGTGAAGCTTGCTTTGCTAGCGAAGCGGTTGGTATGCCGGACTTGTGCGCCACCGTTATGGTTTCGAATCTCGGATTGGCCCAAAACTTTCCCCTGAGCAATTTCTCTTCGTAACAACAATGTATGGTACATTCAGTTATGCGTGTTATTCATTCATACATGGTTGTTCGCCAAGTAAAAAGAGCAGAATAGTAATTCAGTATATGAATAATTCTATATGTTTATCATTTTCTAGTTACGTTATAAAACCCAGTTCAGCCGTGGCGCCACGTGGTTAGTAATAATGCCCAGTTAAGCCATGGGGCCACGATACTAATAAATATAATATTATAATGTCATGTAAATCTGTATATTTCTGTATATTCTTTTAATTTTGCATGGACCTAATAATTGTTTTATTGTATTATAAGTAGGACCTACATATATTGCACTATGTCTCTGACATTCGAACTGGATGACAACACGTCCTTCAAACGTGCTTCTATATGATACTTTTAGAATAAAAGCCATGCACTGTCACTGTCCCGGGTTTTATTCCACCACGCATGTTTGTGTCTCATAATCCCTGTCAAATGTATATATATATATATATATATATATATATATATATATATGTAATTAAACTCGGGAAACATTTTTTTCAATATTCATGGGTATATTAAAGAAAAGGTGCCCTAACCTACGTCCCTGAATGGCTCGCCCTATCCTTGGAGATAAATCGACGCCACTGCGAAAAAAATGGACAGGCCCAAAAAGACAGTAAAAAGACAGTACATCGTCACTGATATCATTTTTTTTTGCTTCTCTGACGACATGATGGCAACAACTCCTCCACTTCCCAAAGACAAGAGCAAAACATTGCCATCAATATTACTTCTCAACGAAGACCATTATATATAATGAATATATATGTGACACCGGTTAAGGCGAAGAGGAGACACTGATCCACATGTCACTGGAGACGAACGATAGTAAAAGAATGTTTGGACAAAACATTCCGAAAAAAATAGTTCATGGCTTTATGCAGACATCTAACATATTAAATTTACTTGCTTCTTCGCTTTAAGAATGCATATGATAAAAGTTTTTGACGAGATATCCAATGAAACATCTCTAGTTCATTTTTTAAAACAATCGATTAACACATTTGTCTCAGAAATAAAAATCAATTCGCCAGTGGAAATACAAAGTGAAATAAGACCGTGACATAAACTCTACAGGAGACCATGTTTTTTCGTTATGTTTCCCTATGAGTGACACTTCCTTTCACTTCAAAAATGTGTTTTTCTTTTGTTAATTTAAGCTGACTAGGGTGCCTGGGTATGAGCAAAGACTTAAGTCCATCCTGTTCAAGGCCAACTTTGCAGAGAAAGTGGAGGAACTGAAAAAGGTAAAAGCATTTCTTTTCATTTACTGGAATGACAAATACTCGATCATTTCGAAAATTCTATACGCTTTAGTTGACGAAGGCTCTTCTACACATTTTGATCTTATCTATTTGAATGTCTCGACCCGCCTGACCGCTATATTTTGTACATGTTTTGTAGAGTTAAAAAACATATTATCAAGAAAATTTTTCTGTAGTATAAGTTGTCGATATTATGGAGTTACTGTGGTTGCTATTTTGTTCGAGAGGATTTCAAATTCGGAAATTCACGAATTGGGAATAATCGCGAAAATAAATCGTCGAAGGCATTTTGGAAGTTATAAGATTGTTATTATGAATAATAAAAGATCGTGTGTGCTAAAAGATTGCTATTATAAATTTTACCAGATCTCTCAAATTATCTGCCATTTACGACACTTTCCATTCGGTCGATGTTACCCAGCTATTGTTAAGATATTTAACAGATAAAAGATACAACTAATTTATATTATAATGGTCATACTCTGTATAGGTCTTTTGTAAGGTGAGCTCGGGAAATTCCAACCCTCGTAGATTACTGAAAAAGTAAAAATCGCCAAATTTAACATCCCGAATATGAAGCCAACCACAGTATATATTGAGCTTTGTTTAGCTTCACTGATATTGAGCAGCCACACTTGTATATACATAGAAGTGTGTACGTTGTAACTTTGATAAAGATACATATCATTCTTTTGCAAAATCAGACGAAAGATGTGAGACGATACATAGACACACAACTTCCAGTTTCTTAGAAAAACTCAACTCCCTTCGACTAATATTTTCTGAATATAACATTACTGAACCTACCAGTACACAGTATACACATTGATAAAAAATACCGCTAACACAACGTTCACATGATTTCAATTTACAAGATTTAGTTTTATCAGTATACTTAATTGATATGAAATTGTTCGCCGACAGAACCTTCGCTGTATCAGACGTGCTTCACAGGAGCTGAGACAAAGTGGTAAACTGGCCAAGATCCTCGAGGTAAGTTAGTGTAAAAGTTGTAATCTCGCCAAGATCCTCGAGGTATGTTAGTGTTAAAGTGGTTAACTCGCCCAGATCCTCGGGGTTGGTTTGCAAAAGTGGTAAAACTCGCCCACATCCTCGAGGTTTGTTGGTAAAAGTGGTAATTCGCCAAGATCCTCGAGGTATGTAAGTGTAAAAGTGGTAAACTCGCCCAGATTCTCGAGGTTTGTAAGTAAAAGTGGTAAACTCGCCCAGATCCTCGGGGTTTGTTAGTAAAAGTGGTAGAACTCGCCCACATCCTCGAGGTTTGTTAGTAAAAGTGGTAAATTCGCCAAGATCCGCGAGGTATGTTAGTATAAAAGTGGTAAACTCACCCAAATCCTCGAGGTTCGTTAGTAAAAGTTGTAAACTCGCCCACATCCTCGAGGTTTGTTAGTAAAAGTGATAAATTCACCCAGATCCGCGAGGTATTTTAATGTAAAAGTGGCAAACTCGCCAAGATCCTCGAGGTATGTTAGTGTTAAAGTGGTTAACTCGCCCAGATCCTCGGGGTTTGTTTGCAAAAGTGGTAAAACTCGCCCACATCCTCGAGGTTTGTTGGTAAAAGTGGTAAACTCGCCCAGATTCTTGAGGTTTGTTAGTAAAAGTGGTAAACTCGCCCAGATCCTCGGGGTTTGTTAGTAAAAGTGGCAGAACTCGCCCACATCCTCGAGGTTTGTTAGTAAAAGTGGTAAATTCGCCAAGATCCGCGAGGTATGTACATATAAAAGTGGTAAACTCACCGAAATCCTCGAGGTTCGTTAGTAAAAGTTGTAAACTCGCCCACATCCTCGAGGTTTGTTAGTAAAAGTGATAAATTCACCAAGATCCGCGAGGTATTTTAATGTAAAAGTTGTAAACTCGCCAAGATCCTCGAGGTATGTTAGTGTAAAAGTGGTAAACTCGCCAATATCCTCGAGGTGTATTAGTGTAAAAGTGGTAAACTCGCCAAAATCCTCGAGGTTTGTTAGTAAAAGTGGTAAATTCGCCAAGATCCGCGAGGTATGTTAGTATAAAAGTGGTAAACTCACCCAAATCCTCGAGGTTCGTTAGTAAAAGTTGTTAACTCGCCCACATCCTCGAGGTTTGTTAGTAAAAGTGATAAATTCACCAAGATCCGCGAGGTATTTTAATGTAAAAGTGGTAAACTCGCCAAGATCCTCGAGGTATGTTAGTGTTAAAGTGGTTAACTCGCCCAGATCCTCGGTGTTTGTTTGCAAAAGTGGTAAAACTCGCCCACATCCTCGAGGTTTGTTGGTAAAAGTGGTAAACTCGCCCAGATTCTCGAGGTTTGTTAGTAAAAGTGGTAAACTCGCCCAGATCCTCGGGGTTTGTTAGTAAAAGTGGCAGAACTCGCCCACATCCTCGAGGTTTGTTAGTAAAAGTGGTAAATTCGCCAAGATCCGCGAGGTATGTTAGTATAAAAGTGGTAAACTCACCCAAATCCTCGAGGTTCGTTAGTAAAAGTTGTAAACTCGCCCACATCCTCGAGGTTTGTTAGTAAAAGTGATAAATTCACCAAGATCCGCGAGGTATTTTAATGTAAAAGTGGTAAACTCGCCAAGATCCTCGAGGTATGTTAGTGTAAAAGTGGTAAACTCGCCAATATCCTCGAGGTGTATTAGTGTAAAAGTGGTCAACTCGCCAAAATCCTCGAGCTGTGTTAGTGTAAAAGTGGTTAACTTGCCAAAATCCTCGAGCTATAATAATGTAAAAGTGGTAAACTCGCCAAAATCCTCGCGGAATGTTAGTGTAAAAGTGGTAAAGTCGCGCAGATCTTCGAGGTATGTTAGTGTATACGTGGTGAACTCGCCAAGATCCTCCAGGTATGTTAGTGTTTACGTGGTGAACTCGCCAAGATCCTCCAGGTATGTTAGTGTTTACGTGGTGAACTCGCCAAGATCCTCCAGGTATGTTAGTGTTTACGTGGTGAACTCGCCAAGATCCTCCAGGTATGTTTGTGTTTACGTTGTGAACTCGCCAAGATCCTCTAGGTAGGTTAGTGTTAAAGTGGAGAACTTTCCCAGATCCTCGAGGTTTGTTAGTGTAAAAGTGGGGAACTCCCAGATCCTCGAGAAATGTAAGTGTAAAAGTGGAGAGCTCTCCCAGGTCCTCGAGAAATGTTAGTGTAAAAGTGGAGAACTCTCCCAGATCCTCGAGAAATGTTAGTGTAAAAGTGGAAAACTCTCCCAGATCCTCGAGAAATGTTAGTGTAAAAGTGGAGAACTCTCCCAGATCCTCGAGTAATGTTAGTGTAAAAGTGGAGAACTCTCCCAGATCCTCGAGAAATGTTAGTGTAAAAGTGAAGAACTCTCCCAGATCCTCGAGAAATGTTAGTGTAAAAGTGGAGAACTCATCCCAGATTGGATGTCAGCGTATAATTCTGTAAAGCCTACATATGACGCAGTAACTGGCCACAAGGTTATGACGGGCGAGGAACCTGTGTGATTTAGCGGAATTGAACCCACCATGTCAAAGAAACTGATTATCTTCTGGCAAAGAAACATTCAAATAATTATCGATGTACTTTAATTTGATTAAATGTGATTGGGTTAGAACAGTTTCGTTGTCAATATCTCCAATCAAGCCATTACCCGGTGAGACACTCGGATAATTTGTTAGTCCAGTTTTTCTGACTAGAGCTAGTTAAAGAACCGATGCTTTAAGAGCTTTATTGTCATTGGCGAGAAAATATTTTATCTTTTAATCAAGTATCTGCTTTCATCCCCTATACAATTTTATGTAGCCGCATGATCACAGGAGTTCTGATTTATAGGTGGCCATTTTTTTACTATGCATATCAGGTACACGTGAAATATGCCAAGATTTCGTTCTGAAAATATTACCTTGCGCTGTCATGTGTAAAATAGCAACCGACAGTAATAAATCTTATTATTTTTTATACATGACAAGTACCTCTGCCTTCCTAAGTTGTATGTTTTCACGCATGCGCAAATCATACCTATGTTCAGGTGGTTGTATTATAGTAAACACATAAACGTGGATTGTATTTATCAAACGAAGAACCAAAACATGTGTAAAACAGGTGAAAAAAAAGAGTGGACCTGCAAGCCGGTATTGTTTTGGTAGGAAACTTTTGTTTACAGACAATAACTGCGAAATAAAATACACATTGTGGCAAGTTTATAAGAACCTTTAACGATCAACGTAACTATGTATATACATTTGACATTGTTGCATTTTATCTCCAACTAACCAGCTTCATGCAGACTATCGGTTTAAAATCAATACTACGTTGCTTTGCCATTTTTATAACAAATTATTCCAGTTGCATTCCACGTCCGTCGACAAATTTTGCATTATTTGATGACCCTTAGACAAAAGATGGCGAAGCTGTAAAAAATTCATTTTGCCAAAGGGTCAACAATAATAAGCAAAACAAAATACCGACATGCCCTGAGAAGCCAGGACCTGTCTGTATTCTACTCCGGCTATATTGTTAAGGTTTATCTGCTGAAAACAAAGCCAACCTCCAGGGCCGTTCTGCTAAAAATGATACTCAATCGGACAAAAAATTACCCCAGAGGCTCAAAGCCAGACTGCCA
Source organism: Sipunculus nudus (assembly GCA_026874595.1). Classification (NCBI taxonomy): domain Eukaryota; kingdom Metazoa; phylum Annelida; class Sipuncula; order Golfingiida; family Sipunculidae; genus Sipunculus; species Sipunculus nudus. The sequence goes on from CM049307.1 coordinate 63,364,535, forward strand.
ATAAGAGTTTAGTTTTCGGGAAGCGTTATACTGGCTGAAAATTAGTCACTGTGCACATGATTTGTGGAGGCCACGGGCTGCCTGGGGACAAATAGCCTCCTGATAACACCGGGATTTGTTAACGTTCGGTCTTTCTACCCACACCAATAACATAAGTAGCTTGCGGGGTGTCTGACCAAATTGATTCTGCTATTTTTGAGCAGAATTACATCTTTTTCTCAGGGAAAATTAGATATACTTTGTATATAAAGTAGCAGCTTACAGGATCCTTAGCAAGCCTGAAAATGTCACTTCATATATTTCTCACACCTACTCTGTCCCCCACATAACGAAGTCGCAAGCATCAGAAACGCTGGAATATAAGCCTTTGGGCGCACCTGTGAAATAAAAATATAATGTGTGGGTGGGAATACATAAATATCAAATAAATTCTTCGGTATAATTTTGCGTTGAGAGGATTTTAAAACACAGATGGTTTTGCTTTCACGTTATATATACAGGAAATTAATGTGAAAATATAACTTCATGTTAGATTGTTTCACGTCGCCTTTTCCATCTTTTTTCTCGATGTTAGTTGCTTTAGAAACCTCAAGCATGAACATGTATCTGATAGCATAGTTAGCAAATCGATTTATTTAATATCTATGATAACACCTATTATTTATTTATTATCTACGATAACATCTATTATTTATTTAATATCTATGATAACACCTGTTATTTATTAGATATCTATGATAACACCTATTATTTATTTAATATCTATGAAAACACCTTTTATTTATTAAATATCTATGGTAACACTTATTATTTATTAAATATCTATGATAACACCTATTATTTATTAAATATCTAAGATAACACCCATTAATTATTAAATATCTATAATAACACCTATTATTACACGAAACTATTCAGGGCATTTCGTGGACAATCGTTTTATATATGTTAGATTGTAACTGCCATATAATGTTTTCAATATAATCATTAAAATATAAACGCTTCACAGAAAATAAGGACCAAAACATGATGACAAGGGCTTGTGAAACCAGAGTATACATACACGTATTTCAGATTAACTAGCGTTTTTGTTGTTCCCTTCAGTTGGTGCTTGTGATGGGAAACTACCTTAACAAAGGGAACATGCGAGTCGGAGAAGCGGCAGGTTTCAGAATACACTTTCTCTCTCAGGCAAGTGAACTTGTGTAGGAATATACCGTTTCCCCAAGTTATGGTGGCATTCAATTTATGCGTATGCAGTATGTATGCGTTACGTAAGCGATAGCAGCTGGAAGTCTGACACATAATTTTCTTTCGGGGTGAAACAATTGTGTATACATCACGTATGCGTATGAAGCACGTTTCGATCGCTCACCGTAGCGACTGAAAACGCATACGCTTGGTACGAATGGTAACAAACGGGGAATTTCCTAACAATGACGTCAGTGATAGGGTATTCCTCTGGTTTCTCTCCTCATGCAGCTCTAAATGTATTAATGGAATCACAGGCATCTCAGTTATATAGCTGCATTAAGGCATAGGTACTGTAGACTCATAGGCCTAAGTACCGCTTACGCATAAATGGGAGACCAACTTTATTTGATAATCCTTTCAGAAAATATTACTACAAAATGTTATTAAAATATATTCTATACACATGTTCAAACATTTTTTTTTTATTTTATTCGAACAGTTAAAATGAGCAGTTATTCAACATTACGTCAAGAAGTCAATAAAACGAAGATGAAATTCATTTAAAGTCTGTGTAATCCTTCATTGAGCATAATATGTTTGCTCTTAATCTTGATATGTCACATTCAATTATTATATACACATACATGTATCTATTTCATACATTATATGATTACCTATATATAACCAGTGTCGCTACGTGGGGGTGGGCTTATAGCAAATACCCAAATATCATATGCACACCGTTTGAAATAAGTATAGGGTCCTTTCCCCCAAGTCCAGTCCCTCCTGCGTCACTTTCATGAGCCTATTACGTCAGAAGCACAGGGACTGTCTTTGTATCTCACCAGCTTGAACTAACGAAGACTTCGGACAATAAGTCCACATTTCTTCACGTTTTGGCGGACGCGGCCTACAAGAAGTTCCCGGATGTGATGGATTTCAGGGAAGAAATTCGGGCAGTCCATGAGGCTTCCAAAAGTAAGAGTCCAATTTATCTCGAAAAATAACTCATATAATTCATTTTGAATAGATATTATGAAAGAGTGAATTTTATTAAGCAAAAAAAAGGTAGACATAAAGAAAAATTAAAGAGATATAATGATGATAATGTTAAAGATAAATTTATGTATTAATTTTTACGTACTCGTGTAATGTATGTTTCAAAAATTCACTTTGTGTTAAAATCACTGTAAAATTTATAACAAAACATAAAATTATAGACTACTGTGATTTATATGATTTAGGGCAATAGAGGAGATAGTTTTTGTAATATTACTCGTAAAAAAGTGACAATTATCAATTGATTTATGTACTGTACGAGTAATTTATTGGTTCCTTCCACGCCGTCAGTATCACAAGCAGGTAATATATATGTTCTATGCTGCATGTCAGAAGCACGCTACCACTTTTCTGTGCCAAACTATACGATCTCACCCTCTATTATTGACTCAGTATGTGTTAGCATACACCTTAGCAAAGGTATACACGTTGCATGGCATTTTGCATGAGAGAGAGAGAGAGATTTGAATGGATACGAACACATATATACGCAATAAGAATAAATAGAACTTTGAAGGTTCTTACAAAACCTTACACGTGCGTTCCTCCTTGGAAGATATCTTCATAATAGAAAAGAACCATAGTACCTTCAACAGTTCTTTTGTGTACAAAGTGCAGTAAATAAAGGTTTTTCAAAGGACCCTTTCCATGACTAGGGCCCTATAGCCGTACTATCAACGACGCTGCCGACCTGTTGGTGTCTTCAAGAGATTCCTCGAGAATATGGCATTCTCCCTTCTGAGCGCGTCGCTCCAGCATGTGAAATAACAATTCTTTGACAATTTATTTGTGAAACACAAGCACGCATGAGTGGAGACCAACAACTATCTATAATTGTAGTTGAATGAATTCACCGAGTAGACAATTAAAAGTAAAGGTGATAAAGAAAAGGAAAGAAAACCTTATATAATGGGAAAAGAACTAAATCTTTTTGGTGTATTTACCTATTTCTTTCCAGCCAATCGACAGTCGAATAAGTATATTAAACAGCTTCATTTACCTGGCTATACATCTCATTCTGTCCATCGCTTTTGCCAATTTCTTTATCCAATTTAGCCAAAATATATTGCAGAGATAATAACATGACAGGAAAAAATAATGTACAGTGCGCTTGTGTAGTTTTCTTTTTTTTGTACCTATAAAACAAGCGCCTCTGTTTTTCTACTCTATACACAGTTTCACACCAGGCAGTAGCACAGGAGCTGACAGACTTAAGAAGGGTCCTCCAGGTGAGTTAGATACGTATATGTTACTTCCCTTTTTACTTGCATTGCTTTTTTATATTGAACTGAGAGCCACCAGAAGGCCAAAATGAATGCACGACAAAAAAAAATCGTTTTCTTGTATTAAACGACCACGCATGTTATCTACTGTATACATTTACTCTACATTTAAACTGAATTAACATGATTCATGGGTTAATGTGACGGACGAATGCCAGGAAATTATAATTTTATCAACACGCACTAATGGTTCTTCAAGCTGGTTCGTTCTATAATAATGGAGTTTTCTAATCATCTATTTCGTTTTATTCCACAGTTAAAAAATAGTTTACATGAGCATACACTATGGACACATTCTCGAAATAAAAAAGTTGCCTTCTAGGAGCATTCAAATGTTTAGTTAAATTAGATAATAATCACGATAAGAGGTCAATTATCCAGAATAGGATTCAACTAATTATGTCTAGAGAAAAACCTCACAAAATGCAATTAGCATCTGACCATTTAAATTCCTACATTAAATTATCCCGGAATACGCTTACAGATATTATTTATACTGGATAAAAATTATCTTATCCGTCTAGTAATTTTCAATACTACAATTTTACAACTTATTTTTAAATGACATCAACATGGTTTCTTTTGCCTTTATATAAATGTTTTGTTTTACCCGTTACCAGGAAATTTCGTCCACAGTAAACAAACTGAGCGGTCAGGGAGCAAGTGCCAATGACCGTTTCCAAGAGGTGATGGGCGTATCCTTTACACTTACTTTTTTCTTTGTTAATAAATCTCGGAATATTTTGAATCATCTGTATTCTTGTAGTTGTCAAAACAGTGCTGTTTATTAATGTACACATAATAGAAGTAAGCTTTCGAAAAGGATAAATATATTTTTATGCATAGTGAAATTCTTTGCAAACATGTGCTTTATGTATTTTTAAACTTGGACCTTCTTCTACTGACATTTCTTCCCATCTCATGTTCACTCTTATTTCGTTTGTTTCGATGATTATGGAAAAACGCCGGGGTTGCCGCTGAACAACCGCCTAGTCCAGGCCACAGGACCTTCAGCACTATCGGCCACAGTGCTGACCTTTAAGTAGAGATCTTGAAGACAGTTTTTCTTTGTTTTCATTATTCATACCACTGAATATATATAAGTAAAATATCGATACTGTCTCTTTGAAATTGGTAGATAATTGAAGGCCCAAAGTGTGTGACATAGTTGACGAAACGATAAGGACATTTTTTTTTTCCAAACAAAACTTAGAGCCAGTTGTTAGATGGCCTTGTCTGTCACATAAAATTGTCCAAATTGATTTTTATCTTATTGATATTATTATGCTACCAGTAAACGCACAGGCAATAGAACAATAAAAAACATAAGACAATTGCAAATTGCCTCTTAACCTCTACATTGTCGTTAAAACAACTTAAAAAAGTACCATTCTGAAACTTAAGTCAGGAAGAAAATATGCAATTGTTCTTCTATTCCTAAGTTTCATATTTCTATTGTAATTTTAACGAGTCACTTAGACACTATTACGACTTTTTATATACACTGGATAATGACAATATCTGGATAAATATGGAAACTGCATAACACATTTAAAATAAGGACAATATAAAAACACTTAAAGCGAGTTTGGGAATTACATAAAGGCTGAACCAAGTTTATATGAAATATCCTGAGCGCTGACAGCATTTCATCTCGGAGGCTTCAGACGAGATACAGACTCTGTTCAGCCTCCAGGCCAGCACGCTGACGGAGTTTCAGCAGATGGTGCAGTACTTCGGAGAGGACCCCAAGATCATCAGCACCACCGACATCTTCCAGGTCTTTTCGGGATTCCTTAACAAACTAGAGGTAGGTCACAAACTAGAGGTAGGTCACAAGAGTTTAACCCAAACTAGAGGTACAACACAACTATTTATCCAAAAACTAAAGGAAGATCTCAATAATTAAACCAAACTACAGGTATAGATTAAAACACCATAACCCAAACTAGATGTTTGTCATAAGACTCTAACCCAGTTCTAGGTTACAGCATTATAACCAGGCAGTTTGAAGCATTTGTATCTGCACTTTCAATGCATTTCAGTTTAGAAAATGTAGTTTATGTGTAGGAGTGCCGAAGTAAAATAATTTAATTGGTTGATTATCCAATATTTTTCATCGGTTAGAATGTGCCCTTATACATGATTATGTTAATTAACTGGTTCGATGTTATTGTTGCCAATCTACCCTGGCTGATAATATATTTTTTCACCTCCGAATTTGTATTTTTGTAACAACCGAAATTTGTCTGGACAGACCATTAAGTATTACCTCATTAAGCGACCAGCGGAAGATCACTAACATGCCATAAGCTTTATGTAACGATGAATATAAGTTTAAACAAAATGGTTCAATGCTGTGATAAATTCAGAGTCCTCTCTTTTCTGACACGTTTAAAAAATTGTGGTATGTTTAAAAAACTTCAGAAAAATTATAATTCAGGAATTCAGAAAAATCATTTTTTGTTTCAAATGTCAGACAGGTAAGCGAACGTTTTTGTGTTACCGGAGTTAAGCTTGGTGACTATGTTGTAATTTTATAGAATTTCTCTTTATCATAACTCTTCTTTTCACCTGATAAACGTTTCCCCTTACCGTTGCCCTGGGAAAAGCTGTCCTCACTAAGTGACGGACTTGGTTGCCTTTGGTTTAACGTGTTAAGGAAGTGGTTTTTGATGTCGCACTCATCGAATTGACTCTCAGGAACACAACAAATCACAAGACTGTGGCTAAGCAACAATGAATATATATAAACAAAAATTACAGAATTCAAAACCATCCACCAGATAGGGTTCCCAGCCTGTTACATTTTAGAAGAACAGGAATATAGTCTATAGAATATAGAATACTGCACTGGCTGCACACACACAAAAAAAACCAAACAGTTATGAAGTCTCTGAACGTCCTAGACTGGTGGCACTGGACACCGAATGGTGGCACTTGACCCAGACTGGCGATACTGGACCCCGACTGGCGGCACTAGTCCCCGACTGGCAGCACTGGTCCCCAGCTGGCGGCTGGCTGGCTTCTGGACACCAAAGACTGAATCCTGATCGATCACTCTGTGTATGCGACCCTTTAAAATACCCTTCTACCCTGAAGGCTCATCCATATTCATAAGTCTAATATAATGTTTGGGACCCGCTTTCTCCTAAGGCTTTTCTATATTCCGAATACAAGTAGGCTGGGAGCAATACGGAACACCGGGTGACCCCTATTGAATACCCTTATTGTCTCACGACACAATGCCCCTATCCGGCTCAACGACTTTCCTCACAAAAAATACAAAGGTAGAGCTATCTAGCTGCAATTATGAAACAAAAAAGGGCAAACTTACCCTCATGACACGATTCACCTCGTGTCACTGCCTGCATCTAATAAATTTAAATGTGATCGCGATCAAGCCATGGCAGTATTTACCGACTTCCCTTCCATTTGGCTTCCTGTTGTTTGTATTGGTACTTTATCTTTCTGGTAGAATCAACTCGCCTGTTGATGGCAGGATTGATTTCTGGCTGCTTTTAGTCCTTTGAGTGTTTTTCCTACAAGTAATTTATCTTCATAACTGTACTATTATCAGTGGCGTCAATTTATCTTCAAGGGGGGGGGGATGACTCGAAGGCGTGTCTGTGACATTTAAAATTATAAATTATTACTAATTATTACTATATTTCATTTCCAATATATAAATATTTTACTCGGAATACCTTTTTCCCTGGGGGGGGGGGGGGGGATGATTATATTGACCATCCCCCTTCCTAAAAAGTGGGGGGATATATGCCCACATCCCCCCCTGTATTGACGCCCTTACAGTTATTTTGATTATGAATAACAAAAATAGGGATTCGTGTCCCCAAGCGGATTGCAACTGTTATTATCATGTTCTGTTATTTCTTATAGTTTTTTAACTAGAAATTTTATTGCGCAATGTCCGATCTGAAAAGATCTTCTGAAAATTAGCTTTAATATGATGTATAGATCATGGGTGTACAAAAAAAACTTCTTTCTCGAGTCCCATGTGAAACAATCGAGACCTTAATACTGGGCCACATGCCTTTATTTGTAGGATAATATTGTCGTTTGGTTTTGTCACTATATTTTTGTCCTTTTCCCAGTTGTATTTCAACGACCAAAGCAGGTTCCTCTTCAACACAGACCCAGATATTGTTTTACTGTTATAAAAATATGACAAATGGTACTATGCAAATACACATTATATATACTTTGAAATAAAGGTATACACATCGTCATTTTATTTATTAGCACGCACACCATCAAAACCTGAGCACGAAGAGGAACTGGAAAGATCCAAACATCCCGGGGACGTCCAGGGATCCCTGACGCTAGATCTGTGATGACGCCTTCCTTGGGTAGACTTGGTCCTGCGCAACATGCCAGAAAACGCCCGGACAAAAAGATAACAAGGAGCAAGCCAATACAAGGGGTTACTCTGAGCATATCTGCACTGTAATCGGTCACTCTTCAAAGCAAGCTAAATTGCTGAATATAGTGAAAATTTGGTGAGACCTATTCTTTGCGAACAAACCTTATAAGCCATGCCTATTTTAACTAGGGTCGCTTTGTCGCTGATGGGTCAGGGTGTCGACAAGCATATGTAAACCAGATTAGGACCATAAAGAAAACAATCACGAAAGGATTACAAGCTCTAGTCAACAGCGGCGACGAAAATGGACAACCTCGGTACTTGCATATCATTGTCCTGTCGTCAAGGTATATTTCACTACAATGAATAAACTTTCATCTGTCAACAACGGCGAGTTTCTTTTGGAATAGCGCTCTTTTAAGAAGAGACTTTATTCGGCAAATTGAAGTACAGGATGCATCAGGTTTGAGCTGATTAGTTTAAGCCCGCATTTCAGTTTTCGAAGAGAAAAATATACAAAAGCGGCATCAAATTTTGATCACCATAGTTCCGAAACTGGCGTGTGTGGATGTTTCGGTTCGGAAGCCAAGAAAAACTAAAAGTATTAGCCGTAAGACTTCTTAAAGATGCACGCTTATGGTCGGATAAGATTGCTCCAAACACTGGTTTAACCGAACTTCTTAACCGAGCGTCAAAACGAATTGTGTTGTGACCAAAGGAAACGTAAGACCATGGACATACTTTGATTAAAACTCCAACATGTACCTCCAGTAAACCTAAGATGTTATTTATAAAGGTCAGAATTAATGCGGTTATTTACATAATAACTCGAGGGATAGTAAGTGAATTTAAGTTTTCTTAGGTCACATGACTAGCAGACACAACCATGATTGCTTTTGCGTTTCGACCTAAATGAAAACATTATTTTAAAAAATAAAGTTTACTCGTGCATATGCAGCGTTTCACAGCATGAACACAGGTCATTGTAATTTAACGTGGAAGCACCATGCAGTGATCCAACAAAACCTTTTCATAATGCCTTGTAAAAACACTGCTTTGATTATGACGAATCTAAAGTCATCAAAAAGATCATACCCTCAGGACTGACGGAGATTTCGCCCCGAGAAAACCTGCTTATGTACATAGAAACCCCATTAATCACGGATCATATTGACGCCATTCGTCAAATACACGTTCCCGAGTAAAAACAAGTGGGGTGTCTTTGGGAGAAATGGTTTCTTTGATTGCAGCATTAGGGATTCTGCTGGTTCACTCAACTCGACCCAATGGGAAAATTAAAATGAGATAATTTAGTTTCATAGTTTCGATTTACAGCCAAGGTACTTTCGGTACATCATTATATTTTCATGTGCGGGCTTTACTTTATAATTTCAGGATTTATGTCTTAGTAATATTATCATATTCCCCCGAGACAGATATGTGGGGTTTTTTTTCTTCCATGACGAATAGTAGAGGTCCCAGGTTGTATTTTTTTGTGCCTTGCCCGAGAGAAGAGATATATGATAGACTGTTTCAGGCAGACACCGTGGCCTTGGACGAAGCCACAAGACTTTTGCTTATTTTGTTTTCTCATGGCATCCGGGCACATTTACACAATGTGCACTTTCTTTCATTTAATTATATATATATATATATATATATATATATATATATATATATACCTATCATGCCGCTAAATTTACGCCGAGATCTAGGAGAAAGAATGAGATCACTCTTAAAAGATATTTAATTGGTTTTGTTATGTTGTTAGTCTTGCCAAGTAACAGATTTCTCACCTTACTAATATTTACAAACTAATTAATATCAAGCAGCGTTATTATTTACGCTGCCATCAAAACTAGGCGGTAACAGTGCAAATAAATTAACTAACAATTTAGGAACACGTGAATTTGCTGTAAAGTTCAATCTTCATTTCATTTGTGAAAGCCAATTTTTGTTATAAAGTAACTTCTTGGAAATTGCTGCGTATCTGAATAAAGTGGAGATATTGTACAGTCACAATGGAGATAAGACGAAGACTACATATCTTCCTTGTCAGGAATTACATGTCGATATGTATAATTGATCAGATACTAATTATGAAGAGGAGCTATAACCAAGGTATTTAATGTAATTAATAATGAATGAGGAAAAATCAGGGGGAAACTTGGGTTATTTCCGGATTCCAATGTTCAAACGGCCTGATAACCCAATTCGTTTTCCCCGAAAGACCATTCATGGAGAGTTCATTTTGCAGAAACTACAAACACTCTGGTCATCCTTGCATTCTAAGGTTTCATTTCTGGTGTACACATGACCAACAGTTACTGAGTGATGACACATCACTTTACACAATGTTTGAAGAACTTGTTGAATGGATTCATTTATTATCTCAAACGTTGACTGTTACATGTATTTGTTTTGTGCTTTGTCTTAAAAGCAGTGGAGTGTTTTATTCAAATTTGTTAAATTTATATATTCTGTACAAATGCTGGTATGTTGATATTAATTCAGATCAATGTACGATTAAAATGAATTTCAACTTCATTTTCACTTCTGTGTTGTTACCAGCTTATAATTCAACAAAACCGATGTTGTATGGTCTGTTAGCCCAGGGCATCCGTAGAGCAGACAAGGTGATTTAAAATCAATTGATACCATATAACGTTAAAAATATGACCATGATTTAAAATCAATTGATACCATATAACGTTAAAAATATGACCATGGTGGTTATATCTTCCTCCTCAACTGAATTCGGGTGACAATAGAAATGATGTTACATTATTAAGTCTTATGAATTTCCGAGATTTTTATGCATGCCATAAGGACGGGTCCAGTATTTCTAACCCGTAGTCGTATATGAAGAGGAATTCTAACCATTATGCTTGGAGTCTCTGGTGAGGATAGGAAGGGGTCCCGTCAGTTCAGCAGTCAAGGGCATTACCCATTTGCCACGCGGTTTTCCTTTAATGTGAATATTAACCAACAAATACACAACCCAGTACTGTAATATGGCTTTATTCTCGCTACTAATACTGGTGACCGTATCGGGCAGCCGTATAAGTATATAAACATCAACAACTATCACCGTATACCAGTCCCTAGCATTGACACCATCGCAGCACAAACTAAAACCGCTACAAGGACAGTACTATCATATCAACGCATGGAAGCCCTTTTGCTGAAAAAAAAAGAAGTATATACAGGTACATTTTTATATAATTCAGCAGCCCCTTGTATATATTTACCTGCTTAGGACTCGGTATTTGTACGATGTAAATATTTAGCTCTTCTGGGTCAAAATAAGTCTTAATTGTCGCAAGGCAATTAAATACTGGTTGCAGAGGAAAAACTTTTTGTTCTTCCAACAGAAGCACATTTATTACTCTTGTTCCCTTGTAGGGTTGTGCTTAAACCGTCCCTGTATTTGATTGACTGATTTCTGTAAAGATACTAAAGATATAAAATAACGTTCCAATATAAATACTACTAAAATAGCACCTACGGATCAAGTCCGAGTAACGAGCCGTTTAGCTGGAAGCGAATTGTTTTGGCCTGAGTCAATACGTATGGTAAAGAATACAGGTTCTTGTAATAGTTAAACTCTCCTGAAATCCTCTCCATGAAAATGTTGCCAAACTACACAGGCCCACTGGGTAAAGACTATAATATATGTATTTATACCGTCCCCTCGCATGGTCTACATATATCAACCTCTTTAAGTCACATGGTTTTCCATCCCATATACCAAGCATGTTAAATATACGATCGTCAAAAATCAAAACCTTCTTTGACGTGGTCTGAAATTATCTAAAGCGATCGATACACAGTTTACCATGGAATTATATAGACTTTATAACATGACCTTTATCAGGTACTGATATCGCACACTGAAACAAAACGTGTGGAGTTTTAAAAGGTTTCAGTCGAAGAATCCTACCTTCACATAATCTAATACTTTTCTTCATAACATTACTCATGGGGAAAAATACACTCTATATTTAGGCACTCTAAATACATAAATTAACGTGCAAACTAATTCAGGGGACATGCAGTTTACCTGGTGTTAATTTAACAGTGTGCTGGCAACCTGAAAGAAACAACTGGATGTCAGACGAAACATTGCTGCATCGGCAACACTCCCAGAGTTCAGTCCCCTGCATTTAATGTTACTTTGGTGTTTTCCCGTTCCTAAATTTTGAAGATTGTATCCAATTTAGATTTGGTGAAACGTTTTTGACTTGTTACATCTCATTTTCGATGGCAGCCTTTCTAGCAGAACCTATGTAGATTTACGACTGCTCTTACCGAAATTCAATAACACTATTTTTTATTTTATGCAACCATGCCACGTCACGTCAAACTAAAATAATATTGTCACTTCCGTTAATTGGAAGTCATGTTTATCGGATTCCTATGCAGTCACTGTGAACCCAGTCACTGTGTCTTTACGCCCTTGCAGCAGTCGAGACCTACTGAAAATGATACTGAGCCAAGATAAGAAAGTTTTCTATGTTGGATTGACAAGGAAATGGTATGGAATACATTTTACGCTCTGTCATTTAAAAGGGACTTAATTTGTGAAAGGACTACAAATGTACTAAATGTTACTGTCCTATATCTGTAAGGCCCAATCATTAAAACTGAGAGAGCCTATGCAGCTATAATCTTGCCTTTCGGGAAAAGTTGTGTGAAAAAGGAAGAATACAACATCCACTTTCATCCTGAGTTGAAGTCTTGGTAATGATTAGTACACAATTGCCTCTGCAGATGTCTTTGTTGTGGTAGAAAACGTTGATGTCTGAATAAAACTAATTAATCTATAAAATTGATGACAAAATATTTAAATGCAGCTTATGCCTAAAATAGCTGAAACTAAAATATACCAAAGTCCCCTGGTCATGATTTGGTCAGTTTATTTTACTGTGCCAAAGTATGAATGATAATATGCAAATGAAAGGGACAGGTTTTGTGTATCTGGTTGTCAATGTATATGTTGTATCTCATATATATATATATATATATATATATATATATATATATATATATATATATATATATACACACAAACATATATAAATTAATAATGTATATATATTATTATACGTATATAATGAGGATTAAGGTAAATATAGTCAAGTGTTACAGAATGAATTTCTTAGAACACTGGGTATGAAATGACAAAGACCTATTCCTACAGACAAGATGGCTACAAAATGTCTGTCCATTTGACATGAGTGGCTTTGGCAAGGTATATTCAGGGTTAACATCAGTGTAGGTAGCTACCAAGGGTTAATACTATAGATATGCATTGAATACTTCCTGGGCAGGCCCACATTGCATAAGGCTATTTCACTGGACTCTTTATAATCCAAGTATTTGTGATCATAAAACAGTTTCTTTTTCCACTTTGGTGTCCTCTTTATCAATAGCTACATAGTAGTGGCCATCTTTATATTTAGTTCGTTGGTCACTTGCAGGTTTGCGATCTTGCCCGCTGCCTTCATTGCGGTCACTGTTAGATTTTGAAATACGATCACCCGTGTCGGTGACACTGCGTGTACGACGTAACCTGCTTCTCTCTTCTGATTCAGATAAATGATTGTTTTTATTTACACTGCTATAAGATTGTTCCAGCTTCTTTCTAGAAGGAGAGTTTGGCAGAGATTGTGAGCCTTGTCTCATCACTGCACTCAGTCTATTGGGAACAGGCTCTGGGTTTTCCCTGGAGTCTCTAATTTTTTTGTTCCCCAGTGGGTGACTGGAGTTACTCTTTAGTTTAAGTGGTCGGTTCACTTGGGTTTCATCTTTCCAGCCAATTGCAGGTGGCCGGCGAGTCCCATCCTTGTCTCTCATCGGGGACACTTTCTCTGGAGGTACTCCTAGTTTCCTGAAGTCAAAAATGTGATCATTAGTCAAGAAGAATCTCATTCTAAAACCGACTAGCAGCCTTGTATAATAAACAAGGCCTACAGGCCTAATGCTTACCTGTGCAGTGGCATATACACCAGGTATAATGCTTAAATAATTACCTATCACAGACGTGTAAGATGTACATGAACAATGGAAATACTCAACATTCCGAACAAGAACCAATTATACAAACATCACTACTGAATTACTGGCGTAGGTGCACACAACACAAAAATGATTGTAGGTGGTGCCACCAATCTTATATACAACAAAGCTATCTGAAATGTATACATATGCCCAATTCCAGATGATATATCAAACCCCTCCTGAGAAATAAGCAGGGACATACACTGTGCAAATATCAAAATTGAGATATGTGGGATAATCACCTAACACAAACACACAGATGGAAGCCAGACATTGAGGAAAGGTCAGAGGTCATTGCAAAATGATTAGGCACCAGTTCACATGTGACTAGATAATTGGGTCACGTTTCCGAAAAATCGGTCCAGTGGTCTCAGAGTTCACTGGAAACAAACAAGGCAGCCCCAGGAAAACCCTGTAAAATCATAGTATCCACAAAACCAATTATTTAAATATTATATTAAAACTTGAAAACAAGCTGAGAGTAAGTAACAAAAATGCAAAGAAGTCTCATTGGAAATTGCATTCAAACCTAATAAATACTTAATTCTGATATTTTATTAGTGAAACATTATTACTGATATCTGCATTTGATCTTTTTCCATTTTGATATCTTTGTGGAACTTAATTTCATCTGATATGGAATGACTGGCCTCAGTTGGGTCATATTATCCTAAGGTCTTGGCAACAAACCAAAACTGAGGATCAAGTATTTCTGATATTGCTCCTGCCTAGGCTAGGTTCCTTTTAAATTGTTTAAACCAGGATTTGAAGCCAGCTTGATTTGTATAGTTCATGACCAAATAATCTTGTTGTAACCTAATCTTTGTTATAAATGTTAAGGAATAATTTTCCAGTTCAGTATTTCCAATAAAATTCTGAAGAAATGAAATGTTGGATTTATTGAATCATTACAAATGTACAAGGTTCATTTTCTTACAGCTGAATCTTTTACAGTTTTATTCAATCTTTAACACCTGACTAAGCTGCAACTGTGACAGGATAGCTATAGTCTTTTACTTGCAATTTTTAAAATTGATAAATAAACTAGAAAGAAATTATAGGTTGCACCACCAGTCATATGCAACAAAAGATATGCAAAACCAATGGCAATACCTATCCTCAGTTTAGTTTATGTAAGCATTCATGACAAAGGTGGTTTTGTAGGTAAATTTCATACAATTTGGACAAATACAAAACTGGTAATAAGGGTTCAATTCCATTCTAAAAATGCCTGAATCCTCTGATCTCTGAAGGTTTGTGCATTCAAAATTAAAAAAAAAATCCACTGAACTTCTCAAGTTTTTTTGTTTTGATGATGTAGACAGTGGCAATTGCTGGCACACAAATTACAGGATGTACTGCCTTATAAGTGCCATGCATCATTTGCTGACACTGCACATTGATTCAGTGTGATAAAAAAAAAGTTCAATAATGATGCCCTGCTCCTCATAGTGTTTTGAATATTTGAAAATAAATATATTGTTATAAAATATCACCATCTGCAAACCTGACTGTCATGGTCACAATAAGACTAATTTATGACAAAATACTATAACCAAATACATTAAGGTACATAGAAATGTTTCATTTACCACAATGCCTTGATTAAGATTATGAATAATACTGTTTGATGTTCACTTACTTGAGCTGGTTTTTCAGTCGTTCTATCTTAAGGAGGGCCATGTCTAACTCATGTTTAGTCTTCCACATACTGGTTTCACACACTGGGTTTTGACATTTAAAGGCCCGGGTCATCTCCATGGCTTCCCTTACAGACTGTTCAAAAGTCAATGACTTTCCCATACTCTGAGGATAAAACAAAATGGTACCAATTCACAACTTTATATCAGCAAGTACACAAAGCATCACATATTACAAGCAAATGTAAGGACTGATATATTTAAGGTCTGCCAACTATGATATCTAAGACACACAATTGTAAAGCAATTTATGGAAATCTGCATAAAAATAATCATAAAAATTTCTTTAATCAAAATTAAAACCTTTAATGCTTATTCTTCATTGTTCTTCAGTTATATTTAAAAATCTAGCATAACTTAACTAAAAATATATAAAATAAATTAATTTGTCATTTTAATATCTTAAAAATATGTGAGTAAAAAATACATGTATCAGACAATATGACCACTGCCCAATTTGGTGCCAATTTACTGCCATTTTTTATCTATTTTTGGCAAAGGGCATTCCTTCATATAATTCACAGAAGCAATGTACTTGGTGTGCTCACCAAACTAACGAGACCACAGCAGCCACACCTGTCCCATTTTCTGAGTTTGACTCGCAGAAACTTGAAGTAGATGTGTTCTAGCAGCAGGAGCAGACCGCCTAGTAACATCCCCCCAGCCAGCAGTATGAAGGCACTCGTGAAATTCAGGATACCCAGGGAGTTGGTCGACTCCCCTTCCTCTTTCTTCTGTGAGCAGGCGCCAGCAAACCAAAATTTCTGCAGTCTTTCCATCTCCCCTGCAATAAGCTTTTAAAATTAATAAATCACAAACAGATGCATTCACATCACTTGTACAGGACACCAAAAAAATAATTATAAACTTTTATAATTTGTATTATAAATGCCATAGATGCTTGGAGTTAGAAGATTTTTTAATGGTTAAAATTTGTCCTTCAAGAACATGTTGAATTTTATCAAGCTTGCAAGCAAGATAATTTTTTTTTTTTATTCTTGAAATACTGCATGTGTTCCCCTTCAAATGATACATTTTATTTCCTTTAACTTTATTAATTCTTTCAAGGGATCAAAGCCAGGGGATCAATTAACAACATTTCTGAGAACTGATGATCATTCACCCAAATAAATGATCCAATAAAGCAGGAGCAATGGAAATTGATGTTTCTGTGGTGGCCATACAGGTTTCTTCTATATGAATGCAAGCAATTCTCCAAATTGTTTCTTCAGTTAATTTTTGTGAACAAACAGGTGTAAAACCCAGATTTGCTACAAACAGCATCATAGTTGTGTTCCATTTCTACATGGTTGGGAACATGCTTTACCATTCTTGTTAGATTATATTTTCACAGACAAAATTGTGAGAGGTGTTTCAAAAGTACCTTCGTGTTGAAACTGTGTTAAATATCTGTTAATTGTGTCAAGCCACTTTGAGCCTTTAGGAACACCAATGCCATAGCCCATCATGGCGTGCCACCTTCCCACTGTCCTAAGCTTGCAGCCGTCATCATGGGCCGCTTGGTACTCCAGCACAGTAGCATCATATATAAAGGCATTGATTTCCCTGAAAACAAACACTTCAATCAGACAAAAATTGTCAAGACTTTAAGCAATATACCATTACATCAAAGAGAGTGAATTACATGGAATGTGGAATCCTTGATCATATATCTTTAGAGTAAACTGAGTGTGGTCAGATATTCATAAATAACTAGTCTCAATGGTGTTCTCTAAAGTTAAAGAAACTTGTAATCTGTGAAATAATATGCTTCAGTTCAAGGATAATTACTACTGGTATAATCAGATTCATAAATATAAACAATTTTTCATGTATACATGTTTATACACTCACAATGGAAACAAAGCTCAACTAATCAAAGGAATGAGTCATTAGAGGCTCACAATAAATGTTTATAGACCCCATCTTGGTATATGATTCAACTATAGAAGAACATTACTAAGTGAATACTGAGGTTGCCTTTTTGTTCAAGACGGTTTCCAATTTGCTATATTTGCACGAAAAATAAAACCTTCCAAAATAAGAAGCTCCCTTGTTGAAGTAAAGTCATAAGGAAAAAAACTGATTATTGAATACTGTCTAATTATTATGATTTTGCACACACATTATTTAATATAATTTAATGATAAAATAAAATAAATAATCAAATAATGGATATACTGTAAGTTATTTTATTGTGTGATCTCTAACAATGAAATTTTGAAAGTCAAGAAATTTTAACCTTGCAAATATGAAGCCAACCACAGTATTCTATGAAATTCTATGATGATTAAAATATTTTCTAAACAACTGTAGACCCACGTGTCCTTGAGAGCCTTGACACCATCTTGTACTGTGGACCTGTTGAAGTTCTTCATGTACTTGTGGATGTCTGGCCATTTCTTCATAAAGTATGCCTCAGTGCTTCCGTGTGGGATGGTTGCAAATTTAAATGGTGGCTTGTGGGCATATGGATTCTTAAGCTAAACAAAAAATATCACTATCCTGGTCAGCAAACCAAAGCATTATTTTATAATGTTATATATACAAGACAATATTTTATAATATTTTTCAAAACATCTATTGAACATTCAACCACTAAACTCTAAATATATACACATGTTAAATTATGACTAGTACACAGAATAACTTGCATATCACTGGATCTCTGGGTTCCTGAAGAGAGGTTTACTGTTTTCTACATGATTCATCACGTCACAATTAAATATCAAGGTTATATATATTAAGACTGTCAAAACAAGCAGCATTAATAATTAAGTCTTCTACTGCAATGACGAACAGTATGATGATCAAACTGAGCAGAACAATGACTGGGATAAATGAGTTGTAAAGTGCTGCCCCCTGGGATTCATCTCTAAAACCACTGAACCCAGAGAAAAAGTGCATCAATATTAAGGTGCTGGATTACTTTAAAATTTATGACACTCTTAAATACAGAAATAATGGAGATACAAGTTCAGAGTTAAAGAAAATATTAATATGTATCATGCCACTATCAGGTTCAAACACAAAGATGCCATAAAACTTTTCTGGTATGGCACTTCATTTCTATATATACCAGTATGCAAAAATATGAACTGAAATGAAAACATCTATTTAACTTACTTATTTATTATGTAATATTATTGCTCTTAATGGTACTGAATGATTATGAATGGAAAGGTGAATTACATATATAGGACAAAAAAGATACATTTTGGATAGAAACATATTTAGGTAGAACACTCCAGAATAATAACTTATCTTATTGTCGTTGCCAATATTATTAGATAAAGATGGTGGACACCGTTGATCTAGTAAAGTTACCAAAGTTGACTGCATGTATTTCATTTAGTATTTCATCTTGTTGTTTTGATACAAAGGCAGAGTAACTTTCACAGGTTATGGAAAATTTTGCAATGTAAAATGATGAGATTATAGTGCATTCTGCAGTGCTGATTTGCCAATAATAAAATCTGGTTAATGCAGAGACTGACTGGGCTTTAAGGAGGTTGCTTTGGAGAAAAAACAGAACAATACAAGGAATCTGAAAATTAACTGGTCATTAACTGACAATAAAAATCTTGATAACAACGCCCATCAGACAAGTGTGATCTGCTGGTGTGTCAGAATCATCCGCTGGTTAACCTCCGGTCATAATCACACTGATTTTACAGGATCTTTGGACAAACTCTTTCACACAAGAGGCTGTCTGATGGCACAAGCTCTAGTCTCCAGTTATAAATCTAACAGGTGATTATACCCCCAGGTATGACAACTGAGAGACAGATGACATACCCTCCAGTCGTGAATACCATCAAGACGATCATAGTCTTCTTTGGTGATCATAAAGGCGGCCAGGTTGGCTGTGTAGCTGGCCGTGAAGACCACAGCAAACAGTGCCCAGATGTTGGCCATGAACCGGCTAGACACACCACGGGGGTCATCAACATTCACCGCTGCACCGAATAACATTGCCCAGATCAGCCAAAATGACCGGAACAGTGAGAAACGATGTTCTGTTAACAGAAAAAAACTAGTCAATACACCGTCACCAACAGTATGTAACCTGATAGCCTGATCAGCTACAAGTTACTATCTGGTAATAAAACTCATCACTTACCTAAAACATTACATAAATGGAAGTCTTATGTACTCTTGAAGCACAGGGTGTTTCCTCTGTCTTTATTGGATATATATTTACTTTTCAGACTTCAACTCTGCACTTAATCCGAATGAAAAGTAGACTTTTTTCTCATCCAACAGAAATTTGAATTCAGAAATATTATCTAACCCATCCTGATATATAACATGAAAAATATTCAAGTTTTACAGACAGCTGAGGTAGCTATGGAGGACAGTAACCTCAGTACTGTAAGCCCATGCCCAGCCAGTGTCCTCTGCTGAGAGGTTATACTGTATACACATCTAGATCTGAAGAGCAGACTGGTTCACTGGAATTTCACCGAGCTATGAGATTTAATAATTGGTACATATAAGGATCTATATGACATCAATCAGGGAAGCTATAATCACGTCGTAGATGATCTATGGCATTAAATCATTAACAAAGCCAGGATCTGACAACAGCCAGGCATATACATCCATGGTATTCCATCATCAACACTGCCTGGTTCAGCTTACTTATGAGGTTCATTATGTTGAATTAATGACTTACCTCTAATGGGCTTGTTGCCTCGATCTAACCCACTTGGAGATAACCACTCGAAAATAAAGATGGCTGCCCCTGAAGCATGCACACTGAACACCAGAATGAGGCACCAGGACGGGTAGTCATAGGGCTCTGCAACATAACAATAAAATAACCCAAATGACCACATCTACTGCAGAATTAAACCACACAAACATTGGGAAAAATACCTTGGAACTTCTCAGTATATATACACTTCACTTATCACCAAGGACAGTTCTGTAAACCTGAACACACACCTGTGAAAGCTATAAAAGAATACATAAAGGAAGCCTGTATCTTATGAACATAAGCTGGCTGGCTTTGGTATTATTTGTTTAAAGAAATGTTTGGTCAACGTAGCTTCAAACTTTAAATGCTGAGAAACAAATTGTATCATTTTTACAAATCAAAGATATATTTCAAAACTATAACTTAACTGTCATTTGTCTGTCTTAAAAATTGAAATAATTGAAAATATACACATGCCACTTCTGTCTAAGAAACCAACATTCACTTCTGGGGCAACTTTCATACCATATTTCAAGACAGTCCATGGAGTGTTGTTCCAAGTTTTGCCAAATATAGACCAACAACAGCAATAATTCACAGGTGAAAGTGACAATTTGGAAGAGCTGGATTGGATGATTTAGATATAATATGGCAAAGGAAGATTCAACAGGAGCTGTGTTGATATAGAAGTTTCTACCTCTAACTCTGATGATTTGTCTGCTGATAATGATCTGTTCAGCTAACTTATTGGTAAAGCTGAGGTACTTTGTCCTCTGAGTTTAATGCAGAATAAATAGTTAAAAAAGTAATAGTAAAAAAAATAGTAATAAAAAAAACCATTATAATCAATATTATATTTATAACATTTTCAGAGTATTTTCCCTTCAATGGTGAGTGTTCAGGGGAAGCATTTGGATACCAAAGTCATGAATAGATGTCTCTAAGACACAGAGGAAGATGATGCCTATATGGTGTTAAGGTGTTAACTGTGGTAATTTAACATATAGCAAAGGCTATCACTGGGGAATTTGTGGTGATGAATAAACCAATAAATGCAACGGCAGAGCATGTGGAGGATCCAATTTTTTCAGGGTTTCATATAAATATGCTACATTCTCAAACTGAATCAGACAGTTGATTTTATTTTCCAGAATGGTTTTATCTCATCTGGTAAACAAATCCCTCTACACAAGATTATTATGGTTACAGTAATCATGTTTTAGATGTAATGATGTAAAAAAAAGGGAAAATTTCACAAAACATTCCTATGTATAGCTACTCGGTATTGTACTGGTCCAATATACAGACAGAATAAACTCTCACATGAAAGACACATCAACAGATATTATGTTATTATAACCAACACCTGCACCATTATTTTGCTCTCATTAATGTGAAGGTAATGGTTCCTAAGTTCTGAAACAAACTGTTAATATATTTGTTATCTACCATTCACTAAAGTACTGAGGCACACGCTACGTGTCAATTAAGTTATCACATTTATATTAATAACTTATAAAAAATTAATTCCATATTGTATGCCTTCCACAAATTACTAAATATGAAACAAAACAAGGCCGATAATTCACCTTACTCATGGCTGCACATTCACAAAATTAAATTTCCTGTTCATGTGAAGAGGCAGTTGGCTAATTGGTGTCCTCTATCAGATCAACACATATAATCATGGGCTAACATTCCCTCCCATGATAATTAATTTGTTACAATTTGAAATTTTAAACATTAAAACTTCCAAAAAAGTTCATTATTGATGGGCTTCCCAGCATTTCATGGCAAAAATTGTCCAGAGTTTTCTATAATGAGCTTTCAGAAACTCAGGAAATTTCTTCTATTTCCCTATAAACAGTGACCAAAGTCACCATAACCTAATCACACATGTTGCATGTTGGTTGGACATGAGGTAAATATCACAGGATTGACCATTTTTTGGGGATCATCACATTTCATGATGAGAGGCTTTCCCGTCTCTTCCCTGACTGAAAAGGGAAGCTCATTTTCCAGATTTCCAATGATTTCTAGGTTGGTTGTATGTATTCAGTCTCCCCCTATGGCTTGAGGTTTTAATGATGTGAATCACAAAGCTATCTTAAGTTCACTTTATGGGATGCTTCAATAAGCTGGATTGACACTGTGTAGAGCACATGCATCCACCAAGGCAAAACAAATCCTACCAGGACCACAGTGTTTACTCTTTCTCTGACCCATAATCCAACCATCAACAAAAAATTGTAGATCATATTGCTCAGCAGTTTTTCATAATCTGACAAATGAATTAACCAACCAACAAGAAAAAAACAACAAGGGTTAGAGTGAAATCTTAGCAGAGGTTATGACAAAAACATCTGATCAAAACATATTTTCTTTGGTTTTTTTTTTGCTAATTTTTTCATTATATATATATATATATATATATATATATATATATATATATATATATATATATATATATATATATATATGAAATGACCAAAATACATTTACAATCTGTTTGTGTTCTGCTTGTGTCAGCTAAACACTCTGCTGTCTGTTCTTCCTCTCTGTGCTGAGCTGCCACCAGGACAGTAGTATGACTCCACCAAGACCGGGAGCTCCCAGTGATTAGCTGTACAGATTGACATTTCTGTATCACAGGCTCAGGTTGGTTTGATTTGGAGTTCATTCCATGATCTGTGGCCACTATAAATCAGCCTGAGGGTGAACAGAGGCCACCTTCACTGACAGCCTGCAGTCAGCCTGATATATGATGCCAACAGTTTGGAGCATGGACAAAATTACAGTTCTCTATACCCTCCCAAGACAGTACACATGTCCCTAGGCAGTGTTGTGGCGGTTAATCCCTCATTGTACAACCTTCCTGTCAGTAACACAGCCTGAAGCTACTGGTGATAAAGGAATCAAATAACAGAGGATTAAAAGGATAGCCAGGATGTATTATATTTAGTGCTAATTAATTAAGCATTTTATTCCCCTGTCAATGAGTAACAAATCATTAGTTTGGCAATGTGCCATTAGTTATCTGCAGCATATTAGCATGACACTTTTCCAGATCACCCAACAGCAGGTCATTTGCATGCTTATTGTTTAATAATTTTTATCTAGGTAACTGCCTGTAATTTTTTAACGCTGTCCACACCTCAAGAATTCTTTTTCTGTTTTGGACTACAATTGACAGGTTAGTAACACATGCTTAATCTCATTCATATCCTGGTGCTAACCAGACCTGGTGTCAAGGCACCTGTGAGTATTAGGTGTGTAATCATCCCCACTGCTGGATTATACCACCGAGGAAGCCCTGAAAGGCATATTTTTTAGAGTGAAACACAAATATAGGGCACAACCTCCTCTTCAAGCCCGCAGTGCACTCTGATCGAGGTGGGGGCTGACCGCTCCTCGGCTGAGATTGGAACTCAGGATCTCCCAGCTTTGAGCCCTGGCTGTGCTCACGCTGAAAGACTCACAAGGGTTGGCTCTGCTGGTCAGGGCTTGTCGGCTTTGGAATCTTATGTGAAATGTTAACAAAAATATGTTTCCTTGAAACGCAACAAATTTTGATTTTAAAGTTTGACAGCTGTGACAAGTAGTCATGTACATCATGATAAATGATTTTAATTCAAACTAGTTTATTGTTTTTTTTTTACAATTATCACCTTCATGGATATTAAAATTTTGTTGAACATTTATGTGACAGCAAAACCAAATATGACATATATGAAACATCATATTGCTTGCTGTTGACATATAGATATACAAGTGTGGTTAAATACAAAACATTACAAATTAAATAAAGTTATCAAGGCTGATCAGAAACAAAACAATAAAACCAACCTAGAAATGCTGTTGGTGAGATCACTCCGTCCCTCACAGCTACTATTATAGTGATCCCAGTTTCTAAAAATGGCACGGAGAAGTCTATTGCACTGTTCCTCTCTGGAGTAATGGATAAAGAAGCGACCACCATGTCTGCTTTATGGTCCATCACTGCTCTCACTAAGCCATTCCACTCCTTGGTTTCCTAGAAACAGAATGCTTGATTCATGAACCTCTTTCAGTTTTAAACCTTGGTTAGTTTTGTAAGAATTGAACCACACAATTGTCTAAAATCTGTACTTTCATGTTGAATAGACCTAAACTAAACTCAATACATACCACATATTCACAGAGAGGAGTCTGATTTATATTTAATATAGTCTTTATAATTATTATCCCTGCATTCTGCTTAAGCAAGTTAGGGCTCAAAGGAATCCTTGAGTCCAAGTAATACTTACTGAGTGCTTGAGTGCAAATTTGCAAAATCAAAACATGCATTTCTCAATATCACTGCAAACAGGCATTCTATATATTTTTATTATTGTAGGGCTTTTAACATGTACCAGTCAATTTAATAGAGGTCTGTCAACCATGACACTTCCAGGTTGTTTGGTAACACAAAAAACCACTATAAATAGAATTTATGCTTGTTTTAGAGCTGATTTTCACTGTAGTTATATCTTTTCCTTCACTGGGAGAAATTTAGGCCACCACCATATCAAATTCATACATATTTTCCATCAGTAAACGGATGATCATTTAAACCCTGAGTGTTGCCATGGCAACAACTTGTACTTGAGGGAAAATTCTGTAATGCCTATTGTGTACTCAAGTAAAAAACTAGGTACCTGTTTCAGCCCTAGTACAAGTATGAATTTACATAACTGAATTACATGACATTAAATATGAATATATATATATATATATATATATATATATATATATATATATATATATATATATATATATATAGATAGATAGATAGATCGATCCACATAGTCAAATCCTTAACCTGAATACAGAACATAACTGTAGTTGGTAATCAAAATCTACTAAAATATAACATTTTGAATCAATCTTATTTGGAAATAAAAAAAACAGTCAATAATCAGCATATAAAGATGAAGTGAATATTTCCCAGGCCAATGTTGTGATATATTTATATCACATACTGACTACACTAAGTCATACTTTTTTAAATCCCACAACTAGAAATGAATATAAACTGTGTTTACCTCATTGAAACCTCCCCACTTCTTATCAGAAACCTCAAACAGTTCGTACTCAAAACCAATTTTGTTGCTGAGCATCCGCAGCAGGTCAATGCAGAAGCCAGAACAGCAGCGATACAAAGAGCTGTTGGTGGTCACATTGGGTTCACTGTGATAGAGAAAAGTTAACCGTAGTCAAAGTGAATATCTAATACAAAATTACTGGTACATAATTTTACCAAATTAACATTCCTAACAACAAGCTAACCTATGAGCGAGTTCATGATGTCAGAGTGGAATCACATGCCATGATGAAAACTTCATTTATATTCTCACTGACAAACATTTTGTCATTTTTTACGACACCAAACAGCTTACAAACTTATGTTGCTTAAAATAAATGAGACCACATGCTAAATATGTAATTTCTTAAAACACCCTCCATGTGCCAAAAAGATTGTTATAACCCGCCATCTTGCAAAATCTCCATGTATGTTTGTTGAATTTCTGGATGCATACAAACATGTCTGACAAGGCTTATTAGCATAACAGCTAAGATATTCTATTTATTATGAGGCTGTATTTGTCCTTATTAAAAAAATTCGTAACTGATGTTAAAAAGTTTCATCAAAAGATCCCACATCACCACATAAAGTTTGACTGTTGACAGCCTCATATATTAACCTAAGTTTACTTAGCTTCTTGACATAGCTACAAACAGTATACCTTAGCCTCTGCTGAATTTGTTTATCTGATGAAAAGTTCAACTACACTCTATCTGATGAAAAGTTCCACTACACTCTATCTGATGAAAAGTGTAACTTCACTCTACCTGATGAAAAGTTTTAACTACACTCTATCTGATGAAAAGTGTAACTTCACTCTACCTGATGAAAAGTTTAACTACACTCTATCTGATGAAAAGTGTAACTTCACTCTACCTGATGAAAAGTTTAACTACACTCTATCTGATGAAAAGTGTAACTTCACTCTACCTGATGAAAATTTCAACTACACTCTATCTGATGAAAAGTGTAACTTCACTCTACCTGATGAAAAGTTTAACTACACTCTATCTGATGAAAAGTTCAACTACACTCTTATCTGATGAAAAGTGTAACTTCACTCTACCTGATGATAAGTTTAACTACACTCTATCTGATGAAAAGTTTAACTACACTCTATCTGATGAAAAGTTCAACTACACTCTATCTGATGAAAAGTTCAACTACACTCTTTCTGATGAAAAGTGCAACCACACTCTATCTGATGAAAGTTCCACTACACTCTATCTGATGAAAAGTGTAACTTCACTCTACCTGATTTTAAAGTTTACCTACACTCTATCTGATGAAAAGTGTAACTTCATTCTATCTGATGAAAAGTTTAACTACACTCTATCTGATGAAAAGTGTAACTTCACTCTACCTGATGAAAAGTTTAACTACACTCTATCTGATGAAAAGTGTAACTTCACTCTACCTGATAAAAAGTTCAACTACACTCTATCTGATGAAAAGTGCAACCACACTCTATCTGATGAAAATTTTAACTACACTCTATCTGATGAAAAGTTTAACTACACTCTATCTGATGAAAAGTTCATTTACACTCTATCTGATGAAAAGTGTAACTTCACTCTACCTGATGAAAAGTTTAACTACACTCTATCTGATGAAAAGTTCAACTACACTCTATCTAATAAAAAGTGCAACCACACTCTATCTGATGAAAATTTAACTACACTCTATCTGATGAAAAGTTTAACTACACTCTTATCTGATGAAAAGTTCAAGTACACTCTATATGATGAAAAGTTCAACTACACTCTATCTGATGAAAAGTTCTTTGATGTTTAAGGATGAAGATATAGATGGTTCCTCCATTCTCCCACCCCTTATTTAGTAAAAGCTAGGGCGGAATGGCAACACCGCACCAGTATTTAAGGATGCCTAAGAGTCTAGTTTATACAACAAGACAAGGACTGACACCATCTTTAGATATGCTGATCAATGTGAATTACAATTATCAATGGCTCTGACAAGCATCTATTTGATTAATGATGGCTCCAACAAGAATTACTTAGGTATTGACTCCCAAAGAAAACACTACAACAAAGATTTTCAGTCTATCCAGATATTTCAAAGCAATTAAATTTCAGCAGTTTTGACAAAATAATAAGTTTGCCAATGCTTAGCTGAAGAGTTGCAGCCAAAATTGGCTACATTTACAGTGTGCCAATGGGCTACAGCTAGCTGCACTATTCGAATGGCTAACTAAGATGCTGTTGGAAGTGAGCAGGAAATTTTCATTTTTTGCAGAAACAATGCAGGAAATTTGTGGCTAGCTGTGGTCCTTGTAATAAAAGACACTGTGTGCAGGAAGGCTGTAAGAGTGCTATGGCTGGTTGCAGTCTTAATGACTCAAAGCTGCAGTGTGTGCAGGAAGGTTACAGCTGGTTGCAGCTTCCATGATTCAAAGCTGCAGTGTGTGCAGGAAGATGCAAGAAGATTAAAGCTGGTTGCAACTTCTATGATTCAAAGCTGCAGTGTGTGCAGGAAGGCTGTGAGAAGGTTACAACTGGTTGCAGTTTCAGTGACTCAAAGCTTCAGTGTGTGCAGGAAGGCTGCAGGGTTTGATCAGTTACCAACAGCCTCTATGACTGAAAGCTGATGTGTGTGATAACAGGTATATGTTAAGCCACAGCCGGAATGACTTGAAATTGCGATGTGTGCAGCAAGACTTTGAAGAGTCAGTGTAGGATAGTTGCACAAAGGAGTCAACTGGCAGCAGCACCCACAACTGACAGCTGATGTGTGCAGAATTCTATAGCCAACCTAACATGTAGACAAATTAAGACTACATAGTGGCAGCAGTGACTGTACATCTTACCCTACAGTGGTTGGCTCACTGGATTTTGGAGGGAACGACACCAGTCTTTGTGAACTTGGAAGTTCTGTATTGTTATCTCTGGTAAAGAATATGCAAATCAGTTGCTCATCTCACTATATGATATCTCACAATATGAGAGTTGAGTATTACAGTACTTCTCTCCTGATAAGATACAGATAAGGTATATTAAAGTTTAGAGTTCATTTCTTCTTTGAAAGATAAAAGTACTAATAGAATCCTCTTATAAACCTATTTACTGACTGTTATTAATTTTCAGACAATTAGACAATCAGATATACTATCTCACTTTTATTGGGCAATCTGTTTCCCCTTACATGTCTTGCATGGCACTAAACACAGTTAACAAATGTCAGACATTGCTTTCTATCCAAAACCATCCATGTGTATTGATACATGGGCAACTGATAGATAATAAAATAATAAATATATAAACTTAAATATTATATGATACATCAGACCTACAGTAAAGGACAGCATACACCAGCTGGGCAAATAGCAATCACCCTAATGGATACTACTGCACATTCTTTTAATATTAAAATTTATATAGTTTTGTCACATTTATCAAAAAATCATGATTGCAGTGGTTGTTTGCTACAAAGTTGCAACAACTTAGTTGCATGGTGCAGACTACTCACAATTTCTGTTGCAAATTAGTTTGCAATAGCAAATTTTGCCACAGATCTCCTGCATACTTCTTGCAGAATTTTATATGCTGACTGTTTGCATGCAACAGTGATTAATTTGCATGGTTTCATGGCTTCAATCGTCTTCTGTGGTGTAGGACTAGAGCACAGGGATCAAAGCTGTAAGTTCATGAGTTTGAACTGCAGCCAAGGAGTGGAGAGTTTTTTTCATTTAGCCACCCACCCAGGGTGAGTACTCAGGAAAGGAGCGGAGACTTTTTTTTTTCAGTCAGCCGACCACCCAGGGTGAGTACTCAGGAAAGGAGCGGAGACTTTTCTTTCAGTCAGCCACCCACCCAGGGTGAGTACTCAGGAAAGGAGCAGAGACTTTTTTTAAGTCAGCCAACAACCCAGGGTAGGTACTCAGGGAAGGAGCAGAGAGATTTTTTTCAGTCAGCCAACAACCCAGGGTGAGTACTCAGGAAAGGAGCGGAGAGATTTTTTCAGTCAGCCAATAACCGAGGGTGAGTACCCAGGAAAGGAGCGGAGATTTTTTTTCAGTCAGCCAACAACCCAGGGTAGGTACTCAGGGAAGGAGCAGAGAGATTTTTTTCAGTCAGCCTACAACCCAGGGGGAGTACTCAGGAAAGGAGCAGAGAGATTTTTCAGTCAGCCAATAACCGAGGGTGAGTACTCAGGAAAGGAGCGGAGATTTTTTTTCAGTCAGCCAACCACCCAGGGTGAGTACTCAGGAAAGGAGCTGAGACTTTTTTTAAGTCAGCCAACAACCCAGGGTGAGTACTCAGGAAAGGAGCAGAGAGATTTTTTCAGTCAGCCAACAACCCAGGGTGAGTACTCAGGAAAGGAGCAGAGAGATTTTTTCAGTCAGCCAACAACCCAGGGTGAGTACTCAGAAAAGGAGCAGAGACTTTTTTTAAGTCAGCCAACAACCCAGGGTGAGTACTCAGGAAAGGAGCGGAGATTTTTTTTCAGTCAGCCAACAACCCAGGGTGAGTACTCAGGAAAGGAGCAGAGAGATTTTTTCAGTCAGCCAACAACCCAGGGTGAGTACTCAGAAAAGGAGCAGAGACTTTTTTAAGTCAGCCAACAACCCAGGGTGAGTACTCAGGAAAGGAGCAGAGAGATTTTTTCAGTAAGCCAACCACCCAGGGTGAGTACTCAGGAAAGGAGCTGAGACTTTTTTTCAGTCAGCCAACAACCCAGGGTGAGTACTCAGGAATGGAGCGGAGACTTTTTTCAGTCAGCCACCCACCCAGGGTGAGTACTCAGGAAAGGAGCCGAGACTTTTTTTCAGTCAGCCACCCACCCAGGGTGAATACTCAGGAAAGGAGCGGAGACTTTTTTTCAGTCAGCCAACAACCCAGGGTGAGTACTCCGGAAAGGAGCAGAGAGATTTTTTCAGTCAGCCAACAACCCAGGGTGAGTACTCAGAAAAGGAGCAGAGAGATTTTTTAAGTCAGCCAACAACCCAGGGTGAGTACTCCGGAAAGGAGCAGAGAGATTTTTTCAGTCAGCCAACAACCCAGGGTGAGTACTCAGAAAAGGAGCAGAGAGATTTTTTAAGTCAGCCAACAACCCAGGGTGAGTACTCAGGAAAGGAGCAGAGAGATTTTTTCAGTCCGCCAACAACCAAGGGTGAGTACTCAGGAAAGGAGTGGTGTGCTTTTTCAGGTTTGGCACTCTGCAGGCTTAATGAGAAGACTGTGCCTCTCAGTCTTGTTTCACACACAAAAGTGAACTTTTCACAGGTTTCAGGTGGTATGTCCCAGCAAATGGGAAGATGTAACATACCCAGGACACACATACAGGTGCAGAACACTGAGCCCGGTTGATTAGGCTACTCCCGGTCATTCTGTCCTAAACCGAAATGGATTCTGCAGATGTATATAATACTTAGTTAAGCATGCATTATAAAGTGGATACAAGCAAGTACCTCAATCAAATATATTACAAGAAATAACAATTTGCATGTGAAATTCTGACTTGTCTAAAACCTTGTTGCATATAGTTGCTGCACATCTGCAGCCAACATCCCTGGCAAGCATGTCTTATGCTTAGGGTCTAAAGGAAATTTATAGGTTTATATTATAAACTTTTTTCGCTGTTTGAACCTGTTATTTGTTATTATTTACTTTGTTATTAACTTTTGTTATTATTTACTTTGTTAAGGAATCATTCACAGTTCCGACTCTGCAGACATGAGCGAGTGGGGGGCATTTTCCAGTTGCTGGGTCCACATCATTATACACCACAAATGGTCTCTCCTTCAAAGTGACTACTTTGAGCTGGTACTTCTCAGGCCGACCTTTAGGGGGCAGTGGAGAGTCACCTGGCCATGTTATATCATTTAACTCCAGACCTTTAGTCTCACTCCAGGTCCCTATCTGAAAATAAGATCACAAACATTTACTAACTTAGTTAAAATGTGTTTATCAACAAGCGCAGCTAACTCTTCAAATACAGGTACAGTGGAACCTGACTGAAAGTCCACTAGCCTAATAAGACCATCCCTGAGTGAATCAAAAGCATCCACACTGGTCATACCTGACCCGCCTTATTTAATAAGACCACCTGTGAATAAAGACCACGTATGGTCATTAGCACATGTGGTATTATTATACAGATTTCACTGTATTAACATTTGTGTTTCCATTTTCCTGTTTTCAGAAACATTTATCATTTTATTAGATCAGCTTCAGGGCTGTAATGATACATATTTTCTCATGATACAATACATATCACATCATTATGTTCAATATACACATATATGATATACACATTGTATTGTAATTTAGATTCCAAATCAAATTTTCCCTTAATGTAAGCTTCTTACTCTCATGAAATATAATTCCAAACCATATATAAAATTGATTTCCAAACCACTAGCCAATGTGATGAGATTCAAATTGTTTCTTACCAATTAGGTTTTATCTTAGACGCATTTTGTAAAGGCACATAAACTTTTGCAAATATATGTGTATTACCTCATGATATCAAGTCATATAGGATGAATATAAAAGTTTACCAGCAAGATCTTCTGGGCACATGTACTTACATTTCCCATTTCACCTATTTAATACATTGTTATGGTACCGTGTGTTAGTCAACACAATCTGTGTGTGTATGTTTACCATAAAAAGACTGCGTGACAAGATGTCCGATCTCATACATACACACCTCTGAATTAAGAAACATGAAAGAAGAAACGCCAGTTGTAAGCTTGAAAAAGCTTGATTTTTGAAGTTATGTGGTATGGCTTCCAGGTATCTTACATTAATTTTGAGCTTTTTGCTTCTGATCATGCCAAGTGTAAGCTTTTCAAACTGATCGCACATAGTGCAAGCTATTTCAAACTTATGCACAGCAGTATGCAAAAGGTTTTAATGTGAAATATTAACAGATTAGCATGATATTTTAAGGAGAAAACACTATACTTCATGTATATTTAACATGCCTGGTATGTAAATAGGTCCCTTGAAGACTTTATTTTAATGTCGGACATTGCTCTGCATTGTATGATCAATTGTCTTCAACGTATTCATACATGAACTTCCAAAGATAACAACATGATATTAGACATCAATTTGGTGTGCTGTGTTGTTCTGAAGGTGCATTTGAGTGAGTATGCAATTGGGAAACAACTTTATCTCTTTTAATATTTCACTAGTTAAACCAAAGGCTATCTAGACTATTGGAGGCTGAGGTCATCACAAGAAGTAAGTATCTCCATGAGGTAGCGTCTCGCTGCAGGTCCAATTCTGTGCAGAAGTTCAGAAGAAGTTTTTTTTTTGAGATTCTGTAAAAGTTTGATAAATTTGCATATTTTATGAATTTCAAAATTATTTGCACAAGCTTCAGGTAAAATAAAATCAAAACTGGTCAAGAAATAGAGAAGCATTTTTTGTGATGTTTGATTAAATTTGCATAAATATGTACTATTAATGATTTTGGAAATTCTGTGTACAACTTTCAAACCCTACAACTAGCCTTATCAGATAAAATAAAGAAAATTAAAATCTGTCGAGAAATAAAGCAGAAGGGGTAAGTTGAAAATTGTTGAGAGATGCTGGAGAGAAGGATGGATCACCACGGCAAAAGCTATGGCTCAACAAGATAAATATATCAAACTTCACCTTAATTACCTCCTTTTTTTATACACAGAGACAGTTAAACAATAACATGGTGCAATTCTATGCATCCTAACTTATTTTTACTTATCTTGCAGATTTTTTACTATTATATTCTCACCTGTGCCCAAGTATGTCCCCGTTTTACATTCATGATCTGCATTTTGATGGGATAAGTTTCAAATCTAGGATTCACAAGCATGGGGTCTGGCTTTTCCTTAGATTTCACCAGATATCTGCAACAAAAACAAGAGCAGAAATTAATAACCTGGGGTGACATGGAAGAATAGGACTGCACAAAGGATCTTTCTACTGCATTTCAAATACAGCAGTTATTGACAAGAGCACTGCAGTGGTGCATTATATGCCCATGTGTCTTGTCTTGTGAACTGAGTATGTGTGGGTTTTACTGAAAATTTAATTCAAGTGAGAAACATTCTATTGGTAAATATTTATCAGTCTCATGAAAATCCATCAAATTGATGGTTGGTCTTCATTAAACCA
The DNA here is from genome assembly GCA_026874595.1 of Sipunculus nudus. NCBI lineage: Eukaryota > Metazoa > Annelida > Sipuncula > Golfingiida > Sipunculidae > Sipunculus > Sipunculus nudus. Next base: position 63,398,150 of record CM049307.1, read on the forward strand.
CCACAGTCTGGTGACCTCTGACTACATTATAAGTATGCAATGATTTTGACAGGTTAATTTGTTAATTTTCCTGTTGATCAAGTCACCAGAATCCACCATTTTCCTGGTAATTTATTGCAGCAACAATAAATTTAATGGACAGACAGGTGGCACACCAGATTGACCGTGAGTATACCATAATATGTCCTGTACAAAGTTTATAGTTGTACATGCAAAGGGTACTTTCTGTTGCTTTCTTAATACTGCAGTTATCAGAAAGGAAGTTCACTGAACATGTCTCGAATTAGGCCCACAGAGACATAAAGAAAACTAATGATTGAACTTATTCTCAAGCCGTAACTATGTATCTGGCAGTTGTAAAACCTGACTTAGTCCAGAAAAATTCCAAACATTTTTTTAATGTTAAAATAACAAGTAAACCATGAGACATAGAGATGATACTACTGGTTAATAATAAGAATTAAAATAGTTATTTGCAAATGAAGTGAAAATATCATTACCAATTGCATGGAAATTCATGAAGCATTTTCAGAATTTGGGTAAAAATTAAACATCCATCATTTTACAGTGATTTCAGTAAAATATCTTAATACAGTGCTGTCACTCTGATATAATGAAACTCTGGATTTAATGAAAAAAAGTATAATATGTTAAGAGATAAAATATCAAATAATCTGTCAAACGTATGAAAAAAACTATCAAGTCAATGCCAACTTGCCCAATCTCATATAATTTCACTGAATTTGATTCTTCTAAAGCTTAAGAAATGATATTTGCAATCAATTGGTGATAAATAGCATTATCAGTATATCATATAAGCAGTCATTTTGTCAAACACTGGTTAATCTTAGGTCAATAAAATGTCACTATTATGAAGCACTGACAGAACATATCACTCCCATCAAGATCTGAAATATACTGGTTTAACAGCCTAAAATCATCATCTTGAGGATGCAGATGTGAGCCATAATATATATATATATATATATATATATATATATATATATATATATATATATATATATATATATATATATATATATATATATATATTAAAGTATTAACACCTGGAAAAGTATGAAAAGGTTCAAGAAGTAGTATTTCTGGAAAAGTGTATTACTTTTTCAAAGGTACAGGGGCAAAATGCTTCATCCATAAACTGCACATGCACTGGAGTTTATGTATAAGACTGAGGCACTGAAGCACTTCCATATTTCTGTTTGTTGGATTGGACCTTCTATCATACTCTTGTGTTAAAATATCATTAAATACATCAGAGATTCAATTCACAGTAAAAAGAGTTGCATTAGACCATCCAACTAGCTGAAACAGAGTGAAACTGAACACTTACTCAAACCAGACAGCAGAATCATACCAGTATGTTAAATTACTGCTACAGTTGAACTTTGGGGACAAGTCAATATCTCCTATTTGGTTGTCTTCCTTGTCCAGCACCAGCATATTGACTGCATCAAACCAGAGCTTCACCATATCTTTGATCACGTTCTCCATGACGGGAACTTCATGGCTGAAGTAGGTCGCTGATGTTAAACAAAGTTAGTCATCACAGGCTGTCATTAACATATACATCACATAATCAATGATTAATAATATGTTTCTCAAGCACTTTTTAGGGGAAAATGATGCGGGCTTGCAGCATTTATTTTTTAACTGTGAAAATAGTATAAAACCTCATTAATTATTTCTCAGGCACTAGCATAGAAATGACAAGTAATGATAAAATATGAGATAATAATTGATGTATAGGTAGAATTGTCATAATTTTGAAAGGATCTTCGAAATATGTAACTTTTTTTTTCTTTTATGTGTAATATCAACATACAAAGCAGATTATATAAAACTACAGGTGTAAAAATATCGCACAGGACACTGGACTACGCAGGGCAACAGTTAGCCATTACATGGTGGATTCCCCATCTAAATGTGTTATTAGAACAAGATCCAAGATCATCTAATAAAGGAATACATTAGAAGTTCCTATAAGCCTCATATAATCTTTGTTGGTATTTCTTATTTTAAATTTTAACTGCAAAAGTAGTAGAACTGAAGTTGGTCAAAAAACCAATATCTTCCAATGGACCGCAAAGGCAGCCATGTTAAATCAAGCCAAACAGTCACAAAGCATTTAAATAGGATAAATACACAAATAATTTCTTTTTGTGGAACAAAATTTTACATTTGAATGGTCTTGTACAAAAATTTGACCGATTCAAAGTGTTTATTAAAGGTTATAGTTTATGTTTTTATAGAAAACTGAGCATAATGACACATCTTTTTCTATGGACACTGGCACTGCGTTGTTGCCGCTAAAGAAAATATGATATTATGATATTTTAAGGTCTTTATCAAAGAAGTCAGGTTTAAATTTAAAGCTATTAACTGTCCCATAGATTTTGAATTTCAACTCTACAAGTTTATACAAACATAGCCTCCTTCATCCCCCTCTAACCAATCCTCAAAGTTTTCTCAAATGTTTTCTTTTATTAACCATTTCTTTGATAATTTTTTTTACAAATATGCTCGGCATACTCTTTTTGGTCTATCACAGCCTGTGAAATTCAATGCCTTTCCTTAAAATTCACAAAATTAGCTACATTCAAGCAATTGCAAGGCCTTGAAAATATCTTAAAACTAGAACACAGGTAGTCGACAAGCGACTGTGTATCCGCCAAAATCAGAGTGGAACGGGTGAAGTGAGGCATGGACTGAGTGGCAAGGGGAAATAGAGTGAAGTGTTGCATATTAGCATGGATGTCTGCAGCCAAAATGTGCATGTAGGTTGTGCCACCTACCACAAAATCCAGAAAGCTGTTGTATACATATGCAAAAGTTAAGGCAGTGTAAGTTTTGGAAAAATCCTTCCAGTAGTCTCAGAGGAGTTCTCCGGAAACAAATGTGGCGGCGGCAGTGGAACCCCGTCAAAAACATAGTATTCGCAAAACTTTGTTTTGGCGGATACAAATATTTCCAAGAAATTTTAATGATTTTGAAGCTGGTGGACATTAAATAATACAGTACCAGGGTTCATACTCACCTGGTAAATATAAATTTGAGGAGTTTTACAGGTTTTCTTGAGGATTTTCCAGGTCATAAATTAACAACAAGACTAAATAATCTTTTCAAATATTAAAGGGGGATGGAAGGGCTTTAGATATTCACAAATGTGCAGCATTTAGTCTCACCTGAGAACTAAACTGATTCATGCCTTAGCGAACACTCAAGCTCTTATGATATAGAATGCAAATAACACAGTTGAGAAATCTATTGCGACCAACATGGACTTCACCCAATATTTAAGGTACATTCCATGTGTAAATAAAAAATAAAACAAGTGACCCATGTGTCATGTCGCTCAGCTGACAGGGAAGAGATTCGCTAAAGGAAATTTTATCATCAGAATGGTAGTATATACCCATTCAACTGAAGCATCAAACAGATTAACCAACAGGCCAAGATTTAGTCTTTATTTATATATCTCAAAAATAGAGAAAAAATGTGTAAACTTTAAAAACTAGAATACGGGTAGCCGACAAGTGACCACGTGTATCCGCCAAAATCAGAGTGGAACAGTTGAAGTGAGGCATGGATTGAGTGGCAAGGGGAAATAGAGTGAGGTATGTTGCATATTAGCATGGATGTCTGCAGCGTAAATGTGTATGTAGGTTGTGCCACCTACCACAAATCCAGAAAGGTGTCCAAGTTGTATACATATGCAAAATTTTAGGCAGAAAAGTCAAACCACTACATGTATATGAGTGATTTTAGCCAACGGCAGACAAACAGACAGACACTGTGGAAAAATGGTTGCAGGTGGCCCCTCCAGTTTTGTGTATGATAAAGACCTATGTGAGATCTATACACATGCAAAATTTTGGCCCAATCGTTCAAATGGTTCCCGAGATATGAGCTCGGATGTCTGCAGCGTAAACTAGAAAGTAGGTGGCGCCACCTGTCATAAAATCAAGAAAGCTATCCAGGATGTATAAAAGTGCAAAATTTTAGGCAGATATGTCAAACCACTGCCGAGATATGAGTGACATTATCCCACGGCAGAAAACAGACAGATGCTGTGCAAAAACAGTTTTGCGTATGATAAAGAGCTATGTGATATCTATACACATGCAAAATTTTGGCCCAATCGGTCAAACAGTTCCTGAGATATGAGCTTGGATGTGATCAGCTTGAACGTGAATGTAGGTGATGCCATCTGTCATAAAATCAAAAAGCTATCGTGGATGTATATGCATGCCGAATTTCAGGTGAATTAGTCAATTCACTGCAGAGATATGAGTGATTTTAACCCAAGGCAGATGAACAGATGGACACTGTGCAAACATGGTTACAGGTGGCCCCACCATTTTTTTGTATGTTATAAAGCAATCCAAGGGCTACATTTGTATAAATTTTATTTCCTGATTGGTCAATCGGTTCCCGAGATATGAGGGTTTATGTGTGGAAACAGACGCACAAATGGACGCTGGATAGAGGGGAAAGGTCAGAGGTCAACACAAATTGGTTAGGCACTAGTTCACATGTGACTAGATAATTGGTGTAAGTTTCGGAAAAATCGGTCCATTTTTCTCAGAGGAGCTCTCTGGAAACAAACGTGGCAGCTGCTGAGGAACCCGGTCAAAAACATAGTATCTGCAAAACTTTGTTTTGGAGGATACAAAAATACAGGTGGCTCCACCAATCTGCAGAAACTAATAAAAACACTTAATGGTCAATATCCATGCAAAGAATCATGGTGATCTCCGCATAAGTTGTTCAGATACTTCAGCTTTTGTATCAAATTGTCCATTATTCTGAGGGATACTTCAGAGTCCTATAGCTTGAAGGATATGGGTAACAGAGACCTAATTTCAAGTTTCCACAGGCACTCTTCATGGGCCTCCTTGCATGACAAGAATGAAGTTTCTAGGTCCAGTTGTTGCAATTTGTACCCTGTTGACAGATAACCACATCTTTAAAGGTCTCAAAAAAAGAGAAAAAAAATTTGGTAAAAATGTGAAAAAAATAGAGGTGGCGCACCCAGTCTGCAGAAACAGATGGAACAGCTCATGATCAATATGTATGCCGAAAATCATGCCCATCAGTGTTGTAGTTATTGAGATATTGAAGATTTTGTATGAAATTTTTGACTACTCTGGGGGGTACTTTGGGGCCCCATAGCTCGAAGGATATGGGTAACAGAGACCTAATTTCTTGTTTCCATGGAGACTTTTCATAGGTCTCTCAGTGTGTCAAGGATGAAGATTCTAGGTCCAGTCGTTACGATTTGTGCCACGCTAACAGATGACAGCATCCTTAAAGGTCTCAAAAATAGAGGAAAAAATCATAAAAAAAACCCAAACAAATACAGGGTGTGCCACCAGTCTGCAAGAACTGATGAAACACCCCTTGATCAATATGTATGCCAAAAATCATGACCATCAGTGATGTAGTTATTGAGATATTGAAGTTTTTGTATGAATTTTTTTACTACTCTGGGGGTAATTTGGGGCCCCATATCTCGATGGATATGGGTAACAGAGACCTAATTTCCTGTTTCCATGGAGACTTTTCATAGGTCTCTCAGTGTGTCAAGAATGAAGATTCTAGGTGCAGTCGTTACGATTTATGCTACGTTAACAGATGACAGCATCCTTAAAGGTCTCAAAAATAGAGTAAGAAATCGTAAAAAAATCAAACAATATAGGTGGCGCCACCAGTCTGCAGGAACTGATGGAACATCTCATGATCAATATGTATGCCGAAAATCATGACCATCAGTGATGTAGTTATTGAGATATTGAAGTTTTTGTATGAAATTTTTGACTACTCTGGGGGGGTACTTTGGGTCCCCATAGCTCGAAGGATATGGGTAACAGAGACCCCTATTTCTGGTTTCCAAGGAGATTTTTCATGGACCTTTCAGTGTGTCAAGAATTAAGATTCTAGGTCCAGTCTTTACGATTTTTGCCTTGTTAACAGATGTTCACATTTTGAAAGGTCTCAAAAATAGAGAAAAAAATTCATTAAAAAATCCAACCATACAGGTGGCGCCACCAGTCTGCAGGAAGTGATGACACATCTCATGATCAATAGTTTTGCCACAAATCATGACCATCAGTCAAGAAGTTAATGAGATATTGAAGTTTTTGTATGAAATTTTTTACTTTTCTTGGGGGTACTTTGGGGCCCCATAACTCAAAGAATATGGGTAACAGAGACATAATTTCTGGTTTACATGGAGACTTTTCATAGGTCTCTCAGTGTGTCAAGAATAAAGATTCCAGGTCCAGTCGTTACGATTTGTGCGACGTTAACAGATGACAGCATCCTTAAAGGTCTCAAAAATAGAGGGAAAAAATCGTGAAAAATCGAACAATACAGGTGGCGCCACCAGTCTGCAGGAACTGATGGAACATCTCATAATCAATATGTATGCCAAAAATCATGACCATAAGTGATGTAGTTATTGAGATATTGAAGTTTTTGTATGAAATTTTTTACTACTCTGGGGGGTACTTTGGGGCCCCATAGCTCCAAGGATATGGTTAACAGAGACCTAATTTCTGGTTTCCAAGGATATTTTTCATGGACCTCTCAGTGTGTCAAGAAGTAAGATTCTAGGTCCAGTCTTTACGATTTGTGCCTTGTTAACAGATGTTCACATTTTGAAAGGTCTCAAAAATAGAGAAAAAAATTAGTAAAAAATTGAACGATATAGGTGGCGCCACCAGTCTGCAGGAACTGATGGAACATCTCATGATCAATATGTATGCCAAAAATCATGACCATCAGTCAAGTATTTAATGAGATATTGAAGTTTTTGCATGAAATTTTTTACTTTTCTGAGGGGTACTTTGGGGCCCCATAGCTGGAAGAATATGGGTAACAGAGACCTAATTTCTGGTTTCCATGGAGACTTTTCATAGGTCTCTCAGTGTGTTGATAATGAAGATTCTAGGTCCAGTCGTTACGATTTGTGCCTTGTTAACAGATGTTCACATTTTTAAACGTATCAAAAATAGAGAAAAAAATTCGTAAAAAATCGAAAAATACAGGTGGCGCAACCAGTCCTCAGGAACTGATGGAACATCTCATGATCAATATGTATGCCAAATATCATGACCATCAGTCAAGTAGTTAATGAGATATTGAAGTTTTTGTATGAAATTTTTTACTTTTCTGGGGGGTACTTTGGATCCCCATAGCTCGAAGGATATGGGTAACAGAGACCTAACTTCTGGTTTCCAAGGAGATTTTTTATTGACCTCTCAGAATGTGCCAGGTTAACGGACAGACGGACGGACAGACGGACAGACAGACGGACGGACAGACGGACAGACAGACGGACAGACGGACGACGGACAAAGAGTGATCGTTATAGCTCAGCTTGACTGAAAGTCAGCTGAGCTAAAAAACACTTGACACCAGTTTTTTCTACAGGACCTGGAAATGTAATTTAAAAAATCCATGAGTATTCCTGGTTTCAAGGTTGAGTATGAACCGTGAAGGTCATTTTATATGGTTAACAGTCACATTGACACCTGCTTCTGCATATATCACTTCAGAGTCAGGACTTGAGGGTTTATTTTTATATGATGTATAAGGTACTGCTTGTAGCTATCATATGCAAGTCTTAAAAAAAACCCTCTTATATATATATATATATATATATATATATATATATATATATATACTCTATTTTATATATTCTCAATTAAATAAGAAAAATCTCATACTTTTCAAGACTTTGAATTATTGTTAATCATTATACTCCTTTGTATAACCAAGTCTGAAATCAATATTTTGAACATCACTTGAGAAACATACATAAATGTGTTTAACCTGAATAAATACAAAATGTAGTTTTACTGAGAGTTTAGAGTATTGTTAAGAGTATCAGAAATTATATCTGTACTATTTACTTTATGATTTCACTGTAGCCCATGACACATCTTAAGCTGACCAGAGCAACAAATATTTAAAATATTTGATAAAATATGGCCAATAAGTAAATAAATCTCATAAGTGACCTACACATTTCAGTACCATGCTCTGAAAGTTGTCAAAGCATAGTTGTCAAAATGAACTAGGCTTATAAGAAAATTTAGTCAACAAAAATAAATGCAAAGTTTACCAGGCCAAATTCAAAGCTGTGTGAAATACATAACAGGAATAATTTTCACGAAGATTATAATTTGGTTACCTATTGTTCCCACAGGAAATGACTTGTCTGCTTTAATAATGACAGGCTGATCATCATCGTAGCTTTCTTGAAATGCTCCAGGGGTCACCACCACTGACTTAGTGACCAGCCACACAAACTCCTTGCCAGTTAAACCAAGGTTTTTAGCAACAGCAAAAATCTGACTTGCCTCATGCCTACAATCACAGTTCATGTCAAAACACTGATTATGAGAAAAAGGTGTTATGGTACATATCAAGGTTGGAGCTGAATCTGACCTCTGTAGGTTTTGTATGGTTCATGGAAAGACAGCAATTACATAACAATTTGGTCAATTTATAGGCTCTTATATACTAAAATCACATGTCCACTGATTTCAATATCCATCCAAACACTGCTTGATTTCTTTGAAAGAAAACCTAGCTGGTCATGCTTTAGTTACTATCAATAACCAGTAACAAAAAAAGTCTCTTCTATCAATAAATTATTACTGACAGAGAATCATTGACCATTCAGTGTCTGAATGACAGTTATCAGCTCACAGGGAAGCAGGTACCATTGAATGTATGTCCTGTAAACCAAACTGGAATCACTTTTACTGTTTAAAGAATGTGATCTTTAGCATCTGTTTTGGTTATGACTGGTTATACTTACGTGGAGGCATGGAACAAAATGACCCTGGTTTCAGTATTCTTCACTTCTTGCATCTTTGCATGGATTGTAGCAGAGTCCAAGGATAAAATCTGTACTTCAGCAAGGATTTCATATCTGAAACCAAATAAATCATTCACTTACTAATATTCTCTTGTTGTATGATCCCATCTGACCTCAAAGTGAAAATGAAACTGCCTTGAAATACAATCCCTTAATGTTATGATGTTCCTGCCCTGAATTATATGTACACAAAAATCACCACCCCTCATCCTCATCATGCTGTATGCTGACTGACATATGTATATAGCAGCTATGCCAGGGCACATAGCAAAGTGTGATGTTATTATGCTCTCACTCCTGACTGATATGTCATATGTTGCAAACTAATTTGAATTATAATAAAATGCTGTGCTACTTCTTGTGATGATTTTAACAGCTTAAAGAATAATTTTGAGAGAAATTTTGTTAGAAAACCCAGGTTGATAGGTCTTTTGTAGACTTACAGGTGGCATGTACATGGTCTTACATCACTCTTAAACCAGCCAGAGACAGGACTCAGCTGCTTGTATAAACCCAGTGGACCTGTAGAACCCACATGCTTGCGCCATCAATGGAATGTCCTCATAGATTGAAATACATGGCCGACCTTGAAGACAATCACATTGTAACTGATGGCCAATTAAACCACCGTGTCCCACATCCAGCCAACAAGTGTTCTGTGACCTTGCTATATTGCCTTGTCCAGCATTGAAACAAATACAATGACAAGTATGAAAACCTGTCAGTCTATGGCAATTTTCCGTTTTCAGTGTTCATGAAGTTAAATTTGTTGATTTATTTTCACAATTTGAAATAACATTTCTACTTTTCCTTACTGCTATCTCAAAGTTTTTTAGGATGAAAAATCCCTACACTAGATGAAACCAACAGTGGATATTTATTCTAACCACACAGATGGTCAAAGAGAAAGCAGTAACATATTAAAAACATCCAATACCGGTACCTGAAAGTCACCCTCTTATAAAACTGTAATACATGGAATTTATCCATTCTTATCAATTCTTCATTGAATGTTACTGATATCCTCTGTTTTTATTATGTTTACACTTAATTTGAAATAAATAAATTTTATTTAAATCATTTTCAAAATAGCTTAAATATGCATTTGTAATTTATAAAATATAACTAGAATACGGGTAGTCGACCAGCAACCACGTGTATCTGCCAAAACTAGAGTGGGACAGGTGAAGTGAGGAATGGATTGAGTGGCAAGGGGAAATAGAGAGAGGTGTGTTGCATATTAGCATGGATGTCTGCAGCTGAAATGTGCATGTAGGTGGTGCCACCTGCCACAAAATCCAGAAAGTTTATATCCAAGTTGTATACAACTGCAAAATTTTTAGGCAGATAAGTCAAACCACTGCCGAGATATGAGTGATTTTATCCCATGGCAGACAAACAGACGGATGCTGTGCAAAAATGGTTGCAGGTGGTATCAACTATACACATGCAAAATTTTAGGAGTATACGTCAAACCAGTCCTGAGATATAAGCCTGGATGTCTGCAGCCTGAACGTGAAAGAAGTTGGCGCCACCTGCCACAAAATCAAGAAAGCTATCCAAGATGTATATACATGCAAAATTTTAGGCAGATAAGTCAAACCACAGCTGAGATATGAGTTATTTTATCCCAAGGCAGACGAATAGATATATGCTGTGCAAAAATGGTTGCAGGTGGCGCCACCATGTTTTATGTATTTTATAAAGCTATCCAAGGGCTACATTTGTGCAAAATTTTTTTCCTGATTGAAGATATGTGGCCTGGGTAAATGTGTCAAAACAGACGCACAGATGGATGCTCTGGAGAGATGAAAGGTCAGAGGTCAACGCGAAATTTTGGGACCAGTTCACGTGTGACCCGATAATTTTGTAAAGTTTCTGAAAATCTGTCCAGTGGTCTCAGAGTTCTATTCCTATTTCTGATTGATCGGCCATTCTTAATAAAGAAACAACTGTGATATCTTCACATTTATAGAAATAAACAACAATTTTGACTGTATATTCATATGTAACATCACGATGGTTCACCAAATTACCCTTGTCCTTGGGCTGTTGCTTTGACCAAAACAGGTCATACAAGGTCATGACCTCAGAGCTCCATCTCCCAGCAGATACATGAACAAAAATAGAACTCGCAATGTCTGTCCGCTTTAGAGGGTCGTAATATGTACAGGATACGTAGGCAGGACGGGGATGTTTGTCCATTGTCTTGGATAGTGAGTTGTCCGCTTTACTGAGTTTACGTTAAACATAATATAGAGGCAAATTTTAAGGGACTGAGATTTAGTGTCCACATTAGTGAGTTGTCTGCCTTACTGAGTTGTCCGCAAGTAGGAGTTTCACTGTAATGGGTTTCCCTTGGCTCATGTTAAACCTCTCCACAAAGTTTTGTTAACATGTGACCCAGGGGTCATGATGCTCAGCTGACTAGGAAAACATTTACAAACCGAATTTTATCAATGCAAAATTTTGTAGGTGGTAACCATATTCAACTTAAGCATAGCTCAGAGCATATTGGTAACAGAGACCTTATTTCAGGTTTCCAAGATTTTTCATGGACCTCCCTTGATGTCAAGTTTGAAGATTCTAGGTGTAATGGTTACAATTTGAGCCCTGTTAACAGACAACCACATCTTTCAGGGTCTAAAGAAAATGCGTAAAAATTTGAAAAAATCCAGGTGGTGCCACCAGTCAGCAGGAACTGTTGAAACAGTCTATGATCAATATGCATGCAAAGAATCATGGTGATAAATGCAATAGTTGCTCATATACTGGAGCTTTGTTTCATAATTTAAATTATTCTTTGGGGGGGGGGGGGGGTTCTTCTGAGCCCCATAACTCAGAGGATATGAGTAACAGAGACCTAATTTCAGATTTCCATGAAGGTTTTTCATGGACCCCCCCCCCCCCTCCCCTGATGTCAAGTAAGAAGGTTCTAGGTCCAATTTTAACCATTTGTGCCCTGTTAACAGACAACCATATCTTTGAAGGTTTCAAAAATAGAGAAAAATTTTTTAAAAATTAAAAAAATCCAGGTGGTGCCACCAGTCTGTAGGAACTGATAAAACACTCCATATTCAATATGCATGCAAAAATCATGGTGTTCAATGCATTAGTTGTTCAGATACCGTTTTCCCCCATAGATAATCCGCACCCGTAGATAATCCGCACCCCTATTCAGAGCTACAATTTCTGAGGAAAAACCTGTATATCTGTGCATAATACGCAGCTAGATTATGACGAAATCCTGAATGCTGCAAATTGTTTTTGTGGTGGTCATCGAATATCCGCTCTCTTCGTGGGTGTGACTTCGTCAGTCAACACAAGTCTCTAAGCAGAAGATCATTATACTTCTATTAGCAAATTGTCTATTCTCCTCCAATTGTTAAGTGTAAAAAGGGGGATTGTGCCTGGACCGCTGTTAACCAGGTATTGCAACACTTGTATTAAGCGTCACCAATGCAAGGCCGTTCGTGTCCAAGAAAAGGGGTCGTACGAATGTGTTTTAATAAAATACCATCCCCATTCTAACAAAAAAAAACCAGCAATGATACTTCTTAGTTACAGAATGTATACAAAAACACAGGTCTCCTTTGATGTTAATCTAAGGGAAGCTTTCCGTCATGTCGGGTAACAAACTGTGACAAGCGTGTTATAAGGAGAACTACTCGCACGGTACCCTAGTTAGCCAATTAATGTTAATCACAGAACAAACAGTCTTCATTAACTCAACACACGCATAAATATGGGTAACCATCACTTGTTCTCCATTCAGTCGCTTATGGTCATCATGCCACGCAGATCATCGTATACGACAGCGTTTAAGTTACAAGTTGTTCAGTATGCTGAACAGAATGGGAATCGCAGTGCTGCTCGCCATTTCGGTATCGACGAGAGCAATGTTCGACTGTGGAAAAGATTGAAAGGACAATTTGAAAAAATGCCGAAATCAAAGAGGGCCAACAGGAGTCGTCAAGTTTTCTATCCTGAGGTGGACAAGGTGCTGGAATGGATCAGTGAATGTCGTGCTCCGGGCAATGCAGTGAGCACAGTGCAAGTTCGACTGAAAGCCAGCCTGGTTGCAAAGATTTCAAGGCTTCCTCAAATTGGTGTTATCGCTTCATGGCCCGGAATGATCTTTCAATTAGAAGAAAAACCCACATAAGTCAAAAGCTCCCAGCTGATTACGAGGAGAAACTGACAGCTTTTCAGGCCCACATAATCAAACGCCGCAAAGTACTGGACCCACCACTGTCACTCATTGGTAACGCTGACCAGACGCCGCTAACATTTGATCTACCTGCCAATACAACTGTGAAAAAGAAGGGAGCGATCACAGTATCAATCCGTACGACTGGTAATGAAAAAAACAGGTTCACAGTCATGCTGGCCTGCATGGCAGATGGCACTAAATTACCCCCGTACGTGGTTTTCAAACGGAAAACCATGCCCAAAGGTGTAAAATTCCCGAGCAGTGTACACGTGCGTGTACAGTCTAAAGGCTGGATGGACGATACCCTGATGAAAGATTGGATTGATAGCGTGTGGGGGAATTGCGCGGGCGGCCTCACAAAGAAAGAGAATAGCCTATTAGTGTTAGATGCTTTCAGATGCCACCGCAACCCGGCCGTACTGCAACATCGTAAGCAAGTACACAAGACGGAGGTGGCGATAATCCCTGGAGGGATGACGTCGATACTACAGCCGCTGGACGTAGGTGTCAACAGGCCCATGAAGACGCTACTGAAATCTAAATGGGGCGAGTGGATGCAGCACGGGGCCAAGACATTTACAAAGGGAGGTCGTATGCGCGCCCCAGACCTGGTGACCGTCGTACAGTGGATCAAGTACCTGTGGGGCGAGCTTGATAAGAATATCATCATTAGATCCTTCAAGCGCTGTTGCATTTCGAACGCCCTTGACGGCACAGAAGATGATATCCTATGGAGTAATAAAGACGAGGAAGAGACTGAAGAAAGCTCGGATGATGAAAACGACACGGATGACCTGTATTTTGCGGATGAAGAGGTGATGTCATCAGAACAAATCATGCAGTTGTTCTTACAGTCCGACGACGAAGAGTTTGAAGGTTTTGAGAGACAATAAATGAACTGTATTGATTTGGTACTCTTTGGTGACTTAATAATATATGGAACCACATGCATGTATTGATCATCTGAATATGCATGTATTGATGATAAATGAACTATATTGATTTGCTACTCTTTGGTGACTTAATACTTTATGCAACCACATGCATATATATTGATCATTAACTATTCATATCTTTAGTATAATATCATATGCAATCATACGCGTTGTGTAAAACATGTCAAATAAGATGGCTTTTTTTCTGAGTAAAATGTTCTATAAGTTTTCATGTGTGAAAAAAAAGATTGTTAGAAATACACACGTTTATTATGTTTTTAAATCAAATTTTCTGTGATGTTTTATATCCACAACGGGGTTTCATTTTAAGCATATATATATGTATATATATATTTAACTAACTATAATAAAATACCCTAGGTTTGTAATAAATTTATAACACATCTCCGGGATATCATTAATTTACACAGCTGTTCAAACTGTCCATGCTTGCACAATAGGGTAATTAATTATTAATTATTAATTAACTTAGGTAACCACCAGGCAATCATTCCTCCCTTGGCTCAAGTTGTTTAAATAGTAATTAGTGTATCACGGAACATTTCCCACGGACAAGGACTGACAGGTGCAGGTATATCAGGTAGAAACGATCCCCTTTTGTGATTTAACACATGTAAAAATATACCGCAGCGCCATCTGCCAACAGACATTGACATCAAAGGAGGTCAGCCAAGCAATATACCATCATGCATATTTCACAACGGCGATCTTGTTGCAAACCATACTTAAGATATATTTTAAGTATCTGAAATGAAAAAAAGTGAATCAAATCAATAATTATGTTGTTTTAATGCAAAATTTGTACAAGTAAAGTGAGTATACACTTTGTTTACATAAAATCCTTTATTATCGCTCATCATCGGCTCACCGTACGATGTTCAACCCGACTGAAAAAAAGTTTGGAAATTATGTCTCCATGTATAATACGCACCAGGGTTTTTTATTTCGATTCTAAGATGAAAAAATGCGGATTATCTATGGGGGAAAACGGTACTGGAGCTTTTGTATTCATTTTTCAATCATTCTGGGGTACTTCTGAGCCCCATAGCTTGGGGGATATGGGCAACAGAGACCTAATTTCAGGTCTCTCATGAGACTTTTCATGGATCTCCATAGATATAAGGTTAGAAGATTGCAAGTCCAGAGGTTACGATCTGTGCCTGGTTAATGGACAGATGGACAGACAGACAGACAGATGACAGACAAAGAGTGATCGCTATAGCTCATATGATTTTCAGTCAGCTGAGCTAAAAAATGATTTTCTAGTTATTACATAATCCTGTTACTAGTCAAACACACACAGGTGAAATCATTACCTGCTTGGCAGAGTTAAAAAATCTCTATTTATGCTAATAGGACCACACAACTCATCAAAGTATCGAATCCCCAAGGTGGTAGCTGAACTGGAAATATATTTGTTTTGTTTTTTTACAGGGACTTTCACACAGGCCTACCATAGCTAAATATTATTTTCATACTTCAAACAGAAAAATAAATGGGGACATTATATCAAAGGTAAGTAATACTGGAAGTGAATGAGCTAGAGATATATTTATGGAAACATGCATTTACCCTAGAAAAAAACCTTGCTACTGTCATGAAAATCATTGTCTGGCATTATGTTTAGTTCAAAAAGTTTCATGGTATATGTTTTTCTTGAATTGGTTGGTAATTACTCATCAATCAGCGTACTATTTCATGCACAAGATTCATCACCATTTAAAACCACATAGTCCTAAATGACACAGATCAAATACTGGTGAGAGATGAGGGACAAATCGAAGGACAGATAGAGTTTACACATCTGGGAGGATACACAGGAACCTCTGCTCCTCTGACATCCAATCGTCATGGTCTATTGTTAAGCTGGCTGAGCAAATAGAAAGTCTGTAATGATCTGTCATGTCTGGAGGAAGGCTTATTTGCCATGCATTTCCAAAGTACTTAGTGGCCCACTTGTAAGTTCTAATGAGATGGATCAAGTCAGTGCTTTGGTGCCTGATCCATCCCACAGTATATGCTATATGGCATCAGACTGTTGGTCAGTGCTTGATCCTTCAATCAACAGCACCCAGAATGAATATCATGAGATACAAAACTGCCTGTAGAGATATGGGCCCCACACAGCTATATATGCCTCCATCGCAATAAGAATTTATTCATAACCATATCAGTACATATTACTCTAACATCTAGCAGTAATGAATATTTACCTCTGCCATGCTTTAACATGCTTTATGCAGTATTTACACCATGGTATCAATTCATGAGTGACCACTGTTTTGAAAATGAACGTTTCTTCCAAGCCCATTTCAGCTTCACCAATAAATTAACCCAGGGACATTTTTAAATCCTTCTTTTCTTTCATCTTAGAGTTTGAAAGTATCGGTAAAATTATCAATATGCAGAATATGTTAAACCAAGAACCTATGTCTGACATTTTCTCTTCCAATTAAACCCTTGAGATGTTTTTTATGCATGCTTAACTATTTAGAATACATTTTGTGAACAGAATATCTTTGACAAAAAAAGGCATACCAGGCATCATGACGCTTGGCTGTATATATCCAACATGTATTACTCCAGACAGAGATACAAATCATTGTATCATCATCACACCTAAGTATGCTTTTGAACTCAGAAAGGTCAGGTAGATGACTGATGTGTAATTTTTAGGATCTCTCAGTAGAACTAAAATCCTGCCATCCTATAGATGAATAAAGGAGACCCTTCTTTAAGCCAAAAAAGTAGAAACTGCTGAATATCATTACTTGTGCTCACATCTATACACAGTTAAAGGACAAATGATAAAAGAAGTTTAATAAACTATTTGTTTCACAATCAAGGAATAGAGAAGTTTTTCATTCTTTAATTGTTCTATAAGAAATGAATGACGACTCTTTCTTTCCAAATAATAATCATTTGAAAGTGACATCTTCACATAAATCACAGTAAAATAATATTAAAGAAGACAATAAAATTAATTGGCAAATTCTCTCTGCGAGTTAATGGTCATCAGGGCAGCCAAATATTACGAACATTCAGGTAAATGAGCGCTGGTGTGTTAAGATAATTTCTAAATTAAGGTGAATAATTAAGTTTTCAGGAATTAAATCTTGGGCACAGAACGGGGGGCTAATATGCAGGCCAGCAGAACTTAACAAAGCTCTGGAGGCCTGAAAGTGACAATAATTCAGTGTGCGGGGAAGCATGGAAATAAACCTGATTACAGTGCAGGTTCTATAGAAATCATCATTTCAATATGTGGCAAATATGGGGATTCAAAAACCCCAGATCGACTTTAAGTGGTGTGAGTGTGACATAAATCACAATGGCTCCAATGAAAAGCTACCTAAAGCCAGCTAATTGCTAATTTCAAACTTTGATTAGGAATGGATGGATGATTCTTTTCTTCTCAGGTCATAGGTCATAATGACATCATCCCTTCCATCATTAACAGACCTTTCATTCACCAAAAGTAAAATCAAGTACAGCCTTATGAAGAGAGTTTTATTATTAAGTTCATCAGTCTGTCACTTTTTTTCCTTCTGAGCCTTTAAAACTGGTCTTGTAATCTACATTTCCTTTTCTTCAGAGATTTAGGCCTAATAAAATAAAAGGTATGGTTCTCAGGCCACCGCCCGCATCAGTTTTAACCACCCATAAAAACAAATTTTATTTTGATTTTCATCATTTAAGAAGATAAAAGAATACAATTTTGATAAGATTTCCTTAGTTATGTAGTGCTTTTACCTGTTTAGCCATAAAATTCTGATATTTTCATCTTTTTCCCAGATCATATGAAATTTTTATTCAAACATACAAAAAAAGGTAAAAATTTAAATTGCACCCAGCCGCACTGATTTCTGAAAAAAGTGCCCGAGAACCATACCTTTTTTATGCCTTACCACTACAATTTATCTGCTTCAAGTTTCGGGTACATGCACCTTTTTATGACTTTTATAATTAATCAGTTTATATAATGTAGTATTAACATATTATCTTTTTAATCATGATATTTACTAATATGCATATGTCAAATTTGTAATCAAAACTGACATATTTTTATTCTGATAACAATCCTAGACAATTAAAACTTAAAGAAAACTATAAAAAAACTCATTAATTTATAAATGCTGTGTTAAGCCTTTTCGCATATGAGACATCTATGCACCAAGAGCTTAAAAGCGTTAAAGTTGAATTCTTCATATATGGCTTATTGCTACAGCTTTATATAGTAGTATAATCAAAATAATAAAATGCAGCATTTTATATTTAAATCTTTGTTATAAAAATTTCTTATGGTAACATTTATGTACGTCATATGTACAAACAGGTATTATACATGATTCAAAGAGACACATATAGATTCAATATGTGGATGATAAAATGTACTGGTGTGTCGTTGAATATGATTACACTCAGAAAGAATTAGGATTTCATTAATCAAGTGATATAGACTCACATGAGTACTAATCATTTAGCTACAAAGTCCCTGTGAGAGACGTTAATTTACCACTGGGGCTTTGCCCTGGCCAGTTTCTCAAGATAAATATCGACAATCAATATACCAACGTCCATAAACCAACCAGGGGCGAAGCTCTGGTAATAGATCAGAACTGTTAGGATACACACTCAAAAGCTCTCCTCTTTGTAAAACTTGAAGATTTATATTCAATCAAGCAATCATAAAAACTCACAGATGTCATTCAACTTGCTACAGGTATGAAGCTCTGTCTAAACAGCTACTTTTCATTACATTCTTTGCAGTCAGAACAGGGCAGTGTTGTGTTTTTAAACCCAAATCAATATTAGTAATAATAACCATGCCTGGAGTAATTGATTAAATGTATATATCATGCTTGTACATTCTGGCTAGCTGGCTTATAATTAAAGATAAATCACTGCAGAGTTTAAAAAGGCTGGCAGCTTTATGATACCTCATCAGGCAATACAAAGTTTCAGATATGTAGCCTGGAACATGCCTCATCAATTTATGTATGTTGGATCCTGTCCCTGGGAATCCCATAAAGTTAAGAAAATTCCCAGCTGCAGAATACACATTTGTGAGGCTGTAGATCTGATGATGATAACTGTGTGATGCAGTCAAAAGCTGCAGCTTCACAAATGCAAGTCCTAAATTTGAGAATTTTTTTAACTTTCCATGTTTGATGTTTTCATGTTACTCTTTACTATGCTAAATTCAGTGAATAATAATTTCCTTGACTTAGCTGCCTTTAATATAACACGGTAATCTTATTTAAAGTTCTTAAAGGCTTGTAAATTTCTGTTTCATGGAAAATATGGAGGGAATCACATAATTGACACTTTAAAGCAAAGAATACTTTGAAATGAAAATTAGAGAATCCTTACTATTTCCAGGTGAAAATTCCATAATATCATTAAATTTTGCAGGAGATGTGTCAGCTTATATTTAATAGCTGTCAAAGTAACTAAAACATGCCAAGCTAAAAGTGCCTAGCTGAGCCTACTGGA
Organism: Sipunculus nudus; assembly: GCA_026874595.1. Taxonomy (NCBI): domain Eukaryota; kingdom Metazoa; phylum Annelida; class Sipuncula; order Golfingiida; family Sipunculidae; genus Sipunculus; species Sipunculus nudus. The sequence goes on from CM049307.1 coordinate 63,417,726, forward strand.
TTGAAAGATGACCTAGCCAGATAACTCTGTATATTAAACTCACAATATCTTTATTAACTTATTGAGGTATGAATTATTATCTCAGCTGGCCAAAATACATTTTTTTCATAGCTCTCACATACATCAGGTTGTGCTGATTACAGCATGGCCTGACACCACAATAAATGAGCTTTACATGATAACACTATGCCATTATATCTCATTATATATGCCCTTTCATGTTGAGTGGTAGCTGCTGACCCTCATATTATATTATACCTAGGACTAGAATGATATTTGGACAATTAATGCCTCTGACAAGAATCAATATGATTTCTGATGGCTTTGACAATAATAAATGATAACCCCATACAATAATCAATATGATTACTTATGGCTCTGAAAATCGATACCATTACAGATGGCTCTAACCAGAATAAATCTGGATTAATCTTCCAAAAACAAAGTGACGCTTTTATAAAAGAGTGATTTGGCAGACCTGCATTCATCATTATCAGTAAATGATTTAGTAGATATACTGCTATAAGATTACACCGTGCATGGCTAACCATGGCCTACCATGGTAGGTGAAAATGTGATTGAGAGGTGTTTTAATCAGATACCAAGGAGTTTCATGTTCTCCCTGTGCAATACTGTGCATTATATTAGGGTAAAAATGAACAGACAGAAAATATCATTTGCACTGAATGAAGCAAATCAAAATACACAGATACAGCACCACCTACAGCTGTCACCTACAGGAAATCATCATAATACCAAATATAACCAATACAAATAGAAATGCACCAGACATATCTGAAATAAAGAAAAAATCTTCCTCCATCAAGATTTTTTTCTGCAGTTTTCAATATGGCTTGCACTGCCACCCTGATGTAGTACATATGCTCTCTAATTATCAAAGGGGCACGAGTGCTACTAGTTTTGGAAGTACATTGTAACTGACAGTGGACAGGAGAAGTCGTATCATCAAGTTCACATGGTAAAAAAAATTCAAGTTTGATGACAGCACAAACTCCAGGTCTCCCATACCATCCATCAAACCCTATCAGCAAGTTGGGAGTTCTAGCAACAACTGTAGTGGTTGGTCAGACAGATGGAAGGACAAAGTAAATAGACTTGATATGTTTTGCTCAGTTTAAATGTGACTGCAGGACACATTTACATATGGTCACACAAACCTTTTGTCTGCATTGGAGAGGTTTTCTGCCATGTCTGCCAGGGATGATATGAACTCCTCTCTGCCGATGGTGTTTCCGGTGAGCACAACAAATGTCCTGAAGTTGTATCCTTCCAGGAACGTGAGCATGACCTTACATTGGTGCTGCATTGTGGGAGATGCTAATATCACATTGGCATTACCACCTGATGAAGTCTGCAAGAAGAAAAAACCAGGTCTGTGATACACAGTATGGCCGCAGTGATGTACCTGTATTACACCTACCTTCCTATGCCTACATCTACTTAAATAAAAATTGCTTCCTTTTTTTTTATGTAAATAGTATTACTGTATAAATGATGAATGAGTTATGTGTTCTTTTCCAATGGACTGTAAGATGATGGTCTCAGTTAAATCAAGCTTCATGTTTGAAAAGAACTTGATCACTATTTTTATTAATATAATATGGTTTATGTCTTTAGCTCTGAGAAACTGTCACAGTGAATTGCTTATAAGACCTAATCAACTAAAACCTCTCTGGATTCTGACGTGGTATGTTAAGCAACATGCTCTATCTTTTAATGACTGGTTTAACATGGATTTAATATTTAATATGGAGGTCAGCTGAGACAAAATCAGTGTAAAATGTCCCTTGAATATATTTAGCATCATTAAAATTCATTTACCTTTATAATTTCTTAATGATTATGGTGAACTGTTAAAATGAAAAATAAAGTAATATCAAATCCATAAAATTTGGCTGCATACACAAAGAGTGACTGTCAGACATTATCGTCCTAAAGTAACAACAGAAATTTTATCACCTCAAAAGCAAACTAGGATTAATTTCAGATGTGATTTTTACCTTTAACCTTTTTACATAAAGAAGACAGTGTTCTTCCTTAAATGATGGGCCACACATATGCAAAGATAAATCCAATAATGGCTGGTTTAAATACCAGATGTCTATGATAATTAAGAATAAGATCAAGGTCAAGGTCACAGGTTTTCAAACTGCTATGAGATTTTAAGTGGTGAAAAAAATTGTGTATCAAATTTGAAGGACATAAAAAAATACTTCTTCAGTTATTGCATCACAAAAATGCTAAAGAGTATGGTTTGGCTGATTTGACGTTCTAGATAAAGACAAAGGTCATGCATGAGTTTTTCAAAGTCCTGAGAGAACTTAATTATAACATTTTGTCTATAAAATTTTAGTACAAAATTTGCAGTACTTCAAAAGTTATCGGGTTCACAAAGTTACAGGGGTAAATTAACTAGAAAACTGACAGGTCAGGAAGGGCCCCGCAAAAGATGCAGTCATTATAAACTGAAGTACTGAGAATTTGGTGTACTTTGGTAGCATTGGCTGATAAAGTGATATTTGAAAATTAAAGAACCTGTACAGAACAGCTGACATGTATAAACTGGAAGAAAAGATATGGTAAAGTGAAAATGTTTAAAGCTATCAAAATAATCATCAGTGATATAAAAGAACTGCATGCATTTTTAGTTTCTATATTTGTGTATTACCTGTGCCAATTATTCTTGGTTGAAGTCTTGGCTGGGCTGTGTCAAATATTTTTCCAGTATTTGTATGTTGAATTGGCCTTATTATATGTGAGGCTTGAGTCTGTACATGAACCTTGTAGTATTAGAGAAAGTCAGCTGCTGGTTTGTAGTGATAAAATGGTCATTCTCTTGAACTGAGATTCAGCTGATCTTTGGCTTGGGTGTACAGATTCGCTGTGTTGTGTAGAAAGGCTACATATGAATACAATGTAAATTTGTTGATGGTCACTATAATAGGTCCAAATTCCTTGAGATGTTGGAAGTGGAGATAGATTTGTCCAAACATGGTCTAAATGAGAGCCACTGTGGTGCATTGGGCCAGTGTATCCTTTTCTAGGTAATCTTCAGATTGTCTGTACAAAACATGCTGTGAAAATGTAATGCCGCTGTACACGAGTGACTCGAAAAAAGATTCATCCATTTCTGGCCTGCTGATGGAGACTCCAGCAACTGAACACCAAACTGTGTATTACTTTTTTTTTTCCTTCTGACCCAAATATCAATAAGCTTCTCCCTTAGGCCACGGGTGATACATATTATGTTTGAATCCTATCCATCATATGTTAGGGGAGTTATTATGTAGAAACGAATTTGATTGTTCATCAAATTCTTTGCGAGTTATTGCATTAACATCATTTGAGAATTATCGCCTCTGTCAAGGTCATCCATCTTCAAACTTGACCTGGCCCTTCATAACAAACATTTCTGGTGCAAGTTCAGTGAGTGTTAGTCAAATTGTTTGCAAGCTATTTTGTTAACATCATTTTAGCATTATCACTTCTGTGACCTTGAAAAGCTATCAAGGTCACCCATCTTCAAACATGATATGGCCCATCAAAAGGTCCATCAGTGCCGTGAGTCTGGGGCCCTTATATGAAATACTTTTTAAGAGTTATTGTGTTAACAATGTGTGTCCTTTTGCATGCATATTTGCTAAGAGAGCGCAACTTTACTAGGTGTTCAGTAATGGTTTTTACCACATAACTTACAGAAAAATGGCTGACTATGACCATATATCATGCCTCGTTGCTGTTGACATGAGGACCTGTCCTACTGTTAAGGTGTAACAAACAATTATGGTTACAATTATGATATCTGCCCTGCTGAAAGAAAATTTAGGACCAAACTGTGAATAACTTTTTATTATCTTTGACCTCCGGACCCCAAAGTTGATAGGGATCTTCCATAATTGTTGGTTAACACATATTTCAGGTTTGAAGTCAATCCATCAATCCTAACTGGAGTCATCATCCGGTAAATAATTTGTGGACGGATGGATGGACGGACGGCTAGACAGACAAACAAACAGGCTGATTACTATAGGGCACCCGCTTTTCAAGCGGGACCCTAATAAACCTAGATTTCCATAGATCTGACTTGAAGATCAAGGTCAAGAATTTTAAAATCATCTGAGAACATGGCAGAAACAACTGGTGTGTCAAATTTGGGATATAATAAATATACAAGTTTTCAGCACAACAGAAGAAACCATAGTTGAGAAACTGATATCATGATATAATTTGGCATGCAGTCTCAAAAACAAAGGAATAAAATGCCACAAAAATTGTCTTACAAGTGGCACTACAAGTCTTCAGGAACTGATAAAACAAGTTATGATCAATAAATATACAAGGTTTCTGAACACTAGAAAAAACCAAAGCAAGGCGTAAATATTAGAAAATATACAGGTGATGTGGTGGTGCCACCAATACATGCAGCTGATGAAACTGTGCATGATCAATAACCAAAGCAAGATTCATGGCTATCTGTGCATGCATTTGGTATTGAGATAATGGGCTTTTGTATCAACTTTTTAATTATTCATGTGTACAAAAATAGGCCTCATAACTCAGAGAATATAGGCTGTAGTGACCTAATTTCTGGTTTATAAGGAGATATTTACAGTACCCATATGGATATTAAGTTACCGGTAGAAGCTTCTAGGTCTTACCATTAAGAAATGTGCCCGAACAACCGTACAGCTGATGGACAAAGTGTGATCACTGTATCTCAGATGACTTACAGTATATATCCAAATCTCATTTATTTTATTATGAGCCTGCAGTTTGATGACATCTGTATTTGGGCTGGGGAAAAAAATTGATTTTGATTTTTCTTTTCTGGTCATGCATGCTTTCTGATGAAGATTTGACCTGGGAATATCTGTACTGAATAACATATTATCTAATCCCATTACAAGACTTAATATACTAGTCATGAAAAAATCCAAACCAAATTCTGCCATTACTCAGTCTAGATAATCAGTAAAAGGATTCAATACATAATGTCATCTAAGCAATCTAAATTTCATTATGGGAACTTTGGTATCTGGGATTTGAAAAGAACAAACTTAATGTACATCAATGTAACCAGGGCAACAGAAAGTTGACTGCCTGACAAACACACTACAAATACTTCAAAACCTCTGAGTGATGGAGCCATTATTAATTTTGTGTTATACAGAAATTCTGAATGAAAAGCAAACAAGTATTGTCTTTCATGTAAAAAAAAACGTAATATACCTTGAGCTTGGGAATATGTGCATAAACTTCATCAAATTGATTTACATATGATTGCTCTCACATGTAATGCTTACAGATAATATTGTGACAGTTACGGCAAAAACCTGACCAGCAGTAATTGATAAATATATCTATAAAACATTCAAGCAATGTGACACAATTTCTAGAAAGTTAACAAGCTTGTCCTTCCCTAAAGTCACTCGGCTGGCAGCATCAACTCAGATAAAGAGATGGAACTATATAGGTTTAATACTATATATAGGTCTCTTTGAACATATTTGGGAAAATCACATCTAAATCTGAATGCCACTAAGGCGTATTGGATCCAAAACTGAAAACTTCTACCCATTATTCATGGTGAATTTCACTCCACCGGCCATTCACCAAGAAAAGTGTTACAAATTGCCAACACTGATAAATCCAATCAATCATTTGACGGAGACAAGCTCTTCCCTGGTAAAACTGTCTCATTTAGTTCCTTCATGTCATACCTTCCACCACTTCCTGCTACAAAACCACTGATCAACCAACACTGGTGAGATCAAAGCTGCTCTGTGTTGCAGCCTGAGGGTATATTTTAGTGAACTAGATGGATCATGTTTCTGCTATATACAAAGATGCACATCCTCAGAGGACACAGAGAAAGGATGAGTGATGTGACAATAATAAAGACAGCCTGTGGCAGCGATTCTTATCATTTATATGCATGGTCTGCTCTACATGTCACAGGCCACTATATCTCCATTAAACCATTAGTCACACACATCCAGCAGAATTCCTTACCTCTTGATCTGCATTTAAAACTACAAGTCTAGTGCTAGGGCTTTCAAAGTATAAGAAACTGGAAGTCATTAATTATATTTTAATCAATGAAACTGCTGAAAAGCACATAATTCTTGAATATTTTTTTAATCAATAAAGATTACTTAGCAGTGATAAAATGGGATCTTTGAAACTTCTGAACACCAGGACACAGCAACCATGATTTTTTTCTCTAAATCTGAGGAAAACTTACTCGGAGATTCAAATACTATTTTAATTTTTTCAAGAAAAAGTCATAAAAGATTGGTAAAATGAGGTCCCAATTTTCATGTTTTCAAGGATACCTCAAATGCATTAATATACAAAACTGAACAATTACCAGGTCAATAGTTATCATTCACACATAGCAAGCACCTAGATGGAATATTAATTAAGGGCAAGAACAACATGTATGTGTGTACCCATACTGATGATTGCAAATAAACATCAAATGAACATTCAAACATTCTTAATTCACACAAGAACTAAATGAGAGAATATAAAATGTTAAAGTCACTGAATTTGATTAATATTCTGCATCTGGATAAGTCCCAGACTTGTTAAAACTATCAAGTTTTTAATATAGCTTATAAACTTGTGATGGAAAATTTAGGCCAGGAATATATATATATTTTCCTGCTTTTTGAATACATCTACATCTGTTTACCGTGAAACTACGGGGTAATATTGGTCCAAAGAATTGGTAATTGTTGAATATTTTCAGGCAGATAACATGTATAGAACTTACATGTTCACACAGTATTTAAAGAAGATATATGCATATGTCACTGCCTGCATTTATTTTGATAACTGTCAATTTGTATGCATTCACTGTCTTTTCTATTTTTACATTGTTTAATTTAGTATTAAGTCAATACAGAGGTTTATAAGAAACCTTAATTAGCCAGAATCAGTTAATTTTTATTATTGAGTTCTCTGTGTTTATATTAAGATTGTTTATTTAACTGACTGTATTCAGATCATCTTAATTCAGTTTTTAAATAAGAACTATAATTCTGCTGAATCATGTTTGGATTTGTAGGCCCTGTGGCCAATTTTTCCTGAATAAAGTTCTGTTCTGTTCTATTGGTCCAAAGCATCCCTGCCTGCCTCAGAGACCAGATATGTTTTGTCTGCTTGTCCTGACCAGGAGTGCTCGAGGTTGCCTTTCAATGTGGCCAGCTACCACGTACAGCCATCAAATATTAATGTGACAGTTCCTGAATCAGGCTGTGGGGATAAGCTGATCACCCGCAGGAGCACCCAGAATCACCAAAACCAAATTATGAATTTTAATTGACTTGGGCAGCCTGAAAGACAGACACAAATACCAGGCCTTGATCAATTTATACTCCTTCCCCTTGTCTCAATAGTACTGACCTGGAAAACCAAATATCACTCCACTCACTGTAATACTGGTAATGTCAGGATCAGGTAATAAAAAGAACAGCTCATGATCAGCAAAGGAATGGTTCTGACAGCATTTTAAGCGTACACTGTTTGGCATAATCTCACTGAGAAACCAAGTCACAGTGAACTTACTTTATGTCTGCTGAAAGTATTTTACCATAGATGTCTTCCAAGAAATATTTCACAGCTGCCATGGTTGTGAAACATGCCTTTTTTTTAATTTGTGGAGACTGTGGTCGACTGATTGCTATAGCTTGGTTCACTTGTGGTCTGCTGAGATAAAAATTGTCAAATTTTGTACAATTATTGATCCCTTTTTAATTTTTTTACAAAATGGCCAGTGCTATTGTCTATTTGGCAATGCTTCTCTGAAACTAAGAGACTGAAAGCCTTACTTCAATCCCAGTCTGCAACAAACCAAGAAAGAAAAGTACCAGTGGTCCTCAGGTGAAGGGGCTCAGATCAATTAGACATGGTGAAAGGGAGAAAAACAAACTATCATGAACAGCAGTTATTTCAGGACATTTACTAATGCATATACCTGAAGGTACCTGCAGCCAAAATTACAGGTCTTAATCAGAAAAAGTTTTTCTTGATATGGCTTATAAACTTAATTAAGTATGTGTAACATCTGAAGAGGTAAATTTCAGTTTGGGACTACATGACTATCATTATATGTGGGGAACATTTGATTCTGTATTTTTGCCTTTGTTAACATTTTCCCAACAGGAAACCATTAATCATCTGTTATCAACAAATTTGTATTATTTGTTGCACATTACAAAAGTATGAAAAGGCTGATTTAAGTGTATTAGCCACACTAAGGCTTGATACAAAATGTTTTTTCATGCTTTCAAGTTTACCAACTGTGCAATATAAAGTGAAGGATCTGTTTACTATTAATCTGCTGTTAGATAGAAGTCATACTGTTTTCTTTATGCATTCAGCAGTGTTCATGGATGATAAGTGAGCACACGCCTGACCTCATCAAGCATGATATAAACCAAGTCATAAAAAACACCTGGGAATGGCAAGAGACTCCCATAAAGCACAGTACTCTGCATTACACATCTGTGTTGATTCCTCTAGGACAGACAAGTAATTTCACAGAGAAATCCCCAGGATGATGATGAGACAATTATATGTAAGGAATGATCCATTGAGGACTCAAATTCATAACCTCGGACCTAGAGGATTAGATTTACCTTAAAACAGTATCATGACCGATCTATATATGCCTCAACTTTGTGTCTGCTCAAAGTGTAGATTTACATAAAAACATGTTTCACAAATGATCCTTTAAATGCCTCGTATGTGTTAGAATGTCAGATTTACCTGATAGCAATTTTCTAAGATGTAAAGCACCAAATCAGTGTTTCATCAATAGCTTTGGCTGCCAGCTTGCTCTTTAAATTCAGGATGGAGACACCAGCTCCATGGAGGCACAGAATGTAAACATACCAATTACACTAACATGTCTTTATGATTTATTTGATAAACCCATCCAGTTCCCAATGTCACAATCAAAGTCCCCTGATGTCATCTGTTGGCAGATCTGTGTTTTTCTGACTCCCTCTAAGGACCCAGCATGTCACTTACTGAATGTTAACAATGCAAAATCAACAGCAATCATCCCATAGGAGAAATTCCTGTGTATAAATGACTGGAGATCACCATTTCTCTCAGCCTGGGCTTCAATCAGAATGGCAGGTACACTGTCTACAATCCAGTTCATCAATAATACCATGATCTGATGTAGTCTGTGGAGACCACACATATGACCCAGATTTACAAGATTACAGTCAGAGGAATTTGTTAATTTCAGTTTTTTCAAGGGCAAGTTGATATTCTTAAATTATTAAGATGGTAAACCTGCACACTGAATGACTGCCAAAATTAAAACCAGCACAGAGAATAAGGCTCCTTCTATAATGACTGTATAGTCGACATATTCCCTTTCATTAAGGAATAAACTTTCCTTTACATTAGCTATTAGGTTTTAATTGTATAACTTAGGAAATGAGACAAGTTGTTCAATATTAATGGAAGAACATCTTTTGTATAATACATCAAAGGCAGACAATTGCATCTTATGCACCACTGGCCTTTTTAGACCCATCAGCTGAAAGAAGAACAGTAACACAAGTCTCTTGTACTAACAGGATCAGCTGGAAACAGCCTCTAGAGAATCACTTCCCTTTTTCTTTCTATAGTTCTATTTGATTTTTGTCCTTAATTATTGCTTTCCATCAAAAGTGATTATAATACGTAAAGTTCTATGGCTGAAATTTTCAAAAATATTAAACAAAACACTGGCGGATTTAATTTTTAATGACTATATGCAGGCAGAGATCACAGGAAAATCACAGAAACTACTTGAACTCCCTTTCAACAGACTGAAAAGTATATAATTCTACTGATGCTGGATCATTTTTCAGATCACCTCCAAATTTAATCATCTCTTTCTGACCTAAAGACCCACATATTCTTCATTCTACCAATTAAACTACTCCACCAGACATCAGCAACAAGGATAGGCCAATCAACTCTTTATTTCCTTATGGTTAACCTCCTGACAAAAAAAAAACTTTACAGGATTAACTTGTACACAACCAAAATATGAGCCAGAACTTCTAAGACAGACAAAGAATGATGATTATAAACATAACCTCTGTTGAACTTGGTTGAAGTATGCTACACTACCATGGCTTGAACATACAACTGTTGCAAGTGTTATGGCAATTATTGTCCATACCTGAGTACCCATGTCCTCATGATGTTTTTTCACATAGGAATGGTACTTTCCAGCTTTATTTGAAAGACACAGTCCTCAGTACGTGGACAAAAACAATGCAACAGAGTTGCAAAAGAAAATACTTTTTGCTAGATATTATATACAACAGTAGCAGAATATCTCCATATACTTAAGAAAAATGCTATATGTAAGAAATATTCTTAAAACAATTATCACAAAAAAACATATTGGCACTTGGAGAGACTATAAAGCCTGCAGAGTTAGCAAACATTCTCTTCAAGTTTCACATTTACAAACTCATTATTAAACTGGCCTAGGTCATGTATTAATTGGCTCCTCACAGAAAATTATGTTTGGCCCATAAGAATACATAAACAGAAAAGTCTATGCAGAGAAATATTCACTGAAATTATATGCAGGCTGTCAAGCCATCTTACCTTTCCTTCTTTTTTGTCTGTCCTATTTTTCGTACTTTTTCTTGAAAATTCCTACTTGTTCTAATTTATTCCCACTTTTTTGCTTTGCACTATAACATGGAATGTCCTCAAACTGAAAAATACTGTGAAATTTCCCTTTTTAAGTAAACAATTCTAGGTGATTTTTTAGCCCCTATGATTTCAGAACTGCAGGTACAAGCTTGGCACAATGTACAATGTTCTCAGTAATATAACTGTTGATTCTACATTTCTCTGTCAAGAATGAGCAGGGATCATGTTGTGACATGTGTGATTTCAGTTCTACTTTTGTCTTACATTTTCATGAGTGTATGCTTGACAGCCTGTGTCTGTGTAATGTCTGAATACAGAATTTTTTGAATTCTTAATACAGAAGAATGTTGTACCTCTCTTCTGAATTAGGGTATTAGCAGTATTATATACACAGTTCAGCAACACCCAGTTAAAATACAAAACAAATTGTTTTATGTTGAATCATTATTTGTATAATTAACAGTCTTAACATAATAAATATTTAATTAAATATAAAATATATACCAGTACTTTTGCAGAACATTGTGGAAAAAGGAAAATCTTGCCCCATTAATCAGTCACAAACTAAGTCTTCATATGATTTATATCAGCAATGGGAGCTGAATCTTCACAAAGTCCTTTCAAATTTATTTTCCTTGAACATTAACTGCAGCAAATGATAAGGATTCTGGCTGGAACAAGCACCTGCTGGCAGCATCCATACGGCACTGCTGGAAGTTGTGAAGGTTCAGCTCTGTGATCATGCTTCTAGGTTAACACTCATCATGCTTGTAGTTTGTATCCGCTTCCTTAATGTACTCAAGAGGAAACAAGCAAGGCCGTGGTCATTAAAACTCTCGCGTTTTATACCTCACAATAAAATGACTAAGGAAATGACACAGCTTGCCTCATGTTAAACTTGATTAATAAAGATTAACACTCAAGGAAAATATCTGATTCTCTGAACAATTAAAGAGTTAATTACAATTCTCAAGTAAACTTTGGCTTTTAAGTCCTGGGAGTAACATAACAATGACAAACGTTAAAGTTTATTTATTGATAGTTAAACTCGCAGTTGTAGAAATGACTGGCATCAGAGATCACACAGTATCCCTAGATGTAGGGATATATGCACCCTGTTTTCTAATCCATATCTACTGACATGCTGTTTATGTGAGATCAACAGACTTATTCAACAGATGTGGCTAAATATATATTGACACACCAAATTTCAGGACAATTCAAAAGGCCAAGTGAACAAGTAAAATTTCATAGAAATACGATTGCAGATGACACCACAAGTCACTGGTACAATGTTTACAGGAATTAGAGTTCAATCAAAATTTTTCAATGAAGCCTTTACTTAGAATGCTTATCAAAAACATGTTTAAGTGGAACAACAAGCAAGTACAAAAGAAAATGGTAGTTAAGGTGCAGGGAAATACACACTTTCAGAACATAAGATAAAGATGTTTGAGTGAAATCTCATATTTTGTATCAATTGTACTCCAAACTCAAATTTCTTAATTGCAATAATGGGTAAAATAAAAAATGGGAGAAGAATATAGGTACACCAGTAGTCTTGCATACGAGATATTTTAAATACTAAGCTATATAAGAGCTAGTGCTTTAGTCAAACAAATTTCTGGAAAATTCACTGAAGCAAACTTAAGATATATCAAATAGTCTAAATGATTTTCAACCCAAAATATAACAATTCAAGGTAAAGGTCACTCAAAAAATATCATGGCCCCAGACTAAATCAGCTTCATCCTCTGGCCCATTTCTTCATACTGGTCAAATGTGAAAAAGTTATCTTGCTTCCAAGAATTGTCTGCTGAATCCAAAGTATCTCTGCCTCCTGGCTAGAAAAGGTGGAATATTGAACTACCGGTACAGGACTGTCTAATGTGGAGTTAACTATTATAGTATAATGCCTAGCAGCTCCATTTTTTGGTTAACTTTACTTTCACTTTCTGATATGAACATTTTTCTATTTTTCCATAATTTGAAATATGAAATTTCTATCACTCCTTGATCAGCAAAGCGGAAAATACCACTACTCTGATAACTGATGCCACATTAAATGCAAGCAGCAATATCTCAGTGTTAACAAGTTCACAATTAATTAGCCAATTGCCAGGCATGAATTAATCACAGCTCTTGACACAAGGTGATCAATCACTTAATATTTCAATTGAAGAACAAGTGATTGATAAATTAATTAACAAGCCTACCCTAAAACACAAGCTAGTGACCCTAGGGTAATGCTACTCAGTTGCAACATTAATACCATTTTTTATTAAAAATATATATATAACAATAATGTGTTACAATGAAAGAGAGAGCACCGATTTTTTTTATAAAAAAATAAAATTCTACAAATCATAAATCTTAAAATATAATCTGAATTTACAAATTTTTACTCCAGTGCAATTGGTATAAATTTTGATGCACTGAATATTACCTGTTAAACAAGCATAATTATACAGCTGAAAATAATCTACAGTTGACAATGAACTTTTAAATTCAAACAAGCCATAAAATATCATTCATCCTCTAGCAAACATGAAACGTTCTTAAACCATTCTGGTCCTCATATCAAACGAAGGCAAGGTAAGAAAACGGGCCAAAGGGGGTCCAAATGTCAAGTACATAGACTCTACAGCATACTAATCTGGTACAATAATGCTGCTCAGTTGTTCAGTGATGACTTTTTAATCATGGCACTCCACTCCCGGCGATGACGAATTGCACATGGAAAGCTCATAATAACAGACCATCTTCTGACTGTAAAAGATTTATCCATTGTCTGCCTGATGGTTTGAACCTTTGGACTGTGGCGTTAGCGTACTGCTTTAATATATAAGAAATCAAGTGCACTATTATGCCCATCCAGACTGCAGTATTGATCTAGGATTCATAAGATATTCTGTATGGTGTGTACTAGCTGTTCCCCTTCTAAAATAAATACTCTAGAAAAGCCATGTGTCGGTTTAGGGAATGACACATAAAACCAGCTTAGTTTCTTGATATTTTTCACATTTATGGCAAAATTTTAGGAAATCTCCTTCCTCTGAACAAATTAATCTACATGATGAAATATTACTTTTACATGAGGACCTAGGTCTGAATGAGCCAAGATAACTGATCATAAAAATTGATATTCTGTTATCTTGAACCAATTTTTTAATATTTTACTCTTTCTGAAAACAAGTGACCAATGTAGCATGATGCTAACACTATTGAATATAGAGCTTGCAAGATTTTCTGATTTTCTATTAATTAAGAAATTATCAATAATAATCAACTGCACCTGGACAAATTAACAAATGTGAAAATTTCTGCTGAAGCCATACCTTAATTCATGGCACCAGTGCAAATGAACTTAATTGAGAAATGAACATGCAAAACTAGTAACATTTAATTAGCTTCATAATCTCTAAACTTTTTAAATTTTGCTATGTAAAACTTATAATATAAAGAACAATGTCTTTTTCTCAATCATGTCAAAGTCTACACTGAAAACATTTTCTCGAGTGAATGCCCAAACATCATTCTAAAAGAAGTTGATAAACTGATAAAAAAGAAATGCGAGCCAGAAAATGCTGCACATGTCCAGATACATGCAGGCATACATTATAGTCTGCTTTGTACTGTAGGCCCAGAAATCCTTACTTATTGTTTGCATTACAAAATGCTACTGAAATCTGTCATAAAAATGTGGTGAACTATGCAGATACATCCCAAACAAACCATACTGCATCTCTGACAATAAATAAAAACACTTATACTAGTTATAGGAAATTAATGTTGGGAGTAATAAAAAGGACCATGTGATTCTATTGACGTGAGATGTCACAAGTGTTCTCATATTGATGACCCATAAAGATGCTGCTGAACCTGTTACTGCCACGTCCCAAGCCTCACAACAAACAAGATCCCAGAGAAGAGACAAACATCACCACAAGCTGAGCCGATGGCTTTAACTGATGCCACACCAATGTGATATGAATATTGATTGGCTGGAAGTGTTAAGGAAAATGGCTTGTTATAAATCATTGGATGGCATGGTATAATATTCACCAGTGGTTGGTAGACAGCCCCACTGCCATGACTGTCATACATCTTAACTCAAGACATTCATAACCTGCAAGAAAAAAATAATCCCCGCCTTGTGTCTCTCAAAGACTACAGCAAAGTGTGAACCAAGTGTATCACTGGTTCTCCAGTCAGACATAAATCAGGGGATCATGTTTATGTATATGTTTGTGTGTGTGTTGAGGTAACATGCACAAACATTTCTGCATCAATGTAACAAAAATTAAAATCAAAAGATTCCAGAATCCACAACAAAACCCATCACAATGATAAATTATATCACTAAGCCAGAATACTTTTCCTTCTTAGAATTTATTCTTTTATATCCTAGATTCTTTTAATTCTGTTTATCCTAATTGTCATAAAGAAACAACTTACAGAAGTAGGCCCCAAACAAACAAGTGACCCAGGGGTCATGATGCTCAGCTGACCAGGAAGACATTGACAAAAGTAATTTTATCATCTGAATGTCAAATTTGAATGAAATACTTTTTCCAAACTTGACCTTTTGTATAAAATCATCCAATATTCATTGGGGTACTATGGAGCTCTGTAGCATGAAGGATATGGGTAACAGAGACCTATTTTTAAGGTTTACAAGATGACTTTTCAGGGGTCTCCCAGCATGTCAAAAAATAAAATTCTAGGTCCAGTTATTATGATTTGTGCCTTGTTAACAAATCCAAATGTTTATTCTGGGGGGTATTTCAAAGCCGCATAGGATGAAGGATATGGGTAACAGAGATGTAATTTCAGGTGCACAAGGAGACTTTTCAGGGGCCTCCCAGCATATCAAGAAAGGAGATTCTAGGTCAAGTCATTATAATTTGTGCTCTGTTAACAGATGACTAAATCTTTATTCTGGGGAGTACTTCGGAGCCCCAGAGCATGAAGGATATGGGTAACAGGGACCTTATTTCGGGTTTCCATGTAGACCTTTTATGGGCTTCCCTGGAGGTGAGGACAGAAGATTCTAGGTCCAGTCATTATGATTTGTGCCCTGTTAATATATGACCAAATCTTTATTCTGGGGGGTACTTCAGAGCCCCATAGCTCACAGAATATGGGTAACAGGGACCTTATTTCGAGTTTCCATTTAGACCTTTTATGGGCTTCCCTGGAGGTGAGGACAGAAGATTCTAGGTCCAGTCATTATGATATGTGCCCTGTTTACAGATGTTCACATTTTTAAAGGTCTCAAAAATAGAGAAAAAAATTCGTAAAAAATCGAAAAATACAGGTGGCGCCACCAGTCTTCAGGAACTGATGGAACCTCTCATGATCAATATGTATGCCAAAAATCATGACCATCAGTCAAGTAGTTAATGAGATATTGAAGTTTTTGTATGAAATTTTGGACATTTCTGGGGGGTACTTTGGGGCCCCATAGCTCAAAGGATATAGGTCACAGGACCTAATTTCAGGTTTACAAGGAGAATTTCCATAGACCTCCCAGGATTTCAAGTAAGAAGATTCCCGGTCTAGCGGTTACGATTTGTGCCCTGTTAACAGACAGACGCCTGGATGGCCAGACGGACGACGGACAAAAGGTCATCCCAACAGCTCAGATGACTTTCAGTCAGCTGAGCTAAAAATTGAAAAAATACAGGTGGCGCCACCAGAATGCAGAAACTGATGAAACATTTCATGATCAATATCCATGGAAAGAATCATGGTGATCAATATAATAACTGTTCAGATACTTGAGCTTTTGTATCAAATTTTCCATTATTCTGGGGGGTACTTCGGAGCCCCATAGCTCAGAGGTTATGGGTAACAGAGACCTAATTTCAAGTTTTTAAGGAAACTTTTCATGGGCCTCTCAGCATGTCAAGAGAGAAGATTCTAGGTCCAGTTGTTACGATTTGTGCCATGTTAACAAAGGACCGCATCTTATGAGGTCTCAAAAATAGAGAAAAAAATTCGTAAAAATAAAAAAAAATACAGGTGGCGCCACCATACTGCAGAAACTGATGACACATTCCATGATCAATATCCATGCAAAGAATCATGGTGATCACTGCAATAGTTGTTTAGATACTTGAGCTTTTGTATCAAATTGTCCATTATTCTGAGGGATACTTCAGATGACTTACAGTCAGCTGAGCTAAAAACACTTAATGGTCAATATTCATGCAAAGAATCATGATGATCTCCGTATTAGTTGTTCAGATACTTCAGCTTTTGTATCAAATTGTCCATTATTCTGAGGGATACTTCAGAGTCCTATAGCTTGAAGGATATGGGTAACAGAGACCTAATTTTAAGTTTCCACAGGCACTCTTCATGGGCCTCCTTGCATGACAAGAATGAAGTTTCTAGGTCCAGTTGTTGCAATTTGTACCCTCTTGATAGATAACATAGGTGGCGCCACCAGTCTGCAGGAACTGATGGAACATCTCATAATCAATATGTATGCCAAAAATCATGACCATCAGTGATGTAGTTATTGAGATATTGAAGTTTTTGTATGAAATTTTTGACTACTCTGGGGGGGTACTTTGGGGCCCCAGAGCTCGAAGGATATGGGTAACAGAGACCTAATTTCTGGTTTCCATGGAGACTTTTCATAGGTCTTCTAGTGTGTTGAGAATGAAGATTCTAGGTCCAGTCGTTACTATTTGTGCCATGCTAACAGATGACAGCATCCTTAAAGGTCTCAAAAATAGAGGAAAAAATCGTAAATCGAATGATACAGGTGGCGCCACCAGTCTGCAGGAACAGATGACACATCTCATGATCAATAGTTATGCCACAAATCATGACCATCATTCAAGTAGTTAATGAGATATTGAAGTTTTTGTATGAAATTTTTTACTTTTCTTGGGGGTACTTTAGGGCTCCATAGCTCGAAGAATATGGGTAACAGAGACCTAATTTCTGGTTTCCATGGAGACTTTTCATAGGTCTTCTAGTGTGTCGAGAATGAAGATTCTAGGTCCAGTCGTTATGATTTGTGCCACGTTAACAGATGTTCCAATTATGCCAAAAATCATGACCATCAGTCAAGTAGTTAATGAGATATTGAAGTTTTTGTATGAAATTTTGGACATTTCTGGGGGGTACTTTGGGGCCCCATAGCTCGAAGGATATGGGTAACAGAGACCTAATTTCTGGTTTCCAAGGAGATTTTTCATGGACCTCCAAGGATGTCCAGTAAGAAGATTCCAGTTCTAGCGGTTATGATTTGTGCCTGGTTAAGGGACAGACAGACGGACATACGGACAGACAGACAGATGGACAGACAGACAGACGGACAACGGACAAAGAGTGATCGCTATAGCTCAGATGACTTTCAGTCAGCTGAGCTAAAAAACCTGTAAATTACCTGAAAATGGCATATAGGATTTAGAGAATCAAATTAAAACAAGGCCTACAGGCCTAATGCGAACCTGTGCATATGGATATACACCAGGTATAGAACGC
This sequence comes from Sipunculus nudus, assembly GCA_026874595.1. Classification (NCBI taxonomy): domain Eukaryota; kingdom Metazoa; phylum Annelida; class Sipuncula; order Golfingiida; family Sipunculidae; genus Sipunculus; species Sipunculus nudus. Next base: position 63,435,936 of record CM049307.1, read on the forward strand.
TTCAATGCTGAACCACTACTTTTCATATATATGAACATTGCAAGTACTTAACACTTTGAACAAGAAACAATACACAAACATCACTGCTGCAATACTGGCATGGGTGCACACAACGAAAAAATTATTGTAGGTGGCACCACCAGTCTTGTATATGACAAAGCTATTTGACATGCATAAATATGCCCAATTTCAGGCTGATATATCAAATTCCTCCGTAGAATTAAGCAGGCACATACACTTTGCAAAAGACTTAAAGTCATTGTAGAAGGCGACCCTTGTCTTGTGAACGAGAAAGCCACTAAAGACACATAGACAGGTCGGAATATCAGGCCAATACATCAAACTTACCTTAAGTCTGATGCACGGGGCAAACCAGGCTTAGGTGAGAAAGGCTGTTGCCCCAAGTGTACTGTGACAAATTACTGGCTCAGGCTACTGTACTGAGTGAACTCTTGACTTGCACCTGGCTAGACTGAGTGAACTTTTGACCTGTACCTGGCTGCACTGAGTGAACTCTTGACCTGTTGCATAATCTGACACAGTTGGCAGTCTGCCAAAGCTATAAATAAATCCAGGCTGACCTTTTGCCTACTGCCAAATCTGAAATAGTAGGCACACAATTGCATAAGCTCACAGATTGGCTCCATATGCAGCCCTGAGTGGCATGACACCCATGAGGTGATCACATGATCCTAAGGTGATCACATGCTACCCATTATATGATCACATGCTGCCCATGAGGTGATCACATGCCTTGTGCTTGGCTGCACTGATTAAACTCTTGACCTATATTTGGCTGCACTGAATGAACTCTTGATCTGTTGCCAAATCTGAAACAATTGGCAGTTTCTCAACCTATTCAAGAAACATACACAATCTTGGCCTGTTATGTAACTCTGCTAATATTTAATCAACACAAACCATTTGAACAAACTTTAGAGGGATCGCCTCTGGGATCATTTCTGTTAAATATTGAACAATTTTGCTGGACCGTTTACAAGAAGAAGACTTTTAAAGTTTTTTCAGCTTTTTCCCTGTAATATCTAAGTAAATGCAGATAGCAAAAATAAGCTGAATCCATCAACATTTGATATGTGACAGATAATTGCATAAATTTTGGGGAAAGTAGCTCCTGCTATTCCTGAGAAATTATGAGTTGAGTACAGATGATATGTAATATCGTAAATCTACATATTTAAAAGCTTTTAAAAAACATTCTTGTCAATATTTTCCATAGATAACCCGAAATCTAAATGTCTAGAGGCATGATGTAATGGATGCTGATAAACTGGTGCTAGGCTAGATGTATCTGCTTCACACAGCTAATATATATGGTAAATTGACTCTATTCAATCTTTATAATTCAGCCAAAATTCATTCTTTGGAACCATAAAAGACAATTATGATAAGAATTATTCAGGGAATTGTTCTTGCAAAATATTAAACAAACTTGCCTCAGAATCATCAGTCGAAAAACATTTTGTAGGTTTATAACTAATATGGGAAAATAACAGCAAAATGGCAAAGTTCAGCTTCCCATAACTCAGCCAAAAATCATTGGACCAAAACCATTTGAACAAAATTGAATCATCAACATCTAAGGATACTTAATGTGTGAGATTTAAGAATTTGGCCAAGTGGTTTTTGAGAAGAAGATTTTTGTAGCCACATAGCTAACATGGGCTGTTATGGCATATGACTAAATTCAGCTTCCCATAACTCAGCCAAAAGTCACTGAACTGAGTCCATTTGAACAAACTTGAATTATCAACATGTATGGATAATTAATGTGTGAGATTTAAGAATTTGGCCCTGTGGTTTTTGAGAAGAAGATTTTTGTAGCCACTTAGCTAACATGGGCTGTTATGGCATATGACTAAATTCAGCTTCCCATAACTCAGCCAAAAGTCACTGAACTGAGACCATTTGAACAAACTTGAATTATCAACATCTAAGGATAATTAATGTGTGAGATTTAAGAATTTGGCCAAGTGGTTTTTGAGAAGAAGATTTTTGTAGCCACATAGCTAACATGGGCTGTTATGGCATATGACTAAATTCAGCTTCCCATAACTCAGCCAAAAGTCACTGAACTGAGTCCATTTGAACAAACTTGAATTATCAACATGTATGGATAATTAATGTGTGAGATTTAAGAATTTGGCCCTGTGGTTTTTGAGAAGAAGATTTTTGTAGCCACTTAGCTAAAATGGGCTGTTATGGCATATGATTAAATTCAGCTTCCCATAACTTAGCCAAATGTCACTGAACTGAGACCATTTGAACAAACTTCAGAAAGCACTACCCTAGGATAATTTCTGTGCGATATTAACCAATTTTGCCATATTGTTTCAGAGAAGAAGTTATTTGTAGCTGTCAGTATGATACTGGCACTGACGACCCCCCATACAAAAAAGGCTGATGCAGGTGGCGCCACCAAAACCTCAATTTCAGATATGACTCATGTGACCAACATTGGCATAAAGTTTGGTGATGATAGCTCAAGCCATTTCTGAGATTGTAATTTTAGTATGCTTTTTTGGACAGATGACTAAGTTCAACTTCCTGTAACTCGGCCAAAAATACCGAACTTAAACCATTCAAACAAACTTGAGAGAGATTGTTCAAGGAATCATTTCTGTAAAATATTGGACAATTTGGCTGAACAAATTCGGAGAAGAAGATTTTTAAATTTTTTTTCAACTTTTTCCTTATAAAAACTAAGAAAATGCAGTTAGCCAAAAAATAAACAAAATCCGATAGTTTTTTAGATGACTAATTTTATGCATAAAATTACGTGATGCTAATTCTTGCCGTTTTCAAGATAGTATGGGTTAACGTACAGATGAAGGACAACAGACGACGCCACACCATCGCATAAGCTCACAGGTTGGCTAAAAATTCGGCAATGGCGGCAGCTTTGGCTTTCCACTGAAAACATAATATCCGCAAAACTCTATTTTGGCAGATACAATGATTGTAGCTGGCACCACAAATCTTATATACAACGAAGAGATACAGTGAAACCCCACAATTACGACCACCCTGGGGACTGAGCAAAGTGGTCGTAATTGGGGGGTGGTCGTATTTGTGAAACTCTTACCTTGGTTGCATATATCACGCCGATGTTTAATGTGTATCAGTTTGTATATATTGCGTATCTTTAATGTGAATTATCACAAAATATTTTACTAAACGGAGAACCCTTTTTATGAATGTTTTATTTTGTGTAGCTGAAAAGAAAACAAAATTGTTTTATATATTTATTCATGATAAAAATATATATACATGTACACATATGTGATTAACACATAATTACACTAGAGACAATACGAAGGTAACCTACTTGAACATATTGAACATACGTGGCTGTCATATATTTAGCCCTCCGCTTGAGTATTATATTGTGTGCACTTGAGTTTTACCGACGCTAAACTGCTGAGCCAGTTGGCGCCGACTGCATCCTGGTATTCGGCCTTGATTAACACCACTTTCTCCTTCAAGGAGAGCTCTTTCCGAGGCATGGTCGCACAACAGCAAGCAATTTAAACGCAAACTTAACCAGTAGAGAAATAAACTGACAGCGATTTATCTGACATTTATAAGACAGCTTTATAAGACAACGGATTTGCCACCATGCAAGCTTTATATTCATACATTTGACTGACTGCTCAATACTCAGTGTAAGGTATGAGCACATTTAGGATTAACAAGGTCATAAATTTGACCAATAAGGATTGAACATTACGTGATTAGTAAAAATATTAAGCTCTCATCCCCGCATTTTTGATAGCTGTAATACATGTGATTACTGAGGGGCAATTAGCATCGCTAGCCCAAGACCCCAGGGCAGTTAGCCAGGCAGACCAGCTCATTAAGTAATCAGGCTGATAGTTACCCTCTTTGATCACCAACTTACGCCTCAACGAGTCTCAGCGCAGACACCGAGTCAGGAAGATATGCGGGACCAGATTTACACTAGGGTTGGGAACCCTTGTTACCCTCTTTGATCTTTCGTCAAGGCGCCTGTGACAAGGCGCAGCCATTGACTCGTGACAAAAGTTGTTTCATTACTTCTCGGCGGTGGTTGCATTAGCGGGGTCGCATTAGCGCTGGGGCCAGGATATTTGGTCATAATTCTGAATTCAGGGGTGGTCGTAATTTTGAGTCATTTTTAAACATTAATAAAATAAACAAAATTCGGGACCAAGTAAAGTGGTCGTAATTGTGGGGTGGTCGCAATTGTGGGGTGGTCGCAATTGTGGGGTGGTTGCAAGGCGGGGTTCCACAATATAAATATGCCCAATGTCAGACTGATATGTCAAAACCCTCCTGTGAAATAAGCAGGGACATACACTGTGCAAAAATTATTGTAGGTGGCGCCACCAGTCTTGTACACTATAAAGCTACCCGTTATGTATAAACATGCACAATTTTAGGCTGATGTATCAAATTCCTCTGTAGAAATAAGCAGGCATATACACGGCAAAAGTCAATGTAGGTGGCACCACCTGTCTTGTAAATGAAAATATCATCAAAGACGCATAGACAGGTCAAAATATCAGTCCAATACATCAAACTTCCCTAGAGTTTGATGCACTGGGCTGACAAGGCTTAGGTGAGTAAGGCAGTTGCCCCCTGAGTGACCTGTGACAAATTGCTGACCCAAGCTACTGCACTGAGTGAACTTTTGACCTGTACCTGGCTGCACTGAGTGAACTCTTGACCTGTTGCATAATCTGACACAGTTGGCAGTCTGCCAAAGCTATAAATAGATTCAGGCTGAACTTTGGTGCCAAATATGATGCAGTGAGCAGTCTGCCAAAGCTATAAATAGAATGCAGCTACTGCACTGAGTGAACTCTTGACCTGTACCTGGCTGCACTTCTTCCAATCCTGGTACTGTGCCAAAACTATTTATAGAGCTGAAATCATCTTGGCTAATGGCCAACATCAAGGCACTGGCAACCGGCAATGGTAAACCAAGTGCTGCCATCCTTACACAAAGGTGGTCCAAACTTGAAATAACTTTTAAATTTATTTTCCCAATACAAAATGATTTTCAGCTGACTTTTTATAAAAAAGAAATCAGGTATATGTAAAATTATTACGGATGCATACTGAATGCAAAATTAAAATACAGATATATCTCATTGATGGCAAATTCTTGAATTAAGTTGAGTAGGGACACCAATAATTTATAATCTACGTTTGGTTGTCTTTATAAAGCCACAGAGAGCTGAATAACCATGATTGTAACATTGCCTGGTATGATGAATAACTTAAATCATAAATCTAAATATTTAAAAGCTTTTAAAAAAATTTTTCTTGTCAATATTAACCAAAGATAACCTGAAATCTAAATGTCTAGTGGCATGATGTAATTGATGCAGATAAACTGGCGCCGGGCTAGATGTAACAGCATAACACAGCTAACATATGGTAAAATGACTCAATTCAATTTCCATGATTCAGCCAAAAATCATTCATGTGGAACCATTAATGACAATTATTATAAGAATTATTGTAGGGATTATTCTTGTAAAATATTTAACAAACTGGCTTCATTGGCATCAGTCTAAAAACGTTTTGCAGGTTTATAACTCATTTAGGAAGATGCAGCAAACTGGCTAAGTTCAGCTTCCCGTAACTTAGCCAAAAAGCACTGAACCAAAACCATTTGAAAAAACTTGAATTATCAACATCTGAAAACAATTAATGTGTGAAATTTAAGAATTTGGCCCTGTGGTTTTTGAGAAGAAGATGCAGCCACTGAGCTAAAATGGGCTATTATGGCATATGACTAAATCCAGCTTCCCATAACTTAGCCAAAAGTCACTGAAAAGAGACCATTTGAACAAACTTCAGAAAGCACTACCCTAGGATCATTTCTGTGCTATAATAAACATTTTGGCCACATGATTTCAGAGAAGGAGTTTTTTGTAGCCCTCAGTGTGATTCAGGCACTGATGACCTCATACAAAAAAGGCAGATGCAGGTGACGCCACCAATACCTCAATTTCAGATATGACCTATGTGACCAATATTAGCATAAAATTTGGTGATGATAGCTCCAGCCGTTTCTGAGATTTAAATTTTAATATGCTTTTTTGTACAGTTAACCAAGTTCAACCTCCTGTAAGTCGGCCAAAAATCTCCAAACTGGAACCATTCGAACAAACTTGAGAAAGATTGTTCCAGGGATCATTTCTGTGAAATATTGAACAATTTGGCTGAACAGTTTCAGAGAAGAAGATTTTTAAAGCTTTTTTAGCTTTTTCCCTATAAAATCCAAGAAAATGCAGTTACGAAAAAATATACAAAATCTGATATAGTTTTTTGGATGACTGAATATTTGCAAAAATTTGGTGATGCTAGCTCCTGCCGTTTTTGAGATAGCTATGGTTAACGTACAGATGACGCATGACGTACGCCGCCGCACCATCGCATAAGCTCACAGGTTCGCTAAAAAAAATACTACATTCTCTCCCATCGATTTCAAAAAGTACTCAAAATCTACAAAAAGCTTTGAAAATGGCAAGGGTGTGTGCCGTAACATCCAACCTAATGGCCGGGAGAGGTAATGTAAAGCTCCATGTAAAGTTTTGTTTCTGTCTATCAGTACTTGAGACAATTATGCATTTGTTTACTGTGTAACTGTTTATATATATATATGTTATTGGCACTAAGATATAAATTAGTAATCAGTGAAATAGCCATCTAGCAAAGCAGTGGCCTGAAAGAATTATCTCATGTTGTACATGCTAATAAAATTTTACTAGAACCACTCTTATCAGTTGTGCCTGTATGTGTGAGTACTAACAGCATATTAGAACAGTTAGATTAAATTTATAAGAACAGATTAAATATATAAAAACAATTAAATCTACAACTTAAAAGTTTACAATAACTCCTTCATGGGTGAAAATGGCACCTAACCAGAAATTCAAAATATAGTTCTAATATTTACAAAGTCCCAAAAATGAAACAGGAAACTGATTTATAATGAGCATTAGTTTTAAGTGGTGTCTCCTTCAATGTTCCTTTTGTAACTATACAATTCACACCACAATTTAAGAAGTACAACCAAACCAAATTTCAGGACAATCCACGTAATCATTGGATAAAAATGTTATCAAGAGTCAAAATTGCCCAACTGTAAGTATTTATGATTACCCCGGTATATCAAAATATTCTGATGAACCTGTGTTTAGCCAATTTTCTTTTTATATGGTATAGAGTAATAGTAATATCTGAAGATAATTGACAATATGACCAGTATAGGCACAACATAATTAGTTTTGTTAGTCCTAACAGCTGAACTTATTGACAATTTTAATAAAATATTCACTTCATGTAATAAAGCCATATGAAGGGCTAAATAATTATACACTATATCAAGAACTGCCCAGTTTAATGATTCCAGTTCCAATTATCTGTTTTTGTCCAAGTAAATACAAAGAGATATCTATTTTATCATCCATGCATTTACCCATTTAATAGGTTCATTAACATTCAGTGACATTTCCAATGCCTGAAACAAGAAAACAGATTGGTTGTTGGCTAAAAGTGAATTACAAATTCAGCCTACATGTATATAATTTCAGTTATCTTTCGGAGCACTTTAACATGCAATCTCAAAATGTATATTTTCCAGAGTGATCACACAGCAAAACAGCAAACCAAATCAGCATATAATTTACCCCTGATAAGTGGCTGAATATGAATTTAATAACACTCTGTTTATAGACTATTTGGCTTGATATACCTGCCTAAAATATACATGATAAACAGAAACCCTACCTCTAAAAGTGTGCAAATATACGGAGAGGTTGGGGATTTCCATTAGCAAAGTGGTAGAGCAAACAACTGGCACCTGGAAGGTCAATTTTCATACAGAGTGAAGCAACTTTTCTTTGTATTCATGTACCATGAACCAGAAAGGCATACCTACATCTAAATGATAAACATGTTGTTTCAATCTTAATTCAAATCTCTGCTGAGATATTTTACAAGGCCTACAGGCCTAATGCGAACCTGTGCAAAGTTTGGGAGTATGAATGGAGGTTTATTTTAAAAATTTAATATTGATCCTTCTAAGTCCTGCATATCTACCTTAGTCATTATGATTTCAGCAAAATGGACATTTCGGACCTGAAAGTTTCAGACTAGGACATTTTAAAACTAGAATATGGGCAGTCGAGAAGGGACTATGTGTATCCGCAGAAATCAGAGTGGGACGGGTGAAGTGAGGCATGGATTAAGTGGCAAGGGGAATAGAGTGAGGTGTGTTGCATATCAGCATGGATGTCTGCAGCGTAAACGTGAATATAGGTGGCGCCACTTTTCATAAAATCAAGAAAATTGTCCAGTATGTATAAACCTGCAAAATTTCAGGTGGATAAGTCAAACCAGATATGAGCTAGGATGTCTGCAGAGTAATCGTGAATGTAGGTGGCACCACGTGTCATAAAATCTAGAAAGCTGTCCAGGATGTATAAACCTGCGAAATTTCAGTTGAATAAGTCAAACCACTGCTGAGATATGAGTGATATTATCCCAAGGCAAATTAACAGATGGACGTCTGCAAAAATGGTTGCAGGTGGCACCACCATTTTTAGTGCATGTTATTAAGCTATCAAAGGGCTACATTTGTGCAAAATTTTTAACCTGATCGGTCAAACAGTTCCCGAGATATGCGGGTTTATGTGTGGAAATAGACGCACAAATGGACGCTGGGCAGTGAGGAAAGGTCAGAAGTCAACCAAAAATGAGGGCACAGCAGTTCACATATGACCTGATGATAAACCCAATTCGCTTAAAATGCAATCCAAGTTTTTTCAAACAGTTGAAAGATATAGTTCCAATAACCTGGGAATTCTGGATGTAAACATTGTGTCTAGACGTCTAGACGCTGTGTCTAGACGTCTAGACACATTGTCTAGACACCCCCCCCCCCAGCCAGGTCAGTTGCCATGGTGATGTCTTGACCCCACCTGTTTGTACTGAGTGACCTCTTGACTTGGCTGCTGAAAGTCAGCATGTTGTCAAATCTGTTTTCAAATACAGCAAGCTTTTTCAATTGGCTACAATGTTTTTTTTAAAGCTGTATTTACCCAATCTATTCTTATAAAACTGGCATAACCCTACCATAGAATAATTCTTGTAAAGTTTAAACCAATCAGCTTAACAGTTTCATCATAAATCAGTGTATAAGCTAGAAAAGTTTAAAATTACATTTTCGCTTGTAAAAAACACATCAATGTAGGTGGCACCACCAATACCTCAAAATCAGATATGGCATATGTGACAAACATTGGTATAAAATTTGGTGATTATAGCTCCAGCCGTTTCTGAGATTTTAATATTAGTGTGCTTTTTTGGACAGATGACTAAGTTCAACCTCCTGTAACTCGGCCAAAAATCTCCTAACTGGAACCATTCAAACAAACTTGAGAAAGAATGATTCAGGGATCATTTCTGTGAAATATTGGACAATTTGGCTGGACAGTTTCAAAGAAGAAGATTTTTAAAGGTTTTTAAGCTTTTTCTCTATAAAATATAAATTAATGCAGATACCCAATAATAAGCTCCAGGGCACCAAGTTTCACATGTGACTAATTTTTTCACATAATTTGGAGCTGCTAGCTCCGACAATTTCTGACTTACAGCCATGGACGGCGGAAAGCCAGTCCTGGACGGCGGATGGCTGATGGCAGACGATGGATGGACGACGCTGCGCCATAGCATAAGCTCACAGGTTCGCTAAAAATCAAGCAATAAAACCAATGACTGGTACAACATGACAATCATATTTATCTCTGTCATATTTACCAAAATGAAAGTCCAACTGAACTCAACAAATAAAACACTCATTTGTATCATCAGTTTCAAACAGCTCATCATCTGCATTCAGGAGAGGTACAATTTATCCTCCGCTTCACATGATGTGAAAATGATTGACAAATCATGATAAATAAGATAAATGAGTTTAAAGCACTACAACTGTCAGTCTGCCATGAAAGTCAAAATTTTTTTTATAAATTGCTGCAAAAATTGATCTAAATGACAGCTCAGTGGACAAATCTGCAATCAGTTGATCAATAGCTGGCACTCAGGGGTTAGCCACTGACCAGACAATCTTAATGATGCACCATAAAAACATATAAGCTACTTAATGATGTGCGGCCAAGATCAATATGAGAGATTATCAGTGCTTCAGTGACTGGATCAAGGGCTTTGACTTTTTCACGGCCCTTATCCTCATACAATGGTCACCCATAACACCTGCTTAAAGTCAGAGCAGATAAACTGGTGTGAAAAAAGTCCCAGCATTATGCCTGAATGAAAGTAACTGCAGTATTTTAATGTAAAAATGTATTTGCGGAATTCATTACCTGAGAAATAAGAGCAACATATTTCCTTGTGAATCCCCTACTTGTTCAGCAGCAGCCTATCATGTAAATGTCAAAATCAATATGTTATCTGCAGCAATGGGATTTAAGCTATTAACAAAACTCATCAATGGAATAAATTGCAGAGACAGGAAGTCAATGACAAATATGAAATAATGCATTACAACCAAAGATACCTACTGAGTAATGAATATTGAAATGTAGCAAGTTATCTGAGTCATACTTGAACTATTTACTCAAGATCAATCCATTACAGATTAAGGGTAAAGAAAAATCTTATTTTAATATATTCTTTCTATTGTCACTCTATATTCTAGAATTGGATTAGATAGCAGAAAAGACCGATTCCTCCAAAAACTTCTAGCATACACATAATTTGTCAATTTTAAATTGCCATATTATTTGAAAAAAATTGATTTTTTTTATATTTTAGAATGAAAAGGTTCAAGATTATACCATTAATAAAATTTTCCTTAAGAAGTTATGGTAATGTAAAAAGTGCATAAAAGAATCCTTACTGTATATGTCCAAGATGGCCACCATGAAACCTGAATACAGGATTCAGTAGGAATTTAAACTGTACAGGTAGGGACAGAGCTTTCCACTCATGATATGTAACTTTCACAACAAAAACTGCAGTGCAAATGCCATCCATGCTATTGGAGTAAGGTAGTTATCTTAACATTACACTATTAATGATGAATTACATGGTACTAAATTTTTTATAAAAGTGTAAATCCCATCTCCATGCTGACCACCATCATTTCCTGCACCTTGCATGACAAAGTTCTCAATCATATATCTCAGGGATGTGGAATTCCTATGTCAAACTTGTCCAAATCAGAAATTTATGGACACAGACATGACATTTTCTGCCACTTGCTCATCCTTGGACAAGTAAAAAGTCGCCATAGTTTTTCCCTGTAGAAGTGACAACAAAATCATGAGCAGGGGAACAGGTCTATGCTGGCTTCAACTTTGGCTATCATCAAGGACATTCACCCCATGTCACCCGCGGTTTTTATGCCAAATTTAGACCATTTAGTTTGCAGAAGGGGATCACCAGTAATGTTACTTAACCTTAGGAGTGTGACTTAACCTTACCTGATGAATGTCACTGTACCTGTAGAATGTAACTTTACCTTTGTAATATGTTTCTTTACCTGTGGATAAGCACCTTACCTGGTGAATGTTACTGTACCTTTGGAATGTTACTTTACCTGTGCAATGTTACCTTACCTGTAGAATGTAACTTTACCTGTGCAATGTTACTTTATTTGTGGAATGTGACTTTACCTGTCAAATGATAATTTACCTGTGTAAACCCTGTTCCAGCACCATCCCACACCAGCACAGGTATGCCAAGATTTGAGACCATCCGAATGAGGAGTCGAGATGCTCTAATCTCCTCTTGATCATCTCCTGGTGTCAGGTACAACAAAGTATTAATCCTTCTCTCACTCAAGGCTACACACATCCAGTCAAGTGTTCCAACTGGACTAAACTTTTCAGGTAAGTGTACTTTAGGAATCTGTGTATCGTATGACTTATATAAAGCTTCATATTCATATGCATATTGGCCGTGTGCATATCTGGCAGCCCCTGAAAATGACCTAATGACCGTCCATAGGAAGGGAGGGCAAAAAATCTCCATGGCGATCTTTTGCTTGTCAGTTTCAAAGAAATCTGCATATTGATCAAAATTTGTATTATCATCACTCTCAAACTGACACGTGATCATCTGTATCAACAACACTCTGTGAAGCAGGAGCACTGGCAGGAAGCGTGTATCCATTGTGAACAAACACCTGGCTAACCACATTTGTTTCAGCAAAGTAACTGTATCTCATTGGGTTCAGGATATCCTTCCTACCCCTGTTTATCCACTCAGCTATAAAGAGGCAGTCTTGTTATATTCTCCTTGATGTATATAGTCTTGTTTCTTCCAGCACTGAACAGGGCAGCAGGAATTCTTCTGTCTGAAATACATGGATAATACTTTATTATCATGGTTTTAAAATTCCTAAAGCAGGGTTCCCAAAACTTTTCAGCCAATCAAAATCATTCCAATATTTTCATGAACTTGAAAAAAAATCTTGTTTCTTCCTTTACAACTTTAATACGAAACTGTAACATATCAAAAAGGCAACTTAAGATCATCCATGGAAACTTGCACCTGAAAAACAATGTTGAAGAACACTTAATTAAATATATTAATTGAAGTTGTGTTATTCTTACAGCTAAGAGATATTCTGTTAATCTATCAATGGTATTCTAGCTAGGAGCATCTTCCAGTCATGTCTTGAAACTCTGGATCCTGGGCCCTGTCTTTGTCCTTATTTATGGAAAGGATTTCTTAAGTATGACCTTTATGGGATTGGCATCAACTTGGGAACACCCATGTTATCACTGGTTTGCATATCAATGTGTGTACCCCCAAACACAGAACTGTGACCCACATAAGAGGGAACTGTGTGCTATTTGGTGAGGACAAGGGTTACTGTATTTTTTTAAATATCTTATAATTCATTTGGAAAAATAATATTTTCATTGGTGGGAATAAGATTTACACATTCTGAAATTCTCATATTTCATGATTATTTTTCATTATTGAAAAATCATGACTTTTTAAGTACTGAAATTTTAAACTTAAAAAAATTCATGACATTTTAATGGTGTGGGAACCCTGAAAAGACAATGAAGTTGACAATACAGTTGAATCCTCCGCTACTGGACATTGGAGGACCTGGTTTTTGCATATAACATATAGGGTGCTGTATTAGACAGGTTTCAAAGATTAATTTTTAAAGAAACCCTTTAGTATCCTAGCATAATAGGGGTTTTAGTGTCCATGATGAGAGATTTTCCTGCATACACCATATTTGCATTTTAATATCTTTGCCAAGAGGGATGTTTTTATAACCACTGGTTATGAGTTAGTTTGTCTGTCTGCAACTAAAGTCAAAAATGAATTAACTGATTTTGATGGTATTTTTGTTGAGGAGTAGGGTAACACCTTACCAACTATCCATTTGGAGGTGATCTATATAAACATAATTTGATTTTGTTTAAAGGAATCTTTGCCACTGTGAAATGCAGCATTCAGTTTACCCGGCTCTTTACACACCGCTTCACCTATAGGCCTACTACCTACATATCCCAAGCGCTGTTTGTTTTGGCCTGGTTTTCTGGGTCCCTACACAAGAAGGAAGCACTGTATGTTGGGCCAATCAGATGAGACCTGGTGCTGGAAGTAACATGCTCTATGATTGGCTGAAAAGGTCACAATAGCAAATATAAATGCTGTTTGCAAAATCTTTTTAGGGGTTGAAGAGGCCATTTTGTATGAACTAGACCACATATTTATGATTCCATAAATATTTGTTTCCCTCGTGACTGCGTGTAAACAATGCCCAATATGCAACACACAACTGATGTGACAAGGAATCTACATTATTAGCAGTACATGTTGCCAGCAAAACAGTTTACCAGCCAAGGGAGGAATACCCGGAGCCAATGTTATTACATTTCACTTTGAGTGACAGCTCATCACACAAGCAACTGTTTGAATAGGCCACAGGCTCAGACAGAATGGCCAAACACATGGTTTGTACAGGTCCTTGTGCACAAAGGATGCCCAGCCAGTGAGCTGTAATTCAAATGAAATGTAACAAAATTGGCTTTTTTGCACATCTGGCTGACTGTTCTCCAATTTGCTGGCAAAGAATACATTGCTTAACAAACATTATAATGTCATAATTGGTCGATGATGCGAGAACGCAGAGGAAGCATTAAAATTTAAAAAATTTTACTAAGAGTAACCATAAAACTGTCATCAAGCAGCACTTGAAGCACAGTTATGGGCGGAGCCATGTTGCCTGTCAAGTGTTTGTTAACTGGCATTGGGTTGGCTTCCAGTCACATCATACGCACAATGTTTTTCAGCAGACAACTACCCACCACCTGGTGTCTAAGTCTATCATAAATGGTCAAACCAGGCAGATCTGGAAAATCAGTAGCTTCTTTTGAAGCGCAAGATTTCCGCTGCCTCGGGAGCGCACATTCAGTTTTGTAATCCACTGGAATTTTAGACATTTTTTTTTAGAATTTTTATAAAAAGTTTCATTTTACATCATAATTAATGTCAAAAGTCAAGTTTCTGCATGGTTTCTTTCAAGAAATATGATGAGAAAGCACACTGACTTAAATGTTTGTGGCCTCCTTTTCTACATATATACACTATCTTATCCAGAGCTGCCATTCTTGCTCACTTGACACTGCAAAAATGTCTCTGACATCAAATGAAGAGGTTCATGCAAAGAGAGCCCTTGCCAAAAAGATCCCTGAGCAAAAATGCAAGTCATAAACAAAACAACGGAGAAGCTTTCATTTAAGAAATTTGCCTTGCTGAAACAATGGATTAATGTAACAGACAAGGTCAGATGAGCAGGGAGTGACCCTTCTGTTGAGAAAATGGTTGACTCCATGCATGAACTTGGTGCCAATTACCTACGGCAGAATAGGACTACTTTTGCATGGTAAGGTGTTATCCTGTACTGGCTGAGCAGGGACCTGAATGTCCAAATCATCAGTCCCAGTGGACATAGCCTCTGGCTAGTCATGGTAATAAGTAAGCTTGCTGCATAAAATGTGATTATCAATGCACCAATCATTGTCTATCTGGGCACACCACCTCTGGGAATTTTAATTTACTAGGCATTCAGTGATGGGGGAAGATGGCTTATTTGAATATGTTACCAGAAAATACAAGGAAAATAAAGTGTTGTGACCTGACAAAGTTCTGTAGACAAACTCTGTAATTACTGATTCTATATATCACATATTGCAGTCTTTACAAGTTTCACCTTCCAATGTTACAGATGTCTCTTTTATTGTATGCAGCAGTCTTACATGTGTATGTGCAGCGCTAGCACTGGCCGTTGCTATGACGGCATAGCCCGGCCCATGCTTGGGGTCTGACCTGTAATTAAACAGCAGTCATGCTAGTCTTGGGCTTTCTCGCCTGGCCGAGCCGGGCTGGCCCAAGAGTGTAACCCCGACATGAAGAAACCTAGCATTGTTCTACATGTTTCCTGTAACATGTGTGTACTGTGTATCATGTTAGGTTCTTTGGATTGTTCAGGAAATGGAAAGTTTTTGGCTTGAGGTGAAAAGGTATAGATAAGGGGCTGTGTTTTAGAGCCGAGAGAGAGGAGAGATATATTCCAGAAGACACAGAAGAGTGTAAGTCAGTTTTTGGACCTTTTCCTATAATTGTGGCAGTTATAGCTTTTCTTCGAATTTGTAAAGGATTTTATATAGTCTTTAGTTTGCCTTTTGGATCACTATCAGAATTTCACTTTTGGATTACAACAAATTGATTTTGTGATTGAACTGGACTGTTATTCTCTGAGAAGATTTATGTGAACTGTTCATCTGGATTATATGCTTTAAAGGACTTTTTGTCACTGTGACAGTGGTGGTATCCAGGTACTGTACATGTTATTTATATACTTGTATTGATTTACTGTTGTACTGTTGTTGTACTGTGTAATTTTATTGATTTAGTGTAATGTAATGTTAGGATTGTTTTAAGAATAAATTATAATTATTTGTGAACACTAGTGGCCCATGAGCCATGATGCTCAGCTGAATTCAAGAAATGTTGAACAATGAGCAAAATGACTGCTAGAGTGCTAAAAAATCATGAATTTTGTGAAGAGTCCTTAGAATTGTCTGGTTTATAAGATAAAACTCCAAGATGGATTGACATGCCAAATTTCAGACCAATATCTTAAACCACTCATAAGATATGAGCAATTTTCACCCAAAGCACATGTAGGCATGCAGTTGTCACCACCAGTCTTGAGTACAAGATGGAGGAGTCCAAGATCTATGGGTATGCACCAATTCAGGCCAATACAGCAAATCACTCCTGAGAAAAGGGCATTTATTTATTCTACAAAACTGGGAAAGTATGTGGCGCAACCTGTCTGATTTACAAGAAAACTTTCCAAAATGGATGGACATGCAAAATTTCAGAATAATATCTTGAACCATTCCTAAGATATGAGCAATTTTCACCAAAGGCAAATATACCGATGGATGCCACGCCAAAACGACTGCTGACGGTGCCACCCATCTTGTTTACGAGATGTAAGTGTTGAGGATCTATGAACATGCACAATTCTATGGCAAATGCACAGATGGACACTACGCAAAAAGTATTGTAGGTGGCGCCACCAGTCACAATTATGAGATAGAGAGATCCAAGATTTATGGACATGCAAACTTTCAGCACAATACTGATTGAGCAACTCACAATAAGGACACCTGTCTTTGTTAGGCACAACAACATAGGTGAAGGAACAACTATGCTGGGTTTCGGAAAGATTGGTCGAAGGGTCTCAGAGGAGTTCTCTGGAAACTAATGCAGAGTTTTTATATCACATTTTTAATTATTCTGAGGGCTATTTACGAGCCCCATAGCTCAGAGGATATGGGTAACAGAGACCGTATTTCAGATTTCCATAGAGACGTTTTATGGACCTCCTTTGATGTCAAGTAAGAAGATTCAAGGTCCAGCAGTTATGACTTGTGCCCCGTTAACAGATGACAGCTTCTTTGAAGGTATCAAAAACAGAGAAAAAAATATGTAAAAATTAGAAAAATACACATGGTGCCACCAGTTTGCAGGAACTGATGATCAATTTTCATGCAAAGAATCATGGTGACCAAGGAAGTAATTATTAAGATACTGAAGCTTTTGTATACATTTTTTATTATTCTGGGGGGTACTTTCAGACCTATAGCTCAAGAGGATATGGATAACAGAGACCTAATTTCAGGTTTCTAAGGAGATATTTCACAGACCTCCCTTGATGTCAAGTAAGAAGATTCCTGGTCTAGCAGTTGCGATTTATGCCCTGTTAACAGATGACAGCTTCTTTGAAGGTCTCAAAAAAAGAGCAAAATATGCGTAAAAATTCGACAATTCCATGTGGCACCACCAGTTTGCAGGAATGAATGAAATACTCCATTATGAATACCCATGCAAAAAATCATGGTGATCAATACAACAGTTGTCCAGATAGTGCAGCTTTTGTATCAAATTATTAATTATTTTGATGGGTATTTACGAGCCCCATAGCTCAGAGGAAATGGGTAACAAAGCCCAGATTTCATGTTTCCACAGAGATTTTTCATGGACCTCCCTGGATGTAAAGTTAGAAGATTCCACGTTCAGCAGTTAAGATTTGTGCACTGTAGATCGACAGATGACAGCTTCTTTGAAAGTATCAGAAATAGAGAAAAAAACTCGTAAAATGTAGAAAAAGTATAGGTCTGGAGCTATATAAGATCTATACCCACGCAGAATTTCAGGCCAAAACCTCAAACCAGTCCTAAGATATTAGCATGGATGTCTGCTGTGTAAACATATTTATAGGTGGTGCTACCTACCAAAACAACAAGATCTATCCAAAATGTATGCACATGCAAAATTTCAGGCAGATAAGTCAAACAAATAGATGGACACCTTGCAAAAATAGTTGCAGGTGGTGCCACAAGTTTTGTGTGTCTTAAGGTTGAGCTATGTAAGATTGATCTATAAACATGCAAAATTTTAAGCCCATACACTAAACCATTAGCATTGATATCTGCAGCATAAACATGATTATAGGTGGTGCAACCAGTCATAAAAACAAGAAATCTACACAAGATGTGTACACATGCAAAATTTCAGGCAGATAATTCAAACCATTGCCCAGATATGAATGATTTGAACCCAAGGCAGACAAACAGATGGACGCTGTGCAAAAATGGTTGCAGGTGGAGCCACCAGTTTTTTGTATCGTATAAAGGTATCCAAGAGCTACACTCATGCAACATTTTAGCCCAATTTGTCAAACAAGTCCCAATTAAGATATGTGCAAACAGATGCACAGATGGATGCTCTGCAGGGAGGAAAGGTCAGAGGTCAACCCAAAATAAGGGCGCAGCAGTTCACATGTGACCAAATCATAATTCTGAGCTTCATAAAATCCAGTTGTTACGAAGGAGTTCTCCGGAAACTATGCTGAAGCGGCGGCATCCGGCTGAAAACAAAGTATCCACAAAACTTTGTTTTGGTGGATACAAAAAAGGGGATTAATAGGGGAAGAGAAACAAAATGGGGTTTCCAAAAGAGGGACAAAAGGAAAAAAAAGGGCATGGCATGGCAAATAAGTGGGGCAAAAAGAAACATATATATGAAAATGTGTCTATCCAGAAACAAGAGTGGCTGCCTTGTTGATTGATACAGGCCAGTGCTGATTGGCAGCACAGATGGCTGGAATTCTGCAGACCCTGACAAATTGAACCCAGTCTTGCTGGTGTCAGGGAAGAGGTTTGTCATATGCTGATGATAAGACCACAAGATATCAGTCTGAATCAGTATAACCTCAATCTGGAGACATCCCTGTCATTCAGAGTCACCTACAAAAAGACAAAGCGGGGCCCTAGTTTGCCTGAGCACATTTAACATCATCATGTGACCACTACCTGGGAAAAAAGTAAAAAATTTGGTTTTGTGTAATACTTCTTTATACTTGCAAGGATGAAACAAAAAAATAATGGTCATACCGATTATGAATTTCTTTGAATGTCATTATACAAATGATAAACTCTGAAATACTGAAGCAATCTGCACAACACAATTCTTCCCCTGGCTCAACATCCCGCACACTTCTCCAACCTCCAGTCGGAATATTGTTCACAATTAATTTTTTCCCTACTTCAAGGTAAATGGTATTTATATAGTTAAAAGTTTCAATTCTATGTTTACTAAGGTTGAAATACAAAAGTCAAAGTTTCAAATTTTCAAATTCAGGTTGAGATATAGAAGTCAAGGATTTCTATTTATTAGTTTAAAACACAACAGCAAAAGTTCAATACATTTCATGGTAAAAGATAAGTCTGAAGTTTCCATATTTAAAGGTCAAAGACCTGGCTATACAGGAAAAAAAGACCATTTTTACAGCAGCACACACAGGAAGCCAAGACTATCAACCAACCAATAAAATGATCCGGTCTAGTACTGTACACTAAGTTATACAGGGTTTTTGTTTAATCAGCAGGCTTTAGCCATTTCAGCCAAGTTTAAATTCTGAATAATAAATACTTGTATCAACAGTGAGAATTATGATATGGGCTGACAGCTTGCCAAATGTTGTCTCAGTGCCCTTACAATTTCATTTTATTAAGACGTACCAGGAATATTTTTTTTACAGGTGCTCATCCCCAGTAGCATCAGGTGGTAAATAGGAAAGGTGAATGATTATACCTCAACCTTATGGCAAAGGATAATATGTTTTACTCTTGGTTATTTGTTTAGTCTAGTTGTTAGAAACTTCATGCAAAAAGGTTTTAACATATTTTGATACAAATTTACAGAAGACTAGGATAACATCCATGGAACATTCCATTACATTTAGGATGTAATCTGAATCACCATTACATGTTTTAATTCAAATTATTCTATCCCAAAGTGACATACAGCTACTTAATCTTTCTAATGAAGTTATTCCCTGGTAGTAAGGGGCTGCTTTGTCTTGGAGGTGACCTGGAATGGGGTTGTGGAACTTTGCTTGGTGTGTGCACAGCTCATTTTCATAAGAATCCTGGCAGTGGTTTGTGGGCATCTCTGACTACTTCTTGATAAAAGTGCAATACACTGTGTATCAGTGACCCAAATGTCATATTCACTAAAGCCAGAGTTTTCACATGCAACCTGTAACATTCCGGTTTTAGTGTTAACACAAAGTGGCAGTGAAGATGAGTAGTTTTGAGAAACTGTGAGAAATATACCAGTCAGGGTTGTTCAAGGACCCAGGCTGAAACCAGGCTGAAACTGTGAATATTCACAGACATTGTATGGACAAACAAAGATACAAGCAATGCATAACAATACCTGAGCCATTTTCAACAGCAGAGGTAATCATGAAACAGCAGATCATCTCCAAAATATGCCAGATAGCCATATTATATGTTATATTTATATCCATCCAGAGAATTACAATACACCAGAACCTGCCATGAGGGGACACCAGGATGAGTGGACAGCTACGATGTACGGACACTAAGCCAATGTCTCGACCCATTGCCATTAAAATTGACCTGTCATGAGCCGACACCTGCTTAACACAGACAGGAACAGCCAATTTTGGCCCAAAATCCTGTCATGAACGGACACCTGAGTCCGATTTATCAGCGGCCGCCAGTTATGCTGCGCGGGTGTACCAGCTGAGCAGCTCTGCGGAACGCTTCTTGCATGCCATGAACAACTTGTATATAGATTCATTCATAGATATTATGTAAATCGTGGGAATTCTGTATCACATGACTGACTGGACCAATGAGCATCAACATTAGTTGACCAGAGTCTTTATTCCGTCATATAAGCATTGAGCTGGTAAACTTGTGGCACTATTTCAAGGTTGCGAAAACAATAACGTTAGCATATTTGATAATTGTAACTCTTACTGTTGCAAAAGACATCAAAATGTTGATTAACAAGAACAATTTGGCCTGCGCAATAATCCAAATATGATTGCAGGTGCACTGGCTGGTGACAGCAGCCAAACACCCCCAAAAGCTCCCGAAAACCCCAGTGTTTCTGCCATATTGAATGTCCACCTCATTTGAGGCCCAGTCATGGCAATGTAAATCTGAGAAAATAATCGCTGAATTTGAGGCACCCGGTCATAAACTCAATGTCAAGATAAAAGTTTCATGTTTAAAATTATTTCCATCCCAATACTGAGGTTGAGGTGTCTGGATTTGAATGATTTCCTGTGGATCGTACATAAGGGATATGAGATATAACTCATTTTGACAGACATAAATTTACTTTTCAGCGCCATTTTGAGTCGAATTCAGCGGACGAAATCACTGTACACAGTACAAATTTGATTGCGAGTAACACCGGCTGGCAACAGCTACCAAAGGCCACAGAGTGCTCCTGATCACCCCAGCGTTTCCGCCATATTGAATGTCCACCTGATGTGAAGCCAAGTCACGACAATGTTAATCTGACTAAATCATTGCTAAATTTGAGGCATCCGGTCATAATTTCAATGTTGGGATAAAATTCTGATGTGGAATATTGATATCGATCCAATATTGAGTTTGAGGTGTCTGGATTTGAATGATTTCCTGTGGATCGTACTCATTTTGACAGACATAAATTTAATCTTCAGCGCCATGGATGTAAGATCACATAAATTTAATTGTTCATTAAAAATTTAAATTAATGCAATATCTTAAAGACACCCTTATCTTTCATTGCAAATATTCTCCTGTCATGCACGTTTGGCTAGACCAGAGGTTTGCGGATGACTTTTGTTTATTTATTCAGATACAAATATTTATTTATTTAGAAACAATATGTGATTAAGAAATATTATAGATATATTTTATTGAATAAAAATTTGTTTTTAAATTTATTTTAGTAGAAAGTAACTATTTCTATAAAATCGTACTCATGATCCATGATTATTAAATTTTGTATTTTTAAATGAACCAGCTCTTGAAAGACTTTTAATCATGACATAAAAAATATGCTTTCCTGTTTTAGATGTCCATATAAAATTTATTCATATATTACTGATAAAAAAAAATTATTTTTATATATTTATAGGTATGTGGTTTTCTTATATTTAATTGTTGAATGAATCTCCATACGGTAATAATTATTCCCACCTGCATCTATGCCTACCTCTCATGAAGGGACATCTGCAATGTAGGGACACTTTGTCGATGTGTCTTTGCACAGGTGTCCCCTCACGACAGGTTCTGCTGTACATTCTTTTGAAAACACAAGGTAATTAACACCATACTGAAAAACATGATTGAAATGTTATGCATGGAATGTAAACTGGGATTTCCCCTGTTCAAACACAGCTGCAACAAAAAAGCAACTGCCATCTGAAAGTTAAACAATACGGACAACTGTGCATGACTCAGAATTCAATTAAGGCAGTTTGATATCAATCCAGGATTGAAGGTATAAAATTGTGGAAGATCTAGAAAAAAAATAAAGAAGAGCATCAATAAGTTCACAATCATGACAACTAGAGAAAGTAAAGCAGATGAAACAGAAATCAATACAAATGAAAAGAGCAATTTGGTCTGTTCTGAATATAAAATCAAGTTACATGTATCACCTTCCATTATCTAGCAAATGCAATAGCACTGGTACTGGTGGCATTGTAATGAAAGCAAAATAGTCTACCAGAGATACAGATTAAAATATGTTGCCATGGCAGCTGACTTGTTAGCTCATGACAATATTCTTTTAAAATACCAGCCTACACCTGTATCTATACAGCATCAACATGACTTTTGATACTGATTAGCTGCAAGCGATGAATTGTTTTTATGACCCGAGCAGGTCGCCACAATGAAATGGCACTTTTACTGCATCCTGGGCATGATGAGGGCTTTAGGACTGACAGGTATATATGTTGTTCAGCTTAAACCTGTGCCAAGCTACAAAGCAAAAAACACTTTTGCCTTCTTATACTTGATATTCCATCCACAAAACTAATTGTACACAGAACACTGGGAAAATTACATTGTTCCTTGTGAAACCATTTAACTGAGCCATTTTTCTTCAGGTTTCCCTTAGATATCACTGATGCATCAGAAAGACAAAAACCCCAGTATCAGAGACTGCCTCTCATCATTTTCATAAGCATTAACATTTTTATCTCCTTCTTATTAAGGGAGTGCCTTAATTTACAAAAACAAAAATGTAAAAACTTCATCAATCTTTCTAGTTTAGGCAAATATAAACTTTACATTTAAGATATATTTTGTTGTTTCTCTTGCAGTGAACAGCATGAAACAAGTCAATTCATGCCCAGTTTACAAATATGAAATGACTTCTGTTTGTGCAGGAATGGCAACAAAATGCAAGAGACAATGTGAAATTAAACCACAACAGAGCAATAATTAGTTTATGTATTTAATTATTTTACTTCAGCCATACCACATTAATATAACTGGATGAGGCTAAATTAGAAACATTTATATGTAGAATTTGGTCTGTATATTGAAAATGAACCAGCTGATACTACTTTGTTAGGTAAAATATCACATCTATTATGCCTGTGAATTGCGAGAGGCCTTTGAATCAGTTCAGTTAATCAATTCTTTACCTTCCATTCTCGATTCAGTTATTACTTGAGTAGTAAATTTAAGACTTTATTCACATGAGAAATTAATATTTTGCCACAAATGGTTGTTAGATTATTTTAGCAAGTAAATAACAAGGGACCTATGGGTCACGACGCTCAGCTGTTATATATGAAAAAAAAATATTATTTAGAAATGAGGTACATGCTGGTTTTGTGTGGTAATAAATATAAACTATATTATGAGTTGTTGTTGTTTAGCTTATGTATGATTTTGATAGTTCTTTTGGAGACAGGGAAGAGGATTGATTTCATTTATTTTATTAAGAAATGGAGTACTATTGTCACACAGAATTTGACTTGGCCATATAACTTATAAGCAGAACATATAATATAAGAGTTTAACTATTTATTAAAAAAATTAAAAATAATATCCCAAATATAATTTTTATTAAAAATAATAAGAGAATCATATGATTTTTTAAAATGAAATATAACTGAAATGATTATTAAAATAATATTAAAGAATATATTCATGAATGCATTCATGAATACATTTTGAAAGTATTTGCACGAGTATTCATATACTTTCATTTTTACCTGAATTCCCATTCTTTATGCAAGAAATTTTATAATGGAGTACATATTCATATTCGTATTTAAATACAATTACAAAGTATTCGCACCATGTCTGGAATTTATTCAGTTTTCACCAAACAATGATGTTGAGAATCCAGAATATACAAAATTCACACATTTAAATACTAATCATAAGTACCTGGTTTTATGGCTTTTATTTATATTAAAAAATAACTGTAAACTAGATGTGTTGGAACAACACGAATGCCCCCGCCTGGGGCAAATTAGAAACATTTGTTAAATTTTGTAAAATTTTTTAAGTTCAGGAGGTGTTGTATGGTCAAAAGTAGGTCAACAAGGGCAAAATGTAAACTCGATCTGTAAAGGGTCATTATCAAGCAACACACCAAAAATCAGGCCAGTATCTGCAGGCATTGTGAAAAAAAGTCCATATATGTGCATTTTTCATGAAAATTTCTGTCTTTCATGAAATTTTCTATGTTCAGGATCTGTCATATGGTGAAAAATAGGTTAACTGGGACGAAACGAGAACTCGATCTATAAGTGGTCATTATGCGCCCACAGAC
Organism: Sipunculus nudus; assembly: GCA_026874595.1. Lineage (NCBI taxonomy): Eukaryota > Metazoa > Annelida > Sipuncula > Golfingiida > Sipunculidae > Sipunculus > Sipunculus nudus. The sequence goes on from CM049307.1 coordinate 63,460,692, forward strand.
CAAACATTAGGCCAGTATCTGTAAGCATTGTATTGCGAAACTAGAATATTAGCAAAAGTTGATAATCATTTATAAATTTAAATTGGAGAGGTATATACCATGTTTCATAACAATCCACCAAATGCTTCCTGAGAAATAAGCTCCTAAGTTTTTTTCTATACTAAGCTCTGTGACCTTGAAAAGTAGGTCCAGATCACTCACCTTTGAACTTGACCAAGATTTTGTAAATATAATGCAATAGCACTGAAGAAATGAAGTTCCTGTGTTGAATACCTTTGGAGATATCCTGCACAAAAGGCCAAAATTGGGAAAATCTGATAAAATTTCATTAAACTAGATGTGTCGGAACAACATGAATGCCCCCGCCTGGGGCAAATTAGAAACATTTGTTAAATTTTGTAAAATTTTTTAAGTTCAGGAGGTGTTGTATGGTCAAAAGTAGGTCAACAAGGGCAAAATGTAAACTCGATCTGTAAAGGGTCATTATCAAGCAACACACCAAAAATCAGGCTGATATCTGCAGGCATTGCGAAAAAAAGTCCATACATGTGTATTTGTCATGAAAATTTCTATTTTTCATGAAATATTCTAAGTTAAGGAGCCGTAAAACGGTCAAAAGTTAGTCAACCGGGACGAAACGCGAACTCGATCTGAAACTGGTCATTATCTGCCCACACACCAAAAATCAGGCCAATATCTGCAGGCATTGCGAAAAAAAGTCCTTACATGTGTATTTGTCATGAAAATTTATATTTTTCATGAAATTTTCTAAGTTTAGGAGCCGTAAAACGGTCAAAAGTAGGTCAACTGGGACGAAACGCGAACTCAATCTGTAACTGGTCATTATCTGCCCACACACCAAAAATCAGGCCAATATCTGCAGGCATTGCTAAAAAAAGTCTGTACAACTGTTTGATTTCGGAATGACGGAATGACGGAAGGACAGACATGGGTAAAACAATATGCCCCGGCCACTTTGTGGCGGGGGCATAAAAATCAGAAATTGCAGGTGGCGCCACCAAAATTGTGCAGCACATACAGACCATCAGTCCCAATGATCATAGTAAGTTTTGTGAAAATCCACACAATGGTTCCTGAGATATACTTCTGAGTGTTTTTCTATAATCAGCTCTAAAATGTAGAAAAATGGGTCAAGCTCACCCATCTTCGAACTTGACTGAGATTTTATCGATATACATCTTCACTGATGAAATAAAATTCCACTGGTGAATCCTTTTAGAGATATCCCGTTCACAAGGTAAAAGTTAACAGACGCGGAACAGACGGACGGACAGACACCGGACAGACAGATGGACGGACGGACAGACGGACAGCTTGGGTGACGACAATAGCCCATCAGCCTATGAGCTAAGGGCTAAAAATGGCTGTACATGTGTATTTGTCATGAAAATTTCTATTCTCATGAATTTTTCTAAGTTTAGGAGCCGTAAAACGGTCAAAAGTTAGTCAACCGGGACGAAACGCGAACTCGATCTGTAACTGGTCATTATCTGCCAACACACCAAAAATCAGGCCAATATCTGCAGGCATTGCGAAAAAAAGTCCGTACATGTGTATTTGTCATGAAAATTTCTATTTTTCATGAAATTTTCCAAGTTTAGGAGCCGTAAAACGGTCAAAAGTAGGTCAACCAGAATGAAACCTGAACTCCATCTGTGACTGGTCATTATCTGCCCACACACCAAAAATCAGGCCAATATCTGCAGACATTGCGAAAAAAGTCCGTACATGTGTATTTGTCATGAAAATTTCTATTTTTCATGAAATTTTCTAAGTTTAGGAGCCGTAAAACGGTCAAAAGTAGGTCAACCGGGACGAAACGCAAACTCAATCTGTAACTGGTCATTATCTGCCCACACTCTAAAAATCAGGCCAATATCTGCAGGCATTGCGAAAAAAAATCCGTACATGTGTATTTGTCATGAAAATTTATATTTTTCATTAAAACATTTTCTAAGTTTAGGAGCCGTAAAACCGTCAAAAGTAGGTCAACCGGGACGAAACGCGAACTCGATCTGTAACTGGTCATTATCTGCCCACACACCAAAAATCAGGCCAATATCTGCAGGCATTGCAAAAAAAAGTCCGTACAACTGTTTGATTTCGGAATGACGGAAGGACGGACATGGGTAAAACTATATGCCCCGGCCACTTTGTGGCGGGGGCATAAAAATTCAATTTGGACTAATTTCACATCAATGTACACACTAGACACAGTAGGAATCTAGATTAATATTATCAACTGCATCTTTGTCTATCATTAATTTCCTTCATATGATTCCTAATGATTAGTAATGAATAATATGATTTACTTCTTTATCATTAAAATTGAACTGAAAAATGCCATAGGTGACTGCGTGGTGTTATTTGGAATATGTGACATTCTACCCATCGATACAAGATTCTTTTATCATCAGTAACTGCAAGTTAATTTCCTGTAATTATAAACTAACAAATTCCTCTTCTATTTTTCTTTAATTTGTTATTAAAAACCAATAAAAATTTATTAATTTATTGTTTATTGTTATGTTGTTACTAGATGAGTTGGGTTGGACACCTGGATCAACTGTGGCTGGCCATAAGCTGCCTGGATTCCATGTATGCCTCGCCTCAAGCATGCATAATACAGGTGACTCAAGAGGGGCTGGAGAGAGCCAAAGTCTGACAGGGTCTCATAAACAACATTAATAAAAGCTACAATTTTTGGCCAATTTCTTTCAGCTTTCTAAACTAAAAAGCTGAAATCCTTATGTGTTCATGATATGAAAAATATATCAACAGTGCTCACGGGAAACAAACGTGCCATGGTCAAAGTTGGGCAAAATTTAAGGTGCTAATTTTATATTTATATTAATAACTTATAAAATTTGAAAAATTCAGATCTAATTTTGGGTATTCAATTGAATCTTGATTAAATAATGTTACATCCCTGACATAAAAATCTCTAGCTTCAGCAATGCCCTTGTTAAGGGAGTAAATATATTTCTTGATTTTTTACAAAGTGCATTATGTTTGGGCCCATAACTTAAAACAATTACGCAATACTGACATCATTCTGGCATGTGCATAGAGATTGAAAAATATGTATATTATTTATGATTAAAGTCAGATCAGTGGTTTTGATATTTGGCAGTCTTGAAGTGTAACAATGGGTTTTTAATGGAAAAATGAAGTTTTTCATTAATATCTCGAAGGTATTAAGTTCTAGTGACCAAATTCTTGGCATGGTAGGGGATTTTGGAGACATCTAACTGTATGCCAAATTTAAGGAACTTAGAGCTGAAGCTGGGGAGCTGAGCTCTTGCAAACTGCATAACACTAGCTTGATGTAAACAATGTTACATGGTGCTTGAAAACTTGAATAAAATCTACAGTTTTTGATCAACTGGTTTTAAATTTTTGGTGTTAACAGTTGAAATGCTTGCAAAAACATGCTGTGAAAATTAAATCCACAGTACTTACAGGAAAAAAACGTGCCCTGGTCAAATTTGGGCAAAATTTTTTATTTTTATTAATATTAAAAAAAATTTCAAAGATTTTCATCTAATTTTTGGTGTGCAATTTAATTTTGATTAATTTAAGTTATAATACTGGAAAAAAGGTCCATAGCTTTAACATTTTTTGTGTTATCTTTTGTGATATCTTTCCTGAATTTTTACAAAATGCATTATGTTTGGGCCTATAACTTTTTTAAATTAAATAATACAGACATAATTTCTGGCATGTACATAGGAACTATATAGAGGAATATTTATGGTAAATATAAGGAAAAACAGAGGAGTGGTTTTGATATTAGGCAGTCCTGAAGTGTGAAAATAGGTTTTTAATAAAAAAATTGAGGTTTTTCCTTAATTTCTCAAAGGAACAAAGTTGCAAAGACCCAGTTTTCGGCTTGGTAGGAGATCTTGGAGACATCTAACATTATGCCGAATTTTGGATTCCTAGGTCTTACGGTTTCAAAACGTGCCACATCTACCGACGGACGGACGGACAGACGGACAGACGAGGGACAATGGACCACGACTATAGCTCAGATGACTTATAGTCAGCTGAGCTAAAAATGTAGCTTTCCCTCTGTTTATTGTTGCCATTTTTGTTTCTAACTCACCAGCTCTCACCAGTAAAGTGGAGCACTTTACTTGCGAGAGCTGGAACTATAACATCACAGTGTGCTCTGTCAAAGTTGGCAGCTTATTGAGGGTTTTGGGGAGGGGCATGAATATGATAACAATTTTAACAAATCAATTCAGAGGTTATGAATCAATTAAAATTGAATTGAGGGGTAACAATTCAATGCATCAATTTTTTTATGCATTGTTACTCCTTACATTCATAAATAGCACAGACATAATTGGGACAAAAGGAAATTGGCATTGTTGTGGAAAAGACAAAATTTCAAATTTGGTATATCTCTTGGCAAATTTCTATGTGCCACTGTAGCTACCTAAAGGAGGGTTTTGGTACGCATGATGTAGTCTAGAATATTCTGCTGAAGGGGAGAAGTCATTCAACTGATTAAAACTTCAACCTTTAATGCTATGAAAATAAATAACAATCCTGTGTACAGCCTGATAAACACAAAATTTGTATTAGAGAAGATAAAATTCTGTGTAAAAGAGTATCAAAAGAGTTACTGTAATGTTTTCTCCACTAAACAAGTATGTTAGATAATAATGATTAACTTATTAAATAATGATTAAATAAATATAAGATAATGTATGACCTTCAGTATTTTAAATAAGAATATATAACTTTTATTTCCTTTAAAGCATATACCAGCTGAAAAAATCTGAGTAGAGATTGTGATACATGATAAAACAGAAACTTTAGCTAATTTCTGGGAAATAGTTTTTTTTTAACTCATTAGAGTATTTAAACAAGTACCAATTAATACATAAAAACCTGAAACCCAAATTGTAGCATTTTCATAGGTATATATATATATATATATATCGTGAAACTCCTCTAAGTTGGACACTCAAGGGACTGGAGGACTGTCCGTATTAGTGAGTTGTCCTGTTGAGAGGAGTTTGGCATATTGCGTCAAGTCTTCACTGAATGTTACTGATATCCTCTGTTTTGATTATGTTTACGCTTAATTTGAAATACATAAATTTTATTTAAATCATTTTCAAAATAGCTTAAATATGCATTTTAAATTTATAAAATATAATCATTTAAAAAGGAAAGACAAACACTTCCTTTCTCTCTTTCAACTTCATAAGCTGGGCCTCACACACTAATCTAGGCAGATTCACTTCGACGTACCATGTTTCATCTTCTAAGTAAGCATATTTCATGGATGGTTGCACTAGGTATATAGAAGACTTGATTATTGACAGCATCCTGACAGCATGATTATTTGTTAAAGGATAACCTTCACAAAGCATTAACCATAACAAAGTGCAAACTGTCGCTAACTAGTTAAGGCTCCTTGGGCAGGATGCTGATCACAATGCACAAACTTTGGTCTTTGCAGGCGGCAGGACCAGCATGAAAACAGCATCCCCCGACTTTGTCTGGGGATACAATTAATAATGATTGTGATATCTACACATTTATAGAAATAAACAACAATTTCAACTGTAGATTCACATGTAACATCACAATGGTTCATCAAATTACGCTTTGGGCTGTCGCTTTGACCAAAACAGATATATGAAAAAAAATACAGAACTTATGATGTCTCTCCACTTTAGAGGGTCATAATATATGTACTGGATACGCAGGTGGGACAAGAAATTTTGTCTGTTGTCCAGGTTTTACTGAGTTTACGTTAAACATTTATATATAATAAAGAGGCAAATTTGAAGGGACTGAGATTTAGTGTCTGCAATATATGAGTTGTCTGCAAGTAGGAGTTTCACTGTATATATATATATATATATATATATATATATATATATATATATATATATATATATATATATATATATATATATATATATATATATATATGGAGCCTATATAATTCACAAGTCACTACCACATATCTAATACATACAGGTTCACTTTGAATATTATTCTCAACCAAGATTTCTGTTTTTGATATGCCATATGAGATAAATTTCCGGTTAGTTTGCAAGACTAACAGGTTTTATGCGAACATACGGTTCACAGCAGACGATTTACACTATCTAAATTTAACTGGTCCTTGACCTTCACCTCAGTCCGCAGTCAAGGCCATTTCCGGTAATTTTGGCCAATCACAGACAATTAGCCATTTGGCGCGGGATTTGTATCTGCCAGGCTATATATGGGTCTCTATCGGCATCATATTCACTTTTCATTTGCTGCCTCGCTGGATTTATTGCTGAATTAACATCGCTGGATTTATGCCTGAGCCTCATTTGGAACCAACCGAATAACTACAGAAGCTCCGCTTATTTCCTTGGTGACGTACGGCCCCGTGGGTTGGGAAAAAGGCTTGCGGGATTTCGGTTCCGACTTGTGAACATCGCCGCTTGCCGGCTTCGAAGTGGTAGAACAATCAGAAAGTACATTCAGCATTTGGGATTCCCATTTCAGGCAGCAAGGTAAGATAACTCTCCTGCTTTTCTCACCGCTACGTCAATATGGCTAGCCGTCCTTTCCTCCATTACAAAGCCCTAGTTATAGGCGCCTCTGAAGTCAGAAACCTGGGGGCCGCCATGTTGGCTCACGAAGGTCGTTTGCGACCTAATTTCGGATTCCCGTCGCTTACATGCAATATATCCGTTCGAGGCAGGGGAGGCCATTCTGTCACTAGTCTTGGGAGCGATCTTGCGCCATTCCAAAAATTTAAACCTGATATTGTGGTCCTCCACGTAGGAGGAAACGATCTCTCGTGTCTCGACATCAACGGTAGGCCGGAAGTTGTTGGTGAGAAAATAGCCGATCTTTGTGAATTCCTCCACACGAACATGGGAGTTCATAGACTAGTTGTTGTGGAATTAAACCCGAGATTCCCACCTTTTTGTGGGAGACCGTATCCTGAGGATTATAATTCCCGTGTGAACATTTGTAACCAGTACCTAGATGTTGTTTTGGGGGATACGACCTATGCGTCTTTATGGCGACACCAGGGGTTTACTTGGGGGGCGCACTTATTCTCAACAGACGGGGTCCATTTTAATGAGGTTGGAACGAAGCACTGGTACCAGAGTATCAGAGGGTCCCTTATTTGTGCCCTTAGGCAATAAGATGTATCAGGCTTAGTGTATAAGGAGGCTCCCCAAAGGAACATTGGGGGTAGATCCAGGGGTTTTTATAGATAGGCTAATAAGTGACGGGGGGGAGGGGGCACTCCTGTCTGTATTTATTAGTTATCAAGGGGTTTTGATTATTGGTGAAAGGAGGGGGATTTGCTACACCCGTGGTGTAGATATTTCTTCGGCATTTGTTGATTATTCTTGAAGGGGGGGATTTCTGCACCCGTGGTGTAGATCTTGGTGCTTTGACACTTGTTGATTATTCTTGAAGGGGGGGCATTGCTACACCCGTGGTGTAGGTATTGGTTCTCTGACACTTGTTGATTATCATTGAAAATGGGGAGAATGTTACGCCGGTGGCGTAAGTATTGGTTCTTTAACACTTGTGATGGGGGGGATTTGGCAACCCGCTTTTTGTTCCACCCAGGCAGTGTTGATTTTAGACCTGGGGGGGGGGGGATTGCTGCACACGTGGTGAACAAATTGGCTCTTTAACCCAGGTGGCTAAACCTGGGGTATGTTGCTGCTTTAGTGTTTTTGCTTGTTACGTTCACTTCTCCTGACATTCGTTCCATTTGCCTTGTGGATTTGTGATTTTATAGAAGAATTTTCTTTTGCAATGATTTTATTCTGGCTATGTCAGAGGCGCATACTGCATAATTGTTTTAAACCCATGCAACAATACATTTGCTGTGTCAAAATGTCTGTGAAACCTTAATGTCTGTTTATTTGTGGAGCTTGTATATGTATTTGGAAAGAACTTATGAAGAGTAACAAGTAATCTATTTCTGGTTGTACCAGAAGGTCCAATGCAAATTATAACGGCAACAGGGTCTCACTGTGGCAGATTTCATCCATATAAGTATAAGTCACATTCTGGGGTTGGTTTGGTTCTCTTTTGTCAGATGAGCTCCAGACGTCGAATTGAAACAAGGAAAAGGAAGGCCCCACGTCGCCTCATCGAAGACGCTGCGCGCAACTCCACGCCAAAGAGAACTAGGCTCGTGTCACCTACCACGCTACCACAAACTGGTATACCAACACCTGCCCAGGAACCTGCCACTCCTACTCAAGCTGGACCCACCAGTGCTGGTACGCTGAGCCAGGAGAGTATCAATGCCATCGTGAACGCTGTCTCCACACAAGTGAAAGAGACGGTGGCAGCTCAGGTTGAAGACGTGCTGGTAAAAAAGGGACTTATCGCAGGATCTGATGATCTCACTGGGGAAATGGTAGAAGAAATTTCAGGTGAGGGCTCACCAGATAATGGCAGGCAAAACACTGATGATGACGATATTATAAATGTTTTAGACAGGGTGGATCCCAAACATAAGGACGCCATCTGGAAAGGCGAGTATGTAGACCTGTCCCAGCTTAACTGGATCATTGCTAAAGAGAAATCTGAGAATTCTAAAGATAGGAAAGACCTTACTGAGTCTTCAATGAATATGTACGAATGGACGTCTGCGTTCCATACATTCATGGGCGTGTATTGTTCTAACCCAAACCTGTGTAGTGAAGCCCCTCGTCTTTGTTCCTATATGGAGTCTATTAGATCTCTGTACAGGAAGGGATATGACTGGCGTACTTATGACTTAGAGTTCCGTAAGCTCAGGGCGCACACAGGGAGACGCTGGGATCGGCGCCATCCTGACCTATGGATGGACGCCGTGACCAAGCGTGACAACCACAGGGGTCATGCCAAATCTAATAAGTCTGGTCAGCCCTTTCGCGCAAACCCAACAGGGGTTTGCTTTGGGTTCAATAAGCACAGGCAATGTCCCAAAAACCCATGCCCATATGCCCACATATGCAGTTTCTGTGGGGGAAATCACCCATTCAAATCCTGCTTACAACGTCCCCAGGCAAATTCTAACAGCAAAGAACAGTACCCAGGTCCGAGACAGGAAGTTAGGAGACAGGCCCCTAATACAAACCAAAGAAAGGTTGCCTTCCCCAATCAACGGTCAGGCACTAGATGATTTACTTGCGGAGGTAGGGTACCCCATTAGGGATAGGAATTTCCTCTATTCTGGTTTCTTAGAGGGTTTTGATATAGGATACCAAGGGCCTGCATTAAATTCTCAAAGCGAAAACCACACATCAGCTCTCAGTCAGCCTGAGGTAGTGTCTGCCAAATTGAGCAAAGAGCTTTCGTTAGGAAGGATAATGGGCCCTTATGATACAATTCCATTTCAAAATTTTAAAGTGTCTCCTCTTGGGGTAGTGCCGAAGAAGAACCCTGGTCAGTTTAGGTTAATTCACAACCTGTCCTACCCCTCATCCGAGCAGTAAATGAAGGCATTCCCAGGGAACTGATAAGCGTTAATTATGCCACATTTGATGATGCCATTAGACTTCTCAAGCCTTTGGGCCAAGCAGCATTTATGGCAAAAACCGATATAGAATCAGCGTTCCGTCTGCTGCCTATATCCCCGAACAACTATCCTCTGTTAGGTTTTAAGTGGGAAGGACAGTACTATTTTGACCGCTGCTTGCCCATGGGCTGCTCGTCGTCATGCTGTCTCTTTGAGAAATTTAGTTCGGCATTAGAATTCATTACCAAAAAACAAATGCAAACCAATAGGGTGGTACATGTCCTGGCAACTTTTTATTCATTGCGGCAATTGAGTCCTCTTGCAAGAAATTGCTGGAAGCCTTTCTTGCACTTTGTCATAAACTAGGGGTCCCAATTGTACATGATAAAACAAGCTGGCTCACGGAGTGAACAAAAACCCGACCCCTGCTCCAGCTCCCCCAGCATCACTGAGCTAATGGGTGTAGGTCAGTACTTAGTTGCCAATAGCTTATCACTTCAGACCAAAAAAGCATATAAACAGGTCTGGAGCAGTTTCCACTCATTCTGTCAAAGCCAGGGTCACTCCCAGTGGTCTCTATTACCAGTTCAGCCTCTTGCAGTGTTCCTTTTTTTGTCCAAGAAGTATTCTTCCGGCTGTTGTGGCTCCACTTTAGCTTCAACAGCATCAGCCATTTCTTTCATACACAAACTAGCAAATTTGACAGACCCTACAGCCTCTGAAGCTGTCAAAAGGCTGCTGCAGGGAGCTAGGAAATTAACCCCTAAAGTAGACCTACGTTATCCCATATCGCTTAGTATTCTACACCAGCTAGTTAGAGCTCTTCCATGCACATCCAATAATGTATATGAATGTAAACTGTTCACTGCTCTGTACCTTGTAGCCTTCCATGGGTTTTTCCGTACTGGTGAGCTCATTACTAGGTCCTTTAGCCAGCAAAACCTTGTAGTACAATTGTCAGATGTATCAGTGGGGGCGGCTCGTGGTTACGCAAGGATAAAGATTAGGCATGCAAAAAACATGCCTCCAGGTCAATGCCAAATGGTAGTCCTACAGACTAAAACCCCAGGCCCTTGCCCTGTCAGAGCCTTAGCCACATTTTTACAAATCAGAGGGAATCGTAAAGGTGCTCTGTTTAGCAGCCCTTCAGCTTCCCCAGTCAGTCGTTCAGAGTTCACAGCTCAGCTGAACAAGGATCTCATATTCTGTAAACTTGACCCGGCTCTTTTCAAAGGCCATTCGTTTAGGATTGGAGCTGCTACAGATGCTGCTATACTTGGTAAATCAGACAGTGAAATTCGTAACCTAGGAAGATGGAAATCCAATGCTTTCATGCGTTATATTAGGATGTTTCAAGCTCAGTAGCTAAGGTTACGAGCCCTGATTTAGGATTAGACCCTGATGAGCTGTAGCTGGATGGCCCAAGTGGGCATCCTCAACTGTATTTAATTTTAGACTATACCTTAGATCAGTGCCATCAACTTCGTTGTATATAAGCTACAAAGCTGGAACTTGCAAGCTTCGCTAGATGACCCAAGTGGGCACCTGCATCGGGCTTATACATGAGATAGATTGAGGATCAGTGTATGGTTCGGTGACCCAAGTGGGCACCAGTGTTTGGTTAATCGTAATGAGAGGTTATGCTATTGCTGGTTATATTATAGAGTCATGGGTTATACATAGGGATTATGCCTGGGTGACCCAAGTGGGCACCTGATTGAGTGGTCTATTTTATTTGTTTTTATTCTTCTCCACATGATAGAATCATAGGTTAGGTGCAAGGTCTGTCGGTGACCTATGTGGGCAGCCGTATAAGGCCATTTATTTTAATGTGGTTCATGCTCTGCATGTAAGGTCGGTTCATATTTACTTGGTGACCCAAGTGGGCACCTGTACATACAGGTATACCGGGAAATAAATTTATCAACCTTAGTCAGTAATGTGATGTTATTGCCTTGCCTGCTTGAGCCCTCACCATTCATTGCATGTAACTTGTGTATGTGTATATAAGTGAAGACCCATGTGGGCTTCCAAGGAAAGGACTCAGGGTGCATCATGATGTATTACATATGCGTTTATGATTGGAAACAGCAGTGCCCGTTTTATTGGCTGTGCATAGACAGATTTGGACTGTATTGGTAACCTCTGCAGCTGTTCAGCCACTTTCATGTTTTTATTTATATCTGCGCAATATATGAACATTTATGTTATTTGTTTTTGTGGGGTGACCCAAGTGGGCACCCCCATGATGTTATGTGTATTGTATTGATTGCATACCGTTTGGAATTGCTACACTTTTGGTTGTGTGACCCAAGTGGGCACCTCTATAGTGTAAAGTTTATTGCATAGATCGCATACTGTTTTGACTTTTTACTCTTATTAGGTGACCCAGGTGGGCACCCCCACGGTATAAGGTGTAACTTCATATACATATCATATATGGATTGGACTTTTCACATTGGACGGCGTCCTAATGATCTTTCACTAAATATGGACATTAGCGATTTTGTTGTTGATGTAATTATATTAAATGCACTGCACCACAGGAGCAGACAAATTTATGTAAATTGTTACCATCCATATCCAGCTCAGCAGCAAGTAGGTAGGGGCCATGGTGGGGGGCCACATGTGGCCTATGGCGTGCGGAGCCCCACCCTGGTTCAGGGCAGCAATTTTGCCCTGTTTTGTAAATTATATTCAAATAAAGTTTATGTAAATTGGCCTTACGGCCCTTACCACCAAACATTGATTTTTTCATCTGAATGATCTGCTATGTGTTGTGTGTGCGTGTGTGAGCATAAATTTCCGGTTAGTTTGCAAGACTAACAGGTTTTATGCGAACATACGGTTCACAGCAGACGATTTACACTATCTAAATTTAACTGGTCCTTGACCTTCACCTCAGTCCGCAGTCAAGGCCATTTCCGGTAATTTTGGCCAATCACAGACAATTAGCCATTTGGCGCGGGATTTGTATCTGCCAGGCTATATATGGGTCTCTATCGGCATCATATTCACTTTTCATTTGCTGCCTCGCTGGATTTATTGCTGAATTCCACCTCCCATCCCTCCTCCTTTTTCTTCTATTGTAGAATTACCCTATGCTTGGTTTTGTATATATTTATTGAATGTATCATTTTGTTTTTGTGAAGCTGTATGTAGGGGCGTGCGGAGCCCCACCCTGGTTCAGGGCAGCAATTTTGCCCTGTTTTGTAAATTATATTCAAATAAAGTTTATGTAAATTGGCCTTACGGCCCTTACCACCAAACATTGATTTTTTCATCTGAATGATCTGCTATGTGTTGTGTGTGCGTGTGTGAGCATAAATATACCTTTGACTACCCCAAATATGCATCCACAGAGCACAAGAACAAACAGACCAGCATCAAAGAGACAGAACTACAAAACAATGACCTGGGTGACACTGATAAGATAAATGAAAACACTACCTTAGACATACAGCAGAATGGAAAAGCCAGGGAGTCTGGAGATGCTGAATTTGATATGAGCATAGCATGGACCATGCAGTAGCTACACCGTTCACAAGGTATAAACCCTAGAGGTAATATATACAGTGCTTTTTTATCAGAGCAGAGGTCAGGGGGAAGCATTAGATCATCAGTAGCCTTGCACCATGCCTGTTCTAGTCCTCATGAATGTGACACCAAAGGAGATTGATCCAATTTGTAAATGAATGCTCCTCCTGATTACTGATATTCAGAATGAAATTGCTTCCTGTCCCTGGCTCTGTTAGTAGTCTAATGTCCATGACCTTCCCATGGCATGTTTTATAAACTTACAGATGATAAAAATCTTGGTACTTTTCAGTCCTTTTAATTGACCTTTTAAAAGATAAGAATTTTGCTTCATTACACCTTTAGCTGCAGTCCTGACTGAAATAGTGGTAAAGAGTCTGCCAATATTATTAAAACATGTTTCTTTCATAAGAGATAGGATCATTATGTGCAACAATCTTGCTACCAAATGAAACATGAAGACAACTATATGATAAGAAAACGTAATTACAAAGCCTTTTAGATTTTAGAATTTAAATTTACATACACAGAGCCTGGAATAATACAGAAAATCATAACTTATCACTACTTATGACAAACCCTGAGGTCAGTTACACCAACATTTCTCTACTACATTATCAGCTTTTGAGATGCTGCTGGGGTTCAAACTAGGGACCTCAAAAGCTTTTGTTCAGTTGGCCAATGCCTTAACCACTGCGCTATACATACATTATTTTTTTAATTATTACTTAACCCTTTACTGTTTGTATTTGGTTGTCACAAAACACCCCCCTTACTGTAAAGATTATTTTAGGTTTCTCACACTTTGAATTTTGACACACTGTACATTAATGTTATGACTGATAACTTTATCAGTTTTTGGTGTATCCTTATGAAATTTTCAACACATTTTACAGAGATACCAAGCAAGAGGTTAATGACTTAATCAATCATAAATTTCACATATATCTAATAATAGAGCCAGGTAAATCAGGTAAATTCAGGTAAGTATAGTGACTTTGTTGTTTTAGCATATTTTTACATGAATGTCTGCAGTATATCCCAGTGAAGACATTGTAGAATTTAGGACCAATAAGGGAATTATCATCCGCTGGTACCAGGTGTATTGTCATGGAAGATCTAGGTAAAACACGTTAATGAAATATGATTAAGATTATTAATGTTATGTAGATGCGGAGTGCTGAAATAAATTAGACAAAACCATATATGATTTGTTCCAAGAAATGTATAAGAATAATAATTGTATATTTAACATGAAATATAATGTTGATTTCAAATAAGGATCAAATTGCCACATCCCACCTGTTCAGGTATGGAAAACTAATTAAGACCAGGTGAACTTCAAAGAAAAGTGAAGAAAAAAAAATATTCACAGATTTACTCATCAAATATGTATAAAATCCAATAGTAAATCGACAAAAGTCTGACAGAATGGTAAAATCAAACATTTCTACACATTTTCCCCCTTAATAATGTGTACTTGGATCATTTTGGTACTCCCGGTAAAGCGTATATCACTTTTATGTTGCCCGTGACAGAACATACAGGGAAATCCCTGTCGCATTGCATTATGGTTATCCAGTGTTAAAACGATGTCTTTTTTATCTTAAGACATAAGTAAATATTCTCAAATTTGAGTAACTCAAGTTTATTGAACATTATTTTATATTTATTTTGTTCAAAACATGTACTGAGAGTTGTCAAAGCACGATGTCTATCGAGCGGCAAGTCCGACGGCTGCCATCTTGAAAATTGATGACATCGCTCGTCTTTCATAACAGGCAACATAAACATAGAAAATGTCTTAAGGAATGAGAAATGTTCACATTTTAAGTCTAAAATGATAATAATTTAGATAGATACCAATCTTTTGTGGAAGTTTGGTATGGTTTATTGTCATAACAATGTGGCACGGTCAGCTGAAACGTCGCGTTTGTTGACATCCCGGGTGTCAATTGCCGACGCCATTCAACCAATCGGCTTTCCAACAGAGTCTAAATTAGAATTTTATGAATATTTATGAGGATTTCCTAGGTGAATGAATAAATAATTATCAACTTTACAGTAGGGGTGTCCTGGAACCGTATAGAACAGAAATTAATCGTGTCCAACGTTAATTTTACCTCCAAGACCGAGCTAAAACTGGGAGTTCTTAGTGTCCCACCTGAGGGCATTGTGGTGCGTTATGAACAGATGAGGGGATGTCACGTGATGGGGCTTCGAGTGTGCTGTCTAATGTTAAAGAGTTAAATCCATATTCTGACATGAACATGAAAAAGTATTTAACCATGTGATGACTAATACTAGTAATAGTCCACAATGTTTGTTACAATCAGAGTGATATTTGTACCAGGACACTGATGTAATTTTTCATGCAAGATTTATTTGTGGTAGTTGCATGTAAAATTTATTTTTTTACCTGTAATGAAATAAGAATTGGTTAAATCAGTCAGCAACAGAATTTCAATGAGGGTGCACATGCTGTGTACTTTTCAACATTTACTGACATACAAAATCAAATTTCAAGATCAAATTGGATCAAGTATGAAGCAGATGCAATAGATGGTTCCTTTGGCATATTTTACAAAACTGAAGATAACCAAATACATATTTGCGTCAAACAAACTTTTCCTAATCAGACATGCAAAAATCAATACAGCCTTTATATGAATCCCCTGCAATAACACTCACTGAGGGGTCTGAAGCTGTTGCTTCCAGCCAGGTTATTGGCTGATTTTGTTGATGTGGCCAATATGCTTTCTTTATAATGCTAGGGGACACCACTTAATAGAATATGTTGTCTGGATCTTAGGATTAATGACAATTTTACTTATCTTCTTTCAGTGAACACCAAGTAATGTTGACAACTTACACCTGTACCAAGGACACACACACATTTTTATCGGCAAGTGAGAAACCTATCTGCTACTGCCATACTAAAGCTTGATTAAACATAAATACATTTTTTACCCATACCATGTCACAGTTATCTGAGACATAAGATGTGAATATGAACGCAATACAAGGACAGATACATATTATAGCTTTAAACACTGAAGCCCCTTTGGATACCTGCTGCATGTTTCTGGTCAACATTTAGCCTTGTTTAAGGTCCAGTAATTTTTACAAAAGGCTAAATTACCTGAAGTGGCAGTGAAGAAGAATGATTAAAAGATATACACCAGTTTTATTTAATAAATCAAATTCCATTACATTTTCATACTTTATTTTAACACCTTATAAAAGGTTCATGACCTTTTAAGAAATCAAATTTCATAAATAAAATCTCATGATATTTGTTGATTTTCCATGATATATAAGATCAGAAAGATTGCTGATGATCTTGGAATAAATAGCTCACAGAGAAAGATCAACACAATTGGTGTCAACTAAAGGTAACATTAACATTAAGTCTCATGATCAATATACCAGTAACATTCACCAGTTATAGCTGAAAAATTATTTTGTAATAAATATTACATAAAGTATGCAATCACCTGAAATTGCAAAAATCTGTGAAAGGCTAATTTGTATTATCAAGAGTGACCCACTTAACCAAAGTAGACTAATGCAGTGAATATCCCTGAAATCTTTGGTAAAGAACACCTCTGATCATGCCTGAGTGTTCAATAATTGGGTGCTCTAATTCTAACCATTTCACAAAAATGTCTATAACAGATCTCGAGAAATAAGGCAAGGCAGATTTTTCATAAAACTTTTCACAAAGACAATAATTTATAATGTTCATGTTTTAATAAATGCATTTCTGTTGCATAATCCAGATGTGAGTAATAAAAGTTCTCCTGAAACTGGGTGTAGGTGACTACAAATGTTTCTGTGGTGCAATATGGACATTTTATGTGCATTAATTACCTATTAGATGTGATGTACTGTGTAATAGCATGGCGCTTGAACAAGAATGATCTCCATATAATCGTCTTTTAAAAGTTTAAAGATTGTCATTATTTTTGTAGTGCAAAAAATGTGTTGATATTCTGTCCATATGAAGATAAATGCATAATGACACACAATTTAAGGACACTGTACTAATTATATTGCAAATATAATTAAGCTCTGTGATGAGCTGAAATATACTGATGGAGGTGCATATAATTCGCAGAATGTCACAATATGAGTGAAATCAATTTACAGCAGGTTATGTGGAATAGTAAAAAAAACTCCTCTCCTTAGTGAATGTTTAATTTTCAATGATTGTAATGTGCCTCATGTCTCTGTTAAAAAACACAAGCAGAACAGGGGTCTAACTCAAGTTCAGGAAAGTAATAGTCTTCTAAAGAGCACTCTTAACCTCACAATGGAAAATCTATCCCAGAACAATCTGGAATATGTGTAATTTAGAAACTAAAAATAGATACAGAACACAGGCAGCAGGTGTTCTTAGGTGATGTATAATTGTGTAAAGATAAAGACATGATTATTTCATGGTAAATTCCTTCAGAACAGGAGTAAGTGGGAAGAAAACCAACACAATGAGCCAGACTTGCAGGTCAAAAATATTAACCATGCAGACAGCTTGAGAACAGTGACTGCTGGCCTGGGACTTCAGGTCAACCAGACAACATATAACTCGTCATGCAGCTTTTGAAGCAGTTGTACATGTTTAGTGGTGTGTATTCTTCATGGGTTCCCCTGTAATGACAAATGGTTCCCCATAGATATGAAACTGGTTAGGTTGGACGTCATTCCTGCATGGTTCTGGTGAGACAAACGACCCCTTGCCAGTGACCACAACACATAGTGCCTCCCTGCCAGCACAATAACCTGTCTCCAGAATGCAAATAAATTGTCCACTGGGAGAGATCATCTACCAATGTGCAACTACCAATATTTCTTAACTCCCCAGGCCACACGAATATAACTTCATGTCTGCTTTGGACAGAGAAAGTTCTAAGTTCAGTATTTCTTTAGCAAGGTACATATTCACTAACTGCCATTAAAAATTAATAAAAAAATGAAAACCTTACCATTCAAGTCATTTAAGTACATCACTGCAAGAAAATCATGTTTGCTATAATTATTAATTCCTTAATCAAAGGTAAATGCCACCAGCTAGCTGTCAATGAATACATAAAAAGAAGTGGACCCACTGAGTTACATTATTGATCCCAGACAGTCATCTATTAATCTACACTGTACTTCAACATCATTGTATGACCAGCAAAATGCTGCTCCCTATTATTCATGAACTAAATATCACTAAATTGTCTTTTTTACAACAGCTCTACTATGGCATGACAATAAAGGATTCAACACTAGCTCTGTTATAAATATACCTTTTCATTTAGTTCAGTGGGATCTTTAATGAGGAAGTGTACTTGATTCACCATACACCACAATGAAGGACATGCATACATATACCCTCAAATAAATTATCCACTATGTCTTTGTATCAGAGAATATCATACAATAAAATGATGATATTGGTAGGAGCAGTGGCACAGACCTTCACTGAAGTGTAACATGTGAATATTTTCTAAGGATTAAAAATTGACTGATAAATAAAATAAACTTTTGTCTGCTCTTTTGTAGACTCTTTCTTAATGGCCATCAACACAAACTAGATTCCATGCAGTACCATGGCATATATAACAAAGTTCTACCATGCTTTGTATACATGGTGTTCAAAAAGCTTTCATGAAAGCCATATTTCTGATCAGAGAGCCTGCAAAGGAGATCATATCCATTTCCTCACCTAGATGATGATGTCAACTGCCCCACTGCCCCACCTAACTTGACATAACAGTGCAGGAAATCAAAGTAACATGGTTAAAGGCTGGGCTGTAAAATGGACAGACAGGCCTGACTAGACAGGAATGGCACACTGAGAAAAGATAAGATGTAAAACAGATTCAGTGATTTTGCCTATAATATGGAGAAAAAGCTGCGGAAAAAGTTATTTTAAAGAAAATTTTAAAATTTTCTCAGTTGGCAAGCATACTGATTTCTATTCTTAAATGACAAATTTTATATCCAAAAATGAACCACATTTGATTTCTACAAGTATAAGCAAATAATTCATCTATTACAAAACTTTAATTTTCATGACAATTTTCTACATTCCTATTCCTACAATAAATATGTTCAATTGCTTTACCAGCACAAATACACAGAGCTTTTCCTTTCAATTCAAAGAAATACCCAATTAGCTTGTGAGACTGAACCATGAGAGGCCTGAGAGAAGCCGTCTCTGAGAATATTCTGACGAGCTCACACAGATAGGAGACACCAATGATTAAAGACAAGCTTCATGGAAACATACCAGAATTCCAGGCTCCTCCACAGAACAGTACCCAGGCTCTCCCACAGGACCACAGTCAATGTATGTAATTCTCTGAGGTCCCTTAACAGTCCTGATAGCTGGCATACCTTACAGAGCCCTGTGGTAAGCGTATTCTGCTTCTGCATTCTGTCTCTGCATCCTGTTCCCCTGCTGAAGGTCTCAGGTGGGAGCGACACATCTTCTCAGGACCAAGGCACCACAGAGCTCGCATTACACAACCAAACCCTATACTCTATCACATCAAATATCCATTAGCAAGATATTACCAGGGTGTTTACTGTATTAATGTTCTTTTAATGCTCCTTTAGCCCAGCAAAGTGGTTCACAACACTAGTGTATCCTTTGATTTTCCAAAACTGCTGTTGAAATAAAAAAAAATTCACGCAATGATGACAAATTCCATTTGACTACAACCAACATGTTTCAGTGCTCCAAATTAGTGCATAAATACCAGAATTTGCTGGAAGTTCTCATGGAGGGCCAATAAAAATCTGCCATTTGCCAGTCAACTAGCTGGTAAAAAGGTCAGTGGCATTTTTTATTTCCGTTGTCTTCTTGACAAACCCTAAATTGCAAAAGAATGTATCCTTTCAAAAAACAATGAAAGCTTTAAAAAAATGTTGTATTTTCCAATAACTTCTACATAACACCTTTGTCAACTGCATTGATCATTTACCAACTGCGACCTTATGGATGTAAAAGATGTCACCATGCAAAGGTAATGTGGATAATGCTGATCTGAGTGTTGAGATATCCATAGTTAATGAGGATGATGAGTCTGTTGATTTGTATTATTAGTGAAAATCTTTAAATCAGTAATAATATATTCAAAGAAACAGTAATAAAAGTTATTTAAAGCTCCTGGACAATTTCTGCCATGCCAGTTCCACTGTCCATTGGATATACTCTTTTAATTTCAGGAACAACACTCTGATAAGTGTTTTGTGTTTTTTTCATTAATGACATGATATGGTCTGAGCCACTTAATTTTACATATTACAGACATAATGTTCTTGCCCAATTGTAACAAATCACAAGAGAATAGGGGGAGAGAATTAGTTCATGTAAACAAATTTGCTCAATTTTAGTAGACCCAGAGGTCTAATCATTATCTTGAAAAAGGTTTGACTGAATGCATTGGTAGTCACTCTTTTCCCCTTCCTCTAAGTAGATGTTTGAGAGTGAACTTAAAAGACAAAACACACAGGACGCCCAGATCATATTGCAAGTTTCCATTTTCAGGCACCTTTAATCTTTTAAGTCCTCATATGTTATATATGTTTTCATATATATTATACATTTTAAGCCATAAACTAGCACATACAATCTCACATCTTAAAGGAGCCCAAACACCTAACTGACCTTAATAAAACAAAGGTAGTCCCTTGGAGCTTTTATAAAAATAGGCCAGAAAACGTGGATATCACCGCACACAGGCTGCTTGTTTTGTTTATATTAACGTTTTTTAATATGGGGGGGTGCCCGACATAATAATCAAAACAAATTCAACAAGGCCATCTGGCGCCAAGTCTGATGAGCCAGAGCTTTGCAATGGCGTTTTGCAACTAGTGACCTTTCTCACTCCGTATACTAGTATATGCAACCAGTTAAAATATATAACTTACATATGTTTATACCGTTTGTCAACATTGCTGTGTTTACAAACATTTTGTTGATAAACAAGCTCATACATCCATCACAGAGGCCTTTTAAAACTTTCATAACTAGAATTACCCTTAGATCATTAATATATACACAGAGCTAGAGGAAGCCGGAATCACATATATATTTTTTATTTAAAAGGTAGGTGAATGGCCACCTTTAAACACTACTGTCTAGTTTAATGCGCAAGCACTAACAAAACGAAAAAAATTCATCCATTAACCCATGGTTGGTAGAATCACACTCAAAGTGCCATTAAAACTGACACAGGACCCTGTAACCAAGGATGCAGAGCAATGGGAAGGGGATCCTAATTCTTCATGAATAAATGTTTTATACTTGTAACATCAGAGATAACTTGGGTCAGCCCATAAATATGTGGCAGCCGGTCATCAGGTAGAGGGTGTATACTGACAGAATGGGAAACAGGATATGATCTCTATTATGACACCAGCCCCTGCCAGCTGCTACCTATACAACCAAGACATCATATATCAGGCAGCAACATCAAACAATCCATCCCTCCTGAGATCAGCTTCTACCTAATATCATGCAGCCATGTCTACTTCATGAAAATCATGAAAATCTCAAGATAATCCATGTATCTATCTTCCTGGATCTCAGGCATCAGGTTACAGTGCATACATGTCTTAACCATGATCACTGTTTGTTTTGAACATTGTCTGCTTAATCATGACAACTCTGAATTCTGATTGTTAAAAGCATTACATTAATGAGAGTTATCGACTAATTCTCTCCATTTAAAAATATATCAAAATACAATCATGTGACTGTGTTGAGGCTTTCCTCCCCAAGATGAACCTTTTTCAAATGCAATTTGACCAGATTGAAACGCAGTTTCTTTCTTTCACAAATCTATCTGTTCCAGGTCCTTTTGTAACATAGTTTACAGCAGGTATCTCTACTACTCAATTACAGTAGGTATTCCTACTGCTCAGTTACTGCAGGTATACCTACTACTCAGTTACAGCAGGTATTCCTACTGCTCAGTTACAGCAGGTATACCTACTACTCAGTTACAGCAGGTATCTCTACTACTCAATTACAGTAGGTATTCCTACTGCTCAGTTACAGCAGGTATACCTACTACTCAGTTACAGCAGGTATACCTACTGCTCAGTTACTGCAGGTATTCCTACTACTCAGTAACAGGAGGTATTCCTACTGCTCTGTTACAGCAGGTATTCCTACTTCTCAGTTACAGCAGGTATACCTACTACTCAGTTACAGCAGGTATTCCTACTGCTCAGTTACAGCAGGTATACCTACTACTCAGTTACAGCAGGTATTCCTACTACTCAGTTACAGCAGGTATTCCTACTGCTCAGTTACAGCAGGTATACCTACTACTCAGTTACAGCAGGTATTCCTACTGCTCAGTTACAGCAGGTATACCTACTACTCAGTTACAGCAGGTATTCCTACTACTCAGTTACAGCAGGTATACCTACTTCTCAGTTACAGCAGGTATACCTACTACTCAGTTACAGCAGGTATTCCTACTTCTCAGTTACAGCAGGTATTCTTACTACTCAGTTACAGCAGGTATTCCTACTACTCAGTTACAGCAGGTATACCTACTACTCAGTTACAGCAGGTATACCTACTACTCAGTTACAGCAGGTATTCCTACTTCTCAGTTACAGCAGGTATTCTTACTACTCAGTTACAGCAGGTATTCCAACTTCTCAGTTACAGCAGGTATTCTTACTACTCAGTTACAGCAGGTATACCTACTACTCAGTTACAGCAGGTATTCCTACTGCTCAGTTACAGCAGGTATTCCTACTGCTCAGTTACAGCAGGTATACCTACTACTCAATTACAGTAGGTATTCCTACTGCTCAGTTACTGCAGGTATACCTACTACTCAGTTACAGCAGGTATTCCTACTACTCAATTTCAGCAGGTATTCTTACTGCTGAGTTACAGCAGTTATTCTAACTATTCAGTTACAGCAGGTATTTTTTACTACTCAGTTACAGCAGGTTTTCCTACTGCTCAATTACAGCAGGTATAGCTACTACTCAGTTACAGCAGGTATTCCTACTGCTCAGTTACAGCAGGTATACCTACCACTGTGGGAGACTGGTGGTGCCACCTATTGTCTTTTTCTTGTTTTTGCACCTTTTAATACCCCCATTATTTCAACTTGACAGTACTTAGACATCAAAATCTAATGGACAAATTTCTTACATATTATGCACATGGACAGATATGTTTTACAGCATGAAGTCTATGTAAATAGGTCTCATGACCTTTACTAAGAGTGCCCTTGATCTTGAATATTTCAGTATTTGGTGAAAACAAACAAAAACAATGTTTCTCAAGTGGATAGATGCATTTTTCTAAAAATCAAAATTAAAGATATCAGATGATAAGTTGGCAAAGGTTTGAAAACCTGTGACCTTGACCTTGATCTTCAAGGAAAAATCTGCCATTATATAAGATTTTTGTTACCCCATAACTTTGGAAGTACCCTATCTTTTACTTCCAATGTGACACACGATTGTTTACATGTCAGACATGCCTGAAGACTGGTGACCTTGACCCTGCTTTTCAAGGTGAATGCTGCAGAAACATAGGATATTTGTTAACCCCATCACTTTTGAAATACAGCATCTATTTCCTTCGGATTTGAAGAGGGAAATATTTCCACCAATATCTCATTTTGTCAAGACTGTGATCTTGACCTTGGATTCCATGTTCAAACCTGAAGAAATGAAGGACTTTTGTGAACCCAATTACTTTTTTGCATAATTGCATATTTTTTATTCAAATTTGATATTCAAATTGTCTCACAGATGTCAGATAAGTTTGTGACATTGACCCTGGTGGCCTTGGCCTTGTAAAATGTCAGTATATGCTTCTGAAGAAGGTGGCCTATTTTAAAAAGGGGGTATGCCTTTAAGTTAATTGTCTGGGGATACTATGGTATCTCCAATGCCAGACATTTCTAGTAAATCTTGACACTTGAGTGAAACAGGCCATTGCGTGATAGCCCCACACTGAACTAAAGTGTGGTGACACTGGACTGATAACATAAAGTGATACAGTCAGCAGCATACACAGCTCTTAATGGCTTGTTAAATTCATCAATAAATGTCATGAAGTCTGAAAAAAATGAAATTATATTGTTTAATATGACATTTCTGCTCTATTCTTAACTGAGGATATTCTGTATCCTTTCACCCAGTAGGCATTTTGTTGATGTACATTAAGTCACGTGGCATTTTGTCCATGGCACTGGACATTTTATCCTGTATCCAGGACACCTGCAAGGTTGGAATGTTCACCTCTTCAATCTCTCTTCTATTGTGATCAACACATTTATTCACAATAAATATATATGCATGTGATAGTGACAACACATGGAAATTAATGGCTGTGCCCCACTCAAAATAAACTAAAAATCACTTTATCCTATTACTAATTCAAATCAGCTGTCTACGAATACTGTTGGTGTAAAATTAACTAGTCTTTATTTCTTCTATATCAAACCTAGTTTACCTCTAAAACCAACAGTATCTATCTTAAATATTATTGACCACTGACATATGTGCTTGCACACACTGATGATACATCCATCTGAGAAACATACACGTGTGAACATACCTGTAAAACTGGATCAAAAGGACCAAACTGTCTGTATAAGCTTCTGTCACTGATGAGCAGTACATCATGTGGTCAGCATGACAGCAGGTTATCTCTAACAGCTAACACCACCACATGTATGAGGGAGAGAGGGGTGTGGCCAGGGAATGATTGACAGCTCAGTATTCATTACTAGTCACTTAACTAGCAGGACAGTTCTGGTCTCCTGCTGTTTAACACCTGTTACAGTGAATGGACCTGCACTGTCACACATCAGAATTAATGGTCACACCTGAGATATTTTGATAATTACACACTTTTCAATTACACTGTACGGTGTTAAGGTATACAGCACATTAGCACTGAGACATAATGAATTAAATCATTTCAGGTAACATTAGCCTTGATCCTCGGCCACAAATATTTCCAATCTATATAAACACTGCTGTTCCCTGCTTCCAAAACTTTACCCACACCGGAACTTCCTGGGTGGGTTGGAGGGTGAGAGCAGTGTTGTCTGCTGCAACAACCATCTGGAAGCACTGGTCAATCAGCAAGTTAACTACAGGGTGGGCTAATAGGAATTTGAGACCTGTGAAAACATTTATAAACTAAGTCAGCTGGGGTGTGCTGGCATGAGATGTACCCAACTGATAGAACCAAACATCACTTTAGCTTCACCTTCACATAGTTCCTTTGATTTCAAGTTGCCATATTCTCATTTCAATATTTCCTACATAAAAATCCTTATTAGAATGGTTTTAATGGTGTTATTCCATCTCAGTGCAATTATTCATTAATTTTGGTTTCATGTCTGCTGTCCCTGATTGTATTGTTCATGCCCATCAATCAGCCTGCTGAAACCCAGAATGCCAAAACCCAGCATTCAGAAACCAACTTGGCCAAATTCAAATGGCTAACCAACAAAATTTTAATATATTACTATCTAAAAGCCTTTGATGGTCATATAAGGGAGCAGGCTTATTTGATAAAACAGATTGTCTGCTAAATTAAGAGGCAGTTGCCTTGCTAACACCTACAATTTCTTTATCTAAGGCTTCTTAGATGCAAAAAAATAGGGTACACCAACTATCTTTTCCCATTAGTGCAATTATGTTAATTACAATTTAATTTATATTTATATGGCTTTTGGGCAAAATTACTTTTGGCATTCTAGATTTGGCAAATTTGGCTTTAGCAAGCTTGTTTTTTACCAGCTGAACTACAACTCTAGTCCATATCTAAAAGATATTATCTTCATTCAAATAAATCTGTGAGAAAAATATGGAAGGCAGGACACAATGCAGCAATGACTAACGATGAGTCTGATGACTGTTCTAAAAGCCATAACAGAATGCTTCATCCAGCCTTTTATATGATTAATGGTAAATACGCAGCTGTGTTTCTATTTGCACATTTATTTTGCATATATATGCATGATAAATCCCTCATATGATTTTTAATTTTGTTACAACAAAAAGCCAGCTCTACTATGTAAAGCATTAGCCTACCCATTTTGAGTTTACTACAATGCCTGCTATCACCTCTGGGAGCAAATCCATACTGCCTTTCTTACACAGCTTCCAAGATGCATCAGTTTTAACTGCATATCCTTCAGTATCTTGGTGATATATCATATATCAATGGTTACTGGTATATCAACTGCATCATGGCACAATATTTTCATGTAATTAATATTACAAGTATACTGTTATAATCTTGGTGATATCACAGACATTAATGGTTTTTGTTTCTAGCCTGTTTTTGTAATGAAATGCTGTAATGAAATGTTGTCAAGCACATGATTAATTGACATAAATACATGCTTTTGTTATCAGCTAGATTTAAGGGATCCATTTGGCTTCTGGGGGATTCCCAAGACCCCTTGCCTAGAGGATCTGCCCCTGCATACTGAGGGGGTTTGGGCATGCATAAACTCAACCCCAACCTTCTTCTTTTGAAAAAATTAAATATTGTCGTATATGTGACTATATTTCTGGAAATTACCATATGAGTGATTACATAAACCCTGGGATTCCCAAAATAAACCGCATCTCTCCAGCATCTTCTATTGACAAGACCTGCTAGACCCATAAAACTATTATAAATAAGTCTACCAATACATGCATCTTCACAAATGCATATATATATTAACACATAGATTTATGTCTTTATAATGCATGTATACTTTCATTTACATGCACATATATACATGGAGACACGTACAGCTTTCCTTTTTCATAATTCTCAACTTCTTTAAATGGCAAACTAGAATGCGGGTAGTCAACAAGCAACTACGTGTATACACAGAAATCAGAGTAGGACGGGTGAAGTGAGGCATGGATTGAGTGGCAAGGGGAAATAGAGTGAGGTGTGCTGAATATAAGCATGGATGTCTGCAGCCAAAATGTGTATGTAGGTTGCGCCACCTACCACAAGATCAAGAAAGCTTTCGAAGTTGTATACATATGCAAAAAGTCAAACCACTGCCGAGATGAGTGATTTTATCCCACGGCAGACAAACAGATGGATGCTTTGCAAAAATGGTTGCAGATGGCCCCTCCAGTTTTCTGTATGATAAAGAGCTATGTGAGATCTATACACATGCAAAGTTTTGGCCAAATCGGTCAAATGGTTCCCGAGATATGAGCTTGGATGTCTGCAGCGTAAATTAAAATGTAGGTGGAACCACCTGTCATAAAATCAAGAAAGCCGTCCCAGATGTATAAACCTGCAAAATTTTAGGCAGATATGTGAAACCACTGTCGAGATATGAGTGATTTTATCCCTAGGCAGACAAACAGACGGACCCTGTGCAAAAATGGTTGCAGGTTGCACTACCAGTTTTGCGTATGTTATAAAGCTATCCACGGGCTACATTTGTACAATTTTTTTCCTGATCAGTCAAACAGTTCCCAAGATATGTGGGTTTATGTGTGGAGACAGATGCACAAATGGACGCTGGGCAGAGAGGAAAGGTCAGAGGTCAATGCAAATTGATTAGGCACCAGTTCACATGTGACCCGATAATTGGTGTAAGGTTCAGAAAAATCTGTCCAGTAGTCTCAGAGGAGTTCTCCGGAAACTAACACCGCGGCGGAAGCGGAACCCGGTCAAAAACATAGTATCCGCAAAGCTTTGTTTTGGCAGATACAATTAGGAGATATTAAGTGCAAGCGATTGATAATGGATAATACCTTGCAACGGCAATATTTACATGCAGAAATGTATGTTGCTTATGACTTGTTGTTTGCTGAAACAACAAATGGTCCTTTTTATGTTTGTCTGTTTAATTCATATGTTAATGTAGAAACAGGCTCTACCATTTACCATTCAACAGTGTGGGAAGCTCATTGGTTTTTTGGCCTGTAGTTAGAGCCTTTTCACTGCCTGACAACTCCAGCTGTGACCTTAATGTTCAATGTGAAGGCAGTCACATCTAATTTGTTTAGTGAACTGAACAGATATTTAATTGAACTACCTGTTTCTGCTGCAACATCTGGTAAATCATTTCATAAAATGTTTGGATCAAAACAAAAATCACTAGGTTTTGGTGGAATCAAAAATGTATATTCTTCATACAAACAATCCTCCTCCCTGTAAAATTATGAGTCACCACTGAACTGACAACAAGTTTAATCAACAGGTGAAACAGAGTGTTTGACTTATAACTGAGAAATCTTATCATTATATGAGTATAGGTGTCAGTTACTAAGGACAATTATTTTATTGATATCAGAACTGTCTGCTTACTCAATTGAATGTTTAAGGCTTTAAACTCCAATAACGCCCGCCAGGGCGCGCGGTTTGTCACGGGCCTGGTGTTCAAAAACGCCCGCCCGGGCGCGCTAAAGCCCATTTTACATACCCGTAATTGGGGCAAGTTTTGGGGGTGAAATGTTTATTGTCATCCATCATATTTGTACTTAAATGAAAGAGAAAAACGTCAAGTGTTGTTCTAACATGTGACCAAGATCCAAACTGGCGCGAACGCAGACTTGTTGGAAAAAATATAAAAATGATTGACTTTCACTCACGTGGCCTTGTTACGTGGGCCCTGGTAACATGTCGGCTGCGAGAGTAAAATCAGACACCTACGCTAAATTCATCAGAAATCGGTAAATTACCAAATGTTGGCAATCAATCCTGGTGACAAAATCAAGTGCAGTGTGTTTACAGATTTAACTTCCGTTAAACATTTCCAAGATCATATATTATCCCCTTTTTTATTGGTTTAACTTGTGACCAATGATCGCCGTCCGACTGACTGACGCGTCTGACAGACACCACGCACGTGATCTGCGTGACCTCCTTACTGTGTCATGTACTGGCACTTGAAAACCATTTTTAACCGATATCATATAATAAAATGAGTATTTATTTTAAATATTAACATATTTTCTTAACTAAAAATCGAAGATACTGTCATATATCATGTCGTATATATATGTGATGTCTGATTGTTTACTAGTGATCATTTCTGTGCCAAACATTCTATGTACAATCGTAATCGGGCACAATCGGCCGTGCACAAGAACTGTCAATCATTCTAAGAGGCTTTTTGGATTGAAAATAAAATTAATACCGTCTTAAATTAGAAACAGCCAGATATTATATGGATATAGTTAATTTTCCAGTGTAAAATATAAAGATAACTTTATACTCCATGAAATATTGAAGTAATTATTTTACGACGTACGTGGATCGAACTGTACGCCTATACACCCAGATCCTTGAATATGTAAAACAAGACAGTAAGTGACTTATACGCTTGAACAAATATGTATTAATACGGTTTTAACACATACTGAACAGATTTTACAAATTTTTATATGTGTAGTACTTCCTGTATATGTATAGGCTACATGTGTACGTGCACGTGTGCGCGCTTTTGTGTGTGTGTGTATATATATATATAGGCCTATGTGCGTATTATAATTTTCATTAGTGATTGAAAAAAGCACCAGTAGTTGTCACTGCCAGTGAAACAGATTTTCGGCGGAGCTGCAAAACATCCTTAAATATATATGGCACATAGCAAACTAAATTTTAAAAATATAACCTGTTATATTATGAATTGAAGTAAATAATTTTTTTTTGTAATACGTTTGCCTATAACAGGCTATTCATTGTTGTAAGGAACAGTTATAAATGTTTGTACCTTTTAAACATAAAATCTGATCACTAATACCAGAACTTATAACTCCTTTTTATATTTCATCCATGAAAGTTTCTCAAATCGGGTTCATTCGCCGCCTATATTCATAAAAAATACATAACGTATACCGCAGACTGCATATATATCGCATATACCGTGCGTGCACCCGGTATAAACGCCGCTTTATATTGATATCGCTCTCAAAACCCAGTCAACGCTTGCATGCATGGCCCAGGGATTAAATATGGAAAATGTGTCGTGGTCATGATAATCCTTTAAAGTCATACGGCGGAGTCAGTCTCAGTCATGATACATGCAAGAAAATGAATAAAATGCATTCGCAAATCTTAAATTAGAAGCTATAGCGTATATATATATAGTGACGGTGACACAGTGAAAGTAAAATATTAAGACCAAAGATGCGGACTTTCGATATGCATGCGCATGGTGTATTCAAAATGACGATCGAGAAACCATGCAGGTGGACAAATTAGACTGAAATCTAATTGTACCTTTCCATTGCTGTAAAATAAGATTTAAAAGACGCAGGTATACAAATATATCTGTATTGCAAAATGTTTGATGGCTTTGTCTCAAACTTGCCCCTTTCGAAGACCTAAAATACCACAGGGTGTCGGCTTCTATTTTTACCCACCGACCTTGTCATTTTCACGTTTGATTGACAGTTTTATTAGCACAAGGAAATTTTCCTATCACACAGAAGATTTTAGCGGAAAGACAGCACACAACATGTGGCCAACCAGACGGGGATTCGGAGTGAAAATTACTACTTTAAATTGGCATCTATAACATTAATCATCAAAGGATAATGACATCATTTACAATGTTCGGGAACCGAACGACATGTATAATTGCCAGGTGTAGGTCATGGTCCGCGTCTCTACAGCTGACGGGACTGGTGAATACAAAATAAATAAATAAACAAACACCCAAGAGATCATAACTTATTAGAAGTTTTTGGAACATTCCAGGTGCTTCTTAAGAATTATTGAATTGTTGCTGCATATTGTTTTATAATTAACTGGAACTCTGCCTCTCCGTGAAATCACCACCTTGCAGCCTGGGGAGACCGCATGCTTTCCTGCTGAAGCTGAAGTTTTATCAGCAGTGCATGATTTCTGACTATATGAGGGCTTAAATGTACAAAGTTGCATACGGAGGTTACCAGATTAGCTAAATGATTTGAAGTTAGGTCTCGTGTATACAGCTAGTTAACCAAGGAATTGCATGTGCATCTCAAAATTATTAAATAAATTTTCTACTTTTCTTCAAGTGAAGTTGAATTGAATAAATGTAATTATATATTATATTTCCATTTTATATTAATTTCATATGACGTAATTATGCTTCATTTAAATGTCACTGAAATAAAGTGCAAATTGAAGACCTGGATAAGTAAGTGCATGAAGATATGTAGGCCTACGTGCAATTGTCCTCTAAGATACCAGAATGTACTGCTATGAAATCATAGTAACTAGGCATGATTTTAATAAGCATTGTTGGACTTTACGTAGGCCTATATATTTGAATAACATAACCTACATTAAAATGTACTGTGAAAACATGTTTCTTTGGTGTTACTTCACAGTTTAGTATCGTTTTCCCACGTTTATAAACTTTGGTATTATGTGCATTATCCCCAATAGCACATTTTAAAAACACCTTTCCAACAATAAAAAATATTGATTTTCCGTTATTTTATATTCTTGTTAATAACGATTTGTTTACATTAATGTGCATAGGCCTATTTATTATATATGTAATAAATTATTGTTCCACTAGTACTACCAGTGTTCTCATTGTTTCTGATCCCTGCGGGAAAAAATCGATTCTAATGCATACATATTGCATGACGTGAGAGGATGTTTCCAGGTAACTCTTGCATGACGTGAGAGGATGTTTCCAGGTAACTCCCCCCCCACCCCCCCCCCCCCCCACCACCCCCACAAAAAAAAAGAATAATTCGACCGCCAGTCGGCACAGCATCTCATGACGCTTCTTATAATAAACACGCCAGACTCAGTCACGTGAACCATGTCCATTTAAAAGACTTTACAAAATAAACACGCCAGACCCAGTCACGTGAACCTTGCCGATGTAAAAGTAGATACGATTGGGTGAGAAAAGTTTACAGTGTCAGTGCGTCACCGCTGGCTGAGGGATGACGCGGTAAAATTGGACCGTACAGGAAAAAAAACCCAAACAGACGTGTCGTCTTGCATCTTAATTGTCCAGTAAATGTTTTATTTATTTTTATTTTTCCGTTATATTGACTAGATAGGATAATTCTGCGACTAAAGTCTGGAAAACCGCCTCGTTAATGTACCTTGTTTGCTACATATTGCTAAATTCACTCATTATCGCTCAATCACCGTCAGCCGTGGAGGGGCGGGTACTACAAAAGAAATTGCATGGATACCCTCAATTAAGAAAATAAGAGTTTTCACAAGTGTAAGACATTTTGGTTTTGATTTTCTATTTCAAATTTTAGTACCATCGCACTGTTTCGAATGGGAAAGATTTGGATATATCAACGTTTATTTAGGCTAATCGTTGATCAAACCAAGTGCACACCTGTTTACCTGTCGCACCTGGATTTTTACCTGTGCAGATAAACGCGACAGACCAACTTAACAGCAATTTTATTATTGCATGAAATGTTAACAAACAGGGTAGACACATTTTTCCAGATTTTATTTTAAAATCAGTCGGCGATTTGTTTTTGCCTGCACATGTAAAACTATTTTAATTTGACATAAAAAGGTATATTACAGGTAACCAGATAATTAGTGCATTTCACACCCATAAATTATATATTTTGCACATTGGAACAAAGTAAATAGTTTTTATTGCAATGTCCCTTATAACAAGTATAATATATAATTTAAATTAAAAAAATGAGAATTTACCTTTATTTACCTGATCTTACCTGTGCAGGTGAGTAAACTTTTACAGGTAAAAATTGGCAAAATTGAAATCCACAAGTCTCGTCGCTGTGCAGTTAATTAAAAGATAGCTTCTGCATATTGTTTTAACTCCTTCAAAATTTTCCTCTCCACTTTTAAAATGAAAAGTTGTCTTTATATTCTGTACTTACAAAGGTAATTAAATCTGTTTAAGATCAAAGGTATCATTTCAGGTAACCCAATAAATAGTGCAGTTAGTACCTATAATTCATAAATTTTACACATGGCACTCAAAATTAAGTTGTATGTTTTTTTTCTCCCTTATTACATGTATAAAATATATACTTCATGAAAAAAATAATTTACCTGTATTTACCTGAACTCACCTGTACAGGTGAGTATGTTTTTATGTGTAACCGTAACCAAAATTATCAATTTATGTTTTACATGTCTGAAAAATCAAAATATAATGGTTTTACACAGTTGACACTTGTTTATCCATATTCTTCTCAGCCACTTTTCAGCATGATTTTGTCACTGCCACAGGTAATTAGATCAGTTGAAGAACAAAGGTACTATTCACATAGGTAACTTAATTACTGTATTAAAAGCACCTGTTCTTATATCAAAATGAATTATACAGTCCATAAATAGAGAAGGTATTAATTTATAGTAACTATATTGATGAACAAGGTGTTTGCTAACATATTCAGAAAAAAAAATAATTTACCTTTACTTACCTGTACAGGTAAACATATGTGTTATATGTTAATAATCATAGAATGTGCTCTTTGGGTCAGCAAGCTTTTCAGGTGAAAAATATTTGATTTCCACAGAAAAATCCAATTTTACTTGCACATTCTGGTTCGTTGGTGGTTCCCTTTCCAGTATTAAACCAAATCATTTACCTTTTTCTTACCTTTAATTAATAATTACCTTAGAGTGAAAAAAAATCCTTAAATTTCCCTGTTTTTATCAAATGGTTAATGGGTTATCTGAACAGGATGAAAGGGGTCATTTTGGTGATATACCAGTGAGTGGAAATACAGTTAGTACAGATTTACCTGTTTTTACCTGTATATACCTTAGTTACATACATATCAAACCAGGTATATAGAAAATAAATAAAATAACATGATGGACATATACCTGACAGTAAAAGCTGAAAATTTCACAAAGATACCTTTAACGGTTACTGAGTTAATGTCTCTTATATAGATTCATCTCAAAATGTGGAAAAAATGCAAAATAAATCTGAACAGTAGGAGTGTGACAATCCACAGGCTAATCTGAACAGTAAAGGGTTAATATACAGACCTGTACAACCCTTGGCTCTCGAACACTGGCAACCCAGTTTTATCCCTGGTGTGGCCATGAAAGTGGCTGGTGGTTTTCTCTGGTTTCTTTCACCTCTAGCTACAACCATATGCCACCACCTGAGCCATGGAGAGTGCCTTGATTTGTTAAAATATTGATTTGTACAATCCATGTTAAAAGTTTAAATTTTGTTAATTTTACTGAATGATAATCTACACATGTTAACCCCAGAGTCCACTAGTTTTAACTTGGTTCAACACAATTTATCAAGCTAAGCCTGCAAATGATGACGTTTTACAACTAAATCTCTCTGATATATCTGAGAAGGGAGTGATTCTCTCTTCCAGGTTATGTAAGCAGAGCTATGGGGTAAAGGGAATTTAGAACTCCATTATACAAACAGACCAGATACATTCCACTGTGGGACATTAAAGTTTCACCAATTTGGGTGTTTGTGCAAAGGTGCCCATGAGTCATCCAGTGTCAGCCAACTGGGCGGCAGATATGACAAACATATCAAAATATTTTGGCTATACTGTACCCATTCATCATTGCTGAACTTTAATCCTGTCAAACCGATTTTAATACCAATTTTCTTAATTTAAGATAAATATTTGACTCATTGGTAATCTTGCTCAGCTGAGGCCCATTTTATAATAATAATTTAAAGCTCCCAAAACACAGAACACGTAAATTCCTAAAACAATATATATATATATTTTTTTGCCACAATGAACTATCTTGCATAGGTCTATCTATAGGTCATAATGTTAAGAAAGTGTGACAAAAATAGCACAAAATGTGAGGAAACTTCCTTTTTACCCATTTCATCTCTAAGAAGAGTCACAAGAAACAAAGATACAAATCTGGACGGGGAAACCACAGAGTTAAAGGTATACAGAATCGAGGTAACTTTGACATTTTCCCTACATAAACCTGTGATTTATTTCATACCTCAATTTTTGACTTCATTAGATTTTTCTTCTGTAGGTCTCATTTGTTCTCTGTAATCCTAGAGGCAAAAACTATATCATGGTAACCTAATTACCACTGCTGAGAAGGTCCTTGGGAATAGGTCCTTATATGGCAAAGTGGATGGATTCAAGCGAGAGATAAAGGTGCTGGGTATGAAGGTTTAAATAAATACTACAATTTAACAGAGAAGGTATTTTTTGTCCAATCTTAAATGTATAAATAAGATCAACAATAAGTATACTTATACTGTTGCTGAGGGAGACAAATGACGACCTCTCTTGCATACAAAATAATAAAATCCTAATCCTCCTGCCCATTCAACTGCTGAAAGGAATGACAATCGGTTGACCAGTCAGTTGAGCAAAAAATGTTCCTTTAAATAAACCTATCTTAAAACTGTAATAAAAATGCCCAAGGATTTAACATGTGGCAGACTGAAATTCAGACACAGATATGTAGTGGGTCAGATAATTTTGTGGGTATACAATCACTTCAGTGGGAATAAACAACTGTCCACCCCTTGTCAGTTTATTATCTGTCAGCCAAGAATAATACAGCAAGCCACCACCCAAATGTGTTTCTAGATGATAAATCCAACACAGAATTTCTGAGAGCCAGTTTGGTTTATATTCAGGCTAGGTCTGCTTGATAGTCAGATAACAAATGGACTAATAGGACACATATTTGATGATCTGATAGATCCATACAGACCAAATGTCAAGCAAATAGGTAGTTATCATAGTCTGGCCGACAGAATAAGAATGTTCCTGTTCTGTGAGACAGAGGTTTGATCCAATTAACACTCCTGTCAATACCCAGGCCCCCACTTTCTGTCTGTACTGAACAAGACTCCTCCTAGAAGATGGGGATCATGCTGGTCTCAGATGCCAGCCACCATGTCACTTGTCAGCAATAAATTCCTTCCCAGTACAAAAACTGGTTTTCATCTGACATGAGCAACCATGTTCATCACTTTATTAGTTTAAGATAAAACTATTCCCTGATTCAATTCTTTTAATCATGTTATGACAAATATTGGCATGTTAGTCAGAATGTTCAGGGCATTTAATCATATAAGTGATCTTTTTTAATTGAGCACAATTATGCTGCAAATACCCTGAGGCAGTATAATTTCCAATAAAGTTCCCAGACCTGGTGATCTTTCAAATGACTGGATAAATAAAAGTTCCACACAAACATACCTTGTCATTTTGTTACTAAAAACCAAATGATGTGGCATCTTTCTTTTATGTGTTTCTTCTCAATATGCAGGTCCTTCACACTCCTGGGTCCCAAGATAGTCTAATGTAAAACAAAACTGAAAACCTATCACACCTGCTGGAAACATCTACATTGATGGCACAGGCACATTTGTGATCCCCCTGTTTAATGAGAAGGCCATCCTAGTCCTCTTTAGGGGAAACCAGTCCAACCCCACATGTACCAGTTCGGAGAGTAATAAGAAAGCTTGGCTCGTCCTCATGTAAAAGTCCTTCATGTAATAATAAAACCAGCCTGGTCACATATGAACCAGTCTTTTGCGTAATGAGAAAGCAATTCTGGTCGCATATGAAGTAGTCCTGTAAGTAATAAAAAAAGCCAGGAAATACAAACTCCCTCATGCACCAGTCTTTTTTTTTAATGAAAAAGCCACAGGTTGGCATAACATGTAACAGACCTTTGAGTGAAGAGCAAGCCTGGCTGGCCCAACATGTACAAGTCTTTTGTATTTAAGTAATGAAAAAGCCTGGCTGACCCTATTTGTTCTAGTCTTGGTGTAAGGAAATGGCTCAGCTGGCCAAACATTTACCAGTCCTTTGTGCAATAATATGTCCATATGTATCAGTTCTTTGTGTAAAGAGAAAGCCTGGCTGGCTCAACATGTACCAGTCCTTTGTGTAATAATATTATATGCCCATATGTATCAATCCTTTGTGTAAAGAGAAAGCCTGGCTGGCTCAACATGTACCAGTCCTTTCATGAGAAAGCTAGGCTGGCCAAACATGTACCAGTCCTTTTGTAATAATGTTATATGCCCATATGTATCAATCCTTTGTGTAAAGAGAAAGCCTGGCTGGCTCAACGTGTACCAATCCTTTGTATGAGTAAGGAGAAAGCCAATCTGGCCAAACATTGACCACTCCTTTTATGAGAAAGCTAGGCTGGCCCAACATGTATCAGTCATTTGTATAAGATAGGGGAAAGCCTGGCTGACCCAAAATGAACCAGTCTAACATGTACCAGTCCTTTTATGAAAAAGTTAGGCTGGCCTTACATGTACAAGTCTTTTGTATTTAAGTAATGAAAAAGCCTGGCTGACCCTATTTGTTCTAGTCTTGGTGTAAGGAAATGGCTCAGCTGGCCAAACATGTACCAGTCCTTTGTGCAATAATATGTCCATATGTATCAGTCCTTTGTGTAAAGAGAAAGCCTGGCTGGCTCAACATGTACCAGTCCTTTCATGAGAAAGCTAGGCTGGCCAAACATGTACCAGTCCTTTGTGTAATAATATTATATGCCCATATGTATCAAACCTTTGTGTAAAGAGAAAGCCTGGCTGGCTCAACGTGTACCAATCCTTTGTGCAATAATATGTCCATATGTATCAATCCTTTGTGTAAAGAGAAAGCCTGGCTGGCTCAACATGTACCAGTCCTTTCATGAGAAAGCTAGGCGCGCCAAACATGTACCAGTCCTTTGTGTAATAATATTATATGCCCATATGTATCAATCCTTTGTGTAAAGAGAAAGCCTGGCTGGCTCAACATGTACCAGTCCTTTGTGCAATAATATGTCCATATGTATCAATCCTTTGTGTAAAGAGAAAGCCTGGCTGGCTCAACATGTACCAGTCCTTTGTGCAATAATATGTCCATATGTATCAGTTCTTTGTGTAAAGAGAAAGCCTGGCTGGCTCAACATGTACCAGTCCTTTGTGCAATAATATGTCCATATGTATCAATCCTTTGTGTAAAGAGAAAGCCTGGCTGGCTCAACATGTACCAGTCCTTTGTGCAATAATATGTCCATATGTATCAGTCCTTTGTGTAAAGAGAAAGCCTAGCTGGCCAAACATGTACCAGTCCTTTGTGCAATAATAAGTCCATATGTATCAGTCCTTTGTGTAAAGAGAAAGCCTGGCTGGCTCAACATGTACCAGTCCTTTCATGAGAAAGCTAGGCTGGCCAAACATGTACCAGTCCTTTGTGTAATAATATAATATGCCCATATGTATCAATCCTTTGTGTAAAGAGAAAGCCTGGCTGGCTCAACATGTACCAGTCCTTTGTGCAATAATATGTCCATATGTATCAATCCTTTGTGTAAAGAGAAAGCCTGGCTGGCTCAACATGTACCAGTCCTTTGTGCAATAATATGTCCATATGTATCAGTTCTTTGTGTAAAAAGAAAGCCTGGCTGGCTCAACATGTACCAGTCCTTTGTGCAATAATATGTCCATATGTATCAATCCTTTGTGTAAAGAGAAAGCCTGGCTGGCTCAACATGTACCAGTCCTTTGTGCAATAATATGTCCATATGTATCAGTCCTTTGTGTAAAGAGAAAGCCTGGCTGGCTCAACATGTACCAGTCCTTTGTGCAATAATATGTCCATATGTATCAGTTCTTTGTGTAAAGAGAAAGCCTGGCTGGCTCAACATGTACCAGTCCTTTGTGCAATAATATGTCCATATGTATCAGTTCTTTGTGTAAAGAGAAAGCCTGGCTGGCTCAACATGTACCAGTCCTTTGTGCAATAATATGTCCATATGTATCAATCATTTGTGTAAAGAGAAAGCCTGGCTGGCTCAACATGTACCAGTCCTTTGTGCAATAATATGTCCATATGTATCAGTCCTTTGTGTAAAGAGAAAGCCTGGCTGGCTCAACATGTACCAGTCCTTTCATGAGAAAGCTAGGCTGGCCAAACATGTACCAGTCCTTTGTGTAATAATATTATATGCCCATATGTATCAATCCTTTGTGTAAAGAGAAAGCCTGGCTGGCTCAACATGTACCAGTCCTTTGTGCAATAATATGTCCATATGTATCAATCCTTTGTGTAAAGAGAAAGCCTGGCTGGCTCAACATGTACCAGTCCTTTGTGCAATAATATGTCCATATGTATCAGTTCTTTGTGTAAAGAGAAAGCCTGGCTGGCTCAACATGTACCAGTCCTTTGTGCAATAATATGTCCATATGTATCAATCCTTTGTGTAAAGAGAAAGCCTGGCTGGCTCAACATGTACCAGTCCTTTGTGCAATAATATGTCCATATGGATCAGTCCTTTGTGTAAAGAGAAAGCCTGGCTGGCTCAACATGTACCAGTCCTTTGTGCAATAATATGTCCATATGTATCAGTTCTTTGTGTAAAGAGAAAGCCTGGCTGGCTCAACATGTACCAGTCCTTTGTGCAATAATATGTCCATATGTATCAGTCCTTTGTGTAAAGAGAAAGCCTGGCTGGCTCAACATGTACCAGTCCTTTGTGCAATAATATGTCCATATGTATCAATCCTTTGTGTAAAGAGAAAGCCTAGCTGGCTCAACATGTACCAGGCCTTTCATGAGAAAGCTAGGCTGGCCATACATGTACCAGTCCTTTGTGTAATAATGTTATATGCCCATATGTATCAATCCTTTGTGTAAAGAGAAAGCCTGGCTGGCTCAACGTGTACCAATCCTTTGTATGAGTAAGGAGAAAGCCAATCTGGCCAAACATTGACCACTCCTTTTATGAGAAAGCTAGGCTGGCCTAACATGTATCAGTCATTTGTATAAGATAGGGGAAAGCCTGACTGACCCAAAATGAACCAGTCTAACATGTACCAGTCCTTTTATGAAAAAGTTAGGCTGGCCTTACATGTACAAGTCTTTTGTATTTAAGTAATGAAAAAGCCTGGCTGACCCTATTTGTTCTAGTCTTGGTGTAAGGAAATGGCTCAGCTGGCCAAACATGTACCAGTCCTTTGTGCAATAATATGTCCATATGTATCAGTCCTTTGTGTAAAGAGAAAGCCTGGCTGGCTCAACATGTACCAGTCCTTTCATGAGAAAGCTAGGCTGGCCAAACATGTACCAGTCCTTTGTGTAATAATATTATATGCCCATATGTATCAATCCTTTGTGTAAAGAGAAAGCCTGGCTGGCTCAACGTGTACCAATCCTTTGTGCAATAATATGTCCATATGTATCAATCCTTTGTGTAAAGAGAAAGCCTGGCTGGCTCAACATGTACCAGTCCTTTCATGAGAAAGCTAGGCTGGCCAAACATGTACCAGTCCTTTGTGTAATAATATTATATGCCCATATGTATCAATCCTTTGTGTAAAGAGAAAGCCTGGCTGGCTCAACATGTACCAGTCCTTTGTGCAATAATATGTCCATATGTATCAATCCTTTGTGTAAAGAGAAAGCCTGGCTGGCTCAACATGTACCAGTCCTTTGTGCAATAATATGTCCATATGTATCAGTTCTTTGTGTAAAGAGAAAGCCTGGCTGGCTCAACATGTACCAGTCCTTTGTGCAATAATATGTCCATATGTATCAATCCTTTGTGTAAAGAGAAAGCCTGGCTGGCTCAACATGTACCAGTCCTTTGTGCAATAATATGTCCATATGTATCAGTTCTTTGTGTAAAGAGAAAGCCTGGCTGGCTCAACATGTACCAGTCCTTTGTGCAATAATATGTCCATATGTTTCAGTCCTTTGTGTAAAGAGAAAGCCTGGCTGGCTCAACATGTACCAGTCCTTTCATGAGAAAGCTAGGCTGGCCAAACATGTACCAGTCCTTTGTGTAATAATATTATATGCCCATATGTATCAATCCTTTGTGTAAAGAGAAAGCCTGGCTGGCTCAACATGTACCAGTCCTTTGTGCAATAATATGTCCATATGTATCAATCCTTTGTGTAAAGAGAAAGCCTGGCTGGCTCAACATGTACCAGTCCTTTGTGCAATAATATGTCCATATGTATCAGTTCTTTGTGTAAAGAGAAAGCCTGGCTGGCTCAACATGTACCAGTCCTTTGTGCAATAATATGTCCATATGTATCAATCCTTTGTGTAAAGAGAAAGCCTGGCTGGCTCAACATGTACCAGTCCTTTGTGCAATAATATGTCCATATGTATCAATCCTTTGTGTAAAGAGAAAGCCTGGCTGGCTCAACATGTACCAGTCCTTTGTGCAATAATATGTCCATATGTATCA
Organism: Sipunculus nudus; assembly: GCA_026874595.1. Taxonomy (NCBI): domain Eukaryota; kingdom Metazoa; phylum Annelida; class Sipuncula; order Golfingiida; family Sipunculidae; genus Sipunculus; species Sipunculus nudus. The sequence goes on from CM049307.1 coordinate 63,501,923, forward strand.
ATCCTTTGTGTAAAGAGAAAGCCTGGCTGGCTCAACATGTACCAGTCCTTTGTGCAATAATATGTCCATATGTATCAATCCTTTGTGTAAAGAGAAAGCCTGGCTGGCTCAACATGTACCAGTCCTTTGTGCAATAATATGTCCATATGTATCAGTTCTTTGTGTAAAGAGAAAGCCTGGCTGGCTCAACATGTACCAGTCCTTTGTGCAATAATATGTCCATGTGTATCAATCCTTTGTGTAAAGAGAAAGCCTGGCTGGCTCAACATGTACCAGTCCTTTGTGCAATAATATGTCCATATGTATCAGTCCTTTGTGTAAAGAGAAAGCCTGGCTGGCTCAACATGTACCAGTCCTTTGTGCAATAATATGTCCATATGTATCAATCCTTTGTGTAAAGAGAAAGCCTGGCTGGCTCAACATGTACCAGTCCTTTGTGCAATAATATGTCCATATGTATCAATCCTTTGTGTAAAGAGAAAGCCTGGCTGGCTCAACATGTACCAGTCCTTTGTGCAATAATATGTCCATATGTATCAGTTCTTTGTGTAAAGAGAAAGCCTGGCTGGCTCAACATGTACCAGTCCTTTGTGCAATAATATGTTCATATGTATCAGTCCTTTGTGTAAAGAGAAAGCCTGGCTGGCTCAACATGTACCAGTCCTTTCATGAGAAAGCTAGGCTGGCCAAACATGTACCAGTCCTTTGTGTAATAATATTATATGCCCATATGTATCAATCCTTTGTGTAAAGAGAAAGCCTGGCTGGCTCAACATGTACCAGTCCTTTGTGCAATAATATGTCCATATGTATCAGTTCTTTGTGTAAAGAGAAAGCCTGGCTGGCTCAACATGTACCAGTCCTTTGTGCAATAATATGTCCATATGTATCAATCCTTTGTGTAAAGAGAAAGCCTGGCTGGCTCAACATGTACCAGTCCTTTGTGCAATAATATGTCCATATGTATCAATCCTTTGTGTAAAGAGAAAGCCTGGCTGGCTCAACATGTACCAGTCCTTTGTGCAATAATATGTCCATATGTATCAGTTCTTTGTGTAAAGAGAAAGCCTGGCTGGCTCAACATGTACCAGTCCTTTGTGCAATAATATGTCCATATGTATCAATCCTTTGTGTAAAGAGAAAGCCTGGCTGGCTCAACATGTACCAGTCCTTTGTGCAATAATATGTCCATATGTATCAATCCTTTGTGTAAAGAGAAAGCCTGGCTGGCTCAACATGTACCAGTCCTTTGTGCAATAATATGCCCATATGTATCAGTTCTTTGTGTAAAGAGAAAGCCTGGCTGGCTCAACATGTACCAGTCCTTTGTGCAATAATATGTCCATATGTATCAGTTCTTTGTGTAAAGAGAAATCCTGGCTGGCTCAACATGTACCAGTCCTTTGTGCAATAATATGTCCATATGTATCAGTCCTTTGTGTAAAGAGAAAGCCTGGCTGGCTCAACATGTACCAGTCCTTTGTGCAATAATATGTCCATATGTATCAATCCTTTGTGTAAAGAGAAAGCCTGGCTGGCTCAACGTGTACCAGTCCTTTGTGCAATAATATGTCCATATGTATCAGTTCTTTGTGTAAAGAGAAAGCCTGGCTGGCTCAACATGTACCAGTCCTTTGTGCAATAATATGTCCATATGTATCAGTTCTTTGTGTAAAGAGAAAGCCTGGCTGGCTCAACATGTACCAGTCCTTTGTGCAATAATATGTCCATATGTATCAGTTCTTTGTGTAAAGAGAAAGCCTGGCTGGCTCAACATGTACCAGTCCTTTGTGCAATAATATGTCCATATGTATCAATCCTTTGTGTAAAGAGAAAGCCTGGCTGGCTCAACATGTACCAGTCCTTTCATGAGAAAGCTAGGCTGGCCAAACATGTACCAGTCCTTAGTGTAATAATATTATATGCCCATATGTATCAATCCTTTGTGTAAAGAGAAAGCCTGGCTGGCTCAACGTGTACCAATCCTTTGTATGAGTAAGGAGAAAGCCAATCTGGCCAAACATTGACCACTCCTTTTATGAGAAAGCTAGGCTGGCCCAACATGTATCAGTCATTTGTATAAGATAGGGGAAAGCCTGGCTGACCCAAAATGAACCAGTCTAACATGTACCAGTCCTTTTATGAAAAAGTTAGGCTGGCCTAACATGTACCAGTCCTTTTATGAGAAAGCCTGGCTGGCTTAACATGTACCAGTCCTTTTATGAGAAAACCTGGCTGGCGCCCAACATGTTCAAGTTATTTCATGAGAAAGCTAGGCTTGTCCCACATGTACCTGGGGCATAACATCCACTGTGGCCAATTCTGAGTAAAGTTTATTATAATGATAAAATTTCTCAGAAACCTCTGACTTCATATATTTTTTTTATATCAATTATATTTCCCTATTGGTAGAATATTATTTATTTTCTTTTCACATTATATATGGCATTACATACTTTTTTTTTTAAGAGTTTAAAATCTGCCTGATATCACTTAGGTGTGATCTCGCTTAGACGGATTTTAAACTCGCCTAGATGAGATCACAATCGCAATCTGGCCTAGGCGAGATTAAAATCCATCATTGAGCAGGCAAGGATTTTAATCTCGCCTAGGCGAGTTTAAAATCCGTCTGGTAACATCCAGGCGAGTTTAAAATCTGCCTGATATCACTTAGGCGAGTTTAAAATCTGCCTAGGCCAGATTAAAATAGTGATCTAACCTAAATTTCCAATATATTATGCATGGTAATTGACATATGAAAGATGTTTTCAGTCAGATTTTCAATATTTTAACACTGAATGGTTATATAGTTCACTGGTAATATATTTATTAATATCAACAGAATATTACAATATTAATGTAATAATTTACATTAATTTTTACAGTAATGTAATAATTATTAATGTAATAATTAATATTAATTTGGAAATGAAATTATTTAATAGGAATTTGAATATCACTTGCTGCTTTGATGTCTTTCATGTGTTCTACAGCTTCTATATCATACCAATTATTTTCTAAAAATTAAGTAATCTTTATTTATTTCTCAGTCAATAGTCAACAGTCAAAACATGTACACTTATGGTACAAAAATTTGCAGGGTATCAGTATTTATGATGGACTTTGATACATCATTCCTTTTTTGGGGGGTAATTAAACATCATATGAGAATAGGTAAAGGTTTATACACAGATGAATGCATGTGAATATGCACAATCGCAATCTCGTCTAGGCAAATTTAAAATCCGCCTGGATTTCAATCTCGTCTCTGACATATATATATATATATATATATATATATATAGACAAAATTTCTTGCCTGTTCACATAATCCCTTGTAATACAGTCCAGTAAAGAAGCCATGACACTTTAAGTTCAGCACACGAAAAACGATTATCCGAATGATTCTTCATGCAAATAAGCACACAATAACAGTTGCGCAGAGGATACAAACAATGATATCCATATATCTCAATAGCTGTATTGAAACCTTGGATTTTCCAAGATGCTTTTAGCAATGTAATGTTTTATCAGATGAGATCAAATAATTCATTTGTACCTAACATCTGTCAAAAGATATGAGGAAAATCGTAACAATTTTCATCTGATCAAATAAGTGCTCAGTTTCACCAAAACACGCTATACTGTCAGATCTGAAAACACTATGGGGGGACCCCCATCCCACATGACCCACTTATTATCCTTGTACACTCCAGGTGAGATACTGATTGAAATTAATTTCTCCAAAGGTTATTTCCTTTTTGATTGTAGAAGTCAAAATTATTCATTAAGTTTGTTATCATGTTATACTGTTTTACATAAAAATATAATTGCATTAGACTAAGACAACATTTTGTCCATTAAATGTTTGCCTTATTGTCCAGCCGCCAGCTAGCCAGCCACAACGTATTGTCCACTCAGCCATCATCATTGATCTTAGAAATGAGCTGGCTCAGCCATTTTTCCCTCTAGCCAGCCGATTTACTGGTCAACGGCTGGCTCCCAGGTGTGCTGCTGGAATACACACGATGCAATCCTCACTTTTTAAGACAGTCGCTTTACTAACTTGCTTGTTTGGCCTGAGGTCACTGTTTGCATTTTTCCTCTCTTGCAGTGCCGAACAAGTTTGGCATGGATGCAGCCATGTATGTTTTGACGCTGAGTCAATGAGATTTCTTTTAACATTTCTGCATCTTTGTTTACATGCTTATCCAATCAAACTTTAGCTTTTCTTGTAAAAACTGACTGAGTGCTCGATATCTTGCCATACCTGAAGAATTTTCTCACAGCGTGTGAGTTGAAGGTAACTGGGAGAACACGTGCTGGGTTCAGAGTGTGGTTAAAAGTAAGTCCTCCCATTGTTAATACAAACGTCAGAACTTAAGAATGAACATACAAAGTACAAAGCTAACCATGTAAAGCAATATTTTTTACAATAAAGGCATATGGTGTACAAGGGCGTGCACAGTATTTTAGCACTGGGAGGGGGGGGGGGACCCCTCCCAAGATGAGTGGATAAAAAAAAAATCTTAGACAAGTTTGGGCTCATTTATCATAAAAATGTTCTATCATGCATGCAAGCATGTATATTATCTTTGATGGTTGGGTTGTGTTTGTGGGTGCTCTTAGTTCTGATGATTTCATTAACCTACCAACTCATATTTACACTGTCTCTCCTGCTGTAGGACTGGCTTACACATCGTTGTTTCACCACCATGTGCCCCAATTTGCTGTTCCCATGTCTTCCCTATGCCAAGCTGATTTCACCCTGACATGTCCCAAAATGATCCCAATGTTAAGCTGATGTCACTCCATATTAAGTCTATGTGACATCGGCGATGACCAACTTGTATATAATTGTGAATTAAGTAATATGCAATGTCTTGCAATAACCACGCATGGTACGACTGTCTAATGGACCCGCACTCTACTGGCTATGACTTTTACTTTTGAAAAGACTGGCTAGGATTCATTCCTGAGCTGGTGAGGCTGTTGAATTGGCCTCAAACAGAAAGTGCACCAAATATATTCAAACTGATGATTAGGACTATGTTGTTCATTTGTTCCTTTGACTTGACTTCTTAAAAATAAATCTTAAAGGCACTGAAAATGACTATTTTTGTGTAGATAACATGCACCATTAATAAAGTGAATCAAAATTGTATTTTTCCTGGCAAGCATGCACATTATTGTATCCCGACCGATAATAAACAACTGGCCCATGCCTGGGCCATGGGGCTCAGATGAATTTGACAGACAGGTGATGCATGTATTAATTATCAATGTTGTGACATGGGGGGAAATTATTTGTTGAAGACAGAATTACTTCCAGAGTGCTTAGAATCAGGCGTTTTGTTCATAGGGTTAAGGAAGTAGAAAATACAGTGACCTTATATAAGGTTTCTAAGATTTTACCAAGAACTCTGTAGATGCTTAGTTCTATGTCTAACTGCTATGATTTGTTCACATCGAACTTATAATGTGCTAAGTGCTCATAGAATATGGGTCACAGTGACCTTTTTGAGGGATTCCAAATAGATTTTAATCTTAATTAAATTAGAAGTTTCCAGGTCCAACCTTAAACATTTGAGTCAGGGTGCTCTGAACATGTCTTTTTCCTGTAGCTCACAGAACATAGGTCATCTTTTTACTATAGCTCACAGAATAAAATGCAAATTGACCTAATTTTATGTTTCCACGGACATTTGGCATTTGACTGACTGGCCTTGGGAATGAAGTAAATGATTTCTATGTGCATAAATCTAATGCAATATTTTATGATACGTGTTAAAATTCATGTCTATGAATTTATTTCAGTTAAATGTAGTATTGGGCATGATCTCATGTTATATTGTATTTCAGTACCTTATATAAAATATATTTGCCATTGAATTGAGATGACAAGGTGTTGAGAGCCACACAGATTATCCATGACAAAACATGCATTTAAGAGACTGAATGTAACAAAACTATCATGGCAGCCAACCAATAGCAGCATATTTTATGTCCTGAGCTGAAGTAGCAGAAAACTACACATGCCCTGTTTGCAGTTTAAAAACATTTTAATGATTGCTGTTTGCACTCTGGACCTAAGTTCAAGAGGGTAAGGGGTTGCAAAATGTGGCCTGTTGATAAACCAAAGTGCAGCTGGTGTTTTACCTGTATTCACATAGCAGGACCAACTTGATGACCTGATGGTCATATGTACACCAATACGCTACCCTGGAATCTTGCCTTTCTTGATCAAGCTTTTGTAAATGCAAGTGAAGTAAATCAGATAAAATAACTGCCCTGTTTTTGAAGCTGAATTGTCAAGGCACTAAGCTTAATCACTGATCATGTGGTAAAAGTTTAGTATCTGGGACAATCATGTGGTTCAGCAAAAGGTAAGGGATGAAAAAGATAACCTTGATCACCGTCCAGGGAAGATCAAGGTTATGTAAGAACTATATATGAGAAACAATATAACCATGACCTTCTTTACAATTTTTTTGTAAATGTCTTTATATGCTTCAAAGAACTGTCCATAATCCTCACTTGAATGAATCCAGTACATGCTATCCGTAGACAATATAACACAGGACACAATGTCCACTGACAATCCCACAAGACACAATATCCATGGACAATCCCACAAGACACAAGGTTAATGGACAATCCCAAAGACACAATGTCAATTGACAATCCCACAGGACACAATGTCAATGGACAATCCCACAGGACACAATGTCAATTGACAATCCCACAGGACACAATGTCAATGGGTAATCCCACGAAACACAAGGTCAATGGACAATCCCACAGGACACAATGTCAATTGACAATCCCACAGGACACAATGTCAACTGACAATCCCACAGGACACAATGTCAATTGACAATCCCACAGGACACAATGTCAATGGACAATCCGACAGGACACAAGGTCCATGGACAATCTGACAGGACACAATGTCAATGGACAATCCCACAGGACACAGTGTCAATGGACAATCCCACAGGACACAATGTCAACTGACAATCTCACAGGACACATTGTCAATGGACAATCCCACAGGACACAATGTCAATGGACAATCTGACAGAACACAAGGTCCATGGACAACCCACAGGACACAAGGTCAATGTACAATTCACAGTACACAAGGTCCTTGGAAAATCCCACAGGACACAATGTCCATGGACAAAACGATCATAAAATGTAATAGGGGCAAAACATCTCAAGCATAAACATGGGACTGTAATAATAACAAAACATAATTGTATCCGCCAAAACAGAGTTTTGCGGATACTATGTTTTCAGCCCCCCACTGCCAGCGCCGCCGCCGCCACCGTGTAGGTGTCCGGAGAACTCCTCCGTAACCGCTGGGCAGAATTTTACGAAAACCAGGATTATGTTTGGGTCACATGTGAACTGCTGCGCCCCGATTTTGTTTTGACCTCTGACCTTTCCTCTGCGCTCTGCGTCCGTTTGTGCATGTTTCCACACATAAACCTACATATCTCGGGAACCGTTTGACCGATCAGGAAAATATTTTTGCACAAATGTAGCCCTTGGAGAGCTTTATAACATACACAAAAAATGGTGGCGCCACCTGCAACCATGTTTGCACAGTGTCCATCTGTTCATCTGCCTTGGGTTAAAATCACTCATATCTCTGCAGTGGTTTGACTAATTCACCTGAAATTCGGCATGCGTATACATCCTGGATAGCTTTTCTGATTTTATGACAGGTGGCGCCACCTACATTCACGTTTACCCTGCAGACATCCAAGCTCATGTCTCGGGAACCGTTTGACCGATTGGGCCAAATTTTTGCACGTGTATAGATCTCACATAGCTCTTTATCATACGCAAAACTGGTGGCGCCACCTGCAGCCATTTTTGCACAGCTCCCGTCTATTTGTCTGCCATGGGATAAAATCACTCATATCTCAGCAGTGGTTTGGCATATCTGCCTAAAATTTTGCCTGTTTATACATCCCCGACAGCTCTCTTGATTTTATGACAGGTGGCGCCACCTTCATTCACGTTTACGCTGCAGACATCCAAGCTCATATCTCAGGAACCGCTTGACCGATTGGGCCAAAATTTTGCATGTGTATAGATCTCACATAGCTCTTTATTATACACAAAACAGGTGGCGCCACCTGCAACCATTTTTGCACAGCGTCCATCTGTTTGTCTGCCAAGGGCAAAAATCACTCATATACATGTAGTGGTTTGACTTATCTGCCTTAAATTTTGCATATGTATACAACTTGGACGGCTTTCTGGATTTTGTGGTAGGTGGCGCAACCTACATACACAATTTGGCTGCAGACATCCATGCTAATATGCAACACTTCACTCTATTTCCCCTTGTCACTCAATCCATGCCTCACTTCACCCGTTCCACTCTGATTAAGGTGGATACACGTAGTAGCTTGTCGACTACCCGTATTCTAGTTTAATATTCAATTTTACTTGAACAGTATCTGATAAAACATAATTTAATATTCAATTATGTTTTATTAGATACTGTTCAAGTAAAATTGTTTCTGGAGAAAAAACAATTTTATTTTATTTGAGTCATATATACACATGTACCTGTTAGTAAAATACAATGGCAGAAAATACAGTCCCAGTCACTTTAAGTTTCTCTGGTTAACATAAGATAGAGCTTGTAAATGAATTTATAACTGATGAATATAATCACAGGAAAGGTTTATTTAAGTCAACATAGAACAAAGGCAGTGTTTTAAGGTGAGAGCTTATTCAGTTATATAAACTGCACAACTTTCCCTTGCAGCCTGTGGACATTTTGTCCATGGACAATACATTCTGTGGAATTTTTCTGTCTATGGACATAATGTCCTAGCTGAGGTTTTTGACCTCTTGAATTTTTTTTGGATAAGACTTGGGCATATGGTACAGCTCTCATTTGATGTTTGACTGCAGGTAGCCCAGATGGAAGTATTACAATATGTTCAAATGAGGGAGGCAGTGCTGGGACCACCTGGAGTGGCCAGACACAGTCCCAGCATGCACAGCCTGTGAAATGGTACAGGGACACAATCAAGAGTGGATTGTTGAGGATAATGGGCAGCTGATTGGGCAGTACCTGTACATTACAGAGATAATGACCTTGTTGCTCTGATGTTACTCCCCTGGCGAGGACCTTCCAAATGGTATACACCTCATCCTGATCATACCCATCAATAAACCACTGGTCAGCCCTTCATGACAGCAGACATGACCAGCCAAGATCACACATCTCCAAAACATGCCCACAGTAACTGGGACACAAGCAACTAAAAATTTTTGGCATTTGAGATGTTGTAGTATCCCCAAACATTGGACAAAGCCCCATTAAAATAGGGCCCCTTTCTCAGAAGCATATTTCAACACTTTACAGACTCGAGGTCACCAGAGTAAAGGTAACCATTTCTTTTATTTTGTCCTTAAACTTGGTTTGAACATTGTGTATCGAAATTGATTAAATTATTCAGTACTTCAAGAGATATGGGTTTACAAAAATCCTGTTTTCTACATTACGTCTTGTAGTCCAAGTTGTCACCAGTTTTTAAATAAGTCCGAGTCTTGGTAGAAACTATTGGTGAATCACGTTTGAGGAAAAAATATGCAGTATTAAAAAGTTATAGAGTTCACAAAGATTATATATTTGCCAAGATTTGACCTTGAAAACCAAATTCAAGGTGGCCAAATTACAAACATGTTCCAAATCTTGGTGAAAACAATTTGTGTCAAATTTTAAGAAAAAAGTTACTTCAAAAGCTATGGGTTACACAAAAATCCTACATTTCAACAGAAAACCATGGTTAGTGTCACCAGGTTTGCATCAATTTCATGATTTTTTCAGGGAACAATTTGTGTGTCAAATTTGAGGGGAAAATATGCACTGCTCCATAAAATACAAATTTATAAATTTCCTGTATTTCTGCAGATTTATTAAACTGTCAGACAACTTGGATTAAACCATTGGGAAATATGCTATACTTCAAATCTAATCTTCTATTTTGACTTTCAGAAAAATACATCGAACCACTTGAGAAATGTTTTTGTTTGTTTTATACCAACTATGGAAATATTCAAGGCCAAGACCACTCTCATAATGAAGGTCATGACCACAATTTAAATAGACTTCATCCTTTAACCCATATCTATGCATGTGCATAATATAAAATAAATCTGTCTAATAGTTTTGACTTATAAAGATCTCACTTCTGTGAAGTGGCAATAATGGGGGAATTAACAGGCGCAAGAACAAGAAAAGAACTGCCACAAGTCATCTTTCAAGAGGAAGCTATCCGAGATCTTCAATCAACCTGATTTTGGATCAATCCATGCAATCTTTCTTGAGATATTTAAGAGCTGGTGTGATGTTCACCAAAAAATGGGCTTATTCAAAGTCAAGGTCACTCTCCTAATACAGGTCATGACCTCATTTTATATAGACAGAAAAAGATCTGTGAAATATTTTTCAAGTTATCACTGTTACAACATTTTTTTCTGTGTGGATGGAGGCAGCAGGACTTTGTCAGGCATTTTGCAATACTTTCATTGGGACAGGTGTGCATGACTTTGACCTGCTTCTTTGGGGATGGGTTTGTCATGGGTTGATAAATGCAGAGTCTGATAGATGGTGCTGCAATCACCTCCAGGTAATAATGTCAAATTTCTTGGATTTTAGAGGAAATTACCCCTGATAGGACACATCTGCCACCATTCCAGATATTTTTAAGACCATGCAACAACAGGCATTTCCATGGTCACAGAGGAGCTGTGCGACAATGATTTAATGCCACCATCAACTATTATATAGATGTTACAGTTAATGTCCTCCAAATATTACCTAAATAATCCGCCACCACAAGAATCCATGCAGTCACAACACAACAGATTTAACCTTATCAGACTCCATATAAAAACAGGAGAAATCACAAGAAAATCAACATCTGATTATAAAAGTCTAATAAACCTTAATCATGTAAATGGGCACAAAGGAATATTGTTATCCTCAACTAATATTAGGGGGTGTTGTTTTAATTAAACCTTGCTCTGGCTTGCTGATGAACCTTCTGATTGTACTGGTCATTTTAATCATGTACAGCCTGCTTTTTATGATTAATGTTTAATTGGATCAAAAAATGTTTTCAGATTAACTGGGTGCATTACATGATTATGGTTGGCCAGGATTTAATCTCAGTACATCCTGGATATGCTAAGTAAATTAACTGTTTCCTAAAACTCCATTTAAAAATACTTTATCAAGTTTTGAATCTCATACAAGTTGGACACTGATTTTTCTGTCCTGCGGTAACAACTGTTAAAAAATAATATGAAAATAACACCATTATAATTATTTAACTAATCCAAGTATATAGCCTGTTAAAAGCATATTGCAGTCCTTAAATAAAGCACAATAATGAAGAATCAATTGTATGTAGGACAAAGTAATACAAGACAACATGTTTAATATTTAACACAAGCTAGCTTACAGATATCACTTATTCATATGCTGACACATTTCTAGCTACACTCTTTGAACTTTCACTGACCATCTGAGTAAACTCAGCAATAAATAATACTGAACAGACAAAAGGGTAGTGTGATCACATCTGAAGAATTTCAGGACTTCTCTCAATTTCACATATCTTTGCTTAACAGTGTCTGAACTCAAAATTACAACTTTTCTTTCACCAAAAGTAATCACCTTGAACTGGAAAATCATGAAATAATTGTGTTCCTGTCAGATAAAAATCAAATAAACTATGACCTGTAACCTTATAGATGGCAAACTTAGGCAATTACAAGTTGTTATTGTGAAGGTTGACACACCTTCTTTCTGGATGAGGTTGGAGCTTTATGTATGGATAATCCTTCTATGTCACTTCATAATCAGGTATATCGAGGGCTGATGAGTTATGACCTTTTCGGGTTCCCCTTTGACAGAAACACCAGGATGGTTATATTGCTAATCAAGACGGAAAGTCACTGGACACAAGACAGAAGGATGAACAAAAGACAGAAAGACACTGGACACAAGGTGCAAGGATAAACAAAAGACAGAAAGACACTGGGCATAAGGTGGAAGGAAGAAGAGAAGACAGAAAGACACTGAACACAAGGTGGAAGGATAAACAAAAGTTGGAAAGACACTGGACACAAGATGGAAGGATGAACAAAAGAAGAATGGTCAATATACACAAGGTGCAAGGATGAACAAAAGGCAAGGGTTACAAGGACAAGGGTTACAAGTTGGAGGGATAAGCAAAAGAAGGAAGGACAATATACAGATGGTGGAAGGTTGAACAAAGGAAGGAAGCATGGACAAGGGTGACAAGGTGGAAGGATAACAAGAGATGCGAGAACAAGGGTTACAAGGTGGAAGGATAAGCAAAAGAAGGAAGGACAATATACAGATGGCGGAAGATTGAACAAAAGATGTAAGGACAATGAATACAAGGTGGAAGGATAAACAAAAGTTGGAAAGACACTGGACACAAAATGGAAGGATGAACAAAAGAAGAATGGTCAATATACACAAGGTGCAAGGATGAACAAAAGGCAAGGGTTACAAGGACAAGGGTTACAAGGTGGAAGGAAAAGCAAAAGAAGGAAGGACAATATACAGATGGTGGAAGGTTGAACAAAGGAAGGAAGCATGGACAAGGGTGACAAGGTGGAAGGATAACAAGAGATGCGAGAACAAGGGTTACAAGGTGGAAGGATAAGCAAAAGAAGGAAGGACAATATACAGATGGCGGAAGATTGAACAAAAGATGTAAGGACAATGAATACAAGGTGGAAGGATAAACAAAAGTTGGAAAGACACTGGACACAAGATGGAAGGATGAACAAAAGAAGAATGGTCAATATACACAAGGTGCAAGGATGAACAAAAGGCAAGGGTTACAAGGACAAGGGTTACAAGTTGGAGGGATAAGCAAAAGAAGGAAGGACAATATACAGATGGTGGAAGGTTGAACAAAGGAAGGAAGCATGGACAAGGGTGACAAGGTGGAAGGATAACAAGAGATGCGAGAACAAGGGTTACAAGGTGGAAGGATAAGCAAAAGAAGGAAGGACAATATACAGATGGCGGAAGATTGAACAAAAGATGTAAGGACAATGAATACAAGGTGGAAGGATGAACAAATGATGTCAGGACAAGGAATACAAAGTGGAAGGGTGAACAAATGATGTAAAGACAATGAATACAAAGTGGAAGGGTGAACAAATGATGTCAGGACAAGGAATTCAAAGTGGAAGGGTGAACAAATGATGTCAGGAAAAGGAATACAAAGTGGAAGGGTGAACAAATGATGTCAGGACAAGGAATACAAAGTGGAAGGGTGAACAAATGATGTAAAGACAATGAATACAAGGTGGAAGGATGAACAAAATATGTCAGGACAAGGAATACAAGGTGGAAGGATGAACAAAATATGTAAGGACAAAGGTTACAAGGTGGAAGGATAAACAAAAGATGCAAACACAGGGGTTCCATGGTGGAAGTACTACATACATATTTTTTTGTTTACAACATATACATGCAAAATATTCTGAAATGCCCCAAATTTACATTGGGCATGTAAAATTCAGAGTCTCTGGTTTTGTTTTTCATTACCTCAGGAAGTCTCGTCATCTTTGGGTCTTAAGTTGTCTTCTCAGCTGACTTGGTTTTCTTTTCTTCCTGGAGTCATGGTATGGAAGGTGATGCAGAAGATAGCGACATAACAGCGAGTCTGCACCTAGCAGTTGCAGGAACATAGCGAGGACTTGTTGTCACACAAAACACAGTGCACGTGGTATGGCCAGTATTATTGTTGACATCGGCCCGAAGCTGGCTTGTCCTGATATTGATTTTTTTTTATGTGGCTGGTCAGGAACAATGATGATCACAGGTTGAGATATCACAGCATTTTTTTAGCGAAAAATGTCATTTTTGCAACTTTAAATCACTGTTAAAGCATTGCACTGATTTACAGTGTCCTTTTGGTTTAAAGATACAGAGAAGTCTTTGATCCTCTCAAGCAGAGCACTAAGAAACTGCTGCCAAGTTAAAGTTTGAAGTGAGAGTTCTTAGCAAAGTTTTATACCTTCAGCAGCAGAGTGGACATTCTTGATGTTAGACTGTGATGCTGTAGACATCTAGGTTGAAGTTCCAATGCAGTTGTGAGATGGGAGACCAGTCAATGGCGCCTGTGGCTGTGAGGAAGGATCTTCTGTCTTCACTCTAGCTGGCAGCATTGTCGTTTTTTCTGGTGCTGATGTGCTGGAAGTGAATCCCGGTTCATCCACCATAATGATACGAGACCCGGTCTTCACCATAATGATACAGGACCGGTTCTCCACCAAAATGATACAATGTGGGGTTGGGGATGTCCCCACACTGTATCACAAGCAGTTGCTGATGAGCGTGGCTGATAATGTTCCAAGACCAGTTTGATGACAGAAGTCTTTATTCACAGGACAAGTCTAGGCCAGTCTTTGCTGAGGCCCTGCAGTGCCCAGCTAGACATGGTCCCTCTCTCTCTCTGACTCTCTGTGCGCACTACAGATAGTTTTGTTACACAGCTTTCACGTGACATATGAGACATTCATATCCATATTTCTGCATTTCGTCATAAAAGCTAAACCTTATTGGATGACTCAAAGTAGGTCACAATTACATCAGAGTTATAAGTTGACTTAATGAGTTTTGCCAGATTTTACTGGATGAAAGTATTCTGGAAAATCCCAAGTCTGACCTGACATACATCCAATTATAGACTGACCTACAAGTCCTATTTCCAAACTCTATAAACATAATCTGCCTGCCTCATCATAGAAACCAATTTAGAGCTAATTTTTGAGAGTACATTTAGGCTCTACAAACATACTGAATTACCATTAGATACTTGGTCGTCTGATGAACATTAATAATTCTTTGGCTCTGTCTGAATATCAGAACAGACTGAAACCAAAATTGATTTTTATTGTTTCTGAATGATTTTAGATCTTAATTAATGAAATATTGAAATATTCCTTTAAATATGTGTTAAGTCACATATACACCCTTTCTCACTCCATAACAGAAGGATGAACAAGAGATGTATAGACAAGGGTTCCACAGTAGAAAGATGAACAAAAGGTGTTAGGACATGGGTTCCAAGGTGGAAGGATGAACAAAAGATGTAAGGACAAGGGTTACAAGGTGGAAGCATAAGCAAAAGATGCAAGGACAAGTTTTACAAGGTAAAAGGATGAACAAAAGATGGAAAGACAATGGACAAAATTTGAAGGATCGACAGAAGAGGGAAGGAAAACTGTCATAAGATGGAGGGAAGAGGAATATATGGAAGAACAATGGACACAAGGTGAAAGGATAAAAAAATAAGTGGCCCATGGGCCATGACGCTCAGCTGAATTCAAGGAGTCTTGAACAATGAGTAAAATGACTGCCAGAGTGCTCAGAATCATGTATAAGAAAAAATGCGTAAACTTTAAAAAATACAGGTGGCTCCACCATTTTGCAGAAACTCTGCATTAGTTGTTTAGATACTTCAGCTTTTGTATCAAATTTTCCATTATTCTGAGGGATATTTCTGAGTCCTGTAGCTTGAAGGATATAGGTAACAGAGACCTAATTTCAGGTTTCCACAGACACCTTTTATTGGTCTCCTTGCATGACAAGAATGAAGCTTCTAGGTCCAGTTGTTACAATTTGTGCCACGTTAACAGATGACAGCATCCTTAAAGGTCTCAAAAATAGAGACAAAAATTGGAAAAATTGAATAAAATATAGGTGACACCACCAGTCTGCAGCAACTGATGAAACACTCCATAATCAATATCCATGCAAAGAATCATGGTGATCTCTGCATTAGTTGTTCAGATACTTCATCTTTTCAGGGTTCGATCTTAACGCTAGCCGGCGGCGAGTGTGAAATTCGGCGGGCTGGTACGATCTCATTTCTTTCAGCCCGACTGGCTAATAGCATGAGAAATGTTAACATCTGGTTTTCTTTTTATTCTAACCAAGCTTACCGCTTATGCCACCTTTTTTAACCAGGCTGAAACTTCATTTCAAACAACATTTAATATCCAATGTATGAATTTTGCATAAATGTTTCATATGATCTGGTCATCCTTAAAAAAACTGTGTTGGGGCTAACCCGGCCGATCGAGATTTTCGACAGCGGCTGGAAATTTTTTGGACTAGTCTGTAAATAATTTTTGTTTGTATAATCTGCCGCAAACACATCTGGCCAGGTAAAAATCTGCCTTCACGTGCTTCAAAATCATCCTTTCTGTTATTCATAGATGCTCTTAATTTCTATAATAAAATGGTATTTCCCGACGGTGCCGATTGTTTAATCTGAGCCATAAAAATTAGTCTGATTGTATCTATATGCGTGGAATGAACGGTACACTCGTGTGCCAGTGGAGAAAAATGCCAGGGAAAAATCTACCAATGTTAGTTACTCGGGCGAAACAGCGGTCAAAACCGCCTGCAAGAACATTGAGCAATTAGAAAAGGTTCTGATTTGACTACAAATAAAGCGGAAGCTCTTCCCTGTCGCATTTGATGAAAGTTTTTTTGATATTCACACTGTCACCGGCCGATGTGGGCATTTAAACCATGTGACACGTTGATTTGCATAAACACATGCCTAGGCAGGCTGGCCCACACAAACGATATTGTGAATGGCGGAGCTGTCATGTGTTTTAAGCAGAGGGCCAATAAGAGGATCGTAGTAAAAACTCACCCTATGTGACTTCATTCATGACTATTTTGGCGGGAAAATGTTCACTGACACCGTGTCACTTTCGGTGTTTATAATTTTCAGATACGTTGATGGTGGCACCATGACTATATAAAGCAAATGACCCGGGCCCATTTACTGGAAACTGCATGATCTCCATAAATCAGATGTTTGGTACTGCAAAAACTGCGTGATTTCATCAGTGTGTTGTTACAATGACAGTGTTTGGCGAACAGGGAAATTGTTTCTACTAGCCATAGCTGATCGAAACATGCATAAAATTTTAGCAACTGTGTTTGTTAGGTTGTGTTTCTTTTTTACTGCCTTTGTAAATTTCATTTTAGTAATAGTCTTTGAAGTAAACTGATCTTACCTGACCGAACGGCGTTTCTTGTTTAGGCATACAACTTATAGAGATCAACACTGCACGCTAAGCCATTAATTACAGCAAAAAATAATTTTTTTACGAGAGGTTAAAAAAAATGAGAAATTGATAATATATACTTGAAAAAAATTGAGAAATAAGCCTCAATTAATGTCCATGCGTAATATTACAAATTTTAGTATGGTCTGATGTTTTACACGATGGCTTTTATATGTATGATTAAGTGATTCAGACAATGCTGAGGGGTGAAAGTGTTTGCCCGAGCTGAAGTGGTCACCTGAGACATTAAAGTTGTTTTGGAAATACAATTATGTTTACTTTGTTTTACCAGCTTTACTGTTGGAGAGAGGAGTTATGTTTCAAGTAACAGCTGAGCTTCAAAGCTGCATGTGCTAGTATCACTAAACACTGAAATATTCAAATACCATTTTTATTTAGACCATTATAGTGTTCTTGATTAAATAAAAAAATACTACATAAAATACTACATACTAGATAAATACTGCTTAAAAAATACCACCAAAAAGAGGGCTTGTGCAAATTGGTGTGGGCCAGTGCAACATTACAGCCACTAGCCCGATGGGCTACTGCAAAAAAATCTTAAGATCAAACCCTGCTTTTGTATCAAATTTTCCATTATTCTGAGGAATACTTCGGAGTCTTATAGCTTGATGGATATGGGAAACAGAGACCTAATTTCAGGTTTCCACAGACACTTTTCATGGGCCCCCTTGCATTACAAGAATGAAGAATCTAGGTCCAGTTGTTACAATTTGTACCCTGTTGACAGATAACAACATCTAAAAAGGTCTCAAAAAATAGAGAAAAAAAATTGAAACACTGAATAAACTAAAACTGACAGGTCAGTAAGGGCCCCGCAAAATTTAGAAAAAAATTCTTAAAAACACCCGAACAAATACAGATGGTGCCACCAGTCTGCAGAAACTGATGAAACACTCAATGATCAATATCCATGCAAACAATTATGTGATCTCTGCATTAGCTGTTTAGATACTTCAGCCTTTGTATCAAATTTTCCTTCATTATGAGCTGTACTTTGGAGTGCCATAGCTCAAAGGACATGGGTAACAGAGACCTAATTTCAGGTTTCCCTGGAGACTTTTCATGGGTCTCCCTGTGTGTCAAGAATGAAGATTCTAGGTCCAGTCTTTACGATTTGTGCCCTGTTATCAGATGTTCACATTTTTAATTGTCTCAAAAATAGGAAAAAAAATTCGTAAAACATCAAAAGATACAGGTGGCGCCACCAGTCTGCAGGAACTGATGGAACATCTCATGATCAATATGTATGACAAAAATCATGACCATCAGTGATGTAGTTAATGAGATATTGAAGTTTTTGTATGAAATTTTTGACTATTCTGGGGGGTACTGTGGGGCCCCATAGCTCGAAGGATATGGGTAACAGAGACCTCATTTCTGGTTTCCAAGGAGATTTTTCATGGACCTCTCAGAATGTCAAGTTACAAGTTTCTAGGTCCAGGGGTTACGATTTGTGCCAGGTTAACAGACTGACGGACAGACGGACGGACGGACGACGGACAAAGGGTGATCGCTCTAGCTCAGATGACTTACAGTCAGCTGAGCTGAAAATGCAAATGGTGCCACTAGTCTGCAGGAACTGATGAAACACTCCATGATCAATATGCATGGAAAGAATCATGGTGATCAATGCATTAGTTACTCAGATACTGGAGCTTTTGTATCAATTTTTTTTAATATTCTGGTGAGTACTTTTAAGCCCTATAGCTCGGAGGATATGGGTAACAGAGAATTCAAAGTGCAAGTTTCCATGGAGACCTTTAATGGAATTAAAAGGGGAAACTGAAGAAGAAGTTCTAGATCCAGAGGTTATGATTTGTACCTTGTTAACAGATAGCTGAAGGGCACGAAGAGTAATCGCTATTGCTGAGATGCGTTTCAGTCAGCTGAGCTAAAGATGGAAGACCAATTGTCATTAGATTGAAGAATGAACAAAAGACAGGACAGTTGTCTAAAGATGGAAAGATAAAAAAATTTTGAAGAGCAATGGTCAAAAGATGGTAAGAAGAATAAAAGGACAATGGCCAAAAGTTGAAAGGATGACAACAGATGAAATGATAATGGACACAAGGTGGAAGCATGAACACATGATGTACAATCAAAAGATGGATGATGGACAAAAGAAGGCAAGAACATGAAAGGTGACTAAATTCCACCACTTCATAAAGTGATCTACAAAAGTCATAAATTTCTGTGGATCTATCAAAAACAAATATTCCCTGAGCTAAATGACCACTGATATTGAGGATATTTTATGGTATAAGGAATAATTTCTCAAGCAAACCTGTGAAAAAAAGCTGTAGTCCTGTTAACAGGCAAACAAACAAACCTATGCTGAAACTATAACCTCCTCAATGAAGGTAGGATCATGTTTTGTGTGTTCTTGTTGTAATGTATTCAACATGTACAAATAGAACAACTGTAATTAAAAGAAGCTTACTCTGGGCACCTCTGCATGATTACCTGAAGGCCAGCATACTTGAATTAATCCAGACTCTACACAATAAGCATCCACTGAGCATAACTGTTACCATGTGTCCCCACCAACTGCTTATCTGTGAACAAACATCATCTCCATGTACCCTGCTTTACAAACAGCAGCTGCTTAGACAAAATCCTCTACTTTATGGTTGGTCATATTTTCTAGATCTGAATTTTAACTAATGCAATGGTTATTATTGTAGACAATGTATAAAAATTGCTTTTGCCATATGGTAGAATCTCAAATATCCAAATAGTTTGGGGGACAACAAATTTGTTCGGATATATATGTGAAGTTATGTAAATGCGAGGTGACCATAACATGGTTCCAGATCCTGCCAGTAATGTTATCTCTGCATAACATTTTTTTCTTAATCTTATTTGACAATAACTATTTACAATCATTATAATTTATTTAAAAAAAGGAAATTAGCAACTTTCTGTATATACATACAGCTTACAAGAGTAGCATTTATATCTAATGACCTGACAGTTTTTGGTCTAAGCCGTCATAATGAATGTTTGGCTTGAAGGATAATATGCTTGAGGCATTTGTCGATCTGCTTTGCTGACACATACACGTTAGCGGTATTAACAGGTTGGGTTAACAGCATAAAAATATCACCAGCGATTGCAGACCTGTAATTTTATTTATCAAAATCATGGTACAGCTGTCACAGCCAGTCATGGCACAGGTAACTTTCATGTACTAAGTTTGTCAAAACTGACCCCATATTGCAATTACAGAGCCACACTGATGACATAGAAAGACCAAAACAAGTGGACAGTGTTACATGTAAAGGTGATCCGATGAATGCATGCACTGTACCAGCATATTGACAAGAGCCCTCAATACATCATTTGATACAATTAGAGGCGCTGATTGAGCCTTTTATTATTCTTCTGGGGCGAGTGAACACCACTCAGCCTGTAATTCTCAAAATCACATTTTATATTTGCAAAAAATATCTTTTTCAAATATTGTATTTATAGTTTTCTGTTAACAGAGGTCAATTTTATTTCCTCAATTTAAATTTCGGGGAAAAAAATAAAAAAAAAACATATATATGGAAATTTGAGGTCCTGCTGTAAACTGACATAAACAGAAGGTAAATTGTTTTTCTAGATTCTCTCCATTTGAATGTGTTACAGATAAATTTATGAATGGGTATATAATTAGCATCCCTTTTGACCAGGTAAATTGGGGGATTATGAATGATTAGATTTAGGTACTACATGTTATCCAAAGACTCTATCTGAACCCATGTTGTAACAGCAATAAAGCCAAGGTACTTACAACTTAAAGTGTGGAAAGTGTCACAGAGAACCAATCAATTCTCCCCGATCAAGTACTCATTTATTCCACCATAAAGAAAGCTTACATCAAATGGTAATAATTGCCATTTGATTAAACATTCAATCACCGCTTCTCATTTCTCAAGCCAAATGACATGTTTGTGATAAGAGATAGGCAGGAAACCCATCAGTGTGGCAGATAGGCCGAGACTTTTTATAAATTTATATTCTTGGTGTCGGAAAAACTATTACAAAATAGTCAGGAAATAGGCAACTTTCCACTGAAAATTTGATCACAGATAAAAATGTATGAAAAGAGACAAGCAGACTTAATGAAGGACTGTGATTTATGTGCATTACAGCAACTTCAATTATCTACAGATGGTAACCCTCATTCCCATAGCATTAATCCACAATAAAGATAATGGTGATGCACTCAAGGCATGCAAACAAGCAGAACAGGAATTATATTAACTGGACCTTCAATCACTCACACATCATTACCATACATAATATAACTCAATATATAACCCTTTCAAGAGAAGAACCTTTGATTCCTTGAATTTTCATCAGCCTAAATGGCAAGGTCCTAAACATACTAGATATGGACTCAACACCACAAAGGCTGTATATCTATATATTACCTCATGATACCATACTGAATACTTTGATCATCATAAAAAACATGGTAAAATGCATATAAGGTATATTTTGGTTAAGATTCAAACACAATATTCTTCCTTGAAGGTAACACTTTGTATACATCATAACAATTATTTCCAAAGCCATTTCTTAAAAGTTTTAACATATTTACTCAACCTAAATATAGATGTCACCATATAACATGTAGAACATACTTATATACTCAGTGCTGAACAAAGAAATATATGTGTATGCACCATGAAATAATACTTGATAAGATCTTGAAGAAGCATGTTATAATGAAAAGACCAATAAAAAACAACCAGCCAATCAGATGATGTCCAACCTGTTTTTGACCAACGGCATTTCCCAATACATAGCTGATATAGGACTGAGAGATCAAGTGTGGACTGTCATCAACTTGTTGATTCAGGGACACCGGACAATTCCAAAACAAATCTAGCTTTGTATCATATTTTGATGCAGAAGTGTAATATTAGAACAAGCCACAACATTCCGTTTTCACTGGATGTGGCACATATCAATGTGATTTTTACTTATGACAACAGCCTTTCATGCTGACATCTGTAGCATGCATATGGAAGAAGGGCAATACCAATCAACCCCTAGGTCACCTGAAACCTGAAATGGAATGATATATTATATATAATATACACAAGTTCACCTATATCAACAAGAGGCAAAGAGTAGAGTCTAATACTAAAATAGTACATACCTAAGCAAGTAATATTTATCAATATAATATAATGCTGCTCCAGGTAGAATGACAATAATGTGCAGTAGTGTTACACTGCAGGTGCTCAAATAATAATTGTACCAGCATCATCATGTAACTGCACTCTGAACATGCATTAATAAGCTGCAATTTTCT
Organism: Sipunculus nudus; assembly: GCA_026874595.1. Lineage (NCBI taxonomy): Eukaryota > Metazoa > Annelida > Sipuncula > Golfingiida > Sipunculidae > Sipunculus > Sipunculus nudus. Next base: position 63,524,436 of record CM049307.1, read on the forward strand.
CACAAAGAAATTGTGTGATGTTAGATTGTGTCATGTTAGATTCACATTAAATGTTAATTATCTTATGAAAAATAAAGTGAGTTATGGTGACATTAGATCTGCACAATGCTGCGTCAAATCTGTATCCAATGTCAAGGGCTCAATGATTCACACCAGCTTCACCGCTTTGCCATGTGGAGCTACCTTCCACTTTTCACCAGAGGACAGGACGTTTCATTTCTGAAAACAAACTTGCCAGAAGGTAGTTATATTGTCAGTATATACTACAAGAGATGCCAATTAGAAGTATTTATACAGCTTCATTAAAGAGAACTTACTAACTGACAAACCTTATATAATCAAACACTTAAAAGCCACATACATGTACATCTCTACTTTATTGCAGTAATCAGTTTACAATTTCATGTGTAATTTTGTGATACTAATTTAAAGTTTGCGTTATTTCTATTTTTAACACACTTTTTAACCATATAATGCATGCCTCCAGTCCAGTGAAATTTTCCACTTACAAACAGTGCATTAAATGGATGAATTCTTGGTTGTTCTAGCTTGTAAGGAGACAGTTGTCAGATACATGTTTTTTAAATATCAAGCTAGGATTTTTTTTTTTGCTCTGGCTGTCTGTCATCAAGCAGCATGCGGCAACAGTAATGGGTATTTAGAACACTGGGAGATTAGGAGGCAAAAAGCCAGAAGACACAGGGATCAGCTGATACCCTTCTGCATGTAATGAAACAGCAGTGACACATGTAGCAAAACACATGTGACATTATCTACAAATTAACCGTGTAGATATATGATCTCTTACCTGTCAACATGACCACCTGGTCCTGTAAAATGAGCCTGTTGACCTTATTGTCACCTTAAGGTCTGGGAATTTTTATGAATATAGCCAGGATATTCTTCTTCATATGAACAGTTGTCATGGAAACCTACTAGTTCTCAAACAATGCTAAACTTGCAAGCAGCTATATTTCAGATACCTTGGACATGTAGAACTTTACTTGACCTCAGCTGCATGCTCAATATCATTATGAATATGAAGGAAGAGATCGCTTTCTTGATACTTTAATTTACAAGTACTAAATGGAATACCAATCATTAGAAAACCATTAGGGAGAAAGAAAAATTAGTCTTTTATTTTATTCTAATAAACAGATTTTACTGAGTGCCTTAAATTAATATGACCAGCAAGAAAGATTTAAATGACATTTGCATGTGTTGTCCAGTATTATACAGACAACAGTTCAATGTGAGCCAATTTCGGATTTCAAAGACCTTATCAGAACTGTCTGGATGTCCTAAAATCTTTCTAAAGAGCATAGATTTGATATCAGTTATCTTTGGACAAGGCAAAAATAGAACAGCAATGTACATAAGCAAAATAATACAGCTATCTCTAAATATTAGTGAATTAAAATACATATTCAACAAGTTCAGGTGGCATAGCCATCTATCCAACAGCAGCTTTTGAGTATAACTTAGTAATAAGTACTTTATAAAGCCAAATACTTGAATTTCATTTACAGAGTTAACTGGAACTGATTGGGACCAAAGGACCTTAATTAGAGCCCCACAATGTCTCATTCCTCAAAATGGCAACAATGTGGCCACACTGGATGTGAGATTGGTGTGATATTCATTACTAAAAAAATCTAAAAAGTCTTTACAGATATAACACAGCAGTATCTAACAGGATTACTGAAATAATGCATGCAATTTTAGGTATTCGAAGACTGCTGACTAGCTGCCATAATATATTCTGGATTATTCTGAAATTCAGTCGCACACTTCCTCTCACTGGTGTCATCTTTAGTAACATTTTCATGGAATTCCAAGATTAAATTGCAACTATATTGTATTGCCAACATGTCTGAAATTCCAAATGAAACATCCTCTCATTTGCAGATTTGTACTTTGATAGTGTTAGATCCCTCATAGACACAAATTGTCCTTCTGAAATTGAGAGATAGAATGTACTCTCTTTTAGAATTTGTGCAAAACATGAAAGAAATTACAGAATATTCTAAGGTGGCCATATTGCACTTTGGGCAAGTATGTAAGTCAATAGGGCTAGAGGCTTCATAGGCATCAATCAATGCTGTGAATTTCAGAAAGATCAAACATATTCTTTTTGACATATACTATGCACAAAAGGAAATCATCAATTGTGCTCTGATTGCCACATTGGTTTTTGGATGGGTCTGTAAATATTGTAATTAGATAGAGCTGGAGCCCCCATAAGCACCAATCATCCCTGAGTAAGACTATTTTCTTTGACATACTGCTCATCAAAACAAGGCCTACAAATGTGAACTTGTGCAATGATTTATACACCAGATATAAAGCTTCAATGCTGGACCGTTACTTTTCAAGTACATGTGTAACATGTCCAAAATTTAGCTCCAACTGTTTCTGATATTTAATTTAAGTATCCTTTTATGGCAAAATGACTAAGTTCAGCTTCCTGTAACTCGGCCAAAATTCACCAAACCAGAACCATTCAACAAAGAGAAATTCACCAAAATAGAACCATTCGAACAAACTTGAGAGAGATTGTTTCAGAGATTATTCCTGTGAAATATTCACACACAATTTGGCTGGACTGTTTTGGAGAAGAAGGATTTTTAAAGTTTTCTTGCTTTTCCCTATAAAATCTCAGTAAATGCAGATAGCAAAAAAAAGCAAAATCTGATAAGAGTTATTTAGATGACTGATTTTTTGCATAAAATTTGGTGATGAAAGCTCCTGTCATTTTTGAGATAGTATGGGTTAACGTACAGATGACGCCACGCCTTGGCATCACCTCACAGGTTTGCTAAAAATCTACTCTTATGCTCTGGCAGTCATATTTCTTGGCACCAATAATCCCTGTGACTTTGAGAAAGATCATACATATTCTCTTTGAGATACTGCATGCAAAAACAAATCACTGATTGTGCTCTGGCAGCCATACTGGTTTTTACAATCATTCTGTAATTCAATAGGCCTGGAGTCCTCATTGGAACCTATCATGAATTTAAGAAAACTCAAATGTATTTTGTTTGAGTTACATATTGAACAGCCATATTGTCTTTTTTTTGGGGGGGGGGGGGGGGGCGGGTGTGTAATCCAATAGGGCTGGAGCCCTCATACTCACAAATCATCCCTAATATTTGAGAAAGATCAAATATATCCTCTTTGATTTACTGTGCATGAAAGAAAATTACTGACAGTGCTCTGGTGGCCATATTTTTTCTGGGCTGGAGGCACCAATTTTCCCAGTGAATTTAAGAAAGATCAATTTATTCTCTTTGAGATACTCAAACAAAAGATAGCATTACTAACAGACTGACAGAGGGACAGATGGACAAGGCAATAACTACTGGGCGCCACCTTTTTGAAGTGGGGCCTAATTCAAACTTCCATGTATTTATGAAATAAGTACCTTTTGTTGGGAAAACAAAATCATCAAGATAATACTCAGATATTCAAGACAAAACCTCATGCTGGTGTTAATGTGCTAATTCTGTTCCAACAAAGCCAGCAGCTCCAGCATAACATGTCAAATATATTATGTGGCGCCCACAGGAGATGACATTAAGCCCCAGGGGAAGTGAGTTATCATCTTACACATTATGTTTTTAACCTTTCATTACGGCCTCAAGTGTTCACTTGTTTTAGGTGCACGTTGATTATGTGGCCACTGTATCCTTTTGATTACAGGTTTGGGAATCCTATTTCTACCAATACTAGCTTTTATTAGGCTAACCTTATCAGCTAAGGAAACTGTATTAAGTAATGTGACAAACAAAACCTCAACAAGAAGTGAAAAGCATGACAATCTGGATGTTTATGACTACTGTGGCATCCTTATGCTGTCAAAGATCATAAAAGAAGAGTCATTTAATTCCCAATGCCACTTCATGCAGACTTAATTGTCACAGCTGTCACATGAACTCCATCCCTCTGGGGCCAAATTCTTAACCCCAGCTAGAGGTGGGACATGCATACAGCATGCAATCAAACCGCTGATTTGCATAAGATTCCCTGATTTTATATTCATTGGACTATAACGATTGTGAGATAAATATTACAGACCTGTAGAATATGAAAAAGCAAGTAGATTAATATTTCACCCCCAAAGTCAGACAGACTTCTGTCAAAACAGACTGATATGATCAACCATAATATAAACTAAAAATGCAAGCCTCTGCCTAGTGTGGGATGCTCCCAAAACCATGTTTGCATTCACTTATTTTCCCATATTCCCATGTTCCTTCATGTCCAGTTCAGATGAAACCACTGTATGACTGATGACAAAGTAGCCTTCTAACTTTATGCTGAAAACCATCTCCAGGCAGTAAGGGCAACTGGTGTGGGCTTTAAATTCACCTGTATCTGTTATGCCACACAGGTCCAGAGGCTCAAATAGTCACTATCTCAAAGTTGATCACATGAAATATATATTGAATGGGGTTAATGCTGCAGATGGAAGGTTATTGCATGTGTGATGAGACAGAAAGACCCCAATCACAACATCAACATCTGACAAATATCAAAGGCAAAAGAATGGACACTGGATGTTTTGTTTTTATGACTATGACTGCATAATCATAAAGATGCAGTTGATAGCTGGTGGCTTGTTGTTGGTAATCTGTTAAAGGGATTCTGGTTATATCACTGTGTGTGTTAGGTTTTGATGATGGCACAAGACTTGCCCAATTCATTTTGCAATTCTTATTTTACACAGAATCTATTTTTTATCTAAAAGTATAATAATGATAGTGGTGGATCTGCACAAAAGTAGAAGTTGAGTGATGACAGTTGATAGCTGTATAAAACTTCCTACCCAGGAATCTACGATCCCTAGCTCAAAATTTCAGGTTTCCAAGGAGATTTGCTTTGGAACTCCCTGGATGTAAAGTTAGAAGCTTCTAGGTTTAATGGTACTGGTCTGTGCCCTGTTTAGAAATGGACAGCTTCATATGAAGGTTTCAAGAATATATAAAATAATGTGTAACAAATTAAAATAATACAGGTGGCACCACCATTCTTCAGGAAATCTTGAAACACTTCCAGTTCAATATGCATGGAAAGAATCATGGCAATCAATGCATTAGTTATTCAGACACTGGAGCTCATGTATAAAATTTTCAATCACTCTGGGGGTTATTTTCGAGCCCCATGTCTCCGATGATTTAGGACACAATGACCTAATTTCAGGTTTCCAAGGGGATCTTTCATAGACCTCCATGGGTTTTCAGTTAGAAGTTTCTAGGTCCAATCGTTACAATATGTTTCCTGTTAATGAATGAACCAACAACCGGACTATGGACAAAGAGTGATCGCTATAGTTCAGATGACTTTCAATCAGCTGAGCTAAAAATTACTTTCTGTAGCAATTTTCCTCTGATTTCTTCTGCAGTGAACAATGCAACATTTTGGTTCTGTGATGAAGCTTTCTTTTGACAGTGACATACTAGTATTAAGGACTTAAACTGTGACCACAATCGAACATCACTGCAAGTTCTAGTGAAGGCATCATTAATAACCTTCATAATATTAAAATTGATTATAACAGCCATGCTTAGTGAGCACTAATTTGATATGGTGCAAGCAATATAATATAACCCCAGCAGGATGTTCATTAGTAAGATGAATCCAGTGACTAATTATAAACAAATTACCATATTTAATACATCAGCATATTGATTAGTGCAGCACATCTGATGACCCATGCGATAGCAACAGGGGGGATGCTGAAAGATCTGTACCATGTTGGGCTAGAAAACACTGATACATCTGATGCCCTGCTCATAATGTTCACTGAACTCAGCGGTCTTTGCTGGACCCTCTTAAAAGACACTGAGAACAGTCAACGTGCCACACACCATATTGCTCAAGTCATGTATATTAACATATATATATATATATATATATATATATATATATATATGTGTCGAGGCCCAGATTAGAATCTGGCCCAATTTAAAACTGGGCCAGCCCAGATCAAAATTTTAATTTGGACCGGCCCAGATCAAAATTCTAATATTGGCCAGACCAGTTTTAAACTGGGCCAGCCCAGATTAAAATTTTGATCTGGGCCAGTCCAGATTAAAATCCTGTGGTGAAGACTTCAGGATTTAAATCTGGTCTGGACTGATTTTAAACTGGGCTGGCCCAGATCAGAATTTCGATCTGGGCCATTCAGGTTAACAATCCTGTGATGGACTGATTTTAAACTGGATCAGCCAAGATCAGAATCTTATCTACTCCTAAGCTGGCTTCAATTACACTATATTTACCTAGCTGGCCTTTAATCAATTCAAAGAATTTGTAAAACATTGTAAGTCAATAATAATTAATATTTTATGAATTTATTTCATATTCTATGAAAATATCATTGGTTGGACTCCTGTCATATTTATTTTGTAATTTATCCTCTTATGTAAATGTCTAAAATATAATTATAAAATAATCATCTTACATTTTACAGGTATTTTACAGCTAAAAACTACAAATATTGCTTGCAGAACATGTGCATTAATTCAACAAACTAAAACAAAATTTAATCAATCATTATTAATATAAATGTTACACAATGTTAAGCTTGTGACCCAAGACCTGTAAATTCAATTTTTTTTTTGTTATTTAAAGTTATTTATCATTTATCATAAGTTGGGGTTTTGGGTCTGTGATCTCCTCTCCCCCCCCCCCCCCCAGTCACCCATTAAAAAATTTGCACATATTGTAACATTGGACCTAGAACTTATAACATACTATATATTAAGGATGACTGAGAGTTAGCAAACAGAAAAATATATATCTAGTGTACATAAATTAGGTTGATATTTGCTAATTTTGGTTAATTATTAACACGATCATAACGTATTTAGATAGAACAGTGGAAACAATATTCACCAACTATTGAAGGTAGAGAATATTTGTATTGCAGCATTTCACTCACTTCCATTTAGATTAGATATCAGTGAATATATTAGCTATTTTTTTAAGTTATTAACTCCAAAGTGAAACCTCCACCATGTTTGTCACCCTCTGAAATAAAATTCTAAATCCAATTTTCACACATGTTCACCTCTATTTCTGAGACTGCCAAATGACAGCAATCATATCATTTTCTCAGCTGTGGATTTTCTGCTATTGAAAATTACATGCAGTAATGGTATCACAAACCTCTCCCTAGCCCCATGTTAGGGCAGAATGGCATGCAGCTCACCCAAATGAGCATCAAGACTGATAAACTACTTTTGTCCAAATAAGTAAAGCTGGTATTTTATTATGCATGTAGATATTTAATATTACACATGTAACTTTGATATTCAGAACAGAAAATTAACTCAGTTAAGTTAAAAATTTGATATTAAGTCAAGTAGATGTCTCAGAATTGACACATATTCTAAACTCTGTTTAATTATGGGAGTTGGTTTAGGTTAAGTTCAAATGTGAACTTGCATGCTTGAAGAATAGATGAAACCAAAGAAGCACATTACATTTGATTGTTAGCTTTTTCCTCACTAAACTATTTTAAATGATCATGTTCATTATGTGTTTTGTGCCCTTCAAAATGGTGTATCTGGAATAAATGTTTACTGTATTATCTGATTTAAGATGATAAAAATCAAGCTAGCCTAAGATTAGATTAGGATTCTGATCTGGTTAGGCCCAGTTTAATATCAGTCCACCACAGGATTGTAATCTTGACCAGCCCAGATTAAAATTTTCATCTGGGCCGGCCCAGTTTAAAATCAGTCCACCACAGGATTGACAACTTAACCAGCCCAGATCAAAATTCTAATCTGGGCCAGCCCAGTTTAAAATCAGTCCAGACCAGATTTAAATCCTGAAGTCTTCACGACAGGATTTTAATCTGGACCGGCCCAGATCAAAATTTTAATCTGGGCTGGCACAGTTTAAAACTGGTCTGGCCCAGATTAGAATTTTGATCTGGTCCAGTCCAAATCAAAATTTTGATCTGGGCTGGCCCAGTTTTAAATTGGGCCAGATTCTAATCTGGGCCTCGACATATATATATATATTTATATATATATATATATATATATATATATATATATATATATATACTCACATAAAATACACTGGGATTCAATAAACAAGGGAAATCATATCGTTATAATTTAATCAAGACAATAATGATATTATAAAAGGACTCAGCAATCTACAGAGTTTAATAGAAAACTCTACCTTTTTTTAATCAGAATATATAAAAGACCTTTAACACCAGATAAAAGTGATGGCCATTTTGCCGGATTAATAACAGTGGGGAGGGACTAAAAACAAAAAAAAATATGTAATAAACAGGAAAAAAGCAAAATGACTGATAAAAAATCCTTGAAATAACAGTGGGGAGGGACTAAAAACAAAAAAAAAATATGTAATAAACAGGAAAAAAGCAAAATGACTGATAAAAAATCCTTGAAATACCAAGCAACTGTTGAAAGAGCCATATACATGATGTGTTTCATGGGGAAGTGTGTGTATGAAGAATTTAAGAAATAGGAAAATGGTGTGGAGCTTCTGAACAGGAGATCCGTGATCTGGAGGTTATGTGATTAAACTGGGACATGGGTTTGTACTTAGGAAGAAAAAAAGAACTTGTTCAGAGCTGCCTTGATGCTTTTCATCAAGGCTGATCATACCATTAGTTTCCTGGAGCAGAGAAGCCCATATGGCCACCATGCTGACATGCATAAAAGATCTTCCCTCTGTGGCTCCATCCACAGCCATCAGATCAACCTGTGCTATTTACATCAAAACTCAGCACCTTGAGTGTTTCAGCAGTACATAACTTGACATGACTTGACAGCCTGCTTATAGATATTTACATGGGCAGTTTACTCCTATTAAATTGTTTGTTATATTTGTATATCCACAACACTGAGTTCATACATACTCAAGGACAAGGACAATTTTTGAAGTTACATCATGTCATTCAGATATCTGAGCAAACATCTGAGGTTTAATATATTCTCACTATGAGTCAATGATAAGATTCCAAACAGGGACCAAGCTTCCACCCTGTAGTCCAATTTCTTAACCACTATACTTTATTACACTATTCCTGTCCACCTGTATATTTTGTAATTATTTCCCTTTATTAACCTCAGAGGTAAATCAGACAAATGTAGTGCTTACCTGACAGCAAAATAATACTCCCTATATAGGGATTTTGTACGATTAAATCTGAAAGAAATATGAGTAAACATATATACTGTCTTGCAATATCTTAGTGATCACCAAAGCTGATGGTTTTGAACTACATCCATTAAACAATTCATACTGTCTTGCAATATCTTAGTGATCACCAAAGCTGATGGTTTTGAACTACATCCATTAAACAATTCATATTAGAAATGATGTCACAGTGGTATTTGTATGTCACACTTCTGTTATATCATACATCTTTTATGTCACACATAGGTTCCTCCTACATTACATGGATAAACAGATATGGTTACATGAAATGATGCCATCATTTTAGCAGCTCTTTCTGGAAAGGTCAACACAGTCCGTGTTTAAAAGGAAATTTATTTATTTCATACTTATTTAAATCATCATAAATAGCCACATTACCCTCTCTGATGTTTGATAATTTGTTGTGGCAAACAAAACAAAGTTAAAAGAAATATCACGGAAAATTAGGTGGATAGGGGTGTTGGAACATAGTATAGTCCTCATCTTACAGCCCCATTTCTTCATTCTTTTTTATAATACATGGTATAATACATGGAAGTAAAGCACAACTTTTTTTCCTAAGCTCCTGCTGGAAATATAACGTATGTAGCTTCGGTTATACTTTTACTTTTCTCCACTCAGGATAAACAAACAACATAAAGAAGAGGCAGCATTTGAAAAAACCCTGATCTGATGTAATCTCAGCTCATCTGCACACCATGTGCTGGCAATCAGACTCATCATGACAAGCAGCAAGGTTCCCAGTACAGAGTCAGAACAACAGCATTACCTATTTAAATCTCTGCATCATCTGTCTGGCACCTACAGGTAACTTTACATTGTTTATACATGCATGTACTGTATGTGTGTACACAGTATAAATGTAAGCCCTTAGGCTGATGGGCTATTGTCGTCACCCAAGCTGTCCGTCCGTCCGTCCGTCCGTCCGGCGTCCGTTAACTTTTACCTTGTGAACGGGATATCTTGAAAAGGATTCACCGTCAGAATTTTATTTCCTCTGTAAAGATGTATATCGACAAAATCTCGGGCAAGTTCGAAGATGGGTGACCTTGACCTATTTTTCTACATTTTAGAGCTGATTATAGAAAAACACTTAGATGCTTATTACTCAGGAACCATTTGGTGGATTTTCACAAAACTTACTATGATTATTGGGACTGATAGTCTGTACCTGCTATACAAGTTTGGTGGCGCCACCTACAATTTCTGATTTTTAATGAATTTTTATCAGATTTTTCAACTTTGGGCTTGTGAGCGGGATATCTCAAAAAGGCTTCACTGTAAGAATTTTATTTTTTACGGTGAAGATGTATATTGACAAAATCTCAGTCAAGTTCGAAGATGGGTGACCTTGACCTATTATTCCTACGTTTTAGAGCTGATTATAGAAACTAGATGTGTCGGAACGACACGAATGCCCCCGCCTTGGGCAAATTAGAAACATTTGTAAAATTTTGAGAAATTTTTTTAAGTTCAGGAGGTGTCGTATGGTCAAAAGTAGGTCAACAAGGGCAAAATGCAAACTTGATCTGTAACAGGTCATTATCAAGCAACACACCAAAAATCAAGCCAGTATATGCAGGCATTGTGAAAAAAAGTCCATACATGTGCATTTTCCATAAAAATTTGTCTTTCATGAAATTTTCTATGTTTAGGAGCCGTAAAACGATGAAAAGTAGGTCAACCGGGACGAAATGCGAACTCGATCTGTAACTGTCATTATCTGGCCACACATAAAAAATCAGGGTGGTATCTGCAGGCATTGAGGAAAAAAAGTCAGTACATATGCATTTGTCATGAAATTTCTATTTTCATGAAATTTTCTAAGTTTAGGAGCTGTAAAACGGTCAAAAGTAGGTCAACCGGGACGAAACTCGAACTCGATCTGTAACTGGTCTATATCTGCCCACACACCAAAAATCAGGCCAATATCTGCAGGTATTGCGAAAAAAAGTCCGTACATGTGTATCTGTCATGAATATTTCTATTTTTCATGAAATTTTCTAAGTTAAGGAGGCATAAAACGTTCAAAAGTAGGTCAACTAGGAAGAAACGCAAACTCGATCTATAACTGGTCATTATCTGCCCATACACACAAAATCAGGCCAATATCTGCAGGCATTGCGAAAAAAAGTCCGTACATGTGTATTGGTCATGAAAATTTCTATTTTTCATAAAATTTTCTAAGTTTAGGAGCCGTTAAACAGTCAAAAGTAGGTCAACTAGGACGAAACGCGAACTTGATCTGTAACTGGTCATTATCTGCCTACACACCAAAAATCAGGCCAATATCTGCAGGCATTGCGAAAAAAAAGTCTGTACATGTGTATTTGTCATGAAATTTCTATTTTCATGAAATTTTGTAAGTTTAGGAGCCGTAAAACGGTCAAAAGTAGGTCAACCGGGACAAAACGCAAACTCGATCTGTAACTTGTCTATATCTGCCCACACACCAAAAATCAGGCCAATATCTGCAGGCATTGCGAAAAAACGTCCGTACATGTGTATTTGTCATGAAATTTCTATTTTTCATGAAATTTTCTAAGTTTAGGAGCCGTAAAACGGTCAAAAGTAGGTCAACCGGGACGAAACGCGAACTTGATCTGTAACTGGTCATTATCTGCCTACACACCAAAAATCAGGCCAATATCTGCAGGCATTGCGAAAAAAAAGTCTGTACATGTGTATTTGTCATGAAATTTCTATTTTCATGAAATTTTGTAAGTTTAGGAGCCGTAAAACGGTCAAAAGTAGGTCAACCGGGACGAAACGCAAACTCGATCTGTAACTTGTCTATATCTGCCCACACACCAAAAATCAGGCCAATATCTGCAGGCATTGCGAAAAAACGTCCGTACATGTGTATTTGTCATGAAATTTCTATTTTTCATGAAATTTTCTAAGTTTAGGAGCCGTAAAACGGTCAAAAGTAGGTCAACCGGGACGAAACGCGAACTTGACCTGTAACTAGTCTATATCTGCCCACACACCAAAAATCAGGCCAATATCTGCAGGCATTGCGAAAAAAAGTCCATACATGTGTATTTGTCATGAAATTTCTATTTTTCATGAAATTTTCTAAGTTTAGGAGCCGTAAAAGGGTCAAAAGTAGGTCAACCGTGACGAAACGCGAACTTGATCTGTAACTGGTCTATATCTGCCCACATACCAAAAATCAGGCCAATATCTGCAGGCATTGCGAAAAAAAGTCCGTACAACTGTTTGATTTCGGAAGGACGGAAGGACGGAATGACGGACATGGGTAAAACTATATGCCCCGGCCACTTTGTGGCGGGGGCATAAAAACATTTAGAAGCTTATTTCTCAGGAACCATTGGATGGATTTTCACAATACTTACTATGATCATAGGGACTGATGGTCTGTAACTGCTGCACAAGTTTGGGGGCGCCACCTGCAATTTCTGATTTTTTATTGAATTTCTCTTGGATTTTTCAACTTTGGCCTTGTGAGTGGGATATCTGTAAAAGGAATGACAATAGGAATTTTATTTCTTTGGTGAAGATGTATATCGACAAAAATCTCGTTCATGTTCGAAGATGGGTGACCTTGACCTACTTTTCAAGGTCACAGAGCTTATAATAGAATTAAACTTAGAAGCTTATTTTTCAGGAAGCATTTGGTGGATTGTTATGAATCATGGTACATACCTCTCCATTTTAAATTTATAACTGAAACATGTACAGATATACATCCATGTGAGAACAGATATTTAGTAATTGTTACTGTTACCACCTCTAAACACTGTTCTTTTGGCTGAGGGCTTTTGTCAGCTTTTGCTGATATTCTAGTTGATATTGCATTTCGCTACCTCAAATCTCCAGGCACCATAATTTTAAGAAAGACTAAATTCTACTGTGCTTTTTCTAAAATCTGCCCATATTCTTAAATAACATAAAATTTCCTTAATACAGACAATCATATGTATGCTGGGTACTAAATGATATTCCCCCATAAAATAGAAGCAGAAGCTTAATGGATTCAATCAATGAGGTACAATGCTCTCAATAAGTAAACCAATTAGATCTTTCATTACTGTAAACCAGAGCAGCAGGACATTTCCTTAGCAACAAAATCTTGACTGAATTAGCATCTTTAACTGTAAACTGTTTTCTGAGTTCAATATCCAGTGAATTTTCTAATGAGATTAACTTCTACTTAAATTTAAGCTTTAAATTCAAGTTAGTTATATGAATACAAGAGTTAATCAGCTGCACCAAGAGTTAATCAAACAGGCCTAAGCCTAAGGGACTTTGATGATCCAAAAAGTTGAAGCAATCCCTCCTGCATAGTCCAAAAGTTGAATTATACATGATTTCTTAGTGGTGATTTTCAGAGTGTTCATTATTTTTACACCAAAATTAAATTCCCTTTTTATCTGTCATTTATATGAAAATGCATACATGTATAATTCAGACAGGTCAGAAATGAGAAATGCAGAGGTTCAGCTGAGACTGCTGCACGAGTTAGCTATCCCTTATGTTTAATTGCATAAGCAAGGTCACACTAAGGTAAGTAACTGTAATGATAGGAAGACTCAGATCATGTTTTGAGGGCTACATGAGGGAGACACAGATTAGATAACAGATCATATTTTATGTATAAGATCAAGTCTGATCAAACAGAAGTGTCTCAACAATGACTTAATGTTCAAAAGTTAAATTAATACAAACAGGCCGCATTTTCAACAACGTCACAAAACAAATGAGTTTAATTAAAGTCATGAATAAATTTAATCATTGTTTAAATCAAAAGACAACAATTTGATCTGGTTGTTCTTGAATCCAATAAGAAATTAAATGCAGGAAACCTCTATGCCCTGCTGTCCTTTCTACTAAATTTCAAGCACAAAAAGATCATAGAGCTGATCAAAGAGGCCTCAGAGAAATTAACATGTTACTTTTACTAATAATTTTGATTAAACAAATTTCTGGAATTAATTCAATCACCAGTTCACCATGCAGTAACCAGGCCCTCCACAAGGGAATCATGTTGTCAGATTAATTCTCAATTGTTAAATTGATACATGAGCAGCAGGAAATACAAAAACAGTACACATACTACACAAGGAGTACACAAACAATACAAATTCTACATTCATATAATGATTTAGAAAACCAATCTATGTATTATATGTGGATTTTTTGGGCAATGGTGTAGCTCTGAACCATCCAAATGAAAGCTGGAAACAGTAAATATGACAACAGAACATGACACCCCGTCTGACACAGCTAAGATTTAATTAACATTGCACAACCCCCCCCCCCCCAATCATATTTTTGTTTGTGCCAGCATCAATTAGCAAAGCTCATGACATGATTTACAATGGGATATTCTAGAAATTTAAAGTGAGAATACTGGTGCATCTCTTGAACAGACTGATCATTACATGTTCCACTATTTCCCTTAAGCATTGCATGTGGAAGTTTGTGCCTGTAGCAAATGAGGTACCACTAGCAATGACAAAAAGTAAGACAAAGGTCTTGGAACAATATGTAAAAATATCTTTGACCAAGTCTACATGACAATTTAAAGACAACAAGTATATTTTTTTTTCATATGCAATATTTAAAGCAGGGTGATTATGAGGTTCTGCAAGTCTGTGGTCACCATAATGTATACTTAAATAAGTATAAAGAATATATCATAAAATACTTCAAAAACAAGTGTTGATAATGTAGTACATATATGAATGATTACTAATATAAATAACACTGCTTCATGAAAGAGAAATTAGAAGTCCCACATATTAAAAATTCTAACCACAACTGAGACAATGTGTATTAGTATAAGATAACTTTCCAAATTTCCAATATATTTTTGTTATTGTATCTGAATTTACCTGAAATTTAAAAGGCTAGTTCATTAATCAGTCAAAGATAAAAAGGTCCTGCACTTCAAGATTTCTTGACTTTCATTACCTGTAACAAAACCTCGTGACTTTTTTCTGATGACTTTGGCTATTTCAGTATGAACTGTGGTTGCTGTGATTCACCAAATCATTACCAAAAATTTACCACCAGAAGGCGAGAATGGATGAGAGACATTTTTTTAGACAGCCTGCAAATAAAATGTCATGACTTTTTCGTGACTTCCTACTAAATCATGATTTTTAAGTACTGAATTTAAAAATTTAAAAATTCATGATTTTTGAAAGGTTGTTGGAACGCTGAGATAGGTACTAAGAAGAGATTATATTTTAAGGAGTACTCTAAAGTTATAAACTAGAATACGGGTAGTCGACAAGCGACTACGTGTATCCGCCAAAATCAGAGAAGGACGGGTGAAGTGAGGCATGGATTGAGTGGCAAGGGGATATAGAGTTACATATGTAAAATATTAGTATTGGATCTCTGCCACATAAACATGATTGTAGGTGGCGCCACCTGTTATTTGAACGAGAAACTATCCAAGATATATACACATGCAAAATTTCAAGTGGAAAAGTCAAACCACTGCAGAGATATGAGTGATTTTATCCCACAGCAGACAAACAGATGGACGCTGTGCAAACATGGTTGCAGGTGGCGCCACATTTTGTTGTGTATGTTATAAAGCTATCCCAGGGCTACATTTGTGTAAAATTTTTTTCCGGATCGGTCAAACGGTTCCCGAGATATGAGCTTGGATGTCTGCAGCGTTAACATGAATGTAGGTGGCGCCACCTGTCATAAAATCAAGGAAGCTATCTAGGATGTATACGCATGCCGAATTTTAGGTGAATTAGTCAAACCATTGCAGAGATATGAGTGATTTTAACCCCAGGCAGATGAACAAATGGACACTGTGCAAACATGGTTGCAGGTGGCGCCATCTTTTGTTGTGTATGTTATAAAGCTATCCCAGGGCTACATTTGTGTAAAAATTTTTTCCGGATCGGTCAAACGGTTCCCGAGATATATGGGTTTATGTGTGGAGCGTTAACGTGAATGTAGGTGGCGCCACCTGTCATAAAATCAAGAAAGCTATCTAGGATGTATATGCATGCCGATTTTTAGGTGAATTAGTCAAACCACTGCAGAGATATGAGTGATTTTAACCCCAGGCAGATGAACAAATGGACACCGTGCAAACATGGTTGCAGGTGGCGCCACCTTTTGTTGTGTATGTTATAAAGCTATCCCAGGGCTACATTTGTGTAAAAAAATTTTCCGGATCGGTCAAACGGTTCCCGAGATATATGGGTTTATGTGTGGAGCGTTAACGTGAATGTAGGTGGCGCCACCTGTCATAAAATTGAGAAAGCTATCTAGGATGTATATGCATGCCAAATTTTAGGTGAATTAGTCAAACCACTGCAGAGATATGAGTGATTTTAACCCCAGGCAGATGAACAGATGGACACTGTGCAAACATGGTTGCAGGTGGCGCCACCTTTTGTTGTGTATGTTATAAAGCTATCCCAGGGCTACATTTGTGTAAAGAAATTTTCCGGATCGGTCAAACGGTTCCCGAGATATATGGGTTTATGTGTGTAAACAGACGCACAAACGGACGCTTGGCAGAGACGAAAGGTCAGAGGTCAAGGTCACTTAGTTAGGCACCAGTTCACATGTGACCCGATAATTTGTGTAAGTTTCGGAAAAATCTGTCCAGTAGTCTCAGAGGAGTTCTCCGGAAACGAACGCGGCGGCGGCGGCGGAACCCGGTCAAAAACATAGTATCCGCAAAACTTCGTTTTGGCGGATACAATTATATTCTGGAAACCCCCTGGGTACAAATACTATCGGAAAATTGTTTTTAAATTATCATTTATTTTTTGTGACATGATCCATAGCACCTAGTCTATTGGTGTATAAGTGTCTCAAGTTCTGCAAGAAAACTGTTTGATCTTTTACATTTGGAATCATTATTTTCTACCACAGAAGTTATACACTCACTAAGAGCTACTGATTAACTTAATGATAAAATTAAATTTTAAAATGCCCAATTGTGACCACATCTAATTATTCTCTAGGGCTTGGAGATATATCAAATTCTGACAGACATCAAGATAGACAAAAACAGATGTTGTCATGCAGGAAAAAGACTGCGCTACATTAGTGTTATTAAATCTGTTGGGCATAACAAATTTTGTCATGTATGAAAACAGATAGAACACTTTCACTGTTGTTCATAAATGATTATATCTGTTAGGCATATAATGTCAGCGCAAGCGAGTATGGGAAAATGGATTATACTTGATCTGGTGATTACAGTATTTGGTTGTTCTTTATACCCCCTCTGCTTGAAGCAGAGCAAATGCAGTGTAATCAAATCAAGCCAATACAATACAGGCAAGCACCTGCTGATCAGCATCAGATGGTCTGGTCAATACGCGTTAAATTCCTGTTTGCTTTAGGCACCATGGCCGCCGATGTAATCTAATAATCCAATGACTTCTTGAAAATCAATGGAACAACCAGTTCCCGGAGAGAACCAGGGAGAAAAAGACCTGCTTCCTGACAAATGTATGGCATCCTAAAAATCTGTGAAAGTCACCTTACTTGTATCAGAGGTTTCCTGCCTATTTTCCACTAGATCCCAAGTGTTAATGCAAAATAACATAATGTGCAAGGCTACTTTGATGTTTCTAAAAGTGGTCTAGATAGAGCAAATTATATTTGCAAGTTACTATCATATGGGTATCATAGTGTTATACAGCAATGTGCATAGCACCAGATGAGGATGCATGCATAGGATTCATGTAGATGTATGGCAAATGCAGCAATGCATAATTTAGTGTTCTCATGTTGACAAGTACAACACAACTCCTAATATAGTTGAACATTACATACTACAAAAGTATATATATACATCAATTTATACACATCTACAGTCCAGAGGTGTGTACATGTTTATAACATAAATTCAATGTGTGAATTAGATTACATCCTCAATCATGCCATCTTGATGCTGATATAACAGAGAATAATCTAGAAGTATAATTAGAATATCAGCAGAAGCTGACAAAAGCCCTCAGCCAAGAGAACAGTGTTTAGAGGTGGTAACAGTAACAAGT
Organism: Sipunculus nudus; assembly: GCA_026874595.1. Classification (NCBI taxonomy): domain Eukaryota; kingdom Metazoa; phylum Annelida; class Sipuncula; order Golfingiida; family Sipunculidae; genus Sipunculus; species Sipunculus nudus. The sequence goes on from CM049307.1 coordinate 63,542,672, forward strand.
ACTAAATATCTGTTCTCACATGGATGTATATCAGTACATGTCTCAGTTATAAATTTAAAATGGAGAGGTATGTACCATGATTCATAACAATCCACCAAATGCTTCCTGAAAAATAAGCTTCTAAGTTTTATTCTATTACAAGCTCTGTGACCTTGAAAAGTAGGTCAAGGTCACACATCTTCGAACCTGACCGAGATTTTGTCGATATACATCTTCACCAAAGAAATAAAATTCCTATTGTGAATCCTTTTAGAGATATCCTGCTCACAAGGCCAAAGTTGAAAAATTTAAGAAAAATTCATTTAAAATCAGAAATTGTAGGTGGCGCCCCCAAACTTGTGCAGCAGTTACAGACCATCAGTCCCTATGAACATAGTAAGTATTGTGAAAATCTACCCAATGGTTCCTGAGAAATAAGCTTCTAAATGTTTTTTCTATAATCAGCTCTAAAACGTAGAAAAATAGGTCAAGGTCACCCATCTTCAAACTTGACCGAGATTTTGTCAATATACATCTTCACCAAAAAAATAAAATTCCTACATTGAATCCTTTTACAGTTATCCCGCTCACAAGCCCAAAGTTGAAAAATCCGATAAAAATTCATTAAAAATCAGAAATTGTAGGTGGCGCCACCAAACTTGTGAAGCAGGTACAGACTATCAGTCCCAATAATCATAGTAAGTTTTGTGAAAATCCACCAAATGGTTCCTGAGTAATAAGCATCTAAGTGTTTTTCTATAATCAGCTCTAAAATGTAGAAAAATAGGTCAAGGTCACCCATCTTCGAACTTGACTGAGATTTTGTTGATATACATCTTTACCGAGGAAATAAAATTCTGACGGTGAATCCTTTTCAAGATATCCCGCTCACAAGGTAAAAGTTAACGGACGCCGGACGGACGGACGGACGGACGGACAGCTTGGGTGACGACAATAGCCCATCAGCCTAAGGGCTGAGGGCTAAAAAAGTCTGGAAGAAACGTGTGGGCACAAACTGATCCATCCGCCGTGATGAGAAATTCCACAGTGTCAGTCTTATGCCTGCAGGGGAATATTATCATATACAAAACCTTGTTTGTGGGTTTGACATATTCAGGGGAAGAATATATTGCAGAGAAAAATTTCTCTTCCAGGTTTTAAATTATCTTGCCCCTCAGCCAGGAAAATAGGAAGTTATTTTTAGCCTAACCAATGCTGTGGACAGTATCAATCTATGTTAACTCATTGATATTTGCTGGCCTTTTCAACAGAATTTTCTCTTAGGTTTATGTTGGAAAAAAATCATCACTAGGGTGGCCAGTCAGCTGTTATTTTACAGATTGTATTTAATAAGCAGTCCTCCCTGTGATGGTATCTCCATATTAATTCATGTATGTGCCATGTTATCATTATTCTGGTTCTGATGCCCTCTGTGCATGGAAAAATAATTAATCCCTATAATGCTACACTTAAATTTGTACAGTGGTTATCATCAGTACAGAGATATAAACTGTTTAAAGTCTTCTAGTAAAACAACATTTTAATTATATTCCTCTTATTTCTTAAATAGGATTCATGATTAACCCTGCATGAAAACCTCCAATGGGACGAGATTTTTCATGATCTGGTATTCTCTGGAATCAAATTCCTGGAGACAAATGAGAGAAACCTATTGAGTATTGTAATTAAATGGCAGTGATGTAGGACTCAAGACCAGATTTTTTTTAGGGACTCAGACTTGGAATCAAGGGTCCATCTAGAGTCCTGTTGAAAAAGTGCTGACATTTCGATTAGGAAACCTACCATAAAGAAATGTGTGAACTAATGACAAATTTTTACAAAAACAAGTTTAGATTATATACCAAACTAATCATGTGCATTGGGAGTGAACTGTAAATGCAATATTAAGGTAAAAAGCATGTGTAAACATAACAAAAATACACAATGATCTCAAATTCAAAACTCAAGGACTCAGACAAGAACTCCAACTCAGGTGGCCTGGACTCGGACTTGCAGTCAGACTTGAGAAGTGTGGACTCGACTATAATTACTGGTTAATGGAACCAGTTTCATCAAGCTGGCATTGGTTTTTAATGGTAATTAAATAAGAATGTGAAGGGATAGTGGAAATCAACAAGAATTTAAAACGTCTTTAAGTGATGTACAACATATTAAAGAAACTACTGAACACAGCCAGCATAAATGCATCTAAGAAAATAAGAGCATGTTTCTTTTACTTGTACATCCTTTTCATTCCATTCTGTATCTTTAGCCAGCTCTTGAATATACAGAGGTTAAAGTTGATGCCACACAGACTGTATAAAGATCCACGGTGGTGCAGTATTTTCCTAGCAATGAAGCCAGTGATATGCTCAGGAATATGAACTGAACAATACATGGCTGGTGCCATACAGACAAATGTCATGGGAACATGCCCCGTGGCCAATTTATTTTGAGCAACAAGACATGGCCTACAGCCACATCCCACAAATAACAGTTCCAGCAAGATTTCATTGTGGACCCGTGTATAAGCCATCCAGTAGGGGTCAGGCGAGACATTAACCTACCATTATGTAAAGCTTTGTAGGTTCATTATTCATCCATTTAACCAAGTAGCTTCATGAAACATTCTTCTTTAATGCCAAATCTTAACAGAACCAAGCAAACATTTCACAGACATTTAAAAGAATATATGAAATAATAATTATTTCTTTCAGTACTGGATGAATTTATCAGAATAAACATAAATATGATCAAACAAATCTCAATGAAAAACAAAACACAAAGTTCTGCGGTGGCACCGATGAAAGAGGTCAACACTGATTGGTGTAAAGGGTATAAACTAACTGTAATGCCTGATATAAACTCCCTGAAAAAAAGTGTGCTAATAATGAGCAAAACAAGTGACCCAGGGGTCATGACGCTCAGCTGACCAGGAAGACATTGACAAAAGTAATTTTATCATCTGAATGTCAAATTTGAATGAAATACTTTTTCCAAACTTGACTTTTGTATAAAATCATCCAATATTCATTGGGGTACTATGGAGCTCTGTAGCATGAAGGATATGGGTAACAGACACCTATTTTCAAGGTTTACAAGATGACCTTTCAGGGGTCTCCCAGCATGTCAAAAAATAAAATTCTAGGTCCAGTTATTATGATTTGTGCTCTGTTAACAGATGACCAAATGTTTATTCTGGGGGGTATTTCAAAGCCGCATAGGATGAAGGATATGGGTAACAGAGATGTAATTTCAGGTGCACAAGGAGACTTTTCAGGGGCCTCCCAGCATATCAAGAAAGGAGATTCTAGGTCAAGTCATTATAATTTGTGCTCTGTTAACAGATGACCAAATCTTTACTCTGGGGGAGTACTTCGGAGCCCCAGAGCATGAAGGATATGGGTAACAGAGACCTTATTTCAGGTTTCCAAGATGTTTCATGGACCTCCCTGCATGTTAAGAAAGAAGATTCTAGGTCAAGTCATTATGATTTGTGGCCTGTTAACAGATGACCAAATGTTTAAAGGTCTCAAAAATCAAGAAAAAAATTCTTAAAAAATCAAAATACAGGTGGCACCACCAGTCTACAGAAACTGATGAAACAAGCCATTATCAATACAAATGTAGACAATCATGGTGATCAATGCATTAGTTATTGTATCAATTTTTGCATTATTCTGGGAGGAACTTCCGAGCCTCATAGCTGAAAGGATATCAGTAACAGAGACCTTGTATCAGGTTTCCATATAGACTTTTTATGACCCTCCTTGCATGTCATGACAGAAGATTCTAGGTCCAGTTGATATGATTTGTGCCCTGTTAACAGATGACCAAATCTTAAAAGGTTTCAAAAATAGAGAAAAAAAACTTTAAAAAAATGAAAAAATACAGGTGGCGACACCAGAATGCAGAAACTGGTGAAACATTTCATGATCAATATCCATGCAAAGAATCATGGTGATCAATATAATAATTGTTCAGATACTTGAGCTTTTGTATCAAATTTTCCATTATTCTGGGGGGTACTTCGGAGCCCCATAGCTCAGAGGTTATGGGTAACAGAGACCTAATTTCAAGTTTTTAAGGAGACTCTTCATGGGCCTCTCAGCATGTCAAGAGAGAAGATTCTAGGTCCAGTTGTTACGATTTGTGCCATGTTAACAGATGACTGTATCTTATGAGGTCTCAAAAATAGAGAAAAAAATTCGTAAAAATAAAAAAAAATACAGGTGGTGCCACCATACTGCAGAAACTGATGACACATTCCATGATCAATATCCATGCAAAAAATCATGGTGATCACTGCAATAGTTGTTTAGATACTTGAGCTTTTGTATCAAATTTTCCATTATTCTGGGGGGTACTTCGGAGCCCCATAGCTCAAAGGTTATGGGTAACAGAGACTAGGGTTGGGACGGTTACTGGTATACGATATTATCACGATATCTGACAGCTACGGTTATCATACCGTCAACTTTCCTATTATCGCGATACCACAATATCAATTTTTGTTCACGATTTTGGTTCACAAGCAAGCCCTTGAGGTTCAAAATAATTTTATTTCAAAGAAACACATTTATTTTCATAAACCACATGTATTTGAATACACGCGTGTGGGTGGAACCGTGTGCTTACAGACTTCAGATTAGTCGGAAATATCCGGAAGTAGCAGGATGATTCAGAGAGGACCATAGCTTGAGAATTCCAGGAGAAAATAACATTTTACTGAAAGAGCAATAAATACACATATTTATGCTTTTATTGCATGGAACGAAAATGTCAACATAAAAGTGTCACCACTGAATCGAACATTCCATACGGGTTGCATATTTTGCCATATAAAATTGGGATGGTATATTTAGCCATGATTGGTATGACGCACTCTCCGAAAATTCGCCGGGATTCTCCGGCTTTTATGTAGCTATAGGAAACTGATGGAAAGTTCTGACAAGCGTGACTCGACGATGGGGGCAGGACTTCCCGTGCCTCAAGCTTGCACACCTGCAGGACCTTCATGCGACTTACATCACTTAATGAGTCATTCTGTGGTACTGGCACAATAGGTATAAATGATATTAATACTTAACACCTTGTATAAAGTCAAGACTTTAAAGGTGGTTGTTATAAATATCATTATTGATGGCTTATTAATGCCATTATATATAATTAAAAATATCGCGATATCACGGTTTATCGCGATAAAATTTGAATAATTATCATGATATCAAAAACCCATATCGTCCCAACACTAACAGAGACCTAATTTCAGGTTTCCAAAGAGACTTTTTATGGGCCTCCCTGCATGTCAAGAGAGAAGATTCTAGGTGTAGTCGTTACGATTTGTGCCCTGTTAACAGATGGCCACATCTTCAAAGGTCTCGAAAAAAGAGAAAAAAAATTCGTAAAAATTTGAAAAAAATAGAGGTGGCGCACCCTCTCTGCAGAAACTGATGGAACAGCTCATGATCAATATGTATGCCAAAAATCATGACCATCAGTGTTGTAGTTATTGAGATACTGCACTTTTTGTATAAAATTTTCCATTATTCTGGGGGGTATTTTGGAGCCATACAGCCTAAAGAATATGGGTAACAGAGACCTAATTTCAGGTTTCCATGGAGAATTTTCATGGGTCTCCCTGTGTGTCAAGAATGAAGATTCTAGGTCCAGTTTTTATGATTTGTGCATTGTTAACAGATGTTCATATCTTTAAAGGTCTCAAAAATAGATAAAACATTCGTAAAAAAAAAAACCCGAACAAATACAGGTTGTGCCACCAGTCTGCAGGAACTGATGGAACACCTCTTGATCAATAGTTATGCCACAAATCATGACCATCAGTGAAGTAGTTATTGAGATATTGAAGTTTTTGTATGAAATTTTTGACTACTCTGGGGGGTATTTTGGGGTCCCATAGCTCGAAGGATATGGGTAACAGAGACCTAATTTCTGGTTTCCATGGAGACTTTTCATAGGTCTCTCAGTGTATTGAGAATGAAGATTCTAGGTCCAGTCGTTACGATTTGTGCCATGCTAACAGATGACAGCATCCTTAAGGTCTCAAAAATAGAGGAAGAAATCGTAAAAAAATCAAACAATATAGGTGGCGCCACCAGTCTGCAGGAACTGATGGAACATCTCATAATCAATATGTATGCCAAAAATCATGACCATCAGTGATGTAGTTATTGAGATATTGAAGTTTTTGTATGAAATTTTTGACTACTCTGGGGGGGTACTTTGGGGCCCCAAAGCTCGAAGGATATGGGTAACAGAGACCTTATTTCTGGTTCCATGGAGACTTTTCATAGGTCTTCTAGTGTGTCGAGAATGAAGATTCTAGGTCCAGTCGTTACGATTTGTGCCATGCTAACAGATGACAGCATCCTTAAAGGTCTCAAAAATAGAGGAAAAAATCGTTAAAAAAAATCAAACGATACAGGTGGCGCCACCAGTCTGCAGGTACAGATGACACATCTCATGATCAATAGTTATGCCACAAATCATGACCATCAGTCAAGTAGTTAATGAGATATTGAAGTTATTGTATGAAATTTTTTACTTTTCTTGGGGGTACTTTAGGGCTCCATAGCTCAAAGAATATGGGTAACAGAGACCTAATTTCTGGTTTCCATGGAGACTTTTCATAGGTCTCTCAGTGTGTCGAGAATGAAGATTCTAAGTCCAGTCGTTACGATTTGTGCCTTGTTAACAGATGTTCACATTTTTAAAGGTCTCAAAAATAGAGAAAAAAATTCGTAAAAAATCGAAAAATACAGATGGCGCCACCAGTCTTCAGGAACTGATGGAACATCTCATGATCAATATGTATGCCAAAAATCATGACCATCAGTCAAGTAGTTAATGAGATATTGAAGTTTTTGTATGAAATTTTGGACTTTTCTGGGGGGTACTTTGGGGCCCCATAGCTCGAAGGATATGGGTAACAGAGACCTAATTTCTGGTTTCCAAGGAGATTTTTCATGGACCTCCCAGGATGTCAAGTAAGAAGATTCCAGTTCTAGCGGTTACGATTTGTGCCCTGTTAACGGCCAGACGCCCAGACGGCCGGACGGACGACGGACAAAAGGTGATCCCTATAGCTCAGATGACTTACAGTCAGCTGAGCTCAAAAACCCACAAAATATAACATTGGTCCTATAATAACTAACAAGAATGGTGAGCTCACATAATGACCTTTACCATGGTGGTAAATGGAAATTAAACACCAATGTTAAACTAACTAAAATATTATAAAATTAAAAATATGTGCAGGAAGGAAACTTTACATTACGTGGACCATGTAAATTCATTTTTATAATAGCTAAAAAGGATTTAAGATTTCACTGTACATATACAGAAACAACTATTTCTTGCATACAGAATATCAAATCTACCTGAACAATGTAATGATTTTTTTTAAGTGCAGGTTGAGAATCAGGCTTGGGTCAAGTACATGTACTTGTACTTAAGTATAAATATCTGAGTACTTGCCCTGTACTTATACTTGGCACTTTTTACCAAGTACAGTACTTGTACTGTACTTGTACTTGCCAAAAATGTACTTGAAAAATCAAGTACTAGTCAAGTACAAGATTAAAAAAAATAGCTACTAACCATTAACACAGCATGAGGAAACCTTGTGATGTAATGGTTTCAATGGAGGTAATGGCAGCATGACCTGTAAGTAGATCTACTGAGTTACCCTGTGCACACCTCCAGGCTATAAGCCATGGTACATGACACAAATGAGTAGGTTTAGAATGTAATGAGTAAATCCTGACTTGAGTTTTCATAGTTTCATGATAAAATGCTGAAATGAATTGGTTGAAATAGAGATAAACTCAACTCTAATTAGCTCACTGTAAGTCACACATGCCTGTGATCACACATGCAATCACACGTGCATTGCTGTGTTATCATGAAACTGATGAACTCAAGGTGAACTAGCCCAATGTTAGTAATTATGTATATACTGCATGCAAATATTACCATGTTTAGAGTTCTGAGTCAAGTTAGGGTTTTTACTGCATTGTTAAGCAGCTTAATCTTTAAAACTTCAGAATGTTCTCAGATATATACAATGTATATTATACACAATTAAAGAACATTCAGAACATTTTGTTTTTTTCTTTATCTGAATGAATTAAATGATAAAAGTACTTTTACTTGTACTTAAGTACCAACCCCTGTACTTGTACTTGAGAAGTATTAAAAATATTATAAAAGTATAAAAAGACCATTAAATATCTGTACCTGTACTTGTACTTGTGAGAAGTTGAAGTACTTGAACTGAGGACAGACCCCCTGTACTTGACCCAAGCCTGTTAAGAATATTAAAAGCTTAAAATCATCCACAGGAATCCATTAATGTTATCTTCAACATATCCAGTTTACCACATACTAGCTACAAATATAAAAGAAGAATCGGGAAGAATTTTTTTTTTTTTCATTTATTAGATCAGGTTCCATCTGTCTTGGTCCCTGGTCTTATACAGACACCAACTGATAAATACTTCCTGAAAAGTCTACTCTAATTATATTCTTCATCTATATACCGAATGCAAGGAAATGGATGATGTTTTTATGTAGTATGAGAAAGAGTGACAGAAAGACAAAGAAAGAAAAGAAAGAGTTACCTTAAGTGGTCATATAAAACTGTCTGCTGTGAAGATCCAATATTAAAGAAGCTTAATTATGGTCTCACATGTGAAACTATCAACAAACTACAGACAAGAGTAAGCAGAGAGTAACACAATTAGTAAGGTTTTGTAATTGGGCCAATGCCTACTTTAACTTGCAACACAAGCCATGCTGAAAATTGCACTGCAGTGGCTGTATTTTCTATCACAAGAATATTAATGTACAGGATTGTGAGATTATTACAGTACACAGCTGTAATAATTTCACCTTGTCCTGGTCAGTCTTTGTGGTTAAGAAAATGTTATTAAATGATGTTTGTGAAATTTGATCTAAAATACAAATGTAAAAACAAAATACAACATGATTACCAGAATCATAGCCACTGATTGTTTCTTAGAGTGGTCATGTTAAACAAGCACATCTGTAATTGTCAGGACTACAAAGTGTTTAAAGTTATCATGTAGATATATCATCTTGGGTATCTCTCGAGTTTGCCACCAAAATGAATCTCTAATTCGCAGGAGACAGTGCATTGTGATTTTACAGATTTAACATGTTTGATTACAATAAAAATTGATGTAACAAAAAAATTAACAGGATTTCTACTCTTATTATAACTACATTAATAAAATAAATCCTCACATTTGTAATTGTTTTCCTTAGAGTAAATCTATCAAAATAACATAAAATAGGGTCATACTGGGTTCCAGTTTGTGCTATACTGAGCTAGCAATGAAAATATGATGAAGTAGTAACTGAACAAATAGGGCCTACTTTGTTTCATGACACTTGTCATTCCAAAAACTATACTGCAATGGCTGTCCATAATACTATAATGAAGTTTCTCCACTGCAACCAGCCAGTGATCTTTAATATGATATGATTAAGGAATTTACACAAACAAAATTATGTTTGAAAGCTTCAAAGCTTCAATCCTATTTCTATGGAACAACAGCCGGGCGGGCAGTGAATCACTTAGCTCTTAATCATATGAACCACATAACCTTTAGTATTATTGTAAGCAGTCACAAATTCAACATGCACGCGGAGAGATTTAAATATAAACTTACTGAGTTATTTCGGAATCTTTTCACAACAAACATGTTTATCAAGCAGTTGGTCTGGTTTATTTTGACATATTTCTTGTAAGAGCTGGGTAAATAAAGACAAAAACGTGTTCTGTTTTCAATATGACAATTTCAGTCACTCGTCAATATTGGTCAATCCTTTTATTATCCTTTTATGTAAGGTGGGCAAAACTAATGCTATTACTAAGGTCAAATTGAATACAAGTAAAACAGGAAATGTATGATAACTGATTCATACTTGAATGTAACTAAATACCAATAAAAATATGAACAATAATGCTAGAATACAAGGAGAATCATATGTATTAGTACCATAACAATTTTTGTATTAACTATACCATGACATTTTTTTTTACTTCTTGTCATGTGACCAAACAAACTGTTCAGGTTACGTAGGCCCTCAACAAGCAGATGAAGGCAACAAAATGTTGACAAAAGCTCCTAATAATAGACATCCAAAGCCTCTTATGTGAAGAATTTTTTTTCTTTCATTTTAAAAAGACAGGATCAGGAAACAACTTCATTTCTACAATTACATTTTTGTTTTACTGTGAGAAGTAGCCAAGTCACTGACCCACTATGCCTGGATTAAGACAATGCATCTGCAAGGAGCTAGAAATGTCTGGGCATATGCTGAGAGTCCTGGAGGGATTCGGAAGCTGCTCACAGCCTTCCAATCTCATTAAATACACCACTCCCTGGGTGAGGTATGTGCTGATTAAACTTGCCCTTTGAACAACAGTATTTTTCTGTCACCACCAAATTTCTTCCAGAAAAGAAGCTGAGGTCTCTTGTCTGGCCCGGACTACCTGTAGATCACCAAGTGCTGTAACAAATAGCTGGTAAGACTTGATGGGGTAGCTTAAGCTACTGACTTTACATCTATTATAAGGAATGTACAAGTGCATTTCTGTTTTGTCTGAAAACATATCACCTATAACACCTGTTAAAGGTATGATTTATAGTTCATATTAAGCCTAATGGGTTGAGCAATTAAATCAGACAAAACTATTTCAAGTAGTCCATTATTTTTAACTGAAATGTTGACAGAACTGCCAATTTTAGTACCAAAACCTTAGTATTTTTCTATACTGATTGAGATAAAAATCCATATATATACATCTATAAATTAACTTGATCAGTTGAGTGTTAAAAAAAATGTACAGATCAGCTACATTTTCATAATCCATAGGTCAACCATCAGACCCAGAATAATATTAGTTAGTTTTAAAGATTACAGGCCAGCAGGTCCCGGAGCTTATTTACATATATACTTCACAGGCCTAGAAGGGAAAATAACAGGCCCATGTACTTTCCATTGCACGGCATATTTACTAGCATTACCAAGCTGATCAATGAGGAAAATTTAACCTTTTTTTAATCAGCACATGAAAAGCAAATAACCTAAAATATAGGCAAAGCCTTCTCTTTCATTATCTTATCCTCCAACCCACAATGCCCCCCCCCCCCAAGTAAATTGTCCAAAAATTTTTCAAAGTTTGGCAAAACCAAAATGGAAAACATAACCTATTCACCTACTTATATACTCAGGTCTCATTTTGCTGACTAGAAACAAAGAATCAATATCTGTACAGGTTCAAAAGAAGTAGCTGTGCCCTAAAATTTCAAACCCTGCAGAACTGCCTGTGGAAAATCACCTGATCACCAGCTACCATGCAGGTTCCCGCATGCCAGAACCAAATATCCAATTCTTTCAATAAAAATTCTTTCAACAATAAAGGATTACCATGCCATATATATATTTCACACCACAGTTACTAGCCTAATTAAGACCGTACACATTCCTGAGGCACAAGAATATTAGTACCTCATTTCACCAGCAGCATGCTTCATTCACCTGTGTTGGAGGTGTACAAACATTTAGGGGACCTGCTTCCATGACGGGTCAGGATTAAACCATGCTACATGCTGTGGTTTCAATTGACAGATTTTTGTCACCTGAATGCATCTTATGCTAGGTTGGTTATTACTATGAGAAGCAACACCCTAATTAGCAGTCTAATTGTAATCATTATGATTTATATTACAAATCTTTGTTTTAATGAAACATACGTTCCATATCATCAGTATAACTAGTGATATATACCTAAAATGTCAATCTAAATTTAAGCTTGTGTGCCACTAGGTAGGATAACATAATTTGTTATATTATTGCTGTAACATGATAGAAAAGGTTAATTTCTCTCATTTCTTTTCAAACAGTACACCTGTTTAAACAACAAATAAACAAAATTCATCTTTATTAAAAATATATGCATGTCTGGTAATTCCTGTAAATCACAGCAATGTTCTATTTACATGAAAAAATATGATCATATGTTCACCTGTGACTGTCAAAACTACACTCACAGCATGAATTTCCTAGATAGGTGATAATTTAAAATATAGTCAGAAACATTCTAAACCATAATTAAATCAAGACCCAAATCACAACTTGAATGCTTGAATAGACTGTTATGCTTTTGAACCACCTTTATAAACAAGACTTTTTCGTAGCCCTACAAATCAATGTAAATAAGCTGTGCTTGTCCAGTCCAAGCACAAGATAATTGTTCTTCATATACTAGTCATTTCACCTTCATATATATTAACTTCCTGTAAGCCACTAAAGATACTAGAATTTGCAGGTGCAATAACAGATGTCTCATCTGCCATGGGCCATTCCCAATCAGAGGTGAAGAAATAGGCACTATCTCAAAAATTAGAGCATTTCGGAAAACATATAAATTTGCATATTTGACCTTGAAGATCAAGGTCATGGTCACAAGTACTCAATCCTTTTCCAAGGACTCAGTGGAAACCATGTATGTGTAAAATTTGAGGGCAATAATAAGTTAGGCTGCTTTCCCATGTACATTTGCCGTGTGGCAAGCCCTTTTCCATGTTAGTGTTTTGTGTGCGTTTGTTTTGCTATAGGGTTCAAAAGTTATGGCGTTCACAAGATATCCTACAGATGACAACAATGATGACAGACAATGGCACTGAGAACAAGTGACTTTCAAATGAGATAGCAATAGACATTCCTGTTGTGTGACACAGAGATATCAACTTAGATTTGAAAAAATCCATTCAGTTAAGTGATAAAATTTTAAATGCACAAAATGCACAATAGAAGACAATTATGTTCCTGATAATCAGATAAAAATACAACTAAAATAATGTAAACAAACTGAAACATAGGTGGCACTAGCAATCTTGTCTGACAGATAAATCTATCCAAAATCACAGAGCACACCATATGTCAGTACAATCCATGAAGCCATTTTGACATATTGCCTAACTCTGATTTAATGATAGGCCAATATTATATACTATGAAAATTTGATTGACCTGATTTTGTTCAAGCTGCATGTGCATAGCCACAGGGATATGACAGAACATATGACATAATTTGTTATATAATGGATATATCGGTTCCTTCAAGGCACATTTTTAATTTTTTAGGAATAAACCATAGAAATCTCATTATTCTTGCTTCCACTGAACTAACTGCAGATAAGTAATTATTGCCATGTTTGCTGAATTCTCTTGAGAGAAATAAATATCTCCCGCTGATTATCAGGTTGTCTTGTTGCATACTCATTCCTTGTTACCAGGGCAATAATTTCAACGAAACCAATCACATCCTCCTTGGAAACCAAGGTTATTATGAAATGAGTTCCCAACATGCAACTAATAATCAGCAGTTATTTTCTCTAATTATCACATCTATATTTATATCTGTTACTTATACAGCTCAGGGATACCAGATAAAGAGAGATAAAAGGCCACTCATGTGATGCACACTGAAACTAGCTTACAAAGCTTCAGAGTGAGTCCTCTCACTTTTTTATTTTTCAGCTTTACAGGAATCTCCCAAATTTATGTTCCATAAATTAATCTCAAGCATTTAAAGTTCCACATGCTCACAAAACATGACCAATATTTGTTAATCATTCTCAAGGTTTCAAGTAGATTGATTATAAGAAACCGCTGCCTACATTCCTCTCTGTACACTATATATATATATATATATATATATATATATATATATATATATGTATACAGTAATATACTCATTTACAACTGACCACTGGTTATGGTAATAAAGCTACTTAATCCCAGAGAAGGACACCCATGCTACAAAACATTTCTTAATGATGATATATTGATCACAGACAAATGTATTTATAAATTTATAATTTCATTTTTTCTGAAAAAATATTCCGTCAAGCAAACTTTTTCTTAGAAGATTTGAGAATAAAATTACACCACCTGAAATGCTGAAAATAGAATGAAAACTTAACCTGGGTTGCTATTTACTATGAGAACTTTACTGATTTCAGTTAAGACAAAGCTTTAAAAATAAATGTGGAATTACATATTAAAGTAAAGATCTGAATCATAGGGACAGTTTATCCTTACACATCTAAATCTCACAACTTTCCTGTGAGTTACACTGACAGATGACTGCTGTAAGCTGATCAACCTGAACAATCTTCATTCATGCTGAAACAGGATAACCACAAAGACCCAAATGTTACAGAAATGTCCTGTGATCGCCTTGAGGGATTATCACTTTAGAACTCAATTAACTCTTGATATATTTGTTTAAGCCAAAGCACATATAACCATTACTAAAAAAAAATGTTTTAACAGCTCTAATATTCATCATGGTCATTTATTGAATAAATCATATTATTGCTAATATTAAGTTTCTTAAGTAACTGAACCATACCACAACTAAATGTAGATGACATCATATGTTTTAGAAAGATCCAACATCCCATAATAATTTAAACAGTATAATGACTGTTTGTGTACCACAAATATTTAAGCACAAGAAACATAGTTTTTAGTTTCACAGCTATCCTGAAGCGGAACTGATTATTCAGGCTGTAAGAATGCATTCAATAATCACAGGCAATAATTAAACCATCAAACTGGGAATGAAATAATTAATTTCAATTATTGCATTTCATTTTCATGCCTATTCTTTATCCCTGGCTCAAAATTAAGAGACAATGCACCCAGGATTACTGTTGAAAAGGGAAAGTCAGCTTATATCTTACATTAGATGTAAATGCATTAATACACAAGGTGTAATTATTACTCAGTCTGCTTCAATACTTATGTACCTAATTATGTTCCCAAATCATCAACTTGGAAGAACATGTTCAGTAGATAAACCTCTCTGGCAGAAAAAAATGTTTGATTTGCAAGCATTGAATCAAGAATCAAATTAAAAGGCAATTTAAACAACAATCAGATTGAATAGAAGGCCCCTTGGCAATTCACAATATCTGTTAAGCTGAATAGACTTTTAATCTTCAAAACTTTGTTTTATAGCTCAAAGATAAATTTAACTAAAATGTTACATTTTCAAGATATTACTCAAACCAATATATAGATCAAATTAGGAGTTTCTAATTTTCTAGTCAGTTTCTAGTCAGACAAACGAACAAATTTTAACTGCCAGAGCTCAGCCTTATTGGTAGTCCAGTAACACAGTTAAATAAGTACCTGTATATCAGTGTTGTCTTTTTTTTATATAAAATTGAACAGTGAAGTATGAATTATGCTGAATAATAGACAACAAAATGAACAAGGTGAAAAACTGTAAGAGCCACACCACACAATAGAGTATATCTCCAATGAAGCAGATGCAATATAATATTCAATACAGTTAATCTGAAAAACTGCAGCATATGAAATTCAGATTGCCTGAGATTAAGGAAGCTGGGGTAAAGATGTTCTAGGAGAGACAAGGCATTTATGGGTGAAGTGTGCATATTAAAGAGCTTCCAGCTGAAGCCAAAGCAGGCTTAACATAAACATGAGAAAGAAAAAAGCCTTTAGACTTAGAGGCAGTTAAAATGCTACCAGCAGGTGGTGTGGCAGAGGCGGCATGCCACAGGAACATGCTCTGTTTGCTTCCATAACAATTACCACCAATCAACATGTCTCCCATTCAATCGCTGATCATTGACGTTCTTCTAACACCTGCTTCTTCAGCAGATTTTACCACTCACAGACGCTGTCTCTCTCTCTTAACATCCACAGTCTTAATCACAACAAGTAGGCACAAAATAGGTATTCATCACACTGAATATTATATATAACTTGTCATGACAAAATTAGGGGTCTATTCCCCAACTCTAGCTAGGTGTTCATTGTACATGAAATAAATAGTGCATTCTGATGAAAATACAATGGTATCTGCCAATATTTCAGTCTAGAACCATTTGGTTACACCTATATGTGAGTAAAAATACGCTTACATCAGGAGCAATCAGTAGGATTAAACATAAACAGTGCACACGCCATCTGGTGGCCAACTTCCTAAATCAAAATTTTGTTTTCAAGCTTCAAACTGGTGTTTCTTCTGTATTTCTTCTTTCAGGTTTCTTCTTCTTTGGGAGTTGGGGAGCATGTTCATGATCAGACTGCTAGTATTTACATAATCTTGTTATGGTAAACAGATACTAGTGGACTGTGTTTACTCACACATACAACCATAAAAACATATAAAACAGGTCGACTGGAGATAGTAAGTCTGTAAGCCAGGGTTGTTTTGCTGGGAAACTCGTATATATTTTGGCAAAATGAACTAATTATTAATGTGATATTATTATACACATAATTGCAAATGTTTATGCACCTTATAGCATCACTCATTGTAACACAAGATGTTCAACAGGTACTAATCAATTAAATCTACCAGAAGGTAATAAGGTGCGATAAATGATATTATAATATTTAATGACAAACCATAACTGAGGAACAATTTTTAATATTATTACTAATCGAATTCTTGAACAGAGGTACTATAAGTCTATCATTTGAACACCAATCTAACATCAATATCTGTGCAAATTAAAGTTGTATTACTCTAATCTTTAATATGCTAAATCAGTCAATAGTAAATAATTTAAACATGATAAAAATTAAGCATTGTATAACACCTTCTCCCTACAGGAAAATAAGAGTGGATCAAATATTACTTTTTTTCAAGATTCTCACTGTAACTGATGTAGGAGCTAAATTAAGATATACTGAGCACTCTAATGAAAAATAACTGAGGTAGGACATATATGACAAAAGAAAACAATGTTAAACAAACATTTCAAATTATTTAGATTCCTAGAATGAAATTTCACCCATCAGAATGTATTTTAGATTTGAAAACTACCTCTTAAAGAAACTAATATTTTTTGCCGAATTTGAGACAGAATCATGGATAACCGCTAACCTGATGAATGTCATGATGATTACACATTACATGATGAGCTGACACCCTGCACCTTGCTGATTAGGTCTGATTTCACATATTACAGCCACTTTGCTTGGCCACAAAACAAACACCACAACAGATTACCATGTATGACATTTGCACTGAGAACGATATCAGCAATCTGACATTCTCTGTTCCACCGTGCCCTCTATTTTTTTTTTAAAATAAGCTCTACTCCAACTGAATGAGATGTTTGTTCATCATATTCTCTGCCAGATACTACCTCTGCAAAATGATGTATCCTAAATTGCCTCACAGAGAAAGCAGACAGAATGTATACCTCTCTATAGGGGGCATCACTTCTGTATTTTTCAGAACATATATAAAGATGACTTTAACCCTCCCATATTCCTCAACATGTTACAACTATTTTCTAAAACATAAACAAAACCCTGTGTATGGAAAGGCTCAAAAGACAATTCTGGGTAGTATATTTTCATAGCATATGTCATACTTGATGGTTTATAACCACATACAGATATGGTTACTATGTACACATGTAAGAATGGTAATATCATTCACATAACTGTTCTAGGACCATATTTTGCTTCAAAATATTAAAATTCTTTAAAGTATAAGTTATAGGGCACACACAGAATTATCCAGTTCAGTCTGAAACTCAACCAGTTTACTTGAGAAATCTAACATACATTAGTTAGAAATTGAATACCAATGAACAGTAGTCCATTTCCAGTATAAAAAGGAATTCTACAGTTAAATGTTGACTATAGAAATCTGGATTACTTTTATATTCTGTGAAACTAACAGTTTCAGCAATACATCTGTGTTATTCTCATTTTCTAAGACTCCTATTAATTAAAGCAAACAATTATATGGACCACTGTTATAATTTATATTTAACCATTTGGCAAAAGCCATGTGGAAACAAAAACAGGCAATCATAACAATAATTTGGATCAGGATCAAGAGTTTTGACCCATTAGAATTTTGACAGGGATTTGAGCTCCAATGGAACATCCAATATAAGGTCAACAATCATGATCTCATCATTCAGACAGAGTCCGCCCCTCCCAGGATGAGCACATTGCAAAGCTTAATTGGAAGGCTGTGCCCCACAGATGTGTATCACTCACAAATGAGTGTGTCTTTAGGGCCAGGTTCCTCATAACCATGACCCAGTAATGGGGCTGATTACACACTCAGGACCCCCCCCCCCCCCCATGCAATTAATAAGCTAGATGACTGGCCTTATAACACCAGGACACAAGATAACATGACGGGAAGTGAGTGCTGCCACCCTGTCATTAATATAATTTAGTCCAGCCACAAAATGGAACTCTGCAGATGTACATACTCAGATAATAATTAGATAAAACCGCATACAAAATGGAGGCAGTTACCTCACAAACAAAAATTCAGACCTTTACAACGGAAAAAGATAATTCATATTGGCTTCCCAGGATGATTATTAATTCAGAACTTGTATGAATTAAGTCACATTCCATCTTGGAATTCCAATTTATACACTGATAAATAAAAAATCTGACTTTTATTGGAAAATATAGGAATTCATTCGCCATAAATAAAAAAGAAGAAAAGCTGACCTAATTCTGATTAAAGATCTTTGCCCCACAATCACATAATTAATATACCACTTGAATAAGAACACCCTTTAGGTTTTCTGTGTTTGTCAGATATATTATTTAACCTTGCTTTAATACAACCATATGAAATAGCTGCACAGTGTTTACATATCTAATACAGCATCTTACAGACCGTGATTTATGTCCTGTCCATACTCCAGTTAAAGCCGATAGTCAGGGCTGGCTGTAAAACATAGCAGCAACTGATGGCAAACCATACAGTCACAGGGGATTAAGGCTCATCCCTGGAACAGCAGCCCTGAGTCTGGTCTGGAGTCGTTCACTACACAGTTCCTACATATATTCACTGTCTCAATATAACCAACGTGGTGATACGACCTATATGATAATATGCCTTTTTCTTCATGTCATATGTCATTCTAGTATTTTATACACAGGGTTCAATATCTTGAGTTTAATAATTTTCCAGAACACTTCCCAAGGTTGTGTGAATTAAAGAACATTCAAGCAACCCAAGGATCACTCATACCTCTGAAGTGGTTCTTTGTATTACCCAAAATTAACATTTCCATCCATCTTGGATAGCTTTCTTGCACATATTATATGTGGGGCCACTTATAATCACACATTCGCAGAATACATCCATGGATGCATTTTTCTCAGGGGTGGTTCAAAGTAGTGGCCTGAAAGTTTGCATGTCCTTAGATCTTTGAATCTTTAATCTCGTACACAAGCATGGAGGCACCACCTACAATTACTTTCATGTAGCAATCTAAAATCTGTTTTTGGTGAAAATTGCACATATCTCACGAGTTGCTCATACTAAAATTTGCACATTTATCCATCTGGGATAGCTTGGTCATAGAAAACTAAGAAAAGACTGGTAGCGCCACCTATTTGCAAACCATGGGGAGGCCTAGAAAATTCAGAACAGGGTCGTAAGATATATAACATATAGAAGAAATAAATGTGACTAGGCCACTAGTCTATTTTAATCGGGGAGACAGTTATAATAATCTCAAGTGTAAGGGATAATCAAATAAAAATGAAAATAAAACAGAAAATGTTTCTAACTGTAATGCAAGATTTGAACAAGTCCATGAACCCTTCAATAATGCAAGGTTAACTGCACCATTATATTTATTCTTTTCAAGCCAACCTGGTTAAACCCAAGGGTGTGGAAAACAGCATGCTGAGTTTATTTAATGGCCAAAACTACTTAAAACAACACCAGAAGTAGTGATGTTGATTTACAAAGCACCACAGCCAATAAACAATTACATGCAGGTTTGTAAGGGGTACTGCTACAAAACACTAAGCACACATCAATAATTTAATGAATCAGCAGGGTCAGTATGGCTTTGCAGTAACTTCCAGTTGTTCTGAATCTAAATCCAATTCTGGACACACATATGGGAATTGTGGGCCATCCCTCTTACAGGCAGTATTGATCGCGTTACCTCTACAAATTTGTTTCCACAGTTTGTATAACTTTTTCTATTAATTCATTGCCTTTTTCACACAATGAAAGTAAACTTTTTTATCAGCCATTGCACTTTGTTATCAAAGACATTCAGTATAAATCTGAAATATACTTAACAGCTGACCGGTTAAAAAGCCTGTGACAAAGCTGAATCAGAGAGAGAGAATTTTGTCCTGCTTGCTTTTTTTCTAATGGTAACCATTTTGTGCTTTTATGAACAGCAGTAACATTTTGTCGCTTATACAGATCATCTTAGCCAATTTACTGAATGCAATCAATGTTCACCACATTTAGATTTCATCACGGTTGGTAGATGCCATATCAATGGTCTGGTTTTAAGGGGAGAAGGGGGGGGGGGGGCTGGGTTCATGTTCCCCTCACTGTTTTAGGAGTGGTGGACAAAGTTCATTTTGTCCCCCTCATTTTTTTGGGGGGACTGAAACATAATTTATAAAAGAGTGATTTTGAGATATTTGGTCCAGACCAGACCCCGATCGGGATTTGGTCCAGTGGGATTTGGTTTGGACCAATCGCTGTTTGGTCCTGATTGGGATCTGGGCCTTGACTTATATATACATGTGTGTGTGTATTTATGTAACATGTATGCAATGGTACAGAAACTGGTACAGAACACCTCAGGGACTTTTCGAATCCTAACCAGTAGATTCTGAAGACAGGTTTCAACAGCCAATGTTAACATATCCATTCTATTACTAAACAAAAATTACCTCACTATCTTCTGACCCAGTCAAGACCCTTGATGAAAGCTCAACTCTTTTGAGGATAAAAATGTTTGATTTCACAGACTTAGAAATTATAAATTGTCCAACTACAAATTATTTGCAGTAACAATTATAAAATTAAAATCCATTAAACTGATTGGATTGTTTAAATATTTGCAATCAGATTAATAAATTTTAAATCCATTACTTGATTAGATAATTTATGTTAGAAAATATCCATACGTTTTAGTAAAATCCCATGAAATGTATCCAATCCTGACTTTATGTTCTTTATGAATTTTTATTTTTGTTATAATCCTCAAACACTTAATGTCATAATGTTATATGTCATTTCGTTATTGCTGATATAAATCCGATATGAAACAATTTGAATGATAAACTATAACATTAAACTTTATTTTAGACAAATCTGGATAAATTATTCTAATGCAAGTGCGATTTAAATTTTAAATCATGCACTTTTTCATCAGAATAAGTTTTCACGAGATTCACCAAAAGATCATTCCTTATTATATATATTCCTTGTGACACGCAAGTCATTGGTTATACTTTATAATTTCTTAAGCATATTTTCTTTGGTAGTCAAACAACATAATTAAACTTGATGGAATAATCTCTTTCGACATAACATCCTTTGTTAATATTTATACTACATACTTTGACACACTTGCTGGCAAAATAGAAGGTGATCAAAATTTAGGGAGTCAAAAGGCCAAGCAAAATATGTGTACAAGTCAGCTTCCTTTATAAGGTAATATCAGCAATGCTCCAGCTTAGAGTATCCATCACTCAAGACAGTCACAAGTCCTGCTTCCACCAGATGAAAATCAAACAAAATTTCCAATCCTACTTATAAACTGAGAAACAACTGTTTACATATTCTTTCATTTTGCTTCTGAATTGTGCCAGATAGTCATTTTTGGAATAAATTCATTACAGGTTAAAGTTTAAACTTATTCATTTTATATGGATTGTATAACTAGTTATAATAACTAATACAAGGCACTTTCCATGGATCAGATGGTGGCCCCTGGTAGTCTTTGGAGGTGGAAGAAACTGGTGGACCAGGAGAAAACCCCGACCTTCAAAGGGCAACTACAACCCACTTAAATAAAACTCATTTTACAGAATCTGCTATATCATATAATCTGATATTTTAAATGAAATTAAAATCAAGATATATCTGACAATTGTAGATAATTGGTGGGCACTTAGATCAGTAAACTATTCCTTCCATATACTGCATTTTTGACAAAGATAAATGGAAGCCAAGCATTTTAGTTCAACACATTTGTCTTTACACTGGAATTCATTTATAATCATATATGTTGGAAGTGATATAATTAATTATGTGGAGATTTCAAGAGGAATTCTTATAAAATCATGATTTATATTATACATGTATAGTACCTTGCTCAACCAAAGATTTATATGTAGGTAAAACACAAAATAAAAAAAATCATCGTTTCCAAAAAGCAAATATTTTCCACACATTGACAGGAGATTCAATGAGGGATAACTTTTAGGCAGAGACTTTCTCAGTCCTCAAGAAAAACATCCTCAAAAATCAAAATGATTTAACACATTCAAAGCAAATTATAACCATAATAATTCTGCAATTCACCTTACCTGACAATATGATGTAAATGTATGTGATCTATTTTTAATATGTCCATGATTGCATTTATATATATATTTATATATATATATATATATATATATATATATATATATATATATGTCGAGGCCCAGATTAGAATCTGGCCCAATTTAAAACTGGGCCAGCCCAGATCAAAATTTTGATTTGGACCGGCCCAGATCAAAATTCTAATCTTGGCCAGACCAGTTTTAAACTGGGCCAGCCCAGATTAAAATTTTGATCTGGGCCGGTCCAGATTAAAATCCTGTGGTGAAGACTTCAGGATTTAAATCTGGTCTGGACTGATTTTAAACTGGGCCAGCCGAGATTAGAATTTTGATCTGGGCTGGTCAGGTTAACAATCCTGTGGTGGACTGATTTTAAACTGGATCAGCCCAGATCAGAATCCTAATCTACTCCTAGGCTGGCTTCAATTACACTATATTTACCTAGCTTGCCTTTAATCAATTCAAAGAATTTGTAAGACATTGTAAGTCAATAATAAAGAATATTTTATGAATTTATTTCATATTCTATGAAAATATCATTGGTTGGACTCCTGTCATATTTATTTTGTTATTTTACCTCTTATGTGAAATGTCTAAAATATAATTATAAAAGAAACATGTTATACATTGGTATTTTACAGCTAAAAACTACAAACATAACTTGCAGAACATATGCATTAATTCAACAAACTAAAGCAAGATTTAATCAATAATTATTAATATATATGTTACACAATGTTAAGCTTGTGATCCAAGACCTGTAAATTCAAAATTTTATTTGTTATTTAAAGTTATTAATCATTTATCATAAGTTGGGGTTTTTGGTCTGTGATCTCCCCCCCCCCAGTCACCCATTAAAATATTTGCACATAATGTAACATTGGACCTACTACATATTACATATTAAGGAAAGAAGGCCCTGAAACATCTATTAAGATACTTGAACTTAAGTCATTGAAATTAGGTGACTGAAATTTAGCAAAGAGAAAAATATATATCTAGTGTACATAAATTAGGTTGATATTTGCTTATTTGTGTGAATTATTAACACAATCATAATGTATTTAGATAGAACAGTGGGAACAATATTCACCAACTCAGCATTTTAACTACTGAAGGTAGAGAATATTTGCATTGCAGCATTTAACTATCTTCAATTTAGATTAGTTATCAGTTAATAGATTAGCTTTTTTTAAGTTATTAACTCTAAAGTGAAACCTCCATCATGTTTGTCACCCTCTGAAATAAAATTCTAAATCCAATTTTCACGCATGTTCACCTCTATTTTTGAGACTGCCAAATGACAGCAATCATATCATTTTCTCAGCTGTGGATTTTCTGCTATTGAAAATTACAGTAATGGTATCACAAACCTCTCCCTAGCCCCATGTTAGGGCACAATGTCATGCTGCTCACCCAAATGAGCATTAAGACTGATAAATTACTTTTGTTCACTTATAAATGAGTAAAGCTGGTATTTAATTATGCATGTATATATTTAATATTACACATGTAATTTTGATATTCAGAACAGAAAATTATCTCAGTTAAGTTGAAAATTTTGATATTAAGTCAAGTAGATGTCTCAGAACTGACACATATTCTAAACTGTGATAAATTATGGTAGTTGGTTTAGGTTAAGTTCAGAAATGAACTTGCATGCTTGAAGAATAGATGAAACCAAAGAAGCACATTACATTTGTTTGTTAGCTTTTTCCTCACTAAAATATTTTAAATGATCTTGTTCATTATGTGTTTTGTGCCCTTCAAAATGGTGTATCTGGAATAAATGTTTACTGTTTTATCTGATTTTAGATGATAAAAATCAAGCTAGCCTAAGATTAGATTAGGATTTTGATCTGGTTAGGCCCAGTTTAAAATCAGTCCACCACAAGATTGTGATCTTGACAAGCCCAGATTAAAATTTTGATCTGGGCCGGCCCCAGTGTAAAATCAGTCCTCTACAGGATTGTAAACTTAACCAGCCCAGATCAAAATTCTAATCTGGGCCAGCCCTGTTTATAATCAGTCCAGACTAGATTTAAATCCTTAAGTCTTCACCACAGGATTTTAATCTGGACCAGCCCAGATCAAAATTTTAATCTGGGCTGGCCCGGTTTAAAACTGGTCTGGCCAAGATTAGAATTTTGATCTGGGCCGGTCCAAATCAAAATTTTGATCTGGGCTGGCCCAGTTTTAAATTGGGCCAGATTCTAATCTGGGCCTCGACATATATATATATATATATATATATATATATATATATATATATATATATATATATTATATTGTTATGCAACTTGAGCTTAATCTTGTAACCTAGATGTGTCAATTATCAGAATAAATTGTTATTATTACTACAATGTTATTAAATATTATAAGAAAATTAAAAGATAATAGAAAATTATTAGTTATATACAGAAGATAATTCTAAATATGTATTTTCTTATAAATGAATATATATATTGTCTGCCGTTTCATAGATAATCTACCTCAGAAAGGCTTAGCGTAAAAGATCATCCAAAACCATTACTATCATAGTCATTTACAAGAAGACCACTAAATTACCTCTTCCCACACCTTTACAGGTGAAAAATACATAGCCACATTCAGTAATAACTATAATACACTTGAGCCTGGTATAAATATTGGAGAGCTGTGGCAGAACCATCTTTGTGATCCAGATTATTATGTCATGGCAACAGGAGAAAACCACAGCTTCCCAACCCTCGATGGACTTCTCTTTCACTTTTAACAACAGACCTATACGGATGACACTGACACAATTCCTACATTCCAATTTAGCGGGCTATCCGATTTAAACAACTGTTGCCTGGAGACAGTATTGAGTAGTATGCTCTGAGGAATGCAGTATGTGGTATATAGATCCCCTGTCAGTGTCCTGCACCATTAGCTATCCAGGCAATGTACTACATCAACAGTCATCCTCATCCCTGATGCCAAACTCAAAACCCAGGCTGCCACCAGACTCAGTCATACTGAAAAGATGGCTTCTCTCAATCAATCAAACAAATGTAGAAAGAGTAAAAAAAAACATTCTAGGTTAGTAAGTAATGTTCTTGGAACCATTTTTTTTTTTGTTGATTTGCACGCCACTACACTGTACTGATACCTTAGCAATAATATGCCTCTGCTTTGAAGACAATGATGCATGCATTAAGTCAACAGCTGATATGAAAGGTATATGGGTTTTTTACTTCAAACAATAATCCAGGATGATGATTTCACGATGGACAAACTGGGTTCAAAGTTTGTTAAAAAAGCCAAGTGCCTGGAGTTTCAATGTTTCACAGGCCATCCATGAAATTTACAGGTTCATCTGGTCTTGCCTTCATAAATGGTTCAAATTTGCAGTTTAGGAAAAAAGTCTATAATTTTTTTATGTACTTCAAGAAGCTAGAGATCGATAAATAACTCAACAACTTCTGGTCCAGTATTTGAATACTGAAAAAAAAAACAGTATTAAACTAAGCCACAACAGCCATATCCCATGATCACTTTGACTCCTTTCTATAAATGTTCCATAATCTGATGACTGCAGTCTATGTTTTTCAAATATTTATTCTAAAAGTTGATTCTCATGAGAACCAACAATCTTGCAGTCCCCTGTCTTGCCCAAATTTTTACAAAATACTAGCTCTGGCTAAAAGAACATGCCTCTAGCATCAGGCACCTTAAGCCAAAAAAAGGTATGGTTCTCACACATTTTTTTTCAGAAATCAGTGTGGACGGGTGGGTTTTTTTATTACCTTTTTTGTATGTTTTGATAAAATTAAAAATGTCATATGATCAGGGAAAAGCATCTGATAACATAATTTTTTTTTCTAAACAGGTAAAATCACTACATAACAAAGGAAAACATATCAAAATTGTATTATTTTATCTTTTGAAACATGACAGTCAAAATAAAATTTTTTTAACCAGGGGTTAAAATTGAAGTGGACAGTGTCTGAGAAGGTTCCATACCTTTTATTTTTTTGGCCTTAACTAAAGAACCTATTCTGATCTATTAATGTCTATTAACTAGAGATAATCCCTTGATCCTTTTATAAAAATAGTCCAGAAAACACAGATCCTACCTCAAACAGGCTGTTCATTTTGTTTATAATCATGTATTTATATTAACATGTGGGGGCCTCCAAAATAATCCAAACAGATTCAACAGGGACACATCAAGTCAGATCGACAGAGTTTTGCAAAGGATGTTTTGCAACTAGTGTCTGTTCAACTTCCCCATATATGCAACCAACCACCTTAGGTTACAAGGTTTTTCTGTTTGACAACATTGCTGTGTTTACTTACACTTTGTAAATGAACAAGCTCAAACATCCATCCCAGAGGCATTATAAGAATTTTTCCCAACAGGAATTACATAGAATACATGAATATATACTCAGAGCAAGTCGGAAATCACATAAATTCTATAAAAAAGGTAGGTGAATAGCTGGCTTTAAAATTCTGAACTAAAACAAAAACAGGTTTCAATCTCTAGTTGCATGTACACTTGTTATTCTAAAATGTTTACAATTTATATAGTTAGAGGAGCCAATTTTCATTCAAATACTGCACAGCAACAGAACATCAAAACAGATCTGGATGATGCCAATACCTGTATTCTTTCTTCAACATATTCTTTATTTTTTTTTCAAGTAATTTACAGTAATTGGAGATGATTTTTGTTGGACTCAATAACAGAATTTAAATGCACACATGCTGCAAGCTGTATTGGAAATATTGGTATGAACTATTCTCTGACAGTAATTTTCTGTATGAAAGAAGTGAATTTACCAGTCTCAGATAACAATACACATCAAATTGTCTAAAAATCAAACTACTTCTGCCTATGAATATCCACTTTGTTCTCAAATTCTCAGGGTGTTTTTTACCTGATGTATTGATTCAACTCTGTATCCTTATACTTATAGTATATACTTATCAGTATGGCATATCAACAGCTAAACTCTGGATTTTTATCAGTTTTATCCTTATCAGTATGACATTTCAGCAGCTAAACTCTGGATGGCTGAATGTAGACCTACATTCACAGCACACAGCCATCTGAATCTACAAGTGTTTTAAATGTACTGACTTTTTCAGACAGTTCAATGTGAAAAAAAGCTAAAACAAAAAACACAACAACCAAGTTGTGACCTCTAAATTGTCTAATCAAACTCCCCAGAAACACCCCAGACTGTTTTAAAGGGGTGAAGAATTCAACAAATAATATGTGTAAAAATTTATGAAAAGTTTATTAAGACTAATAGATTTGTTATTCTGGACATATAAAAAAGGTATGCAACCTATCACTGACTGACACAGGTCACTATAGATGCAAGACATTCCTTTTCCAGAAACCAATTTTAATATTTGGTCCCTTTTGAGCATTTCAACCTCACTTATGTGACGCATTTACATCTGTTCAATTATTTGTTCACAGTTTTTATGATGACTCTGGGAAAGTCTTATTTTTTGTCATGGAGTTTAAACAGCAAGAAAGCAAGATATATTTTACATCACAAGAACTTCTTTTATGCAAGTTTTATTCGAAAACGCTAACGTTTTTCATCGAGAAATTCAAAATAGCATCAGTAATTCACAACACAATTGAGTAAATATGGCAATTGTTATGTAGTTAAGTATGCAATGGCGACCGTGCTGAAACGTGTAGGTCTAATATTGGTCTAGTGCATGTTTACTGCCATTTTTAAGGCTGATCGTAAACACTGGAGACCCGTCTTTACTTATTTATACAAGTCGTATGCAGCAGATGTTCCGGCTACCTTGGCGATGTCAGTGGTGTACACCCTGCCGCTTTCATAAAACTATTGCAGGAGAGAGGGTAGGGTTTCTCATTAAGATAACTGCGGAAATTAAGACTTTCAATTTACTAATTTAATAAGGCTGATAATCTGCATTTTTTCCACGTTAAGTTGCGGTGCAATCAAGTTAAGTGTCTCAAATTTTAATAGAAAAACACCTACCTTTTGGCGTTTTTGTCGTTGACTTGGTCGTCTATGATCAAACGAACAACTTTAACAAACGGACCTAGTCCTTGCGCAAGTAAATATGATCGTCTGCCCACATTCGCGGCTTCGGCAGAGGATGAGCACATTTGCGCAGACCGTTCCTTTCATATGCGCAAATGGAAGCTCTAGTCAAGCATCGACAAATAAATACCACATTTAGCGTGCCTGTAACACTGGTTGATACTTGAAGTTATCTAGCCATTCAAGCACATGAAGTCCACTTAATTTTTCACACGATTATGCATACACCCGTGGCGGCAGCAACCTGCTTCCAAGTAGCTTTTTGAGACGCCCAGACTTGAGCTGATAGGATTTTACCACTACGAAGCGGAGGTGGTCTTTTTCCATTGGGCTGTGTATTTGCACATAGCAAGCTGGCTTTATAACTCCCAAGGGAATCCCGCTGCCTGCACAGCAACAAAATTAACTTGAAGCGAACCTATTTTCCACTTTTGCTTGCCGTCATGAGCTTCTGGTCTTTCTGCAGTCTCGCAAAGCGTCCCCTTTCAATCGACCCAACTGTTAAACGTGAATTGGCCGCAACTGGTATCCCCCGCCAGGCTAGTGGGAACGGCCCGCCTGTCGTCTGCTTTGAGGGCGCTAAAAAACATAGGAATAATTCACAATCTTATATGCAAATTGAGTGTAACGTAATATATGTATACACATGATATTTCCCACCATATTGTACCGTATTTATCCGAGCAAATAATTATATGGCATTCATTGGTTAAATACGTTGGCTAACGGTGGTGTAGCGGACTTGCGTGAGAAATGTGAAAGACGTGGAAACCTCGTATTACTTCCCGTTTACAAACACAGGAGAATTATTTGTTTGACGGTAGAATAAAATATAATTTCAACCAAATATTTATTATTTTTTATAAATATACTATATGTAGTTTACAAGACAAAACCATCTTAATCCATGCATAGCCTGTTAGTGATTATTTATATCACATTCCAACATGTCATGGAAAATTTCTGTACAGACCCACTATTGTTTGAGTTTACAGTAACTACTGCATATTACTTCTGACTACATGTACATTATTATTATTATTATTATTATTATTATTATTATAACTAATGGGGCTCAATTGCAGCTGTTACTATTTAAAACCAGATACAGGCATATTCTAAAGAAAAAGGAGCTGTCACCATTTTCTTCTAATTATATAAAATACACCAGGATACAGATTATATACTGTCAAGGAGGACAATAACACGTGGAAATTTCGTTACAAAACTGAAAACAGTTTCCAACCTTTATTTTTCTTTATGGATGACATATTTGCAAAATTAACACGTGTATGTCTTCCATTCACATCTGGCGTAAAGGGCCATTTATAGGAGCGTCACCTTGCTAAGAAAAGAGGAAAACAGTGATTCTAACGAGGTCAGCCCTATGTTCCCCGGTACATATACTGTTCCAGAGTAACTATATGTTCCACGGATCTGGATATTTTTGTTTGCTGTTACAGAACAGTAATATAGACGCTGGAATAAAGTATGAAAATGGTAAAATTTGGCTGCATTTGTAAAGCACAACGAACACACTTGAGCCTACATGTTGACTTTGTCCTGAAGCAAAACAAGTAATGCAAATCATGAAATCCTAAGCAAAACCTGTAAGGTTTTTACTTTTTTTTTAAATAAAAATGCAATTTATTTTTAATTCCAAAGTGAAACTATTAAATTAATATCAGGGGATGTCATAACATTCCCTTTTTCCACAAAAAAAACTATGTGCTAAGCTGGACTTTTCATGTTAATATTAAATAAGCTTCTCAGGAACATACTTTCCCAGGAAGATAGGTCCCGGGGAACATACGTGCGCCCCCGTTTATAACATCCCCAGCAAATAGCGCGGGTTTTAACGGCCGCACCGGACTTCACTTGGACAGAAGTTGCTCTAAGGCCAGTTGAATGTTAATGAAATATTGATCTAGAGAGATATTGCTCGTGTTAACAAGAGGACACGGATGTAACTGTAGCAGCATTTCGCTGAATGAAGGAACCTTTAGCGAAGATAATACCTTGTAATGACAAATGTGTCGTCATGCTCATGGTTTTCATGCCTATCAAATGACATACCGTTTACCTCTTGTTTCATATAGGTAAATAATATCCTAGGATATATAGTACATTAATTACTATACATTAATTTATAATTTATGGTAGTAAATACATCAGGTAATCTATATATATATAGTAATCAGTACAGTATTTTTTTGTGTTTTGTACATGGAATACCAAAATGATTGATGCTTTGGTTTTGAATCCAATGTTTACTAATGAAAGTTCTCTCTTAATTCATTATTTTTTTTTACTCACCACCTGCATGCTAATCGTTATGCAGTTGTGCTACCCAGATGTATTATTTGATTTATTGTTTATCAAGATGCATATCATGGAAATCAAGAATGTATTTTTATGTCTCCAATGTTATATTACAGGTGCATTATTCGTCTTCCATTAACCCTTCGCTAAACTAACAACCTCGCTCTTCTGCCACTCTCATCTGCCGTAAATATACTAAATAATTCCTGGGTCCCTTGTGTTGGCATGAGAACGAGGTGACACTGAGCCGGGATAAATGCATGATATTGTTGACCGACTACATACACCCACTACCAATTAGCAGCTAACTAATCAGTTTTAATTATCTGCTGGCATAACATGAGAGGCAGCCTCTCAATGCTTTCTGTTACGGCGTTCACCTTAATAGAAAAGGTTCTTTAGAAATCCATGCAACACAATTTTACAATATTCATTGACATTCTTGCCGAGACTAATGCTACATGCATCGTTGTACCGTATAATTTTGTATGTATATTTTGCAGCTAAAGGTACTGTGTCAATCCATCGGAAGCTTGTTTCCAAAATTAAATGGAATATTAGATTTTTCTGCAAAGAACACTGCATTTACACCGTTATTGAGTCATGCATGCTTTGATTAAATACAGTTGATTCTGATTATACTCTTTACAAAATAAAAAGAACCCTAAAGTGGGTGGGTTGGGGTTAATGTTAATGTTACCTCCTGTAAAACCATGCAGAGCGTGTTTTTTTAAGTATAAATATCAGAATGAAAAAAATCCAAAAAGCTCCATTTATACAGACCATCCAAAGTACTAGTATAGTTGAGTGAAGTCTGGTTCATTTTGTTCGGCCAGCTGTAAGTTCTTATGAGTACGTTATTTTACCGGGTACTGTTCATATTGAATACACTCTTGTCAAAAGATGGTTTAAGCAAGCATAACAGATATGTCTTAGAACAACCAAAACAGATTTCATCTTCTCAATCAATATCGTCTTGCAGTCAACGTAAATTTAACCATTACTTTTCCTCCAAATATCTAACCCACATATTGCAATCAATCAATATATATGTATATATATATATATATATATATATATATATATATATATATATATATATATAATGGTATAGCCGTCTTTGTCAGCAGAGTAGTCAATATATAGGTAAAGAGAAAGAGTGACGCCTTCTTCGTCAGCCTGTGCTTCGCAAGCTCGTGTTTAAATAAACAATTTAGTCCACCAGGCGTCACTCTTTCTCTTTACCTACCTACACACACACACACACATATATATATATATACCAATAAATCGATAATATCGATGATTGGTTGTGTTCTTTCATTATCGATTAAATCGATAGCATTTTCGCATAGATAAAAAAGAAGACGTATTCACTTTCAAAGAACTCATATTCTTATTCTGTCAGAAATATAAGAAATACAAAACCTCGTGGAACGACTAAGTGTCAACAAACCGGCCATTACCTTGATCTTTCAGCGTGATATACAAGTTAGACTGAATTTACTCCGTCAATATTTTACATATATAATTCTATACAGCATATTTCACGGTAATGAAAAGGGTAAACATAAAATAATCGATTAATAATCAATCATCGGTCTTTCAATCATAGAAAAAGATTTTATTACCGATTCCTCTCACTAATATATACTGTGTACATATATAACGAGGCGTTAAAAATGTGTTATGCATGTAACAACCAAGCATCAGTCTACAAACGGTGTGTCAGACCATGTTCATAACAACTGACTCACGAGTAACGTATTGAATATGATATACTCACGGGAAAAAGCAAGCAAACAAATAATAAATATCCGAGACTCGACATTATGAACGTCTGCTGAATCAAGTTACCAAAACATAAGTAGAGATCATCGTCTGTTCCATGTAATCTTAACCACTCATATTAATTCAAAACGAAAGATCCAAATAAATAGTATAATCCAGCGATAAATCCTTCCACATTCTGTAGGGTTAATCTGATATTTGGATTTATACATTTGATTTTTCCTGGACTAAAAGGGGAAATATCGGTAAAACTTTAGCGTTGCACAAACCTTTCCATCATCATTTCTCGGTTTTCCTACAGCTACAACTGATTTCTTTCATTTCAATTATTCAGGTTCATTACAATTATAAAGGTTCATTACAATTATAAAGGTTCATTACAATTATAAAGGTTCACTATACAATTGAAATTGCCCATTACATTTATTACTGAGGAAATGCTTGGAACTGTTATCGGTACTTTATTATCGCTAGTGTATCAATTATTTCTTAAAGCAAGAGAGATTTACATATGTATCCACTCACAGGAACATCGCTGATGAGGATGCATGAACATTGAAACGTCGCGTTGCATTGCTGAGGTCAATAAAAAGTTAAAGAAATTTGCCCTGACGTAGACTCGCGCATTCTTTGTTGCAGCGTTTTATGTGCGATACAGATTCAGAACAGCCTAAAATCAGGGGCGTATCCTGGGGGGGGGGGCGGGGAGCTGTACGCTTTAAATGGTACAAGGATATTGAAGTTGGTTGTTTCTATATTATAATATATATATATATATATATATACACACCTTTTCCAGCGGATATGCTGTACCCCTCACCCCTCCTAAGCCCCACTAGTGGCTCCCCGCCCCCTTCTGTAAATCCTGGCTACGCCCCTGGCTAAAATATCGTAGGTTTGTTGTTTCATTTTATGTCGGTTCATTTAATTTGTGTATCTATTTTTGTCAGATTTTAAAATATATACTTTATGGGGTATAATACGAATTCAAACGATATCTGGTTTGTTTTAATTTTTTTCCAGGAATACTACCTTGATAAAGACTCAAAACGCCATCATCACCTGGTCATTCCTAAAAGTCCTGTGCGTTCTCGTCTAGCAAACACGATAAAAAATACAGAATACATTATTATTAACTACACAAAGATAGGGTTACATATAAATCTCAAACTTTCAAAATGTTCCTGGTATATTTTCGAGAAATAAGACAAAGTGGCACTTAATCTTAATACAATTCTCTTTCAGAGACACAGTGAATGTACGTTGGTAGTAAGGATGAGATGAGATTTATATATTAGAAACATGTCACTTGTTTAAAATTCTTCTTGTCTTGAGCAACTATCCTTCATAAGAAATTTAGCAATCTTGAGAAAAAAATATATAATGGGTTTTATAGCTAAGAGGCATTGACCAATAAATACTTCGCCCTATGCGACACTCTTATTTATTGCCTTTTTGGTCATTAGTTTGGGTTCAAAGGAGAACAAAAGATTCATTAAAGTAGCAATCCGTGGCGAAAACGTAATTTTCCTTGTTAAGCAGCCATAATTCATCATGTCCATTATGGTGTTTAATGCAAACATATTATGGAGAGAATGCACCCTGCTTAATCGTTGTAAAGGGACTAACGCAACTTGGGAGAAGATTTGAATACAAGGCTTCACAAACTTCACAGAAAATGCCCACGGCATTACATTTACACAAACGATTCTTCAAAAACAAAAAAATCTTTATAGGCAAGATTCAAGAACAATCCATTCCTCCGGCCAATATATATCCTAGATCTAGCTGGACTCCATATTCACATATATAATCTATTATGTCTCGCACACGACTGTTAAACATTGCTAGTGTCTAGATTATGAATAATTAAAAGCCTCTCCCTGATAGGATGAGGGGCATAATTATATACCGGGCCTGATGTATTTATCTATGTTATATATATTTGGGTCAAGGTTTTTTTTCGTCGGGGAGGACTTTCTTAGGCTTGGATTGCAAATTCGAGAGCCAAATTTTTCTATTAGTTATTTTTCTCTTTCTTTTTCTATTTTTTGTCAGCGCATGTTTGCCCTTTCTCTCCAATCGTGTTATATTCAAAAAGTAACAGTCACAAAGGACATATTTGCATCTGATGTTTATTTTTGACCTTGACCTAATTTCCAAGGTCGTGATCGGGAAGGAATTTTGCGATCTTATAAAGAACGTGCCATTCAAAGAACATTTTTGCCCATTCACCTTTAACAAGTTTTATAGAAGCCTTTATTATTAATTATAGGGATGTACGATCTATTCATGTAAATATTAAAATGAAAATAACGCCGCAGAGTCAAGAAGAAATTACGGCTCTCGGTCGTCGGCCTGTATGCGGCCTGATAGACCCTGTCAGTGGATATGGTTGTCCCCCCCCCCCCAACAAATCGGGGGATACAGAATAGAATATTCTTAGAACAGGAGGGGGAGGGGGCATAGGTAATATAATGTACGGGAGTGCTAGTAGATATAAATCTTTAATACAGAAGCATAGGGAGACGGTTTTATAAACCACTGTGAGGTATTACAGGGTCGGATCCAGGATTTAGGAAAAGGGGGGGGGGGGCAAACCAAGGAGGACTAGTGAAAAATCTAAAAAGAGATCACCAGGTCCGGAAAAGGGGGTCCAGGCCGCAAAATTTTGTCCGAAACCCTTAAAAAAAGCTTGCAGCGGATGAAAAATGGGTGGTCCGGACCCCCTGGACCCCTCCCATGGATCTGCTTCTGTATTAATTGTATAATTTTAGATTAGAAAAAGAGGTGACGCTGCGCCCGCACTACATCAACCCCTGCAAGTATTTTATAAATCTGGTTTTAACTTTTCTTCATACAGGAAGCACATAAAATACATAGTCCCACTTGATAAGCTTCATTTGTGTCGACACTCGGCTTTTTCAGAATGTTTATTTATGTGTACTATCAATGCAAAAACTTATGATGGTTTTACTTAGTCGCACTGAATTTACGAATAAAGAGAGTTACTGCAAGAAAAGGTTCACGCAGGCAAAGTGCCATTGTATATATTGCAAAATACCGCTTCAGCGTTATCCATGCGTGTTGGTCGCATTAAAGCTCGCTTTGTGAAAATCGTCTAAAAACGTCTTAAAATTGTATGGCAACGCATAAAAAGTGAACAGGACCGCATGTGAACGCAGACAACGAGTGAAGACGTGGTCAGAGACGGTTGAAATATTTTGGACATAACAATTACAATTTTTCATGTAATCTTAGGTGAACGTCAAGACAAAACGCACGACAAAGCATAGTGGCAACTTCCGGTTATTTCGTGCCAAAAACGTGCGGGGAGATCGCATGAAACCTTCAAACGTAAAGAGAACGCGGGCACTACTGAAAACGCATGCTAATGACATGTCTTGTAAACGGCCCTCTATATTGCGCCCAATCGCTTTCAGGACGCGTTTTACCAGGGCTATCAAGGAACGCGGGGCTACGCTGCTGAATCTCTTTAAACGCTCAAAGAACGAAAGACATATTGGGCTCTTGTGGCTCTAAACAACTAGTACCCTATTCCATGCCTCAAACCCACCCGTCCAACAGGTGTCATTTTTTCAGATATTCATATAATGACGTAAAATGCTACAAAATTTTGATTAAATATGACAAGGAACCTTCCACTTTGACAAAGAATCTGCTTGGATGTTCCAAAGCAGATACAACTCTCCAAAAATCGTTTTTGTCTTTTGGGAGCCCTGACGATGTATATTTGTTTGTGTTTTACTGTATAGATGTAGCTTATTCAGCAAACTATTTGGACATGCCCTGGCAATTTACGAAACTGGGATCTTCCTAAAAGTTGTTGAACGGAATTTTTTTTTTTTTTTGTCGGGAGGGGCGCTCTGTGGTTAGCATTAAGAATGTTCACACATCAGGTTCATAAAGGCTGGTTAGCATTTAGAATTTTCACACAATCTAATACCTATATAAGGAATTCGTTCCACCTTTGTTAGCAATGTTCTCTCAAACCGCGTTGGGAAAGACACTGTGCCATACCTCATTTTAAAGGCTATTGCTCCAGCAGTGACATCGCCGATATGAGAAAAAAATAATTTTTAATGTAAATATATCATTCTGAGTTATTTTTGCGTGTTTTCTGACTTGAGTGGAGACTACCACCGAAAACAGCCGAACTACCTTCGGCAAAGACTGGATTGCCTGTTATTCCCCTTCAGAGCCGGATAAAAGACTATTGTGCATGTGAATAACCCTCCTTTAATGCAGTGAGGGGTTTAGGCATGTTGGCCTGATATTTTGCCAAGGCTCTGGCCTACGTGCGTGGTTAGTAAATGTGAATAACACATGACTCGCTTTATGAAAAGGAGGGATTCAACCAAGGAGGATTAATGACAAAACTTAATACATTGCACAAGGACCACATTTCCGGAAAAAGGGTTGGGGTGGATGGAGGCGGGGTTTTTAGGCCTCAAAATTGGTCTATACGATTAAAAACCGGTTGCGGTTTGGGTCCGCTTCTGCTACGAACGAGCATGTTTCCGTAACTTACTTATGGAATATTTTCCTTGCCATAAAACGTACATTTGATTCATCTTTCATGTCTTCCTCACATCAACCCATTCTTTATACGTCCAACAATCGTAACCAGTCAAAGATCATCAAAAACCTGAATGGCCCCGCGCCCCAACCCAGTTCGCGAATATAAACATTACTCACCAGGTCTTCAAGGTGAACATACCGTATAAGTATATGAATTTCTTGCTACGAGTGCAGAGCCGAAAAAATAAATACAAAACAAATATTTGTACATATGTTTTTGAGACAGTATTCCACTGAAAATCTTTATTTCTTTTAACTATTAGAATAAAAAATGAGCCAATATTCCTCATCTTAATTGATTCATCCCCCCAACCCCGGTAAAAAGCCCGGTATTCCGAGTTTATCAGCTAGTTGGTTCATAAAGTCTGTCCGAATGCTCACATAATCATTGTATTAAGAATGTTCCAACGTCTGTTTTATGAAGGCTGCTACCACTGATAGTCATAATTCTTTTCATACATGTTTTGTTTGTCAGTTGCGTCGTGAAATATTTAGAATGTGTGCAATATGTTTAACGGAGAACGAAAAATAAATAACCCTGCGGTGCAGCTAAAGCAGCAAGTCTAGGGCTTTAATTGTCACGACGTTATCAATGTTATCATACTTATATTTCATGAAACACTCTCTAATGTAATAGCAGTCAAAGGTGGATTGAAATATCCTCTGTTCATTTATACTCTGATAGGAAGAAAGGAAACGTTTTAATATCATACAGACGATTATCTGCTGTGTAAGCTCGATTGGGGATCAAATATTTCATAATCTTTTGTGTGGAGTACGTGGGCGATCGGATAGAATCATTTCCATCATTGAACCATGTATGTATATATATATATTTACGTAGGCGCTCTAAGATTCAAGGGATAAGAAACCATATGCGTTAAGGTGAACGAACAGCACCAATTGATCCACTTACAGGAAACGAGAATAAACCTTGTGTTAGATTAAACATTTGATAAGTTTCCATGTTTTAGCTAAATATATAATATTCCTCCTCCGAAGGAATATGTCCCTTCAGATTCTCTACCACGAGATAGTCCACATCCAAACAGTCAGTTAATTGAGCTATTTATGTCTCAGCCAAGAAATAATCCTCACCCAAACAGTCAGGCAATTTAGCTATTAATGTCTCACCAAAGAAACAGTCCTCCGGAAACGGTCAGTTAATTTAGCTATTTCTGTCTTAGCCACGAGAAAGTCCTCACCCAAACAGTCAGGTAATTAGCTATTTATATCTCAGCCACGAGATAGTCCTCACCCAAACAGTCAGGTAATTAGCCTTTCATGTCTTAGCCACGAGAGAGTCCTCACCCAAACAGTCGGGTAATTAGCTATTTATATCTCAGCCACGAGATAGTCCTCACCCAAACAGTCAGGTTATTTAGCTGTTGATGTCTCAGCCACGAAGTAGTCCTCAACCAAACAGTCAGGTAATTAGCTATTTATTTCTCAGCCAAGAGATAGTCCTCACCCAAACAGTCAGGTAGTTGGCCATTTATATCTCAGTCACGAGATAGTCCTCACCCAAACAGTCAGGTAATAAGCTATTTATGTCTCAGCCACGAGATAGTCCTCATCCAAACAGTCAGGTAATTAAGCTATTTATGTCTCAGCCACGAGATAGTCCTCACCCAAACAGTCAGGTAATCAGCTATTTATGTCTCAGCTACGAGATAGTCCTCACCCAAACAGTCGGGTAATTAAGCTATTTATGTCTCAGCCATAAGATGGTCGTCACCCAACCAGTCAGGTAATTAAGCTATTTATGTCTCAGCCATAAGATAGTCCTCACCCAACCAGTCAGGTAATTAAGCTATTTATGTCTCAGCCACGAGATGGTCGTCACCCAAACAGTCAGGAAATTAAGCGTTTTATGTCTCAGCCACGAGATAGTCCTCACCCAAACAGTCAGGTAATTAGCTATTAATATCTCAGCCACGAGGTAGTCCTCACCCAAACAGTAAGGTAATTAGCTATTTATGTCTCAGCCACGAGGTAGTCCTCACCCAAACAGTCAGGTAATTAAGCTATTTATGTCTCAGCCACGAGGTAGTCCTCACCCAAACAGTCAGGTAATTAAGCTATTTATGTCTCAGCCACAAGGTAGTCCTCACCCAAACAGTCAGGTAATAAGCTATTTATGTCTCAGCCACGAGATAGTCCTCATCCAAACAGTCAGGTAATTAAGCTATTTATGTCTTAGCCACGAGATAGTCCTCACCCAAACAGTCAGGTAATTAGCTATTTATGTCTCAGCCACGAGGTAGTCCTCACCCAAACAGTCAGGTAATAAGCTATTTATGTCTCAGCCACGAGGTAGTCCTCACCCAAACAGTAGGTCATAAACTATTTATGTCTCAGCCACGAGGTAGTCCTCACCCAAACAGTCAGGTAATTAAGCTATTTATGTCTCAGCCAAGAGATAGTCCTCACCCAAACAGTCAGGTTATTTAGCTGTTGATGTCTCAGCCACGAAGTAGTCCTCAACCAAACAGTCAGGTAATTAGCTATTTATTTCTCAGCCAAGAGATAGTCCTCACCCAAACAGTCGGGAAATTTAGCTATTTATGTCTCAGCAAAGAAATAGTACTCACCCAAAGAGTCAGGTATTTTTTATGCAGTGATATAATATTAGATTCATTCCTCATGTACACGCCTAGCATGGTATCGAATGTGTAAGGTAGTAAAACGGTACCCAATACCATTAAAATTGTAAGCAATGCTGTCACAGCTGTGCTCTAAGAGACCTTACTCCATCAAGCCGCTCCGTCAGCTATTACCGCCATCAACAGGCTCGCATGCGATGGGATCGTAATCTCGATAGCCAGTCATATTCAACATTTTAAATTGAAAGGTGCAACTCACCGTATCAACAGGATCACATGAACTAGAAACTGGAAAGGTTTTACAAGCCTTCATATAAATGTCCAAATTTTCGATAACGTTCTGGCATTGCAAGACGGGTGGTATGAAGAAAGCAACATTTGTTTTGCGAGGTAATTACAGGTGGCGTAATTCATGATATTGCAGGTCAGATTTGTTGAAGCAAGACCTCTCTGGAGCGGGAGCCTTGCTTATAGGAAAGACGGTGAATACGGGCGTAACGTGAACACAGCTTCGGTGATTAATGCTAACGACCATCTATATTAGAGCTATGTGATAAATGAGTCCAGAATGCAGTGATTTCATTATCTCCCTTCTCTGGTATCTCATGTGAAACTGAAATGCATCAGCAGGAACCCTTGGACAATAAAGAGTGACCTCTGGCTTACTGCGGGTTGTCTCCTATGTTAATTGACGAATTATTGCTTATTGGTTGGTTATAGTGTTATATTCATCGGCTGGAATCGGCAAGGATACTTTTTACCAGGGACTCGAGGCTAGCTTTGACATAACTTATGAGATGTCTGCGTAGACTGTGAAAATGACGTCGAGGAAGGCCGTATCTGATAATTAGGACCTTGAAAGATCTCCCAGGAGGGCAGCAACATTTTGATTTATATATTCACAAGGCCATAGAACTTCTAATACAGAACCCAGCTCCTGTATGCACATAACAAAATCAAGCCAGTAAATATTGCAGGTATTTATAAATACAATGAAGGCCTGTTATTCCTATAAGAGTAATCCATGTCTGAGACCCTCCCCCTCCCGGGAAATCCATCAGGCGGTCGTCCCTGGCCTGTTGTCCTTTTTCGGCTAGCCCCTGTTGGCTCGTAGACTGTGCTGTTTTTTAGACTTTCTTTCAAGCAGGGGCTTGCCTTGTGATGCGAGGGCCCTGAGCACGAATAGCGTCCCTCCAACAGTGATGAAAAGCCAGACGTATTAGTGAGGCAGCCATTTCAATGACATCTACCCGGGTGTTCCTTGGTTTTTAAATGTTCTGGCAGTGCAGTGAAATATATTCATGTTCTGATGAGCTGGTTGGTGTGTCGTTTTGCTCCAACGGCTGAGCAACTGACGGAATTTTTTGTCGCCTTTTCAGGTTTAACCATGGCTTTCATCAGCAAATATGTAATGTTAATTATTGTCTCATCTAGGAGAGTATGCGTTCATCCCTGTTCGTGTGTTTGTGTTTGTGTGTGTTTGTTTACATCATAACTCAATCATGAACGGAATTTCATGAAATTTTCAAGGCATTTTGGCCGAGCAAGTGAATGGCCGAGGCTTGCATTCATTACCATGCAGATTTCTAGTGTTGTAAATTAATTCATATCACACTTGGCTCTGGCCTTTGATAATGAATGTAAGTCTGAAATAGCTCAGAGAAAAGGATCAACCGGAACTCACACTGAACACACACACACGGGCTCAGCAGGTAAGGTCGGGTTGATATATATATATATATATATATATATATATATATATATATAAGTAAATGACAGATAATAGAAATATCGTGATAAAAAGGTTATTCCTTTCAAAGTACATTTTCTTATTGTCGAAATTAAGCTCAAGAGGAAATACGATGCCGCCTTGACCTCAAGGTTTTCAGTTTTAGCTACAGACCTATATATATTGTCCTATTGCCAAAGAGTGCAGCCTGTCTTCTGCACAAAGAAGAGTGGCAGGACAACTTATAATCCAAAGCAGAGCACCATTATGCAGCGCAGGGGACGATACACCATGTAATCAGTTCTGCCACTCTTTGCTTGAAGAACAGAAGTATAAAATCTTGCAAGAAAAAATAAAATTGTCTGAAAAAGTATGAAAAAGTACAAATCATTGCAAAAGCTTGGAACATTTCGCATATCTTTACTATAAGGTGCTTTGAAACAAGCAACAGATGTGATATTTGCAGTCAATCGGAATTTATCATACATTATTTCATATTTCCGATCATATGGTCGAGCCAGTCTTAGCTCAAGGAAGTGTCACTATTATGAAACACCTTGAAATTTAGATTTTAAGTTTTGACAGTAGTGCCGGCCGTCCCACAGTGCGTGCGAGGAAGAGATTCGTTTGGAGTAGAAACGACCTCTGGCGGAAGGCTGTCGTTGTCTCTGTCAGTCGATTATTATTAAGTCATTACACTGTGTGATTTCGAAAAATCCACCTTGCTTCAAGTAATTAACATTCGTAAAATTCATTATACGCGCATTTTTAATCCATACTCCCGGAAAAAAACGGATCACGCTCATTAAACAGATACGAAAACGTATTTTGCTCATAAAGTGTACCATTTGAAGCAGTTATGATCTGAATTAAAGTCGGCCTGGTCAGGCTGCCTCAACTGTACCCGGTGCATAATGTAACATTGGAGCAATATCGTAAAGATATACCCTGGAGACGGCGGTGCCGTATATACATCCCCTCCACGTTACACCCCCGGGACGTCTTGGGGCTTGAGTAACGCTTTTATCCTCCAAGCTTGACGTCTAGAGAAGAACTACTGACCTTCTGTGATCTCAGGCTCTTCTATTATAGGTGCACGGCGCTCAGAGAAATAAGATGATAAAGCGAAACCACTGACACGTTATGCTGGAATCAGCATCAAGGGCAGTTTTACCAGTATCATCCTAATGGACTGTTTGACCGTCAGCAACTTTTCCACGGAATGGCAATCTCCAAGCGTGCGCTGAGCCTAAATAGCTGCCGACGGTATATAAACTGCACGTTAATGCACACAAAAGTAATCCAAGGAATATACACATTCGAATAGCTATTATAATATAATGTGTACACTCTAAGAAGAAAGGGTTTTTGATGGTTCTTTTAAGAACCCACAAGGTTCCATTGAGAACCATGGTTTCTTCAGGAGAGATGTACTTTGAACCGCTAGGGTTCTTTGAACGGCTGATGTTCGTATGGAACTATTGTGGTGAAAGGACATTCCGATAACTGAATTTCGCATGCGTGGTTTCATTTTAAACATACAACATTTTTGGTCGTCCAATATGCATTCCATTGATCAAACATATTTGTGCAGATTTAATGACACATGTCTATGATGTCATACTCTGGTTTAAAAATGGTCCGGATGCTGGATGATTCTCAATATTTAAGAAGATTTAAACTCTCAGTCATTTTAAATATCATTTTTCCTGTCACTTTTAACACCAATTCCTTAAATTTCTTTCAATACGCAAGGTTGTGTCAGTGTGTGCACCGCGTAACTGCATAGCAACCACACTGATTATGCCATATGAAAGGAAATTATGAAAACAGGTCTCTGTCCATAGCACAAGCGGTCTGGACCCCTATTTTTCAGCCGCTGCAACCCTTTTAAAAGGTTTCAGACCAAATTTTTTTTTATTTTGCCATTAGTTCCTCTGAGTTGGACCACTCCTTTTCCTAAATCCTGGATCCGCCCCTGCATACCACTGGCCATGATCTGTAAACATACCATGTATTGATCTCCCACAGCAGGTACATTTTCCAGGGAACATCCCTGGGATGCAATGCATACATTCCATTCAAACCCCGTAGATCGTTCGTATCCCATGGTTCTTTGGTTTAAGCAGAAGAATGTTTCAATTCTATAATTTCCTACATTCTATACACGACAGAGTTAAACGTGTATTTGGCGCATGATCATATATCTATAAGACCTCGTTGGTGTTATTTCCAATAAATTCACAAATCAAGTGAATGGGAAATAGCGAATTCAGTAGTACAGGGGAAAGTCCCAGAATCACATGTAACAGAGAAATATGTCACATTACAGATAGTTCTGTCATGCCCATCTAATCAACTTTCATAATGGCAACTGCAAAATTTAATTACTGTGTACTTTGGTTTCACAATCCAAAAAAAGACGGTACTACCCAAGACTTTCGTTTTATTAATATCTCACCACCGGAACCAAATATACACCTGAATGAGGGGATAGACACTTTTGATTATTTTTAATTTTGTTTCGTTGCATAAATTGTCATGCTACTTTAAAAAAGTGAACAGAATTATTGTATTAATCATTGCGAATATGAAAAGTTTTATCTTATTATTGACCTTGCATGTTTGAATGTTAATTAATAGAAGTTAGTCCTCGATAATTCGGGGGAAAATCCTACTACCAGGTATGTTATGAGTACCTAAAAGACATGTACGGCTGCACTTCCTGCATCTGGCTTTAAAAAGGGTGTTGTCGGATTGATGTTTGTTCTTTTTTTTCAGACATTCAGAGTACCTTTGTCTGTCAGATAGCACATAGAAAACTCTGGTCAATCAACTTTCATTTTTAAAAAAATCGTGGTTCGCAGAGTATTATTGAGAATGGACATAAAGTATATTAAAGCTCAACTAACGTACAGTATTAGTACCAGCGGCAGGTTATATCAAAACCGATGCTGAGTATATAAATGCACGAGGCTTCATGACTGTGTT
Organism: Sipunculus nudus; assembly: GCA_026874595.1. Taxonomy (NCBI): domain Eukaryota; kingdom Metazoa; phylum Annelida; class Sipuncula; order Golfingiida; family Sipunculidae; genus Sipunculus; species Sipunculus nudus. The sequence continues at coordinate 63,587,226 of CM049307.1, forward strand.
AGAGAAATAACAGGTGGAGCCGCCCGGCTTGATGTGGCGCTGCCGGCACTTTAATCTCCATATGGGGCTTTCTACAGTGCTGGAAGTCTTAACAAACCAGTCACGAATCGACAGGAGTAACAGCCGGGTTAAGGAGAGATTTAAACACATTGATGTGAGCGTGGGCCTGCCTGGAGCCTGCTAATCTTAGTTTTAGTAACCTGGCATGAGGACTATGTCCGAAATCATACCTTTTTTATTATTCATAAATTATCCAGCCGCGCCGTGAATGTCCCATAATACAATTATCTTTTTTTCGCATGTAAGCTAAGAAGTCCCCAATCAGCATCAGTCAGAAATTATCAACATAATAAATGACATTGGCAGGACTGATTTAACTTTACTCTTATACCTGTTCTTATGATTCCTTTATTGATATATAAATAATTGTTTAAGGTGCAGGAATAATTATTCTTCGAGATATAACAACAAGACTGTGCCTCTAATTAAGGGCAAATTAGCACTAATGATACATTTTTTTGCATGCAGTGAAGCCTGGAGTGGTGCCTGACGCCTGCCTGTAAAGCTGATTTGCGATCTGGTGCTTTCTGCTGAGTCATGTTCTAGCATATTTAGAATAAAACGGAAGAACAATAAGGTTAATCAGAGATAATCAGCTGACAATGTAAACTTTCTTCCAAGCTGTCACTTCAGAAATATAATTTTATCATGCAATCTTTGAAACAGGACGGAAGCTAATTCAAATTTCTTTCAGCTTTACCAAACTGAATCTCCGAGAGTCAATAAGATTTAAAGCCTTATACGCTCCAAAAATCCGTCCCCGGTATAAGAAAAAATGGAGGAAAATTTTAGTCATGTTTATAAAGATATCTATGAGTGTTCAACGTTTTATTTTGGATGTGACATTTATTTCTTTGAACAGTTGATGTTTTTTATCGTGATGGTGTGATATACAGACAAATACCGAAATATCGATCGCAGGGGTGAACCACTACGATTACCGATGGCCCTGACAAGAACCATTCCAAAGACAGGACAATATTTTAAGTGGTACCATAGACAGGATAGTTAGTTATCTTTTAATATTACATGATAAAAGTAAAAAAAATAAAGAGTCGAGCAAGGTGGTGCAACGCATACGAAGTGCAGTTGAATCCTTCTTCATTAGGAAGAGTAAATACCAAAGACATAGTTTTGAGAGAGATCTGTAAATCTTATTAAAATAATGAATCTTAATGATAACGTGTGTTAATTAAAAAGGACGATGGCCAAAGGTTCAGTCCTTAAACTTGGAAGACTTGAATGTCTGAGTGGTCGGGTTTCTGAGTGTTCCTGTCGGAATTCACCTAGCATGTCTGGGTTATGCCTCGCCCTTTAAAAAAGTTGACTATGTCGCTGATTATATAAATACAACTGGCAGAAAATATAACGAAGAATAATGCATTGTCAATGAAAAACACAGTTTCATTTAAGATGACATCAAGACCCAAACAGACCTATAATCAAAGACAGAAACGACAATACCACAAAACACGACAGATATGACCCGATAACAATAGCAGAAATCATGACGGAGACAACTCCAATAACCATATCAGAAAAATAGCGCAGAAACGATCCCAATAATACTAGCAGGAATCTCGACAGGACGACCCTTATAATAATAGAAGAAACCATAACACAGACGATCATGATAACAATAACAAAACACTTGATAGTCAAGACCCGATTACAATAGCAGAAACAAGACAGACACGACCCGATAACAATAGCAGAAACACGACAGACACGACCCCATAACAAAAGCAGAAACACGACAGACACGACCCGATTACAATAGCAGAAATCATGACAGACACGACCCGATAACAATAGCAGAAACACGACAGACACGACCCGATAACAATAGCAGAAACACGACAGACACGACCCGATAACAATAGCAGAAACACGACAGACACGACCCGATAACAATAGCAGAAACACGACAGACACGACCCGATAACAATAGCAGAAACACGACAGACAGGTATCCTGACAGAGACGACCCCGATAACAATAGCAGATATCCTGACAGAGACGACCCCGATAACAATAGCAGATATCCTGACAGAGACGACCCCGATAACAATAGCAGATATCCTGACAGAGACGACCCCGATAACAATAGCAGATATCGTGACAGAGACGACCCCGACAACAATAGCAGATATCCTGACAGAGGCGACCCCGATAACAATAGCAGATATCCTGACAGAGACGACCCCGATAACAATAGCAGATATCCTGACAGAGACGACCCCGATAACAATAGCAGATATCCTGACATAACATCATCCAGCAATGGCAGAAATAACGACAGTGATGACTCTCATCAAGATGACGGGTAGGGCAAGGACAGGAGAGTAAACATCCAATAACATGAACAATGACAACTGCTTTAACCCTTATAACAACGACAGTTCAAATAATTATGACAGACAGGACTCGAATAATGACATATACAATAACAGAGACGTCAAGTTACAGAGACTGTTCTGATAACAGTTACGGAAATGAATTATTAACACTAATATAGACAACTGCGGAGACTTCTTTCTTCAACTCCGATAACCATGCGTGTCATGTTTATTAAACAAATATTACTGACAGCTTTAAACAAACATTCTCTCCGTGTAAAATATTTTCATACATTAAATTTTTTATTATCTTTTCAATTTCCTTGAAAAAGGGTTAAGTATTTATAGTATAAGGTCTGGGTGCCCTTTTCTGACACTTTTCTTGTCTTTTAAATTTATTTGAAATGTGTGAAAACCATAACAGTAAAAAATCGCATGCATTAATGAAACGTGAATAAGATGTCCTCATTTTTCATAATAATATATATTTTTTTGCATTTAGCACTGTAAAAGGGTACAAATTTAGAAAATCTCATTTTATCATGATCTCTTATAAAAACAAATGACTGTGAAAATATATATTATTCCCGGCGGTATTTTCTTATGTAATCCCGGGGTGTTAATCCTCTATATCTGATGTATTATGACTCCGTATTGATGCGGCCACCACGATGGCATCGAAAAGAATTCACCGTCATCCGGCCGCGACGCCAGCGCCCCGATGAAAAAAGACTCCGGGTCAGCGGTAAGCAAGATGGCGTTTATATCTGGCCTGTTTATGCCGGCCATGTGAATGAGGTTTTCTGGCTGCACGGGAAGACCTTAATCTCATCAACAGATCTAAAACACACAGCTCGCCTGATTGGGCTGCATTTTGAATGGCTCCGTCTGTGAGCCACGTCACGAGGCCGGCACATGGGGACGTTCCCTGCTAAAGCCAGATAGATCTATTGTACCATTTAGAATAGGCGCAGATGGCCAACGGTCAGACAAACAGTCCAGGGTGACGGGGAGAACCTTATACCTCCATCTACCAACTCACGATCACTCCCGAGCACACAAGATCCTCTGGCAAGATGGAATTTGAAATGCATTGGCTTCAGGACTGAACATATTAGCTCGAGAATTTTACATTCGCTGCCTCCCGTGGGATGTTCCTATACCCAAAAGAATTCCAAAGTCCGCTCACATGACGACGAGTATGATTAGGACACCAGGGGCAGAAAATGTTCCTTGCAGAAGAAAATAAGGATAGAAATTGGTATTTTCGACATTAAGCGTATTATTGTCCATTAAACAGATTTTTGGTGGAAACAAGATGATGCGTGAGCCCCCTCTTAATTTAACTTAGGACATTGTCTAAGAAATCGCGTATGTTAAAGAGATACTTGCATTCATTGCCCCTAGTAGCTGACCCCGAAAAAAGATATCATTACTCCTGGTCCGGACCGATTCTGTCGGTACGCTACGCAAGCTTCTCATGCACGCATGTCTCGAGTTTCTGCTAATATCAATATAGGTTGAGGATGAAGTAAAAAATGTCCGGAGGTAGGCGGTGCGTTTATTCAACAAAGCTGAATGTCTCGTTACGAAGCTTGACTCAGCCTCTTTTTGATTGTAGTAGCGCGGGTGAGAGAGAGGGTGAACCCCCCCCCCCCCCCCCCCTTCCACGCCCGGTGTGGAAATTCCAAAAATGTGAGCGTAAAATGGGGTGATATCACTTTTGACTTAAATTTTTATTACAGTTCCAATATACCTTTCATATAAAGATGCCTATGATATATCTAGGCCCAAGTAAACGTGCATGTTGGATACTATCAGGATCAGTGTCCTGATAATTCTGAGTCCTTCTGCGCCCCCTCTGGGCCCCATAAAGGGGCGTCCACGCCTCCAACCACATCTGGTTCCGCAGTTAATGGTTATATTACCTCAGGTATGAGGTGTTTCTCGATTCCCTGTGGCCTTACCATCTGCGGTTAATTTATTGTGCATGATAACCACAGGCCAGACGGAAAATGAAGAGTGATGATCACGTGCAATCAAGAGGGTGTCGGCAGTCCTGGCCGGTTAAACACGGCCGGTTTAACGTTGTTGTTGGTGCTTAAGATGCATTAATGCCATGTCTTATTTTTGTAGATAATTTACATCCTCGTAGCACGCATGCTTTCGTCACTGACGGTCACCCGAGACTGTCCTTTGACCCCCCCCCCCCCCCACCCCACCCTTTTTAATCTTTGCCTGGCCGCAAGAAAAATAATATAATTTAGCACGACAATTTGACCGCATTTTTCCAAATTTCATGTCAATCATAGATTACGATTGTCGATATCTTTGACTGAAATCAATACATAAGTGCAGCTCTTTATAAACTGGCATTACAGGCAGAGCGTTTTGTATTATTTTCAATTTATGTGGGTAGAAAAATTGCAATTAAGACAATAAATTATAAGCCGTTGAAAAACGGCTTCCTCGCCGTTCATGTGTAGGCCTGAAAACAGTTCTCGGAGTATTTCTGACCGAGTACTTAAACATTTAAGCAAGGAGGTGGAAATGGTTAACCCTTGTTTTAAAGGGAAGACAAACCACACAAGAACCGCACTTACATGGACAGCAGAGGGATAAAGGAAACGGGGAGACACAGACAACTATGGAGACGAACAATTGTAAAGAAAGGACATGACCTGCGGTGGAACAACTGGATAGAGACAGCCATTGCAGCTCAAAACCGACATGAATGGCGTTAGATGTGGTATGATGGCCTTGCGCCACCCCTGGCGAGAAGAGGATAGGACTTGACCGAGTATTCGGGGTGGAAATCAAGACTTCACTTCCCATGTTGACCTTCACTTTGAGATATTTTTTAAAGAAACTATTCTGTTTTTTTTTTATTTACGCCTGTCCATCTGGTTTGTCTGATACATAATAAAATGGCATCCCCTCATGTATATTACAGGATATAATGCCATTATATTTTTTATGTAATAATAATAGAAAAAAATCGTTTTTTGTGATTTCTTTAACTTTAAACGTTAATTTTTAATAGACTGATGTCATGGTAACAAGTACTGAAGTTAGATTCGGGTAATATAAAACGAGTTGTCCAGTTCTACATTTGTTCTGGCCTATTCGTGTGATCCAAACTCAATATACCTGGCTACTGGTGAAACAATGAAATAGTACGTCCCTATTTGGACAAAGACATGGTCATTTTAATAACTTTGTATAAATTCATACATTCAAACCTTAGATTGAAATGATCGTTTCCCCTAGCGCTAGCCCCAAATTCTGGCGAGATGGATGTCACGGAAACAGCTACTGATGTAACTCTAAGGAGGACAGTAGCAGTGTTCTCGGACAAAAGTTGACACCTTGTTACGTGCTCACGAAAAATTAATGTTAATGCTACCACAGACGCCAACCTCCGTACAGGGTCAAAGGTCTATTGAGCCAATGATTGGACCCTGCCATTTGATACGGACTAAAGCATGTTTGACCTGACATCTGACCCGGTCAACGCCTCGCATGGGTGATCAGTAAATGTAAACAACATGTGACTCTCGATCCCTTGGGACTCATTACTTATTTCAGCATGCAATAATGGTTAATCTTCCAATTCATGCACCGAATCCTTTTGCATAATGTTGAAAAGACCACAACAACTGTCCCTGCACTATCACTGTGCATTTATGTATGCAACTAATCTGACAGCAATGGTATCACGTAAACTAGCAATGGTAGAACGTGCACAAGTTCCTGTTTATATTTACAATACCGCGTCACAGATATTACACCGCAAATAGGTCCGCAGGTTTATCAATATAAAAAATATGTTTCACCGACAAATGTCGTTTCTCGGTTATATTTGAAATGGATGTTGTCGAAGTATCCTTTATATTTACTATTTGTTCGAATAATTGTAATTTTTATTTGCGGGTGATATATGTTTCCGTTCGACTGGAATAAGTGCTTTGTCGCACATCGACTGGCAAGAGGTCTGTCCCCTTCATAGACGAGATCTCGCGTGTGGAGAATGCCACAGATGCATGGAAAAGTGATCCAAGCACCAAACCCATATGCCATGAAAATAGAATTTGCATTGAGATAATAATCTTATCATGCACCTTGAGGGATTTACAAATGCTGTAGGTGTGTATACATACAAGGGTATCCGGCACAAATATATGATAATTTCTTACCTAGAAGGACCTGTGCTCACACACAATTTTGAGTTGCAATATCTCACAATCTAAAAATCAGTGCTATTACCATATATATATATATATATATATATATATATATATATATATACATATATATATATATATATATATATACATATATACAGGCAAGACTCTCACCCCCCCCCCCCCCCCCCGAGGATCCAGGGTTCATGAACATCGTCACGAAAAGACATTTTCATTGATAGTTACATAACCAAGTCATACTTGAGGTACCCACATTCGGCCGACCATTGCCGATCCGGATGAATATGTATGGCCCAATGATTCACCAAAAAATATGGTATCGTTGTCGGAAATCCGCCGGATTGCCATTGTATAATGTTGGCTTGATATGTTGCTGAACATCAAATATCGCCAGGTTCCGACTGTAATGTAACATGAAAGTGTAGTGTATCATAGTTGCCTCATACATTGCCCACATTTCCTGGCGTGAACGTTATCCTCGTGCCGTCAGAATCAGTATCCCTGGATTTTTTTCTCTGTTCCTTGAATCAGTTTTGTCTTATAAGTTAATTTAAGACAGAGTCAGTGAGGACTGGCAGTTCCTGTACACAAAATACATTGTTTTTCTCTTATCAAATGGATGGACCATAAAGTGCGAAAAACGCTAGGAAAACGTCAGATAAGTTATAGTTATAAAGAAATGAACCAGAAAAGTAACAAATGTTACCGAAATCTACACTAATAGCAATTCAAGCGCCTGTGCTCTTACGGAACGCTAAGGCAACAGACTTGACCTTGGCTTCCCGGAATTCTTTCCAACTCAGCACCCGATGTACATCCGAGGCGAGAAGCTAACGGATTCGGCCGAGGTGTTCCGAGTGGAGGTAGCCAAAGACCATCCGGAAACACAAGAGGGATAGTGGTATTGAGAAAGTATTCAACGGCTTTCATTGGAGTGAAACAGTCGGATGTTGGCCAGATGCGCCAAAGCTGGAATAATATATATGGACGTATAAACGCATGGATGATATGAAAGCTTGAGATCAATCAGTGCCGGAATATCGTACGGCGTTCATAACAGATACCTCTAAAACACCTGACGATGGCACTTATGGGCTTCACTTTGAACGGGATGGGAGAACTGTAATGACAGGCCAAGCATGTTTTGTCAATCTGACCTGTAAATTTTACATGATGTCAGTCACCGAAGCCAATACATGTGAAACAAATAATGATACAGAACAGAGATACTCTCGCCGGTTTGCTACACTGGTTACAGAGGTTACCATGGAGATTCCCGAAAAATCGCCCTAAATCCAAATCTTGCCATGCAAGGGAGTAAAGCACAGAGATTCTTTTCTGCTTAGCTTTCGAACTAATGAAAAAGCCCTGTCTCAAATATTTGGTCACATTAAAACCTTCCTTGGAATTTACGAAATTCAAACCAAAGTACGGCAAGATAGTCATGCACGTACAGTCCAACATATTTCTCTTGGAAGCCACGCAAATGTGAGAACTCGGTCTTTTTACGTGTTAACTCAGGAACTGTGGAGAGAGTGGCCGTTTGTGCAAACGGTAGGTCGCATTTATACATAAAGCCAATCTTAAATTACGAAATTCGACCTAAGTGCAGCTAAATATTCCGGAAGGTCAAATTAATTTTCTATTTGCAATAGTAAATTTAAGAAACCAGACCGAGTAAGCAGCCGAATGTAGCATCTATATCCCACGCGGAGTCCTTCATGTCAATGTCCCTGGTATTTATGCAATGATTTTGTTTTCCGGGACTTTCTTTATAGTTATTCGACCTGATCAGAATACTATAAGGTACTGCTAGACAAGCAGTTAGGGAAAGGGTGCTTGGAAATCCGTCTTCGATTTGGTCCCTTGCTTTCAGTTCACGTTCCCTAACCATTAGGCTTGGATAATATAAATAAAATATGAGACAAGTAAGAACGCTTAGCATTCCATCGACCTAATTTCAACAGTGACCTTATTTTAAAAACAAGGGACGAAAACCTTATTTTCAACATTAAACGGTCAGACCTCTATCATATCTTAATTTTAGATCAAATACTTATATGGAATATGCACCAAGGATTTGCCTCATATTATTTATACTAGATCACATATTTTACTGTATAGACCCACGTACCAGACATTTAAACAAAATCTTCAAACCTAATGTATATTTGCGAGTGTATTCTCAATTTTGCAGCTGTATCATGAGACAGGTGTTTTTGTCCACGTGTGTTTGTGTATTACCCTGGTCAAAAAAACATAGTTCTGAAGCGACTTTGATAAAGATAGTATATTCGGCCAGATGCAAGTTTAAAATATTGAATCTAGGATTGTCTAGAAGATTTAATCAGCGGCAAAGCCAGATCCTTTCTTGTAACTGCTTGTTTCTGTAATTTGAGCTCTGTGGACTCCCCGTATCGGTGACGTGAGAAATATTACAGGCCAACTGCTCCAGGTTAATTGTTTTTCGTGTCTGCGCTCCGTGTGGTCCCGCTGTTTGTCCACATTGCACCTGGTGAATCTTCGAGTCAAGCGCAGCACCTCAAACCACTGGCATAACCAGAGAAGGGAGTTGGCCAAACTCACCAGACCTACCATCCCAATATCAAATCTGACAATTTATGTTTTTAAATGTAATAGCGAGTTTAGCCAAAGTTCTGGAACACTTCCATATTCCTGGAGGACATACCAGAATTGTACGCAATACCAGGGGTTGTCCATTGGTTTTTGGTAACAAATTATGTTGAACTGTCATCTTTCATGAGTTAGAGCTAGAATTGTTTACTCAACAACAAGCATGTAAGTTTACTCAGCATAGTTGATATGATCTCAAAGGGTTGATGCCATTGTCGTAGAAGTATTGTAAAGAACACTTTAATATCCATAGAAAACAACATCCTAAAAAGCATGGACATGTGAAGCGAAGTGAATGCCGAAAATTGGAAGGGGATAGGGCAGATGTTTGGCGTGAGAACAGAAAACTATAACGAATGGCATTGAGGTCAAGGTCACAGAATCTCATGACCATGGTCAATGACAAACTGCGCATGTAGAAGAGTACGACTATGCTGTTTACGGTTTGTGGGAGTCAGTATGTGCCACCCACAATGCACCAAGGATGCTAAATACACCAGAGGCGTAGTAATAAATGAAGTGAAGAGTTTAATGTAGTCCGTTAAAATTTTCAAGGCATATAACATAAACATGGATGTTTTGTAGTAAGGAATTCACGGAATAAGTAATATTTTGTAAGTATACACAAGTGAAATGTAAATAGAAGGTGTTTCCTTGAAATGCAACAACTTCAGATTTTAGAGTCTGACAGGTTAGACATGTAGTCCCGGTCATCCCACCCTGCCTGACTGGAAGATCAGGGAACTACAAAAAGAGAGATTGTGTCATATTCACAAGAATGAAAGCAGTCCGCATATTCACTTGTAAAAATGAAAGACCTTAACGCTACATTACTCAATATTACATATGAACAATTTCAACGTGAAAGTCTCAATAAATTTTAAGCAAATGGAAAACGCTGGAATTCAAACTAAATATATAGCAGTCTTAAACTCAGTTGTAAAACATGGTCCTTCTACCAAGCAAATAATATATCCTTAAACAATATAAATATCCTTAAATAATAAAATTAAATAAAAGAATTGTAAAGTATGACATCGTTCATACTGTTTGTTTACCTCGGTATTTAACAGAACTTGATACTAACCAACTAACAAATGTAAGCGTCTAGATAACCCACTTTGTCTTAATTACCTGCTGTTTTCCAGGAAGTGAATGAACAAATAAATGTTCAACATTATACTATCTTTGGTTCATAAAGACATACCTACATTATTTGTCCCCAGTTTACCTTTCACTTAAATCGACACCCTCGCTAAACCACAACTCTCACCTATCGCCAATAATTCTTGTGACCCTGTTGTTGGCGTAAGAATGAGGTCATACTGTATAACATTTGAAAACAAAACCCATAAACGTATACAGTATTTACGTTTAAGATAAAAAATGTAATGCTGTGCAGCTGCTATTTGTTTTTATAGTTATCAAACCGAAATGTTCAAATAACGAATACATGACCGGTTAAAACCGTGTAAAGAAATCATTTGCTTCTATGGTTATGTATATATATACTGTATATGCTAGTTTATGCAAGGCAAGTCCTTTTAAGCTTTCTGTCAATGTTTTTTCTGATCACTCCGGACCATGCTTCATGGAGCAATGTTTACACTACCATTGTAAATTTTCTCCGACTCAATACTCCTCTTCCAGGCCCAACACTGAATGGCCCAGAAAATGTCGTTCACACGCATGATGCTATGCGATCACTGCCGTGGCATCGTTCCTACTTTGGGGTCAATTGCGCATGTCTTCCACAGATGACTTTATGGGTCAAGTGACCAGTTGTTTCCACTTGCGGAGGCTTTACAGTATGGGATGCAATTATCTGGGGTGGCATCTTTTTAGAGGACCTACTCTTGTTTATAACAGCCATTTGTCTCGGTCCATCTTTTTATACAAATCTATACTACCATCCTATTACTAGCGGCTGAGAGTAAACATGCCACCGTCTACCGCTGTCTGTGAAAAATGGCCTTTTCATTGTCATTCTCAAAATACCACTGATGGCTTCGTGGACGCGGTTTCTGCATTAGAAGGGTCTAATGTATCCATAAAAGCAAACTTATTAAAAGCTACGGAGCCATCTTTGATGCCTTAAGTAGTCTACGATTTAAACACTGACATATTAAAATATCAGTCAATACTTTATGTTTTTGCTATTTTCCTTTTCAGACCAAGGGTCGGACGTCTTGCTATTCACTTTGTAAATTTAAAGGTTTGATTACCGGAAAGCAACTTCAACCAGAACAATACGCTCCTCACTCAGTGTTTATTCAATGAAGTCGTCCAAGATCTCTTTTCGTGTAACCGCTGCTTTCTAAAACAAGGTTCTTTGAGGTCGAACACCAGGGTGCACACGGATAAAAAAATGTAGTCAGACCAATGAGAACATGGCATCGCATTGTGCATCTAGCTCCAAATTTTAAACATGCGACACCTGTCTTCTTGGTCTGATAACACTGTTTCTGGCACAGGGCCAAGAGTCAGCCCAACGAGAGCGGATGTCGCATTTTTTAAAATCTGGAGCTGGATGCGGATGCAGGCGCCGTGCCGATATATAGTTGGTGGGGACTCCTTTAATTATCCGATGAGCAAAACCTTTACAAAATGATTCAAGGGTTTTTGTGCTGGCGATATTTTGGCTGTCGTCGGTACGTCTTAGTACAAAGATGACCCAAATCTGGTTGGAGCACACTACACATAACCAATCCTTTGGTTACAGGAATTGACAGATGTATATTGTTTTTTTTTCAATCAGCCTTCCTTTAGTCTATCTTGCTTATGTCAAGAGTTTACAAAAGTAATACGGAAACCGTGGAGGTGGCCATATAAGCCTACTTAAACAGATTGTGTCATTAACAACCAATATTATTGTATCAGAAACCCATGGCGAAAACACACAATACCACCCCTGTAATTGGTCGGATTATTCTTTGCCCTTAAGAGTGCCCTAGCCACCATATTCGGCAAAGGCGGCTTTGCAAGCAGTGGGTAATTGGAATGATTCAGAACGACTGTACAGCGACCACTGTGTAAGGAGTGTAAATATGAATAAGAATGAAGGTCAGCTCAGCAGAGACGAATAGGAAAATGTTCGTTAAACAAGTTAATTGTATAGAATGCTCTAAAACATGACCTACAATTCATGTTACTCGATGACCTTTTACACATAAGTGATTATTCTATACCGGTGCCATGCAATCTTTCTTTTCTATTCATTTCTACACGAAAGAGATCCATATTACGGATATGAACGTGGGCGGAAATAAACATTCCCTGGGTGCTCGAGGTTACAGGTTTGGATTATATAATGCTGCGGACCATAGAAGTCTTCCTTTTTTTTCATTTTGTGTCTTATGTCAATGATATATTTGAAAAGGTTGAAAAGTTGGTCTTCGCAGAAGGCGGGTTTTGTTAACATTTAATGACGTTTTACTGTTGGACAAGGAAAGATATATATATATATATATATATATATATATATATATATATATATACATATATGTATATATATATATATATTATTTATATATAATATAATATGGCAATGTCAGGAGTGTTAACCATATGAGTTGTGTTGTGTATAAAATCCAGTTTGAATATGTTGAAAATGTCATCTACTAACAAGAGATGATGTGATAAGTGGCTGTGATAAGTGACTGTGATAACTGACTGCGTTCCCACCGTCCTGACGCCGAGGTAGCACAGCTCATCATTTCATTTCATCAGGCAAATCGATCTTCATATCTCACAGGGCGGCAGGCTCCAAAATCATACTGTTATTACACACATTATCACATTTTATCCACCCGACTCTTCCGGACACTTGATGAATATCAGAAATGTCACCCGCTAACATCATATTAATCACCAATATATGTGTTAACCAAGGTTTCTTTAAGTAATGTCGTTCAATCGTGTCAGAGGCTGATACTTGTCTGGCATGGAACTAGGCCGGGCCCCTTCTTGTTACAAGGCCCTGTCATAAACGACTGGAAAATTAAAACTCCTAACCTGCTGATATGGGGTGATATTTTCATATATGTTGTCTATTTGGCTCAAATAATGTGTTACTGAGGATATGTGTTAAAATATTTTTATTGATAATTTTCCACAACAATCCCACTGCTTAAGTGAATGCGCCCTGAAGTGCATCTGCCCGTTTATAAAGTGAACTTCAGCTATTCGTCATATATACTTCATTCTTTTATAATGGCGGTGACTAATGGCTTGTTGACGCTCGAGCCGTGGTGGGTAATTAGAAAAGAGTATATCTGTGGTCGCGTTCTTTTTATATCTGAGCTCATTAGCTAGCCGGCCAAGGACCTAACGTCCTTTCTTCTGTGCCATTGAAAATCTAATTGACTCACTTAACCTTAAAATTGTGCTCCAGAACATTGGCCGCGCAATTGATCAACCTCATCTTTTTGTCTGACAAAATGCAATTATTCCTTACCAGGATGACCGTCTCAATAATAAGTTATATTTTATATTTTTCTTGTTTTTTCCGGTAGACTTGAGCTTGAGACTGTATCGGTGCCTTTTTTAATAAAACGTATCCGATGTGAAACAACGGCCCATTCTGCTGTTTTTGTTAAATTCCCATTAACAGACACGGTCGTAATTACGTGCAATGCCCAATTCATCAAGCCGTGATATTTGTTTTCCAATTATCCCTTTTTAAAAGGAGACATTACCCCGTCCGCTATGGAAATGCCAGCAACCTTTTTTCACAAGGCTGCTTTGTATTGTACTCGAGAGTGGCAATTCTGCAGAGTAGTTTTCTCAGCCCATTAATGCATAAATACACTTTATTAGGACCATTAAGTCCTTGAGGATGCCGAGGCGGGATTTCTATACCAAGCTTATGATTTATGTTAGCTCATAGCTGTAGCCCGATCCATAAACGAGTCAATCTCTCTCTGGTGGTGGTTCAGATAAAGATTTATTAAGGGCTCCTATGTTAGGTCTATGACACTGTGAGGGGGGCAACCACCCAATTGGCATAATTTGCATGAAAATGTTGGAACGTACTCAAAATGTTCTAAGAGAAAAGCATCTAAGTGCTACTAGTACTTACGTAAAAAAAATTATACTTATTTTCAGGCAAAACATTCACATTCACAGGAAATATCAGTATATCATGAATATATCTTAATTTTGGAACTTTATTGCCATAAACAAACAACTTACGGGGGCGACAAAGAGGGGTACTTGTATTTACGTTCTATATCGTCCACCGTTCGGTCGCAAAATTAAAAAAAAACTTTTTGTTTGACTAAAAATGTATTCATGCGACTCAGGCTATGTGCAATGTTACAAAATATGAAATTGTGTTATTAATGGAGAGAGATTAACTGTGATTATTATTTGATCATTATTTGACCATTATTTTATCATAATCTATTATTATCAATATAATTAATACGGAGTTGGTTTTTTTCTAGACCACGGTTTACCTGCTCTGACCACCGTTTGACAAATTCTTTTTGGGGTTACAGGTATGTTGAGTTTTATACATTAAAAAATATCTTTCCATGATAACCATGGTTTCAAATGTTTGGCCAAGTCATGTGTTTTATGAAGTTTTTTTTAATAAAAAGAGCCCCACAACTTAATAATCATTCGGATTGGGTGGGGGGGGAAGGGTTCACATATATTTGTTCACCTTTCGAGTATCAGAACAAATAAATACGAATGGGTGGCTTACACACGGGGACAAAGTAATGGTCCTTTGTCATAATGCTTTATAAGAAAATATATATTGTGGTGATTCGTATTACCTCCAAAATGAAATGGACTATTGATATGTCTTTACCCTAACCCTCTGCAAGTGTTCAGCAAAACATTTTTCGCCTGTTACGCTTTTTCTGGAGGCGACCTGTAATCCCCAATGCACCCAATTACCATTATATCGAATGTTAAGGAATTTTACTCTGTCAAAAGGAAGTAAAGATTTAAATTCAAGCACGGAACACATGTCCACATGAATCATTAAATAGGGAGCACTTTTCCGTTGAGTGGACACAAAGAGCTGAGGCCCTTTACACGATCACCGTTTTATAGGTTTACAGGTATGTTGATTTTTTTATACATTCAGAAGTATATTCCCATGATAACTACGGTTTTAATAGTTCGGCCGATTTATGGGTTGTTTGAAAAAAGTTTTTTTCCAAAGGAAGCCCGGGGGGGTTGCACACACTTCTAAGAGTCCTCAATCTTCTGGGGATTTTGAAACCCCCGGCAGAATCTACTAATATGTCGTTCGTTCTTACGTGCACGTTTCATGTAAAACATCGTCAAGGTTCAGAAGCATGGGTTCACCAGGCGAGTGGCAGAACAACTGAATACGAATTGCATACTCGGAGATAAAAGGAATAGGCCCTTATAATTATTCATTTGTGGAATTGTGATTATGGAACTTAAGAAAAAGTATATTATGATGATTCCGATTACCTCCAAAAATGTAATGGATTACGGATGCAGTTTTACTGTACCCCTCTTCAAAATTTCAGCAAAATCTGTATATAACATTTTGCGTTAATTTGCTGAAATACAATGCAAGGAACCAAGGCTGAAGCGGTTTCTTTGCTAAATGCTTTCATCGAAATAGGCCAACCTGCTTTCTTTTTATCTGGGAGGGTTGTCAATTTTGCATCAGACCTGACTATTCCATAACAATTTACAGTACTTAAACCAAAAATTTGATACTGTTGGAATATATTTTTCTGGGCCTATCTTTTTCACATTGGCAGCTATACGTTTCGCGTACAAGAGACCAACGACATATGTATGTGTTTACAAATAACGCATGTGTCTGTTAACATGCCTTAGACTATACTATCAACTGACAACACTGAATAAACATCGTGTTTGACGATGTCGCCTGAGCTTCAAATAATACAAAGCATCTTTCATATAATTTCACGGTAGGATGCTTCTTTATACAATCATTAGACCTACGATTTCCCAAGCAATGGAAGCTGTCGGTCCTGTGTTGTTTATCGGGAAAAAACTTCTCACTTAAAAATTCATATACCCTGTATATGCTTCACGTCGCTTTCCAAAAATTATTTTTGTGAGATTTCTGGAATAGAATAATTTTTCTTTCTATGTTGATATTTTGGGGGAGGGTGTTCCTGGCGAATTCTAGCAGAAGTAATCTTTATATCATATAAGTGACACACATGACAAAAGTTCCTGCAAAAACCTTAGAATTAAAATATGTGTCGTTTGGTTCCTATCAGCTCATTACAAAAATATACATCAGATAGAGCCGTGGATTTTCCACGGGGGCAGCTAGTATTATTATTATTACCATCTTTATCTTTTACGCGCATGATGTTTATTTTCTAATGACAAACAAAGTAATGGCAGTTGTATCACAAAATAACGATACGCAGCTGCAGTAAAACCCGATGAATCAAGTTGTTTATTAAATGCAATATCTTCGGATTCTTAAAGTTTTTAAGCTTTATTGTTGACCGTAAGAACTTGATACAGATAAGTCATCTTTTCATCACAGGGAGGTTATCGTAAATTGTATATATGGGATGATTTCCCCGATGACTTAGGGTGACGTCACAGCTGACCGTGTGGAACTGCAGTGTTAAGAAAATCGATCCGACATTTGCCCTTTTACAGAATTTACACTCTTGTCACGGATGTTTTGCTCAAAGCCCGAAACATTTGGGAAGGCCTTTCAGGAAAGGAATTAAAGCCGAGGATTTTCCACCCTCTAACACTGGAATTCCAGAACATATCTTGTTTATTTTAAAGAAGCTGATTGGTGGCTTGTCAAAATTGACTCTGATAAGATGGGAAGTGAAATTATGGTTAGTAAACAATATTTAATACAAGAGAGTAGTCCAAGACCACAGCCTCCGCCGGAATCCTAATCAAACCACACAGCAACAGAAGAACTGTGTCACGGGTGAACTCCATCACAGATCACCTATGTCAATACAGGGATAGAATCCTTTGAATTAAAAAAATATATATTATTGTGATAAAGATTACCTTAATATTCTAATGAATTCTTCCTTGGTTGTTACCCTTACTCTTCACAATATTTCATTAAAATTCGACCATGATCTTTGCGTAATGTTGCTGGCAGACAAACCAACCAACCAACCAAAAGTAGGTGCACGTCATGGTGCCAGGTGCATCGTCATGCCCTGTAGATTTCACTGACGTAGCCATGTTCATATCTAAAAGATTCTGACGCAGCGCACGGGCACACATATCTATAAGTAAGTACATTTTTTAAGCTTTTTTGTGTGTCGAAAAAAAGTGTTCAATGAATCTGAGCAATTTTTTTTTTGTCTTCTTCAGGAATTCATTGCATAGAAGAAATAAGAAATAACCTGAGCAGTTAATATAGCATTTCGGTCGACGTTAATTTTAATATCGTTTGTTGAAGCACGCAAATTGAAGGAACCGTGAGTTTCTGTGCCGTATACTGTATATTACCAAGAAGTTTCCATCATTATTTATGTATGTGCTGACTAAAATAGATTGTTTGTTCAAATAGTCATCCAGTTTTTATGCTTATCCCAGGTTTCATTATACAAAATGGTATATTGCTAAAGCGGAACCGTTCGAAGTAGAACGGAAAGCACGCTCTTTTTACCTCCGCCAAGCGGGGGTTATGTTTTTGCCGGCGTTGGTTTTTTTTTTTGTCTGTCTGTTAGCAATATTACTCAAAATGTTATTAACGGATTTGATGATTGTTTTAGGATAGTTCGGCACTGATACAAGGAACAAATCATTAAATTTCGTGATCCAAATCAATATCAGAATCCTGGAGTTTTTTTAATGAAAAATGCTACATTACTGACAATGCTATATATGGGCGTAATGAGCTGCCTTGGCGGAGATCTGCGCTCTGTGTGTGCAAAGTTCTAGTTCTTTCTGTTTATTTGCGATAATTAAAACACACTTTAAAATGTAAATCAAAAGACAAAAAGGAGAAAATAGAGTATTGTTACAAGTGCGGAAAGAAGAGTACTGTTTTTTTTATTTTGATTTAATTTATTGGTTTAGTCCTGAAAAAATTTAAATATTATGTTTTCGTCCCGGTGCTTAAAATTTGGGTTTTTTTCATATCAGCAGTCCCTTCATGGAATGCAAACCCTGTAAAGTCGCACTGAAAAAAAAGAAATACTTCATCTTATTTCCTTCCGTTAAATTGTATGGCTTATCATTAAGCATTCTTTTCTTTGCAAATATGATGTTCTACATTCAGTTTTTTGGAATTATATCTGATCCGTTTTCAGATAAAGAAAAATGACCTGGTGTACAAAATTAGATTCTCCTTGAAAGAAGATAACAAAAAAGAAATGTTTGGTTTCAGACTGTTTCTTTTGTACGGAATGAATTCCATGATCCCTTGGAACATGTGGCTTCCAGCACGCCAGCCAAGCAAGACAAGTGCTGGGCTTAGGAACCCCACTCTCGGCTGGTCTTATTGGTCTGTGACCATTCAATACATTTCACACGTTAGATCCTTTTGGTGTTTTCCTAATAAATGTACTTTCCTCCGGTCATGCTTGTTTATCAGATAACCTTAAGTGTTCTGTAAAAGTGGAACGTGAGACAAGGTTTTTACCGTCATCAGCTATACCATGATATACATGCAGGGCCCCATAACTTATTATATCTCAACCCTCCCCACCTCTCTCACCATCTGTTATGATCATGTCAACCGGAGTGTCCATCTTTACTCAGTAACCTCTAGTTTTTCCTCGGTAATTTTTAGGACAGGACTTTTTTCAAGTGGGTGATTACGGGCAGGGCCTGCTACCACTACCCGGCGCTTTAGATACAAGCTACCCTGAAATATCCGGCCATTTGTCCACATTTTACGCCGGGGCATTACCGTACAGTTTACTGTGATCACAGTGACAGCCCTTTGTGGCGCTGTATCATAATATTGACGACAGGGGACCCATGACGGGCCGCTTTTATTCACGGGACCCCGAGCAATAAAACAAGCTAATTTCCCCTAATATTTACAGATCGTTAGGTATCACTCATAGGCGTATTATGTAACACTAGCATTATTGATTCCAAACGGAAAGACTGTCTGAGAAAACGTTACATTGAAGTCTGTCCGAGGCGGACCTGTAAGAAACACCTGCCGCCGCTGACAGGAACAGGATATGCGAGGTGCACGTAAAGGGACCTCCTTTGGGTGTGGTGTTCTTTCACCATAACGTGAAACTCTTGTTCCGTTTATTGGTTGCGCCGTTCGCTTTGTCCCTATTTGCCGCGAGGCTGGCCGACAAGGCTGGTCAAACAGTCTGACTTCTTACAAAGTGGACTAACAGCCGGGCGTGATTACTGTCTAACCATGTTTGGTTGTGCTGGTCCATTCCTCAGGCAGTTTTCCATGAGGGTCGCGTGACCTCACTACTTAACGCCATTAGTGAATGCATCAGGCAACGTTCCTAAAGCGGGATACAACACTTTTGTCGTTCACGCAGTTATTTGCTAGTTTTGCACTCCTAAAATATCTGTTGAATAACAACAACTTTATTTACATTCTTGAACGCTCACCAGTGGGGTATTTTTTTTACTTTCAGAAACTTACAATTATACAATATTCGACACATCTTACTTTAAAGGTACAAAAACATTTCAAATTTTATTTGTATTTTCTCACACGATTAATTCATTTTGGCTGAAAACATACGTTCCCCAGGTAAAACCATCCTGGAACATAGACTTACTCTCTCCAATTCACCTGTTTTAAACACCTGTTGTGGTTAAGAGTGCGAGTAAATACATTCAACGTGTGTCTGTCTACCATAACAAGATTATGTGATCAGAAGTCTGATCTTGTACATGCGTGACATCTGCCAAACAAGGGGGAACATGAAATAAGAAACACTAACGTATCTCCGATTGGAAGCTAGAAAAATCTGAATTTGTGAAGTTGCGCGGTACGTCCACCAGGTTGATTACGGAACTAATGTATATTGTGGCTACTCGCGCCATGTGCAAGTTAACTTTTGTTTAAAGGAGTAACCAACTTTTTCCAGAACGAAACATTGGAAGAAACAATGGTGTTTTAAGGAGAAAACACTTTACTCAATGTTTATCTAATATACCTTGCATGTGAAAAAGTCCCCTTAAATTCCTATAAATGACATAATATTTTCGTTTGACTTTATAAATACCTCGTGGGAAAAAAGCGGGAACATTTGGGTGGAATATTTGTAGAAACTACAAAATGTCACACAATTTTGAAACACATGGATACTTATTTTAACAGGGAATATTGCGAGAAGTCCGCGGTCCGAGTGAGGTAAATGCAGGGTATTATAGACCTGTACACACAACTCTCAGCAGGCGTTTTTATCTTTCATTCAGAGATTGGGAGATATATTTCAAGTGTGGTATTTTATGTACTCGTCTCCAAAAAAGTAAGCAAAATTATCAATAAAAATTCTAAATTACAAAATATCGTCACTGAGAAAAGCATGTATGCTTTCTTGGCAACGTCTTCTAACAGTTGGTAAGGTATTAATGTATCGGTTATACAAGGTCGTTGGAAAATTGATCCAAAAGGTTGCCATCCGGATCACTGTATAACAAGTGTTTCTTGCCGAGTTTTAACTGCATGAGTTATAAAAGAATTTTACAGTAGTATATTCTTCAATGTTAGTAAAAAAACTATCCCAAGTATAGCCAATATGATATTTCATCTATCATCCAAAATATATATTGTTTTAATTGTTTTATTTTAGCCCTTTCTACTTTCATTATTATTTTTATTATTTTATTTTTACAATGAATAGAACATAAGACTAAGATACATGTACTTTTATGAAAAAACGCTCTCGCATGAATTTTGATTATTGATTGAAACTTTGTTTTTCATAGAGTCTGTTTTGTTTCAGCGGTATGTTTGAAGTGTATGGCCTTACCATCGTAACTGAACTATCCATAAAGCAAGATTCTAAAAAAAAAAATTAAGTTTACTCATCACAGTGTATTTCTCCATTAGCTCTAGATTATTTGACACGACAGGTTATCCGCATAGTTGGGTGAATGTACAGTCAAAATATATGACCTGTAAACACATAAACTTTTAGTGAAAAATTATAAATGTAAACTTTATTTAACGTGTTCATGCCAGTTTTAGGACCTGCCTGGGTCTGGGTATGATAAAATGGAACTGTTGCCAGCATTATTTGGTTTTATCAGACTATTATACCGTTTTGACAGAATCAGAAGAGAATGCAATTTCAAAAAGACTTACCGATTTTGAGAACAGTCCGGAACAAAAGGAACTTCGTGAGCCCTGATGTACATGTCTCATTAGTTTTGTTCCCTGCTCAGATCGTTGACACATAGAATGGTAAAATATATAGTTGACAAGGACTCAACCTGTGCAACAGTTGAAAGTAGAGCCAATTGTACTGATATAAAAAATATAAGTTTGACCTTTTTTTGGCAATAAAGCGTCTTAAATACTGGTTCTGTCGCTGGTTTTACAGTGGTTTTAATTACTCTCCCAGAGGGTCGGTATTTTCTCGTCCGTGGAAGGATTTTATTATATGGTAACAGTTATATATTAAGTTGTCCCCCCCCCATCACACACACACAATAGGCGTGATCATATTTTATCATATAATAATAATTTGGGCACAGTGCATATATGTTAAGAAATATTTTGTGTAGGGAGGCATGGCATTCCCTCTCGCGATGGTCCCCATTAGTTACCACGAGTTGCCTCTTCATTGTACCGAACATATGCAATCTCATCTGTACTGAAAACAAACAGCCCCTGTGTTTAATGAACCCGCGATAACGGGCAAAAAATAACACAACTTGGGAACTTTGAGACTATTTATCTTGTTATCTCTTCAGACTACGCTAGGATGCTCTCCCACGAGGCTTTGTCACCATGCGACACCGGTCTCAATCAGCTAATAATGGTATATATGGTAATTAATTTGGCGGACGGAGCCAGGCTACAGGAAAGTAAAATTTTGCTTCAACTTCATAAGGACCTCTCCTTCCCTCGCAGCAGCCTTGCTCGGTGTATGTGCGGGGAAGTTTTTACATGTTCCTTTCCACAGAATAACAAAATTGTTTTGTCGCAAACAGACACGTAAGATAATTAGCCAAAATAAACATTTATAAATAACCCTCACCCTGTCTCTCAAAGGTGCTAGAATGAGTAACTAAAAAAATACTATTTAATATGCCATATAAATAAGATTGATCATGATCCGGGTCCAGGAATGACTACCAGAAATATTCACAAATGTTCAGTCACGTATGCCGATTGAACATGGGAATATAAGCCGAATGAGTAAATGCAAACACGTGTGTGTGTGTTCGTGGGGGGGGGGGGGGTTATGCACGAATGAACAGGGAGTATGGGCCGAATAAGAGAATGCAAATACGAGTTGGGGAGCATCCCACAATAAGGAACGACCACATGGCGGAGGCCTGCATTCCTGAGAATGGCCGTTTCGACTTTCAGAATCTCACGGGCTGCCAGTTATGTGGGCTTCACTGTATCAGGATAATCAGAAGATTGCATGTTCAACATTTAACTCTATTCGTAATTACAGGTCGTCACAAATAGGGTGTGTGTGTGTGTGTAATGACTTTTTATTATTAGTGACACATGCCAGAACAAAAGTGATTGTCTCCTCATCCCTGTTTCTGCATATGACAAGCATATTACTGCATTTTTACTCACTTGCCTCTCAACAACAGACTCATAATAAATTTAACAAGGAACAATTTAGAGAATACGGACACAACACTCTCTCGTGGCGATAGATTAGATAAGATTGTGGATGGATTAAACGTGATGATGAGTCATAGAAATGCATGTGGCATAAAACTTAGCGAGAAAGAGACAAAAAGGTTTGTGCCAAGAAAGAATTTGACACGCAGGGGACATAAATAATATTTGAAAGTGTTAAGAGACGTGGTTGGCTTTAAGTTTAGCACGAAAGAATCAAAGATGTCGATGGCACGAAGGTTATATTATTAGTAGGAAGGGTGGAAGAGGATTTCGTCTACAGGGAATAGTTCCGGTGAACGTCAGAAACTTCAAAAGTAGAATGTCAGAAACCACGCGACACGCCGACATGGGTAAAAGATTAAGGGCTAACTCCCAAGGATTGTGAGGGTTCATTTATATGTCTGATTATTAGCCCTACCCTGAAATGGCCCAGTTTAGGTTCAGAAGTGATCTTCAAGTTGTAAGTTCTACCTCAGCTGTTAGATCCAACAGGAATGCGTGCGGGGGGTTCACCAGAACGACAAGGGGCATATCTCAAGTAACCAATACGGATGGACACTTGACATTCTCTGGGCTGCTGCGTCATCAAGGGATGAGATCCAGAGACTCAATTTGGTCATGAAAGTGCCAATCTGAATATGGATGAAGTCTGAGGAGCGGTATAACAAGGTGTTATCCAGGTCATTGTCGTCTTATTGGCCTTGCAGGAGGGACATTATCACGTCACGAGGAACATGCAAGGTTGCGTGTCCCCCGTTAAACAAAGTTTAGCAGAGCATTATATACCAGCAAATGGCTATTTTTATTTATTTTCATAAATTTGTCGTCTCTCATTTAAGAGCCTCGGAGATTTGTTGTACTCCTGAATTAACTTCCAACACCTTCTTCGATGGCGATCCGATTAAAAAAAAATATGCGATATATAGGTTTAAAGTAATGTTATATACTAGTCACACAGTTGTCAGGGTAACTAAATCAAGAAAAATTACTTACAAAGAAGCAAAATAAGCAATGTATTGATTCTACAGGTAGCCGTGAATTCAGGAAGAAAGCCCTCTTGACGAAGTCCTTGAAGGCAAGAATTCCTACTGTGCCAAGACACCTCGAAGCTCATTTTAATCCTGCCAGTGAAACGAAATCCGTATAACATAGCCTGTACTAGCACGGTATGTTTTCAATAACAAACTCAGACACTAACTAGAATTGATGAGGCCGGGTACATGAAAGCAAAATTTAAGTTGTTATTCAGTCCTTCAGGCGCAAATCTCGTTTTTTTAACAGATTGTAACATTTGTGAAACGCAGATATGAAGTATTCATTAAGCATAAAAAGCGCATCATGATTTCAACTTTGCTTTGTAAATTTCCAGTTTGTTCAAAGGTCAAAGGAAACAAAGCAAACAAACAGTTATGAGACATGTAAAGTTATAAATTTTATAGGTGTTACCTTAATCCACCAAAAAAATCCAAATTCGTTCATGTTTAACGTTTTGCGTTAAATTACTAACAGACAAACCAACAAACCCTTTACAAAACAGAACTTCCGCCACAAAGAATAAGGAACGATCCTTAATAAAACACACCAGAAGTCATTCTGCATTCTCAGTATGAAATCAAATAATGACAATCACACCCCCGTACAAAACAATCACATCATATGAAAAAAAATTCAGTAAACACATTTTCAAATTTGATAAAAAAAATAAATAAAAATAAAGAAAGAAGCTTAACACTGCGTGTGCAGTGGTCACGCATTTTCATGATTTCATTTCAGTCATCCATATGCATGCAGGCAAGCATCGTAATATTAACGTAGTAATATTCATAAGCATATATGATACACAGCTGATAAAGGCAAACGTGGAGGTTGAGGGCATCATGAGAGTCGTTCTTGGCTGTTGACACAGTCCTAATCCCGCCAGTTCTATGAAAGTCACAACAGTTTCAGCACTGTCACGTCATAAGTTACCAATACTTTTATAAGAACACAGACATACACTCTGTGGCGGAACAATACAGAATTAGCGGACACTGTGGTCGGTCCCATGTGATTCAATGACTATAACTACTTCTTAGCCTTGTTAACAAGCAAGGCCGGGACCTTTCAGACGCTATAATCGTCTGGCAACACTTAGATGGACAATCGATTGTATGAAGCCCCCAGGGGTCAGTGGAACACACGTCAAGGGTGCATTAGGATGACCACGCAGTGGCCGGTGAAATGGTCAGTAGATGGGACGTTTATTAGCACTCTTGTGATAAACGTTTAGGACAGCCATATGAGGAAGGGCTCATTAGATGTCTGTCCGTGGACAATAATTCGTGTGTCGTATTTAATCAGCAGGAACCAATCAAAGGATTGGCCGGTGTCTCACACTTAGGCAAATGGAATTTGGACACTTTTTTGCAACATTAACTATTTTCAGGATTAATATTTTTTTTTTCATATAAATTACTATTTTAATAATAAACTTCATACTGTGTTTTATAGTTATGAAAATTATATTTGCCCAATGCATGTCGAAAATTGCTAGATCAGATGAAATAATATGATACCTAAAGCGACCATAAATCGATCGTTCATTCGGTAAGACTGATATTTCAAAGAGGTCCGATAATATTATTGTTTAAGGTCCTAATATGATCTAAAATGATAAAACGGTCATGTTTAAGAAAACTTGGGAACTACTGTTATATCAGCCTGGTCTGCAAAATAGGTTTAATAATGAGGTTAACCTTTAAGAAATGTTACAATTTAAATCAAATTGTCAGGCCCACGTGGGATGTATACCAAAGCACTTATATTCCGAGAGAACCAACGCATCCTTCATCTGCCCATTGGCCGGCAAGACAGGCGGGACTTGACTGACATCTGGTACTGTGGCCTGCATCAACAAGCATGAGCTTGAGCATCCCTTATCTTAATATGCGAGGCACTGTTTATTGACACTGACTGTGTAACCAAGAGCTGCCTTGAGCTCTGATAACTGGGATCACGAGCTCCGAGTATAGACACTTACAGACTTGGCATCGGCAGGAAAATTATTTTTTAATGGCACATTAATAAGACCTATCCGGTAGAAAGGGGAAAAAAATTCAAACCATAAAATAGATACATTTCATACGACTGCACATTCACATTCAGTTACTCAACCAGAATGAAATAATGTCACTCAAAGAATTCTTTGCTATATTATCGAACAAAACCGTATTTAACTTTTTTTTAAAATTGAAATCTAAATAAAGAAGAAAAGATGATAAAATATAATATCTTTAATGTTGTGATGTATTTGTTTAAACATTAATCATTACAGATTAAAATGTTTTGAATTGCCGTACTAGTCTATCACTAGTATTACAATATACCGCAGTATCATTCTTTAGAGTTGATTACGATATTATTTTTTGTGACAGGTATTTGAATTAAATGGCCCTTTTATAGTGTCTATGCATACTGTTGCTTGGATGCATGAATTAATACAGAGTTATATCAATATAAAGGGTGCAAGCTGATTAGACTGCATTATCAAATGACAAAGAATAATACATGTTAGGTGAGTCTTATATTGTGAGGGGAAAAAAGCTATAAAAACTTAAGTTACCGAAAGACAATATAATATTTATAAACGAATATGCCATATTTATCACTGACTTAACGCGTGGCTTTTGTTTACATTAGGGCAATATCAAATGTGCAATCTAAAGTTTACACTATTAGCAGGTTTTCTCTCTAACGATAACGGCGGTGAAGTTTTCACGTAATTATCTATTCAGAATATTTTCCATTCTAAATGGAGATGAAATTAGAGTAAATGGGCCCCTATATTTGCTGCTGAAATTTTTCCGGTAACCTATCATGTCAAGGCTGTTCATTCACTGCGGGCCGTTTCATTCTTCGCGGTGGTCGCAACTGATGAACTAATGACTTCATGGTCAGGTTTTATAGATGTTATGATCAGAACGGATTGGCGCTGCTTTGTAAATGATAATGCAGTGATCTCACTGTTAATTACAAGTTTTAATCACACTCATCTGTCTTTCAGCCCTGATGGAATATAAGAAAATAACACTTGACAGCAATATGCCGATTCCTGTTCATAGGTTCATAACATCATATTTTTTATGCCTTGTTTAAGGTAAGCTACCTACTTGAGAACGGAAAAATAACTGATCTTTACTATAATCTGTTCCACCGTAGGGTGCCATATTGAAATTTGGCGATTATTCTCGTTAACTTACATAATTAGACACTAAAGCCGTTGAGGGATAAAAGGATTGTTATCATATGTAAAACGTCATAACAAAAACCAACATTTATATTTCGCAACCTTCTGTTTCTTCTTAATCTTTTGACCCAGTGACATGGCCTCTGTCATGGGTAGGCAGCCTCACTTTGACAATTACATTTTCTTAGAATTTTTTAGACACCCAACAACCAATCATCAGCTTTTAAATAAAGTTGTTTAAGCCTGTGATTAGTCACCTTGGCCTTCATCAGTTTTGTTGAGATTTTGTAAAACACACACTCTTGTCTCATTTCCTTACTGTTGATTTTATTATATTACTAAAATATGTTACAAGGTTTGGTTTTTGGTTTCATTCCAGCTGATTGGTCCTTGACTTATCCATCCATTGCAGCTTGGTTTCAGGATCTGATCTGTGAGTTTAAAAAGATAAACAAATTGCATCGGACGCACCGCTATTGAACAGACTATAGCATGCTTCATAAAGACTACATTCTAGTGCACACTGAGCCAATATGCCGTAATCAGGGGAGTAAATATAGGAGGGGTGGGGGTAAATATCCCCTCCCCCCATTTTTTTGACAAGGGGGGGCGGGGGTCGGAGTGATCAATGTAATCACCCCTCAACCCCCCCCCCCCCCCCCCCCCACTATTCAGAGAACATAATTTATATATTGCAAATGAAATATAGAAATAAATAAAACAGACTTTAGTTTTATTTATGAGTTTACTATATGAAATATTATATCTAAACCTGATTTACATAAAATGGAAACATAATACCTAATTATTGTCTAAGTCTTTATACTTATTTGTAATTTATTTGAAATGGGGTGAAGTATTTTATATATTTGAAATGTGTCATACAGGCGCTAATAATTTTTAATGTGTCACATAGACGCTAAAAAGGTATATAAATATGATATATATATACATATATATATATATATATGAATGTGTGTGTGTGTGTCTACGAGTCATCCCTCCTTCTCTGGAACATAAATTTATTCCACTAGTAGTCAATATTATACAGACTTTGGAGCTTGACAGGCCAGGAGTTATCCTGCGTGGAACGCAAAGAAGTGATGGCGTATTTTCTTTAATATAACCAAATTTAGATTTTTATCGACCTAATAAATTGCTATGAAGTCTTGGGGGACAGTTCAGTGAGTGATTTACGGGGCTTCAGACTCCGTATAAATGTTTACGAGCGCTAACCACCCGTCAGATCCAATCACTCCCATCTCAAATCGATAGCTGATTGTTGTTAATACAGATTTGGAAGGTATTGTACATTCTGTGCATAATCTTGATTCTACATATTCTACATTTTATATGCACTGTATGAGTCTACGCAAAATTAGGATGAAAAACCACTGCACTCCCACTGTGGAGCGAGATGATTTTTGTCATACATAGACAATATAAAAAGAGCATCAGATTATACTTTTTTATGATCCTCCTATTCACTTTTTTAATTAGACCGGAATCCCCATCCTCTTGAGTATAGATTGATGACTTCTTTTTATTTGAAAAACGTTAGATTGGTTCCATTCAGAGTCGTTTAATTTCACAAAACGGTCGGTTTGATCCCTTTGATGATAATAAGGCCAGACTATTAGAGAAAGTTGGCTTTTGTAAATACCAGTTAAAAACCATTTGCCCATGTCTAATTGCCCCGCACAGTCCATATGACATGAGATCCGATCAACATTTACACAATCGAGCTAATCCAAGCCTTAGCACTTTGTTTTAGCCTGGTGTTAACGCAGTTCAAGTATATCGGGTTGGCCGTGACCGGATAAACCCGCCCAAGACCAGCTGGGTGTCTTGGCGCGATCAATGGTACCAACATACACCTCCGTGAACAGGCGGTGAAAAAGCAGCCGGTAACGTGATCCGGCCAATATATTTCAAGTCTTGATGAGCGACCTGTACGCACAAAAAAGATTTCGGCGACACACAAACATAAATTGTTCTACGGACTCTGAGGGCAAAATAAAAAAATTGCGAGCGTGCTTTTTTATTTTTTATTTTCTGGTCGAGTCACATTCATGGAATTTCGTTCGCTTGCAAGGAAAAATACAAAATTTTGCTTCAATTTTTTAAATGGTGCATATAATCCATACAAAATTTAGTATTTTCGATAAAAAATTAATCACGAAAAGTAGGCATCCTTAGAACAACTTATGTTTCTGTGTTGTCTTATATATTCATTTATTAAGGACGATTGTCCAAGCATTGAGTATTGAACATGTCTGAGTCGGAGACGGTTTGTTAGTTAGTATATGGGGCTCATGAAACACAAAGATTACTGGTTAAAAGTCAGTTCATGTCCCTTGACAGTTTCAGTTTGTTATTGCACTTATGCTATTGTAACTGTTTTTGGAATAGCCCCAAACCATGTTTTGCCACTGTAATGCAACAGCCTGTCAATGTGTGAAGCCTCCTTCCCACTTTCACCATAATAATTCGTAGGGAGTCGTGGGGGTGTCATAGGTTATGTCTTGGACATTCGGCAGTATTCGTAGAAATGTCTTGTGCAATTAGAATTCGTGGTGCATTTTTTTAAATGTTCAAAAATTAAGCATTTCCCCTCACAAGTAGAGGCGAAGTCGAATTAGTTTCTTGTCAAGTCGTGTAAATTTCCTCGAAATTCGTGGTCATCCGTGATGTGAAACTGTGTCACGAATGATCATGACCTTGATACGACTTCAACACGACTAGAGTACGACCACAACAAGAACCACGCAAGAAATAGCCACGATCATGTGACGTCAAACGGAGCGAAAGAACATGGACCTCGACGTTGTAGATACATTCTCTTATAGTCTCAAGGGGCCTCCAAATCACAGCAATTCGAGTTGTAGAATTTCAAATCAAAGTCGACCTTCGTTCAGTCATAGTCATATGGACACAGGTTCCGTATCAAACAAATATAATGTTAGTTTTCTTTTAAAAAAAACAGGTTCAAATGTGAACTTTGAGAAACCATTTATTTGTTTTCTTGAAGTTTTCAAATTCATATCCATTCAAAAATATCTCCATGTAATAAAGGTATCACTGGAGTTAATAAATTGGTACTGTCTGTCTGGGTATATTATACGGGTACATTTGTCTTTGTTATATAACGGAAAATAAAGTTTTCTTTTTAATTTGGGACTTCTTTAAAACAAACGAAGAAGAAGTTATTACAGCTAGCTAACTATGTATATTCGTTTTAAAGGAAGACGTGTTGTGTGGATATTGGTTCCAACTAAATTTGAACCAAAATGATTTGAAGAAGCTGAAACAGTTTTCAATGGACTTGAGATATACATGGTCCACAAGTCGAAGCCCAGTCGTGGAAAATCGTGAAGATATCGCACCAGTTTCTTAGACGTCGTTACGGTGTCGTGAAAATTCTTAAAAATCTTACGTCATATCGTGCTGGCATTGTGTCCCTGTCGTAGCAATTCGTACTCGCAACGTACTCCTCTCGTAAA
Organism: Sipunculus nudus; assembly: GCA_026874595.1. Lineage (NCBI taxonomy): Eukaryota > Metazoa > Annelida > Sipuncula > Golfingiida > Sipunculidae > Sipunculus > Sipunculus nudus. Next base: position 63,617,966 of record CM049307.1, read on the forward strand.
GCACCGTCCCCGTAATGGATATTTTTTTTCATTCGACAGGCAGATTTAAACATCGCGGCGATTCGGTGTCAGTTCGTGAAAATAAATCAGAAAAATGATAGCATACTAGAAGTTGCAAATTTTCGGTTCAGCTTGTATATATTAGTAAATAAATTGCGTCATATGGTATGGAGTTAGAAGTCATTAAATTGTCATTAAGCTGTCATTTGACATATTAACTTATAGTTACAAGGATACTCTGACGACAATTTTTCTGCAAACCTGATTAGGATGTAGGGTTCATTTGGACTATAAGCATGGCCTACTCCAGGCCCTTTCAAGACCTCGAGCACTAAGGCTGTGCGATATTATCGATATATATTGGTAAATCGCGATACGGAATTTGCAAATTGCAGAGTGCAAATTTTTGTATTTTGTCACACGTGAGTGAATCTGATTTATTTGACTAAAATATATTGTAATAAAAGAGTGAACAGCTCTTCCCTCGAGGTCTGTCAAAAATAAGTAATATTGAACAAAGTACTTTTACTTTTGCTATATTTCCTGTGTGAAATATAAACTGACCTGCACATACTTAAATGATGTCGTCATATGTAACACGATAGTAAACTACCAGAAACACACACATTAATTGGAAATGCCCAGCAGTAGACCTCACTTGCTTTGCCTCACATATCTGATCATCTCCTATAACCTTTCTGTGAACAATGGATGAAATGCTGGTAGAAATAAACGGGCCAGAGCAACAATGAACAAAACTCTCTCAACAAACAGGACCACGATCGTTACTTGGAGTAAAGGTCAGTCAAACGACTTGTCACAGCTAGCTCGGCAGTTGAAAAGAAACGTCCCATTTCTTGAGAAGATACCAAAACATCTGAGACGACCCGTAAGATGGAATTCAAATATGGCAAACGAGAGCATGCAAACAAGAACAGAATCATGCCGAGCTTGTGCCAAAAAGGTTAAACTTAAAAAAGGATACATAAAATGGGAGAAAGAAACGGCTAAGGTATGCCGTAATGCCAAATTTCAGTATACTAGTAGAAGTAAAAAATAAATTGCGGAAGTGCAACCTATGATCTGAAAACAGCGTATACAGTGACGTCTGATCCACCGTGCCGAAGAGTTGCCATATACCATAACCCACTACGCACGTCAAGGACAGTATTCGAATGACCACAGACCGATGAAGATTGGTTCCAACTATGAGGGAGCAAAAGACGACCATTGCTACTTACCAAATGACCCTGGTGTCACGAGAGTGAGGGTTGTTCACCAGCAAATTGATGTTTACACTACACCCCCTCCTTCGTGTTAAGCTTCTTCTCTTAAAATACAGGTCACAAGCCAGCATTTTGGTGTCAATAGTCGTTGCTGTAAGCCGCTGATTGAGGCTGGATACAGTCTGAGAGTTGAAGCGTTGCATCTCGAGACCGTGCGTTCCCGTACAGAAAGGCAGAGACAAATTTTCAAATAACAAAATGGTTCTAATTTGGTATCGAAAGATTATGACCTAAACGCATAAAGTTTCCAAATATCTGTCTCATAGTGGTTAAATGTTATAAAAAGAACAAAATACACGGCAATAAGCAGAAAATTGGAACATTTGGCCGCCATCATGAAATTCAATATGACAGCAATCTTGGCAGCAAACTCAAGCTAGGTACAAGTTTGTAGTAGTCAACATGGATTCTTCAGTATCACAACCATGGGTATTGACACTACTTCTAACCTTCTATGTTGCATAAAACCCAAGTTTGGTAACACATTGTGTTGAAATGGCGGCCTTTTTTTTAATTTTGCATGTGAAGACAGCATCGGCTCACCTGTAAACAGTCAATTTCGGATTCAGCACTCTCGAAATACCCTAAAACACTTGCTTTACGACTTTTAACACAAAATGCCTGCAGTATTTAATAATTATCAAATTGTAACCTGTCTATATCAGAATGAACCGTGTCTTGTCCCACAGTTTGGCACAAGTTGGCAACTGTTGAAACCGTCAAAAAAAATATAAGAAAACACTTCCGGTTTACCCGAAGCCAGCCCTATCCGAAGCAAGGATAATACTGTATCTGAGGCTAAATTATGGTTTGACGATTTTCTGTTGCACATTAAAGATATTTTAATTACGGGTTTTCGCTTTGAAACCTGCAGCTGGACCATGGGTAGAGAGAGAACTGGCAAGTGTTTGCTGAAGATGGAGGGACCGCAAGACAGCTAAAGCAAATCCATCAGGAGATGCGAGTGTCTATGTACATTATTTACAATTAACAAGGATCCTATCCGACGGCAAGAAAAATCAGCTATTCAGCTGAGACCCTCGATAGGACCAGTCTAAAAACCAAGCTAAGTGGGGGTACTCGGAGGGACATGGCAAGATCCGGCGTAAATCCTTTTAAAGTGCACCGGCCTCAAACGGGGAATTTAAACACGCTGGGTGGATTGACGAGACCAGGAAAGGAGTGATTATATCTGTTCCGCAGACAGGTCATGTCACGCGAGTCATCAACGATACGTGAACGACATTTATAATAATGTAACATGTAAAAAAATGAACTGCTTTCACATTAATAAGAAGAAACTAACTTTTTTTAACACATCTGTTTGACATTTGAAGTATGATAATCATCATTAAACATTGGAAGCCTTCGAAAGTGCGTATAGCCAAAAGGTCCTGAGTTCAAAACCATAATGAAAAGTCAACATCCGTTGAGTGGAGCAATAAGGGGCACCAACGAGAGCATTCAAACACAGTTAGTTATGTGCAAATCGCTTCAGGGACTCATGCCCTGTGCAGCTATAGTTTGTTATATAAGCATGTGTAATATAACAATATTGATTTTCTAGTTGTTGATCATATGCTTATTTAAAAAGTATTCTCTTTCTCAGTGGTGCAACATGTATCAGTTACATGACATAAAAATTCCTAATTGAATCCTCATCAATTCATCATCACAAAAAAAAGCATCTATAAGGTGTCATTGCATAATATATTCTATTAAACACAGGAAGGGTAACCGAGTCTTTTCAGACGAAGGGCACATATATTCAACAATGTCAGTGATGCTTTTGTCTTCCTGGTGGCAACGTTCACAGCCACAGCCTTTGACATATTGTAAAATGAGACTGGAGCGGGGGATGATCACATTTTGGCCTGTCTGCCTGTCTCCCCCATATCTTCTACTTCCGTCCTTCTGTGCTGGGTGCATTTACTCATAAGTGCTTATACTCCATCTACGTTAAATATAAAAAACATAAGCAGCCACACAAGGCAGTACTTTACTGGTACACAAGTCGCCCAAGTCTTTGTTGATCGTGGGTTGCCAAGATCAGATGAAAAATTCCAAGAAATAATAAGTAAGTACGGCACGCAGTTTGTTAAGTCGAGTTAGAAATCATTTATGTAATCCAAAATTCAAGCCCTGAAGCTGGTCAGGGATTTTGCTGTCGCCATGTCACGCAAACACGCATGACATTGATGTTTACAGTGATGACCACATGGTAAGGTGTAGGCGAAAGCGTGTGTGGGCGTGTATGCGGGACGGAGTTGCAGTCAGAAAAGTCGCAGGTGGATATATGCCGGGGCTCTTCTAATTAGATTATTGCTTGCATCAGGGGCCAGGCGTATTTTTCATATTGTTTTAATATTTATCCGGTATTCGCCTACGGACAGATATGACATGAATACTTGAGTCATCTTTGACCTTTCACTGTTGTGCAGAGGAAGTATTTTGGCCTCTGATAATGAAATGCTGATAAAAACTTAGACATAGTCCGGGGTTTAGGTAGCATAACTGGCTAAAAAACTCCATCTAATATCAACCCAAAAACTGTTTAAATCAACATAAGCCCGCTGAAGTATAGTGTTCATTCTGATGGTTTATTTTAAATTTCTATTCATTTTCAAATGATATTTTAACCATTTTTTTTTCAATTTTTAAGCAGTACGCTATTTTAAGAATTGAATCAGCAACAGCAAAACAAGTTCTAGTAGATTAATATTTAAACTTATATTATAATTGTGTCAATATAAAAATTTTACTTTATAAAAAGAAAGACACACAGTAAAGTAAAAATATATATATATATGAAAGGCTTTTGAGATATTTTCCCGTAGTTAATCCTATTCCACTAAATAGTAGCTTGTTACTACTGGGATGTTTGAAATAGCGTACCTTTTAAAATTTTTAAAAATTTTCAAAATGTAAAAATATCATGTGAAAATTTAAAAAATATGTATACCATCATTAAAAACACGGTACCAAGTTTAAAATGGTGTATACTTTATTGGGTCTAATATGAATCTGAAACACCTTTTGGATTGGTTTTATTACAGGGGTTTTACCAAATTGTGATACTATAAGGCGTCGGGCTACAACACTTCCCAGATCCTCAATGAGACATGGTGAAATCCCGTTAGAACCGCTCTATTTTCCTTTCCAGCCATATGTCGATGTTAGATGACGGCTTCTACTGCGCAAATCTGTGTATAAATTTGGTAACAATAATCTAATGTAATGAAGAATTTTCTACAACCGTGATACATATGATAACTACCATAAGATGAGTTTTCTTTCCAGAGAATTATAAACCTTCTTTACAACTGATTATTGTTGGGAAAGGTGTTTTCCTTTAAACTCCAGTAGTCAGCGAGATACATAGCAACAGAGTGACATTGTCTTGATACACTGTATACAGCCAATACACTTTAAAGTATTCCCTCAAGATACCATACGTGAAAGAATTTTCGTCTTTTCTTGCTTTTTAGACCATAAATTTGTTAAGAAGAACATGTTTGTTCTTAACTGACATTTTTTTTACTAAGATTGGAAAGTTAGGAAATATTTTGTTTTTAAAATGTAGATAATTTTTGTACTCTCAACATTTGCAATTAGGGTGATATAACTTTAAAGCAAATCGTAAACAGCGGACACACAGGCGGAAACATCCTCGGTTTGAACGAATAATGTTGCACTTTTAAATATTACTTTATACAAGGCTGATGGGTAAAAACGAAATATTAATAGACCACGTGTTTAGAAAGATAATATCCCTTAGTTTAAATAGGAAAATTGACCAGTTTTTGGAAGTGTATATACGGATCTACGGACACCACACATTTTTCTGTAGTATGTACCTGTGCACTATTATGTGACTTTAAATTATTGCTGACATTATTTTGGTCAGTTTAAATATGATTTGCTGACACTCTACCAAATCTACTTCCATTCTTGAGAGAATATTGAGTCGCGATCAAGTCTAGTTTGTCCATGTTTTCCATCGGTAAGTAGCTGTTATTTAATATCTTTAAAGTGTTGCCTTTGCAGCAGATAATCAAAACCATTCCAGAAATCTGTACCCGTTTCAGAACTATTCACAGCTAAACCAAGCTAAATTCCATTCATCGAAAGTCCGAGCTGGTGAGGATTAGCATCTTCTACCGGTTCTCCTACGAAACCAGTAGTTCTATTGTTATATGCAATAGTATGGCTGTTTTTCCTTCAAGAAATGGGGGTATCAACTAATGGCCGCACAGCTGATTAACTGGACCTATTCTTATATATGGGATAAGGTGGATTGGTCAGCAGTGACCGATAGGTGGTGCTCTGTACTTCCCCCTGGTCATTAGTTGGGGGTAGGCCTATTAACTCAAGGCCGCAAAGCTGATTGACTAGACTTTTTTTCGGTTTTTCAAAGGGAATTGCTGATCAGATCAGTAGTGACCGCAAGGTGGCGCTTTGAACTCATGTCATTTAATCTAGACTGGTACCCCGCATTAATATATACTCGGCCCACCATGCCGGACTTGGCGCTTTGACCTTCTGACAAACAGCATTGTCACTTGACAGGAATAATACAGGAGTACAAATAATTGAAGAAACACCAACAATTTTGGCTTTACCCTATCAAACGGTACCTCATCAAAAAATAGGTAATGGCTTCTTAAGAGGAAGTTAAACTCAAAAGCACCAGACTGTGGCATGCACCTAGGTGACTGGTGACAGCTAAGCACCTAGACCATCCAGACTACGGCAGCTGGTGGTCTGCCCGCAATAGACATCGACATTGTTAAATCTATGGTCCGCACATGCTCTATCATATATTAATAGTGGACCATACAAAGGTGGCCAGAAAAGGATTAGTGTAAATAAGCGAAACCCAAAAAAAGGTCTGCCAATCACACCCCTGGAAAAAATACCTGCTTCGTACAATGTTATACATAATATACGGTTTGGTTGCTTGGCCCACAAGGCGGATGATTCATTAGTGTACTTTCAAAATCGATTGTTTTATGGTGTGTATAATTTTAAAAAGAATTCAATTTAAAATATTCTATTTCATGTTAAGCATATTTCAGTTCGAAGCAGTGTACATATTCCACTTACCTTTACGTTCACCAATCATTTATATGAGAATAAAAAATAGAATAATATGTGAACATGGCTTGGGGAATGATGTGGTTCACTCAATGTCCGACGGCACTGAGAATCAAATGCGGTATTACCGTAAGCATTTAAGCCTATCACAAGTAAAGTTTTAGTATTGAAAAGTTGTCGAATGTAACGTTTATAATAAAAAACAACTACAACTTTTCCTGTGAGTCACACTTGTGTTTGTTTGAGAGACCTTCTGGAAAATGAGAAAAAGAAAAAAAACAGCCTACTGGTGAACGTGCCGTCCATCGACGTTTGTGTAGACCTGCTACCAAGGTCCCTCATTTAATTCTTCTGGTATTTCTATGTCATGACTTTTGGCGTATTGTTACGAAGACAATTTATTTGAAGGGAAAATTCTTGGCCCATCCAAGTTTCGAACCCATAATGGTAGCGCACAAGTCCGGCGTACCAACCGCTTCGCTAGCAAAGCAAGCTTCCCTAGCGAGACCGTTCGGTCTGCTTTTATGTCACCCCGTAACACACCCCTCTTAAAAGCGTTCTGCTATCAGAACAAGACTAATTATCCCAGGAGTCAAACTTAGGTGAGCCTATTCCCTGGTCCACAAAGTTAACTGTCATCCCGGACGAGCCCCCATTTTGTTACGAAGACAATATACTGAGAGGAAAATTCTTGGCCGATCCGGGATTCGAACCCATATCGATGGCGCACAAGTCCGGCCTACCAACCGCTTCGCTAGCAAAGAAAGTTTCACTAGCGAGACAGTTCTGTCCGTTTTTGTGTCACCCCGTAACAGTATGAACACTGGCCACTGTTATAAAAAATAAAGCTCGGAGACGCTACTAGATGGTGGACGGATGACACGCGAGTGTGATTTTCTTTTTCAAAATGTTGATAGTTGGTAATTAACATATCATTACTGTAAATTTATGTAGTTTACACATTGGGGAAATATGTGATATTTTGAAACGGAGTGGAAGGAACAACAGAAGATATCCGGTCTAACTGTGAAATTAAGCATGTGGTAAAAAGCATAATGACGTCAAATCTTGACCTTGAGATTATATCAATAATCTTATAGCTTCCAACAGGAAAAGTGAATGGACGGTTTCTCCTGATCTCAACACTTTCAGCGATGATATATTATTCCGCAGCAACTACATTCCATGTCTGGTCGACTTGCGTTAATTAATTACTGGGCCCGGCGGATATGGCAGGTCTTGTGTTCACATAAACGCTTATAACAGAAAAGAAAAGCTGTCAATGTCGCTCAGAGAAAGAAGAGCTCATCTGAATTTCAATGAAGCCTCGGATAGTTCTTTAGTAACTAGAGTTGACAAATTTGACGCTTATGCATTGATTGATTGCGCTGTTGGTGTTTGGTGGCGCCAAAACTAACCCTAAAGTGGTCCCTGCTCGACCCCGAACTCTAACTCGATCCCTTTACCCATCTGCAGATGTTTATCATCAAAGACGTGATATCCTCAGCAAAGTAATTACACGTCACAAACACGGTCCTGCTTCAATCCATGTAATACTCGCATGCATTGATCATGCGGCATTAAAACCGACTCTAGCGCGCTATGGAAGAAATTCTGGGTTTTATCAGTCCCGCCAAAACTAGATCTAATCAAACCAAGTACGGAACTGCACACGCCTAAACTATACGGGATAATACATCACCTGCTGGCCAAATTTCCATTAACAATTAAGGTCATTTATAGGAGATGAGCGACTGGTTTGAGGTCTCCTTTGGATGTTTAGTAGAACAGCGCCGGAGGATGAAGCGGAGCTCTCAGCTGCTTAGCCACTTTTATGCCTGGGACCTGTTCACACCGGGGTTTAGGGATCTGATAAACACAGACAACCGGTTTTCTCTTGAGTAAACTCTCTGTGTTATCAGAGCAAACTTCAAACAAGGACAAGGAGAGACCTTCGTCATTAAACAAAATTTATGTAGACTCTTGTAACCTCGGCGGAAATGAGGCCTTGTGGACCATACTGGGAAAAGAGACGGACAAACTGACTGACTTAACGAATGGATGACAAAATAGTCGTAAAAAAACTAAAATATTAATTTTGACACAACAGGGAAGTGGTGGAGAAGAAGGAAAACATCAGACTCAAAGGATAAAGCACGGAAAGGTAGGACAGTTTTTACATCAAATAGGCCTACCCAAGTGTAAGATTAGATATATAGTATACTCTCTTAGTTAAGATGAAATATTACTTATTTATTTTGACACTGCATTGATGGTAGAAGAATTTATTGTCATTTCATATGAATGTATTGTCATTTCATCTCATACTATTCATGGCTGGCTTAACGGATCCTTCAGGGCGTGGCCATTTTATGATCTGGTTTTGGCTGAACCAATAAACGGATGTTTATTACATGTGGCCATTCTTTCCAATGCCGGTCGCTCCCGTCTTTTCCTTCTTCCTTTTACCTCAGAAAGTTATAATATTCCTACATTACAATATACATAATAACATTTATCCGACTCTAATTGGTTAGATTTGTTTGAAACTACTCAAAATTGAAGGGTGATTGGCTAATTATGCATGACGTCATCATATTAGAACAAAGTCAACCATCAAGCATAAAGGTAAATAGTTGTCTGGAATAAATGGATGGATGGCTATTCTAAACCATAAAGTGTAATCACGGATTTAATGCGAGCAGAAGAAAGGCAATTATGGTTAATGATGGACAACTACGAAACTGCATAAAATTTATAAAACAAGAACACATTTTCAACCCATCACTCGGCACCGACTGTTTAGGGAGCGCCCAAGACCTATCTCTAACACCAGTGAATGATCGTGACCATGACTGGGAGCAAGGAAACTACCATAAATCAACTAAACTTCTCTTCACAGCTTTCCAGATTCACGACACATTCAGTTTATATTCATTTATATTCATTTGTTAGCTTATATATAATTAAAAGATAAAGGAAACATTAGCCCTCTGTTCAGACCAAGAAACGTATATAAGGGAGCTTTTATTCAGCAAGGATACGACGGCTTCGAGCGTATACAACATGTATATTGACTTTATTCCCGGTCGGGAAGACCTAAGGTTTTCGGGCAGGGTCATATCCCCGTATATCACATCTCATTTGTGAACTGGTTATTGTAGTTTTGTTCCTCCGCGCAACCTTTCTCCCCTGATTACGTACACGGTGACATATTATATGAATCACACCCACAACTAGGTCCAAACACATCGGCGTTATTATATCATGGGAGATTTTATGTAAGATAGGGACCGCGATGCCATAAATTGTCTTGCCTTCGGGTGGATGTAAATTACACAATTCTAGCCAACCTGTCATAGTGCTCGGTTTTGATTGGATATTGATATTATTGGTTTCAGATTTGGATAAGAATTGGACTTTTATCGCCCTTGACAAAGCGGCCGACGAAAGCGGTGATCAAACGAAGTCGCTCTGATCTGGCAGTGATTTGCCCCGGGAGGTACCGTCGATAAAATTGGTCCCCAGCAGAGTTTGGTCACGTTTTTCATCATCCTTGTCTTTTCTCATATAGCCCATGTGTTCCTTGTATTAGACAGTGAGACACCACTCCACAAGGTTTTATTGTGCCGAAATAGGGAATCAACACGGGTTTGTATGCGGATAACTGGTGAATGTACAGGTCGTTGCGACGAGAAAAAAGACATCCGTAAACCGCAACACGCTTCTTGGGGTTAAATACCTACCAATATAAATCAGCACCCCTATCGAGTTTTGTTCAATGTAATTAAAGCAAAAACATTGTAATTAATAACACTGACGTTACTTGTATTGAAATATAAGCAGACACTTAATATATTGTGATATACATTATCTCTAGCATGGTATCATATTTGTAATTTTGAATGTAATTGCTAACCAGTATTCATGTTAAATAAGTTAAATCTAATTGCTACCATTTATGGGGTACAAAAAACAGACACTTCAAATAACTAATATAAAAATAACCTGTAGTAATTATGAGTTTTAGAAAAAATACAAATAGCACATCTTTTCTGAAGGCAAATGAACACACTCACCTCAAATGCTCATAAATTTTGTCTGCTGAAAAATTGCATCGTATTTTCCTGATTCTCATCCAAGACTTGCTGTCAGTTTACTTTCTGTCATACTGTCACAGAAAATCACCAGAACGCAGAAACCCAGAAGAAAGACGGATCCGTCGTGGTCACGGGAATCAAGTATCCTTATACAAATAGAAGCATTTGTATGAACGCCACGCTCCTCTATCTGCGGATCTCTGTGACTGACGCAGACAAGTCCGTACAGTAATTGCCGCCTGGAGCTATTGAACGCTGGACAACTTTGGTAAGTGTCGCAATTGGAGCGCGTTACACCCCATCACCCTGATCCAAGAAATGTCATGCTGTCTGTATCGTTACGCTGTGTTAACAGACGGTCGTCTGACAATGATTCGAAAGCTAACGGCAAATCCGACAGTTCCAATTTTACTGAGAAATTTCGTTCCACCGCGTCACATGTGAAATCTAGTATCCACCCGTCCAAGCATGACACGCTACAATGAGAAAACTGTTACAGGTTAAATGGACGGGATAACAGGCATTTTACCAAATGACGCCAAACCCGCCACAGGAACGCGGGGACCAGCCAGTGTGGGATTTATTCTATCCGGCAGGTTGGCAGAGGGCGGGATGCCACGGCTTATCTGTGTAACATCTTGGAACCAGCCTCCGGCTGTTTCGTCGTCGGCTTAATACTGCGGCAGTAGCAATCTTGCATGGTGGCACATAGTCGTGGCAGAAGCGGATCCAGATCTACCGTGCCCCCAGGCGACACGCATAGGTCAGATCGCATTCTGTAGGTGAAGTGGTTGCACAGTCAAATAGTACTTGCTCCAGTATCGATCAGCTACTGAGAAGATTTTAAAGTGAACATAAACGGCCCATGGGACACCCCGACCACGAGGTCTCCTTCCCCTCTCTTGTACCCTATAATTGCACTATTTCATCTTCGCCATTAGCCATCTCTGAGAGATTATGACCTTTCATCTTTCGATATCACCCCTCGTTCATATTATTGAGTTTGATAGTAAGCCTGGATGTGCGTGGATATGCAGTGTTAATTTAACTCATTGCTTAGAAACTGTGCAATGAGAAGAACAAGTCGTGACTTTTAAGGAAACGTAAAAATGACAAGAAATGTGTTATCCCTTTCCAATGTTGTAAGAGAATCGTTAAAAATTATTATGTATTATTTATTCAATCAAAATTTATTATTAAGATAGAGTGAGATAGCTATAGAGAGAGAATATCTGAAATGCTGTTTCGTTGTTTTATATATAGCTCAGTAAAAAAGTGGCTTGCTGTCAAAGGGTGTTTTAAATAAAGCATTTGTTTTAATTTGATAATATTAAAATATCATTGAAACATCATATAAACTTCATAAATGCAATCAGACAGAACAATGTACTAGGTTTAAAATGATGGGTACTTTACTTTATAAGAATTTAAAACAACTTTATTGAATTTGAATGAATCTGTGATGCTATCTAAGTTATGGTAACCCATGTGTGTAGTACTCTTTATTATATTGTATACTGAAAGTCACCTAGCATTGTTTATTTGCGTACATAATTTTACATCATAGATTATGAAAATGTACCGATTCTTCTATTGACCCTAGGCATGCAGGCACTACACTAATGTTTATAAATATTTCAGTACTTGTGTGTTCTGATTTGCTGTCCGTCCCAATAATGGATATCACTTCAGAATTTGAATTACATGCGACTTCGCCTCCATGGAATCCTCGGGGGTAATATCCCAAGGTCAAATTCACCAGTATGTGCTAGCGATAAACGCCACATCGCTGCTTTCTGTCTTGGGAACCCGGGATGAAATCAACAAGCTGACTGACGTAAATTCCCGTGAGATGTTCTGAACGTCATCATGCCGTTGTCCGCGAGGGCTGTCACGTGATCGCTTGGCTGCATGCGTCAGAAGAAGAAACTAAGAGCAATGATCTGGCATCTCTCATTTATCCTTTGTGACGTCGTTACTGTGCGAGAGGTTTCTTAGCCTTTAGCTGATTGCAACTAAGCCTGCCAATGTCAGTATGATTAATGATTAAAATATTTCTGTATGATATTACACGGGTGGTTTTTGATCATTTCAAGTGTTTGCTCTGTCATAACCTCTTCACATTGATTCATAAAAAAAATAATGTAATATTTTTTTTTCATTAGGGTGACCTCACATTTCTCGCATCGCTTAATGCTCCGTTTTGGATACCATTATGTTTATCTCATATTACTGAAAATCATCGGAGCATTGTACAGGAATGCTAACTTTGTCCCTCACCTTAGAAGCTAGGTTCCTGCAAAGGCTCTGGAATCCTTTTAAACATGATACAAATTTTTGTCTGGGCATGCATTATGATTATAAAATATTCTGACACGATTACAGACATATGGGCGTGAAAAGATTCCCTTTTTGCTGAAAGAAATGCTGCTAAAAGCGCCTCGTTGCTAGGTGCACAGTCATTCAATGAGTGAGGGAATCCCTGGGAAATCCAATATGAAGTTGTCTCCTTAGATTTATTTTTATTTTGAATTAATTAATTTCAAGGGTGCATAGTTTTGTCTAATTTTAACTTTTGAGTTAATATATCTTTATATGAAGAAGAATACACCTTATTTGATTCAGTTAAAATAAAAGTTCTTAATTATATTTTTGAGGTTCTAAACAAGTGACCAATCAAAAAAAGGCATCATTCGTTGCCAAGAATGGCGGAGTACCAAGTGCCACCCCCGTGCAGGATCACGGTCTATTGAGACCATGACAGATCCCTGCAAGAAGATGTGCACACGACACGGAACTATAGCGAGTTTGTCCTGACTGTATATAAACATGGCGGACCACATGCACCTGGGCGTCATCTATCACCCCAGAATCGCACCCATTTACCAAACACATGCTTAAACCGTGTGGCACGTGCGTTTGTATACATTTAAATCACTACGTATCCAATGTCGCGCCGCAATGTAGTCCCCGAGTTCCACATGTAAAAGACGAACAGACAATCATATTTTTTATAACCATTATATTTGAAATAAATGTTGTCAATATATGTTCTGTATTTGGCCCAATACCTTAATTATTGTAATATTCAATTGCCAGGCGATACAGATTGCGTTCGACTGAAAATAGTGCCTTGTGCACATTGATTGGCAGAGATCTATCCCCTTCACAGACGAGATCTCACGTTAGGAGAATGTTCCAGATGTTGGTTTTAAGTGCCGCTACCGGTCAGAAAAAAGCGATAATTTTTCTCCGGATATTGTGGATCTTTATGGTGGAGTACCAGTAGAAGTAATTAAATTAAGGTTTTGTTCCTGAAAACACAAGTAAAATGGATTTTACAGACCGAAAAGTAAATATTCTTATTATCGCTCATCTCCGAATCCGCTGTTTTAAGCCATCTTTTTTGAAGGCGTATTCTCGCCAGCAGGTCTGGAATCGGGATAATATAATTAATTATCCTATAATGTATGCCAAGCCATATAAGATTTATCGAGATTTTAGGGATTCAAGTGCATGTGGTTCCTATCTGTAACAAAATTTTAAAAAAGGTCAGCTTTGCAGGAATGACTAGATTGATGGACTGTCAAAAAAAATTAATGTGGCCATAGATCTTGAATTTCGTAATTCTTAATTTCGTAGCATTGTTATTGTATTTTTGAAAAACACCAGACGGTTTACACCTTTTGGTCTATCCCCTAGTATTTTTAATTGGGAAAAGGTTGTGGTTTTGAGAGAGAGAGAGAGAGAGAGAGAGAGAGAGAGAGAGAGAGAGAGAGAGAGAGCGATATCTGTGTCTGATTAATATTTCTTTGTGAACTCTAACACCTGTCTATTTTTAAGCCCATTTATAATTGTATGTGGGACTCTTGATACATCTAAACCGCTGTTTTGCGCTGTTTATGTGTTCACATGATGTAGCACAGCTTTGGTCACTCCCAGGGTCATCTTGCTCAGGTGTCGGGAACCTTTCAGGGTGAATGTTACATATATATATATATATATATATATATATATATATATATATATATATATATATATATATATATATATATATATATTCCCATGGCCACATAGGAATGACGGTAGAACGATCTAATGCCAAGACCAATTATAATATATATAATTGATCGCATAATAATCCATATTAAGATTTATAAAAAATAACCGGCTCAACAGAAGTTGAAAATTTCCTATCTAAAGTAGGTTAACACTCTTTTGTAAATACAATGACGGTTGATGGACCTGATGACACGATAGACGTATCACCTGGTTTACTGCTGAGGACAAGTCTGCGTCCTGTTCACTAAATGCCTCGTGCTTCTATAAGCTCCCGAGTTAAAGATTTATTAGAACGTTATATCGCGATCAACAGCTCCCGCTTAGCATTGCGAGTGTTTCACCTTGCAGTGCACAGATGAACTGGAAATTGGCTGTGAAAACTTAATCTCAAATAGCGATACTTGAAATTCGGTATATAAACGTGATTTATAATAGGTAGAAAGCGGTTGATGGTGAATCGGAAAAAAAAAACTGAATACACTTAAGATAACATATTGCAAAATCAGATTTTCACTTCGGTGTTACCTATCTTTATCCATGTTAGTAATATATTCTGCTGATTTTTACAGCACTGCATGTGTGTTGCCATGGTTTTTTTTACAAGAATAAGCTATCGTAATAGTACAGTCTATCTGTCCATCAACATTAAACGCTCTGAACTTTTTTTAACATACTTTTCCCTATAAATATTATTTAAAAAAAAAAGATTTTCAGTCTCGCGTCAGTGTGAGAAATTCATTAAAGAAGCAAATGAATAACGGAAACATTATCTTCCGGGTTTGACTGTTGATATTAGGTTTTCGTTTTGTATAGATTTGGTATTCCTTAAAAAAATGGATCAGTTAACATGTCTTTATTCTTTTTTGGTGTTTTGCTGCATCGTTTCGGTATATAAAAAAAAATCAAACCTAACAGTTCTAACTGGGGACACCAAGCTGACCAATACTTTAAAACCTGGTTTACAAAGACAGTACGTAATACCAACGGGAATACAATCCAAGATAATAAGTTTAATTAAAATATTCAGATTACCTCAAAAATTTATTAGAATTTTATCTGGGTGTTAGCATAATTACACTCATCAGTTTCATCAGATTAGAAATAACTGAATAAAGTAGCTAAAAGACAAAACCTTATAAGCGCCCCGAGCGCTTAACGACAATGATAGTATGACTTAAAGTGCCTGCTTTAGGTTTAGAATTCGCCCTACTTTACTAAATCGCTGATTCGAATGACTCACAATGAATTGTGATGCAAGATTCGTTTCCCAGTGTTGCCAATTTATAGGATAATATATGACTGAAAGGAATGGGAACTTCAAAAGTGGTGGAAATGAACAGTCTGTCAAAATTCAAACCATGCGGGGGCGGATGTGAGGACAGATATGCTTATCAGGTATTAAAAGGGCTTTCAGGAACGCAAGGGTAAGCGTCTCTGACGCTCAAAATCTCTTACAGACGCGCGGTTCTGAGTGTCCAAGCGTCCGTGGGACGCGCGAATTTCTTGATTTAGCACCTTGTAGCAGTCAATGACCATTAGGCCTACCGGGTGCCTCAACCGAACCAGTCAGTTGTGTAAACGCCGCGTAGATAACTGAGGCCTACAGCAAATATCCATATATCGACACGATTTCTAATCGTTTTATGATATGATAATTCCATAAAATACGAAAGGATTCATTTTTTTAACCCTTCAAACTTGGACACAAATATCATCTCCGCTTGGGACGCTCTAAACTCAATTGGGACTCCCTAAAAATTTTTGCTCGAGTGTAACGGACTCTTTAAAGTTACTTCCTATTGAAAGCCCTCTTAATATATATATATATATATATATATATATATATATATATATATATATATATATATATATATATATATATATGTGTGTGTGTGTATATGTACATGTGTAAATGTTACGTTTATATTCTTGGGGCATTATAGATTTCTTACACTTTGTCTTATAAATATATATACTGCACAGCATAATTCCTATATTATCATTACCGTTCCATTTATCATTGCCCGAAGAGAGTATAGGAAGTATATAGTCAATAAAGTAAAGCTTATACAGAGTAGTTGACGGTGACGTCTTAATATAGTAGGGACCAGTCTAGAATAATGAGGAACTTAGGAAAAAAACAGCTGGTTTTTAGTGTAATCTCTCTTTAAGAACACGATTTTTCCGTCAGGTCCAACAATGTAGCAATTAGTACACAACCGCCAAGTACATCGATTTTCTCATTCTCTACTTGAACGTCAACGCACATTTACCAGGATCTGTTGACTTGTGGGAAGCGTGCGACAGATTGCGACATCTCAGTGCTGCTTTCGCCCCTCAGACTGACAGCCAGTGTTTAAGGGCTTCGTTTTCATGGTTTGATTGTCACAATTCAACACTTCAGCACCAGCTCGGTAAAACTGAATTATGGTCGGCTCAACGATTGCCAAGACTGCATATTCAGGTTTAATCGCCATCTTTGGCATTAAGTCACTTCGAACTCTAAAACTGCTGCCACTGGTCCTTTTTATCGTGTCTGAAATACGTGCAGCAGGCATGAACGGAAAGTAGGAGTCTGAAGTAAGATTCACGACAGGTTCACGTAAACTTTTTTTAAACAGAGTTGTATTTTTCATTATTTTTTTTTTATCTAAGGTATTGTACAACATGTGGTTTGGTATTCATGATTTTGATAATCGTAGATTTTTTTTTCATTGGCCAGGCCTAGGTGAGTGCTCTATACAGATTAAATATTCCGTCCATAAGACTATCCGTCTGTTCCGCTCTTCCGAGATATTCCAAGATAAGGTAATAACAACAGTATAACTTCAGTATGAGACTTACAAAGGGCAACGCCTTATCCAAGGTAAACACAAACGGGCTTTACATTGTTATAATTTAACTTCGAGCAGAGGAACTCAACACAACTGGATTTTTCGATTTAAGCGTGCTCGACACAATGAGGTTTAACTATGTTTCAGTACTAGAAAAAAAAATTCAATCCATACAATATAATGAATTTAAAAACATGTTTGCTGACTGCATATATAGTATATTCAGTTTGTAACATGCATGTACATTCCTCTTTTAAAGTAAACAAAGTTAAAAACAATTCCTTAATGATAGAAAGCTATTAGGAAACATTTCGGGATACATCCAAAAAGTATCAGGGTAGTGCTGCAAATTTATTCAGACTTTTATGATTTAATGCTGTCAGCATTGATTTTTTTTTCGCTCAGTTAAGAACTGTTTACATCTCATTCTCATTTCGTATTTAAAAAGTACTAATAATATATTTTGATTTATCTATGCATTAAAAAATCTTATCGCCTTCGGTACAAATAAATTGGAATACCGGTTTGTTCTGCATTTCAGAGACTGCAGCCTTCGGCCTGATGTTAGCCAGACAATATAATCACAATGCAAGCTTTTACCTTCTGCCATTTTTATTCGTCATATTCATAACATTGTTTTCAAAAATAATATTTTTGTCCTCTAAATTAAGACCAATAACTTTTTTTCTGCGATTTATCTTATCCGTCCAATTTTCTTTTTGTTCTTAATGGTCAGCATATGATATGACACTCTGGATCATCAAAGAATAGAATAAACTCAGTAGTTCACTATCCATATTAAACGATTTCAGCTTCCTTAGAAAGTATAAACGCTGCTGTTCTTTACGGTATACTATATTTACATTATTATCCCATTTAAGCCTGTCATCTAATACTATCCCTAAGTATTTGTACTGTTGTGCAATTTCTACTTCTGTTTATCAATAGATACGGGAAATTGACAGGTTGGTCTTTGTCTGAAATCAACTAATTCCTTTGCTTTTGAGGGATTTAGTAACAAATGATTATTATTTCACCAAGTAGCTACTTATCCAATTTCCTTTCGATATTTATTTTCATCACAACTGGAAAATTATCAAACAACTACGGTATCATCTGCATATTTCAAAATTAGACATCCTTCTAATGTAGCCTGGAAAATCTTTGGTATAAATTATGAAAAAGAAATTGTGATAGCATGCATCCTTGCGGGGCCCCTGCATTCAACCATAAATCTGATTAATTGCTTTTACCAACCTTTACATACGGCTTTCTACTAGTGAGAAAGTCCAGTACCCACAAACATAGATCATGTGGATCATTTAACAGTTGTAACTTATTAATCACGAAGGAGGTTGAATGGTGTTAAATGCTAACCTGTAACCTATGAAAAGTGTTCTTACATAAGTATGCGATTGATCTAAATGTTTATATAAACTGTCCAAGAGCACAAGAATAGCGTCTTCAGTCCCACATTCTTTCCTTTTATCAGTATATTGTTTCCAGTATATGTTTATTAGTATAGTTCAAACTATATTTCAATACACACGTCTCTTAAGTATTTCATAGCAACCGGTATTACAGCCACAGGCCGATAATCATTAAGCACAGTAGGTTTACTCTATTTAGGTATAGGTACTATTTCTGATGTTTTTCATGAGACTGGCACGGTTTCCTCAATTAATGATCTGTTGAATATATGAGAGTAAATCGTTGATAACTTATCTGCACAGAATTTCAGCACCTGTGCTGAGACACCATCTGGTCTTGAAGATTTATTACCCTTTTAAAACACTTCTAACCTCATGTTCAGTTAATCTAACCGAATTTTCACATTCAGATATTTCTTTCCTTACTTGCTCCTGTTCATCTCTTTTGTTAAACGCATCAGATGTAAAATAAAATTGATTCAGTTCCTCAGCGAAAGCTTTATGATCTGGAACATTTATACTCATTTTCTCCTAGTGGTAGCCACTTGCTTTACGTAAACTTTGCCAGACTTGCCGTGGATTATTTGACTGAAACATGATATTGATCTTATCTCCGTATTCATTTTTTTACATTTCATTATAATAGAAATCAACTCAGTTTGTTTAGCTTTCAACGAGTCTTTATCTTGATATCTTATCATTCTTTGTTTTTACTTCAGGTGTTTCTGGGTTTCTTTTGTAATCCAGGGTTTATTATTTGAGAAAATTTTGATTTGTTTGGTTTCAATACACAAATCCTCACAAAACCGTTTATGGACCGATATGGTATCTGTAAATTTATCGATCCTGGTAATAGTGTAACATAGCACCGACCAGTCCGTGCACCTTGTAATTTTTCTAAAGAACTGTTGTCATATATCTTGACACATCTCGTCGTGGTCTTCTCCCCCTTCAACAATTGTTTATACTTGTGAATATTGTTATGGTCCGATTTACCCAAGGGTGCCAGCTTGTTAGTCTTGTAGGCATCCTATATGTTACAGAAGCAGAGTTCCAGGGTTGCCTCATATCTGGTTTAACATGTCACAAACTGCTGAAGCTGGGGCAAATCACTTTCAGCATCAAAGCCCTTGAAATCTCCAAGCATAATGATGGCTGCCTCCGGCTTATCATTTTGACAATCAGAAACATTGCTGATCAACTTATTACTCCTTTATCGTCTGTCATATTCTCTACAGGGGTTTTCTGGGACATAAACCACAATAAACGAAAAAAAAAATCATTTAGTCAATGTATTGGCTGCAGTGTTTGCATTTTATCACAGTCTTTGCGTTCTCTCAAAACAAATTATAAAAATGTTCTCGACTTGTCCTTTAGTTGTTTAATGTGCAGGCCGAGATTAACTTAGTCAAGTACAACAACACAAGTGTTTATGTTGACGGATGTATTGTGTAATGTTCTTGATAACTACTGTTCATAAACAAAACGTATCGTAATCCAAAGGTATCGTAACAAGGTATCACATGAAGTATGAAGAGAAGAAAAGTAGAGAAGATGAAGAAGGTGGTTGATACTAGTGGTGGGCCGATCGAGTTTTTTCGAAAGTCAGTCGGTTAGATGCCACTTTCAAGCGCTCGATTACCAAAGGCAACTATCGATTACATCATAATCATGATTGTTTTTACCAGAATGTTTTTATGTTATAGGCAAAAATTATTCCATTCTTCCATTTTTTAAAACATTCCGCTCTTCATATAATGAGTCTGTGTTCCCAAATAACCTTCGTATATAACTGAGTATGACACGGTACAGATGAGAAAACTTATTAAACCTCCGTGAACAAGCAGGGAGCTGCAGAATTAGCGGAGAGTTTTCTAACGAGATGTTCATTGCAAAATATGGGCGGTATGGCGTTAAAATGCTCCATATTTCTCCAGGTCTATGCCAATTTTGCAAGATTCTCTTAGAAATATCTCCTCAACTGATGCCAGGTGCCGCTGCCGCATAAGTAATTATATTTTTGCTTTCAATCACTTTTTTTTAAAATTTTTACCAAAAATTATATGGGCTTGTGATTTTTCTGGCAGTCCTGTGAAACCAGTATGCATGTCGGCAGTCATCATCATTATAATAAAATGAAAGTCCTTTCTGGTGGTGCAGTAAAATACGCGGGAGTATTCAGCAAGGGCCAGCAAGTAGATGTCCTGCACTGTGGTTTAATTCTTGATTATTATAATTAATTAAAATGAAACTTTGAATAGAATGTCTTAGTAATAATAGGAAAATATAAAAAAGGCAAAAACTTCTTTTCGTCAGGTAGAATTACAAAGACATGCGGGCTGGGTTAAGAGAGTACAGTTTCACATATAATTGCACATTTCTTTATATTTGTCTGAACCGATTAATAATCGATCATCGATCGGTTTGCCTAAACCGATTATCGATTATGAAAGAGGAAGCGACTCTAACCACTAGTTGACACCTACAATAGAAAACGTGTCTCAGATTTGACCTATTAAAATATTATACATACAAATCCTGGGTATTTAAAACAATAAATCATGATCTATCATGACAAAAGAAATATAAACTGTACTATTACTCAATAACAGATACTAATACTTATACTCAATGATCTCCAAGTAGCAATGACTGCTCAAATACATATGTGTGTATACATCAGCTGATGGGTATAGCCTACTTTAATAACTACACATAAAATAAACATACGCATATTATCTAACATTAAACCAGCGCTTACAAATATTAACAAACTTTAACATACAGTCACCTGTTATAGCACAAGATATCAGCTCAATAATAATTATAACGCATCTGTATTTCAGCTTAGGCTGTTAGGCTGACAAAGTCAGACTAACCTAATTAAAGTTGTACACTGACAGATACCAATTCCAGAGTGCTAACACTATATTTACGTGACAAAAGCGATATTCCAAAACAGATGTAGAAATCATGGATGCAAATAAATATTATAAACCACCGTGGATCTGATCCTAACGATCGGTTTAACAGATACCAGTTTCTACAGCTTTAATCAAGTGGACATGAATTTACAGTTCACTCTGTCCAGAATAATGTCACAATATCTCTGACCTTTTACTGACAAATTTACACATTAATCAACACTATTTTCAGACATGCGCAGTACGCGATCTAAACTTGAATGAAGGAGGTCATTTTTAATAGTGAAATTTTCCAAAACTTTACCCGGTAAATAAAGTATCCGAAACTTAATGTCATGCACACAGAGTTACGGCAAACTAATCCTGGTATAACATATAAACATCTTACACACCGTATCCAGCCGTAATATCTGAAATCCTGGCACAAAACAATGAAACCTGTGCGACATCCAAAGTCGTGGATATCAACAAAAACAGCGAAAACGAGAAAGAGGCTGACTGAACAAGTGATCGCGTGACGTCATATGCAAAATTGTAATGGGCAGCAGGAGAGCCCCTGAAATCAGAACTGATCACCTAAAGTCATAAACTCTCTTTCATTCAAGCTTTTCGCAAATACGTACAGCATCTCTAGCACTGCTACAAATGCAAGCCATTAATTACACTCTGTATTGATGAATGTAACTGGGGCTAAATGGTTAATTAGTTCATCATGCAAACGTTCAGATGCTGCCCACTTATTTCCATTAAAGCATGCAATTAAAGGTATTGTAACAGCTGAAGACCGGTTTCAAAATCACTTTGACCCGTTTAGATAATCGTACTATTCATTACTGCGTGCATCGGAAGGATATATGAGAAGTAACTTGCATAATAATACTCTTTAGATGACCTTTGAAATATACTAAACAGAAACAATGTTAGGTATGACTATTAATACTATAATTCCCAGAAATACACTGCATCTCCTAGTATATCCCCTGAAATCCGGGGAAGTCCATCTGCCCTGGGAAATATGCGTATTTCCCTGGAAATTAACAACCCTGATAGATAATCATTTTATCTTTTCTGAGGAATGGTACCGGTCTTACACGGTATTTATAATAATTAGTTTTTTGCGCGTGATGATGATGATTATAAGAATGATGATGATTACTGTTATTATTATTATTATTATTATTATTATTATTATTATTATTATTATTATTATTATTATTATTATTATTATCAGTAGTAGAAGTAGTAATAATAGTAGTAGTAGAAGAAGTAATATAAGTAGTATTAGTAATTTTATTTGGATGTGTTTATTATTTATTATTATTATCCTACTATTTCTTTCCATTTATTTAGGCATTAACATGTATAGAAAATGACCAGATAAGCTAGATGTTGACAATCATAAAGCGTTTAATCATGCCTGAACGCTTCAACAAATTTCTATTATTAAATCAATTTAATGTAACGTTGAGGTTATCTGTTTTACGTATATAGCATAAATATTTCATGGTTATTTTTATTATTATTATTATTATTATTATTATTATTATTATTATTATTATTATTTTCATTATTATTGTTATTATAATTATTTATTATTAATTTATTATTATTATAATTATTAGTATTAGAGTTATTTGCGGAACTTTGAAATATTGATTAAAAATGTCACTCTAATGGTGTTTTATCAGTAAGCGTTGCTTGGAGAGAACGTTATATTAAAGACTGATGAACAAAAAAGCTGAGCGTCACATATGACGGCGTGCAATCAGACACAGCCCCGTCCCTGTCAAGATATTCCGGCGCCAGATGTGCCAAAACTCAACAAAATCTCGTTTCCATGACGACCTTTCTTACCAGTCGACTCTTCGTACATTACGGTTGTGTAAAATGTTCCACCCGTATAATACCTGAGGCCGACATGACAGCCACGTTCCCAGGTGAATTGTGGCCCATAAAAGAACCCCTCAGGTTAGCTAACTCACCAGGTGTCATCTGCTGATTAACAAATGGTGTTTCTATGAATCTCAGCGCTCTGCCAGCATCACAATGTTTGCATGGTTTCGCTGAAGCCTCTGATGAAATTGAACTGCCAGGGAGGGTAATAAGTCAAAATGAAACGGACAACTCACAAACGCTCCCAGCAAGAGACGGTGAGTCCTCGGACCACAGTGAGACGGCTAATATCATATATATATATATATATATATATATATATATATATATATATATATATATATATATATATATATATATATGAGGATAAAAAGAAAACGGCAATATATAATATACAGTATCTATATGCTATAGAAATAGGTATATAATAAATATACTCAAAACTCTCTTGGTTAAATAAAATTGTGTTTGATGTTATATTTTGTCAACCACAAATTTTCAAGATAAATATTCAAGTCTGGACTTCCAGGCAGGTCGGGAAAAAAATCCAAATTGTATCAGTGAATTTATGGTTGAGATAACATAGTTGCTTATGTTTTATTGCAGCAAATATGGACAAACGCTGAGTAAGAACGTCATTTCCCAGGCCCTTGTCTGTTGATATCCGGGAAGACTGTCTCCCATTAAGGCCCGGCTGGTCCTGTGAGGCTCATCCCCGTCCAGGCCAGGGTGTTGTAAATAGGTATAAACGTAGAAAATACCCAGCTATCATATAAATCCTAATCCGGAAACGGCTTCATTTTCACTCGTCTAAACCTCTGTGACATCCGGCTGTATGAAGCGAGTGGCGTGACATTCCAACGCTCCGCGGCCATTTTTTTCTAAACCACGACGCAAACATTGTAAAAACCGAAACAGCATTTGCACGGTTGGTGTGAAAATTGGTAAATAAATTTGAGTGCTCTGGTATTTTTGTTTGACGGTTATCTGCTCTGGTTCGTGAATGATAGGAACATTTCTGCTCCCTTGAATTTTACTTATTTATCCCCTCTGCATATTTGTATCTATAAAGGGGAAAACAAAATGGCGGCTTTGTGGCAAGTTCGTTGTATACTAGTCTTTAGTTTGGAACGATTGATATACAACTATGAACAACTGGGTCGCATCTGGTTAAGCAACAAGTCGTGGTCCACACAATTAATCCTACTGTTGTATTTTTGGTATATGAATCAAGAATGTTGTTTTACAACGTAACTGTCCCTTTTATAAAGCATGTAAAATAGCTTTCATGTTAACGATATTCTGGACTGTTTATTCGTCCATATCGCGAGGGAATAGGCCATGACACACTGTTAGTAAACCTAAACCTGAAAATCAAGACACTACAAGAGGGATAGTTTATTTTATTGATATTGTTCCAATAAATGTAGATAACAGAAATCTACAGCATTTCAAGCTCCTACCGCTTGACTTTAACAGGTGGACGTGAGCAGAATCTTCCTTTAAAATACGATTCATCGCAAGAACCTTTTTTCGTTAAGCCTGGCCAAAGTGACTGTTAAACCGTATTTCCCCTCTAAGTGTATTCTATGGGGGTCTCCTGGTTTAAACGGTATTTGAAACGAGGTCTATTGACCCTGCACTGAATGAATAACGAACAACAAAAGCACGGGGACTGAAAAGGAAACCAAAAGGAAAGAACGGCCACAGATAAAGGTCACATAGGGCAATTAATTCAGAAGAACACAAGGCCTTCACTGATCACGCTGCCTGTGCTATGAAACCAAATATTTTATAATGATTAAATACATATTATTAAAGCCAGAGAGGTTTTTCCTTTAGAGTATTTTTTTATTCGTTCCCAAATCAGCCGTGTCGCATTCACGTTCAGACGTGATATGTATTTGGAGAAATCATACTCATGTAATAAGTAAAACTTTTTTTTTATATTTTTTTGTAGTTGGAGGTTACCATCTCCATTTTTTTGCTAGCTTAACTTAGCATATGTTCATCGGAAAAATTCCATTCCGGTTTCGCACTACGTGACAGGGAAGTATCACACGCTTCTTATCATTATATCCGGGTGTTAACCAGGCCCTGTGACTCCTACACCTGCGGGCCCTGGGTGTGAAAACGTCTCCATTCTGCGTTATATCGCCGAGGAACCCCCGAAAGGTGCACTCCATTTGTAAGTGAAACACGATCGTTCGGCAGGGCCTTCCAAAAAAAGCCTGTAGAACGCTCACCCCGGGATGGTACTGGCCATTAAAATTCTCACCGCCTCGGCTTAGATTCGAACTCACGATCTCCCGGCTTTGAGTCCTGTGCTCTTCCCCTGTGCCACAAACCTGGTTATAAGATAAACTCAAATGGTTATATATTTGCTTTGTGCTCCCATGTTGGCGACGTCATGTATGAAAATTGACATTAAATTCCAGCTTAAGACGTACAAACAGATTTAAGTTTGCCTTCAGTCGTAGCCATTTAGGGACTTATCATTTCAAGATTGACGATGGACTTGTGGGTAGGATGTGGCCTAGTGGTGAAATTGATCGACCTCGGTGCTGATCTCCAACAACGCCTGAAGGATAAAAATTATGAAATCTTGTGCTGCAGAAGGTTGGTTTCTTGTTCAGTGTTTTCAGTTGCAACTAATTTCATCGAACGAGCCCTTGATTTCCGACTTTTGCCAAGTTGAACATTTGGATATCTTATTAAAATAAATGTATATATATATATATATATATATATATATATATATATATATATATATATATATAACTCTGAAGAAAAACAACGCTGTTAATTCACAACAGTCTGTTTCACGGGATGCGACCATCAGGTGAATATCCTTATATATATATATATGTATATATATATATAAATATATATATATATATATATATATATATATTACTACTTGTTTTTAAACATAAAATTAAATTTATGTGTTAAAACCAAGCATCTGTTTACTGATAAAACTCTTTGAATGCAAACACACTTTTGTATCACCTTCTTAGGTTAAGAGAATTTCTACTCATATATTTAAATATGCCCATATGTCATGTAAACTAAAGTGATTAAAATTTTTTAACATCTGTATATGTACTCACAATGTACTCTGCACGTGAATGGGGCGTAAGGCAGACATGCAAATACCAAGAGAGAAAACATGTTACGAAACATGCAAACACCAAGAGGTAGAAAACATGTTTCCAGACATGCAAACACCAAGAGGTAGAAAATATGTTTTCAGACATGCAAACATCAATTGGGTCAACCAGACCGTAGTACTCAATTAATAAATATTCACTAAAATCCTGATTTAACTGAAAAGTCATCCTTGCACTGTTTCATATGTCGTCGACAATTTGGTTGTGGAATCTATGAACATCATTTTCTGAAGTTTATACATCATCCTTCCTCTAACAGGGTCGGCATATTGGCTACCGCCCAACTAATCTTTAACCAAATCCTGGTCCCAACAGATAAATTGAAGAAACGAAACGTGGTGGCGCCAAAAAGATTCACGTCTCACTGCTTGTTCATGGACCACTGGAACCTGAAATGAACTAAATCAAGGCCCGGAAAGGTCCATTTAAAGCCAAGGTCGTCTGCTAATAAATGGTGTTTCCCAAAAGGCTGCATAGACTACGGGGATATTAGTTTCTTAAAAAGTTGATGACTACCCTATACAACTTACAGAACTTTTCTTTATTTCTCTTTCACAGGTATTACCGACGATATAATCCCTTTACTCTGCTAGGTCGTAAGGTTAGACGTGTAATAAATATTTTCTTAGGACAGAAAAAATGTGATTATACATATACAACCATAATTAATTTAGTGAAGCAGGAAAGAGTATTTTCTAAGGGAAATGATACTGTGAAGTAAGTAGTTTCATGTAATGAAATGGATATTTTTCACCCGTATTGTCCCTTTGGTGTCCGCTTCTGTTTTCTATTCGCATTTTGTGCGGAAATTAGAAAGAACAGGTACATAAAAGGAATTATGATTTAAAATGCGGATGTGAAATAGCGAAGCTGCCAGAATACATGGCCTATATAGATAAAATATCGGTAAAAGAACTCTTTGCATGACCAAAAAAATATCAATTACATTCTCGCGTAAACGTCATCCTGAACATAAACGAGCCCAGATAGGGCGTTCGTAGAGCAGGGGAAACAAGATGGAGAATAGAAACTAAGATGGACCACAAAAAAACTTGAAAAGTTGATAGATTCCCATGAAAGTGTAACGAAACTGCAGTCTTTAACACAAATAACAGAACATAATGGAAGTTTCACTCGAGTAATGGCATTTTGATACAAAGCCATAAGGAAAGAAAAGAAACTTTAAGAACACATACAATACAAGATAGATTCAGTAAAAATTAATATTGGTCGTAAACATTCTATCTCAAAAATCGAAACTTGAAAGCAGAATATTCCTTCGAAGAAAGAAAATAAATTTGTATACATTGTTTGGCTCACCCTCTTACATACATTGTTTGGTTCACCTTCATAAGTTTTACGCATTTATCATAAACATTCTGAGAAAAATTAACCCGACACAATTGAAGGTAGAAGACAAGGAGATTATCTTTGTTTAAAAGTAGAAGACAATGAGACTATCTTTGTTCAAAACTAGAAGACAAGAAGACTGTTTTTTAAAGGTAGAAGACAGGGGGATTATCTTTGTCTAAAGGTAGAAGACAAGGAGATTATCTTTGTTTAAAGGTAGAAGACAATGGGATTATCTTTGTTTAAAGGTAGAAGACAAGGAGATTATCTTTGAATCTGTGGGATGATTTTTTTTCCCATAATCTATTAAGTAGAAGACAAGGGGACCTTTGTTTAAAGGTAGAACACAAGGGGACCTTTGTTTAAAGGTAGAAGACAAGGGGACCTTTGTTTAAAGGTAGAAGACAAGGGGACCTTTGTTTAAAGGTAGAAGACAAGGGGACCTTTGTTTAAAGGTAGAAGACAAGGGGACCTTTGTTTAAAGGTAGAAGACAAGGGGATTATCTTTGTTTAAAGGTAGAAGACAAGGGGATAATCTTTTAATCTGTAAGATGATTATTTTCCCATAATCTATTTAGGTGTAAGAAGTTTAGGAGGCTACACAGAGACAGGATGAAATATATGTAAATCACTAAGCATTGGGCATTTCTGCTTCACATCTAGACATATGATTACACCATACAGATCGGACTATCAGATGAAAGTAGCTATTTATAATCTGATAACCTGATAAAACAAAAAACTGGTCAAACTAAAAAAATTGAAACAGCAATGATATGCGTATCACAATATATGACGTAACATCTTTTTATCCATTCTATCTAAACGCTTTACATCTACGAGAGTGTGATATTTATGGATTGGGTGCAAAACAGGTATTCCAAATATCAGTCTCACTAAGGTAAATAATTAGAATGTTAAGGGTCATGTCTTTGTCAGTGTCATCCGACTTTTTATTCTGCTTTTTGTCTTCTGTGCTTTTTTTGTGCTTTTACCCCCAACCCACCCCACCAGAAGGATGGGCACAATACAACCAGAACAAGCATGGCAGATGCTATATGTTGTACATCCATAAAAATTATTAATATTTTCGAAAATTTTCAGCCGATTGTACCGTTTTTTGTTTGTTTGTTTTTTTTATTTTTAATCGGACGGAAGCACCCTCATACTTATACCAATCCTAATGTATTTTTTTCTGGCCGGCAAAGAACCTATACAGTTTGAGATGGGAAGAGGAAAAATGTATCAGTACCGTTTATAATTATTTTAAGACCTCCATTTTACTGATTATATAAGTCTGAGCACATGTGTTTGATCTTTGCTATTTGTCTCCCCCGTACCCAGCTTCCACCCAGCTATACACTATTTAAATCCTCTCTGTTTATCTTCTGTAACCCAGCGGTGGAACAGAAAAGACTGATCACAGCGTTGTCCTGCTATAATGGACCCGAAATTAAATAAGCCACTGAAGCAGTCAGACAGAAAATGGAGCCAACGCACCAATATAAGAGCTCGCAGCTATCTGTATCCCTTTCAGTCTTTAACCATTTCCGTTTAATATTTAAGTTGCCTTTGCCAAAACGAGTTTATTGTTCAAGACTATTTTAGGCAACAGATGTGACCTATTTTTTAAACCATTATGAGTCTCTGCTGTAAGAATAGAAATGTACTCTACTGGGAAGCCTGTCTTCGTCATAGTCAGACACATTCATGCAGTTTGTATAATGATATATATGGAGAACATTTAGCGATTTGAAAAACTGCATGGTGAGCGTTCTGGCTGCTTGTATCGGTATTACGGGTCATTGCCCGAGACGTAGCGGTCTGATGCTGTTAAAAATTGCCGACAGTATGGTTCAGAATATACGCAAGCGATACGTAGATCTATGTTTGCCCTTTGGACTCGTACATATTTCTCAAAAAGTTGGACCGGATTCAAAGCAGGATGATGTGTTCTTGTGATTTCTGGAAAAGAACCTTGAATTTGATGTACTAAATTCGCTCTGTCTAACTGAACAAGCCTCAAGTTCAACGTCCCTTCAAAGAAAATCCAGTAATATCTAAATAACTAGCTGATAAACTCGGTATACCGGGTTTACCGGGGTTGGGGAGATATATTAACTGAGATGTGGAATGTTGGCTCGTTTTTTTTATTCTAAAAGTTAACGAAAATATAGGTTTTCAGTGGGAAACTGTCTAAGATAAACAAATATGTATAAATAAGTTTACATTTATTTTGTTGCGCTGTGCTTGTGGCACGAAATTCATACCCCGGTATGTTTACCTTGAAGACCTAGTCAGTGATGATGTTTACATTGCAAAACGGAATGAGACGGGGGGGGGGGGGGGAATTCCGGTTTTTGTTGATATTTGACTAGATTCTATCGTTGGACGTATAAAGATAAGGTCGATGTGAGGAACACATGAAAGATTTAACAAATGTGCGTTGCAAGGAAACTGTTACTGTAGAAAGAAACAGAAATATGCATATATACATCGTACAAGTAGCACAAGCGGACCCAACGGGACTCCATTAAGAGGGTCCGTATCCCATTTTCAGCCACCGCAACCTTTTTTTCATCGTATCAGACACATTTTGAGGCCTTAAACCCCCGCCTACCTACCCAACCCTGTTCCTGAAATTAGGACCTTGAATTAGTTCATTAATCCTCATGGGTTCAACTTTCCATTTGGACCATTTCATAAAGCGAGAAACGTGTTTTTCTCTTTTACTGACCATGCACGTGGGTGAGAGCCTCGTACAAATGTAATGCCCGACATGCTCAAATCCCTTACTGAAAGCAAGCGTTATTCATATGAGCAATAGTCTGAGGTTGAGTGACCACGATGCACGCTTTCCGGTCATTGCCGGAGGCAGTTCGGCTGTGCTCGGTCTAACCTCAGTGCAAGTAAGTAAAAACGGAAAAATTCACTCCAAATTATATGTACATTGAAAATTATTTATTCTCATATCACCTATGTCACTGCGGGGATAATAACCTTTAAAATGATGTATGGAACAGTATTGTACACAACGCGGTTTTAGAGAACAAACGTGAACCGAATTCCTTTTATAAGTATTAGATTTTCCTTTACGGGATGCGATAGCAGTCCTGGTCAAAAGTTTTCCAATTGGCTACCGGCAGCTATACACAGCCGAGTCAAATACAGTGATCCTTCTGTAGGTATTAGTTCAGAAACACTTAATAACGGGGTATATTGAGTAGTGATATGTTTAGTTTTCCTCTTTTGTAAATTTAATTGGTAGAAGTACACAGTTTCGCTCGCCGCAATGTACGTCTTTCCCTCTCTATATACCAAAACTTTATCTCAACATGTTTTAAATTTACTGCAGTAAATGGAATAAGTAAGTGACAAATGCAGAATGACTAAATATTTTTCTTGATATTTTTCTTCTCGTGTTAATCAGAATCAGGTCCCCTTTTATTCCTATCCCTAACACCCACCTATGAATAGAATAAAATAAGGCACAGAAGATAACAAGCAAAAAAAATTGTACAAACCCACCACTCTCTGACAAATATATTAGTTGCTGCAGCACAAACTAAGGAGCCAGTGAATTCCTCTTCAAAAAGGACAGGGTCGGATTTAGATGGGGGACCCTCTCTTTTTCTACCTGAAAACCTTGGAAATAGAATAATACACGCTTAAAATATCAAAAAGTAGGACGAGAGTTTACGTCTCAAAAACCTTTCTTCTCCGCATATGAGAGTTATGTATAAAGTCTACAAGCATTACCTTCACACCTGTCCACATTTGCAAAGTTTTTGAACCCCCACCCCCTCCCTAAGATCCAGTATGCGCCCTTGAGGTATTTCGGGGGAGCCAGCTGAAATGTCAGCAGTGTGAGTGATTGCAGATGCTTTTTTCCATTAATGCTCCTGGCAAGCCTGTGTCCTGACTCCGTGAGAGTCACCCATCTCCCGAGCTTGCCCTGTCTTTACGCTGCATTAACTAGGGCGACCTTGATTTCTTAACTTCCCCTACCTCGGCCAAAGTGATAGGATTTCGAGCTTTTATAAAACATCACCCATTGTAGCGCCGACAACCACTGAGAGATATACGCCGGTTACATCAAGAATGTAGGGGGCGAAGAACTTGACTTGGGATCTGTAGGTCAATGGATGAAAGATGGATGGAATGAAAAGCATGGATGGAATCTTTAATATTGGTATAGAAAAGTCGTAAATCGTTTAGACTACTTGATTTATTCTTTGCATTAATATTTAAAAAAAGGAGATTTAAAACAGATATAAACCAATGTCATGAAATAATCATTGTTGTCCACTGACTTCCAGGCAAATTGTAGAACCTTTAACCCTGGTTTTATTTGCTATGGAATAATCTTTAACCCTATTACCTGCAGGAAAGATATTTGAGGGATATTCCCTAATGCCTTCACTCTTTGACTGAGAGGGGCTTTTTTGTACAGGCAGGGACACATGTTGATTATCGGCCTGAGATTGGCGAACGGTTATCGATAAAAGTAGTACTGAATATCGAATACTGGGACGAGATTATGGATAAAATATCGATATCTTTATGACAAGATAATCTGTATTTTTTATGCCCCCGCCACGAAATGTGGCCGGGGCATATAGTTTAACCCATGTCCGTCCTTCCGTCCTTCCGAAATGAAACAGTTGTACGGACTTTTTTTCGCAATGCCTGCAGATTTGGTCTGATTTTTGGTGTGTGGGCAGAAAATGACCAGTTACAGATCGAGTTCGCGTTTCGTCCCGGTTGACCTACTTTTGACCGTTTCACGGCTCCTTTACTTAGAAAATTTCATGAAAATAGAAATTTTCATGACAAATACACATGTACGGACTTTTTTTCGCAATGCCTGCAGATATTGGCCTGATTTTTGGTGTGTGGGCAGATAATGACCAGTTACAGATCGAGTTCGCGTTTTGTCCCGGTTGACCTACTTTTGACCGTTTTACAGCTCCTTAACATAGAAAATTTCATGAAAAATATTAATTTTCATGACAAATGTACATGTACAGCCATTTTAAGCCCTCAGCTCATAGGCTCATGGGCTATTGTCGTCACCCAAGCTGTCCGTCTGTCCGTCCGTCCATCTGTCTGTCCGGTGTCCGTCAGTCCGTCTGTTCCGCGTCTGTTAACTTTTACCTTGTAAGCTGGATATCTCTAAAAGGATTCACTGTTGGAATTTTTCATTCATCAGTGAAGATGTATATCGATAAAATCTCGGCCAAGTTCGAAGACGGGTGACCTTGACCCATTTTTCTACATTTTAGAGCTGATTATAGAAAAACACTCAGAAGCTTATATCTCAGGAACCATTGTGTGGATTTTCACAAAACTTACTATGATCATTGGGTCTGATGGTCTGTACGTGCTGCACAATTTTGGTGGCGCCACCTGCAATTTCTGATTTTTTAATGAAATTTTATCGGATTTTTCAATTTTGGCCTTTTGTGCAGGATATCTCCAAAGGTATTCAACACAGGAACTTCATTTCTTCAGTGCTATTGCATTATATTTACTAAACCTTGGTCAAGTTCAAAGATGGGTGATCTTGACCTACTTTTCAAGGTCACAGAGCTTAGTATAGAAAAATACTTAGGAGCTTATTTCTCAGGAAGCATTTGGTGGATTGTTATGAAACATAGTACATACCTCTCCAATTTAAATTTATAACTGATTATCAGCTTTTGCTAATATTCTAGTTTCGCAATGCAATGCTTACAGATACACTCTAAAAATGACGTTTCACAGATGTTTTACATGATGTTTAGCATGTCTTGTATGCAAACATGTTTCAATTTTAAACATGTTTAAAAACATGTTTCACCGTTTTTTTTTCAAAATTGGGTCCATTGAAACATCATGCTATGTCGTTACATGTGTGAAACATGTGTAACACATGTTTTCAGACATGTCTCGCGCGGGAAATTACATTTTACTTGTTTTAATCGCCGTTATTTTTTGCCACTGATCACATGACCGGATATTCTCCCAATTCGTATGATAAACTGATTGCCAGTGAGTCAAACGTGAAGTTTGTGAACAGTATATATATTCATAATATCGCTCATAGAGATACAAATATTCATGCTTTATATAAAGTACAACGACATTTTACCTTCACAAGAATTAATATGCAATGTAAAGTACAAACCACCATTCAAATACAGTAATGTCACTTATGAGACAATTCATATACAAGGGTATGTACAGGATTTTGGAAAGGTGGGGGGGGGGGGGGACCTAACCTCGGGGGGATTTCCAAAATAAAAGTCCTTACTTTTCAAAAGCTGATGGGATACAGTTATAATTCACTGGTTGTCATTGTAAAGGGGGGGGCTTTCTTGACCCCTTGGAACCCCCAACCCCACAATGCCGCGCCCCGGAGTAAAGACTTTCCTGTGCACTTATTCCATGTGAGTCCAGAACAAAAGTAAGTAGTAGCGTCAATTTATCTTCGGGGGGAAACCCCCCCCCCCTCCATATTGATGCCCCTGCAAGTAAGTACATTTAAGAGGGGGCAATCAAGCAAGCAGGAATGTTAATCACTGTAGCAGTCTTTGAATTTTGGAGTGTTTTTTATATTTAAAAAATTGATTTAAAATAGCCATGTTGTTTTTATATTTTTTTAAAGTAAAACAAGTGGTCATTAGCAGCTTTTTATTGGAAACTACTGTACAAAATTCAGTTTGGTTCAGCATAACCAAGACCCATCTTTGGGTGCATTTTGGACCCAAGTTTACATGTAAAGGCTGCTGAGTAGGTAAGATATTTATTTATCAAATGTGATGCAAGAAGTAGGCTGTGCAAAGATAATTTTGTTAAATTTTTCAAGGCAGTTTTTCTGAAACCTTGAATTTGAAGATGAATAAGGAAGACATAAGTAATTTGTGATCAGAATGATAAAATTAGCAAATTCATAACCTGTAATTATGTGCAATATCATATTTGTGTAGATTAAAATCTGCAGCATGTTCAAAAAGTACCTCATGGGCACATCATAATCAAAATGGTAATTTATGCATCTTATCAATGCTGAATGTGTGCACATAGAAGGTGATGGTGGAATAGGTTCCAGAGTAACAAGGCTGGATGTGTGAATGGAGTCCAGGGTACCAATGCTTGATGTGTGGTGCTTGTGGATTTTGGTCAAGGGTACCAAGGCTGGGTGTGTGTACATGGGTGTTGGTGGAACTGGGTTCAGAGTACCAAGTCTGGATGTGTGAATACATGACTGGTGGTGAACTTAGGTCCAGGGTACCAAGGCTGGATGAATGTACATGGGTGTTGGTGGAATGGGGTTCAGGGTACCAAGAATGGATGTGTGCACATTTGTAGTGTTGGGGGAATAGGGTCCAGTGTACCAGTGCTGGATGCATGCATATGGGTGGTGCTTGTGGAATAGGGTTCAGGATACCAAGACTGGATGGTTGAAAACATGACTGGTGGTGGCACCAAGGCTGGGTGTGTGCACACGGTGTTGATGGAACTGGGTCTAGGGTATCAAGGTTGGATGTGTTTACATGGATGTTGGTGGAATGGAGTCCAGGGTACCAAGGCTGGATGTGTGTACATGGGTGTTGGTGGTGGGACTGCATTGGATACCCAGGCTGGGTGGGTAAATATTGGTGGTGGGATGGTTTCCAGGGTACCAAGGTTGGATGTGGGTATATTGGTGGTAATAGTGGTATAGTGGTTCCAGTTTTCCCATGTTAGAGTGAATTTGGGGAGAGAGTGAATATTTAATTTAGTAATTCTTGTTTCACTATATCCAAATTTTTTTTATTTTTACACAAGTATGCAAATTTTTCCCTCTTGTATAATTTTTGGTAATAGTTGAAGTTTTCTAGTTGAACATATTTGCAGGTAATATATTTTTAATCCTCGATTAAATATAAAGTACATGTAATGTTTTATTTTGTTATTGTCAATGCCACTGAATTATTAAATGACAGATGCTTGCAACATATTTTGCTTACCAGCAGCTTAAATTCCTGAGGGGTCTTTAATTCAATTGTTGTAAATATTCATATTATTCCATTAATGGTTATAACTTCTAGAGGCCTTATTCTTATATATCATCATTATGTTACAAGGTGTAAACAGTATTTGAATAAAATGTAAGAAGTGGACATTTTCATTTTATAAAAAAAAAACCTCCATATAAATAATTGTTATAAATTCTTCTTGGACTTGTGTCAGTATCTAGCTGATGTCAGAGCATTCCATGCAGCTGCATGCATGTTTAAGAACTGTCAGCTGTGTTTCTGACAGTTAATACTATTTCATCTTTTTCTCCAAACTGACCATGGAAATAATACAATTTAGCCACTGATAAATTGCTACACCTTTTTCAGAAAGATGTCAAAGAAGATTCATTTTGTACACAAGAGGGTACAGAACCAACACCTGTTTTATCATAGACAATGGAGAAGTGAGGTCAGGTGCTATATTTGAGTGACTCCATGAAAATATGTTTAATTGAGAATGGTTCAGTATGGAAAACCTCGTACCTACTTCGAGGTACTTCCTCGCACTCTATTCTTAATATAACTAACCTAGCACAATACATGCAACTTCTCAACCCACTTCAGGAAGTGTGTCTCGAAAATAAAGTGCCCAATAAGGACAAGTCAACTTCTTCCACAGTTTGTGGCTGCATTAAAATAATTTAGTATTTGATTCTTTTGTTACAGCCTTAGTGTTCTACATATTTTCTAAGAAATCTTTTATGAATTTTACTATTCACATATGTAAAATGTTTCACTCTTTTTTATGGTAATTGGATTTTTCCAACTCTTAGAAATGTTTGATGAATCACTGTGAACATACAGCAGTTACTTAATCTTGTACAATCTGGCTGATTTATCATGTATTTCATTATTTGTATGAGGCTTCATTCATTTGCACCAAATTTGTATTTATGTTAAAGTTTCAAATGTGATGGCAAGGCTATATATGGCAAATGTGTAATTTGTAGTATTTAATTGTCATGATTGATTGCATAAATGTAACCTTGTAAAGCTTCAGGTATTTACAGATGGAGGCCTAGTTTTTAGGATTCTAATTTTAAATTTATATTTAAGTGATACCAACCAAAGATTCAGTATTATGAAAATATTAGGTGTTTAATTAGGGTGCTTTCAGTATTGCTCTGATAGATTCTTTTGATACACTAATCAGAAAAGCAGCTGATGTGCCTCTCAACTATGCTGAATTGCTGAGAAATTTTCAGTCATGGAAGACTTTGTTGATGCCAGCCTTTTCTGTATTTTATATTATCCTTTTTGGCTGTAAAAAAAATGGCTGTAGTCAGACTGAAGCCAGAAACACTGAAAGTAAATATATTGGCATGTCTGAATTATGTAAATGCTCATTCATGATCTGAGATCAGTTTTGCTACCTTCTAAAACATATAAATATTATACAGTCAGTTTTATATAATTGCGATACTTGCAGTTGTTACACACAGTACATGCAAAAATTTATAGTATTGGGACATTTAATTTGCAGTTTTTTCATGCTATACTCCGTTCCACCAATCGTGACACTAGGTTTTTTCGCGATATTTTGAATCAGAATCAAAACAAAACAAAGATTTTTGGTGAGGAGTTAAATTAGAACGCGACCTAATTTTCTGACAGGAAAAATGCCACATACCCGAGATGAATAGCCTGTAATGAACAAAAATCAAAATCCAGGAGAAACTCTGCAGGCGTTTACGACATTTTGTGCCTGGTCAACTGATTTGATTCTGCCTCGCACGCGCGTGACGTCATAAGCGGTGTTCCATTTTGCAGGTGGGAGGTTCCAGCTGTTTGGCTATGTGGAGTGGTCAATCAATAATAAAATGCAGCAGTACCTCACTGTCATTAGTTACATGTATATAGCACGTGTTACACGACTGTACATTGTTTCAGAGTCAGAGGAGATCCTTTTTAAGTTTGAGAATACAAGACACTTAATTTCTTTTTAAATTAACAATAAAATTATTTTGATATCTCGGCTAAAAAGTGTCGTATTCATCATAAAAGAACGCGATTTCTAAATAAAGTGTCCCCCCCATTTTAGATATAGATAAAAGGGTAATATCCTTTTGGTCAAAGGCGATGATGCAATAACAATAATAATAAAACGCCAGAAACTTGTACCCGGTGCCTGTGTGCCCTAGATTTCCCCCAGGCACGTGTACCGGGCATGCAGCACCAGCGATTTTCTTTTACAATGTATCACCGGTGGCTCTCTGAGCGGGGGTCGCGCAATCCATTCGTGTCAATTTCAAGCTCGGGCATTTTTTTCAGTGAACTCTGTTCGCCCTCATACAGTCATTTATATATATGTAAATTACATTTTCTGGCAAAGTTTAAATCAATACTAATAACAACTGTCGCAAGCACAGTATTTGATAAACATGGTACCAAGCCTGCCTTGCGTTGATTTTTGGACGATTTTCCTTGGAAATGGATTTAAATTAATGTATTTAGGCCAAATCTGCATTTATTGGCGATCCCAGAAACATATATATTCATTACCATGCACTACCCTTTTTTATGGGACACATATCCAGTGATTATGACAAAAAAACAATTTGTGTAAAATGTTAATTTTGAGCAAAAATTTAGTCCAAACCTGCGCGTACGGACTAGGATATATCTTTAGTATATAAAATAATCTAAAGTGTGCGGGGTCGTCCCAACCTTGAAATGGGATCGCCCATATTGCAAGGCAAGTGCGCACAAAGCGGTAAAAAGTTAGGCGAATATTCTGACCAGTTCATTTTAAATAGGGATGACAAGATGCCAGTGCCGGTGTCTCGGGGTCCTGAAATACGTAGATTCGCATGGAATTTTGTAAACTTTTTGCATTTTTTTGTTAACGTTCTATTCGTTAATTTGACGGGAATTAAAATTCGCATATTTTATAAAATGTGAATAGATTCGCACCGGCTGTCGCTAGAAAACTTGTAGTCTAGAACTAAACGCGCTGACGGGCCTAGCAAAGCGATTTTTCACGCATATACCACCAGTTACACGAATGAAGCTTCGGGCATAGCCATGACCAGGGCTCTGTGTACCGTACACTATCAATTTAAAAATCGGCCATATACAGTATTATAAAATAGAAGAGCTCAACTTTGGCTGCTGACCACTGTGCCACCTGCTGGCTTCTTCATAACGTGTATTCAGGAAATTTCACGCGACGACCGTGACGTCAAGGTTACGTCATTCCATTATGACGGCAAATTTTTCACATATAGCGCTGAGTTGGCATTGCAGTTCTCACATAAAGAAAAACAACAACTCGGCGTCGTGATGTAAGTTGTTTTCATCAATTTTCGCTAACTTCACACAAAATTAGGTCGTTTTCTCAGCATTCGCCGTACCGCTATGAACACACATTATAAATCCAGGACGAGAAGAAAACCCAAAAAAACCTAGTGTCACGGTTGGTGGAACGGATAGTAAACCTAAGTTGTTTTCAGCTTCAGGATGTGTTAGGTTAGATTGTATAAAACTGTCCAACATAAAAAAAAAATATCTAAAAGGAGTATACTTCATATAAAAAAATTAACACTCGTAAAATATAATGCATGTTTCAAGTTTTATTTTGGAAGAAGAAAGATATTTAATGTTAAGAAAAAATTGATACACTTATATGTTCTTATATCTATTAGAAAATTCAAGAACAACTTTTTAAGAGGTTTTTATCAAATAATTATTCAACTTCACAGTTTTAGCTCACTGACTAAGACTCTTTGGCTTTTAAGTGTTTAGAATTAAATGCAAGCTGTAAATTTTCAGTTGTAAATTGTAATAGGTTTAAACTTATTCATTTTATATTAAAGCTATGAGAGCAGCTACTTTTAGCCATTATTTAAATGTTTCGAATATGTTTTCTCTTGAATTGTCAACTTAGTTGATTTTTTAAATTAAATTAAATTTCTGAAATTAAATATTGAAATAAAACTTGCAAATTGGTGTATACATTATAGCATTTCATTCAAATCTCTTAAGCTGGCTGGGCATTTCTGAGCATAACACTGGTGATTGCAGTCAGGTATATTGAGTAAACGTTCATATAATTTCATTTTTAGCTAAGCTGGCAATATGTTAAACCAGTTTTTAGAAATAATAATTAAGATTTTTCTTAATCAAATGGTTTCTTTCATCACCAATCTTTTTTTCCTTATTGTAATTATTAAATTAAATGTGTATTATTATAATGTAGCTCACCTCCACTTTCTTCCTTATTGTATATTTAAAAGGGTTTCACACAGTCCAAGTGGGTATTTATTACATGCATGTTACAGTCAGAATATGAAATCTTTAATTTTACAAATATGTAATCATGAGAGGCTCCAGCATCTTTCAGGTTGTCCATAAAATTGTAAAATTGACACCAAACACACCAAATGTGTAAGAAATACAACTCGGTAGAGCATATTATGTGTATATTTATATGCTGAACATTTTTAAAATATTAATAAAAAAATAAAATATTGCCTCATTTCCATTTACTAGGATTTTATACAAATTTTCTCTTTACCAATTCCAGCTGAGCGCCATGACCCACAAGTTCCTTGTTATTCATTGTGCAGCAGATCAGATTAGGTTTGCTAGGTTTAATTATTGTTGTAATTCATAGTTAATAATATTTGTGTATACAGCTATGGGGAAGACAAATTGTACCAGTACTGGTACATTCAGTATTGATATGATAAATGAATACATGCAGACGACAGATATTTAAGTAGATACTAAATAAACCTATCTTATTGCTGTTAATGTGCGTGATTGCATCTATTGTAAAAGAACACTTACAGAAAACTGTGTATTTCAAATATAATATACATGGCCATTTCTGATAAAGGTCTGCACTATGTATTCCACATTTTTATGCCAAGCATTTTTTAACTAACGAAAGTTTTGTAGAAGCCATGAACTGCCATCAAACTATCAGCATTGCCCATTTTAAATATACTGATATATAAAATATTCTTTTTTCATCTTTTGAGATAAGAGTTCCAGCCTTTTATAATTATATGGGACCAGTTATGAGTCTTAGACTTATACATGGTATTTTAAATCACTTTTAATATGTTTCTATACCCACAATAAGTAATTCTGTTTTGATATATGTTTCTATTATTATGATAGATAAGGTTTCGTCTTCAGCACCTGGCTGTCATGAATTTGATCTTGGAAATTTAAGGAAGCAATCAATTATTTAAGGTTCCTGGTAGCTTTATATAATAACCTATGATTGATAACCCATACTGGAAACGTTTCCTGTTCAGTGCATCCTCCAAATTAGAAAGCATTGTCTAAGGAATAAATGTTATCTTTCCAGTAAATTTGTGAGTTGTTTCATCAGAAGCACCTCGTCAGGTTTTCAGTCGACATAAAACGGCAAAGACAAACAACAAAGAACATTTTCTGTGACTTTAAATATTTTTTAAAACATGTTTTATTTTGTAGACATTTTTGAGACATGATTAAAATGCTAATATGCCTTCGATGGGCAAATGTAATTTTTTTCTAGGAAAACGAAATTTTCTTTTGAAACATATTTCATATAAAAACATGAAACACAGTGACATGTTTTACTCTAAGTTAAAACATGTTTCTTTGGAAAACACATGTTTCGAAAAATGGGACAACTTCACGTTTTAGGCTGAACAGACGTTTTGAATAGTTACATGTTTTATGAAAGTGAAACATGTCTTAAAACATGTCTTATATGTGACATATTTCATATAAAGACATGTAACACTCAGACATGTTTAACTCTAAGTTTAAAACATGTTTCTTAGGAGAAAACATGTTTCGAAAAATGGGACAACTACATGTTTTAGGCTAAACAAACGTTTTAAATAGTTACATGTTTTATGAAAAATGAGACATGTCTTAAGACATGTCATATATGCGACATATTTCATATAAAAACAAGT
The DNA here is from genome assembly GCA_026874595.1 of Sipunculus nudus. Classification (NCBI taxonomy): domain Eukaryota; kingdom Metazoa; phylum Annelida; class Sipuncula; order Golfingiida; family Sipunculidae; genus Sipunculus; species Sipunculus nudus. The sequence continues at coordinate 63,660,081 of CM049307.1, forward strand.
AACACAGAGACATGTTTTATCTTACTGTACATGAAATTTTCTCTGTATGTGAAACATGTTTCATATATAAACATGTTTCAAGAGGATTAAAAACATGTTTTCGCAGTTGAAACATCTGTGAGTCATGAAACATGCTGGAAACATGTTTCGAAAAATGGGACAGAATGGTGTTTTAAATAGACTTTTTTCACAAAGCCTGCAGATTCTGGCCTGATTTTTGGTGTGTTGCTTGATAATGACCCGTTACAGATCGAGTTTGCATTTTGCCCCTGTTGACCTACTTTTTACCATACAACACCTCCTGAACTTAAAAAATTTTACAAAATTTAACAAATGTTTCTCATTTGCCCCAGGCGGGGGCATTCGTGTCGTTCCGACACATCTAGATTCAAATTGTATTTCTTTTTTTTTCTTTTCAGACCTCGATAATCGCAATGGTTCTGGTCAGTGTCACTAATCATAATATCGAATCTTGAACCGTAGAAATAACACTATATAATGTGGCCTACTATATGTATACATAGGTAAATAATAGATACAAAAAAACTCCACAAATAATACATGCCTCATTTCTCAGGATTCATATTTTTGTATTTAATCTAGTTTACAAAGAATATTAAATCACATAACAGTCAACAAAATTATCTTACAACAGCCCTTTAACATACTCGGGATCTTTGGCATGTATACGGTGATAACTTACTATCCTATCAAGACATAACATATCTTCTGTGGTAACAATATTTATTCCCCTAGTCCGACAAAACTAAGATAAATGACCATTGATCCGTGTGAAAACGGACAGCTATTTTTCACAGTTTCTGACATCCTGGCTAACTCTCTGGCCTCTACAGAGGGCGTGTGAATTATAAATAATGATCGGCCGTGCCTGCTGCCTGCGGTCTGATCTGTCCAGCCGTCTCCCCGCCCCCTTTCACTGTATCAAGGGAGTCAGCCAGCAACTAATTTTTGTCTTATCGCCAGCTATTCAGACAGAAGTCGGTCGTCTGAGTGTTTTCACGCAGTTGTTTTCCTGTCTGCAAATCTAGATCTTTTAATGTGGCGGGCGTGAACAGATGACGCTAATACTGTCCACGCCCTCACTCCCTCATGCATAAACCCACTTTTGAAAAAGACTATGTAGAGATATTCATTAATTTATTAAAGTTTACACGTATATCATCGGTACGTTATTTTCATAATCAAATGATACTTTACGTCTCCTGCTGTTTGTCACAAGTCAGTTGTTTACTTTGTGGGTATATATTAGGATTGCATCAGTTAAGAGGGAATATTTCTATTTAATATTTTATATATTTAATATTTTACTGACGTATAGATGATGTAGAGTTTAGTGCAGGCGATAACTTGAGGTAACCTCATTATTAAAGCCTCGTCTGACATTTGGGATATTCTGAACTCTGATTGGCAAAAAACACGATGTAATATCATTCGGCGAGTAAGGAATGTACAAGTCAAAATGTAAATAAAATCTCTATTGTAGCCGCTGTTATTTCGTGACTGTCCGCCACATAACCCATGCATGGGAGACATGCTTTATATGTATGATTCAAAGGTCTATCAGAGCATCTACAGTCTGGAAGAGAGCCAGTAGGGCCACATAGAAAAGGGATGGGGCAATGGTACAGTTTACAAGATATTTAGAACATATTCAGTAATTGTTTTACCTGTATTGCTATTTTCCTATTGGAAGGAAGGTGAAGCAATATTAATAAAAATGTTCGTCATCATTGTTAACAAACTGAGGAGGCGAGATTTCGGACATTTGGTAAACTTTTCAAAATGTTATTTTCCTCCTCGATGTCAATTTGACAAAATAATACGTTCTGTCCTTGAACTTCTGGTTCATTTCTGGTTTTGATCTAACTCAAGTAGATATATCCTTGCATCCATATATATATTATCCATATATATATATATATATATATATATATATATATATATATATATATATATATATATATATATTATGGTTTTTGAATATACACTGTATTTTAGCATTCTTATTTGAATGTTCTACTAACGTATTCTCCGATCATTTCCCTCCAACCTAAGGGTATACTAAACTTCACTGGTCACATTATTATAGTGGACTAATAAATCAAATAATCACTTTTCGGGAGCATTTTTTCCTTTTATTCTAGCTGATAACAGTTTCTTAATGGACCTTATAAGGTACCAGAAAACTGAAAGACAAGCTTTCAAATTACAGGAACTGTCCGATAAATATAGAGCGCTGTAATAAAATTACAACTGTATTTATAATATACAAGCCTTTAATGATTTTCAGTGCATCTTTCAGAACATCTTGGATAGCGGTATTAAAATGTCAATGTTCTCACAGAAACAATTGAATTAAAATCAAATTAGCACACTTTGCGTCGTTTACGTATATTTTGTAATTAAATGCATTGATTTATAACGTTCAAGGGAGTAGGGGTTTATTTTGCATACCTTTTACAGGGCCTTCAGGAACGCGGGGGTAAGCGTCTGTGACGCTCGAAATATCACTAGGATGCTCAGTTCCTGGGATCCAAACGTCCGATCGGACGGGTGAGATTTCGGGTTGTTTGAGTTAGGAATCAAATTTGGCTCCTATAATAGTCAGTAATCATTGCTGATATCCCCAAAATCTGATCAATAATGTAAACACTGTGTGGACAACTAACCCATGTTTTTCACTCTAACCAAATTACCATAAAATGAATCAAATAATCATACAATGACACAATATCTATTCAAAGAATCATACGGAAATGACGTAAATAGAAAAATCAAATTTACACAACTCTTTAACATTTGTTACATCCCATTGGGACGCTCCTTATTCAAATATGACGCGTGAAAATGTTGTCCTGAGCGTCCTGGGTTCTTCAAATTTCCTTCCTGTTGAAACCCCTGCTTTAGGAATTTTCGACTGCACACAGATATACGGCTGTATGACATGTAAATGATGAGCTTGACGTCACTTGTAAATGCCGTGACTTCTGAGAGAGCATGACGCACCATCCATAAACGTCTTTTTGTGGTCTGATTGGATACAATGTAGCATGGACAGAATCTGAAATAAAAGAGTTTTGCCATTCACCACACTCCCGGTCCCGTCAGCTGACGAATAGGTTCGCTCGCGTCATCTAAAAGGTGTGTAATAACTCTTTACTATCTTCCTCCACACACTGACAAACAAGATTTTTTCAGACTTCAAGTGGTTAAAATTCTGTAAATATATGGTCAAAAGGACGTTCGTTTAGGACTTCAATTAAAAAAGTAGGAAACAGGAAGCGGGAAGGAATTGCGACCGAAACGACCTAAATGGCGCCAACAACGTCCCCTGGGAAGTGATGGAAGTGTAAGCCGGTTGCATGTTTAGTTAGGAAAGCTGTTTGATTCAAAAGAATGCTTCGACGTATTGGACGCAGTATATTCTAAAAGTTGTAATGAATATAGATGACTACAAAAAACAGCATGAATATAGTATACTTTGAAAGTACATGTATTAATTATTAGATGCCATTAGGCATAAAACCAATAATTTGGTAGTAAATTATACCCCAGTGTATTTATTTATATCAATTTATCATATTTACGTCATATGTATGCATATAGAATGTATGTGAGTCGCTGAAGAGTAACCAAAGTTGGAACAACTTTTCATAAATAGACTATATATATATATATATATATATATATATATATATATATTACTTTTAATTACTGTTAAACACATTTCAGATATATAACAATTAAGTATATAAGGTTTTAAAAAAATAAGGTATTATGTTTGAATTATATATTGATTGTAAATCAGGTTTAGATATATAATATTTCATAGTAAACTCAGAAATGGAGACAAAGTCTTTATTCTAATTATCAATATATTTCATTTCCAATATATAAATATTGTTCTCTCAATATCAAGGAGTGGGGTTGATTACATTGACCATCCCCCTTGCTGAAAGACGTGAGTGTGTGTGTTGGGGGGGGGGGGGGGGGGGAAGGGCTTTATGAATTCAGTTTCCTCTCAGTACCTGCCATTCTTGTCTCCGTGTTAACCTTTGCGGAAGGTCACTATCAAAAGGGTTGATCTGTACTCGTTACAGAACCCACGGTAATATGACCACCCGCGTTAAGCTGGGATTACCAGGCGCTGTATGCGGTAAGCGGTAAGGGAAAATGATCTTTTTCGTTCTAATTATTTTATAATTACAGGGCCATCGGAAAACAGTATGAGACACGTTGAGAATTAGATCCGCATATCACGCACTAAAGCCCCTATGGGCGCTGGATAAAATATGTAGGAACTACGAATGCAGCTCGATCTAGCGGGTTTGAAATCATTGCGCCCATATCGCAGTTTTTATCATCCACCAAGTATATGTCCAACGCGATTTTATATCGCATGCCGACATACCTCCTCAGTTCGCACACGTACCGCACACCGCATCTTTGGGTGGATACTAGCGCAGCACGTAGGAGGTGTTCAAGTTCTGTGGTGTCCCTAGAGATAATCCACGAAGACGAAAAATCCAAAGCATGGCAGCCAAAAAGTCAAAGGAAAATAGATCTTTCAGATCTTAAACGTCACTCTTTACGTGGCACAGTGAACAAAAGGGATAAAGACACAGCATTCACAGTACAAGAAGCGCGCTGTCATAGAAAGAGGACCATTGACAACGGAAAGGACTGGAGAAGGTCAACGGTTACACCGCTTCCCTGGAGATAATCATCAGCCCTGTCTGCTGATCCGTGAGAGATTGATTGGTACAAGTGGCTCCATCTGTCTTCCAGCTGACTTCATTTTACTCCTGAGCTGATGTGTGAAACTGCTTGACATGGCGCTAATGAAGTGTGGCGTCATGCTATGAGGCGTAATGCTTTGAGGCGTCATTCACTGTTCCTTTACCGCTCCAGTATGGTGCCTTGGTGATTGTGAAGTTGCATAGTTTAGCCACTTACTGTACTATTTCAACGGAAATTTTTAAATTTAACCATTTGAACCTAATTCATTTTTATTATTCTTAACAAGTGAAATAAAATATAATAGAGCAATAATTCTTTTTATATACATTTAACTCCCTTCGATTAAAATGTTATTAAAGTTTTATTCAAAATTCCATTATCTTGGCAAAACAAGAAATCTTTCGAAATCACACATTGACTCACTCTGACATGCAGCAATTACCTCTGCAACTGTTATGTATTGTTCCATGTGGAAGCTATTTTCTTAAACAGTACCCCTAATCGAAGTTCGACTCTCGTGTAATAAAGCTGTGTTAATAAGCTGTTCATAACAATGTTGGATCATTGTTTCTAAAGATAAATTTATAAAATTTTATTACAAGTTCATAGTTATAAATACGTGACAGATATATATATAAATTTATTTTAAACATTTTCTAGGCAACACTACAAAATGTTTGGCTCAAATAAAAGGTAGATTTCAAGTAACTCATGTCGCCCTTAAATGTCACGATCAAAAATAGAAAAGAAAAATAATCATCTTTTAGGAACTGGAGAACCTGCTTAGAACCTGCTCTGCTGGGCCTCCTACGCAAGTAGGATAAACACGTTTTTAACCTGTGTTAAATTCACATTGGTGGTCTAGGATATCGTTGAAAGCGACGATTAAGCATTTTATGCATTTTATGTATAATCCTTATATATTGATGGGCAGCTTTAAAAAGAATGAAGGTGACCTATTCCTGCTGGCCCCATATGACCGAAGTAATTCCTTGTTGAACGCTGCGCTAGCAATCTTCTATCACATTTTGTAGATCATTTCCTACCTTTTCTGGTACTCCAGTTGCAGTATCGCATTACATGTCTTTACATTGCCTGACATCCGTCTGGAAGAAATGACAAAAGTCAATTGATGCAAGCGAACAAAGACACCCTTTTGACGAGACTATAGACGTTCTCCGATCTCTTTCTCTTTGTATTATGGGATTGGTCCTGAAACCATCTGATCAGACAGAAAATGTCAAGAAAAGGTATGTGACATTAAAAATACTTTCAAACGTAATTACACATGAACTGGTTCCAGCTTAAAATCATATGTAATAGATGTCCTCTTTGCCGCCCTGTGTGAAATGGTCTACAAACCCACATACCTTAGAAACCTTTCCAGCACAGTGCACATGCATTCATATAAATTCATATAACACAAGCTGGTGGAACAGATCACCTTGATAACCTTGTCTCCTTCACAGCAAGAAAGTGAGCGTTTCTTCTCTTAGTCCTTTATATTACTTGGGGTTGACAGATGGAAAATGAAACGCACATGTAAGTTTTAACCAGCGATTTGACACCAAACAGGTGCTTTTGATTCGATTCAAAGGTATAAAACCAAAATGTTTGACGAATGACGTATAAAAACATACTATAATTCCGCTCTACACTTTACCGATATATGTTCCCTTGCCACCAATCTCACTCCGCAGATAATAGATTCTCGCCTGGACGCTGTGCTCGGATTAATTTCGTGTCACATCCCAGCGCAATTATCGAACTCTGAAAGGATACCCTTGAAGGATATTCCATATACACTCTTAATAGTTACACCCCCTACACTAAAAGGGGCTCACTCATTAATGCCCGTATGATAAATCACAGCTAGTGGATAAGTATGGGGGCATCATCACTTCTCTGCCTAGCGGGCCTAGGTTGTAGATCTCACCCTATGGCGCGTAGGTAGGTCACTTAGTGAGTGACAAGGGTTTCCGGTATAAGGAGATGGAGGTAGTGAAGCATTGGCGGAGTTGAGTAGCCCGCAAACGTCCATATCTTTAGTAAAGCGTACACCCCAAACATTGCCTGGCAGTTTAATGTTTTGGCATATAATTAATTATCATTCTAAATTCGGAGAGACCTTACGGCCATTAGGTGGTGTTGAACTTAAATTCCCGTGTTCCTGTTTTTTTATCCGTATAGTAGAAATCCTACAACTTCTCCCAGTTTCCGACAACGCTCATGGGGCCTGCCATCGGACGAACACAGCAGTAAGACCCAAATGTCACAGATCGTATGACGAAATTATAGGTATACAGCTAGTTAATTAAATTAACGAGTTTATTTTCCCATTCTCAACGAAACCAGGCTGAACAATTTCTGCTGAAAAATATACCGATAGCTGCTTTTTGTATGTAATTATACTCACATCTGGCAATTTGTGTCTTTGTTTATGGGTATGCCTTTATTTGAGAGGAGAGCATGATTTCATTTTTTATTTGAAATTTTATCGGCTGTAAAGTTACACATGTAATAATAAGCCTTAAGGTAACATCCAGAGGCTCATCAGGGTAAAATAGAAGGGGTCTAAGCGTTCAACATTGTTTTGGTGAAGATACGGTTTTCGTTTGTTATTTTGTCGATACACAATCTGTCATCAATTACAACTCACAACATTCATTTATGGTTGTATGACCTCAAGGTGGATTTGGAAAAGAAGAACCAAAGAAAACTAAGTGAATAACCACGAACAGCTATACATTATTCATGTCACTCGGAATGAAAATAGTAACAAGTTAAAACTACCCAAAGGAATAACGCCCTTTTTCGTATTAATGATATGAGAATGACGTAAGTGGTCCCCTTTTTCATCATAAGCTCATATATTTGTCAGAAGTTTGGATCGTAATATGAATATAATAGCCCTACATGCCCGCTCAAATTAAGTTTACCTCCAGAAGCGCTCTCAACTTGTTGCGAGAAACATCAGGAAAAATCATACAGTTATAATTTAGTTTTAAGATACAGTTCGACTTTTCAAAATACTGTGTTAATGTATATATTTTCATATATTTTAGTGATTACGGCCATTAAATTTTCAATTCTTAACACCGTTTTAGGGCTCATGGCACTCTTGTCTGTTGATAATGAAAAATCGATGAAACAGTCAATACAAGCAGGATTACTAGTTGAATAAAATGAATTATTTTATGATGATTATGCCGAATTAAATCAAATTTCTTTGAAACATACTCTGAGTATTTATTTATCTCATGTCTGTTATATCTGTTCTCCAATCTCTGGGATACAACAGGAATATCTGACCTTAACCAAAAGATCTAACTTAATTAAGCAGTATGACGTCATCACAGTTACATTAGAACGGCTTCATTAGACCAGCTTCAAACCCAACATCGGCCATATGATAATTTCTAAATAATATAAAGACGATACAGTTCCATATGGAATATTGGAGTTTCTGTTTGCATGAAATGTTTCAGTAATTCTAATGAAATAATATCCCGTTTTTCTTCATTGACTGTACCTGCCAAGCGTGAAAGTACATATTTATTGAGCTGGAAGGAAGTGAAGGGTCCGCCATTAGTTAACAGTCGCCTTATGCCTAGAACCAATGATATTCTCACATGTGCCCCGAGGCAGTGATGATTTGTGTCTCCTCTAATTTGGGAGACTGCATTATTATGGACAAAAACTGAAACCCCGTGTAACCTAATCCAACCGACTTGATGAAGCCATTGTGGATTGGCAACCTGGAGAGTGTGTGCTAACATGCAATATCATCAAACTGGTTAATAGGCAAGAAAGTCTATATCGTTAGTATCAGACAATAAACAATAAGGAAATGGACAGTCCGGAAGAAAATGGTGTTACACCAGAAAACAAGTCTCAGCCGGAAGACAAAAAAGTAAAAATATACATGGGTACCATCTCTGTTCTCGCTGAGCCCCAGGCGGTCTTATCTACATGTATCGTTCTTGGCGTCGACCAACTCCCAAAACACGCTCTGGCAAGGAGTTTGTGGTGACAGGGACGCCGGCAGTAGCATAAAGACTGCCCCAAAGCCGACCATCAGGTCTTCGTATAGCCCGACCAGGTCCCTGGAGAAACGTTTCATCTTTGGCTCCTAACAGTTTTTCCATTCTTTCTGGTTATGCTGAAGGTCCCAGACTGACTGGATTGCGAATCTAATTCTCTGATGACGTCACACGCCACTTTCAAATTTGCGTCTAGATGGAACACAGCATATCTATAGTTTAAAGACGGCGTCAAGTGACGGCATTTATTAATTACGACAGTATCGAAAAAAAAGGATCAATTTATTTTAACCCAGTATACTTTTTATCGCTCTTGTGTTGTACACACCATGAAACATACGAACATGTAAGTTAAACCCATTGGAACTGCGACTTCAATGTAACATAGAAATCAGTGTGTCATACACAAACATTTAAACCTTATTTCATTGCTCTCATCAGAAGCTGATTCACTGAGGTACGATGTTTTTATTACGAGGAATGCAAATACTTTAACATAGAAGTACACATTATTGGTGATAATGTGTAATACAACAATGTGTAATGACAATTAATTGTGCTTATCGGTGCTTCATCGTATCCTTCCTGTCATTCAGTCCTCATTTTGCCTCGTTTAGGAGAATTCTCCTTCATTAATACATTTAAGAATATCGATAAATAACTTGTACTCATAGCTGAAGAATGAAATTTATATTGCAGATTTAAAAAAGTTCACTTTAAAGATTATCTATCTGCCAGATATCATTTCTACTTTAAAAAACCTCTTTCAGCGTGGGACGGCCTCTCAGTTATCAAAAACTAAAAAAACAGCATTGGACTCTGATCAAAGAAAAACGTTTCTGTTAACAAGATGTATTTACATGTATTTACCCTCTTTACTACGTGTTTTCCACATTTGTGTATTGAGAAGCCTCAGTGCAATATTATCCTTTAAGTATACAATCGGGACAGAGTGATTTAAACAAACGCTGGTTTGATGCTTAAAGAAAGATAGCTGCGCGTGTCAGGTACCAATCGGCACGTCACATCATTAGAGAGGAAGATGTATAAACTGTGGATTTATTATTTTAGCAATATGAAATCTTATTCTTTCAATAATAATACGTGTTTAATTTACCATGAAGGTACATAAATAAATACCAGATTTGAGAAAATTATTAAGAAATAAGTAACCACAAGTAGCTAGAACAACTGGTCTCTTCGTAGAAGATTGAGAGACGAGACTGCGGGTTTTTAAACCTGGAGATGTCCATTAATTATTATATCATAATATTGTTATCCATGAGTAAATAGTCAGATGTCCTCTGTGATGGTCATGTAACTAAATATCTTTGTTTGATATACCCGCCACATTTACTTCTGTTTTTTTTTCTGTGGTTTTAAGAAAATTGATAATTTTACTTTTAATTTTACTAAACTTTTTAAAAGTGCAAATTCAGATATGATTTCTTTTATAATGAAATTCTAACAGGGTGGGGGGGGGGGGGGAAGACGACGCGCAGACACACACACACAAATATATCGTCTGTATGACACATTTCATACATATATATATATACGTAATCACATTTCAAATATATTACAATTAAGTATACGGCTTGAGAAAATAAGGTATTATGATTCATGCAGTATAAGTTAATTCTTAACAATGTTTAGATATTATATTTCATACTAAAGTCATTAATGGAACCACAGTCTATAATTCTATTTATTAATATGTTTCATTTGCAATATAGAACTATTATTCTCTTAATAAGGGGGGGGGGGGATGAATACATTGACCATAAACCCCCCCCCCCTGTAAAAAGTGGCGGAATATATACCCCCCCCCCCCCACACACACACACACACAAACACACATATATTGACGCCCCTGCAAAAGGAAGATTGTTTTTCTGTACCCATGACGTTAAAAGTGTGTTTCACTGTTAGAACAGCTGAAAGCATCCAGACAATTCCTAACTTCCTGTAACGTGAGTGCTTTGGAAGAGCCTCGGGGTTTGGACCGTGAGTGGTTTAACAGGCCTCACTGAGAACAATGACCGCGCACTCATTTACTGTAGCAGAGTAATAAAGCTTAGCACAGCTAATGACGGCCACATAACAACGCCAGTTAACGGCCAGAGGAGAAGTCTTCATCTCACGTCACCCCCATTAATTTAATCTGTTTTCCATTCCTCCTTCTCCTGGGCTATCCATCAGTAGAAATCCTACAAGATGACAGGTTTCGCTCGTTGTAATTCTCTCCGTACCCCTAGTCTTTCTCTACACGATCTTCCGGTCCTTCTGGATGCGCTAAGTTGTCTGTTGGGCGTCTGAAGGTGGTATGTCCGAATTACAAATAACCTCTGGTGCCACCAAAAACGAGTGCCTGAAATTTATGGGCGTGTGTGTGAAAAGGTCTTTACAGTATATGATGTGTAAAAATCATGAGAAAAATGCTGATTCCTTAAGAAAAGGCATTTAAAATTGATTCTGCGTGGCACAGAATCCGGACAAGCGCGGTTAAGCAAACGGTGGAAATATATTCAAATATCGGCCTGTTTAATACAGTTAGACGAGTATAAAAAGGCAAATAAAGGCTGTCTGACAGTCAGAACAGAGTAGCAAATAATATATATTTACGGATACTGAGCTGCATGAAGTGTTGGTGAGGCTGGCCTGGGGTCCGTGGCAGATTGAATCAGAGACCACGCACCTGTGTCCCAGGGTCCCGTCAGCTTCACCAAGCAAAGCCCACCTGCGTTATAATGAACGCTCCCGTGTTGTCTCTTGTCATTACCCAGGAAAATCAGACTTGGTTTTAACTGTGCTGTAATATATAAACCCCGATACTGGAATACAAAAGAGACAGGCACAAGAACTGGAGAGATCCAGAGATGGCTGGAGAAAGTGGAACTGATACCTCGGCACATATTAGAGGTTTACAAAACCATGCATCAAGATCTACGTTGCTCTAAAAATGGCCGTATTACCGCGACTGATGCGGCGTTTAAGCCAAGGATCAGGTTTGGATGCTGGGCATCCCTCCTTCCATGCATCATTCATTTCAAACAACGAGTCGCGGAAAGCGCAGCAGCCTTAACCCCTGATGTAAGACCATGAGAGGCAGCCTCTCTGAATCTGGAACTGGCGTCTCTATGGACCGTGTGTTTATTATATAGGTGTCTATCGCCCCTTACTGCAGCATTCTACATTTCATTTCTCTTAACTCTTGCTTTATCCTTGACGTGCATTTCCAGGGCCCCTCAGGAGCGCTTGTGTAAAACAAAAATAAAACCCACTGTGACACACCATCACAACTCGGATAACGACCGTACCCAACTTCAATTGGCCCTAGGGAGCAAGTAACGTTTGCTTTACTGGCGTGTTTCACTACTCTGGTGGCGTTATTGTAAATTGGCCTGTCACTGGTGACGCTTCATCCGCTAAGGGTAAACCCTAGATCTTTCATGCAAAACCTTAATGTGTACCACGCACCAATTAATCCAGAGTCAACATTTTAATTTCACGAATTTAATACTGAATGGAAATAGATATAAGGCCGATTAGATCGGTATCCGTGATATTTTTTACATTCTAAAAAGGCACAGAAAAACTTCAGTTAAGCAGCTGTACTCTTTGCTCATTCGAAGCCTTTGGAGTTTAAATGCCTGTTTAGCTGTCTGTGCAAAAGAGTTAAGCAACTGTTGGAGGAATATGTTTTAACTGATTGTATAGATCTTCGACTTATCTTTAAATTTAATTTCATTTTAATTTCACGAGTTAAATACTGATTCGATATCGATTTTATGCCGATAAGATCGGTATTCGAGATATTTTCATTCTAAAAAGGCACAGTTAAACTACAGTTAAGCAGCTGTACTCTTTGCTAATTCGAAGCCTTTAGAGTTTAAATGCCTGTTAAGCTGCCCATTCAGAAGAGTTAAGCGACTGTTTGAGGAATACGTTTTTACTGATTGTATAGATCTTCGATTATTCTTCTGTCCGACTATTCCCGGGTCTTTACATTTAAAATCATAATTTCAATTTAATTCCTTTATTTAAATTATTATTTCAAACATTTACAACTTAAAATTAACCGAGAGTACTGTTTCGATTGACTTAATTTTAGGAAACGTGGGAAAAAATCTTTGTAGAATCAAATTTTGGCAACTGAAAGCCAGTTTTGATTAAATGATTACGTATTTTATCGTAGGTGTTGCCTTTAAATTAAACATAGTGATCTCAAAATAAATCTTTCCTCGGACAATTAATATGACCTGACAGAAGCAATAATTCAACGTAGAAACAGAATTCATTGCAAAAGCATGGGCATTTTAGAATTATCTTTAATTTAGCATACATTTCTATTTAAAATAAAATAAAATAAAATTCTTATATTCATTGAACGGTGCAGCTTGTGCCACACATTTGCCCGTTATTAGAGAATGATATATGGATAATCGCATTAGGTGATCACGTTTGTATGGATGCAGTGTGACGGGAATCCAAGAATGTAACCTGAGCGACTGAGTGTCCTTTCTGTACCCGGATCCATCCCGCGTCCAATACATTGACTTATCTTCCGGTCTGGCCATTAGGAAGCCACACTCCTCGTGCCTTATGTCTCAGATCGGCTAAATCACCGACTCTCCGATCTCATCCCTGATGCCCTGACGTGATCGCCGTTTATCTCCACAATTGCCATATCACTCACATCTCTGCAGAGGAGCTTATAAACACCAAATTGACTCATGGGCCACAGGTCAAAGTTTTACCATCTGTTCTTCTCTTATTCGTCTGAGTTGCTTGCTACTGGTCTTGTTCATAATGATTATTCATTGTTTACATCGAGTCTTATTTGAACCAAAGCTGTAAAATAAGATTACTGTTTGGTGTTACTGAGTCCGAAGGATGGGAAATTTCATTTCTTTATTGTTAACAGTTCATTAGGGTACATACACATGTATTAATGTATGTATGTATCTAATGTCCATCAGTTAGGCTAACCATTGGTTTCTAAGTCAACCGTCTTTGATATTGTTTACCTGGCCCTGTTTGCGCCTAATACATACCAAGCACGACGAATTGGGCCGTTTTCCTTATTACATTGCTTTTACAAATTATAATCTGACATTTCATTGTTACTTAATCATAAGTTAGAAACCCAATATAGGCGTTAAACAGATTTTTCTTAATATATCTTTGGACGCAGAAGCAGCTTTCGCAAACTTTCTTAAGAAAAAGAAAGATAGTTACTGTGTGGCGCTCTTGAATAATCGCAAGGAGCCACGTAACTCGCAGGATATCATTTGGGAATTTTTACTTTAACTGCACAGAAAAGCAGCAAAATATTGCATTCACTTGGGGATTTTTGTAGCAGTCTATTCAACAGAAATGACAATTTACTCCGGGAACGGGCCTTGGGATGTTACCGGATTTACACACTTCCCCATCATCCAAGATGCACACAAAACATCAATTGTGCTAATTTTCTTTTAGTATATATTTTACATTTAATCAGAATATATTATAATTTGAATAGTCCATGTGCCTGTTTAATATTTAATTTTCTAGCTAGTTAAAGACCACATCATATGGGTTATAGCATGGGATTATATAAAATGTAGAATTAATTCACTAATCACCAAGCCCGGTTTTATCCTGAGGTTTATTACAAAAGCTTGGAAAACATTAGGTGCCGTTGGGGATATGATTTCTTTAGTTCCTACCGTTTTTTGTGGCTTCAACAGTCAAAAGCCAACTTTGCATCGGCCGCAAAAACGTCTTCATGCTTCCCGTAGGACTAAAGCCATAACAATCGCCACTGTGGGCGATATACAGGAACGCCATGAAGGCAGGATTATTACCGCATAAAACTAAGCAATGTCTTTTGCCGCCTTGCGAGTTTTATTCCATGTAAGGCCCATGCACCATGGGGAGTCCACGCCATCCGGCTGCAAACGCACAATAGCTCTAAGAGATGACGCAGTTTCAAGAATCGCCGTCTTATTGGTCGTAAAGCGTAGACGTCATCAAAGCGTTCAGACTCTTTAGCTTGGAAAGAAATAAAGGTGGAACACGCCGGCGGCGCACGCTCCAAGAAGAAAGGCAGAAGATACCATCTCCCTGGCATCACGGTTTTCCTGTTTGGTGTTGGCGGAATAATACTTCAAATAAAACCACCCGCTGTTCCTGTTTCCAAAAGCCATGTCGTAACAGTGACCAGTTTGATGAACTCCATCTTTAATGTTACAGCCATTATGTTATTAATGTCTCATGCCATTCCATTAAGTTATTTTTACCGAATAAAGTATTTGTTGTTTTTCATATTACGGAAAAGAGCCAGCGTCAAAAGGAATCTAGAGTTTTGGTACGCCTTATATCTTATTTTACGTTCCTTTTATGTTGAAAACACGACGTGTTTTTAAAAATGCTGTTCCAATTAACATCAAATGAGGCTCGTCATGATATAATTTTACGGCATCATTTTCTCCCCACATGCAACGAGGATCACATAGGTTAGGCATTATTTTGCCGGCACGAATGATCAAACAGCAATTTGAAAGCTGATTCGTCAATTGTTAATTGTTCGTTCTCCAGTCTCGTATTGGAGTTTCAGATAATGAACAAATACTCCATTCAGAAGGCTGATTCATAGTTAATTCTTACCTTTTTGTAATTATTCAATCATTTGTAATCTAAAGTTTGGTGTTTTACATTTGGTATTGCAACGTGTACTATGCAGAAGATGTGGCTTCTAGTAGCGGCTACTTTAAGAAAAAATGAGCATATAAGACCACTCTCTAGCAAATGTCTCGGTGACCGTATGGCATCTAGGTACGACTGTATCTTTCATCTTCTTCATGACACCTGCTTATTTAAAAAATTTAATGTCAACAAAATAACAAAGACCCTGCTAGATTTAAGATAAAATCTTCAAGTTTTATAAACAAATCATGACAAAAATCAAATTACTAGTTGCATTAAAATGGCCTGCAGTATCTTTGAACACCGAAGATATTTTTGGACGGGTCCGGAGGCCCTTGGATTTAAGTGAGATACAACCGTGAAATATTGAACAATGCACACCCACAGAAACCGTATACCTGGACACATGCACAGCAGAAGTGTATCTGTCTGGTTCTAAGAGTAAAAATAGATTGTAAATACACACCTACCAATTGGAATTGTTCTTTTTTCTCTTTTTTTTTTATTGAATTTCGTCTTATAGAATACAAATATTGTTTTTTACTAAAATGGATAGATGGTTGTTAAGTAGGGGAAACAATTAAGTACCGTTTTAAAGACTAATTGTTTTTATTGTTGAATGCTATGTTTGGTTTGACCAATGTGTATACACAATATCATTTATGGATTGCAATGGATTTTTCTATCTCCGCTTTTCCGTGCATATGGTCAAATCAATACAGGGGCGGATCCAAGATTTAGGAATAGGAGAGGTCAAACCCAGGAGGACTTAAGACAAAACCTGGGGAAAAGGTCCCATGTCCGGACAAGGGTCGGTCTCATAATTGGTCTGGAACCTTTAAAAAAAATGTTGCAGCGGCTGAAAAAGAGGTGAGGTAGGGGGTCCGAATCCCCTGTACCCCCGCCCCCTTCCCCTGGATTCCCTTCTGCGTCACACCATTTGTATGTGCCTGCATGGTTCCATGATGTTCTCTTTTTCTGCATGTAAAGGTCGATGCCTTCCACAACTTTCAAAATGTTCTGAAAGACAAGGAACTTGGCTTGGCTTTCGTTACTGGTGCCAAGACATATATCACGTTTATTCTGTATATACGTACATCACAGCTCTGGCCCGTTAAAAACACGTATGAGGTAGCCGAGGCGGACCGGATGTCAGCTTGATTTGTAGTAAACTTCAATGTCTTCAATGACTTTTAATCGTTGTCAAGTGTTCTTTGGCTCAATACAGTTTACAAAATCAAGATTCATTACTCCGGAGTCAATATATTTTGTGCTTCGCCATGTACTTCACAACTGTACGTATCATACAATACGTAACGTCCAGCAGGAACGGTTTAATAAAATCCGGCTCGACCGTGGACTAAATGGGTTTGAAGCCATTATATAGATCCGTTACGCCTCGACAATCCGTCGACCCCTGACGTTCCGATAAGCACACAGTCTGCATGGTAGATTAAACATTATCGTGGTCCCGTCGGTGGTCGTAATTCCGAGGTTTTACTTTAGTATAATAATGACAAGTATTAAAATATTATGACTTGAAAATGACAAATGAAAATGTTAAATAAGACATATATAATATCTAAATTTATGTTAATTTGAACACTTTATGGCAAGTACATGAAACGATAAAAATCCAAACAAAAAGGACTTTTTTTTAAAGAACTCTTTAGAATATCTTGTCATACAACTTTCTTTATTCTAACGATTATGAGTCGCTGAACATTCGTTGATGAACTATGTGACCCGTTTTGCGGACTGCCAAACTTAGGTAGTATTGATTCTTGAACAAGGTAGCCCCGGGTTTGATAATTTACATGAACAGGTAACTACATTAAAACACTTGATCATAATCTGAAGCGCAGATGAATCCGCAATGTCAATATTTGACGTCTGTGCACCTGCTGCAGTTGAGGACATTTGACAAGAAAGGACATGTGTGAAGTAGGATGAAAACCAGACTGAGAGCGTAGAAGAGTCTCAGAAACTCTCAAGGGTTACAGCTGGCTTAAATCATTGCACTGAGATGTCTTTGGAAGGGTTGCACGACATTGTGTTTCCATGGAAACTTGGATGAAGATTTTCTTGCGAACCTCTTATTTGTTGGTCTGTCAAACATAAAGCTGTAATTATATTTCTGGTCTGAACTTTATATAAACCATCTGTGAATACTTGACCAGTTGATAGAGCATCTGCTTGGATGCCATGAGTGTGCAGACACAGAGAATCTTCCATGAATGTTCATCTCGCGAGATTTTGTGGATTTCTTATTAAAGGCGGAGCTGATAACGATTCTTCTCAAATACCTGGACACGATATGAATTGCCATGGAAAAGAAATTAGGGTTAAGAAGGATTGACCGTTAGCAAGTCGCACTCTGTGAAATATGCTTGTAAAGTAAACTTTTTATGAGAAAGTTTAACTTGAACAATTCCACCATTTCTGAATGGGCTTTCCTCTCATAATGAATGTTGTCTGTCGGTTAACTTTATCTCCTGGCATATGGTTATTTGAAAGTCCATTTTATCAAAGCTGAATTTGATCAAAGCTAAAGTCCATATAATTATGCTCGAGTGTCCTTAAAATATTATTAATTTCTCATCTATTTGAAGCTTATTTTGATATTTTCTTTATACGTTTATCATACATTTTGACATGAAATTATTCTTATTTTAGAAAGAATTTCTTCTCTTTCGCATATCGTTAAGATATCATAAAGATATTGAAAATGCTTAAAACACCTTATAGCTTAAAACACCAATTTATATTTGTGCTAATACACGTTGCCTTCACTCCTTTGAAGTTTTCATAAATGAGCTGTAACGTCACAACTCTCCAGTCGTATTAGTGTGACGTGGCTTGCTAGGATTCTGACTTGACCTTGCTCTTGTCTGCAGCTTATTCGTAAAACTGAGCTCGATCGTGTTTCGATGTTATACTATCAAGTCTGTGGCAGCTATCGCGAGCCGCTCTGGCGTCTATTTCATGAATAATAAATCAGCCAATTGAACCAATCAAATGACTCGCATACACTTGTTTTACGCGGCACATCTGGTGCTAGTTCATGATCAAATGTTTGGCATTGGGTGGCATTGAGAATCTGAAAAGTCACAAACCACAAAAGGCATATAAACCTGTCCCGTGTTTGGTGCAAGTGTTCTTGAGTAGAAAAGCAAAGTGTATTTATTTGGTTCATTAAATTTGATTGGCAGGAATACTTGCAGGCTTGCCGATTATTCATGAAATTAACACCAGAGCGACTCGCTGAATCGAGGTATGTGACAGCGTAGCTGCCAAAGACTTGGGAGTATGAAGATGTCGTTCCATAACTTTGACATCTGCGTGTTGTTGGAATAAAAATTGTGAATTTTCATGTCTAAAATGTGAAAATACAATTTATCGTTCTACTTTTACTTCAACCCGTGTATTAAAATCTACAGTATATTACATTATATTATATATAACATGATAAATAACAGTATCATTTATCAGCAAAATCAGTTAACCGTTATAAGTATATGAAAACCTTGACATGAATAAAGCAGTGTTTGGAACCCGACCGGTCACTGCTGACGTCATCATAAAATATCCATGCGCTGCATGATGACTGCAGGCAGTCACCCAGAGGCACGGCCCCACTTGACGGAAACACAGAAAACTATTTGGGGTACTTCAGTCTACGGCTATTATATCCAACATGTCTAAATGGACCAGTTCTCTCTTTCTACTTACACCAATACCCCAGTCAATTTCACTTCAGGGCGATGTATTATATTCGGTGGTAATGGTAAAAACTCCATTTGTAGAACTGAAGTGTTCCTAATCCTCTAGTGAGGGATATTATTTGTGGTTAATGACGATCAATGCATCAGGGAAAATGCCAAACAGATTGTGGCAGGTCCGGATTTGCGCTGATCAGCGAGATACACCGGTGTCACGTGATATCAGTTGATGGCATCTGTCCAATGCTGCAATACCGGACGAAATAGAAAGTCAATCCAACCGGAAAATTTCCCCCAGGGATTTCTATTCATGTTCCGTACTTGGAAAAACACAATAACATCTGTGTAGAACCTAAACCGGTAAGAAGAGTGAGGGAAGTTGTAAATACTGGCTGAGGTGTTGTTTTGATTATGAGGGCTTTCTGTCAAACGTTATCGTCGTCAAACGACCGTGTAAAGATGTCAAGGTTCCTTGTCTTTCGTGATTTTATTTCCCTGCTCCATGCATTAATCTGAAATGTGAGCCCTATCGCTTTATCTTCGTATTCCCCAAATAAAAGGATTCTAAAATATCCAATGGCATTGATTGCGCTCAGCTACGTCAAACTCCGCCAAAAGTGGTGTATAAAAGAATGCAACAATGAAGTTCTTCCTACATGCCCTCATTAGAATACCGTAAATCAGTCTGGCGTAAAACCTAAGGTCAATGGATAAACTGAATAAATGTCCATGAAGGGTTACTCAGACATGTTTATCACGGGCAAATAAAAGGCAAGTGGCAGGAGGTAACAGAGGCCAATTGTTTGCAATAAGTCTGAAACAAGCCCTACCGATGATGGTGCCATTTCAATTCTAAATCGTGCGTTTGATTGACGGGGTAAAACGCCCTCTTTTTGTGGTTTGGGGTTCCAATTTATTTAAAGTTCAAAGTTTCAATTTTATTACATGTGTCAGTGCCATCCCAGTACATTTGCCCAATACGTAATTCAGGGGGTTATTTTATCCATTATACTATCCCATAAATATCAATTCGAAAACTGTGATCCTACATACCAAGAACTAATTTGGTCAGAAATCCCAAGATTTTTTTATTTCCTGACATGTAATTAATATGTTTTGCATGTTTCTGTGAGGAAAAAACAAACAATCCCGTTTAGTGACTTAACATGTTTAGATATGTGTCCATATATTTTAAAAAATAGGCCTATAGGCCTATCATTGTCCTCTAAACTTAACCGGTTTAGCGTAATACATAAATGATACATAAATAGGTGTGTATATACACTAGAAGCTATGTTAGATAGTATGGGAGGATCGTAAAAAATCATATAAAAGTGAAATAAAAAAGGGCAAAAAGCCATGCTGATATTAATATGCAGGAATCTCAAATAATATAGATACTTTTTTATTCAGTTATTCAGGTGATATACTGCCGTTCAAAGGCCCAACAATAACAAGGAGGTTGACAACCTTCCGCCAAAGGCCGTATCTACTTAAAGGGGCCCAATCACCTATAAAGCATGTTGAATTAACTCGAAAAAATAGCTTTCACCCTTTAAAATATTTTGGTACCTGCTAAAATATTGCCCTGAAACCGTTTGCTTACCCCTGTAAACCAGTGTCAAAACAGTGGATCGAGCGCGATCACAGGTGTCAACATAAACATCGCGTTGCATCGCCCGGGCCAAACATGTGGCAATCAGATGATCCTCTGACTGACTTTGCCCAAAAATTTAATACATGTTACCGCTGGTTGAAACATCGCTTACAATCGGATCTCCGGTCACACGGCCTTGTTATGGTAAACAGACACACGTGGACTGTGTTTACCAACACTCGGAGCCATAACAAGGTGTTAAACAGCCGCATGCGAGGTACTGAGACTGTGTGCTGGGATGTTTTGCTGGGAAACTTTTGTATAAAGCAAAACTGAAGTCATAGTGTGAAAGAATAGAAACAATATTTACCCTGATTATGTTTCTTTAAAAAAACAAACCTTACTAAGTTGGGAATTGTGTGGATGACAGCTCATCTCAACTGTCAAACTTTAAAATCAAAGTGTGTTACATTTCAAGAAAACACCTGTTTACATTTCACATGCGCATGCTTACATACTTTACATATTTCGTCCCACAAAAACACCCATGTTTTTGTAATTTCCCTTAAAGCAATACTTATTCAAAGTATTTGAACCAACTTCAATATCCTTGATGCGGCGATGTAAATATAAACAGACGTTATTGCACGTGTTCGCTTGGAAATTTTACACAATACAACTGTTTCCATATGTTTGTAAATGGGTAATTATCCATTAAATTGCATGCCATAATAAGAAATGAAGGCCTAGGGAGCGAGGGTCACATGTTGTTAACAGTACTGACCATGGATGTGGGTCTGTAACTTGGACAAATATCAGATAAAACAGGCACAATAGATCTTGACCCTGCCCTGGAGTCGTGTCTTTACATACAACCGTACTTACCGACAGATGGCGCTGCGATAGTCTTCGAAAAATAATTTGAAATATCTATGGGTACGGAAAATGAAAACTCACAGGACAGACGTTGTATAATTTATGAAGAGTAAAGCGTGCGTATCCGACGCGAAGCCATGGAGGAGTTCCGTGACAAACGTCCAGTGTGACCACCATCAATTATAATATAGATTAGAGCCCGGCGCCGCGATTTCGCGCCTTATGTACATTCAAATCCCATAGCCACTGATTGTCCTGCTGGGGCTTGAAGTGACATTTACAGGATTGATAAATTATAAGTACATTATTGTTTATTTTTATGTATAGTACTTGAAAGTAAACTTAATGTGTTTGTTGGAATACGGAATGTAGATCGAGAGTAGTAGCAAAACACTTAAAATCCTAATTTAAGACATGTTTGATCAAATGTTTAACACTTTAATGTATAATCAATTACATTTAAAAGACATAACCGATTTAAATTATATATTAATTTTCAATATACTGACACAATTTCTGACAAGCCATTATAAGCCGCCAATTTTTTACCAAGTTGGGTCACGAAAGGCGGGTTGCCGACTAAAGTCAGTCAAGTATTGTCCAACCCAGCTACAATTGGTTACCTGACAAGGCTCCGGGCTCTAATATAGATAAAGGGCACTGCAAAGGTAGCTTTGGGTGTTGTTATCTGTATGAGATTCGAAAGAACGCCGCCCACAGAGGAACATGAAAACGGTAGCCCAGACTATTTGTTAGGTTCGTTT
Source organism: Sipunculus nudus (assembly GCA_026874595.1). Lineage (NCBI taxonomy): Eukaryota > Metazoa > Annelida > Sipuncula > Golfingiida > Sipunculidae > Sipunculus > Sipunculus nudus. Next base: position 63,682,537 of record CM049307.1, read on the forward strand.
AAGTTTAGGAGGTTATGCTTTCAACCCTGTCTGTTGTAATTTCTTTCTTTTTTTTTCTTTATTTGTTGCTGGTTTTTTTTTTTTTTTTTTTTTTTTTTTGCTTCCACCAGGAGGGTATGCGTTCATTCCAGATCATGTGTGTGTTCGTTTGTGCTTGTTCACAAAATAACTCAGGTAGTCATCAACGGAATATCATGATATTTTTTAAGGGTATATCTAGAATGAACCAAGGAAGAATCGATATGATTTTGGTGTGGATCTTCCTCATGATCCGGGTCCATGAAGGACTTGAAGAATAAAAGTGTAGACTGCACGAATGAACATGTGAGTATGGGCTGAATAAAAGAATACAAACACGTTTTGTGGAGTATCCCATATTAATGACCGCCCACATGGCGGAGGCCTGCATTCCTAAAATGCATATTTCTAGTTCGTTTATTTGTTGGCAGGATTATGTTAAATGCTGTACGGATTTCCACGAAGTTTTGCAAAACGATGGGACACGCAGTGTGAAAGAACCCATGTTTGCTGCTGATCCAATTATACATAATACACATTGAAGCAAGCGGTACTTGCACTTCATATATATTCATTTGCCTGCACAGCAAATACAGTGTCCTACCGTACTAGGGATGTCACATTAGATGTGACAGATTAATTTTAATCGCGTCTTTTCGTTATTTTTGTCCATTGTTCCTATATTGCTTTTTTCATTTCCCCGGCGGTAGCTGCAGATTGTACTCATAAAGAAAATCTGGGTAGATGGTCTCCAAGCAACTGACACCGTTTTACTCCCTAACCAAAAGAAAATTAAAGAACATGTTTAATCTTCCCCAACTGGTGCTCCTGAAAAACCAGAAGCTGATCCACGGAGGTGGCGGGTGCCATACGTTCTTGAGCAGAACAAGAAAATCCCTGAGGCGCCTTGGCAGTTTCATTCAGGATAGATCTATGAGAGGCGAAAATGTGCCAGTGTCTCGGAGAGTTCTGTGACATTGTTCTTTGTAAATGAGCTGGTCCATTTATTGCTGTGAGAATTTGCAATGAGGTCTGTTTTCATCTGTATATCTTAGACATTGTGTACCTGTATAGGCATCCTCTGGGATTGCATCATCATCAGTTTCCCGCACGACTTGCGCAAAATCTCACAGTATGCCCCATCGGACTAATTAGAATACAGACTTGTGTTTTGACTGCAGAGCAAAACATTCCATGATTTTCAAGTACTTTTCGACTTTCAAGGCCTTCAAATTTATATCTTAAAGTCCATGAGGGTTTTCAATGACCCACAGACACCCTGACCAATCACGCATGACGGTCATCTGCTTTGCTGTATATCGCTGAGTCTTCTAATTTAACCTCGGCCTGAGCTAGATTATTTAATGATTACCTCTTAGATTTGACTGCTTCTGGAGATCTGACAAGAAAAATATAAAATTTCAAACATACCAACCTGAGAAGAGGAGCTACAACAGGAAGACATGAGCCACTAATCATCGGAGCGAAAATCTGAGGCGCTAACGAGACTTTACCATTTTGCAGTGGAGGCGCAGGTGGGAATCAAACCAAGACCATCAGCTCCGGTTCAACGCCTAACCACCAAACCACGCCCTGCCCCACAGCTCTTGTCGATGTTAAACCTAAACCACCACAAGAAAGTTTCAGAACAATACACGAACTCACAGCTTGGAAAATCGCAAAACTGTTGTGATTTGCATAACCTATAAATATAATTGCAACTAGAATGTTTTTTTTTCAGGCGCCAAAACAGAAATATATAACCCCCCCCCCCCACCACCAATGGGCCACCCCCAAATTTGAGGGGGATATTATGCACTATCTAAACAATTATGGCGTTTTGGAAAATATATATAAATCAAGGAGGTTGAATTGCAGATCAAGGTAAAGACCACCAGTTTTGAAACTCTTCCAAGAACTTGGTGGAAAAAACTTAGTTTCAGATTTAAGTGGAAAATCTTCAGTACTTCATAAGTTATGGAGGTACAATGGTTCTAGATTTCGGAAGAATTGACAATGAAAGTTAAAGGCAAGGTCACCAGTTTTCACACTTCTCCGAGAATGTTTTGGAAAGAACTTGTGTGTGATATTAGAAGAAAAAACATATATAGAGTCCTTAAAACGTTGTAGGGGTCTTATTCCTAGAATATTGCAGGTTTGACCTTAAAGATGAAAGTCAAGGTCACTAGTTTTCGAACTCTTCTGAGAACAGGGCGGAAAAAAACTGATATGTCAAATTTGAGGAATAAATCTTCAGTACTTCTATAGTTATGCGGGTCATAATAATCCTAGATCGGTAGATCTGACCCTGAAGATCAAAGTCCAGGTTCCCAGTTCACGAACTCTTCCGAGAACTCGTAGGAAAACTTTGTGTTAAATTTGAGGGGAAAATATGCAATACTTTTTCTAAGTTATGTGGTTCACAAAATTACATCCCGGCGGAAATAACCTTCAGGACCAAGGTCATCAAATTTAAGACTCCTCAGAGAACATGACGAAAAGAACCGGTGTTTCAAATTTGAGGAATAAATCTTCAGTTATACTTCAGTTATGAGGGTCGCATTCCTGGAATTGCGCAGACTTGACCTTGAACATCAAAGTCAAGGTCACAAGTGCTCTTAACTCTTTCGAGAACGCAGCTGTAGAAACGTGTGTCAATTTTTTATTTTTATTTTTTTTTTTGGGGGGGGGGGGGAGGGTGAATATGCAATAATTCACAAGTTATCGCGTTCACAAGAAATTCTTGAGATCTATAATTCGGCTTTTGTGACCTTGAAGATCCTGGTGAAGGTCCCCAGTTTTCAGTTTTCGAAACAATTCTTTTTCAAATTTCAGAAAAAAATATGCGGACCCGTCAAAATTTATCGCGTTCACAAGATATCCTACAGACGGTTGCACTGAAAACAACACGTCACCCATTCGGGTATAATTGTGAAAAATGAGAAAAAAATATAGGGGCGCCGCTAGCCTCGTCAACATAAAACACTATCAAGGCATGGGAAATTTCATGGCTATCTTTATATAGATTGAGATATTGGAGCTTCTGTATTAAAGTTGGCTCAAAATGGACACAGTGACCTTTCCTAAGAAAGGGAAAGGCCGACTCTGCTCAATTTTTCCATGGTGACTGTCTTAAAGGTGTATACGAGCCACATTGGTTATATTTTAAGAACGAACACAACATGTTTTCTCGCCGATGAGAATGTCTGTCTGGGTGCTCGAGTTTTTGTCAAATGGCTCGCAGAATACAGGTTACTGTGACCCGATTTCGAGTTCCCATGGATATTGTTAGCAGGTTTTAAGTCGAACAGGTACGATTTCCCGCCCTGTTAACTAACGCATACCCAGAAAGCGGGGCGACAGACAAACGTGATCGCTAAAGCTCAGATGAATTTCAGTAAGCTGATCACATAATACAAGAAGACCAATTTATCCAATCTCACCGTTTATTATAAAGATGGTTTCAAGCACTCGGAAGTGGTAACAATAAAAAGTTTAAATAGCAGACAACCATGGTAAACCAGACTTTTTCTACGCATACAGAATAGCAAAGGAACCCGGTCCCTTAAAATATAGTATGATTCAAGTACAGTGAAGCCTGTGTAATAAAGTACACCCGTGGGACTGCCCAAAGTTTTCTATATTTTACAGGTGGTCTCATTAGAAAGATAACCAATATGAATGCTTTCGGTTCACTCCAGGGTTATCTTAACAGACTGGTGGTCCTTAAAAATAGGTCCCACGGTAACTGAGACATATTTCAGTGTTACAAGTAAAGCCCAGGTTTTACACCAAATATCTGGAATATACTTTTTAATTGGCACATGCAATTAAGCACTATATGAATATGTAAAATACATCGTCGATAACCCGTTGCATCTGTTTCATCAAATGGTATCTAAAGAATATGCCAAGGTCGGCTGTATTAAATTTGACACTCGGTCTCACCAAATTGCTGGAAATGCATTAGTACACATAACATAATAGGATGTGATATGTAACAGTGTAAAAACAACGTGTCTGCATACGTTAATTACTTATATACTGTGGAGTTCAATTTTCATCTTTCCATTCAATCAACACAGAGTATCTTCACTGTTATATTTATAATTTAATTTGAGCGCAAAATCCTAACAATTTTGCCAGAACTTGAGAGAATATGAATGGATAACCTGAGGAGTAGAAAGTCTTGTCCATTAATGGTAGAAAATATACAAGATCTGATAATATTTATAATTTCAATCTTTTTTTTACGGAAATCATTTAAAATGCATGTGGTTATTTGTAACACCGGTGTATTGACACTAAGAATAACGTAGTTGAGGTGCCGATGAGGCTACAACTATACGCGACAGATCACCCCTGTTGATAAAACATCTTATTCACGAGTGTTTATTTTTGCCGTAATTTCCCTTTTGTGAATATCACGAATAAAACCCAAACACAGTATTTCATTAAAACACAAAATTTTTGCTACTAAACATAATGATATAACAATAATGTCCCGTGTCATGATATTCCAAATATATATGTTATCTCCACACCAGGCACTGCCCATGGTTAAATGAGCTTTGGCGAGGCTGGCAAGGTGAGAATTCAATAATAATTTTTAAAGCATCCACTAGGTGGCAGCAGTTGATGGATACAACCCTCTTTTATGCCATGTCTCTTCAAAAGTTTTATGTTAACATCTGATTAACGAAAATCACAAAAACACATTTTACAGATATCTTACAATTTCACAGGCCCTCGAATATATTACCTACCCGTAATATCAAATTTCACAGGTCCTCCAATATATTACCTACCCGTAATATTAAATTTACTGCTTCATGCATTCAATAAATATATGTGACAGGACAGTGTGAAACCATGCAGCACTGCTGCTTGTCTGGCTAATTAATACAATTAATAAACCTCTGGTTAGTCTAAATCTTTATCTAAATGACAAAGAGATCTTAGGAATGTAATTCATGTCTCCTGGCTCCCTACCATACACAATATACATACAATCTCAACCAGAATGCCAATATTTGCGATCATTGTAAATATTACCATTTCATTTTACGTTACATTATGTACTCATTATGTTACATAATGTTTCATTATGCTATATCAAAGATTATTTCTCATATTTCCTCTTGAAAAGATTTCAAGCAGAACATTACCCTATTTTATCCCAAACCTTCCATGCCCTTAATACTGCTTGTTTTATCACAATTTAAATATTTTATAAAATTAAACGAAGCAGTTTTTGAAAAACATGATGGTAGCTGTAAAACACCTTATATTAATTACCCCTATATAACATCAGCCCCAGAATAAGTTACCACAAACCAACCAAAACCCTTTTGAATACACAAAATGTGGAAAGTTTAAGGTTACAGGAAACATCAACTCACACAAATGAAGTAGCACTGATTGACTCTGAACAAGTGTTTATTCTTAAATTATACTTGTCAGCAATTCAGAATTCTATGAAATTATTGGTCGTTCACCTGAGAGCATCATTCCCAAGCCAACAATGGGGTCACTGTGACCTAAAAACCCTTGTGAATGCCGATCAAGACTATGGAGAATATCTGGTAATTTGAAAGGTTACACCTATTCTGGAATATGATTTACATGCTTTTACCTGAAGTCTACCTGTAGTTAATTATATTTGGTTTCAACTGTATTCTTACATGCCACTGTTTGAAAGCCAAACAGAAAGTTTCTGGGAGTGAATTTTAATGATGCCCTGCTGACATATGATCATAGTTAGTGGACTGAATGGTAAACCAATTCAGAATATTCACCAGTGTCAGGTCACTTGGATAATATTTTAAAATGTGGACCAAAATATTAATACACATATATTGGACCTAACTGAAAAGTTTTTCACATAAATCGAAATCAAAACCCATGTACAAGAATACAGCTTTCATTTACTGAAAATTTCTGAAGTGTGTAACAATTTCAAGTTGATGATAAATATACATTGTCATGAGTATAATACAAACATTCAATATAAATATACTCAAACATTCAATATAAATGACTAACTATAATTTACATGTACATTCAACTGCTCTGACTGATATAGATCACTGCAGGAACAAATGAGTGTTGTTGTTATTTTACTATCATGGCCATGAAGTGGATCTATCCCTACGCATTACACAGATCATTTGTGAGAAATCCATGATTTTTCTACTGAATTATTTCTACATACCCGCTGATTCTTTGTGCATTATACACCCAGAGTGAAATGTGATTCAAGCGATTAAGGATCACAGTGAAAAGAAGGTGCAGATGATGAGTGACAATGAGTGTGATGATGTAGTAAAGAGTAAGATGATTAGATGAGATGAAAATATATGATTACAAAAACAACCACTGCTATAATTCATCATGTTTCTCTTCATTATTACTACTTTCTGTTGCTTTATTCTGTTCATGTGATTCAGATGATAGAGCCGCACCAAATAATTTCTCAAGCTCTGATTGGTATTTATGATACTGCTGCATAATGGCCGCAACTTTCTGCGGACCTAACCTGGGTTGATTTGTGTCATCAACCAGCAGACTTTTCAGCTCTTTAGCATTGCTGATTTGGAGGTCCTTTTGAGCAGCTTTGCGATACAACAATTTAATATAATTTTGCAACATCACTGCCCTGTCATAATAAAACGTCCTGCTTTCAGTGTCACCAAACTCAGATTTGGTCCTGTATTCTCTAAACCTATTTTGTATTCGAGGGATCATGTCAAGTGTGTGTTGTTTTTCCAGCTGTAACAGTTTGACACGGTGGTCCAGCGAGTGTCTGTTGTTCGTTAGACACTTTGAGGAACATATACTCATCACCGTGGCTAACTTGAGTGATTTGTTGGCGAACTGGAGGACAAACTGAATGAGGTGTGGTAATGTTTTGGCCACCTCCTTTGGGTAGGCTATGCTATCATCCTTCCTAAAAAAAACGAATATAAATTATATCCTTTTATTTGGATATTACGATAATGACTGCACTTTAAGTTCTTTCTTTGTAGGCAAGGCAACTATTTCCCTTAAACTAAGGCAGTTAAAATACACTACAGATTTATTGTAACTTCAACTAAATTCAATTGGTATATGGAAAGGTCAAGACAAGTAGCTTTTGCTTTCACTTGTCATAATTAAGAAGTTGAAGCATGAAAAGCATACAAACAGATTAACATATCAAGATAATCTTAGCCACTACTGAATGTTCAAATAAGCAAAAAATTACCTTCAATTACATAGTAAACTCCAAAATAGAAAAATAAAAAGATTGCAATGAGAACACTGTAATATTCATATTAAATCAGAAACCCTCCAGTTACTGAATGTTACCAGGGTTTTCTAAGGTACATGTGAAAGTACCTAAGTATAGGTGCAGGTACTTGTGGGATGGTAAGGCCCAGGTTAATTGTAGTTAATTTAAAAATACATAACTATAATGATAACTAATGATAACTACATGCGTTTCATCTATATGGAAGGCAACATGTCCATTTATGATGGCGTACATTATACCTTGGTCCCAGGTACAGGTAAAGGTACCGGGTACTTCCTACTCATGAAAGCCAGCTACATATAACTGAAATGTGTACACAGGTACAAGTAGCTTGCCCCAACCCTGAATTTACCACATGACATGCAGGAATTGTTAATGTCTCACCTTCCAGCTGGAAACATGATGATGCTTGGGTAATGGTCTACTGTATACTGCCACGGCAAGTCATTGGTATCAGGGTTTATTCTGTCAAGACAGCAGCGTTAACATTTTTATTTCAGTTTGATGGCTAAATTTATTCTCCCTTAGATATGTAAATTATATCTGAATGATGAACTTTGCCATATACTGAGTCCTATTAAAATTTGAAGGATTAAGAATCACACGATTTAACCATATATAACTCAAGCTGTGCCTGGAAAGATTATATTCTATCTTATCTATATTTTATACAATTTTACATATCCATTTTTATGACAATTTATTATTTAGCTAACATGGACAAAACAGCCCCTCTGCACCCAATGTTAACAACATTTATGCAATATTGTAAACTTTATAATAAACAATATGTGATAATAATACAAATATATCCCCCAAAATTTGGAAAGTATTGCAAGTGTACATTATTTTTGTGAGAAAACTGCAATTGACTTATTCTGAATACTTCCATATCCAATATTAATCAACCAATGACAGACTTGTTTGTTAAGAAGCAGTGCATATCTAAATGCACAAAACAGTAGATAACTAACCTTGCAAAGACAATATCCTGAGCTGCACTGAAATAGCTGGCAAGAGAAAGGTAGGTGTGTGCCAGGTGTGAGCAGAACTTACACCACCTGGTGTAGTAGAGCAGAACTACATCCTGAAAGATTAAAAACATAAAAGAGTCCAACACTGTAAACCACAACCTTCAGCTCAGAGAATCAACAAATCATATAAAAATATGAAATTCCCTAACTTCCTCTAAATAACACCTAGTGTTACAAGCAATGCTTATTACTGTATATAATCTCTAACAAAAGGATGATTATTTGCTAAAATACATAACTAAAAGTAAATATTATGTAACCTTAGACATGAATAACCTGTTATGTGTACATCAAATGTGGAAAATATTAACAACTAGATGTGGTTGGACAATGGTCCTCAGAGGGCCCCGCATTTCTGGTAGTGCTGGACTAGTTTACATGTGGGTGAAAAATTAAGTTAAATTTGAAAAATATGACAATTAAAAAACAGGTTTTTATCCATATGCATGAGGGAAAAAATCCTACTGGATCTAATGATATTAAAGAAGATATGTCTGAAATAATGACATCACCCAAAATCACCGAATGTAGTCTGTTGGCCATATTTGATTTTGAGCAAGTCTGTAATTCAAATGGTCTGGAGCCCCCATAGTCACCAATGATCCCTGTGAAATTGGGAAAGCTGCAGTGGGTTGTTGTTTAGTTATCACGAGCGAAAGAAAATCAGGGATCAGGCTGTGGCAGCCATTATATTGGAATTCCGACAGGTCTGTCATTAAATAGGTCTGGAGCCCTCATAGGTACCAATCATCCCTGTAAATATTGGGAAAGCTGCAGTGTGTTGTTGTTGAGTTATCGCGCGGGAAAGAAAATCAGTGATCTGGCTTTGGTGGTCATATTGGAAATCTGACAGGTCTGCAATTCAATAGGTCTGGAGCCCTCATAGGTACCAATCATCCCTGTGTATTTGGGAAAGCTGCAATAGATTGATGTGAGTTATTGCGCATGAAAGAAAGTGTCACTGACAGAAGGACGGACTGACACGGTGATCACTACATATAGGGCACCGCTTGTCAAGCAGGGCCCTAATTATTACCCAATGAATATTCTTAGTGAGTACCAAGCCATTGTGTATATACCTTGGAATCATCCATTACAATATTCTGGAATGTCTGTGATGTGACCTCCACCAGACAGGGGGCACCACTTGTCTTATCACAGAGACTGGTTTGAGCAGGACTAGATCTCAAATAACGGTTTAGCTCGCCCGAAGTGTAATTCTTCACAAAGTCAACTGAAAGCATAAAAAGATATCGAGACTACATTTGATATCTCATATAGTAATTGTCTTGTTTGGCAAATGAATAGAAATAAATGGTGATTCACAATGCAAGACATACAGCAGGAAACAAGAGTGTTCATGTGAAAACACAGCTTAGATCTGACTTTTATTCATGGCTCCTCTAAATAAGAGTGGGGATGTCTGTACAAGAATATCTTAATGAAAGCACTGCATTAGTGCATAATACTGCCAAGTACAATGTGTCTCTAATTTTGCATTAACAATAGTTCTGTTATTAGATTCAATCATCTCTTCCTTCACCAATGATACACTGCTGGGCCACAGTCTTACCTATGTTCTTTTTGTTGAACTCTGCTTCCATCACATACTGGGCTTCATCCTATAATGATATAATAATCAATAAATAATAAGGTAAATTAATAATAAATATTCAGTAAATAATCAGGCATATTAATCATTAATATTCAGAAAATAATGAGGCATAGTTATGATTAATATTTGGTAAACAATAAGGTATATTTATAATCAATATTCAAACTGAAACATGGATCATGACTTAATTACAAGGGCTAACAACAATGAAGGCATTTGGACTGATAGGAAATTAACCTGAAGGTGGCATTCCATACATGCATATGCAGCTGGGAATTGCACCCATTATATTTTCTAAGAGTGATTCCATACATACGCAAGGGTATATATTTATGTATGCGTATGCAGCATGTTTCAAATTCTAAGGGCAGTGACTGAAAATGCAGACAGGGAAATTCCAAACAGAATGAGAAATTCCAAACTTTGACGTAAGTGATAGGGTATTCCTCTAGCAGATGACTTCTCTAATCCTGCAGTTCTATATTTAGGCCTAATTTTGCTGCATTCGTACCACATACACATAAATGGAATCATAGGCATATGTTTTCTAGCTGCATACACATGTACCGCATACGCATGTATGGAATGCTAGCTTGACATTAATAGCTTCTGAGCAAGATGATATCGTAAAGTCAGGTCAGCCAAAGCAAAGCAATTAGTGCTTAAACTCTTGCAGTTATTCTATAACAGATGATTTAAATGAAACCTCGTAGATATGTGTGGCTCTTACATTCCAGCACTACACAATCCTTCTTTCAAGAATCTGTTTCTGGATAAAACTGTGCACACTTTGCATTTTAAAATGAGTTTTATAAACTTATATGATCTTACGAAATTTCACAAGGGTCAAATACGAAAGAGAGAATTAAACTAAATCAGAGTTCAGATCAAACAGGATAATGCAAACAAAATAGCATTACATCACATATCAATCAAATGTACTTAACATTCTCCTGAAATTAAAAAGTACATATAGTTCTGTGACAGACTAAAGATATGAAGGCAAGAGACATACCTGATTGTCAATAACGACTACTTTTGTTTGGGTGTGTTTGGGTCCCAGATTGATACCCAGGGACTCTGTGAAGGCATGAGCATGTTTAGTGTTCATGGCATAAAACCTCATTGTCTTGTTTGTCTCACAAGTCAAACCAGTAAAATTTGCTGACCACGCGTCAGCAAGACTCAAACTGATTGCACGAATGTCAATGGAGATTCCCCATCCAGATTTGGCCCTGGAGTGATACTTGTTACACTGGTTCTTCAGAAAGTTTTTGGCCCCTTCTTCGACATAGGGATCACTAAAATCAACGAATACTGGTTTTTTATACAGTGTTGTCCTTGAATAGTGGTTTTTATTGCAGCAGTAACTAACATGCTCATTTACATTATAATTTGGCATAAATTCTGTGCATGATTTTATAAAGCCTGCAGAGTCAAGCTTCATATCAGATACCCCTAAAATGGAGCAGCCATAATTCTGGAATGGTTGACTCTGATGGTAATTCCGGCACACATTGCACCCGTTCTGTGGTTTTGTATGTTCTGCACCAAGGTCCACCGACAGACAACATTGCTTTTTGAACTGCGTTGAAGGAAGCTTCTTTTGATATGTTGATTTGTCTGAGATACTCTGGCACTTCTCAATGAATTTATAATGTTCAACTGTAGATGTCCAGCGGTCATGCACACTGCCCACTATGCTTGCATATATCCTGGAACTGTTGCCACAGTTGCTGTAGTCTAACGCTACTTCCCTGAGCTGAAACACAGAAAAACGTTTGATGACTACTCCATGACCAAATTAATATGATAATGGACCAAGTGAAAAGTCTGACCAACAGGCAATGGTTGAACCTGACACCTGTGAATATTATTTGACCAATTACATTGAATGAATTAAACAGATCATGAAAAACTTTGAGTGATCTTCAGAAAATCAAATGCTATACTGTATGGACTGAATGAAAGGACTTAAACAAACTGCAAATAGTTCAGTCAATCTCTGCCAATTTAATCCTGCTTAGACAGAAGCATAACAGTGTAACATCTGCTCTTAAAGAACTACATTCATTGCCAGTATGATTATGTATAGAGTATAAAATTATAACTTTGGTGCATAAAAGTTTATATGGTGAAGATCTAATAAACCACAAGGCTTAAGATCGGGTAACATCAGGAATCTGTTGGAGGTTCCAAGGCATAATCACAAAACATATGCTAGTCATAGTTTGAGTGTAGCTGGACCACTTCTAAGGAACTCATTCACAGAAGATTTACGCAACATCTGAAACTTTGACAATATTAAACGTTCACTGAAAACCTTTTTAATTAGTAGTAAAGTTTTATTCAAATCTTATTACATATATCACATCTTAATGATTTTTTTTTTAGAATGGTTTTATCCTGTGTAAGTCATATTGTATTTTGAATGTTTTGCCTCTGAACAGTTAAACTGAAGGGCCGCGCTATATTAAGTGTTATATTCTTAAATATTAATCTTAAACTTTGAGTGATCTTTGGACAATCCATTATTCCACTCTGACCGCAGCATCAGTGGAAGCTCAACAGTGTCCCTTCACAGACATGTTGTCTGTGACTCTGTGTATCCCTACACAGACATGTTGTCTGTGACTCCGTGTATCTCTACATAGACATATTGGCTATGACTCCTTGTATCCCTACACAGACATGTTGGCTGTGACTCTGTGTATCATGTGGCTGGTAAGTTGGAGCAATTAATAAGCTCAATTGTGCAAATATTTATAAAAGGATGTGCATAAAAAATATTTCTCTGAATATATATCATAACTGACCAAGGTAAATGTACATATTTACTAAACAGCTGGGTTAGAGAGAACTTTGTTATTCAAATTACCTTTAGACTAGCATATTACCCGTTTTTGTGTTAGGGCTTGTTAATATGACTTCATCAGTTTTGGTTTTCCCATTTTAGAAAATGAACCCCCTAAGGCCACACTTGCCTTCATTTCGGACATATCTTTTGAACATGTGATCTCAGAGGAGTTGGCTTACAACAGCTGAGTGCCACCACCGTCAATTATAACAGTCGGTTATAATATTGATGTTTCTGGTACTGTGCACTTACCAATTGAAAATACTGTTGAGCATGGTCTGATGCTACAGGACTGTTGGGTGTAAATAAAATTAGAGCTGGCCCTTTTAACAACTCTTTAGAGATTCTCAGAGTCTTAAATCCTGCAGGTAGAAGCCACTGGGCGGTCACCTGAAACAATCATAAATGATATTGAAACAAGATTTTGTTTTTGCAGTCCTCAAAACAGATACATGTCTCTCCCCCCCCCCCCCCCCAATCATCATCCCTAAATTTGAGGAAATAATATGCTTGATCTCAAAAGTTATGGCATTTATGGGAAACTATAAATCCACAGAATTGACAATGAAGATCAAGGGCACCATTTTTTAACCTTTTCCAAGAATTTGGTGGAAACAACTGGTGTGTCAAATTTGAGGGAAAATCTTCAGTGTGTCGAAAGTTATGGGGGTCACAATGATTCAAGATTTCAAAAGACTGACCCTTAAGATCATGGGCAAGGTCACCAGTTTTCAAACTCCTCCTGAGAACCTGGCAGAAACCTAGTGTGTGAAAATTTAAGGGGAAAAATCTTCAGAACTTCTATAGTTATTGGGGTCATAATGATCCCAGATTTTGGCGGATTTGACCTTGAAGATAATGGTCAAGATCACCCATTTTTTAACTCATCCTAGAACATGGTAGAAAAGATTGTGCGTCTAAATTGTGGAAGAAATCTGAAGTACCTCCAAAATTATGAGGGTCACCAATCCTAAAATTCCACAGATTTGATGGTCTTAAAATCATATGAACAAAAATTCCTAGATCTGCATCAGGAAACATGCAAGTTAAAACTATTTGCTCTCATTAGATCACATCACATATTTAAACATTTAAACAATACAATTATAAATCTTTAAAGCTTCATCAAACTAAAGTTAGATTAACTTTATAATAATAACTGAATACTTTGACACACTCAGGAGTATTTGACTTTGAAGTTAGCTTGGTACAACAAGCTTTACTGTATATTGATCCTGTGTTGACTGACCTGCTGACGGTGCTTGTACACCCACTTGCATATTTCAGTACTTGTAAAGTTTGCATCAGCTGGGTATTTCTGGAAACAAACAAGATAATCATTTCAGTTTTTACTACTTATGATTAACATGATGAATCCTTGTGCTCAACCCTAATTCTGACTGACTGACTGACTTGAAGTCGGTGCTCAAGCCAGTCACAGGTTTTTTGAAAATCTGGCCCGTGCAGCAATGACAAAAGTTGACAGATTGAGTCGATATACAGTTAGATAATTAAGGCGAAAAACAGAAGATACTAATAGAGTTGAAGATTGTAGAGAGGTGGAGGAAGCCTTAGAAGGGCCACTACAACCCACTCTCATTGCAGCACCTGGGATCAAACCTGGGACTCCAGCGAAGAAGGCCGAAGGTTTTACACCTTTAACCCTAATTCTGATATAATTCTTTTTTTTTTTAACAATCAAAATAGAAATAAATAGTGGTAGGAATTGGGATGTAAAATCATGGTCAGTGACTGAACAAAAATAAAGATCAATGATTGATTTTTTATCTATCATTTATCAATTCATGTACCTTCCTATATTTCTGTAAAATATGCTAGTATAAGTCAGTACAGACCCAACATATAAGACCTGATACATCAAGTTTCACTGCAATCATGCACATCCTGAGGTGTCATCTAAGTTTGTATGTTAATAATTTAACACATGTTTGCTGTCCCTGAAAGGTCAAGGTAACAGCCAGGTTGTTGAAAGATGTCCACTGCTTGAAGTTCAGTTTTATTATTGTTTGATAATCATTTTTTTAGATAATATGACTTGGTTTGCATGTGCATAATTGTCTGTAATCAATTATACACAGATGCAACCAATTTAATATATTATGAACGGAAATAACCAATCATGGATGTAACTGATTAACTGACACAACATTAGAAATTACAGAACATTTTTCAAATGACTTTTCTTTGCCGGCTGAAATGCTATATTTGACAAGTTATAATACACATTATGCAAACAAAGTATATTTATGGTGGGATGTAATATCAAAAGCTAGCAATCTTAATAAAGGTCATCTCCACTCTTCAAAGACCTGTTGGAAATTATATTCACATTCCAAAAGAATGAATGAAAGTAAAATGGCATATTGTTCCCTCCAGCAGAATAAATTTCACACTGATGTACAATGGAAGATAAGCCTATTTTTGTCTCTGCCAGGAGGGTATGCATTCATCCCTGTTTGTGTGTTTGTTCACAACATAGTTCATGCAATCAGGAACAGAATCTAATGAATTTTGGGACATTCCTGGAAAGGGCTAATGAAGAATCTGTTGGATTTTGATGTGGATCCAGCACACGATCCAGATTAAGGAATGTTATCAAGGAATATTCACAAATGTAGTTACTTACACACAAATGAACCTGAGGAATATGGGCCAAATAAGTAAATTCAAACACCGTTTTCAGAGCATAACACAATAAGGATCCAAGACATGGCAGAGGCTTGCAACCATTAGAATGCAGATATCTAGTATTAAACATGTTATACATAATATATAATCCTGATGTCTCCAACCAAACCTGTGATGAAAAAATATACACCATAAACATAAAAGCTTCTCATGGGGATACTGAGATTCAGGTCATGCTTAAATCTATGTAGTATTATATTGTCGCAAAGAACATTTGAGGATATTGCATATTTAATAGCAAAACTGGTGAATAATCAATGAGTACACACATAGTACATACAGTCAGTTACTTACTAAAGTTTCATTGAAGGCTCTTGTGAGGGCCACAGATCCAGGTATTTCCAGACGGAACCTGGTCGCTAAGCCTTGATCAGTGATAACACCAAAACTGACTGGTGCTGCAGGATCTGAAATACACAAAAAAAGAACTTCAATTCTATACAGACAAACTGAAGAAAAATAAATGTAGATTTGTTTTAATAATAGCACTGCAATGAAACTTTCTTTCTGAGTGATTATTACATTGGTGCAATCAACTTTTACAAGTATTTAGATTCATTATCCTAAATGTTATTTAATCATTATCCATGATACTAATATCTAATAAAATATTAGATAATGACAAGAATGGGAGCAATTACTTGTAGCACTTTCATCATTTGGTGGTCTTGCAGGAAATCAGACAAGGAGAGTTTAACTCATGATGTGTACTTTTAGTTTGTACAAAGTAATATGTGATTAAAGAAAGCAAAATGTGTCTATGCTATCAAGAAAAAACTGTGGTTTACCTTATGCAGCATCAAAGGTCAGGCCTGATGTTCAAATTTGAAGGTTTGACTGGAAATTATTGGTTTCAGAAATAAGAACTAGAGATTAATAGAGGCAAAAAATTCTTCAAAAGACAATAAGGGCCTCACTATGCCAAATAACACCACATGGGTAACTTCCTTCAGTTATTTCCATATTCACTGCCTGGTGGCAATAATGGGCTTATAATATGAAAGCAGACATCCTCTCACAGATGACAAATCACAGTAAAAGTTTAATAGCAATCGCTTGTATAATTTTTGAGATTATTATTGCAAACAAAGTCCAAGATCACTGCCTATTAGTCATATTGTATTTCCCATGCACATCCTCTCACAGTATAAACTTTACATTTCTTGAACAGTTATAGTGATCATGTGTGTGAAAGTAACTAAGTTTGCTACCTGGCAGCCATATTTTAATTGTGATAGGTCAGGATAGTGCATACCCTCTAATGAGTTTCAATCATCAGTATTAATTTCAGTGCAACTGCTTGAACAGTTCTTGAGTTCTACACCATGTAGTAGGCACAGTAAAGGAATTTAAGATCCCTGTCCGAAAGCCATACTGCGTTTCTGATAGGTCTGAAATCAGATAGTGCACATTTTTTGGGAACAATATTTATGGCAACTGCTTGATCAGTTCTTGAGATAATGCACATTCAAGTGTGTGATGGACTGAAGGACAGACAGATAGTCAGACAGCAAATGTTTTCTGGCCCATCACTTTGACAAACCAGGTGCAAGTGACATAATATAAGGTATGGTAAGTGGATTTGCCTAAAGCAAACTGTATGCCAAACAGAAGATCAATAGCGTTAGTGACTAAAAAATTTACCCTGATAAGGGACATCCATCCTGCTGAATAACAGATGGAGGGCGACAGTTAAATTATCGAGTTGTAATCACATTACCCTATTTTAATGGCATCATACCATTATATGATGAAAGTGTAAACTGAAAACCTCTTGATCTGCTATCCCTGGCATACATAACAACGTACCCCATTCTACTGCTCTGAGTGATGCGTAGTAGTACTGTAGAAATCCTGGAGGCTGAGGTGAGGCGTTGAAATCAAAGTAACCAATCACTGTGTTCTAAATCAGAAAAGGGGCTTTCAGCAATGTATGCAAACAGCACCTAAAGACAGATGCAATATTAACTGAAATCCATCTGTTTTTATGTGGTTCAGAGTAAATATAAATATATATCTTTATAATATACGTTTATATAACAATAAATTAAAGAGAATAACATAGAAACTGATAAAACAAATTTAAACTAGTTCTCATAAATAATCAAGGTTTTCTATATAAAAAAAATTATAAAAAAATTTGACAGTGATATACAACTGTAGTACTTAAACATGCTAACATCAGTGATATCTGAACCATGCTGATGTGTTATTACATACATTACAGCCTGTGTAAAATTATTACCCCCTAAATCCTGAATAGGTATTGACATTGAAAAACATGTTTCAGAATGTCTCATTACTTATTTCTATTTGTATGAAATTATATTTGTTATAATAATTTTTATGTACATCCAAAACATTCTTTCTATGATTACAGTAAACAGAACTTCCTGACAAGTCAAACAAGCAGTACCCCGTTCAAAGCAAAATAAAATTAACAGTAGAAATTCAAGTGGTTGTATAGAAACAAAAGAGTACTCACATCACGAAGCTGAAAGAACTTGGAGAGGTTATCATCTGTGGTCAGGTGATGAAGCGGGTACATGAGAGTCTGCAGGAATTTCACCATGTAGTCAGCCAGATGTAACCCTAGACAAAGAAGGTAATAACATCACATGCACAATTACCATAACAGTGACCTCACACAGGGTTCATCTGGAACATGCACTCCTATACAGTTTAACTGATATTTATAAACAAAGAAGTAACACCAGACAGTGTTACAGTCACCCTTTAAACCTTGTAAAAAGGTTCATGTGAAAAGCAGGGCTCCCACCAGGCTCCTGAGGAAATAAAGGACTAAACATATGGAGTTTATAGGAATTTTCAGCCACAAATATAGAGAAAATAGGAGATTTCACTACCCTATCATGCGTAGGCAAATTATTTTACTAGATAATTATTTCCCCGACTATTGCGCCTTATTTTCCGGATATCTTCTTAATGAATAAAACTTCCATGGTCGTCGTTATGATAGGACTGTTGGGGAGCAGGCATCGTCATGCCACTGTCAACTTTCTGAAGTTTTGCCGCGATTGAGGTTTTGGACCGAGTATCTCCATGGGTGCTCACAAACCCTCCAGGTTTTCGTGGAGCCTTAAAGGGGATTTCATGTCGTTAACAATGTTTAGAGCTCTTGCTTCACTGAGGGGTGAACCACGGCTTTGCAAAAGCCAGGAGTTCATTATGTATGACGTGATCGCAAACATCGCCCTTGTTAACGTACGAAGAAATGCAATGATCTGGATTACAGTGGTATCTTAGGACGTTAATAGCTAAGTGACCAGCATGCATCACTGCACCTGCCTACCATGGATTTTGGGCTCTTGGCTTCTTTGTTCACCATGTCGGCGTCTGATGTGATATAAACAGCGATCTGGTATCACTGCCAAGGGTTCCAAGCATGACAATAAACGGGATTATGACAATATTCCATGATATAAAGCGGTCAGATAAATCATTGTTTATATAGGAAATGGTTTGGGATTTTAGATTTATGTGACAATAAACAGGATTTTCTATTAACCGATATGACACAAAGTGGGCTCGACTGTATATGGCCTGGCCAAAACATAAGCTAAAATACCTGTCAATCAGGAGATGCCCTGACTGACTTGGTCTATAAAAATGTTGGCCTAATACATGTTCTCCCTGGCTCAACAACGCGACTTGGGTTTTTTTCTTTGGACCAGACATAAGGGCGCACTTTGTTTTTGTCATTTCCACTAAGGCCCAAGGACCTATCGTACGGATCTGTTGAGACAGGTTCTACAATGAACTTACATTTTTCCCATGGACCGTAACGTCCCTCCAGCAGTAATAAATCAGGGGACATGAAGGTCCATGTATATGTATGGACTAGTTTGAAATAGTCCTTGTATGGGATCTGTCGAGCATGGGCAAAATCAAGACTTAGCATCATGGCCTTGTTATAGTAAACAGAGACACATGGACTGTGTTTACTCACAACACAGGACCATAACAAGGTGTTAAACCGCCATATAGGTGGTACTGAGACTGTGTCCAGGGATGGTTTTGCTGGGAAACTTTTATATAAAGCACAACTGAACTGATAGTGTGAAAGAATAACTTTAACTTTGGTCCAGATTATGTCCCTAAATGGCCTAAATGCTGGAAACATAAAAATTAAAGATGACAATTTTATCATAGGAAAATAAATTAATATACCGGGTATAGGAAATATAAATAGGAGTTGTCGGAAGCAATGAGATAAACAATTTAAGGGAGCAATTCCTAATGGTGATCTTAAAATCAAGTTGTCTAGATCAAGCTCCAGAGACTACATTTCATTAGTTGAGAAAATACTGAGTTCTCAAAGATAAAACTTTACTGGGACCTAATGAAACTCAATAGAACTGGGCTGATAATTAGGAGTTAACTGATGCGAGTTAATGTTCTAGAAAATGGTAGTAGGGCAACCAAAAGTCTGCTCCTACTTGGCCAACTGGGCATGTTGGTCCTACATAAACCATTGCTCAAAGGCCCGAATCTTCAGCCATTTTCTTTATTGGTGAATATATAATCAATATTATTGATAATGCCTCTTTCATTTTAAATTACATGTACATTTATCTGTACAAATACTTAAGAGAAATATATTAATGAAACAAACGTTTGAACACAATCCCATGGAAGACACTGTGTGTGAGGGTGCAACTGATTGATTTTATATGGAAGGTTGTAGGGCGAGTGAAAGCTAATTCTCACTTGCAAAACTGGGCAAGTACTTTCTAAAGTCAATGTCAAGCCTTATAAATGATCAGATGGGTCCTTTAAATGGAATATTGATAGGCAAATAGTATAACATGAAAATCCTACCATGATACTGGAATCCATTTAGTGTGGTGTGGTAGGCAAAAAATATTGGGAAGGTGTAAAAGTTATTGTTCTGTCTGCAGCTTCCTGTGGGGTGCCAACAGTTCACAGCTATAAACTTCACCTACAACATAAGTTACCAGGGTTACAAGGATTTCTTTTTAACTTGGCCAATCACATGTAAACAACAGATAATATTAAATGGAATAACATGTATAAAATTCAATCACTGCACAAAAATATAATAAAAACTTTCAGGTCACCTACAGGTCAATGCAAAATTGGTATTTTACAGGATCAACTACAAGACAAAATTTATTAAACAATATATACTATTAGTTAAAATGGCATGGATATTTTTTACTGCACCAGTAACCCCTTTGGCAATTATGTCATATTAAGTTTCTTCAAATTGTGTATGATGACAAAAATACCTGTGGAGCAAAGATCTCATTTTAATGGTATAGTAATTAACTCACAAATAACCTGAGCAGGCCAGCAAGCTACATGAATTCCACATAAATAACAATCCTCACAACTAGTCATGACAGAAAATAACTGAGCCAACAAAACCTCACCTGTGGTTATTATCTAACCCTTTGCATGACCCTCAGGTAACATGTATATAGGCCCCTCTATATATAACCGTCTCTCAAAAATTAAAGCACCATCTTGTCTGCACTGGGACAATGCAAAATTATGAGTTCTTATAACAGGGTTTGAAATAAACATCCATGGCAAACTCTCCAAGCTAGACTATTGATTCTATCAGCTTACAATGCACTTAAGATCAACCGATGTTGCATTATGCACAACTGAAGTGTCATTGCATAACCATCTATTTCAGTGTCTGGATGCAGGGATGTACTACATAAACTTTATTCAATTTACATGGATTACAGAATTGGTTATAATAATAACTAATAAAATAGAAGGCACTCTCCAAGGCTTGGACGGTGGCCTTTGGTATTCTGTAGGGGTGGAAGAAACAAATCTTGGACGGCTACAACGATCAACTTTCACAGCCACACCGGGGATCAAACCAAGGTCAACAGCAGAGAGAGCTGAGGGTTTTACCACTTGACTGTCTACATACATTGATCACATGTGTCGATAAATGCCGTAGATCACTGTATGGGTAATGTTGAGACATAAACTAGAGTCAGCCACTGGCAACATCACAACTGATTACCCACTAGACCAAATTGTGAAATGTGCCATGCTGATGAGTGGACAGTTTTAATGAAATTTTAACTACAGACACATAGCAACAGGTGTGAACTTTACCTGATCGAGTAGGTACCTGGCTGCCTTTTCGAACTCTCCACGTCCTTTTGCAGATTTGGCACACCAAGGGGCATAATACATAACAAAGATGAACTCAGCCTGGCGATCATGCATCAGACTCCCAACCTGCTCGAAACTTCCTTGGTAAAGGTCAAGGACAGGAGAATCTCTTGCGAAGAATGGGCGCGCAGGCAGCAAGTCACTCACTACATTCCTGGAACTGACCAAAACAAACAGATCACACTGTACATTCCTTCTATATGCTAAAAATAAAGAATAATTACCAATATGACATTCCAGCAAGACTTAAAATCACAATTATTAATGTTAAATCCTTGCTCATACAGTACCTTCAAAGTCATTATTTTCAATATATTAAAGTGCACACTTTGGGTTAAATTATGGTTTTAGTTACCAGTAATTTATATTAACATTATTTTTCTTTAAAATTTCAAACAGAATTGAAATGATAACAGCATTTTTTTTAAGGCATTCAGGCACTGGAAAAGAGGAATATCAAAGAGAAGCACATACTAAACATCACAGAATCATACAAACAATCAGGTTCATGCTTTTGAATTTAAGAATAGGTTGTTATATACATTTGATATAATTAATAATGATGTGATTCCACTCTTTTAAGTCATTTAAGTTTGTTTTAAAACTGGTCGGCATCACAGGAGGACAAAATCTCCACATAACAGCAAACTAACAAAACGGGTACTGGAACAAACATAGGAACTTAGAAAGACAATAAAACCTGAGCACCAATACAACAACACAGACATCTTGGTTTTCTTTTTCATGAGAACCATTATTTAAATAGACTTTCTATGAAACATCTTAAGCTAGGAATAGGTAATCAGCATGATTAAGCAGATTTCCGTGAATGTCCCTCCTAGGCATATATATTAATGATGGTTAGTAAAATTCATATATCTAAATCTAACAGGGTAAAATAAATGGATTGATTGAGCTGTTTTAACAAAGTCAAAAAAGGACAAAGCTGAACAGCTGAATGGACTACATGACATAGTGTTATTTTTTATAACTTCAATACAGCTGTAGCTGGGTGTATCCACATTCAAACATCTAAGAACATTAATTACTGGCTATATTTAAAAGGCACTGGCCTGCAGTGAGCAGTATAAAGAACACCTGTTAATCAAAAGTGTCACCTACTCCTCTGAAAAAATGCAAAGGGTTGGAACTGATTTGCAGTCACAATTATGGGGGGAAAAATTACCACAAGTACACAGTTACCTAAATATGAGATAGACATTCTTTTTAATGTCACAATTTGGACTTTTTATATTTATACAGTCAAATACTAACATTCTAAGAAAAGATAATGTAAAATATTCTGAAGTAATTACTTTTAAATCAGCCAATTTGGGTAAAACTTTATTTTTCCATTTTAATATTTTTTCATTATCAATTTAAAGAATTAAACAACACAATAAAGTTATGTAACCAAGAAGCCTGTATTGTCATAATTTATACCTTTTTCCCTTTAAGTCTTCAAAGCTTTTCCTGTAAAGGCAAAGCAATGGACCTGTATATGTTTAAATGTAAAACCAATACTTAAAACACATCATGCACTGAAACAAATGGCAAAACAAACCAACACATTTTCAACTTATTCAAGACGTTGTGCCAATAAACTCCTGTAATGGTTTCAATGACTTGATCAGGACTAAACATAGAATCAATGAAAACTTAACATGCAAATGATACAGCAGGTAATAGGATTACAGCAGTGTTTCTGTTTCTTTCTGACAATGACCATATTTGTAAAAAATAAGTTTTGGGGTACCAAGGAAATAGAGAGTATGTAATCCAAGCCCTATACCACTTTCGTTTCAAACAGAGAATGGTACACAGCATGCCTATAAAACAAAAAGAAAGCATTCTTGTTGTGGCCTTTAAATCAATTAAACAACACATTTACTCAGTTACACATGTAAAACTAAACCTTCTAGAATGACCAAAATTGGTAAATGTTAGCATTTGACAAGATCATCAGTCAAGATGCAACTAAATTGTGCCATTATGAGTAATAGTAGTCAAAGTCAAACCATGAATTAGTGATAGTGAAAATTGCACTGCAAAATATGAACCCTGAAGGTAAGTAATACACTTTTAAATAATAAGATGACATAGTAACATTAACTAAGGACAAAATGTTTATCTCCTTTGATGTTCCCAGTTCTTATTTTAAACTTCTTGGTACCACTGTACCCAAGCTATAATTTGCAGATTTAGGCTTTGTCGCAAGAAAAAGCCTTATTCTACTCTAAAATGAAAGTAAAATCAGTCAACATGTCCCATTGCCACCACACACTATTCACAGACAGATTCTTGCCTGGAGTATGTCCTAGTATTAGTAGAATTTGTGTCGCATCCCTGCACCCTTACTGAACCCTTTAGAAAGGACAACATGCAGTTTAAAACACAGTGACTGCAATAGTGGGGACTGGATGTAGACTTTACATGTAAACTTGTAGCAGTAATTATCATTATGGGTATTTCTTACTATATGTATGGTATGGACACTTGTAGCTTTCTTATGGACTAATATTACTATTGTATGTTCTCATGCCAGTTATTCATGAAACTTTGAACAGTTGTTTTCTAAATATTGGCTTCAATGAATATACATATTTTGCAGGATTTTTTATGAAGTGAACACATGTATGTTCATGGTTTACATGACAGGTTAATGTTATCTAAAAGCAAAACAATAATCTCCACATATGAACGTGAATTCCATGTGGTTAATTCAAAATGAAACATCACAGCATTGCCACATTTTTCTATGATGGCTTAGACTGAAGATCTTGACTATAGTCCGTTCCAGCACCCCTGTCCACCTGTTTTTTCACGATTATCTCTACATAAGACAAACTTGCAAAATAATATTTGCACCAATGGCAAAAAAAAGGCAAAAGCGTATTTTTTGGTACCTTACCTACTCAAAATATAAATATTATTCACTTTACGGCTTGGTTGACATATCTCATATATATCCGTGGTTCATGGCGTCCCTAATAAGTGGCCATTGTTTATCCTCCTTGGATATGGATATAAAGTAATGTGACGTAACAGTGAAGCGCGTGCACGCGGAGAATACAAGTCTCGCTGTAAACAGGGGTCGGGAGCTCTTGATTATTGGTCCCATGAATATGGGCGCCTCTTTAGTACGTCACATCTATTATGACGTCATCACTAATTCCTGATATGCCCATTTCACAGATTAGAAGCACGATGTCGCTACAGAATAGACTTGTTACTCATAAAATGCTTTTAAATTGTTCACAGGAAAATGACATAAGGTACGCTATTATTTCCATAATAGTTAATTACGCTTTTTCCTCTTTCTGCCCTAAGATCAAAAAGTTTGGACGTTCTTTGATTATTAAAAAAATAATCACGAAAAAACATGTGGACAGGGGTGCTGGAACGGACTATAGACATTTAACATTACACTGAGATGATAACACGATAGTATTTGAACAATTTTATTTGTTACATCCCTCTGATGTCTGTAGTGCATCACTGTGTTTCATACAAACGGTTTCTTGGAATGACGTCATCTCTTAAGAAATTCTGCTGCTCTTTTAACGATGTCACAAAGTATTATATATTTAAATTTTTTAATTAGCTAAATTTAAACATGAACTCTTTTGATAAAAGAAAAATTGTAGTCACTAACACAAAATAAATTTTACAGAAATATCATGCAAAATAAGGTGGGCAGGGATGTTGGAGAGGAGTATGATATAGTAATAGTATATAATATATAAAATATAAAAAAGTCTGGAGCCCATAAAATTCAACTGTATTTATGGTGCAGTTAATAAATTGAATTTGTAAATTTTTGTTCCCTGCATTATTCTTAGACTTTCAGACATTATAAGGAACAAATTTTAACAAAATGAGTTTATTAAATTCATGTTAGTGACCATGGTCAGTGGGAAGGGGGCGTGAATAATGGGGCTCGACCTTAACAGTTACTGTACAGTAATATTTGCAATGTGGTTGGTACACATGGTATAGGCTATAGCGTCTGACAGCTGTCAAAACATCTTCGCAACGCAACACGACTCCTCGATCTGGGTAAACGTATAAACCAAGTTTGCACTTTGACCCGATGAGGACCAGCCCTAAACTAAAGCTGGTTCATAAGGTTCTTACCTCTGCGTGTATGTAGTAAACAGCGTGCTGACAAGAGCCCCTAGAAAGCAGATTATTTCAGGTCGTTTGGCCATGATCTTCAGCAACCCTATCGCTCTCCACCTCTCCCTGCCAGCTAACTCCCTAACCTCCATCTGCGGATTTCCACGTCAGTTCTCGTAAAGTCACGTGAGAGTCAAGGACGCTCACAAACCAAACCAACATTTTATCCCAGTATTAGGCCGTGCGTGTAAAAGCAACCATCTGAATCAGCGAACGTTAAAAATGTAAGGTGGTTCCCCCGTCTAACGATCTTTCAGCTCCCGTTGTCCGGCAAGCATGGTGGTACCTGTTTTTGCAAATGTCGTTTGGTGGTGATGCCACCTTACGGTGTAAAATAACACTAGAAAAGTAAATAGAAGCACGTGCGTGTCTTTGAGGCAACCTGATGAATTTAGATCCATACGTTTTTCATGTTTTCTCAAATTTTGTTATTAAATGGGATATATCTGAACTACTAATTAATTCGTTTTTTTTTACTTTTTACATATCCACATCAAAATTTTTTAATAATGCATGTCATCATCATATGATCTGCAAGTCCGTTAAGGATTTGCCGCACCCCCTTTATGCAGATTTACTGGCCTGTGTTATCTGATGATTTATATGCATAACATCTTGATATCAGTTTGTCCTGATATGCTGCACTTTACAGTCAACTGAAAAAAATTATATCTTTACATTTTCTTGTTCTAAAAGAGTATTTGAATCATATTTCTATAACCAAACACAGGCGCATTCTTTATGGAGTATTTCTTTGGAATCGTTTCATGCATGTCTACGTTCTTGTATCATATATGTATATATTAGACCAGTGATAGTTAGCTGTTCAATTAATTGACATAAAACCAAAATAATGATAAAGCATTCGATCTGTGCTTAATGTATAATGTGTTATATAGAGATAATATCATTCTTATACCAATCTTATGATATTATCTGATTCTGCCTGATCCATATCTTGACATATATACTTCGCATAAAGCGCATGTGGCACGAGATAAACAATCAAGAGGAGCTAGGTAAGTCTGTAGACTAGTGGTTAATTAAACTAGGCGTTTGATTCGGAGCTTCGGAGCTGGCGATTCATCTACCTTAGAATAGAATTTATGTAATTACTGGCTTACTCTGAATACATTTCAATATATACTCTAAGTAATTCCTGTTAGGAAAATTTCTTATAATGCCTCTGTTAGTGTGACGAATATATATGGATTTGTTTTTCTACAAGCTTAATTGGTTGGTTGCATATGTGCGGAACTTGAAAGGCCACTAGTTGGAAAACGCCCTATGTAAAACTCTGGTTCGTCTTACTGGCCGTCAGCTGTCCTTGTTGAATATGTTTTGGTGGCCCCCTCATGTTATAAACACGTGCATATAAACAAAACGAACAGCGCGAATGCGGTTGGATCGGCATGTTCGGTCAGATTTTTATAAAAGTGTCAAGGGATTATCTTTTGAATCAAGGGTTTGTTTATAGACGTCAGATATCAAAATATCCCCTTCAAGTCAACGGTTCGATCCATGCAGTCAAAACCCATAGAAAAGTACAACGGTGAAGTCTTGACAGAGCATGGGATAATCGCACTAATGTCTGCTCTACACGTTATTACTGTTTCATGGACTCTTCCTTGCTGAAGGGTTCATATACTGCAGAAGGTCTAATAATAAAACAACATTGTCAGTATATATATATATATATATATATATATATATATATATATATATATTACAATTTTCATCCTCGTTTTAAAGATATAGTATCACTTACAGTCCATGCCCATGGGACCATCTTTAAAAATAACCATCACGTATTGAGATGATTTAAACAGCTGTAGTAACAAAAACCTGATAACTAAATCTGTAGTTATAAAGGTTCGCTTTTACTGCAGTCTCATACATGAATCTCCGATTGTGATTTATTGCCCCGCTCAAGTTCTTCTGCCTCTCTCTCCGTCCGTAACCAAGGCATATACGACGTGATCTCTGTATAAAACAGTTACTCAAAGTCACGTCTTCTTAACATGGAGGGTAGGTCCTATATGGTCCCCTCACCTAATCAGGTGTGTGTCAAAGGTAATTGAATCATACGATTATTTATTTACTTTGAATTTAACATATTTTCATC
The DNA here is from genome assembly GCA_026874595.1 of Sipunculus nudus. Taxonomy (NCBI): domain Eukaryota; kingdom Metazoa; phylum Annelida; class Sipuncula; order Golfingiida; family Sipunculidae; genus Sipunculus; species Sipunculus nudus. The sequence goes on from CM049307.1 coordinate 63,710,554, forward strand.
AATATTGACACCTCATGCTGTAAAATCTCAAATTAAAGTATAAGGCACACAATCTACTTGGTAAAAGTGCAGTTGTGACCACATATGAAGTAATTTTTTTTTTTGTAATTTGAAGTTGATTCCTATGAATCGACTGGTATTAAATGTGTTCCCCTTATTTTTCTTAAATATTGTTTACAAAATGACAAAATATGGTATAACATCGCCAAAATAATTTTCGTCAGTTCTGGCATAAGACGTGACGTCAACGCAGTATTGTTCAAAATGTGTAGTTTGTATCAGTTGGTACAATATAAAATTGAGACCATAATCTGTGCAAACATGTCATTTATAACAAATGAAATTTGATTAAGAGTCTATAAGGGCCTATATGTTGTGTTTATATTTTGAAATGTGGTATTACTGTTTTAATCACCTCATCCCCAAATGTAGTATCTCTTAAAAGATTAAAATATTAATCGGCTTTACATTGTGTTACAGGTTCATAAACATATCCAATTTTAAGTAAAGAAAATACACGTTGCACGCATTCCAACTTGACGGGGTCTATCTTGTTTATTTTTTTAAAATTAGATGAAATTCCCATTTAATCTTTTTCTTCTTTGCATAATATACATTTTCGTTAGGTAAACATATTTGGGCAGCCTGCTCGATTTGTTTCTATACCTGCATTATGGATATACGTACAAGAGCTGCCAGTATGTCAGTTAAATACAGCAATGACCCCTCATGCAAAAAGCTGGCATGACACTCCTTATGCTCGATTCACTTACAGGTAGAGAAAATATGAAACTGTCAACGTGTCACATAGAATACAGCAATGATATCTCACGCATGTAATTCTATGCGAGCTTAGATACAGAACCCACTCTGAGTCATATGGTCTAATTTCTCGTTTTCCGCAACAATTCATCTGTATTGGCCTTTCATATCTGCTGTGTATATATGTGTTTTTATACACTCGGTTCAGCACTTGAGCGTGATATTGTGGAACTCTCTGAAATTATTAGAAGTTTTCTCGGAGAAACCCATGTAATTTGAAATTACACAAGGCAAGCATTTTGTATGGTAAAGACAGAGGTATACAGGGTAATGAACAAGCTACCTGCATGACCAGCCTTTTCATTTACATATTTTAAAATATGCTCCATGGAGTTAAAAGCTAACATTGGCTACATGAGAGCAACAGCAGCAGTCCAAGGACAGTAAAAAAAAAAATATGTAATGTATAACTAACGATCTCGTTCAGATCTTAAATATTTGTCGAACAATTCAAAAACTTTATATTGCAGACTGCGATACCACATCCATACCAGATATGCTGTTAGTGAGGTGCCTGGAACTAGTATAAAGGTGCTTTTCCATAAGTGCGTAGTCCGTATGCGTAGTCCGCATGCGTAGTCCGCAAAAATCGCTTTGTAGACTTTTTAACTGGGCCGTTTCCATTCATCCGCATGCGTAGTACGTATGCGTAGTCCGTATGAAAAGTCCGTATCCGCACGCTGCCGGGAGCGATTTTTGCGCACTACGCATACCAATCGTGTCGATTTTAGGTTTAGCATAGAGTTTTCCCCATTCAGGCCGTGCTGTATGCACAGTCTCTATTTCCAACTGGAATGAATGTCATTTCTGGCATCAGTTTTCCATGAAACCAAACATTTGCATATAGCTGAATTTTGTTTTCCTTTCTTTATCACATACAACATGATTTATAGATGATTGAAGCGTAAACATCAATGTCACGTATAAAATATTACTAATTATGATCTTTTAGAACTTTTATTTTTTTAATTTTATGTTTAACTTTTGATGCTAATATATACAAATGTACAATAAATATATGGTGAAATGGCTTGCAAAAAAAGAAAAACTTTAGCTATCGAGCACCTATCAATACGGAGTATGGACTACGCATATACGTACTTACGTAAAACGAACTTTGCGGATACGGACCACGCATACGGACTACGCACGCGGACTACGGATACGCACTTATGGAAAACCACCTTAACGCCCATACTTCAAGCGTTCACGGTTTCTAAGCCATTTTACTGTTGGAAACGAGTGCCTGAGGGCTGGAGGACATGCCCCTTTCACCCCTCGGACTGTGTGGGGAGAAAGAGATGTGGTCAGATTTGGCCACGCACACATTTTAACAATCATTAACAACTATTTGTTAATTAATCACAACTATATATACTGGAGGTAAAATAAAGGCATTCTGAATACAATTCTTAAAGATCATTTGACACACTGACGGATTTGTGTAAGTTGTCTCTCAAGCCGCCCCCCCCCCCAGTAAAGAGCACAAATCGTAACCGTAGCACCAAGGAGATTTAACATAGGTGTGAGATTTCTTATCAGATTTCGTGAAATTTGACTAGTCCTGAACCGGGGGTGCCATCTCCTTCTTTATATCAACTTGAAACCTCTTTGGTTCAGTCAGTGCATTTAGACAGATCCTCGTGAAAATAAATTCACACAAAAGCGCCAGTTTCTCAATAATGATTGCATAGATTCCACAGAAATTTTCTGTTGGTATACTGGGCAGCTTTATCAGTTGTACGAGGAAAGAGGTTTACAATACCGTCATTGTAATATAAAAGTAATTTATAAACTCACTAACATCAAGTGTCAGAGCATCAGTATATCCAAAGAAAATGTTACTGTTACAGATCCATTCAGTAAAAAAAAAATACATGAAAGTTAAGTTTCCTCATAGATTAGACATTTTTCAGAACTGTCATATTCACGGTGTAATATGGTGTCAAATTGTTCCTTTGGAGCAATTAACACGAGACCGGTGGTATTACCTACAATTTCTTTAATTAATGCATTTTCATTTATTTTTTTAATATAAACTATTATAACTTTTTAGCAGTTACGTCACAATTAAAACTCAGTGGTCATGTAACAAAAAATTGCAACGAGTTTGTCACTAATCCGTTCTTCCTATATTCTGGACATCCTTTAAATTGTTGATCAAACAATTTAAGCTCATATATTTCTGCCCAAGAAGAAAAATATCAGGATATTCTCAGCACATTTATTGGTCTTGCCGAATTATAACATTAACATGTCCAATTTTCTCTGTTCAGTTGATTACTGTGAATATAGTAAAGTAAACTGTCTAATGTTGAGGCTGAGTGTCATAACCCATGGGTCACCAGTTATCTTTGTGGGTACAGATGTCTGTTACAGCACATCCGAGTACAAACGCACAAACAGTTTTGTAAAGGCACGTTTATTCACAATTATTTATATTAACAGAACAGTTTAGAAGCACTTTATGGCATTTACATAACAAGTCAACATGAACAAGGATTGTTTTAAGTATATCTAGGCACATTTTTGTAATTGCTTTCTGGCTTATTACCTCTATGTATACAGATATGACATATATCATACTTGTTATAAAACAATATTTACCCGTTATTAAAAAATATATATATAACATAAATTCTACATTTGTTTTATAAATTACAATAATGTTACACAGTGTTAGCTTCCAACTATGTGTAAACGTCTTATAAAGTTAATTTCTATAGATATTTAAACTCAATGAAAATCAACATTCAAGGCTTCTGAACATTTTATATACCTTGAAATTTCAGGTTTTTTAGAAATATTTGGCTTCACACATGGGACCAAGCCATTAGTCTATTCCAGCAAATCTGTCATGATTTGATGTCATCAACATGAACAAGTGACCTATGAGTCATGAAGCTCAGCTGATCTCTTAGACTGCAATATTTTATCAACTTAGACTGCTGTCATTTTAGTATTTTTTGCAATTGAGTCCAATGCAGTTGTGAGAAATTTATTGAATGGATTTTCTTCAAAATTTCCATGGTGATAGATACATAGGTGCATGTGTTAACAATGCACATTCTTTCAATCTGTGCAATAAATGTAACAAGGCCTACAGGCCTAATGCGAACCTGTGCATATGGATATACACCAGGTATAACGCTTCAATGCTGAACCACTACTTTTCATATATATGAACAATGCAAGTACTAAACATCTTAACAAGAAACAATACACAAATATCACTGCTGAAATTCTCGCATGGGTGCACACAACACAAAATTTATTGTAGGTGGCACCACTAGTCTTGTATACAACAAAGCTATTTGACATGTATAAATATGCCCAATTTCAGGCTGATATATCAAATTCCTCCATGAATTAAGCAGGCACATACACTTCGCAAAAGTCATTGCAGATGGCGACACCTGTCTTGTGAACGAGAAAGCCATTAAAGACACATAGACAGGTCAGAATAACAGGCCAATACATCAAACTTACCTTGAGTTTGATGCATGGGGCTGACCAGGCTTAGGTGAGAAAGGCAGTTGCCCCGAGTGTACTGTGACAAATTACTGGCTCAGGCTACTGCACTGAGTGAACTCTTGACCTGCACCTGGGTAGACTGAGTGAACTTCTGACCTGTACCTGGCTGCACTGAGTGAATTCTTGACCTGTTGCATAATCTGACACAGTTGGCAGTCTGCCAAAGCTATAAATAAATCCAGACTGACCTTTTGCCTGTTGCCAAATCTGAAATAGTAGCCACACAATTGCATAAGCTCACAGATTGGCTCCATATGCAGCCCTGAGGGGCATGACACCCATGTGGTGATCACATGATACTCATGATGTGATCACATGCTACCCATGAGATGATCACATGCTGCCCATGAGGTGCTCACATGACACCCATGAGGTGATCACATGCCTTGTGCTTGGCTGCACTGATTGAACTGTTGACCTATATTTGGCTGCACTGAATGAACTCTTGATCTGTTGCCAAATCTGAAACAGTTGGCAGTTTCTCAACATATTCAAGAAACATACACAATCTTGGCCTGTTATGTAACTCTGCTAAAATTTATCAAACACAAACCATTTGAACAAACTTGAGAGGGCTCGCCTCTGGGATCATTTCTGTGAATTTCTGACCATTTAGAAGAATAAGACTTTTAAAGTTTTTTTCAGCTTTTTCCCTGTAAAATCTAAGTAAATACAGATAGTAAAAATAAGCTGAATCCATCAGATTATTGCATAAAATTTGGGGATGGTAGCTCCTGCTATTCCTGAGAAATTATGAGTTAGTGTACAGATGATATCTAATATCATAAATCTACATTTTTACAAGCTTTTAAAAAACATTCTTGTCAATATTTTCCATAGATAACCTGAAATCTAAATGTCTAGAGGCATGATGTAGTGGATGCTGATAAACTGGTGCTAGGCTAGATGTATCTGCTTCACACAGCTAACATGTATGGTAAAATGACTCAATTCAATCTTTATAAATCAGCCAAAATTCATTCTTTGGAACCATAAAAGACAATTATTATAAGAATTATTCAGGGCATTATTCTTGCAAAATATTAAACAAACTGGCCTCAGTATCATCAGTCGAAAAACGTTTTGTAGGTTTATAACTCATATGGGAAAATACAGCAAAATGGCAAAGTTCAGCTTCCCATAAATCAGCCAAAAAGCACTGAACCAAAACCATTTGAACAAACTTGAATTATCAATATCTGAGGATAATTAATGTGTGAGATTTAAGAATTTGACCCAGTGGTTTTTGAGAAGAAGATCTTTGTATCCACTGAGCTAAAATGGGCTGTTATGGCATATGACTAAATTCAGCTTCCCATAACTCAGCCAAAAGTCACTGAACTGAGACCATTTGAACAAACTTGAATTATCAACTTCTAAGAATAATTAATGTGTGAGATTTAAAAATTTGGCCCAGTGGTTTTTGAGAAGAAGACTTTTGTAGCCACTTAGCTAAAATGGGCTGTTACGGCATATGACTAAATTCAGCTTCCCATAACTTAGCCAAAAATCACTGAACTGAGACCATTTGAACAAACTTGAATTATCAACATCTAAGGATAATTAATGTGTGAGATTTAAGAATTTGGCCCAGTGGTTTTTGAGAAGAAGATTTTTTTAGCCACTTAGCTAAAATGGGCTGCTATGTCATATGACTAAATTCAGCTTCCCATAACTTAGCCAAAAGTCACTGAACTGAGACCATTTGAACAAACTTCAGAAAGCACTACCCTAGGATCATTTCTGTGCGATATTGAACAATTTGGCCATATCGTTTCAGAGAAGAAGTTATTTGTAGACTTCAGTTTGATACGGGCACTGATGACCCCCGTACAAAAAAGGCCGATGCAGGTGGCACCACCAATACCTCAATTTCAGATATGACTCATGTGACCAACATTGGCATAAAATTTGGTGATGATAGCTCAAGCCATTTCTGAGATTGTAATTTTAGTATGCTTTTTCGGACAGATGACTAAGTTCAACTTCCTGTAACTCGGCCAAAAATCACCGAACTTAAACCATTCGAACAAACATGAGAGAGATTGTTCCAGAAATCATTTCTGTAAAATATTGGACAATGTGGCTGAACAGATTCAGAGAAGAAGATTTTTTAAGCTTTTTTAGCTTTTTCCCTATAAAATCTAAGAAAATGCAGTTAGCCAAAAAATATGCAAAATCCGATAGAGTTTTTTAGATGACTAATTTTATGCATAAAATTTGATGATGCTAATTCTTGCCGTTTTCAAGATAGTATAGGTTAAAGTACAGACGACGGACGACGGACGACGCCACACCATGGCATAAGCTCACAGGTTCGCTGAAAATGTACAGAATTTGTTAATTGGGCTCAAAATGAGACATGTCCATCAGAAAATCTAAATTTGACGAAAACAAAAATATTAAAAATGTGTAAATATAAATAGATAGCGCCAGCAGTCTTGCACAGCTGAAAGACTTACCTAATTATACGCTTCTCAAATTTAAGAAAGATCTGTGCAATATTCACAGAGATATTAAATCTAAAGTATGAAACTCACACACTACAAGCCAAAAATTAAAAAAAATCCACCCAGATATGAAGATATGAAGTGAGAAATCTCTGGGTCACCGGCTTCTGTGGCTCAGGGGTAGAGTGCAGGACTCAAAGCCGGGAGATCATGAGTTCAAATCTCAGCCGAGGCGGTGAGGTTTTTCACGGTCGGCCCCCACCCAGGATGAGCGCTCTGCAGGCTTAATGGGAAGGTTGTACAGCCATGTTTCACTCACAAACGAGTGTGCTTTTCGGGGGTCCTCCGTGGTATGATTACCAACCCAGGGCCCGCAGGTGCAGTAGGTACCGTGCCTGGTTAACGCCAGGATATAAAATGAGAGGAAGCGTGTGATACTGCCCTGTCACGTAGTCCGAAACCGGAATGGAAAACTGCAGATGTACATATACTTAGTTAAGGTAGCATTAAAAAATGGAGGCGGTTACCTCCAACAAAAAAAATTTAAGAAAAAAAAAAAAGAAATTTCTGGGTCAAATGATTATGGTTTGTGTCCTGTTAATATACAGACAGCTGGACAACCAGACACAGGATGGACAAAGGGTGATTGCTATAGCTCTGATGACCAATAGTCAGCTGAGCTAAAAACTCAATCTACTGGGGCATACTAGTATGTTGTTTTCTGCAAAGCAAGCAAAGCTCAGAGCTTGGCTGATGAGATTCTACTTTTTACAGATATACAAATATACACAGAGGATAGTTTAACAAAAAAAAAAAAAAAAAGAGCAAGGCAAAGAAAGCAAACTGGCACAACAGTAATAAAAAACTTGTTTATGAGAAATTTCATGCTGCATAAATAACAATTTATATGTAATCTAATCACAGTTTGGCAGTTAAACTGCACCTGATATAAGGTATAATAATATAATAGGAGTATTAAATTAAGCTGTCAAGTAATATGCTAAAATCACAATGAAACCTCATCATGAACATTTATAAATAAATAAATGAATAAGCACTTAAAATAAATTCTAAATATATTTGAGAAATCTATCTCCCTAAAAAAAGAAGCTCCTGGTCAAATTTTAAACATACACAAACAGATTTAAAACAGAGCTGTGCAAATAGTGCAGCAAAAATGTAATTAAAATGAACACTCATTGTATTTGACACAGGGAACATATTTTCAACAATTCTGTATGATTTAATTGCCTATATGTCATGCCAAAAAGTTTAGTGAGTCCAGCTCATTGCTGTGTAAATGCAATGCAAGAAAATTACACTAATGCACATGTAAATTGTTCTACCACAAAACCTGATAAATAAATCATATTTTACTTAAAAACATTTTGTCAACCTTGTTTTTTAAAAAGAAAATTAAGTATGTTGAATTATCATGAAATCAAGCATAAACACAGGCAATATAAACATATAAGTACAATCAAATCAATAGGTACATATTTTACTTTTGTTAAACTAGAATACAAGTGACTACGTGTATCCTCCGAGATCAGAGTGGGATGGGTGAAGTGAGGCATGGATTGAGTAACAAGGGGAAATAGAGTGAGGTGTGTTGCATATTAGCATGGATGTCTGCAGCAGAAATGTGTATGTAGGTTGTGCCACCTACCACAAAATCAAGAAAGCTATCAAAGTTGTATACGAATGAAAAAAGTCAAACCACTGCTGAGATATGAGTGATTTTATCCCACGGCAGTTAAAAGACGGACCCTGTGCAAAAATGGTTGCAGGTGGTGCCACCAGTTTTGCGTATGATAAAGAGCTATGTGAGATCTATACGCATACAAAATTTTGGCCCAATCGGTCAAACGGTTCCCGAGATATGAGCTTGGATGTCTGCAGCGTAAACATATATGTAGGTGGCGCCACCTGCCACAAAATCCAGAAAGCTATCCAAGATGTATACACATGCAAAAAATACACACTCAAAACCAATGCAGACATATGAGTGATTTTATCCAAAGGCAGATGAACAGATGGACACTGTGCAAAAATGGTTGCTGGTGGCGCCACCATTTTTTTATGTATGTTATAAAGCTAGCCAAGGGCTACATTTGTGCAAATTTATTTCCGAATAGGTCAAACGGTTCCCGAGATATGTGGGTTAATGTGTCATAACAGACACACAGGTGGACGCAGAGCACAGAGGAAAGGTGAGAGGTCAAAACAAAATCAGGGCGCAGCAGTTCACATGTGACCCGAACATAATCCCGGCTTTCGTAAAATTCCGCCCAGCGGTTATGGAGGAGTTCTCCGGACACCTACACGGCGGCGGCCGGCTGAAAACATAGTATCCGCAAAACTCTGTTTTGGCGGATACAATTATGCACAATTTTTACTCATGTAATACAAGAGGATGTTATGTTCAGTACAGTTGGACACAAATACATCACTGTCTTTAAATTTTTTCATACATTTTCATTGTCAGTCTACATTATCGTTGTCAGTCTACATTATCATTGTCAGTCTACATTATCACTGTCAGTCTATATCACATGAAGCAATATCCAATCATAAGTATCGGAAAACTGTTTGCAAAATTAATGCAGACAAACCGTCCCAGGATAGTCAAAGTGTTGAAAAAAAAAATATGCTAAAAATGTAGGCAAAATGTCATAATTCACTGCTACGTCCTTAAGCATGACTTCAGAATTAAGCAAATCTTAGAACAAATAGTAAGTAATTAAATATACCGGAAAGTAACATTTTTAATATGTTGAAATACATGATAGATAATTGCATAAAAGACAAATTATGAACTAGCCCATTCTTGTTCTACTAGACTCTAACACAGTATGTAATAGTATTTGAGCTCAAACTTCTTTTAATGAATAAAGATAGAAAAAAGCATTGTTGCTAAAAAGGAATAAAAACAAAAGCTTTTTAAAAGTTTGTTAAAATTCTCTTTGCATTTTTTTAGCACACTCTTTTTCCTTTTTTTAGTAAAAGTGGTTTTAAGCTCTAGTATTATCATAAATTGTGATACAGTCCAGTAAGATTAAGAATGTGACTCGTTCCCAGAGTGTAATTTTCACAAAATCTTATTTTCAAATACTTATTCTTTTAAATTAAGAGTGATTTAGCAGCCCTGTTATTGGTCAACTGATTTGAATGCAATTCAAAATGTTCAGGGACACCGTTACTCAAATTATATTGCCAGTCCTGTACTGGTTGTAACACAGTTGTCTAGCTGTGACATAATGCCCTGCAACTTTTTGTACATATACCAGTAAATAGGCACGGCGTTCATTAACTGAACAATGCATTTTTATCACAAGTTACAGTACTTTTGTACATAACACAGGGGGTCTTTCAAATAATGCTAAAAAGCCTTATAATTTGTAAATGACCCCATTGTAAACAAGACCTAAGCTTGATATAATACTTGAAAAATAATGGGAATAAACTTTAACAAATGCCACTTGAACACATGTACAGTGGACCCTTCCTTTTACAGACATTGGTAGAATCTAGGTTTTTTGTCTTCAATACCAAGGTGTAAATGTCAAAGAGGTCACAGGTCTCCAAGTCTGCTTTTTCACAACCACCGCAAGTATTCATAACAGAGAAGAGGCTGAAACAGATACTGTATATGCTAGTGTATTAGGCGATGTTGTGTATAATACAAGGGTCAGTTTTAAGGTCAAAATTTGATGTCTGTAAAGAGAGGTCCACTGTATAAGAATAAAAATAATAATACAAACGCAGAGATTTAGCAACATAATATTTAACATGTTTCAGTATAGATAAAGAAAGGCATCAGAGAGATTCATGGGTTAATAAAACAAAGCATTGTTTATCAGTGAACACACATACAATCAAAACTTTAATATACTGTAATATGCATGACTGAATGAAAAGTTTTCAGTTTAAGCATACCATTGCAAATCAACAATTATCAGAGGCCATTTTGGTGAAACAAAGATAGTGTTACTGTTCAATAAATAAGTATTCAGTGCCACACAATTTCAATATAAACCAGACAAGTCCTTGGAAATTCATATTAATCTTTCACATTAAAAACATTTTTCACTTTAAACAAGTTAGTCAACATCTAGTTTTCATAAACTTGAAACTGAGAGAATACCATCATCAAAAGTTTCATCACATCTCAACAGATTTAAAAAAAATAATAATTTAATATACATCCAGATTATTTCAAATGAATCACCTAAAATCCGCAATATTTCAAACCCATACCCTGTTATGATGTATACATACATATTTAAGTCAGTTAAAATGTTATGTATATTAAAGAGTGTATGAAATATATTTTGGCTAAAAGGCCAATACTTGTTCAATAATGTCAGACAATCAAAACAGTCAAAAATAGTTACAATTTGGATAAAAAATATATCATAAACTTGAAAGAAGCACATTTTAATACATTAAATACCGTTACAGTGCAGACAAGATAAATGCAAATGACAAGTTTTATTACTGTACAAATAATTTGTGCATTGCTTTACTTCTCATATTCTCATATGTTAATATGATTATTCCATATCTATTAACTGTGACTTTTAATACGTCTGTAATATATCATCAGCACATGATGTATAAACATGATCAATTCATTGCCTATTTAACAGGTTACTCATGAGATTTTCCACCATTTCCTGTCATTCAAAGACTTACTTCATTTTCTCCTTACAACATGTTGAGGCCAATACCTGAAAAACTAATTTTTCCCATCTTTTGTTGTTGGTGAGGGAGCCGCGGTTGACCCCGGCTTGTTAGAGTCACATGATCAGCTAAAATCCTGACTCAACTTTTTCATTTGTTCTATCATTTTTTTAGAGAAATCATGAATGCATTGTGGGATTTCACAGACTCTGACAGTTGAGAATATATACCCTTGTTAGGAGTGGTCGGCAATCACAAACAATCTTGAACTATTCAACCACCAGATACTAACACCCAGAAATGGCAGTCAGAGACTAGCCTATGACATGATAACATGCTAGGGATCATATGATATGCAATGATTACCTGGGTCCACCAGTAATGTATGTGTGTTCATGCGTTGTTCACAACATAAACTCCCACAATCATGATCCGAATCTCATGAAATTTTCAGGGAATTTCAAGAATGGGCTGATGAAGAATTGGTTAGATTCTGGTGTGGATCTGGCACATGATCTGGATTAAGGAACATTATCAGGGGATATTCACAAATGTACAATTACTTATGCATGAATGAAACTGGGAATATGGGCTGAATAAGTGAATACAAACACAGTTTAAGTAGCATCCCACAATAGGGAACCCTCATATGGCAGAGGCTTGCATTCCTTAGAATGCAGATTTCTAGTTTTATGACTGCAGCAGCATACCATAGCATATCACAATGCAGAGAATAACATAAAGGGCTACTCTAACCCTAAGCTTACCAGTTATGTTCTCATATATATAATATATAATATCAATGAAAATATTAATATTGGTTCAGTTGATAAAGTTGACTGGAAATGTCAACAGTGTTGAATGGAGTACTCTACGCCATTTCTGGACATTTTTACTTCAGTAACCATGTAGGCCTACATTTCTGTTTATGTAGTGATTTCTGCCGCTACTGAATAGGACTCTAAAAATGTGTCTAATCTGTTAAAATATTAAAGAAGTGTTTACACTTGCTACAACATTCAGTCTTGCTAGTTGTATAATCCTACATCTCATAATACCTGGCTTAACACTTGGTATTATACACATACAACTCAAGGGTAACAGAAAGTGAAAGCCACCATAAAAGCTGTGTTACTGTGGGTTTTTTTTTAATATTCTTAATATATATCATTATGGTAACTGGTGCCTCAGTGTAAGTTGGGTCAAAACTATTGAGTGCCTGAGTCCAAGGTGCACAATCTGTTTTAGCCATCAGAGACACAGACTATGACAGTGCAAAAAATATAACATGACATGTACCAAAAAGGTCCTAAAGTTAAAAAATATTTCAATTTTCCATACCTGAATTACCTATTACACATAAGAACTATACACTCACACCCCTGAGAAAGTTGCAGCATGTTTTTAGCTATATATATATATAAATCACTGCTGGCAACTGCTAGATGCCACATATCAAAAGACTTAAGATATCATTATGGCAAGAGGGTTGTTTGAAAGGCACGGTCATCAAACAGTTGGCAAGCTAAGGCAACAGTCAGTATAAAAAATAAAATGTTCTATTACATCTACCAGTAATAAAAAACAGGACTTAAAAAATGATTAAAGTACATACAGAGAGGGTGCATTATCCCTGTTTGTGTGCTTTCGTGAGTTTGTTCACAACATAACACAAATTCACAAATGTAAAGTCACTTAAGCATGAATGAACCTGGGAATATGGGCTGATTAAGTGATTGCAAACATGGACTGGGGAGCAGCCCACAATGGAGACCCCCTACAAGGCGGAGGCTTGCAGATTTCTAGTTCTGGACATAATTTTATATGCTCTAGGCTTAAAAGCAGCATCTTGAACCAGTTAGAGATTTTCTTTCTTTTTTTTTTTTGGGGGGGGGGGGGGGGGGGTAGGAGGTTGGGGGGTTTAGAATAGGTTTGGGGGGGGGGGGTTTGTCCAGGTGGGTGGGGAATTTTTGGGGGTAGTGGATTTTATATTACACACTATTACGTGAAGCCATTGCTCCAATAACATGAAGATCACACTCCAGACAATCACATGCACACAACAAACTCTCCTTTTGGCATCCTGAACTGAGCGATGAAATGAGTGACCTACATTGTGGCATTGGGTGTGCTGATGGGAGAGGAATATCATCACAGAACAAAAAGTCCATAGACAGGTAAGCACTGGAGCTAATCCTGTAAAATAATCCTGACCAGCTGCAGTACTTCTGGCAATCACACTGAAATAGGCTCTGTCAGATCTCCGAGGATGTAGATCGTTTCTTCTTCTAGCAAGCTCACACTCAAAGGTAGCTGTATGGTGGTGTCCTCTGGTGGGGGGTTTCTGAAACAAAGTGTGCTCACTGATCAAACTGCGAGTATATTTCAAGTATACATTTTATTCAACATATGCCTGAAACATGTGATACTTTGTTTATTGATTATGGATAAATTGTATGTCAGTCATTGCATGTCATAAGATTCAGTTTAAGTCAAGTGACATTGGTTTAGAACCATCATTAACAATAACTTACAATATGAATCTTTTATTTCTTCAAACCTGATAGTTCTGCACAGATTATTGGACTAAAAGAAATTTCAGGTTTTTTTTATATAATCAATTATTTTAGTTGCATTTTCTTATAATTAACCACAAATGATCATATAAGTATATTCAAAGGAGCAATGTTATCTAGAAAATCTTGGATTTTAGTCAGAAATGTAGAGATGTTGTGACACAAAATACAAAACTACACTATAACTGAATCTTAAACTGAACGAAAGTGTAAAAACAATAATGCAGATTCCATTTAAAGAGCATGAATAACAAAAAAAAACAATAATTTAACTTGCAACAACTAAAATATGGATCATGACTTTCATGGTGCTCAACATTGTGTTTTGCCTTGTAGTTCACACAAAGTAGGTCAACATGACCTGGATTGAAACTTCTAAGGGGATTTCTTTAGGTTTCCAAAAATGTCTAGATGTCAAGTCTGAACTTCCTAATTCCTATGTCTTATGATTCTTATCTGACAGACAAACAGATTGATGATGGACAAAGTGCAAATGCCAAAGCTCTGACATTAGCCGAGCTAAAATCTACTTATACTGATAACTTAATTCAATTTATAGAAAGCTGAAAATCATGCATAAAATGCAACAAACAACACATTACATACAGAGGACATTTGCTACTGATATATAACAGACATTTCTGTACAACTATAGTCCATCCCATCAAGCAGCACCCAGTTTTTTGCAATTATAATGACATACTGATATATTTGTCAAGAATGTTACAATAGCAGGAAATTATGAGCACCAATGTAATAGATAATGAAGCATTTTATTCAAACTTTTTAATGCGGACTTTGCCACTTTATAACTGTTTCCTCATGGAAAGACTCATGAATGTCTTTCATTTGACCATGTATTTTATCATATTTTAAGTACTCCAATCATCCAATCAATGCCTGTCAAAAAGTGTCATTGACCCTGTCACTTCAATTCAATATACCATTAATTCTTTACTCAAATTCTTTGCAAGCTATAGTGGTGGTTTCCTTGAAGGTAATATCCAGATTTACTGACATGTAATTTTTCATAATAAATCCACTTAGTAGATAATTATTAGCAAATAACAATGGGCACCCCCATGAGGGAAAGACAATAAATGCTGAAAAGTTGATGATCCAGAGTCACTCAAGTTCTGTATGATCAGGACAGAGCATCATACAAGTGTAAAAATACGGATTGAGACAAGGAGACTGGCTTTGCACAAATTATGTCTGTGGAAAGTTTCAATATTAAGATAGAGTTAACTACCATGACAGGGCACAAAGTGACATCCAGTGATGGGGTTGGGCTATTCACAAAAAAATACCAAAAATCAACCAAGAACCACTGGAAATCAACAAATTTCTCTGATATTCCTGTTAAATAGCATAAAATAATGAGTTAAGTAATTATAAATGAATAGTATACTGAAATGTTACATTTTTTTCCCCCTCACGGATGTCAAGCTGGCTGTCAGCAATGTTAGTAAACAATTTGGCCAACAGGTGGCGATACCAGTCCCTCAGTCTAGGGCTGTGGATTCAAGTCTCCAGGCTCCAGGCAGCATCTGGTTTCCATGCAGGCATTATAACAAGGCCTACAGGCCTAATGCGAACCTGTGCAAAGTTTGGGAGTATGTATGTTTATTTTTAAAATTTAATATTGATCCTCTCATGTCCTGCATATCTACCTTAGTCATTATGATTTCAGCCAAATGGACGTTTCGGACATGCACGTTTCGGACTAGCCGACTAGGACATTTTAAAACAAGGATGTATGAGTAAGGATATTTCCGATATGTTCTTTTTGCCAGGGAGGGATACTGGGACAGACAAACAGACGATTTGGCAGCATGGTTTCGGAGAACAACATTTTAAAATGTTTTTTAGCTTTTCCCCCTATAAAATCTATGAACAAGATCCTCTTTTAGCCTTGGTATTGAGTCACACCTACTCTGTGCAAAAATGGCTGCAGGTGGCGCCACCATTTTTGTGTATGTTATAAAGATATCCAAGGGCTACATTTGTGTAAATTTTTTTTCCTGATTGGTCAAACGAGTCCAGAGATATAAGCATTAATGTCTGCAGCGTGAACGTGAATATAGGTGGCGCCACCTGTCATAAAATCAAGAAAGCTATGTGGGATGTATACGCATGCCGAATTTTAGGTAATTTGATCAAACCACAGCAGAGATATGAGTGAATTTAACCCAAGGCAGACAAACAGATGGACGCAGTGCGAAAATGGCTGCAGGTGGCGCCACCATTTTTGTGTATTTTATAAAGCTATCTGAGGGCTACATTTGTGTAAAAGTTTTTCCTGATTGGTCGAACGGTTTCTGAGATATAAGCTTGGATGTCTGCAGTGTGAATATGAAGGTAGGTGACGCCACCTGTCATAAAATCTATAAAGCTATCTAGGATGTATAAGCATGCCAAATTTCAGGTGAATTAGTCAAACCACTGCAGAGATATGAGTGATTTTAGCCTAAGGCAGACAAACAGATGGACACTGTGCAAACATGGTTGCAGGTGGCGCCACCTTTTTTTGTGTATGTTATAAAGCTATCCCAGGGCTACATTTGTGTAAAAATATTTTCCTGATCGGTCAAACGGTTCCCAAGATATGTGGGTTTATGTGTGGAAACAGACGCACAAACGGATGCTGGGCAGAGAGGAAAGGTCAGACGTCAAGGTCACTAGGTTAGGCACCAGTTCACATGTGACCCGATAATTTGTGTAAGTTTTCGGAAAAATCTGTCCAGTAGTCTCAGAGGAGTTCTCCGGAAACGAAAGCGGCGGCGGCGGCAGCTGAACCCGGTCAAAACATAGTATCCGCAAAACTTTGTTTTTGCGGATACAATTCTAGTAAAGTTTAAACCAATAAGCTAAACAGTTTCTTAAAAAAAAACAGTGTATAAGCTAGAAGAGTCTACACTTACATTTTTGCTTGTAAAAAACAGATCATTGTAGGTGGCAACACCAATACCTCAGTTTCAGATATGACATGTGACAAACATTGGCATAAAATTTGGTGATGACAGCTCCAGCTGTTTCTGAGATTTTAAGTTTAGTATGCTTTTTTGCACAGATGACTAAGTTAAACCTCCTGTAACTCGGCCAAAAATCGCTGAAATGGAGCCATTCAAACAAATTTGGGATCATTTCTTTGAAATATTGGACAATTTGGCTGGACAATTTTGGAGAAGCAGATTTTTATATCTTTTTTAACTTTTCCTGTATAAATCTTAGAAAATCACTGAATCAAAACCATTTGAACAAATTTGAATTATCAACATCTAAGGATAATTCATGTGTATGATTAAAGAATTCGACCCAATGGTTTTTGAGAAGAAGATCTTTGTGGCCACTGAGCAGAAATGGGCTGCTCTAACATTTGACTATATTCAGCTTCCCGTAACTCGATCAAAAGTCATTGAACAGAGACCATTTGAACAAATTTTAGAAAGCACTACCCTAGAAGCATTTCTGTGCAATATTAAACAATTTGGCTTTACACTTTCTGAGAAGAAGTTTTTTGTAGCCCTCTGTATGCTTCGGGGCCTGTTGACCCCAGTACAAAAAGACCAATGCAGGTGGCGTCACAAATACCTCAATTTCAGATATGACTCAAGTGACCAACATTAACATAAAATTTGATGATGATAGCTCCAGCCGTTTCTGAGATTGTAATTTTAGCATGCAAATGACTAAGTTCAACTTCCTGTAACTCAGTCAAAAATCACTGAACTGGAACCATTCGAACAAACTTGAGAGAGATTGTTACAGGGAACATTTCTGCGAAATTCAGAGAAGAAGATTTTAAAAGGTTTTTCAGCTTTTTCTCTATAAAATCTAAATTATTGCAGATACCGAATAATCAGCTCAAGGGCACCAAATTTCACATGTGACTAATTCTTACAAGTAATTTGGAGCTGCTAGCTCTGATGGTTTCTGACTTACAGCCATGGACGGCAGACAGCCAACCTTGGTCAGCTGACCGACGCCGCCTCGCCATCCCATAAGCTCACAGGTTCGCTAAAAATCATATCTTTGAATTATGAATTATATTATTGACTACAATTTTTTCTTCTAATTATCAGTCTAAAGAAATAAAATATTCAGGAATGTCAAAGAAATTAGCTGAAATCCAGTGGTTTTTGGTGGTTTTCTGTGAATAGCCTGACCATCCAGTGACTGCTTATACTTACTGTGTTTCTGAGTGGAGTTTACATCTTGAGAACACTAGACAAGCAAAACAATATCTACAGGTAAAACTTATATTGATTATACCCTGCTGCCATGCTTAACTTACCGCCAAGCCTTTTTAGGTCTACTGAACAATGATATAGGTCAACATGAAGTATTTTATGGTCTATAACATGAATTATTTAATGTAAGGTTAAATATTTATATTCACTTGACACCATACAAAATATTACATGAATATTTTACATATAACTGTGATGACAGAATTTTGTTTATCACTCTTTCAAATGATAAACTCCAGCTCTTTTGATTTTATGTACTAGACCTGAAGCAATCATAACACCATTACTTATACATTTCAGTAGTGACAATAAGTGAATACTGTTGCTGTTCATCCAAACACCTCCAAAGACTCCAGAGGATTTTGTTTGGATATATAAATGTTCAGATAAATGGTTATGGCAAATTGCCACAAAAGCATCAATGTCATAAACATGAAAAGGTATAACAGACATTGAATAAACTATCAGAATGGAATAATCAACTTTCACTCAAATAAGTATTTAATGTTTATTATAGTCAGATCAACCCCTGTGTACCTTTTTTATTATTATTATTAAATCAATGTTCCAAACAAAACTTGCACTATTTACAGAGCAAAGAAAATGCAAACATTTTTGTATCATACCTGTTAATGATTTGAATATTATTTACTTTACAGACTTAGGCTGTATCAGCACTTGGTTTGCATCTAAACTGGATTATACTAAACCGGTTTACTTTAGTCTTAAATTAAATCTGCTTTGCAACTGCACTGTAGTTCACTTTTCAAAAGCCTAAACCGGTTTGTAAAACACAACTTGAGTTTGTTGTCTGCACTTGGATTGTAATCGGATTCAGGCCTGCAACTGAGGGCTCCCTTGCACAACATATGCTGGGGCAACATCAGAGGTAGTGGTCAAGGCCGTTCACTGAAACTGGACTCATTCGGACTAGAAGCGGGTGTGCCTGTATGCACTAGAAACCGGTTTACTGTAAACAGGACTAAAATAAACCGGACTACTGTAGTCTGCCTTTCAAGTGGACTACAGTAAACAAACTTATGGGCCTAGTCACGGTGTGGACAGAGTAAACCAATTCACGATCCAGTTATCTGCTAGAGTGGATACAGCCTTATATATCTGTGATTCATGGCATCCCTACAAGTTGCCAATGTTTGTCCTTCAGGGATATGGTTATGACATAATGTATGACATGAGAGTGCAGCGTGTGCACAAGGAGAGTATAAGCCTCACTGTAAACAGGGTTTGGCAGTTCTTCACCACCAGTTCTGTAGTTATGGGTGCCTCTTGACTACTAACCACAGTTCATTTCATTTGATAGGATAATATATTTTTGAACTATTTACAGGAAAATGATGAAAAGTAGTTAATCTGAAATTTTCATATCTGATCAAAACTTCTGTGAAATTTAATATAAACTTTTATAATTTGGTTTCCCATTTTGGATTTGTGACTTTTGGATGAGTGTTGTTCTGATAAATGGCACCTCACTCTGTTTCATTAATCTGATGGTGACTTGTTTTATCAACACAATAATTAAAGAGATGAATGTGAAACATGTACCAACCTTTTCTTGTTTAGCCTTGGATCCTCCTCTCTCAGGTTATCTTCCAAAATGATTTCTTGCTCCACTTCTGGCTCTGCATCAACAAACATTTCTGTTTCTGTTTCAGGCAGGTTCGTAGCTCCCTGTGACCTAGATTCTTGTGACCTTGACTCATTTTGTGTTGACCTTGACCCACTTTGTGTGGATGCTGCCCCATTTTGTGATGACTCTGACCCATTCTGATTTGACCTAAACCTATTTTTATTTGACCTTGACCCATTTTGTGTTGGTATTTCTGTTAAGGAAGATTCCTGGTACTGCTCATCCAATGTTGACTTTGGTAGTCTTTGGATAACTGACTCATGACTTGATAAATACGACCCAGCTTCTCTGGCACCTTTGTTTATGACTGATGGCTGGCTGGCCAGGCTGTGATTGGACATTGCCAAGCCTACAGGATCAGATGAGTATGGGTCAGGAGGCTCGTCCATATGATTTTCAAATGTGCTTTGGCCCTGAAAGTCTGCCTGGCTGAGCTGATAACCCCTGGCTGGGGAAGGCTGCTCCTCCTTGTAAGAAGCTGACTTTATATTAGGCACATGATACTGAAATATAAAATAAGAGCAAAATTACACAGACATGAGTACATGTACCAGAACCAGCAGCATTGTGCTTTATTCAACACATGTAATTGTATCACTTAGGCAGCAGAAAATATTAGTTTGACATGGTTTAAAACAGCCTTTGAAACAAACCCTCCATCACTGCAATGTCATCACTGTCTAAGGCAATAATGATCAAACTTTCAATGAAAAATTATAATGAAAAAACATTTACCAGATCATCCATAAAACAAGTTTTAACTTAGCTGACTTCTGTACATATTGAATTGGTGAGATTAACTGACATATAAATTGAATTATATGTTAAAGCCTAGAACTGTAATGATACATTATCTCACAGTATTATACATATCATGATAAATCCCTCATGATACAGTTATGTACATGCATGTCCTCTGAAACAAATCTGCAGTCTGAACACACTGTCTGCAGACTCTTTAAGCTACCGCTAGCCCGTGTCTGCAAGCACATGTCTGTAGTGTGAACCCAGCTTTACAGCCTTTCTGAAGATCCTCACCTGATGTGACTCGCAGTAAGCTTTAAGAATTTTGACAGCCCAGTCTAGAAGTTCATTTCCATCAGGCGGCACAGGGTCCTCATGAATTTGTTCATTAGTCAGAATTGCTAATACCCTGCACAACTGGTGTATCACATCTCTGAAACAGAAATAATCATAACAATAAAACCAGGGTTTGCGAAAATAAGTACATGCTTACTGGATGTTATATGTGTTAACTGTGGAACATAAATTTTTTATGCAAATAAATGGAGAAAGGAGGCACAGTCTAAATGGCCTATACTGCAAGTATAAAATGGCTTCAGATCGGGTTCGACTCTCGATTGGCATGGCTGGGTCTCCACTGCAGGGATCGGTGAAGGGAATGTGGGTTGCTTCTGTCTTTGGGGCTGTGGGTGCTGTGGCTTTCCTATAAGGTCGTCAGTGTGGGTTGAAAGATGGCGGTCTCTCGCGGCTTTTGGCTTGGTGGCATCGCGTCTGTTTGCTCTGAGAACAATGCTAAAGGAGCGCGCAGGGCTGGGGTCTTGACCTCAGCAACCTGTAGCTGCTCAATGAGCGAAAACATCTTCAGTCAGTCATGAGGCATAGATGAACCAGAACCCTGACAAGTCATCCAGGACCCCACAGAAGGCCTGTAGCCTTTGATTGTGAGCTGAGTGATGCTTGAAAATCTTTAATCAGAACCTGATTTTATGTAGAGAAAGAGAGGACTGAACCATAACAGAATTTAGCAGTTTAGATTTTAATGATTGGATCACTGCCAGTTTCTTAGGTATTATGTTAATGTAGACCCTGAAAGTGGAGCATCCCCATGCAAAATTGGCATTATTACATTGGATGTATAAACTGCAAGCTTATTCAATGTGTAATAAGTAGAATGATCCTGTGATCTTGACCTTTGACCTTATGATGACAAAAACAAGAGAGTGACTAAGTGTATGAGTCGTATGTGAAAGACGAAAGGTTTGGTCAAATACTTTGGCTTAAAATGTGTCCAAAAACTCTGAAAAGAAGTGGATCCTGTGACCTTGAACATTGACGTAGTGACCTCAAAATTCACCATAGTACCTCTCATATTGGTAGTTAAGCCATATTTGGAAGATTGAACATTAAAAATGAAAACTTTGGCTTAAAATGTGTCCATAAGCTTTTAAAAAAGGTAGGTGCTGTGACCTTATCCTTGTGACCTCAAAACAGGCTTCTGCCCCAATTGGTAGATAAACTATAAGTGGAAGACAGAAGGTTATAAAGAATGCTTTGGCTTGCACTGTGGCCCTGACCTTTGACCTACTGACTCAAAATCAACAGGATTCTCCCCTATTGGTAGGTAAGTAATAAGTGAAAGATAAAAGGGTTTTGTTAACTAGAGGTCCTTACATGTGTCTGCAAGCTTTCTTTAACAAGTGACCCATGGGTCATGACGCTCAGCTGACTTGGAAGAGATTTGCAAAAGGAAATTTTATCATCTGAATGGTAGTATATAATTAACCATTCAACTGAAGCATCAAACAGATTAACTAACAGGCTGAGATTGTGTCTGTATTAATATATCTCAAAAATAGAGAAAAAATGCGTAAACTTAAAAAAAAATACAGGTGGCTCCACCAGTCTGCAGAAACTAATAAAAAAAACACTTAATGGTCAATATCCATGCAAAGAATCATGGTGGTCTCTTGATTAGTTGTTCAGATACTTCAGCTTTTGTATCAAATTTTCCATTATTCTGAGGGATACTTTTGAGTCCTATAGCTTGAAGGATATGGGTAACAGAAACCTAATTCCAGGTTTCCACAGACCCTTTTCATGGGCCCCCTGCATGACAAGAATGAAGATTCTAGGTCCAGTTGTTACAATTTGTACCCTGTTGATAGATAACCACATCTTTAAAGGTCTCAAAAATAGAGAAATTTATTCATAAAAATTTGTAAAAAATAGAGATGGCACACCCAGTCTGCTAAAAACTGATGGAACATGTCATGATCAATATGTATGCCAAAAATCATGAGCACCAGTGTTGTAGTTATTGAGATACTGGAGTTTTTGTATCAAATTTTTCATTATTCTGGGGGGGTATTTTGGAGCCATACAGCTTAATGGAAATGGGTAACAGAGACCTAATTTCAGGTTTCCATGGAGATTTCACATGGGTCTCCCTGTGTGTAAAGAATGAAGATTCTAGGTCCAGTTGTTATGATTTGTGCCATGTTAACAGATGTTTATATCTTTAAAGGTCTCAAAAATAGAGAAAAAAATGAGAAAAAAAGCCCGGAAAAATATATGTGGTGCCACCAGGCTGCAGAAACTGATGAAACACTCCATGATCAATATTCATACAAACAATTTTGGTGATCTCTGCATTAGTTGTTCAGATACTTCAGCTTTTGTATCAAATTTTCCATTATTCTGAGCTGTACTTTGGAGTGCCATAGCTCAAAGGATATGAGTAACAGAGACCTAATTTCAGGTTTCCATGGAGACTTTTCATAGGTCTCCCTGTGTGTCAAGAATGAAGATTCTAGGTCCAATATGAACCCTGTTGACAGATAACTACATCCTTAAAGGTCTCAAAAATAGAGAAAAAAATTGTAAAAGTTTGAAAAATACAGGTGGCGCCACCAGTCTGCAGAATCTGATGAAACATCTCATGATCAATATGTATGCCAAAAATCATGACTATCAGTGAAGTAGCTAATCAGATATTGAAGTTTTTTTATGAAATTTTTGACTATTCTGGGTGGTACTTTGGGGCCCCATAGCTCGAAGGATATGGGTAACAAAGACCTAATTTCTGGTTTCCATGGAGACTTTTCATAGGTCTCTCAGAATGTCAAGAATGAAGATTCTAGGTCCTGTCTTTACGATTTGTGCCCTGTTAACAGATGCTCACATTTTTAAAGGTCGCAAAATAGAGAAAAAAATTCGTAGAAAATAAAAAAATACAGGTGGCGCCACCAGTCTGCAGGAACTGATGGAACAGCTCATTATCAATGTGTATGCCAAAAATCATGACCATCAGTGATGTAGTTAATTAAATATTGAAGTTTTTGTATGAAATTTTTGACTATTCTGGGGGGTACTTTGGGCCCCCATAGGTTGAAGGATATGGGTAACAAAGACCTAATTCCAGGTTTCAAAGGAGATTTTTCATGGACCTCTCTGGATGTAAAGTAAGAAGATTCCAGGTCCAGTGGTTACGATTTGTGCCTTGTTAACAGACAGACGGCCGGATGGCCGGACGGACGGCCAGACGGCCGGACGGACAACAGACGAAGAGTGATCGCTATAGCTCAGATGACTTACAGTCAGCTGAGCTAAAAATAGAGGTGGCGCAACCAGTCTGCAGAAACTGATGAAACATCTCATGATCAATATGTATGCCAAAAATCATGACCATTAGTGATGTAGTTAATGAGATATTGCTTTATTTTAATGAAATTTTTGACAATTCTGGGGGGTACTTTGGGGCCCCATAGCTCGAAGGATATGGGTAACAGAGACCTAATTTCTGGTTTCCATGGAGACTTTTCATAGGTCTCTCAGAATGTCAAGAATGAAGATTCTAGGTCCAGTCTTTACAATTTGTGCCCTGTTAACAGATGTTCACATTTTTAAAGGTCTCAAAATAGAGAAAACAATTTGTAAAAAATAAAAAAATACAGGTGGCGCCATCAGTCTGCAGAAACTTATGAAACATCTCATGATCAATATGTATGCCAAATATCATGACCATCAGTGATGTAGTTAATGAGATATTGAAGTTTTTGTATGAAATTTTTCACTATTCTGGGGGGTACTTTGGGGCCCCATAGCTCGAAGAATATGGGTAACAGAGACCTAATTTCTGGTTTCCATGGAGACTTTTCATAGGTCTCTCAGAATGTCAAGAATGAAGATTCTAGGTCCAGTCTTTACGATTTGTGCCCTGTTAACAGATGTTCACATTTTTAAAGGTCTCAAAAATAGAGAAAAAAATTCGTAAAAAATAAAAAAATACAGGTGGCGCCACCAGTCTGCAGAAACTGTTGGAACATCTCATGATCAATATGTATGCCAAAAATCATGACCATCAGTGATGTAGTTAATGAGATATTGAAGTTTTTGTATGAAATTTTTTACTATTCTGGGGGGTACTTTGGGGCCCATAGCTCGAAGAATATGGGTAACAGAGACCTAATTCCAGGTTTCCAAGGATTTTTTTTCATGGACCTCTCCGGATATAAAGTAAGAAGATTCCAGGTCCAGTGGTTACGATTTATGCCTTGTTTACGGACAGACGGCCGGATGGCCGGACGGACGACGGACAAAGAGTGATCGCTATAGCTCAGATGACTTACAGTCAGCTGAGCTAAAAATGGAACTCCTGTGACCTTGATCTTTTACCTGAAAATCAATCTTTTTTTTCCCTACTGGAAGGTCAGCCATATGTGAAAGATGGAAGGCTTTGGTCAAATACTTTGGCTTTAGATTTGTCAACAACCTTTATTAAAGAACAATACGTGCTGTGACCTTGACCTTTAATCTTGTGACATCAAAATCAATTGGTTCTTCCCCTATTGGTAGGAGACCCATAAGTGAAAGATGGAAGGTTTGGAATGAAAAGTTTGGCTGATAATGCATTCACAATCTTTCTGAAGAAATGGGTCCTGTGGCCTTGAAATTTACATGGTTCCTATTTTAGTATTGGAGGATGTTTATGCCACGTTTTAAACAAACCAGTCAATACAGAAACAAATTTGTGGTATACAGATGGACAGACAGGGTGATTACTGTAGGGCACCCACTTTTTCAAGTGGGGCTCTAATGACAGTTACTTGAATTCAACTGTCCAAGGGCATAAAGAAAAGACATTGTTACCCGAAGTTAACCATCGTATGACATAGTTGATTGTAGTAAAATTCAAAGGACTGAGAGGAATGACATAATTTTAAGTTAGCTGTCCAAGGACATGGAGGAATGGTATAGTTAATTGTAGTAAAGTGTCCTATCTGTAAACTATACTCTACATACAAGTTCACAAGACAATATATCAATATATATAGTTCACATGATACTGTATAAAAGTATACTGTAATTGAAAACCGAAAACAATAGAGACACCTTAGAAAAGTGGTACATATATAAAATAGTATTACTAAAAGCTGAAAAAAACACACCAAATGTCCAAACTTTAGTTGCAGTGTAATCTACTGGTGGTCTCACCTGTATAAAGCTCTTCTCCTGTCTATTAGCGGGCCTTGTGATTTTTCCATTACTTCACCCAACATTTCTCTGAACAGCCCTATGTGGCGCTTTAGTGATGTGACCATTTTGAAATACTTTTTGTCGGCCTTGGGGGTTCTTTCCGAATCATTGTTATGGCGCACTGTTAAGATGACAACACGGCAAAAAATTGTTGATGATGGAAATTGTTGAAATGATAAAGAAATTTAAATGTTTCTGACAAAACTTTCTTGTTCTTCTGTTTCAATAAGAATTTATAAATTATATCCTCCATTTCACCAAATCTGTCAACATTATTTTCGCAAAACTTACTTTAATGTTATTTTGTATAATTTTACACAGCCATGGTGCATATCTAGAAAAATAATGACCTAATTCTTTAAGAAGCAGACTTGTGACAATTGACTGTAAAAAGCCTATAAATAAAAAGACATGGCTCTCACATGCTACATTTATGATGTTATATACTGAGCAAACTGCAGGGATGTCAGATTGTTTACACCATAAATTGCATGGCTGACCAATAAGAATCACTGTGCTAATAAATAAAGAATTAAGACATCTAACGTAACCAGTGACCGAAACAGTTGGTTCTTTAATCGAGAGGCAGTTATTTTAGGGTTTATTTAAGCTGATTATAGAATATCAACAGAAATGAAAACCCTTTTTATTTAAGATTGTTATACCATTGTTATGTCATCAGCATAAATGGCCAAATTATTCAATACGTGTAGGATTTGCTGTAATCAAAATGTACAGTTTTTCTTCATTTTGTTTTATTATTTGTGTTTTTTTCTTTCAGGGTATTAAGTCACAATACTTTTGAACTTCCATGGGTCATCAAAGGGGTTTCCATATTTTTGTTACCCTGGAAACGGTAGTTCCTTACATTAACTTATTATTTACCCATTTTTATTTCACAAACATATAAAATCCTTAAAGAGATAGCACAATGCTGTTCCCTCTAATTTAACAGGTCTGATTTTTTGTTTGTTTGTTTTCCAATGTTTTAATCCATATCCAGTTATAATTATGTGCTCTCCACAGTAAACAATTTAACTGTGAAATAAAATCTACATGAAAATTTAAATCTCCTACATTATCATGAAGTTTGCCATCTATGCTGGAAAAGGAGTGAGTTTATATAAAATGAATATAAGTCAGATATGCAGTTAACCTCTGTTTCTCTGTAGAAAAATCATAGTAGCTATTTACAAAATATAAAGTTTAATATAAATAAATCAATGAGTAAGTTATCAATGTTAAACATTTCTGGGAAAACCCTGGTTTCTTTGCATGTTTGTAGGGAGGGAAGGGAGAGGGAAGATGCCAAACCCTTCTTCCTAGTGGTAAATTTGGCTGATTTTGGTAGTTCATTTGACTGTAATCAGAGACAGCTTACTGGGTAAAAAAGATATCCCTGTTTCCAATTCATTCTCAAATTATTCCAATTGAAGCACTGATATTGTTGTCAATGACTGTCAAAGACAGAGGAGAGACAACAACAGAGACTCCAGAGATTCTTCCACACAAAATATCTAAGGTGTACACTTGATGCTTATTACCAAAGAAGTCAATGTGCATAATATGTTTGCCAGATGATAAGATATAAGGGGTCTGGCAAATGTTGTAATATATTTTTGTTATGTTGTCCATTAAGTGTTTTATCTGTGATTATATAAACATAATCTTACCATATCCAAAATTTTCATATGCAGCAGGTGAAATCTGGATGAGAAAAGGAAAGTTCAATCAAAGAAAAATCAGTAAAGCAATAGTAGATAATTATATAAATATAA
Source organism: Sipunculus nudus (assembly GCA_026874595.1). Lineage (NCBI taxonomy): Eukaryota > Metazoa > Annelida > Sipuncula > Golfingiida > Sipunculidae > Sipunculus > Sipunculus nudus. Next base: position 63,738,580 of record CM049307.1, read on the forward strand.
CTATCTACACTAGTACAGAAAACACAGTGACAGATGAATCAAATCCAGGCACAATCAAAAGCATAGTGAAATGTGTGTAACATTATGTATGGGAAGTCTCAATGAATGTATGACTGAAAACTATTTACTAAAGAAACTTCTACAGACAATTAAATAAATAAACTAGACAGAAAATATTTCACAGAGATGTATTTTTTTCAGTTAGTGTGGACATGGGGGTTGGAAAAGAGTTTACACATAGGTTCAACTGTAGAAAGATATGAGTTCAACTCACTGATCAAATAACTTTATATGAAAGGTTGTTTGTATAGTAAATCTCAGCAAAATATAAACAAATCTATAAACACACACATATATATATATAAAATTTAGCCCATCAAGATAATGATTGTGATGATGTGTTTACTGGATAGTAGTCACAGGACTTTCAATAGGAAGAAAAATTTAAGAGTCCAGGAAGCCGAGGCCAAATGTTTGGTACATCACATGGAAATTTAGAGCATATTAATGGGATGTGATCTATGTAACCTTTTGAAGGGTTTTGTAAAATTGATCTTTTATTATTTTACATAATTTTTGTATTATTATATGATAAGATTTTGTGTCAATAAATGACTATTTGATTAGAGTGTATTCTAGGGGTTAACTGTCAGTACAGTATTTACACAATTTATTGGTGTCTGAGTTAGCTGGCAACAGCCTGTGACTGCCAGAAGAGCAAACTTTGGTCCTCTGGTTCCAACAGTCTGATATTTGTTGTGTCTTATAGGATGCTTGGACCCCCAGAACTGAGCGTCCAAGATCTGAGAGTCACAGATGCTTATGCCTGAGTTCCTGAAAGCCCTGTGGTCAGCATGTTATTATGAATGTATGGGAAATACTATTGTTGGATATGATCAGGAGAAGAGAAAGGTAGAGGATAAAGTGCACTTACAAACCTCCCATCCCCACTTATTTAAGTCAGCTATAACAGTCATGTTACCTGGTCATATCGAACAGGAGATGTTCTTGTTTCAGATTGTCCTGCTGCCTGTTTCTTTTTCCTGAAATCAGAGGCAGAAATTAAAATACAAAATAATGAATAAATTCAACATATAGTATTCATCAATATAACAGCATTTATAAAACACAACCAGATTTTCTTTTTGTAATAATTAGATAGAATATACATTGATTAAAATATGACACAAATACTAATACACATTGATCTGCACCAACTAACACTTCCACAGCTCATTGTCTGGAAGCTTCTTGTGGTTGTCAACTGATTTATTAACAAGGCAACTTGTACAGCTAATTACACGAAGGACATGCTTCTTATTATGTGTTAGTGCAGTTAGCTTGTTCTCGAACTTTTCACTGTCACCCCATTGCCCATGATTACATGTAAACACACAAAAAAATATGACCAGTTAAAACACAGATGGCAACTCATGCAGGGAGACATCTGATCAGTCAGATCATTGGAAAAGGTTCAAAAACTTATGAAACATAAACTGGAGAATTATTTAAATTTCTTGATTGCAAAATTATGTCTTCACTTCGGTGTGCAGCTTTCTAGTAAATTATTGACTGATATAAACTTTTAAGAAATTTATCTCTATAAAAAAAGTTTGACAAATGTTTGTGTAAAGGAGTACACAGTGCTGGGTAAAGATTACAATACTGACATACACTGTCCTCTAGAGGTTAAAATTATTTGAAACTTTGAATTCTGTGGTCAGATTACTAATTATATAAACATACTCTGTTAACAAGAGGCTAGATAGTTGTACTAGGGAGAGGGGGTGATGACTATATAACAGCTGGCTTACAGATACGCAGTTTAGTTAGAGATAGGAGATGCAAAGGTACATGCTGACAGAGGATATGACAACATGGTTTATAATAAAGTAAGATCAATGTAGGCAAGTTAAACAGACCTTTGTTGCTTTACTTCACTTGAGATGTCTTGCATTACTCTGTTCATGCTATGGAACAAATGTGCTGTCATTAGTCAAAATTTAAGCAAGAAAATGCCAGGGGTAACAATTCATGAAATTTTAAGAAATATGTAATTAAATCAAAGTGCAATTTCATTCAAATCTTAAATCGGACTAATATTGTGTATTCTGTGGAACTATGAATTTATATCAGGATTAGGAAATTAGAATTTATCAAAGATATGTTAAATAACTGATACTGTTATTATATGTTTAAAACTTTCTTTCAATCTGAAGTTGTAAGATTTTTAAAGGTTGTGGTTAAAATTTATATCTAAAGATCTACTGGAATTTATTTTTGAAATGTTACTCCTGGCATTTTGACCCAGATATGCTGTTTAAAAAGCATTCAAAACATTAGGCAGATTAGTAAAATCAACACATATTAAAGTTCTGCTTTTATAAAAAGCAAGACATAGCTTTATTATCACAACACTGAACTATTGATTAATGAAGTAACTTATGCATAAACAGCAACTGCCATGGTAACACTTACCTGCCAAGCACAAGCGAAGATGCAGAGGCTAAATTTAGCAATTGTTATGCTGTGAATAATTGCTAAACAATTGTTATATATGTTTAGAAATGAGGAACAATTGTTTCATGTACCTTTTAATAAATGGTTAATAACAATTAATATTTGCCCTGTTTTCATAAGAGGTTTTGGTCACCAAATTCAACACTGTCAAACAGAATATGTGAACAGTTCACAGTTTGGCAAACAGGTGGCAGCACAAGGTCTGTTTGACGCATGCCTCCCTACTAATAACTATGTTAGTTTGTTAATATACATAAAAAGCTACTGCATATGTATGCATACCTGCATGGGCTTGGAAAGAAACTGTATGCTTAACATGTTGGTATTTTTCTTATTAACTGACCATTTCAAGCCAGGATTATAATATTATGGATTTTTCACACCATAACATATGAGTACAATCATAAATCAAATTTTATTACAACAGTCAAAATATGTCCACATGACTGATCTTTTATGGTTAGTGATGATATTACAGTCGATGATGTGATTATCACTCACCTGTGGACGGTCATATACCAGTATAAAACGAGAGCAACAATAACTGAGATGAGGATGAGGGCACAGAGACCGGCGATGATGGGGACGTACAGCTTCATCATCAGGTTCTCTCCCTCTGCCTGTTCCTCTGTAAACATGTCAAATCAATATATACAGTGTAAACTCATATATTCGCCCTCCATTTATCCACCATAATCACATGTATACAGCCAAAATTGTCTGAGTCCATATGTTCTGTATACTTTATTACTACCTTAATCATTTGCCAACCCTCTATCTGCATGAAACCAATAGGTGAACTATTTATTTGTTCCCCCTGATCATGTTCAAGTTTTTATAATGTGTCTGTACTCCTTTCCACCACCCCCTGTCCATCTGTTTTTCTGTGAAAAATTTCATAAAATGCACTAAAGCTTACCTTTATTTTTCTTAGAGGTAGTCAGACAATTGTGGCAGTTATCTAACAGCAAAATAATGCTCTCCCGTGTATGGAATCCATATAATTAACTCAAAAGAAATATGAATGAATAGATGTGCAGCAGTCTTGTGATATATAAGTGACAACCTCAGCTAATGATCTTAAACTACATATATTTTACGATTCATAGAGATGACATCACAGTGGTATTTGTAAATCACACATTTGTTACGTCACACATACCTCTCTCCTGCATCACATGTATTATCAGAAATGGCCACTTAAAATAAAGCCATAGTTTTTGTAGCTCTTTCTGGACAGCTAAACACAACCCCAATATTGCAAAGTAAATACATTTATTTCTTACTTATTAAAATCATCCTAAATCTCCACATTACTGTCTTTGATAAATTCTAATGTGAAGGAGCAAACAAAGAAATAAAAAAAAAATAAAAAGTCAAGAAATAAAAATAACAACAGCTACATGAATCTTTTTGATGGATAGAAAAGAAAACAGCTTACCACCGCAGATTTTGCCCACTTGCTCCCCCTGGAGGGAAAGGTAGAATTTGGAGTTACATTCACGCACACATTTGCCTGTCTGCTTGTCCAGAAACCCTGCACATCTGGAATATAATTAAACAGAAAAAGATTAGAATTCTATGTCATACAAATATGAATACTGAGCTGATGTTTATGTCAGGAGTGAAAGGGCCATTTACCTACAGTAATTTTTTGTTTATTTTAAACATGCTGTATGGTACCATTCTCTATATTAGTTACAAATATATAAAAGTTTATTTCCCCATTTCCCTTCTGCAATAGAAATTATGGAAGAAACAAATACCTTGTACAAAGTGCATTATTCAATATGTGAAAGTTACAAAAAATGTCCAACTTTCCTTTTTTTGTTTAAAAACTGTTAATTTTTGTTTTTTTGTTTTTTTACAGGAGGATACAGAACATGGCAAAATCATGATTTGTGAAATTAGCAATAATACAAACTGGATTCAATAATATGTTTAAGTCACACTCTACATGCTAAACAAAGCACTGAAACATGAAATGCTGCATAAAGGTTACGAGCATTGATTAAAAATGGACGACACAGGTCAGTGCATCCTCCTCCATGACAACCACTTCATACACTGACACAGAGCAGCTTTACTTCTTTAACAGTCCTCCATTCATCTTAACCATTTCAATATCTGGATCTTTAATACTAAAGAACATTCTGGTAAAATACCTCCTGCATTTACTTCTTTCCCTGCTGCAGTCAACACACAGACTGTCACTGCATTTACCTGCAAAGAAAGAATTAATTAATTATATATAATAGTTAAACATGTATAATTATAATTATGATAATTATAATGTTTATTATACAACCTTCATTTTTGGTCCTGTAAAATATTCAATCACCTTCATGTAATTATCTGTTACAAATCATTATTATCACATTTTCATGTTTAACATAAAGTCATGTATTTTATTTTTTTCAAAATATTTACATTTCTGAACAGTAATATTGCCTTATCATGCTGCTGACACAATATTCACATTTATGATGATATTGTAACATGTATGGAATGATTATAATATGCAAAAATACCATAACCTCACTGTCAATATTAATATAAATATTAAATATTTGTAATATAAATATTTACATATCAAATCTTATCATTCCATGTGTGGAAATCACACTGCCAAAATCATGATATAATGAATAATAACTTCAGTATTTTGTATGTGTGTAGGTTGAACACTTCAACATAAAATAAATAAAAAACCCACTAAATTATGATTATGTCTTATCAAACTCACAGTAACTACAAGACTTTTTATATTCCATTTTATAGCCTATTACAAAGCTGACCAATACTGCCATCAATTTATTTCCCTGACCTCATTAGGCTAATATCTGCTCTCCATGCTCCCAATGATTAAACAAATTGTTTGCAGAGGTACAGTTTCCTCCTGGTACGAAGAATCTCTTCCCTAATACAAGGAGTACCTGACCTGAAATATACATTCTTTTTCCTGGTTAATGATTTGGCATTTAATGTTAAAGTGTTACTTGGTGCCTTCATTTTTGCATCCAACAGGCTGGCACATTAAATGTCACACCAACCTTGAAACTGACTGTAAATTCATCCAAATTCTTTCCTTGGTAACTGTGAACTATTATCTGAATGACTATTTTCTTAATAAACTGATGGTTATAATCAGATTATATCCTCATGAAACACAATGAGGATGTTAAACATTTGAGAAATTCCTGTTCAAAGATAATTGCTTACCTGTAGGACTTATAGTTTCCATAAGAAAGAACTTTAAATTTAGAAAGGGGTTCAACATTAACGGTTGACTGCTTGCTCCGGGCAAGTAAAAGTTCCAGAAAATAGTGGTAGGGCAACCAAAGAAGCTGCTACTTGCCCAGTCAGGCAAGTAGATACAACTTAAACCTTTACACAATCTTAATTTAGTCAGTTCTTTCTTGGAGAAAAGATATCATATTGTAACAACTCTATCTTAAATTTCCTTTCTGTTTATCTGTGCAAATGCTGAAGAGAAATATTATCAACAAACACTGCAACTTGTTTACTCTTGCAAAATACACTATTTATACTTGTGGTTGTGATCACTGATTTTTATAGGATGTAAAATTCATATAGGGCACACAAAAGTTAGATGTTACTTGCCTTACTGGGTAGGTACGTTCTTTAGTTAATGTCAGACTTATTAAATGAAAGAACAAACAATATCTCACTTTCATCATACAGCTAAGCACCATCTGAACAGAGGCATGTCTCATGATGCCCCCACATATCTAATTTTCCGATATGACGTTAAGGATGACAGATAGAGGTGTACCTAAAACCTCTCCTCCATCTTATCTCAGACACAGGTCTATCTTCCGTAAAGGTCTGCCCTCTGTCACCCCTGCATGTATCCTTTATGAGAGTTTATGGATTTTTCACACCTTGTTTAACCTTACCATCTATGCAGTCTCGGCTGTTATAGCTCATGGTAAATCCTGTCAGGCAAACACAGCTGTTACCACGGCAACGACTATTCCAACCACAATCCACATTTGACTCACAATTTCTGGTCCCTGAAAAACATGATTCAAACCTTGCTTTCTAAGAATTTACTTCAAAATATAAAAGGACGATAGGACAGCAGAAGTGTGATTCCAAGGAAAGATAGGGTCTGATGCAGTGAGGACATATATTGGATACCTGATTTAGTTTGTGTCTAATATCTTTACAAAAAATAATAAAAAATAAGAGGGAAAACCAATTGACGTCTTTTCTGCAAAATCATGTCCAAATAGAAGAATTACCTGAAACCCGATACAATCAATGGGGTTCTCTTATATGTTTAGAGTTAACTGACATCAGTACATAACAAAGACTTATCTGAAACAATGTTCCCTGGTGGTAGGAATCAGTTGTAAAAATCAAGAAAATAAAAAAACATCAGATGATCAATTATAAATGGATTATTTTATGTACTACCTATTTTACCATGAAATCTTCTGTATAGAATTATACCTAAAATACTGACAGAGTTCATTAAGTGTAACTTGTACATCAAACTGAAAGGTCAAGGTAGTGGCTTGGTCTCTGACACTTATTCGTTGCACAAGGTTAAGTTTTAATGCTGTTCACTGTTTTGTGCCCCATCTTTTTTTTATCTCTGATAGAATAAAAATATTTTATCAGGATGTTATATCTTCTTTGGTTGTGCATTCATAATTGTTTGTGATCAATTGCCTCTACCATAATGAGTGCTCCCCATGGATTTTGTAGGATCTCTTTGAGAAAATGGAGGGGATGAACCATGCTCACCTAAACAGCTTTAGCATTACTTATGGTCACCGTTATTTTCCCACCTCGCTAGATGATTTTTATGGCGTGAAATTATGTCAGGGTTTCCCCCCAAGCCTATTAATATTGGCTAGTGAATTGACATTTTCCCAAAATTAGCACCTACAAGTTTACCCAGATTCCTCAAAAAGGTGATATCATAGCCTACAACAGCACCACATTGATACCATTAATATGATTGAATCCTACATACTGTATTTACTATTAACATTGTCACTTTCCGTCCTTAATATATCTGAACCATCTGAACCGTGGAAGGGAATTTCGGTGTTCTTGCACAGACTTCTCGCAGCATTCTGGCCGATTGCATTATTTTTTTAAGAAAATTGTGCCGTATAATCATGCCAGTTTGCTGACTTTTGCAGAGTTTTGCATCAAAATATCACAGTGTTGTCTGCTTTAATTGAAAGAATTCTGTTGTTATAAAAAGTAAACTTGCCTAAGAAAAAAAGAATTTCAAGGGAATGGGTATATGTTATGATTTATAACATAATTTATAAAAATTCCAAGATTCAAAAGCTGGTCAAGGCCTTTTAGTTTTACACATTAAACAATAATACAAAATTTTCTAAAATCATTATATTACAAAAAATGTTATCTATTTAGACCATTTTTAAAGTAACAGATTAGTAATTTCTTCCATCCTGTCAGTTTGATGATACCTCTGTCACCCATATAGGAACTTTAAAACTTTAAAATCTCGCAGTTTGAACAACATAAACAGCTATGTGGACTTGCATGTTCCATGTAGTCAGAATAATAATGGGAAAAAGGTTGTTCCTAATGAGCTTGTGAATGATGTCAATTTTGGTTGCCGCTTATGCTCTTAAGGGTATATTGTGTTTGGCTGTAATTGCAGTATTAAAAATGACACTATGCAGAAAGAGGAGGAAAAAATAGTTCAACTGCTGAAGACTACTTTTTCCAGGTGACTGCTCTTCATGACAGATGAGGTCTATATACTGAGATATTCCTGAGGGGATTTTCAAGCACTACAAAACTGAATACCTCTAAGGCTGAAAAAATAAAAAGGTTGGTTTCTCACCACGCACATCAATTTTAACCCTGTGCATAAAAAAAGGTTATATTGATTATCAGTAGATATTATTTTTATTTTTAATTCCAGCCTGTCAAATATTTCTTTCAAGAAAATAAAATAATTAAATTATAATATGATAACATTTTTTATTATGCCTTTTTTACCTGTTGCGCAAGCAATTTTTGTTTTTATCATGTGGTCCCCTGATCTTTTTAAATTTTTATTGAAAAAAGTTGAAAACAAATTTTGCCCCCTACATTAGCTGATTTCTGAAATATAGTGCCTGAGAAACCAACCTTTATTTTACGGCCTAAGGCCATGTGGTTAAGCACATTTCAATCTATCACAATTGGTTTCACAGCCACAATCAATCCGTCATCATGGAGATTGGACAGTAAGGAATATTTACAATATATGACTGATCAGAGCACAGAGTAACCATGCAAAATGAGCCATTATACAGAAGACGTTTTCTATGACTGCGCTGATAAGATGGGCTAAAAGATCATGCTTACATAGTACACAGCATTGTCATTAAAACCAGGGTGTCTTGGTTCATTAAGTATGATTCACTGCATGTGTAACAGGACTTGAACTGACATGTGAAATGACCCATACCATGAGAGAGTTTCAAGTCTGACATTAAGCAGTTTTTCTGCTAGTTCTATTGGCATAATAAGTTTCCCTTTCTTTGATTCTAGACATGGACTAAATGTGTCACGGTTTACTTGCATTAGAATCCTGACAATTATCCTGTCTTTATTTGCAAAGCAAGACAGAGAACCAATTTTTATTGGTCAAATAAATGCCAGAGAGACATCACTTTGAGCAAACATTCACTGAATCTAAAGGATTTACACAAAGTAAACATAAATGTGCTTTATTTATTTTAAAACCATACATTTTTAATTTTCTGTGTTTTCTGTTGTTTACTTAACCAAGGCCTAACACTAAGTCTAAGAGTTAACAAGTGACCCACTGGGTCATGCTGCTAAGATTTTGGGAGCATGACTTGTGAGTGCCAGAGACTAACATCAACTGAGAACTTTTAATAACTAGAATACGGGTAGTCGACAAGCGACTACGTGTATCTGCCTAAATCAGAGTGGAACGGGTGAAGTGAGGCATGGATTGAGTGGCAAGGGGAAATAGAGTGAAGTGTTGCATATTAGCATGGATGTCTGCAGCCAAATTGTGTATGTAGGTTGCGCCACCTACCACAAAATCCAGAAAGCCCTCCAAGTTGTATACATATGCAAATTTAAGGCAGATAAGTCAAGCCACTACATGTATATGAGTGATTTTAGCCCATGGCAGACAAACAGATGGACGCTGTGCAAAAATGGTTGCAGGTGGCGCCACCAGTTTTGCATATGATAAAGAGCTACGCGAGAACTATACACATGCAAAACTTTGGCCCAATCGGTCAAACGGTTCCCGAGATATGAGCTTGGATGTCTGCTGCATAAACTAGAATGTAGGTGGCGCCACCTGTCATAAAATCAAGAGAGCTTTCGGGGATGTATAAACCTGCAAAATATTAGGCAGATATGTCAAACCACTGCTGAGATATAAGTGATTTTATCCCATGGCAGACAAACAGACGGGAGCTGTGCAAAAATGGCTGCAGGTGGCGCCACCAGTTTTGCGTATGATAAAGAGCTATGTGAGATCTATACACATGCAAAATTTTGGCCCAATCGGTCAAACAGTTCCCGAGATATGAGCTTGGATGTCTGCAGCGTAAACGTGAACGTAGGTGGTGCCACCTGTCATAAAATCAGAAAAGCTATCCAGGATGTATACGCATGCGAAATTTCAGGTGAATTAGTCAAACCACTGCAGAGATATGAGTGATTTTAACCCAAGGCAGACGAACAGATGGACACTGTGCAAACATGGTTGCAGGTGGCGCCACCATTTTTTGTGTATGTTATAAAGCTCTCCAAGGGCTACATTTGTGCAAAAAGATTTTCCTGATCGGTCAAACGGTTCCCGAGATATGTGGGTTCATGTGTGGAAACAGACGCACAAACGGACGCAGAGCGCAGAGGAAAGGTCAGAGGTCAAAACAAAATAGGGGCGCAGCAGTTCACATGTGACCCGAACATAATCCCAGGTTTCGTAAAATTCCTCCCAGTGGTTACGGAGGAGTTCTCCGGACACCAACGCGGCGGCGGTGGTGGGCTGAAAACATAGTATCCGCAAAACTCTGTTTTGGCGGATACAATAATATAAGCACAAATTTCACAACTGTTATGGTTTTTGCTTTAAGAAATGAAAGCACTACAATCAATCCGCCAACCCTGAAAGATGACGGAATTATAGGTCTCACTTTAGCAAACTTGCAAAGAATTAGAGATTGCATCTAAACTTATTACATTCCTCATGCAGCGGCAATACACTGCAGTCGTTCTAGATCTCCTTCGTTTTAACCACTGCTAGGTATAGCAAAGATTCTCAGGATCTCACCACCAGGGCTTGCACAGGGTAAAGAATTGTAATCAGACCAATGAGAGCTTGGTATTGTATCGTGCATCTGACTTCAATTTTCAAATCCTCAACATCATAGTCTCATAGGTCTGGAATAAGCCTTGTGCCAGCCCTGGTGTCGAGTTAATATTACAATTATATATTTAATTTATATAGCGCTAATTCAACAAAATAGTTATCAAAAGCGCTTTACAAGACACAGAGCACAATTTTACTAAAACATAAAATGTAGATTCCTACTAAAGCAAAGATTCCTCAAAGAAAACCCTAATTTCTAAGAACTACCAAAAGCTAATATAAAAAGGTAAGTTTTTAAGATTTCTTTTAAAAGAAGCTAAAGATGGTGAAGCTCTGATTGAGTGCGGAAGTTCATTCCACAAGCTTGGTGCCACAGCTGAGAAAGCTCTCGAACGACACATCTCACTTCGTGCTTTAGGAATCACTAAAAGCCCTTGGTCAGATGACCTAAGCTGCCTGACTAGAACATAAGAAGTTAAGAGGTTCCTGATGTAAATAGGTGATTGACCATTTATGGCTTTGTATACTAATGATAAAATTTTAAAATCAATGCGCTGTTGCACCGGGAGCCAATGGAGTTCTTTAAGTATTGGTGTAATGTGATCGCGTTTCTTGGCACCAGTTACAAGCCTAGCAGCTGCATTCCGCACTCTCTGTAGCCAGTCCAGTAACTTGCTAGGAAGACCACATGGCAAAGAGTTGGAATGGTCAATCCTTGAACTGATGAAAGCATGAATTAATGTTATTAGTGAATCTTGAGTTAGGAAACTCTTTATCCTAGCTATATTACACAGGTGGTAAAAAGCCAAACTACAAATATTATTTACATGCTTGTCAAGGCAAAGCTCCTGGTCAAACACTACCCCAAGGTTTCTAACACTGTTTGTTGGCACAACTACAGAGTCAAATATGTTAAGATTTTTCAACTGAATTTTTTACCTTTGTTTTGACCTTTGAGTTAAAAAAATTTGCAAAACAAAACAGCCTGAAAAACAATCTGGAATGCCTGCAGTGTATAACTGCTGTATAAGGGGTACACTAATTTGATTAGCAAACCAATATTGTTCTCAAGAATCTAAATGCATTACAGATTTCTAGTAAACCCTTGTAACCATAATCAAGAAACCAGATGTTCAACATCATTGGTCAAATAGCAGAGAAATGTCACAATTGATAGTAAAATCCTGAGGAACTTGTTGGGCCAACATTGTTAAGACTATGCATAAAGCAAGAGTACAAAGGTCCTAGGTCTCACTAATTAATGTCACAATCACTTGAATCCTTATTTTAGGGGAAATAGGAAGAAAGTCATATTGCATAGGACAAATGCTTGTTACACCATCTCGATACGAAGTAAGGCATGGCCATATACTCATTTAGTGCATTGTTTCATCCACTTCTCGATAAAATCACACTCATATTCAAGCAACTGTGCAAAAGTGCACCATATAATAAGTTTTATGATCCAGTGCAAAAGAATTTGCTGGCAGAACTTAATCTGTCACATGACTGTCAACATGCATATTCAAGAGGAAAACAATACTGGGCATGCAAATAAGGATTAATGTGTATAGCTGGCCTTGCATCTTTTCTTGGCTGATTCTCTGCAGGTTGGGAAAATCAGCATTAATAGGTAGATGTGAGTGAGGGTCCTGCTAAAATCTGACAATGGAAAGAATTTTCCAGCTGATTTTATCTGGCCAGATAATCACAAGCTGAGATAGTGAACTAAAATAGGCCTATTTTTCACCATCATTAATACTAACAACAGCAATCCAAACCAGAAGTGTTCACAATGGCATGAAAAACCTGGTCATGTGCAAGTTATATAGATAGGTGTCCGGGAATGTGCCAGCCAGCGAGACTTGCAGATTTATCTGGCAGATAAAATAAAATCAGCCTCCCAATAAATACCGGTAAATGGGAAGCTAGCTTAAAGGAGGAACATCAATTCAATTTAATGATCCTGGAGAAAATATTTCTTCAGCCATCTTGAATACTGACTATCTACGCTCTGTGCTTTTCTGTCAGTTCCAAAATGAGCTGTATCTGCACTGAGTCAACTTTTGGAACTCTAATAACGACCAATAACAAAGGTCAGGTCTGAGGGTTATGGCAATTAGCACCAAGTGCCCATGGTAAAGAGTGACGCAGGCTATAACAGGCTAATATTATACCTTGTTACCTGAGGTCAGGAATGTGACATGAACAAGTGAACTTCAGGTAACAGGGGTCAAATGTTTTTTTTTCTGAAAAGTTACATGCCAACAGGGCCTGCAATTTCCAGCCTTCCAGGTCTCACATGCCAACTGATGTCTGTTACAAACTGAGACAGTCATTTTGTTGTTATCTGAGATAATGCAAGTTCAAAATCTACAGACACTGTTATGTGAATAAAGGGAATTCAACATGGTGGAAAAAACATACTTTTAACACTAGGCTATGACCCCTGTTCTGTGGGGAAAAAAAATTAAAATAAAATCTGTACTGTTGTATCAGTTATAAATTGTATTTTAAATATAAATATCATGTTTTAAATTCTTCAGGTAATGAGATCAAGGGAAACGGAGAATGCAAGATTTTTACTGGACTTTTCTGGGATGTTTCTTTAGTTTAGAAAATACATGTCCCCAGCCAAAAAATCCTGGGCTCTAGCCTGCTTGAAATTCCAAACCTGTGCTACCAAGTCTCACTTAAAGATGAACAGACTCATGAGAGATTCCACAACATCATACTTTTCCAGGCCACTACACCTTAAATACAGATAACATCTTAAAGTACTTGAGGTCTTGTCAGTGATGCATGTATTATACTCCCATCACTGATTAATGGAGAATTATATGATAGGTTATAGACCTGTACTTCCTGAACCTTACCTTTATGTAAATATGTATCCCTGCTGATTTAATAAGGCAAGTCGTAACCATGCATAAAATTGTCAAGGTGAACAACAGATGATGACCATATTATTACATGAAGGCAACCATAATGTACTTGTACCATTCCTTAAATACTACCTTCAATTGCATTACATGTATGCAGAGATTAAATTTTCTGTGTAAGATGGCCATGTTGGTAATTTGTAATTATTATGTTCTTTAACTGTAGGCAGAACTTGGTTGTTACACCATACAGTGACATGCATTCTTTTTATGGGAGTACTCTGTACTGCATACATCAGTAACACTTACCACACCTAATGTATATAACCTTACATAGGAAATAAGACGAGGGAATCCTGAAGCACTAGCGGCCTAGTAATTATCAAACTATCAGATTTATAGCTCAAACAATGAGAGACTATGAGAGGCCAACATATTACATCAAACTTTCTTGTTTTTGGGTAGTTAATTTAATTTAAACTCAATTCATTTTACAACTATTGTACAACCAGTTTAGACAGTACTAATGCTAAGGTACAAATGTGAGGCAATCTGCATGGCTAGACTGGTGGTGTTTGGTAGTGTGTAGGGGTGGAGGCCCGTTTAGTAGTGTATATAGGGGTGGAGGCCCTGAAGAAAACCACCATTGTAGGACGGGCCAATACAACTCACTCTGATAGTTACATTGGAAATTAAACCTGGGTTGCCAGTGGACAGAGCCATGTATCATATTACCATTTGACTTTCCAGTGAATATTTTTGTAGTTCACTGATCTTACCTCTATCAAACAAGAAATGCTTGCTCCTTCAAGCTAGAAAATTGAATGACAGGCCCAGCCACCTTACATACATGCTAAGTTATCATGAAAAATTCATGCCTTACTTAAAGGCAATTTAAAGGTGCATGAAAATGAACCTTGCCTAGTCTTATAATTTTTAATAAATGTTGCTCTGTATTAGCAGATGTTTAAGATCAGTCTGACATTTCTAAAGGTTTTTAAAAGGAATACAACTGATGAGAATACCCGTCTCAACCAAATTAAAAAGGTGATAATTACCCATATTCAAATATATCTATTTTACAAAAATATAAGTAAAATATATACTTTAAAAGAGAGGACATTTCTTCACATATGACACATCAAGCAAGTAATAGATAAAATTAAAAAAAACTGTAAAAGTTTTAAGAACAAACTACACCTGCTAAGGTCAAACACTGATGACTTTTTCCAAAAAGACCTTTTAAATATAGAGTTGTGATAAACTGGATCATGTAATGAACATGTGAACACAGTTGTCCAAAATAAGCTACACACATCACAAATGGTTAATGTGAAACCCCTTGACCTTTTGCAACATGGCCTAAAAGTCAGCCCAAAAGTCTGTTACAATATCACCATTGCACAACAAAAAAGTTCAGAAACATCATTTGGCATTTTGCCTCAAGATTGAAACATCACAATATGAGCAGTTGCTTTTAAAACTTGCTAAACAAACAGTTCACAAGGAAATTTTTCAAACATACCTGTTTCTTTCCTTGTTTAATAATAGGTGTTATGTGTGAATACTGCCTATGCAATTTAATATTGCCTTTGCTATATCTTAAAAATACAAATATTTTCAGATATGTAATTTATGCTGATTCCATGTTTGACAGCATATGAAGTACACAGTATTTACAGCCATGCATTTATAAAATTTCACTGTTACTTATTATGTCTAGTATCAGACTGTTTGTCCAAGTACCTTGTATGACTAGGTAACTGGTGAATAATGTTTGTTGTGACACTCTTTATACAATAGGATCATGTAACACATAGTACTCAGATGAACAGCTTGTGTTGAGATCTTACTTATAAAAGATAAGTACTACAGTGTCACATAACATATACTGCTAACCGGTAACGTTGTAGTCCATTCCATACCCTCATGTCTACTTTTTTTTGCTAGAAAATTTGTTATCAGAATGAAAATGATTATAAACGATTAATGGACCTAATTTACAACAGGGGAAATAAACAACTACCTTACACGGTATTTAAGAGACATAATTATTTTGAAATACGAAAAATCAGTCTACATTTTATAACATATATCAGCCCCACAGTTAAGGTCGTTGGTCACTTGCAAAACAGCTTCAGTTGACAGCTGCTGATTGGAGGGTGTCATATAAACACTCTAAGAATATGACCAGTCAAAACAGAGATGGCTACTCATGCATGGACACATTTGAGTAGTCATATTATTGAAAAGGATTAAAAAATTGTAAAACTGAAGATTAATTTTAAATTCTTGACTGCTTTATTAAGTTGTCACTTCCATATGCAGCTTAAGGAAACTTTTTAAAAATATAACATTTTTTTTAGAAAATTATCTAAAATAAAACAGATGGACACAAGTTGGTGTAACAGAGTATATTGTTTATAGTATCGGTATTTTCACTTTGTCAGTATTGTCTGAGAAGTAGGATAACAAAACATCAGTGAGATCAGTAATATTAACTACCATATGGAACTTGGTGTTGGTGACCTTTATTCTGTGAGAGCTAGGTAAGCAGATATATATAATATAGGACGATGTATAACATTTAACTGGATGGGGAGGATGGGACAGCTTGTGTTGTGTCTTTATTGTTTAGTCAGAGCAGTACAACATTTTTTAGAGCATGTAATGAATACTACTTAGTGAAACAGCTTGTGTTGAGTACCTTACTCTGTCTGTCTTGTCTATGTAGTATGGTTAACTTATGTACAGTAAATATCATGTAACCAATATTACTCCACAGAACTGCTTGTGCCGAGTGTCCATATTCTGTGACAGTTTGATAAGCTGCAGGCAGCGTATGACTCCACATTCTTTATTAATGACAGACCAGAGATGACCAGAAGCAGGGTCAATAGCTGTTATAGTCACACCTGGTCAGGCTCCATGTCCACCTAATGGTCACTGTGACCTTACTTAATGGGAATACCTCGTTGGCCTCTGGCCATTACTGTAAACATATGAAAAGACAGCTCCAGTATAATGGACCAGGAATACTGGTATATGTGCCGAAGACACTGTGACACACTTAGGACACAGGACCACCTTCCAGTGGACCACTTAAAGTGGAATTTTATTTGCACCTCTAAAACATACCTAAACTTAAAGGGGCCATATCCTGATATCTGACATCTGTTAACTACAGATAATCCCCTAAAAACTTTCATAAAACAGGCCAATAATGCTGATCCCACTGCACACAGGCTGTTTGTTTGTTTATATTTATGTGTTTATAACACATGAGGGGCCCCCCAAAATAATCCAAACACATTCAGTCAACAAGTGAGATGAACCTAAGTTTTGCAAAGGGAACTTTTCCTAAAAAGGAATTCCCTAAAGTTCATAAATATGAATGCAGAAACTTCCTCTCATGCTTATGAATATACCCACATAACACGGTTGACAATGTTTTATCATACTTTGAGGTGTGCATAACAGACATTAGCCCTATTATATACTCTGACGGATTTGGTATCCTTGTATATTAATGTCAATCATAATTAAAAAACAACAATAAATTTTGGCCATGCCACAACACTAAAACAACACACCAGCCAGACGTGCTTGCTGATGACAATAATGACTTTACGTGTTCAATGGTTTTGAGGGGGGGGGGGGGTCCTTGACGGTCCAAGTCCGAGCTGTCGCGCCTCTTAATGGATGTACCTGTTTCCTTGTTGTACCTGTGGGTACTGCTGCTCTCCTGGTCTCCTCACATCTTTCTCTTGCTTGCCCCCTGGGCACGCTGGTGGCTGTAATGACTTGATCCCTGCTTGGATCTTGCATCTTCATCTTCTACTCCAAACAAAATATACGCCTAGGGTGGGCCCAGGGAAAGGGTCTTAGGCCCTTCTAACTGGAGCGCTCAGAGGGCTTAATACATCTTTAGTCAATCAGTCAAACAAGTTGTTCACCATGTCAAAAAATATTGAGTAGTAATGATCTTATATGTGAAAATAAGTGAAGTAGGTCACAGCCTTCAAAAATATTCACCTTAGACTATAACAAATGCTAAAAATCAGTTTTGAGAAATCAGCCGACTTGGCAATACCTGATATAGCACAAACAATATTATTAGCAGAATAAAAACAAGTAATTTAAAAAAAAAATAGATCAAGTACACTAGTGCATAACTAGATATTTCTTGGCACCGCAGGTGCCATAGTATCCCAAGACAATTAATCCCCCCCCCCCTTTAAGAATAGGCCCCCCATCTTCAGCAACAATTAATATCAGACCACACTCATAGAAAAGGCCACTCTAATAGGAAAGGTCATGACCCTAATTTATATATACATCATCCCATATTAAACCCATGTCTATGTATATGCATAAAATGAAAGAAATCTGTCTGATAGTTTTTGACTTATAATGCTCACTGACAATACTGTTAAGTGGCAATGATGGGGGTATTAAACGGCACAAAAACAAGTAAAAATATAACAGGTGGCGCCACCTGTTCCGGTACATGACATTACTATCCAAGATCTTTGGTCAAGTTGATTTTTGGACGAATCCATGCATCCCTTATTGAGAAATGAATGATTTTGTGTGATTTTCACCTTATATGGCAATATTCAAGGTCAAGGCCACTCTCATAGGAAAGGTCATGACCCCAATTTAAAAAACATCATCCCATAACCCATATCTATGTATATGCATAGTATAAAAGAAATATGTGTTATAGTTTTTGACTTATAATGCTCACAGTACTGTCAAGTAGCAATTTTGAGGGTATTAAATGGCACGAAAACAAGTAAAAGAATAATAGGTGGCGCTATCAGTTTCCGGTACATGACATTACTATCCAAGATCTTCGGTCAAGTTGATTTTTGGACCAATCCATGCATCCCTTATTGAGATATTAATGATTTTGTGTGATTTTCACCATATATGGCAATATTCAAGGTCAAGGCCACTCTCATAGGAAAGGTCATGACCCCAATTTAAATAAACATCATCCCATAACCCATATCTATGTATATGCATAATATAAAAGAAATCTTTCTGATAGTTTTTGACTTATTATGCTCACAGTACTGTCAAGTAGCAATTTTGAGGGTATTAAAGGGCACGAAAACAAGTAAAGAATAATAGGTGGTACCACCAGTTTCTGGAACATGACAACCCTATCTATGATCTTCCATCAACTTGATTTTGGGATCAGTCCATGCAAGATTCCTTGAGATATTTAATTTGTGTGATTTTCCCCAAAATTGGACCTATTCAAGGTCAAGGACACTCTCCTAGTCAAGGTCATGACCTCATTTTAAATAGGCATCGTCCTCTCACCCATATCATTATATATACCAAGTTTGGTAAAGATCCGTGAAATATTTTTTGAGTTATTGCGCCAACAAGATTTATATGCAGCAGCAGCGGCAGGGGGACCAGTATGAAAACATAGTATCCCCCTTCTTTGTCTGGGGATACAATTAGGTGAGGTGCAAATCCTCAGTACTGGGCTACTTTTCATGTGTAATTACAACTCTCAGGAAGATATCGGCTTTGAGATCTCGTGCAAGAAGAATGCCAAATGACATTCGGAGAGTTTTTACTTTCATGAGGTTGAATGGGGTTGACCTTACAATCTGAGTGCTAGCATTTGATCAATGAAATGATCCAACTGGGCAAGCTGTCCATAGAGGGAATCAGCATAGAAAATGGTGGGTGACAATTAATTAGCCAAAATAGGCGAAGTAGTTCATGATCTTGAAAACTAGATCACAGGAAAAATATGACTTGGATTTGCCAATCTGTCATCTGGGACTTTTTTCCAAGGCCCCCCCCCCCCCCACAAACACAGACATAAAATCTTAACTTATATACAGGAACTGAAATGAGCTCATCAGTCACAAACCCCTCTATAAGCCTCCCCTCCACAATAGGGTGCAACCACAGACTATATAAAAACTAAAAATAAATTGTGTAATCATTTTTAACATTAATAAAGTAAATGAAAGATTTTCATTTGAGATAAATTATCCTGGAGGAAAAGAGAATCTTAGGACCAATGATAACTAAGACAAGTAGCCCATGGTCCATGATGTTCAGCTGAATGTGACACTGCATGACTTGACTGTAATTTCAGTGTCCTTGGAGATTTTTCATGGACCTCCCTGGATGTTAAGTTTCTAGGTTCAATTATTTGTAATTCAGGGCATAACCTTTAGTAATGATTAACGACAATAAATGCCTTTTAAATATAGTAAATATATGGTCACATAATAAATCAGATAACTTAACATAAATGTTTCTTATTACAACTAAATTTTAGATGGAAAGCAAACTTAATATAAAGTTCTACCTCATAGATAGTATACACCTATACTTCAGATAAAACTGGATAAAACCTGTTTTATCCAATCTGGAGTAATCCCATGATTAAACCTGCTGTGAATAAACTGCCAACCCTGGTTTGAATGACAAAACAATTTATATATAAATGTTTCTTATTACAACTAAATTTTAGATGGAAAGCAAACTTAATATAAAGTTCTACCTCATAGATAGTATACACCTTTACTTCAGATAAAACTGGATAAAACCTGTTTTATCCAATCTGGAGTAATCCCATGATTTTACCTGCTGTAAATAAACTGCCAACCCTGGTTTGAATGACAAAACACACAAACACTAATGTACAAACCAGTTCATGTGATATAAGAGTGAAGGGGCATAGACCAATGAGCTGTAAATCATTCTATGACACTTACCCATGGTGGCTTGTTTGGACAACATGACTAGAGCCAGGAATCCCAGGGTCAAAGGTCGTAGCCATTGTGAGTTGTTGGGAAACGGCATCATTAATGAATATCAGGTCCCATCAGTTTCTGAAAATACAATTAAGTATCTAATCTAAGGAACTGGTGAAGTGGCCATTTATAAGAGTGACAGTATTTTGAACATGTTCAATATAAACCAACCAAGCTGCTCCATTGTCACAACACCAAACTGAGTACCAAAACCTTCACCAAGTATGTCCGTAGGCAAAGTAATCACACAGATTTTAAACAAAAATGGTTCCCCTTAACAGGAGAACATTTCTTTAAGAAAGGCAGGAGCCTCTATCAGCATCTAACGTGTATCTATAAAATATGTGTAGAGCTGTCATTGTGGACTATTTATATCCTTAAAAGACATGTAGTGAATGTTAACTTTTTGCTCATGTCCCGCTTCAGACACCATTGATACCACACAATTAGAGAGAAAGCAGACATCATTTTTATTCCAAATTAAACCAGCAGCCTTTCCTAGGAATGAACACTAATTTTGTCAATATGGTCATACAAATTCACCAAACACACTTCAACTTTTTGGACAGATGTCAAGAAAGTTTGAGATACTGTATGAGCCTTTAATTAACCCCATAAAAAGGGAACTAGTACATGTACTGAGAAAGAACAAGAGTATCATCAGAGGATCAAAATTTTACACAAACATTTAATGGGTTCTTCATGATTTTGAATAATGACGGTAACTTTCCTGAAAGTCAATTTTAAAATACAGTGTTACAGGCAGGGGGAGCAGAAAGGGAGGGAATCAAACCTTCCTGAGCCAGAATGCTTGATTTAAAGATGACATTTGTATTTCATGGCAATTAGTCACATATGCATGTACATGAATTGACATGTAATCACATTTATATTTACACAATAAAATGATGAAACAGCAGTTATACTCAATTTACAGAAAAGATATCACTTTGAACTTCAGATATATAAGCCTAAGAGTCAGAGGGGTGATTATTATTAGATTTTGAATACATTTCTCTCTCTGACCAGTCAGCAGGTGATGACTGTGTAACTAGACATTTCTTGGCACCGCAGGTGCAAGAGTATCCCCAGACATAGTAGGCCCCCACCCCCTTTATAAATAGACCCCCATTTTTAGCAGCATATACTGACACTTGGCATATTTATTGTTTCTTCCATCTAACAATCCCCAATCTTGTTGAAGACGTTGGTCCTGTGACCTTGATCTTTTTAAAGATGTGTCCTGTGACCTTGACCTTTGACCTCATGACCCCAAAATCAATTCTGGTCTTGCTTTTCCAATGGGACATATGCAAGTTAAGTTTGAAATCTATACATCAATAAAGCAGGAATTATCACCCAGAAACTTATTTTTGGACAGATGGCTCCTGTGACCTTCACCTTTGACCTTGTGACCTCAAATTTGATAGTGTTCTTCCTCTCTTGGCAGGAGAACTATATGTGCAAGATGAAAGATCTGAGATGAAATGTTTGGCTGAAAATGCATCCACATCTTTTTAAAGATGTGTCCTGTGACCTTGACCTTTGACCTCATGACCCCAAAATCAATTTGGGTCTTGCTTTTCCAATGGGACATATACAAGTCAAGTTTGAAATCCATACATCAATAAAAGCAGGAATTATCATCCAGAAACTAAATTTTGGACAGATGGCTCCAGTGACCTTCACCTTTGACCCTGTGACCTCAAAATTGATGGGGGTCTTCCACTCTTGGCAGGTGAGCTATATGTGCAAGATAAAAGATCTGAGATGAATTGTTTGGCTGAAAATGCATCCACAATCTTTTTAAAGAGGTTTCCTGTGACCTTGACCTTTGACCTCATGACCCCAAAATCAATTCAGGTCTTGCTTTTCCAATGGGACATATGCAAGTTAAGTTTGAAATCTATACATCAATAAAGCAGGAATTATCACCCAGAAACTAATTTTTGGACAGATGGCTCCTGTGACCTTCACCTTTGACCTTGTGACCTCAAAATTGATAGGGTTCTTCCTCTCTTGGCAGGTGAACTATATGTGCAAGATGAAAGATCTGAGATGAAATGTTTGGCTGAAACTGCATCCACATCTTTTTAAAGATGTGTCCTGTGACCTTGACCTTTGACCTCATAACCTCAAAATCAATTTGGGTCTTGCTTTTCCAATAGGACATATACAAGTCAAGTTTGAAATCCATACATCAATAAAAGCAGGAATTATCATCCAGAAACTAATTTTTGGACAGATGGCTCCTGTGACCTTCACCTTTGACCTTGTGACCTCAAAATTGATAGGGGTCTTCCACTCTTGGCAGGTGAGCTATATGTGCAAGATGAAAGATCTGAGATGAATTGTTTGGCTGAAAATGCATCCACAATCTTTTTAAAGAGGTTTCCTGTGACCTTGACCTTTGACCTCATGACCCCAAAATCAATTCAGGTCTTGCTTTTCCAATGGGTCAAATTCAAGTCAAGTTTGAAATCCTAAATCAATAAAAGAAGGAATTATCATCCAGAAACTAATTTTTGGACAGATGGCTCCTGTGACCTTCACCTTTGACCTTGTGACCTCAAAATTGATAGGGTTCTTCCTCTCTTGGCAGGTGAACTATATGTGCAAGATGAAAGATCTGAGATGAAATGTTTGGCTGAAAATGCATCCACATCTTTTTAAAGATGTGTCCTGTGACCTTGACCTTTGACCTCATAACCTCAAAATCAATTTGGGTCTTGCTTTTCCAATAGGACATATACAAGTCAAGTTTGAAATCCATACATCAATAAAAGCAGGAATTATCATCCAGAAACTAATTTTTGGACAGATGGCTCCTGTGACCTTCACCTTTGACCTTGTGACCTCAAAATTGATAGGGGTCTTCCACTCTTGGCAGGTGAACTATATGTGCAAGATGAAAGATCTGAGATGAATTTTTTGGCTGAAAATGCATCCACATCTTTTTAAAGGTGTGTCCTGTGACCTTGACCTTTGACCTCATGACCCCAAAATCAATTTGGGTCTTGCTTTTCCAATGGGACATATACAAGTCAAGTTTGAAATCCATACATCAATAAAAGCAGGAATTATCATCCAGAAACTAATTTTTGGACAGATGGCTCCTGTGACCTTCACCTTTGACCTTGTGACCTCAAAACTGATAGGGGTCTTCCATTATTGGCAGATGACTTACATGTGCAAGATGAAAGGTCTGAGATGAAATGTTTGGCTTAAAATGCATCCACAGTATCTTTTAAAATGCCAGTCCTGTGACCTTGACCTTTGACCTCATGACCCCAAAATCAATTGGAGTCTTGCTTTTTCAATGGGACATATATAAGTCAAGTTTGAAATCAATACATCAATAAAAGCAGGAATTATCATCCAGAAACTAATTTTTGGACAGACAGCTCCTGTGGCCTTGACCTTTGACCTTGTGACCCCAAAATTTATATGGATTATCCACTATTGGCAGGTGAACTATATGTGCAAGATGAAAGATCTGAGATAAATTGTTTGGCTGAAAATGCATCCACAATCTTTTTAAAGAGGTTTCCTGTGACCTTGACCTTTGACCTCATGACCCCAAAATCAATTTGGGTCTTGCATTTCCAATGGGACATATACAAGTCAAGTTTGAAATCCATACATCAATAAAAGCAGGAATTATCATCCAGAAACTAATTTTTGGACAGATGGCTCCTGTAACCTTCACCTTTGACCTTGTGACCTCAAAACTGATAGGGGTCTTCCATTATTGGCAGATGACTTACATGTGCAAGATGAAAGGTCTGAGATGAAATGTTTGGCTTAAAATGCATCCACAGTATCTTTTAAAATGCCAGTCCTGTGACCTTGACCTTTGACCTCATGACCCCAAAATCAATTGGAGTCTTGCTTTTTCAATGGGACATATATAAGTCAAGTTTGAAATCAATACATCAATAAAAGCAGGAATTATCATCCAGAAACTAATTTTTGGACAGATAGCTCCTGTGGCCTTGACCTTTGACCTTGTGACCCCAAAATTTATATGGATTATCCACTATTGGCAAGTGAGCTATATATTAAAGATGGAAGACCTAGGATGAAAGTTTGGCTTAAAATGCATCCACAGTATCTTTTAAAATGCCAGTCCAGTGACCTTGACCTTTGACCTCATGACCCTAGAACCTATAGGGTTCTTACTTTAGTGGTGGGCCATACATAAGTCATGTTTGAAATCCATATGGCTATCAACACTGGGGATATCATAAGAGGTGTGTGATTTTCACCATATATGGCAATATTCAAGGTCAAGGCCACTATCATAGGAAAGGTCATGACACCAATTTAAATAAACATCATCCCATAACCCATACCCATGTATATGCATAATATAAAAGAAATCTGTCCATTAGTTTTTGACTTACAATGCTCACAGTACTGTAAGGTAGCAATTTTGGGGGTTTTAAACTGCAAGAAAACAAGTAAAGAATAATAGGTGGCGCCACCAGTTTCTGGAACATGACAACCCTATCCATGATCTTCCATCAACTTGATTTTGGGATAAATCCATGCAAGATTTCTTGAGATATTAAAGAATTTGTGTGATTTTCCCCAAAATTGGACCTATTCAAGGTCAAGGACACTCTCTTAGTAAAGGTCATGACCTCATTTTAAATAGGCGTCGTCCTCTCACCCATATCTATACATATACCAAGTTTGGTAAAGTTCCGTGAAATATTTTTTGGGTTATCGCGCCAACAAGATTTATATGCGGCGGCGGCGGGACCGGTATGAAAACAGTATCCCCCGACTTTGTCTGGGGATACAATTATGACAGGCTTGCCTTATACCCCTGTCACACATGAATTGCTTTATATAGGTAGGAGCAATGCAGATAAATGGAAATAGGTTTCAATATTATTTATAATTGACAAAGGCTTGAGGCTACAACGGAAAACCTTTGTAGCTTGACAGTCTAACCACATAATGCACCGATCCAAAACAATGCATGCATGTATATTTCTTAAGGAAACATTCCATATATATGTGTATGCAGGATGTATGTGTATAAATATCTTACCTATATTCTAGGAGTGATTCCATACTATGCATATTATGCATATGCAGTCCATTTAAAAATTCAAACACTCGCTGTATGCATGAAAGCTAATGGGAGAAATCATACTTTGATGTAAGTGATACTGATAGGGGCAGTTGTCTTCTCTACACCTGCAATACTTAGCCCTGTTTTTAATGCATAGCTATATATAATGGAAGAACAGGTATCTGTTTTAAAACTGTATACACAAACATTCATATATATATATATATATATATATATATATATATATATATATACACATATGCAGACATATGGCAGGTACTAGGTGCTCTTGTACACTCAGTTTTTGGACTCTCACAATAAAATAACCCTACAGGATTGCCATTGGGGGGAATATTTAGATAACTATTTGTACTGAATGCTATTTTTTCAACTTTCGCTGATTATCCAGACCAGTGATTGGCTGATTCATCAGTTGGTAGTTAGCACTGCTTCCTGTGCTGAAAGATGACCAGTGGTCAATGGTGCTAATTGCCCACTTTTCTATCCTGTGTTGACCTGATGATGAATTTATAAACAAACAGTATACTATAGCACCTAAACTGACTTTGGCAGTGAGCTTGAAACACGTACCATCATATACGATGACCATCACATATGATCATAAGAACTTAGATCATTAAATTATGCATGCCATTTTCCCTGGACTCAATTCTGCTTAGCTTGTACATTTTCATTGTTATTGTATATTTGGTATGAATTTCAATCTTTTCATATGATTAACTAACTGAATAAGCATATATTTAAATCAAGATTTATGTAGTTTATTAAAGTGTGTAAAAAGTAATTAAATTGAGCTTGGGTAGATATATCATGTTTTATAGGGCAAAATTCTCTGTATATGATGTCAAATATATAGGACATGGACTGGTTGGAACAATTTGTACTGCTTTAAACTCATCTATGGCCTTTTTACATTACTAGTATATTTTTTTTAAACTTTGAGGAAATTATTGAGACAAGTTTAATTGATTCCTGAAAAAAAACACCTGGTTCTGGGAACTGCAGCACCCAGCACTGGCAAACATTTCCTTGAGCAACATAGGTAATGTCTGAACAGAATAATGCCAATTGCCTAACAATACCCGGGGCTTCATTTTTTATGCAATATTTCCTTATTATGTCTGACTGCATGAAGAATGCTATTAAAAGCATATAGGTGAATTTACCCAACAAAAAAAGGATTTAAAGTTAAATCACATTTTATAATTATTTAAATGCTTAAATATTTCTTATTGCAAAACTGGTTTTATTAATTATAATCACATGATCATTGAACTCTAAATCAAATATAATAATCTAAACAAACAATTTTAGAGTATAAAGAATCCCAATTCAGTGCCATTCATACCATGCATTTGGCCTGTCTAAAATCTTCAATTTATAATAGTTTTACTCTATATTTAGTGGAAACCTTGTTTGATCCTCTCAACAAATAACACACTTGTATTGTGTCATTCTTCAATAATAAGCACAGACGTACCTGGTAACCTGTTTACTATTATGCAATCAAGGATTACCCACACAACAAAAAACTACTCAAATGTGTAAAGTTATGAACCATACCATCAGACATGCAGTCTTACCAGATGAGTGTGTGAAACTGTGTAGTAATATAAAATGTGTGATAAAAATCTGATTCCTTTATATTTTTTAACTAATATATATATATATATATATATATATATATATATATATATATATATATATATATATGTTATATATAACAATTAATACTTATTTGCCCAGTTCCAATGTTTGGAAAAAGAAGCATGGTGTCTATAAAAAGATGTAAAAATACCTGATCACTTTTGATCCACTTTTGTGAGAAGTTTGACACCATTCAAATAAATCTACTTTTAACTTTAATAGAGTGTCACGGTATATCATGCTTTCTGAAGGTGTGATTAATATATTACTAATAGTACTATTGTCATGTATTGAGCAGCCCATATCCACGTATTTACAGCTCGATCAAAGCCCCAGCCTTAAAAAAAAACATAATTACGTAAGGCACAGAATGATGACATACCAGCACATGACAGTGTTATAATAATATGATTATCTACGTTTAATGACGACCTGAGCGGTTGTCGGTGGTTTTCTGACATCCGCGCGTTTTGCCACTCCCTTCTGTGTGCAGTCAGGCACACAGTAAGACATTATCAACGTGCTTCCCTGCTGACCTCAAACTAAACACACTGCAGCGTGGGGGACAATACCGTAAACAACCAGCTGCCGTGATTAACTGATAACCCAAGCATTCTGGACGATGATAATCATGGTGACGTGAGTTGTTACTCACCGGTGCCATCAGGAACACTGGATGCCTAAGTTCAGCTGGGGACACCCGGCCTGCTTTCGTTTGAATGTTCCCATCCATACAGTGTATACAGCCGTTTAATCTATTGACGAACCCCCCTCGACGAAAGCATATTAATTTCAGACAGTCTCTTCAATTTTTTATTTATCTTGTGAATCATTTGATTACATACATTTGATTAGATTGGTCATTAAGTCATAAAAATTGTCATATATACACTGTAGCGTAAAATCAACAAACTGAAGTAGCTGTTACTTTAACTCCCCTCCCGGAAGTCAGTTTTACAGGAAGAGGTTCGCCATATTGACAGCATTAAGTTTGTGTCCGCTGACAGAACTAACTTTCCTGTCGCCCCGCCGTCTGTATTTTCGCACCCGAATACGCCTCTTGGAGGAAACCAAAAGGTAGGGTGAAGGAATGCTAAACAAAATACTATTTAATTGATCCACTCGTCCTTGTATATCTGTTCTATCAGCGTTCTAAATCTGTTTCGTGTTTGTTGCCCGGTAGGTTCCACTCCAGTTTTCAGAAACCCTGTGACATATCTAACTATGGGACTGTCAGTTCAGTCAAACACTGACATTCTGCTGGTACATTTAGATTGTCTGTCATGTTCGAAAGGTAAGTAATGGATCAAACTTGGCAGCGTGATCTTAAGGAAACATATACAGACCCTGTGCCACATCATATACAGTATACTATAAGACTATGATATCTTACATCGGGTCGCCCAAAACACTGATGACATAGATCTATACAAGGGTAGTGTCTATCCGCACGACCGTCGTGCGGATTAGCTTTCTTATCCGCACGACAGCCATGTGTTCCCATGTATCGTACACTAAATATATATTAAATTTTCATAAAATAATTACTTAAATATCAGAGGAATTATAATTTTTGGGAAATTGATACAAAACAAAACTCATTCACAGAAATAAACATACCACAAACTACACAAAGTACTTGCTATATGACAGCTGGCCAAGGAATATTCTTGTAATAGGCCCGGCCCAGGCTTTTCCAGTGCACCAATTGTGTCTAACTTGTAACTTTATGTAAGTATTAAGTTTACGTAAATAACCCAGCATCTACAACTTTTAAATAGTTCTGTTGTGCTGAGGTGTCTGTTACCAGCCATATTATTAGCAGTGGTTAGGTTATATATTATAACATGAGAGGCTGTCGTGCGGATTGTACGATTGTGCTGATAGCCTCGGCCCTATACAACAGTCAACAGATGCAAACACTGGTGTTTTGGGAGCGAATGTCGAATCACTCATGCACCCCTGGTTAGCAAACAAGGTTAAGAGGGCGATATAGTTGATGGGGATAGAGAGAAAAAAGGGGTATAGTTTTTTTGGGGGGTTTTAGTACATATATAACAACTGTTTACTGGCTCCTGTTTCACTCGTGATATTTGTTCATGTGACATCTTGAACTTGGCTGCGTGGAATTACCTGGAAGAGATGAAATACATGAATCATTAGTACATTTGACATGACATGCAAAGACAGCGTGCTGGATCGGGTCTCAAACCACTGACCGGAGGCATACAAGTCCAATTGCATAACCACTATGCCACACAGAACTCCTTGCAGAACCGGGGAAAACGGGGGTATTTAAACCTGGATTAAAAAATGTGATCATGTGGTACACTGGGGGGTACTACTTCACCAGGAGTCATGATCATGTGATCAGTGAATCAACTTCGTACGAACACCAAATAGATCGCTTGGTATAACTAGTTGAAAAATGATTCAGGGGAGTAAAAGGTAAAGATGAATGATTGTTTACTTAGGCAATTAGAATGAATATGAGTAAATGTTGGGGGGAGACCCCCCCCCCCCCCCCCCAGGATATGAAAATCAACATAAGTAAATATATAAACATGAAGAGTAATTAGAATGAATATGGGTAATTAATGGGGGGAGACCCCCCAAACCCCCCCCAGGATATGACAATCAACATGAGTGATGATTGGGGGGAGACCCCCCCCCCCCCCCCCCCCCCTTGTGGGTCCTAGAATTATCTAAAAACATCGTATCGAGATTTGATCAATCTGACTTAGAGTTATGCGAGATTGTGAAGGTGTGAGTTATGCCAAAAGGTGGGGGTTTCCTGATGACGTATTAAAAAAATAAAAGGAATGATATTTTATGCAACACCGTACAGTTGATCATGGCGGACGTAGAAGGATGTTGATATGACTACATGGAGATCGTATATAAAAGATGTATTATGTCATAACCTGTGATTGAGTATAGGTAAGCAAGTAATATTTGAGTAGTATTATAGGCAGTTATATGTTAGAAAGCGTCCCATGTTGTGTGACATGGCATAGTCGGCGCTGTATAGGTGCGTGAGTGATTCGACATTCGGGCCGTGTTTTGGGTACCTCAGTATCAGTCATGAAACACTTTTTTAAATTCGAATTTGAGGCCTGAGTAAAGAATCTGGTCTTCATTTCCAAGATGGGTCTAAACTGACTGGAGCGTCTCATATTAGTAGAAATCAACGTAAGCCATGACATGCCTGATGATATGCCATCGACATGCCTCTTACTTCTCCATGACATGAATCCTAAACAAACATCAGTACGTCCATCCCTGCTGTGAGGGGACGCCGGGATGACCGAACACCTTCGATGTACGGACACTAAGCCTATCTCCCGACCCATTTCCCATTAAAATAAACCTGTGATGAGCAGACACCTGCTAAACGGGGACAGGGTCAGTCCTGTTTGGCCCAAAATCCAGTCATGAACGGACACCAGAGTCTGATTTTTTACATCGGCCACCAGTTACGCTGCGCAAATGTACCAGCTGAGCACCAACATTAGTTGACCCGAGTCTTTTTCCGTCATATAAGCATGGCAGAAGAGTGGCTTGCGCCGGCAAACTTGTGGCACTATTTTAAGGTTGCAAAAATAATAATGATAGCATATTTGATAATTGTAACTCAATTGTAACTCTAACTGTTGCAAAAGACGTCAAAATGTTGATTAACAAGAACAATTTGCCTGCGCATTAATCCAAATATGATTGTGGGAGCACCTGCAGGTGACAGCAGCCAAACGCTCCTGAATGCTCCCGAATACCCTAGTGTTTTGGGCATGTTGAATGTCCGCCTCATTTGAGGCCCAGTCATGGCAATGTAAATCTGCAAAAATAGCTGAATTAGAGGCATCCGGTCATAGTCTCAATGTCAAGATAAAAGTTTCATGTTGAAAATGATTTCCATCCCAATATTGAGGTTAAAGTCGATGTATTTGAGTCAATTTCAGCGGACGAAATCGCCGCACATAGTTCAAATTTTATTGTGATTAGCACCGGCTGGCGACAGCTACCAAAGGCCACTAAATGCTCCCGATCACCCCATTGTTTCCGCTATATTAGATGTCCGCCTGATGTGAAGCCGAGTCAAGGCAATGTTAATCTGATTTATTCATTGCTTAATTTGAGGCAAAGATTTTCCTTGTACCGTACAAAAGGGACATGAGATATAACTCATTTTGACAGACATAAATTTACTCTTCAGCGCCATGGATAGAACGTTGCATAAATTTAATTGAACATTCATTAAAATTGAAATTAATGCAATATCTTAATGACACCCTTATCTTTCATTCCAAATATTCTCCTGTCATGCAAGTTTGGCTAGACCAGATGTTTGTGGGATGACTTTTGTTTATTTATTCAGAAACAAATATTTATTTATTCAGAAACAATATGTGGTTAAGAAATACTATTGATATATTTTATTGAATAAAAATTTGTTTTTAAAGTTATTTTAGTATAAAGTAACTATTTCTATAAAATTGTACTCATGATCCACCACTGTTTAATTTTGTATTTACAAATGAACAGCTCTTGAAAGACTTTAAATCATGACATCAAAGAATCTGCTTTCTTGTGTTAGATGTCCATATAAATATTTTTCATATATTATTGATATAAAAAAAAATTTTATTTTTATATACTTATAGGTATGTGATTCTTCTGTTTTAATTTTTGAATGAATCTACATACAGTAATTATTATTCCCACCCGCATCTGTCCCTGCCTCTCATGAATGGACACCTGCAATGTAGGGACACACTGCCGATATCCCACAGGTGTCCCCTCATGACAGGTTTTGGTGTACACCCAATACCTTGTCCATGTAGAACGTATCTATACTCGCTCCGAATTTGAAGCGAAAAACTGACAGCAGTTGGAAAATTATCATCTGTTGTATATATGTCAATGTAGCAGTGTGCCAAAATTTGTAAAATTTTATGTAAATGATAGCATAATGTATACCTGAAAGCTTTAAAGGTGCTCAGCTTGATTGCGAATTGCCCCACCCCGGAGCAGCATCATAGCCAGCAAAAATGGCTGCTGCACCCACTGGTAAATCAACTGCGAGTCTGCAACATGAAACACTCATTTACTTTCATTTCATATAATTATGATACAATATATCAAAGATATATTCAACAGATGATATTTAATCAAGTGGTGTCACTTGTTTTAAATCTGAAGTTAGTGGGCATTTCATTATGATGTTTCAATAAAATGCCCACACAAGTGTTTCGAGTGGGGGTGGGGGGGAAGAGGAGGCTGGCCGCCTTCAGTGACGAAACATCTTGCACTGTTAACGGACAACTGTTTCTTCGCCTCCCCATACATAGAGATAAGTGGTGTTTGACTTAATTATCAGTTTCATGGATGGGGTGACTTTAAAACTTCTTAACCATAGCAAAATTATCTTATTTATAATACAACTGCAACATATCGGCAACTGTAAGTGCATTTTACTTCAGTTATTGTGTATTTTGGTCTAAGAAGACATTGGTCGTACTGCTTATAACCGCCATGACAGAAGCAGTAAGAATGTATATGTAGCGGCGACAATGCTTTGTGTACTGGACTACTGGTCCCATTTTGTCAGGGTTATTGACATATTTAAACAGGGAATTTATGCAATTAGCTAATCATAACAGAATTTTGTCTTTAAAAAGAGGAGATACCCAAGATACTGATGGGGTTTCTCCCTTTTATAGACACAGATCATACAGAACTTAGAATCCCACCCAAGTGCATACATAGGGTGATGACTTAATTGTACTCGGATATATATTTAACATTTTAGTCACCCTTGGTGGCTAGGAGGAGGCATTCTTTCTCTGCCAACACTGGGTCAGGGGAATGATTGGTAACAGGCAAGGGTGGAGGGTCCTAGAGGTTGGGACAAGATCAGTGTCATGAGTTAGTTTCATTACACTGTGTTTATGCTCATTTCAATAAACTATTTACCGATTGTATAATTGAAAATCCTCTTTTTGGACTATGTTATCATAAATCCACAGCACAAAGAAAACAAATGGCACATTGGGGTGGGTCACCCAAAACACTAGCGTTTTGTACACCTGACACAACGTTTCAAGTGCTCAGCTTGACTGCGGCTTGCACCAAAAAGGTGGAGCATCATAGCACAAATGGCTGTCATGTCCACCCGTGAACTGACTGCAACACAAAAACACTCTTTAACTTATCAAATAATTATGATACAATATTCCATATATATATATGATATTTATCAATTGTGTACTTTCTGGCTTTAAATTTAAAATGGGTGTTTTGTGGTGCATCATCAATCATCATAGGTACCCAAAGCACCTGTGTTTTGGGTGTTTCTGGGAACCGCTTTCGGTGAACACTTCACTGGTGGATAGTGAGTTTGGTTGAGAAAAGAGGTAAACTAGAATACGGGTAGTCGACAAGCGACTACTTGTATCCGCCTAAATCAGAGTGGAACGGGTGAAGTGTTGCATATTAGCATGGATGTCTGCAGCCAAATTGTGTATGTAGGTTGCGCTACTTACGAAAAAATCCAGAAAGCTCTATACACATGCAAAACTTTGGCCCAATCGGTCAAACGGTTCCCAAGATATGAGCTTGGATATCTGCTGCATAAACTAGAATGCAGGTGGCGCCACCTGTCATAAAATCAAGAGAGCTGTCGGGGATGTACAAACTTGCAAAATTTTAGGCAGATATGTCAAACCACTGCCGAGATATGAGTGATTTTATCCCATGGCAGACAAACAGATGGGAGCTGTGCAAACATGGCTGCAGGTGGCGCCACCAGTTTTGCATATGATAGAGAGCTATGTGAGATTTATACACATGCAAAATTTTGGCCCAATCAGTCAAACGGTTCCCTAGATATGAGCTTGGATGTCTGCAGCGTAAACTTGATTGTAGGTGGCGCCACCTGTCATAAAATCAGAAAAGCTATCCAGGATGTATAAGCATGCCCAATTTCAGGTGAATTAGTCAAACCACTGCAGAGATATGAGTGATTTTAACCCAAGGCAGTCGAACAGATGGACACTGTGCAAACATGGTTGCAGGTGGTGCCACCATTTTCGGTGTATGTTATAAAGCTCTCCAAGGGCTACATTTGTGCAAAAAGATTTTCCTGATAGGTCAAACGGTTCCCGAGATATGAGCTTGGATGTCTGCAGCGTAAACGTGAATGTAGGTGGCGCCACCTGCCATAAAATCAGAAAAGCTATCCAGGATGTATACGCATGCCAAATTTCAGGTGAATTAGTCAAGTCACTGCAGAGATATGAGTGATTTTAACCAAAGGCAGACAAACAGATGGACACTGTGCAAACATGGTTGCAGGTAGCGCCACCATTTTTGGTGTATGTTATAAAGCTCTCCAAGGGCTACATTTGTGCAAAAGAATTTTCCTGATCGGTCAAACGGTTCCCGAGATATGAGCTTGGATGTCTGCAGCGTAAACGTGAATGTAGGTGGCGCCACCTGTCATAAAATCAGAAAAGCTATCCAGGATGTATACGCATGCCCAATTTCAGGTGAATTAGTCAAGTCACTGCAGAGATATGAGTGATTTTAGCCCAAGGCAGACGAACAGATGGACACTGTGCAAACATGGTTGCAGGTGGCGCCACCATTTTTGGTGTATGTTATAAAGCTCTCCAAGGGCTACATTTGTGCAAAAGAATTTTCCTGATCGGTCAAACGGTTCCCGAGATATGAGCTTGGATGTCTGCAGCGTAAACGTGAATGTAGGTGGCGCCACCTGTCATAAAATCAGAAAAGCTATCCAGGATGTTTACGCATGCCCAATTTCAGGTGAATTAGTCAAGTCACTGCAGAGATATAAGTGATTTTAACCCAAGGCAGACGAACAGATGGACACTGTGCAAACATGGTTGCAGGTGGCGCCACCATTTTTGGTGTATGT
This sequence comes from Sipunculus nudus, assembly GCA_026874595.1. Taxonomy (NCBI): domain Eukaryota; kingdom Metazoa; phylum Annelida; class Sipuncula; order Golfingiida; family Sipunculidae; genus Sipunculus; species Sipunculus nudus. The sequence continues at coordinate 63,773,837 of CM049307.1, forward strand.
TATAAAGCTCTCCGAGGGCTACATTTGTGCAAAAAAATTTTCCTGATCGGTCAAACGGTTCCCGAGATATGTGGGTTTATGTGTGGAAACAGACGCACAAACGGACGCAGAGCGCAAAGGAAAGGTCAGAGGTCAAAACAAAATCGGGGCGCAGCAGTTCACATGTGACCCGAACATAATCCCGGGTTTCGGAAAATTCCGCCCAGCGGTTACGGAGGAGTTCTCCGGACACCTACGCGGCGGCGGCGGCGGCATCCAGCTGAAAACATAGTATCCGCAAAACTCTGTTTTGGCGGATACAATAAGTGGTGCACTGGTGAGATAATGGGGATCCTGGCATTTACTTGTGGTTATCCAGTTAGCAAATAAACTAGGGCAAAGAGAACTGTTATTATAATTTAAATGAATATATAACATGTAAACATAGTGGTAAGTGATAGGATGTCATTGTTGAGTGTTCCCTTTGAGGATCTTGGACAGTCAGTCTGTTTTCCAGATCTGTTTCAAACATTATTTGTAAAGGCTATGGTTATAGTTCTTGCATCTCGAGTTTTCATGCTGAATGACACTGCAAGACATCTATATGAGCTATTGCTCTGGCAAGAATGATGTCCTTGAAGAATATTTGCCATTAATTCATCACTAAGTTTTTCCAGATAAATACCGGTACCTTTTTATTTTCAACTCAACATCAAGTTTTCACTCTCTAAAGAAAAGCTCCAGAGAGCAGAATATTCTAAAAAGAAACAGCAGAGAGTGTTATTGAAGCAAAAACCTGAATATTTTTGATATCTTAATAATTTTTTGTATGAATGGTATATACATGTTTAACTGTTGGACCTGAGAAAATACATTTCCATTATTTTGTGGGTCGAGATACACACATTTGATATGTTGAAGGCCTATCGCTATGACCTATGGGCCAGTATATTCTGGTCCGGAACTCTGGACAATGGTCACTTAGTAGATTAAATGGATGTGTAGGCTCTGTCAGGATGTCAGACTGTGTCTAAATGTTAATTGTATAAGAATTTATGGGCACATACCATTGAAGAAGTCGGCTTATGTTTACTGTCATACCAGTTGCTGACTACCTAGGGTGTCCATTGTTAGTTTTTGAGGACATCCATCAGATTGGTCCAGGGATAGACAATTCAGACCAATTTCATAGGTGGCCTTGCATATTTTACCATCTACCCTGTAATTAGACCAGAAGCTGGGTTGAACATTAAATGCCAGGAAGACCTCACATGCAGAGGCTGATTTACATCTGGATTGCCTCCCAACTTTGCATGACAGTTCCTACCCACTTTGTATGGATAACTTTTCCCTCTAGTTGTTGGTTATCCATTTGAATGAATGAAGTATGTCCAGAGACAAAATGTGTTTGCATTTATCTAATGTTCTAATAAACTAAATATTCAGTATTTGCTAAATCCTAAACATGAAAAACATGTAAATAATAGAAATATGATGGAGATGTTTAACTGGCCTTGAAATTGCACCCCTGGCTTTCCAAAATAGAGACAAATCCTCTTGCTCTTAATGAATTTGTATTTTGTGGATCTAGATCATTGTGCATTCTCTGCCTGAAAGTCCATGAACGTTCCACTTAAATCCATGCAAAGAACCATTTCTCATGTCCTGTCTCACAAAAATGTATTCTGGAAGCTGTGAATTCCTTGATTCAAATAAACTTGTCACAGGTGAGCCTGTCTTATAGATAATAGGGCACTGCTTTAGTCATTATAAATATATTTTCAGAATTATATAAATGGAGATTAATGGAGTTGTTATTACCAATGATGGACTGTAGAACACAGACTGATTTTAGTGTATACATCCTTGAGGTTGAAAGGTGGCTTTAGTTGAAGGTACCATAGTAGGTGGCTCCATGATGTACTTACCCCATAAAGGGTTCATTTTAAGGTCAATAAGTGAGGTCACATAGTGGACATGTATATAGAAAGACAAGATTATGAAAGGAAAAACCCAAGGGGTTTGTAATTCATGATATCAGTGAATGTGAGCTTTAAATAGATTGAGATATCACTGTTGATATTTTTTTCAGCTTGTACACATAAGAATTTCATCTGTCATAATCAGAAATCTGAGAGCAGTTGGTCTGAAAGTGTAGTTTTTTTTAAGTTTTAGAAAACCTTGTCACACATAAATGGATTGTTCATACATCAGTTGCAGTTACTGATGTGGACCCACCTGGCTTGTCTACCCTTCACCCCTGCTAGCTCCCTTGCTCATTTGAGCTAGGCTTCCTCTTTTAATGAATAAAATTAAGCTGTTTCAAACTGAAAAATCACATGTACACATTTTTTTTTAATAGTGATCCAAGAAATAGTTTAGAAGATGCCTTGACTGGCGTTATCGATTTGTTAAGTGATTTACCTTTTAAAAAAAAATTCTGTTTAATTCAATTTAAACATTTAATAATTTAAGAAATTATTAAATGTATGTGTTTACATAATTTGACAATGTCATGATATGAAACGTACCTGTACTGGTATCCTCTTCTGATAAAATGGCAAAATAAGTCATGGTTTGTTTTACCAACTTAAAACATTAACCTTCAAAATGTGTGCTTTTACAAAATTTCTTGAGGTAGTGGAGAGATCTTGACCTTTACATGAAAGTCACAAGGTAAGTTTTGAAGAGAGAACTGCCAAATTGGTGAATATTTGCATCAGGTTTTTCTCCCAAAGCAGACAGACCTTTGTTATCAGGTATAATGTTGGTGCATTAGGACCATTTATCTAATTTGTCCTTGTTGTGTATTAGTAACTGTGTTATTAATAAAGATCTTACCTAGCATGCCAGTATCACTGATTCAGTCATGCAGTTGAGTTAACTTTTATCGCCATGTTTTGTGACTATAGATCCCTTAAAGGCCGAGTTCCCAGAACCACCTGGTTCAGGGGAATTTTCCTTGTAACAGGAGAGGCCATGTGACTGACAATCAGAACTTAGCTTATCATACAGACATTAGCCTGAGTACCTGGCTTACTGCTGACATGTATATGTGTTGATGAACTATGTAAGTGTCGCAATAAGTAAATTGTAATGTATGTCGCCCCCCCTCCCCCCATTCCGCATACATGTAATATCATTTCAATAATGGTATGTGACATTGTATAAATATAAACCCTGTTTAATCATAAAAGCCCTTATATCCAGGTGGCGCTTTTTTGGGTATAAATATGTTTGTTAAAAATTAATTTTGAGAGCATCTGGGGCACTCAAAATGTCAAATACTGTATTGATAATATTGCCAAATTTGCTGTAGCATTAGCATTTACCTTTTCAAAGCAACAATATAACAAAAACTGTAACCTCTTCTTTCCATCTGAATTTGCTATTTTCCCGTCATAAGTGAATTCAGCTGAACGTTGTGATCCTAGAGTATCTTTTTTAAACCCAGTTTGTATTTTGCAAGTATTTTGAATTTAAAAGAGTTCCTGCCAAGGTTTTGGATATTAGAGCATCACTGATGCCATACTCGCCTAGTTGGAGTGAGACATTCGTGTGTCTAGGCCCTTTTTGACTATGAGGAGTATGATATATCATTTATGTATTGCACAAATTGTGAGGTATTCCCATTGTTCATTCATCTCCCAATACTACCTAGGAAAAAGTAACCTAAAATTTTCCTGTGGACTCAGTATGAGCAGAATGGTAGAATTGCACAGCTTTTTCTCAGCGTCAGCTGGATTTGTTAAAGCTGGCAGTGATTCTAAGTCTAACTTTGCCACAAGTGATAAGTCAATAACACTTGGGTTCGTGGGTTCATCCCCTGGTAAGGGGCTTGTTAAAATAACAGCTGCCAGCACAGAAACAAGGACATGTTGGGCTTAGTGCCTCACACTCACAGGAAGCTCTCCCAAGCTTAATTTACATATTTAAATGAGATAGTTTTTGGCACTAGCCAATTTACCATCCACTGAGCAGTGTAAGATTCATGCTTTGAAACTGCCAAGTTAATATTTCCAACATATCTTTGCTTTGTTGGACTTTGTCCAAATGAAAAATAGGGAAAGGTCACCTTAAAATCGGCCTCATAAATAGTCTCCACTGTGGAAAAATAACACGATGGATATTCTGTATATGGTAGTCTTTTATCCCATCAAATCATTTTCATTAAGCGCTTTCATCACTGTCCCATGTTTACTTAAAATTTTATTTTCAAATGGTAACATTTTTCAGTGAGCTTAGGTACTAATTTCATATCAATTCATATTATTTATAGCATGGAGGATTGATACAGTTGTGTGTTTCTCTCTCCCCCCCCCCCCCCCCCCCTTTCCTCATTTCAGAAGACCCTAAAAGCCTCAGATCTGCCTTTAAGATAATTTGATATGCACAAGGTCAGAGATTTTCTGGTTAATATTATGGTTCATCATGAACTTAAACAATGGCGGTCACAGACTAGTTTCTGTATTGACGAGCAGATGTGGCTGGCAGTGAATAATGAGTGCTGTGTAAATTCAGCAGGATTTCCTCGTGGTTGAAAACTACATTGCTGCTCATTGGGTGTTTATTTATTTACAGATATCTACAAGGAGGTTCCTTAAAATGCAATAAAACCCAGTTTAAATGTTCCTGAAACTGAGTAAGTGACTGATCTCTGTCACCTCGGGAGGCTTTCCCATATTATTCATTCATGCAGCATTGCTGCTCACACTGGAGAGATGCAGAGCCTATCAGCCTAAAAAGAATTAAATTCGATGCCTGTGAATCATGCCAGCTGATGATATGGATCAGTCAGACTCTCAGAGACACACAGCACAGACTGTATGACTAAAGCTAGTCAGTACGTGGTAGTCTGTGTTATGATCATGCAGTAGTCGCAGGACTGTGTACTCAATCAGGTGTGTCAGAAATTGTAATTTTTCCCATTTATTAATTCTGCTTATTTATTTAACACTGATATATGCGAGATAATTCAGTGCCAGGGACCTACAGTGAAATGGACCATGATATCTGCACTTGTCCAACTTTAATGCATGCACAGGGGTGGAGGGTAAGTGATATTACTGGAACTATAACCTTTGGGTCCTTATGGAAATCAGTGACCTTTAGTCAAGCTGTCTGCCATTCAATCAAGATTACCTACAATTTCAGATACTTTTTAGCTGGAAAACATTGTAAATATGTCTTCTGGAGAGTCAACCATGTTTAGTTATCAGTCATGGCACTTACAGGAAGGAGAATTTTGTAAGGGTACTAAAAATATTAAAATTGTGTTTTTTCCCCATGTCTTTGGTTTCACTGTCATGTTTTATGGATCTTAAATCTTTTGTTATTATTACAGCATGATTGCAGTGGAAGCTTAGAAAGATTTTACTCATGATCAGTAGTTGGCAGTTTTATAATATAACATTCAGCAGCCATTGCACACATAGCTGTTGATTATGTCCAAATTAATAGTTCTTCTCTAGGATTTCTTGTGAACGTGATGACCTTTGAAGTATTGCATATTAACCCCTCAGTTATGACAAACAAGTTGGTTCCACCATGTTCGCAGAAGGGTTCAAAGTACTGGTAACCTCGACCTTGATGTTCAAGGTCAAATCTGTGCAATTCTAGGAAATTTGTGACCCCGCGATTCTAGGATTCTTTTGACCCCCATTAACTTTAGAAGTACTGAAGATTTTTTTCCGCAAATTTGACACACCAGTTCTTTCTGCCATGTTCTCAGATGAGTTACAAATCTGGTCACCTTGACCTTGAAAATCAAGGTCAGTTCCACCAAAATATAAAATAATTAGGAACTACTTAACTTTTGGAGTATTGTACATTTTATCCCTAAGTTTGAAACACAACTTATTTCAACCAAGTTCTTGGACAGGTTAAAAAAAAGTGACCTTGACTAGGATCTTCAAGGTCAGTTCTGCCAAAATGCAAAATTATTGTGAACCACATAACTTAAGTATTGCACATTTTGTCCTCCATTTTAACATAAGTTTTAACAACCAAATTTCAAAACTGGTGACCTTGATCTTCAAGGTCAAATCTGTGGATTTACATGTTTTCCTAAGAGCCATAACTTGAGAAAGTGCATACTTTATCCCCCAAATTTAGGGATAGACCATAAGGAGAAGACCTATCTGTTTTTTTCACCTGCAAAAACAAAGCCATTCTAGTTGTTTCTACTTTGAGTTTTTAAATACAAGTTTAGTGAGATATATTTTTCTGGTCTTAAAAAAGCACATCCTCTCTTCTGTTTGCCCCAGAAATTTTATGTAACCGGGTCACTAATCAAGAAACCATGATTGTACACTGAAGAATTACTGCTTTGTACCTGCCGATACTGGTCCTGTATCTGACCAGGAGGGCTGCCCTCAGATTGTGGAGAGTACACTGTCCCTGACCTTTGACCTTTAAGGAACCATACAGGCATACCTGAGTGCATGAAATAATACCCTGCCCCATTATACAACCAGTTTAAATCTTAGATTTCCTGGTCAATGTTTACTGCTCAGATGACATACTTCTTTGGGTTACAACCTGTATTTATATGCTGTAGGAGAGCCAGGGGATACTTGTATGGGACATTCTATCACATTGTGAACACTGTCTTATTACTTTACTCAGTTCAGATAGGTAAACTTGCAGAATGTAAGTTCCATGTGTTACTATTGATCATCCAAGCACTGAGTATGGATCATGGTCTTACAAACATAACATTTTTACTCAGAAATATTGAAAAGTTGATGATTTATCGGATAGTTGGATGGAACTTCAGAGGGATTACATACAGTACAAATGGCAACATAAATTCTATTTTATTTTTCTTTAAATGTTTGTTTTACTTTCAACCTTTGTTAAATTTCTGTACTCTTGACAGACCGAACAGTTAAATACTAAATTGGGGATGATCTTAATTAGCAAAATATGTTTATGAGTTTACCTTAATTTAAAGTTTGCTCAAATGCACCTGTGATCTGTAAACAAATTTAATTTACAGGCTGTGCAGGAGCAACTATAAATCTGATGTGTCGCATTGATATATTGGTTGCATCATTTTAAGGTAGTGATGTGTCTTTTTGATAGTTTTGTCACAACCATTTAGAGAAGTGTTGTTTATTTTTGCAGGAGTGAGTGGGAGTCGTCGGTAGGAGCAGCCAGGATGCCCATTAGAAGAACGATAAAAAATGTGGTCAGAAATTACTCAGACTCACAGATCAAGGTGCGAGAAGCCACCTCCAATGACCCATGGGGGCCCTCTAGTACCCTCATGTCAGAAATAGCGGATCTAACATACAATGTGGTAGCTTTTACAGAAATTATGCAGATGGTCTGGAAAAGGTTAAATGACCATGGAAAGAACTGGCGACATGTTTATAAAGCTTTGGTTTTACTGGATTACTTGGTGAAAACGGGAAGTGAGAAGGTAGCTCAACAGTGTAAAGAAAATATTTTTGCCATACAGACACTCAAAGATTTTCAGTATATTGAAGAAAATAAAGACCAGGGAATAAATGTTCGAGAAAAGGCCAAGATGTTGGTGATGTTATTGAAGGACGATGAGCGGTTGAAGGCAGAACGAACTAAAGCACTCAAGGCAAAAGAGCGCTTTGCTCAGAATGCGATGGGCTTTGGCAGCAACACGCCACCAGTGAGTAGATGTTTTATACTGACCCTATGTCTTTTCGGCATTTTCTGATTTTCAGCCATTTTATTGGATGCAGGGTTTCTTTGTAACTAGAAAGAATTTGCCCCATGAGGCAAGTAACATCTAGCATTTTATTTGCTTTTTGTAAACTTTTAATTGCCCTACAAAAATTCCATGGGCCACTTTTGAAACTTTTACTTGCCTCTGCCTAGTGTTTAACTATCAGTATAGAGCCATGGATTGTTACATATTCAGAAAACTGATAATTCCCTCCCCTGTGTTTATTCAGTATGGCAGTGTCATGCTCATGGAAAGTTCTTTTGAGTCACCAGAATTTTAGATTTTGATTTGAAGAACCATGTTTGTTTAGTCTTATGAAACCATGACTAGTTTTGTAAAGATGTAGAAAGTCTCTAGAGACATGCTGCGGAATTTATTTTGTAGCATATGAAAAAAAAAAATGTTTACTGTACGTATATAGATTAAACAACAAAAACTGAAACACCTTTGAAAAGAAAAAGAAGGATCATCTGTGGCCAGGTGATGTATTGATCTCAGTACTGGCACCTTGGTAAAAAGCACCAGCCTGTATTAAGTTGATTACTTCGGATGATTCTGGTTCTGTAATTTTTTAGGGATGTGCAAATTGTTTAATCTGTCTGAAACCCCCTGACACTGCAGAGACACATGCCTGGATGGACTGAGTAATTACTCTCTAAATAGACAGGAAAAATAAGTCACCCAGCCCTGCAGTGGTATTACATTAATCTGCGGTTTTACACAAGGAACTTTGACCAAACATATGAGGCTGTGCAGGTGGAGTCATGATTAAAGATTTTTTCATTTATTTTTATTGTACAACACTTGTAGTTTGGGAACTAGACTGCATTTGAATGTTGGTATGACCTTAATGTGAGAATTTAACCTTTTAAACCGCCATAACTGCTGGAGAGGGTTTAGGTTAAATATGGTCATCTATAGTCTGATAATCATTCAGCCTATTGCAGTTGCGTGTGCATTCTATCACTGTATATGTAATATAGGGTAATATTGTATCTCTTTACTGCTCAGAAATTCACTTTAGCTTACTCGAGACTGACACATGTATAGAACTAAAGATTTCTCTGGTCAAACATAATACATACACATTTATTTTCAGTTCTGAAGGTTATCATTAACCAAGAACAAATCCTCTGTGTAGTAAGATTTAGTGAAGATAGAATGAAAACTGAGGGAGATATTTACTGTTATAAATGTAAATATATAAGCACTGTCAGAATTAGCCATGACAACCCCACCTAGAAGGGAATGATAATTGGGCTGGTTATCCTACTTGAGTCATGATACAAGCAATATCGAGGAATGCTTCGCAGTGGTCTTCCATCATGTTGCTTTCATATTGTGTTAAATAACCCATAATCTTAGCAGTAGGCTACGAATGATGAATTAACACAAGAGAATACATGTAAACTCACAACTGAACTGAAACTCAGTCTCTATAGAACAAGTCATTTCCTGTATTGCATATAAGTTGGCTGCGTCCAATAACCCATCCGAGCTATGCCTGTATTCATGCAGTGAGAGATTCAACAAACATGCGGAGGGGTTTACCAATATGCTGAATTAAAACGGAACCTTTCTCGCTAATGTTTAGTGTTGTTAAAAACTATACTAAAAATGCCAGTGATTAGTCTGATTTATGTTAATTGACAGTTTACCTTTATGCCATGAATTTTCAGAAAAGACAAAAATATTTGCATCCTCATAGAGCTTTAAAGTGCATTCCTTGCTGAAGGATGTAACAGCACTCTGATGGCCAGTAACCTGTAACCTGGTCGTATACTTTCTAATGTCAGAGGGCCGGAATGGCGCTATAGCAGAATTTGCCTGCAATCTTTAAAAATTCATAACAGGAAAGTGATAATGATAATATATTTTAAATCAGAGAAGCCAAGGTTAATAATAATTGCTATTGTAGTGCATAGTAGTCTAATTCTCCTATTCCTTTGGTTGGTGTTGTGAAAATGCTGTTTTGATCAAATATGGGTATTCTCCCAGAACTTGTTATGAATGGTATATGTAAAAATTAGAATTTTCCGTGAAGTTTTGTTTATGGATCCATACCTGTGTATTAGGCTGTCTGGATATTTGACGGTATCTCTTAGGGTAAAGTTTTTACTGTAACAGCAGTACTAAAATCCAGTAATTTTTCAGTATATTCCAGCAAAAAGCAACAAATTCCTTACTTAGTACTATGAATATGCATTTTAAAATATGTTAGCTTCTGCCATGGTGGGGGGAGGGGGGTTCCCAATGGTAGGATGCTCCCAAAAACCATGGTTGCCTTCACCTATTCTGCCCATATTCCTAGCTTCATTTGTGCAAAAGTGACTGTGCATTGTGAATATTTCTTGATGGCGTTACTATATCCAGATCATGTGCTGGATCCACTCAGAAAGTTTCATTGGTCCAGTCCAAAAATATTCTGAAATAAATATTCTTCATAAGATTCTGTTCATGATTGCCTGAAATATGTTGTGAACAAACACACACAGGGATGAACGCTACGCTCCTGGCAGAGGCAATTAAACGATGTCTGCTATAATTATTTGAGCAGTACTCAGAAGTACAACAGCATGCATTGTCAAATCAGGCAGGCACTGCAGATAAAGTAGTCTGCCCGCTTTCAGTAATTGTTCACATGTACTTGAATGATTAATATAAACAGTATACCAGGTTGTGATGATGTTCATCAAGTATGGGCTGGACTGCAAAATGAAGCGTGTGTCACATTTGCATATACTAATTGGATGCCTGTATATGAATAAAAAAAAGTGTAGTTAACTGATACTGGCAATGCTTATTGAGTGTCACATATTGATTAAATTGAAAACTCTGGCTTAAATGTTGAATATGTAAAACACAAAGTAAAACAGTAAATACTTTCCCTCTCAGTTTGCATTCTCAGACCAACTAAAACAGCATGCCTATGGTTTTAGAACATCATATTCAGCTGAGTAATGTTGGCCATGTGTTATCTTATTCATAATTTCTGATTTTCCCATTGATTTATAGATCTTTAGCTTCAGGTGTGATTTGATAAGAAAACAAAAGTTTTGAAAGCAAGGTTTGCTGTCATGATTATCAGCAGGTAACATTTTAGTAATCAGCGATGTTCAGTTTTCCTGGAATGTGAGTAGTTGTTACCCTGTGATGAATAAGTTGTGCAACCTGCATTAATGAGTTCAGGATACAGTTAAAATGCTAAGTTGTCTTTTGTAATATTGTATTTTATTCCCTGGGGATATGGGATGGGGGGGGGGGGGGTGGTAAGGGAAGGGATTGGTGGTTGATTGATGTGTGTTGACGACTTGGTTTTGATTGTTCTGTGTACTTGCAGGGACAAGTGGGGAGCAGCACAACCAGTCCAACAATGAGTGGGAATGCAGGTGGGTATCCGGAGAGTTTTGGGTCAGAAACTGATGGTAAGTCTTTATACAGTGACCTCTAGAAGCCAGTACCTCCCCGTGGTTGTGGTCATCAGTGGCAGATCCAGAAAACCAGGATAAGCTATACACATACTAGAATGGTCTCCTCTCCCCTACCAACCCCCTATCTCCGAACCCCCTACTACCCCCCCCCCCCCACCCCCACCCCCCCCCCCCCCCCCACCCCATCCCCATTTTAGGGTTGGCACCAAAATTGTTTTAGGTGTTCCTTGCTGCATGTCCTACTCCTCCATCAAGTTTCCTGGGGAAATTGTTTCAGTTGATTTTTGTTTGTTTATAGTTACAGACAAACAGATGCAGGTGTAAGCATAACCTCCTTGCTGTCCATAACAGATAAGAGCCAGTGGGAATGCAAGACATGTTTCATCTCTTTGAAAAATGCATCTTCATACTACCAAGTTTATGACATGACAACACATTCACAGACTTTGATTATGCATCCCTCTCTGTCATCTGTTTCATGAATAATGAAAAAAAGGCAATTGAACCAATCAAATGGCTGGTGTACACCAGTTCTAAGGGTACATCTGATGTGAAGTTTTGATAGAATGTTTAACATTGCCAGGAAGGCATCAATAATCTGACCAATCAAATCAGCCTGTCCCTTTTCTGGTACATGTGTTCTAATTTAGGTGGTGTTTGAACAGTGTATTGCTTACATTCTCATAGTTGTGTTTGATTGACAGTTGTGATTTTGGCATGAAGAACACTTACAGTCTTGTTCTTTATTCAGGAAATAGATGGCAGAGAGGGTCACGGAATCATGGTCATGTCACAGACTTGGCACTATGGAAAATGAAGTGAAATGATATAGTAAAACATGAGTAAGATATATACAAGCCCCCCCCCCCCAACCACTCACACACACACCTGTATTAGGACCACCACCTTCTGGATCTGCTACTGATTTTGTGACATTCCTGGTGGACAAACATGTTGATTTAGAAATCATTGTATCAATAGAGGGACCATAATCCTGCTAATAGAGAAATTATTATCCTGCTGATAGAGAAATTATAATCTTGCTAATAAAGAAATAATAATCCGGCTAATAGAGAAATTATAATCTTGTTAATAAAGAAATTATAATCTTGCTAATAGAGAAATTATAATCCAGCTAATAGAGAAATTATAATCCGGCTAATAGAGAAATTATAATCTTGCTTAAAGAGAAATTATAATCCAGCTAATAGAGAAATTATAATCCGGCTAATAGAGAAATTATAATCTGGCTAATAGAGAAATTATAATCTGGCTAATAGCGGAATTATAATCGGGCTATTAGAGAAATCAGGGTGATTCATGTTAACGCTTGCTACTGCATTAACACTTTAAAATGTAAATATTATAATGTAAATGAGAAATCTTTTCAAAAATATTTAACACAAATAGTCACAATAGTGTGTGTAATTAGTGTAACCTTATTGATATATTTTGATCACATTAAGGTCCTACTGTTGTCAAAATACTTTGGTTCAGTATAGCTTCAGCATATACAGTGACACCCCACCTTGGGACCAACCCACAATTGCAACCAACCCCACAATTTAGACCACTTTTCTTGGTCCCAAAATATGATTAAGGTAACTTAGAATTTCACAAATACAACCACCCCCAAATTACAACCTCTCTTCTCAGTCCCCAGCTGGTCATAATCATGGGGTTCCACTGTATATTTAAATAACTTTAAGCTCAAATTAAACATATTCGGAAATCTCTGAATATTTTTATTAGATCTGCTATATAAAAATAAATCTTCTGTTGTTGGTCTGAACATTTCAAAATTTAAAGCAAAATTTTCATTTTTACAAAAAAATGCAAATTTGGGAAACACACGGTAGTATTAGTAAGTATGCATTTGACAATAGCATATATATATATATATATATATATATATATATATATATATATATATATATATAGACATATGTCGAGGCCCAGATTAGAATCTGGCCCAATTTAAAACTGGGCCAGCCAAGATCAAAATTTTGATTTGGACCGGCCCAGATCAAAATTCTAATCTGGGCCAGACCAGTTTTAAACTGGGCCAGCCCAGATTAAAATTTTGATCTGGGCCGGTCCAGATTAAAATCCTGTGGTGAAGCCTTCAGGATTTAAATCTGGTCTGGACTGATTTGAAACTGGGCCAGCCCAGATTAGAATTTTGATCTGGGCCGGTCAAGTTAACAATCCTGCGGTGGACTGATTTTAAACTGGACCAGCCCAGATCAGAATCCTAATCTACTCCTAGGCTGGCTTCAATTACACTATATTTAACCAACTAGCCTTTCATTAATTCAAAGAATTTATAAAACATTGTAAGACTGTAAGTCAATAATAATTAATATTTAATGAATTTATTTCATATTCTATAAAAATATCATTTGTTCGATCCTGTCATATTTATTTTGTAATTTCATCTCTTATGTAAAATATCTAATATATAATTATAAGATAATCATGTTAAACATTGATATTTTAAAGCTAAAAACTACAAATATTGCTTGCAGAACATGGGCATTCATCCAACAAACTAAAACAAATTTTAATCAATAATAATCAATATATATGTTACTCAATGTTAAGCTTGTGATCCAAGACCTGTAAATTCACAATTTTATTTGTTATGTTATTTATCATTTATGTGTTTGTGCCCTTCAAAATGGTGTATCTGGAATAAATGTTCACTGTATTATCTGATTTAAATCAAGCTAGCCTAAGATTAGATTAGGATTCTGATCTGGTTAGGTTTTAAATCAGTCCACCACAGGATTGTAATTTTGACTAGCCCAGATTAAAATTTTGATCTGGGCCAGCCCAGTTTAAAATCAGTCCACCACAGGATAATAAACTTAACCAGCCCAGATCAAAATTCTAATCTGGGCCAGCCTAGTTTAAAATCAGTCCAGACCAGATTTAAATCCTGAAGTCTTCACCACAGAATTTTAATCTGGCCCGGCCCTGATCAAAATTTTAATCTGGGCTGGCCCAGTTTAAAACTGGTCTGGCCCAGATTAGAATTTTGATGTGGGTCGGTCCAAATTAAAATTTTGATCTGGGCTGTCCCAGTTTTAAATTGGGCCAGATTCTAATCTGGGCCTCGACATATATATATATATATATATATATATATATATATATATATCTATATATATCTATCTATATATATATATATATATATATATATATATATATATATATATATATATATATATATATATATATATCTGGTCTGTAATGCCACTAACTGTCTTCAAATACAGACATTAAGAAAACTACTTGATGATCAGTTAAAGCCATTCTGTAAGGACCATTGATGTGCACAGCCAGAGCATGCAGGGTTTATCCCCAACTGTCCTTGTTCATAACATTTGCCTATTACATTGATAAACCACTTAGATACTTATTGACCATGTCAGGGTGCAGTTAGAGATGTCAGTGTGGTAATCAGCTTCCATGTGAACGGCCAATATTATGATAAGCTGATTGTGGGGGACGTATTGATTTTAGCTGCCAGGTAGATCATTTAAAAGTCAGTGTATGCAGTGGCTTTGATTGTGATTAGACTGATATATTTTGTTTTTACTTTTTAGGATACACTTAGAGTAGTTCTTGTAGGACGGCATTTTGCAAAACGTGCTCAACCAACGATATTATGTGGAAACATAAATTGAAACATGAATAGGTCTTGTAACATAACACATAACACGTCCTGTGTTCCTGTGCCCAATTAAATATATTGTGACCTGAAGCTCTGATACAATCTTTTATTGTTTTGTTTTTTTCACATCCACAGATTGCCAGATCCTGTGCTTATTTTTTTTCATGGTAGATTGCAGGAAATTTGTTTGCTTTTGATGAGAAAGGAGAAATATTCAGCTGTTTGATGATAAATTCCAAGTGTGATAACATGCTTCCTGTAATTTCACTGTTTGCTGTGAGAATTGGATAGATTTATGTATCACTCAGTTGTCTCTAAAAGAAAGAATAAATATTGACTTTGTTTGTCACGAATAGATCAAGTAGTTCAGTTTCAAACAATTCCCCCTACAGCAGAACAGTCAGAACAAGAAGTGAAACAGTTTACACCATCTGTAATAATCTTAAAAATGTTCAATTGGTTAGTTGGGTTTCAATGTCATATGTTACAGCTTTGGAGTAGTGGAAAGGGGAGGGGCATAAGTTTTGGAACAGTTTGGGGTATAATTTTCTGAGATACCTAGTTTCCAGTGTTTACCCATCATGTTTTCTCAACCACAGGCCAAATCATGTTTTCTCAGCTGCAGGCCAAATGACCCATTCAGTATAACTTTAAGAGATACATTATTTCCAGTATTACCCATGGTGTTTTCTCAACCACAGGTCAAATGACCCATTCACTCAGCAACTCGGAGATGGAATCTGTCCGGCCGCAGACAGCCAATGAGGAGGAGCTACAGCTGCAGATCGCTTTAGCGATGAGTAAAGAAGAGCACGAAGAAGATCTGAGGAAGCAGCGAGGAGATGATGTCAAATTACAGATGGCCCTTGAGGAAAGTCGGAAAGAGGTGGTGAGTTTAACATAACATTTATGTACATTTACATATATGCCTAAAAAAAGTTTCTTTGTTTCTTATTTTATTTTTTAATATATTTTAGTTGCCTGACTTGATATAAAAACAAGCTTTTTAGAAGACAATTTTAAGATTTGATTTTGCTGCTGTTGCTAAGATTTAACTTAATTCACACAATGGTTTCAGGGTGATAATTCAAAATGTATATATTTGCGATACAAATGATACAAGAAAGAATCAGATTTATGGGGCAAAAGGTGGAGGTTATAGGTCATAGTTGTTCACAGTAATTATGTTTATTTGATTAACTGGTTTTAAATATAACATATATACAGCATAATATATACTTTAGTCCCACATCACAACAATTAATATATAGAAATAATAGTATTTAAAAAATCATGAAATATCATCCTTTTTCAAATTAAAATTCTAACCACTGTTGATAAGGATCATTCAAAAGATAAAACAATTTTAAAAAGTTAAATTTGAATTAGGAAATTTATATGAGGTTTTCATCATTTTATAATCTTGTATTTTTCGTGCACTGCCATAATTACTTAATTAATATATAATTATTAATATATAATAAATCTAATAAGCAGAGGCCATATGCTAAAGAATTTAAACTATCAGATCACTGATTTTGAATACACTTCTTCACTAACACATTAATTTAATGTTATAAGTTGGAAATTATCATAATGAAACTAATTTGATATCATGTAAAAAATATACGAAATATAGTGTCAGTATCAATCAGCAGGTGGGGCTGCATAAAAACCTCTCATTATCGCTCACCATGCGATATATTCGACATATAAGACATTAATACATTTTATCACTAAGGTCATAGAACAAGTGATGGAATCACTACTGTGAGAGAATTGGCTGTAATTTGGGACTTGTGTAAGATGTGTGACATGATTTTTTTGGTGTCCCATGGCTTGAACCCCCACTATAATTTTCAGACTAGCTAGGTTTTCTTGGAGTCCATCGGGATACTGCACGAGGAGCATAGTTTCATTGCCATATATCAGACCTGAAAAATTATCAGACATTTTAAAAGTATTCAAGGAAGAGTGGAAAGTATGAGAAATCCTTTGCTCTTCTGTTATTGCTCACATATCAGTTCTGATTATTTGATGGTCTTCTTTCCTGCTATATACTAAATTTCATATTTTTCCATTATATTTAACTCACTTGTTTTTCCTGTATGAATTATTTAACAGGGTACAAATTAGGCTAAAAATTTTACATGCTCCAGGTGCACCCTTGAAACAAAACCTACATGCACCTGACAATTACAACATACATCTTGTAATACTAATCAGAAAATTTGCTTGTTGGGGAGTTTCTGTTGCTCAAAGCATGGAAATGCTTATTCATGATTGTGATGTTTATGAATAGTAAAAAATAAGATACTGCACTGACACTTTTTACATTGGTTTATAATTAGTGCACAGAGTGCACCCTCGGTACAATTTTTACTTGCACAAAAGAAAATGTACCTGCAAACGTGCACGTGTGTACCCATTATTTCGCACCCTGTTTAATCATTATGGAATCAAGTTTCTGTGTGTCATTCGTGTAAGAAGACCAAACCTGTTAAGTTGTGTGAAACCACAGAAATTCATCAGGTCTTTCATGTCTAAAAGGATTTCATGTCTTTTCAACTTGGAATTAAAAGCTGCCTAAATTAAACAGGAAATTTTATAGAAGATGAAAAAAATTAAACTATTCAATCAAAGAAAAAGGGGTAAAAGAAAGTGATACAGAAATTGAAGGGAAGTTACAGAGAAAAGGAGAAAATAAAGATGGCAGTATGTTAAAAAAAACAGTTTAAAATGAGATAGAACACAAGCTATGTGCCATATTTTTAGAACAAAGTAAGACCAAATGTTCAGAGGGGAGATGATAAAAAAGATAGGCTTCTACTTGCCTGACTGGGCAACACAAACCTTTACCCAAAGGCCTGAATCTTAACTAATCTTTAGTTAGCCAAATTCTTTCATGGAAAAATGAAATCATATTTTTAGTACCACTATCTTAAATTGACTTTGTTTTCCTGTGCAAATACTAAAGAAACTATTATCAACAAAAATTGTTTCTTTTTGCCAAATAATCATGTGAAACACTATTTTGTGTTTGTGGCTGTAATGTTTTGTGGTCAAGTAGTAAAAATTCCTGTGGGGCAAGTAAAATTCAGATATTACTTTTCCTACTGGGTAGGTACTTTTTAAAGTTGACATCAAGCCCTGCTGACCTGTGGGGTGATGCCTGACTGTCTGATGTCATATCATGCAGCAGTCCCTTTCAAATTTTCATTACTTTTTCTGTACATAACATATTTTTGTATGTGGCCTTGTAAAGTTCTCACCAGGTGTATACCTAGATAACTATTATATACAGTGAAATCTTGCTAATACAACCACCTGCAGGACCAGCCAAAGTGGTCATGTTAACAGGGTGGTCATGTCAGTGGGGTGGTCATGTTAGTGGGGTGGTCGTGTTAGTGGGGTGGTCATGTTAGTGGGGTGGTCGTGTTAGTGGGGTGGTCGTGTTAGTGGGTTGGTCATGTTTGTGGGGTGGTTGTGTTAATCGGGTGGTTGTGTAAGCGGGGTGGTCGTGTCAGTAAGGTGGAGTTGTCAGTGGGGTGGTCGTGTTAGTGGGGTGGTTGTGTTAATGGGGTGGTTGTGTTAGTGAGGTGGTTGTGTAAGCAGGGTGGTCGTGTCAGTGAGTTGGTATTGATAGTGGGGTGGTTGTGTTAGTGAAGTTGTCATGTCAGTGGGGTGGTTGTGTCAGTGGGGTGGTTGTGTTAGGGGGTGGTTGTGTTAGTGGGGTGGTTGTGTTAGTTGAGTGGTCTTGTCAGTGGGGTGTTTGTCAGTGGGGTGGTTGTGTTAGGGGGTGGTTGTGTCAGTGGGGTGGTTGTGTTAGCAGGGTGGTCATGTTAATGGGGTGGTCATGTAGGCAAGGTGGTCATGTAAATGAGGTGGTTGTCTTAGGGGGGGGGGTCAAGTTAGTGGGGTGGTTGTGTCAGTAGGGTGGTCATGTTAAAGGGGTGGTTGTGTTTGCTGGGTGGTCAGGTTAGCAGGGTGGTCCTTCTTAAGCAGGGTGGTCCTTCTTAAGCAGGGTGGTCCTTCTTAAGCAGGGTAGCAGGGTGGTCGTATTAGCAGGGTGGTCTTTTTAGCAGGGTGATGGTGTTAGCAGGGAGGTTGTGTTAGCAGGGAGGTTGTGTAAGCAGGGTGGTCATGTAAGCAGGGTGTTCAAGTTAGTGGGGTGGTCTGATCAGTCTGGTGGTCGTGTTAGTGGGATGGACATGTCAGTGGGCTCTTAGTGTTATCAGGGTGGTCATGTAAGCAGGGGGGTCATGTTAGCAGGGTAGTCATGTTAGTGGGTTGTTCCTGTTAGCAGGGTGGTAGTGGTAGCAGGTTGGTCATGTTAGCTGGGTGGTCATGTAAGCAGGATGGTCATGTTAGCTGGGTGGTCATGTATGCAGGGTGGTCATGTAAGCAGGGTGGTCATGTAAGCAGGTGGGTAATGTAAGCAGGGTGGTCATGTTAGCTGGGTGGTCAAGTAAGCAGGGTGGTCATGTTAGCTGGGTGGTCAAGTAAGAAGGGTGGTCATGTTAGCTGGGTGGTCAAGTAAGCAGGGTGGTCATGTTAGCTGGGTGGTCATGTCAGCAGGGTGATCATGTCAGCAGGGTGGTCATGTTAGCTGGGTGGTCATGTAAGCAGGGTGGTCATGTTAGCTGGGTGGTCATGTCAGCAGGGTGGTCATGTTAGCTCGGTGGTCATGTCAGCAGGGTGGTCATGTTAGCTGGTTGGTCATGTAAGCAGGGTGGTCATATTAGCTGGGTGGTCATGTAAGCAGGGTGGTCATGTTAGCTGGGTGGGCATGTAAGCAGGGTGGTCATGTTAATTAGATAGGTGTATTAGTGGGGTGGTTGTGTTAGCAGGTTGGTTCTGTTAGTGGTGTGGTCAGCTGAGTGGGGTTGTCGTGTTAGCGGGGTGGACGTGTTGGTGGGGTGGTCATTTTAGCGGCGTGGTCTTGTTAGCAGGGTGGTGGTGATAGCAGAAGGGTTAAATGATTCACATGAGTCCAGGACCAAAAAAAGTGGTTGTCTTAGTGGGTGGTCTTGACAGTGGGTCTTCATCAGGCTAGTTTTCACTGTATTTTCTTGTGATTGCTTGTTATAACAAATCTATAATGTAATGGTGTCCCTGTAAGTAGCCTGCCTACATGAGTACGTGGGGAGGAAATTGGACAAGCCACATTTTACATAATTCATGGACAAAACTTGTATGTGGGTGCTCACACATGCCCCGAGCCTAATTATAGCTTCAGGGTTTTCCTGATCCAAGATTGAAAGAAAGAATCTGCTGAATATTTTGGTAATTATCCCAATCTTTGGCTGGAAGGTAATCCTTTTTGTAAACTGATTTCAGGATAACATGTTTCAGCTTAGCTTAGTTTCACTGATATATCTTTGGCTTAATTTGTAAATGTTAAACCTAAAAAGTTCTAGTTAAACCAAATCAGCAACAGCTACTGGAAAGTGGAAAAATGTAAAGCTGAGAATTTTGAAAGTTATTCTCTTCATACTGTTCAAGATGGCTGACAAATATTTTCCGTAAGATGATTCGGTAAAACTCGTGGCTCATAAACACACTTATCCCTGTGATCCTGCTGAGTGCAGAGGAACCCCACAAAGATGACCACCTTGTGGACTGACCAAAGTGGTCATCATTTGGGGATGGTCATAAATGTGAAATTCTAAGTTAGCTGGATTAAATTTCAGGACCAAGAAAAGTGGTCATAATTGTGGAGTGTTTGCTAGGCGGGGTTCCACTGTACTTTCAAAATTTAACTAACAGGTTCTACAGAAATATGGCTAAGAGTTGTGAATGTTAGGCCATTATGTTACAGGTGATGCTGGTTAGCTGAGCATCATGACCCATGGGTTCCTCATATATCTAAATAGCTTCCCCATCAGTCCAGTATTCAGTTAGGTTCATAAAAGTAAGAACAACTGTAGGTTTGGCTAAAAAAACATTACATGGCCATACAGTGTTCACCACAGTATGAGCCTAGCTTGATGGGCCATTTTAAGTTTACAGATGTTAACACTGCCTTTTGAAGAATAACATGATGTGGTGGCATCACATAAAATGTATGGTGATGACTAACATTGTCATTATACATAGTGATGGTGGGCAATGTCAAGCCAGGGCTTAACATTAATGGTTTACTGCTTGCCCGGGGCAAGTAAAAGTCATAAAACAATGGTGTCAGGGCAAATAAAGGTCACCACATACCTGTCCTGACTGATCAAGTTGATTACATATAATTCCTAACCTTTAGTTGGCCATTTCCTTTCTTTGAGTTATGAAAGAGAATTGATTAACAAACAAACTCTCTCATTGGTCACACATGCAGTAAAACCTATGGAACAAATGTGGAGCACATAGTGTGTTCCCGACCGTGATTCCAGAATTTTGTGCTGCAAGTGAAGGCTACTTGTTCCGTGGGCAAATACTATCAAAATTTAATGTTGAGCCCTGCAAGCTGACATCCATATCTTTGGATTAAATTGACAAGATTCGTGAATGAAACATCAGAACTGTTTAAGCTGAGCCAATAGTTTGAAATGACAACATTGAACAGGGTAAGCACATTACACCCTCCGTATTTGATCATTATTGGCTAGTTTACTTTCAACCGTCTTTGGGCCTTGGCCCTTGTACAGTATACAGACCTGTAGGTTAATTAAGCTGGTATAGTTTTTGGCCCTGGTTAATGAGTGGCAGTGTACGTGAACCTGGTGGCATGGTTGTAATTAATCTTCTGTGGCTTTTTTTATTTCTATAGGAGAAGCAGCAGTCAGGGGCTTCTTCAGTAAGTAGCAGCTGTAGAACTGTCTCCTGTAATACTTTGACATTTCTGCGTCTGTCACAGATCTCTATTGATTACGCAGATCTCTTGTAAGTTTTCTTGAACTGAATGAATGCGGTTGTGTTCCTTAAGTAACTTCAGCTCCACCTGAGGTTTGCTTGTGTATTGCCTTTCTGTTGAGTGACTCTTCAGATTTTGTTTGTGTGTGTGTATTTGCTGTGTGGTTGTTTCAGTGTTGTGCCCACACAGCTGATGTACCCAAATTGTTCACTGATATATAGATTCCAGAATTTTTACACTTTTGTGTGTTTTGGTTTCTTGTGCTTGCGCTTTAAACTGTGCAGCAGCAGTTTATTACTCTTGTGTATTAGATCTTCTGACCATCAGTTTTTGTGCTAATTTAAAGTTTGAAATTAACTAGAGGTTTGTGTATATGCATTCTAATAAGCTATAGGAACTGTCTAGGCACCTCGGCTGTGCAGATATTCTGCAGCCGAAATGTCAGCTGCCTTAACTCTTGACATTTGAGACCTTGCACACCTGACAGTGCTATTTATTCATACTATAATCAACTTGTATTTTCTAGTATTTCTACTTAATTTTCAAACCTAGGTTCTAATCAATCTCATGACATCCTGGACAGAATCAAACTCAAGACTTAAGTTCCTAGGCTTTTGGAGTGTATTTGTCACGGTACCTTTGTGATTCCATTTAATTGAACAGCTTGTCTGTTGACAGAGAGGTTGTAAACTTTTTCAGTTGTGGCATGCATCATGGCCTTTATTTATCATATGTGTCCTTCTTTACTGCAGTAATATCTAGTATCTGTTTGCATTCATCTAAAGTGAAAACTGTTCTTAGTCTGTCATTGTCCAAAGATTACATTAATTTTACAAAGTACACACACACATATTCACATTTGGTACATCACAGAATCTAATGAACCGATATTGTGAAAATATCAGTTTTAAAATAATAAAATGTCAGTAGTTATGTACTTGATATAGACGGGATGTATTATAGTATACCAAGGGCCCATCTGTCCCACCATCCGTTAAGGCCTAAAAAAATTCTTTATTTCTGATTTTATTTCCGATAGTGTCAATATCAACCAGCAGGTGGCATTGTGTAAGCAGTACGCCATATAAGCTTCAGTTATGGCTCACAGTGCAATATATATTCATCCATCATCACCCACCTGATGATCTATGAAACACAAAATTCTTTTAAGTTGAAGTTTGTTAACTGAAACCTGATGGGATTGCTACTGTGATAGAGTAAGCTGTAATTTGTGACTTACGCAGGATGTGTGCCATGACTTTTTGTAGCCTATTATTCAAACCCCTAATAAAATTTTAGACTTGCTGGGTTTTCTTGGAGTACATTGGGATACCGGAAATAGAGAACTTTTTTTTAAGCCTAACTTTTCAATGTTGCTGTGATAACTTACCAGAATTTTTATGAATTTTCACAAAACTCAATTTAAAAACTTATCAATAGATATTCTAGCCTGAATTCAGTTATAGGCAAAGTCTCTGCATATTTAATGTGGTCAGAGTCTAAGAGGTCACGATGCTACTTCGTGGTGTCGCTGCAATAACTTACCAGAAATAATATGGATTTTGATCAAACTCAACAGAAATATTAACAAATATAATAACTCACCTAAGTTGATGTCATGACTAACCAAAAATCTGATGGATTTCCATGAAATTCATTAAAATTATTTACAAATAGGGTTTCTCACTTGATTAAATTGTCTGCAAAACCCACACATATTTAATGAGGTAAGATGCCACAAGACATTTGACAGCCATATTATGCACCATTTAGGGTGCTCTTGTTTACATTATATAATAAAAAAAATGATACTGGTATTTATGAGAATATGAACATTATCTAAGATGCTACAGAAGGTCTGCAAAATCAGTTCTGTCCATTACAGAAACAGTATCAATATAGCATGTATTATACTAGAATACAGTTATCTGCAAAATCAGTACATATTAAAGTCACAAGACATATGACAGGCATAGTTTGCACTTTTGTGGTGGTCTTGTCAGCTTGTATTGTGTGCATGGTTATGTGTATGTCTCAAAGAACAGAAGGATGAAAGTTGAGCATTACAGGATGGAAATGTATGCAGATATGCATGTGTTAATACAGAAAGGGAAACCCTGATTCATTTTGAGGACAGCTAGGGGGAGTGATATAAGATGCTCCCTCATTAGTGATGGGAAGAGGGAGTGATCCTTGCAGTACAGAACGTACTGTAAAAGACCCTGTGTACTTATCTGTGGGTTACAGGCTGCACTGTGTATGATACCCACACACAATGCTTGGAAGGCAATTTTCTTTAGAATGTGACAGCCATGCTGGTAGCTAAAATATTGGTAAGGCAGTTTTATAGCAGTCTTGAAGTATATTTAACTTAAAGTATAGGAAATGTTGACATATTGAAAGCATTTCTAAGCCTTGTGCACAGGTAATGTGTTTTATGGGTGTTTCATTCATTTAGTAGCACCATTTTATGTGTGTTACAGCAAGTTTTCTTTTGGGTCTCCTTATTATTTAATTTTTCTTAATGCTTGCATTAATGAACTCCAGTCATTAAAGTGCTTGATTAAGACTTTAAGCATTTTTGACACTTAAACATAAAATAAATCATTTTCTTATCGCACTGGAATTAGGATAATTAGTGTGTGCCGTTCAGGCATGAGCTGTTAGTATCACATTAGCAGTTGTCACAGTCAAATTCCTTCCAGAGAGTGATGCATGATGAATCTTTATGTTCTTTTTAAGCTCGTATTCTCTTTGTGTTTACAGGCTTTAACTGTTTCTTGTCTGTATCAACTCACGGATTCACTTGGAAATCTATTGTGTCTTGTGATGAAGCTTCTGTTGGAATATTATTAAATTAGCATAACCATCAGCTGATCTCTTTATTAACAGCACTAACATGGTGTGTATTGTATTGCGTAATAAGGTGACTTATAAAAAGATACATTACCAAGGCCAAGCATCGTCGTTTTATGCTTCAGAGGGATAGGTAAAAGGCATGTAATATGATGATACTGATGACGGTACCATTTTAATGAAAGCTACAAGTGCAAAATATTACAATGCCTGTGGAATTCCAGAAAGTCACTCAGCCATGGCTGTGTCTTGACTCATACTTGGTCATAGGAATAAAGATTGCATGACATCTGCCTTCAATACAATAAACAACCGATCACTTTATCACATATACTGGAAGCTTTGATAACTGAAAAATACCTTGTTAGTGACATTATAGAAATCAGCTCGATTGTTAATCAAAATTACCGAGTATTGTTTCATCAATTCTTAATTCTAGGAGAATATGGATGTTGAAGTGCATGTATGGACAAGGCTTTTCGCTTGTGTTTTTTTCCCTACTGCTTCAGGTGACTGGGTTTATGTTTAAAGACATGCAATACATATATCTCATATTGTCAGGTTGTACATGGAGATGAGAGTGGCTTTCAGAGTGTGGGAAGTATCTGCCAGGGAGTGACAACATGGAGAAGTGTGCTGTCAGAAAACGCCCTAGGGGTATCATGATTAAAAGGGTAATGTCTTTGAGACAAAGCATATGACAGCAGCTTGTAGATGCCTAAAGGGGTGTGTTGACTCTGGTTGCAAAATGGCTATATGTGCTGCAGAAGGACTATTGGTTTTTGATTGTGTTTGAGTGAATCATGTATGATCTTTATTAGTGATTACACTAGATCATGTGATGATATTAGTATTTTTATCTCTTCAGCCACAGGAGGATGGGGGTGCCAGCGGCGGTGCCTCAGCTCTACTTGACCTGGCGGGTCCCACGTCCACAGACCCCTGGGGTATGCCAATAGCCCAACAACCCCCACCTGCACAATCAGCTGTATCCTCGGATCCCTGGGTCGCACCCCAACCCACCATACCTCCCCCAGCCGCTGTGACCCCTAGTGACCCTTGGTCTCCCGCTACCACCCCAGCTAAGACCGCTACCCCAGGTGTGACCCCTGACACCTGGGGCAGCTCCCCTACCAGTGGGTCAGCTACCTCTACACCAAGTCAATCTGCACCATTAGCAGGTTTGTATAGGTTTCTATTATTTTTTTCCCAATTTACTCATTTGAAATATGAGGTAGTTTTATCCTTTTCATTGCAATTGTGTTATGTTTTTTTTAAAAGATTAAGTTTATTCAGTTTTTATCCTCTAGATGGTGTGGTTTTTGTTTGATTATCCTTTAGTTATTTTTTCCAGCTTTAACTGTCTTATGAAAAAACTTGCAGACAGAATTTATGCAAAAAAATATATTTGTGCAGTATTTAAGCTCAGGTGACTTTGTCATGTTGAGCTATATCAATTTATCTTTGTAGTTCTTCCTTCATCCATTCCATTAACATTTAATTTTAAATTAAAAAAAAAATTCCTGGTAGAATTTTCTGGGAACTTCAAGTTAGATCACAGGTACCTATTTATTTTCATTAAATCACTTGGTAAAAATAAAATTTGAACACCTTGAAAATCAGAATGTAGTGGTCAACTTTGCTGAACCAACATTTGGCATTGGATCATATGCTTTAGAACCAATGATCTTCATCCACATTACCTCTATCATCATGGTAAATATGACAAAAATCTCTAACACTGGTACAGTTTCAACTGCAGTCAATCTGTCCTGTGTAAAACTTTATACAAAAGAACCACTTATTGATATGTAGATTGCCTTGGCATTACCTGTGCTTGTTAATCTTTGATAGCTTCATGTGGATTCTGAGACCAATTGTATCACCTGCATTTCTATTTTAAAAAGATTTATGGTTATTTTAGTGACTGACAAATTATAACAATCATAGTGCAGTATTGGCTCAGCAATCATGTTTTTAATTGCAACATACATTGATGTGCTTCAAGCAGCCATATAGTGTTAGCCAGCAAAGTTTGAACAAGTCTACAAAACCAGTTCATCAAAACTGTTTCTGAAAACTGAAATTTCACAGCAATTAGTCCATTGTGAGAAAAGATTTGTACAATTGGACCAATTTCTCTATAATAACCAGGTTGGTTGCCCTTAAATGTTCACACCAGTTTGCTTTTGGATAGGTTTGTCTGATGTCCCTGGTGTATATTCCAACAGCAGAACTTTTGAAACCAGTCCTAGCCAGAAGCTTGCATAAGAAGCATTCTCTGTCACTCAGTGTCAATCCATGATGCTCTGTCATTATAATTGAATTGCCTCTAACTCAGACTCCATGTAATATTTAGGTTCCACACCAAGAGGTCCAAATGTAATGTGGTCAGACTCAACAAAATTGAAACACACGTTTGGCATGGCCCAGCTGCAAGGGTTTGACACACAAAATCATTTCCATAAAGGGTGCCATTAGGTGTATATCTCCATAGCTGGGGCCTTGTTCTGTACCATTCTTTTTTTTAGCCTGTGAGCTTGTGCGATGGTGTAGCATACTAACCCATACTATCTCTAAAACAGCAAGAGCTAGCATCACCAAATTTTATGAGAAAATTAGTCATCTAAAAAACTTTATTGGATTTTGCTTATTTTTTTGTCATCTGCATTTACCTAGATTTTATAGGGAAAAAACTAAAAAACCTTTAAAAATCTTCTTCTCCGAAATAGTTCAGCCAAATTGTTCAATATTTCACAGAAAAATCCCTAAATCAATCTCTCTCAAGTTTGAAGGAATGGTTCAAGTTCTGTGATTTTTGGCCAAGTTACAGGAAGCTGAACTTAGTCATTTGGCCAAATAAGCATACTAAAATTGCAATCTCCGAAACGACAGGAGCTATCATCATCAAATTTTATGCAAATATTGATCACATGAGTTTTTTGTTCGGGGGACATCGGTCATCAGTACATTAACTCATAATTTCTCAGGAATAGCAGTAGCTAGCATCCCCAAATTTTATGCAAATATCTGTCATGTATCAAATGATGTAGGATTTAGCTTTTTGGGGCGCCACCTGCATCAACTTACATTTTACGGGGAAAAAGGTTGATAGCCTCCTACAGCTTAAAAATGTTTTATGATGAGACTGTCAAGCTCAATGGTTTAATTTTTCACACAAGTTATCTAGGGTAGGGTTCTTTCAATTGTATAAGAATAGATTGGGTTCATTGATTTTTGGTAGAGTCGTAGAAAGCTGAAATTGGTCTTGTGGCCCTAAGTAAGCCTATTTCCAACTGAGGGCTGCAATAGTCTTCTTCAGCAAACTATTGTTTCAAAGTCTGTAACATTGCACAAAATTGATTCTTAGGAGGTCTTTGTTCAAGTTTACTTAAATGATATGTGGCAGCATTATTGGACCTTTAACAATGAAAGAACTACATTTTATATTATTCAAAACATTTTGAACACTCGGGTTCACAATGTTTAGTACTTGCATTGTACATATACATGTCACACATGAACTTGAAAAATAACAGTTCAGCACGGAAGCATTATACCTGATGTATATCCCTTTGAACAGGTTCGCCTGAAGGCCTTGTTTTACATATCGGAACGTGGATCAATCATGACCACCCATATTCATTCAAGTCCACCTACGGTGTCCTACAATAAAGGCAATGTCCTACCAAGTTCTCCAACAACTTTCAAGAACATGATTAACTATAGAAAGCATGTGTTAAGTGAGACCTAGGCTTAAGCCAAGCTATTAGTAAACAGCTATAAAGGGTGACCTGTATTGCTCTTCCTGCTGTGACTTACTACCAGTTTGAGTTATGGTTGTACCACTAATTAGTGGAGGATCTTTTTTGGCAGCCACACCTGATCCCTGGGCTCCACATCCCAACAACACAGGAGCCAGCAACCAGACCTCACCATGGGGATCACCCGCTCAGCAGCCGGCCACTACCAACGGTGGTGCCACCATCGATGATGCCTTTGACATGCTGAGTTCACGCACCAATCAGACACCTGGGGGTCCCAGTGCCAGTAATGGAACAGACTTACTGAGTGGTAAGAAAATAATTCTTATGTTCAACTTTCTTATGACAAATATATCTCTTTTTTTTAAACTGAAAGCTACAAGTGATTAGTTCTAAGCTTATTGTCCATGCAAAATTTGAGGATAACCATCTGGTTATTTGTTTTGAACCTCAGATGTATAGAAGATTTTCTGTAAGTCCTCGACTTTGATATAAAGAAGTTAATATATGATTGTTAGCAAACCTGTGAGCTTATGCGATGGTGCGACGTTGTCAGTCCGCCTTCAAGTATATACATGACGTTAACCTATGCATCAAACTTTATTGAATTGAACTTATTTTATTTTTTATCTGCATTGACTGAATTTATAGGGAAAAAGCTAAAAAACCTTTAAAAATCTTCCTCTCCAAAACTATCCAGCCAAATTGTTCAATATTTCACAGACATAATCCCCAAAACAATCTCTGTGAAGTTTGTTCAGATAGTTCTAGTTCATTGATATTTGGCCAAGTTGCAGGAAGCTGAACTTAGTCATTTGGCCAAATAAGTATACTAAAATTACAATCTCGGAATAGACAGGAGCTATCATCACCAAATTTAATGCAAATGTTGGTCATATGAGTCATATTTGACATTGAGGTATTGGTGGCGAAACCTGTATTGACCTTTTTTGTATGGGGGTCATCAGTGCATTAACCCATAATTTCTCAGGAATGGTGCGAGCTAGCATCACCAAATTGTAGACACAATAGTCATTTCTGCAAAACTGTTGTTTCAAATTATGTATCATCGCACAAAAATGACTTTTAGGTGGCCTTGTTCTAGTTTACATAATTTACATACATAATTGGTGTCCATATCCAACTTATGTTTAAGATAAATCCATGAATAAAATAGGTATGTATTATGATTTAGCTGTTATCTTTTGTTATTATCCTGAACATTTTGTTGAAAAATTCTTATGAATATGTCAGCTTGATAAAAGCAATTTAGCCAAAGCCTTTCAGTATGTGTAAACACATTTACCAACAAATCAAGATTGTGTCTCTGTCCATAAATAGCTTAGCAGACTGCCAACTATTTCAGATTTGGCAAAAGGCCAAGTTTCAGTCTATATATATTTATAGCTGTGGCAGACTGCCAACTGTATCAGATTAGGCAACAGGTCACGAGTTCAGTCAGTACAGCCAAGTGAAGGTCAAGAGTTCATTCAGTGCACTTGACTCAAGAGATGTTTGATGTTTGATGAAATTTTGACTTGTCCATGCATCTTTGATGGTTTTCTCATACACAAGACTGGTGTTGCCACCTACAATGATTTTTGCATAGTTTATGTCCCTGCTTATTTCTCAGGAGGGATTTGACATATCAACTAGAAATTGGACATATTTATACATCTCAGATAGCTTTTTCATATACAAGACTTGTGGCGCCACCTACAATTGTTTTGGATTTCATACATCTGTGCACATAGCTCAAGAATGGTATGAAGTACCTGCCTGAAATTTAACATGTCCATACATCTTTAATGACTTTCTCATACACCAGACTGGTTGAGGCACATGTACTTGAAAATTAATCAAGTACTTTTAAGATAATGATCAAGCATGTTTTCATGGAAGCAGTGTACCTGATATATATCCCATTGCACAAGTTCGCATTAGGCCTGTAGGCCCTGTTCAGAGTAAGGCAGTGGAGTTTTCCTGGTTCAGTTCTTTTCTTTAAATTATTGGCTTTTTAGCCCTCAGCCCTTAGGCTGATGGGCTATTGTCGTCACCCAAGCTGTCCGTCCGTCCGTCCGTCCGGCGTCCGTTAACTTTTACCTTGTGAGCGGGATATCTGGAAAAGGATTCACCGTCAGAATTTTATTTCCTCGGTAAAGATGTATATTGACAAAATCTCGGTCAAGTTCAAAGATTGGTGACCTTGACCTATTTTTAGCTCAGCTGACTATAAGTCATCTGAGCTATAGTCGTGGTCCATTGTCCGTCCGTCCGTCCGTCCGTCTGTCCGTCCGTCCGTCCGTCCGTCCGTCCGTCCGTAGATGTGGCACGTTTTGAAACCGTAAGACCTAGGAATCCAAAATTCAGCATAATGTTAGATGTCCCCAAGATCTCCTACCAAGCCGAAAACTGGGTCTTTGCGACTTCGTTCCTTTGAGAAATTTAGGAAAAACCTCAATTTTTTATTAAAATCCTATTTTCACACTTCAGGACTGCCTAATATCAAAACCACTCATCTGTTTTTCCTCATATTTACCATAAATATTCTTCCATATAGTTCCTATGTACATGCCAGAAATTAAGTCTGTTAAGTATAAATTCTTTAAGTTATGGGCCCAAACATAATGGACTTTGTAAAAAATCAGGAAAAATATTTACTCACTTAACATGAACAATTTTGAAACTAGAGTCTATTTTCCCAAGTATATAACTATGTTTAATTAAGATTCAATTGCTTACCCAAAATTAGATCTGAATTTTGTAAATTTTTTAAGTAATTAGCATAAAAATAAAATCAGTACCTTAAATTTTGCCCAACTTTGACCATGGCACGTTTTTTTCCTGTAAGTACCATTGATTTAATTTTCACAGCATGTAAACATAAATATTTAATTTGTTTAAATCTGAAATTTGGAAATAAAATCTTGAAAATTAAGCTAGTTATTGATTTTTTTCTTGAGGCTCTATTGTAGTCATTTGCTTTGATTTGAGGTTACAGATGCAGGGTCCCACTCCAGGTCACTGGAAGTCAGCTATGCCAGGGTTTCTGATTTGTTACAGTCACTGGGGGAGATCCCCTGCTGTGACAGGTGTACAGTTATTCTCATATCACCACCCCAATATCAACCCCCCCCCCCCACCCCCCCCGCAAACCCAACCCACCAAGTGTTATGCAGTATTGTTATTGTTTTCACTGTATCTCCTTAATTGTATTGCTGTTTCCACTCTGATATGCAAAAACTTTCCTTGAAAAAGTATTTCAAAGTGTAATCCAGAAGATGCAATGTAATGTAATGTAGCATTTTTAAAGAAATCATTTTTCTTTTAAATCATTTTACCAATCATAATGGAACCCATCAGTATGCTTAAATTATGATAAAATATGAAGCACATTATGGATAAATAAAGACACAATTAAAAATTGTGAAATCTAAATCAAGTATTTTTTTTAGATATTTATTGTTTTGCAGATTTAAAAGATATATTTTTGTGGTAAAAAATAAATAAACATTTGTATGCATGATGTGGTGTTATCTGACAAGATTGAGATTTATGATGATGCAATTGAGAATTATGAATCAACTTTTATATTCAGATATATATGTTATATTGAAAATGTATAGAAATATAAACTTAAATTAAAAAAAATTGATGTGATAAAAAAATGAGGATTTATTACAAACATTTGTTCATTATTTTCCTGCATCAGCAGAATTTGAGATCAGGCTTTGTTTGCCATGTTTTATGTTGTTAATTAGTTATATTTCAACTGTATACATTTCATAAAAAAAAACATATATTTAATAATATATATTATACAAAAAAAAAGATTCGATTGAACAAATGTTTAAACTACTGAAATGTCAACAGTTAATCGAAAAGCCAACTAATGATCATGGTAATTGTACAGATCATTTGTTCACAAACTGCTCACATGCTTCAGTTTCAACATTAGGAAACACATGGTCAGGTCACAAAATATTATTTGCAACAATTTCTTGCTCATCAATACAAACCAATCATATAAACCAACCATGGCCTTTATTACCTCTTCCTCTTACACTTTATCTCCATTTGATATTATTTTCAATTTTTACCTTCAAGGTTAACGTCAGCTGAGCACAGTGACCCATAGGTCCCTTGTTCTACATTTTAGAGCTGATTATAGAAAAACACTTAGATGCTTATTACTCAGGAACCATTTGGTGGATTTTCACAAAACTTACTATGATCATAGAGACTGATGGTCTGTAACTGCTGCACAAGTTTGTGGGCGCCACCTACAATTTCTGATTTTTAATGAATTATTATCGGATTTTTCAACTTTAAGCTTGTGAGCGAGATATCTCTGAAAGGATTCACCGTAGGAATTGTATTTTTTCGGTGAAGATGTATATTGACAAAATCTCGGTCAAGTTCGAAGATTGGTGACCTTGACCTATATTTCTACGTTTTAGAGCTGATTATAGAAAAAACATTTAGAAGCTTATTTCTCAGGAACCATTGGGTGGATTTTCTCAAAACTTACTATGATCATAGGGACTGATGGTCTGTAACTGCTGCACAAGTTTGGGGGCGCCACCTACAATTTCTGATTTTTAATGAATTTTTCTTGGATTTTTCAACTTTGGCCTTGTGAGCGGGATATCTCTGAAAGGATTCACAATAAGAATTTTATTTCTTTGGTGAAGATGTATATCGACAAAATCTTGGTCAAGTTCGAAGATGGGTGACCTTGACCTACTTTTCAAGGTCACAGAGCTTATAATAGAATAAAACTTAGAAGCTTATTTTTCAGGAAGCATTTGGTGGATTGTTATGAATCATGGTACATACCTCTCCATTTTAAATTTATAACTAAGACATGTACAGATATACATCCATGTGAGAACAGATATTTTGTACTTGTTACTGTTACTACCTTTAAACACTGTTCTTTTGGCTGAGGGCTTTTGTCAGCTTCTGCTGATATTCTAGTGTTGAATCTCTCTTTTTTATCTCTGTAGTCACATGACATACTGAATTGCAAGACAAGACTTAAAAATGTCATAGTTTCATCATGTACACTGGCTCCACAGTACACTCCATCATGGAAGACTACACAGAAAAGAATTTTGAAAATGCATCATTGAAAACTGAAGGGAATTTTGTTTTTATGAAATGGTGTGAACCCTGTTATGACCATTGGTCTGTTTGACTGCTTTTAGAAATGACAGTGTCAGATTTTTAGCTCAGCTGACTGTAAGTCATCTGAGCTATAGTGATCACCCTCTGTCCGTCTAGCCGTCCGTCCGTCCGTCCGTCCGCCCGTTAACCTGGCACAAATCAGAAAGACTGGACCTAGAAACTTGTTACTTGAAATTCTGAGAGGTCCATGAAAAATCGCCTTGGAAACCAGAAATTAGGTATCTGTTACCCATATCCTTCGAGCTATGGGGCCCCAAAGTACCCCCCCAGAATAGTCAAAAATTTCATACAAAAACTTCAATATCTCATTAACTACATCACTGATGGTCATGATTTTTGGCATACATATTGATCATGAGATGTTCCATCAGTTCCTGCAGACTGGTGGCGCCATCTGTATTTTTCGATTTTTTACGAATTTTTTTCTCTATTTTTGAGACCTTTAAAAATGTGAACATCTGTTAACAGGGCACAAATCGTAAAGACTGGACCTAGAATCTTCATTTTTGACACACTGAGAGACCTATGAAATCTCGATGGAAACCAGAAATTAGGTCTCTGTTACCCATATCCTTCAAGCTATGGGGCCCCAAAGTACCCCCCCCAGAATAGTCAAAAATTTCA
Source organism: Sipunculus nudus (assembly GCA_026874595.1). Classification (NCBI taxonomy): domain Eukaryota; kingdom Metazoa; phylum Annelida; class Sipuncula; order Golfingiida; family Sipunculidae; genus Sipunculus; species Sipunculus nudus. The sequence continues at coordinate 63,807,915 of CM049307.1, forward strand.
TACAAAAACTTCAATATCTCATTAACTACATCACTGATGGTCATGATATTTGGCATACATATTGATCATGAGATGTTTCATCAGTTTCTGCAGACTGGTGGCGCCACCTGTATTTTTTTTATTTTTTACGAATTGTTTTCTCTATTTTTGAGACCTTTAAAAATATCAACATCTGTTAACAGGGCACAAATCATAAAAACTATCCTTTGAGCTGTGGGGCTCCCAATTACCCCCCAGAATAATGGAAAATTTGATAAAAAAAACTGCAACATATCAATAACTACTACATGATGGTCATGATTTGTGGCATACATATTGATCAAGAGGTGTTCCATCATTCAAATTTTTTACAATATTTTTTTCTCTATTTTTTAGAACCTTTAAGGACGTAGTTATCTGTCAACAGGGTACAAATCGTAACGACTGGACCTCGAATCTTCATTCTTGACACACAGGTAGACCCATGAAAAGTCTCCATGGAAACCTGAAATTAGGTCTCTGTTACCCATATCCTTTGAGCCATGGCACTCCAAAGTACAGCTCAGATTAATGGAAAATTTTATACAAAAGCTGAAGTATCTGAACAACTATGCAGAGATCACCATAATTGTTTGCATGGATATTGATCATTGTGTTTCATCAGTTTCTTCAGACTGGTGGCACCATCTGTATTTGTTCGGGTGTTTTTACGAATTTTTTTCTCAATTTTTGAGACCTTTAAAGATATGAACATCTGTTAATAGGGCACAAATAATAACAACTGGACCAAGAATCTTCATTCTTGACACACAGGGAGACCCATGAAAAGTCTCCATGGAAACCTGAAATTAGGTCTCTGTTACCCATATCCTTTAAGCTGTATGGCTCCAAAATACCCCCCAGAATAATGAACAATTTGATACAAAAACTGCAGTATCTGAATAACTACAACACTGATGTTCATGATTTTTGGCATACATATTGATCATGAGGTGTTCCATCAGTTTCTGCAGACTGGGTGCACCACCTCTATTTTTTTCAAATTTTTACGATTTTTTTCTTTTTTTTTTAGACCTTTAAGGCTTTAAACTCCAATAACGCCCGCCAGGGCGCGCGGTTTGTCACGGGCCTGGAGTTCAAAGGCGCCCGCCAGGGCGCGCTAAAGCCCATTTTACATACCCGTAATTGGGGCAAGTTTTGGGGGTGAAATGTCTATTGTCATCCATCATATTTGTACTTAAATGAAAGAGAAAAACGTCAAGTGTTGTTCTAACATGTGACCAAGATCCAAACTGGTGTGAACGCAAACTTGTTGGAAAAATATAAAAATGATTGACTTTCACTCACGTGGCCTTGTTACGTGGGCCCTGGTAACATGTCGGCTGCGAGAGTAAAATCAGACTCCTACGCTAAATTCATCAGAAATCGGTAAATTACCAAATGTTGGCAATCAATCCTGGTGACAAAATCAAGTGCAGTGTGTTTACAGATTTAACTTCCGTTAAACATTTCCAAGATCATATATTATCCCCTTTTTTATTGGTTTAACTTGTGACCAATGATCGCCGTCCGACTGACTGACGCGTCTAACAGACACCACGCACGTGATCTGCGTGACCTCCTTACTGTGTCATGTACTGGCACTGGAAAACCATTTTTAACCGATATCATATAATAAAATGAGTATTTATTTTAAATATTAACATATTTTCTTAACTAAAAATCGAGGATACTGTCATATATCATGTCGTATATATATGTGATGTCTGATTGATTACTAGTGATCATTTCTGTGCCAAACATTTTATGTACAATCGTAATCGGGCACAAGAACTGTCAATCATTCTAAGAGGCTTTTTGGATTGAAAATAAAATTAATACTGTCTTAAATTAGAAACAGCCAGATATTATAGAGATATAGTTAAGTTTCCAGTGTAAAATATAAAGATAACTTTATACTCCATGAAATATTGAAGTAATTATTTTACGAAGTACGTGGAACTGTACGCCTATACACCCAGATCCTTGAATATGTAAAACAAGACAGTAAGTGACTTATACGCTTGAACAAATATGTATTAATACGGTTTTAACACATACTGAACAGATTTTACAAATTTTTATATGTGTAGTACTTCCTGTATATGTATAGGCTACATGTGTACGTGCACATGTGCGCGCTTTTGTGTGTGTGTGTGTGTATATATATATAGGCCTATGTGCGTATTATCATTTTCATTAGTGATTGATAAAAGCACCAGTACTTGTCACTGCCAGTGAAACAGATTTTGGGCGGAGCTGCAAAACATCTTTAAATATATATGGCACATAGCAAACTAAATTTTAAAAATATAATCTATTATTTTATGAATTGAAGTAAATAATTTTTTTTTGTAATACGTTTGCCTATAACAGGCTATTCATTGTTGTAAGGAATAGTACTGCGTTATAAATGTTTGTACCTTTTAAACATAAAATCTGATCACTAATACCATAACTTATAACTCCTTTTTATATTTCATCCATGAAAGTTTCTCAAATCGGGTTCATTCGCCGCCTATATTCATAAAAAATACATAACGTATACCGCAGACTGCATATATATCGCATATACCGTACGTGCACCCGGTATAAACGCCGCTTTATATTGATATCGCTCTCAAAACCCAGTCAACGCTTGCATGCATGGCCCAGGGATTAAATATGGAAAATGTGTCGTGGTCATGATAATCCTTTAAAGTCATACGGCGAAGTCAGTCTCAGTCATGATACATGCAAGAAAATGAATAAAATGCATTCGCCAATCTTAAATTAGAAGCTATAGCGTATATATATAGTGACGGTGACACAGTGAAAGTAAAATATTAAGACCAAAGATGCGGACTTTTGATATGCATGTGCATGGTGTATTCAAAATGATGATCGAGAAACCATGCAGGTGGACAAATTAGACTGAACTCTAATTGTACCTTTCCATTGCTGTAAAATAAGATTTAAAAGACGCAGGTATACAAATATATCTATATTGCAAAATGTTTGATGGCTTTGTCTCAAACTTGCCCCTTTCGAAGACCTTAAATACCACAGGGTGTCGGCTTCTATTTTTACCCACCGACCTTGTCATTTTCACGTTTGATTGACAGTTTTATTAGCACAAGGAAATTTTCCTATCACACAGAAGATTTTAGCGGAAAGACAGCACACAACATGTGGCCAACCAGACGGGGATTTGGAGTGAAAATTACTAATTTAAATTGGCATCTATTACATTAATCATCAAAGGATAATGACATCATTTACAATGTTCGGGAACCGAACGACATGTATAATTGCCAGGTGTAGGTCATGGTCCGTGTCTCTACAGCTGCATGACGGGACTGGTGAATACAAAATAAATAAATAAACAAATAACTTATTAGAAGTTTTTGGAACATTCCAGGTGCTTCTTAAGAATTATTGAATTGTTGCTGGATATTGTTTTATAATTAACTGGAACTCTGCCTCTCCGTGAAATCACCACCTTGCAGCCTGGGGAGACCGCATGCTTTCCTGCTGAAGCAGAAGTTTTATCAGCAGTGCATGATTTCTGACTATATGAGGGCTTAAATGTACAAAGTTGCATACGGAGGTTACCAGATTAGCTATATATGATTTGAAGTTAGGTCTCGTGTATACATCTAGTTAACCAAGGAATTGTGCATCTCAAAATTATTAAATAAATTTCCTACTTTTCTTCAAGTGAAGATGAATTGAATAAATGTAATTATATATTATATTTCCATTTTATATTAATTTCATATGACGTAATTATGCTTCATTTAAATGTCACTGAAATAAAGTGCAAATTGAAGACCTGGATAAGTAAGTGCATGAAGATATGTAAGCCTACGTGCAATTTTCCTCTAAGATCCCAGAATGTACTGCTATGAAATCATAGTAACTAGGCATGATTTTGATAAGCATTGTTGGACTTACGTAGGCCTATATATTTGAATAACATAACATACATTAAAATGTACTGTGAAAACATGTTTCTTTGGTGTTACTTCACAGTTTAGTATCGTTTTCTCACGTTTATAAACTTTGGTATTATGTGCATTATCCCCAGTAGCACATTTTAAAAACACCTTTCCAACAATAAAAAATATTGATTTTCCGTTATTTTATATTCTTGTTAATAACGATTTGTTTACATTAATGTGCATAGGCCTATTTATTATATATGTAATAAATTATTGTTCCACTAGTACTACCAGTGTTCTCATTGTTTCTGATCCCGGGAAAGAATCGATTCTAATGCATACATATTGCATGACGTGAGAGGATGTTTCCAGTGTAACTCCCCCCCCCCCCCCCCCCCCATCCCCCACCACCACCCCCACAAAAAAAAAGAATAATCCGACCGCCAGTCGGCACAGCATCTCATGATGCTTCTTATAATAAACACGCCAGACTCAGTCACGTGAACCATGTCCATTTAAAAGACTTTACAAAATAAACACGCCAGACCTAGTCACGTGAACCTTGCTGATGTAAAAGTGGATACGATTGGGTGAGAAAAGTTTGCAGCGTCAGTGTGTCACCGCTGGCTGAGGGATGACGCGGTAAAATTGGACCGTTCAGGAAAAAAACCCAAACAGACGTGTCGTCTTGCATCTTAATTGTCCAGTAAATGTTTTATTTATTTTTATTTTTCCTTTATATTGACTAGATAGGATAATTCTGTGGCTAAAGTCTGCAAAACCGCCTCGTTAATGTACCGTGTGTTACATATTGCTAAATTCACTCATTATCGCTCAATCACCGTCAGCCGCGGAGGGGCGGATACTTCAAAAGAAATTGCATGGATACCCTTAATTAAGAAAATAAGAGTTTTCACAAGTGTAAGACATATTTGTTTTGATTTTTTATTTCAAATTTTAGTACATTCGCACTGTTTCGAATGGGAAAGATTTGGATATATCAACGTTTATTTAGGCTAATCGTTGATCAAACCAAGTGCACACCTGTTTACCTGTCGCACCTGGATTTTTACCAGTGCAGATAAACGCGACAGACCAACTAAACAGCAATTTTATTATTGCATGAAATGTTAACAAACAGGGTAGACATATTTTTCCAGATTTTATTTTAAAATCAGTCGGCGATTTGTTTTTGCCTGCACATGTAAAAATATATTAATTTGACATAAAAAGGTATATTACAGGTAACCAGATAATTAGTGCATTTCACACCCATAAATTATATATTTTGCACATTGGACAAAAGTAAATAGTTTTTATTGCAATGTCCCTTATAACAAGTATAATATATAATTTAAATTAAAAAAATGAGAATTTACCTTTATTTACCTGATCTTACCTGTGCAGGTGAGTAAACTTTTACAGGTAGAAATTAGCAAAATTGAAATCCACAAGTCTCGTGGCTGTGCAGTTAATTAAAAGATAGTTTCTGCATATTGTTTTAACTCCTTCAAAAATTTCCTCTTCACTTTTAAAATGAAAAGTTGTCTTTATATTCTGTACTTACAAAGGTAATTAAATCTGTTTAAGATCAAAGGTATCATTTCAGGTAACCCAATAAATAGTGCAGTTAGTACCTATAATTCATAAATTTTACACATGGCACTCAAAATTAAGTTGTATTTTTTTTTTCTCCCTTATTACATGTATAAAATATATACTTCATTAAAAAAATAATTTACCTGTATTTACCTGAACTCACAGGTGAGTATGTTTTTATGTGTAACCGTAACCAAAATTATCAATTTATGTTTTACATGTCTGAAAAATCAAAATATAATGGTTTTACACAGTTGACACTTGTTTATCCATATTCTTCTCAGCCATTTTTCAGCATGATTTTGTCACTGCCACAGGTAATTAGATCAGTTGAAGAACAAAGGTACTATTCACATAGGTAACTTAATTACTGTATTAAAAGCACCTGTTCTTATATCAAAATGAATTATACAGTCCATAAATAGAGAAGGTATTAATTTATAGTAACTATATTGATGAACAAGGTGTTTGCTAACATATTCAGAAAAAAAAATAATTTACCTTCCTTACCTGTACAGGTAAACATATGTGTTATATGTTAATAATCATAGAATGTGCTCTTTGGGTCAGCAAGCTTTTCAGGTGAAAAATATTTGATTTCCACAGAAAAATCCAATTTACTTGCACATTCTGGTTCGTTGGTGGTTCCCTTTCCAGTATTAAACCAAATCATTTACCTTTTTCTTACCTTTAATTAATAATTACCTTAGAGTGAAAAAAAAATCCTTACATTTCCCTTTTTTAATCAAAGGGTTAATGGGTTACCTGAACAGGATGAAAGGGGTCATTTTGGTGATATACCAGTGAGTGGAAATACAGTTAGTACAGATTTACCTGTTTTTTCCTGTATATACCTTAGTTACATACATATCAAACCAGGTATATAGAAAATAAATAAAATAACATGATGGACATATACCTGAGAGTAAAAGCTGAAAATTTCACAAAGATACCTTTAACGGTTACTGAGTTAATGTCTCTTTTATAGATTCATGTCAAAATGTGGAAAAAATGCAAAATAAATCTGAACAGTAGGAGTGTGACAATCCACAGGCTAATCTGAAAAGTAAAGGGTTAAAGATGTTATCTGTCAACAGGGTACAAATCTTGACAACTGGACCTAGATTCTTCATTCTTGTCATGCAAGGAGGCCAATGAAAAGGGTCTGTGGAAACCTGAAATTAGGTCTCTGTTTCCCATATCCTTCAAGCTATAGGACTCAGAAGTATCCCTCAGAATAATGGAAAATTTGAAACAAAAGCTGAAGTATCTAAACAACTAATGCAGAGATCACCATGATTCTTTGCATGGATATTGACCATGTTTTTTTATATTAGTTTCTGCAGACTGGTGGAACCACCTGTATTTTTTAAAGTTTACACATTTTTTTCTTTATTTTTGAGATATATGAATACAGACACAATCTTGGCCTGTTGGTTAATCTGTTTGATGCTTCAGTTAAATGGGTATATACTACCATTCAGATGATAAATTTTCCTTTTGCTAACTTCTTCTCAGTCAGCTGAGCGTCATGACCCATAGGTCACTTGTTTAATTTAGGTGTTTAAAATGTTAACCCATAAAATAAAGACCTATCCCTGTGAAATATATGTTAACTTTATGTTATGCTGTGTTTCTGTGTGTGCATATATGGAAATGAGTCCATAAATCACTTGTATGATTTTGTAACTTTGATGTTTCCATGCATCCGTTAGGGATTATATGGAAAATTGCCACAAGACCGATTTTCATGAAAAGGGTTTCCCCGGTAAATTTACATCACTCCAGCACTTTTAGGGGGAAACCTGCTAGGTCCACAGTACCACTCTATATTTCTGCCAGTTCATGCATATATAGGCCTATGGAGACAGCTATTTTTTCATGCATGCAAACACACACATGGAAACACAGCTCTTATAGTGGCCTTTCTGTAGCATTTGGACCCTAATAATCAGAAGCTTGTGAAATGGACCCTATGTTTCAGTCATGCTGAGCTTTAGTGATGGGTCTTTATCCCTTAATCTTCAATCCCAACATCGTAATGTCTGGTCTGCTAGACCGAGAATGCCGGACTCAACATCCATTCAGGTCCTCAAGAAATTTACTTAGACACCATCAAACCAAAAATTAGGTCACGTTCACCTTTAATAGGCTATAATTTGCAGGGCACATTGCAAAACCATACTTTTTAGGATCATGAAAGCGAGGGTTTTCATAGCGTTTGAAGTTGAACTAAATTTACCATGGGATCAATTTATTGAAATAAAATACCTCATTTAAACAATATATCTCTTTTGGCATGCAAAATTTTAGCCAGATTAGCCCGACCAGCTTATATATATATATATATATATATATATCTTTATTCGTACCAAGGTACATACAAATTGTGTTAATATAAACAGAAAAGAAGTGCTGTAATGTACTCACAAATAATATAAATAAAGTTATAACTAAATGACACAAGGAACCATTATCTTTGTTACAGCATCACAAGTAGACAGATAGTTTATGATTTCCAATAAATCATCATAAGAGCATCCATCTGACTCCATCTGACTGTCTCGACAATCTATCAGTTCTTTCAGAAACTTAACGTTGTTATTTACACGTATAACTTTAGATTTCAAATTATTCCTCTCCACATGTCTAATATTAGCTCCTATAAATCCAGTACAATCGTACTGCGCTCTCTGTGCAATAAAATTTACCACAGAATTCTTTACACAGGACATATTTGCATACATGTTTAAAAACCATTTTTGGAGTATATCAGTAATTGGTTTAAAGCGTGACAGGTCAAGTTTGTCTGCCGAGCATCAAGACCCATGGGTCAATTGTTTCAGTCTTTTATTACACCTCAAACATTGGTAGTATAAACATTTGTGACTGATACATTATATTCTGTTGTTTTTCTGACATAGGGCCTTGGTACTTGGGTAAGAAGAACAACAGCTTCTGTGATATTTTGCTGTTTTGAGCAGCAGCTGAATTTTCTGTATACTTGCAACTGCTAGTTTGTGAACTCCCTGCTTCTCAATTATTAATACCCATCCTGCCCCTGCTTTCTGTGGTGTCCTGTTGATTCATATTTTTGAAATCAGGATTCTAGTCACCCACCCTACCTGAAACTGTATTTACCAGATGAAAAAAAATGAATTGAATATGGAGATTTTGTACTCATTCTCTTCCTTCAGCCTTTTGTCCCTACCATTTTGTCCCAACCATTCTCCCAATTTGATGTCTTTTAAACTGTATATTATATTATAAATAAATTTCAGCTAAATCAGTGATAAGTGATTTATATGCTTCATTTGTTTAATCTTACCTGACAATATGCTTTTTACTAACCATAAGCTTGAAATGAATTTATGCAGGTAACGCTGTTGCATTTACTGAAACCATTGAGGTTAAATAGATAAGGCATATGAATGAGATCCTCAACAGATTTACTTTTAACAGCAAATCTCCCATCACCAAGTAAAAAACGTGTGCAGGATTTGATCAGATGTGTCATTTCAGGATCATATATGCCGTGAGCAATCTCTTGTTATGTCTCAAGTTGCTGTAATGTTTCTGTTCTGCTTTAATATATTTGTAGCATTTTTAGCTCACCTGTGAGCTAAAGCTTCTGTTGTCGACATGTTTGGTGTCAGCTCTAAACAGTGGTGGCTGAGATTATTCCACTAAATTTATTAACATGTTTATACTTGGAACTTTGACACACATGGAGTTTTTTACCCTGCCTTGTCATTTCAGTCTTTACCAAATGTTTTGTGAACTTTAAAAGCATTAGTAATGCCAGGATGTAAATTTTATGTATTGTCCTCACATTAATGTTTTTATCCCTTAAATCACAACAGTTCAAAAGATGTCTTATATAGGTTATAGACAATTGTAAAATGCCAGTATCAGCTAGTACATTATACACAGAGACTGCATGGATTATCCTAGACTATGCATGGATATTTACCTTGTCCATGTTAGACTAGGTATTGGTTTGCTGTGATGTTATATTCACAAAATACCTTGTGTATCACCACAGACCAGTGACTTTACACTTGTTTATTTGTTTAACCTACCAGAAAAATTGAAGATTTTGAACATGTCATTAGTCACATAAAACTACTGGAAGTGTCACAATATAGTTGTCCCGTTGTGTTTGGAACTGGACAGTCATCAAAAATTATCTTTGGCAAGATCATCAGTTTGAAAATCTATTCAGAATAGATTTAGAAATTTTGCTCTGAGGTTGTGATAACATTTCTACAGGCTTACTCCATACAAAATTCCTTAATTTTTTAAAGACATTATCCTTATATAATGCGCATATTCTATTTAGAAGTTTACAGTAATTATTTTTGTGTCACTCACTAGTAGCGCCATGGTCAACACCACAGGTTTTTGTGTGGTACATTTGAGATACGTAGACCCAACACTATGTTGCCTGATATTTTATCCTGAACACAAGCATCAGACAAAAAGTATCTAATGAATTAAAGGAAAATTTGTTCTGCTAGCATGCATATATAGATTACAGTATCAGGGATTTTTGTAGGAATTGTAGAAACATTGTCATTGGGTTAATCTAATCTTCTTGGCTAGCAGAATGGTGTAATGCCCATGAGCCACTAACCAGCTTACAAGCATTTGTTTACATATTCTTTTATTTTAACTTAAATTGGCTGTGAAGATATTTCATAGTGTCACAGTTGCTTATGTGAATGAACATCTAGATTTTTCCCAGTATTGTATTTTGTGGATCTACAGGGATTATTTACAGTGAATGAATGTGCCAGAATAGTTATTGATGCATATTCATATAATAGAATTTTGTATATCAGAATAGATTGAAAAATAACTGCACAATGATTTCAATGAAGCAGCCTCTGTTAAGATTAAGATAAAAATAAAATTACGCCCTATTTGTGAAAAGCCTGCAGCATTGCTTGAAAATACAACATTGGTATGATTTGTTATTTTATGTATTAAGTGAACTGCTCATGCTATTTTGGTTTTAAGTGCACATTCTGTTTTTATTTGAGTTCAGTATATAAAATATAAACTGTCACAAAACTAGAGAACTGACATGTTTGACCCAACTCAGATGTGTGTATAATTCTGATGCTTGTATTTTCCACTAGGTGGTGCATCCAGCAGCCAAACTTTACAGCCGAATCCTTTTGACCTGAGTGGTATGGGTCAGGCCCTTACTCCAGAAATGGAGGCTGCCAAGAAGAAATCAGCGGAGGACTTTTTAGGAGATAATGCCAACTTGGTGAATCTTGATAATCTGGTAACCAAACCAGCTACAGTCCCAGGTTGGTATACCACAGAGTTATCAGTAAACTTGAGACTTGAATGTATGGGATTTGTGTATGATTTAAGGTACATAATAAATTCCAATGATGTGTATTATGCTTATGCTATCAGTTCATTTTGACTACACAAGTTTCCCAGCAAAACCACCCAGGCACATGGACACAATCACCTTCAATTCATCCATTTTAAACTATTGTGTGTGTGAGTAAATACAGTCACAAGTTTCTGTTTACAAAAGCCCATGTGACCAGACGTACAAGGTTTTGAAAAAGCATTTACAGGCTTGAAAGTCGGGATTTGTTAAGTTATGATGGCAACCAGGTGGCATGCGCACAGTGTAAATGTCTCACACCAGTGTTTCTGTGCAAGTTTATTTCAAAATGATATATTCATCAAAAGTATTTTAACGGAGGAAACACTATATCTTATTTGTTAATATTCCTGATAAATAATTGTGGACTTGTAAATAATTTGCTCCTGTTTTATAATACAGATTCGAACATCTAACACCACTTTATGAGTTAAGGAACATGTATATATATAAATATATAAATAAAAGAAAACTAAGTTGGAGGAAATATCGTTTTTGTTTAAACAGGGATGTTTTTAAGTGACATAAAGATTGCATGAAAGTGAAAAATCACTCAATCAGTATCCTGTTTTAACTTTTATAATAAAAAGACCATTTGAAATTAAAAAAAGCAAGAATTTATCATACAGTACTATCATCATTAATGCAATAGGATGTCTGTGATGGGATAAACCTATTGTAGATATTATACATAAACAGTTTCATAAATCTGAGTCCAGAAACTTTGTTTAACATGTATCAGTTTTATCCTCATCCTCTTTCCTTGTAATTGATCAGCATTTTCCACCCTCTAAGTTGAGGCTTGATATACTGATAAAAATGTCAACTTAAATCTTATTAAGCAATATGCAAAAAAGTGAGAACTTTTCAGTCAGTCACAATATTTATGGTGTGTCTAGTTTGAAGAGTAAAACAATTTTGTTGTTTTTCAGAGCCTGTGCTTAATCCATTTGGTGTATTAACAAATACAAACAATGCTGCTAGTACTACACCTCAGCCTGCAAACCCCTTCGGCACTCAGCAACAAAGTCGAGGAGTACCCATGAACCAGTTGGCAAATCCAGCGATAACCAGCTTCTCACAATCACCAGCAGGGGTCACTACTGTACCAACCCAAATGGTGCCCACTGGAAATCCCTGGATGATTGCGGCACAGCCCCCAGTGCAAAGCAACAATCCTTTCTTGTGATGACTGCCCCTGTAGATTTGTACATGATTTGATACAGACTGAGAAAGTACCTTGTACATTGTGTATTGATTCTGTAAAGCCCACAGCTACACACATCTTGATATTAACTAGCGTCCTCTGCCCTGTCAACAGTTAACCTCATGTAAACATCTCAAGAGCCAGACTGTACCACCAAGCTGTCTCAGCCTGCATCCGGTTTTATAATGAAGTTTCTCATTACAGTTCTTTTCTTATATTATGGAGTGATGATTATATAATGGAGGGGTAATTAACTTTGAAACATGTTAATTTATTGTAACCCACACACTTTCATGTAAGGTACATGAAGTACTATTTTACCAAAAATATACAAGGAACTGTCTGTTTTATTAAACCGAGAATATTAAAGGAATGTTCACAACATTTTATCTTTTCTCAGTAATGATAGCTTTGCAGGCTTGCATGGTATATCCATATCAAATTTTACTTGAGGGATGAAATGTTTATTATCATTAAATGAACATATACAAATATAGGCTGGTGATCAAACCAGGGTAGATGATTTTAGTTTGTGCTGAATAATTTTCAGAGCTTATGGTTTGCCGGTAACCATTATGAATGAAACCAAGCCAATCACAATACTGGGTAATGAGTTGGGTTAATTGAAATACCTTAAATGAGGTCTGCTCTGTAGTAAATATAAAAATGTATTCAGTTGATGTTTACATACCTCGTGCCTGGTGGATATATTTTTCTATGTGAGGCCAGACTACTGGTATGGAAAGCCTCACTGTGGTTTTGTCCCGCAGGAAATTTTGTAACGAAGATTAGGATTTTGTTTTGATGGAGTTGGATGGAGGGAAGTGGTCTTTTCTGACTGAAGGCCAAGCAGGGAAGCCCTGTGGGGTGTACCTGAAAGTATTTCCTGTAATTACTTTTCATCGAGTCTGTTTGATGTTAGTCCCCATTTCCTGTTTTATAACACCCCATCCTCATAATGTTTGTTGTTAGTGTAGTCGGCCATTGAACAATGATTGCACATCTCTGTATATATCAATGTTATCATCTCCTGAAAATATGTGATACATGAAGACATATAATAATGCCAACAGCAAATCCAATTAACGAGAATAAAGGAAAACACTTTTACTGCTTTTACCATCTAACCTATTTTCATTTGCCAGGATACTGCAAAATCTGACTGGTCTGGTTTCAGGGGATCAATTCAGTACAGGGCAGGCTCCCAAACTTTCAAGGAACAAGCTGCAGAGCTGCAGTTATTAGTCACAACAGCAACAAAAACTGGGAATAACTGATGATGAACACTTGAAATACACATACACACACACACACCTTACAGTATTTATATTTCGGTCTGTGTGACAGGCACCTCTGCATGCTGCAAATTATGTCATGTCCTTTATATATTATACTGTTATAATAGATTTATATTAAGGCTAGAAAATTCTTTAGGACTATCTACACATATATTTAAACCTCATTCTGTGTGCATATCCGTGCATGTACTTGCAGGCCGCATCAGGTAAGTATGTGTGCAAGTAGATCTGTTCACTCGTATGGATACCAGTATGTGATACCATTTTCTGAGAATTAAAAGACTGTTTGATGTATTATCAAAGGATTGACAGGATTTGATTGGATGCCATGCACAAGGTTTATCAAGTAGCGAAAGGAATGACAGGCTCCTTTGACCATAAAGGACAGCTGTAACAATGTTGATTTGGTCAGTAATTAAAATCCATATCATAAGTAAATATAGCAGGAGTTACATTTTGAACATGTGAACAAATTCCGACACCTTGAGATATGTGCGATTTCTAATGTGCAGTTCACCCTTTTGGTTTGATATGGATCAATCACTTTGTATTATATTTTCAGTCCTGGCTTATCAATCTACTGTATATATAGCTTTTTTGTACTGGTTAGCATTACATATGTACTTAGCATATATTAAATCGGTATTCATATATTCAATGTTTGGACTGATTTCCCCGAGTGTCCATTATTTCATATGTTATGATGTAATATATAATGCAACATTATTTTTCTATAAAAATGATTAAAGGAGATATCTTGTGTAATTTACATGAGCTTTGTATGTAATTCTATATGTTATTATCAATCCTGAATGTTCTGATTTCAAAATACCAGGGTTTCTCCACAATTCATCATGTCAATTCAGTTCAGACTTGTCTCTGTTTACCATGACTGAGACGATAAAATGTGTAAGAGCCATTAACCCCAATACAGTTCAGGTTCTGATGCATAAAAAAATTCAGTTTTTGTAAAGGAAGTCGTGGCCTGGGCTTAAATAACTGAACCAATTTGTGTGGAGGTTCCCAAGGTTTTATATTTCTGTGTATCAGGTCCACACCTTGTAAAATATATGTGCAAGCCGGCCACACTTTTTTTATGTGGGTGGTTTGTAAAGTGCTCCACAGCTTTATGCCTTGGAGTGCTGGCTACTTTGTTGTTACTATTCATGTATTATGTTGTTATTTTGTTGACAATGATTATGTTATTTGCAAACTGATCCATTGCTACTGATCACTGGTTGTAACCGCTTCTGATCACCATGCAGTTATAACCACTGCAGGATCTTACTGTGAGGCAGCTTCCTGCTGTCCCTTTCAATTTGTGTCATGTGCAGTAAACCAGCCATCCAGAAGTCTACTTCAAAACAAAACTAGAAATATGCATTCTAAGGAATGCAAGCCTCTGCCATGTGGGGGGGGGGGGGTTTCCCTGTTGTAGGATGCTCCCAAAAGGTATTGCATTCACTTATTTGGCCCATATTCCTAGGTTCATTTGTGCTCAAGTAACTGTACATTTGTGAAGATTTATTAATGACATTCTGAATCAGCATCATGTGCCGGATCCACACTAAAATCTAATTGGTTCTTCATTGGCCCATATCCAAAAAATGCCCTGAAAATTTCATGAGATTCCATTCATGGTTGCACATGTTATGTTTTAAATTTACACATAAACACAAACAGGGATGGATGTATATACTCCTAGCAGAGGCAACTATGGATTCTTCTTTAAGCACATACCAGAACATATGTATTTTTGTTTTCACATGCAATGTGATGGCTGCTCAGTTGAGTACTGGGTTCACCTCTGACCTGTGCCATACTGCATACATTTTCAGGCAGTGTCCTTTTATACAGCTTTCCAGTGTGCATTTAAAATTCAGCTTGTTACTCAAAACACATGAAATGCAAATTGTTTATCTACTCTTTGTCTTTTTGTAATGATAACCAGCATGGTGGTAAATACAGATTTGTTTAGACCGACAATAAAGGGGACACGTGATAATGTTAGGCAGTGTTTGTCTTCACCAGCACAACCAGCCATAACTCTGTGCTAGGATTGGACTTGTCATGCAAAAAAATCCATCATGAAACTTGACATGCAGATGAGTGAATGACGACATCTCATTTGATTAAAGGTGTCACAGAATTTCTCCACTTCCTACTGACTGAGAACTATAAACTGACGCACCAATTACCACTTACTTACAGTATGCATGTGAATTGTTAAACGTATTTCCATGTAGAAAATATACATTTTTATAAAGTAACCAGAGATAAGTCTGAAATAAATGGGGGGAATTTTCCCAGAAAACTACCCCAAAGATGCCTGCATGACGAGATACTGTTTGTGTGTTCATGGTCATTCTTCAGTAAGATGTAGAACCAAGTCAAACCAATTGTGTTTACTGGTTTTGTGTGGAATCAGTCACCAACACTTCATGTTTATCAGAGGACTCTGTACTGTCACTTACATCTGCAATACAAGTGACTGTCAGCTTGTTCTCAGTGTAAGATTTGTATTAGCAGACTGTCATGTTTTAATGACAAACTAAACATGGTGAAATGCAAGGAGAACACAACTGTGATGCCAGTAAAATCTAAAGATGTGGGGAATACATCAAAAAGGTACATATAATACTATGACTTGAGAAGTATTATATCCACAGAATAGTTTGCTTATGATTTAAACATAATGGGCAAGTGATCTGATTGACAAGGACAAAGCAGTAGTAGATACCAGTGTAAAATATTCTTTAAAAACCTCCAGCTACCAAGGAGATGGGTGCAAGTGCATTATGTAGGCAATTCAGCGTTTATATATTAAGGAAAGGAATTGTGGATCTTAAATCATTGTAATCTTATAGGATATCCTGTTGATGTTATAGCAATTGGATGTATCAATATATATGGGTAAAAATGTTGCAATTGTGGATGAACTTACAAACAACATAACAGTAGTGCGTGTCATGTAATTATCAATCAAATATATGAGGGATTGGCAGTTGAGGCCCATGCCTGATACAGATGAAAACTTTGGTACTACTAACCGATGGTCACTTGCTCAAGCTAATTTCTACATCATGATTATAATTATTGTTGGTTTCTATTTGCAGGATTGGTCCAAAGTAGATGTTGGTGACTGCTGCTTCCCAATCTAATCCATGTTCTATGCATTGGCCTGTATGCCTTTTATTGGTGTGATAGTGCATTTAACCCTGGGTTTTGTCACTATTCATAGGCTTGGGTATCTACCATTTCCATTGTATTCATTCAACATTTTTGTGGGTCACATTTCATAGTGTATAACAATCCTGCAAATAAATATTTAAATCTATAACTAGCCTTGTCCTTCTTCTTCTCAGTATCTGTGAATAGCCCGATGAAATGTTTCAATGTTTGGATGCAGTTTGCATGGTTCTGGGTCAGGGCTTGCCAACTTGTTGTGCATGGAATATTGTCAACATATTTACGGTTGTCACCTTCTTCAAAACTATCTTAGGTTTATAAATTTATTGAGCTACTGCATTAAATAAATGGTACCACTGAGAAGTACCGAGTAGTTAAGAAAATTAATGTTACACAGTTATAATCATGCTCCTGAAAAAGTTAAGCAGTTAGAAAATAACTTTGGGGTCATAACTACACCCCTGAGATGCAGTACATAAAAATGAAGTTGGAATGGTACACACAGATGAAGAATAGGGGACAAGTTATCTCCAACAATTCACAACCAAACTGCAGGTCTCTGCAAGAGGAACAGGCTTCTGCCTTCCTGTGCATGGCCACAGGCCTGATCTCTGTAGGGGGCCAGAATTTCTGCTCCTTTTATGCAAACCAATCTACATATCTTCCAAAGGACCAGAATCTGTGGCCCTTTTCACAAAGTGCACAGTTCTTCAATAGGCCACACTCTCCTTCCCTTTACATAAAATCCATGCTTCTTCCAGTAATCCACACACACTGTCAGACTGCCCTCTGCACAAAGTGCACATCTCAAGTAATCCACACTCTCTGTCCCTCTACACAAAGTTCACATCTTTTCCAGCATGACACACACTGTCCCTCTACACAAAGTAAACGTCTCTTCCATTAGACCACACTCTCTGTCCCTCTACACAGGATATACATCTCTTCCAGCAGGTTATGCTCTCTGTCCCTCTACACAAAGTATACATCACTTCCAGCAGTCCACACTTTTTCCTCTACACAAAGTATACATTTCTTCCAGCAGGTCACGCTCTCTGTCCCTCTACACAAAGTATACATCTCTTCAAGCAGGACACACTCTGTCCCTCTGCACAAAGTACACATTTCTTCCAGTTGGCCACACTCTCTGTCCCTCTACACAAGGTAAACATCTTTTCCAGCAGGACACTGTCCCTCTCAGAAAGTATACATTTCTTCCAGCAGGGCACACTCCCTGTCCCTCTACACAAAGTATACATCTCTTTCAGTAGGCCACACTCTGTCCCTATACACAAAGTATACAGCTCTTCCAAATGGACACTCTGTCCCTCTCAGAAAGTTTACATCTCTGCCAGCAGGGTACACTCTGTCCCTCTACACAAAGTAAACACATCTTCCATTAGGCCACACTCTGTCCCTCTACACAAAGTATACATCTCTTCCAGCAGGACGCACTCTCTGTCCCCCTACACAAAGTATACATCTCTTTCAGTAGGCCACACTCTGTCCCTCTACACAAAGTATACATCTCTTCCAGCAGGGCACACTCTGTCCCTCTACCCAAAGTTCACACCTTTTCCAGCAGGACACACTCGGTCCCTCTACACAAAGTAAACATCTCTTCCAGCAGGCTACACTGTGTCCCTCTGCACAAAGTATACATCTCCTTCAGTAGGCCACACTCTGTCCCTCTACACAGTATACATCTTTTCCAGATGGACACTGTGTCCCTCTGCACAAAGTATACATCTCTTTCAGTAGGCCACACTCTGTCCCTCTACACAAAGTATACAGCTCTTCCAGATGGACACTCTGTCCCTCTCAGAAAGTTTACATCTCTGCCAGCAGGGTACACACTGTCCCTCTACACAAAGTAAACACATCTTCCATTAGGCCACACTCTGTCCCTCTACACAAAGTATACATCTCTTCCAGCAGGACACACTCTCTGTCCCTCTACACAAAGTATACATCTCTTTCAGTAGGCCACAATCTGTCCCTCTACACAAAGTATACATCTCTTCTAGGAGACACTGTCCCTCTCAGAAAGTATACATCTCTTCCAGCAGGGCACACTCTCTGTCCCTCTACACAAAGTTCACACCTTTTCCAGCAGGAAACACTAGGTCCCTCTACACAAAGTAAACATCTCTTCCAGCAGGCCACACTGTGTCCCTCTGCACAAAGAATACATCTGTTTCAGTAGGCCACACTGTCCCTCTACAGAAAGTATACATCTTTTCCAGATGGACACTCTGTCCCTCTCAGAAAGTTTACATCTCTGCCACCAGGGCACACTCTCTGTCCCTCTACACAAAGTAAACACATCTTCCATTAGGCCACACTCTGTCCCACTACACAAGGTATACATCTTTTCCAGGAGGACACACTCAGTCCCTCTGCACAAAGTAACAGCTCTTCCATTAGGCCACACTCTGTCCCTCTACATAAAATATACATCACTTCCAGCAGTCCACACTTTTTTCCTCTGCACAAAGTACACATTTCTTCCAGTAGGCCACACTCTGTCCCTCTACACAAAGTATATATCTCTTCCAGGAGGCCATACTCTGTCCCTCTACACAGGGTATACATCTCTTCCAGCAGGTCATGCTCTCTGTCCCTCTACACAAAGTTCACCTCTTTTCCAGCAGGACACACTCGGTACCTCTACACAAAGTATACATCTCTTCCATTAGGCCACACTCTCTGTCCCTCTACACAGGATATACATCTCTTCCAGCAGGTTATGCTCTCTGTCCCTCTACACAAAGTATACATCACTTCCAGCAGTCCACACTTTTTTCCTCTGCACAACGTACATGTTTCTTCCAGTAGGCCACACTGTCCCTCTACACAAAGTATACATCTCTTCCAGGAGACCACACTCTCTGTCCCTTTACACAAAGTTCACATCTTTTCCAGCAGGACACACTTGGTCCCTCTACACAAACATCTCTTCCATTAGGCCACACTCTCTGTCCCTCTACACAAAGTATACATCTCTTCCAGCAGGACACATTCTCTGTCATTCTACACAAAGTATACATCTTTTCCAGTAGGGCACGCTTTCTGGCCCTTGTCACAAAGTACACATCTCTTCCAGCACACTCTGTTCCTTTGCACAAAGTATACATCTCTTCCAGTAGGCCACACTGTCCTTTACACAAAGTACACATCTTCCAGCAGGACACATTGTCCCTCTACACAAAGTTCATATGACATCCAGTACCCCACACATTCTGTCCCTCTACACAGAACACCGCTTTTCCTGGGGCCCAGACTTGCTGTTCCTTTAGATAAGCAAAGTCAGTATTTCTTCTAGGGCCAGGGACCAGTGGCCCTTCTGTAGAATCACAGTCTACAATCTCTTCCAGGGTCTAAGCATTCTTCGACTCCAGATCTCCTCCAGTTTAGCAGAGATTTAGAGATTTAGGTCTTCAGTGAGATAGTGACACAACACATTCAAAGTCCACATCTGTTCTACACCAGGCTTGCTGTGACTATACAAAGTCAAGACTGTTTCAGGGAACCAGTATTTATGTACCTGTACAACACTATCTTTTTCAGGGACCTTGGAGCTAATCAGCTGAACTTAAAGAGTGACATTTGTCTGAATGAGGCACATTATTGTGTCATCTTGATGCAATACAAAGAACTTAATCCTAAAGTTGGCACTGTGCATGACTGGTGTTTGTCAAGACTCAAAAATATAACAATTGTTATATATTTAGAAATGATAGGTGACATCAACAGTCTTGTGCAATGGACAACGTTATCCAGGTTCACATCAATTCAGGATAATATATGCACCTTTTCCTGAAAAATGACTTTCAAGGTGCTCAAAAGTGCATGATTGAAAGTCAGCTGAGGTAAAATAAGCAGTGTAGCAACTCTCTGCACATGTTAAATAAACAGGTCTCCTATGAAGACATTGCTGCAACTTTAAAAGGACAGTGATAATCATATCAAAACAGCTGATTTACTATCAAGAGGTCTATTAGATGTTATATATAGCTAGCCAAAATGTATAGATGACAGCATGTAGTACAAAATATACAGTCCTTTTAAAAGTAACACCATATCTCTGGGACCAGTCACTGAACCACCATTGTGACCAACACTGTTGGTTTGCTGGGTATCCTTGAGAATATTTTTTCCTTTACAACTTTCAATCTGGTGTCTGCTACAAAACCCCCAAAGTTACAAAGCCAGCCTTCTTGTGTACATTTGCAATTTCAAATCTGACTCCTCTGACAGTCCATGTTCTGGCCACCATTTTCATCTTCCAAATATTAAAATATCATCATACCTAACATAATGGAGATTCTTCTGAAGAACAAAGCCAATGACAGGACAGTTCCTGTCAACCCTTGGTACTTCTGTTTACACCAGTTTCCCTCAAAGTTAATATCATTAGAGACAGATGTTTGACTCATATGGCCACAATACATGAATGAACTTACATACTCATCCCCCCCCTAATTATCATAGCTTAATCAAGATTATTCATCAGTATCATACTAATATCTGCCATTTTGCCACCTTTCAAAGGGATTCATTTTTTTCTAACAACTATAGATGACATCAGAATCAAATTTGTTTATGCTGTAATAAAATGTGTGTATGCATTGTATATAATAAAAGTTTTGAAACACTTTGTTGTTGTTATATTCAGCAAGTCTCAATAAGTAATGTGTATTAAATTACAATTAAATTATCCTGCACTGATTTGTATAGATCTAAACCCAACACGAGTCCATGTGTTTCCACCTTGACCAGTGGGCAGAATATAAACCTGGAACTCAGATTAACCAAATAATTATACCAGCAAAATTCAACATATGCCTTCAATATTTCTTACTTGTCACAGCAACTTCTGCTTCAAAACCAACACAAGAGACCTATGGGTCATCACGATACTCAGCATGAAATTACAGGCTAACATTCACAACAAGAAGTTTATCTTCTGAAAACCAAACTGAGATCAATTTCAGATGTTACCTTTGCCTCTGACCTTCTGACACCAAAGTTGACAGGGCTCTTCTTAAGTGACTGATCAGTCATATATGAAGATTTAATCCAATCATGACTGGTCTATACAGATTGTAAGACAGTTAAGAAAAAGTTTCATAACTCCAAGAAAATATATCACAGTGACCTAATTTCAGGTTTCCACAGATATTTTTTAAGGTCCTCCATGGATCTTGAGTCAGAAGTTTCTTGGTCCATTCGTTATGAATTTTGCCTCATTAACATACAACCAGACATGTGATCGCTTACAGTCAGCCGAAAAAAATTATGTTTCAAATCCTGATATACAGTACTCGTATAACTGGGGGATCAGACATCAGCTCACAGCATCAAAGTGACACGATCCATCCTGTACAGCAACGCACTTCTCTAGCTTGCAGCTTCAATGAATGGTGACCTTAACATCTCACGTAACTGACAGCAGGACAGCAGATGCTTCAGTTCCTTTATAGCTTGGCAGATCGAGTCAACTTAGCAGAAGTATGGATGTGAGATTTTAAAGATGCAGTGAGGACATGAACTTATGCATACGAGAAAGTGCTGCCTTGTTTATATAGGACTGATCCTATAATCTGTTCCTGTGTGACTGGTACAAAGTACCTCTTTTCTCTGGCCATTAGATCCTTAAGAGTAAATGTGTTCAACACCATCTTCAACAGCTTACAGCAATGGATTAACCATTGTTGACAGTCATGATGCTCTTCTTTGAAACAAGATTTTACCACAAAAACACATGGATAAAAGAACTGATACCAGTCAGTGCTGTCAACACATCATTCTTATAGTAATAATTAAGTAGTTTCAATTATCAACTCTTAGACAGTGACTTCATGAAGGAATCCATGTCATACTCTGACTCGTACTGTTTTTCATCCCACAGTTCATCCATGTTTTCTAGCACAGCCTTGGCTGTGACAGGGCCTTCATCTGACTGTGACCTTGCCTTTGATGTGTGTCCTCTGCCATCATCCAGTGCAAACAGGTCAAGCAGCTGGTCTGTTCCCATGGAAGCGAGGCTGGTGTTGTCTTGACTGATGACTGTGTTGGCTATGTTCAGTTTGAACTTCTGTAAGCTGTAGAGGAATAAAAATACTTAAAATATGCCCCTTCTTAATGTGTTCCCTAATTCAATCTGCATTTCATACCTCATACATACTCAATTGTTGACTGATGGCCCATGACACTCAGCTGAATCTGACACATTACCAAAAGGCACTGCACATAAATAAAGGTCAGAGTGACCCAAGAAAATCTGACAACAAATTATCTGCATATAAAGTTTGAATTCTCTACATTTAATGGTTAGAACTTACTGGTATACCCTGCTTAGGTCAGACTTCAGAGGTGCTTAACCTGTGACTTTGCACCATAACTCAGAAAATATAAGTCACAGTCTACTCTGTACAGTTCTCCAGAGATATCTGGTCAGGACCTGTCTTGATATGAATTTTGTGTATGCCCTTCTTAATGAATAACTAATGGTTGTCATCTGTCATCCTTAAAATGCTTCACTCTTTAGCTTCTGAGGTACTCAAACACATTTTATACTTTAATTTAAAGAATATAGGTCACAGAAACCTAATTTTCATTTTCTATTTGGGATATAGTAGGACCTGTCAGCATGTGAAGTTCAAATTCACTAGGTTTTATGGTTATGATTTATGCCTTGTTAATCGATGGACTTAATAAGAAGAATGAAGACAAACAGACAGGTGGTGAGAACACAGACAAAGAATCATTGTAAAGACTGGCCTATCCGAACTGTTCATTATTTTGCAATTGAAGACCAGTTTAGTTTCATCCAAAATACAACAGATGGCGCTTCAATAAAATGAAGACTGGCTAAACAATTTTGATATTAATATAAAACATAACAACACCTCTGTGACAGGTGAAAAGGTTTCACAGGTCGTGCTTAACCTAATTTCGGAATTAATGAGATATAGAAAAAGCATTGTATAACTTTATTTAAACCCTACTGACCACATATTTAACTAGAATTCCTTGGCACCACAGGTGCCATAGAATCACCAGATAAAGTAACCCCCCCCCCCCCCCCCCCCTTTAAGAATGGGCCCCTATCTTCAGCAGCATATACTGACACTTGGTTTCGACCATGGTTTTTTTTCATCTGTCAACTTGAGAAACAATATTTTTCACCAAATATGGAAATATATAAGGTCAAGGCCAATCTCATAGGAGAGGTCATGATCTCAATATAACTATACCTCATCCCATAACCCATATCTATGTATGTGCACAATATGAAAGAAATCTGTTCATTGGTTTACTGTCATGTGGCAATGAAGGAGGTTTTAAACAGCACAAAAACAAGAAAAAGATAATAGGTGGCGCCACCAATTACCAGTACATGACAACCCTATCCAAGATCTTTAATCAACTTGATTTTTGGATCAATCCATGCAAGATTTCTTGAGATATTTAAGAATTTGTATGATTTTCTCCCAAAATGGACTTATTCAAGGTCAAGGTCACTCTCCTAGTCCCCATTTTAAATAGGCTTCCTCCTCTCCCCCATATCTATACACATATAAGTTTGGTGAAGATCCGTGAAATTTATTTTTATTTTTATCTCGCCTGAAAGAAATCTCTGTAGCAGCAGCAGCAGTGGCGAAGACGCGACCGTGCCTAACCCTTAGTTTCCCCGACTTTGTCTGGGGATACAATTAAAAGAATCAAATTGTGTTTGTTAATGCTCTAGAATTCCCTATGGAGGGCCTCAGGCGGTGATTCAGAATAACATACTGAACTGCTTCTGCTGACAGATAGCCCCTTTGAAAAATTATTTTTAAATATCACTGGATTTATTGAAAAATAAGGAAAAAGGACCCCGTTAGGACACCCTTTGCATCATTCCCAACAGTTCAAAACCACAAACGTCCATATCCAAGGCATGGCCATAGAGAAGTTTCGAGAAAAACATCCAATGAGACCAACATCAATTATAATATAGATGAACAGTGTTTTTGTGTTAGTCTGTATTTATGTCAGTATGTGTGTGTGGGTAAACAAGTACTGACCCCATGATTTTTTCCTCAAGTGTACCCTTTGTGATTAGTCTGTATACATTGACGACCTTCTTCTGTCCGATCCTGTGAGCTCTGTCCATGGCCTGAAATCAAAATTATTTCAATGAAAACTTAAGAATCATAAAAAACTTTACTAAGAACTTAACATACTTTTTACTGCATTACCAGGCCTGCCAAAAGTAAATGACAGAAAAAAAGAGTAAGTGTTCTGGAAAAAAAAAGAGTAAATGTTTTTGAAATAAAGAGTGAAAAAAAGAGAAAAAATTAGTGTCAATTTGCCTATTTTTTATCACAAACTGAATACAGATGTGCCTCGCATACCACAATTGTGTATACCGATATATATTGAAGCATATTGTTCCAATATCTGAAACATACATGGCGCACAGCCCCCTTCATGAATATAAGGGCATTTTCCACACGTTGCAACCATATGCTGGACATTTGCACACAAAAATTGAGAAATGTCCCATTCTTGTTTTAACTGGACAGTCAAGGCAGGAGAAAAATAGCATATATTGGAATTCTTTCACAAAAAAAAGAGGGGAAAAAAAGAGTGCTGTGGAAAAAAGGAGTGAAAAAGAGTTGTAAATGTCATTTTCAGGAAATCCTAAAAAAACAGAGTTACTCTTTTAAAAAAGAGTGATTTGGCAGACCTAAACATTTCATAGTTGAAAATTAATGGAACTTCAGATGTAAGTACACTTGTAACATAACATAGATCATTATCACTGATCAAACCTGTTAAATAACAAATCTGCAGGTAAGACAGTAAATAGAAACTCAGAACACAAACACACACACGAGGACACGTGGATACCCACCGCAGGACTACCTATGGTAGGATGTACAGCACACCTTTGAGGAAAAGCATGACAAAAGTAGGACTAAAACCTGACATGTAACAAATTATTCATGTTAATTCTTGATAAATGAAAGTGAAATAAAAATAAGTGATATTATTGAGAACATATTTAAACATTTTTATATGGTGCTAAGAGTCCCTGCCTTTTAGAGATCACAAGGTGGTCAAAATTGCACATAACAGTTTATTATGTTATAAAACAAGGACAATTTCACAGCAATTCAGGGCATTCTGAAAATGCAGAATACAAAGAAAAAGAAATAAGAGCACCGTAAATATGCATAATACGGCTGTCGTGTATCTGGTAACCTCTGACCTCATTAAATATGTGAAAATATGTATAATGAGTTTCATGAAAATCCATAGGATTTTTGGTAAGTCTCCAAGGTGCCTCGGTGACCTCTGACCTCATTAAATATGCATGTATTTTCCTGGAAATCAAAATTAGGCACGATATTTTACTGATTAACAATTCTGATGAGTTTTATCAAAATCCTTCATATCCTTCATAATTAATCGCAGCAACTCCACAAAGTAGCCTAGTGACCTGTGACCTTATTAAATATGCGTGGAATTTGCCCATAATCGAACTTGGGCGAGATAATCTGTTGATGAGTAGTTATGGTGAGTTTCATGAAAATCCATTAAAGCCCCTGTAAGTTATCACGGCGACACTAAAAGTTAATGGACGGACGGACATTTAGATAGACAGACGGACGGACTGTGGGTATACCATAATACTCCCGTCATATGATGGGCATATAAAAGGGAATTTTCAATAGCAAAAATAGGACTCTGACAAAAACAGAGATAAAAGTAGGAAAAGTATAATCACAGGACAGCATGCTATGGAAACCCTGAATGACACAATCACGAGAGTCCGTGACAACACATACCTGAAGGTCCTTCATTGGATTCCAGTCATGTTCTACAAATATAACAGTGTCAGCACCAGTCAAGTTTAACCCGAGGCCACCAACATGAGTAGTCAGCAGGAGGACGTCTATTGACGGGTCATTGTTGAACCTGACAAGATATGAAATACACATGACAATTATTGATCAGTATGATGACACTTCACAAAACCATTACAGAATGATTAAATGGTCTTTATACAATTACCGATGAATATTCATCTACTAATGCATATCAGTTAGGGCCTTGACATTAGGGAACAGGAATACAAGATAATGCTGTAAGAACGGGGATGGATCTTTCAAATGTAGAAAAATAATGACAAGAGCAGGTACATGATACGACTAAAAATCTCTATCCCCAGACAATTAAGGCATACTGTGGATGACTTCATATTCGGGAGGTTAAAATTTCCCATTTTTTCACTTTTCAGTGGTTCGGGAGGGTTTCATTTTCACGATCTCACCTTACAAAAGACCTACACAGAGTATACCCATTAGTTTACTTTTATCACCAAAATCTTAATAATTGCATGGGGACCCAAGGGAATATAGACCAATTGGAAATTATTATTTATCAATGGCAGATAATTTGATCTGCATGATATCATTCATAATAGCAAACTTTGAACACACAAGATATATAATACTTAATTATATTAACCTTTTACCATTCAATTTGCTTTCCAAGGTGGGACCTCTTATTCAAGAAGGCTTTATTTTCACGATAATCACCCTTTCCCAAAACATCATGAATTTGAAACCCTCGCGGATAAAAAGGTAACCACAGTACACCTATAAAATAGGCCCACTTCTTCAGAAGCATATACTGACACTTGACAAGGCCAAGGCCACCAAGTTTGAACAATTCATACTTAATAGAAACAATTCATTCGTCAAATTTGAAGAAAACTAGATGTGTCAGAACGACACGAATGCCCCCGCCTTGGGCAAATTAGAAACATTTGTAAAATTTGGAAAAATTTTTTAAGTTAAGGAGGTGTCGTATGGTCAAAAGTACGTCAACAAGGGCAAAATGCAAACTCAATCTGTAACGGGTCATTATCAAGCAACACACCAAAAATCATGCCAGTATATGCAGGCATTGTGAAAAAAAGTCCATACATGTGCATTTTTCATAAAATTTCTGTCTTTCATGAAATTTTCAATGTTTAGGAGCCATAAAACAATCAAAAGTAGGTCAACCAGGACGAAACGCGAACTCGATCTGTAACTGTCATTATATGCCCACACATAAACAAGGGACCCATGGGTCACGGCGCTCAGCTGATCGTGATTGGACTATAAATGTTTCTCCACTATGATACTATATCGAGTCGATAAAGCTTATGAATATCATGGACATGTTGGGCTATTATAAAGGAATATAATGTAATATGTGAGTAAATGATAAATGATATACCTGACTGATGGATTAATAGAGTCAAATAAAGTGGTTTATTTTTTATTTATTTAGGAGGGGTTGAAAATTGTGATATATTTGAGCAAATATGAATGCAATGACAGCAGTAATAAGCAGTAGTAGAATGATGATAAGGCTATTTGTTGAAGGATCTAAAGTGTATGGTAGTCTGCAAGCTTTCAATTTGACAGATATGATGTTATGATTAACTATGCTGATGAAGTGATTTATGAATTTGTGACTGTATGACACAATATCTCTTTAGTCTTGACAAGGTACATTATTGTGATGCCCACTATGTCTACATATAACATAATATTGACATAATTTCTGGCATGTACATAGGTACCTATGGACGAATAGTTATACAAAATATTAAAGTTTTAATATATCTGATTTCGGAATGACGGAAGGACGGAATGACGGACATTGGTAAAACTATATGCCCCGGCCACTTTGTGGCGGGGGCATAAAAATATGCAGTTATTCAAAAGTTACTGGGTTAAGAAAAATATTATATATTCGCAGATTTGACCTTGAAATAACAACTGAAACCTAACACCATATATTGACCATCTTGATAATATAACTCAGATTCATCTCAGTTATTATTGGTTAATGTAATCATGCTATTACCTGTTGACTATACCATGCCTGGAGCCAGCAGGGACTGAGCCATCCAGTCTCAGGTAGGTGACACTCGGCATACAAGACCTGAAATGGAGACAAAGATCACACATAACATGACCTCTTATACTCTACAATGCTGCATATAAATACAGACATTGGCACATTCCTGGTAATCAGCCAAACGGGTGAGCCATGAAACAAACCGTGCTGAAGCATGGTAAAAATATAAATACACCGTAAGTTTCCAGCTGTCTATGTATAACAAAGCATGCTGAAGTACAAAATGTTATATCATAGGGATTTGTCAGGAGAGCTTTAAATATACTGCATATCTCAATAATAGGTTTTTAAACCAAAGTTCACATATATATAGTATCACTGAGCAATCCAGCTGTCTGCTGAAGTCAGCAATGCACAGAATATTATAGTTTAATAAAAATTTATAAGGAATGTTTTTTAAAAAACTAGAGTATCTCAACATTTCCAGTGTGAATCTGAATGGTAGAAACAATTCACATGTCCTAGTAAAGGCGTGCAGCATATTACAAGTAATCCACCTATTTACTGTGGACACTTCTCTATTATTATGGACACCTAATACTTTTTGGACACTCCTGTTATGGATAGTCCATAGTGGACACAAGGCTATCCAAATTTTGGACAGCTCTATTTTGTGAGCAACTCTGAATTATGGAAACCTCTCTTATATGGACATTTAACTATTATGAGCAAATCTCTTATATGGAAAACTAGAATACGGGTAGTCGACAAGCGACTACGTGTATCCGCCTAAATCAGAGTGGAACGGGTGAAGTGAGGCATGGATTAAGTGGCAAGGGGAAATAGAGTGAAGTGTTGCATATTAGCATGGATGTCTGCAGCCAAATTGTGTATGAAGGTTGCCCCCCCACCACAAAATCCAGAAAGCCGTCCCAGTTGTATACATATGCAAAATTTAAGGCAGATAAGTCAAACCACTACATGTATATGAGTGATTTTAGCCCGTGGCAGACAATCAGATGGACGCTGAGCAAAAATGGTTGCAGGTGACGGCACCAGTTTTGCGTATGATAAAGAGCTATGTGAGAAGTATACACATGCAAAACTTTGGCCCAATCGGTCAAACGGTTCCCAAGATATGAGCTTGGATGTCTGCTGCATAAACTAGAATGCAGGTGGCTCCACCTGTCATAAAATCAAGAGAGCTGTTGGGGATGTATTAACCTGCAAAATTTTAGCCAGATATGTCAAACCACTGCCGAGATATGAGTGATTTTATCCCATGGCAGACAAACAGACAGTAGCTGTGCAAAAATGGCTGCAGGTGGCGCCACCATTTTTTGTGTATGTTATAAAGCTCTCCAAGGGCTACATTTGTGCAAAAAATTTTCCTGACCAGTCAAACGGTTCCCGAGATATGAGCTTGGATGTCTGCAGCGTAAACGTGAATGTAGGTGGCGCCACCTGTCACAAAATCAGAAAAGCTATCCAGGATGTATATGCATGCCGAATTTCAGGTGAATTAGTCAAGTCACTGCAGAGATATAAGTGATTTTAACCCAAGGCAGACAAACAGATGGACACTGTGCAAACATGGTTGCAGGTGGCGTCACCATTTTTTGTGTATGTTATAAAGCTCTCCAAGGGCTACATTTGTGCAAAAAAATTTTCCTGATCGGTCAAACGGTTCCCGAGATATGAGCTTGGATGTCTGCAGCGTAAACGTGAATGTAGGTGGCGCCACCTGTCACAAAATCAGAAAAGCTATCCAGGATGTATATGCATGCCAAATTTCAGGTGAATTAGTCAAGTCACTGCAGAGATATAGGTGATTTTAACCCAAGGCAGACGAACAGATGGACACTGTGCAAACATGGTTGCAGGTGGCGCCACCATTTTTTGTGTATGTTATAAAGCTCTCCAAGGGCTACATTTGTGCAAAAAAATTTTCCTGATCCGTCAAACGGTTCCCGAGATCTGTGGGTTTATGTGTGGAAACAGACGCACAAACGAACGCAGAGCACAGAGGAAAGGTCAGAGGTCAAAACAAAATCGGGGCGCAGCAGTTCACATGTGACCCAAACATAATCCCGGGTTTCGTAAAATTCCGCCCAGCGGTTACGGAGGAGTTCTCCGGAAACCTACGCGACGGCGGCGGCGTGAAGCTGAAAACATAGTATCCGCAAAACTCTGTTTTGGCGGATACAAATATCTATTATAAACAAATATATTGTATGGCCACTTCCTTATTATGTATATTTCTCTATAATGAACATCTCTCTTTACTGGATATCTCTAGTATGGTCACATTTCTTAAATGGACGTCTCTCTATTATCAATATCTCTCTAATATGGTAGCATCTCTATTATGGACATCTCTCTATAAAGGATATCTCTCTAATATTGTCACATCTCTATTATTGACATTTCCCTATAAAGGATATCTCTCTAATATTGTCACATCTCTATTATGGACATTTCTCTATAAAGGATATCTCTCTAATTTTGTCACATCTCTATTATGGACATCTCTCTAGTTTGGGTATCTCTCTAACATGAACATATCTCTATTATGGTCACATCTCTATTACTGACATCTCTCTATTTTGGGTATCTCTCTAATATGGTCAATTCTCTTTAACGGATATCTCTCAATAATCAATATCTATCTAATATGGTAACATCTTTATTATGGACATCTCTCTATAATGGATATCTCTCTAACATGGCTACATCTCTATTATTGAAATCTCTCTATTATGGATATCTCTCTAATATGGTCAAATCTCTATTATGGACATCTCTCTATTATGAATATCTCTCTAATATAGTCACATCTCTATTATTGACATCTCTCTATTAGGGATATCTCTAATATGGTCTTATCTCATTTATGGAAATCTCTCTATTATGGATATCTCTCTAATATAGTCACATCTCTATTATTTACATCTCTATTTGGGTATCTCTCTAGTAATATGGTCACATCTCTATTATGGACATCTCTCTATTTGGGTATCTCTCTAGTAATATGGTCACATCTCTATTATGGACATCTCTCTTTTTGGGTAACTCTCTTGTAATATGGTCACATCTCTATTATGGACATCTCTCTATTTGGGTATCTCTCTTGTAATATGGTCACATCTCTATTATGGACATCTCTCTATTTGGGTATCTCTCTTGTAATATGGTCACATCTCTATTATGGACATCTCTCTATTATCGGCACCTCTCTATTGCAGGTCCATGACCTGGTTATTCTACAGTTTATGAAGTTGGTAAGGAGGCTGAATCTCTTACTTGAGGAGATCATTCTCTACAATATCCAGCATCCCCTTGAGCTGACAGAAGAGGAGGATGCGGTGTTGGCTGACCACAGGAGCCTCCGTATCTTTACATCCTGCTTGGACACCTACACCACAGTCCTGGAGAAGTTGCCTAGAAACAAAATATATTGCATGATGAAACAAACAGCATGATGGCCTGCAGAGCTTAGTCAATACAGATTATAGTTAGAGTCATGGCAACAGTCAATGGTGGTGACATTTATTTAAACACAAGATATATGACTGTTACATAGAGCTAGACTGAAAACCAATACACTGATATGCTACGTCAATATGGTTCACGATATGCTTTGCATGATGTATTGTAATACAACGAAACACAATGACTTCTAACAAATACTGATACAAAGTGAAGACCGCCATGCACTTACTTGAGAGCAGTGAGTTTTGGTGCGAGTGAGATGCTGTTGAGTGAGGTATTTGTCTGACGTAGATCCTCCATGATCTGACTGTACTGTGGATGCTGCGGGGTCAACACCAGCGCAGGATGATTACAGACTTTACGCAGGTACTGCAAGGCCTTCAAACATCAATATTCATTGTATAAATCATAAATACAGTCAAATAACATAAGCATTCAATATCTATAAATCATTAATACAGTCAAAAGATGAGGATGTAGTTCAGTGAAAGTCTCTCACATAAATGGCCAGGTATCAATCTGACATGGTTTATCAAGTTCTGAAGGTTGAGTGTCACTTGCTGGAGGGAAAAATTGCAAATGAAGTGTAAATAATCTGAAAATAAGTAACAGTAATTCACATACTGCTTCACAGGATTTAAATAGCATTACTGTCTATAGGACAGCACAAACTGTGTTTGAGGCCGTACTGACCACAGCTAATTTTGCGTCTAAACAATAAGCACAATTCCTTTACATATATTCAGATAATCCAAAATGCTCACAATATTTTTTGTAACAATCTTATGATATCAGGTCAAGGTTTTTGAGTTGTGTTTTTCAGTTATGTTAATGATCAAGGTTTTTATATGATAAATGGTGAAGTTTTTTTTCAGTAATGATACATGGTCAAGGTCTTTCAGTCATGATAAATAGTCAAGGATTATCATTTATGAATAGTTTGAACAGTCATGAGGAGATATTGGCACTTATTAAGTATTTAAAAGGTTCATGGAGTGATAGAAGCACAATTTTCATTTGTTTCAATGTTCATATGAAGATACAAGCACCTTTTAAGAAGTTTAAATGTTCATCTGGAGAAATCATCACCTTATTTCAGATTCTGAGAAAAATAGGAGAACCTATACCTGAACATTTGATAAGTACATGCTCCTCCTGCTGTTTTTTCTTTTATTAAATTTTACAATTGAAGCCTTACATTATCTTCACTAAGTTCAGCTTAAGACATAATTATACATTCCTTCTACAAAACCTGTTGAGTGTGTTTACCTGGAATATATGAGATCTGTTCTGTAGGTTCATCTGGCTTTCTGTGTTTTCTTCTGTGGATGATATAGACTCCTCTACAGACTTCTTGGCCCGGGATTTAGCAAAGTCTTCATAAAGCTGAATCTGATAAAAAATAAAGAAATGAGATTAGCTCAGGTCTAATCTTTAGAATATTCTACACAAATCAGACTCTGAGCAATAATCTTTAAAATAAATGCAATGAGATGATATATTTGTTAGTTTGTATGAGAAATTTTATCATTGAGAAAAAAAGAAAAATATAAATGAAACAAGAGGCAAAGGGGACCACAGTAAGAAGGTCAACATATGTGGTGCCAGCAAAAGCTTGGTTTACATATTCATTACATGATCAATAGGTCTGCAAAGTTTTATGATGACAGCTGCAGGAGTTGTTGAAATATTTGGTAACAGATCATGGCAATGGAAGGTGGATGCAGCGCCATTGCATAGGTTCACAGAATGAATTAGAAATGTAGAATAACTAAGGAGGATGAGTGTTACTGTCCCTTTAAGACTTGTAAAAGCAGGTAAGCCTGACCTCATTTGAATTAGTTTATGTATACAAAGCAAAGTTATTTATAATATGATTTGCTGGGTTGAGATCATAGAAACTGTCATGGATTAATTTATCTTGGGCTTCAGAACAAATTGCAACATTTATTTAACATAAATCATTTGATACCTGTAATGGGCTGAGATCACAGTAATAGTCCTGGATTATCTTGGGAGGCAGATCCTGTAGCACATCTTCCTTCAGTCTCCGAAGCAGGAAGGGGAGCACCTGGCGATGTAAAGCCTCCATAGCCAGAGCACCTGTCAATAAAAATAACTGATAACGAGAGCTCCTTTCAATCAAAATAAGAATAACTCATTTCATGAGCACCTGTCAATCAAAATAAAAATAACTCATAACCAGAGGACCTGTCAATCAAAATAAAAATACCTAATAGCCAGACCTGTTAAACAAAAATAAAATTTAACTCACACAGAGTACCTATCAATCAGAATAAAGAAATCACCTGTACACATTGGATTGAGTGCTGGGTTGGCCATATAATCACAATTTTTTCAAATCCATCACTCATCAAACAAAACAGCCATTTCCTTCAAACTTGAACGTACACAAAATCACAATTCTGAGAAGTACAAGTAAATTTTGACCCTCATAACCCTTGTCTACAACAGCACTGCCTTGCATAATGAGCAGTACTTCATCCATCTACGATCTAGAGGCTTCCCCCCCCCCCCCCCCCACTGGGAAGGGGCAAATCTTTTGTGTCTTTTGATTTAAAACAGGCATAGTACTTCTTCCACTCGTTTATATACTAAGATAAACAAAATGAGCATGGATTTGTTGGCCCGCCACAGTCACCAGACGACCTCAGGCAGACTCGGCAACTGTTATGGCGGTCCCATTCAGGCAGGGGTCCCAAACAATGGTAACATTTTCTATTCACTGGGGTTTCTGGGCGACTTGACATACTGGGGAGGGTTAATAACTACTCAAAGTACCCTTTGTCAGGAAACGTAGAGGCCCGGCAGAAGCGCTGAACCAAGACAGCAGAACCAGCGTGTCGCCACTCATAGACGTGACTGGCTCGGTTGGTGACACAGAGTAAATTGGATGGTAGTGTACACAAACGCAGTTGCTAGGCGGGCATCATGGGTAGTAGGCCTAGTGGGGGCTGTCTCACAAAATTTAATCCTTGTTGGGAAACAAAGAGGTGCAGTGTTATGGCTCAGTAAAGGGGTGACCTACTGTTAGCCAACACAGTGGAACAGTAATTTCCTTCAAACGCAAACATACACAAAATAATACCCACCAGCCTCCTGTTCTTTGGATGAGCTTTTAGCGTCCCGACTCTGCAGAATAGGGCGGCCATATTGTACCTGAAATTGTTTCTCTGAGCCGAGGAATCCTGGCATTAAGAAATCGAAGAGAGACCAGAGTTCGAGCACGTTGTTCTGTATGGGTGTCCCTGAGAGTATCACACGGTGGTTACATATTAACTGTTTCACAGATTTTGAGATCTGAAATAATAAATCACAAGGTATATTGCAAAATCCTGTCCATTTCAGGGTCTAATTTGACCCATTCATATAATTTTTAATCTTGCTGTAAAAAAAAAAAACATTATATAATCAGTAAACCTCCGAATTACTACCACCAGTGGGACCTCAATAAAGTGGTTGCATTTTGAGGTGGTCTCTAGGTGAGGTCTTATATACAGAACAAATACAATCGGGACTGTAAACAAGTGGTCTTTATTTTGAGGTGGTCGCTAAACTTAGGTCGTCGTAAGGCGAGGTTTTACTGTATATAACTCATCATAATTTCTTAACTATCCAGTTCATTTATTAAAATATTTATGTGGTGCATGTCAAAAGAAAAAATAAGTGTCAGCAAACCCCCTGTAAGACACCCTCATGATAAGATCCCTCATGAGGTGACAACAATATTGTTAAAAGGAAAATTCTGAAAAAAAAAACACTCTAATAACCTAAAACTTTAATTTGCAAGTGATATCATTACATTATCAATCAAAAATGTAAAACACATCTGACATTGCAAAAGTGCTAAGCATGATACTCCTCTCACAAATAAAAATAAGTTTTATGATGTTTAAGGTAATGTTGATAAATCAAAATTGTTTAAATCTGTTTCATGTATTCACATGGTAGCTATATACCGTCTTATAAACAGATGAGACACACATACACACACACACACACACACATATATATATATATATATGATAACAAACATTAACAAAGAACATTACCTTTGTCTTTCCATTTTTTATAATATGGCCTTCATCCAGTATACAGTAGTTCCACTTGATGGAGCTGTTAATATGGAGTTTATCATCAATGTTATTCCACTCATTCAAAATACAATGCAGTTATATGATAGGAAAATTATAATGTATAAATGCTAATTCAAGTAAAAAGATCTAACTTTAACATAACAGATAAACAAGTATCATGAACAGTCAAAATGCAGTATCAGAAATATTTTCCATGAAGTGTCCATCATTTGTTTTTTTTTATGATAATTATAGGTTCATGTTTCTGTCCGATTTTAACAATTAAATAAAAGAATGAGTAATCTGGCTTTAGAAAGTGTCATATTCAATCCCAAAAGTTTATATCCATCCTTTTGGGTTTCTACATGATTCTTTACAAAGTGACAGTGCTGAATTGAGTTACGCTTATTTTTTAAAGGGAGACTTTTTTTTACAATATTTATGGTATTTATGGTTTTTAAATGTGCATTATCACAGTCCTTGACATATTCATTTCCATGAAAAATAGGCAATTTTCAAAATTTTTATATCATTTTACTCAAAATGCCTTTTAATTATGCTACAGCTTTAAATAAATGATGGGAAAGAATCCAAATGGAAAAATTAAAAAGTAAAATGTTTACCAAAAACATGAATGAACAATGACAAGAAATAAAATAATGGTTTCCTTTTCAATTTAAATAACCAATGTAATTTTCCTGTTGTACATGTGGTTACCAAATAAGAATTTATCATGGTACAGGAAGAGAAGATAAAAACAAACTTGACTCACAAAAAATACTTTTTACAGCAAATATTTTTTTCCCAAAGAAAATACTGTGGAAGTGGTTAATTTGGCGTGTCTGAATTTTCACACATTTTTCATTTTATACCATTAGCCCAGTTTGAATTTTTTTGCAAAAATCCATATGTAAGGTAATTAATTGTGTATCAAATTATTAAAATATTTATAAAAGACAGGTTTGTAATGTAACCAACATCCCACCTAACAACCTTTGGGTGACCACTTACAAGCCAAGGGCAACTAGTCAAGTACCATAACTCCAAGGTGTGAACAACATAATTAATCAGGACTAATTAAGTTTGATGATGCAACGGTACTGCAACCAGCTACATTGTTTGACATCTGAGTAAGTTGTAGAATTTTTCTACAACAACAACTGTGATTATACTAACCAAAAGCAGCCACTATGTCAATACAACAACCAGACAGAACTGACGACAGTTGCAGGTCACTCTCAGCTCAAAAGCTATGGCGAGGGCTATGGGTGTCTTAAAAGGCTACTTATTGTTTCACAGTTGTTTCTATGAATCACTATTTTGAGAGGGATCTTTCTCGAGAAATCACTTGCTATGAATTCTTATGACCACATAACTACTCTAACATTCTGGTTGAAGAAGCCTCAACTCAAGCAACCATACATGGAGGGATTACCAGGCCCACATGACTGAGTGTCAGGCGAGAACATTGCAATCTTCTGTACGGTGGCATCAAATTTACGCATATTCTTATTTTAGCGCAAATCTAGCTCTTGCTGAAAGCGTGAAAATTAAAACCCTGCTAAGAAAACCAATTCCACAGTATGCTCCTCTACTGCATATTTTGTTATGGTAATTCAAAACCTGACCAAAAGAGCTCTAAACTTTTATTAAGATTCACAATGTTCCTGATAATGTAAAATGTATGTTTACCAAGTATTCTCTTAAAGAATTCCACATAATTCCAGATAATGTCAATATATCTGACAAGTACTTACCTGAAGAATTCTATATCATTCCTTACTATATCATATGATGCCACAACAAGGTTATGTTTCTTTACTAACTTCTGTAACCTACAAAGACAGGTGAATAATCATTAGTGTCACTGGTAGATTTCAATGTTTTATCTTTTACCATGGCATGATGAGCAAATTTTATATACCCTAATCAAGTACATAAATACTCATATGACAATAAATTCTCAAATTAAATGCTCGGTTCACTGATTTAAGCAACAGTGATTACACATGACATGAACAAAAAGAAGGACCAAAGTCTTCAGCACAAATGAGAGAAAACTTACCATTTCTCTGAGATGGTCTAACACAAGTCCCAGGTGCTACGAGGGCACAAAAGCGTGAGAGGGCCAGGACTTCAGAGTCACCAATTTTATGAATTTGGAAAAGAGCAATCCTTGTAAAGCATGATGTTTGCCCAAGGGCTTGAGCACTAACAAATGGATCCACAGTAACCCTTTAATGAAGGAGACTACAAATAGAGAAATAAGGGACCCATGGGTCACTGTGCTCAGCTGAAGTTGACCTTGAAGGTAAAAATCTAAAAATAATATCAAATGGAGATCAAGTGTAAGAGGAAGAGGTAATAAAGGCCATGATTGGTTTATATGATTGGTTTGTATTGATGAGCAAGAAATTGTTGCAAATAATATTTTGTGACCTGACCATGTGTTTCCTAATGTTGAAACTGAAGCATGTGAGCAGTTTGTGAACAAATGATCTGTACTATTACCATGATCATTAGTTGGCTTTTTGATTAACTGTTGACATTTCAGTAGTTTACAAATTTGTTCAACTGAATATATTTTTTTGTATAATATATATTATTAAATATATATGGATTTTTTTATGAAATGTATTCAGTTGAAATAAAACTAATTAACATCATAAAACAGGGCAAACAAAGCCTGATCTCAAATTCTGCTGAGGCAAGAAAATAATGAACAAATGTTTGTATTAAATCCTCATTTTTTTATCACATCATTTTTTTTTAATTTAAGTTTATATTTCTATACATTTACAATATAACAGATATATCTGAATATAAAAGTTGATTCATAATTCTCAATTGCATCATCATAAATCTCAATCTTGTCAGATAACACCACATCATGCATACAAATGTTTATTTATTTTTTACCACAAAAATATATCTTTTAGATTTGCAAAACAGTAAATATCTAAAAATAATACTTGATTTAGATTTCACTATTTTTAATTGTGTCTTTATTTATCCATAATGTGCTTCATATTTTATAAATTTAAGCATACTGATGGGTTCAATTATATCTG
Organism: Sipunculus nudus; assembly: GCA_026874595.1. Lineage (NCBI taxonomy): Eukaryota > Metazoa > Annelida > Sipuncula > Golfingiida > Sipunculidae > Sipunculus > Sipunculus nudus. Next base: position 63,847,138 of record CM049307.1, read on the forward strand.
TTAAAGTCATTTAAAAGAAAATTAATTTCTTTAAAAATGATACATTAACACAACATGGCATCTTCTGGATTACACTTGAATTACTTTTTCAAGGAAAGTTTTTGTCGGGGGATTGGGGTGGTGATATTAGAATAACTGTACACCTGTCACAGCAGGGGGTCTCCAGCGGTGACTGTAACAGATCAGAAACCTTGGCACTGACTTCCAGTGACCTGGAGTGGGACCCTGCATCTGTAATCAAAGCAAATGACTACAGTAGAGCCTCAAGAAAAAAATCGATAACTACCGTAAAATCTCCACTTAAAACCGCGGTTTAATCAAGAAATTCAAAATCTTGATATCAGGTTGATTTCCTGAAAGCACTGTGCGGTTAATACTAGAAGGGTTTACTGAATATCTTCCTGACAGACATCGTTTTTGGGCCGGCGCGTGGGCGATAATATTGCAACTTTCGAAGGCTGTTCTTAGCATGCATGGGAGCCGTGTGTAAATATATTATTTACGATTATTTGTTAATTATAAATTAAATATTGCTGATTAGTTTTCGTGTGATATATAACTTGTTATAAAATCTTGTTAATTTTCACCAAATAATACGTTTACAACAACCCTGCTGTTAAACACAGCGGTCCACTTCGTTGGGCATGGTCAAGCAAAATTAAAATAAATGCCTACTTTAAACCCATTTGCGGCATTATTTAGCAATGATTATTTGTTTAAAACGCAAAATTAATAAAAAGCTGACATCGTAAAGAGTCGCACAATGGCAGACGAATGTTTTAAAATCAAGTTTGAGTGCAGCCATGTGCTGAAACACCCCGGTATTCTGCTAGGAATATTTTGAACGGCTGTACGCGGTGGGTGGTAAATAGAACAGCCAACTATTTCGTCCCAGCGTGCCTTGCGCGAACACTGCCTTGACAAAATGGCTCTCCACACGGAAACTTTCTTCAGGAAAAAAACTTGCTAACCCGGACTGGCCACTTTAATTTTACCTTAAAATCACTCGTTTTCAAGCGTCATGTTTCCTATACGTGCATATCTCGAAAAGGTAACTTCAGTTACTTTGATATTTAGTTAAGTTGACCAGCGATGTTTTCAAACGCACCAGCAAATTGCGACATGGAGCGATGTCAACGTACGATGTGACGAAGATAATACCGAAGTAACCGGTATGAAAATGATCTGAATCTTCCGAGTAATTCCAGAAAATGGAATTTTCATAAAAAATTAAGATTTCACAATATTACTTTTAGAATTAAAAAATACAGTGACCTGAAATGGATCAGCAGAATATTTTTTCCAAAATATAATGACAAATCAGTAGCAAACAAGAATACGGCACGGAATATAAAATCTGTATAAACAGGCAGAGGTTCACCGGCCCTTACGTCTTCCCAAACTTCATGCTTGAGTGACCCTGCAAAAAAGTGTTATGATGTGTTTAAATAAAATGCCCAATTAATTTTAAAGTGGACAGGAATGGCCGAGTCGCAACCTACGCGTGTTAATTTCTAGATGATTGCTTGATGGTGTCTTTTGTCAAATCATTCCGTAGCGAAAGTTGGTGCGGTTTTAAAGGGGGGTTCTTAGTATTTGAGCCCCTCGCGGTGTCTGGCCTGGAATTTCGGTGAAGTCTGGGTGCGGTTTTAATCGGAAGTGCGGTTTTAAGTGGAGATTTTACGGTAGCTTAATTTTCAAGCTTTTATTTTCAAATTTCAGATTTGAAAAAATTAAATATTTATATTTACATGCTGTGAAAATTAAATCAAACGTACTTACAGGAAAGAACGTGCCATGGTCAAAGTTGGGCTAAATTTAAGGTACTGATTTTATTTTTATGCTAATAACTTAAAAAATTTACAAATTTCAGATCTATTTTGGGTAAACAATTAAATCTTTATTAAACATAGTTAAATACTTGGGAAAATAGACTCTAGTTTCAAAATTTTTCATGTTAAGTGAGTAAATATATTCTGATTTTTTACAAAGTCCATTGTGTTCGGGCCCATAACTTAAAGAATTTATACTTAACAGACTTAATTTCTGGCATGTACATAGAAACTATACAGAGGAATATTTATGGTAAATATGAGGAAAAACAGACAAGTGGTTTTGATATTAGGCAGTCCTGAAGTGTGAAAATAGGTTTTTAATAAGAAATTGAGGTTTTTCCTTAATTTCTCAATGGAACGAAGTTGCAAAGACCCAGTTTTCAGCTTGGTAGGAGATCTTGGGGACATCTAACATTATGCCAAATTTTGGATTCCTAGGTCATAAGGTTTCAAAACGTGCCACATCTACGGACGGACAGACGGACGGATTGACGGACAAATGGACGGACAACAGACAATGGACCACGACTATAGCTCAGCTGAGCTAAAAAGTCCAAGAGATCCTGGGCTAAGGACAGACAACATTTACTCCAAGGCAAAATGAGGCTGCTGTTAATTCTCATCTGGTGCAAGAAAGGTCGAGCAATGGGGAACCGAAGCCCTGAGAGAGATCCTGGACAATTTTGGGGCTGAAGCTGCCACTCTGATGAGATCCACGAGAAGTGTCAGGAGAGTGCATCTGCACTTGTGTTGTGGATGCTTGCTATGTGTCTGGCCAATAAGACAGATCTGGAATTCATGACACAAGTGGAACACACTAAAGGTCTCGGTCATGAGCTTGCGCAATCAAGTGTCCCCCCCCTCTCCCGATAGTTAATGTGGGTGATGGCAGTGGAACTGTCGCACAAGACAAGAACTGTTCTGCCCTGCAACAGATGTCACCAGCTGGAGAGTGCATGACCAATCACTCTCACCTCTAGGATACTGATATGTAGCCTGTGTTACCTTTGCATTCATAGGCCTGACAGTTGACTGGGCCCCTGATGAGTGCCCCAGCCATGCAGAGAGACATCGGTATAAATCTCGAGCAGCTGCAGGGGCACAAACATGTCAGATACAGCAGGGACTTAAAGCAAAGCAGCACAGATCAGAAGTCTCTACGAGGAATGTGTGCGGAGATCTTCCTTTTCAATAGATGCAGCTTGTGTAAGAGAAATAGCATCTGCAATGGACGGATGTTGAACCTTCTGTAAGGTATAAACGTGGTGGTCAAATTGAGAAAGCCCTGAAATTGGATTGATAAGATAGTCTTCAAGTGTAGGGAGCAAATGAATAGATCTTCTCCTTTTTCTCCGATGGGAGAGACAAGTGTCACTGTAATAAATTAAGAACCACACCCAGAAACTTCAGTTTCTGCAAGTGGGTCAGTTGAGACTTCTTGGTGTGTATGAGACCCCTGGTGGCACTCTTGAAAATTTGTCTGTGTTGTGAAAATCTGAGGTGAAAGATATGAGCATGTCCAGCAGAGACCTACACGAAGTCCATGTAGTGAAACTATATAAACTCTAGAGATTATATTCAAATCCAATACACACAGCAGGAAAAGTACCTGCAAAGGAAATTTCAGAAATATGTGTTTAACATAGCAAATATATATACTAAGGTTAAACAGTTATTAGGTGTATTTTTTGTTATACAGTATTAAAAGATGGCAAATCTGAGATTTAATTGAGGGACACTTACTTGATCCTCTCTGCCGGGGGCCCTGTATAATGAAGTGGGTTCAAGTAACAGCTGTCTACAAATTTCTCTACCTCGTACACCCAGTGTCCTGTCAGTGTGGGGGGACACACCACTATGGAAGGCAGGGGACTGCTGTCTGCACTTTTTGATGACTGCAAGAATAATCATATACTATGGCTTCATATCAATTACCATCTGCAATACAGTGGAGTGTTTTATGCGGAAAGCTCAACGGGACAGGGATTTCGTTCAGATAAATGATTCCACACAACTTACCATGATCACCAACCTCCTGCAAAATACCAGATTTAAGAAAGATTGAAAGAAATGAATTAATGAAGCTAGTGGAAAAAATTTTTCAGATTTGTCCCATGTAAAAGTGTCTTCCCATAGACAACGTTTGACTAGAAACCTGACAACTGGTCAACCATGATCAATTACATACTGATATCTTTACAAATGCTGGTATGTTTTATTTGGCTGTATTTATCATGAGGAATATCTGAATAGTGGCTGACTTACTGTTGACATTTCACTGATGTTTATTTGATGATTTGCTTATTTTTACCTTTGAATTTACTGCACAAGGTCAGAATAAAATATGCATGATCTCCAGGTTAAGTGAAGTAACCAATTCTTTCACAATGGGGTAATGCAAGATATTAATGTAAATATGCTAGTAAATTGTTTACAAGAATGTGCATATTAGCTCATACCAGTACACAAAATAACAAAGATTTTTTTTCTATTTCAAATTAAAAACCAAGTTGCTTTAAAGGAAATTAATACTTTTCAACATCACCAAATTAATGTGAATCCTTTCACGCCATTTGGAGCCTGTTAGTCACACTTTGCCAAGCTAGCCATAACCTTGTGGTCAACATGGCTCTGGATACGAATAATAACGCAGTATTTCAGAGAAATTAAGTGAATGGTCAAAACCTAAAACTGCTAATAAATTCTGCAAATAAAAGTCAAGGCCATCCTTATGTTAATCCGTTTGAGAGAGTCAACTCTTAATTAAAGAGCAAATGAGGCCCAAAGACCTGTTGACATGACCTTGAAAGCAAAGGTCAAGGTCACAGAATCTAGACATTGTTTTATACTTATATGATAAAGAATATAATATAATGTTAATAGTAAGTAGTAGTCTGAGATATGAACATTTTATAAGTGTGTAGACGGACATGGATATTGACATGGATGCCCACCTGGAAAAACAATACCTGTGAGCCCTGTGATGGGGCCCTTAATGATGTTTTTTCTCCGGTTAATACTGCAATATTCTGGTAATTATTAAATATCATCCAAATCAAGCAATGCACTGTGATATTTGTTGTCTTACATATCAACTCTACTGACTACCTGTAGATATATAAGCGCTCTGACCTTGTACTTGACCTGTCTGTGGTGGTGATCACCAGCCAGGATACACAGAGACTGCAGGGTTTTACCGAGACCCATGTCGTCACACAGGATACCATGCAGCTTGTACTTGTTCAGGAACGCCAGCCAGTTTACGCCCTCCTGCTGGTAGCGACGCAGTTCAGCTTTTATAGGCACCGGGACTTTGTAGTCTGCGATTTTACTGCCATCTAGTAGCTGCTCTAAGAACTTTCTCTCATTCTCCTTACGTTTTACAAGTTCACTCTTCATACTGGGTGGATCCTGGATCCCTGACTACAACATCAGATATGTCTTATAAATCAAAGGTCCTAAGATCAGATATACCTTATATAGCAGGTCTATAAGACCAAGGAGGTTTAATATAGAAGGAGAGAACACTCTAATATCAAAGAAAATTGCAAAGCTGTCTGTCCTGAAGTTTATTGCTCTATCCTATTATCCTGACTGTGGCCGGCTTTTGTACTCTGCTCCTTTATTATATAGTTAAATTATGTAAAAAAAATTACAGTGTACATATTATTGATAGTAGCATCTATTGCCAGTCTGTAACAAGGAGGACTTATTTTGCCAGGTCAAGGTATGGATATGCTTAGTTCCTGACAAGCACATACTGGAGCTATCTTACCCAAGTGGCCATTGGTAAAGCCTGTGGAAGAGGCTGCCATCGTCCCAGTCCAAGCATTCACACCAGCTGGGTTTCAAAACTAGGTTCAAGGTATCTTATCAGATTTTATAAGTGCTATTGGACCTAACTTGAACCAGGGAGTGTTCTCTCTTTCTATATCAATTCTCCTTGATCACACTAAAGCATTAGATATAATGTATAAATAATGGGTCCCAAGACTACAATATTATACATACCTTATAATGAGTCCACCCCCCACCCCCCCACCCCCCAAAAAAATACAATATCATGCATACCTTGTATGACAGGTCAACTAGACTACAACATCATATATACCTTATATACAATGGGTCCCCCCCTCCAAGCCCAACCTACAATATAAGATAATCCTTACATAATAAGAAAAAAAACCTCTTTTCAATAACTTCAGGCATGGACGTGCACCACAACATCAAGTCTAGCCTCACAACGCACACCACGTCCTAACACAGTGTGCAGCTATACCTACCTCCAGTGGCATGAGACGGATGAGAGAAGCAAAGCAGTTGGTTGCCATGAGACGTACTTCTTCATCCTGGTCACTCATACATCCAAGAATCGGCACCACGAGCAGCACGATGTACGGCAGGACGTCCACTCCCAGCTGGTCGATTATATCTACACCACAGTCAAGGAACCCCACATAGTGACATTCTATATGTTAACCCCAAGAATATATAAATCATCATACTAATATTCACCTTCACAAGTGACAACTGTGCACCAGGTATCTATTAACAATGAATCTTTATTACAATGTAATTACAAAAAATGTACATATAAATGATCCATGGCAGTGACATATGTTAAGCACAATGTCGACAGACTGCCCATTATCCACTGCTATTCAAATCCAATAAATATATCTGTGCATGTCAATGAAGCATGCTAAAACTATGAAAGATATGCCTTCTCAAAATGGTATAAAACTGATTCTTGTTTATAAGGGTATTACTTGGGGTATTGCATGACCTTCAGTTTATTTGTGGAGAAAAATTAGATGAAAATGTTCTTGAGCCAATAAACAGATTCAGTTATAGCAAAATTTTAGTCATAAAATTTCCTTAGTAATATGTTATATGATAATATAATGAGAGTTGGGATGTTTGCTTTACCTTAAGTCACAAAGGCAAATTATAGTGTCATATACATGAAATATCATTCCCATTTCTGGTGTTAACAAAGAGCACATGATTTCAGAAAGGATACTGGCCATGGCTTCAATACTGCCTTGTCTGCTGATTTTGTTATCAGTAGCTCCTAAAGAGGGCAGCACCTGCTCAACAACATACTCCATTAAATCAGCAGTTATCACTTTACTTAAGGTTCCTAGGCAACGACTGGCCATGTGACGCACAGCAGCCAATGGATGCTGGAGATAGTGGACTAGGTTTGGCAGCCTTTTTTTCAGGTGAGCATGGAGAGAGAGATCAAGGGATGGTGCTACTGTTTCTGTGAGCTGTAGCGCAGTGATGCAGTCCTGTGCTGGAGCAGGGTCCTTCTTCAGGGCGGCAGAATCTGTCATACAGTGATTTTGTATAAAAAGTTATATAGTCTGAGCCAATAAGTAGTGCCTACTGATATCTGCCAATATTAATGAAATTTCATAAAGTAAGCTCTAATGAAGAAATGCGGAAGCATGGGCCTAAGTGACAAGAATAAAACAACCACACCTGGCAAACTATTTTAGAAACCCAATATAATAAATTTGAACTTTGGACACAAGGTATTGGTGTTTCAATTGACCTCACCATGAACTTTATGTGACCTTATTAGCATATTCATTTATTGAATAATCATGAGCATAACTATTCTGTGCAGCCAATCAGGGAGCTGATATTACTGTAAATTGTCAGTCGCCTTACAATAACGAAATTTGCATAATTTGTGAGACCTCTCCCACACAGAACACGTGTAGTCTGTACAAGTACCCTAGTCAGCATGTTTTCCAGGAATTTTTTTTTTACAAAGGAGACAGTATAAAAATTTCTAGGCCAAAGTTGGAGGAGCCATTCCTCCGGCTACCAAGTGAATGAAAAGGTTTTACCTGGCACGTAATTCTTATGAGACAAATAATCCAAAATATAGCAAAACAGTTCACAATGACTGCAATACACTCAACACTTGAGAACAGAGATATAGCGATTCGAGTTGATGATGTCATCAATGCGACATCATACGTCATCGACCTTTGTGCTGTCACTATTGTGTTGTAAAGAGCTCTGGCAACCATGTTCACCAGTTTGGTCAGTATTATAAATTTAAAGTAATGGCTACACTGATCTGACTGGCTTCAGCCAAAGAATGTTAGTAATTGTAAATGCAAGCTCACCAAACTCCTGGTCTGGCTTGGACCCATCCAGTCCTGCTATAATTATATCCCAAAGCCCTGGTAAAGAGTCTGGTAACTTTGTGCCCATCTTCGTTACCATGGCAACTAAAGCCAATACTGCTCCTCTTCTCTGAGTCATGAGCTGTTCTTTCACCTACAATGTGGTATCAATGATGTACTGCAAATCATGAGCTAAACAGGTAATTACTTTTATGTATCCCAAATAAATTTGTTTTCCTTTCAAATCTCGATTCCTAGATTTCTTAACTGCCTAATTACATATCGTGGTTGACTTAATGTTCACAGAAGTTTTACATAAATTTGTGATATTCAACAATAGTAATAGCAAAAAATTTGTTTACTTAATTCCACTGAATTAGACCTTTTTCCTGCTATCAATTTCAATTTCTTGGTTAATCCTCCCTTTACCAGGGTTTTAGAGCCTTTTTTTTATAATTCTTGGTTTTGGGAAGCATAGAAAGCATATTCAAAATGTTCTGTCAGTTCTGGCAGGAATATGGGCCAAATGCAAATTTGAATGTGAATGCAAATGTCCACAGAAGAGGTTTCCCACCAAAATATGTGACATGTACATGTTAATTTGTAAGCTGCATATATTAGGGTTCATTCAATTGGCATCTGTGATTACTTTTTGGTCACAAGTTTAAGTGTTAATCTTTTTCTATCTATAGCAATGTAATTTAAGAAATACAAGAGGAACGTTACTAATATGGGAGGTAATGGGATGTAATAGAAGGTCCCATTTTTAGCAAACAGGATTAAATATATTAAATCTTTAAATTTTCATGACTTTTAACATACTTTAAAAAAAATTTTGACTTTTAAAGTACTGAAATTTCAAATTCCAAAATTCATGACTTTTTAAGGCTGTACAAACTCTGTCTTTGTCCATGGATACACTTTAATGCTGTTCGTTGTTTAGTGCCACATCTTTCTTATATCTCTGAGAGACTAATGATATTTTAACAGGATAATATGACTACTTTTAATGTGCATACATCATTGTTTATGATCGATTATGCAAAAATGCAATCAAATTAATAGATTATGAAAGAAAACAACCAATAACTGATATAATTGATTAATTGGCACACAACTAGAAACTCACCCCGTCGTCTTCACATGGCACAGAATCTATTGAGACATCTGCAGGTAATGTGGCTGGCTTTCTCCCCGGACCTCCCTTTCTTCCAGATCGCTCTGATGGCTTTATAAGGTAATATATAAGCTCAAATAAATGTCACAAACAATCCTGAATGCAGACATTTTAGCTTAGTATGTTAAATGTGAAGTGTGAGGTACTGTAAGTAATAATTATTATCAAGTATATCACCATGTCTTATAGTTGGCACTGTTCTTACTTTCACAAATATGCACAAGAGAAAGTTTCAAGGGAATTGATAAAATAATCAGGCATCACCTTGTTAGTTTTAAAGCAGTGCTTCATGCAATCTTACCTTGTGCAGATTGTGGAGTGTTATGATACCTGAGACAGTTGGTCCACTACCTGATTCACCTGAAGACAAATATATATATTATATACCTGTGTAATAAAAGACAAATATCTATTTTACATACCTGGATTACAAAATATTTATATCATATCCATATTTATCTTTTGTAGCAGCTTTATCAGTACATTTCTCAGACCACAACTGATCACAAACAATTTTTGTTTAATTTGTAAAAGTGTGACAAAATTTATTTTTGAGAAGGATATTCAAATGAATATCAGATTGATACTTTCTTGAAAGATAAAATAAATCCTGTTGTAAATGAGATTACATTTTAACTTTTAAAATCAAAATGCAAGATCAAATGAATTAAAGATAAAATATTAAGATTACTATTTGAGATATCAATTTGCTACTTTTAATAGCATGACATTAGCACAGAATCCATTATGATGTTCAAATAATGACCTTGGATCTAAGTATATATACTGTAGATTCAGAAATATTAGTTGGGATTTTATTTTCGTGGTTTTCGTGGATCAAGATAATCCACGAATTCATGATTCCAACGATCAAAAAATCACACGGTCAGAGGATATACGGTATCTCAACGGCAGCTGGTGGTCGACTTTATATTTATAATTGTTACCGCTGGCTGAATTTTCAATAAAGATACAAAAATTGTTTATTACTTTTTTATTGTTGTTTTTGATACAATCATTAAATGCACTGAATTGCTTTTCGTAAATTACTATAAAAATACGGGATTTATAAATATTCTTTTGTCAATTAAATTATTTCCCCTAATATCGTACGAACACGGCCCCCTGATATCTTTACAATAAAACAATATCAAAGTATAATTTAAACCGAAAACGTATTTTCCCCTTTAACAGCATTTCGGATGAAAAATTCAAGAACAATACCACATTTCTGTCGAGCAAAGCGGTAGTTCTGACACGCCAAGAACGGTACACAAGTTCCAATGTTCGTAACCATAGCTACCGAGGCACGGCTTTTTCGGAACCGGCCTTTTCAACCTTCTTTCAATAGATATTAAACGAGACTTACGCTACCTATTGGTCCAAAAGACAAGGGCCGTGTAAACTCATTTGCATTACCGCGATTAACGCGGGACGCGAAAGAGCACTTATTCCGAATAAGGCGGTACTTTTTCCGAATATTGCCGATAGTGGTACATATATATGTTAGCGTAAGTAAGCGTCACCGAATACTATTAGGCAAATTATTTCTTTATAATCTCCAAATATAGCTGACATGATGAATGACGAACGAACCGTGTCTCGTCTCACCGCCCCGTCAGGGATTTACAGGCGCCACATGTGACTACCGCCCAGCACGTGTCGGTCACGGCTGAATAATTCTTTGTTAGGCTCGCGTCGGGCGGAGCATGTTTGTTCAACACTGACCTCATTGACCGCGGTACAGGCGCACCGTGCGATAAGCATCTGAGCCAAACCACCTGTGTACATAGGGCTCGTCTTCCTTGCGCATATGGAGGTATTAATAACCATAATTTTCTAAAGTTTTCTTTGTCTTTCCACGAATTCAAATACCCCACGATATGCGTTTTGTACAAAAACCATGAAATTTTAAGCCCACGATATTATCTGAATCTACAGTATATATATATATATATATATATATATATATATATATATATATATATATATATATATATATATATATATATATATATATATATATATATATATATATATATATATATATATATATATATATATATATATGCTATTTATAATTGGTAACTCCCTGGAATAGGATGACAGATTCATATGTTCTGAATGTTCAAGATTTTCCTGAGTTTTAGAGTAATAATTTGTCCCTTCCTACGGACAGCCGGACCGATCGAAGGATGATTTATTAGGAAATATTACTATATCTCAGCATGACTGAAGTCAGCCAACCTAAAAACTGAACGATGTGAGGTCTGCTTTTTGATACTGATACAAAGCATACAGTAAACACCTTATGAATTAATCTGGCCATGGACTGCTGGGATTCTCTAATATCTAACCTACCTTCCTCCCCTCCCCAACAAACAGTGAATAGCTTGCATAATAGATCCCTTTTAAATTTAACACATATGTAAATGTGTTTCTACACACTCATAAACAAATTACACTTTAAATACACATGTTTACTGTTTGTTGGTATACAGTTCGGCTTCCAAGATTGATGTCTGGCTTGGCATCCAACTTCGCCTCTATCTTTTGACATCCAGGTTTAAGTGTATACAAGAGTAAACAATACACTGACTACCTGTTGAAAGCATGACATTAGGGTGATGATTGCTGGGATTGCACATGACATGACATGTGTGAAATGACTGCTGGGACTGCCTGATAACTGACCTGCTGTGGAGTTTCCTGCCCCAGCCTGGATACAGGGTGTGTACGCAGGGTCAGAACACAGCAGCGTACACAGGTTCTTCACCACCTTGGCGTTGGGGTTCGGTGATCGTGCGGCACACAAATTTACTAACTCTGCCAGATGATCTGCGGAACATGACTGAAACCAGATACATCAGTATCTGTATCATATCTAATTGTAAATAACAACACCACTTTGCTACACAGCCCAATGTTAACTGACTGATAATATGAACAACTGATGGTTCCACCAAGTACTTCGTAGTAGTGCTTATTAAATAGCATTAATTATTCAAAATATGCAAAAGCAATATTTTAAAAGGATAAAACTGTTTCAAACAGGGAAAGCAATTGGCACTCCTCTATTTCAGACACTTAAGACATTTCCATGAACAACTGCTGCTAACTCCTGAAAAGTTTGCATGTGACGCTGATTAAAAACAATAAATTACAAAACTGAACTGACAACTTGCTTTTGAAGATTGTTCTTATTTAATGGTGTCAGTTCTTGACAGAGCCTTATAAAACATGGCATTAGGGCTGGCCTGATATATTGATGTATTGTTGACTGATACAATTACTGCTGGCTCTGACAAAAACTGATGTCATTATCAATGGCTCTGACAAGAATTGACAGGATTATCAGTGGCCAGTAAAGATTTTTCGATTATTCTGTATCACATGGAAAACAAAGCAAACAAACAAAATGAAATTTTATCAACATATGAAAAAGCAAATAAAGTGCATCAGGAAAATTTTACTCTTTTTCTTAGATAAACCAAGACAATATGGTACCTTGTTTATTACGGCTCAATCACAGCAATGCTGTTGCCTGGGGTAGTCATTTATATAAGCCGTTTACAGACTCTAATGAGATAGGAAATACTGATACTTGCCTCCGCCAAGAGGGTATATTTACAATTCTGTTTGTTAGTGTATTTGTGTGTCTGTTCACAACATAACTCACGCAATTATGAATGGGATCTCATAACCTTTTCAGGGCAGTTTGGGAATGGGCAAATGAAGAGTTAATTAGATTTTTGTGGATTTGACACATGATCTGGATTCAGGAATGTCTTCAAAGAATATTCACAAATGTAGTCACTTATACATGAAGGAACCTGAATATGTGAATGCAATCAGTTTTGGGAGCATCCCTCATTAGGAACCCCCACATTGCAGTGGCTTGCATTCCTAAGAAAGCAGATTTCTAGTTTTTTAATAATCTTCTGCCAGTTAATGGAAGATGTTAACAGGTTTCCTTATATCTGCACTATATGGCAGACCCTTTGATTACTGTATCGCTACAGATTGACACACAGATATAATGAAACACTGTGCCAACACAAGTGCTCACCTGAAGATCCTGGTTAGCCTCCTTCTTGATGGACTCCATGATGGGTCTGATGACTGGGTTCAGCTTCTCTGGGAGAGCAGCCAATATCACTGCTGCCCCAGCCAGGCTGGACTGTACCCTGAAACAGCCAGTCACAGACCAATTTGTCAGTAAGAGAAACATGTTGATATAAACTCATGAAACCTGTCAAATCTGTGCTGCACAACCAGTTCCAAAGCAATAAAACCTTGCTGTTTCAAACATGTAGAAGTTGAATATATCTTTTGTGTGGAAAATTAAGAAAATGATAACAAAATAAAACCTGCTCATGTCAAATCTTCTAACGCTCTATTTGACAAAGACAGAACAATATTTCTTTTTTTTTACTTTTAGATATTTTTGGTGGAGGAAGCCGCCGCCATTTTTTTAATGGGTCCTGGGTGCGTGTAATCCCCATTGCTGGGTCATAACACTGAGTAACCCCCAGAAGGCGCACTCCTTTGTGAGTGAAACACAACTGTTGGGTACAGTCTCCCCTTTAAGCCTGCAGGGTGGAGGCAGACTGTGTAAAAGGGCTTCAAGCCCTGTGCTCTACCCCTGAACCAAAACAATATTGTTTACAGTTTTACTGTATGTACAAGCAAAAACATTATATAGAGAAACCTTGAAATTACAACCACCAACGGAACCTTGATAAAGTGTTTGCAATTTAATTTTTGCTACACCGAGGTGGTCGTTAGGCAAGTAAATCAACGGAATAAAGATCCAAAGAACAACTGAAAACATTGTTCTTCAAAGGCTCTTCACAATGTCAACAGCTTAAAGGCTTTGAAGTTCAACTGAGCTTGTCCCTACTTATTGTCTGACTTACAGTCAGCTGAGCTAATAAATCATTGATGAACTGTCATATGTGACTGGTTAATGATGCATCACCTTAATAGTCAGGGATGCAGATATGCCTAAATTGTAAGGTATTTCACCCTGTGTGTGTCAGTGATGTAGATGTGCCTATAGTGTAAGGTAATCAATCCATATGTCAGTGATGTAGATTTCCCATAAAAAAATATGGTATTTCAATCCATATGTCAGTGATGTAGATATACCTAAAATGTAAGGTATTTCACCCTGTGTGTGTCAGTGATGTAGATATGCCAAAGATGTAAGGTATTCCACCCCTGATGCCAGTGATGTTGATGTGCCTAAAATGTAAAGGTATTCCACTCCATATGTCAGAGATGTTGATGTGCCTAAAATGTAAAGTATTTCACTCCATAAGTCAGTGATGTTGATGTGCCGAAAATGTAAGGTATTCCATCCCATATGTCATTGATGTTGATGTGCCTAAAGATGTAAGGTATTCCACTCCATATGTCAGAGATGTTGATGTGCCTAAAATGTTAAGTATTTCACTCCATATGTCAGTGATGTAGATATACCTAAAATGTAAGGTATTTCACTCCACAAGTCAGTGATGTTGATGTGCCTAAAATGTAAGGTATTTCACTCCATATGTCTGTGATGTAGATATGCCTAAAATGTAATGCAATTCACTCTATATCATTTTATGCCAGTGATGTACATGTGCCTGAGATGTAAGGTATTCCACCCTATATGTCATCAATGCTGATGTGCATAAATTGTAAGGTATTTCACTCAATGTCAGTGATGTAGATATGCCTAAAATGTAATGCATTTCACTCTTTATCATTATATGCCAGTGCTGTTGATGTGCCTAAAGATGTAAGGTATTCCACTCCATATGTCAGAGATGTTGATGTGCCTAAAATGTTAAGTATTTCACTCCATATGTCAGTGATGAAGATATACCTAAAATGTAAGGTATTTCACTCCACAAGTCAGTGATGTTGATGTGCCTAAAATGTAAGGTATTTCACTCCATATGTCAGTGATGTAGATATGCCTAAAATGTAATGCAATTCACTCTATATCATTTTATGCCAGTGATGTACATGTGCCTGAGATGTAAGGTATTCCACCCAATATGTCATCAATGCTGATGTACCTAAATGGTAAGGTATTTCACTCAATATGTCAGTGATGTAGATATGCCTAAAATGCAATGCATTTCACTCTTTATCATTTTATGCCAGTGATGAAGATGTGCCTAAGATGTAAGGTATTCCACCCCATACGTCACTGATGTTGATGTGCCTAAAATGTAAGGTATTCCACTCCATATGTCAGAGATGTTGATGTGCCTAAAATGTAAAATATTTCACTCCATAAGTCAGTGATGTTGATGTGCCGAAAATGTAAGGTATTCCATCCCATATGTCAGAGATGTAGATGTGCTAAAATGTAAGGTATTCCATTCCATATGTCATTGATGTTGATTAGTATTTCACCCAATGTGTTTCAGTAGTGGGGAAGTGCCTAAAATGTAATGCATTTCACTATATATCATTATATGCCAGTGATGTAGATGTGCTAAAATGTAAGATATTCCATTCCATATGTCATTGATGTTGATTAGTATTTCACCCAATGTGTTTCAGTAGTGGGGAAGTGCCTAAAATGTAATGCATTTCACTATATATCATTATATGCCAGTGATGTAGATGTGCTAAAATGTAAGATATTCCATTCCATATGTCATTGATGTTGATTAGTATTTCACCCAATGTGTTTCAGTAGTGGGGAAGTGCCTAAAATGTAATGCATTTCACTATATATCATTATATGCCAGTGATGTAGATGTGCTAAAATGTAAGATATTCCATTCCATATGTCATTGATGTTGATTAGTATTTCACCCAATGTGTTTCAGTAATGGGGAAGTGCCTAAAATGTAACATATTTCACTTAATGTGTGTCAGTGGTGTCAGTGAGGTGTCACCCATGTGTGTCAGTGAAGTGTCACCCCCTGTGTGTCTGTAATGTGTCACCCAATATGTCAATAATGTGTCACCCTGTGTGTGTCAGTGATGCGTCACCCCTTGTGTGTTTGTGATGTGTCATCCAATGTGTGTCAGTGATGTGTCATCCCTTGTGTCAGTGACATGTCACCCTGTGTGTGTCAGTGATGTTGCCCCCTGTGTGTCTGTAATGTGTAATCCCATGTGCATCAGTTATGTGTCACCCTGTTTGTGTCAGTGATGTCACCTTGTGTGTGTCAGTGATGCATGGCCCCCTTGTGTGTCAGCACATCTGCGTACAAAAACACCTTATGTGGTGTACTTTTTGCTTGTAGCAATGTACCTCCTGATGCTGAGTACTACACCAAAAGATGAAGGGGTTAACATTAATCTCAAAAGTAAGAGAGTCCAAAAAATCTAACTTTTGATTTTGTTGGCATACCTCCAGGTAATCCACATTAGGAAACAGTGCTGCACACAATGGATGCACATTTTCCAAATGAGTATACAAACGCGTGTGCTTCACAACTAAAGGTGGCCCCCCGGCAATCTACGCAGAAAAGGAGAAAAGCCATTTTATTGATCTATGCTTCCTTAAAGTCATTTGTCTCTAGTCTCTTGTGTCAGTGATGTGTCATCCTGAGTGTCAGTGATGTGTCACCCAATGTGTGTCAGTGATGTGTCACCCCTGGTGTCAGTGATGTGTCACCCTGTGTGTGTCAGTGATGTGTCTACCCATATGTGTCAGTGATGTGTCAGAGATGTGTCAACCCATGTGTGTCATTGATGTGTCAGTGATGTGTCATCCCATGTGTGTCAGTGATGTGTCACCCTGTGTGTGTGTGATGTGTCACTCCATGTGTTAGTGATTTGTCATCCTGTGAGTGTCAGTGATGTGTCACCCTGTGTGTGTGATGTGTCACCCCATGTGTAAGTGATTTGTCATCCTGTGAGTGTCAGTGATGTGTCACCCCATTAGTGTCAGTAATGTGTCATCCCTTGTGTGTCACCCCATGTGTGTCTATGATGTGTCATCCCATGTGTGTCTATGATGTGTTACCCCATGTGTTAGTGATTTGTCATCCTGTGAGTGTCAGTGATGTGTCACCCCATGTGTGTCAGTGATGTGTCAGTGATGTGTCATCCCATGTGTGTCAGTGATGTGTCACCCTGTGTGTGTCTGTGATGTGTCATCCCATGTGTCAGTGATGTGTCATCCCATGTATGTCAGTGATGTGTCAACCCGTGAGTGTCAGTAATGTGTCATCCCTTGTTTGTCATCCCATGTGTGTCTATGATGTGTCACCCTATGTGTGTCTATGATGTGTCACCCCATGTGTTAGTGATTTGTCATCCCTTTAGTGTCAGTGATGTGTCACCCCATGAGTGTCAGTGATGTGTCATCCTGTGTGTCACCCCATGTGTTAGTGATGTGTCATCCCGTGAGTGCCAGTGATGTGTCACCCTATGAGTGCCAGTGATGTGTCATCCTGTGTGTGTCACCCCATGTGTTAGTGATGTGTCATCCCGTGTGTCACCCCATGTGTTAGTGATGTGTCATCCTGTGTGTGTCACCCCATGTGTTAGTGATGTGTCATCCAGCGTATGTCATCCCATGTGTTAGTGATGTGTCATCCCGTGTGTGTCACCCCATGTGTTAGTGATGTGTCATCCAGCGTGTGTCACCCCATGTGTTAGTGATGTGTCATCCCGTGTGTGTCTGTGATGTGTCATCCCATGCGTGTCAGTGATGCTGATATGCCTACCTGACATGCAGCGTGTTCCATTCCATGTTTGTTGTGTTGACTGTCACCTGGAGGGATTTACAGCGTTCTTCCATTGTCTGCAACTGTCGTGGCTTTATTTTAGGTTTTAACTGGTCAAAAAGTGTAGTACACAGATGGTTTGCCTGGTCCAACGTCAGTACTGACCTAAACATACATCAGTGACATGTACAGATGGCACGTCCAACAATGCCATTTTATAAAGTATAACTGACACCAAAAAAAAATCTCCTGACATCAAGTATCTCATTTTCAATTCATTTTTAACATTCTTAAATTTCTTTCATCTTTATTGTAACATTGGTCTTTTAGAGATAGAACATAATTCTACAATTTCTGTACCTCACAAAGTGATATAATTTGTAAATGACATTACAGAGTAAAGCTATATCATGTTATGTGGTATAAAGTCTACAAAAGCAGGTTTCCAATGAATAAGATAATCATTTGAGGAAATGCAACAGGAGATATGTACTGTAATATCATTGATGTTCAATAAATGTTCCACTAAAAAAAAGCTTTAACCAATTGTTTTAAAACAGAGAGGAATTAGCTCCATGAAGCAGAACAGTGTGACAGGTGTTATAATAGACAGAGAAGTAGAAATGCTGGGTGGAATGAGGACTCATTATATGGAGCGGACTGTTGGTTTGGCTTACCCTGGAGGTACAAACTGGTCAGGACTGATCCCACACTGTTTGAGACTCGCCACAAAATCCATACACTCTGTCTGCATCTTTGTGAAGGAGATCGCAATCTCATCGTAGTAAATGGACTCTGATAAACATTCCACAATCTTAGCTTTGACTTCCTGGGGACAAAGGCAAGGCTATGGAAGGAAAGTAACACAGTGGGCATCACAATATGTGACCGGTATGTATCACCTTGCTTTTAAAATATTCAATTTTACATTAAATACAGAAAGCATAAATATGAACACAGTGTATCTGAAACCTGTCAGTGACATTAACAGAGTAATATCTCAAAATTACTACCACTGATGGGACCTAAATAAAGTGGGCACATTTTCAAAATCTTATATGTCATGATTTGCACAGGCTCCAATGACAAATTAAAGTGACAGTCCATTGTTGAAAAGTTTATTCACTTCACTTATATACAATCCCAAGCCATACTTGTCAACCAGCCTGACAGTTACACTATCCCTTCATCCCACCGACTGCGTCCGTCTGACATTTGACCCTTTCACCATATATTGCTTATGCTTATAGAAACAAATTACATGTGTCTGTTCATAAAAATGAAATTACAGGCGGGTCCCTACATATATAAAGAGCAAAAACAATTCAGGACCTTGACAAGGGGTCATTATTTCGAAGTGGTTACTGTTCAAACATATCTTACATGCAGAGTTAATCATTAAGTATTTCATGTAAACCATTACGTCTTTGTGACACTAAATTTCATGAATATAATTTAGGATGCTTTTGTCAGACTTCAAACCTGTGACCTGGGCTTAGAACTTCTGTAGATTGACAACCACTTGTTGTCACATGATCCCTGTGGTCATGTGACAACCACTGAGTCGTCGAGTAAGCCAGTCTGCTGATGACTGTGTAATACAGTCAAAAGCTACAGCTATGAATAATGTAAGTCCCTGAGCTGAGAATTATACAAAGTTAAGTATAGTTTAACAGACATATACCATTACAAAGTCAGTATTATGAGGAGTGAGCTCATGGAAATTTAGAAAATGGCACTTTAAATCAGAAAACCAAATCTTGTGTATTTTTTAGATGCTAAGCCTGGATTGACTGTCAGTAGTTTGGCAACCCAGTTTGTTTGTTCCCTGAAGAGGTTTGAGTCAAACTAACTGCCTTATGATTGAGAGAGGCCAAATGAGGGGTATCTCAAACAGCAACATAAGGCAGGAAATCACACTTTGATCTCCTGCAAATGTGTACAACTGCTGCAGCAAATTGTTTACTACAGCACAGAAAATTGGATAAAGAGTTGCAGCATATGATCATTGATGATTGCTTAAGTCTTAGCTAAAAGACTGGTTGGGATGGGGTCTCTCATATCCTGCCACTCTGCTATTGTGTCAATATATCAAATATTCACCTGTTGTTCCTTGGCCCAGTCAGTGACCACCTGGGCCACTGTAATGCGCTGGAGTGCTGACTTGGAGCTCAGGTGAAACAGTAAGACCTTACTGAGAGATTCTAGTGGAGATTCCATGCCCTCTGGGACAGCGTCTGTCGCCTGGCTCAGGTAGCAGGCCAGCAGCCCCATGCACCTACAAATATTCACCAGTACATTCACTAGATGTCTACTCATACATGTCTAGAGTTTTTTTTTTTACCAAAAATACCTACCATAGTGAGAAATTCATTTCCTGAAATTTATACATTAAACTCTGTTCCAACCCCGTGTCCACCTAATTTTTCACAATATTTCTTTTTCCCTTTTGTTTGCCACTACAAATTAGATTTTATCAAAGGAGGTAATGTAGATATTTTTAATTATTTAAAAAAGTTTGAAATAAAGAAATTTAATTTGCAATGCAGGGATGGTGTTGACCTGTTTAGAAAGAGCTGCAAAAAACGATGACATCATTTCTAGTGGCCTTAACTGTTTATCCATGTTATGAAGGAAGGACGTATGTCAGACATTACAAACAAGTAATTGAAACTAGGGTTAGCAGTTATGATTTATGCCCTGTTTACGGACGACAGACAAAGCGCCATTTTTATACCTTAGTTGACTTTCAGTCAGCTGAGCTTAAAACCTGACTTTCCAGGCACATAAGTGTCTGAATATTGCAATCCATTATCTGAACAGCACTGGCTCAAAGGATCAGGAAACTTGTGAAGTCAGATGAAACTGAGATTGTCTGTGATACTGGAGAGAAATCCAGCCAACACTTAAGATGAATATAATTGGTCCATCGGTTAGGGCATTCATTTGAATTTTACACATTACAAAAGGATGCAGATTATAAACAGAGGTATAATGCCCTTATTTGCAGTTTACAAATTTGAACATCCTTGGTAAAATGTAAAAATCTATGAGCTGCATCATTTGCACTGATGGCCACAATCTTTCTATAGAAATCTGGTTACAAACATAGCACTGTGTATGTAAGGCTTGCTTTACAAGCACATCAGGTCCTAAAATGTTGCAATCAGTAAAGTTTAAAGTCCATGTTAAAGTACATGTTAAAACTAATTAAATTCATACACATTTCAATAGCCTTTCTTTAAGAAAGTTAACCATGATTTGACAATCTATATAGTTCTAA
Source organism: Sipunculus nudus (assembly GCA_026874595.1). Lineage (NCBI taxonomy): Eukaryota > Metazoa > Annelida > Sipuncula > Golfingiida > Sipunculidae > Sipunculus > Sipunculus nudus. The sequence continues at coordinate 63,868,269 of CM049307.1, forward strand.
ATCTGCATGCTGACTGTCTTAATGGTGCAGATGAGACACATCATTAAATAGTACAGATAACAAAACCCTATGCACGAAAAGATCTGAACTTTCAACTAGAATACAGGTAGTCAACAAGCGACTATGTGTATCTGCTGATATCAGAGTGGGACGGGTGAAGTGAGGCATGGATTGAGTGGCAAGGGGGAAAAGACAGAATGTTTTGCATATAAGCATGGATGACGCGAAACCAGAGTGATACAGGTGAAGTGAGGCATGGATCGAGTGGCGAGGGGAAATAGAGAGAGGTGTGTTGCATATAGCATGGACATCTGAAGCCGAAATGTCTATATAGGTGACGCCACCTGCCACAAAATCCAGAAAGTAATCCAAGTTGTATACAATTGAAAAATTTTAGGCAGATAAGTCAAACCACTGCAGAGATATGAGTGATTTTATCCCACGGCAGACAAACAGATGGACCCTGTGCAAAAATGGTTGCAGGTGGCGCCACCAGTTTTGGGTTTGATAAAAAGCTATGTGAGATCTATAAATATGCAAAATTTCAGGAGGATATGTCAAACCAGTCCTGAGATATAAGCCTGGATATCTGCAGCCTGAATGTGAAAGTAGGTGGCGCCACCTGCCACAAAATCAAGAAAGCTACCCAAGATGTATATACATGCAAAATGTTAGGCAGATAAGTCAAACCACTGCAGAGATATGAGTGGTTTTGTCCCACGGCAGACAAACAGAGGCTGTGCGAAAATGGTTGCAGGTGGCGCCACCAGTTTTGCATATGATAAAGAGCTATGTGAGATCTATAAACATGCAAAATTTTAGGAGGATATGTCAAACCAGTCTTGAGATGTAAGCCTGGATGTCTGCAGCCTGAACGTGAATGTAGGTGGTGCCACCTGTCATAAAATCCAGAAAGCTATCCAGTAGGAATTAACATACAAAATTTCAGGTGGATAAGTCCATTCACTGCAGAGATATGAGTCATTTTATCCCAAGACAGATGGACGCTGTGCAAAAATGGTTGCACGTGGCCCCACCATTTTTTATGTATGTTATTAAGCTATCCATTATTAAGCTAGTTGTGCAAAATATTTTCAAATGAGTACAAAGATATGTGGATTAATGTGTCAAAACACACACACAGATGGACTCACAGGAGAGAGGAAAGGTCAGAGGTTGACGCAAAATATTTTGACACCAGTTTACATGTGACCTGATAATCGTGTAAAGTTTCGGAAAAATCTGTCTAGTGGTCTCAGAGTTCTATTCCGGAAACGAACGGAACCTGGTCAAAAACATAGTATCCGCAAAACTTCGTTTTGGCGCATACAATGACACTAACAATAGTGTTTTTGCTCAAAAGCTTGCTGAATATAGGTAACCATGACAAATTTTTGGAGGGTATGAGGGAATGAGATTTTCCCTTGACCTAGCTTGATGTTAAATTGAAAGTTTCTAGATCAATGATCCTTGCTCTGTTGATGGACAGCTGGAAGACAGATAGAGACACAGAAGGACGGAGGAATGACTGACCAAGGGCAATTACTATGGCTCAGATGTCTGAAAGTCAGCTGGCCAAAAAATCAAGAAAGATGAAGTGAGTGCTGTCCTGACCTGCCAGCAGCTGTCCTTGCCCTCATCACACAGACGTCCCTGGCTGTGGGGCTGTCCGTCAGGCTCTCAAACCCCCCCAGGTACTCTTGGTGCTCCTGTACTGGCTGCTGCTGCTGCTGCTCCAGCAACCGGTGACGAGCCACAGCTGGGTTCATCTCCTACACACAGACATGTTTAAACTAGAATATCAGCAGAAGCTGACAATAGCCCTCAGCCAAAAGAACAGTGTTTTAAGGTGGTAACAGTAACAAGTACTAAATATCTGTTCTCAAATGGATGTATATCTATACATGTCTCAGTTATAAATTTAAAATGGAGAGGTATGTACCATGATTCATAACAATCCACCAAATGCTTCCTGAAGAATAAGCTTCTAAGTTTTATTCTATTATATGCTCTGTGACCTTGAAAAGTAGTTCAAGGTCACCCATCTTCGAACTTGACCGAGATTTTGTCGATATACATCTTCACCGAAAATAAAATTCCTATTGTGAATCCTTTTAGAGATATCCCGCTCACAAGGCCAAAGTTGAAAAATCCAAGAAAAATTCATTAAAAATCAGAAATTGTAGGTGGCGCCCCCAAACCTGTGCAGCAGTTACAGACCATCAGTCCCATGACCATAGTAAGTATTGTGAAAATCCACCCAATGGTTCCTGAGAAATAAGCTTCTAAATGTTTTTTCTATTATCAGCTCTAAAATGTAGAAAAATAGGTTAAGGTCACCCAATATCGAACTATATCGAGATTTTGTCAATAAACATCTTCACTGAAAAAATAAAATTCCTAAGGTGAATCCTTTTAGAGATATCCCGCTAACAAGCCCAAAGTTGAAAAATCCGATAAAAATTCATTAAAAATCAGAAATTGTAGGTGGCGCCACCAAACTTGTGTAGCAGGTACAGACTCTCAGTCCCAATAATCATAGTAAGTTTTGTGAAAATCCACCAAATGGTTCCTGAGTAATAAGCATCTAAGAGTTTTTCTATAATCAGCTCTAAAATGTAGAAAAATAGGTCAAGGTCATCCACCTTCGAACTTGATCGAGATTTTGTCAATATACATCTTTACCGAGGAAATAAAATTCTTACAGTGAATTCTTTTCCAGATATACCGCTCACAAGGTAAAAGTTAACAGATACTGGATGGACGGACAGCTTGGGTGACGACAATAGCCCATCAGCCTAGGGGCTGAGGGCTAAAAATCAAACATACTGTATTTAATGTACTACCAGTGATGAACCACAGCTTGGTTAATATCCTACACACAGGTTAAACAAAACATACTGTTTTAAATGTAACACCAGTGACGAGCCACAGCTGGGTTCTGCCATGACTCACTGAACAGGATTTGGTAACTTACTAAACACATCACAGTAGGATGTCAAAGCCAGGTATATACAGTGTGATAAGTTTTATCCAGAACTCAGGCTCCAGGCAAAAATAATTCAACAGCCAATGACTTTGCAAGACCCTTATCTTAATAGAGCAAAAATCCCTACCTTGGCTCTGTGTTTGGCCTTGATGAGCAAACTGGGATCAAACGGAAGTTTAGCCGGCTGCATGCTGAGGCACAGCCACACTCCTAACCAGGGGGCCACAGCGGCCACCAAGTACGTTATCGGACATTTCTTGAGCAGGGCTGCCCACACCTGCAGACGGGGACATTAAGAATATGGTGTTAAAGGTGTGTAAAGGTTCTTAAACATCTTTATTTATTAATATCAAAAAGTGGAAGCAAATTCTCATAAATTTTCATATATTCAGAAAAAAAGTTTCTCTGTTCTCGGAGATTTATCAGCAAAAGACCTATGTTAGTCATATCTAATTGACAACAAATACCTATTTGTTCACTTACACAATATCTGAATCACCATTTTTATAGTTTCATGCTGCAAGTAAACTAACATGACTGGATAAAGAAACACTTCACACTATGTACTCAATCCTCTGAAAATTATGGTACTCCTTTGATTGCAGTGTAATTTAAGTGTAATTCATGGGGAAATGCAAAATAAATTAAATTTTAACTTAATGCCTTTGTCTTTGCAGAACTGAATAAAAGTGACACACACCTTGCACACTGCTGTGCTGACCTCTTTCTTATGTTCTAACAATGCTCGCTGGTAAACATGGCGCAGTGCATCCTGCAGAATGGGTGACAGCCAGGCAGCCACTGGAAGCTTCATACAGAAGGTTAAATATATATCTGAAGGTAGCATAATTGGCAATAAACCTTATACCTATAATCAATCTGAAAGTTGTTTTAAATTTATATCACCGGTAGATGACATAAGTATATATTATTTTCGACCAGATTTAGTGTCCTCAATGATGGTATACATTTTTTAAATCTTTTAATTCATTTTCACATGATATTTTAACCTTTTGAAAAAATTCAAATATTTAAAAGGTATGCTATATTAAAACACCCACTTTTTGGTGGACTTATATTAAATTACATGTCAATATCCTAAAAGAAAATATTTTATTTTCCTCAATCATGTTTCTATCTTATTGAAAGTAAAATTTAAATTTTTTTATTGAATAAAAATTTAAAATTTACCTTATAGAGTCACCATGCCTGAGGGTTATCCTAGTCAGTCTATGTTACCTTATAGAGTCACCATGCCTGAGGGTTATCCTAGTCAGTCTATGTTACCTTATACAGTCACCATACCTGGGGGTTATCCTGGTCAGTCTATGTTACCTTATACAGTCACCATACCTAGGGGTTATCCTGGTCAGTCTATGTTACCTTATACAGTCACCATACCTGGGGGTTATCCTGGTCAGTCTATGTTACCTTATACAGTCACCATACCTGGGGGTTATCCTGGTCAGTCTATGTTACCTTATACAGTCACCATACCTGGGGTTATCCTGGTCAGTCTATGTTACCTTATACAGTCACCATACCTGAGGGTTATCCTAGTTAGTCTATGTTACCTTATAGAGTCACCATACCTGAGGATTATCCTAGTCAATGTTACCTTATAGAGTCACCATACCTGAGGGTTATCCTAGTCAGTCTATGTTACCTAATAGAGTCACCATACCTAAGGATTATCCTAGTCAATGTTACCTTATAGTGTCACCATACCTGAGGGTTATCCTAGTCAGTCTATGTTACCTTATAGAGTCATCATGCCTGAGGGTTATCCTAGTCAGTCTATGTTACCTTATAGAGTCACCATACCTGAGGATTATCCTAGTCAATGTTACCTTATAGAGTCACCCTACCTGAGGGTTATCCTAGTCAGTCTATGTTACCTTATAGAGTCACCATGCCTGCGGGTTATCCTAGTCAGTCTAAGTTACCTTATACAGTCACCATGCCTGAGGGTTATCCTAGTTAGTCTATGTTACCTTATAGAGTCACCATACCTGGGGGTTATCCTGGTCAGTCTATGTTACCTTATAGAGTCACCATACCTGAGGGTTTTCCTAGTCAGTCTATGTTAACTTATACAGTCACCAGACCTGTGGGTTATCCTGGTCAGTCTATGTTACCTTATACATGCAGTCACCATACCTGGGGGTTATCCTGGTCAGTCTATGTTACCTTATACAGTCACCATACCTAGGGTTTATCCTGGTCAGCCTATGTTACCTTATACAGTCACCATACCTGAGGGTTATCCTGGTCAGCCTATGTTACCTTATACAGTCACCATACCTGAGGGTTATCCTAGTTAGTCTATGTTACCTTATAGAGTCACCATGCCTGAGGGTTATCCTAGTCAATGTTACCTTATAGAGTCACCCTACCTGAGGGTTATCCTAGTCAGTCTATGTTACCTTATAGAGTCACCATGCCTGCGGGTTATCCTAGTCAGTCTAAGTTACCTTATACAGTCACCATACCTAGGGGTTATCCTAGTCAGTCTATGTTACCTTATAGAGTCACCATGCCTGAGGGTTATCCTAGTCAATGTTACCTTATAGAGTCACCCTACCTGAGGGTTATCCTAGTCAGTCTATGTTACCTTATAGAGTCACCATGCCTGCGGGTTATCCTGGTCAGTCTAAGTTACTTTATACAGTCACCATACCTAGGGGTTATCCTAGTCAGTCTATGTTACCTTATAGAGTCACCATGCCTGAGGGTTATCCTAGTCAATGTTACCTTATAGAGTCACCCTACCTGAGGGTTATCCTAGTCAGTCTATGTTACCTTATAGAGTCACCATGCCTGCGGGTTATCCTAGTCAGTCTAAGTTACCTTATACAGTCACCATACCTAGGGGTAATCCTGGTCAACCTTATAGAGTCACTATGCCTGAGGGTTATCCTAGTCAGTCTATGTTACCTTATAGAGTCACCATGCCTGAGGGTTATCCTAGTCAATGTTACCTTATAGAGTCACCCTACCTGAGGGTTATCCTAGTCAGTCTATGTTACCTTATAGAGTCACCATGCCTGAGGGTTATCCTAGTCAGTCTATGTTACCTTATAGAGTCACCATGCCTGGGGGTTATCCTAGTCAGTCTATGTTACTTATACAGTCACCATACCTAGGGGTTATCCTGGTCAGTCTATGATACCTTATAGAGTCACTATGCCTGAGGGTTATCCTAGTCAGTCTATGTTACCTTATAGAGTCACCCTACCTGAGGGTTATCCTAGTCAGTCTATGTTACCTTATAGAGTCACCATGCCTGCGGGTTATCCTAGTCAGTCTAAGTTACCTTATACAGTCACCATACCTGAGGGTTATCCTGGTCAGTCTATGTTACCTTATACATGCAGTCACCAGACCTGGGGGTTATCCTGGTCAGTCTATGTTACCTTATACAGTCACCATACCTGGGGGTTTTATCCTGGTCAGTCTATGATACCTTATAGAGTCACTATGCCTGAGGGTTATCCTAGTCAGTCTATGTTACCTTATAGAGTCACTATGCCTGAGGGTTATCCTGGTCAGTCTATGTTACCTTATACATGCAGTCACCAGACCTGGGGGTTATCCTGGTCAGTCTATGTTACCTTATACAGTCACCAGACCTGGGGGTTATCCTGGTCAGTCTATGTTACCTTATACATGCAGTCACCATACCTGGGGGTTATCCTGGTCAGTCTATGTTACCTTATACAGTCACCATACCTAGGGGTTATCCTGGTCAGTCTATGATACCTTATAGAGTCACTATGCCTGAGGGTTATCCTAGTCAGTCTATGTTACCTTATAGAGTCACCATGCCTGAGGGTTATCCTAGTCAATGTTACCTTATAGAGTCACCCTACCTGAGGGTTATCCTAGTCAGTCTATGTTACCTTATAGAGTCACCATGCCTGCGGGTTATCCTAGTCAGTCTATGTTACCTTATACAGTCACCATACCTAGGGGTTATCCTGGTCAGTCTATGATACCTTATAGAGTCACTATGCCTGAGGGTTATCCTAGTCAGTCTATGTTACCTTATAGAGTCACCATGCCTGAGGGTTATCCTAGTCAATGTTACCTTATAGAGTCACCCTACCTGAGGGTTATCCTAGTCAGTCTATGTTACCTTATAGAGTCACCATGCCTGCGGGTTATCCTAGTCAGTCTAAGTTACCTTATACAGTCACCATACCTGAGGGTTATCCTGGTCAGTCTATGTTACCTTATACATGCAGTCACCAGACCTGGGGGTTATCCTGGTCAGTCTATGTTACCTTATACAGTCACCATACCTGGGGGTTTTATCCTGGTCAGTCTATGATACCTTATAGAGTCACTATGCCTGAGGGTTATCCTAGTCAGTCTATGTTACCTTATAGAGTCACCATGCCTGAGGGTTATCCTAGTCGGTCTATGTTACCTTATACATGCAGTCACCATACCTGGGGGTTATCCTGGTCAGTCTATGTTACCTTATACATGCAGTCACCATACCTGGGGGTTATCCTGGTCAGTCTATGTTACCTTATACAGTCACCATACCTGGGGGTTATCCTGGTCAGTCTATGTTACCTTATACAGTCACCATACCTGAGGGTTATCCTAGTCAGTCTATGTTACTTTTTAGAGTCACCATGCCTGAGGGTTATCCTAGTTAGTCTATGTTACCTTATAGAGTCAGCATGCCTGAGGATTATCCTAGTCAATTTTACCTTATAGAGTCACCATACCTGAGGGTTATCCTAGTCAGTCTATGTTACCTTATAGAGTCACCCTACCTGAGGGTTATCCTAGTCAGTCTATGTTACCTTATAGAGTCACCATACCTGAGGGTTATCCTGGTCAATCTGTTTAACATCACAGTGAAACCATATCTGAGCGTTATCTCTATTCAGTCAATATTACACTGCAGAGTCACTGTACATAAGGGTATCTCTGGTTGGTCTTTTTTTAATATCACAGAGTCACCATACCTGGTCAGTCTGTTACATTACAGAGTCACTGTACCTGATAGTTATCTCTATTCAGTCTATGTTCCCTTACAGAGTCACAGTACCTAATGGTTATCCCTGGTTAGTTTTCTTTCACATCACAGAGTCACTGTACCTGAGAGTTATCTCAGGTCAGTATGTGTTACATAATAGAATCACAATACCTGAGAGTTATCTCTATTCAGTCTTTGTTACATTACAGAGTCATCATACCTGAGGGTTATCTCTATTCAATCTATGTTACCTTACTGAGTCACTATACCTGAACATTATCTCTGGTCAGTCTATGTGACATCACAGAGTCACTGTACCTGTGGTTATCTCTGGTCAGTCTGTGGTACATAATAGAGTCACAATACCTGAGGGTTATCTATATGTGACATTGCAGAGTAACCATACCTGAGGGTTATCTCTTGTCAGCAGTGTGTGCAGTGTCTCCAGGGCTGACAGCCTGACAGATTTAATACCATGCCTCAGGAAGGGCCAGAGTCTGGGGACAAGCTGCTCCAGGGGCTGACACAGACTGTAAGATCAAAACAAACCTACACTAAGTGACACTTCAAAATAAAAACGCCACATTTCAGACAAACGCAAGGCCAAAATTGTGATTCACTCTTTGTAACCTTTTAATAGGGTCTAACTCCATCTGTGCCAGTTTATGAATCGATCATGCAAGGACCAATCCTGCTTGAACATATAAAGTTGAGGACTGGCCTAGCTGCCCTTCACTTAGTGACAGTCCTACCCCTTCCACTAATGAACAAAACCTATGCTTATAAATCTAGTTAACCTCTCCTCACCATCTTCTTAAGAGCCAGGTCTTCAGGTAAGCTGCACAAAGACCTTGCTTCAGCAATCCTCCTGGCCTGCTACATGATGAATTTTGAATGAGACATAAATCATAACAGCCCATAAAATCTATTTTTACAATAGAAACCAGAGCACCGTAAATGTGCATAATACGTCTGTCGTGTATCTGGTGACCTCTGACCTAATTAAATATACGAGATATTGATAAGAATGTAAATCAGGTGAGAAAGTCTACAGGTAAATATGTGTAATGAGTTTCATGAAAATCCATAATATTTTTGGTAAATAACCAAGGTGCCTCCTAAGTGCAGTGACCTCTGACCTCATTTAATATACATGGATATCACTGGAATTAGTAGATATTTTGATTAACATTTCTGATGAGTTTTAGCAAAATCCTTCATATTTTCCTAAGTTATCGCAGCAACACCACAAAGGAGCCGAGTGGTCCATGACCTTATTAAACATGCATGGACGTTGCCCATAATCAAACTTTGGCAGTAATCTGTTGGTGAGTACTTAAGGTGATTTTCACAAAAATTCATCAAAACCCAAGTAAGTTATCGCGGCGAAACTAAAAGTAAACACAATCTGCTCTTTTTAAAGGTCTCTGCTCAACCAAGCTTAAGACCTGGCTCTTAGGATGGTGCTCCTGACAGACAACTCTATTACAAACAGTGGAAGCAGAAAGTTATCGCGGCGAAACTAAAAGTAAACACAATCTGCTCTTTTTAAAGGTCTCTGCTCAACCAAGCTTAAGACCTGGCTCTTAGGATGGTGCTCCTGACAGACAACTCTATTACAAACAGTGGAAGCAGAAAAATTAAAGGCCTAGCATTAGTAACTTCTCTGATACAGGTATCCCTGTACCACATTACAGATAAAAGCAAAGGATCTGCCAATGTTTGTAAATCAGAAATGCCATTTTATTAAAAAAATAATTAGAAAAAAAAAACTCTGCCTGCTGGTCTCCAGCACTAAGCAAAATTAAGTAGAAATTTATTATCTCTACTGTTACTGTTCATGTTTGAAAAGAGCTGTACCTTTGCTGGAGGTGGATGTCCGTGACAGTCAGCAGCGTAGACAAGAGCGTCATGATGCTCTTCGTGGAGGCCGTCAGATCATCCAGGTCCAGCAGCGTCTCCCACAGGCAGCTCACTACAGTAGGCACCTGTATCAAAAACAGTGACACTGAATGGCTACAGTAGGCACCTGTATCAACAAGTGTTAGGAATCGCTACAGTAGGCACCTGTATTAACTAGTGTAAGGAAATGCTACAGTAGGCATCTGCATCAACAAGTGTTAGGAATCGCTACAGTAGGCACCTGTTTCAACAAGTATTAGGAATTGCTACAGTAGGCACCTGTATCAACAAGTGTTAGGAATCATTACAGTAGGCACCTGTATTAACAAGTGTTGGGAATTACTACAGTAGGCACCTGTATCAACAAGTGTTAGGAACCACTACAGTAAGCACCTATATTAACTAGTGATAGGAAATGCTACAGTAGGCACCTGTATCAACAAGTGTTAGGAACCACTACAGTAGGCACCTATATCAACTAGTGATAGGAAATGCTACAGTAGGCACCTGTATCAACAAGTGTTAGGAAATACTACAGTAGGCACCTGTATCAACAAGTGTTAGGAAATGCACAGTTGGCATCTGTATCAACAAGTATTAGGAATTGCTACAGTAGGCACCTGTATCAACAAGTGTTAGGAATCGCTACAGTAGGCACCTGAAAACACCAAGTATTAGGAATCGCTACAGTAGGCATCTGTATCAACAAATATTAGGAATCGCTACAGTAGGCACCTGTAACAACAAGTATTAGGAACCGCTACAGTAGGCACCTGTATCAACAAGTGTTAGGAAATGGTACAGTTGGCATCTGTATCAACAAGTATTAGGAATCGCTACAGTAGGCACCTGTATCAACAAGTGTTAGGAATCGCTACAGTAGGCACCTGTAACAACAAGTATTAGGAATCACTACAGTAGGCACCTGTATCAACAAGTGTTAGGAAATGCTACAGTTGGCATCTGTATCAACAAGTATTAGGAATCACTACAGTAGGCACCTGTATCAACAAGTGCTAGGAATCGCTACAGTAGGCACCTGTAACAACAAGTATTAGGAATCGCTACAGTAGGCACCTGTATCAACAAGTGTTAGGAAATGCTACAGTAGGCACCTGTAACAACAAGTATTAGGAATCAATACAGTAGGCATCTGTATCAACAAGTATTAGGAATCGCTACAGTAGGCATCTGTATCAACAAGTGTTAGGACTCGCCACAGTAGGCACCTGTATCAACACGTATTAGGAATCGCTACAGTAGGCACCTGTATCAACAAGTATCAGTAATGGCTACAGTAGGCACCTATATCAACAACAGAGTTAAGGGCACCTGTATCAACAACAGTGTTAAGAAAAGTTATGTCTGAGCGTCCTGGAAATTTCTTCCTTTTGAAAGCCCTGATATATGTTTACATGCCCTTTTCTTTGCAAGTTTAATTAACATTTAGATTTATATGGCCATAAGAATGAAACCAACTAGATAAAATTTATTAATACTTTGGCTACAAAATGTACAGACAGAATGTCAAGCTGGACTAATAGCCCCACTGGGTCATGTTTATAAGCTGACCTGCTGGGGGATGAGCTGGACCAGGCGGTCTGCTACAGGGACAAGTGCACTGGCAGCCACAGCCCGCACATCATCATCATGGTCCTGCAGGCCGTGTAAGATCGCTGGCAGCACACATGGCAGCACATGCTCTGTCATGTCCTGTACAAAACAGCAGAATGAAAAATCTTTAAATAAAAGAAATATATCAGCAGTCTCCATTCCAGAATTACAAATTTATTGCTTAGAGTAAGAATTCACTGTGACTGTTAGTGTTATGAACAGGTGGTTAAAACAAGTCTTGTGACTCAAAAGACATATGCAGCCCTGTTTCTCTTTTCAAATCTTAGATAATTATAGAAACTGAAACAACTTATATAGCTGATTCACAGATTCTTGCCTGTAAGCTAGGACAGAATAAGTGAATAGGCTTATTGACCGATCTGTGTAAGGCCAGCTAAAGACACTAACCAAACATCCAGCTGGAATAGTCTTAATTACACATGTAAGTGGACTTTAAGTTGCACCTACCCTCCTCACAGCCAACAGATATTTGATCCCCAACAAGCCACCATGTCTGACCTCCCACTGACCTTGACCTAGCAAGGTCAGGAGACTTCTAAGTGTTCCACTGACACCAGGAGGCTGCATGTACTTTAGTGCTACACCCAAAGTCTGTGCACAAGTCTCCCGCACTGGCGCTACCATCTGTATTTCATATGTAAATATAATTAACATAATAGTCATTATTTTCACCATCTTTATTAAATATGTTAATCTGAATCTAATAATAGTCAATAGTTTCCACAATAATAATCTTAATTTAATCTTTTATTGAAACTGAAGAAATATACCCAGCAAAAAATAAACAGATATTTTACTTGATGAATTCTGAAATTATTTTTTGAAACACTATACTTTGAAGTATAAAACATTTAATATGGAGATGATTTACTGACTGATAGTTGCCATATATTCCGTAAGATGTCCTGTTAATTCAAACCATATATAACTTTAAAACAGATCTACACATTCAAACTGGTAACTAAACATTTTCTGGGTTTTTTTTCGTATCTACATGTATAAGACCACCATAATGAGAAGCATATACAGACCTCATCCGACACAAAGTCTCCAAATCTGTCGAGGGCAAGGACACAAAGTAGCCTGACTGCTGTGTCTTCTAGCCACGCTTCATGACAATGCTGCATCTGTAAATGAAACACTGACACTTAATCTTCATCCAAACTTATAACCCAGCATCTGCATCACCATGTCATAATCCATGAATTTAAAAATTCCCCACCTGCCAATGTTGGTATTTCCATTATATATATGCTTTTATACTTTTATGGTTAAGATTTCAAAGATGAAAGAAATTGTTAAACTCACCAGCATAAAATCAAAATTGACAACAGTGACAAATGTACTTTTTATGTAAAGTAATAAAAGGTAAGAATGAAAATTTTGTATCATTTCATGTTGCAACAGATAAAAGTTCATATAACAAATAAAACTGCTTTAAAGCTATTCTTGTCATTTAATTTAGAGATTAAAGGTATGAATAAAGTCATGATAACGATCAAATAAATGCCCTATTACTACTAGTTTATGCAGAATGTAGGCTTCTCATTGTTTTAGTTCACATAAATCAGTTAGTAGTAATATTACATTAAGGCATGACAAATGAGGAAATAGATGCACAGAAATTACACTGACTGTTTCTGCTGAGGAGTCAGCCATGATACCGACACCATCCCCGTGCAGCTTGAGGACCTCTCTCAACCCTGTTGCTGCCCCATGTCTCTTCTCCCATGAACAGTGAAACAAATCGTTGAACAACATCTCACAGAAACCTTCAAATGGCCACTCATCCATCTGTTACATAAAAGACAGAAAATCAACAACCAAAATTGCCCTCACCATCAACATGGCAGGCATATGGACACAAAAGTGACACAATATCATTTAGGCCAACAAAAAGGTATGGTTCTCAGGCACTTTTTTCATAAACCAGTGCAGATAGGCAGGAAAAGCATGAAAATAACAGAAATTTTTTGCTCAACAGGTAAAAGCACTACATGAAAAATAAAATCTTATCAAAATTGTAATATTTTATCTTCTTGAAAGATGAAAATCTGGTTTTCTGCATAGTAGAAAAGGTTGCAGGTGAGAGGTCAGAGAGGATGCACAATTAGTTTCTGCTTTAGTAAACTGTAACTTAGAAAATCAAAGGAAGTAGTAGCAAATAGTATGGTTTCAGTAATGCTAAAAGATTGTGGGCATATTATGAAACAATGTTTGGAGTGGTGGCTGAAAATGTAGACAACTGACCTGACCACCACAGCCCTTATACTCCACCCCTCTGACCTTATTATGCAAAAGAGTGCCAAAAACATTCCCACCATGGTCTTTGGTTGCAAAAGCTGTTTACCAAACTCAAGTGACATTATAATGATGTCACAAAAGTTGGTTGCATATGACTTCGCACCAACTGATGTCATCAGCTAGAGTTGGAATTACTTGTTTATATATATATATATATATATATATATATATATATATATATATATATATATATATATATATATATATATATATATATATATATTTGTTTTCTGATGATTAATATATATAATGATCATTGTGATATGTTTTGTCATATTTTTTATTATTATTACAAATTCAGTGCAGGTAAGGGCCCTAACATTTGATAAATACTGTACTGGTACAGATTGTAGGTATTCCTGTTGATTTTAGGGAGTTTCCCAAATTATGCCAATTTTGCGCTTATAATGTGATTTACTGTTTACATTGCTAATGATAATCTAGTTGGACCTTTCATGATTATTTATTTAATGAATATGCTGTTCAGGTCACATACAGTTCACGGTTACAGATATCACAGACAATTGTACCTACTGTAAACAAATACACATCGGTCGCAAACCAGTGCAGTGAAGTGTGTTATGTGAGGGGTTGTATGCCACCATTAACTTGCAACTGACTTTTGCTGAAGCATACTGTAGGAAATGGAAGCTTATTGTTGCATACATAATTGTAGACTAAAAAAAAACACATCCTGTGAGGATTACTTAGGGTGAATTGTTGCCTGATCTTAAAGTAACCGTCACACAGAGACGCTGAAATCTAATGTCTGCTGCATGTCAGTAGCCCTCATCAAATATAATACTGATATTCAGGTTCATTTTGTAGCATCTCTCAATATTACATTACTTATAAGAAACCATAACCTTTCCACATTACAGTGAGGTATCTTTGCTTACTATCTTTCACCCCCTGATACCTGATATGTGATATCCTGTGTTCTTTTAAGAAAATTTCAGTTCACTCTTGGTGTGATAAGAAAACCTGATGTACCTCGTCCATGTTGAGCGTACTGTCTGGCACGTGGTCGACCACCACCTTGTCAGCGTCTGACGGCTGGTCCACCACCACGCTGGTCGTCTTTCTCTGCTTGGCTAACGGACCACCATTGCTGGCTTCCCTGGTAAAATAAACAACATCATGCTGAAAACGCATTATAATACTCAGCAAGTGAATCAAATCTATACAAGTAGAGGCTCAATTTACATGGAACATTTAGTGTGTAGTTATGGTCAAGGTTTCCACCTGTTACTGGAAAGCTGTGGAAAACTGAAAATACAAAACAATCATATTGCATTTGTCCCTTAATCCAGCTCTGTCCCAACTGTTAATGAGGTCTTCCCTGTTCCCTGGCTTTCTGCAAAGTTTGTGGAATTCAGCAAAGTTTTGTATTATCCTTCTGACATACAAAAACAAAAATAAACAAACAGAAACTGGTGAAAACATAAATGCCTTGGCTAGGAAATAACCTTCTGGTAACTTTTATACCTGTTTGGTCTGTATACTCTCAATCCCAGACTGCTAAGGATGGACAAGCTGGAATGATGAGCAGGAAGGCACAGTTTACAGTTGGGCTTGACTTATATAATCTGTGCAAGTAATATAAAAATGTGAAGCTGGTATTTTGAACATAAAATCTTAAAGAAACACAACTGCAGGAAGTAAGGCTTTAAAACTTGTACATAAAATCTTAAAGAAACACAACTGCAGGAAGTAAGGCTTTAAAAAAATCTTCAATTGTCATTCTTTTAATCTTTTAAAGTAAAGAAATTATTACAATTCTATTAATCAATGTATGTTTGAAGTGTTGCACAAGGCTGGTAGAGGATAGAAATAGCTATGTGTGATTAAATTATATAACACCAAAGAAGTTGACTCTGTGAATGAATGGGAAAGAATATGAATACACAAGGCCATTAACATCTGCCAGGATGGGAAGCTGGGAACAGAGGACTTGATGTGGAGGGTGTAGAGGGCAGGTGGTTATACAACCATAAGAGTGTTTTGTTCACATATATAGGCGACAACCATAGTCTTGTTTCTTTAACATTGTTACAGCTGAAGAGCTGCACAGGGTTTATGTGTCTGCGAGCACCATTATGTCACTAGAACTCAGTTGGCCGTGTATTAGGCTGTGAACTATATCTATGGGTACCAGTAGAACATCATATGAATATGCATGAAATAGTTCTACAAATAGTGCTTACTGTTATGGAGGAAGTGGGTAATGATCTGACACAGCTGGGAGTCAAACTGTTCATATTACAAATAATAAGAGACTAAGAGAATTTAGTTGTATATTATAAAATGGGCGAATGGTTTAAGGTGATAGGTCTCTAGCTTTGTGCTGCAGCTTGTGACATTTTAAGTATATACAAACAACCTAAGAGCTTATTTGTTTCTGCCATGAGGGTATGTTCATCCATTTTGGTGTGGGTGTTTCTTCACATCATAAGTCATAACTCACGCAATCATGAACGGAATCTCATGAAATTTTCAGGGCATTTCGGGAATGAGCCAATGAAGAACCAATCAGATTTTGGTGTAGATCTGGCACATGGTCAAGATTCAGAAACATTGTCAAGGAATATTCACAAATGTTGAGTCACTTATGCATTTATGAACCATGGAGCATGGGCTACAAAGGTGAATGCAAACAGAGTTTTGAGAGCATCCCACAACAGGGACCCCAATATGGTGGAGGCTTGAATTCATTAGAATGTATATTTTTGATTTGATGTTTAGCTTATTATGCTATACAGACTGATATCAAATCTTTCAGTCATAGAAGAAGCCATTTTAACAAGAAGACATGACTTACGGTCCTCCTGCTGGGTCTGGCTCCCGTGAGATTTGTTTGGCCAGCTGTCGAGCCTTCCGTTTGGCACGGTTTCTCTCCCTGGCGCTCATATCAACACCCCTACCCATCTGTTGCTGCAGTAATTCTGATACAGACTTCTGTAAAAATATAAAGTAAAGATACTGTATCGCATTCAATAATCCACATATCATGTGAGGCTTTAATATAACACATTACAGGGACCTATTCTGATATCTGATGTCCACAAATGAAATAATCCATTGAACCTTCTATAAAAAAAAAATAGGCTAGAAAATTTGTTTTGTGTATATTCACATGTTTATAACATGTTGGGGCCCGCCAAAATAATCCAAATAGATTCAACAAGACGAGTCATCTGCCATAGCTCAAGCTAAATACAGTTCTGCAAAGGACATTTTTTTCAACTAGTGACCAAACAACTTCCACATAAATGCAACGAACCAACTTAGGTTACACAGTTAATCCTTTTGTCAACATTGCTGAGTTTACTAACAGCTTGCAGATAAACAAGGTAATACATCTGCCAATGAGGTGTTATAAAAACTTTTCTTAATAGGAATTACACAGAGTAGATTAATATGTATACAGAGTGAGCAAGAAATACATCCTACAGAAAAGGAGCATGAATAGCTGGCTTTGAGAACTTAATTTACATTTCTTTATCTCATTTTTATTTCATTTATTACCAATATTTATAAAGCAAAAATATTCACAGTAAAAAATACATGTGCTCTGTGACACAAAATATACAAAATATAAAATTCAGTCATAACTCATAAAAATATGCATTACATACGAAAAGGCCTGTTTATATACATCATAAAAAGCTTAATCTTTGTCATGAAGATGAGACTAACAGGGCCCATATACCAAAAGTCTGCAAATAAAGCAAAAGATGCCAAACAAAGTCATCTAAGTGATGAAGCACTAAAATATAATCAGACTTAAACATCACACTACATGATGTGATATCCCATGATTTCCTTCCAACTTTTTTTATGGTGTGCCACAACACATCAAGACAAGTTTCACATGTTAAAGGGATATAATTTTGAAGGCTGCAATATTCTAAGATAAATTAGTTATGAAGATGCCACATCATACAGCAAATTCTACAACTGTCTAGGACAAAATTGTTTAGGATAAAATAATCCAGGAAAAAAATTGTCTAGGATAAAATTCTCTAGGAAAAAATTGTCCAGGATAATATTGTCTAGGATAAAATTAGTGGTACGAATTGGTTGTACAATCAAGATCAATGATTTAAAGAAATAAAACGACTGATGACTGATTATCAGTTGATTATTTTATGTACCTTCTATATTTACCTTAAATCTGATGTATTGAATTATACCTAAAGTACAGACTGAGTGAATTCAGTCTGATTTTAAAATCATGCTGATAGGTCAAGGTAGCTGCTGGCCTGTTGGAACTTGTTTGCTGCACAAGATTCAGTTTGAATGCTGTTAGCTACCTGGTGTCCCATCTTTCTTTTTTTTGTTCCACGAGGTTTGATTTTTATGGATAATAAACCTTCCTTACTTGGGCATACATATACTGTTTGTGATCCATTATGCAAAACTGCAACCAGTTTGATCTATTATGAAAGAAAACAACCAATCATCAACAGAATCAATTCACTGGCACACCACTTGATACATGTAAAATACTGTGGTTGGCTTCATATTCGCGAGTCTGAAATTTCGCAATTTCTCCATTTAAATATTTCACAATTTCATTTTCGCGATCTCACCAGAACCTAGTGGTGGGAGTCGGTTCCTTTTTCATAATTGATCATCAGTTTGAGCAAACCGACTGATGATCCATTATTAATCGGTTAAGACAAATATATGCAATTATTAAAGAAATATGCAATTATCTGTGAAACTGTACCTACGTTTCCCCGGATGGTATTCTCCTCTCGCGCACGAGTGTAATGATCCTTCCACGTATAAAGACTAATTTTAAGGATCAAATTTAACGATCGGCAACGTCGGGTGATATCTTTCATAATGGAATTACAGAGCATCTAAGAATGTTAGGCCTATAAAGGGTCTGTTTTTCTAGCACATGCAGGAATATTTAATTGGCCCAGGTGCACTTGGGGCAGATCATACCAACAACAACAACAAAAAAATTGCACACTAGCTTAAAAAAAAAATCGAGCTTAAATGCAAATACTCAACCGGCCGGGTTAGCCCCCCAAAAAGAAATTTTTAAGGACGGCCTAAACAGCAGCACCTGGCATCGGTTGAATAGATTATTTCTTAGAGAATCTTGCAAAATTGGCATAGACCTGGAGAATTTATGAAGTATTTTAACGCCTTCCCGCCCATATTTTGCAATGTACATTTCATAAGAAAACTCTCCGCTAATTCTGCAGCTCCCTGCGAGTTCACAGATAATAAGTTTAATAAGTCCTCCGTCCTCGCATCATCTGTGTCATACTAAGTTACATACTGAAGTTATTTGGGAACACAGACTCATTATATGAAGTGCAGAATGTGGTAAACAAGGGACCCATGGGTCACGGCGCTCAGCTGATCGTGATTGGACTATAAATGTTCTCCTCTGTGATTCTATAATGAGTCAATAAAGCTAATGAATATCATGGACATGTTGGGCTATTATAAAGGAATGTAATGTAATATGTGAGTAAATGATAAATGAAATTACCTGACTGATGGATTAATAGAGTAAAATATAGAGGTTTATTTTTTATTTATTTAGGAGGGGTTGAAAATTGTGATATATTTGAGCAAATATGAATGCAATGACAGCAGTAATAAGCAGTAGTAGAATGATGATAAGGCTATTTGTTGAAGGATCTAAAGTGTATGGTAGTCTGCAAGCTTTCAATTTGACAGATATGGTGTTATGATTAACTATGCTGGTGAAGTGATTTATGAATTTGTGACTGTATGACACAATATCTCTTTAGTCTTGACAAGGTACATTATTGTGATGCCCACTATGTCTACATATTACACAATATTGACATAATTTCTGGCATGTACATAGGTACCTATGGACGAATAGTTATACAAAATATTAGAGTATGAATATATCTGATTCATCTTGTTCTTGCTTACTGAGGCTGACTTTGGGATGGGGTTCGGAGAAGGGAAAAGTGAGGGCAGCACGAAGGTGGATGTAGAAATATTCTATTGTAATGTTTTTCATAAATAAGTCAACTGGGACGAAACGTGAACTTGATCTGTAAGTGGTCATTATGCGCCAACAGACCAAACATTAGGCTAGTTTCTGTAAGCATTGCATTGCAAAACTAGAATATTAGCAAAAGCTGATAATCAGTTATAAATTTAAATTAGAGAGGTATGTACCATGTTTCATAACAATCCACCAAATGCTTCCTGAGAAATAAGCTCCTAAGTTTTTTTCTATACTAAGCTCTGTGACCTTGAAAAGTAGGTCAAGATCACCCATCTTTGAACTTGACCAACATTTTGTAAATAACATGCATTAGCACTGAAGAAATTAAGTTCCTGTGTTGAATACCTTTGGCGATATCCTGCACAAAAGGCCAAAATTGAAAAATCTGATAAAAATTCATTAAAAAATCAGAAATTGTAAGTGGTACCACCAAAATTGTGCAGCAGGCACAGACCATCATTCGAAATGATCATAGTAAGTTTTGTGAAAATCCACACGTTGGTTAATGAGATATAAGCTTCTGAGTGTTTTTGTATAATCAGCTCTAAAACAAAGAAAAATAGGTCAAGGTCACCCATCTTTGCACTCGACCAAGATTTTGCTGATATACATCTTCACTGATGAAATAAAATTACAACGGTGAATCCTTTTAGAGATATCCCGCTCACAGGGCCAAAATTGAAAAATCCAATAAAAATTGATTAAAAAGTTAGAAATTGCAGGTGGCGCCACCAAAATTGTGCAGCACGTACAGACCATCAGTCCCAATGATCATAGTAAGTTTTGTGAAAATCCACACAATGGTTCCTGAGATATAAGCTTCTGAGTATTTTTTTATAATCAGCTCTAAAATGTAGAAAAATGGGTCAAGTTCACCAATCTTCGAACTTAACTGAGATTTTATTGATATACATCTTCATTGATGAAATAAAATTCCAACCGTGAATCCTTTTAGAGAAATCCTACTCACAAGGTAAAAGTTAACAGACGCGGACGGACGGACGTCAAACGGACGGACAGACGGCAGGACAGACGGACGGACAGAGGGATAGACAGATGGACGGACAGACGGACGGCAAGACGGACGGACAGACGGACAGCTTGGGTGACGACAATAGCCCATCAGCCTATGAGGTGAGGGCTAAAAACGGCTGTACATGTACATTTGTCATGAAAATTTATATTTTTCATGCAATTTTCTATGTTTAGGAGCCGTAAAACAATAAAAAGTAGGTCACCTGTGACGAAACATGAACTCGATCTGTAACTGGTCATTATCTGTCCACACACCAAAAATCAGGCCAATATCTGCAGGCATTGCGAAAAAAAGTCCGTACATGTGTATTTGTCATGAAAATTTCTATTTTTAATGAAATTTTCTAAGTTAAGGAGCCGTTAAATGGACAAAAGAATTCAGTCTATATCTGGTCATTATCTACTGACACACCAAAAATCAGGCCAATATCTGCAGGCACTGTGAAAAAAAGTCTGTACATGTGGAATTATCTATTTTTCATGAATTTTTCTAAGTTTAGGAGCCGTAAAACAATCAAAAGTAGGTCAACCGGGACGAAACACAAGCTCGATCTGTAACTGGTCATTATCTCCCCACACACCAAAAATCAGGCCAATATCTGCAGGCATTGTGAAAAAAAGTCCGTACATGTGTATTTGTCATGAAAATTTCTATTTTTAATGAAATTTTCTTAGTTAAGGAGCCGTTAAATGGACAAAAGAACTCAGTCTATATCTGGTCATTATCTACTTACACACTAAAAATCAGGCCAATATCTGCAGGCACTGTGAAAAAAAGTCCGTACATGTGTATTTGTCTATTTTTCATGAAATTTTTCTAAGTTTAGGAGCCGTAAAACAATCAAAAGTAGGTCAACCGGGAGGAAACACAAACTTGATCTGTAACTGGTCATTATCTCCCCACACACCAAAAATCAGGCCAAAATCTGCAGGCATTGCGAAAAAAAGTCCGTACATGTGTATTTGTCATGAAAATTTCTATTTTTCATGAAATTTTCAAAGTTTAGGAGCCGTAAAACGGTCAAAAGCAGGTCAACCGGGACAAAACGCGAACTCGATCTGTAACTGGTCATTATCTGCCCACACACCAAAAATCAGGCCAAAATCTGCTGGCATTGCGAAAAAAAGTCCGTACATGTGTATTTGTCATGAAAATTTCTATTTTTCATGAAATTTTCAAAGTTTAGGAGCCGTAAAACGGTCAAAAGCAGGTCAACCGGGACAAAACGCGAACTCGATCTGTAACTGGTCATTATCTGCCCACACACCAAAAATCAGGCCAAAATCTGCAGGCATAGAAAAAAAAAACTGTGCATGTGGATTTGTCATGAAAATTTCTATTTTTCATGAAATTTTCTAAGTTTAGGAGCCGTAAAACAGTCAAAAGTAGGTCAACCGGGACGAAAAGCGAACTCGTTCTGTAACTGGTCATTATCTGTCCACACACCAAAAATCAGGCCAATATCTGCAGGCATTGCGAAAAAAAAGTCTGTACAACTGTTTGATTTCAGAATGACGGAATGACTGACATGGGTAAAACTATATGCCCCTGGCGGGGGCATAAAAAATGAAAATATAAGTTAAAATATTAGAACTGTTGCAAAAGTTGCAATCATTATATATCCAGAGTGTAGCTCATATTGGGTCATATTATGCATTCACATATATTTTATTATTTTTAAATCATAAATGTTTAAACTGAATTTAAAAGAAAATAATGCCACAACATGGCATCTACAAGAATTTTCCTTGAATCACTATTAAAAAGATTTGCATACTGGAGTTTTCAGTACATGCTTAATTTTATTCACCAAAATAAAATAAAAGATTTAGTAAATTTGATAAAATAAAACATCTTTTCTAATAAAGTATACACACTGTTGGTTGAATGAGGGACAAACAATATCATGGTGCTAATTACTATCCCAGTTTTAATTTATTACTGGAATTAATAGTCAATTTCACATTTGGTGAAGTTTTTACTCTTCTGAAGTAAGGAATTACTTATCTGATGAACATCCACACTTTCATAGCAATACACCATTTTGTGGACACAATTAAATGTACACTTTAATCATTGTAACCCTGGTGGTACAATACAAAATTTAAAATGTAGCATAGCCTAGAATAAGAATAACAAGGGACCTATGGGTCACGACGCTCAGCTGTTATATATGATAAAAAAATATTATTTAGAAATGAGGCACATGCTGGTTTTGTGTGGTAATAAATATAAGCTGTATTATGAGTTGTTGTTGTTTAGCTTATGTATGATTTTGATAGTACCTTTGGAGACAGGGAAGAGGATTGATTTCATTTATTTTATTAACAAATGGAGTACTACTGTCACACAGATTTTGACTTGGCCATATAACTTATAAGCAGAACATATAATATAAGAGTTTAACTATTTATTAAAAAAATTACAAATATTGTCCCAAATTTAATTTTTATTAAAAATAATAAGAGAATCATATGATTTTTTAAAATGAAATATAACTGATATGATTATTAAAATAATATTAAAGAATATATTCATGAATGCACTCATGAATACATTTTGAAAGTATTTGCACGAGTATTCATATACTTTCATTTTTACCTGAATTCCCATTCTTTATGCAAGAAATTTTATAATGGAGTACATAATCATATTCGTATTTAAATACAATTAAAAAGTATTCGCACCATGTCTGGTATTTATTCAGTTTTTACCAAACAATGATGTTGAGAATCCAGAATATACAAATTTCACACATTTAAATAATGATCATAAGTACCTGGTTTTATGGCTTTTATTTATATTAAAAAATAACTGTAAAAAATTCATTTTGGACTAATTTCACATCAATGTACACACTAGACACAGTAGGAATCTAGATTAATATTATCAACTGCATCTTTGTCTATCATTAATTTCCTTCATATAATCCTTAATGATTAGTAATGATAATATGATTTACTTCTTTATCATTAAAAATGAACTGAAAAATGCCATAGGTGACTGCATGGTGTTATTTGGAATATGTGACATTCTACCCATCGATACAAGATTCTTATATCATCAGTGACTGCAAGTTAATTTCCTGTTATTATAAACTAACAAATTCCTTTTCTATTTTTCTTTAATTTGTTATTAAAAACCAATAAAAATGTATTAATTTATTGTTTATTGTTATGTTGTTGGTTAAAACTACTAGATGAGTTGGGTTGAACACCTGGATCAACTGTGGCTGGCCATAAGCTGCCTGGATTCTCCCCTCAAGCGTGCATAATTTGATGAAAGGTCAACAAGGTCAACAAGCTGGAGAGAGCCAAAGTCTGACAGGGTCTCATAAAAAACATTAATAAAAGCTACAATATTTGGCAAATTTCTTTCAGCTTTCTAAACTAAAAAGCTGAAATCCTTATGTGTGCATGATATGAAAATTATATCAACAGTGCTCACGGGAAACAAACGTGCCTTGGTCACAGTTGGGCAAAATTTAAGGTACTAATTTTATATTTATACTAATAACTTATAAAATTTGAAAAATTCAGAACTAATTTTTGGTATTCAATTGAATCTTGATTAAATAATGTTACATCCCTGACAAAAAAAATCTCTAGCTTCAGCAATGCCCTTGTTAAGGGAGTAAATATATTTCTTGATTTTTTACAAAGTGCATTATGTTTGGGCCCATAACTTAAAAAAAATACACAATACTGACATCATTTCTGGCATGTGCATAGTGAATGTATAGAAAAATATGTATATTATATATGATCAAAGTCAGATCAGTGGTTTTGATATTAGGCAGTCTTAAAGTGTAACATTGGGTTTTTAATGGAAAAATGAAGTTTTTCATTGATATCTCGAAGGAATTAAGTCCTAGTGACCAAATTCTTGGCATGGTAGGGGATTTTGAAGAAATCTAACTGTATGCCAAATTTAAGGAACTTAGAGCTGAAGCTCGGGAGCTGAGCTCTAGCAAACTGCATAACACTAGCAATATGTGACATGGTGCTTGAAAACTTGAATAAAATCTACAGTTTTTGATCAACTGGTTTCAAATTTTTGGTGTTAACAGTTGAAATGTTAACAAAAACATGCTGTGAAAATTAAATCCACAGCAGTTACAGCAAAAAAACGTGCCATGGTCAAAGTTGGACAAAATTTAAGGTACCAATTTTTTATTTTTGCTAATATTTTTAAAAATTTAAAAGATTTTGATCTAAATTTGGGTATACAATTTAATTTTGATTAATAAAAGTAATATTAATGGAAAAAAAGTGCTTAGCTTTAACAAGTTTTGTGTTAAGTGATAAAATTTCTTTCCTGATTATTTACAAAATGCATTATGTTTGGGCCCATAACTTTTTTAAATTATTTAATACAGACCTAATTTCTGGCATGTATATAGGAATTATATAGAGGATTATTCATAGGAAATATGAGGAAAAACAGATGAGTGGTTTTGATATTAGGCAGTCCTAAAGTGTGAAAATATGTTTTTAATAAAAAATTGAGGTTTTTCCTTAATTTCTCAAAGGAATGAAGTCGCAAAGACCCAGTTTTCGGCTTGGTAGGAGATCTTGGGGACATCTAACATTATGCTGAATTTTGGATTCCTAGGTCTTACGGTTTCAAAACGTGCCACATCTACGGACGGACGGACGGACGGACGGACGGACGGACGGACGGACGGACAGACGGACGGACGACGGACAATGGACCACGACTATAGCTCAGATGACTTATAGTCAGCTGAGCTAAAAATGAATCAAATACAGAAAATAATAACATTCATCTAGTTTATGCACCATTGGGGGGGGGGGTGCAGGGCAGAGGGGAAGCCTGCTGGTAGTGGCCAAGCTGAGCCAAGGCAAGCTGGGGATGGGTTACATAATGCAAGTGAAGACTGTACTACTAGGTGGGCTAGATGAAAACAACATTTTACATGGTGTATGAAAACGTGAATAAAAGCTATTCTTTCCAATCCATTTCTTTGAAATTTCTTATTTTAAAAGATTAAATCCTTATGTATATATGCTGTGAAAATTAAATCAACAGTGCCAAAGTTGGACAAATTTTAAGGTATTGATTTTTTATTTATGCCAATAACTTGAAAAATTTGCAAAATTCAGATCTAATTTAGGGTCAACAATTGAATCTTAATTAAATAGTTATATTCTTGAAAAAAAGTCTCTAGGTTCAGCAATTCTCATGTTAGGTGAGTAAATATATTTCCTGATTTTTAAAAAATTGCATTATATTTTGGCCCATAACTTCAAAATAATACCCAATACTGACCAAATTTTTGGTATGTTTATAGAAAATGTATGAAAGAATGTGAATACTAAATATGATTATAAACAGATCAGTGTTTTTGATATTATAGGCAGCCCTGAAGTGTAACAATGGCTTTTTTATGGAAAACAGAGGTTTTTCCTTAATATCTCGAAGGAATGAAGTCCTAATGACCCAATTTTTAGTATGGTAGGAGATTTTGGGGACATCTAACATTATGCCAACAGCCTGGGGAGCATAGAGATGTACACTGAATGACCTACAGTCATCAAAGTGGACTGCTTGACAATGTACGGGAATACAACAAGAGCCTAAAAAAAAACTCAATAACTAGCCTAATTTTGCAGCTTTTATTTTCAAATTTCAGATTTTAACAGATTAAATCTTTATGTGTACATGCTGTGAAAATTAAATCCACAGTACCGTAAAAGTCGTTGCAGAAGTCGCATCCTCATTACAAGTCGCACCCCGACTTTTAGGATCCCCCTCGTGAAACACCGTTCAAGTTTGGTTTCAGGAAAAGTCCATAATAAAGGTCGCACCTGCACTTCATAGGCGTCCCAACCACCTGATACTCAAGAAATTTAAGTGTCATTCCTTGTGGTGCAAGACCACAACCAACGTCCCCGTAGTAGTGTGGTTTAAAAACTAGATAAACCATTTAAACATAAAATTAATTGGACAACTTTAATACAATGCTTATTTTCAAGGAATAAAAACAGAATCATTGCATATAAAGTCGGGGTTCAATTGTCAGTGAGATTTGTACAGTGCCAGAGTCAGCTGCGTCGGATAACAGTTTGTGCTGTGAAACGATGTCATTATTGCCGTTTATTACTAGGTTAGGTAACATTAGAATGCAAATATCCAGTTAAATGACTGTATTAATAACTAAAAGAGTCTGGAGCAAAATACTATCACAATCGGGCAACTCTTTAAATCGTTAAAGATCGTCATAAGTATGGTGGATTCATTAGACTATGAATAGTTTGCGCAGGCATGACGAGTCCCAATCCGTCAGCAAGGGGATAATGAACGCTTTATTAACCTGTCAGTTAAATGTAAAATAAACATGATTGAATTTACGGGTATTATATTTACTGAGACTAATGATTTTATTCTTTGATAATATCTGGAAAGCCCAATTACCGTCGCTATCAGTTATTATATTTAAATGGCTTAGATGTATGGCAAACTCAGCCGTGTTGAACCAGATCCGTCATGACACCAAACGATGCCGGTTCCCGTGGAATTTAGGTACGTATGTGGCAATTTCAGTAAAACAAATATATATCTGTATGGTGTTTGTTATTTCATTTTATATATTAATGTGTCTTCGTAAAAAAAAAATCACGAATACGTCAACGCACGATTGACCGTAATGCATGCGTGCTTCCATATTGCTGACCGAGCATACGATCGTCATGAATGAGAAACGGGTAAAACACGAAACAAATCGTATATTTGCATCTCACGTGAAACGTTATAATATTGTTATCCAATACGCTTGAAAACCACGAGACGGTGACAGTGACCTGATGGTTCTTAATATTGGAGTTTATAACTGTGGATATTAGTCACGAAGGCTTAGTTGACCTGGGGATGTAAAGGTCATTGCATGGGTGACCTGGGGCTTGAACTTCCGCTACACGGCTTTAAAGGTCAGCTGGTACACCAGCGATCAACCGGACAGGCAATAGAATTCACGACGTGTCTGTAGTGGATCAAGCTTGAATCTGACGCAACTTGACATGTATAAACGGATATGGAACCTCGAGTTTTTCATAATAACACGCATACCCATAAAGATTAAACGGAGAGAAAATGTACATCAAAGAGAGGCAGACTGGCATATGCGTCAAATTGATTCATGATATAACAGTAACGCAGATTAGGAAGTGTTACTTGAATTGCGACTTGTCAGAACGGGTAGGCCTTAAACTGGGCAAATTTATAATTTGTATTTCATGTTAATAAAATGAGAATTATACCAGTTCACAAAATATAAGGAAGGTTTTTATAAGAGATCGTTAAAGGTGTAAAATATTGGGGAGAGACGTTTCACAAAGCAATGGCTAGAAGTATCGCCGATTATCGCTCAACTGCCGTTGTTCCACATACCGGGAAAGCTGACTGAGACGAGATAAGTACATATTATAAGTCGCACCCTGACTTTGCTAGAAAATTCTTGTTTTTAGAATTCCATTTCCTAGTACAAGTCGCGACTTCTGCAATGACTTTTACGGTACTTACAGGAAAAAAACATGCCATGGCCAAAGTTGGGCAAACTTTAAGGTACCAATTTTATATTTTTGCCAATATATAAAAAATTGAACAGATTTTGATCTAATTTTTGGTATACAATTAAATTTTGATTAATTTAAGTTGTATTACTGAAAAAAAGTCCCTACCTTTAACACTTTTGGTCTTAAGTGACCAATATCTTTCCTGATTTTTTTACAAAGTCCATTATGTTTGAGCCCATAACTTTTTAAAATTAAAAAATACTGACTTAATCCTGGCATGTAAATAGGAACTATATAGAGTAATATTTTTGGTAAATATGAAGAAAACCAGATGAGTGGTTTTGATATTAGGCAGTCCTGAAGTGTAAAAATAGATTTCTAATAAAAAATTGAGGTTTTTCCTTAATATCTCGAAGGAACGAAGTCCTATTGACCCAATTTTCGGCATGGTAGGAGATTTTGGGGACATCTAACTGTATGCCGAATTTCAGATTCGTAGGTCCAATGGTGTCGCAAAACCTGCAAGTCTTAAGGACGGACATCCACGACTATAGCTCAGAAGACTTATAGAATCATTTTTGCCTATAACATAAAGGCATTCTGGAAAGAAAACAGTCATTATTATGATGTAATCGATAGCTGCCTTTGGTAATCGAGCGCTTGAAAGTGGCAGCAAACCGACTGACTTTCAATAAACCTCGATGATCGGCCCACCACTACCAGAACCTAAGTAAAATCTTTGGTAAAGCCATACTTTTGTGTATTAAAAATGATAATATGTCATGAGTTTGTAATATTCTACTCATATAACAATGGGCCAGGATACACAACACAGGTAGTTCAGTTCAAATTTGAGGAAACATTTTCAGGATGCCTGCATGGATGTAATTTATTATAAAATTTCTTACTGTTTTAACCTATTCAAGTACAAGAATTTGTTACACTTAACAAAAGGACATACTCAATTGGCCAATTTTTCCCCGAGGGTTTCATTTTCTTAATTCTTTAGCATTCGCGAATATCGTGAAATTAAAACCCTCGGAACATAAAGGCAACCAAAGTATATAGGCAACAACCACAGTCTTGTTTCTTTAACATTGTTACAGCTGAAGAGCTGCACAGGGTGTATGTGTCTGGAAATCACAGGAAAATAGCCTCCACAGCATTTTTTTGGTTTGAACATATTCATTCCCACAAGATTATAAATGTAGCCATTTGGCTTATACAGAACTCAGAAGCTCTCCAGTATTCAAGTGGGCTGCAATCATGTTACAGAGATATTTGAAGTCAGCACCGTACCTGTGGTCTGCTATCTGTTGCTGTAGCTGCTGTTCTGTTCACCGTCAGGTCCTCTGCTGTGAACAGTTCATCAGTTTGGATGCCCAGCCCTCCAGCCACATCCAGTCCCAGCCTCCTGTTAAGCAGCTGTCTCTGCCTCATTAAGTGCCCCTTCTCATCCAGACCTGACATCATCATATACACCAGTCTCACAGAGTGTGCATTATACGCAAGATTATATACTAGTTATAAAATAATTGTTAATTGCATAATGGTTGTAAAATCATATTCCATGACTGAAACAAATACAACTAGATATTTCTTGGCTATGCAGGTGCAATAGTATCACCAGACTACTGCTCCCCCCCTTTAAGAATAATCCCTCCCATCTTCAGCAGCATATACTGACAAGCAACTTGGCAAGCGACTATGGAACATATATCAACTTGAGAAACAATATATTTCACCAAATATGGGAGCCAACACAGAGAATCACTCTTATGAAAAGGGGATAATTTATACTATAAAAATGGTATGGTAGGTGGCGCCACCTGTCTAGATGACAAAAAACTCTCCAAGATGGATGAACATGCCAAATTGGAGACCAACACATTGAAGACTCC
This sequence comes from Sipunculus nudus, assembly GCA_026874595.1. Classification (NCBI taxonomy): domain Eukaryota; kingdom Metazoa; phylum Annelida; class Sipuncula; order Golfingiida; family Sipunculidae; genus Sipunculus; species Sipunculus nudus. The sequence continues at coordinate 63,898,583 of CM049307.1, forward strand.
TCAGATATGAGCAATTTTCATCTAAAACAAATGTACAGATGGACAAAACACAAAAAAAAGGCAGATGGCGCCACCAGTCTTGCATACAAGATGGAGGAGGCCAAGATCTATAGTTAATGCACAGTTTCACCAATACAGCACACCACTCCTGAGAAAAGAGCATTAATTTATTCTACAAAAAAGGGAAGGTAGGTGGCGTCACCTGTCTTGTCTACTAGAAAATTTTCCATGATGAATAGACATGCTTAATTTAAGGCAAATACCTTGAACCACTCTGGAGATATGAGCAATTTTCACCAAAAGCACTTGTACAGATGGAGGCCACACCAAAACAATTGCAGATGGTGCCACTAGTCTTATGTAAAAGATGGAGGGGTCCAAGATCTATGGATATGCACATTTTTAGGCCAATAGGGCAAATCACTCCTCAGAAGAGGGCATTAATTTATTCTACAAAAACGGGAAGATAGGGTGCCACCTGTCTGGTTTGTGAGAAAACTTTCAAAGATGGATGGACATGCAAAATTTCAGACAAATACCTTGAACCACTCCAGAGATATGAGCAATTTTCACCAAATGCACATGTACAGATGGACTCCATAGCAAAACAATTGCAGATGGAACCAACAGTCTAATGTAAAAAGATTGAGGAGTGCAAGATCTATGAATAGGCACAATTTCAGGGGAAAAGGGAAAATCAGTCCTCAGAAAAGCACATTAATTTGTTCTACAAAAATGGCAAGGTAGGTGGCGCCACCTGTCTGGTTTACGAGAAAACTTTCCAAGATGGATGGACATGCCAAATTTCAGAAAAATACCTTGAACCAATCCGGAGATGAGAGCAATTTTCACTGAAAGCAAACGTACAGATGGATGCCACACAATTACGATTGCAGATAGCACCACCAGTCTTTAATGAAAGATGGAGGTATCCAAGATCAATGGACATGTAAAATTTCAGCCCAATCTATCCATTAGTTTTGACTTATAATGCTCACAGTACTGTCAAGTGGCAATGATGGGGTATTAAATGCTCAAAAACTAGAAAAGGACAGAAGGTGGCGTCAGCTGTCTTCTGCAGAAGACAAAGCTATCCAAAATCTTCGGCCAGTTCAATTTTTGACCAATCCATGCATCCCTTAACAAGATATTTATGTTTTTGTGTGATTTTCACCATATATGGCAATATCCAAGGTCAAGGCCACTCTCATAGGAAAGTTCATGACACCAATTTAAGTATACATCCTCCCATAACCCATGTCTATGTATATGCATAATATGAAAGAAATCTGTCCATTAGTTGATGACTTATAATGCTCACAGTATTGTTAAATGGCAATGAAGGGGGTATTAAAAGACACGAAAACAAGAAAAGGATAATAGGTTAGCCCCTAGTTTCTGGCACATGACAACACTATCCAAGATCTTTGGTCAAGTTGATTTTTGGATCAATACATGCAACATTTTTTGAGATATTAAAGAATTGATTTTCCTCCAAAATGGACCTATTCAAGGTCAAGGTCACTCACCTAGTAAAGGTCATGACCGTGGTGCAACTGTGCCTAAACCATAGTATCTCCAGACTTTGTCTGGTGATACAATTATCAATTATAAACCTATTGTTATATGAATCTTCTATATCTTTTTTTTTAATCTGCTGAATAATATATTCACAAAAAAATTCTGCAAGATAAAGTATGTCTCCATGCAGATGGTTAGCTGAGACAAATGAGAAACTTCAAATTTCTAATTAATACAAGTTGGGACTAACACTTTTAACTTTATCACAGAAAATAGTAATTAGCATGTTGCCCAATATACAATGAAAACTTTACTTTGTGTAATTTAGGTTGATCCAAAAACTGGTTATCAGTGAAAAGGAAGCACCCCTTGAGCACCTGTGATGACCAAAATCTGATGCTTGGATTAACAGAATCCATTACCATTCGGAACAGTAATGGATTCTTGTTAATTTTCTGTATCCTTTAGCTGATATATTTTATATTTATATGAGATGCAATGCTTACCTATCCCAGCATCCTCCTGGTCATACTCGCCTCCCTCAGATCCTAGCAAGGATGAGCCATGCTGGAGAACCTTCTCAATGTTAAATTGAGCCAGGGTCAACCTCCCATTGTCTGCTTCATAACTGTCTCCAGTATCTTTAAGAATATGAGGACAGTTCAAATGGTTAAATAGACCACCTTAGAATAGACAATTATTTGCATACTTTCCCTTCAGTGTGAATATGTCATACCTTTTGGCTGATATTTCAATATCACATGGTATCACAATCAAGATATTGGATTGCTTATTTCAATTCTAATTCATTTGAGATAACAATCCCATCTTTAATATGACAGAAGAATGAAACTGATAATTTTTGTTAATTAAAGAAGTGTGGAGACACAAGACTCACAAGCTGTCAATGATCACTAAGAATAGCAGATTTCAAGAACTCCTTGAGTTCATTATTCAGCAGTAGATTTTGTTTGAAATTTTATTCAAAGCTAATGTAAAGAACTGCAATGACATTTCACAACTATTTGTCACGTACTGCTCCATTCAGCAATATTATTCAAAAGAGATGGGTGGCCCCTGCAGTGCAGTTTTTCCACATGACTGGTGTTACAACCTAAAGTAGGCGCTATCATTCAAATTAAGGTTCTGAGTCATGTTTTCATGGCAAGTGAAGTTGTATCCAGTCCACTGGCATGTAATTAAATATATCAAGAACATTGTTTGCAAAATAACACACAATTGGTAATAAGTTTAGTGTGGCTGACATTATTCAAAGAAAATATTTTGGATTACAAAACACCTGGCTTTTCTCCATATTCAAAGTCAATGCCATTGCTTTTAACAGCACTTGGCAAATGTTTACTGTCTGGAACTTACTTCTTGGGCAGTTTAAACCAATATAGGGCACATCATGCCAGGTTAACTGCACTGCCTAGCCAAAACTGAAACAGTGCAGCCTTGGTTGGTGTGAAACTCTTTGTATCCATACTCTGAACATTTAACTGAATCTTACTTGTTGAACCTACCTATATTTAGTTGGCTAATTATTATTGTGACATACATTTGTTCATAATTAGTAACTTCCCTTTCCTTGAAGAAAACACAAACATTCAATCCCAATTAATAGTAAACCAAGAACTATGCATACACAGTGTATTTCTGAACAGCAAACTTACCAACAGGTTTAGGCTGCCACTGTGGTACATTCTTAGCGATGGCTTCAACAGCCTGACCCGCAGCAATCCGTGTCTCCCAGCTGCTGCTCCCCAAGTACTTGTACACCTGAAAACAAACATATAAGAATCATACATATTTTTACCTGACTTGCTTTGTACATAATTGTTCTTGGGAACTGAACTTAAATGAAAAACTAGGGACCCATGGGTCTCGATGCTCAGCTGAATTTGTCTACAGAAATATTTTTAAGAGCTTTTTCAAAATATGGGTCCTGTGACCTTGACCCTTGTGACCAAAATATCTGAGAACTTACTTTCCTTGAACTTAAACCATTTTGATTTTCATGACAATCTTTTAAAAAAGTGGTTCCAGTGACCTTGACCTCTGACCAGCTAACCTCAAAATCTAAAGATTTCTTCCACTTTAGGGAGGTAAGCCATATGTATAAGTACTATAAGATGGAAGGTTTTGGATAAAAAGTTTGATTTACAATGCATCCACAATCTTTTTAAAGATGTCGGTCCTGTGACCTTCACCTCTGACCTCAGAACCCCGAAATCAAAATGATTCTTACTTTAGTAGTGGGTCAATAATAAATCAAGTTTGAAGTCAATCTGTCTATCCAAACCAGAGTTATCATCCATAAACTAAAAGAGTCTTCCCCTATTAGCAGTTGAGCAATATCTTGAAAATGGAAGGTTTATGATGAAAAGTTTGGCTTAAGTGCATCCACAAGCTTTTTTAAAGAAATGACTTTTGACCTCATGACCCCAAAATAAATAGAGTTCTTATTAGTGGTGGGCCATATATAAGTCAAGTTTGAAACAAATATGTCCAACCAAACTGGAATTATCTTCTGGAAACTAATTTGTGGATATAAGGCCCCTGTGACCTTCACCTTTATCCCTGTGACCCCACATTTGATTAGGTTCTTCCCCTATTGTCAGGTTAAGATGGAAGGTTCAGGATGTAAAGGTTGGGTTTAAATGCATCTGTAATCTTTTTAAATAAGTGGGTCTTGTGTCCTTGAACTTTGACTTCATGACCCAACAAGTGACCCATGGGTCATGACGCTCAGCTGACTGGGAAGAGATTCGCAAAAGGAAATTTTATCATCAGAATGGTAGTATATACCCATTCAACTGAAGCATCAAACAGATTAACCAACAGGCCAAGATTTAGTCTGTATTTATATATCTCAAAAATAGAGAAAAATGTGTAAACTTTTAAAACTAGAATACGGGTAACCGACAAGTGACTACATGTATCTGCCAAAATCGGATAGTGAGGCATGGATTGAGTGGCAAGGGGAAATAGAGTGAGGTATGTTGCATATTAGCATGGATGTCTGCAGCCTAAATGTGTATGTAGGTTGTGCCACCTACCGCAAATCCAGAAAGCTGTCCAAGTTGTATACACCTGCAAAATTTTAGGCAGAAAAGTCAAACCACTACATGTATATGAGCGATTTTTGCCCATGGCAGACAAACAGACAAACACTGTGCAAAAATCTTTGCAGGTAACCCCCACTAGTTTTGTGTATGATAAAGACCTATGTGAGATCTAAACACATGCACAATTTTGGCCCAATTGGTCAAATGGTTCCTGAGATATGAGCTTGGATGTGTCCAGCGTTAACTAGAATGTAGGTGGCGCCACCTGTCATAAAATTAAGAAAGCTGTCCACGATGTATAAACCTGCAAAATTTTAGGCAGTTATGTCGAACCACTACAGAGAAATGAGTAATTTTAGGCCACGGCAGACTAACAGACAGACACTGTGCAAACATTGTTACAGGTGGCACCACCATTTTTTGTGTATGTTACAGAGCTATCAAAGGGCTACATTTGTATAAATTTTATTTCCTGATCGGTCAAACAGTTCCCGAGATATAAGCTTGGATGTCATCAGCGTGAACGTGAATGTAGGTGGCGCCACCTGTCATAAAATCAAGAAAGCTATCCTGGATGTATTCACATGACGAATTTCAGGTGAATTAGTCAATTCACTGCAGAGATATGAGTGATTTTAACCCAAGGCAGATGAACAGATGGACACTGTGCAAACATGGTTACAGGTGGCGCCACCATTTTTTGTGTATGTTATAAAGCAATCCAAGGGCTACATTTGTATCAATTTTATTTCCTGATTGGTCAAACGGTTCCCGAGATATGAGGGTTTATGAGTGGAAACAGACCCACAAATGGACACTGGATAGAGAGGAAAGGTCAGAGGTCAATGCAAATTGGTTAGGCACCAGTTCACATGTGACCCGATAATAGGTGTAAGTTTGGGAAAAATCGGTCCATTAGTCTCCGAGGAGCTCTCTGGAAACGAACGCCCCTGCGGCGGAGGAACTTGGTCAAAAACATAGTATCCGCAAAACTTCGTTTTGGTGGATACAAAAATACAGGTGGCTCCACCAGTCTGAAGAAACTAATAAAAACACTTAATGGTCAATATCCATGCAAAAAATCATGGTGATCTCTGCATTAGTTGTTCAGATACTTCAGTTTTTGTATTAAATTGTCCATTATTCTGAGGGATACTTCGGAGTCCTATAGCTTGAAGGATATGGGTAACAGAGACCTAATTTCAAGTTTCCACAGGCACCTTTCATGGGCCTCCTTGCATGACAAGAATGAAGATTCTAGGTCCAGTTGTTGCGATTTGTACCCTGTTGACAGATAACCACATTTTTAAAGGTCTCAAAAAAAAGAAAAAAATTCGTAAAAATTTGAAAAAAAAATAGAGGTGGCACACCCAGTCTGCAGAAACTGATGGAACAGCTCATGATCAATATGTATGCCGAAAATCATGACCATCAGTGTTGTAGTTATTGAAATACTGCAGTTTTTGTATCAAATTTTCCATTATTCTGGGGGGGGGGGGGGTATTTTGGACCCATACAGCTTAAAGAATATGGGTAACAGAGACCTAATTTCAAGTTTCCATGGAGACTTTTCATGGGTCTCCCTGTGTGTCAAGAATGAAGATTCTTGGACCAGTTTTTATGATTTGTGCCCTGTTAACAGATGTTCATATATTCATAAAGGTCTCAAAAATACAGAAAAATTTCGTAAAAAAAAACGAACAAATACAGGTGGTGCCACCAGTCTGCAGAAACTTATGAAACACTCCATGATCAATATCCATGCAAACAATTATGGTTATCTCTGCATTAGTTGTTCAGTTACTTTAGCTTTTGTATCAATTTTCCATTATTCTGAGCTGTACTTTGGAGTGCCATAGCTCAAAGGATATGGGTAACAGAGACCAAATTTCAGGTTTCCATGGAGACTTATCATGGGTCTCCCTGTGTGTCAAGAACAAAGATTCTAGGTCCAGTCGTTACGATTTGTACCCTGTTGACAGATAACTACATCCTTAAAGGTCTCAAAAATGGAGAAAACAATTCGTGAACATTGAAAAATACAGGTGGCGCCACCAGTCTGCACAAACTGATGAAACATCTCATGATCAATATGTATGTCGAAAATCATGACCATCAGTGATGTAGTTAATGAGATATTGAAGTTTTTGTATGAAATTTTTGACTATTCTGGGGGGTAATTTTGGGCCCCATAGCTCGAAGGATATGGGTAACAGAGACCTAATTTCTGGTTTCCATGGAGACTTTTCATAGGTCTCTCAGTGTTTTGAAAATGAAGATTCTAGGTCCAGTCATTACGATTTGTGCCACGCTAACAGATGACAGCATCCTCAAAGGTCTCAAAAATAGAGGAAAAAATCGTAAAAAATCAAACAGTACAGGTGGCGCCACCAGTCTGCAGGAACTGATCTAACATCTCATGATCAATATGTATGCCAAAAATGAAGACCATCAGTGATGTAGTTATTGAGATACTGAAGTTTTTGTATGAAATTTTTTACTATTCTGGGTGGTATTTTGGGGCCCCATAGCTCAAAGGATATGGGTAACAGAGACCTAATTTCTGGTTTCCATGGAGACTTATCATGGGTCTCCATGTGTGTCAAGAACAAAGATTCTAGGTCCAGTCGTTACGATTTGTACCCTGTTGACAGATAACTACATCCTTAAAGGTCTCAAAAATGGAGAAAACAATTCGTGAACATTGAAAAATACAGGTGGCGCCACCAGTCTGCACAAACTGATGAAACATCTCATGATCAATATGTATGTCGAAAATCATGATCATCAGTGATGTAGTTAATGAGATATTGAAGTTTTTGTATGAAATTTTTGACTATTCTGGGGGGTAATTTTGGGCCCCATAGCTCGAAGGATATGGGTAACAGAGACCTAATTTCTGGTTTCCATGGAGACTTTTCATAGGTCTCTCAGTGTGTCGAAAATGAAGATTCTAGGTCCAGTCATTACGATTTGTGCCACGCTAACAGATGACAGCATCCTCAAAGGTCTCAAAAATAGAGGAAAAAATCGTAAAAAATCAAACAGTACAGGTGGCGCCACCAGTCTGCAGGAACTGATCGAACATCTCATGATCAATATGTATGCCAAAAATGAAGACCATCAGTGATGTAGTTATTGAGATATTGAAATTTTTGTATGAAATTTTTTACTATTCTGGTGGGTACTTTGGGGCCCCATAGCTCAAAGGATATGGGTAACAGAGACCTAATTTCTGGTTTCCAAGGAAATTTTTCATGGACCTCTCAGTGTGTCAAGAATTAAGATTCTAAGTCCAGTCTTTATGATTTGTGCCTTGTTAACAGATGTTCACATTTTTAAAGGTCTCAAAAATAGAGAAAAAACTTCGTAAAAAATCGAAAAATACAGGTGGCGCCACCAGTCTGCAGGAAGTGATGTAACATCTCATGATCAATATGTATGCCAAAAATCATGACCATCAGTCAAGTAGTTAATGAGATATTGAAGTTTTTGTATGAAATTTTTGACTTTTCTGGGGGGTACTTTGGGGCCACATAGCTCGAAGGATATGGGTAACAGAGACCTAATTTCTGGTTTCCAAGGAGATTTTTTATGGACCTCTCAGAATCCCAAGTTACAAGGTTCTAGGTCCAGCGGTTACGATTTGTGCCTGGTTAACGGACGGACAGACGGACAGACGGACAGACGGACGGACGGACAGACGGATGACGGACAAAGAGTGATCGCTATAGCTCAGATGACTTTCAGTCAGCTGAGCTAAAAATCATTAGGTTTTCTTGCTTTTGTGGTGGGCCATACACATGTCAAGTTTAAAATCCATATATCAATCCAGACTGGTGTTATCATCTGGAAACAAATTTGTGGACGGATGGATGGACGGATGGCATAACGGACAGACGAACAGATGAAGGGACATAGTGATTACTATAGGGCACCTGCTTATGATCAATAAACACACCAGGTTTTTGGACACTAAATGTAGCCACAGCTGAGAAATTGACATGATTGCTGTCATTTTATGGTCTAAAAAAAGAAACAAAATCATAACAACCATGGGTCACGTCTCACAGCTGAGTTTTGCAAAATTTTAACAAATGCAAAATATTCTCATTTCTTTAGGTTTTATACATATACATATATATATATATATATATATATATATATATATATATATATATATATATATATATACATGTATATAAGCATTTGAAAAGCTAAGTGGTAATTCTATTTTACAATTTTCCATTATCAAATGAATAATGTTATATGAAAGGATACATTTTAAAACATTGAAATGTGTAAATGTAACATTTCTCAACAGTTAAATATATGGTCATGTGAGCTAAAAATTAAATCCCATGAAAATATGTCCAATAATCCTGATTAATTGAGAGTTCCAGTGTTATTCATACCATGGTCTAGCCAACTTTAAGAGATAAGAATGAAATGCTACTAAGTATTTAAACCTTATGGTCCTTATTATGTATTCAAACATGTCAATGAGAACTTATATTAGATCCTAATATATAATCATATTTGAATATAAAACAAGGGACCTATGGGTCACGACGCTCAGCTGTTATATATGATAAAAAAATATTATTTAGAAATGAGGCACATGCTGGTTTTGTGTGGTAATAAATATAAGCTGTATAATGAGTTGTTGTTGTTTAGCTTATGTATGATTTTGATAGTACCTTTGGAGACAGGGAAGAGGATTGATTTCATTTATTTTATTAACAAATGGAGTACTACTGTCACACAGATTTTGACTTGGCCATATAACTTATAAGCAGAACATATAATATAAGAGTTTAAATATTTATTAAAAAATTACAAATATTGTCCCAAATATAATTTTTATTAAAAATAATAAGAGAATCATATGATTTTTTAAAATGAAATATAACTGATATGATTATTAAAATAATATTAAAGAATATATTCATGAATGCATTCATGAATACATTTTGAAAGTATTTGCACGAGTATTCATATACTTTCATTTTTACCTGAATTCCCATTCTTTATGCAAGAAATTTTATAATGGAGTACATAATCATATTCGTATTTAAATACAATTACAAAGTATTTGCACCATGTCTGGTATTAATTCAGTTTTCACCAAACAATGATGTTAAGAATCCAGAATATACAAAATTTACACATTTAAATAATGATCATAAGTACCTGGTTTTATGGCTTTTATTTATATTAAAAAATAACTGTAAAAAATTCATTTTGGACTAATTTCACATCAATGTACACACTAGACACAGTAGGAATTTAGATTAATATTATCAACTGCATCTTTGTCTATCATTAATTTCCTTCATATAATCCTTAATGATTAGTAATGAATAATATGATTTACTTCTTTATCATTAAAAATGAACTGAAAAATGCCATAGGTGACTGCATGGTGCTATTTGGAATATGTGACATTCTACCCATCGATACAAGATTCTTATATCATCAGTAACTGCAAGTTAATTTCCTGTTATTATAAACTAACAAATTCCTTTTCTATTTTTCTTTAATTTGTTATTAAAAACCAATAAAAATTTATTAATTTTTTGTTTATTGTTATGTTGTTGGTTAAAACTACTAGATGAGTTGGGTTGAACACCTGGATCAACTGTGGCTGGCCATAAGCTGCCTGGATTCTCCCCTCAAGCGTGCATAATTTGATGAAAGGTCAACAAGGTCAACATACAGGTGACTCAAGAGGGGCTGGAGAGAGCCAAAGTCTGACAGGGTCTCATAAAAAACATTAATAAAAGCTACAATATTTGGCAAATTTCTTTCAGCTTTCTAAACTAAAAAGCTGAAATCCTTATGTGTGCATGATATGAAAATTATATCAACAGTGCTCACTGGAAACAAACGTGCCTTGGTCACAGTTGGGCAAAATTTAAGGTACTAATTTTATATTTATACTAATAACTTATAAAATTTGAAAAATTCAGAACTAATTTTGGGTATTCAATTGAATCTTGATTAAATAATGTTACATCCCTGACAAAAAAGATCTCTAGCTTCAGCAATGCCCTTGTTAAGGGAGTAAATATATTTCTTGATTTTTTACAAAGTGCATTATGTTTGGGCCCATAACTTAAAAAAAATACACAATACTGACATCATTTCTGGCATGTGCATAGTGAATGTATAGAAAAATATGTATATTATATATGATCAAAGTCAGATCAGTGGTTTTGATATTAGGCAGTCTTAAAGTGTAACATTGGGTTTTTAATGGAAAAATGAAGTTTTTCATTGATATCTCGAAGGAATTAAGTCCTAGTGACCAAATTCTTGGCATGGTAAGGGATTTTGGAGAAATCTAACTGTATGCCAAATTTAAGGAACTTAGAGCTGAAGCTCGGGAGCTGAGCTCTAGCAAACTGCATAACACTAGCAATATGTGACATGGTGCTTGAAAACTTGAATAAAATCTACAGTTTTTGATCAACTGGTTTCAAATTTTTGGTGTTAACAGTTGAAATGCTAACAAAAACATGCTGTGAAAATTAAATCCACAGCAGTTACAGCAAAAAAAACGTGCCATGGTCAAAGTTGGGCAAAATTTAAGGTACCAATTTTTTATTTTTGCTAATATTTTTAAAAATTTAAAAGATTTTGATCTAATTTTGGGTATACAATTTAATTTTGATTAATAAAAGTAATATTACTGGAAAAAAAGTGCTTAGCTTTAACAAGTTTTGTGTTAAGTGATAAAATTTCTTTCCTGATTATTTACAAAATGCATTATGTTTGGGCCCATAACTTTTTTAAATTAAATAATACAGACCTAATTTCTGGCATGTACATAGGAATTATATAGAGGATTATTTATAGGAAATATGAGGAAATACAGATGAGTGGTTTTGATATTAGGCAGTCCTAAAGTGTAAAAATAGGTTTTTAATAAAAAATTGAGGTTTTTCCTTAATTTCTCAAAGGAATGAAGTCGCAAAGACCCAGTTTTCGGCTTGGTAGGAGATCTTGGGGACATCTAACATTATGCTGAATTTTGGATTCCTAGGTCTTACGGTTTCAAAACGTGCCACATCTACGGACGGACGGACGGACGGACGGACGGACAGACGGACGGACGACGGACAATGGACCACGACTATAGCTCAGATGACTTATAGTCAGCTGAGCTAAAAATAAAAAAGAATACGGGTAGTCGACAAGCGATGTGTATCTGCAGAAATCAGAATGGGATTGGTGAAGTGAGGCATGGATCGAGTGGCAAGGGGAAATTCAAATAGAGTAAGATGTGTTGCATATAAGCATGGATGTCTGCCATGTAAACATGATTGTAGGTGGTGCCACCTGTTATTACAAAGAGAAAGCTACCCAAGTTGTATACATATGCAAAATTTCAGGTGGATAAATCAAACCACTGCCAGATATGAGGGATTTTTACCCAAAGCAGATGAAAAGACAGACACCATGCAAAAATGGTTGCAGGTGGCACCACCAGTTTTGTGTATGATAAAGAGCTATGTTAGATCTATGCACATGCAAAATTTCAGGCCGACAGGTCTTATCAGTCCAAATCGTGAAAGCTTTCCAAGATGTATACACATGCAAAATTTTAGCAGATTGGTCAAACCACTGCAGAGATGTGTGAATTTATCCCACTGCAGACAAACAGATGGACACTGTGCAAAAATGGTTGCAGGTGGCGCCACCAGTTTTTTCGTATGATAAAGAGCTATGTGAGATCTATACACATGCAGAATTTCAGGAAGATACTTCAAAGCAGTCCTGAGATATTAGCATGGATGTCTGCAGTGTGAACATTAATGTAGGTGGCGCCACCTGTCATAAATAAAAAAAGCTATCCAGGATGTATACACATGCAAAATTTCAGGTGGATAATTCCCATCACTGCTGAGATGAGTGATTTTTACCAAAGGCAGACCATCATATGGCCCCTGTACAAAAATGGTTACAGGTGACACAACCAGTTTTTCTTCGTATGATATAAAGCTATCCAAGAGCTATACTCATGCAAAATTTCAGCCCAATTGGTCAAATGAGTATGAAGATATGTGGGTTAATGTGTAAAAACAGATGCACAGATGGACAAACCAGGGCAAGGAAGGGTCAGAGGTCAACCCAAAATGGTTTGGCACCAGTTCACATGTGACCTGATAATGGTATCAAGTTTAGGAAAATTTGGTCCAGTGGTCTCACAGTTGTATTCAGGAAATGAATGCCGCAGTGGTGGAACCCAGTCAAAAACATGTAGTATCCGCAAAACTTAGTTTTGGCGGATACAGTTAATACTTGCTTTACTCTACTAAGTCTAAGGAACAGTTAACCAGTCAAAGGAACAGTTAACCTTCATTTCTTGGTGAAAATCCACAACACAGCTTGAATCATGTGCCAAAAACAGTTAAAAGATCCAGATAATCCAATGTTATCTAAGCCTATTAGCTTTTATCTAATGAAAATGTATTCTGTGAACTTGAAAAGGCAACCTTAAGAAAACGTGACTGACCTTGCTGAGAAGATTATGAAGTTCGTGAGGATGTAACTTTTGCACCTCACCGAGCTGTTCTGCCGCAGACTTCCTGACAACTGGGGTCGATCCTGTGTCCAGCAGAAGGAACAGACGGTCTAGCCTGTAAGTGAAAAGCAGAAAACATAACACATTCAATACAACACTGACATA